>JAUIMM010000010.1:10637500-13415000 GCA_031769625.1 Taudactylus pleione
TGGGAAACTGATTCGAGTCGAGGGAAAGATGGATGGTGACAGAGATATTCTTGAGCAAAACCTGTTTCAGTCTGCCTGTGATTCGAGACTGAGACGGAGGTTCACCTTCCAGCAGGACAATGACCCGAAGCATACTTCTAAAGCAACACTTGAGTGGTTTAAGGGGATACATTTAAATGTGTTGGAACGGCCTAGTCAAAGCCCAGATCTCAATCCAATTGAGAATCTGTGGTCAGACTTGAAGATTGCTGTTCACAAGCGAAAACCATCCAACATGATGGAGCTTTAGCAGTTGTGCCTTGAGGAATGGGCAAAAATCCCAGGGGCAAGATGTGGCAAGCTCATAGAGACTTATCCAAAGCGACTTGCAGCTGTAATTGCCGCAAAAGGTGGCTCGACAAAGTACCGACTTTAGGGGGGTGAATAGTTATGCACGCTGAAGTTTTCTGTTATGTTGTCCTAAATGTTGTTTGATTCACAATATAAAAAAAAAAAAAAACACAACTTCACAGTTGTAGGCTTGTTCTGTGAATAAAATGATGCACACCTTCAAACAATCCATTTTAATTCCAGGTTGTAAGGCAACAAAACATGAAAAATGCAAAGGTGGTGAATACTTTTGCAAGGCACTGTATATCTACATACATAACACACACTCCGGATTAATGAGAGAGAATAATTTAAACAACAAGTGTATCAAGTCAATGTTTCAGAGGTGGTTACCAAGACATCAACCTCTGAAACGTTGACTTTATACACTTTTTGTGTGAATTATTCTCTTATTATCAATTATCAATAAGAAGTATCCGCCCCTGACTGTAGACTTTCTATTGGTGCAACTGTTGAGCTGCTGGACAAGCAACCGGGAAGTTGCTGTCAATTACAAAAAGGAGTGCCGGCCCATTGGTGAATAAATATATATATATATATATATATATATATATATATATAAGCACTCAGCAGATTCATCATCTAAAGTTACAATCCATTTTCTGCCCCTATGATACTGTCAGGGAGACCCACATAGATCACCCACGTACATCAGCCAGGCTGTTGCTTCCGCATTCCACCTAGTGGAAGCAAAAGGATGCTACAATATGATAACATCCTTAGCAACAAGTGTTGCTAACAGTGGTGATCCGAAGAGGCAATCCTGATTAAACAAGACATTGACAACATCACATATAGGGCCTCATTTATTAACGAGTTTCATCACTCACAACGAGTGATTAAACTTGTTGCATATTATAATGGTGCTCCAGCCATTCAGCTCCCAACTGTAATTTTTCAAACAGATAGGAGCTGATTGGCTGAAGCACCATTATCATACGCAACGAGTTTGATCACTCGTTGAGAGTGATAAAACGCGTTGATGAATGAGGTCCATAGTGTCGGGGAATACAGGCCAAGGATTCAGGTACTTCCAGAAAGTGGTGGAACCTAACACCATATCACATACTAAAACAATATACCACAGCAGTACTAAATACATAAACAGAATAAAAGAATTACAAACAAAATTACAAATATACATAATAAAGAAAAAAAGACCAAAAACATTTCCTAACAAAACACAAAAAAAAAAAATATACTGAGAAAGTATTAGCGAAAAAAAAAAATAAAGATTTAAAAAAAAAAAAAAATAGCACAAAAAAAATATTTAAAAAATTTAATTCATCAAGTCCTTGTGGACAAACCGTCCCCAGAGAAAAAATCCACCTGGCTTCCAACTTCTTCAGAATTAATGCACGATCACCCCCACTGGTAGGTATAGGCACCGTGTCAATAAATCTGCATTTCAGTATAGCTACCTGGTGTTCTGCCCAGTGTTCGCAAATATGCGCTATAGCGCCTATTTTACCCACAAATGAAGGCCGGGGACTCACTTATTCAGAGTGGGTGGGTCCCCGGGGACGCGCTCCGCTGCTGGCCAATCCCCTGGCTCCTGGTATATATGATTGATCTCCAGCTGCAAGGAGGAGTATTAAAGGAGCCATTACGCGCCGTTCCCCTGCAGCAACTCACAGCGTGAGGAGTAGTGTTCCCGGGGTGTTCAGGTGTCATCAAAACTGGTTGGCTGCACTAGGATACATTCAATGCCTGAAAAATCTTTTCTGCCTTAGGATTCCACTTAACCATAACCAGTTGTTTATCCTTGGTAAAATCAGTCAAAGAGACCGCAATGGTAAGAAAATTTGGTTTAAATCTTCTATAACACACTGGAAAGCTCTCACCTGCTTCTTATCTAGGGGTCGTGGCCAATTTTGTATTGCCTAAATATCATCAAGTTGCATATTACTTAACCTATTTCTTCCCTAAGCAACACTTTTTTTGGGTTGGCTGTCAATCCTGCCTCACGGCTGGAGTCTGCTTGTACCTGGAGTAAGTGACACTGCCAATCCGGTGTATAGATAACTACATAAATCGAGATAAGCAGCAGCATATCGTCTATGGGGCCTTAGAATTTTGGCCATCATCACGAGAATGCTGGCTGGTGTTTGATATATAACCCAAATGGCAATATCTTATATTGAAACATACCATCCAGTGCAGAAATAGCTGTATTATGTTTTGTCTCGTCTGTCAATGGCCCTTGCCTGTGCCCTTTGGTTAAGTCTAGAGTGGTTAAGTACCATGCCGTTACCAGCCTTTCAATAGGTTCATCCATATAAGGCACTGGGCAGGCATCAAACTTAGACACTACTCAATTTATGGAAATCATTGCAGAAGTGTAAGCTCCCATTGGGTTTCGGAATAAGTACAATGGGACTTGACCACTCACTATGTGACTCTTCAATTATATCCAATTCCAACATTTTTAAAAAAAATTTAGGACACAGATTTCCATTGGGCTTCTGGTTTTCTATAGGGCTTTAGGTTAACCTCAGCACCTGGATCAATGGTTATGTTTAATGACCAGGTATGTCCGAAAACAAATAATATCTTATAAGAAATTCTTTAGCCTCATACTCTTCAATAGTTGAGAGGGTTTTGGCTATGGTTATGGCTACGGTTACTTTGGAACCCAAAAGGTACTGCAGTTACTGGAGGAACAGGGGTGGATGATCGAGCTACTCTATCCTTCAAAGGTTTTATAAGATAGATGGTTGATTTGTTCTGGCTTTCTTTTCCCAGGCTGGTATACATTATAATTAACCTCACCCACCTTTTCGATGATTTCAAATGGGCCTTGCCACTTGGCCAAAATTCCTTTCTACTGTGGAAACCAAAAAAAGCACTCTGTCCCCTGGAACAAAGGTATGTAATTGGGCATTACAATTGTACAACCTTTGTTCTGCCTGTTCTAAGTGCTCTCACACTATAAGCATCACTGCAGCTATTCTTTCCTGCATCTAAAAAAAACATGCTCAATAACAGTCTTTAAAAGGAACTGGGTTGCCTCTCCCATATTTTCTGTAATATTCAGAAATCTCCTTGGGTGTTTCCCATACAGCAAATCAAAAGGCAAAAATCCCATGGAAGATTATTAAACCTTTCTAATGGCAAGCAATAAGTACGGTTAACAAGCAACAAATAATTTAAATCTTTCCATATTTATCCAAAACTTTCTTTAGAGTATTCTCTAAAGTTTTATTAAACACCTCCCCAATACAATCAATTTGAGGATAATACACTGAAGTCCTTAGATGAGTAACCTTAAAAGAGGCAGCACAACACTTTCATGATTCTTGACATAAAAGGGATACCCTGATTAGTTAGGATTTTCTTGGGTATTCCCACTCTGCTAAAGACATGTACTAGTTTCCTAGCAATTGCCTTTGTTGACGCATTACGCAATGGTATCACTTCCGTGTATCTGGAAGCATAATCCATTAACACCAAAATATACAGATGTGTCCACATACATCTAGCCTCCTTACGCGTTAAACATTCCTTCTAGTCCCGCCATGCTACTTTTTGCATTAAAATGTCTTATTAGCAAAGTGATGCAAATAGGAGGCACAAGCAGCTTCTGCTGATTAATATATGCGGCATGCCTATATTCGGTGTGCAGTTTCCCCGTGCTTCTTGGCATAAGATGCATTCACAGGCAAAAATGATGCTCAGCGCAAGCAGTCGCACAAGACCTGGCGAGCCAAGAAGGGATGTTTGGCTGTCATTTATGCAATCTTGAAAAAAGATGCCTGGACATTCTGAAAGGTCGGCCAGCAGGATGTGAGCTCTGGTTCATCAATTATTCTACTTCTATTCTGTTTTTTTTTATATGATGCAATTTATGATGTGAAAAGGTGGTTCTGTGTTGTACATTTTTATCGCAAGGTCTGCAGGGACTGATTGTTGGATATAGGCAGGGCCGTAGCTAGGGTAGTGCGGCCGGTGCCATCGCACAGGGCACCACAGGTCAGGGGACACTGTTTGGGCCTGTCAAATGTCTGTTTATTATCATTATCACTTATAGCTACCTCTTAATTCATCCCCAGCATCTCCTGGCCTCCCCTATCTCTTCCCTGGTCCTTCCCCATGAGGCAATTCCCCTTTTTTGGGTGCATCATGTCCCTTTGAAAAATGAGGGGAGCGCAAATGCTCTTTCTGGCCCAGGGCACCAAAAAGTCTAGCTACGGCTCTGGATATAGGAGACTGTTATACCTCTGGATACAGTGTTGCGCTTGTTGCAAATGATTTATACTTGTTTAATACACTGTTATTTTACATAATAAATGTGCATGTGAGTTTTAAGATTACGAAGGGACTGGGATATTTAAACTATTTATGAAATGAGTACCAGACTGTGTGACAATAACACTAGAAATGTTGTCAAGGGGAGATATATATGCCCTAGGTTTTTAGCTTCTGGTATACAGAAGCGGATTAGCAGCCTTGATTGACAGACCACCCGTGAGAGGCTGATAAAGGGTGTATCAGTCTGTAGTCAGTCTCTCACTGCCTGGGAAACAGGTCAGAGACCTGTTGAGAGAGATTGTGATTACTGAATTTAAGTGCTGTGATAAAGACCTGTGAGAGGGACTTTAGGTCCTTTCACTCAGAGAAGAAAAATTGTTTAGTTAGAGCTGGGCAGTCAAGGATTTACTTTTAAGTTATGTTTCTTTTTGTACTGCTAATCTATCAGAGATATAAACCGAAGAGGAACATTTTGAGAAGAATTTGATAAAAACACAACAGAAGTTTCTTAGAGATAAGAATGAACATATCAATAATACCATGTTTAGATGGAAGGCTATATACCTGAAAGGGAAAGGAGAAATAAATATTCCTCATCAGAAGTGGAGACCTCGGAAGGTGAAGTATCAGACAATTTGTCAGACAGTAGCAAGTTTCAAGGAAGTACACTTTTTTTTATTTAATTTATTTATTTTTTATTTTATTTTATTTTTTTAGGGACAAGCCCCAATAGGCCCTTCAAGAGAATTAGAAGGGGCACAATAGCAAGAAACCAAAAAGAGAGGGGAATGGGGCCAGAATCCACAAAGGAAATTCAGTAGTTTTCAGAGGTGACAACAGATGACGCATTTAGGATTATAAATCTTAGAGATATAATATTAAATCATCATCAAAGTGTCCTATCAAAAAGGATTGTAATTTGCAACCACTAGCTCTATGGATAGATTTGTTGTGGAGAAGGTTTTTACATTTTTATTCGCAAAAATTCTTCAAAAATTTAAGAATAAAGAAATTCAAAGTACCATTACAACAAGGTAATTGAATTCCCTACAAACCTTAGAAGAACTGGGGAAAGAAAATTCTATTGTACCTATACAATATATGATGGACACTACCCTCAAAGAACAGTCTACCTTCTTCTCCAGTTTTCAGATATGTCCCCAAAAATTAAGGTTTATTTGGATTTAGTTTAAAAAGATTTATATAAATTATGTGTTAATAAAGGTAATCTAAAAATACCTTAATATTACAAAGGAGGAATATGAGGCACTCCATGAAATTGAGAAATGGAATGATACAGAAATAAAGCAGTCGTCCATGCTTAGGAAGAGAGTCATGTCTGGAGGAAATTATGATACAGCGTAGAAATTAAGATTGCTATCAAAGACTAATCTTTATTTCCACCACCAATTTCTTAATTAAATACAAAGAATTGATTGAGACAAGCTTTTTACATGGAGTCATCCTGATAAGAGGAAAGGAATAGTTATGGATTAAACATGTGAAAATACCAACATTTTAGGTTTTACTTAAGGTGCACAAAAACATAGAATAACCACCAGGAAGGCCTATAGGGTCAGGTATTGGGGGACTGACAGAAAAATCAAGTAATTTTGTGGATAAACTATGAATCTGTCACAGAAATACCCTCATATACCAGACACATTGGACATCTTCGGCATGATAGAAAAAATGATTACATCCGATACCTGGTTATGCACGTATAGATCATAAAAAGGGAATGCAGGCAGCTAAATACTCTCAGCATGAGGGGGAAAAATCCAATCAATTACTTTACTATTTAGTTTTTGAACTTTTTAATGACAAAAAACTGTTTGGTCTTCAAGAAAAATGGGCAGTGGATGTGCGCCAATGTTTGCAAATCTGTACCTCAGTTGGTGGGAAAATTAATTTGTCTTATTAAAAGAAAATTATATCTATACGATCCCATATTACTAGTTGGTATAGATAAATAGATGACATATTAATCATATGGGAAGGAGAATGTGACCTTTTGAGAGAATTTATTAGTAAACTTAAGAAGTTAAATTTGAGTTTAACATCTGACATACAGTAAGTAAAAAATATCTATCACCTTTCTTGATTTAACCATTGAAATCTGTAAAGAAGGCAGTGTTACCTCAAATATCTATAGAAAAAAATACAGCCACCAATAGTATACTTCATCACAGCAGCTCACATTTTCCCCACCATGATACTAGGGGAACTAAAGAGTGAATTTTTATGCAAGCGCCGAAATTACTCTGAGAAAGGGAAAATTTGAGATGAGTGTTAAAATAATTAACAGAAATTAGAACAGAGAGGTTATAGTCAAAGAAAGAACAATTAAAGCAGGCTATAGAGCAAAAGCTTGAAGGGAAAGAAATCCCTTTTTACCCTAAAAACCAGAAGGGAAGAAGACTAAAATAGACCTGAAGCTTAATGGATATGTAGGAACATTCTGTAACAAATGGAGGAAAATTCAGAATATTCTTAAAATGCACTGGAATCTTTTGACAACAGATAATGATCGAATGGAAAATTTTGGTAATCAAGTGAATACCAGCTGGAGAAAATCCCCAAATTTGAGAGATATACTAGTACACAGCCATTTTGTACAAAATAAAAAGGACTGAAAAGAAGGTAAAAAGGGATGTTCTCAAAGCGGAGGATGTAAAATTAGAGTAGAAAAAGTGTCTTTGCTGTCAAAGATTTCAATCTACAGAGTCCAAGAGTTCAAATGGGGGAGCTTGTATCCCACAGTGCTACAGGTGTAACAAAAAGGAGGCTGAACTCCCTGAAAAAAAAATTCTAATATCTGGTAATGAGGAAATCTTCCTCTGGAACCAGACTGACCGCGCAGAAACCTGCACCATCAAAGAAGTCAGGCGGAGACCACGGTCTAAACCTGCCTGGACAAAAGCCAGCATTCTGGAAATCCTGAACACCTTAGGATCATACTTTGTGGGCACACCACTTACCAAAAGAATGCCATACCCTGTAATAGATGAGGGCCGAGGTAGGCTTTCGAGCCCTAAGCATTGTGTGAATTACAGAAGTGGAATACCCTTTTGCTCTTAAGATGGAAAATTCAAGAGTAAAAGCCAGATGAGGCAAGTCTGGTTGGCGGCAGGGACCCTGCGTTAACAGATCCTGCCATAGAGGAAGAGGAAAGAATTTCTATTGACAAATTCTGTACGTCGGTGAACCAATGAAATATGGTCTAAGCCGGAGCCACCAGTATTACTGGTCCGTTTCCTGCTTGAATTTCCTGAGAACTTTTGGGAGGAGGGAAATCGGAGGAAAGAGATACGCCAGCTTGAAGTCCCATCTTACTGTCAGTGCGTTCACAAAGGTTGCTGATGGGTCTCTGGAACGGAACCCATACCTGGGGACCTTGTATTTGTGACATGACGCCATGAGATCCATTTCTGGAAGACCCCATTTGTTTACCAGAAGCTGAAACACTCTTGGATGGAGACACCACTCTCCGGCGTGTATGTCCTGTTGACTTAGGAGGTCTGCTTTGCAATTGAGTACTCCCGGAATGAATATTGACGAGATGGCCGGAAGATGATGTTCTGCCCAAATCAGAACCCTTGTCACCTCTTTCATGGCTGCATAACTTCTTGTGCCTCCATGATGATTGAGGTAAGCCACTGTAGTCGCATTGTCAGAATGGATCTGGACCGGCTTGTCCTGGAGCAGGTCCTGTGCCCTGATAAGTTCTTTGTATACTGCTCACAGTTCTAGAATGTTTATTGTCAGATGACTTTCCTGATTTGTCAATCTTCCCTGCAAGGTGTGACGACCTGTCACTGCTCCCCCCATCCGTGACGACTGGTGTCTGTGGTGAGCAGCACCCAATTTGGAATCCAGAATGGGCGCACTTTGTGCAGATGATCCTCTCTCAGCCACCACAGGAGGGAGTGATGAACCTCTGGAGTAAGAAGGATCCTCTGGGACTTAAATCAATGATATTGTCCGTTCCACTTGGAGAGAATCAATCTTTGCAGATGCCTGGAATGGAACGGAGCATACACCACCATGTCGAAGGTAGATACCATTGATCCCAGGACCTGCATTGCTAGCAGAATGGATACCTTTCGCTTTAGAGGCAGCATGCGTACTTGCAACGATAGGGCCACACTCTTGTCCTCTGGCAGAAACACAGTCTGTGCCTGAGAATCCAAAAAAGCTCCCAGATGTATCATCTGCTGTGTTGGAGAAAGTGATGATTTCTTCCAAGTGGTGATCCAGCCGTGTTTTTGTTGGCAGGCTATGGTCAGTTGAAGATGGATTTGTAAAACAACCGAAGCCTCTGCCATTTTTCAGAAGGTCGTCCAGATAGGGAGTCAGAATTCTGCCATGACGCCTGAGATAAGCCGTCATGACTGCCATTATACTAGTAAAAACCCAGGGAGCCATAGATAGGCCCAAGGGTAGAGCCTGAAATTTGTAATGTTGCTGAAGGACAGCAAACCGTAAAAATTGCTGGTGGGATGGTATAATACTAACAAGCAGATATGCATCCTGAATGTCCAGGGAAACTATGTAATCCCCCGGCTCCAATGCCACAATAATTGATCAGGGAGTTTCCATATGAAACTTGGTACATGGATAAACCAGTTGAGGGTCTTTAGCTTTAGTATAGAGCGATAAGCCCCATTCGGTTTCTGAACCAGAAATAGATTGGAATAACCACCCCTTCCCTGTTGCAACACAGGAACTGGGATTATTACCCCCGCCTAGAGCAGGGACTGAATGGCTTTCTGAAAGCCATGACCACATCTGGGGGATGGGGAATCTGTGCAGAAAAACTTCTGGGTAGGCTGCCTCCTGAAAGTCAGAGCATACCCCTGAGAGACCACTTCTCAGACCCAGGCATCTGTTTGATGCCAACAATCCGCAAACTGAAGTCTGCCTCCCACCCTGGGATCTCCCAGGAGGAAACCCGCTCCATCAGGCAGTGGGTTTGTTATCTGGCTTAGAAGCTGGACGTCATGCCGGCCCAAACCTCTTAGTTCGTCACCTTGATATTTTGCAAAAACTAGACGCTTTAGAGGAAGGCTTAGGGAACCTTGCTCGTCCCTGAGAATCGAAGGACCGAAAACAAACCTGTCTAGACTTTATAGTTGCCATAGATGGCAGACCTGCTGACTTTGAAGCTGCCAGAGTGGCTATTATTTTATCCAACTCTGCTCCACAAAGTACTAAGCCATAGAAAGGTAAAACCTCCAGCACCCTCTTTGATCCTGTATCAGCTTTCCAGGATCTTAACCAAAAGGGCCCTGCATGCCACTATTGCAGCTGCTGATGCTTTAGAAGCATCTACAGCAGCTTCTCCCAGATAGGAAGCGGCTTCTCTTATAAGAGATATGTATCTGTTCTCTGGTAGCATTTGGTAAAGAATTTTCCAATGCTCCCATCCATTTTTTAACCACTTTGGCTACCCAGGCTCCAGCGATAGCTAGATGAGTAACAGCTCCAGATGATGAAAAAGTAATTTTAAGACACGCCTCAGCTTTTTATCCATTGAATCCTTCTGTGAAGATGCCAACGGAATAGAAAATTTTGTATTTCTGATTAAATGAGTTACATGATCATCCACAGTAGGAGGTACCTCCCGATTAGTACATACAGAAGTCGGGAAAGGATACAACAATGTTATTCTCTTATTCACATGAAACATAAAAGTTTGTCAGGGTTAGCCTGTGCCTCATCCATAAGCTCAATGAGATGTTCAAACTCAGGGAACTCAGTTTGGACCACCTGCCGGTGGTGTTTAAACACTGGAGACTTCTTACTATGAGCTGGTTCATCATCCTGAATGTCTATTTGATTGATTTAACAACCTTAACCAAATAAGGAACATCCACTGGGACGGATGGTCCTCCTCCCCCAAGCTAGACCCTGGAGAGTAGCCTTGCGCATCATCTGAATCCTCTGATGATGCGTCTGAATCCATATGTTGAGAAGACTGATAAAAAGCCAACTTCCGCTTAGGTGCCTTAGTAACTACCGGTCTGCTATCTACATTAGACTGTGCCATACTTTTAGTAGAACAGCCATTAAATATCCTTCCAATAAAAATGCATAGGAGGTGCAAACATAGCATTATTCAAATAGGGACATAAGTGCACCCGAAAAAGGGGCATGGCCATGACATTTGATATGCCCCGTATGATGAAGGGTTACTGATCCCTTTATACCATTATTATTCATGTGTCTGACAAATACAATGTGAATCCAGTGGCTGCAGTGATGATACATAATTATGCCGAGTTGATGGATTTGAGTAATGGGTATGACAGTACTTTGAAATGTGTGTGTTAAAAGTGACTGTAGAAGCTTGGGGAGGTGGCCAGATAGAGGGGTAGTCAGGCAGGGAGGAGATAGGGGTGGCTAGGACATGCCGTGATTAAAGAGGAAAAAGTCACAAGTCACATTTTATCTATATATATATATATATATATATATATATATTTTACACACACACACATAGTGCCAGCACATAGTCCTTAAAAGATATAGGTTAAGCACGGCTTTTAATTCTAGAAAACCACTGCTACAACTGGGGCCCAAAGAGGGAGGGAGGCAGGGGGTGTAAACTGCTTAATAAGGAGGTCTCAGAAAATGCAGGCCTGTTAAAGAAAAAAACACATTGCTACTGTTGAACTTAGTATTTCTGATATCCTTAGATGTGTGCTTCAAGGGTTTCTTTGAAAGCTGTATAAAAATCTTCACATATGACCATGGGTATTTAAAGCACTTGACAGACAGGGTTCACTAATCAAAATTCTCATAGGAATTATGTGAATTGCACCAAACAGGCAGTAGAAAGTTAACTTCTCACCAGCCTAGCATGCATCATCATTGGTGATAAATTCTATTTAAAAAAAAAAAATACAAATAAAGTTGTTCGGATGATCACATACACCCTGCAACCCACCAATTGGCCAGCCCTGTAATATACTAGTAAAAACTTACACTGCTGACATGTTTCATATAAAAGATCACCAGACAGCATATTTACTGTCCAATTATTGATAATTCCAACCTATCATAATATTTCACTGCTTCTTTCATCCCTAGATGTAGTGTCAGTGTAGTCACTCTGAGCAACTGGGGTTTTGTCCATGTTACCAGGAAACCTTAAATAATAGAATTCTGGCTCTACACTGTAGAACAACAAAAGAGAATGGCAGAACAGGCTAGTCTTCGTGTGGTTAGACTCGATGCTTACTTTGGATATTTTTTACCACACAAATCATTTATTTCTATGAAATGGTTTAAAAAAAAAATAATATCAGAAAGTAACCCACTAATTGTCTTATTTCTGGTCTTTAGTAACATTTAAAGCTAGTACACCAGGGGCCGGAGTCCATTATAAAAGCGTATTTTCCTGCCAGTTACAGTAGGCTAATTCTATTCGCACCTCCATAACCTGCGAGCAGAATCAGCAATCTGAGATGTAATACAGGTAACGGAATCCGGCCCAGGCTGTTAGTTAAAATGTAACAGTAGTTAAACCTTTAAAATGTTCTTGGGATATGAAACAAAATGAATAAAAAATATATCTCTGTAGATACTAGGATATACTGACTAACAACAAGTCAACAGCCTTACAATATATTTACCAACCTCTATCTCAAGGATTTAAACAAAATTTGTAGTGATTGTCTAGAATTATTCCTCTGTCAAACTCACCTCTCCAAGAAAAGAGTAAAGTAGGGATTGGCAGCATGCATCATCTGGCTGATCTGAAGACCCTCTCTTAACCAAAACCTCTACTTATTAGATCTCATGCAATGTGATCCAACATTGTGCACTCCAAATGCTACATTTAATGCTTGTGCCAATATCAACTGCTTTGATGTGAAATGAAGGGATTAGGATTCTGCAAAAAGTTCATATGAGATGGAATACAGGAGGATTAGAGACCTGGTAAGCAGTGTCTCTCCTTTCATCAAGTTGTGAAACACTAACTTTAGAACAAACCACAAAATCCCCAGAATCCTTCTGTATTCCCAAATTTCATAATATTTACCATACTGAAGTATTGATTAATATAACAGGGAATTGCACTTAAAAAAAAATGCATTATGTGCATATTCCCTTGATTTTGCTCTCAGAATATATAATTTGAACAGAAATATTGAGAAAGCATCAACTATTTATGATTAATAAAAAAAATGCATTAAAGTAAAAAGATGCCAGTGGTATAATGTAAAGCAACACTGCCTAGATAGATTAATCTGCACCATAATGTTGAGCAGCATATTACCATGACTCAGGCCTGATTGACTATCACTTGTCTAGGGCCCAAAAATATTTCATTTTGAAATAATGAAGTAAACCAGTGGTGGGTAAATAAAATGGGAGAGAGACTATTTTTGCAATTCATAAACCCTCCCAAAAAAAAAAAAACAGTCACAGTTCAGGATGGACACCAGTAGGAATCCATTGCAAAAAAAAAAGTATAGAATGTAAAGTGGATAAAAGTATTCAGAAGAATGTGAGAATCCTATTGTAGACAAAAATGGAAATACGTGTATACTGTCCCATTTGGTATAATTTATTTATTATTTTTCTAAAACCATTAAATACATTGCTTTAATATCACTTACCTAGACTTAAGTAATTTACAGCTTTGCATTGGACTAGTAAAGAGAAAATTGATAGCCAAGAATGGGTAATTGATTGATTGTCTAGCTACAGAAAAGATATGTTTGATTTAAAGAATTGAAAAATTAAGCAAGGAAAAAAAAAATGCATTTTAAAATGCATGTGGAATACCCAGGTGGTGTAGCAGTTGTAAACACTGGAGGGGATTTCATGTGTTCATGAGTTTGCTCAAGCGCACGTGACAGAGCTTCTCCCATTCATTACAGCAGGCTTAAAAAAAAAAAAAAAAAAAAGTCCCCAGGGCCCAAAGACTACCACTGAAATATGCTTTGCAACCCTATTGTGATAACTGTCAAATCAGTCTTTTTTATCCAATAGCATTTTAATACAATCGTAGAGGCCCTTCATTTGCAACCCAAAGTACAGTGAAGTCCAAGTTTAAACCAAAAAGTATAAATCAAACAAGATTTTTATTTCAGTCCAAACTGTAATCCACTGGACAACAAAGAGAAAAACAAGATTACACATTCCAGACCCTGACTGAGTGACATGATTCAAGTGGCCCTGAACAGACCTCAGCCAATCATAAGTGGTTTCACATCAGTATTTTAATTGGACAGGAATTCCCTTTTTGCCACATGTCAAGAGATAAATTGATTCTTGATTTATCTGTGAGGAAAGGTTATTCCCAATGCTTTGCAGCTCCATTGAGATCTATTGCCCATTCATTTTAATTGACTACCTACATAAAAGTGCACAATGTGTTACAGAAATAACTGGGAATATAGAATTTTATGAGCAAAATACAGCCCAATGTGTATTAAACCGCTTGCGTAAACCCCCAGAGCCTTATAATAAAAAAAAAAGTATACAGGAAGTGTGTGTTCTATAGCTGCAGATAATATATATGTACACACAAAGATACAAACATCAGTTCATAGCCAAGAACCCTTTCAAAGTGATAATTCACAGTCCTGACAAAAAAAAAAGTCAAGTCATCTCTCTCTGTAATCCTGGAAGTAATCATTTAGTTCTTTTAGTTTCAAAGTTTGAATTTTGATTTTTCAGAAGTCAAACTAACTATTTTTATGTTCACTGCATTTAGGGCTGTTTGTACAAGAGGTACTCAAGTTCTCTCTCCATTAAACTTCCTCTTTTTTTTCTCCTTCATTTCGAGACACATTAAATCTCGTTCCAGACCCTGACTGAATGGATGGGTGACCATGGTTGGTATGACTCACTTCATAAACTCACAGACTCTGATGTCATCAGGGTGACTTCTAGGAGGGAGTCTCCACTGCTACAACTGGCAAGTCCTATTACCCTTCCCTTGGTTTTACAGGCATGGCTCCTGACAATCACATCCACCTCATTCTAGCTTATCTTTAAGGAGGAGACGCTACCAACAATCTTTGCACTATTGCGAAGTCTGTATTTCTTCGACATATGTGGGTAATCCAAGTCACTAATTGGGTCCATGTCCAACGATCCGAGCTTATGTCTGGACTATTATCCCAGTTATATCAGCATGAATATTTTGCAGCTGGTCCAACTTGTGGCAATTACATCCAGGTCCAGAAGGTTCAGGTCTTGTCCAGTCTGTTCATAAAGGACTTTTTTCCCCCGTTATTTGATTTTGCGGTCTGTATTATTCCTTTTAATTAACATTTGCCATCTTGACTTCAATGATCAAAATAAAGTTTACTTCCCATCGCATAAATTTCTGTAGCTACAGGAAGTCCTTGGCCTGCGGTCCTAGTTTACAAGGCAAAAGTATAGACAGCCACTATGCTGAGGTTATAGGGAACAAAAAATGTTTTATTACTAAACAATTCCCTTAAGAGTATTCAAAAGATGATTTAAAACTTCCTACAAACCACAGTGGCCAAGTACATGATGCACAAGCTTATTATATGCCAAACAGATAACACACAAAAATACATTCTCTACAAAAACATTTACCTGAGACATTACACTATTATACAAGAGCAAGTATCTGCACTCATTTGAAACCACTAACCAGGGATATACTGCTGCTGGGTAGGTGTTACACCCAAGCCAGATAAGAACTTCATGTATTAGCATGACCGGTTCACAATACAATTGAAGTGGATTGTAAATATGCTTTCTATAAAATATTGTTACTCATACAGAATAAGTCCTAAAATAAAAAACTGCCTTTAGGTACAATACAATATATAACCACATATTCACATCACCAAACATTTAAAAAAAAAAAAAACCACTGAGACAAGCTATGGAAATCTGGAACCCAAAAGCTCTACAACGCTAAGCATATCTGTTATATACTATCCAGGGGCGTAACTAGGGTATTTGGAGCCCAGGGCAAATTTTTAAATGGACCCACCAGCCGCCGCCCAGGGCACGTACCCCGCTCTAGTTACGCTACTGATACTACCACTAGTATCGGTGCCTCATGAAAGTAAAAACAAACAAGTTTCCAGGGGCTACCAGTTCCATTGATTCATGAAATTTTTTTGCTTCTGTGATAAGCATTTATCAAGTAGTGACAGTGTTAGGGTTTCAGGTCACAGAAACCCTAACACTGTCAGTAGCAGCTTAAATTAAAGATGGAAATATTTGGATCCAGCGAAGTACACATTATACACGCAATGCTTTTATAGGCAAGATACAGTGAAAACAGCTTTAGTTCAATCTATTACGGCTACTGAATTTTTGTAAGTGCCAGGATGTTAGCTAGAAATACTGTTTGAGGGTTTGTGGGTTGGCAACATATTGCCTGCATATGGAAAGTCATCTCAAACCATGTAAAATAGAACACAAATTTTTCTTCCATGGTAGGAAACAAAGCCTCTACCCACACTCTCAAGATCCTTATTCATGCTGCCAGTTTCTATGAAGCTAAATACAGCCTTTAGAGAGTGGGGAAAAAGTTAATAAGGTGCCCTGCATTACATGTGCTGCTCCCTTCTAAATCATTTGTATAATAAAACACATCTAAAAAGGTAGCAAAATGTCACCATGTAGCCCACAAGATGTTGATTGTAGGGTAAATGTTCATTAGGGACAATAACAAGCATCTTAAAGTAAAAAAGTAAAGCTGTGCTCATAGGTGTTCCTGTGCACACCAGACAGACTTCTGTGGCGGGATGCAACAATGTGAGATATGTGGTCATATGCACCAAGCCCCTGGGATGCGGTGGGTATCGCCATCTTCAGATGTCATTACCCTATTGTATCCTATGGGCTTCTATTCAGAGTGATGTGAGAGGGATCCAAATCCGATCTAGCGTTCCCGCTAGGCTGTTTTAGCGGAGCAAAAAGCTCCCTGCCCTCACAGCTTGCGGGTGCCGTCCTTCTGGAGGGCAAAAAGCACCCTTCCCTCACAGCCTGCGGGTGCCGTCCGGTCGCAGTGTCCCGCGGGTGGGGAAATGTGTGGTGACCCGGTCACCGCCGGAGAACAGACGCCGGGCGCATGCGCCCGGCATCTATTCTCCCTGTCGGCAGCGCTTGGGGGCTGCCTAGGGTATCCATAAGTGCCGGGCACGACCCCAAGAGTGACGAAAGGGGATGCGTCTTATAGGCACGCCCCCTGTTCAATGGCCACGCCCCCTCAAGGAAGTGCCCTCTCTAGCTCCGGTGCCCTGCCTGCCGCCGGAGCTAGAGTGAACACTATGGATCCCTCCCAGCACACAGCATGGAATGTGCAGGACGACGCCAGAGGGACTTTTGGGTCATAGACCCGGAAGTCCCTCATTCGCAAAGGACAGCTCTTACTGAGAAAGCTGTCCTTTGCGGTCTCCTTCATACATACCGGCATGCATGCGAAGAGTGGCGGGATGCATCGCATCCCGAATGAGATGCATCGCATCCCGAATTAGATGCATCATGCATACCGCCCCTTGTCTGATGAATACGGGGTGTCCCTGTGCACACTTCTAAGATGAACAAGCTGACACCCAGGTTTCACCAATAAGTCATAAGTACAGCTTATGTTTTCTCCTCTTCAAAGGGGAAGATACTTTTGCTGCCATGCTGCCAATGGCACTAGTCATCAAAACCATACATTACACTTCTACAAAAACATCTTGTTCATTTCAAATTCAACATCTTAAGAAGCGTGACTGCACTGTTTTGATTCCTTATGCATGTTTATATTTTAGGGAAGAAATGCGCCTTCAATTTCAATGACTGGTTCTGCTCCAGGTGAGGAAACTGACAGTGTCCTTACTAATGTATTACACCACTACAATAATAAACCATGCCATTCCAGTATAAGGTCCATTTTGGAAGCCAGTACAATCTATTCCAAATGGTTGCTTACAGTTGTGCTGTCAAGGTGGAGGTAAAACAGAACTGTGAAAATGTGATTTCAAAATTATTCTGGTGCCTTTGAAGAAAAAAAAAAACCCTCCCTGCATTAACATATAATGTAGGTGGAACGTTCGTTGTCATGAAAATCTAAAAAAAAAAAAAACACACACTTAAATCACAGCCAGCAAATGCTAACATTTCCATCAAACACATACCACACATCAGACATGTATCCAGCAGTAACCCATCTGGGCTGGAGGTGAACATTTTACCGATGATAGCAATACAAAAATTGTTAAGTTATTGTAAAGTACAGGTAAAGTAAATTACATTATACACAAAACAAATTTCACCAGTCACCTAGCTGAACACAGTCACACAACAACTTTAACCAAGCCATCCAGATTATTTTGGATAATAGTTGTACTTCTACAACTAAAATATCTTTAGCATTGCACGTGAAATTTCTAGCATGCATTTTCATGTAAATATGGGCTGTGTAGACTCTTCCTCAATTGTAAAAATAGAAGACTGACCTCAACAGGGTTCAGTTTTTGGTTCTAAAACAATGTCAGCCATAGGAGACAAGAGAGTTGTTGACTACTTAACAAATCATCAAGTTTGCAAAGTCTATTTACACCGCTGCAGCAAGATGAAGCTACTAAGTATGTAGAGTACTGTATTAAAAGGTGCAAATCAGCTAAAAGAGCAGAGAGCCATAAATAAAAAATTTGACATGGAAACTGACTGGGAACTACTTCAAGGTTACATACAAACCAAGTCCAGCAGATCAGACGTCAGGGACTTGTTAGGTGGAAATTACAGTGACCTAGAAACTGATGAGAAAAACAGTGCACATTTATCCCAATTGTCACAACAGCATCCAAGCCTTTATCATCTAAGTAACTGTGACGAGAGCTGCAGAAAGTAGAAAATTTTGTTTTTAGTACACTAAATAAAAAAATTGTTAGATTTAAACTACAATTTTAGTCCTGGAAATTAAAAGTAAACAGAAACATTTCATCACTCGAGGTGGCACATGCAAAAGTTTCACAGTGCAATTAAGCTGTCTTGGAAAAGCTATCCACAAAACAATTCCTAAAATTTTCCATTCATTTGCAGTTTATGAGGAAGAATGTGACTTGCTTACCCCGGCCCACTTTATTTGCAAATATCACATATACTGCACAACCTTATACAAAAAAAAAAATATTGAATAGTCACTAACTGAAAATTATCAGTTACTAGCTGAAGTACCGGTGTTGCCCAGGTTTAAATCTTCAAGTTATTACGTGAGGTCGTCCAAATCCATCCAGTGGAAGGTCCGGAACCCTGGTTCAAAGTTCTTCCCAGCGCACTCCGCCATGAGGTCCGACCGGCACCCCAACCACTCCATTATGCATCCCAGACCAATTGCCACCCCTTTGAAGTTTTCATCCAAATCCATCCAGTGGAAGGCCAAGAACATGCTCTCCGGTTGAAGGTTCTGCCCAGCATTCTGACAGTGACCTCAACCCCCTAATATGTCTTCTGGGAACCAATGTTACTACTTGACATTTTCGTCCAAATCCATCCAGTGGAAGGCTCAGAACAGGCTCCCCGGGTCAAAGTTATGCCCAGTGTACACCCAAGGACGGGAAGTCCGACCGAGACCCTTACCTCCCTAAACTTGTCCAGAAGCCAACTGGACCACCTCGCACTCGTTTCATCCCATTCAGTGCAGGGGTGTCCAAACCGACCAATGAATTTTAAAAATAAGATTTACATTGCATTAAAAATTTAATAGTATTTAATATTACTTTTTTGTGCATTGAGTTTATTTCCTGGACTGTGTGCATACAATGGACATTTAAGATCCTTGCTGCCAAAGATGACAAATGAAAGAGCTAGAATAAGAAAATAAATTGTGTGTGCCAAAGTAGACCAAATGTTTAGTCAACCAAAAGTTAGAAAACAATGAGTTTAGGAGGCTTCAAAATCTTATAAATCAAAATAAAAAAATAGTTTGTAAATATGCCTATGGTACACCACTGTGGGGCAAATGACAGAATGACGTGATCAGTTGGACAACTGGATTGTTTAAAATAGGTTTCTTGCCAAAATTTTAAATCCATTTTTAAGTTTTTGTTACAGAAATGTTATCAGTAACTAGCATACTGTAATTTGAATAATTCATTCAGGGTCAGGAATTAATATCACATTATGGACAGGGAGGAGGATTGATTGTATTTAGGACATATTCTGAATCATTCAAAAAGGGGGGAAAAAAAGAAAAGTATTCCTATGGGGGCACTTGTAAGGTTTTATTAGTAAGTGAAAACAGGAATTTTATTGGTATGCAATACACTATATTTCACTATAGACAGGTGAAATAGAAGAAAAAAATAGTAGGTAGCGATTCATGGATGGAGTGTAAATAAAGTAGAGATCAAGACTTAAAATCACTCTAATATGTATACCTATAAAATGTAATTTCTATTTTAATTCAAGATACTATTTATAGTGACTAGCTCCATATTGTACAGTAAATAGCAGGAGAATATTAATAGATGAAAGATACAGTAATTGCTGTACATATTATTTATGAGTAATCATTGTAACCGATAGGTGTGCTCCTGTTTCTCAGGAAGATTATTTATAAGGGCGAATGTCTGTTGCTCAATAGCAGAGATTAGTCATAAGGGTCATGTATCTTGAATACAGATTGCAAATAACGGTCTCCGTCTCTAGATCACTGAGCTGTGGGCTGCACCCTTCCTCAGATTGCATGCCAATTAGGAAAATATAAATATTTCCTGCCTCATGATTATCGTATAACGTCCTCTCACTGGATGGTTAATACAGTTGTGTCCTCAAACATCTAGCCTCAATACGCTGCGCAGAGCGAGAGGCCTGGCGCGAGTGAGCCACAAGGCCCACAATGCGTCTTAGCAGGGCAAATGGGTCCAGGGTGGCTCACACGGCATACCCTGCACCTATAGACTATACTATCTATACTATCCGCCGGATGCAGAAATTACTGGAAACACGGTGTCTGGCATATGCACAGATCTCTGGGAAAGTGGCAGAGTCTACACTGCACATGTGCCAGCGAGAGAGAGGGTTGTCCACATGTAGACTGCACACAAGTGCCCCCCCATGCCCCCCACTCAAACTGCTCCTGCACACTGCTTAGGTATAGGTCTCACTGCAAAGAGTTATTAAATGAACGGATACTAATCTGCTATATTGTTCTCATCATTCCCTTACAGGCCTATTTGCCAATTTTTTTTTAAACTAAAATAATGATGAAAATGGGGGTTTTCACACCCTTTTCACATGATTTTAGCATCACTTAAATGTATCAAAGGACTTTTGGAGCAGTTTCGTAAAAAACTACTCCAAGCCCTTAAATTTGCATTCTTTTAGTGAGCAGATTGCATTTCCCATACTTGTAATGGTAAATGCCATCTGCTTCAGATTTAGTAAAAGAAAATTACTGGGATGGAGCCCTGCGATAATACTATCTGGAGATGGCATTATGCATGTCCCCTACTCCAGAGCTCAGTCTTTCCTGTCTGTTGATAAGGAAAGCAGAGCCCGGAACAGCCATGCGTGTATAATAGACCACAAGCTGATCATCAAGATAAAAGGAAAAAAAAAAAAAACCACTTACCTGAACCAGGGGTCGGTGACCTCCACTGTGACCTAGTCAGCTGATTGCTGTGTTCCTTCTGTAACTACGGTCATGTGCTCTGTGCAGTGAACAGAGATGCTGTGAAATCCAGGCCAGGATCGCAGTTTACGTCACAGTTCAGCTTGCCAGTGTCACAGAGCAGGAGCCAGCGATCAGCTGACCGGGTCACGGATCACCTGAATGGAGGTTGAAGTGGAAGCCAAGGTTGGGGGGGTAAAACGGCGGAGCAGGCAGTGTCTCAGTATTTTATGTTAAAAATACTTTTCATGGTATGTGGAGGGAATTCGCTGGGACAGATTTTCTGCAAGCTGTCCTGGCATGCGATTATTAACACATTCTAGTGAAAAGAAGAAAATTCGCAGTGCGAGTTCAGTCATTATTTTCACATCGCAAAAGCAAATTAGTTGTGGATTGTGATAAATAGGCCTGTTAATCTTACATACTTGCATACACTGACAGGGTATAGGATTCGGAATCTGTATGTTATACCGCCGGACTTAAGCCCGGCGGATGAAATACCGACGCCGGCAGATGGAGATCCCGACAGGGTAAGTATTAACCCTATAATTACCCCCCTCCCCTCCTTTAGTGGTGCCTAACCCTAACTGCCCCCACCGGTGCCTAAACCTAACCCACTTTCCCCTCCCCGCACCCTAAACCTAACCCTCCCGGGAGGGGTTGCCTAGCCCTAAGTCCCCCCGGGAGTCCCTAAACCTAACCCTGCCCCACGGCTAACAGCTCCCGATGCCCGGCTTACCTACATTCGGTATTAGGGCATCGGGATTTCGGCATGGTGTTAATGATAGGAGTTAGTATTTAAACACCTATCATTCGTCTCATGCCGGGCTTCCACTGGCGGGAGGCCGGCAGTCGGCATTTCGACCACTGGCTTCTTGACCACATCAATAGGATGTTAGATATATATGGAAATTTGGGCACTCATTACACCCTCAGTAACAGTGTACAGATACCAGATAGTAAATTAGTAACAAGTTCCAATCATACGCTGTGTCCTAACCAAACCAAGGTTCTGCCTGCCTAGCGTTCTAGGGCTGACCACTGCTAAGTCAACTGGTCTTCGCTATAGAAGCCTAGTGGTATGGTCTGTAAATTTAAATACTAATTATTAAGAATCTCTCTCCCCCAGAAATAAAAAAAAAATATATATCATCGAGTCAGCTTTACAGCCTGCAGTTTAGATCGGAATGTTAAATTGTAGACAAATTTAGTAATTAAAATAGTTAAACTGAAATGAATAGGTCACTAAAAACTTGCTAAAAATGAAGTTTAGTGTAATACTGTATGTTTTGAAAAGATGATCAGGAAAACCCCCTAATCAAGGTGACCCATGACTTGGTTCCTGGCTCAAGTTAAGAACCCCTGCAGTAAATTTAGCACACTGAGAAATCAATATAAGGTTACAAGTAACAACTTGGTAGGTCGACTCTCTTATTTTGGATCACAGTAGCTGTGAAATTGGTGTGAAGAGACCACCTGTCCACACAGTTCAGAAAAGTAATACCCAGCAGGGTGTTCCAACAAACTGCATGAGAATATCCCTGGGTTTATTAGCACAAGGTTCCACAATTTCCTCTTCTTGGATCGTTCAGCCCAAATCTTACGTTTGACCCTTCTCTTGGGGCCAAAACCATTTAAAATGTGGACCTCTGGCTTTGCCATCTTCCCATGTTCTCCTACGCTTGCTATTTTTAGTTCATTGTTTTCTATTTTGGCAGCTGAAAAAGTGTTGAATGTAATTTTACCTCCAGCCTCAGATTTCTCCTTAAAAAAAAGAGCATACAATGTCTTGTTTATAATAAAATTGCTCACTGGCGGAGAAAAACAGAGAGGGGAATATAATATTATATATATACACACATTCATAAATACACCCCCCCCCCACAATTATATGTGGACAATGATAACTAGATTTCACCTTAGTCATTATCAATATGGCATAAATTAGTTGTCCTCGATGCTGCCTGTAGGCTTTTCTTTTTATTCCAGTCTCTCTTCAGCACTCCCACTTTTATCTATGGGCCTGTGCTGGTCCATGAATGTTATTTTATTCCCGTGGTGTTAGGGCTCGGTCAGGGCACCAACACCACAGGTAAAAAATAAACAACATTCATGGCTCAGCACAGGCCCATAGGAAAAAAATAATATCTTAGAAAAAATACAGAATAAATATTTTCCTAAAATAACTTCACTGACTCACCTTCCAGTCTGACCCCAGTGACAGACTCCACTCGCTCTTCGTCCTCCTCTCAAAGCAGCAACAGAGGGCTGCCCAAGCAGCAAGCACTGTGACTGGCACTACAGGGCAGAAGCTCGGCTCCCTCCTCCTCCCATCCCTCTGAGTCTGTCATGATCTGGCGCGCCAAGTGGGGCTTTTTAGTGCGATTGCAGCAAAGTTGTTAGGACACAACTGTATGTGTCTCTCCTGACAATGATTTTTACTCTTCTCTTTCGCCTTTTTTTAGGCTTCAGTATCTCCTCCCCTATTGAAACCTCATCAGTTCTTCCATTTGTTGTGCAAATAAAACATCAGCTCAAGCATGCGCTGTGCACATAAATACGTTAGCCTGCACGTGTGTAATTATTTTGTAGTGTTGCGAGGTAGTCACATTTTGTAATACCCAGTGGTGGGGGGGATCGTAGGTCTGATGTGCATGCACACAGCAATGTGAAAAAATTTTTCAGTACATGATTATATAAATTATCCTTCGCTTTAGCTTGCTCTTTTAATCTTTTGTACTTTTTTTTGGACATCTTTGCCTTTTCTTTTCTACAATGCGCTTCTTCTTTCTCTATGTGGTCTATACATCCCCATGTACTCTTTCCATTATTCTTTACGGTTATACACTTAGTTTACGGATAATGCAGTGATGTGATTGATGGATTTTCAGGAGTGTCTTTGTTTTTATCCTGAGGTGGTATGTGCTGAGCAAGTATGGCAAATAATAAAAGTGTTTGGAGACACTAGATGTGTATTATGCCGGAAGACTCTGGAAGCTATAGCGCATATTTTACCCGATAATTCAGAGTGGGGACTCAAAAAAATAAAAAAAGACGCCAGGCCCTGCAGGATGTGCTCGTCACAACACTGTCCTGTTTGTCTGCCGCTGGGTCACATACCGCTATTACTGCCTGCTTCCATGGCATTGTGCCCACATTTTCCGTCACCTACAAGCTGTATAGGCTTCATAACTCCCACCCTACTAGGTCTCAATCCACATTAGAGCCTGACCTAGAGTATTGCTGTGACAAGTGTCGATCAACTGACCACAGCACAGCCAATCGTAAGACAGCATGAGCTTCACTGCATCACCTGATACCACTCAGCCTATGCCAGCTGACCCAGGGGTATATCCTCCAGCCTCTGGCACCCAGAATTTGCCAGTACAATGTCTAAGCTCAGTTCCCACTGAGCCTATGCTACCCTGAGCTCCTGTACTACTTTCCCTAAGTAGCAAGTATCCCAGAGCAGTGCAGTTCTGCTACCCTGCTGTACAATTACTGGTTAACCCATTCCTCACTGGGTGAAGCTTTCCTGTATCCTGGTACTAGTTTCCCTACTAGTATCTCTCCTAACAACTGTTCAGCATTGCTTGAGACCATCTGCCTGCTGTGAGTCTAATCACCAACTATGTGGTACAACTGCACTTTCACTCTGCTACTAAGGGCCATATTCAATATGTGGCGAAGTGTCGCCGATGAAGTCATTTTCACCTGTTTCAATTATCCCCATATTCAATTTCAAAGACTTTTCGCAGGTGTTAAAAAACGGGGATAAGTTTTCACCATGTAATACATGGTGAAAAAAAGTGCAGAATTGGGGTTTTAGGGTATAAAGAAATAAAAAGTAGCCTGCACTCCTTGTAATGTCCCCCAAAGGTTTTCTATGTAAAAAAAAAAAAATGTCCTCTGGTCACCCCAAAAAATTTACTTTTATTTTGGGGGTGATAAAAAAAAAATGGGGGACAAATTTCTAAAGTAGCTAAATTGATTCCAGAGGGGTTCCCAAGTATGCAGCAGGTGTTTTTTAGAATGCGGCTGGTAGCAGAAGGTGCATTTTTGAAGATTTTTAAAAAATGACTTTAGGGACTTAAAAATATGCTTGCACCCCAAATTTGATAGTTTTTTTGGGGGGGGGGAAATAACTAGTCCTAAGTGCTATTCTTCATCACTGCTTCTAAAGCCACATTTATGCACCTGCAGCGGCTATTAAAAACCCCGACTACCTACAGCAGCCCAAATCGGGGGTACCCATAGTGATCCCCCCATGTCAGGACATCTTTTGGGGGTTACAGCATGATTTCCCCAAAAACTGACGGGACTGTGATACTTACCTTTCTGCCGGGTCCCGTTTTCGCCGGATCCTAATTGGATGCGGGGATAAGCGGACACACGCCCGATACTTTATCCCTGCTAAAAACGGCAATGAGGGCAAAAAGTCCAACCTCTGACTTTTCGACCCATATTGAATATGGCCCTAAGACTCCTGAAACGACGCCAGTGCAATTAACCTGACTCCCCCCAGTTATGTTTTAGTATTGCATTCTTCTGTGACCCGACTGTGCAGTTTTGTTCCTGATAGCTGTACAGACTCCTGCATCTTCTCCAGATCTGTGCCTACCATTCCTCTGGCTGCACAGCTAGTTTGTCTGCACCTGGTTCCTGATTCTGCTACAAGCCTGAACTCATCTTTCCCTGGCAGTACAAAATAGTTACAGCTAGTTGTCGATTCCGGATTCTGCCCTGCATCCCAGCACATCCTGAATAGCTGGTTCTGCTCTGCAACCCAGCACAACCTGAATAGCTGGTTCTGCTCCGCATCCCAGCAAATCCGGAACAGCAGATTCTGGGCCTGATTCAGACCTGGCCGCAAGCATTGAGCGCTTGCAACCGGGTCGATGGTGGCCCACAGTGCATGCGCACGACGGAGCCGGCTCCGTTGTGCGCATGCGCGAGACCCGGCTAGCGACGGGCACTCAGTCGCTCCGGGTCTCGCAACAAAGGGGACAAGCTGTCGATGTTGAGTGGGCAGGTCGGGAGGGTGGCTGCCCAAAAGGAGGCATTCCCATGAGAACGCCTGTCATTTGGGGGCGGCCCCACGGACATCACGAGTGATGTCAGTGGGCTTGCGGTCACGAGACCCTACCACAAGGGTCTTGTCGCAAGCCCGATGGTCGCTATGGTCTTGACCATCATCATGGCCGCTCGCTGTAGCTGTGGGTGGTCACCCACAGCTATGCGAGCGGCCAGGAGGCCGTTCTAAAAAAAAAAAAAACCCGGCCCTGATTCAGAGCGAGCGCTCTGTCAGAGCGACCGGGTCTGAATCAGGCCCTCTGCCCCTTACCTGTTTAACTAATCCACAAACTACACAGATATTTCAGTCCATTCCGGATTATCCACTATCATCCATTCCGGTGTTCAGTCTGCATTCTGGTTATGCTTCCATCTGAGTCCGCCAGGGAATCATACCAGACTTATATCTCATGCCAGGTGGTCTCTTCAGGCCTGCCAGCTTCACCTACACGCCTCCAGACTCCTATACAGACTTTTCCCTGACCCCGATTCCACAAACAAACACAAGCCTGACAGCTTTGACCAATCAGAAGCACCGTCCTGGGCTGTCAAATACGCTCATTCTCAAGCAGAGGAAGGGGAGGAGCCCACAGTACATGTGCTCTCCCCCTCCTTCTGCTTCGCACACAGGATCAGAGCAGCCTGCTGTGTGACTGGGGACTGTCACCAGACGACTGTACTGGGACTGCGGAGAAGGCAGTACGAGGGAATCATACCCGCCGAAGACTCCCTGAAGTAGGTGGAGGTAGCCTGGGTAGAGGATACACTATGGGCGGCTAGTGGGGGAGGATACACTATGGACAGTTGGGGGAGGGGGTGTGGATACACTATGAGGCTGCTTGAGGCAGTAAGCGGAGACACAAGATGGGGAAATACACAAAAAAACATACAGGATATGGATCAGGTATAAGAGAGGAGTACAGTTTATATATACACCCCTGTGCATTTATGATCCGTGCCCCACTGCTATACCAGACCTATATCCTGTCTGTGTTCTGCTCAGTGTGTCATGTCAGTGGGAAGCAGAAGAGGTGTTTTATTTAAGTCAGAGGTATGCAATTTGCTGTGGAACTATATACCCCAGCATGCCCTAGGGTATGTAAAAATGTGGGAGGGCAATAATGTGTAGTTCCATGGTAGCTGGAGTGCCACAGGTTGCCTTCCTCTGATTATGACGGTAATACAGTGGGGGTTGAGTATGGGTAATATACAGTATGTG
This sequence comes from Taudactylus pleione, assembly GCA_031769625.1. Lineage (NCBI taxonomy): Eukaryota > Metazoa > Chordata > Amphibia > Anura > Myobatrachidae > Taudactylus > Taudactylus pleione. Next base: position 10,665,052 of record JAUIMM010000010.1, read on the forward strand.
TGTGTAATGTCAGAAGGAATAGAGGTGGGGTAGTATATGGCTCTGTGCACTATACACAGAGCTGCTGTATGACACTGCAGCTGCTAATGGTATCTCTGTATATATAACATTTCTGGAGCATCTTCCAAGCTCTGTAACGTGTAATAATCACACTACGCACACAGCGACAACAACATAACTGTGCAACGTAGACAGGACCGTGACTCATCCACTGGCAGGATTTTATGTGCATTATAAGGGGCATGCAGGAAGTTCTGAGGCATGCAAGAGTGATCCAAGGGACATGAGGGGACATCTGAGAGCATGTGGTGATCAGACAGACATTTACTGGGTGTGTGGGGTGATCTGATACCATGTGGAGAGGTCTGAGGGACAATTAGGGTGTAGAGAGGTCTGTGGGGGGTGAGGGGTGGTGTGTGTGTGTGTGTGTGTGTGTGTGTGTGTGTGTGTGTGTGTGTGTGTGTGTGTGTGTGTGTGTGTGTGTGTGTGTGTGTGTGTGTGTGTGTGTGTGTGTGTGTGTGTGTGTTAAACCTAACCAATTATGATGTGACCAAGAAACATTGAAAAAAAAATTTCCACCTTGGCACATTCACTGCAAGCTAACATACACAACACCAAAAACCTTTGTCAATTCAGACTGGAGCATTAAGTGTTGTGCAAAGTAAAGACGACATCTGCAATCCACAATTCAACTACAGAAACTGTGGACAGTTTTCTAATCCACCAAGGAGCCAGTATCCTTCCAAATTCATCCATAAGTCAGTCTGAATGATGCACCAAAAAAATTAGAGCCCCAAAATTACATTCATTACACAAAACATCTGGAACAATGCATTTTCAAAAAGACTACCAAATTGGAGTTTTGATAATAATGCACAATGGCATGTTGGGTAAAAACCAAGAGACAGCTCATCACCGCAAAAACCTCATACAAGTTATCAAGCATGGAGTTGTAGAATTATTATTTGAGGTTTTGTTGCAGACAATGACAATGTGGCATCTATTTCTATCGGAAAAAGTTAGACCATCTAACTGCCAAGTGAAGCATGGCCTTAATGGATTTAGCAAGACAAATATCATAGGCAACCTGGCAAATCTACAACTGTATGGCTGATAAATAAGAGAATCAAGGTTTTGTCATTTCCAATTCACAAGTCCACATCTAAGCCCCATTGAGATGCTACAGTTTGAACATGAGAGAAGTGTGTAAATGATTCCTTTGAGAATCAAATCACTGTAGTGTTGTAAGGTGGAGAGGACCAAAATTCTTCAAGTACTGTGTAATGGTGCGTACACACAGTATGATTAAAATGGACTATATGAATGACATCATATAGTTATAGTTCATATAGTGCATTTTTCGGTGCCCAACGACCTGCGGGCACGTATGGACGATAACGATATTGTCCGTGCATGCAGGCCAACCTGTTCGATATCGACCAGGTTACTATAGGGATCGTGGGTCGTTGGCGGGTTCGTGGTGTGCTGGATGTTCGATATCGATCATCCAGCACACCCGGGAGGGAATCAGTATGAATGACCACAGGAACTAAGGTTCGAATCCCAACGTTGGCAGCAGTGAAGATCCAGACAGGGAATTTAGGTAAGTTTCGCTAACCCTACCCCCCCCCCAACCCTCTCTTAGGGGTGCCTAACCCCCTTTAAGTGCCTAAACCTAATCCCCCCCCCGTCCCTGAAGCCTAAAACTAAGTCTCCCAGGGGGTGCCTAACCATAAGTCCCACCAGGAGCCCCTAACCTAACCCTCCCCCCCCCCTGCTGTTGTCCGCGCCTGCCGCCCGGCTTACCTTCGGTACGCTGGGCTACCGGCGTAGGTATAATGACAGGCGTCGGTACCCAGCAGTCTGGAAGCCGGCGGTCAGCATTTCGACCGTCGGCTTCCTGACTGCATCCCCCCAGGAGATCGTACAACGATATCATTAACGATCGTCTGGTGTGTATGCACCATTAGACTGAAAACTCAGAAACCTATTATTTTAATTAATTGCTAGTAAAGGATTATTAAACAATGAAGCTAAATCTGTTTAAGGGGCTTCTCACACTGTGATTTATCAAAATTTAGGACTATAGAACTGGCTTATGACTTTATGAAAATGCATCCCCCTCGCCACCTCGAACTTCCGCTAGCCAAGTGTCTAACCTAGTTTATCTGAAAAGTGATGACATTAAAATCTAATAGCAAAATCCCTTAGCAAATCTTAAATTTACTAATAATGGATTTTGCTTTCAATTTTCAACTCAAATTTGATCTTGTTTCAGTTTAAGAAGGGATTTGCTGTTCGATTTTGCATGTTCATGTCCAAAATTGAACAGCAAATCCCACTCCAAAACAAACTTCTAAGCCCCAAATGAATAGAACTGCTTCATGCTTTCATTTTCAGCATGAGCAGTTCTATTTGACACAGATACATGCATACATCAGTGAGATGCAAGTATCTTACTCTAAAAAGCTTGTAAAGAGTTAATGTTAATAAAATATTTATATATGACGTGGGGTCCCAGAGTTTTCATTGCTGGCAGAACCAGCCCCCGAGTTTTCATTGCCAGTCCTGGTTGTGTAAGTACAGGGAAACAATTGCGTAGGGTTCCCCTGTACTTAGCGCAACCAGCACCAGGCTCTGATCCGGTCCTGGCTTTGGAATTACAGGGGAAAAAATACGTAGGGTTCCCCTGTAATTTCCACAAACAGCACCGGACCCTTTCTAGCAGGGGGGGTAATGTCAGCCAGGGAAACCCTATCTCCGGGTTCCCCAGCCGAAACATTACTCCTGACAGCTAGTCAGCTCAGGCCGGGGATCCCTGGGGAGTTGGGGACCCCCCTAATAAAGGGGTCCCCCACTCCTAGGCTGATAGCCCGGGGTTATCACCGGCACCCCTGGAGTGTGGGTGCCGGGTTGATAGTGTAAAAGTGTAGTGTAAAGAGTAGAACTGCAGGTCCCAGCAAGCCTCCTCGGCATGCTGGTGCTTGGAGAACCACAAGTATCAGCATGCGGGGCCCGCTGGTACCTGTAGTTCACCTGTAAAGAAATGTTTAAATAAAGACGAAAACACACACACTGTATACGTTTAATACATACATACTACTCACTCACACATACTCACCTACATAACCTGGACCGGTCCTCTTCTCCCTGTAGGGATCCTTGGTCTTTGTAAAATAAAAAAAAGAAATAAAAAAAAACCGACCCACGAACTAGGTACCAACCACGATGGTTGATACCTCCCGAATGTAGAGCTCAGACACGGCTTTTCCCATTGTAGTGCAGTGTCTGAGCGTTCATTGGCTGAGAGAGGTCAGCCCCCGCCTCTCTCAGCCAATGAACGGCTCCCACCATTGAAGTCAATGGTGAGAATAGTAGAAATCACCTTTAGTAACCCTGCGGCTCTCATCAGTGACTTCAATGGTGGGAGCTGTTCATTGGATCACTTTTCAGATCAACTAGGTTAGACACTTGGCTAGCGGAAGCTCGAGGTGGCAAGGGGAATGCATTTTCATAAAGTCATAAGCCAGTTCTATAGTCCTAAATTTGAAAAATCAGTGTGTGACAAATGCTCCTTAAACAAATTTAGCTTTGTCATTATTTAATAATCCTTTAGTAACAATTATTTAAAAAAGTTATCTGAATTTTGGTCCACTCCACCTTACAACACTACAGTAATTTGATTCTCAAAGGAAACATTTATACACTTCTCATGTTCAAACTACAGCATCTCAATGGGGCTGAGATGTGGATTTATGAATTGGAAATGACAAAACCGTGATTTTTATTTTTCAGCCACACAGTTGTAGATTTGCCAGTGTGCCTATGATCATTGTCTTTTTTTCCCCTGTACTTACACAACCAGGACTGGCTATGAAAAGTCCGGAGCTGGTTCTGTTTTTAGGGGGGAACCCCACGTGTTTTTTTTTCTTTTTGCATTAACTCTTTACATGCTTTTTACAGTGCGATGCATGCATCTCACTGATGTATGCATGTATCTGTGTGAAATCGAACTGCTCATGCTGAAAACGAAAGCATGAAGTTCTTCTATTCATTTGAGAATTTGCAGTTCGATTTTGAGTACGTTTTTCATTCGATTTGCAAATCGAATGTTAGTAAATGAAGAAATCCTATAGTCCTCTATGGGAAAACATTGATGTTTTTCAGAAATTCGATTTCAATTGAAATTCCTTTTTCTGCTCGATTTGGCCTTTAGTAAATCCCTCCTTAAAAAAAAAAAAATAAAATCGAACCAAAATCGAATGCAAAATCGAACAGAAAACCAAATCGAACCGTAGTAAATATACCCCCAGGTCTCATGCCAAATGTCACATTATAAGATATTTGAATATGAGGTCTGTCTGCGAAGTTTGTGGCCTCTCTCCCTTGTAGCCCCTAGCCTTTCTTCTGTACCCCATACAGAACTTGTTCAATTAAAAAAATAAAATATTGAAAATAAAAAAAAAACATTTGTAATGAATCATTTAAAGATTTTAGATTGTATTAGCAAGCAGCTAAAACTGCATAGCTTCATGAAAAATATAAATGAATGTGCTGCTAGCAGTTTGGTTTTTTTAGTTGTGATGTAGGATAGCGTAACATTTTCTTGAACTTTGAGAAACATCACCTCAAAATGCAAAATAAAGATGTAATTTAATTGGAAAAACCGTTCTTTCAAACATATACCTCAACATCACTAAACATCAGCTTTTGCAGTGGCCCTGTCAACAGGTCACAAGGGTTATTGGGTCTCAGGGAAGTGCCTGTTTCCTTTAGTCCCCTGCCAAAGTTTGTGTTTTCACTCCCATTTTCTTCTCCTCTCCATTCCCAGTTCTTCTATTCTCTAGTCTCTTAAGAGCAGTCATCCTGTGATCAAATTTTCCTGGCTGCTGTAGTTCGGAGTAATACAGCGACCACTCAGAGATGATACTTCCAGCTTTTACACAATGAGAGAACTGCAAATCGAGTTTAAGGCTGCTTTTCTCATGCTTGCAAAGCCACACTAATTGATGTAACATGTGACCCATGGTACTACCTCTATTTAATAAAAGCATTCATTCCCATATTAAGTCATCTATACATTAAAACACATTTGACAACCTAGCACTTTGTGGTTAACCAATGCAGGAAAAGTAACTGCTACACTACTTCATACTTAACTGCTAACTGTCAGAGGCTTAGAACAAGTGAAATATAATTCAAATACACATTATTGGCACCTTGTAAACATTCATGATGTTTTATTCAGCATGAGAACTAGTCTGAACATTAATGTAAAATATCATGAAAAAGACAAGCTCTACTTTCTAACTGAAATGCAAATGGAGAATGAGACCTGTATAAAAGGTTTTGGGGGGAATTTTCATACCTTCTAATAAAGGAGAATTAGAGATCTGCATCATAGCACCCAAATCAGATACCATCTAGTACATTCTTGACAATGAAACATACTCGGCTGCTCTCCTGGAAAAGCATTTTAGGTCTCCCAAGCTTGCATCATGACCCCCTGGCGTCACCCACTTCCCCAATATAATGGGTGGTCTGGGCGGCTGGTAACGCGATTCGTGCTGAATTGCATCATTGTAGCCACATCCCTCTTTGCAATGCCATAATCTCAGCACAAACCCTCCAAGATGACCTGTTCCACCAGGTAGAAAAAATGCTCTGCTCCTGGACTTTCCACCTAATTTATGATTGCAGCCACCTGTGTTGAAACATCCTTCTCAATCAATACACTAGTTCAACACAGCTGTCTGCAATCATAAATTAGGAGGGAAGTCCAGGAGCAAAGCATTTTGAACCCGGTGGAATGGGTCATGTTGGAGGGTAGGCCGGAATTGAAAAGTGGGGATGGGGCCACGACGCAATCACGCACTGCCCACCTATGTTGCAACACACCCCCAGCTATTCGATAGGCCACACACACACATTGCTCACTAAGAAAGTCCATTAATATTTTTCCACATTTTACTATGGCTTTGAAGTAAAGTGTTTCACATGGACTTGGGTAAACCTAATTCTTGTAAAAATTAGTTTGTTCTCTATGATCCAAGGAAGCATACACCTAGTTCTATACAAAGCATAATTCAGGGGCAGCAGCAGAGTAGCAAGTAACGGCCGACCCTTTGAACAATATTAGGCCCAGACTATTGTGGCTCATGAAGGATGACTACACAACGGCAGGACAGAACAGCCAATCCAGGACAATGCCTTGCATGAAAAATATTTCAACTACTGCTACAGACTTCCTCAAATAGACCTGATGACATCATCTTGGAAGACCAAGGTAGCTTTGTTCTGTTCCTGTCACAGAGACCAAACCAAAGGCAACAAATACTAGATTGAATTACGATCAAAATATAGGTAGCAAAATCGGCAGGAGTTCACACCCAGTATGTCTGTAAACTACATAGTTTACAGACAGATTCTCCCTGCAGCACAGATGATGCATATATATCCAAAAGATAGATTGGTACATCTGCATGTGTGTAAAGGTGGCCCAACGACCGCCTGTACACTGGCAAAAGGGACCGTCGACACGGATATCTGGCGATTATGGTGTACAGCTTACTTCTCCACCACGTTCCATAAATGCTCTATTTGGTTCATGTTGGGCGAACGTGGTGGCCACACCATTGTCGAAATTCTCCAGAGCCCAGGTGAGGCGCTGTGTCTGATGTCATAGTGTTAACAGAGGGACTCTGGTGGGTCTTCTGTTCCCATATACCAGTGGTTCTCAAACCTGGTCCTCAGGACCCCACAGGTCACATTTCCCAGGTCACTCAGCAGGTGCACAGGTGTATTCATTACTCACTGACACATTTTTAAAGATCCACAGGTGGAGCTAATTATGTCACTTGTGATTCTGTGAGGAGACCTGGAAAACATGCACTGTTTGGGGTCCTGAGGACAGAGTTTGAGAACCTGTGCCATATACCATGGAAGCTAAAGAACACTGCATTGACCTGCTGGATATGCATCTGGTACCTTCTGCACTGAATGTGGATGTGATTTGAGCCAGTGTAGCATGTCTGTTACCATGGACAATTCTGGCCAGGCATTGCTGGTCACGAACATTAAGCACCCATGGTCGGCCACTGTGCTGTCCAGGGTGGGTGGTATGCCTTCCTAGAGGTATTTTCTGAACACGACACCGTAGTCCCATCCGTGGGGCACCCACTATCATACTTCAACAATTCGCATTGCCTACCCAAGTGCAGCCTAGCCAGTGATACCACCTACCTTTACATACTGCTATCCGATGACCTTTGACACTTCAGTGTGTAAATATATTATATATATATTTTAGATACATACACACACAGTGTCATAAATATATATATAAATATATATATATATATATATATATATATACACATATACACACACACACATATATATATACACATACATATATATACATGCATACATACATACATACACACAAACACACACGGGAAACAGTTGGGAAGCCGATGGATGGAATCCCGACCGTCGTCCTCCCGACTGTATAATCCCGGCAAGGGTTAAAAGACAGATGTCGACATTCCGACGAATGTCATTTTTCCTACGTCGGGAGCCCCACACCCGGCTTACTGATCAAAGGTAAGCCGGACACGAACATCCGCGGGGGGCGGGTGTAGGAAGGTTAGGTTTACGGTTCCTGGGGGGACTTAAGGTTAGGCACCACCCGGGAGGTTAGGTTTAGGCTAGGAAAATTAGGCACCCCCGGGGGAACCTTAGGGTTAGGAACCTTAGGGTTAGGCCAACAGCCAACAGCTTTATCCCCTCCTCCAGTTGCCATCTCCCTACATGAAAAAATAATGTCCCTCATCCAAAATTCCTAAGGATTATGAAAACTTGTAGCCAAATAGAAAAACACTAGGAACAATCATTCAGAGATGCTTAAAAATAGACTTATTGGAAGGGGATATGATAGCAATAAAATAAAAGAAGCACGCAATTGAGCAGCTACACACTGTAGAGAAGATCTATTAAAAGAAAAAAGCTGCACCAAATGAATAGAAACATAATAGATCATTCATTACCAAATATAAACAGAGTAAAAAGATCCAAAGAGTGATAGAAAAACATTGGAATATCCTGTTGAGGGATATACAGGAAGGACTCAACATTAAAAAGTATTATCGTCCCTAGTAAACGTAGATCACTGAATAAATGCTCCTCCTCTGATAATGAAACAATCACCCCCTTATGAATAGAAAATAGAAAGGACAGCATAATAACCTGATTCAGAGCCGCTCGCAAGTGGCTCAATGTTTGGCCACTGGGAATGAGCCGCGTCCAGCATGCGCAAGCCCCGCCAAGTGACTGAACTTCAGTTGCTACGGGGCTCGCTAAAAGACGGGGCGGCTGTCGATGGTGAGTGACAGCTCGCCCCGTTTTGTAGGCGGGTAGGGGGGGTGGCTGCACAAACGCAGGTGTTCCCTTAGGAACGCCTGGCGTTTGTGGGAGGATGTACTGACATCACTACTGAGCGTCTACTGCACTGCACGTCTGTTAGAGCAGGAAGTCCACTCGGCCTTGCGGCAGCCTAGACCCTGCCACAGAGTCTTGTTGCTAGGCCGATGGTCGCGCTAATCGCGACGGTCTCCAGGTCGCTCGCACAAGCTGTAGGAGGTGTCCCACAGCTTTGCGAGCGGCAGGAGGAAAAAAAAAATGCCCACAGACCCTGCGAGCGGGTCTGAATCAGGGCCACTGTTTCCTGTAACACTTATCTACAGAATTAAATGTAGCTGTGGACTGTGTTATATAGGAAAAACTAAGTAGCCTTACTACCAGGATTCAAGAACACGTTAGGAACATAAAAAAAAATAAAAAAAAATAAAAAATTCCGGACAGTTTACCTAGGCATTTTACTGAAAAACATAATTCTGATACTAAAGACCTCTCCTTTACGGTGTTAGAACACATCAAGGATGATTCTAGCAACAGAGACCTACTCTTATCTAGAAAAGAATCCTACTGGATTTTCACGCTAAATAACTTATCCCCAGCAGGCTTTAACAATGAAATTGATTTAATAGAATTTCTTTAATATCTGGAGATTTTATATGTGGTATATATGTATTTTATTGTATATATGATCAGGTAAAGCGTATGTTACATAAGGAATTATGTACCATTTTATTTTGGACCGGTTTATATTAACACCATCCTTAGAAGCCCACATACATACACAGTCTCACTTGGACATACACCTTAGTTTATGTTAATAATTTTTATTAACATTATTAGTATATAAACTTAACAGATGAAATTACTTTGTTATTTATATTATTTAATATTTATATTATTAGACCTGTGTATTATAGACAGGTACACAAGATAGCCTCTTGGAACACATAGGTAATCTATTTGAAATGCACTCCAGCGACTAATTGATTCCAACTAAAGATGGCTCCCTGACACGCTGCTTGGAACACAGTTAGCCCTGCTACCCTAGCAAAGGGTTCAGCAGTTATATGTGGTCCGGCTCTGATATAGTTCTACACTAACATGGCCGCCTGGAAAGCATACATGAACACAAGTCCGAAGGCTCATGCTTCTAATAACGCAATACTTTGGCGATTAACCTAGTTATTGACATTCTTAACCAATTTATACTTTTAAATATATATTTGGACCTCTAGTAAATACTTAGCGATTTAATGTTGCACACCGCCTCATTATTGCCTCCACATTTGATAAGCTATATATTCGCCTGGTACTCTTATTAGTGAATTAATAAGAGGAGGAATAATGTACAATTATAAAAAGGAGATCCTGGTTTAAGCCTAGTTCATTCCACTTGCAGACTAGCAGGAGCACACATCTTATCCTTAACCTCTATGTAAGTACCTTGTTTTATGCTAACCTTATCAACATAGCATTCCAACTAGGCTGTTTTAGCAGGGTAACGCGTCCTACCTGACTTCCAAACGGCAAAACGTGCCCTGTCCATATGGCGGCACTCTTTTATGGTCCGGCACCCTGCCTTGCACCAGACCTAGAAGGAACACTTAACATGGTAATTTGTATTCCATAGGGTAACTTTGGCTATCCTAATATGGTTATCTGTACTCATGTGAATTTTGGTTTTTGGATGATTAATAATATATATTACAAGACTGTTCACTAATGATTGAGTGAATATAGATTTAGCCATTATTGCTTGCAGAATAAGTAGAGATATATGCTATTTTTATATTATTGTCGATTCTATACCAGCATGATACCATATGTTAACATCTATGAAAGCCTCAAACTAAGGGTGTAATGGATGCATTTGTATCAATAGGGTCATTTTTGTGCCTGATTTTTCTCAAAAATACCAATAATCATGAGTGTTCTCAATTGGAGTTTTCAAATGTAGTGCCAGCATGTTAGGTACAGTAACTGTAAAATGTAATTAGTCAAAATAAAGACAGAAAATAGAATACATACAGTATGTCCTTTCCTGCATCTATCAGACACCAGTGTTTGTATTTGTTTATTTAAGCTATACCACTGATGAAGTCTAAGTGACGAAACTCATATGGTGACACTATTCAGATGTTAATGTTGTGAGGTCACACCTCATAAGGTGTGACAGAAAGTCTGTTGTGGCAATATACAGCAAGTGTATTAGGTTTTAACATGCAGTAAGCGCTTACAAATTTTATTTAAAAAAAATAAGGAATGTTATGGTAAAACGTACCTTCGTTAACTCTTTCTTTAAAGTCCATAGGGTCCAAAGGGAGACACTGGGGTGTAGGTGGGACCTGGAGGACCGGACACCACAAGCAAAGCTTTTCAGTCCCAGGATGCTCCAGTCCTTCCCCATATACCCTGCCCAAAGTGTGAGTGCACTTCAGTTTTGTTAACAAGCCCAAGGCAGGAGCAGGACAGGAGAGAAAGAAGACTGGTACACAGAGGAATCACACTCATGCTGAGAAGGAAACAAGTGACCAAGAGGAGACGAACATAGAAGCCAGGTGCGTCAGGGTGGGTGCCATGTGGAGCCTATGGACTTCGAAGAAAGTTAACGAAGGTAAGTTTTACCATAACTTTTATTCTTCAGGGTCCATAGGGATCCACAGGGAGATATTAGTAATGTCCCAAAGTAGTTCAAGAGCAGGAACACTCCTGAGCCGCTAGGAGAACACAATGCCCAAAGAAAGCATCCTGAGAGGCAAATGTACCAAAGGCATAAAACCTAAGAAAGGTGTGGACAGAAGACCAGGTGGCCACCTTGCATAGCTGTTCAGCTGAGGCGCCACGCCGCCCATGAGGAACCCACAGAGAGTAGAATGAGCAGAGACTGTAGTCGGCACAGGAAGGCTAGTCTGAGGTTAAGCCGGTGAGATTGGTCAGATGGATTTGCATGACTGAGTCGGTTTGTTAGCTGGCCATGCCTTCTTGTAGAATCCATATAGGACAAAGAGGGAGTCCGATATCCTGATGGAAGTAGTACGGTCCCCACGTAGATCTTCAGAGCATGAACCACATCCAAATAGGCCTCACCTGCCAAGAGGTCTTGTGAATTAAATGCCGAAACCACAATTTCCTCATTCAGGTGGAAGTGAGAAACCACCTTGGGAAGGAAGTCTGGGCATGTTCTAAGAACAGCCTTGTCATGATAAAATTTTAAAAGTGGGGAGCGACAGGAAAGCGCCCCTAAATCATATAACCTGCGGGCAGACGCTATAGCCAGAAGGAGTCGTTGTAGTGAGCCATTTGACATCTACCAATTCCAAGGGTTGGAATGGAGGTTCCTGAAGTGCTTTGAGCACCACCGACAAATCCCATGGAGCCACAAGAGGAACAAAGGGAGGTTGTACACGTAGAACACCTGGCATGAAGGTGTGAACATCCGGTATAGGAGCAACTCTGCATTGAAACCAGACAGACATCACTTTGAGAGATGCTAGGCAGAGGCCTAGGTCTAGTCCAGCCTGAAGAAAGGCAAGAATACGAGAAACTAAAGAATTGAGGGTCATAGTCTCTTGGAGCACACCATTGGAAATATATAGGTCATATTCTGTGGCAAATCCTGGCTGAGGCCGGTTTACGTGCTCTGTTGAAAGGCCGAACTCCAGTGCCTGAAATTGGTAATGTTGCTGCAGTGTAGTAAACCGGAGTTATTGTTGATGAGAAGGCGCTATAGGTACATGAAGCTAAGCGTCCTGAATGTCTAGGGATACCATAAAATCTCCAGGCTCCATAGCTAGGATAATAGAACAGAGGGTTTCCATACAAAACCTGAGCACCCTGATCAACTTGTTCAGGGACTTGAGGTTGAGGATAGGCCGCTGAGACCCAATGGGTTTCTGAACTAAGAGAAGGGTAGAATAATAGTCCTTGCCCCATTGGGAGGAGGGGACCCGAATTATTACTCCTGAATTCAGTAAGGACTAAATGGCTTTTTGGAGCAACAGGGCCCTGGTTGAGTCCGATGGAGATCCTGTGCAACAGTACTGTTGGGGGGGGTTGCCTCAGGAAAGAGGGCGTATCCGTAAGAGACCACTTCTCTTACCCAGGCATCTGACGTGGTTTGAGCTAAACCTGGGCGAAATGAAGAAGTCTGCCTCCCACCCTGGGTGCCCCCAGGGAGAGGCTCACCCCGTCAGCCTGCAGGCTTGTCCTCAGACTTGGCAGTTAGACTTCTAAGTAGCCCAGGCTTGTTGGCCCCAGGCTTGGAGGCCTTGGCTGAGGTCTGCTGCCGTGGAAAGGACTGACCGTTGGCTTTGCATTGAGGTCGAAAGAACCGAAATGATGATGTCCGCGGCTTTGTATCCTATTCAGAGGGCAGGAACGCAGTCTTGTTAGCTGCCAAAGTAGTCACAATTTATCTAATTCTGGACCAAATTCACCTAAGTAGGAGGCTGCATCTCTGATGTGAGATATGTAGGACAGTTGTTCACTCAAAGCATCAGGGAGGAAAGTCTCTTCTAGGGCCTCTGCCAAACTCTCAATGGCTTTTGCCTCTAAATTCGTGGCTCTAGCAGGACGAGTAATAGCTCCTGTAAAAGAGTATATAGATTTATGACAAGCTTCTATAAGTCTATCTGTAATCTCCTTCAAGGAGGTTGCAGTTTGATCGGGTAAGGTGGCATTTTTAACCAGATGTGTTACATGAGAATCCACTGTTCGGGGAACTTCCCACTTAGTACAATCAGTAGCTGGAAGCGGGTAAAAGGAACTGAACAGTTTTGGAATTTGAAACCTTTTACCGGGCATATTTCAAGCTTCACTCGTGATCAGGTAGCTGGTCAGAGTGAGGGATCTCTGGTAAAACCACCTTTTGTCGCTTAAAAAGTGCATGTTTTTTCTTGGGAGCGGGTTCATCCTCTACTATTTGTAGAATAGTTTTAACAACTCTCACAAGAGCAGGTATATTTAGTTTAGAGGGTGGCTCCTCTTCTCCTGAGACAGAGTCAGAGTGATCTGCGTCTTCTGCCTCTCCAGATGATATCTCAGACTTAACTGTGTGGATTGGGAAGATCTAGTAAGTTTAGTAGGTAAGGGTTTATCTTTTTGCTGAAAAACCGTAGAGGTATTAGCCAAACTCTGTACTGAGGGTAGACAGTATATCTATCCATGACGGAGGCAAAGGATTGGTAGGGAGTACCTGCTGTGGCCATCCCATAGAGGGAGTGACCACAGGGATCGCTACTTGGTCTGCAAGTTTTGACAGGATTTGTGAAAAGGCAGCCCAGGGTGGGTCCTTCGGGAGAGACACCAGGGCTAATTGGCTGGGGCTATGTAACAATTAATACAGAGACCATCCTGAATTAGGTCCTCTGTAGCTAAGCCTGCAGAGCAGGACTTACAAGATACCAGAGTAGGAGCAGCAGCATCAGGCTGCTTGTTATTCTTTCCTCTGCCAGCCATAGCCACAATAATAATAGAATACACCATATGATTCCTTGCAATGAACACCTTGCAGTATGTGTAATATGGCACAATGTAGTGTGCAACCGTGCTATATATGGCACAGTGTCATGTGCAACCGCAGTATATAGTATGTGATAGTCCTCACAGTTATATAGCAGATGTGAGGAACATGGAACCCCCAATGCCTTAGTATGTCAGGGTATAGTAGAAAAATAAGGGAGAGGTATAACTGACAGTATAGAATGTAGAGATTACATGCCTGCAATGGGCACTAAAATCGACTACACAGACCACAGTGGCTGGTAGGATATAGCGCAGTATAACCTGGCCCGTGAGAGAGGTATACAGGGAGACAGAACCCAGAGTTTCCTGGAGACCTGCTGGCCTAACATAGCTGCCGCGCGTCTGAGGGGGCGGAGGGTGAGGGAGGAGCAGCTCAGGGAACACCAAGACAACAGTGGAAAGGTGCATTAAGCTGGGGGAGGGGCAGCAGGGAGAGCGCCTTATCCCCTGGCTGACATTAACCACCGGGTCCCCTAGCCTTTAAAAAATGCCTCTGCGCCAGTAACATTATGCCCCGGTGGAGTAGTGGGCAAAGTCAGTGTCTGCAATAGCGCCTCAGGTCTGTCTCCTGAGACCGGAGGCAAGACTGCACTAAGATAAGGGTCCCCGCAAACGGGGCTCCGCCTTACCAGTCCCATGGATTCCGGGCTGCAGTCTGGGGTCCAGGAATCCTGCTAGCTAGTCCCCCTCGGAGCCCCACCGGGAGTACCTAGCACAGGCTTGGTGTCACGGCGCCGTGGAGGGGTGATGGGACGGCAGCACAGACATCGAGAGGAGAGTCTGGTGCTGCTCGCCCATTTGTAAAGAAATAAATAAAAAGTAAATAAAGGCATAAAAGTAAAGCTTGGGCTGCTTAATACAGCCCACTGTTATAACGGTGGTACAGCACTTGCCGGACACCAACGAAACTGAAGTGCCCTCAGGCTGTGGGCGGGGTATAGGGGGAAGTACCGGAGCATCCTGGGATTGAAAAGCTTTGCGGTTGGTGTCCGCTCCTATAGGTCCCACCTACACCCAAATGTCTCTCTGTGGAGCCCTATGGACCCTGAAGAAGAAATATGTTTTACCAAATAAATCTTGAATACTATACACTAATGGCTTCCCTGCCTATTCTCTGGGTGTCTCTGATGGAAGGATTTCATTCTAGGACCTTTTCCTTCTACATCCTGTAGAAGAAAATAATATAATACCACCATTAAATGCAAGAATTTTGGACTTACTATTGGCTGAATCTTCGAATGTTATATTATTAGTGCCCTCTGGACATTATTGTACGTTACAAACACATACACACACACAGCTAGTTAATGCAAATCTGTAGTCACTCAATAAACTGGCAGCATCTCAATGCATAAAACATGGGTAACAGTTGCAGCCAAAGCTACTTTGACCATGGAATTATTATTGGTGCCAGAGATGGTTGTCTAAATGTGAGAACATGCTTATCTTAAGGGATATTCCCACACAACAGTATCTAGAATTAACAGCACCAATTCTGTGAATAAAAAAAAAAAAAAAAAAAAACTCATTATGAGGGTGGGCAGAGAAGAATGGCCAAAACGGCTCAGGGTGGCAGGAAGGCAACAGTAACTTCAAATAACCATGTTTTACAATAGTGGTGTGCAGAGCATCTCCTCTAATTGCGCAGCACTTCAAACCTACAACAGAAGACCATACTAGGATCCGCTCCTGTCAGCTAAGAACAGAAAAAACCTCCCCTGGACTGACCAATCTCAATTTCTGTTGTGACATGTAGTTGAAAGTTTCTGAATGTGGCATAAACCAGAATCCACCCTGCCCTCAATGATTCTGGGTGGTGGTATAATAGGGGTAGAGAATGCTTTCTTGGTATACATTAGGCTCATTAATACCAAATAAAAGCACAGAGTCTAGCCGAGTATTGTTGCTGACCATGTGCATCCCTTTATGGCCACAATCTAGCAATATTCTACTGGCTACTTCCAAATCACAAAGTGCACATCATCTCAATATGGTTCCACAAACATGACAAAAAAGTTCAGTGTGCTCCAATGGCCTCCACTGCTAACAGATCTCAACCCAATAAAGCATCTTTAGAATGTGGCGAACAGAAGATTTGCAGTATGAATGTGTATCTGACACATTTGTCATATAAGTAAATTATATTATTATTATTATTAATAATTTGCCAGCAACTGCATGATACCATACTGTTACCATTTCCCAGAACCTCAAAGGATTGTTTGCAGCACCTTGATGAACAATCCTTTCAAGCCGATCTGGGGGTCTGTTCCCAGCTCAAGAGTGTAAACTTATCAGTGCTGCTACTGCAGTTTATTCATGTCATTTAAGTATTAAGCTGCATACACACACAACAATTTTGTTACCAATGATTTTATGAACGATTTTCTGCTAGATTGTCTGTCAGATTCTTTAAAGTGTAATGAACGATTTTTTGAACTACAAACGATTTTTGTAACTTCCCTTAATGAAAACCATTCAGTTGGGAACGCGCATGAACGATGATCGTTCATAGTTATAATTCAGAAACTGAACGATTTTTTCAACAATTGAACGATAACAACGTCGTTATAGTTAAATCGTTCAAAAAATCGTTGTGTGTGTATGCACCTATAGTGTTCTGCAATATAGAAAACTTAAAATAGTATTTGTGTTTAAGGTCTGTGATTAATTGCACTTGACATGGCAAACGCAACTTAAGTAATTTTTCACAACACTACCCAGACTGACATCTTTATGTATATAATACTCAAAGTACTATTGCATACTGCAAACTAGGCAGGCACATACACTACTGTTTTTTTCCTAGTACAAATGAGGCAGACAACTAATTTACCAAGTGAAAATGGAGCATACAGTATGTTGCCCTTGCCAAGCTGGCCAGATCTTGGAGATTTGTCTGACCCTACACACACTATGCAGGAATAGTCTTAGGACTGGCACATTATCTGCCTGCAATTCTTATGTACAAATGGTTCAGTAAGCATTGCATTGTAAGCTTACAAGCTTTTCCTTTTTCAAGAGCTTATACCTCGCCTTTTACCCAGTTCCTGACCAACCAAGAGGTTAGCAACTACCGATTGTATCTAATCTTCTCATCTATCAAACAAACGCTGCAAAAATATCTTGACAATGGAAAGAGATAGGCTACATTGATTTTGGAACACTAAAAATAGTAACATACGAGAGCTGGACAACAAATCTATTGACATATTAATGAAACCGACACTTTGTTCATTTCAGTCAATGGATTGAAAACATCCGTTCCTGTCAGAGAAAACATCCACGGACAGATTGGTCAGTGCTGAAGTACTACAATTTTATATCTGGTT
This sequence comes from Taudactylus pleione, assembly GCA_031769625.1. NCBI lineage: Eukaryota > Metazoa > Chordata > Amphibia > Anura > Myobatrachidae > Taudactylus > Taudactylus pleione. The sequence continues at coordinate 10,682,325 of JAUIMM010000010.1, forward strand.
TTAGGTAATAGTATGAAAATTGAATTTGCAGAATTCCTACAAATTGTTTTAGCTGTAGTTTTCCAGCTCTCCAATATCCAAATATGCAAAGCCCTCGTAATTCTCCACCAATATGTATTGTCTCCAATTCCTTTACAAGCATTAAACATGTATTTGCGCTTTACCACAAATCCTTGGACGTAAATAAACAGATCCCCAAGTCCATAAAAAACTAGCATTTATCTTGGCTTCTAAGGGAAAGACTAATAATGGAATCACCAGAACCCTTCATTTTTGGCAACAAGCACTCAAGTTAGTTGTCACACATGCACTCATTCATTGGTCAGCAACATTGCGAAGGAGGATCTGACCAAACCAATGCTTAATGCTTTTCCTTTTCTTGGTATGCTGGCCCCTACACTATGCACTAAACTCGCATGTGATGAGCAGCTTATGCAATGCAACCAGGACATATACTCTACTCAGTGGAGTGCAGAGAGGTTGTGATTTGCAGTTTGCATACCTGCCTGGTCATTCAGACATCATGGAATATACACTCCCTGCTCCCAAACTTGCTCCAGCACACACCCTTGCTCAGTCACGGATATCTCCTCTTGCAGTCATGCTAGCCATGATTACAGGCAGCCAGTTAGGACATGTTTTGACACAATCTTGACCGTGCTCATTTGTGAATGTCCTTGCGTTATATATGTTTGGGGACCCTCATTTACAAAAGAGGGGTTTAGAGGGTATAACCTCCAACAGTCACATAGAACCTAATCGCTTATTTTATATAGTGCATTAAGAAAATATTATGCAATAAGTGGTAGAAAATGTTAGTTATACAATTAAATTGAATCATTTGTGTTGCTGATCATAAAACATTTCTGCAATATTATGCTACAGAGCAGGAAAGACAATTGTGTGTCAAAAATGATAAGTAAATCTGTTGAAAAGACGTAGGATCTGACCAATTATATACATTGATCAAATAGATAGTTGACAGGAACCAAAGAAGTTACGCAATGAATCTGTCACTAACACACCTCACTCATCACCCAGCATACAGAAGAGCTTATGTCATCCCAGAGACTGGGTTCCGTAAACCCTGCTTCTTGTATGCTGTAGTCATGCTGTGGAGTATGTGTGTGATATAATGTAATCTACATGTCTAAAACAGTAGAACTTAATTACGGACTTACTCCAGATGTGTATGGACATGTATAGAATCTTCATAAAGCAACAAAAAAAGTAACTAACATTGGAGCGCTATGACGCTATGAAGGATAGATCGGCACAGAGGAAATGTATTTTCCTTCTAAAAGTTTGACACAGTCGAGTTGAGATACAATCAGACACACGGATACAGCCAGTGGACAGTTCTGGTATGCAAGAAGGAGCAAGAATGTAACATCCCTATCAACACTGCTGAACACTACTCCCACTTTGGGGGTTACATAGGATTGAACTTCTTGAATATAATTATATATATATATATATATATATATATATATATATATATATATATATATATATATATACACACACACACACACACACACACACACACATATATATATATATGTATGTGTATTAAAAAATAAATGCATGTACAAGGACAGAATAAGGGGGAAAAACAATGATGGTGTTTCTAGGAAGGGAGCACTACCAAAACATAAAAAACAGCCTAGGAGCACATTCTTAAGTACAATTGTGTCACATTGTTTAAATGCTAATACAGCCCTTCCTATAGTTGTTCAATAATTGAAGCTTGCTGTATGAGGATGACATGTCTGTTAGAAAAAAAGCTTAATTATGTGGGGAAGCTGGGCTTTTTAAATTGAGTAGTGGTATTATATTTACTCTACTATTCAATTTAACAGAGAAAAGTAATCATCAAACCCTCTGACCCTATTTGTCTGCAGTTCCTTCTGTTGGGATGATTTTGGAAACACAAAAGAATAGTCAATAAAAATGGACATGGATTCCATGAATAAGGGGCATGCTTCCAATTTTTCCTCAATTACTGGGAGCTTTGTACCATTACCCCAACACCTGAACAAAGTTCAAATAAACTGCATTAATTCTACTAACCTCAGATCTTTTCTTTTCTCCAGCTCCTCTTGAGGAATAGTCCATGGCAGGTTCTGGGGCAGACACTGCAGTACCTTATTGGTGAATTCTGCGAAATCCACACCGTATTCTGTTAATATTCCCTCAGTCTCTGGCTCAATTTCACCAGCCTGACCAAGGCTCTTCATCAGCTTCCTGAGGAGAGAAGTTGCTTAATTTACATAGAGAAAAAAAAAACTTGACAGCTATAAAAAAAGTGGGATAATAGACACTGGGAATAAATACTCTACTACATTCACAAAACATAAAAGTATTAAGTAGTATTAATAAGATCAGCAAATGAGCATTTGATATTTAATTATTAGGGCAAGAATGTCACATAATGTATCAGTACACTGTATTAAGACAGCCCGGCTAGCACGTCTTTCTTTTGTGCACAAATTCTAAAGGTGCCTACACACTATGCGATGTGGTCACGATGCGATTTCGTGTCCGATTTCCCTTGAACGCTACCCAGCAGCTCCCCGGCAGTCCTGGACACGATTTGGTGTTAAAAAGTGTCCAATGTGACAAACGATCTATCGTGCATCCTTAACTTTTTCCAGTGCATCGTGTCTGAGATTCGCAGATCTTGCCTGCAGCAAGCAGTTTCTGAAGATGCGATGTACACCATCGGATACGCGCATCGGCATCGTGAGTGGACACTCACGATTTGAACATATTTTACACCGATTTGTCATTCCGATGCGTCGAAATCGGGCAAATCGTGTAAAATATCGCCTAGTGTGTAGGCACCTTAAGACCAGCGATCAGAACAATTTATCACATTCCTCACAACACATCAGTCACCGGAAATACATTTTATTCTCCACCTAACAAAGCAAAATTATTTCACATGTCCAATCTTATTACATCATTGTCATGCGTTTATTTATGAGAATTCTAATCAAAGTAGTGTAAAAAGTAGGTGGGTAATGTGTGAGAAACAAGGGGGTATATTTACTAAAGTGAGAGTTTTCAGAAATGGAGATGTTGGCCATAGCAACCAGATTCTACTTAACATTCAACTAGCACCATCTAGAAGATAATAGCTAGAAGTTGATTGGTTGCTATGGGCAATATCACTTCTAAAGACTCACTTTAGTAAACATACCACTAGCAATCAGACAACCATTGATGCACCCACTCAGAGGAACATGGCATAGCACCCAGCAGCTGGGACTAAATTATTCACTACTGTATTAGGATGGCGGGACAGTCCCATAATAGCTGCATTTTTAGTAGGATGTATGTAGATGCTAAAATGGTACACACAAAAATTAAAGCGCTACATCTCTCAAGTAACACATAAACAAAATCTATTTTCTGTCATAGGGATAGATGTATGAAGAAGTTAAGTTTGACATCAGATCATCTTATACACACACATTCCGCAGCACATATCCAAACCCACTGTTCCATGCTCCTTCCTCACTACCCACCCCATCTGTGTTGCCCCTGTCTGTCTGCCCCTCCCCTTTAGAATGTAAGCTCTCACAAGCAGGGCCCTCATTCCTCACTTGCTTCTCCTCCCCCTACTTATAGTCTTTTATTCCTAACTCTCCAAATGGCACTTAACATTTGGTTGCTGAGGCCCTGCTGCTTGTGTTATGTAGCTACTGTATGTGTATAAACCATGTCCTTGTCCTGTATTGTTTTATATTGCTATTAACTGTTTTTCGTGTGCTCATTTATGTACTGTGTAAGGCGCTGCGGAACCTTTGTGGCACCATATAAAGGACAATAATAATAATAATAATAACAACAATAATACCGTGAGGGGATACAGCTACAAGTTGAAAAACACTCAATTCACACCTGGTTTGTGGCAGGACTGCACAACCCCTGGCACATATGCAAGAGACTGCAACCGGAAGGTTCTAAAGATTTACCATATAGGGCCAATCAGTAAGTTCCAGACTTAATTTCAGGCCTCAATAGTTTATAATTAAAAAATAAGTTTATTTATTCAGTTAAAGACCACAAACCATACCAATAAGCCTAAACCGGTTCACCTATAAAAGCTCAGGCGGTGTATTGGTCTTACAACCACCGTTTGATATTACTGCTTTCACTACTTCCCCCAATTTACACGACAGACCGAATTAATTATCTGGCACACTAAGCTCTTAACTAGATTATAGGAGGCACACTGGCAGCAAAACGTTGCTGACCCATGGTCCCATCTTGTTCAACAAAGTTGACAGATTGCTCCACGTTACAAATTAAAGAAACATTTTCCAAGCATCAATAAATTTATTAAAAAGAGAACATTTGCCTTTCTGTGGTGGACAAAGCACTGGAGGGAATGGTATTGGCAAGGTGTTAAAAAAAAAAAAAAAAGTTGGAACGCAATTTTATAAGAAGCTCACATGTATTAACAAGTGCAACTAAACCTTTTTGAAGGTTTATGGACAATCATTTTCTTTCTGATAATTTGCTCTTTTTAGCACTTCTGTTCCTGCCTCTTGGGGACATTTTGTTGCCTATTCTCTCCAATTTGACATTGCAGTAGTATTAAAGAACAAAACTGAATATATTTTACAAAAGGTATCTGCCAGACGCACTTGATTGGTGTGCAGGTGAAAGCACAGGCTTCCTAGACAGATAACCCACGGTAAACACCACTTAACAAGTAAAAAACTACTGTTTAACGTAATCTATGTTGTAAATTAAGAGGATATCAGCAGACCAACAATATAAAAAATAGTAAACCTCATACAAAGTGCCATTATAGAACACATGGAACGTTCAAGTAGTGTGACCGGGGTAGTTGGCGGCCTGTGCAATGAGAGTTTCTGGAACCCATCAACTTAACTGACATTATGGAAGATATTATAAAAAAAAAAAAAAAAGACAAAACATCCCAGACGGGATTTTAATTTTGAAATTACATGTAATTATTGTGGTATTGCTAATGTTCACATTTCAAAGTAAGTGGTTACTCTCAACTGTGTTGATATGTACCCTTTGGTGCATACCCTATGTATATTTATTATTTCCATTCAACATATTTGCAAACTTATCCGAATGTCTCTTATAAGATGCTATGCTTGCTGAAAACGTGATAGTTACCGCTTGCTGCCCTCATCACTGGAAGCATAACTGGAAAGAAGTATAAAGCTGAAGTGAGTTACATAAACAGAAAGTGTTATTACAGCAGAGATCAAGTCGAGTGCACAAGTGTATAAAGCTGTGGAAGACTGATGGAACTCATTCATCTCATGCCTTTGCAAACCTGAGATTTGACAATGAGAATAAGAAAACCTGGACAGCGTGTTAGCAGTTTACATAAAGTTTGCCATCGGCTTGCAGGATGAAGTTGATATGTGATTTCATCCCTACTTAACTTGCTTGAAATAAGACATAACATTCCTGCCCAAACAAAAGCTTGTCAAGAAAATTACAGCTGCGGGAGAAGGATCCTTATGTCATGATCCGGTGTTCTGTGACCTCACCCAGGTCTATCAAATGTAACTTTCCTGAAGACACAATTATACCACTATCTCACATGTTCCACAACTACAATCCAGCTTGTTTGGAATAATCTGTCATATCAATGGCTAAACTAATTACCGTAAAATGTCTCTGCCAGACAATAAGAACAAAACCAAATAACCCTTGAAGCAGTAATTTCTTAAAATGTGACTATATATTTTTCTATGGGTAAATCACTTAAATATATCAATCTTCAATATTGCACTCCTTATTTAGGACCATTTTTGTGTGTAAATAATGTTGGTATAAATATAGAGTCCAAAAAAGATACTCTGCTAAACTACACTTCATGGGGACAGAATGGTTAGAAGACCAACACAGAAAGGAATTGGAGGTTCTCGTTCATGCCACCTAAACACTTTTAGGACTGACCTAAACATTTTTCGATTTAATTTTCTAATAAAGATACTAAGTTTTTTGCCTTCTGATATAATTGGCAGATGTGTTATAAGATGTTGCTTATATGAGAATGCCATTTCTTTGCCCGACTATTTCATGTAGACAAACAAGAAATAAAACTGTGCAAGTTCTTTAAGGGCGTAACTGGAGTATGGATGACGTCATTCCTCATCACCTTCTAGTGAGCATTCTTGGCATCAATCCAAACACCCGCAAAGGGTGAAAGTTACAGTTGCCATGGTGTTAAAATGGCAGCAATGACACCGCATCTCATTCCTCACAGCCCGAATTCGCTCATTTTTGTTTTAAGATAGCTCAGACCGCTGTAAAGTGCGGCGAGCTAACTCACACCCGCAATGTATTCACAGATAATTTGATTAACCCCTAACAGTGGACAGATCACCGACAGTGGAAGCAGTGTTCAACATTTTAATTGTTTAAAGTGGCACTGCCTGCCTAATAGTTTAAGATGACTAGCATTCTTTAGATTAAACAACTCTTAATTAATAATCACGAAACTAAAAACCATCAATTAACTGAGTCCACGCTATGGATACCTCCATTGTGCAGAAATGTGCGGATCAGGTTATCCAGCTACAGATCAGGCTATCCAGCACCTTTATATGGCGCTTGACTGAAAACCTACATGGTAGCACAATGTGGTTCACCTACACCAATGTATTATGGGAAGTAATACAAGAAAAAGAGAGAAAAGCGCTCCGTGGTAAGGGAGTATTAAAGTATAAGGGTGTGTGTGAATCTGTGTAAGATCTAATTATTGATATTTTAATGGCCGTGGTATTCTATGTGTAGTCTTTTATGTGGATAAATGAATTGTAACAGGAGTGCAATAACTTGAGGCTGGATGTTGAGGATGGGCAAAAACTGTCGGCTGGATGTTATAAGACAAAAAATGATGTGATGATGGCCTTATTGTATACCGGAAACTGGTAGTTTTTGCCCACCTGCTATAGCCAGATGGACTGACGGTTTCAATCACATAAGATATTGTGGTTTTTTCACCTTTGGACTAATTCCCCGCTCATCCTCAACATCCAGCCTCAAGTTATTGCGCCCACCTGTTACAATTCATTTATCCACATAAAAGACTACACATAGAATACCACGACCATTAAAATATCAATAATTAGATCTTTTGGTGTGTAATTCTTAGCAATGTATATCCCTTTTACCTTTCTTATGAGTCAAGTTTACTTCCTTATTTTAACATATTATTCTTGTATATTGCACATTGAACAGCATTCCTGGTCTGTATTTTTGTTATTATTACATGAGTGCAACGTTATGAATGGTCCATTTATTCTTTTCTGTGTTGGAACGCAGGACATTCAGTCCGCGTCACCCTTCCCTTAATGCAGAATAAGTGGAACCATTAATCCTGTGCGTTTACACTCAGTAGGACATTAAAAGAACACACTTCCGGGATGCGGAACTTCCGATCCGCTTTATCTCACACCGGACATGTTGTTTACATTTAGCTCCTTTACGGCGCCCAGCCATAGGCCCCATGGTAGACGCGGAGTAAGTGGTTCCTGTCGAATCTTTCCACTAATGTAGAACACACTCATTAGGACATTAAAGGACGCACACTTCCGTGATGTTGAACGCAGAATTTCCGGTTCACGTTACCAAACATTGGATAGGTTTACATTTTAGCCCCTTTAAGGCACTTAGCCACAGGTCCCCAGGTGGACGCTGAGTAAGGTAGTCTCTATTCAATTATTTTAGATTCACAGCATATTTTTATATAAATGTTTTATTATGTTCTAATTCCTTTTACCCAGAATACTTTGCAAGGATGTTGTACTGACATCATTTCCGGTTCAGATGCATAAATAAAGAATGTAGCCCACTTTAGTCACACCTTGATAAAGATCCTATCTGATTGAAACGGCGTTGGTGCCTAGACTTGTGGGTATTTTACAAGGCAACTGCAGAGACCACGGGACTTTTATCTTGGAGGTATGCAAATTTTCTAAAATCTGGTTTAAGTGGGACCTTTCACCTTGTAAGTGGATTTTTTGCGCTTAGGTTCCTCCTGTTATCCATCAATATTTTGACTTTGGACTCTATATTTTTTTTTATAAATTTTAACTCAGTCTCTTACGACTAACTTAAGAATAAAGGATTTACTAGATATTTTTTGGAATTCATGCTGTGATTGAAGCTTTGTATACGGTACATACAAGAAAGATACCTTTTATGTGTGGATCCCAGCCACTTTTTATGTGAGTTGGGGTACGCTCCTGATCATTTATTGTGTGATTATCACAGGGTGCAGTGTTGAAAGAAACCTTGATGTATATTTCCCACACCATCTCTAAGTGAGTCTCTAGGTATGCCCACTTTTAAGAAATAGTGGTGGTGAGGTTCTTTCCTTTCATCTCGCCTTCTATTATATGGACAAGATTAACAGTCAACAGATCTTTTTTCATAAACCACCAGGGGGACAAGTGTTCTTTTAAAGATACCAATTCTCAAAAAATCTTTTTGGTTTTTATTTCTACATATTCCACGGTTTGGAGCTTTTGTTTATAAGAAGAAAAGAATATCTTGGAAAGTTTATGGACATTCTGCTCTGTCTCTACATTTTTGTGGTTTGATTTTATTTTTATCAATTATTTGCTTGTATCGCCTTAGATCTTCTCCTTTTTATTTGTATGTATAGTGTATATATTAAACTAATAAGTTATTGATGTTAGTATTCTTAGCGTGCATCTGCATTCCCCCTTTTTTTCTGCATTAGAACTACAGGTCTCATAATGGTAGCACCTATTATATTTAAATTAGGATGTGCAGCCCAGGCCCCCATTTTTTCCAGCGCAGGAAGTTTCAAATCATATACAAGGACTCCAATCTCCCTACAACTACTAGAATAATTTCGATTTTTAAAATCTTACTCTGGGGATTTGAATCCCATTAATGTCTGGAATTAACTCAATGTATGGGGTGGTCCATATATTTTGTACACAAGTTTGAAATGGTTACTCCTGACAATTTGGGAGATATAATTACTTGGTAGAATGCTAACACTGCACAAGTGATTACCTTTACAGTATGTCTTAATGCTGGTGAAAGTAAATCACTATAGGTCTAGGAGATTGTATATAAATACTATGTGAGATCCCAAAAAATTAACCTCAAGCTGACTTATATTAAAAGTGAGGCATTCAGTACCTTGCAAAAGTATTCACACCCTTTGCATTTTTCATGTTTTTTTTTGCCTCACAGCCTGGAATTAAAATGGATTGTTTGAAGGTGTGCATCATTTCATTCACAGAACATGCCTACAACTGTGAAGTTGTGGGTTTTTTTTTTATATTGTGAATCAAACATTTAGGACAACATAACAGAAAACTTCAGCGTGCATAACTATTTACCCCCCTAAAGTCAGTACTCTGTCGAGCCACCTTTGCGGCAATTACAGCTGCAAGTCGCTTTGGATAAGTCTCTATGAGCTTGCACATCTTGCCCCTGAGATTTTTGCCCATTCCTCAAGGCAAAACTGCTCCAGCTCCATCATGTTGGATGGTTTCTGCTTGTGAACAGCAATCTTCATTTCTGACCACAGATTCTCAATAGGATTGAGATCTGGGCTTTGACTAGGCCATTCCAACACATTTAAATGTTTCCCCTTAAACCACTCGAGTGTTGCTTTAGCACTATGCTTCGGGTCATTCTCCTGCTGGAAGGTGAATCTCAGTCCCAGTCTCAAATCACAGGCAGAATGAAACAGGTATTGCTCAAGAATATCTCTGTATTTAGCACCATCCATCTTTCCCTCGACACAAATCAGTTTCCCAGTCCCTGCTGCTGAAAAAGATCCCCACAGGATGATGTTGCCACCACCAAATTTCACTGTGGGGATGGTGTTCTTGGGGTGATGGGATGTGTTGGGTTTGCGCCAGACATAGCGTTTTCCTTGGTGGCTGAAAAGTTACATTTTAGTCTCATCTGAACAGAGCACCTTCCTCCATACTTTTGGCCCACATGCCATTTGGATAACTCAAATCGTGTCTTCTTATTTTTATCACTAAGTAATGGCTTTTATCTGGCCACTCTTCCATAAAGCTCAGCTCTATGGAGTGTACGGCTTATTGTGGTCACATGCAGACAAACAGTACACCAGTCTCTGCGGTGAAACTCTGCAGCTCCTTCAGGATTACCTTGCTCTCTGTGCTGCCTCTCTGATTAATGCCCTCCTTGCCCGGTCTGTGAATTTTGGTGGGCGGCTTGTTGTGGCACCATGTTCTTTCCATTTGATGATTATGAATTTGATGGTGCTCCGGGGGATCATCAAAGATTTGGATTTTTTTTTTTATAACCCAACCAAGAATTGTACTTCTCAACAACTTTGTCCCTGACTTGGTGGGAGAGCTCCTTGGTCTTCATGGTGTGATGCCTCTTGCTTAGTGGTGTTGCAGCCTTTGGGGCCTTTCAGAAAAGGTGTGTTTATAATGACAGATCATGTGACACTTAGATTTCACACAGGTGGACTTCATTTCACAAATTATGTGACTTCTGAAGGTAATTGGTTGCACCAGAACTTTTGAGGGGCTTCATAGCAAAGGGGGTGATTACATATGCACATGCCAATTTTTAGAAATTATCTTATAAAGGTTCTTTTTTACATATATTTTTCTCATTTCACTTCACCAAATTAGACTATTTTGTGCAGAGCCATCACATAAAATTCAGATAAAAAAAAAAAAAATTACAGGTTGTAATGTTACAAAAAAGGTAAAAAACCAATGGGGGGGTGAAAACTTTTGCAAGGCACTGTTAAGGTTGAGTTTATCTCAAAAGTTGGTTAAATCATGTGATGTGCCCCTCCAGATGAAGAGGATGTCATCTATAAATGTATTCCAGGACACCAAGTTCGCACCAGCCAAGTGAGAGCACCATAACGAATCATGTTCCCACCAAGACATGAAAAGGTTGGCATAGCTTGATGCCCATAGCTGTTCCGATCCTCTGAATATAGTAATCACCCTCAAAGAACTGTGGCCCTCATTCAGAGCCGTATGCTCTGAGCAGAGCGCACACTCTGAATGAGGGCCGCCCTCCATAATTATGGAGCGTCCTCCTGGACGCTCGTATAGCTTTGTCACCACCCACAGCCTATACGAGCATGCAGTTTGATGGCCACGATGGTCTTGACCATCGCCACTGCAAGCCGGAGCCTGCGGTTGAGTTTTTCAACCGCAAGGCCCGGAGTGATTTTGGCTCTATCAGAGCCAAAATCACTACCACTGACATCACTAGTGATGTCAGTGGGCCGGCTTCTGACGGTAGGCGTTCCCTTGGGAACGCCCCGTCAGGGAGGCACGCCCCCGGCACGCCCACCAAAGGGGGCGTGCTGTCAATCAACATCGACAGCACGCCCCCTTTGATCAGACACAACGAGCGAAGGAAAGTCCTTCACTCGTCGCGTCTGGCGCATGCGCACGACGGAGCTCCCACCGTCGTGCGCATGCGCAGTGCACAACATTGACCCACTTGCGAGGGGACAGCCGCTTGCGATTGGGTCTGAATCAGGCCCTGTGTGCAGTGTTGAAAGAAACCTTGATGTATATTTCATACACTATCTCTAAGTGAGTCTCTAGGTATGCCCACTTAAGAAATAGTGGTGGTAAGGTTCTTTCCTTTCATCTCGCCTTCTATTATATGGACAAAATTAACACCATCACCAGATCTTCTTTTTCATTAACCACCAGGGGAACAAGTGTTCTTTTAAAATTCCATTTTTCAAAAATCTCTTTATTGTTTTTATTTCTACATATTCCACAGTTTGGAGCTTTTGTTGATAAGAAAAGAATATCTTGGAAAGTTGATGGACATTCTGCTCTGTCTCTACATTTTTGTGGTTTGATTTTATTTTTATCACTTATTTGCTTGTATCGCCTTAGATGATCTCCTTTATTTGTATGTATATTGTCATTTAACATGATTTGGGCAGGATTTGAGGAGTAGGATTGGGCTCACAAGAGAAAGATTGCGCCTGATTTTACTCATTTATTTCTTACTTGTGATTTCTATACCCATTTGGATTTATAATTAGCCTGCATTATGTCTAAACATATACAAAACAGACAAGAATTTGTGAAAGAAGTTTTTAATTTGTGCTGTAGAGAGATTGAGGAGACATCAGATGACGACCTTGAGACAGCAATGAACAAACTAGGCTCATTACTATTAAAAGAAAACTCCCTTTGGTGGTAGATGGCCACCCTAGAAAGTATCTCGCAGATGAGATTACACCGATGGGTTTGAGAATAAAAAAGCTTGGAACATTCCAAGATTCTAGTGATTCATGGTAGAGAATTTTACCAAAGCAGTAATAGAAGAGATTAGTAAAATGAATTCCAACAAAAAGATGATAAAGTCCCCAATACTACTCGAAAGGAAAAAGCAGCCAAAAAATCTTTAAAAAAAATGACACAAGTATTGTTATTACACCCTGTGATAAGGGTGGAGGAATCTCTGTTCAAGATAAATCTGATTACATTAAGGAAATATCTCAACTAGGCAGAGATGGTACTTACTAGAAGTTAAAAAAATTACCCAACGATTAAGATTAAAGGAAATCAAAAGTTCTTGTATAAATACCTAGAAAAAAATTATTTCAAAAAAGGTATTTGAATTTTTAAATGTACAGAATCCAAAAACCCCAACAATATACACTCTGAAAAAAATTCACAAAAACGTCAGCGCCACCAGGACGGCCTATCATTTCAGCCTCGGGAGGTTTAACCACCAATCTTTTGGAAATGATTGACTATATTCAGAGGATCGGAACAGCTATGGGCACCAAGTTTGCGCCAAACTATGCCAACCTTTTCATGTCTTGGTGGGAACAGGATTCGGTATGGTGCTCTCACTTGGCTGGTGCGACCCTGGTGTCCTGGAATAACTTATAGAGGACATCCTCTTCATCTGGAGGGGCACTTCACAGGATTTAACCAACTTTTGTGATAAACTCAACCTTAACAGTTTGAATATATGCCTCACTTTTAAATATGTCAGCTTGAGGTAAATGTTTTGGATCTCACATTGTATATAAAAGATACCACCATACACACCAAAGGGTATACTAAACCAATGGATTCCAATAGTTTTATTCTGTTTAATAGTCACCACCCAAACTGGTTAAAAGGAATCCCAAAAGGGACAGTTTCTCAGACTCAAAAGGAACTGTAGTGAAGATATACATTATAAAGAACAAGTTAAAACCATGTCTAATACATTTTTAGTAAAAGGTTATAATAAGGATAATATAGAGGAAGAAGTAATAAGTGCCATCCAAAGAATGGATGTCCTCAAAGAAAACTAAAAAAAAAACAAAAAAAAAAAAACCGGAAACATATCAAAATGGGCCTTCATATCAAACTTTGGATCTAATTTCAAAGATCAAGAAACAATCACAAGAAAACACTGGCATCTCCTATTAAAGAGATCCAATTTTAAAAGAATTGATACCTAGTGGTCCATAATTTATATAGAGGAGTAATAATTTAAAAAATAGTCTGGTACGAAGTTAGTTATAGAATGAACCGTTGAATCGAATAAGATCGAAAGGATTCCATCACTGTGGAACCTGCATTGCCTGTAGAACCATTAATTCAACAGAATCCAAAAATCACCAAATTTTTTATGAAATAATCGGAATATGAGATAAAGGATTTCATCACGTGTCACACCACTAATGTGGTATACCTTGTAGAGTGTAAATGTGGCCTTGTATACATAGGAAGAACAGGAAGCGCTAAGAAAACACGTACAGCTGAGCATATACGTAACATTAAAAAAGTCTCTTAACACATACATTATCTGAGCATTTTATTAAAGATACATGACTGTTCTCCATTAAATATTGTAAAATTCATTGGTATACAACAGATAAAATCAAATTGGAGAGACCGTGACGTAGAAGGGAATCTGGCAAGATGCGAGATGCAATGGATTTTGAAACGGAAAAGTCTAATACCAGAAGGGCTCAATTCGGATTTCGAGTTAAAAAGGTTTTTAAATTAAAATTATCCTCATTTTTGTTTTATTGCTTATAAAATCATCATTCTATTCATGCCTTTTTGATTAATTCTTAGCAATGTATATCCCTTTTACCTTTCTTATGAGTCAATTTTACTTCCTTATTTTAACATATTATTCTTGTATATGTATATTGCACACTGAACATAGGCACTCCGGTCTGTATTTTTATCATCATTACTTGAGTGCAACGTTATAAATGGTCCATTTATTCTCAGCTTACTAGTTGAGGACATTCATTTTCTGTATTGGAACGCAGGACATTCAGTCCGCGTCACCCTTCCCTTAATGCAGAATAAGTGGAACCATTAATCCTGTGCATTTACACTCAGTAGGACATTAAAGAACACACACTTCCGGGATGTGGAACGGGGAACGCGGAACTTCCGATCCGCTTTATCTCACACAGGACAGGTTTACATTTAGCTCATTTAAGGTGCCCAGCCATAGGCCCCATGGTAGAAGCGGAGCAAGTGGTTCCTGTCAAATCTTTCCTCTAATGTAGAACACACTCATTAGGACATTAAAGGACGCACACTTCCGGGATGTGTAAAGCAACTGGAACGCAGAACTTCCGGTTCGCATTACCAAACATTGGATATGTTTACATTTTAGCCCCTTTAAGGCACTTAACCACAAGTCCCCAGGTGGACGCTGAGTAAGATCGTCTCTATTCAATTAGTTTAGATTTACAGCGTATTTTTATATAAATGTTTTATTATGTTCTAATTCCTTTTACCCAGAATACTTTGCAAGGATGTTGTACTGACATCATTTCCGGTTCAGATGCATAAATAAAGAATGTAGCCCACTTTAGTCACACCTTGATAAAGATCCTATTGGATTGAAACTGCGTTGGTGCCTAGACTTGTGGGTATTTTACAAGACAACTGCAGAGACCGGGACTTTTATCTTGGAGGTTTGCAAATTTTCTACAATCTGGTTTCAGTCCGAACCTTTCACCTTGCAAGTGGATTTTTTTGCGCTTAGGTTCCTCCTGTTATCCCTCGATATTTTGACTTTGGATTCTGTGTATGTTTTTTTTTATATAAACTTTAACTCAGTCTCTTACAACTAATTTAAGAATAAAGGATTTACTATATATTTTTTGGAATTCATGCTGTGATTGAAGCTTTGTATACGGTACATACAAGAAAGATACCTTTATGTGTAGATCCAGGAGCGTACCCCAACTTTGTGAGTTGGGGTACGCTCCTGATCATTTGTGTGATTATCACTGGGTGCAGTGTTGAAAGAAACCTTGATGTATATTTCTCACACCATCTAAGTGAGTCTCTAGGTACGCCCACTTTCAAGAAATAGTGGTGGTGAGGTTCTTTCCTTTCATCTTGCCTTCTATAATATGGACAAGATTAACACAGTCAACAGATCTTTTTCATAAACCACCAGGGGGACAAGTGTTCTTTTAAAGATACCATTTCTCAAAAAATCTTCTTTTTATTTCTACATCAGTGTACACCCGAAAAGGAGGTGTGGCCATTGAAAAGGGGAGTGTCTATAAGACGTGTCACCCTTTTCGTCACTCTTGGGGGCATGTCCGGCACTTACGGACACACCGGGCAGCCCCCAAGCGCTGCTGACTGGGAAAATAGATGCTGGGAGCATGCGCCCAGCGCCTATTCACCGGCGCTGGCCGGGTCACCGCACATTTCCCCACCCGCGGGACACTGCGACCCGCAGGTGAATACAGTACCCGCAGGCTGTGAGGGCAGGGTGCTTTTTGCCCTCCTGAGGGAGGGCGCCGCGCCCCGCTAAAACAGCCTAGCGGGAACGCTACACACATTCCACGGTTTGGAGCTTTTGTTGATAAAAAAAAAAAAAGAATATCTAGGAAAGTTTATGGACATTCTACTCTGTCTCTACATTTTTGTGGTTTGATTTTATTTTTGTCAATTTGCTTGTAGTGCCTTAGATCTTCTCCTTTATTTGTATGTATATTGTCATTTCACCTTATTTGGGCAGGATTTGAGGAGTAGGATTGGGCTGACAAGAGAAAGAATGCACCTGATGTTACTCAATTATTTCTTACTTGTAAATATAAATTATATATATATATATATATATATACATATATATATATATATACATATATATATACACACATATACACATCTACATATATACATACACAAAAAACAACCTGCGCTATATGATAAACAGCTGCTCGTTTCTGTAAGTCCTGTTAGTAGGACCAAAAAATAAATACAATACAATTACTTCAAGGGCGCTTCAACAAACTTAATAAAACGGACAATCCTTATATTCTTTGTATATAACAATCCCTTCAGGGCTTATAGGTTCCAATTCTTTTCGTTTTATGGATGTAGATATCAATTTTTGTGCTCGCTTTTCAGAGCTGATTGAAAAGTTCATATGATAGAACTTGTTTCATCGTCGTCCTTGAGGTTCTAAAATATACCCTCACACCAGAAAAATACCCAAGATACACCCAAGATAGATATATATTATATATATATATATATATATACATATACACACATATATATACATATATATATATATACACACACACACACACACACCCTATGGGAGAGGGTAAAAAGACACTAGTCTTTATGGAATCTGAAACAGATTATCTGGAGTGTTCCAAGCTTCCCCCATAGAATCAGTAAAATTTTCAGATTAAGGTTATCCAGCCTAAATCACTTTCTGGTGTCTGAGCGGAAGGATTATTAGGATTTTAGGAGCCGGTACTTCATCTTCTATAATGAGGATTGAATTAACCACCCCTGCGAGAAAGGAACTCCACTGATGAACGTCACTCCTCCTCTCAGAGATAGGTCCAGAGGGAAAAACCTATGCATCCTCTGCCTCCTCAGACGATGCATCAGAATCTGAAAGCAGGATGGAATGAGAGGATGGTGCAGTCCATTTATATGCTTAGACTGCTGATGCCTTATTCGCCTGTAACATCTGCAGATATGTAGATGCTAAAAACCAGATTCTGAACTGAGCGGACATAACTCTCCATCCAGTAAATATCTATGGTAAGAGGAAACAAAGCAGGCTTTAATCACTGTGGGAAATCCAAAGTGTGAGGCAGTGTGGGGGTTGATAAGCGATCCACTAACTGCGTCACAACCTGAAGCCAGGAGGATATTCAAGGTGACCCCTGAACAGGTGCTGGCGAGGTGGACTGTTGTGGTGTATAACAATTAACACAGTCCATCCTGTAAGAAATCCTGAGAGGCCTGCTGCACAGGATTTACATGAAACCAATACAGAGACAACAGTCTCCTGTTTACCCCTTTGTCCTCAGGGGAAATATTTGTAAGTAACCTACAAGTAGTGTAGGGATAACAATGTAATGTGACCCACTTCACATATACAAATAAATGTGAAGAACTCTAACCCCTATACACCAAGTAGTTGGGGTCTAAGAAAAAACAAAAATAAAACAACTTTTTTAGCATGAGTCACATATAATATATTTGCAAAAGCACATTAAGATCAACTACCTAAACACATAAGATTGATAGGATCTACATGCATATAAATATACTTGCAAATGGGCACTATATCACAGTCACATTGGTAGAATATAAGTGCAATGGATACAAATATACTTACAAATTGGCACTGAACCAATTTATACAAGCAACAAAAAGTTGGTAGGATTCTTGTGCTATATACCTTGGTCCTAGGAGAAAGGTACACTCAGAGCCCAAATCTCCCCTCAGCAAACACTTAATAGTAGCGGAGCGTCTCTAATTAATTAGGAGAGAGAAGGATGGGCAGCTCAGTCTTCACAAGCAAATGTAAAGTACAATTTAACCTTTACACACCTGTAGTTGTGGGGGTTAAGTGTAGCAATAGCAGTGATAGTAATAATAAATAAAACCTGCATGAACCAGTTTCTCTTTACACTTAGCATATATAGGTAACAATGCAATGTGACCACCTTCACAAATATCTAGTAAATGTGAAGTACCCAGAAAACCCCCATACCCTGTCAGAGGGATGAGGAGAAATAGCAGTGATAGCTATAACGGACAGGCTTTATCAGAAAAAATAAAGGCTGTATAACACAGAAGAGCTAGCATAAGTCACATACAATGCATTTAAGCAACATATTTGCAATAGGCTTGTCAACTACAAAAAGCACAAAGCTTAGCAGGATATCGAGCTCTGTATAACCTGGCCACCAAAGGAGAGGTATACAGGGAAGCTGACCAAACCTCCTGAGATTCGCAGCTACAGTAGAGCACTGGAAAGTGGTCTCTTGGCATCTCATATACAAGGGAGGAAGGGAAGAGCAACCCAGACGTTACCTCTGGGTCTGGGCTGGGGAAGGGGCTGCCGGGGAGAGCCTACATCCCCTAGGCTGTGTCAATCCACCGGGTGCCATGGCCTTTTACATGGCCACCGTCACGGTTCCCAGCTCCAGATTATATGCCCCAGTGGTCTAGTGGGAGAAGCAGTCATCCCAGATTCCCCACTACAGCAACCCCCAGCAGGTCTCCACTGCCGAAGGCACGGAACGCCACGAGGTTCCCCGCAAGCAGAAAGGTGGGGAACCACCACCTTTCCTGCATCCCTGTGTCAACTACCTCCAGCCTAAACCTAACCTCCCTCCCCCCTGTAGCCTAACCCTAACCTTAGTGCCTAATCCTATCCTTCCCAATAATCCAAACACTTAAAATTAGGATGTCGGCAGTCGGATGCTGGCTCCGAGATTGTTTGCTGGCATCCCGACCTCCGGGATCTCAACTGTATCCCCTAGAAACTACCAAAAAAAATATAGGCAGCAGGCAAACAAGTCTCTACAATTGTTCATAACCTGCAGAGTGATCAGACTGAAGAATATACATTTGCCTGAGATATGTGCAACCAAGCAAACAATGTAAAAGGCGAACATCACTTTAATTTGATTTTTTAATATGGCACCTCAATAGGAAATCCCAAATGTATTTGTTTTTTGTGTGCGTGTGTGGGGGATATTTGATAAATCCTGGCACCTGGTTTTAATATGTTCCACTTCTGCAGTAATGTCTAAAAACCTAACTAGTAAATAAAAAGTTAAAGAAAAAAAAACGAAACATCCAATATCTGAAGTAAATTAGTACATTAGTTTTTTTTATCAGAACATTTACGAGAAAAGCAGCAATACCATTTTCCCTTGTTCACTAAAATCTAAACAGGCCACATTATTTGTATACAGGTCATCAAATTACTTTTCTGTTAAGGAGCCCCAATAGTCAGCATTTTGTTTGTGAGGACAGCTTATAGCATGGCCGGATGAATAATTAGATGAGAACAAATCCACAGATAGTAATAAAAGAACACACATTAAAGCAGCTCATTTAGAAAGACTCCCATAGGCTAGACATACAGAACGCTACAATCCAATTAAAAAGTAAATAAAAAAATGAAAAGGAGAATCTGGTATTAAAGAAAAAAAAACAAAAACACTGGAGATGGCAAAAAGCAGAATAGATATAATAAGTAAATGGTACTTAACATGGTCACAAACATACCATTGTGTTTCAAAACCTAACTTCACCACTGTCATTAGGCTATTAATATATCTTAATTTCAACTGTGATGTGTGTACAATTACAAACATACCTAATAAAGAGAAGCCTAGAAAGATTTAACTTTGGTGCATTAGTTGTCTTTTTTAACTCAAAATAAAACCTACACACTTTACTGGAGATACGTAAACAGATTTGATCTTGCAGTGTTCATGGTTTCTCCATTATAGTTTTGATGCCTGATCTGAGCCTCAAACTCCCAGTGAACCAGTCAGTAGTGAAGGTATGAATCCCTCTTGTGATTTCAGCAAATCGTGATTCTTGTTCAATTTCGATGCTGTTTTCTGAGGTTTATTAGCCGCACCCAAGGTGCTTCCTCTGTGTAACCCATAACCCAGCAATTACATGCATGTCGGATCCACTTACTTTTCCTAATCATCATCATCATAATTATTATTCTTTCCTCTCTTCTCAAATTCTCAGTGCAGCTGTGACAAGCATGCCGGGTTCTCTCCAGGATCACGAGACCTTCTTTCTATCCAAGTGGCTGATTAGTCAGTGCTGCTCTCATTTTCACAAAACAAGGAGCCCTTGAACTGGTCTTTCCACAAGGAACACACAGAGTGCCTGAACATGCACAGGTCTTTTACACAAGGCATTTAATATTGGATTCTTACAGCAAAAGAGAACACAAAAAATAGGGACACAACTGCAAAGAACCAAAAAACTGAGGGGGCAAGCGTAACTTAATTGCCAGTTAAACACTGCATGATTACAATGAGGAATGTGTGCAGATATTTTTAATCATTCATCTAGTTTTAGTACAACATGAAATCTATTTTAAAAAATAAACTATAATTTTACCAAAATTCAAGAGAATTGGTCTCCTGCTCTGAACCAAAATGACTTCTAAAAAAAAAATAAAAAAAACCCTGCAACATGGAAGCACTACCCCTGATCATGGCCAAATTTCCCTGTAAACAGGAAAAAAAAACTTGGAAGTGGAAACACCAGCGCTAGCACGTCCTTTAGCAAGAATGACATCAACCATACAATCCTACCCATTGGCCTTATAATATTCTGGCCCATTGCCCTTTTAGAAAACCTCATCTCATTGACCCTTCTGGGTTTTCTTACTTAAATGGCTATATTTCTGTGTCCTGCCACAACATTTCAGTTTAGCTAGGTCGGGATTTTGACTGCTATACCAAAATGCCAAATGTATTCTGTTCCAGCAAGCTGGCCTTGATTTACTTATGAGGTAAGGATGGTTTATGTGCTATTCAGTATTTACTTTGCAGTCTCAAAACATGATATACATTGTTAGAGCAGATTTAGGGTAGAGACCAACCAGATCTTTGGTGCTTTGATTTTCTGGAGGTAATAGGCAATTTGTGACTTTTTTTGTTTGGCCTGTAAATGCTACACACTTTAAAAGCAATCTGTCTGTATGAGCCGTTTAGGTTTATTAATTCTAGCTATCAAGTTAATTACATCAAAATACACAACTTGCATGTCTCAAGCAGTTAAATTTGAACTCCAATTACAATTCTACACTCTTACCCCTCAGCGAAGTTGCTGTCCTCTCTCCAATTAGTGATGCGGCAGATGAAAAGTGTGCTGGCAAAATCTTGAGGTCGGGTCAGAAAATCTGAAGGGCAGTCAACAAGTGGGATGTGTATCCGTGGAAGTCTATGGTCCACAGGTGAAAAGAAAGCATACTTCTTGGCAAGGTCCCCGCTTTTGTCTCCCATTGGCTTAATAAAGCCTGTAGCTGCTCTTGAATGTTTTTTCTCCAATATATAAACAACCTGGTATTGAAAGAAAAAAAAAAAAAAAAAAAGTTGCTATAAAAAATAATAATGTTGGTAGAAAAACTACAATTTATAACAGAAACAGATTTATACTCTACAAGGTATATATTTACACCTTCTCACCAACACCACTGCCATTAGCTATGCCTCACACACAGACAGCCCTCGTGTACATACCTAAAACCACCAACGCTGCTAAAAACTCAATTCCAAAAAGGAAAGGATTGGGACGCATGTGCTAGTAAAGAAAAACAAAGTAGTACACAATAGTTGACATCTAACATTACAAAATGCTTTTAATCTATGTAACCTCAAGAAACAAGTATCAATAAGGTCCAATCACACAACCCACAAAAGCACTCCTGTTTTGATGTAGTAAATTATTGGAATTTAAAGTAAACTGGTAGTAAATGATCAAAGTGTTCAAGATTGGTTGAGAACTACACAAGTGGAAAGTGAACAAAGACTAAAAAAAACAAAAAACAGTCCTAAAGAGCCCCATACATCTGCCTGTAGTTACCCAGATACAACCGGAACCAGAAATCGAAACGCCATTGATGACTGGCGGTCCGTCTGGGAATCGGTAATATTCTTCATGTTAAAATTCCCTGATTTGTTAATCCTGAGCAAAATATTGTGATCAACCAATCAGGGAAACCCAACATGTTTGATTTCACTGATGCCCTGAACTTCTGAGGATCAGGGAATTGCCCAAGTCCATTGCTGATGTATGGGGGCCTTTAGCTTGACCTCTGAAAAAATGCTCGATACACCACTAACTGACGATATAGCCGTAGAATAGTAAATATTTACTAGCTAATCGCATCACTGTGAATAAGACATTTGAAGGTAAAAAGTTACACAAAAGACACTCCGCGCTAGCGAGTCATGCCACGGCATGGCGCAATTAGAAGGGCTGTTTAACGCGCAAGGAGGCTAGATGTATGAGGACATCTGTACAGTCCTATTTTTCTCGTCCGCTTTGCCTCCAAACTACCTGATTGACTTGGGCCAAACCGCCTGTGCCTCATTCTCTACTCTAAAGCTGGCCACACATCTAAAATATTATCTGTCCAACCAGCCAACTAGTTGATTGGTTGGAATTAAAATCTGGTAACATATGGGAGGTAATTATGATCAGCAATTTGCTCCTAAATGCCAGAAAACAGATGAAAACGGTCGTTCAGACAAGTTTGTTAAATGTTTGACCTAAACATTTTGTTCAAACAACAGTTTGTCCATTTTCCGGCATTTGGGAGCAAATTGCTGATTGTCATTTGATTTCATACCTTACCAGATTTTCATTCCAACCAATCAACTATTTAGCTGGTTGGACAGATAATCTTTAGATGTGTAGCCAGCTTTACTCAACTCCTAATGCTCTGCATCGAAAATCAATCTTCAGCATTCCACTGAGAAGGTGTGATCAATTGTCTACTTAAAACTAGTTTTCCTTGCTTATCTTCCTGGAACTCTTAACATTGCTGATCACCACCCCTATTCTCCTGCACACACTTCACTATCAGCCTTAAGCTGGCCACACGCTAGACCAACTTACATCCAGTCAACTTGTTGATTGGTTGGAATGAACATCTGGTAACGTATGGGAGTAAATGATGATGAGCAATTTGCTCCTAAATGCCAGAAAACAGATGAAAATGGTCGTCAGACAAGTTAGTTAAATGTTTGATCTAAACTATTTGTTCAAACAGTTTTGGTCAATTTTCCAGTGATTGGGAGCAAATTGCTGATTGTATACCTTACCAGATTTTCATTCCAACCAATCAACTAGTTGGCTGGTTGGACAGAATCTTTAGATGTGTGACCAGCTTTAGAAAACAATTATTTACTGGGTCACTTATCTATCCAACTACTGCTTTAAGGTCGCTATCTGTGGCATATCCACTCCCACTATCTGTTGGGGACCTACAATGCTCAGAACCTGGCTCTCTAATTTTATCACTGTACGCATATATTCTCCTTACTATTACTTACAAAATCCATCAATATGTGTCTCTTCTTTAGTACCCACCTTTGCACTTACAAAACATTTCACTACCCACTTGGAACTCCCTACCATGTCTGACCACTCTCCCACAGCCTTCACAGTCTTGAAACACCCATCTCATTAATAAAGCTTACCCTACTCCTGCATATACTAACCATGCTAATACATATTCTTAACTGTTTCTAATTGCACTCTGAATCAGTCATTCTTCGCTATTTAGCTGTGCCCTGTTTTTTTTTTTCAATATTACATTTTTATTAATTTCCAGCACAAAAAAGTATACATAATAGAAACATACAATAAAAGCGTGCAGAAATATGGGAAAGAAAAATAAAATTACCCCATAGAAACAAAAAAAAAAAAAAAAAAAACATAAAAAAAAGGTACACACAGTATTATAGTATCGTTAAATCAAAATAAACACTATTCAAAAATAAGAAATATAGCATAAATACTGAAATCGTATATTCATTTATTTATATTTTCCTACTTATATAGTTTCCTTATATTGTCCGATGCAATGGGCAACATTACTGTAAGATCTTATAAAGAAATTACAACATATCCAGCTTTGAAAAAAGAATTGCATTGTAATTGTTTTATCCATCCAATTTAGTTGCCAAGGATATTTTTGTGGGTCCGATAATCGGACCAAGCGAGCCAACGGATCATAGGATTAGAAACTGATGACGAGTATTGGACATCTGCTGTTTCGAATTCATAATGAGCCTGAATTTTATTTTCGATAGCTTGTATATTTGGAATAATTTTTGATTTCCACTGTTGAGCAATTAATAATTTAGTGGTAATAAGTATATGTCCCATTATATAACAGTCATTATTGGAAATAGGTCCATGATAAATGTGGAAAATTGCTAATAAAGGGTCAGGGTTTATAGAGATCTCCAAAACCTGTTCTATGAGATTAAACACTTGTGACCATAATGGACGTATCAAGGGGCACGACCAGAATATATGTGGAAGGGTGCCTACTCGGCCACAGTGTCGCCAACACTGATTGGAGACTGAGGGCCAGATCTTGTGCAGTTTCTCTGGGGTTAAGTACCATCTATGCAGAAGTTTATAAAATTGTACTACATGGGATACACATTTCGAAAGTGTAAAGCAATTGCGGAAGACTGACTGCCAGTCTTCTTCAGTCAACGAGCAGGACAGATCTGACTCCCATTTTACCAACGAGGCGAATTTAGAGGGTTTTTTAGAGTCCATTAAAAGGGAATACCACCAGGTTATGCTACCTTTGGAGGTAGCTGTCACCACTCTATCTTGCAAATATTTTGGAATCTTACTGACCTTATGAGGAGGCTGTGTTGCATTAAACAACCAATGACGTAATTGAAGAAATTTAAAGAAATCCCTTCCCGGAATAGAGAACTTCTCACATATCTGAGCAAAAGAGCTCAGAACGCCGTCTGACGTTACATCGTCCAATGAAATCACCTCATTAGCTAACCAGTTATCAAAACGTAAGTTTGGGATCAGGGATGCGATTCCTTTAAGAGATAGGTTAGTAGTGGGTAGGGAAAAAACATCCAATCTAGAAACCACTTCGAGCCATGCTTTTCTAGAGGATGAGGTAGCTGTCAGGCTTCTAATAATTTTAAGGTTACTGATTTGAGGGAACCATAGAAAATCTACCAAAGTTAGCGGAGGCCACTTCTCTCTCCAGAATAACCCATGTTTTTGGTTTATCGAATACGAACCATTCTCCCACTTGGCTCAGCAAACATGCCAATTGATATGTTTGTAGGTTTGGAAACACCAATCCCCCTTCCCGTTTTGACAAAGATAAAATGTTCCTAGCTACTCTAGGTCTCTTTCCCTTCCAAAAATATGTTATAAACAGTGTATGAAATTTATCTAATATATATTTGGGAACCAGTATCGGAATTGTTCTAAAGAGGTACAAAAGTTTAGGAAGAAGCATCATTTTCAGTGCTGCAATACGTCCCAGCCATGATACTGCCTGCATCATCCAATCTTTCACTAATACAGACATCGTGCTCAATAGAGGGATGTAATTACTTGAAATTAAGTTAGAGATTTGTGAGGTAATTTGGATTCCGAGGTATTTGAGGCTTCTTGTTTTCTACACATATGAATAAGATGCTTTGAGAGAGGCAAGCATGGTTGGGTGGACATTGATCGGGAGGGCTTCGGTTTTGGACGTGTTCAGTTTATAGTATGATACATACGAATAACCCTCCAACACTGCTTGTAGTTTTGAGAAACTACGAATAGGATGAGTAAGGGTTAATAACACATCATCTGCAAATAAGCTGATTTTATTATGTACTCCTGCGTTACTAGGTCCGTGAATGTCCGTTGTGGACCGGATAGATTCTGCTAAAAGCTCAATAGCCAGTGCAAATATTAGTGGGGATAATGGGCAGCCCTGGCGGGTGCCGTTTGATATATTAAACCCATTGGATAGCATACCATTAGAGAACACTCTGGCTGAGGGGTTGGAATACAGAGCCATTATAGAGGTAAGGGCTCTATCACCTATTCCGAAACGTTGCAACACCGCTGCTAGAAATCCCCAATGAAGACCATCGAAAGCCTTCTCTGCGTCCAGGGAGAGCACCACCAGTGGCTCATCTGAACCAGAAAAGGTCTCAATCAAGTTGATTACTCATCTGGTGTTGTCCGGGGCTTGGTGGCCCCGGACAAACCCCACTTGATCTTGGTGAACCAGGGAGGGTAGAAGCACACTCAGCTTATTTGCAATAAGTTTCGCGTATATTTTGATATCGGAGTTAAGTAATGCTATCGGCCGATAGTTTGAGATAAGTGAAGGATTCTTGCCTAGTTTGGGGAATGCCACTAGTCTAGCTTCCAACATTTCCGTGGGCAAAAATCCACACTCAGATACTTCATTGAAAAGGTTCACCAAAGTGGGAGCCAGTAAATCTTTAAACTCTTTATAGAATTTATTAATGTACCCATCTGGGCCTGGGGTTTTGTCTAAAGGCAGAGAGGATATCACCCCCGCAACCTCTTCTATTGACCATGGCTCACTCAGGGAAGCAGCAGAAGCGTCATCTAAAGAAGGGAGCCGAATGGAGTTAAGAAATTTATCTATATCTGCTAAGGCAGGTTGGGAAATAAGAGGATCATCTTTTAAATTATATAGTTTAGAGTAGTAATCAGCAAAAGCGTTTGCTATATCTGTAGGATCAGTTACCTTAGCTCCCTTGGAGTTGTAGATCATTCTAATCCGTTCCTTAGCTATTTTGCACCTAAATTTCCGGGCCAACATTCTTCCCGCTCTGTCACTTTGAGTATAATATTTCTGTTTCAATTTAAATAAATTCTTTTGGTACCCTCCCTAAAACTAACACATTCCACTCCTCTCTGGTTTTTAATAAGTCCCTGTAGATCTCATCATTAAGAGGTGAATTTTTATGTTTGGTATCCAGGTCAACCAATTTTGCCACCAAGTCTGATTGGGTCTTAATAGTGGTTTTTCTAAGTCTCGCTGCTGCCTGTATTGCCGAGCCTCTTACCACCGCCTTTAGGGTGCACCAATGGTTAAACAAGGAGGTGTCCTCAGGTTTATTTGTTTCCATGTACATTGTAAGAGTCGTGGATGGTCTGTCTAGCTATGGAGTTATTTAATAGGTGGTCACCAAGGCGCCAAGGTCTAAACTGGGTCTTGTAGGATTCAGCCTTCCAGTGTATTACAAGGGCCCAGTGGTCTGACCATGCAACAGGTAAAATTATAGCTTTCCTGATTTCCCGCATTGTCCATTTATCTGACAATGCCAGGTCTATCCTTGAATAGGATCGGTGTACATGGGAGTAGAATGTGTAGTCTCTGGATGTAAGGTTTTTTGCTCTCCATATATCATATATGTCATATTCTGATATTATTCTGTTAAATACTTTAGAGTGGTTTAGAGTCTGTTGTGGATGTAATTTACTAGTAGGTATAGATTTATCTAGAGATGGGTGTAGAACCATATTGAAGTCTCCTAATAAAATAACCGGTCCCTTACTGTGTTTTTGGAGTATGACACAAAATTTCCTAAAAAATACTGTTTGTTTGGAATTTGGGGCATATATTGTAGCAATTGTAACTGTCCTTTTCTCTAGTTGTCCTATCAGGATAATATATCGTCCGTTAGGGTCTACTATTTGGTCATCTAATTTAAATTGGCAGGAGCTGGCAATTAGTATAGCGACTCCAGCTTTTTTTTGTGGGCCGTTGGACAAATATGATTGAGGGTAGTAGGAATTTGTGAATTTCGGGGGAGCCGAACATATAAAATGAGTCTCCTGAACCGCAACTATATGAGCTTTAGGTTTATGGAAAAAGTGAAGGGCTAGTTGCCTCTTATTGGGCGAGTTTAGCCCCTTAACATTCAAAGATAATAGATTAACCATTGTAATATTGCACAACAGCGATAACTTATGCTATAAATTACATCAAAAAATAACTGGTCTGCGTATGTAGTACCTTTAAAATAATAAAAAAAAATACAATAATAGAAGACTCTGCTGTGCCCTGTTCTAATTTGATTGAAAGCAATCAAGGTCAGTGTCATCCCTACTCTTTGGGGGTCAATTCAATTAGGAGCAAGTTGGGTCCTGCAGCCCCTTCTCACAGCGAACTCGCATTGCAAATTCCATTTGCAGTTCAATTCCAAACTCGCAATGATTTTTCAGAGAAAAATTGTGTTTTTGTTGCGCGCATACCCGTGGACATGAAAAAAGGGAGGGAAAAAGTTTTTTTTTTAAAAAGGTGAAAATGTCTGGACACAGCTCAGAACCTCTGAAACACACTTACCCAATGAATAAGCAGGCTTAGAAGGGTTTAAATAGCATAATTTGTCCACTAAAAACAGAGTTTTACAGTGAATTTCTCAAAAAAGCTCAATAGTGGGTTAAATAATGTGAGACAGGTATGTAGAGGTGTACGTGATATGGGACAGGTATGTGGAGGTATAAGTGATGTGGGACAGGTACGTGGAGGTGCTGTATTGATGTAAGAAGTGTTTTAGAACTACAGAATGAGATGAGAGCTAAAACTGTTTTACAAACGTATATAAAAACTCTGATAAAAGTGCTATACAGACATTTTTCTGTACCCCAAAACGCAGGAAAGACTTACATTTGCTGAAAAATACTTGCTTGCTAACAATTTTCAACCATTAATAAAAAGTGCAAAAATCATCCATTTGACACCTTTTAAAAACCTCTAGTACTTTCCTTATGGCCACAAACAGCCTTCTATATGGTCCTGCTATTTCAGTTGCCAGTTTCTTTGGGTCCATGATGGTTCCCACCTTTTTCATTCACTTCTCCAAGGTCGCTTTTAGTAGAAAAGTCGTGCAGCCTATCAACCTATGAATATAATTTCTCGGGGGACCACATACACGAGTTGAATGCGAGTTTCACGAAACAATCTTGCTTTTGCAAACTCACTCCTATTTATAACTGACCCATTTGTATTAAGGCCTGCATTTTTTTTGTCTTTGTATGCATGACCCAATGTCCAGCGCTACAGAACACTAATTATTAGAAGAGTTTCCTACGTAATGCTGGTCTCCAAGAAAATGGCTAACAGCTGTAGGTTCATGCATATAAATATAACTAGTGTTTCAGGGAGTCCCAGAGGTCAAAGATCTCCAAACAACTTAATCCATTAACCTGACAGACTGCTTTACAAAGGCCAACAATATGTGAATATGTGTGTCATAACTATTAAATATCACATCAGCACAATATGCTAGATGTATAATGATCAGTGTCTCCTGTATATCACATGCCACAGTTCTTTGCAATCAGCTTTAGAAATAGAAATCACCTTTTGCCAAGCCTGGGATGAGTAGCATTGCAGCACATCATTTTGCTATTTTGTTAAATTTAAAAAAAAATCCTTTTCTTTCATTTCATAGGGGACACAGGCTTTACTCTGGGTATAAGTTGGTGGGATGGAGCCTGGGCACCACACAGTTAATACATGTAATTCCTCAGTCCAGGTTCCCTCTCCCTCTATACCCTGCCCCCAATCCCTCAGTTAACTTAAAAAGCCTAAAACAAGGAGTGAGAAGGAGGAGAAGGAAGACCAGTACACGGTCAGGTCCAAACACACAACAGATGTGTACAGAAGAGCCAGAAGCAGAGCAAAGCCCCATAAACCAGGTGCGTCAGGGTGGACGCCCTGTGTCCCCTATGGAATTAAAGAAAATTATTAAACAGGTAAACACAAAAATCCCCTTTTCCTCCATAGGGGACACAGACTTTACAATGGGACTTCCCAAAGCTAATACCCTAAGGGAGGGGATGGTCCTGGGCTGCGCTAAGAACTCTTCGCCCAAAAGCCATGTCAGGGGAGGCGAAGGTAGTAGGAATTTGGAATAGAACTTTAGAAACGTTTGGGCAGAGGACCACGTAGCCGCTTTACACAGCTGCTCCACAGAGGCACCACGTCACACTGACCACGAACATCGGGAAGGAGGACCGGGTAGAATGAGCCCTCACCATGGACAATGCAGAAATGTCCGCCGCTGCATAAGCGTGGCGAATTGTGAAACTGATCCATCTGGTCAGCGACTGCTTAGTAGCTGGCCAGCCCAGTTTGTGAAAGACTAACAGGACAAAGAGCATCTGACCTAGCAAAGTCTTGTGTCCCATTTACAGAAATCCGGAGGACCCGCACGACATCCAAGGAGGCCTCCTCCAGAGTAGAATCTGCAACCTGGAAAGAAGGAACCACAATCTCTTGATTAATGTGGAACCTGGAAATAACCATAGCAAGGTAGCCTAATCACGTACGAAGAACAGCCCTGTCCTGTTGAGAGATCAGAAACAGGGACCAACAGGACAAGTCTGACACCCACTGGGCAGAAGCTATGGCAAGAAGGAAGACTGTCTAAGAACCAAATACAAATCCCAAGGAGCCACCGGTTGTACAAATGGAGGCTGTATGTGAAAGGACACCCTGTAGGAAAGTCCGCACATCAGGTAACAGCGCAATCTGTCTCTGAAAGAGAACAGATAGGGCCGAAACCTGCCCCTTCAGTGAAGCAAGGCAAAGGCCCAAATCTAGCTCCACCTGCAAAAAAGAAAACGCGAGAGAGACTGAATGACCGAGGGTTAAGATACCTAGCCGAACACCAGTCAAAGTAAGTCCTCCAAATACGATGGTAAATTCTGGCAGAAGAGGGTTTACGGGCATGGAGTATTGTACCAATGACTTACCTGGAAAACCCCTTAGCTCTTAAGACAGATGTCTCAAGAGCCACCTCGTCAAAGCAAGACGGGCTAGATCTGGATGGAAGCACGGGTCCTGAAACAAAAGATCTGGCCACAGTGAAAGATGCAGAGGAGCGTTGATGGAGAGACCCAGAAGATCCGTGTACCACGCCCTTCGCGGCCAATCAGGAGCCACTAGGATCATCGTGCCACCTTCCAACTTCAACTTGCAGAGTACCCGCGGAATCAGAGAGATTGGAGGGAAGATGTACAAGAACAGGAAGATCCACCGAACCGCCAAGGCATCCACCAGAAAGGCCTTTAGATCTATGGTGCGTGAGCAGTACCTTGGAACCTATCAATTGTGATGAGACACCATCATGTAAATGTCCAGCAGGACCCAGCGACGAACCAGGAGTTGAAATACATCTGGAAGTAGGGCCCACTTGCCCGAATGAACGTTCTGGGCGGCTTAAGAAGTCCGCTTCCCAATTTTGCACTCCGGGAATGTAGACTGCAGAGACGGAAGAGGTTTCTCCGCCCAAAGGAGAATGCGACTGACCTCCCTTATGGTGCCCCGACTGCGAGTGCCGCCCTGATGGTTTATGTAGGCAACCGCCATTGCGTTGTCTGACTGTACCTGGACAAATGACACTGGAAGAGAGGCAGAGCTAGACAGAGCTCTGGAAACTGCTTGGTGCTCTAGAACGTTGATCGGTAGCTAGCTCTCCTGAGCTGACCTCTGGCCCTGAAAAGTCTAATGACAGGTTACCGCCTACCACCCTTGAAGTCGGTTGTGAAAAGGACCCAGTCCTGAATCCAGAAGGGGTGCCCCCTGATCAGATGAGACTCTTGAAACCACCACAAGAGGGAATGATGCACTTCCTGAGAGAGAACAATCGTCTGAGACTTGAGCTGCAGATGGGATCTGTTCAATCGGGCTAGAATCTATAACTGGAGGGGCCCGGAATGAATCTGAGCATACTCCACCATGTCGAAGGTGGATACCATAAACCCAGCATCAGCATGCAGGAGTGTATTGACATTCGGTGATTAAAATCAAATTCAGGCTGGGTACACACGTAAAGATTTTCTGTCCAACCATCCAACTACAGTAGTTGATTGGTTGGAATGAAAATCTGGTAACGTATGGGAGTAAATGATGATCAGCAATTTGCTCCTAAATGCCAGAAAACAGATGAAAATGGTCTATAAATTGTGTCAGATAGGCGATGGGTAAAAATAAAATAAAAAATGAAAAATGGGAGAAAATTGGATAAGAAAGCATTAAATTATATACAAATTAAATGTTTAAGCTCTTTTGTAGAAATGGTGGTAGAAGCGGGGCTGGTAGAAATAGCCCTTGTTGCCGCGGGTATACTTGAGCACACTGCTAAGCTAACCCTAACTGTCCCTCACTTACCGCTAGACCACGTCTGGTCCTTGCTCCAGTAGATTGCTTTCTTAACCAATTTTCTCCCTTTTTTCATTATTCATTTTTTATTTTATTTTCACTCAGCGCCTGTCTGACAATTTATATATCTTTATTAGTAAACGGGATGCTTTTTTCTCTTTTTCTTTTCACAAGCACAGATAACAGTTTTCATTTTAGATGAAAATGGTCGTCAGACAAGTTTGTTAAATGTTTGATCTAAACAATTTGTTCAAACAGTTTTTGTCCATTTTACGGCATTAGGGAGCAAATTGCTTATTGTCATTTGCTTTCATACCTTACCAGATTTTCATTCCAACCAATCAACTAGTTGGATGGTTGGACAGAAAATCTTTACGTGTGTATGCACCTTTAGTCTCAAACTTTGTCTAACGGAAGAAACACCATTTGAACTCCGGAGTTCAGCAGGGACCCAAAAGCACCATCTCTTGAGATGAGTCAGAAAAGATTTTGACTAATTGATGATCCATCGTGGGCCTGAAGATCCACCATGACCAGAATGTGATCCCTGAGGAGCTCCAGAGATTGGGCTAGAAGTAAGTTGTCCAAGTGCAGAAATATTCGGATTCCCCTGCTCCGAAGATGAGCCTACATGACCGCCATTATCTTTGTAAAGACACGAGGAGCCGTGGACAGTCCAAACCGCAAATTTGAGGAACCGCTGGTGAAGGAGACAGATGGGAACATGCAAATAAGCATCCTGGATATCCAAGGAGGCCATGAAGTCCCCCAGCTCCATTGCCAGTATGATGGAGTAAAGCGATTCCATGCAGAACTTGGGAATTCTCAAGTACATGTTGAGTGACTTTAGGTTGAGAATTGGCCAGAAGGAACCGTTCGGTTTCCTTACCAGGAAGAGGCTGGCATAGAAACTCCCTCAAAGCTCCTGTTTTTTCTTGATCAAAAAGACAGACCTAGGAAAAAAACTGAGCCGGGAGATGCTCATGAAACAACGCGTTTAACTAGGAAACTACCCCTCACCCATGCGTCCGTCACTGTTGCCATCAAATTTCAGAAAAAGGTATAAGCCGGCCCTTTCATGCTGGTGTCCCCAAGGTGTAGGACCACCCCATCATGCAGCAGGCTTGTCAGCTGGCTAATCAGCCGGGCACAAGGTAAACCAGAGCTGCTTACATGCTGGTTTACAACTTTTAGCGGAGAGTCCTTGGGACCTAGAGAACGACAGGTCCTTGGCTTTACCCTGTGGGCGAAAGGACCGAAAATTAGAAGATCGCGCCCTACGGGCTGCCCCAGAAGGGAGACAAGCTGTCTCAGATGCTGCTACCGTAGCCACTATTTTGTCCAATTCTGGACCAAAGAGAATATCCCCTGAAAAGGGAAGCGCTTCCAGGGCTTTCTTAGAGTCAGCATCAGCGCGCCAGGAACAAAGCCAGAGGGCTCTTCTAGCCGATATGGAAGATGCCAATACCTTAAAAGTTAGAATACCTGTGTCTATAGCTGCCTCCCCCAGATACGAAAATGACTCTCGGATATGCTCCACGAGAGACAAAAGCTCATTCCTGTGAGTATCTGAAGTGAGACCATCCTCGAGGGCATCCGCCCATCGACTGATGGCCTCAACAACCCAAGCAGAATCCAGAGCCAGATGAGCTACCACACCTGCATTGGATTAAATACATTTGAGAAAAGTTTCCAGTTTGTTCCTTAAGGGATGCCGTATTAGGAAGAGTACTATTTTTGATCAGGCGGGCAACGTGCGCATCAACTGGAGGAGTAGACTCCCATATGGCCCGATCGACAGCGGATAAAAGGAAGACATGCCCTTGGAAACCTGAAAGCACTTATTAGGGTGGGACCATGTCTCCGCAAAAAAGGTCCTCAAGCTGCACAGAGTAAGGGAACTCTGAAACTACCTTCTTTTGACGCTTAAATACTGGAGCATTGAACAGAGGGGTCAGCTCAGCGTCCTTAATTAGAAGTACCTACTTAACCACTTTAATCAAAGAAACTACATCCACTTGGGGTTGAGAATCCTCCGGGATAGAAGAGGATTCAAAGTCAGAGGCTATAGACTGTTTCCTCACGGTCAGAAGAAACCTTAGAGTTCTCCCTTCTAGAAGGCTTACGCTTAGAAGTTCGGTCCCTGTTCAGCATTTGTTTGAAAGACATGTGCTAAACTCAGCATTAAGTGCGTAAAGGACTGCATCCAAGGAAGCACTCTAGCAGGGGCAACAAAGGGGACAGCATCACACTGAATAAATGGACCGCGCCTGGAGGGACAATAACTGAAGGAGTGGACCCAGGAGATGAGAGCCTATCCACCACCTGCAGTATTACCTGGGATAACGAGGAAACCCAAGCAGGCTCCTAACTAACAGGTGAAGAAGAAGGAGCCTCCTGCTGTGAGTTTGTAAAACAGCGAAAACAAGAGACCATTACGGTCTGGAACTTGTGAAGAAAACAGCAGCACAAATCCTACAATTATGCAGCAAAGAAGCAGCCCCCTCCCCTGGGAGCGTTTCCCCTGGAAGACATAGTATAGAATTCCAAAGAAGTCCGCACAGAGTAATAAACAGTAATGTGCCAATAAGGGGTTGAGCAATGTATGTAAATGCACCACAAATAGAAAAATAAGTGGAGCTACGAGACTTGAGACTATACAAAGAGCACAATATAGGCACACAGAAAATTCAATGCAATTTTTAAGCAAAAGACAATAAGTGCTCAACAAACCAGCACCAAATAAGGGAGGAAGGAGCTGTATAGTAAGACTGGACCGCTGGGGGCAAGGAACACTGGGAGATCAGGAACCTGCACTCTTTGGAGACTAACTGCACTAGCGGACACTGAAAATGGCTGCCCAGCATCCCTGAAGGAGGGGAGAGAAAGAGGGAGACACCCTGGAATGGAAAGCCTCTTAAGGGATAGCACCCAGGGGTAGGGAAGGAGCCAACGGCGAGAGCCTACCTCTCACTTCTTGCATCTACCCCAAGGCAATATGGTCACCCACACCGTGGAACCCCGTTGCCCAGCTGCCCTGGTGGTCTAGTGGAAATGCAGAAAGAACCTGTGTCCTCACTGCCAGCACGGACGGTAACTCCAAGACCGGCTGTGAGAAGCCACTCTTACCTTTCCCCCCCCTGCTGCGCCTTCCAGCTCCCTCCCGTGACAGGAGCTCCGGTCGAGGACACTAGCCCACTCGCCAGTGCTGCGGCCGCCTTCGCTGAGGTGATGGAGCAGCAGCGCGGGCGTCCTTAAGGATGCCTGCGCTGCTTACTCTGTAAAGTTAAAAAAAATAAAGCGGTCCTGCATAGCTGTCAGCGTGTGCCGCTACTGCAGGCACCGAAACTAAACTGAGGTGCCTGTAGCTGGGTGTGGAGTATGGGGAGGAGGGGGGGTGGGGAGAACCTGGGCCGAGGAATTTCATGAATTGTATAGTGCCTAGGCTCCATCCCACCAAACTATACCAAAAGTAAAGCCCCTGTCCCCTATAAAAGGAAAAAGAAAATGTCTATTTGTTTGATGCATGTACCCTATATAATTCTGCACATTCTACCTTTGCAGTCTTCTGGAAACCATCGTCTGACAGAGCGCTGGGGTCAGTTTGAGCAGCAAACACTTTCCTCTGCCCATCTTTCTCTGGTGTATCTTTAGTTTCTATGTTAAAACAAAAACAGAGAAAGAAGAAAGCACAGGGTTAAAAAAAAATTTAAAATTTGTTCAACATACTACCATATTAAGAACAATGTGATTTGTACTAGTAGATATTGCTTTCACCTCTATGAAAGACCCAAATTATATTCTTTGGAATCAGATGTGAGACAATCACTTGCATGTGTCTCTCGATCCTTGCCACAAGCAAATGCCTCCTTCTCTCAAGTGCTTTTCACTCCCTCATATATACCATCATCTCATCCCATCTGACAACAATGGCATCCAACCTTTGGGTTCAGGCAGCGATGCTGTTGTGGGTATTATGACTCCATGTGCAACAATGTTTATATATCTTGCATCCCATATTCTGCAATGTTTTGTTCAGTACTGCAAGTATTTTCACTTTTAATTGTTTTTTGTTTATGTATATTCTAAAGGCACTGCGTACTTGTGGCACCATATAAATAAAAATATTAAGTTTACATCTTTCCATATACATTTTACTCATCTATATCTATCTATACACACATATATAGATATACATAGGCATCTATTCACAGATGGGAGAGTCCTGCATGTCCATGCCAGGCATGCCCTTAAGAGTCATGAAAGGGTGAGTGCCCTCACAATGGTCCAGCTCCCTGCAACACGCCAGACCTAGAGTGAAATACACTATATAGGCAATCTTCTTAAAAATGGCACCTGGAATTTGGAATTAAGAACCATTAGAATATTAAATATTGCCCCTCTTGCGTCTGCAATTACATATGTATGCGGATTACTCATGTAACCTAGACTGATTAACATGCTTTGCTAATCATCCAAAGGGCTATATAAGTACTGGCTGGGCATAGACACACCCACTGAGGAAGTCCTTTGGGATGAAACAGGTTTGGGCTTGGCTTATGATGGAGACGCTGTGAATCAGTTCAGGAAGTGCTGGTGGCTTGGAGAGGACGCCAGGGGGGCTGGCTGATGTGGGATGACCGGAGTACCCGGTGTGTGTGTGTGTATATGTATATATACACACACACACACACATATATATATATATATATATATATATATATATATATATATATATATATATATATATATATATATACATACACACACACATACACATACATACACACACAAGTACATATATTATACACACACACTAGCTGAAGTTGCCTGGGTTTAAATCTTCAAAATTATTAGGTTCTATTATGTGATGTCATCCAAATCCATCCAGCGGAAAGCCCAGAACAGGCTCCCCGGCTCAAAGTTCTGCCCGGCGTCCCCCCACTATACACCAACAGGATCTCTGACCGGGACCCTAAGTACTCTAAAACCTGGGCAGGATCCAACTGCATCACCTCTCATTGGTTTCAACGGTGCAGGGGTGTCCGAATGCTTAACTGGGCAGACAAACAGACCAATGAATTTTATATATAAGAGATAGAGATATATATATATATATATATATATATATATGTATATATATATATATATATATAGCTAGATAGATATATAGATATCTCTCTCTCATATATATATATATATATATATATATATATATATATAATACACACACACATTTTGAGTGGCACGATGGATCTCAACCAGCAAACCAAGAGATTTTAAATAGAAAAATACCAGACGCAAAGTTGAGTGCACACTTTTAATAGTGGTTTGTAACATTTTGTGCAAAAGCACTGTATTTGAGACAATGAGGCTATGTCCTAACACTATTACATTCATTAAAAGTAGCCAAAAATTACTTCCAATGCGGCTACACCTAATTTAAACAAAGCTCCTCAAATGTATTAACATGTTCCACTACAGAGCCAGACACTTAGTAACATTCTGACTTTTCTGCCAAATGGTCTAAACTACCTTTGTAGTCATACAATCACCATAACTCATCTCTATCAGGTTACAGCCCAATTTGGGAAAAACAGTCTCTCCTGCATAATCTTTTTAATAGATAAAAATAACATTACACAGTAACCTTAAGGCTCACATAAGCAGCGCTAAAGTATTTCCAAAAAACATGCTTTGAATAGAAAGATGCCTTTTAAAGTAATATGCTAGTTTCATCAAAGCAACAATGATCTACAATTCATATATACAGTCAACTGGAATTTACGTTTGAAACGATTTAGAACTACAGACAATGGAATGGAGCAACACCTAGAAATGTATGGTAGTACAAGTCAGTACTGTATATGCAGGGTGCACCTGAATGCTCTCAGTTCAATAACTCCGGTACTCAGAAACTGAAGATAATGGTCAGTGTGACACTCCAGGGGAAGATTGTACCAACATTTATTACTGCAGGGGTCTACACTCCAATATGCTGAAATGCGCTGATCATAATCTATGTATACAAGTTTGTTGCTTGGGATTCCTCAAGGTCCACAAAAAAGGTGTACTGGCTTCTGACAAAAATGGATAGTGTCCAGAAGGGCAGCAGATAAAGCTGCACACTCTCAAACCAGAACAAGTAAAATTTGTTTACATCCAACACTGTTCTTTTAGGAAAACAGATTTTCTATTTGTCCTCTATGGATTCCACAAGAAGGGCTGGCCAGCTAAAAAACAGACCCTAGCCTGAAGGATTTGCACGGCTATCTCACAGTCTTACTTGCAGACAGGTCTCCCTGTGACAGCTACAGTTACTGCTCATGTCACTCACTCTGTGGGACCTTCGTGGGCAGCTCGCTGTGGCACCTTAGCTGAACAGCTTTTGTAAGGTGGCCACGTGGTCTTCTGTCCACACCTTTCTGAGGTTCTAAGCCTTTGATACATTCTCCTCTCAGGATGCATTATTTGGGCACCGGATACTCCTGTCAGCTCAAGAGCGACACCGCCCTTGAATACTGCAATCTGACATCCCCATGGTAACCCTGTGGCTCCCTATGGACCCTGAAGAAGAAAATGAGTTTTATGGTAAAACTTACTTTTGTTAACTCTTCCTTCGAAGTCCATAGGCAACAGTTCCGGTGGCCACGCAAGAGGCCAGAAGACGGCGTGATCAAGAGGGAAGTAAGGAAGAGGCGGCGCCGCTGGCCAGGACAGGTCAGCGGCAGAAGTATGAAGCTGAGGACCGAAGAGGACTGCGGGGGTGGGAAGAAAAAGAGCTATCGAAGATCCCCCCCGCAGCCTCTACCACCATGCGGGTAGGCGGCCTTGGGCCACCATTATTTACCCCTCCCTAGGCCACCAGGGTTGTCGGGCACTAGGCCCGTAGCATAAATTCAGGCAATAGGCCTGTTGGTTTATAGGTGGGCACAAGCCCCAGGCTACATAGGGAGCATTAGGCCCAAATGAAGGTATTTGCCCCACAAATAGGTGAGTGACCTGGGCATTAGGCCCAGGTCACTAAAGGTTAAAAAGGTGGGGCACTGCAGAGGCGGGACGACTACTGGGGGCACTGCAGAGGCGGGACGACTACTGGGGGCACTGCAGAGGGGGGACGACTACTGGGGGCACTGCAGAGGGGGGACGACTACTGGGGGCACTGCAGAGGGGGGACGACTACTGGGGGCACTGCAGAGGGGGGACGACTACTGGGGGCACTGCAGAGGGGGGACGACTACTAGGGGCACTGCAGAGGGGGGACGACTACTGGGGGCACTGCAGAGGGGGGACGACTACTGGGGGCACTGCAGAGGGGGGACGACTACTGGGGGCACTGCAGAGGGGGGACGACTACTGGGGGCACTGCAGAGGGGGGACGACTACTGGGGGCACTGCAGAGGGGGGACGACTACTGGGGGCACTGCAGAGGGGGGACTACTGGGGGCACTGCAGAGGGGGGACGACTACTGGGGGCACTGCAGAGGGGGGACGACTACTGGGGGCACTGCAGAGGGGGGAGGACTACGGGGGGCACTGCAGAGGGGGGAGGACTACGGGGGGCACTGCAGAGGGGGGAGGACTACGGGGGCACTGCAGAGGGGGGAGGACTACGGGGGCACTGCAGAGGGGGGATGACTACGGGGGCACTGCAGAGGGGGGATGACTACGGGGGCACTGCAGAGGGGGGATGACTACGGGGGCACTGCAGAGGGGGGATGACTACGGGGGCACTGCAGAGGGGGGATGACTACGGGGGCACTGCAGAAGGGGGATGACTACTGGGGCAATTCATAGGGGGATTACTGGGGGCAATGCATAGGCGAACTACTGCTAGTGGCAATGCATAGGGGGACTAAAGGGCATTAATGTGCAGCATAATATGTAAAGGCCGGGGATGGCTGTGTGGCATCATTTGTAAGGGGCAT
Organism: Taudactylus pleione; assembly: GCA_031769625.1. Taxonomy (NCBI): domain Eukaryota; kingdom Metazoa; phylum Chordata; class Amphibia; order Anura; family Myobatrachidae; genus Taudactylus; species Taudactylus pleione. The sequence continues at coordinate 10,722,287 of JAUIMM010000010.1, forward strand.
TACTGCGTGGCATTAATGTGCGGTCTAATGTTTAAAGATCGGGCATAGCTGTGTGGCAAAATGTGTAAAGACTGGGCATTACTGCGTGGCATAATGTGTAAAAGGCATTAATGTGCGTCATAATGTGTAAAGGCCGGGCATGGCTGTGTGGCATCATTTGTAAGAGGTTAGGGGAGGTCTGAGAGTTATATAAGGAGCTCTAAAGCATAAATTATGATGGGACCCAGAAACTGTCAGGAAGAACCCCATTTTTTTTTTTTTTAAAGTGGAGGGTCCCACTTATTTTGTCACTCACCGCGATCACTGCGCACAATATTTTATTCTATGGATTGATTATTCCATTTAAAACATAACTTTTATTATTTGTTATTCCTAAAATGTATAGTAATGATAGCAGCGAAATATTTGCATCCGTGCCTGGCGCTGGGACAGTGTGTTTGTTCCCCGCGCCGGGTAAGCCACTGCGGTGGGTACCTGGTGAAGGGAACGCCTGGTCCCTTCTACTAGTGGCGGCGGGAGAAGCTTGGCTCCGGGCGCAAGCTAAGCGGAGCTCGCTGCCCGGAAGCCAAGTAGCGGTGGTTGTTTGGCACTGGCCGCGTGCCAAACACGGCTCGCAGTCCAGCAGCCAATAGGAGGCAGACGCGACGAGCCAATCGCGCTCACCGCATCATAGCCCCACCCACACGCGGCGTCTTGAATTAGTGGATCAATAATAGAAAATAAGTGGTCAAACTGGTGCGGGAATATCATTTTGTTTTTTTTATCAATAAATTTTTATTGAATATATTGCAAAATATTAATGGGGATACAGAAAAAAGAAAGGGAAAACATTTATTTTATGTATAAGGGGGAAGGGGGTGACAGTACATCCATAGACATTAAACAAAAATTTAAAACCGTAAATACAGAAATAGATAATAAGCTAAGTATTTTGGTTCGCCTGTGGAAACTCGTTCAAACCGAAAGGAGAAGGACTCCGAGGATTTGGAGAAGGCAGGGATAGGGGTGCATCTCTTCCATCTGTAATATATAGGTGCCAGAGGTGCCATTTCACAGTGGGGGATGAAATGGCCATAGAATAATCGACCCCTCTCGTCTCCATTTCAAAATGGAATTGTGTTTTCGTTATAACTTTGGCAAATGGGGTAGGGGAATGGGATTTCCAGTGCTGAGCTATAGTGGCTTTAGCAGAAATCAGAATATGACCGAGAACATAGCGGTCAGATTTAGGGACGGAGGCTGGATACCAGTGGAGAAGAGCGAGGGAGGGGTCCAAAGTTAGAGTGAGACCTAGAACATCATTGATGAGAGTAAATACTTCTTCCCAGAAGGGGCATAAATAAACGGCAATCCCAGGAGACATGAAAGATAGAACCTTCAGAGTGGCAGAGGCGCCAACAGAACTTTGAGACTGTGGCCCAAATTTTATGCAACCTAGAGGGACATTATCTATTTAGAAGTTTTACAAACATTTCAATATGGTTAGTACATTTAGATAGTGAGAAGGAAGAAAGATGAATTGGCTCCCATTGTGAGATGGTGAAGGTACGTTGAAGATCCGTTTCCCACTGGAGTTGGGCAGGGGATTTAACTGTCAGAGCTGTAGGAGACAATAGGGAATACCAGTAAGATATAGGCCCACGAGAGGAGGGTTTAGTGAGTTTACCCAGAAGTTGATTTGGCGGGATTTGGAATACCGTGGGACCTGTATTCATCAGGGCATACCAATGTGTAAGTCGGTGGTAGTAAAACCAGACTGAGGGTCCTAATGGATACTTAGGGTAGAGGTCTATATATGATAAAATAGTGGACGAAGAAAAAAACGTCTGCTAGGGACTCAATACCCAGACTCATCCAGTAGGACATATTAAGGCTGGGCTATACTTTGTCCAATACCTGAAGGGAAATGGTTCTAGTGGGCAGGGTAAAATCAAAATGAGCCAGGAGGTTAAGATCCCAAACTTTTAAAGGTATCAAGGATTGCTTTAGGGGAAGTCGTGGTCGAAGTCATTGGGGCATCCACATAAGGTCAGGAAGGGGAATCGCCAGAGGAGAGCGTGTTCTAGGTTTACCCAAGGTTTGACAGAAGGGGAAGAAACCAATCGCATATTTGAGAGAGGAGGGCTGCCTCATGATATCTGGTCAGATCAGGGAGGTTGAAGCCCCTTGGGGTTTAGAACGAACCATACGATTATAAGCCATTCTAAGGGCTTTACCACTCCACACATAAGAAATCATCAAACGGCGCATCTGATGCAGTAATTTACATGGGATAGCATACGGAATAGCACAAAATAAATACAGCAATTTTGGTAGCATCATCATTTTGAACGCTGCTATATGGCCCAACCAGGATAGGGAAGAATTCTTCCAATAAAAGGAAAGCGGCTCTTTAAGGAACATAAAAACAAAGGTGGAATATTAATGGGTAAAACTTCAGTTTTCATAACATTTCGTTTATAATAAGAAGCTACGCTGTAGCGGTCTAAAATAGTGTGGAGAGGTAGCAACAAGCTCTCCGGATCAGTTACAAACAGAACATCTGCGAACAGACAATTTGTAAGAGGTGTCAAATGGAGAGCCCTGGGAACTCAGATGATTGACGGATTTTTTGGGCAAGGGGTTCTATGGCCAACACATATTAATGGGGAAGGGGACACCCCTGTCTGGTGCCGTTGGAGATTGAGCAAATGTAAGGAAAGAAACCTATTACTAAAAACGCGAGCAGAAGGGCCGGAAAATAAAGGGCATTAATGGACTGGAGAATGTCACCCTGGAATCCATATTTGTACAATACCTGGAGCATGTAGTCCCAGTGGAGCCGGTTGAACGCCTTTTCAGCGTCAAGAGAAAGGAGGAGGAATGGTAATTTATTGAACAACACCCATTCAACCAGATCTAAAACCCTAGGGGTATTATCGGGAGCCTGACGTCCATGAACAAAACCCACCTGGTCAGGGTATATCAATTGTGGGAGTAATGGATTCAAACGGTTAGCTATCAACTTAGCAAAAATTATCATTTCTGTGTTAAGAAGCGCAATAGGTCTATAGTATTTACACTCGGAGGGGTCTTTACCAGGTTTCGGAATGGTGACAATTTGTGCTTCTACCATTTCGGGTAGAAAGGAACCAATATCAGAAGCTTCTGTAAACAAATTTAGAAGAATCGGGGCAAGGGCCTCAGTAAATACAGAATAAAAAGTTTGAAAAACAGTCATGACCGGGGGCCTTGCCCTTGGGCAATTTCTGAATTACTTCCTGAATTTCCTCCAAAGACCAGGGGGCATTCAGGGATGCCAGGCCATCCACATCGAGAGGGAAAAGAAAAATAATCTAAAAAGGAGGAGATAACATTAGCCGAGGGTTGGGGAATTGAGGGATCATCACGTAAATTATATAATTTTGCATAATTGTCCGAAAATAGATTAACAATATCAAGGGGATTAAGACATTTCGAATCAGAGGGGGTTAGGAGACATTAAATTCTATTGCGAGCCTGATGCCCACGAAGCTAACGTGCCAGAAGACGAGGAGCTTTATTACCGGCCGTAAAAAAATTTATGGCGGAGACGGGTAAAAGCCACTTGCATGCATGACAAAAAAAAAAAAGTTTTGGAGCTGTGATCACACCTCTTGAAGTTGTTTGTGTAATACTCTAGTAGGGCGGAGCTGATTCTGGGACTCCACAGACTGCAGGGTAGATTCCAAACCAATCTGTAATCCACAAGAGCGAGCCTTAAGTTGAGCTCCCTTTTGAATGGAAGTACCACGAAGGACCGCTTTTAAGGCACACCAGTGTGTGAAAACAGAGATATCAGCAGGACACTTAGGCCCTCATTCAGAGCCGTACGCTCTGAGCAGAGCGCACGCTCTGAATGAGGGCCGCCCTCCATAAAAATGGAGCATCCTCCTGGACGCTCGTATAGCTGTGGGTCACCACCCACAGCCTATACGAGCGTGCAGTTTGATGGCCGCGATGGTCGTGACCATCACGACCATCGAAACTGCGAGCCGGAGCCTGCGGTTGAGGTTTTCAACCGCAAGCTCCGGAGTGATTTTGGCTCCATCAGAGCCAAAATCACTCCCACTGACATCACTAGTGATGTCAGTGGGCCGGCTTCTGACGGGAGGCGTTCCCTTAGGAACGCCCCCGTCAGGGAGGCACGCCCACCAAAGGGGGCGTGCTGTCACTCAACATCGACAGCACGCCCCCTTTGAACAGACACAACGAGCGAAGGAAAGTCCTTAGCTCTTCGCGTCTGGCGCATGCGCACGACGGAGCTCCCTCCGTCGTGCGCATGCTCAATGCAGAACATTGACCCACTTGCGAGCGGACAGCCGCTCGCGAGTGGGTCTGAATCAGGGCCTTAGTCTGTATATCTAACATAAGAGAATCAGTAAGAGCTTTCAGAGACTCAGGATCTTTTAATTGGTACTCAGGAAGACTCCAGGGATGGGTGGGAGAAAAATGATGGCCTATATCCCAAATCCATAAAACAGACGCATGGTCAGACCAAGTGATCGGGAGGATTTTAAGATTTTTAGTGGATTGGATGATTCTTTTATCTAAAAGGACAAGATCTATTCTAGAATAGCTATTACGGACTGAAGAAAAAAAGGTATAGTCCCTCTCATCTGGTAGATGGGTGCGCCAGGCATCATACAAATCGTACTCCGCTAGTAATTTCTTAAAGGCCAATGAGGGGCCTATGTCACGAGGGGAGGAGGAAAGGCCCTGAGAAGATGGTCTGTCTATTTTGGGGTTGAGAACTAAATTAAAGTCGCCCAGCAAAATAAGTGCTCCTTGCTGCACCTTAGATATTTCCTCAAAAGTTTCTCGGAAGAAGGGGACCTAACGGGAATTTGGGGAATAGAGAGAAACTAAGGCGACAAGATTCTCCTAAATTTTTTCGATAAGAATGAGGAACCTACCGTTCCAATCTTCTATCTTCCTATGTAATACGAATGGGGTATTGACATGAAACAATATAGCAACACCATTACGTTTGAGTGGACCATTAGCAGTGTAGCATACAGGGCATCTATGATCCTTAAATATGGGGGGAGCTGAGGATAAGAAATGCATCACCTGGAGAGCCACAATATTAGCCTTAAGGAGATGGAAAGTGGAAAGGGCCAAGCGTCTCTTATGTGTAGAATTAAGTCCTTTGATATTTAGGGGTATATTCAATTGGGTGCGAGATTTACCGAGGCTAAAACCTTACGCCCTCGCGGCCAATTTCAGAATTCCGTGGGTATGCGCGCTCCCGATACCTGCGGGATTCAATAAAAAAAAAACAGTGGACGCGGGGTTTTCATCAATGAAAACCCCGTACAGTGTAAATTACAAAAAAAAAAACAAACAAACAAAAAAAAAAGTAACTTACCTGCCCGGGTCTCCGCGGCTCCCCCTCTCTCTTCTTACTGGAGAGGGGGCTGCTGGGAGGAGCAAGGGCTGCTTGGAGATGCAGTTCTCCCAGTGCCCATTCCAGGTGGGCCACACACACGGCACCGGGGCTCACACACACACTCACTCATACACACTTACATAGACCACACACACTGACATACTTACCCTGCTGCAGAAGAGCCAGCTCCCGATGCTGGATGCAGAAGAAAGCGCTGAGGAAGGTGAGTAATTAAGAATTAAGCTAATTGGATACTTCCAATTGCTTAATTAGTCCCCAGGAAGGGGTGCCGTGGGGTTATCAGAGCAAGTCCCGGGGATTTTTCCTAAAATCATCGATTTTAGGAAAAATCATGCTTGCTCAGGTGGTGTGTGAAATACCTCTCGATGCGTGTTTTTTAAAAAAAGCACGCACCTAATAGAAAAGCGAAAAACCTGCACCTGCAGGAGAAACCTCGCAAGCGCGGGTTTTTTGCAATTCTTGCACACAATTGAATATGCCCTTTAGCGAGAGGACTTTAACCATTGGGCATATTAAGACAATGGAAAAATGAGAATGTCTTAAATGTACATGTCACACAACAATAAAAGAAAAAAAAATAACAGAAATAAAGAAAAGAAAAAAAAAGAGAAATAAAAAGCAAAAACACGAAAAAAAAAAAAAAGAGAACCCAAAAGGCCTAGTATATCAAGCCATAGTAATTAACCATTTTGCCGTATTGTTTCTTCACGGTAACATGTGGGGGAGGACTGTCATTCCCCATCCCTGAGACCTATTATAGAACATATTGTAAACATAGAACAGTAAATTACATTTACCATCCCTTCTCTAATCTAGATACAGAGAAATAATCTCAATGCATAGTGTAGCGAGGAAAAAGGTAGGAGAAGGGGAGAAGGCTATGGTAATAAAACAGTAAGCCACTTACTTTAAGCGAAACATTAAACAAATTGCAAGGATGCAACAAACCTTACACCGGGAGCACTTGTAACTAAAGAGTGCAGCATGGAAAGTCCACTATGAAGATCCAGATCTAGAAATATGAAAGAAACAATGTACTTGAGGGAGGAACTTGATTGTAGCAAATGCTGACGGGTGCTGAAATAGTCCGCAGCGGTCCAGTGCAGAACAGATCCAGATTCAGCCAATAATAGACCAAGTGATTCCGGAGAAGTCCAAAGAGACAAAACAATACGGCTTCATCCCACTCGAGACCATTCCGATTGGAGAAGAGGGCCTTGGGAGGATGTGGGAATCGAAACAGAAATTTCCCATTCTGCCAGCAATTTAGCACCAGCTTCCAAGGAGGCGATAATAAATGTGGAGCCGTCCTTTCGCACCAAAAGCTTTACTGGGAAACCCCATCTGTATTGAATATTGTTTCTCGCTTTCGTGAGAGGTTGGAATGTTCTTCGTTTATTAACGGTGTGGACCGAAAAGTCAGGAAATAATTGAATATTAAGAACTTCCGCATCCTCCGTCTCACGTGCAGCCCTCAGTATATCCTCTTTGATATGAAAGAAGTGAAGCCGCAGGAGCACATCTCTGGGAGAACCTGCCGGAGCTGAGCGGGGCTTAGGTAGACGGTGGATATGATCGATCTATCATTTTGTTTTTACTCCCAAGCTCTGATGAAGATTCGGTATGACTATTGTGTGCGCCATGCCTCCACATTTATGGCTGACAGTGGGCCCCCAGAGAAGCCTAGGCAATCAGTACATGTCCATCCGTCCACCAAAATCTACCCATCACCATTAAATGTTGGTAAACTAAATTTGCCTTTTTTGGTATTTCAGAAGCCTGGGCCTCCAGCATCTATGAATTGGGAGGTAAGTTTTAGACAACAAAGAATGGCCGACTCCACTGAAAAGTGTCCCACTGAGTACACACTAAACGACTGTATACCCAGCAATGTCGCCCACAATCCCATTGCCGACATATCGGGCGGTCCATACACACTGGACAATCTGCTGCCCGATATGCTGGCCATCCCACATAGTGCTGCATGGGATAGTCAGCCACATGGCCTGATATTATTGCATGTGCTAAAGATCAGGCGATGACCCCACGTGAGCGTGCACTACACGATGTAGTGCATACACACTACACTAACGATCAATCCGATGTGTCGGAATCGGGAAATCGTTAATATCGTGTAGTGTGTAAGGGGCCTTAACATTTATCAATAGGGCAGAAAGAAAACAGAGTGAAGGCGATGCTTGCAATTTCAAATCAAAATCCCTTCTTTCACTACTGAAAACAGATGTGGTTTAGCAGTTACTCTAAAAGAGCAACAGAATCTACTTCAATAATTTAATAACTAGGAGACTAGTTTACCATCTGAGGGCTTGTTCACTCCTCATGTTTTATAGATTGGCATGACCAATTACTCATGGATTTACCAATATGTTCTACCAAGCACAATTCAGTTACTGCGTGGAAATCATGTTAAAAATGCACTACTCACACACCAATAAGTGCTCCCAGGGCACATGTGTAAATGAGCCATGCATTAATTACTTTGACATTTCAGTTACTGTTTCTTTCAGAGGTCAAGTAGATGTCGAAGAAAACATTAACTCTGAATCAGTTTTTACAGGAAAGCAAAGTGTCCTGGGGAGGTCATCAATCTGAACAAAGTATACTGTCTGTATGACTGTTGGGTCATGTGCCTAACAGAAACACCTCGTTACAGTATCATGCCCAACCCTAAGAAAAGGCACAAGTTTTCAACCATGGCCAAGCACGTTTGCATTGGTAGATCTGTGGCTTGGGGCTGTTATCTTGCAGCCTGACAAACCTCGTATCAAGTTTCTTGCGAGGCCCATCGGCAATCCTGTACCTAGCTGGTATTTCTATCATTTCCTAGAATGCCACACCTCTGGCAACGTGCCACTTTATTGCTCAATACTATATAAGTTCTGCAGGAACTGAATTAAAGACTAATTTTGCTGGAACTGTGCCTTATCTGTAAACATTAATTTTATTCCACACACAGTAGCAGCAGCAGCAGGACTGACTCCAAATAGGCTTCACCAGAGAAAGTTTGAGGAAATAATGTAATCTGCCCCAGCTCACACAGGATGCTTGCAATAAATATATATTAAAGCTGTCAAATACTGAAAATCCACCACCTACTAATATTACTATATGCAACAATGAAGAAAAGTAAAACATAAATGACAATATGCTGTATAGGACAATAAGGGTCATCTGTAAGAGAAACAGACACTTGATAACAACTTTGGGCAGTATTCAATTAGTTTTGCGTCCACGTTAAAGAAATGCCTGGCCTACTTTCCGCCTACATCGCATGTTTTGGATGCGGAAATTTATGGTGCGCGCCACCGCTATTCGCCCTATTCAATTCCAAACCACGCCAAAACGGCAAGCCGCAAAGTCGAAACAGGCGGAAAGTGCGGTCAGTAATTGGGAAGTCAGCCTGGACCCCCCAAAAAGATGCACTAAGATTGGGGATCAATGTAGATGTGCCTAAATAGCCCTAATAAGGCTATTTGGGGTACTTAAGTTGTTTCAATAGCTTCTTATTAACGTCTTTGTACAAATGGTGAAGAATGGCATTAAGCAGTATTTTTAGGTGAAATAAGTAGTCCTGTCAAATTTGGGGTACTTGAAAATGGGTGCTAGCATATTTTAAAGTCTCTAAAATGAAGTTAACGAAAAATGTGAAAAACGCACCTGCAATCAAAAAAACACTTGACCCATCCTTGCAGACCCCCAAAAAGTCTATTTCACTACTTTTTAGGCTTGACCCCCACTTTTTACTTTTTCGCCCCCAAAATGAAAGTACTTTTTTGCGGTGTTCTTAGATTTTTTTAAAAGAGTTTTTTTTACACCGTTGACCTTTGGGAGGCTGTCCCAAGGGTTCTGAGTGGTTTCCCCACCTTTGCACCCCAAATTCAAAAAGTTGCCCTTTTCTCCTGCTATTCATAGGCAAATCTTTTCGCCTAGTACAATGCATTGACTTTCCATGTACGCGAAAAGTGGATGGAATTGAGGGCCTGATTCAGGCCCGCTCGCGAGCGCTGAGCGCTCGCAAACGGGTCGATGGTGCCCAAGTGCACATGCGCATGACGGAGGCACCTCAGTCGTGCGCATGCGCAAGACCCGAATAACGACGGCCAGGCCATCGTTATGGGTATCGCACCAAAGGGGGCGTGCTGTCGATGGTGATTGACAGCACGCCCCCTTTGGTGGGCGTGGCTGCCCAGACGGAGGCTTTCCCATGGGAACGCCTACCATCTGGGTCCGGCCCCACTGACATCACTATTGATGTCAGTGGGAGTGCTTTTGGCTCTGATAGAGCCAAAAGCACTCCTGGGCTTGTGGCAGCGAGACCCTACCACAGGGTCGCGTCGCAATCCCGATGGTCGCGATGGTCTTGACCATCGCGACCATCATTTTGGCCGCTCGCTATAGCTGTGGGTGGTCACCCACAGCTATGCGAGCGGCCAGGAGACTGCTCCAAAAAGGAGCAGGGACGGCCCTGATTCAGAGAGAGCGCTCTGTCAGAGCGTCCGGCTCTGAATCAGGGCCTGAATACGAAGATAAGTTTCCGCCACGCAATAAGCCGAGATCGGTGATACTTTTACGCAGATCTCAGGTTTTTCTTAGCTTCTAATTGAATACGGTCCTTTGTAGGGAAAAAAAAGTATATCAAATAAAAACACAAAAACATACCGAATAAAGCTACTGACTGCAATAACCTTACTATCAAAACTGTGACCACAGCCCTCCAAAGCTGCAGTGTGCTTTACAGGGCAGAATCGATGACTTCTGAGATGGGAGGGTTTTTTTTTTCCGCCTTCTAACTATTAAAACAACAGTCCTGTGCTGACCAGTCTGGGACAATTTACTGCACAGGGGATACCCACATGCATATGGTCTCCCTTTTAGAACACAAACCAGCCTGGGTGTACCAATAGTCCCTGCCACCTCTATTATGGGTCACTAACTGCATTGAAGGTATGGCACATAGCAGGGATGTCACAGACTCAAGACTGATAGCATGGTACTGTATGAAAGGACAAATGTAGATATGCATGTACTGCTATGGATTATTAGGCCTAAAAAATGGTCTCAAACTAGGTTGGCCTATTGTGACAGTTTAACTTTAACTTTTTCTTTGAGGTCCATAGGGTCCACAGGAACTACCTAGGGACAGGGCATGTATGTGGTTGGAGAGAACGACACCAAACAGTCAAAGCTTTAGCTCCCAGAATGCACTGGTCCTCCTCCATATATACCTCGCCCCCAGCCACAGGCTTTCAGTTTGTAAACAAGAAAGTACAAATTACACTAGAAACACTCACGAAGATGAGGGAATCAGTGACAAGAAGGAACAGATCCCAACTGAGGCCAAGTGCGTCAGGGTGGGCGCCCTGTGTACCTCGAAGAAAAAGTAAACAAAAAGGTAAGTCTATCATAACTTAATTTTCTTCTTCAGGGTCCATAGGGTCCACAGGAACTACCGTGGGGATGTCCTAAAGCAGTTCCCTTAAGAGTGGGGACGCTCCTGAGCAGAGAGGAAAATCGGCTGCCCAAAGGAAGCATCCTGGGAGGCAAAAGTATCAAATGAATAAAATTTGATGAAAGTGTGGACATAAGACCAGGTGGCCGCCTTGCACAACTGTTCCATAGAGGCGCCATATCTTAATGCCCACGATGGTCCCACTGACAGAGTTGAATGTGCAGTCACCGTGTTAGGGACAGGGAGATCAGCCTGTGTATAAACCTGAGAAATAGTCATATGCAGCCAGTGAGCCAGAATCTGCTTGTTAGCTGGCCAGCTTCGCTTGTGAACCATATAACACAAAAAGTGCATCTGATTTCCTGACGGAATTGGTACGATCCACGTAGATACGAAGGGCTGGAACCACATCCAGGGAAGCTTCACCTGTAGAAAGATCTGAAGACTTAAAGGCCGGGACTAAAATTTCTTCACTCATATGTAAACAGGATACCACCTTCGGAAGTAACCTGCCCATGTACGGAGGACAGCTCTGTTCTGATGAAAAATCAAATATGGGGAGCGACAGGACAGCGCTGCCAAATCAGAAACTCTGCAAGCTGAGGAGATAGCGAGGAGAAAAAGTGTCTCTGCAATCAACCATTTGAGGTCCACTGTGTCCAAGGGCTCAAAGGGAGGCGCCTGCAGCAGCCTGAGAACCAAGGATAAATCCCATTGTGCCACCAGAGGGACAAACTGAGGTTGAAGATGGAGAACACGTTCTAACATCCGGCAGAGGAGCAATTCTGCGGTAGAACCAAACTGAATGCAGAAGCCTGTACTCTCAAGGTATCCAGGCGAAGACCTAAGTCTAGTCCAGTCTGCAGAAAAGCAAGAACTTGGGAGACCCTGAAAACCTCAGGATCATACAGTCTGTGGGAACACCATTGAAAAAAGGAATCCCTTATCTGCCTTCCAGGACCTTAACCAAAGGGTTCTGCAAGCCACAACCGACATTGCCGGTACTCTAGAATCCAGAAGTCCTGCGTCAATAACTGCTTCTCCCACATAAGCAGTAGCTTCTTGCATTTGGAAGAGATAGGATAGTTGTCCTCCGGTAGCCTGTGGCATACTGTCTTCCAGAGCTTTTGTCCATTCCTCCATCGTCTTGGCTACCCAGGCTACGGTGACAGCCGGCCGGGTAACAGCTCCAGACAATGAGAAAACGGATTTTAAACATGTTTCAATTTTCCTATCTGTAACATCCTTGAGTGAGGATGCAGATTAAATATAATGTAGAGCTCCTGATCAATCGTGTCACATGAGCATCTACAGCCGGAGGGACTTCCCATTTAGAACATTCACTAGGTGAAAACGGGTACAGAGATGTTAACTTCCTTGTAGCATGAAAAAGTCTATCAGGAGTGCTCCAAGCGTCAGCCATGGGGCCCGTAAGCTGCTCTGGCTGCGGAAAGTAATACTTTACCACTTTATGACGCCGAAAGACCGGAGTCTTAGTATAGAGGAAGAGGAGGTTCCGCCTGAATCTAAGGATGGATCTAACCACTCTCACCAGAAAGGGGACATCAACAGAGGATTGGTGGGCTTTCCCAACCAAGAGACTCGGAAGAGGAACCATGTGTATCATCATCTGATAAGTTCAAATCCCCTGGCTGCGCCTGATGGGATACTCTTATGCCTATGCTTAACAGTAACTGGTCTATTCATTTGCACCACTTGCTGAGCATCAGTAGATGGTTGAACCATACTCTGATTTGAGTGAGCATAGGCATCCATCCAGAAAAGATGCATGGTGAGCACATACATAGCAGGATGTAACTGCTGTGGGAACCCTGTAGTGGGAGGCAGTCCCGGAGAAGCTGCCCGGTCCACTAAATGCGAAATAACCTGAGACCAAGAGGATGCCCAGGATGGCTCTTGTACAGGAGCAGGTGTACTGGATTGGTGAGGTAGCTGTCTCCTATAACATGCAGCACACAAACCATCCTGTATGAAATCCTCAGCAGTCAGGCCTGCTAAACAGGATTCACATGACACCAGCACAGGAGCTTCAACCTCCTGATTATCCTTGTACCTTTTATACATTGATATGTCAAAGGTTAAGGTATAAATGCAATGCGACAGTCTTCACAAGTTCCAGTATTTGTGAAGTACTGTACACAGAAAACTACACACACCCCGTACAGAGGGAAGAGAAGAAAAACAGTGATAGTTATAACCGACAGTTAGTGTGTCCCGTGACATCTGTATGCAGCAAACTCTGAAACACAAAGCTTTTTGGAGTTTGGTCCCTTTGGTATACGCCATACCTTGAACAGGTATTTGGTATACCTGTCCAGGGGGTGTGGAGTATAGCCATGGGACAGGCCATCACTATCACCCTCTGAATCTAATCCATTAAGAATTGAGAATCTATGTCTCTGGGTAAGTGCAGCCTGTGTTGGTGTATTTAAATGATATTTCAGTTGGTATTTTATTTTGGGTGGAATCGAGGGCCAACCATATTTTAGTCTTGTACAGTTTTCTTTTATGTTGGATATCCAATCTACATTTACTGCCCCAATCATTGACTAGGTTTTGATAATTCAATTTCTCACTTAAATGATTTTCTGTCATGCGTGTTATCTCTGAATCCACTCTCTCCAATTTGCAGCACTATTGTGATGGCACATTTATAAAGATTACAACTGTGAATTACATGAAATTACCCAGTATTACTACACGTTATTTCTGAGAATGGGTACAGCTGGAATAGGTTTGTTGAGTACTACTGTACATGTTACCGAACATCAGTGCTACTTCTGTCATGTTCAGCATTGATGGTTCTGCCTAACGGTTCACAAAGGCCCATAAGAAGATCCCTTGTGCTGGTGACTCAGTGACTGCAAGTAAGCTTAATATGTAAATTCGTACTCAACTTTTCTTTAAAAGTATCCAATTCATTTGGAGAACAAAATAATGCAACAAACCACAGTGTGGAGCTCTTGTAAGTATTCCTTTAAGAGAAATTTGATGGGGGGAGCAAGGACTGCATGGACTTTCATTGCGATAGGAGGTCTGAAGCTGTAGTTTCATTAGCTCCATTTAGAATACATCACTGACTCATTACCTATTATTTCCAATACAAGACATTAATCTACATCTTTGAGGTTTGTAATAAATATCACTCAATTGTTGAAGGGTTTTCAAATTGGAACACATTTACTAATACCGGGACTAATTTTGAGTTAGGAGAAAAACAAAAAAAAGGCAAAACTTTGCACCAAGACAAACGTTGCACTGCAAGGGATGAGAATACATGTATTATATTAGCATGCAGGGTAAATAATGGCTGCTTTTGTATATAGCCCATAAATGCTGGACAGCTTTATTTCCGGTTTAAGTTTGGACACACCCCTTCCAAATCTAAATCTGTGCACATTTTACATCTGCCCCTTCTGCTGTGCAGCCAAGGAGCTGGGGGTTTTTGTTATCCCAACACAGAAGGAGCCCCACTATGTCTCCACTGTTTTCCTACTGCAAACTAGAATTCAGAATCATGTTAAAATCATTTCAAGCATTAGCCCTAAATTATAGAATACAGTGCAGAGAAATAAAAAAAAAAAAAAAGGTTTCCACCTCTAGAGTAACCTAAACTGCTTTAGGAGATACCATGAATGTGATTTATTTCTAAGAGTCAGTTGGAGACTTTCATAAACCTGTAGTAGTCTAATATGCTGGAAGGCCCAAATACTGGCTGAACAACTTCCACTACGAAGGTTGCCAAATCCAGATTACAGATTTACATGAGCGCATGAACTATAAGGATCCAAACAGAAAAGCTTTTGGGAAGCTTTTCCAAAGAAACGCCAGGGATAATTAAGATGTATAGGATGGTTAGGAGTATGTGACTGCATTAACCAAGAGCACTTGTGTTTAACTGTCATTTTTCACTAGCCCAGCTGTAGGAGCAAGGACAAGACCTCAGCAGTGAACAGCTGTGTAACAAATATAACTCCATTATAAACCCATCAACTGAACATACATTATATAAAATTAAGGAGAGCTTCCAGAAACAGTGGGATAGAAAAAAAAATATTGACACCACTAAAAAAAACAAACAAACACACACAATATAATACACCAGGATAAAACGTGAGAGCTACATATTAACTAGGAAAAAGTACAAGTTTCAGTTGAAAACTATCCATTGACAGACTTTTACGTGAATAATCCTATTATAATACACCAAAAAAGGGACTAGAGTAGATCTGGCATGAGCCAACGCTGCCTGATGACCAGAGGCAGAGGACACATTCAGTACATGCTGCACAGCCCCTGCCTCTTTACCATAAGCAGGCTGGAAAAGAGAGCAGGCTGGATGAGCCCTAAACTTCCTGAGTTAGCCAGCGATAGTTGAGGGCATAAAGATTATGGGCAATCTTGTATGAGGTGAAGAAACCAGAAGCGGCAGCATAGAGTGAAGAAAGAAACAAGACAAAAGGCAGATCAGATTTGTGTGTTTTTCCTAAGGTGCCACAAATGATCCACAGCGACATACATAGAAGGTGAACAGAGAACACCTTTAACAATATTTAACACTACAGAATGAATAGTACATAATTGCACAATACAAAATTGTACAGAGACCAGTCAACAACAAATTGCAGATCCAGCTATTGACAAAACAGTGAGCATATGTGATTAGAAGCATTCACGTTAAGTAGGCCAGTGCCAAGAGACATAGGAATTGAGAAATTGGGCTCGTGAGAAAGGGTCCAGTGTTACGAAAGAAAACATAAGGTTAGAGAGTGCTGCTAAAGTAAGCTTACATTCTAGAGAAGGATTTCCCAAACTCTGTCCTTAAGGCACCCTAACAGTCCAGGTTTTAAGGATATCCATGCTTGTGCACACAGTTGGTATAATCAAATGACTGAGATACTAATTAAGGCTGGGTACACACTGGAGCAATGGGCATTAGTTCCGGCATCATAACGAATGGTCGTCAACAGTGATTGCGCGTCCACACTAGACAACTTTAATGAAAGACGTAACGATCACAGTCACGTCATTCATTAACAAAGCACTGGCCGCTAGCGATATCCTTAGCTTTGATGTGCAGCACATCAAACTTAGTGACCGAGGGAGTGCAAAATCATGCGTACACTCTGAGCAATGTAGTCAATATGTTACGAAACCAGCAAATCGTCCAGACATTGCCCCAGGTGTGTACCTAGCTTAAGTCACCTGTGCTTAAGCATAGATATCCTCATCAAAATATATCTTCTGAGGAGAGAGGAGCAAAGTATGAAAAAGAAAATATAAACTAGAGGTTGTAAGAAGTACAACATTGTATGGCAATGAGCGTAGAAGTCTGGCGAGAAAGATCAAAAGAGAATGGAGATTGAGGGGAGAGAAAAGCGGTGGTATAGCGGTAATGGGATCAGCGAGGAGGTGGAAATACAGGAAGACAATAGAGATACAGGTAATAAGACAAGGGAAAAGTTAATGAGTAGTATGAGGTCTAATTCAGTATTATATGGTTTCCTCTCCCCCATCCCGGAAATGCTCATTTCAAAGCTACTGCAACCTCCGCTGCACGTTACAGCGCATAGGTAAAGGCTATCATTATAAGCAGGATGGACTAGCTTGTGGCCCACTTCTCCTGATCCCTATACTGGAGCTATGGGAATTATTCTATTTAAAGACTAAACTATACATTGCCAATGAAAATGAAAAATGTTGACTGTTATATGTAAAACATTCCTTTCACACACTTTTTGCTGTATGTTTAGGTTTAAAGTCACGCCGGGAAGCCCACCTGCATCGAAGCCGTAGCGTTACGGCACTGTCAAACTGGTGCCAGAATGTCCTGCTTTTTAACGTTCAGATTTCCCTAATCAGGGCCATAGTGCCATACACCCACACAACCCAGCCTTATTTCACTGTGGGTATATGAGATTTCTTGTCATGCTTTCTTCAGACTCCAATACAGTATTGACTAGAAAAGGTATGTAAAGAGGACAATC
This sequence comes from Taudactylus pleione, assembly GCA_031769625.1. NCBI lineage: Eukaryota > Metazoa > Chordata > Amphibia > Anura > Myobatrachidae > Taudactylus > Taudactylus pleione. Next base: position 10,739,196 of record JAUIMM010000010.1, read on the forward strand.
CTGCTGCCTGCACAGTTCTTCAGTTAAGTGGACTTTGCATTTCTCCGGGATGGGTACCGGATGCCGGCACTCAGGATCCCGGCGATCAAAATCAAGACGCCGGCATCACGACAGGGTTAGGATACAGACACCTGTCGGTAGGTATCCTTACCCTCCCCGATGCCTGAACCTAACCTCCTCCCTAGTGCCTGAACCTAACCCTCCCCCTTTAGTGCCTAACCCTAAACCCTAACCCTCCCCCCAACCCCGCTACATACCTTCTGGATTTCCCGTCGCCAGGATTCTGATTCGGGATTCCAGCGCCTGCATCCCAAGTCGGAATACTGGATGTATCCCCATTTCTCCACCCATGTTGCAACCATTTTCTTTAGTTTAAAGTGCCTTGACAGAACCTGGAATTTTTCCAAAGCCTTCAGCGCTTGCTGCTCAAGAACTCTTTATACAAAAGGTTTCAATAGTGGCCGCTCTGAGAATGTCCAATAACAGATTCAGATCCATGGTGCCAAAGAAAGTAGAAATACTGAACTTAGGGCCTGATTCAGACCCACTCGCAAGCGGCTGTCCGCTCGCAAGTGGTCGATGTTGTGCACTGCGCATGCGCACGACGGCTGGAGCTCCGTCGTGCGCATGCGCCAGACGCGACGAGCGAAGGACTTTCCTTCGCTCGTTGTGTCTGATCAAAGGGGGCGTGCTGTCGATGTTGATTGACAGCACGCCCCCTTTGGTGGGCGTGCCGGCCCACTGACATCACTAGTGATGTCTGTGGGAGTGATTTTGGCTCTGATAGAGCCAAAATCACTCCGGGCCTTGGGGTTGAAAAACTCAACCGCAGGCTCCGGCTCGCAGTGGCGATGGTCGCGATGGTCAAGACCATCGCGGCCATCAACCTGCACGCTCGTATAGGCTGTGGGTGGTGACCCACAGCTATACGAGCGTCCAGGAGGACGCTCCATAATTATGGAGGACGGCCCTCATTCAGAGCGTGCGCTCTGCTCAGAGCGTACGGCTCTGAATGAAGGCCTTAATTTCTAATGTGCATGAAGACAAATTTACGTGCAGAAATTACAGTATTTGACTAGGGAGTATATTAACAAATTATTCCTCCATCATAAATACATCAGTTTGCGATGGCATTACGACTAAGTCCAAGCTTCTCTAAAACAAGTCCAAGGAAGGACAAATGGTGAACCAGTGACAGGTTTATGTGTCCAAGGCTCATTGATGCGCGTGGGGAGTGAAGGTCATACCACCTGGTCATGTCCCACTGAAGGGCTACTGTAGCACAAGTTGCCAAAAAAGTTAATTGTGGCTATGAAGGGTAAATGTCAGAACACACTGCATCGAAGCTTGCTGCATGTGGGGCTGCATAGCAGCAGACCAGTCAGAGTGCCAATGCGGACCCCTATCCACGGCTGAAAGCACCTACAGTGGGCATGTGTCAGAAATGGACCATGGAGCAATGGGAAAAGGTGGCCTGGTCTTCTGAATCATGTTTTCTTTTACATCATATTGATGGCCAGGTGATTGTGCATCGTTTACCTAGAGAAGAGATGGAACCAAGATGCACTATGGCAAAGGTTCTCAAACTCTGTCCTCAGGACCCCACACAGGTCACGTTTTCCAGGTCACCCAGCAGGTGCATTCATTACTCACTGACATTTTAAAAGATCCACAGGGGGAGCCAATTATTTCACTTGTGATTCTGTGAGAAGACGTGGAAAACATGCACTGTCTGGGGTCCTGAGGACAGAGTTTGAGAACCTGTGCACTATGGGAATGAAAGCAAGCCGGCGGAGGCAGTGTGATGCTCTGGGCACAATGCTGCTGGAAAACCATGGGACCTGGCATGTGGATGCTACTTTGACACATACCACCTGCTGGCAGTGACCCATTTCAGCAGGATAATGCGCCCTTTCACACTGCAAATATTGTTCAGGAATGGTTTGAGGAACATGACAAACCATTCAAGGTTTTGATTTGCCCTCCATATTTCCCAGATCTCAATTCGATTGTTGGGATGTGCTGGAAATAAAAGTCTGAGCCATGGAGGCCCCATCTCACAACTTAAAGGATCTGGTGGTTATGTATTGGTGCCAGATACCACAAGACACCTTCAGAGCTCTTGCTGAGGTCACGCCTCAAGGAGTCAGCTGTTTTGGCGTCACGAGGAGAACCTACACAATATTAGGCAGGTGGTTTTAATTTTATTGCTGATCGGTGAACAATTGTTCTATGGTAAAATTCCATTGTAGGTGATTTTGGTGGAGGACACGGGTTAGCATGGGTACTCTGACTAGTCTGTGGCTACGCAGCAATGCACTGTTTACCGAGACCTTTCTTTCAGTCAGCGTTTTCAGAAATTTGTGCATCAATGAGCCTTGGACACCCTTGCCCCTGTCAAGTAGGAAAAATGTAAACCATGCACTATTAGAGCTCCCTGAGGAATGAGTTTTGGAAACACAGATGGAGAGATAGATATATATCCATCTCTCTCTCCATCTATATCTCTCTATATAGTCAGGTGCATAAATATTGGGACATTGACAGTATTTTCATATTTTGGCCTCTATTCACCACCACAATGGCTTTGAAATGAAACAAACAAGATGTGCTTTAACTGCAGACTTTCAGATTTAATTTGAGGGTAATTACATCGAATTCAGGTGAACGGTGTAGGAATTACAACGGTTTGTATATGTGCCGCCAACTTTTTAAGGGGCCAAAAGTAATGGGACAAACTAAACAATCCTAAATCTAACTTTCACTTATAGAAAAGTAGATAGTGTTCACCTTCGTGCAAGTCACCTGGACCGCGCCACACACACAGAGGGACGCCAACAGATGACATCACTCCATCCCCATGTCGCACTCGCCGCATGGGTGTCCTGTAACCAGGCAACGCCCGACACTGTGGCTTGAAGTTCTGTGCTGGAAAAGCACACACACTGATAGCCCTGCGAAACAGACCATCATAGCTACATATACATAAAGGGACCACATTTTTTGATTTTTGCTGTAAGAGTGCTATACGTTTTGTACCTAGGTGGTCTTGATAAAAGGTGCATGCAAGCACCGAAACGTCGACATGGATTTATTGTCTTATTTAGAAATGCAGTGGATTATGTGCATTGGAAGTCCTGTCCCTCTTTTTTAGACTGTTTGGGGAACAGCAGTATCCCTTATGGACTTGGACACCCGGGCATTTTTCAATAATATTTCAGTGAGTGCCGGACATTGCAATTTTTAGAAAAAAAAAAAATTATATATAGAAATATATATATAGATAGAGATAGAGATATATATATATATATATATATATCTCTCTATATATATCTATGTGGTATCAGTCCGGCACGCTCATAAACTCTAATATGTTATGCCCGGGTGCCTCTTTAGAACACAGAAGATGCATAAATACATGACACAAAAATGGCACTCCGGGTCTTCAAAACGGCAAAAATACAAATCCTTTAATCCATAAACAGGATAATCAGGCCGACGTTTCGGGGCCTCGACGCCCCTTTATCACTTACCTCGATAAAGCGGCGTCGGAGCCCCGAAACGTCGGCCTGATTTGATTATCCTGTTTATGGATTAAAGGATTTGTATTTTTGGCGTTTTGAAGACCCGGAGTGCCATTTTTGTGTTATATATATATACATATATACATACAAAAGTTCCAACGGATGGCACTCCAAATAAATATATTAAACAATCCCCGATGCCCTCTGTTTAGGAACAACCCCCATATGAGGTATCCCATGTACATCACCAGAGACAGCGGCACTCAGGTCAATAACAGATCTGGAGCTGTTATTGACCTGAGTGCCGCTATCTCTGGTGAGATATTATATATATATATAGATATCTGCTCCACAGCCACATTCGCGTGGCCGGAGGGCTTGCGACGATGGCCACAACAACCCAGAGCCGCGATCGCGTGACTAAAGGGCACGGGTTCTCCTGGGGATGGCATGTCCCAACTCTCCTTCGGAGGTTGCTATGCCAACCTTGAACGCTCCTGCGTCTGTGGGGAGTCTATGAGACAAAGAAAGCTGTTTTATTGTGTGTATTAGATCAGGATGTTTTATTGTGTGTATTAGATGTGCAGAGTCTATACACGTCAATTCTCCATGCAGCAGGCCTTATGGCCATGAGAAAATTCTTGGATAATCTGGATTCACCACTGGGTCTGGACAAAGATCTATTTTTACAACTGTTGGCCCTTACTCTATCTCGCAACTATTTTTTATTTGATGGGGAATTCTATCTTCAACAATCTGGATGTGCGATGGGGTCGAATGTGGCCCCATCATATGCGAACATCTTTATGTTCCAACAAGAACAGGAGCTATTTTTTCAGTCTGCCATCTGTAGCCAACACATCAAACTCTACACACGTTATATAGATGACATTTATGCTGTGGGCTGGAGGTAGAGAGTTATTCGATACACTAATGAGTGTTATTAATAACTCTGCCTCTCCAATCAAATTCACGTATAGGCTGAGAGCCACAGAAATTGACTTTCTAGATGTGAAAATCACAATCTCTGAAGGCAGTATCTCTACCTCTGTTTTTCATAAAGATACGGACAGAAACACCCTTCTCACTGCAGGCAGCCATCACCGACCATCCCTCAAAAGGGGCTTACCATATTCCCAAATGTTAAGAACTGCTCGCATTACTAGCAATTGGGATGAGCTACCAGCATGTTTGGATGAAGTAATATACAAATTCCAGACTCGAGGCTACCCTTTAAAGCAGTTACTATCAGATAAGCAACGTGTTCTCACTCTCAAGAGAGAAGATTTATTATCTAATAAATCTAAGAATACTAAACAGGACCGTTTCCCGTGGGTAACCACCTTTTCCACTGCCAGTGGGGTGCTTCCCAAGGCAGCTAGAGCACTGTGGCCTATCATTGCTAGTGATCAAGACCTTACAAGCTTACGTAATACGCAGCCCATGATGTGTTACAGACGTGGAAAAAACCTTAGGGACTTGTTAGTCCATACGGATATTACTGAATATCATCCGCAAACTGGGGCCACGTCATATAAAAAATCTGGATGTTATAAATGCCCATCCTGCGTCACATGCAGTTCCCTGCAAACTGGCAATACCTTCCAGCAACCACACACGGGCAAGATTTTTAAAATTAGACACGTACTCACGTGTAGCTCTAAATTTGTTATATATTTAATCACGTGTCCCTGTGCTCTGTTATATTGGCATGACCTTTAGAACTTTCAAAGAACGCATGGCTCTCCACCGGTCTGCCATACGCTTGGCTTTAAATGGCAGAGATGTGGACCATCCGGTGGCAAAACACTTTAAACCTGCTGGACATCAATTATCTACACTGCGGTATAAAATTATTGACCACGTTCCGGAACGATCGAGGGGGGGGTGACCGTGTTGGATCACTCATGACAATGGAGGCAAGATGGATTCTGCGGATGAATACAACACAGCCTGGTGGCTTAAATGAACGTATAGCCTGGAATTCCTTCATTTAATCCTTACATCTTGCCTTTACTTATTATATGTTATTTTTTTCACATGTGTGTCCTTAACTGGACCATTTACTTTCATTTATCATTTTTTCTGATTATTTTTTACTCTTTTTTCCATATATGTAGTAGCTTCAGTGCATTATGTACTATAGTTATGGTTATGATTGAGGAGGTTTATTCTTTGTAATTTTTTTCATACATTTGTGTCTTATGTGTTCTTCTATCCCTTTTTATATATTTTTTTATTCTTTTCACCCATATAATTTTTTTGTATCACATGTAAGCTATGTCTCTTTCTATTTCTAACAATTCTCCTAGTCAGTCTCCTTATCTTTTCATACAAACTTTTCCTGGTCTCTATAGATATAAATGAGTTTACTAATTGTTTTTTATATATGAGATCTGTGTATGTCTTTCTTGCTTTCTTTATCTCCTAGACTCCCCACAGACGCAGGAGCATTCAAGGTTGGCATAGCAACCTCCAGAGGCGAGTTGGGACATGCCATCCCCAGGAGAACCCATGCCCTTTGGTCACGCGATCGCGGCTCTGGGTTGCTGTGGCCATCGGCGCCAGCACCCAGCCGCAGTAGCGTCTTAGGTTGCCTAGGCAACCGCCAGAGGTGAGTCGGGTGATGTCATCACCGGGCGACCCGCGCCCTCCGGCCACGTGAACGCGACCCTGGAGCAGCCTGTCACTGTCTCTCTGATCGGGTGGGGTATATAGGTGAGTGTCCTGTGTGTCTATGTGATTGTTTGTTTTCCTGACGACAGGGCCGCAAGGACCTTGAAACGTTGAATAAATTGGCATTTAATACAAATCCAGGAGTGACACGCTGTGGTCTGTCGTACATTGTGACAGCACACTTTGGATTATATATATATATATATATATATATATATATATATATATATATATATACATATATACATACATATACATATATATACACACACACACACACACACGTATATATACATACATATACACACACACACAGACCCACACAAAAGACTGAGTAGGCAGCAGAGTACATGCGACCACACCCCCGCCATAAATGGTATCTTCTGCAATTAAAAGTACTATATCTAGGAGTAGACCTCTGCAATCAGTGGTCGTATAATTTACAGATGATGGCAGTGTATCACGATTTAAGAGATTTTGAACTAGGCTTGATAGCAGGTGGCAGAGATTGGTCACTCCAATTCCAGGGAAAAAAAAAAAACCACCACAACTTTTGGATTTTCACATGCAACAATCTCAAGGGATGCACCGCAACTACACAACATTAGGCAAGTCATCTAGTGTGCAACAAAAAATTCTGGATGATCATGAAAATAGTCTGGTATGCATTGTAACATCCACAGATAAAAGTAATTCTGGGGTCACAAGTTATATCAGCATTCGAACAGTGCAATGTTCCTTTTCTTCTACGAGGGACAGGAGCAGACGGCCCACTCTGGTACCATTTCTCACCTAACGGCATAAGGCTCTGCTCAACGCCTTGGCTTGTGAACACCTCCACTGGCTGCAAGATGACTGAAAAAGTGCAGCCTGGTATGATGACAAGTTGAAGATTCAACTGTTTCAGGCAGATTGCAATTTACATGCATTGAGGCAATGGACTCAACAAGAAACAGCTCAGGGCAGCAGTGGCTTTGTTATGGTATGGTGTGTTTTCAGCTGGCACGCATAAGGACCTCTGATATATCTGCAGACCTCAATGACTGGCAGACATTCCGTGACCATCTGTGCAGAACATTTTCACCAGTTCATGTCAAGCATTCCCTTAGGTGAGAGCACGCTCTTTCAATCACAACAATGTGCCACTGCACAAGTCCATAGCCACCAGATGATGGCTGCATGAGCATTCCCAAATTTGACATTATAAGTTGGCACCCTACTCTGCCAAATTTTAACTTAATAGAACACGTGAGAAGCAGTTCAACATGCCATCAATGGCAGGGTTCCACCAACGGCAAAAATTAGGGAAACGTGGACCATTATTCAGGAGGAATGGTGTACACTATGTACAGCCGTGGCCAAACGTTTTGAGAATGACAAGTATTGGTTTTCACAAAGTTTGCTGCTTCAGTGTTTTTAGACCTTTTTGTCAGATGTTACTATGGTATACTGAAGTAAAATTACAAGCGTTCCATAAGTGTCAAAGGCTTTTAATGACAATTACATTGAGTTTATGCAAAGAGTCAATATTTGCAGTGTTGACCCGTCTTTTTCAAGACCTCTTAATTTGCCCTGGAATGCTGTCAATCAACTTCTGGGGCACATACTGACCAATGGCCACTCATTCTTGCCTAATCAATGCTTGGAGTTTGTCAGAATTTGTGGGTTTTTGTTTGTCCACCCGTCTCTTCAGGCCACAAGTTCTCAATGGGATTAAGGTCTGGGGAGTTTCCTGGCCATGGACCCAATATTTCAATGTTTTGTTCCTCGAGCCACTTGGAGCACTTTGCCATAAGGCAAAAGTAATAACTATCATGCTGGAAAAGGCATTGTTCGTCACCAAACTGTTCTTGGATGGTTGGTAGAAGTTGCTCTTGGAGGATGTTTTGGAAACAATCTGTATTCATGCCTGTGTTCCTAGGCAAAATTGTGAATGATCCAACTCCCTTGGCTGATAAGCAACCCCACACATGAATGGTCTCAGGATGCTTTACTTTTGGCATGACACAGGACTGATGATAGCGCTCACCTTTCCTTCTCCGGACAAGCATTTTTCCAGATGCCCCAATCAATCTGAAAGGGGATTCACCAGAGAAAATAACTTTACCCCAGTCCTCAGCAGTCCAATTCCTGGACCTTTTGCAGAAAATCAGTCTCCAAAAGTCTTCGCCTCACTGTGCGTTAAGATCACACCTGCCTGCTGCCATTCCTGAGCAAGCTCTGCACTGATGGTGCTCCAGTCCCGCAGCTGAATCAACTTTAGGAGACTGTCCTGGTGCTTGCTGGACATTCTTGGGTGCCTTGAAGCCTTCTTCACAATTATTGAACCTCTCTCCTTGAACTTCTTAATGATCAAATAAATAGCGGATTTAGGTGCAATCTTACTAGCAGCAATATACTTGCCTGTGAAGCCCTTTCTGTGCAAAGCAATGAGGACTGCACAAGTTTACTTGCAGGTAACCATGGTTAAAAGAGAAAGAATAATTATTTCAAGCTCCACCCTCCTTTTAAAGCTTCCCGTCTGTTATGCTAAATCAATCAGCATGACAGAGTGATCTCCAGCCTTGTCCTAGTCAACACTCTCACCCGTGTTAATAAGAGAATCACTGACATGTCAGCTGGTCCTTTTATGGCAGGGCTGAAATGCAGTGGAAATGTTTTTGGGATTAAGTTCATTGTCATGGCATAGAGGGACTTTGCAATTAATTGCAATTCATCTGATCACTTCATGACATTCTGGAGTATATGCAAATTGCCATCATAAAAACTGAAGCAAAAGATTTTGTGAAAAGCTATACTTATGTAATTCTCAAAACTTTTGGCCATGGCTGTATACAGTACTTCAGGGAGCTCGTGGAGTTCACGCCACGTTGTGTTGCTGCTGTAATCCGAACGAAAGAGGACCTACACGTTACTAGACATAGGTCTCAAATGTTCTGGCACATAAAAAAAAAAGAAGAGATTAATCTGTAGAGTAGGAAGACCATGCAAACGTTGGTTCTGTTTTGATTGCAAAATGGTTGGAGGCCTAATCCATACATGTATAGTACTGTGCAAAAGTTTAGGCAGGCATGGAAAAAATTCTGCAAAGTAAGAATGCTTTCAAAAATAGAAGTGTTAATGGTTTATTTTTGTCAATTAACAAAATGCAAAGTGAACAGAAGAGAAATCTAAATCACATCAATATTTGGTGTGAGCACCCTTTGCCTTCAAAACAGCATCAATTCTTCTAGGAACATTTGCACAAAGTCAGGGATTTTGTAGGATTATAGTCAGGTGTATGATTAACCAATCATACCCAACAAGTGATAATGGTAATCATTTTCATATGTAGGTTGAAACAGTCATTAACTGAAACAAACAGCTGTGTAGGAGGCTTAAAACTGGGTGAGGAAAACAGCCAAACTCGGCTATAAAGGTAAGGTTGTGGAAGACCGTTTCATGTCACAGGTCATACACCATGGCAGGACTGAGCACAGCAACAAGACACAAGGTATACATACTGCATCAGCAAGGTCTCTCCCAGACAAGGATTTCAAAGCAGACTGGTTTCAAGATGTGCTGTTCAAGCTCTTTTGAAGAAGTACAAAGAAAAAGGCAACATTGAGGACCGTAGACACAGTGGTCGGCTTACTTACCTTCGAAATCAGAAGATGTCCATTAGTGCCATTTGCTCAGAACTGGCAGAAACCAGTGGGACCCAGGTACACCCATCTACTGTTTGGAGAAGTCTGGCCAGAAGTGATCTTCATGGAAGAATTGCGGCCAAAAAGCCATACTTTTGACCGGGAAACAAGGTCAAGCGGCTCAACTATGCACAAAAACATAGGAACTGGGGTGCAGAAAAATGGCAGCAGGTGCTCTGGAGTCAAAATTTGAAATATTTGGATGTAACAGAAGGCAGTTTGTTTGCCGAAGGGTTGGAGAGTGGTACAATGAGTGTCTGCAGGCAACAGTGAAGCATGGTGGAGGTTCCTTGCAAGTTTGGGGCTGCATTTCAGCAAATGGAGTTGGGGATTTGGTCAGGATTAATAGTCTCCTCAATGCTGAGAAATACAGGCAGGTACTTATCCATCATGCAATAACATCAGGGAGGCATCTGATTAGCTCCAAATATATTCTGCAGCAGGACAACGTCCCCATACATACAGCCAATGTCATCAAGAACGATCTTCAGCGTAAAGTAGGAGTCCTGGAAGTGATGAAATGGCCGCCACAGAGCTCTGATCAACATTGTGTCCGTCTGGGATTACATGGAGACAGAAGGATTTCAGCAAGCCTACATCCACAAAAGATCTGTAGTTAGTTCTCCAAGATGTTTGGAAAAACCTCCCTGCCAAGTTCCTTAAAAAACAGTGTGCAAGTGTATCTAGAAGAATTGATGCTGTTTTGAAAGCAAAGTGTGGTCACACCAAACATTGAATTGATTTAGATTTCTCTTCTGTTCATTCACTTTGCATTTTGTTAATTGCTAAAAAATTAACTATTAACACTTCTATTTTTGAAAGTATTCTTACTTTGCAGCATTTTTTCCGCGCCTGCGTAAAACTTTTGCACAGTACTCTACATGTATGGATTAAGCCCCCTACCATTTGCAGACAGAATTAAAGTTTACATGGCAATACAAATAACCAGATTTCCTTTCAGGTATCAAATATAAAATGTGCGCATCTGGGGGTGAGGCTCTTCAACAATTAGAACATAGCACATGGGATTGATTTCCAGAAGAATATAAATGCCAGCAATAAGAACAGGACGATCTACTTACCATTTCCAAGAGAAAGCCTTTTCACATCACCAGCTAATCTACTACAACTCTCTTCCTCAGCACCACTGTCAAACTGGGCCTCTATAATGAGATCTGGGCTCCCAGCTCCTTCTAAAACATGTATAGCTGTAGTGGGTTGTACTGTATCTTTCATAGCAGGAGAAACCGATACTCTTCCCCCATCACAGACTTCTGGTTTTAATACCTGTGGTCAAACACAAAACGACAAAGAGGAGTCAAACTAGATTTGTGATACTAACGTATAAATACACTGACTAAAGAAAATCCTATTTTGTCACATTTTTACCAAAGTAAGTTTGCGGTTCAGAAAAGGAATTAAATCCTAACACCAGTGAGTAAAACAAGGACAGCAGACTCAGGGAACATATTAAATGTGCAATGTAGTTGGTCACACAAATGCAGGCTGTACCCAAGCTTTCTGGAAAAGAAAAACCTTCAGAAAAATTAAGTGTGTATTTAAGTTTCCAGAAAGAGAATTTTGAGACAGACTGCTCTAAAATAATACTTTTGTGCATATGTGCTAAAACACAAATAAAATTAAAGTTGGATAAGACCATCTACTGCTTAGAATAAAATTAAGCATTTCTTCTGTCGGAGAGTGTCAGAGTAATGCTGGGAACAAACTAGGACGATGTCTGGCCAATATGTAGTTTCTGGCCGAATCTGACCAACCGGATCATCCACTGTGTACAGACTATCTGCGCGCTCCTGCTGTCGCATGCAATATTGTCCGGTAGGCTGTACTGTATGGTCAATTGGACGATATCGCTTGCAGTGCTGTGGCAGGTAATGAAGGACGGAACGAGGGATCGTTCCGTTCGTTGTTTATTACATCGCTAAGTGTGTACCCAGCTTAATAGGCTGCACTTCGTGGATGTAACAGAAGGCAGTTTGTTTGCCGAAGGGTTGGAGAGTGGTACAATGAGTGTCTGCAGGTGACAAACTACTGTTCAAGTTTTGCTTTTCCCCAGATACAAAAATGCAGGGTTCAGTATCTGTTTTAAGCTGCTAGCTTTCAGTTGAAAGAGACAGTTTTCCATTGACACTAAAGCACTTCAAAAGTGCTAAATACTAACATCACAGGGACACACTGAATGCTGTATGACATTAAGAAAGTTGCTGTAAATCCATCATCTTTTATTTTCAAGGAGCCCAAAAAGGGTTAATATCACCATACAGTATGAGGAATATACTTTGTATGACTTGACATAAGTACAGTACAATACAATGTAAACTGACATACCTTGGGCACAACAAACTGCAAGAGACAGACTAGGTATGAACAAGGACATGGGGAGATTGTGGGGCATCTCACTGCCACCTGTAGGGCAAGCAATGGTAAGTCACAGGGAGGGGAATTTAGTTTGGCAGTCAGTCAAAAGACTATGCTCAATGTAAGGGAGAGCATGAAGTATAGTAACAGAAGCACTAAAGGGGACTTCTAGACAAAAAAAAAAAATCAGGAGCGCAGATGGCATGGGTAGTGCTAATAGTACCAACAGTAGAACTTACATACTAAACTTACATTCTGGCTGACATAACAAGTGTACTAAATTTGGCTGTCATTTTAACTCAAGACAGGCTACTGATAAAGTCACTATATCATAAGTATATAATCTAAAATACAGACTCAGGAGTTTCCAAGTACAGTATAGGGATTTTCTATAAGTTGGATCACCATGACGAAAGTCTAAACGTTAAATTTACCGTCCCTCCAACGCTACCCCAGCATTCCCCACTTTATAAAATAGTTTCAGTGGTCCTTATAGAAACACTCATCTGTTATGTGTGGGCGACATGGTCACGGAGCAAAACAAATGTTTTTTTCATTCTGGTTTTTGGTACTGGTTAAGGGATCATATATACAAAAATAGCCCGACATAATAGTTTAATGGTGGTGTTCATTATGAGGGTTACAAAAAAAAAAAAAAAAAAACATACATACATAATATATACATAATATATTATATATATATATATATATATATATATATACACACATATATACATATACATATATACACACACACACACACGTAGAGATAGATAGATAGAGATATCTATCTATCTCACAATAGTGAACTTCTCATTCATGCTAGAAGTGGTAAGTTAATTGCTGTGTGCTTGAAGGCGGATATTTTTACAAGTTTTCAGTTATTCAATTTGCATTGCTTTTTTTGCAGGCAGAGAGAATTCAAGTTGCTACTTGAGATTGCTGCAGTGGTAGGATCTAATATTAGCCCAAGGAATCCTGGAGCACCAATATGACACTACCCCTCTGATAGGACACTCCCAATCCCCACTAACGCAGAGCAGATTTGCACTCATGGAGGTAGTTAACTATATAACTTGTCTGACCAAACTGAATGAGCCTACTATAGGCTTCCTCAGTGGAATAATTATGTGGGTGGGTACAGTGCTAGTTTAATTTGTGAGCAACATTAAGATAATGTGGGGGATCCAAGACTAACACTGTCCCTCTTTTGGTTTAAAGTCTTTAAATGATTTGGTAACAGATTGACACTAGTAATGAAGGTTTTAAAACCTTGAGCTATAAAGAAATAAAGTGGCATAGACAGGTGTGTGCTAAACACAAACATAATTTAAGAAAAGGCGCAGGATACTAATTTTAGGCAGTGGAAAATAGATGGGTGCCGGGCAGTTTATTTACAGACTTTTTTAGATTTCAAAACCTGTGCAACGCTACATATGTTGGCTGCCATGTGTGCAGTCAACTTGACCTATCTAGCTGTTTTGAAATAAGAGGTGATTGTTTTCAATTCAAAATAGTGGAACATCTCTAAGTAATAATCCCAACAACCTCAGCAACAGAGGTAATTAACACCTATGCTGGAACCAAGTCAACTGGCACTTAACATCTCCATTTCACCAAAGACTCAGCTGTCAGTGCAAGAGCTTCAGTTGTACATCTATCAGGCTTTAGGCAGCAGGTGCTGGTTGGAAAGATAGCTACTAGGAAGTCTTACAGGTCAGCAAACAGAGGAAATTAGGATATTTTAAGTTCACTGGCATTCTGTCAGATTGCAGTCATTTTGAAAAAGAAATGTTACTTACCGCCTTCATATTAAACATTTTAATAAATCTTAATGATAAATAAGGTACTTTCTTTGTTGTGCCATAACTGAATAAAGTGCACTGACATTTCAATACTTTGGGGTCTATTCAGCAAGAGTGACGATGTTGCCCAGAATATTATCAGGCAACATCGTCATGAGATTTTATCAATTACGATAAAATATGGAAGCTATGCAGTAATATTTTCTGCAGTGACAGTGGTTGCGGTAACACGCTGTCCCTGCGATGTCACAGAAGGCATTGTTACCAGGATTTCGAAAACAATCCCTTCTGTTTGTTCCTCTGCGCATGCTCAGTCATGCGCTCGGGAACAGTCTCCGTCCTTGCTTGCGGTGTCCGCCGACAGGGTAAGTACAGCTCCAGCCTCCCGAAATTGATTGACATGTGTATACAGGCTTTATACTAGCCTGTATACATGTATATTTATGTGCTTTTATATTTAACATTTCTATATAAATGTTAAATATAATCGCACATAAAAATACATGTATACAGGCTAATATAAAGCCTGTATACACATGTCAATCAATTCCGGGAGGATTAAAAGGCTCTAAGTCGACTTACCTGCTGCCAATCATCGGGAAACAGGGACGGAGACTGGATGAGCTTACAAGATGCTGCAGGGACTTATGGGAAAATTTCCCTCTGTCCCTGCAGTTTTCAGGATATTTAAGTATTTTCCTCATATAACGCCATTCTGAAATGGCGTTAAATAAAAGGAAATATTTATCGAGTGATTTAACACTTTTTACTTTGCTGAATAGCAGAAAGTGTTAAAGCACTGTAGAGATCAGTGGCTGATCCCTACAGTGCGGTATTCAGCGAGACGGGAATCAATGGAGAAGATAATTGCATTATCTTCTCCATTATCCCATTGCTGAACAGGGGAGTTACATAAAAAAATACAGAAATCATAGTTTAAGTATTTTTTATGTAAAAAAAAAATAATCAATGCTGAATAGACCCTTTTGAACACAGTATTCAATGATCTAAGTTCAACGATGAAAAGTGTAAACTGAATTTGCTGTTCTATATAAGTAACTGCTAATAAATAGATTGAAAAGAACATAAATATGGACCTGGGAAAATGAGGATGCACTTGGCAGTGATTAATATGCAGCCACTAGAGACCTCTCACTATCATGGGAAATGCAGTTATATATTGTATATGTAGGCAGCTACTGTTGCTCGTTTATTTGCAGCACAATTTTTAATTTTATTAAACAAAAAAAGACAGCTTTCCTGAAACAACTAAGATGTTAACACCTGAAACTTCAATGAAACATCAAATTTACATTTGATTTTCTGGGCTAGTTGAATGTTACCGTCATGCAGAGTAACCTTGTGGAAGTGGATACGGAGCAGCAAAAAGTCTTCAGTGACAGAACATGAAGACCTCCACTGCCCCATGTAACATCATGATTGCTGTCCCTTGCCAGGAGTAGGACATGTCCTAAGAAAATACCAAGCAAACTTCTCATCAGACAAAAGGAATGGAGGCTTCCTGATCATCAGATCAGTGGGATTTAATTTTTTGTGCTACTTGTTTATTTAATATACAATTAAATCATTAGCCTTATTAGCCTTTATCTTTTATAGGAACTAGTCTGCTTTTTAGCTTGGGTTTGTATGGCAGAGTATTGTTAAAATAACTTAAGTGGCAATATTGATGCATTATCATCATCCTTTTATTTATATGGTGCCACAAAGGTTCTGCAGCACCCTACACAGTACATAAATGAGCACACAAGAAAAACAGTTAATGGTAATATAAAACAATACAGGACAAGGACACGGTTTATACACATACAGTAGCTACATAACACAAGCAGCAGGGCCTCAGCAACCAAATGTTAGGTGTCAAATGGGCAGTTAGGAGTAAAAGATACTATGAGAAGGGGGAGGAGAAACACGTGAGAAATGAGGGCCCTGCTTGTGAGAGCTTACATTCTAAAGGGGAGGGGCAGACAGATAGGGGCAACACAGATGGGGTAGATAGTGAGGAAGGAGCATGGAGCAGTGGGTTAGGATATGTGCTGCGGAATGTGCGTGTATAAGATGACCTGATGTTATGCCAAACTTAAATTCTTCATACATCTATCTCTATGACAGAAAATAGATTTTGTTTACGTTTTATTTACTTAAGATGCACAAAATAAAGCTGTAACGCTTTCATTTTTGTGTGTTCCCACTTTAGCATCTACAATGCAGCTATTATGGGACTGTCCCGCCATCCTAATACAGTAGTGAATACTTTAGTCTCAGCTGCTGGGTGTTGTGCCATGCTCCTGTGAGTGGGCGCATCTCACATTGAGTGGGCGCATCTCACATGCTAGACCCACTCAAATGGGTGCAGCCATGCCCAACATGCTGTGGTCCCACAGATTGCTGCTGTATCCGGGCCCAGAATTTCTCTTGGCAGCCCTGGAGGTGACAGGCAGAACCAGGAGGGATTGGAGCTTAGTGGTGGTGTAGTAAGGCCATGGAGGGAGGGAGGTGGTTGAGAGTGGAGGAACAGGAAAGGCAGGGGAAAGAAGCAGACTGATAAGAAAATAGGGGGAACAGCAAGTGGAGGAGACAAGACGGGGAGGATAGGGATGGATAAAGTAGAGGATTATGAGGACAGTGAAAAAGGGGGGTGTTTGAAGAAAGGGTGTTCATGCTGTGGATGAGGTAATAAGATGAAAACTGGAGTGGAGGCTGTGTGATGTAGAGACAGTGTGGATAAAAGTTGTTAAATGTTCAAAAATACAGGTAAAAGAACAGTGCTGCTAACGTATGAGCGCAGCTGCCAAAGTGATATATAAAGAGGTTTGTGAGTAGTGGGTGCAGGAATTAGTTATTAAAATAAAGAATGTTTAAAGTGGACAGATGCGATGTAATGGAAAAAGGCAATACAGTACAAACAGGATATTCAGCAGTATGAAGGCAAAAATTACAATTTACAGAGGCGATCCAGTCAGAAGTGTTTTGAACAACAAAGATCCATCAACAAGAGCAGCACGCAGATAAGGGAGTATTTGCAATGTCAAAGCAGCAAGTGCAGTAAGGAGTTTCCTGGATATGCATACAGCAGCTGATGGTGAATTTGGTAATTCACATAATTATGTTGCTTGTTGTTGTTCAAAAAGTGTTCTGGTTTTGAGGATGTTTTCCCTCAGTTTTCCTCCAGTTTAACTCTGGCCTAACTCCGTTATAGTTATTAAATTGTAATTACACTGATAATCTAACACTTTGAATTGAACACTGATTAAGACAGTGTGCCCCGCAGCACCCTGGGTGCCTTGGGACACTTGCTGATAAGTGCAAACTACAGAGAGAAGTAATGAGCAGTAATACTTTTTGCACTCTGCAAAAATAAAAAGTATTATTAAAATACTAAAAATGGTTTTGACTATAATTGTTAGTTCATTTAGTTTTACCGTCATCATAATTGCAGGAGCAAGTTGCAGCATAGCCTTAATGCACTGTGTGATCCAGTACTATTATGGCAGATGAAATACACTTAGATGACATCCAAGTACACACATTGTTACTATAAAAACTATTGTAATTATTGTTTGTGGAAAAACGTGTCAATTTTAATGGAGGAACCTGGTTATGTTTTAAATACAAGCAACATACAGTCATGTCAAGTAATTAGCACAAACTATAATAATTCTGCATACCATATGCAAATTCTTTTTTTTTTTAAATGTACATTTACTCTTCAATAAAGATTCCAATCTAGACACCTGAATCTAAAAGAAATAGCATCCTCTATCTGTAACCTGCTACAGTGTCCCTCAAATTATTACTTGTAACATTGCATTATATATTTTATTGGTGTTGGCAAATTCCAAACAGGTCTGAGAAAGGAAAGTGTGAGGAAGACAGGAAGATCATATCGGTTCAGTATATTGGAGCTCTCCAAATGCTGAACCATCCTATTCAAAGAGAATGAATCCATCTGTTGTAAGGAAAGTTTGACCAATATGTTTTGTAATCGGTAAGTACATCAACGCCAGCATACACGTTTAACATAACTAAAAAGCGGTTTATAGAGAAGAAAAAAATAAAAAATAAGCAGGACGCAAACAGAATAATGCCTCTGGTTTAGGATTATTAGGTCTAATATCTAGACACATTCTGTTTAACTAGCACACCATCAAGTTTTGTTCCCCACAGTCTGAAAAACACAGGAAGAAAAAAGGCACAACTTTGTTTATACTTTATAGCAGAACAACGCAAAATGAATTTCAATACATCTAAGCATAAATATTAAACTCTTATTTAACTGCCCAAAAATTGCTTTTGTAAAAAAGAAGGCAGTTTTATAACTCCACTCTGTAGAGAAGTCAATAAAAGAAATTCCCATCAGAATCCACTCCATTACCCATAAAAAAAATAAATAAAAAAAAAAGACTCTTGATGAGGTGCAAAATACAATAAAAAGATAAGGGTATAAAAATTAGATTTTAGGTTATCAACGTATGTTTGTTATACACCAGGTTTGATTTTGTACAGAACAAGTGCAAGTCCTTATCACATGTATACACCTTAATAAATGCAGCACCACAGTCATGTTACCACTACCCCACAAGATGCACAGAAAATGAAAGTGTACGTCACTTACATTATAGGCATACAGCATTCTGAATCATTAGCTAAATACTTATAAGGATGCCCCCAACATTGATTTAAAAACATTGTGCTCTATGCAGATTATAGGACGAGTCAAAAAAAAAAACAAAAAAAAATCCAGAAAGCTACAATACCAATTTACAAACACTGTTCATAAGAAAAAAAAAATAAAATGAAAATGGGAAAACCAGATGCTGCAGTTTTGTATATATATTTACATAAAGACCTTGCTATCAACAAGCTAGTCTTCTGGATGCAAACTGATGTAGAATTACGACGGATATCTTTATGAAGCTGCTGCTTTTAGTTAGGTTTCAGAAGAAGTGGTGCTAACATTAAGTGCAAAGACCAGCGTGTTTTACACATATTGTTAGTGCCGCTTTAAATTTTCACATGAAAACAGACGAGAAGCGACGGCTTATAAAATCCACCACTTCATAAGAATAGCTCCTAGTGCTGTTTGATAAATTACAAAAAGGTGAGCATTTCCAATAGTCTTTACTTATTATTTTAAACAATATTAAGACCATGAGCACAGTTAAAGTATAAATGCTGCTATGTATATAGATGGAATCGGTATGTAATGCCAGCGGACTAAATACCGATGCTGGAGGCTCGAACAGTCAGGATCCCGACTGGGGCTGCAAAGTACTCTAACCCTCTCCTAGTGGTGCCTAACCCCTAAGCTCCCCGCACCCTAAACCTAACAGCCCCGGGGGTGGTGCCTAGCCCTAACTCCCGCCTCCCCGCAAACTAAACCTAACCCTCCCAGGGTGGTGCCCAACCCCCCCCCTCGGGGGTTCCCTAACCTATTCCTCCCCCTGAGAAGCAACAGCAACTTTAAAGTTATCTTAATACAAAAGCAAGTGAGATTTCTGATCTATCCTTTAATCATATTTGGAGATCTGAAGATCAATAATTAGTTTATTTATGGGATAATTGTTAGGATTTATAAGCACTAATTACCAGAATAAGTTTGTCCAAGTGATTTGGTAGCCTAATGGCCAAGATGTATACTTGCAAACATGAGGCGTTCGATCCCTGGTTGAGTATAAAAATTTTGGATTTTCATTTCACTCGGTTTTAAAAGAAATATTATGGTTTTGATAAGTTTACTGTTGGTGGTAAAAACCGATCTTCTTGTATAAATATTTCTATATTTTCATTTATGTATATTTAAAAATAATTATACAACCAAATTGTATGCTATGGTTAACTATACACCAAAGTGCTAATTGCATAAGAAGTATGGTGGGGTAAATCCTCTCTCCTCTGGCTTCCGAGGTCACGTCGGACCTGAGAACGTCACCTCTCCTCCAATTGTTTCCCGCTCGCTATCTGTAGGGGATTATGCTAATAGAAAATTTGGGCTGGCCCTAAACCCTTCTCCAGTTATTCCAATTTTTCACAACCCTGATTTCCCTCCGAGCAACAATAAAAAAAATGTATCCATTGAAGGAGAGGAACCATTTAAATTTAAATGATATCCCAATTCTCTCAGACATAGGCATTGCCACTCTAAAGTGAAACCACCTTCTAACCAATTAGACCCCTTTTCCAACTTTGAGGCTTTATGCTTGAGGCACTTCTCAACCAGAGGTTTAATTTCCTCCCTATATACAATAATTGTTGAGGAGTTGTCACCACAACATGATTCTCATGAAAAGGCTTGGGAGGTGGATGTGGGTACCTCTTTAGATGAGGAAAGGGCTGAGGTCTGGGACCAATGCTGCCTCTAGCTCAATTTGTGTTAAGATCAAAGAGAAAACATACAAGCTATTATATAGGTGGTACTATGTTCCCACTCAATTGAGCAAAATGTATCCTGGCACATCAGATAGGTGTTTGAGAGGTTGTGCTGCTGTGGGCATCTTTCTCCACATCTGGTGGACTTGTCCAAAGATAGTAGATCTTTGGAAAGAAGTCATTGGCCTTGTAAACAGTCTACTCACTATACCTATTCCTTATGATCCTAGGTATATTCTTCTACCTTTAGACCTTCCTACGCATTTCGGTATGAAAAGCCGGCTGCTGCATGACCGGCAGTACGATTCCCGTCTGCGGCAGCCCGACAAAACAGCAGAGCCCAGCAGCGGAAGCCCGACAGCGCTGGAAATCCGATCGTCCCTAAGGCAAGTATAAACTATACTAACCAACCCCCCTAACCCTCCTTAAGGGTGCCTAACACCAAGACCCCCCCCGAGGGGGTTGCCTAACCCTAAGTCCCCCGTGGGGGGGTGTGCCTACACCCAAGCCCCCCCCCCCCCGGGGGGGTGCCTAAACCTCCCTCCCCTTAGCCTAACCCTCACAGGGGGGTGCCTAACCCTAACCCTCCCTCCCGTGGCTGTCCGCTCGCACCGCCCGGGATCCCTTCGATCAGGATGCCGGGCGCCTGTCTCCTGGCGCCGGGAACATGACAGGCGTCTAGATTTTAGATGCCTGTCATTTAACCCTAGGCGGGATAGAGGATTCGGGAAGCCGGCGGTCGGGATTGTTAACCAGTCTTCTAAATCTTTTGATAAAATATGGAGCACATGGTTAGCTTCTCAATCTCCCTCCTCCACTTTTGCCTGTAACAGTCATTTATATTGGCATATGTATAAATGGGATGTAGTTATGAGACCTGCGGCCGAGATGCAGCCGGTCTAAATCCTGAAGGGGGAAGCCCGACTAGGGACTGAAGATAGGCGTTGAAATACCTACGCCTATCTTAAATCCGATGCCGGAACACAGAAGGACGCCAGCCCGAATGAGTTAAGTTAGGAGCGCCCTTAGTGCTAGCCGCGGGGGGTTAGGTTTAGCTAGCACAGCGGGGCTAGCGTTAGGTTTTGGGGTGGGGGGAGGTTAGGGTTAGGCATTAACGGGGATTTTAGGGGTATGGCTACAAGAAGGGAGGGTTAGGGTAAGTATACGTACACGACCCCTGTCGGGATACCAACCATCGGGACGCCACTGTCAATAGTTTGACAGGAGGCATCCCGACAGCTGGCATTACATACAGATTCCATATAAATATCTATGTATATTTACAGGAGAATAAAAAAATATATATATAAATTTATTTTTCAGCCTAGGGACCCACTCCGGTGACCTTTCCATTCCCCCTTTTTTTTTCTTTCCTTCTCTCTTCTTTATCACTTTTCTGTTTCTTTCTTTCTTTATTTAGCCTACTTTACCATTGTGTACGCTGAACCTTTTTTTTTTGGCTTAACTCTCGCCATTAAGCTGTAAAATTGGATCACAATTATTTTTTCCCCATAAGAAACAGACCTTTTCTGTTTGATAATCATTTATAAGAGTGAGATTTTGATTATGATGATAATTATAAGTATTTTAAAAAAAAGTGAATAAGTATGGTGGGTATATAAAGGACACCCACAAGAAGCGAAGGACACACCATTCTGAGGAAATCCCAGTGTACTGGTAGAAAAGCATTAGGGACTGTACCCACTGCACTTGAGAACCTAGCACTCTGATCACTGCAGCTATCTCCTTGAAGAAACACAACAGCCTGCTGAATGAACAAACTCATTGGCAATATTGGATAGATACAGTATATAGCTGCTGCACCCATAATTCTCACCCTTGTAGTCTGAGGCTTTTTGGGTGGGTGAGCTATAGTGCAGTCTGTACACTTATAATCATTGCGGAATTTGGCGACTATGTACCCAGCGGCGCTGTTGAAGAAACACTGCTGCCTTACACATGGCTTAGATTTGCAGTCAGCGAGTACCTTAACCTGGAAAATTAAAGTGCAGAATGTGTACTACTGTACTTGCTGTGGATACAATTATCTCCTCTCTGGGTGACACAACAATACACAGCCACTCTGTGATTGAGAAAGAAAGAGGTTGTGTCCTAAAATCTAAATTCCTTGGGATATAAATATCTGTCTACAAGAAATGTATAGGTACAGCTCTGCCCTACAGAAAGTAGTACCCTAAAGGAGCCATCTGTACTCCCCTAATAAGAGCCATATACTCAGGACCACTTGTCCATAACTTGTTTTTAATATACCACGAATATTCCTATTCAGGCACAAATATGTTGTAACATTACATTACTTGTAGACAGATATTATTTATATCCCAAGGAATTCAGATTTGAGGATAGCGCTGGACACAACCTCTTTCTTTCTCTGAACTATTTACCACTCGTGTGCCTAGCAGCTCCCGACATTAAGTAGGAAACACTGTAGCGTTAGTGTTCTAAAACCCTAGAGATTGTCACTCTGATTGAGACATCTGTTGCCATATTGGATTGGATTAAGCCTGAGAGTTCCTTATTACATGGCCTATCTAACAAGCTGGATTGATCAGTGACCTATACAAAGATTCATGCTACATATCTTATGGAACTTCTATTTTTCCTTGATTCAGGAAAACTTTTTATTGGAAATATTAGCAGTGATCTGTTTTAGTCTAAAGATGTGGACTTCGTTATGAATGCATGTTTTTCTCAGTTAGATTTTGTGTGATTATACGTCAATTTTTGTGACCAAGTGCAACATTTTAATATAGGTGTTTTTTTAACTACTACTATTAATTGCACAGATTGAAGCACATTAAATTGAAACGGTAACATTAATAAATATGGGTTACATTTAATATCCTAGTTGCATCATTGTCTGTTAATCTTTCTTTTGAATAGGGTTTGAACAATTTGCAGGCTTAATCAATACTAGCTTCCAAACATTTGGAAAGTCCAATTTAACTGCAGCATTATTCACAATATCCTCTCCAGCAAGTTCAGTGTTAGTGCACAAATTTAGTGTTTTGTTTTAACTATTTTATTATGCCCTTCATTGTCCCTTTCCTATATGCTTAAGGTACACTCAGACAGAAAATCATTATATTCTACGGAGCAATGTCATTTAAACTACATTGAAGAAGACTGAAATGGGGCTAGCAGTCTGAAGCGATCTTAACAGGGATCTTTAAAAAGGGATTTAGTTATAATCCAAAACAGTCAGAATCCCAAAGCTGGCATCCAGATGGTAAGTACTGGGGTTAGGGGGAGGATTAGGGTTAGGTACTAGGGGGTGGGGGTGGGGGGGGGTTAGGTTTAGACCAGTGATGGGGAACCTCCGGCCCGCGGGCCGTATACGGCCCGCTAGACCATTTTATCAGGCCCGGCCAGCTGTGGCTCTCTTCCCTCTCTGTTATTTTTCGGGCAGCGCTGAGCCCTGGGCACTCGGCTCAGACGCTGCCCGGCAGTGACATCAGAAGTCACGCAGTGCCATCCAGCCCCATGCCGCCCGTCCTCCTTCAGCCCACACGCAGACATCTTAAGCGGAGGACGGCGGAGAGGTGCAGCGCAGAGCAGTGGGACACGGAGTCAGGCAGCCCTCAGGCTGTCTGCTGAATATCTGAGGGATGGAAGGAGGAGGGAGTGAGCCCTGCTGATGCACTCCCAGGGAGCCTTGGTGCTGCACCCCCACACACAGTGACTGATGACTGTGTGAGACAGTGGGTGTCTGTGCCTGCTGGAGCACCCATTGCTGTCTGGCTGCTGTAGCTATTTAGGAGAGGAGACTTACCTGGAGTCGTGCAATACTGCCTGGGTGAGTCTTAATATTCCTGCGGGGCTGGGCTCTATATAGCAGACAAGTTGATAATTTTGTATGGCCCGCGAAAGATTTTATAAACATCCAAATGGCCCTCGGCAGAAAAAAGGTTCCCCACCCCTGGTTTATACAGTGGGGAGGGAAGGTTAGGTGTAGGGAGATGGGGAGGGTTAGGATACTGACCAACAGGTGTTTGTATCATAACCCTGTTGGGATGCTGGCATCAGGATTCTGACTGCCGGGATCCTGAGCACCAAGGAACACAGATCTAGAACTCAATTACTCACACAGAGACCTTCCCCCAAGAAACGCAGACATAAGGCAGATATGAGGCGCAGGATGGACAACTACACTTTAAGAAATGAGGGGAGTATAAATTATGGCAGCATGACTGTGGGGTCTATTTACTAAGCAGTGTTAGGAGAGAGTGAAAAGTGATAAGAAAGTGATAAGGTGGCAGCCAACTGTCATTTTTCAAACACAGCCTGTGAGATGACAGTTGGGAGCTGATTGGCTGGCACCTTATCCCTTTATCACTTTTCACTCTGTCTCCTAACACTTATTAGTAAATAGACCCCTATGCCTTTCAAGAAATTGTTACAATTTGTACTGTGGCCTAGTGGAGATAACTTGCATCCCTTGATGGAGGGGTGCTACATATAGATGGGGTTTCCCCAATTCAGTTCTACAGGAAGAATAGAACAGGAGTTTATTCTAAACTTCTTGCTAGACTGACCCTCAAATTATATGCAAGGACATCCGCAGAGAACCATTCAGTTCTCACAGTCGGTGCCTAATAGGTGTGGAGAGTACACATTATTCTGACGACTGAAGCTATGTGGTGGCAATTACAGAACACTAAGAAGCTGGGTGCAACAACTTTCAATTAAAAAATGTTTTTTGTTTTTTTTTAAAGTACGGTAGCATGAAAAACAGACATCAAAGAAGTCTTAATTCAGGCCATAAGGAACAGGTGTCTGGTCACTGGGCAATAAGCAGAGTATTGTTTTTTTTATGCTTAGACAGAATGGGGAGGAATGTGTATAAAAATAGGTAGTCCGAATGATTAAAAAATCCATTCATCTTAAAGTTGGCTACCAAGAATCTATTTTATTGCATATGTAGTCAGACCCACTGTTCTAATGCTGAACAATTGTTTATCCTGTTGTCTTGATAAAAGGCCCTACAAGCTGTACGGAAAGGTGATCAGTTTTATAAGCCTGATCAAATGAATATATGACACTTTGTTTTACCCCAACACATTATAACATACTTGTGCCTCAAAGAATAGGGTAACTATTTTAGATTGCATGTTGGATGTATTAAAGAAATGTAGGGAGCAAATATTGTGGAGGGAGATCTGAATCTTGACTCTAAAATAGACACACAGTATTTGACTTCATTAGACATGTTAAAACACAAGTCTTCTATTTATCAGCTGGTTGCTAAATTACAAATAAAATTGTTTACATCCTCATTCACACACAAACATGGCTTTGGTATATAAGGCCGACTGTCAGAATCCGGACAGTGGCATCCCGATGGTTGGTATTTCGACAGTATACTTACTCTCCCCCCTTCCTTCTTGTAGCCTAACCCTAACCCTCTCCACCCCCTAACCCTTTCCCATTCGTGCCTAAACCTAACCCCCCCGGTGGTGTCTAACCCTATCCTCCCACCCAAAAGCTTACCCCGCTACGCTCCGTAAACCTAACCCTCCCCCCCCCAATCCCACGGAAAACACTAAGGGCGCACCAGACTTACCTCATTCGGGCTGGCATCCTTTGGTGTTCCGGCGTCAGGATTAAGATAGGCGTCGGTATTTCATAGTTTATCTTAAGTCTCTTGTCGGGATTTCCCTGTGGTATTGAGACCGGCGGCATCGCACCCGCCGGTCTCATAACTACAGCTGGATCATTTTCAATTTCATATCAATTGCAAACACTTCTAACTTTACAACAGAAAAGCTATGTATGTGTAATGAGCACCTATTGGACAATATTCTGTTGCATAATTTGGCAGCATTACAGCCTCTAAAACGCTTTCATTTGAACTGGAGCAATGAAGTTTCAGGGGCCATTGTTTGATATGGGTATGGTTTACATGGAAAAGAAAACGGCAATAGAGAAGCTACAGGAGAAAAATAGTTTTAGTAAAACCCCATCCTTGCTTAGGAATGGGTATGAAATACCGCCGGCGGTTCGAATCCCGTCAGCGGCAGCCCGACAAAAGCAGAGTTAGAAGCAGCGGAAGCCCGACAGCGCTGGAAACCCGATCGTGGATAGGTGAGTATATACTAACCTAACCCCCCTAACCCTCCTTAGGGGTGCCTAACCCTAACTTCCCCCCCCCCCCCCCAAGTGCCTAACCCTAACCACCCCCTTCCCCGCTGCCTAAACCTAAGTCCCCCGGGGGGGTGCCTAACCCTAAGTCCCCCCCGGGGGTGCCTAACCCTAAACCTCCCCCTTACTCCTAGCCTAACCCTCCCAGGGGGTGCCTAACCCTAAGTCCCTCCCGGGAGCCCTAAACCTAACCCTCCCCCCAACGGCTGTCGGCTCGCGGCGCACGGCATCACTACGATCGTGATGCCGGGGGCCGTTCTCACCAGCGTCGGGGAAATGCGGGCGTCTACAACTAGACGCCCGGCATTTCACCTTTGCCGGGAAATGACAGTCGGGAAGTCGGCTGCCGGTATTTAGGCTGTCGGCTTCCCGATTGCTTCCCCTTGCTTAACATAACTTCAGCCAGCCTTGCAGTGCTACCAACTGCAGGAATTGTTAATAAAAAACGTAAATGACAGCACTGCCAGGCACCATCCTTAGGATTTACCAATGTAGAACAAATTAAAGCTAATGGTGGGGGTAATGTTTAACAAACTTCCAAAATTATTAAACTTTTGCAAAATGCCACTTCTCAATACAGTGGATAAACTGAGAAACGACAGGCACATTAATTTATATCTATAAGTGAGCTTCGACTAACTAAAAATGCAAGGTTAACATTGTAGGCAGATCAAATAATAAGATATTGATCTATATCTATAAAGTTTTCCGGTCTCTGCAAATATTTTAATTATTTAGTAAGATAAATGGAGCAATGATTAGCATTGCTTAGTCACACAGCGTTTTGGCACCACCACCTAAACAAGTCGTCATGCCTAAGGGGCGGGGCCACCGGCTTTGGAAGTAACACTGCCTGAAGCATCCCAACGACACTCGTGGCATCTGTACAGGCTGCCTACCCAGTGGCTCTGCAGTAGCGTCACTGGCTACAGGGTGTCATTCCAGGAACCCTACAAGTCACATGCAGGTGCCGCGAGGCAGTGACAATGCTGCTCCCAGGGACCTGCGCGATGTCACAGGTTGTGTATCCCTAGTTATGGCCCTGACCTCACAACCATGAGGCACTGGGGTAGGTTTCTCAGCAAGGCCCTATCAGTGTGGAGTTTGTAGGAGCTTCCTCAAAGTACTCCACTTTTCTGCCACAATCCAAAAACATACCGGTACAGATATATGCTCATTAATTTTGCTATACGGTGTAAAGCGTCTGGCATGATCCCTCTACTGCGTACGTTTCCTCAATTTTAGTGTAGTAGGTAATTGAGGTTATTTTTTGTAGTAAAGGAATTGGCATAAAGTGTACTTTTTCCTCAACTTTGTGCCCGTGGTGCGTTAAATGGGGTTATTTGGCGCGATTTAAGGATAGGTAAGTGTAGACAAATCTGTAGTTTAACTGTATTCTGACAAAGTTAACCCTAGTGTATGTGCATATGTGGTAAAGAATATAGAGGATTGTAAAAACCACTGGGACAAATAACCGATGTGTATAACAATATTCTGTGGCATGTGTGCGCACAAATAACTTAATACATAAAATTAAAAATTTGATCACAGTGGTATACACTAAAATTTTTCTAGCAGCATTGTAAGGGAAACACTGCCTTCTGTCACCTTTACCTCTACTGAATGTAGACACTAAGTTATATACAAAAGGGCCAAGGAACAAAAATCTAATCACGATCTGTTAACGTTTCTATGAGAAAGAGCTTTGTCCTCTGGGCAACATATTGACAGTTCAGTATTCTTTACAATAGAAGCAGAAAGAGGTTTGGTAATATAAGCAAATATATGGATTTAGGTCTTTTTATACTCTAAAGACAGTGGTTCCCAAACTTTTTTGAATCACGGTGCCCTAGAGTAAAATAATTGTTCTCCCGGCGCCCCTAAGTTTAAGAGATTCAGCGAGAAATGTAGTAAAGTGAATTAAATTGTGCCAACCTGTCATCCTTAGGCTCAGTTATGTGGTGGTGGAGGACAGGTCTGCGCTTCTGTTTGTCCACATTTACATAACATTGACCATAAATAATTTGATTTGGTACTGGACCACCAACCTTAAGCACCCCTGCAAGTGTCCAAAGACCCATGGTGCCACAGCACACAGTTTGGGAACCACTGCTCTAAGGTTATTGCACTGTATGCCAAAAGTGATGCTATATTATACTCTATAGGTAAATGGGGCAAAAACAGGGCAGCATCCTGTATTCTCCATAGCAGAATACACCAATTGGTTAATCCATACCAAACTTCCAATTTATGGGACCCATAAAGCAGCAATTACAAAAAAAATATAAAAAAAAATTCACCAACGCTGCGTTTTTTTCCCCACCCAATTTAATGACTCCCCAATCCAACCATATTCTGCCCATACATTGCCGATATGTACCAGCGATTCTCAGATCATTTTCACCAAAGAACGAATCTGCCAAGAAAGGCCCATCATTTTAAGCTGGGCTTGAACATTTTGCTTTCGATTTTACTTAGATGTGTCCTTATACACTAGTCACGTCAAACAGCTCTTCTCGGTGCACCAGGTCACGTGCGACTCTACTTGCACAGACATTTATATCTGTGTGCGAGTGAGGCTGAATCTGTATATAAAGTGTTGCAATGCAGCGGTCGCAGCTTTTTTTCACGCCAGGTACCGTTGTGCTTCGTATACAGACTCAGTCACTCAGATATACAAGTGCCGCATATCAAATTAATTAGTGCAGTCTCTGGAAGCACTTTGCAACTAGGATACATTTCCGCTCGAAAAAGATGCTCGGCTCAAGCAGAGTTGCACATTGCCGAATGGCTCACTTACAGCAGGCGTCGCGTGCCACATGACGTATTAAAGCTAGGTGTATGAGGACACATCTGAGCGTAGGGAAGACCTAATCACAGCCCTGATACGCTGGCACAGCCCTATACAATCCTACTTCTGATCTTCAACCCCCATCTGCCTAAAATAGCTGCAGAGAAGAGACAAGGCAGTGCTGCTGGAGCAGGATGGGCAGAAGCATTGGACTACACTTGCTGCCAGATAATGGTCAAACATGCGTACACACTCCTAAGATATCGCCTGACCAGGTTGAGAATTAAAAGGCTGGCCTGAATTTTGTACAGGTGTGTACCCAGCTTTACTAGGAAGGGTCTGCAAAATGGCTGATATACACTAGCAATCTATAGCACCATTTGGTCAGATAAATACAACATATGGGACAATCTGATTCACCAATCGGGTCACTTTTAGGTCGGAATCTGATTGATTAACACCACACATTGACAATTTTTTTTTGAAGAGTCATCTGAAAGGTCGGGAATTGCCCCGATTGTTCATGTATGAGCTCCATTAGTCAAGACAGAAAGAAAGATACCTGAAGGGCATTATAGGAGCGTGCCTACCTCCTTCCTGTCTCTTCTGGTTTTCCCAAGTTGTGACATATCAAATACTAATACAGGTATGTTAGGGATTGGCAGATGAGTCAAGTTAACGAATAATACAAATGTAAATAACTTGTGTCTGCTTCCTCTTCCACGTAAGCATACACTTATGGAGTAGTAAACAGTGCTAGTACATTATATATGTATTTGTGTCCACTGCAGTGTTTGCCAAATGCATCAGTCTGATAGATCATCCAGACCTACATCTATCGGCACTACTATTAGATGTATTTGTACACCACTGCAGCGGCTCCCAGATTCAAGACCTGTCTCCCACTCTGCTGAAAGTGCAATGCTAACTTCTAGACTCACGTCTCCATTTGTGGTGGCAGTGCACGAGGATTTCACCATACTAGTTTAAGATTATAAAAATGTCTAACGCTATCCTGGGAATGGAGGTCCCGACTGGTTCTGGTTTATCCCAATATTCCTATCTCAACACTAAAAAAAAAAAAAAAAAAAAAATACTTTGACATCTAGGCAATGCAGATGGATCCCAAATTCAAATTCAAATGCACTGAAAAACAGATTCCACCATCAGAATGGATCGAACCTCAAAACTAAAAGCAGTACTGAACTTGTAAGTGCAAAGCATGTCGGGCTTTACTTTTATTAGTGCCACTTTAAACTATGTGTTCAAGTCCGCCAAGAAGGATCTGCATCATAAATATACCCCATAGGTTTAGGACTGATAAAACACACTCAGATACAGAAAGTTTTCAGGTGTTCACATCACCTGGTTTAGAGTTTAAAGCATCCCACACATGCCTCATCTACACTGCAGTTTAACCTTCACCCACTAACCTGTCCATCTAGGTCAAGGATGTCTGCTCCTCTTCGAAAATACACAAAAATCTCCCATGTAACCATGCTTCTGGATACCCTGTCCCACACCCACTTGCACTCTGTTGCATTAAACTGACTCAGAGGTGGTATTGGTCAAAAGTTTTCAGGGTAACTACCCAGTCATCAGGACCACAAGCATAACAGTACTGTTATGCTTGTGTTCCTGATGACGGGGTAGTTACCCTGAGAACGTTTGACCAATACCACCTCTGTTGCATTAAACTGACTCAGAGTGCCATTTCTTCACTACCATTATGAATTTGTACAATGTGCTCTGGTGCCCATTTAAAACATATTGGTTTGAGTGCCAGCATATTGTGGATGAGAGAATATACACACATACCCATATATTAAGACAAATATATAGAGCAAAGGCATCTGGAACATAGTGGTCCATTTACTTGCATTATATATTGGATTGTCCTCAATAAAGCACATTTATCAGGCTTTGTCTACAGTAAATGAACATGTGATTTTCACCTCTTCCACAAAATAACTTGTGACAAAAAAAAAAAAATCGCCATCCACCATTTATTTCTACTTAATAGAAATCAGATTTTGCATTGATTTTTGATACAACAGAATATTTTAATAAAAAATGAAAAATGGCAGAGACAAAAAAAGATGAGACCCTTAACTAGCATTCACGCTAGGCTGTTTTAGAGGGGCGGGGCACCCTGCCTGATTTCTAAAGGGCAGAATGCTTCCTGCCCCTTTTGGCGGTGCCCCGCTAAAACAGCCTGCCGATGCTTTTCCCACCTGTGGGCCTCTGTGTTCCGCAGGTGGGAGAAACTGCGGTGTGGCGGTCA
Source organism: Taudactylus pleione (assembly GCA_031769625.1). Lineage (NCBI taxonomy): Eukaryota > Metazoa > Chordata > Amphibia > Anura > Myobatrachidae > Taudactylus > Taudactylus pleione. The sequence goes on from JAUIMM010000010.1 coordinate 10,770,887, forward strand.
CCGCCGATGAATAGATGCTGGGCGCATGCTTCTAAGTTCACCACTTTCCAGGAGGAATGAAGCATTGTTTTAATGAGCTGTAAAGGGTACTAACAAATTTGTCTAAGTCTGTATATGAATAAAAACAAGGAAACAAAATTCCATACTACTACTCTGTTCTTAAGATGTATAAAGCAGATGGCACACAAGTGCTAAGTTAATAATAATTTAGTTGGCCTGCACTTCAAACCTTTCCCAAGTAGCTTTAATATAGTGATGACACTTTAGTTCTAGCACAGTAATTAGTTCTACAAACCTCTTGGAAAGGGGATAGCAGAAATAGATTTAAAGGGACACAAACTAGACCAGGAATCTAACATACACATTAAAGCAACTGTATCTTCATATATTGAAAGGATAATTTTTTGTGTGTGTACAGGTGTGTCCGTTAAACCTCAAGTTAGTTTTTAAATTTGAAAGAAGAGACCAATATTAGAGATTAATTTATCTCTATGTAGAGATGTGGAATAGATCCCACTGCACTTACCCATTCCCCCACAGGAAGCAGTTATGTTGTTGACATTGTTAGAATGCAGACATTGACCATGTCAGCATCTGCAGAATGTTGACATGTTCACAATGACATGTGAATTCTGCACAGACTGAGGGGTCAGGGTTAGGCTGCTGCAGCAGCCTGCTAGGGTTTAGCACAAGGGATACCCATAGCCAGAAACCACTGCAGCATGAGACAGAAGTCTTTATGATGTCACCACCAAACCCCAAATACACAGCTGGAGCTGCCCGACCCACCATCCTAGGTAAGTAAACGCTAGACCACCAGGAACATTTTGTCAACATTTTAATTGTGTCAATATTTCATCAGAATCTACATTATGAATGTCGTCAAAAAATACCACACTCTCCACCACCCATGCCTAGAAACCCATCGGTTAAAGTTAGGTATAAACATCATGCCAGTGTCTTTATTGAGAGAATTTAAACTCTGAAAGCTTTCAGCTCTCTGCCATTCTACTTTTCAGGTGAACAGAGAGAAGACTTCACATTTTATTGGCCATTGGTCATTTTATTTGATAATTTATTTAAATCATAGTGCAGAATAAAACCAAGCTACATGTCTCTAGAATATTAGTTACCATTAGGTAATCAAAGTAGATTACAAGAGGTAATCAAGGAAAATTACCATTACATTTTACAGAACAGTTAAGGCAGACAAATAGTCTTCATTTCAGTGACGGAAATATGCACTTTTAGCCTCTACATATATTTATTGCCTGCCCCCATACCATCTTTGATGGTATAACTGCAGCCACTGCTTGGTTGTTTTGAGATTTGGGTCATGATCGGCAGGCACAGGAGTCTCATGCCAACGCTAGTTTTATGTAAAACACACACCAAACACTCAGATGACCCAATTACAGCCTATGCAGAGAAAGGCGCAGCCCAATTTGATCCAGAAACAAAGCAGATTATCGCTGGTACAGTACTGATCACCATTTAACACTGGAAAATTAGCGATTCAATAATCTTTGTATTTAGATAAAGAAAACACCTCAATAGTGGTCTTCTGATTTAGATCAAAGAATACATTTTAAGCCACGTAAAGAAAGTCCATTTTGTTATGTAGCTTCAAAAAATATTATATAAAAATGTAAAAACATTTTTTTGTAAAGCAGTCAAAGCATAAAAATCCAGGACTTAAAATCAGTGAATAGATGATTCAGAAAGTCAGTGTCAAATATATTTATTTCAGAAAAACAGTTGAATTGTGAATAATAAAGCATAAAAACAAAGACAGTGGTTCCCAAACTGGGTGTAGCAGGGCACATGCAGAGGTGCCACGAGTTGGTGGCCAAGGGCCAAATCAACTGGGTTGTAGTCAACAACCTGAACGACAGGATGGAGATGGTCAGAAAATCGTCTCAGAAATTTAGACGGTCATCAGAATACCAGCTCCAGAATCCCAAATGTAATTATCAGACTTGGGGTTAGGTTTAGGGCTAGACATTAGGGGGAGGGTTAGGGTTCTACTACTTCCAGAAATCAGTCATGATCCTGACTGTCGGGATTCCACTGTCGGCATTCTGACAGCATCCTGACTGTCGGATCCCATACCCAACTAATTTATGTTCAATGTAATAGGCAAAATCAGTGATAGTGGCTGCCAATTACAAAATGTGTGGACAAACAGAACCACAATCCTGTCCACCACCATATAACGCACCAGAAGTATGACAGGTAAACAATTTACTTTTGCTTTCTAAATTTCTCAGTAAGAAACTTTAGGCCTATGAGTGCGGTGAAAAACAAAAATGCTGACACTCTAGGGTGCTGTGATTCAAGAAAGTTTGGGAACTACTAAGATGAATATGGGTATCTCGCTTCAATTGAAATGCATATCATGGAACCAGTTTCACGTTTAAAAAGGGCATCTTCCTCAAATAAAGATTAAAAATTTATTATAAACTAATCTTTTGTTTCTCAAGTTTGTTTTGTTATTGCAAGTTAATTTTCTGAAGTGCAGTATTCAACGTTATTTTTTACAAAGTCGGAATGACATTTTACTGGATGAATTATTAAATCAGTATGATTAAAAGCTAACTGAGTATTTCAGTAAAGTTATAACATTATCCGACATGACTCAGGCCCCAGGGAACAAAGCATACTGCCCCGCAAGCACACCCAGCTGTGCTCACTTCTTCCTACATTGGATGGATGGTGGGGAGACAAGTCAATACAAGTGGAAGGAAGTTTCATTAAACTTAATCACATTGCGCTTCAGGAAAAATTGACAAAACAAACTTGTTCCCCCTCCATCACCGTTCCAGGAATAGTGAATTCTCAAGCCCTAGGCTTTCTAAACCATATAAACAGAGCTTTGTCAGAGTCTGTAAGCTAAACATTTATATGTACGTCACATTAAAATGTTGATCCACCTTTATTAGTGGCTGCTGACAGTGAAATAACACCTCTTTTAAAAAAAGAAAATAAATACAAAAGCAGATCATTTAATGTTGCCCTACCACCTAGTAAAACATATTTTTTACTAAGAAGCCCCAGTCCCCTAGCCAGAAATCCAGATATAACCATAAACTAAAATCTGGTCTGTAGCCAAGAAATTGCAGCTCGTGATTTGTCCTTCAGCTCAAATCCAGCGCATCACCATTTAAAAACGTTAACTAAATTGACTGGCTTACTAAGAATCATGTAATTGTGGCAGTTCTTGGGGCACAGGCTAGAGTGGACGGTACCTTAGCAAAATCTTTTAAAAAGCTGGTAGCGACAAAGTGGAAAGACATTGCGGTCTAAACCAGAAATCAACCAAAATGATTCTCATTACACGTGTTAACAACCCTAATATTCTCAAAGCCTGACAGTTACCATTTCCTAGCGCATAGGCTATAGAAGTGGTTCCCAAACGTCTTTGAACCACAGCACCCTTGGGATCCAGCACTGTTTTCATGACACCCCTAAGCCAAAAGTGTATTGAGAAATTCAGAAATGTAGTAAAGTAAATAGTGCTTACCTGTCATCCATAGGTTCAGTTATGTGGTAGTAGACAGGTTTGCGCTTCTGTTTGTCTAGATATTTACATTACATTGACCAGAAATAATTTTATTTGGTGCTGGAGCACCAACCTGAGGCACCCCTGCAAGTGTCCCGATCCACCCCAGGGGCCACGGCGCATAGTTAGGGAACCACTGGGCTATAGAGTACAAAGTTTGAAAAGCAGTTCAGTCCACACAATGGATGCTTCTGCTGTGTGTAGGATATTAGGGATCACTTCAAGTTCATAGAGGGAGATTAATCAAACATTCTTAAGTGTGACGTGGACAAAATGGAGAAGTTGCTCATAACAACCAACGTCTACCTATCATTTTAAAGAATGCACTTGATAAAATAAAGAGTTATTGTATAAAACATCTTTGTTAACTTTCTTCGAGGTCCATAGGGTCCACAGGAATTACCTTGGGGTATGTGGTTGGAATGATCCAGGTACCAAACAGTTACAAGCTTTAGCTCCCAGGATGCACTGGGTCATCCTCCATATATATACCCCGCACCTGGCACTGATTTCAGGGGTTCAAATGGGGGAACCTGTAGAGCCCTGAGAACCAAAGACAAATCCCATGGAGCTACCAGAGGGACAAAGGGAGGCTGAACCCTCAGACCATCCTGCAAAAATGTTCTAACATCAGGCAGAGGGGCGGTCCTTCGCTGAAACCAAACTGATAGTAAAGATACTTTCAGGGTGGCCAGGCGGAGACAGAGGTCTAACCCTGCCTGGAGAAAAGCAAGCATTCGGGAGAGCCTAAAAGCTGTAGGATCATATTTTCTATGGAAACACCATTGAAAATACGAGTGCCAAACTCTGTAATAGATGCGGGCAGAGGAAGGCTTTCATGCCCTAAACATGGTCTGAATTACAGAGCTAGTAAAACCTATGGCTCTTTAGATGGAAGACTCAAGAGCCACACCATGAAAAACAGACGAGGAAGGTCCGGGTGCAGGCAGGGTCCCTGTGCCAACAAGAAGAAAAAGACAAATATGCCTTACATGGGGCACTCTTACAGGAGATATGAGAAAATATGTGAATGATGAATGGAATTATTAAAACTTAACATTTAATATTATCCTTAAAAGGGTCCCTGTGCCAAAAGGTCCGGCCTTAGAGGAAGAGGGCACGGAGTTTCTATGGAGAGACTCTGAAGGCGGGTGAACCAATGGCGTCTGGGCCAAGAAGAAGCTATCAGTGTCTCTGTGCCGCCCTTTTGCTTGAATTCCCTGAAGGCCCCTGGGAGGAGGGAGATTGGAGGAAATCTGTATGCCAGATTGAAGTCCCATTTCACTTCCAGAGCGTCCACGAAGTCGGCTAAGGTATCTCTGGTTTTGGACCCATAACTGGGGACCTTGTGGTAGTGAATTGAGGCCATGAGGTCTACTTCTGGTATTCCCCATTTGTCCACTAGGATCTGAAAGACATCCAGATGAAGAATCCATTTCCCGATGTGTATATCCTGGCGACTTAGGAAGTCCGCTTCCCAGTTGAGGACTCCTGGAATGAATACTGTCGAGATTGCTGGAAGATGCTGCATAACTTCTTGTGCCTCCATGATGGTTGAGGTAGGCCACTGTAGTCGCGTTGTTGGACTGGATCTTGACCGGCCTGCCCTGGAGCAGGTCCTGTGCCATGACAAGTGCTTTGTATACTGCTCGCAGTTCCAGAATGTTTATTGGCAGATGACTTTCTTGATTTGTCCATCTTCCCCGAAAGGTGTGATGACCTGTCACTGCCCCCCATCCGCGAAAACTGGCGTCTGTGTTGAGAAGCACCCAATTTGGATTCTGTCCGTTTCACCTGGAGAGAATCAGTTTTTGCAGAGGCGTGGAATAGAGCTGAGCACACCACACCATGTCGAAGGTGGATAGCATTGATCCCAGGACCTGCATCTCTAATAAAATTGATACCCTTCGCTTGCATATCAGCTTGCGTATTCGCAATGATAGAGCCGCAATCTTGTCCTCTGGCAGAAACACCTTTTGTGCCCGAGAATTCAGAAGACCATCTGCTGTGTTGGAGTAAGAAAGGCTTTATTCCAATTGAATATCCAGCAGTGCTTTTGTAGGCAGGCTATGTCAGCTGAAGATGGTTTTGTAAAACAACCGGAGTCTTCGCCAATATCAGAAGGTCATCCAGATATGGCAGTATTCTGACTCCCTGAAGTCCGAGATAGCATGACTGCCATTATTGTAGTAAATACCAGGGGAGCCGTAAATAGGCCAAAGGGTAGTGCCTGAAATCGGTAATGTTGCTGAAGTACAGCAAACAGTACAAATTGTTGGTGGGATGGCAAAATAGGAACATGCAATCCTGAATGTCCAGGGAAACCATATAATCCCCAGGCTCCATTGCCAAAATAATTGACCAGAGAGTTTCCATACGAAACTTGGGTACATGGATAAACCTGTTGAGGGTTTTTAGATTCAGAATAGGATTCTAAACCAAGAATAGATTGGAATAACAACCCTTCCTTGTTCCGACACAGGAACCGGGATTATTACCCCTGCCTGCAGCAGGGAGAAAATGGCCTGAAGGGCCAAGGCCTTGACCGCATCTGATGGAGGATCTGTGCAAAAAAACTGGGGAGGATGCCTCCTGAAAGTGTGGGCATACCCCTGAGAGAATACTTCTCAGACCCAGGCATCTGTTGTTTGATGCCAGTAATCTACAAATTGAAGAAGTCGGCCTCCCACCCTGGGATCCCCCAGGAGGAGGGACGTCCCATCAGGCTGAGGGTTTGTTGACCGGTTTAGAAGCTGGACGTCTTGCTAGCCCAGACTTCTTAGTTTGTCGCATTGTTGTCCTGCAAAAACTAAACTGCTTAGAGGAAGACTGGTCCACTGATCGTCCCTGAGGACGGAAGGACCGAAAAGAAACCTGCCTAGATTTTATTGTAACCGTAGATGGCAGACCTGCTGACTTTGAAGCTGCAAGAGTAGCTATTATCTTATAACTCTGCTCCAAAAAGTATTTTTCCATAGAAAGGTAAGACTTCCAGAGCCTTCTTTGATGCTGTATCAGCTTTCCAGGATCTTAACCAAATGGCCCTGCGTGCCAATATTGCTGATGCCTTAGAAGCTAAAATTTCAGCATCTACTGCAGCTCCTCCCAAATAGGAAGCCACTTCTCATATGTGAAAGATATACATTATATGTTCCCTGATAGCATCTGGTAGAGAATCAAATGCCCCCAATCCATTCTTCAACAGCTTTGGCTACCCAGGCTCCAGCCATAGCTGGACGAGCAACAGCTCCAGATGATTAAAATATTGCCTTAAGACATGCTTAAATTTTCCCTTCTGTGGAATCCTTCAGAGAAGATGCTGACTGAATAGGCAAATGTAGTACTTCTGAATAAGAGCATCACATGAGCATCCACAGTAGGAGGTACCTCCCACTTAGTACATACATAAACTGGGAAAGCATACAACGATATTCTTTTATCCACATAAAACAGTTTGTCCGGGTTACCCCATGCTTCTTCCATCAGCTCAGTGAGCTACTCAGATATAGGAAATTCAGCTTTGTTTAAACACTGGAGCCTTCTTATTAGGAGTTGGTTCATCATTATGAATATCTAGGACCGATTAACGGCCCTCACCAAAGGAGGAACATCCACTGTGGACGGCTGGTCGTCCTCTCCCGAGCTAGACCCTGGAGAAGAACCCTGCGCATCATCCGATTCCTCGGATGATGCATCTGACTCCATATATTGAGCTGACTGATAAAGATAACTTGTGCTTAGGCGCCTTAGTAACTACAGGTCTACTTTCAACATTTGATGGTGCCATACTCTATAGAATGGCCATAAGCATCCTTCCAGGAAGGATGCATAGGAGGTGCAAACATGGCAAGCTGTGGACACCCCATCCAAGGAGGCATTGTGGGAGCAGCCATATGATCCACAAACTGTCATTACCTGGGACAAAGAGGATGGCTCTTGTACAGGGACAGGTAAACTAGACTGGTGAGGTGACTCTTTATATAACAGAAAACACACAAACCACCCTTTACTTCCTGAGGGAGTAAACTGGCCATACAGGATTTACATGATACCAGTACTGGGGCCTCCCCCTCCTGTTTCCCTTTATCCTTTGACATGTTCAAGATAAAGGCAATACATACTATGCTATGTGACAGCTGTCACATACTTCGTGAACATGAAGTACCCAAAGAAAAACCTCCACCCCAAAGGGATGGAGAGAAAAAAAAAACAGTGATCGTTATAATCGACAGACAGAAATGAAAGACAGTATCAATACAGCAGATAGCAAACCGTCACATACAATGTATATGTAATATAATTACAATAAACTCTAAATCAACAACACAAACCAAGGAATGGTAGGATATAGAGCACTATATACATTATCCAAGGGAGAGGTATACAGGGAGCATGACCCAAACCCTCCTAAGACCAACAGCGCACCGATAGTGGACCGTGAGCGTCTTATATACATGTGGAGGGTAGGCAGAGCAACTGGTTCTGTGTCTGATTCGGGGGAGGAGCTGCCGGGGGAGCGCCTACCTCCCCTAAGCTGCATCAACCAGCCGGATACGCTGGCTTCATGGCAACAGAAGCGTCTGCTGCCGATCCCCAGCGTCAAACGATAAGGCCCCAGTGGTCTAGTAAGGACACGGACACTCCGAGTCCTGACTGCAGCGGCTTCCGGTGTGTCTCCGGCACCGGAAGCAAGGACTGCCGTGTGAGATTCCCCGTAAGTGAGGAATCGCCTTACCAGACATCTCCGTGCATCCGGTTGCAGTCCAGGTCACAGCATTGCTGCTAGCAAGCTCAGTTGTGACCCTCCGGAATCACCATCCCTGTTACTGGTGTTGCGGCCCAGCGGATGTAGATGGAGTCGCAGCACGTGAATCTTAATTTAGATACTAAGTACTACCAACCCAAAAACATAGAAAATAAAATAAAACAAAATAAAATCTTAGGATTGATTGACTAGTCCCCTGTTAAAAAGGTGTGTCTTAATCCTGCCGTACCAAACGAACTGAAGGCCTGTGGCTAGGGGCCGGGTATATATGGAGGCGGACCAGAGGCATCCAGGGAGTTGACATTTTTAACTGTTTGGTGCCTAGATCTCTCCAAACACATTATCCCCATGGTATCCCTGTGGATCCCTATGGAGCCTGAAGAAGAAACACTACATTAGTGTTGCAGCCGCTGACACTAACGTAGCATTTCGCTTGCAGATACACCTGCACACTTGCAGATACACCTGCATTCGCTCACAAAACATGGGCATGTTAGATAGCTTGTGCTATCCATTAGCATCGGTGTGTGAATAAGACTCATTTGAAGGTAACAAGTCGCACAAAAGATGCTCGGCGCTACAGAGTCACACCACAGCATGGCACAATTAGAAGGGCTGTTTAACGCTCAAGGAGGCTAGATATATGAGGACACATCTGTAGATCTACATTGTGGTTTAGTCGAGATGCTATCTTATCTATGTCCAGTCAATACCACCTTTTCACAAATGGGACAGCACAGATGGTGTAATAGTTACCATTACTGCATCACAGCACTGAGGTCGTGGGTTCAATTCCCACTACGGCCCTAACTGTGTGGAGTTTGTATATTCTCCCTGCGCTGGCCTGGGATTCCTCCCACACTCCAAAAATATACTGGTAGGTTAACAAAAATTAATACTAGTGTGTATGTTTGTGAGCATGTGGAAGGGGAATATTGATTGCAAGCTCCACTCAGGCAGGGACTGATGTGAATGGCCAGATATTATCTGCACAGCGCTGTGGAATATGTGTGCCCTATATAAATAACTTGTAATAAATAATAAATATCAGGGTGGAGAGATCACCCTAAGGATGTATAGTATGCTTGCTCAAGATGACTACTTTCACTGTGAACATCATTACAAAAATTGATGGGAAATATATCATTCCACTTGGAGAATTCTTTTATGTCTAGGGAGCTCTTACTGATGTTTTATGTAAACTATGGTCCTGGCAGTGTTTTTATGGAGCATGAATTGCCTTGCTTTCAGGAAGATTGAGCTCCTATTAGACTGTTGAGCACATTTTATGAGAAGCTTTGCTTTATCACAGGACCAAAGTCACTGCTCCCCGATCCCTGTCAACATTATGGTATGCTCCTAGATTACGAAGGGATCCAAACTATCCATACCCATCTACCACAGGAAAAATTCCTGCGATGGAGCAAACAGTTACAGATTAATTCAGTGGCCAAGCAAAAAAGAGAAGACTGTCAACTTTGCTAGAATTTTATTCAGTAACGTGAAAGGTCTACACCAGGGATTTCCAACCACGGTCCTCAAGGAACACCAACAGTCCAGGTTTTAGGGATAGCCATACTTGAGCACAAGTGACTTAATTAGTACCTCAGTTATTTTGATTTAACCATCTGTGCACAATCATGGATATCAATAAAATCAGGACTGTTAGTGTGCCTTGAGGACCGAAGTTGGGAATCACTGGTCTACACTATGCAAACCACACTCATTTTATAGTGAACATCATTTTGCCCTTGAGATTCATGCATAGGAGGCCACAAAATACCAGGACCAAGTTCAAAGTACGATAGATTATTATATGTGGAGAATAAATAATTTGGTCTGTCACCTGTAAGCTGGTTAAAAGAAGTGATGAAGTAGCCACTTATCAGGTGGTCAACTAAAAGACTCTTGTGAGGCTCCGATGTCCCTCACAGATAACATTCATGCATATGTTTTTATGTCCATGGAAGATTCATAAAACCACCAACCAGAATGCTGCTCCATGCTCTATATAACTGACTGAGGGGACAGGTTCAAGGTGGAGTTTACAAAGAGGAGTGTTTAGGGATTTCAGGTTAAAAATTCTAGATTTGTAAAAGAAACCGATTGGAATAAATTCAGCTTTCCCTGAAATGGGCACAATCCTTTCTAGTTAAAGTAGGGACTAAAGACCTCCATAACAATCTTTATTTGTCCTTGGGATAGAACAATCAACTGCATGGAGGCCCCTGGAGATCCAGAATGTAACCTCTGTCTACGATACCTCTCAGTGGGCCTGAGCCAGTGGTGAACACAACTGCAATTTCAGATGCAGTGGACTTCTGACAATATGCTGCTTCAGCTGCTGTCTTATGTACAGAGATGCCAACCACCAGCATCTCAGGTCTGCTACTTGCGAACAAAAGACGCAACATAGAGAACATCAGTTGTACTGTTGAATATCTGAACAACCTTAAAAGGGTCTCACAAAGTCAGTCTCGACAAAGATGCCGGGCCAACTGCTAACTTTGCAGTGACTGATTAGGAGACACCCAGAAAACTGGGGGAAACAGGTCTGCGGTTTTTTTATAATCATTTGGTCTAGAATACAGGTTCTCAAACTTGGTCCTCAGGACCCAAAACAGTGCATGTTTTCCACATCTCCTCACAGATTCACAAGTGAAATAATTAGCTCCACCTGTGCACCTTTTAAAGTGTCAGTGAGTAACGAATCCACCTGTGCATCTGTTGGGTGACCTGGAAAATGTGAACTGTGTGGGGTCCTGACAACAGAGATGAGAACCACTGGTCTAGAGCTACATCCAGAGCCATCCTACTCCAATACTGTCTGGCTTCCATAATACCATCATAGGTTATAAACTGCCCTTTACAATCAATTCAGACTACTTCTCAATATATACCAAAAGTGCTGTCTTTGAGTGTTGCACATAGTATATATAAGAACTTTTTAATCCCCCACCTACCAACGTCATTATAAATTAGAATATTATAATATTGAACAGGAACATTTGTTTAAATAACTAAAACTAATTATTGTTTGTGGAGCCTACATACTTGGTTTTTATTAGATTGAATTACAGACTGCTTAATATTCTTTAGCTGTAACAAGATTGTACACGTTTGTCAACCAATCATTAGAATGAACCTCACTTACCTTCTTAGGAGTCCATTCAATAATGGATTGAGCTCTACAATATCTACTGCATCCCAGACAGACAAGCGCAGTTCTCCGCTTTACAAGCCTCAAGTCAGGTATTTCTCAGTTTATGTAAAATACAGTCAGGTGCAGTAATATTGGGACATTGACAGAATTTTCATATTTTGGCCTCTATTCACCACCCCAATGGCTTTGAAATAAAACACATCTTTTTTGTTTCAACTACAGACTTTCAGATTTAATTTGAGGGTAATTACATCCAAATCAGGTGTACAGTGTAGGAATTACAATGGTTTCTATATGTGCCTCCCACTTTTTAAAGGGGCCAAAAGTAATGGGACAAACTAAACAATCCTAAATCTAACTTTCACTTTTTAATACTTTGTTGCAAATCCTTTGCAGGCAATTACAGCCTGAAGTCTGGAACACAGACATCACCAGATGCTGGGTTTCATCCCTGGTGATGCTCTGCCAGGCCTCTACTGCAAATGTCTTCAGTTCCTGCTTGTTCTTGGGGCATTTTCCCTTCAGTTTTGTCTTTATCAAGTGAAATGCATGCTCAATCGGATTCAGGTCAGGGGATTGACTTGGCCATTGCATAACATTCCACTTTTTAGCCTTAAAAAAAACTCTTTGGTTGCTTTTGCAGTATGCCCTCGGGTCATTGTCCATCTGCACTGTGAAGTGCCGTCCAATGAGTTCTGAAGCATTTGACTGAATATGAGCATATAATATTGCCCGAAACACTTCAGAATTCATTCTGCTGCTTTTGTCAGCAGACACATCATCAATAAACACAAGGGAACCAGTTCCATTGGCAGCCATACATGCCCACATCATGACACTACTACCACCATGCTTCATTGATGAGGTGGTATGTTTTGGATCATGAGCAGTTACTTTCCTTCTCCATACTCTTCTCTTCCTATCACTCTGATACAAGTTGATCTTTGTCTCATCTGTCCATAGGATGTTGTTCCAGAACTGTAACGGCTTTTTTAGATGTTGTTTGGCAAACTCTAATCTGGTCTTCCTGTTTTTGTGGCTCACCAATGGTTTACATCTTGTGAACCCTCTATATTCACTCTTGTGAAGTCTTCTCTTGATTGTTGACTTTGACACATATACATCTACCTCCTGGAGAGTATTCTTGATTTGGCCAACTGTTGTGAAGGGGTTTTTCTTCACCAGGGAAATAATTCTTCTGTCATCCACCACAGTTGTTTTCCGTGGTCTTCCGGGTCTTTTGGTGCTTCTGAGCTCTCCGATGCGTTCCTTCTTTTTAAGGATGTTCCAAACAGTTGATTTGGACACACCTAATGTTTTTGCTATCTCTCTGATGGGTTTGTTTTGATTTTTCAGCCCAATGATGGCTTGCTTCACAGATAGTGACAGCTCTTTGGATCTCATATTGAGTCGACAGCAACTGATTCCAAATGCAAATGTCACACCTAGAATCAGCTCTTACCTGCTTAATTGATAAAGAAATAATAATGAGGGAATAGCCTCATTGGGAATGAGGGAATAGCCCACACATGTCCATGAAATATAGAAACCGTTGTTCACCTGATTTGGATGTAATTACCCTCAAATTAAATCTGAAAGTCTGCAGTTAAAGCACATCTTGTTTCATTTCAAAGCCATTGTGGTGGTGAAGAGAGGCCAAAATATGACAATTCTGACAATGTCCCAATATTTATGCACCTGACTGTACACAACTGATTTCCTGATTATCAGCTGCAGAGAAGACTTATTTCTAAGAGACAGAGCCTATAAAATGTGCTAATTAAAAGAAAGTTGTTCCATACAGAGAATCACTTTAAGGAGACCATCAATAAATATACGCAGATTATTTCCCGAAAACACCTGTTCGCGGGGTAACTGCAAATATGTAGTATCCCCCGAATGTATGACAGAGGGACCGCAGCAGGTATTGGAAATATCCCTCCAATCCGGTCTGCAGCCATAAGACAGATAGGCTTCTATGGGGGATGTGATGCCGCCATATTTACCACCGTCCAGGATGCAATGAATTCCAGGGATTGGCTATCTCCATCTGAAGATGGCGGTGGCCCGACTGTGGGCTACAACTCGCATAACTAGCTGGGAGAGGGTTCCATAGCAATCTACAAGCCCCAATTGATCAGTGAAATCCAACATGTTGGACAACCTGATTTGGCGATTGCGCTCACTGATCATCATCAATTGGAGAAGCACATACATTGGCGATTTATTGGGACAATCGCCAAATCGCCCCAATCCATCACAGATGTATGGGGCCCTTAATGCCTGGTACTCCACAAACCTATTCACTTATGTAAATATCTGACTGTACATTGGAAAGGTCTTCACAGAACAGTAACCTGTCTGCTTTGGATCTATGAACGTCAACGCAATGAGTTCCCTTAACATTACCAGTGGCTGCTAGTGAATCCCAAGGAATTCATGTAAAGACACACCCACATCCGCCCACTTCCACCCCAAATACATAAAATAAACCTTTTCGGTCCACTGCATACCATCTACGGAAAGTATGCAACAGAAAACAAGACATATGGTAAGAACTTACCTTTGTTTCTACGAGGTCCATAGGGTCCACAGGGTTGACCTTGGGGTATATAGCTGGATCTGGATCCACGGGCACCACGCAGTTAAAGCTTTTGCTGCTCCCAGGATGCACTAGGTCCATCCTCATCTATACCCCGCCCCAGCCACAGGCACCTCAGTTGGTAAGTAGCCAAGGCCGGAGGAGGAAAAAAACAGAGAAGGAAGACTGGAACACACAAAAACCATACTCACAGAAAGGGAGACTGAAATCCGGTGACCAGCCACATAGTCCATATGAAGCCAGGTGCGTCAGGGTGGGCACCCTGTGGACCCTATGGACCTCGTAGAAACAGATAACAAAAGGTAAGTTCTTACCATATCTCTTGTTTTCTACTTCAGGTTCCATAGGAGGTCCACAGAGTTGACATTGGGGATGTCCCAAAGCAGTACAACTAAGGGCGTAGACGCTCCTGCACTGAAAGGAGAAATCTTTCCGAAGGACACGAGGCAGCAGGGATATCGGAGGGAATAGATACCCCAGCTGAAATGTCAATTTCACTGACAACGCATCCACCTGGCTTGCGCCGGCGTCTCTTGTCCTGGACCCGTACACAGGCAGCTTGCGATTGTGACTGGGAGGCCATGAGGTCCACCTCCGGCAGTCCCCACCTGTCCACGAGTAGTTGAAATACCTCTGGGTGAAGGGACCATTCCCCGGGATGCACGTCGTGACGGCTGAGGAAGTCCCCTTCCCAGTTGAGAACTCCGGGAATGAAGACTGCCGAGATACCCGGAAGATGGCACTCCAACCAAGACTGGATGTGTAACACCTCCGATATTGCTGCTCAACTGCGAGTCCCCCCCTTGACGGTTGATGTACGCCACCGTGGTGGCGTTGTCGGACTGAACTTGCACTGCCCTTCCTTGGAGAGCATAACCGGACAACTGGAAGGTCCTGTACATGACCCGAAGTTCCAGAATACTGATGGAAAGAACAGCTTCTTCCATGGTCCGACTGCCCTGAAGTGAAAGCGGACCCAACACTGCAACCCAACCCCGGAGACTGGCATATGTCGTGAGCAGAACCCAGTCCAGGATCCAAAAGGGGCAACACTTTGTGAGATGAGATTTTTGAAGCCACCAATCTGTTCCATTTGGATAGAATCAGCCCCTGCAGGGCCCTGGAAAGAAATTGGGCAGACTCCACCATGTCGAATGTCGACACTATAGACCCCAGAACTCTCATTGCCGAGTAGTTGTAGGGAGGAAACCTTTTCTGGAGTCAGAAAGATTCTTTGCTGATTAGAGTCCAGAAGGGCTCCCAAATGAACCATCCTCTTGCAGACAAGCTATCGTCAGGTACAGATGTTGCAAAAGTACCTCCGGAGAGCCTGCCAGCAATAGGAGGTCGTCCAGATACGGCAGAAGACGTATACCCTGGCTGCGCAGATGGGCAGCCATAACTTTGGTGAACACCCTTGGAGCCGTGGAAAGACCAAAGGGCAGAGCCTGAAACTGGAAGTGAAGCTGGCGTATAGCACACCTCAGATACTGCTGGTGTAAAGGGGCTATAGGAACATGGGAGGTAGGCATCCTGGATGTCCAGGGAAACCATATAATCCCACGGTTCAATAGCCAGAATGATGGAACGCAAAGTTTCCATCCTGAAAGTGGGCACTCTGAAGAACTTGTTCAACGATTTCATGTTGAGAATAGGCCGATGAGACCCATTGGGTTTCGGAACCAGAAATAAAGAGTAGCAACCCGTCCCGCATTGAGAAAGCGGAACGGGAACAACCACCCCCGATTTCAGCAAGGACTATGGCTTCCTGAATCTGCTAGGCCCTGGTCTTCTCCAGAGAAACTCGTGCAGAA
The DNA here is from genome assembly GCA_031769625.1 of Taudactylus pleione. Taxonomy (NCBI): domain Eukaryota; kingdom Metazoa; phylum Chordata; class Amphibia; order Anura; family Myobatrachidae; genus Taudactylus; species Taudactylus pleione. The sequence continues at coordinate 10,786,793 of JAUIMM010000010.1, forward strand.
GAACTGTTTGGGGGGGGGGGGGTGTCTGTGACGGAAGGACAGGGCATACCCCTGAGAGACCACTTCTCGTACCAAAGCATCCGTGGTGGTATTGTACCAGCACTGGGCGAATTGAAGTTGGCCCCCCACTCTGGGATCCCCCAGAGAGAGGCCTGTCCCATCAGGCTGAAGGCTTATAGTCTGGCTTGGAGGCAGGGAGTCTAGTGCTCCAGGTCTGCTTTTTTGGTTTAGGGGCAGCCTTGGTTGACGACTGCCTCGGGAAGGACTGACCTTTGGACTTACCCTGAGTCCGAAAGGACCGAAAGGCTGAGGTCCTAGCTTTAGAAGGCGCAGCTGCTGATGACAGAAATGCTGACTTAGATTTTGGTAAGGTAACAATTTTGTCCAGGTCAGGACCGAACAAAAATGCCCCATTAATGGGTAAGGCCTCCAGGCCCTTCTTGGAATCCGCATCCGCTCTCCAAGAACGAAGCCACAAAGACCGGCGAGCAGAGACCGCTGCCGCCGAAACCCTGAAAGTAAGAAGACTAGCATCCAAAGATGCTTCTCTAATATAGGAAGCAGCATCCCTCATCTGTCAAACCAAAGCTTTCTGAACCTCCGGAGCTTCCTCAGGAAGAGTATCCTCTATTACATTGGCCCAGCTCTCAATGGCTTTAGCCACCCAAGAGATGGCCATGGATGGACAGGCCACCGCCCCAGAGAGAATAAATGGATTTTAAACAAGTCTCCACTTTTCTGTCCGTAGCATCCTTTAGGGAATGAAATTGACTGCATAGGCAAGGTAGCACTCTTGATTAAGCAAGTAACGTGAGAATCCATTGCAGGCGGGGTTTCACACTTTTTGCAATGACTTGCAGGAAACTGGTAACTAGATGCTAAACGTTTCTGCGGCTGGAATCTCTTACTAGGCGGCTGCCAGGCCTCCGCCATATGATCAGTCAGCTGGTCAGAGAGGAAAAACAGCCAAAGTCACTTTTCCCTGCTTAAAATTTGGATACTTTGACTTAGGGGCCGGGGAGTCATTCTCTATATCAAGAATGGAACGCACCGCACACACCAATGCCGGCACATTAATGGAAGATTTTGTCTCCACTTCTGGGACAGGGGAATCCGAATCAGAGTCCTCATGCAACTCCCCCTCATCAGAGGACGCATCCGAGTCTGATAGCTGCGCAGACTGGGATGACATAGCAGTGCGTTTTGACGCCTTTTGAGGCTTGTCACTACACAACATGGTTTGAAATCTGAAGATGAGGCCGCCAAACTCTGGAGTGAATTGGAGAACACAACCAAAGGTGGTTGATCAGCTTGTGGGAGACCCTGGAAGGGAATGACGGACTGCTGCGTCATTGGAGGAGTCTAGTTACAGCCCAGACTGGTTAGGATTTATTTTATGTTTTGCTTATTCGATTATTGGTATTGCACAATAAAAACTGGCGCCGACCAGCTTGCACGAAAACCCACGACTGGAGTGCTGTTTCCTGGCAGCTGGGTGTAAGGAGGTGTCCATCTACCCCAGGAGAGGGACCCCCTACCCATATATATATATATATATATATATATTATATATATACACATACATACATACATACATATACACACCAAAATATATATAGCAACACAACAGGGGAGCTCAGAATGTACGCAGCACACAAGCCCGCCAATATGGCACAGCGTAGCACACCAGAGTATGTGACCGACCTCACAAATACATGAATTTATAAAAGTGAGATCCAAGAAAAGCCCTTCCCACACACACCTGTCAGGGCTGTAGGAGAAGGAAAGGGATAATCATAGACTGACAGTAAGTAGAAATAAAGCACAGACAGTCAGCACTAGCAAAAGTCACATACAATGCAGAAAGTTAATACTCACTGCACCTTGTCACTACAACCTTGTCCCAGACACTGAATAACTCTCCCTACCTTGTACCTCTCCCTACCTTTAGCCAGGGAGACCGACCACACACTGCCTGCGAGATCTGCGCTGCCACCGGAGAAAAGATGGCCACCGGAGACCTCAGAGGAGCATCGCCAGACCTAAGCGGAAAGGTGCACTGAGCTGAGGGAAGGCTGCCACCCCTGGCTAGCGGATTAACCCCAGGGACGTTGGCTCCCGAATAATACCCCGGTGGTCTAGTGGTGCCGCGGGGTATGCCTCCGGAGAGGGGGAGCCCACTGCCACTGCTAGCGCCTCCGGTCCATCCCCAGAGACATGCGACTGCATTATTACACACAGGTCACCGCAAGCAGTGACCCTTGGCTTACTTTATCCCCGGCGCTCCGGCAACAGTCGTGGTAGAGCCCAGCGCCCGTGCTAGTACAGACTCTGGGGTCCCGCCGCGATCCCCAGATCTGTACTGGCATCGCTTCGCCAACGGGTGTAGGACAGGGTTTGGGCGGGAGCCTCCTGGAAAGGCAGGCAAGCCTCCCGGCGTCCACCCATCCCCCCGACATCCCCCGCAATTTACTCCTAACCCCAACTGCGAGGGCAGCCAATGACGCGATAAGCAAAATTTTGGCCCCACCCCCTGCCTCACAATGCCTGTATTATTGGCATTGTGTAGCTGGGCGGAGCCAAAATGACGCGTCACCCCCGCCCCCATGACGCCTACAAACGTTAGGCACCCGGCCAGACACACCCCCTTTTTCGGTCACGCCCCCCGCTGCCCTGCCGATCTGGCTGCTCCCTCCCGGAAGGAGCAGCCAGAAAGTCGGCAACTATGGTGTAGGAGCGACAGTTTGGGCGTCCAATGGACAGTCTGATGCTGCCGCTCTGAAGAGTCACTAAAAAAAGAAATGAATAAACTCTAAAAAGAAGCTTAGGGGCTGCTAAACAGCCCCCCTGCGGTAAGGTGACCCAACTCCGGCACCAACTAAAACTGAGGTGCCTATTGCAGGGTATAGAGGTGGATGGACCCAGTGCATCCAGGGAGCAGCAAAAGCTTTAACTGCGTGGTGCCTGTGGATCCAGATTCAGCTATACCCCAAGGTCAACCCTGTGGACCCCCTATGGAACCTAAAGTAGAAATAGGAAGCTTTATGACCAGGCCCACATCACTGATTTGGGCAAGACATCAAAGATTAGAACAGCAAACATCACCTTAATCACATCACAGGAACACTGGTCTGCCAAAGACATCCCAATTTCACATACGTCATTTACTGCTGATAAACACAGCTGTATGGACGCCAATAAACTAGTGTTCCTGTGTCAATTTTGATATATTTAGAAAGGACTTCACATACTATACTGAACTCCAAAAGTGGAAGTTTGTGTTCCAACACACCACAAAACTCCATTAATGCAATATAATTTGACTCATTTCAATATCTGGAAAAAATATATATATTTTTTTTTATTCAAATAGAATGAGTAATGCGCCAGGTATTCCTAAACATTTAGAGTGATTGAACACAACGCCTTCTAGACTAAAGTGTGATACATCTTTAAGCAGAGAGGTCGCATTTACCTGCTAGTCCAACTTAAACACATTTTGGCATCTCATTAGGAAGTCCAATATCAAAACACATTACTTTTCCTTGGTATGCCGTAACAAAAAACACTGAAATGTATATTTTTATTGGAAAATGAAAAAAAGAAATAATTGTGTGCCATCTGACAAGAGAACATGAAGTTCTTAAGCAAAAGCCAGTTGTAGTATTACTAAGATGGGTACATTTAAACTAATACGGTTAGGAGTTTCCATTCAGTTATTGTTCTCCGGGAAAGAGAGGAGCATTTTTATGACGCACATGTGGGAAAGAAAGAATTTGCAGTGTCTTTGATTGGCAATGAGATTTACGTGTAGTAAACTACATACCTCTGATAGCCAGCTTGTGTGAAATAGGAGAAAAAACACAAAATACTACACATTTAGAGAGATCCATTTCTGATATTCTGCAATTCTGTATGGTCTCTGCACTGTCAGGGACACTTACTCCTGACCCATGTATAGCCAAATGAACGATGAGGATCACGTACTCCTGACCCATGTATGTCACTGCACAGACAGGGTCACTTACCCCTACCTAACCCATATATAGTCACTGCACGCTGAGGATCACATATTCCGGACCCATGTATACTGAATGCATTGAGAGGGTCACTTACTCCTGATCCATGTAAAGTCCCTACATGGTAAAGATCACTGATACTTTATTTCATCAGAGCCTCTAAGGAGCTATTAAAAAAAAAAAAACAACACAAAAAAAAAGGAGTTGTATCCAACAAAGCAGAAAAAATATATATACAGGTTGAGTCACCCATATCCAAAATGCTTGGGACCAGGGGTATTTTGGATAACGGAATATTCCGTATTTTGGAATAATTGCATATCATAATGAAATATCTTGGGAATGGGACCCCAATATACACACAGAATGCATATATGTGTTATATGCACCTTATACACATAGCCTGCAGCTCATTTTATACAATATTTTCAATAATTTTGTGGCTCAAGCAAAGTGTGTGTACATACATGAAATAAATTTATGTTTCATTTACACCCTATACACACAGCCTGAAGGTAATTTTATACCATATTTTTAATAATTTGTGCCTTAGACAAAGTTTGTGTACATTGAACCATCAAAAATTTTATTATCTCAGTCATGCTAAAATTATTCCGTAATTCGGAATATTCCGTATTTCGGAATATTTGGATATGGGAGACTCAACCTGTATAGAAAAAAGTGTTCGAGCCAATTGATTGCATTCTAATGAGCATCAGCAACACTATGTAATCTTGTGGGTGTAAAATTTATATCCCTTATTCCTTATTTAAAATATACATATAATAAGTGATTACTTACTCTTGTTCTACCTGACAGAATTCACTAGCTTGCTACTTTCCACAGATTGAGGTAGATCATAATCAGTCATGTCATTCACAAAGTGCCTACTTCTCCCTTATATCAAACAGAATCAGCACACCAATCCAGGATGATCCAAAGTTTAGATCATCTTAAGCAGAATACAGGGGAGTAGAAATACAGTAATTATGTACATACAAGTTTCCATCATGATACAATAAGCAATTAACATTTACATGACAATTTCATTTCGTTGATGTGCTCTTTGGCAGTCTTGACTTGTATGGGCTAACCAAGGTCAGCTAAGTAGAGACGAGAAACAGCAGACGCCCACTGGGTGAAAATAGTACAACTATTCCTTCCACTCCTCATCTTCAAGTTTTACTCCCCAAGCTGGATATGAAAGATTTGGGGCCACCATGGAGCACTCAAAGACCTAAATTAATCATGTAACCATAATTTGCTTGTTTTTTCAGACCATGCATGGAATATACCTAAAGCAGTCAATTATTAGTGGAGAGGATTAGGAGTCGATTGTGCTTCATTTCATTGTGTTGGATACACCAGATCAAGTGCATAAGAGGATTCAAAAAGTACATCCGGCACAAGACCAAAAATCAAATAAAGTAATTTGGCTACTTAAAAGAAACATGTGCTGAGATCTGAAAATAGTTTTGTATCCCATTATGCACTCAGTACTGATAGCTGTGCCCTCAATGTACTAAATGACAAGACTAATGTAAACCTTCATGAAAAAAGTCCAGTATTGCTGGTATCTGGTACCTATATCAGTTTTGATTTGCACCACTTTATTATTCTTTGTTTGAAGAAATACTTCAACAACCCCTCATTCAATAATGACCACTCGACCACCACATTAAAGAACTTCAGTACAAATTTTGCACCCAAACTGAGAGGACTTGGAAGGTCCTACTGAAAAGGTTGTTCCAGGAGGATCCCTTTTGTAACTGCAAACAATGACTTGCAAGGACAAAACGGAACAGCCAACACTTTTGCTTCTTCCCTTTTTAGAAATGAAAGGTTCTTAAAATGGAAGACAAAGCCTAGTCTGAATCTCCAGAGTCTTGCCAGGGAATCTATTTGTTCTGCCTTGGAGTCTCTGTAAAAAGGAGGTAGAAATTTACCTGGTTTGGACCTTAGAATGGTCACATCTAAGGAATCCTAAACTTCTTGATTTTGTTAAATACTGCTTTGTTCAAATCCCATTTCTACTAGTTGGATCAGAAAAAGACTGACGTAATCCAGGACATTGTTGTCCTTTTCTGCTACATGAAGTGCTGTAAATTATATTAGATTATTATCTGGCCATGAAATTAATGTAGATATCTCCATCATGCATCTGCATTGGTACCCGCTTGTCTGTTTATATAAATGTATTGTTTTTATGGTTTAGGAAAGTCTCATTAGAGTCCTGATTGTGATTCTGAAAGAGTCCATCCCAAAATTACAAACTGAATAGGTCTCCTGTGATCTAATAGCAAAATTCTCATGACTGCTATTCCATTAAAAAAAGTTAAGATGTCTGTTCTCTTCTAGTCTGGAAATATTTTGTTTCTCCAAATGCGTATGCATTCTATTCCATGCTGCTATGCTTTGCTTGTAAAAACTCTAATAAAAAAAAAAAAAAAAATTATATACATACATACATACATATACATACATACATACACATACATACACATACATACATACATACATAGAAAAACAAATATCCTTAAACGCCCAAAAAAATATGTTTAGAAAGCAATCCTGGTGGATGGAAATTTTGTCACCCACCAGGATTTTTGGAGGCTGCGTTAGCCCATAATCATTGTCAACAAATTCTGCAGCACTTATAGATAAATCACATAAGCTATGCCCCAGCAGAGCTTACAATATAGTTATTACTACAAGCACTAGTAGAAAAAGTATTCTTAAATCTCATACCCAACCCCTTTTAAACGAATATTGTAGAAAATTTAAGTTCACATATCCTTCTTGCATTTGTAATTTGGCTTACTTGGAACTTGCACACTGTTAGGGCTGAAGGAGCTCTCAACAGCTGCGGTTCACTCCACGGTACCAATGTATGTGGAGTTTGTATCTCCTGTTTGGTTGGTCAGGTTTCTTTAACCCAAGTTAACTACATCCCGTTTAGAAATACCATTAAACTTCAAACCAACTGATCTTATTGGCAGGTCTTAGGTAGTGTAGCGTTTCTGAAACAGCTTTGCAATGCACTAGTATATCCCTACATAGGGCAGAGGCAGTTTTTCCCCATCGATGTTAAGAGGTTGGGGGGGGAAGGGGGGGGTGTGTTATGTGCCAGGCTCCACAGGCAGGGCTATCGTCAGCTGCCAAACATGAGCAGAGGAAGAGGACGATACTCAGTAGAGTGTGCTCTTGCCATTCCCTCAGGATCCAAACCGAGAGCTTAGAAAATGTGAGTTTTTAGCAGCAAAACTCACACGAATACATTGATCGAGTTGTATTTTCAAAACAGGAAACACCTGGATGAGTGTTTTTTGAGTGTGAAAAACATGTGAGTTTGCATGTTCTGTGACTATTATATTGGCTGAGTTTAAAAATGTGACAATTCTCTCATTTTCTAAACTCTTACCCTATTACATTTGGCCCTAGGAGAGAGATAAAGTGGACAGAGATAAAGTGGCAACCAATCAGCTCCTAACTCACTTTACAGGCTGTTTGAAAAGTGAGTCAGGAGCCGATTGGTCGGTACGGTCTCTATCTCTCCAAGGCTTAGTACATAGACCCCTAAGCGCTTAATGGGCATTGGGAGATTATAATGGGGAGGGTATGATGGGCATATGGCATATGGAACCTCTTGGCCTAGGGTGCCATGACAAAAGTTTAGAGCACCGCAATGGAGAAAGTTTGGGAAACACTGCCTCAGACACTAAGTTGAACGAGCAAATTCTATTATCTTCAAATTCCTTACTATATTTTTTATAACAAAATAAGAACAGCTCACGCAAGTCAATTAAAAATATCAAATCACAGCTTCCCCACGGGGTTTCTTGCTCAACTCCGAAGTGTGCGATCTATGTAACATACATGTGTGAAAATCATACTGAACATCAAAAAAAGTGTAAAATAAAATAGCGGGATAGCATGGCACATCGATGAATTTGACAACTTTAATAAATGAATGAAATTATAAGCGGGAATTGTATTTCAGCAAATAAATGTCGAGTGTAATTTGGTGTTGCAATAAAAAGTCTGTTGTGATGAGTGTGTATACAAGTAATAAGTGTTTGGGGAAAACCACTAGCAAATACCATCTTCAGGTTAAAACTGCTTTTCCATCAATGAAAGGGATGTAGTTTGGAAGCAGACGGTCCAGACTTTCTAATCCCGGCGTGGTACTGACAGGCGTCGAAAACTCGACGCCTGTCATTAACCTGACGCCAGAAGACAGACGCCCGGCATAACGAACAAAGGTAAGCTGGGCGCCGGGCATCCGTTTGGGGGGGGGTAAGGTTTAAACATCTTAAAATAAATTCATTAGGAGTAGAGTACCAGGGCTATTTCACTATATTATGACATTTTTACATTAAAATAAAAATTTTACCAACTTTGTCGGTGCAAACAAACACGAATTTTCCCTTGGACCTTTTTAATTAAATCACAATCTCAGCTGCAGGTTTTTCAAACAGAAAAAACGTGTGCAACCTAGTTTGTGATTAATTGAATCTACCTACGCACTAGGGGCCTGATTCAGCAGTGCACCACTGAACGCAGATTCCCGATGTTTGGGAATATGCACAGGCCCCATTCTGCGAGTGTGCAGAATGGGTCCTGCTAACTCGCTGACAACAGACTGTCAGTGATTGATAGTCTGCTGCAGTTTGTGTGCGGGGAGGGGGCGGCGATGCCCTCAGTATCCCAAAACTGAGGCGTGTCGACGCTGTTGCGGGGGAGGGAATAAGCCAGGATCTCCGTCGGCTGACAGATTTCCTGGCCTCTTCCTCTAAACTGCGGCGGCCGGCTGCGGGACCCAATTGGTCACCGCAGCCAGCCGATGAAACGCAGATTATCCGATGCACAGGAGGCGTGATGCCTCCTGCTGCATTACTACATCTGCAAGGGTCGCAATTGCAAAGCTGCCTGTGTGCAGCTTTGCAGTTAAGATCCTGGCAGAAGCAGGCCCTAATATCTCTGTGTTGGGTGAGTACTTACTGCAAAGTTAGTGATAACTTGCACTGAGGGAGGGTTCAAAATAAAAAAAAATTCACTAGGTCCTGCAAGCAGTAGGTCCAATCAAACATGAACAGCAGAAGAGGAGACAAATCAGGAGAGTTCTCTCTTCCAACACAGGAGCCAAAGCAGGCTTCAGGCTGCAGTAACCATTACAGCATTGAAGGAGATCTGGCATGTGAGGAGATCTGAGGGTATGTGCGTGGGGTCGAACAGGTATATAAATTGAATGTGGGGATGCTGTGATAGATAAAAAAAAAAAGCCAACCGTCTAGGGAGCCGCAATCTGAGAAAGCTTGGGAACCACTGAATTAAGCAGTGTGTAGTTTGGGAGATAAACCATAGACTGATTTATAAAGATAAAATTCTGGTGGCAGCTACTAGCAGCTCTGTATCAAATAGAACTGAAAGAGCTCCCACACAAACAGTGAAGTTTGCCCCGCACCTGCTGTAACATTTTTCAGTTTCTCACCCATCCCCCTAGTAACATCAATCAATGCCCATTAGGCTCCCGCAGATGGGCCTCTAGAAGGATTCAGCCAAATTAAAGAAGATCGCATTCCACAGCATATACATTTGTAATACATAAAACATTGTTCTTGAGGCTTTATGCTAAATAACTTTGTTCCATCAGTGATAGATCCAACTATTAGGGACATTCTGAATAAACAGATACTAAAGTACACATTTAAAGTCACTTGAACAGCGCAACAACATATGTTGGTGCTCTAAGAGTAAATGATAATAAAGTACCATTAAAATGTGTCCAGAAAAAAAATTCTAGTTAGATATTTTCAAAGAAATTCCAGAATTTTGTCATCCATCATTACTAAAACTAAATCACTGGAAGAGAGACTGTCTCAGGGTTTACTAAAGTCACTAATGGAATTGGCTTTTCCATGAGTAGTTCCAATCAGATATAGAATAATGATTACAGCTAGTCTCTTTCTCTGCCAATGTCAAACCCACAATGGGCCTGATTCAGCAAGTAGCGCAACTGCGATTACGCACGTAATCGCTCTGCACATGCAACGCTGTGCGCGAACCAACTACTGCGATCAGGACTGTGATCGCAGTGACTACACAGACCCATTGCAGAGTGATTGACAGGAAGTGCCAGTGCGTTTGAACGCCGTTGCAGCGGCGTGCATAAATTATCCACTGTGATGCCGTACACAGTGGATGGAAGATCTCTGAAAAGATGTTGACCCATGCCATCTGGATCGATTCCCCCACTCCGATATTTGTAGATGCAGGATCTTAGGTGCGAATGGACCTCTCCACCACATCCCATTAATGGCCGGGCAAATGCGGTGGCCACACTATTCATCGAAACTCTCCAGAATGCCCCTTGAACCCATTCTGGACAACTTGGGACAGATGACAAGATGCATTATCCTGCTGGAATATGCCATCATTGTGGGGGTAAATGAAGGGCAGAAAATGATCATCAAGCAATGCAACGTAGCGATTTAGCAGTCAATGAAGTGTTCAGTTGGACCAGCGGTCACAACCCATGCCATGTAAACACACCACACACCATTATGGAACCTCCACCAGCCTGCACGGTGCTTTGACAACTGGGGTCCATGGCCTTAAGGGGCCAGCGCCACACCCGAACTCTACCATCAACCTAAAACTACTGGAACTGTAACTCATCTGACCATGCCAGAAGTTAGTAGTCCTCCAGGGCCCAATTTGCAACATAAGCAATGGTGAGGCGCTGTGTCCGGTGTCGTAGTGTTAACAGAGGTACTCTGGAGGGCCTTCTGCTCACATATCCCATTGAAACTAAAAGAACATTGCACTGACCTGCTGGATATGCATCTGGTGCTTTCAATGTGGAAGTGATTTGAGCCAGTGTCGCCTGTCTGTTACCACGGACAATTCCTAACAGACGCCACTGGTCATGATTATTAAAGCACCCGGGGTCGGCCACTGCACTGTCCGCGGTGGAAGACATTACCACCCATTAAGTATTCCCGACACACAACATCGTAGATCGAGGAATGTTGAAAGTCCGCATAACTTCAGAAATGTAATGTGCCACCCGTCAGACACCCACTATCATGCCCCGTTTGAACGCTGATAATTCATGTCGCCTTTCCATGAGCAGCCTAGCAGGTGTTCAAAATGACTCGAGATGTTAGATTACAACTGATTAATACATTTTTACACAGTGTTCTCCCCAGGTGGTTTTCTGCGGGCGCATCGCCCGGCAGAAACAGCCTACCGCCCGGCACTCTCTTTCCCCGAGCCCCGCACCAATGCACCGCATTCCCGGTCACCCTCAATGTGTCCTTGTTGCCACGGACATGGATGCCGGATGAGACGCCAAGCTGCGCCGACGTCACGTTAGTCACGCTGGAGGCTGTGTCCGCTGGCAATAAGGACATGTTAGTGAAGGTTCAAGGTGAAGGGAGGCGGCACATTGGGGCGGGGGGAGGTGCCGGGCAGGGGTCGTGGCATTGGGTCAGGGTAAAGTGCCGAGCAGGGGATGTGGCATTGGGGCGGGGGTTAGTTGTCCATCACAGTGCAGGGGTGGTGTCAGAGGGCAAAGGTCCCTCCTCCTGTATAAAAGTTCAGATGGGAACAGTCACCTGAACTGATTAAAGAGAGCATGTAAGTGGGGCCAGTATCTGTGGAGCTGTATAAATAATATATTGCAAGTGGGGACAGTATCTGAGCTTCTAAGAAGATAATTAATATATAAATTGTTATTTCAAGTTTAAATCAGTATAAGGTCAGGACTTAAAACATTTTATTATTGCGAAGACCCCCATCTGGCTACTTCTGCCACCCGGTTGGAAAAATTTTCTCCCAAACACCTGGACCAAGAAACATGAAACTCTGGGAGTATATTCCTTACATGATGTAAGCACCCACTAAGCAGGGATTTTCCAAAATTCAACCCCTTAAGAGGGTGAAAAGTGGCAAAATATTTCCTCTTGACCAAGGTAATTGGGTGACAAAGCAATGTCTCAATTGCTGTGGGACTGGGAATTCACTGTTTGGGTCGAGTGGTCGCTTCAGAGGTGGGGCTGAAGCGCAATTCAATATTCAAATAGAGAAGCCACATCGACTGCCGGTGATGTTTGGCAGCATTTGGGGTGACAGTTGGTGCGGCTCCCATATTTGAATATTGGACTGCACTGCAGCCCCATCTCTGGAGTCGCCAATGCAAAGGACAACACTGACTAGGTTTTTGCCATTTGGATACTTCACTTGCTTTGCATTTTTCATTTTCTCCAACATGGCAATTGAGTGTTTGAATGTTAAAGGGGAGATTGTGCCTCACATCATTGTTCCCACTGCAGAAGAAAAAAAATAAATAAAATTTATATATATATATATAGCACTCTGTTAGCATAGGGCATGCAGCCCGACCGGCTCTGGTGCCCTCCTTATGGGGTAGATACCCCTATTTCATATAGTCCACAATAACAGGTGGCACTCAGACTTGAAATCCATAAACCCTCACCAGAGGGATTTATTTAGTGCAAGGCAATATTTCGGGGTCTTACACCCCTTCCTCAGGACAACCTAACAAACTGCAACAATACATGCTTAAATAAACGAAGTGTAATCAAAAACTTACCCCCATCCCTCCCAATTCCTCACTTCTGGTTCCGGCATCTCCGTAAAACCGTAAGTGACGTCATCCGGGCTGTCATGGAAACCAGTGTGTGTGTGTGTGTGTATGTATATATATATATGTGTGCATACATGTTTAGTACGTTAACTGACAGTTTCCACACCAAGAGGTCACCTACAAATCAGAACTAAAAATTTTTACTGAAATCACTGCCGATAAACCGGTTTCTCCCAGGAAATACCTAGGGCAGGTAGGCATCAGTCCCAATGGGCAAACCATTTGGGTTTGGACAGCATGAAAGTGGTTTTAAACAATTAAAATAAAGCAATTACAAACTCCTTTTCAGCAGCAAATTTAAAATCCCTAGTCTGCATGAAATGTCTGCTCATGTAAAGTGTGGTATTGAAGCGTATAGTAATATTACTCTACACTGTCTCATACAAGTGACAGCAAGGTATTTCTGGTCTCACCTTTGCAGCAGAGCTATATTCTGTATTTACACAGGCTAAATGACTCCAGATACTAGAAATGTATGTGAAAGATCTTTTATTGTTTTAAAATGTCTTAATGCCACAGGGAACACACAGAAGTTGTAAACTGTTGGAGTCTGTTTGACGGGAAAGCAATATAACGTAAAAGCATGTAGTCACATTGTTGTGGCACCAATTGCTCGATTTCCAGTTTGTTCTCCCCAGATGAACAGATTTGACTGGATGTGATCATTTCTTATCAGTTTAACTCCAGTAACAGCTTGCAGCACTAGTCGTGCGCGAACTCCATCACCAACACCTGGGGGTGCCTAAACTCAGACTCATAGGACAGAATAAGGTAAGAAACCTGCTCATTTTAATGCACATATTTATAGGGTACGGGGAACAATGAGCAAAGATATTGGTTTCAGAGGTACTCTGCAGCACATAGCTAGTAATCAGTCAAGGGACAGTCCATGATTGTTAACATGGCTGAATTGCCCGCAATGCAGTCAACCACCTCAGTACATTTATCCTACATATGAATGCCCCAGTTACACCCACTCTGCTGCAAGTGGACATGTGGCTGAGATGCATGCTACTATTCAATCACACAGTTTCTTCCAGTTACATATGCTCGGCTACGGAGCGCTTGCACAGTGCAAAACGAGGCTTGCGTGCAATACTGCATCAGTCCCACTACCAGCACTTTAAGGAAGATAGCCACAGTTATTGATCCCCCGGGGACTATTCAATTAGTCCTGAAGCCGGCAGGTGAAAAAAATCTCTGATAAACAGCCTAGTTTTCACAGATCCTGTGTGTATTCGCTCAAAAAAGATACATTTTTCAGGCAAATAAAACAGAATCTATTTGAAGTGCCCGAAGGCAAAAATATTACCGCTAGTCTCATTATATTTGCATAAAAAAATTTTGGGGGCCAACTGAATTCCCCCCTTAGGGCTATATTCAATTAGCCGCAAAAGGGAAATATAGCCAAAAAGCGCAATGCTTTCGCCTCATTCGTGTGTTTTGAGGCAAAGTCCGCGCCAGCTTACTCAAGGTGCGCACCCGCATTTCACCCTATTAAATTGTTGAACAGGTGAAAACACATATGGCGAATGCAGCAAGTAGCGGAACTGGCAAAAAGGTCAGTTTTCTTGGGGGGAAGGGAATCAGTCTAATCCCAAAAAAAACCTACCGCATATACTCGAGTATAAGTCGACCCGAATATAAGCAGAGGTACCTAATTTTACCACAAAAAAACTGGAAAAACTTATTGACTCGAGTATAAGCCTAGGGTGGGGAATGCAGCAGCTACTGGTAGTAATCCCTCCCCTGGTAGTGCCCCCAGTAGTAGTATCCCTCCCCTGGTAGTGCCCCCAGTAGTAGTACCCCCCCCTGGTAGTGCCCCCAGTAGTAATCCCCCCCCCCCTGGTAGTGCCCCCAGTAGTAATCCCCCCCCCTGGTAGTGCCCCCAGTAGTAATCCCCCCCTGGCACTGCCCCCAGTAGTAATCCCCCCCCTGGTACTGCCCCCAGTAGTAGCCCCCCCCAGTAGAGAGAGATGTAATAAAAAAAAAAAAGAAACACAACAATTACCTGAAACCCCGCTCCTGGTCCCGACGCTGCTAATGGCTCCTCCGGCCGCTTTGCATTATGGGAGAGACGTCGTCATGACTACGTCTCTCCCATTACCCACTGCGGGAGCCGGAAGATGGCTCCCGCAGTGGGAGCAGCAGCCGATGAGAGTCTGACAGACTCTCATCGGCTGCTGATTACAACACACAGCTGCTGTGTGTTTGGCAGTGTGTAATGCTGACTGAACTCCGTCCGGTCAGCGCTACACACGCGGTGCAGCTGTGTCAGAGATACAGTCTGCACCGCGGCCCGCATTGTACGCTACTCAGCTGCGTACCATGCAGGCATGACTCGAGTATAAGCCGAGGGGGGGGGCTTTTTCAGCACAAAAAATGTGCTGAAAAACTCGGCTTATACTCGAGTATATACGGTAACTCACCTGGGGAATCAAATAGAGGTGTATTAAT
The DNA here is from genome assembly GCA_031769625.1 of Taudactylus pleione. Lineage (NCBI taxonomy): Eukaryota > Metazoa > Chordata > Amphibia > Anura > Myobatrachidae > Taudactylus > Taudactylus pleione. Next base: position 10,801,940 of record JAUIMM010000010.1, read on the forward strand.
AACCCTAATGAATGTAATTAGGGTACTTAAATTGAGTCAAAGGGCTGTTATATGCATATTTGCATAAGTGTGGAAAAATAGTGTAAAGTTTTTGGGTTTTTTTGGAGAGGGGGGGGAGATTAGGGAATAAGTGCTGGCTACTAGTATAATTTTGGTGTCTCTAAAGTGCAGATTTCAAAAATGTTAAAAATACACCTGCTGCATGTATGTAATTTCTTGTTTATGACCTTTATGCATAGATACTAATTTGATATTGTTTGGAAACCTGTTCGAGTATCTTTCTGTATGCTTTATAATTACAAAAACTAATAAAATGTATTTGAAAAAAATAATAAACAATAAAAAAAATACACCTGCTGCAATCCTAAAAACACCTGCCCCATCCATACAGCGCCCAAAAATACCTTTCCCAGTACTTTATACCCATTTTACAATATTACATTTTAACATTTGTACCCCAAAATATGGATTTTGCACTTTTTTCTCCTGCCTATTGATGGTGAAACTTTCGGCTGTTTTTGCCTATGGAGTTTTCGCCTAGGCGAAAATGGCCTGAACTGAATAGGGCGATACTTCGGAAACAGGCAAAAACTGCGCATCTGCGAAAGCTTTTCTCGGATCGTAGCTTTTCGTCTGTAATTGAATACGGGCCTAAGGGTTCTTGCGGTCTAAAAATCATGCAACTGAAGGAGTGCAAAGCATTTTTTTTGTTAATAAAACTAGTAAACACTGTATATATTAGTCTAGAAGCCTTCCCAGAAAAAAAAAATATCAGACAGCCTAAACTATAACGTGAAAAAGTCTTAAAAAACTATTGGTTAAATAAAGACCTAATAAGCCATACAATGGGATATCTTGCACTTTGGAGGATGTTTTCAATGCCACTAAAAGTCATGCTCAAATTCCACTTTTCTCCAGGAAACTTTTGCTGCTCATTTCTTCAGAGCACCTTCACTCAGAGGTTTAGTCACATGATAAAGTGGACGGACAATCTTGAATCTAGTGATGTAATCAAGCATTAATCCTCCCCCAGCTGTTCCATGCTAAAATCTACACTGACTTCATTCCAAACACCAGCTGGGCACACGAGGTGAGCCTTCTCAACCAGTTGAGAGTCAGTAAAACAGCTGTATACCGCCCAATTCTTCAGAGTGCCAGCATACGCACATTGTTATGTGTACAAGACCTTGTTCTTAGAGACCACGCTCATGAAGAAAATGTACTGCACAAACCATAAACAAAACACACACACACACACACACACACACACACACTGCTAATGTCAGTTAAGGATTAACAGAGCACAATCTGCAGGTTACTCATCAGTATGTAGAACAGGGGTAATTACCGTGTGGCACTCCAGCTGCTGTGGAACTATACATTACAGAATGCCCTAACATTCATTTTGCTGTTAGGACATGCTGAAAATGTGTCAGTGCATGCAGCGATGTCTAGTTCCACAGCAGCTGGAGTGCCACACATTGCCTACACCTGATGTAGATTTTATACAGTTTGCCTTTTGTCCATTTTAAATTACAGACATATAGAAGTTCATGTCTACCACTGACACCTACTTATCAGATAGGATTACATTTGTTTTATATATTAGTCGCCATTGTTATTATACAATTTTAAGCTAACAAAACAACGTATTCAAGGCTCATAGTCCATATAAGACACCCGGTGATTACATCATAGGAAGAAAAGAGATTAGAGAGGGGGAAGTTTCACTTTCACATGAACCCTCGATACCCTCAAATGATGGGAAAGGAAACAGCCAGAAAAGGGCTGTATATGGGCTCCATCTGTAAGTGCCCAGTCATTGAACACTCCCACAGAATTGTGCTAAATAACACTTAGTCGCTCATCACAGCATAATGGAAGACAAAAATAAAAAAAGGACTGTGCCTAGCAAATGTTTTAGCAAAGCATGTTCACTTCAGATGCTGCTGCATTTAATCACAGAACAGAAACTAGTAAATGCATGTAATGAGGCCACTTACAAATAGTAAGAAAATAAAAAAATCAGAGAACATACTGTAACTCTGTATACATCAGCATCTTCAGTGTGATCTTCCATATCACATTACTACAGCCCCCAGGTGACACTATAAAAATAAACTGCATAACAGTATCTTCCCGTAGCAATTCATTTCGGAAAGCTAGCTTTTCTTTGCAGCTGGCTGCCAGAGATATCAAACTCACAACCCAAGATAGATTGCATGTGTATGAGAATAAACCTATTGCAAAGACTGTTTATTTGTAACATTTGAGAAGAGAAGTGAAAAGTAGTGAAGGGATTAGGGATAACCTCTAACAATTAAACTGGAAAATAGAGATTTGCTTAGTTTTAGAAATGTAGATTCTATTAGGTCCTCAAACTTAGAATCTCTTGATTTTTACTTTCCAACTATGGCCCGTATTCAATTTAGACGAAAAGTCCGGATCCGCGATACTTTTCGCTGATGACGTCATTTTCGCCTGTTTTGCTTTTACCCCGTATTCACTAGGCAAAATTTTCGCCTATGAATAGCAGGCGGAATAAAGTACAGAATTGGGGTTTTGGGATGCAACGTTTCGGGAACCCCCCTGCAGCCTTCAGACAGTCCCCCAAAGGTAAACTGTCAAAAAAAAATGAAATAAAAAAAATTCACACCCCAAAAAATTACTTTGAAAAAGGGGGCGAAAAAAAAATGTTCGGGTACAAAGTTAAAAACTAGCGAACTTGACTCTAGGGGGGTCCCCAAGTATGCCCCAGGTGTTTTTTTGATTGCATGTGCTTGCGGCAAGTGGATTTTTCATGATTTTTTCAACTTCACTTTAGCAACTTTTAAATATGCTGACCCCCATTTTCAAGTACCCCAAATTTGCTGTGTTAACTTATTTTCAGGAAAAAATACTCCTGAATACTATTCTGCACCACGTATAGAAAAACACTATTTAGCAGCTATTAAGGCCATTTAAAAAGACCAAATACCTTCAGCAAGCCAAATCGGGGGGTACCATAGTGAACTCCCATGTCAGAGCATCTTTTGGGGGGTGTCAGGCTGATTTCCCCAAATCTGACAGTACTTTCCGCCTGTTCAAGTTTTGCCGGTTCCAGTTTTCGCGTACTTTCAAATTGAATACGGGGTAAAGCGGGCATGCGCATGATACTTTTCCGCCTACAAAACAGGTGAAAAATCCGAGACGCGAAAAAGCATCGTGGCTCGGCTCAAATTTAATACGGCTCTAACAGGAAAATATTTTACCTAAGATGTTCTTCCTCACTATGCTGGTTTGACACCGAAAGGAGAGAAGAATGATGAGCAAGAGGACCAATCACAACATCCATTCAAGGGGGATTACGGTTTTTGATTGGATCACCTGATACACAGGAACTGCAGCTATTTTATGTTGATTATAAAAAAATATGTAGCAGCCTTGATAACTGCAAGAACCTGAACACTTTCAAGCATTAAATATTTTCTTTGGCTGGTTTGGTCTCCAATTATGAATGAAAACACTAGAATCTAGTTATGATGAACAGCCCGAAAAGATTCCATTGGTAAACATGCATTAAGCACTTTCTAACTTGCAATTTAAATTAGAAAGGATCTTAAACTACCACTCTGCAATCACTGCAGTTTGCCGCCAAAACCGTCCACAAAACAATGGAAAACTAAAGTTAGGCGTTTAACACGCATATGTAAACTCTTAAAAGGCCCTTCCATGTAAATAAACCAAATAATTATTTAGCAAATGGATCTGCAAGTACATTGCCTGACTAGATTTAGCATGGTGTTTATTTTGACATTGGGCAAAATTCAGATGTGGACACAAATGCCATTGCAGCTACGATCTCACAGATAACAATTGCAAAAATATAGTAAAGACTCACTGTCTAGCGTTTAGAGACGCCCACTGAAAGCACATCCGCCGCTCACGCATAAAACCGGAAACATCAAACACAGATCAAGCAGCCATCATCCTTCTGTGCAAGTCTAAGCTGTCAGACACAGCAAATCTCCAGACATAGTGGGCAGGGGTTGGTATGATTTGCCGCCAGTCAGAATCCTGGCGGTTAGAGTCCCGACAGGGTTAACATACAGACACTAGTTTGTCGGTATGCTAACTCTCCCTTTCCCTTCCCCTAACCCTCTGTTCCTGATGCCTAACCACCCTCCCTAGTGCCTGAACCTAACCCCGCCCCCCCTCCTCGCACCCTAAACCTAACCCTTCCCCTAGTGCCTATCATTAACCTCTAGCCCTTGATACTTACCTTCGGGATGCAGATGGTCGGTATTCTGGAGCCGGGTCCCAACTGCTGTCGGGATTCCGGCGCCGGTATTTAAACAGTCGGCATCCTGTCAGCCGGGATACTGACTACATCACCTCCGGCTGTGAGCAAGAACACAGTGGCTAATTTATGGATGGCCAGAAAACAGTGTTTAAATGCCTGCGTTTTTCTAACCACCCCCCATTACCTCCAACAAATGCTGACTACCTGTCAGTCACTTTACGAGTGAGCATAATCGCCAATTACTGCACGTGCAACTTACATCCATGTGCAATGGCTACCAATCGCTCAATCTGCGTAAATATTGGCATTGCATCCACATCTGAATCAGGCCCATTATCTGCAGCATTTACAAGCGACACAGGACAAGATCTTGGCTTTGAATTTTGTTTCTGAAAGCCCTGTGCACACGGGTATTGAAAAACAATGTCCATTGGAAATGGTATTTAATAGAGAAATTGCTCATCACTTTTCAGGTCCTTTCTTGAACAAAAGTGGCTAGCTTACAGCACGAGTAATCCCATTTATAAGAGACTTCCATTTATTAATTTACCTCCCTTGCCAGGAGTACCTCGGAAATGCCACTAAAATTCAATGCAAAAAAAAAAATCAATTGTTTTACAAAGGAATACAAGCACATCTACCTTCTAAATTCACAGGAACGTTTCAGGTCGTCAGAAGACTTACACCCAAGCAGAGTTGGCATGAAGAGAAAACCTGCTAATAGACTGGCTTGCTTGGTGTAACTGTAAACGGGGCACCTGCTGAGTGACCAGATAAACTTGGGATAGCAACAGGGATATTACAGTAAAGGAGGAACTTGTGAAATTGTACACCCATAAATCTCAAGGGCAAACTAATGCATTTATAGGCATTTCATAAATACAAAAACAAAAAAGTATACACTTTGATTTCTCCCCAAACCATAAGAAATGTACTAGTGAGTAATGGTGCATAACTAGAACATAAGTGCCAATATTAAGGGAAGATTGAGACGATATGAGGGATTAAGTGCTAAAAGATGATTAACATGCCAGCTTTGATAGATTAGACTCAGATAGGACGACTGCGGATTCTCACATGATATAAACTTGCCCAAGAGCTGTATTGCATCTTATTTCAACAGTGAATGAAACATGTGCAACTTTGGTTTGTAAATTAAACTGCATAGTAAAAGATGAATCAAAAAATTAAAAAGTAGTAATATATGTATGCCATGACCAAACAATCTAGGGCATGGCTCTATTCCATGAGAACTAAAAGCAGGGGTTTTCCGGTCAGTAATTCTAGGGGAAAAAAAGAGCTCTGTAGCCTGTATGTCCCTTTGAAGGAAATCATCTCTGGTTCCTGCCTTTCCCAGGAAGGTGTGGTGACCCATTCTTATCTAGTACAGCTGGGGAACAGCCCATGGGAAAAATACATGATGGCTTCAAATGACACATGACACATCACCGGGAACTCAACTAAATACATCTCATTACTGCCACCATTTCTCTCCATAAATTGTTCAGTGCAACAATACATATCCTGGCAGGAAGTATTAGGAAACATTTATGATAAGATAGAGAAAAGCCTATGAGCTGAAATGCAGTACCATTATTATTTATATTATACAGTGATATACATGGGTGAGTCTACTCAAAAGGAGCTGCACAAATACAAGTCGTGGGGGTCTTCACCTTCACATACACTGGGCCCGATTCATCTTAGGACGGAATTGCAATTCCATCCATGCACTTATTGTAATGCAGCAGGAGGAGTCACACCTCCTGCATGCATTACTTATCAGAGCTGCTTTGCACAATGTAGCATCGGATAATCTGCAAGAACATCGGCCAGCAGGCCCATGAGGTCACGCAAGCCGGCCGCCGCATATGAAAGAAAGTCTAGGAAATCTGTCAGCCAATGGAGGTCCTGGACTCTTCCCTCCCCCACATCAGCGGCAACACATGTTTCGGGAAATGGAGGCCATCGCAGTCCCTTCCACGCCTACAAACAGAAGCAGACTGTCAAGCACTGCGCCGATTCCAGACCATAGGGAATCTGCGTTCAGCAGTGACACCCCCCAAAAGATGCACTGACATGTGGGATCACTATGGGTACCCCCCGAATAGCCCTGCTAAAGTTAGTTGGTCACAATAGGTGCTATTTAGCAATCTTTCAGCAAGTGGTGAAGAATAGCATTTTGCAACTATTTTGGGTGAAAATAAGTATTCCCATCACATTTGGGGTACATGAAAATGGGTGAAAGCATATTTTAAAGTTGCTAAAGTCAAGTATTAAAAGCGCCAAAAACGCACCTTCAGCAAACACCTGCGATTCAAAAAACACCTCCCCCAGACCCTACCCCCCCAAATGCTATTACGCTAGTTTTTTAATTTGTACCCCCACTTTGATTTTTTTTGCCCATTTTTTCCAAGTGCTTTTTGGGGTGTCCTTTGTGTATTTTTTTGCGTTTTTTCTTTTTTCCACACAATTTGCGTCAGGGGGGTGTACATAGGGTACAGGGTGGTTTCCGCACCTCTGCACTTTTTCTGCCGGGCATTCATATGCAAAACTTTTTCGCCTCTTAGATTAAATTGCGTTTTCGGACCGGCGAAAAGATGCTGAAAATGAATACGGGGATAAATGAAAAATTGGCGAAAATGACGTCATCAGCGAAAAAATTTTGAAGAAAATGGCTCTTTGCTTCTAATTGAATAAGATGGATGGAGATAAAGTACCAACCAATCAGAACCTGTCATTTTTCAAACACAGCCTGTAAAGTGACAGTTAGGAGCCAACAGGGGCACATGAGGATTTGGAAAATAGTGTCTGCAAGGTAAATCACACTTCGAAAAATCATAAGCAATGTTACATTATAGAAGACCGTGGCTATGTTGCTGAAGAGAACAGGAACAAGCACAGGAAGCTATAGTAAAAGTAACAGGCACATCCAAGTGAAACAAGATACTGCAGTCTATATAAATCTTCTATTTTTCATAACAACCCATTTTGTGCTAAAATACATATAAAGAGATTTAGTGGTCCAGGAAAAAGAATAAGCATTGCCCTCCTGACAATGAAACAAACCAATCCCTGATTAAAGAGAATGATACCGGATTTTACAACTGTAAGTTACAGTTTACGTGAAGCATCATATACATGACACACGCTGGTCTCTATTTGATACAAAGATTCTATCACTTACCATGATTCTACGTATAACCCAGCACAAAGCACTCATATCTGTACATGCAAGTACTCAGGATATAAAAGCTCTAGGAGTTTATGTAAAATCACAGACCTTCAGCAGATGATCACCCAGTTTGTATCGAAGACTACTGTGCTTTACATACATAATGTGGAGAAATATATATATATATATATATATATATATATATATATATATATACATATATATATATACACACACACATATATATATATATATATTAGAATTCGTTGCTGAATGCCATAAACAAACATTAGTATAGAATAAAATGTACCTAGAAAGTAGTTTGCAAGTAGTGTGTGTAATTTGATATATAGCTATAGATAGGCTCTGAGACGCCGTTGCAAGAATTGTGTACATAATGTTCTATAGTTATTTGTAAGACTCATTGACAGGCTTCCATTGTACTCTTCCCTTTTATGTATTGCCAGATATTGTGATCCCAATAACAATTCGTTTAAAGGAGTCTGCTTAAAAAAAAAAAGGAAAGTCAGACGGGAGAATACAGCAGTTCCTGTGTAATTAAGACGAAGAAAGCAGTGCATGGATAGGAATCTGTAGCAAGGAGGCAGACATTAGGTTAAGGTAATGAAAGTCATCCCAGTGGACACATGTAGTATGAGAAGACACCTGCAGACTGTAACTGGGGGTCCCATAATGTTTTAAACTCCTTCCTGTCCATATTCACTGGAGCATGTGTTATACCATTTCTGGTATTTGTCAGCTTCCAGTGACATTGCATTCTGCTCCTCTAAGTCCAATAGCCAATAGGAGTTCACTATACTCAAGCTTGCTGGAGTACACCAAGCAATTGCAATCAGTACTGCGTGCTGCTTATTACTATCCGTTAAACAGTCAGCAGCAATTAGAAAGGATGATCGTTATACAGGGGTAAGCAGTCTTATGCATCTTCTTTAGGTCTCCAGAGGGAATCGGTATGCATTACCGCCGACAGCGAATGCCCGGCATGGGTGAAGATCCCGACTGCAGCTAAAAGGTAAGTAACCCTCCCTTAGGGGTGCCTAACCCTAACTTCCCCCTCAGTGCCTAACCCTAATCCCCCCTCTGTGCCTAAGCCTAACCCCCCTTCCCCGCTACCTAAACCCAAATCTCCCAGGGGGGGGCCTAACCCCAAGTCCCCCCCGGGAGCCCCTAACCTAAAACCCCCTCAGCTGTCCGCGCCCGGCTTACCTTTGATCGGGATGTCGGGCTCCCAGCGTAGGGGTTTCACTGCCTGTCATTAGACCCTTGCCGTGATTAGACAGACGGGAAGCCGGCGGCTGGGATTGTGTCCGTCGGCTTCCCGACTGCTTCCCCTACAGAGACTGGGAGAGGTATTACGCTTATCAAGTGGAGATAGTTAACCTTAATGCATGCAAAGGCTTTCCCATCTTAACTAAGCAAGACATTTCATATATTTGTCACATGAACAAGTTTATACTTCTTAGAAGGCAATTTCACTTGTGAGCAGTATTCATTCTTCAACATAAGCCTATATTCAATTACAGGGGAAAAGTCAGATACTTTTCGTCTATTGCACTTTCCGCCGCAATCGCCTGTTTGAGACGCAAATTTGTGGCATGCGCATCCCCACAATCCACCCTTTTCAATTGCAGACAAGACAAAAAAGCAAATAGGTGAATGCATTACAAGCGGAAAGTACTAAATAGATTGGGGGAATCAGCCTGTACCCCAAAATAGGACACACGGACACTGGAAATGATTACAGAGGTGTACTATTAGCCATAACAAACATACTTTGTGTCCTTAAGTTGTGTTAAATGCTTTCTAGACGCATATATGTAAAAGTGGTGGAGACTGATAGAAAACAGTATTTTTTGGTGAAAATAGTCCAGTAAAATTTGGGGTACTTGAAAATGGGTGCTAGCATATTTTTGTGTCTCCAAAATGCACTTGTAAAAATGTGAAAAATCCACCTGCTGCATGCACCTGCAATCCTAAAACACCAGACCCATCCTTGCAGCCCCCAAAGAAACCTATTTTGTTACATTTTATCCTGGTCTCCCCACTTTTCATTTTCGCCCCAAAAGTGACTTTTTTGGGGTGTTCTACGGTAATTTATTTTTTTTCTGCCGATTTCTCCTTTTGGGAGGGGGTCAAAAGAGTTCTGAATCAATTCCCCACATTTGCACCCCAAAATAGAGATTTCACTTTTTTTCACCTGCCATTCAATGGAGAAACTTTCCTGCCTGTTTCAGTGCATTGAGCCTCCGCTTAGGCGAATTGGTCCCGGAATTGAATTTGGAGCTAAGATGCAAACAGGCGACAAGCGGCAAAACTTTTGCGCGGATCGCGGCTTTTCACTTCTAAATGACCAGGCCCATAGAGAGAAATCTATAATATTGTGTAATCCTGTATTGGTAACAGTTCCTGAAATAAAACGGATTGTTTAACAAAATATTGGCTAACAACTAGCATATGTTAAAAAAAAAAAAAAAAACACTATGAAAGCAATTAAATAATTTGCTCCAAAATTACTATGTTGACATTAAAACCGCCACACCTGATGGATGCTGAAAGTCAGTGTGAGTTTGCACTGTGTCAAGGCCTTGATGACGAGCTGCAGCCTGATAAGAGTTGCTACTGTAAGCTACCCAACATTACCTACATCCAGAGGAGGATCCTTTCAGTGTAACAGCTCAAAAACTGGACTACTCTGTTTGCAAACCCACGCTGAATCATCCTGCATCTGGTATGGGGGATTATTTGGGCCCATTTATTCATGCTCCATTGAAGCTCAATATTATCAGCACTATACACTACTACGCCTCCTGGGGGCCCATTATATTGTGTTTTACTTATGTATGCACTTTATGTCAACATAGGCTAATTTTGTAGCGAATTTCATTGCTTTCATACTTTCTTTTTTTTATCTTTGAACATGTGCTAATTGTTATCCAATATTTTGTTCAATAATCAGTTCTATTTCACAATTATTAATCATTTGTCTTAAGGATATATGCGATAGCAATACAGTATTATACTGAGTTATAGAATTCATCCTGATCACAAGTGAAATTGCTTTCCAAGAGAAGTATACTCCTTTTCTCATCTTCGCCTCGCCTCATTAGCACCAGGGACTCTAAACCATTATTTTCTTTGTGTTTAATACATTATGAGGTTTAGGGTTACCCTGAGTATATGAGTTAGGCTGCTTTTTGGCTGCGCCTGGTTTCTTGCATATTTGCCTTTTTCCCATATCTTCAGCTTGGATGCTTTTTACAAAGTAAAGCTGTGTCTGACGGCAGCAGCAAGATGAATGCTGGGCTCATGGTAAATACAGCATTGATACACTGCCTTGTGATTTACTTATACACTAATCTTAAAATGATCTATACGTTATGGAATGCAGTGATCCATGCAACCAGAGAGCCACATACTAAAAGCCATAAGGCCTTGCGCATATGGACATTAAGTAATTAAACATTAGTAAAGACTTCTTAAAGCACATTAATGCCAAATGGTCCATGCTGGCAATAACTTTTTGAAAGTACGAGTCCTAAAAGCCCTTATGATCATTTTCAGTATTCTGAAACACAAGATGAGGCTTGCAGAAGTTTAATATAAATATTTAAAACTTCAAGTAACCCAAAATGAAGTTTTGTGAGAAATTAAAAGTCAGGAAAAAAAAAGATGACAAGTGGTTCTTTACCACACGAGCAGGTGCTGGAAGAAAGGAGTCTAGCACAGGCATAACACTGACCTTCCATTGGTCTCGAGGAAGTAGCTTCACAACCACCACATCTCCATTCAGAGCCCGGTTCCTGGAAACTACCCCATCGATAAATAGGTCTCTCAGGCCATCCTAAGCAGCAAGAAAAAAAAAAGAAGTGTTTTAATACAATCAGAAAGAAAAAAAAAAAAAACACACCCGTTATATTTATTTATTACCAGTTATTTATACAGCGCACACATATTCCGCAGCGCTTTACAGAGAATAGCTTACCATTCACATCAGTCCCTGCCCCAGTGGAGCTTACAATCTTACAATCTATATTCCCTACCACCTGCTCGCAAACATACACACTATGGTCAATTTTGAGGGGAGCCAATTAACCTACCAATATATTTTTGGAGTGTGGGAGGAAACCGGAGTACCCGGAGGAAACCCACGCAAGCACAGGGAGAATATACAAACTCCACAAAGTTAGGGCCGTAGTGGGAGTTGAACCTACGACCTCAGTGCTGTGAGGCAGTAACGCTAACCATTACACAGTCTGTGCTGCCCATATCATGACCATCATTAGGACTGTCTGACAGCAGTTACCAGTGAAATAAAATGCAATAGCTAGAAAATAAGAGGTTTGATATGAAAATACAAAAGGGACTCTGTACAGGAACATTTTCGTTATTAAGGGTAGTGTCATGTAGTGCAATGTTACAGCAAACAGTGTGAATAGTGTTTTCATCGATTAACCAGGAATGCCTGTGTAGGCATTGATTTTCTATTTAAGATTAGAGCTAGACTCCCCCTATACATGAATGGACAATTACCCAAGTGTTACCTAATGATTTCCTTTACTCGGTTCATTTAATGGTCACTAGCAGATGTATAGATAAAAGGCATTAGTAATAACAAAGTTAATTATGGCTTTCAATTAAATTGTTCCAAATAGAATCCTTGGGGTTTATTTAGTTAAGTTGATTTCAAGGCCTCTCATTATCTTCATTTTAGCTGCTATAACAACGGTAATTGGTAAAACTGAAAAGCCTCCTTTTAGAAACCAAAACATTCATGAGAAAAACGTGAAGGTGAAAATTGTGGGGAATAGGGGAGCTCTAAAATGAGCAGAAAACATGCTGAAATACCATTAAAATCTATTGCATATACCCCTATAGGTCTCATAGCAGTAAATATGGTAAGGAAAGTGGACATTTGGCTGTAACTATTTTATGGACATTGTTGCCACAGGATATGAACATATTATTGATTTTAAGCAATGATGGTCAGACAGGCCTTGCAGAAAGGATACACATGCCAGGGATTAGGCTGCTACAATTGCAGAAATGACAAACTGATGGTACGTTAATGAAACGAAGTTCCAGTTTGTCGCAAATGAATGTATAATATGCAAACTGGTCATTACCCAGTACAAAACCTTTTATTTTATATAACCTAATCTGAGGAGTGACATGAGCCCATAACTGCACATTATTCCCACCAAAGCATGAATATCATCCTTAATATCTCATACTACCTTATCGGTTAAACTGGGGTCTTTCACCAACACAATTATGGATAACATTTTATTCAGTAAACTGATTAGATGGAAATCTGCATAAACAATAGAAACACCTCTTCATTTCCTTTTCATGTCTCCTCCTAAATAGTGTCATTAAGTTCAGCCCATCACTGGCAGAGAAATAGTGCTAAGGTGCGTACACACTAGACGCTTTTACACGATTCGCCTGATTTTGGTGAATTGGAACAAATCTTGTAAAATATGTCCAAATCTTGTGTCCACTCACGATGCCGATGCGAGTACCCGTGGGTCGTACATCGCATCTTCAGATCTTTCCTACTGCAGGTAAGATCTGCCAATCTCATACACGATTTGGTGCAATAGATAGATTTTGTGCAACATAGATCTTTAGCCAGACTGGCCACTTTAGCACCATATCGTGTCCTGGAGAGCCTGGGAGCTGCCGGGGAGAGTTCAAGGGAAATAGCTCACGATATAGCACTATGAGCACATAGTCTATTGTGAAGGCACCTTTAGGGAAGAAGCCAGCAAAGGGAAATTATCCCTTAATCATGGGCTTCAAAAAATCTCACACCTAAGTGTAAAGCACAACAGAATATGCTGGTGCTATATAAATTAGTGATACAGCCTGATGTCTGAATCCACATATGGCACAAGTCACAGACTCACTAAGAATACTGAACCACCAGGAAGAAATCCATAAGGTCGGGGACACACACACACAGTTGAATAAAACGACGGACAAGGGGTAAAGCAAGTGCCAATGATCAACCTAAATATTGCTCATTGAGCTGTGATGCAGTGATATTGGTTTATAACTCAATTGTTCACCCGGACTGGTAAAGAAATAGTGTAATTCAGTGGTTCCCAAACTGGGTGTCCGCAGGATACTTGCCTAGGTGACCCAGGAACAAAATCAAATTATTATGGTTACTGTGATTGGCAGCCACCAGAACAATATAAGGACAAACAAATGTAACCCTGTCCACCACCACATAACTGAACCGAAGAATGACTGGTAAGAACATACACGTAATTTAATAATTTTTTTAAGAAACTTGTGGCCTGAGGTGCAGTGAAAAGAAAAATGCTGATACTCTACGGCACCATAATTCAAGAAAGTTTGGGAACCAATGGCGTAATGGTCTATAGTCAGTCGACAACCAAAAACACACAATATGGATTAAAGGCCAATCGGGTCCTTTGTTCTGCACAAATCTAATTGGATTATAGTTGATCTGAAAAAAATAAATAGGTTAGTGATAAAAAAAAAAAAAAACTGGACCACAGACAGCTTTTGGAGGTATCACACTGTGGCACGTCATCAATGGAAATCCCTGCTGCCAGAAGAAATAGGGATAATTTAAATTTAGGAGACCTACTCTGCATTTTATGCTTTCCTCCACCCAAAATATAACTGGTAGTTTACCAAGTGCCTAAATGGTATCTCACAAAGAGTGGAGCTTGCACTCATTTGAGATCCTATTTAGGGAGTGGAGGTGTTACATTTCATTTTGAGCTAATCTCATAAATGTTCAATACAAAATAACCTTATAGATGAAAATGCTCCAGAAACCATTTACAAAGTGTAGTTGTAGTAGTAACAATCTGGCTATAATATACTTTACAGTGAAAACACAAATTAGAAGACTCAGATTACAATTATTTTGCTCCCTAGAACATAGACATTGTATTTACCCACTCCCTCACTGTTGTGTTCACTTCAAACCGAAGAGACAATTCTTTTTTGATGGCACCCAAAAAAACACATTTCAAAATAAAAAATTTTTTTTTTTTTTAAAAAGACGCTACAAGTAATGGTATCCAATTCACTTGCTAGCACATGCCATGACATGTTGTTAAAAGTCCAATGTGAGTTTTGACAAACATTTATTTTTCTTTAGCACTTGGACACTTCTGGAACGATGAACAACAAAATATGAAAAAAATAACCTGTAAAATATTTAATAAGAATTTGCTTCAATTAATGTTCCAATTATGCACACACTTTCAACAGTGGTGCAGCTTTCTGCACTGGGGCTTCTGACTTTGTGGGTTGTGTGCATTTTTGTTTTTTTGAGAAGGCCAAATATGGACAGCCATCTGCCCTATAGTTGTTGCATACTCACTCAGAGTCAATGCTTCCAGTTTCACAATGGATAAAGAGAAACAGGTTGCTCATCTCGGTTATAAACTATGACAATAAACAGGAGAGTTCACATTATGCATTTTTAAGAATATTAAAACACCAAGAACATCCAATAAGTTGTCAGAACTCAGTTAAAAAAATAAAGTAATTCTAGATCAGAGTCTTTAGTTAGCAGTTTAGTCACCAGCTGAAAATATTCCACATCATAATAGAATTGTATTTACCAAAGGTTGTATCTATAATCGGAACCACAAGACATATGGCCAATAATGGCTTGAAGAAAAAGATCTTATCTATAACAAAGGTCATTTAGATACAGGCTTGGAGGGACTCTAAAAGAATATTTGTGTAATTTTCAATTGTTTACAGTACTGTAGAACAGATTGCGGCTCTAGAATTCTCAGATTGAATTAAGGAGGTTATTTATCTTTATTGAAGAGCTCACTGTTTACATCCCCCAGAGCCCTTCTCCTTATATGAGGTGTGGCAACAGTGACTATATCATAGCTGGGGGCATGGCCTAATGCAAGGGACCTGTAGCATGACTGGGAACGGAGTATGACCAGGTGTGTAAAAGGAAAAAAATACAGCAAAGCTCAGACAAATTAAATCAGAAACCTCTAAAATATTCCTAGATTATGCAGGTAAAGCACACAGTATAAATCCTCACATGGGGAGCCACCACAGAAATATGAACTTTAGGGCCTACTTAAAAATTGTATTAAAGAAAAAGAAAGGATTGCGCTGGTAAACAGATATCCTGGAATGCAATTGATATTCTACATATAAATATTTATTGGAAATCTAACAAATAAAATGCTATTAAAATATGCATAAAAATACGATTTTTACTCACTGTAAAATCTCGTCCTCAGAGTCCATCTGGGGGATGCCTTACATCTGGGTTACGTATAGTGGTGGGTGGAGTCGGACACTAGCTAATTGAAAACTGGCTCCCACTGCCTATATAACCCCTCCCCTTCCGCCGTAAGCTCAGTCTAATGTTTAACAAGAGGAGAGCCACGGAAAGAACTGAGAAGCCAGAGACCAACAGGTATCTAGTATGAAAAAAATCAAAGGAAGAGATTTTACGGTTGAGTAAAATTTGTATTTCCTTTATCATCCGTTTTGGCGATATACCACAGAAAGCCAATTAAGAAAGGGGAGGGGGGGGGGGCATCAGAACCGACCGCTCTAAGAATTTTCCGCCCAACACTGGCATCCCTTACAATGTATGGAAGCTGTAAAATTTTGTGAAAGTGTGTTCAGATGACCAGGTAGCTGCTTTGCAGAGCTACTCAACCGAGGCACCACGCAGTACAGCCCGAGAGGTTCCGACAGCACGAGTTGAGTGAGCCCATATTGAGGCCGGAGTGGACACATTCGAGGACAAATATGCCTGCCTAATGGCAGAAGTGACCCATTTGAGGCAGACCAACCTCTTTTTGGTGCATTGATCAACAACAAGGAATCCGTACGCCTCAAAGACCCAGTGTGCGCCCAGTAAATGCGTAATGCACGTACCACATCCAACTGTGCTAAGGAAGAAGATTCACTAGTCACTGAATTCTGGCAAAAAGCCAAAAGGACAATATCTTGGTTAATGTGGAAAGCAAACGCCACTTTTTGCAGAAAGGAAGGTTTAGTGCGTAACCCTACCCTATCTTCATAAAAAATAATAAGCGGAGCTTTACAGGAAAGAGACACTAATTCAGATACCCTTCTGGCCGAGGCAATGGCCAAAAGGAAAACAACCTTCAGAGTGAGATATTGCAATTCTATAGACTCCAAAGGCTCAAATGGTGCCTTTTGAAGAGCCTCCAAACTAAATTCAAGTCTCAAGGAGGAACTGGTGGGGTATGAGGATGCTGTATGCCAAGAAACCCCTGCAAGAAGGTCTGAACTTCCGGAATGGTGGCCAATTTCCTTTGACACAAGATCGATAAGGCAGAAATTTGTCCCTTAAGAGAGGACAATTTCAGATCCTTAACCAACCCCTCTTGCAGAAAAGACGGCGATACACTCAGAACTGTTCCGGTTTGAACTTGTGTTGTTCACACCAAGAAATATATATCTTCCATATCGATGATAGATCAGGGAAGTAACTGGTTTACGAGCCTGTATCATGGTTTTCACCACAGACTCTGAAAACCCCTTGGCCCTCTGACTGCATGGTTCTTGAATCCAAAATTCAAAGCCAAGCGATGCAAATTGGGGTGATGGCATGGACCCTGCAGCAACAGGTCTGGACGCAGATGGTACTGAACGTCTGCCAACATGTTCTGAAGAACGGCGAACAACTGATGGTGCGGGCAGTCTGGAACCACCAGAATGACCGGCTGTGCCACCTGTCAAATCTGCTGAATTACCCTTGGTAACATTACCAGAGGAGGAAAGATGCTGGAACACTCAAGATGCTGTCATGGCATCCACCAGAAATGCCTGAGTATACCGGGACCGAGATCTGTACCTTGGAAGCTTCCTGTTGAGACGAGAAGCCATTAGAGCTAAGTCTGGAGATCCCCATCTGGCAATTATTTCTGCAAACACCTCCTGGTGTAATTCCCTTTCTCCTGGGTGCACACTGTAGTGACTTGAGAAGTCCACCACCCAGTTGTCCACCCATGGAATGTAAACTGCTGAAATAGCCAGAACCCTATTTTCTGCCCAATGAAGGATGTGGAAAACCTTCATTTCTAGCCGTGTGTGCCACCCTGCTTGTTTATGTAAGCAACTGCTGTGGCATTGTCTAATTGGTTTCGTGCTGGTAAATTCTTTAGATATTTGAACTGCCCTTAGTTCCAGTATATTGATAGGAAGAGCAGTCTCCTGGAGAGACCAAAGCCCTTGTGTCTGTCCAGAACCGCTGCCCCACACCAGCCTGTTAGGCTGGCATCTGTGGCGACAATGGTCCAGTCCTTTTCCAACAATTGGCAACCCTTGTTCAGATTTGCATCCTGTAGCTACCAATGAAGAGAACGCAGAGTCTGTGGTGATAATCTGAACACCCGACTGTTTAATCGAGGGTCTGGTTTCACCCATCAATGAAGCAATTGGTTCTGTAGAGATCGGGTGTGAAATTTGGCAAAAGGAACAGCTTTGAATAAAGCTACAGTTTCCTCCAATATCTGCATAGCCATTAAACCCGAGATATGAGAAATCTGTAAAAGTCCTAAAACAGGATTAAAGATCCTGGATCTTTGCCTGTGGAAGAAAATAAATACTCTGACACTGGGTGTCAGAGAAGACCCAAAAATACCATCTTCCGAGATGGAATTAAATCTGATTGGGAAAGTTGATGATCCAGCCGATCTCTGGACATGCCTATTGTAATCGGAATATGTTGTTGTACTAGAGCCATTGATGGTGACCTTAGCAACAAATCGTCCAGATAAGCCAACACATTTATCCACCCTCTCCTGAGTAGGGACATCATGTGTGCCATAACCTTGAAAATACTCCGGGGGTAGAGGCCAAACCAAATGACAGGGCTGAAACTGAAAATGCGGATGCCTCACTACAAACCGCAGAAGATGTTGATGAACATTCCAAATAGGAATATGGAGGTAGGTATCTTTTATATCTATGGAGGCCAGAAAATCATCTTCCTGGACCAAACAAACAAAGAACTTCCTTCAAAAGGCAATGACTCTAAAGCATGTTTTGATTCTATGTCTGCCTTCCATTTTTTAAGCCATAGAGAAAACCTGTCAGAAACAGCTAAGGATGAAATATGAGACTATCTGAATAGTATCTCATAAAGTGTCACCTATACAGATTAAGCTGGGTACACACGGACAGATATATTGGCCGATCAATTGATCGGACAATCTAGTGCCAGTCAGACAGAGTGTACCAGCGATATGTCTGAACGACGTCGTTCAAACATACTGTGTCGGCTGTGCTGCACAGCCAATGGACAGATATAGCTGTCCATCGGCAAGTGTGTATGGGCAATCAGCCGATCACCCGCACACATGCGGCAGCCGCGGGGAGAGGTTCGCAGCACGACCCCCTGGCCAGCGGGACCCGCAGCTGCCTGGAAGAAGAGGGTCATTCAGTGTATATGAACGACCATCATCTACAGATATTTCTGCAGAGATATCTGTACACTGCAATATCTTTGCAGTGTGTACCCACATTTAAAGCTTCCAAAATCTGATCAGTTAAGGAGTTCGCCTCAGATTCATCCCCTGATGGATAAATCAGATGATTACTGGTTTTAAAAGGATCGATGGCCTTTACCACCAAGGCACTGGCCAGAATTGGCCGTGGCGATACTCCTGACAAGGTGAATGAAGGAATGAGGCTGTTCTAAAATCTTTAATCTATAGGATGTTTAATTGCTACAGACAGTTGTGGGAATAACCATATTCCGGACCAACCTAGTAATAGGAGCATCCACCATGGGTGGAACTTCCCATTATTTGGTATCCTCTTCTGAAAAAAAGATGAAGACCCTTATATTTTTTGGAATATGAAATTTTGAATGAGGTTTTAACCAGGCTTCTTTTAATATTTCCTCAAAATTTGAAAATTATGGGAAAACTGAAACCGGTTTCTTCTTGCGTTTAAAGAAACTGCACTAGTCTCTGGCATAGATGCAATCAGGGAGTCTCTGCAGTTACAGGAGAAAGCTATCAACATGTGACTGCTTTTTAACAGCTGTGCTCATGCAGATGGTGCCATTTTATTTAGAGACTTCGCCACCTGAGCAAGACATCGCCCCATATTTTGGGCCCATCTGTGCTCTACCGAGGGATCAGCCAAAGGAGGAGCTTGAGCACACGGTATCATAACTTTCCTGAAAGTGACGTAATTCACTAATGGCATCCGCCATAGTTTTAACCCAGTCATCACCGACTGTTCAGCCAAATATCCAGATAATGAAATCCCCTGTGAACAACCAGCACAGAGCGACCCTTAGTCCGTACCTTTTGGTAATTTTTGCTCACATTTTGTACAAATATAAACAGGGACTTGCTTAGAACCCTTGTCTGACTTATCCACACTCAGGCAAAAAAAAAAAAACACAAGTCTACTCTAAACAGATAGCTACCTAAATTCTCACAGAAAAAGTGTAGCCCTGAATGAATAGAAAAGACAGAGGTTAATGAAGACTTCTATTCACCCATTTGTTTTAAATGTTAAAAAAACCCTGACCCTTCAGACCAAATTCTCTTTACCTTAGGTAAAATAAAATGTCACACACACACACACACACACACACACACACCTGCAAGTTACTGCCTATCAGTGACAACAGTGCAGTAACTATGCTCATCTTTAAATAAGCCTACAACACCAGGATAAATTCACAATAGTAAAATTCCCAACTGCTCAGCTTGTCAGGTTTCCCCCAGGGCATGCTGTGACTTCCAATGGACCTTTACAGCAGCCTGTATTAAAATAAACTACCTGGGGGAGTGGAGGCGTGGCCGGCCGAAGGGTCCTGCTAATTCAGGACACATATAATCATATCCTCCAGCATCCGCGGCCCGGCCTGATGACGTACCCGCTGCACGACTACACACGCAGCGGCATCTGCTCACTACTGTCACAAAGCCTCTGGCGCTCTCAACGACGTCACCCACCACGTGCTCTTGTGCCACAGTGCTCTACTGATTCCGGCCACCTGTCTTAAGGTGGATACACACCTAGCAGATGTATCTGCAGATGATGGTCATTCAGTGTATATGAATGACCATCATCTTCCAAGCAGCCGCGGGTCCCACTGGCCAGGGGGAAGTGGGCGCTGTGATGTTCTCCCTGCGGCTGAATGTGTACGGACAATGGACACATCTGCAGAGAAGTATCGGTCCATCGGCTGTGCAGCACAGCAGACGCGATATGTCTGAATGACTACGTTCAGACATATGGCTGAAGGGCACCAGAAATATTGGCCGATCAGTTGATCAGCCAATATATCTGTCAGGGCATACCCGGCTTTAGTCTCCGGCCTGGAAACTACTTGTGGCCCCACCTGCTTACGTCACCGCTGTGCATCTACACGTGCAGCAGTGTCCTGGAACTACTTGAATGAGTAATTTAAACAGGCCTATATACTTAGATGCTCCTATTTTTATGTGCTTTTATTTTTATGTATTTTTTATTAGCATTCTATATGTTAAGACTACCAATAATTATTTATATGTGGAATATCAATTTCGGTCCAGGATATTTGTTTAGCAGCACAATCCTTTCTTCTTCTTTAGTACATTTATATAAGGGATTTTGCCAATGTTCCCTTTTTTTTATTGCAGCAGGTAAACTTGATTGAGCTCACCAATTTGTTCATCAGTGCTTGGATAATTTTTAGGATTTTCCTACTTAACAATTGGCCCATTATAGAATAGTTATTTTACTCTTTATTATACCCATATGGTGCATAGTAAAAGGGGTGCCTAGTCTAGTAAAACCCAGAATTACCATGAGATCAAAACATGATTCAATATAAAAATTGCCTTAATTTTATCTAGTTCCGCAAGCACTAGCAAATACATTTTAGCGCATTGCTTTGATCAGCCATCTGCAACTTCCTGACAAAAAAAAAGTGCTGAGAACACAAAGTATTCTGTAACAAGTATTAGAAACTATTTCAGAATGGTTAAAGAAAGCACATATGAGCTTAAAGAATTTGACTGCACACGCTGCCTTAATGTTGAGCAGTAAGAGTCCGTGTGTAGCTGAAACAGAATGTTCCTTGAGACTCTGGAAAGCAGAAACAATCTGATTGGGACAAGAGCTGCAGCAGCTGTGCACGCTGCCTCCCATGACTTGATGCAGAAGGATTGCTAAACTGTTTTTTTAGTTGAGTCGCAATGAGAACAGGTTTTTGCACATGTTCTGAAAGCAAAAAAAGGTGGATACAAAAAAAATTAATTTAAAAAAAAGCCCATTAACAGTGTCAAAGCAAAAACATTCCATATTATTTCATGTATCTGATAGAACATATTAAGTGCAATTGTAAAGCCAAACCTACAGGCAACAGGTTATAGAACCTGCATACATTTCAATCAGCTTTGGAGCCCTGAACTGTTAACACCAACATAAATCTGGACCCTTTATCATTGGAATGGCAGCATAAGATTATACTTGTCTGCTGCATTGTGGCCCAATTTCCATTCACCCACTGACACCTATCACAGGGTAGGACCAGTTTACGCCTTACACTCCCATCAAGCAAAAGCCACACAGAGAAAGTGACACACGGACAGATCCGTAAATAGAAAACCCTTTCACGCAACTGCTGTGTGTGATGTATGTCCTCCCAGAGCTCTGACTCTTGGAACATGGGAAGAACCACTGAAAGCCTAATAACTCACACAGGTGACTCACTGTGTAAGAGTCCATTTCCAAATCACAAAAAGCCTGTGATAGGCATTATTGATCTTGATCCCTTGTTCAACAAAGGGCAAATACATAGTAGAAAGCACAGGATGAAGCAGTAAGGAGTGGGGAAAAGAATTGCTGCACCCATTCTCAGTTCTTTTCTCCGTGAAGTCTCCGTGTATAAATTCTACATTTAGCATCAAGACTGTGGGAAACAGTCACTAGCCTGTTAGCATTAGACATGTCCATTAAATAGGCCTTGTACTTTATATCTGAATAAACAATGGAAATTGGCTACAGAAACAGAACACAGTTAGAAGGCAAAACCGTTTAAAGACAGATTAGTTTAAATTACTGGAAAATGAAGATACCAAAGCAGGGATACACGAAAAGGGTCTAGTTACATTAACTGGTGGTCCCAAGTCAGCTGCTTCATACACACTGCTCCCTACAGATCAGCCCATACATTAAGCAGGTATGATAAAAGACTCTGGATTTTATGTAAGATAGATACAACTGTATTATTGAACTCAGTTATATTAACCATCTGCAAGCGGGGACATCGCCAAATCTCCCAATAGGACAGAGGGATACTTTATACGGACCCTAGGACTTATCTTACCGGTGATGGCAGGAATGCTTCATGGAATTTCTTGGGATTAATCCTCAGGGAACCCTAGAGAACAAATGTAGAGCAGTATGAGTTTTTTTTTCTTTGCTTTACACGGTGTGCTATCTGAGCGTGCACCATATTAATATAAATTAAATTTTAAAAAAATAAATAAAATCTGCACATTTTTTTTTACATATTACATGACTAGCAATGTGACTGGTTGTGGCATGGAATGAGAAATCTAAAACATTTACTACGTAAACCAAAAGCAAAGTATTCAGAAGATGTTGTTTTTATTTAGGCTGCTACATTATGAGATCATGTCAAAAGGACTGCTCAGGTGCAGTGTTCCCATCAGAAGAAAACTTTATATTCCTAGAGTGGTTATTTTATCCTGGCTGACACATGTTTCGCTTCAACCCATCTGCAGGTTCAGAGTTTCCAAGACAGCAAACAGAAGTTTGCCCAAGATTTTGACAGACCACATGCCTGCAGCTGCTTGTTTGACTTGCTAGATTTGGTCTTCAAGCAGGTTTATGGGCTCTTGGCCACTAAAAATCAACATGCTGTAATACAAAACACAGAGTACACCCAAAAGCTTCCAAATACCGCTTTCAGAATCAAACATAACTGGAGATACAAGAACAGTTACCTTTCCCCAGTCCCACCTGTGGGAAATTACAATACACGTTACGTAACATGCTTTACTTCCGTTCCTAGTAAGCAGAAAAAAAAAAATGGGAGGATGAGAGCAGTGCACTCTACCTTCTGTAAAGCACACATGACATCACCCGCTCAACTCTGGAAAACATTTACTTCAATTTTAAAAAGGGAAGAGTATTCTTTAGTTTTTATTTTTGCTTTGCTTATTAAAATAAGTATTATGCAGAAGTCATTTTCATACATAATGAGCAGAGGTGGCATGTAATTACTGAGATGTTGGCTTTGCCAGTATTAGAGAACAGTAGCAGTAATATAGTCTGTGCTTGCAATCTCATTTCGGTATCCGCTATCACAAAATGAATACCAAAACCACAAAAGGGACAGCTACAGATGTGTCCACATACATCTAGCCTCCTTGCGCGTTTAACAGCCCTTCTAGTTGCGCCATGCCGTAGCGTGACTCTGTAGCGCCAAGCGTTTTTTTGTGCAACTTTTTACCTTTAAATGCGTCTTATTCACACAGTTATGCGCATAAAACGCAGCTTCTGCCGATTAAAATGATATGCGGCATGTCTATGTTCTGTGTGCAACTTCGGGTGCATCTGCATGCTAAACATTACGTTCGTGTCACAGCCGCTGACTCAGACGTAGCATTTTACATGTAGATACACCCACAGAACATAGGCATGCCGCGTATCATTTTAATCAGCAGAAGCTGCTTGTGTGTTTTATGCACAAAGCTGTTCGAATAAGACGCATTTAGGGGTAAAATGTCGCACAAAGACTGTCAGCGCTATAGAGTTACACGGCACTCACGCGTTGTGTAATGCGATTTGTAGCGCACGGAGGATAGATGTATGTGGATACATCTGTATGACTAAATAGCAATTGCTATTTAGGGCCATATTCAATTAGGCAGCGAAAAGCAGTTATCGGCGATAATTTATCGTCGATGACGTAATTTTCACCATTTTCACTTTTCCCCATACTCAAATGGCAAAAAACGGGGATAACTTTTCACCATAGAATAGGTGCCGAAAAAAAAGTGCAGATGGGGGTTTTGGGATACAGACTTTAAGTACCATGCAGCCCTTGGAATGTCCCCTAAAAGTTATGTGTCAAAACAATTCTAAAAAGTAGCATAGGACACCCCAAAAAAATGGTTGCGGCAGGTGGATCATCTAAGAATTTTTAAAGATCACTATAGGGACTTCAAAATATGCTTGCACCCATTTTCATGTACCCCAAATTTGATGGGACTAGTTATTTAAAAAAAAAAAAAAAAAAAAAAAAAAAATGTTGCTAAATGCTATTCTTCAAAGACGCATAAAAGCACCTGCCGACACTGTTTAAAAACCCCAAATACCTTCAGCAGGCCAATTCGGGGGTATCCACAGTGATCCCCATGTCAGACCATTTTTTTTGGGGGGGGGGGGGGGGGGGCGGGGTCGGGGGGTTTTTGACAGGCTGATTTCCCCAAAAGTGTCAGGACTTTGATACTTACTTTTTCGTCGGGTCCAGTTTTTGACAATTCCTAATTGACTACGAGGATATGAGGGCTCGCGCCAGATACTTTATCCCCAGGAAAACCTGCGATGACAGCGAAAAGTCCGACCCCGGACTTTGCGCCTCTATTTGAATATGGCCCTTAATGTCAAAAGGAAATTTACTGTGACAATCTTAAGATTCCATGGCAATGACATTTAGTTCACTATCGGAATATATGCTCTCAATGTGCAAGATTCAATTCCAAGTCAGGCTTCTCTTTAACAACCAATTAACGCACTTAAAATTTATATCTGAGCAGATGGGTCCAATATCTTTCCCTACCAAAAACCTATTTAACATGTTCCTCATTTCACACTGTGATCTCATATTTGGAACAAGCTGCAATTCCCATCTGTACAGAACAGATGTTTTAGTGTAGAGTGCTCGGTGGGGTGGAGTGTAGGTCTGTCCAGTGAGGACTAGCGGGTCACTATGTCAAAAAAAGTATTAACTTACAATAAAAACTCAAAAATAGATTAAAGCTGCTACCACACAGCTTTGTTACCTATAAATAAGACAGATTTTCTGCATGGTAAATTAGTTACAAACTAAAGAACAAAAAAAAGGGTTTAATCTCAAAACTATGTTACAAGATGGATCAGACAACTAGATAATACATAAAGCAAATACTGGAGACCAAATGTACTCAATGCCCCGATTCACTTGTTTAAGATGCACTAATTAATGGGCGCCCAATGTTGCAACTCAATTGTCTTTGGGCACCCATTATCGCACGTGTTGTGCCCAATTAGACCGGGCTTAGCCGCAATAAATGGCTAAATCCATGTAAAGTCCTAGGGAACCCAAATAGTTTGGGCACCCAGACCACAGACTTGTCACATTTCTGCTCACCGGCAGCTGTTCACGCCCAAACTGAGCAATATTTGAATTGCTCCGACGGGCACCCAGCACTGACAACTGCAGGCGCCAACAACTGAATCGCCTCCAATGCGATTGTTAACCAAATGAGAACAGTACGCAATCAACCTCATGGCAACCTCCAAGTTTGATGCAGCATTCATGTTATGCGCTGATGAATATTAGACTACAAAAAAAAAACCTCCATATCGAAAACGTCAAATTGAAAATACAGGCAGCTCCTCAACCAAACACGACTGTCGCATTGCCTTATGTAAGGCTAGGATTTAAGGGTTTGCAAGTCAACCAAGTCATTTATGCCATACTCCCTTCCCACATATGTAGTGTTATTGATTCTTTACAAATGCTCTACAAGTGATCATGTGGTCTGTGTTCACTTCTGTAGAAAAATCAAATACATATATAAGAATATACAGAACATCTACCTGCATTGCATTATCTACAGTTACCATATAGAATGCATGGCATCTTCTGCACTTTATCCAAATGGTGGATTGACCAAATACTACAACAAACTATCTCTGCAGTGCTTGTAATGTTCAAAGTTACAGAATTCCAGAGAATAGTGTTTACAGTCATGTATACCTATCACCTGTATGGATGGCCACGGCAGCCAACCAATACCTACACTGACAGAAAACAAGAGGTAAAAAAAAGAAAAAAGCAATTTGGTTTTTAAAATTTTTCCCTGGAGGACCACACACTAACAGCATCAAACTAACAGCGTTCAATTTCTGAACACAAACAGGCTGACCTGGAAGTTACAGGTATCCCACAACGTTATTGACAGTTCCATGCCTAGACAATTGTGATCCCATCCTGCTCATATAGGACTATATTACTCATATACTAACAGTGGTGATAAGGCTGTACAAGCAGATCGTACAGCGGCTTAAAAGTTTTGCCACCCCCCTTTTGATTTCTTCTATTTAGCCATATTTTTCACACTTAATTTTCTCAGTTCTTAACAAAATACACCCTGAGCAAACTCCAAATACAGTTTTTAAAATGATCACTTCGTTTATTTCAGGGAAAAAAAAAAAGGTATCAAACACTAAATGGCCCTGCATGAAATAGTAATTGCCCCTTAATTTTTCATTCCATCAATGAACCAAAATTGAATTGATAAACGGGTTTAATTAGTCTAAACACAATCAGCCATCCCTGTTGAATCTAAACATCACTTAGACACTTAAGGTCTCTAAAAGCAGATCAGCAGATCAATATGCTGAAATAAAAAGAAATTCCAGCAGGGATGAAAAAGTAAATTATTAAAATATGTCAGTCTGGAAAAGGTTACAAAGCCATGTCTAAGGCTCTGGGACTCCAACGAACCACAGTGAGAGCCATTATTGCCACATGGAGAAAACTTGGAACAGAGGTGAATCATTCCAGGAGTGGCCGGACTGTCAAAATTCCTCCGAGAGTGTATTGACAACTCATCCAGGTCACAACAGAACCCAGAGGAACATATAAGGACCTGGAGGCCTAGCCCGCCTCAGTTAAAGTCAACATTCATGATTCCACCATATGAGATTGGGGAGGAAAATTGTATCCAAGGGAGAGTTTCAAGGAGAAACCCACTGCTAACCAAAAGGAACATAAAATGCTTCTCACATTTGCCAAAAAAAAAAAAACAACACATTGACAACCCCAAACATTTTGAGCTAATATTCTGTGGACTGAGGAGTTAAAATTTGAACTTTTTGGCAGACGTTGGTCCCATTACATCTGGTGTAAAGCTAACAGCATTCCACAATAAGAACAGCATACCAACAGCTAAACAGTGTTAGTAGTGTGATGCTGTGGGTATGCTTTGCCTCTTCAGGACCCTAGGCGACTTCTGCCCTCTAAGAGAAAATTGTGAGGGAAAATGTCTGGTCATCAGTCCTTGATATGAACCTCAGGCACAAATGGATTATGCAGAAAGATAACGATTCAAAGCCCAAGAGCAAACCCATCTCTGAATGGCTCAAAAGAAACAAATTAAGATTTTGGAGTGGCCTAGTCAAAGACTTGAATCCAATCGAGTTGCTGTGGCAGGACCTTAAAATGTGAAACACACCAGTGTGGCTGAATTAAAGCAATTCTGCAAAGAGTAGAGGGCCAAAATTCCTCAACAGCGATGTGAAAGAATTATATCCAGTTATCAGAAGCATGTGATTGCAGAAGTAGCTGCTAAAGGTGGCATAACCAGTTAACTTTAGGGAGGCAATTCATTTTTTACATTGGTGAGGTGTTTGATCATTTGGTTCCTTCAATAAACAAAATTAACTTGGGTTGTCTGTCTTGTATTCAATTTTGTTTAAATATCTGAAACAATTGTGACCATTTTAAAATAGATGAAAATCAAGAAGGGACAATAACTTTCACGTCACTGTGTAGTGCGTGGCATGAATTGCTGGGGGAACCACGAGACGCACGAGTTATCTTCACACGCCTGTTCATGTTATTGGCAGGGATCAATCTCAAAGTGTTAGTGGCGTAACACACCATTAAATAATGAACAGAAACGACTGGTGGTTGGATTGGATTTTAAAGCTGTATTATACAGTTTTCAGGTGAAAGATTGCAAATGGGTTGTTATGTCAATACTATTAAAGTCCGAAACCTTTGTAAGGTTCCTGTACAGTTTTCCCATCAGAGATATATGGTTTCTATGAGCCTTCAATTTGTACATTATATGCAACTGCTCCATTACCAAGTCTGGCGTCACTTTCCCTCTAGTTAGTTCTATTACTTAGTACTAAATCCAGCATAGTTTTCCCTCAAGTTCTGCCAGTAAGAAAATTATAGGACCCTAAAGTAGGTAAACAGGTTTCCTTTGAGTTATTACATGTTGAATAGTTACGCCAGTATTTAATTTGTCTAGATATATTTTCAAGGTCGGAAAACAAGGATTTTTCGCTGATATGTTTTTTTTATCACTGTATGAGGATTATTCAGCCGAAAATACATAGGATCCATGCTAATTTCATGGACATATGTGTTTTTGCCATCACGGCGGCAAAAATACAGCACTTTTCAGGGATTATATTTCGGGACACATCAGGCCCGAAAAAAACAACGCTCCGATAAGTGTTGGCGGTGGGCCGGACTTCAGGGCTAACTGGAGAGCCCACAGGGGATCCATTAGGAGTGGTAAGTTACCAATGCTAATTGGATACTGGCCTTAAAAATACCCACAAGTAGGACCACATTTTATTTTGCTGCCCTTCAACTTACAATAATTCCATCATCTCCCAAATTCATTAGCAGCCATGACTCACCCAATATATCTCAATTATCTTCCAACACCATTTAAAGCTAGCCTACCCTTTTGTAACAAAGCATTTATCATATAAATTACTTATTACACCGCACCTGTTCTAACTCCATCCCCTTTATTTCTTTCAACCAAGCTCTGTTCCCGTCCACATGGTTTCTTCCAGGCTGCCCCTTTGTTCCCATTTTAAAATATATTTTCTAGCCCTGTAAGCATCATTACCACCTCTTCCCTCTCTGCTACATGGTCACTGAAAAATGATGAGGGGGGAGTGAACAGAGATGTACCAATGCAGCAACTTATTGCATTACTATAATTTACATACTTGAATCAGTTCTTTTCTTTTCAGGCCTGCAGATACTTCCTCTACGGACAAGTAAGCTTCAAAGATGTTTCTCTTCCGTCCTTTGTTACGTTTTTTATCACTGGGGGTGGAGCCAGTACTGCGATTTGTACCTGTGGAACCAAAAATATGCACCATAAATTACCACCAGTAAGTGCTAATTACCTTCATACTGAGTATTGTCTCCAACTAACTATAGAGTAGAAAGCAAAATTAAAGATGCAGGGTTTTGTTTTTTTAAAAGGAACAATAAACAATATTCCTAATAAAACACTATAGAAAGAATGAAACAGAATCAGTGTCAAGCTGCAATCAAAATGCACAGAAAGTTTTAGTTTTACCATGGTCATACAAGGGAACAATGCTGATTTGGTCTAGTCTGATCAACACATTTATACAAAGTAGGACAATATTATTAGTCACATCAGTGTTAAGCAGGGCATCCACTATACAATTTTCTGTCAGATAACTGTCCACTCTGGCTGGTTGGAATGATAACCTGGTAATGTATGGGAGCAAATGACAGTCGATCATATGGTTTTAAACACTGAAAAAAAAAAATTGTTCAAATTGGTTACATTTGTGTGTTTTAACCAAATTGTCTGAACAACCATTTTTGGCTATTTTCCAGTGTTTGAGAGCAGATTGTCATTTGCTCCCATACATTACCAGGTTTTCATTCCAACCAGCCAGATTGGACAGATATCAGACAGAAAATTGTCTAGTGGATGCCCAGCTTATCTTATGTAATGTGCCTACAGATAGAACAAGACTGAGCGTAAATTTGTCAAAATGCTCAGCAAGTACACAACCATCAATGGAGTACGGATTTAAAACCACTGTCCTGTAGTTGCACCAAAATCTGTACGTAGCAATTGCCAGTTCCAAGTATCCGTTACAGCTGTAACACTTGAGAATAATGCAGATATTAGAGCAATTCACTTTAAATACCTCTTGTGGTTCCAGCCTGCACTGGGCTCACTATAAATTGTGCGTTATTCATACTCTCACTGAGGGACTCTGAAAGCTGTCGCTTCCTATCCACACTTGGGGGTGAGCTGGCACACTCCGACTGGTTTCTGATCCTGGAAAATCCTCGCTTGTCAACACCTGTAGTCATACACAGTAAGCAAAAGGAAACAAATTAATCTCATGTACAGTAGAATCAGGTTATTTCCAGGATGAAATATGAAAATGGAGCTTTAAGCCTGCAGAAAGGATCATAAATCCAACTAAGAATTAACAGACTTACAACTTGTTCATGCAGTAAATGCTTCTATACAATGGGACTCAATGATGCACACTCCGCGCACCCCAAACACGTCTGTTTTGCACCAGCCTACATAAAGGTGCATACCTACTGTAATTTCCAGAGACTACTCCGTATTTACAAGTGTTCTTAAGAGCAGAGAGATGTACTAGAGACTATTACCAAAAAAATGTAAAGCGTCACAAGAAAAGTCTACCACCAACCATTTACAACCAGCCTACAATTAACTTCCGTTAGCTCTTAATATAAGGCTCACTTTAGCCTCTTCCAATAAATCAGGGGCAAGAGGACACTTCTGTGTATGTGTAGTTTTCCATTAGCAAATCAAACAGAAGTATGAATCGTATAAGGTGTGGTAGATATCTAGGTGATAGGGTACTACACTGCGTGTATGTTTTTGCTCTTGGATAATGACATACACCACCTTATCAAAAAGTAGTGACCTAGAGCAGAGTTACACAAGAATATTTAATTCAACAGAGCCACAGAAAAATCCATTACCAATGAGGATTATGGGGCTTACCGATTGGCTGGTATGGGTACCCGAAAATTTGTACTTGTAGCACCAAGATTTTAAATGAACCCCTGTTTTCAGATGAAATTCCCTTCAGGACCTGGTATAGAGTTATAAGACATCACAGGTTCTCAAGCTCACTCCTCAGGACCCCAAACAGTGCATGTTTTCCAGGTCTGCTTACAGAATCACAAGTGAAATAATTAGCTCCATCTGTGGATCTTTTAAAATGTGTCAGTGAGTAATGAATACACCTGTGTACCTGCTGGGTGACCTGGAAAACATGAACTGTGTTGGGTCCTGAGTACAGAGATTGAGAACCTCTACAATACATGAATATAAAAACATTAAATAGAAAACACAATTTTAGTGTAGATTATGCAAACATACACATTTAGATCTGACTTTTACCACTATTGCTCTTCAGAATAGGAGGAGGATTAAGGCATGAATGTAAAAAGACTGGCAGTGCTACTAAACAGTGTTCTACAGCAAAATCCAACGTATCAAAATATTTAAACAAAAGTGGCTGTTCATTAATAGTTTTGTTAAACATTCTAGACATATACGGATAAGTAAAAATAAGAAGGGTCCTTTTTAAAGAAAAAAGGGCTTGTTCAAGCGCTAGTTCTCTTCAAATATATGATACACTATAGATATTTATAGCAATCAGCAGCAAAAAATACCTATATATGCCTGTGAAAATAAGAAAATTTTCCTTATACATTTACCTAATTGGTCAGCGTATAGTGACAGAGTAAATGTTATTTAAGGATGATTTGCGCCATTAGTTTTGAAATCACAAAGTCGGATATGTGTGATATAAAAGGATGCTTATGCACAACAAATGTTTTATTTTCTAATGCATAAAAAAATATATCAAGCTTATATTTATATTCAACACAATCTATAAAATAGAAACAACCGGTTGTATTTATAAAGCCATAGTATATATCCATAAATATATTTGTGTATCAATCCTATAAAATCTAAAACTGGGCTAATTGTATAATTACCACATATAAATAACCACGCTCCTTTTGTAAGTTTATAAGGATAATAACAGTTATAGTATAACATACCTTTGTTAACTATTTTTCTTCGAGGTCCATAGGGTCCACAGGAATTACATTGGGGTATGTGGTTGGAGTGATCCAGGCACCAAACCGTTAAAAGCTTTAGCTCCCAGGATGCACTAGGTCCTCCTCCATATATACCCCACCCCTGGCTACAGGCACTCAGTTTGTAACCAAGCCCAAGGCAGGAGTAGGAAAGACAATTGTATACCAGAAACACTCTAAAGCTGGTGATACACCTGCGCGACCAGCATCAGATCAGATTCATCATCTGACTCCCCAGAGCTCCCTGGCAGTCCCGGCGGCATATTTGTTGTCTTTCTTAGCACAGGATCTGTTGTACGATCGATCGTGTGCCTCACGCGCTCATCAGTGAAACAGTCATTGAAATGACTTGATTGGACGCACAATGCATCGCATTCACAAAAAAAAAAAAAAAAACGGTACGATCTGCACACTAAAGGATGGAACATATGTGCTGCACATCTGATCTTACGATCAGTTTTAGAAGCTGCGGGAGCGTGCATCGGATCGTATCTTACTCCAAAAATACATGATTTTCACAGGATCCATCCTAAGGACTCGTCGAAAATCGGGCAATCGGCCAGAAATCGTGCAGGTGTATGGCCAGCATTAAGGTGCTTACACACTAGACTACTCACTCATCCTCGAACATGCAACAACCTGACAATATCGTCAGGTTGGCCTGCATGTTCGGGTGATGGACAACAATGACCAACGACCTACGGGAGTGCGCATCGTTGATCATTATCGTTCATTGTTTTTGCGTACAATTTGCCCGATATAGTGAACAACTGAACGATATTGTTAAGTCGTCCAGAATATCGGCAAGTGTGTACGCACCTTAAGAGTGAATCATTGAAAAAAAAAAAAAAAAAAAAAAGAATACCCAATAACACCAGGTGCGTTAGGTTGGGTGCCCTGTGGACCTCGAAGAAAAAGAACTGCTTTGGATGTCCCAAAGCAGTTCCCTTAAAGGTGGGGACGCTCCTGCTTAGCAGAAAGGAGAATCCGCCGCCCAAAAGAAGCATCCTGAGAGGCAATAAGTATCAAAGGTGTGAAATTTGAGAAAAGTGTGGACGAAGACCACGTGGCTGCCTTGCACAATTGTTCAGCAGAGGCACCACGACGAAACCCCCCCAGATAGAGTAGAATGTGCTGTCACTTTGTTTGGAACAGAGAGATCAGCTTGTGTGTAAGCCTGAGAAATAGTCATACGAAGCAATCTAGCCAGAGTCTGTCTGTTTGGCTGTCATAAGCGAGGATGGCCAGCTTACAACACAAAGAGAATCAGATTTCCTAAAGGAGTTTGTACGATCCACGTAGATCCATAGGACATGCACACATCCAGAGAAGCTTCACCTATAAAGAGGTCTGAAGACTGGAAGGCTGAAACCACTATTCCTTCATTTACATGAAAGTGGGATACTACCTTAGGAAGGTAACCCGCCCTGGTACGAAGAACAGCTCTATCATGAAAAATCAAAAAAGGGAGAGCAATAAGAAAGGGCTGCCAAATCAGAGAACCTGCAGGCAGAGGAGATAGCAAGAAGAAAAACCTGTCGTCTTCGCTGTCAACCACTTAAGGTCCACTGATTTCAGGGGTTCAAATGGTGGAGCCTGTAGAGCCCTGAGAACCAAAGACAAATCCCACTGAGCTACCGGAGGGACAAAGGGAGGTTGGACCCTCAGAACACCCTGAAAACATGTCCCAACATCAGGCAGCGGGACAATTCCTTGCTGAAACCAAATTGAGTGCAGATGCCTGAACTCTTAAGGTGGCCAGGCGGAGACTCCGATCTAACCCAGCCTGGAGAAAAGAAAGCATTCGTGAGACCCTAACCACTTCAGGAACATATTTATTATGACTACACCATTGAGAATAGGAGTGCCACATTCTGTAATAGATGCAGGCAGAGGAAGGCTTCCGTGCCCTAAGCATCGTCTGAATTACAGAAGTAGTAAAACCCTTGGCTCTTAAGATGGAAGATTCAAGAGCCATGATGTCAAATACAGATGGGGAAGGTCTGGATGCAGACAGGGACCCTGTGTTAACAGGTCTGGCCTTAGAGGACGAGGCCATGGAGTGTTTATGGAGAGACTCTAAAGGTCTGTGGACCAATGGCGTCTGGGCCAAGCAGGGGCTATCAGTATTACTGTTCCGCCATCCTGCTTAAAATTCCTGAAGACCATTGGGAGGAGGGAGATCGGAGGAAAAAAAAAAAAAGATAACGCTAGCTTGAAGTTCAACTTCACTGCTAGAGCGTCCACAAAATCGTCTGGAGGGATCTCTGGTTCTGGACCCATACCTGAGGACCTTGTGGTTGTAGCCTGAGGCTATGAGGTCTACTTCTGGTAGTCCCCATTGGTCCACTAGGATCTGAAAGATATCCAGATGAAGAGCCCATTCCCTGGCGTGAATATCCTGATGACTTCGGAAGTCAGCTTCCCATTTGAGGACTCCAGGTATGAATACTGCTGGAAGGTGACGTTCTGCCCAGACCAGAATATTTGTCACTTCCGCCATGGCGGCCAGACTTTGCGTGCCTCCCTCATGGTTGAGGTAGGCTACTGCGGTCGCATTGTCGGACTGTATCTGGACAGACCTGCCCTTTAGTATATCCTGTGCCTGAATGAGTGCCCTGAATACTGCAAGAAGTTCCAGGATGTTTATGGATAGGTGACCCTCCTTGGTCGTCCATCTTCCCTGAAAGGTGTGACGCCCCATCTGTGGAGGCTGGCATTCGTAATGAGGAGCACCCAATCTGGAATCCAGAAGGGGTAACTCCTGTTCAGACAAAACATCTGCAGCCACCATGTGAGGGAAAGCCGAACCTCTGAAGAAAGACGGATCATCTGACTTTATTAACTGGTACTCTCAGCTCCATCGGAGGAGGATCAGCTGTTGCAGTGGTCTGGAGTGGAACTGACCATATTCCACCATGTCGAAGGTGGACAACATGGACCTGCATCGTTGAGTGGATAGACACCGTCTGAATGTGGAGAAATCTGCCAACCCGTAATTGAAGGGCCAAAATCTTGTCTCCTGGCAGAAATAAGTTTTGTGCCAGAGAATCCGGGAGTGCACCATCTGCTGTACTGGAGAAAGAGACTACTCTTTCCAATTTATGATCCAGCCGTGTCTGTGTAGGCAGGCAATCGTCAGCCTGAGATGATGACGTAATACTTCTGGAGACTGTGCCACTATCAGAGGTCATCCAGGTATGGCAGTATTCTGACTTCTTGATGCCTGAGGTAGGCAGTCATAATTGCCATTATTTTGATAAAGACCCACGGGCTGTTGACAAACCAAACGGCAACACCTGAAATTGGAAATGTTGCTGCAGAACAGCAAAGTGTAGAATCCTTTGGTGGGAAGGCGTAATTGGCACATGCAGATACGCATCCTGAATGTCCAAGGACAGCATAAAATCCCCCCAGCTCCATTGCCAGAACAATTGACCTAAGAGTTTCCCACACACAGCTTGGGCACCCGGATAAGTCTGTTGAGGCCTTTCAGACTCAGTATAGGCCGGTGGGACCCATTGGGTTTCTGGATCAAAAATAGATTGGAATAATAACCCTTTCTTTGTTGATCCATGGAACTGGGATTATCTCCCTTTAACTCAGCAGGGAACAAATGGCCTGCTGGAGGGCAAAGGCCTTGGCAGACTACGAGGGAGGAGTTGTGCAAAAAAAATTTGCGTGGGACTCTTCCAGAAATTAAGGGTGTACCCTCAAGAGACCACTTCTCGGACCCAGGCGTCTTGTCTGATGCCAGGTATCCGAAAAGAAAACGGCCTCCCACCCTGGGACTCCCCAGGGGGAGGCCCGCCCCATCAGGCCGAGTTTTTGTCGTGACATCTGATTGCCCAAGATCTTAGTTTGCAGTCTCTCACGAGAACTGGGTCGTCTAACGTAAGACTGACCTGTCGCTTCTCCTTGCGGACGAAAGGCTCGAAACGACGACTGCCTAGTTCTAGGGGTAGTCGTTGAAGGTAGACCCACTGCTTTAGAAGCTGCCAGAGTAGCGACAATCTTCTCCAATTCTGTGCCAAACAGTATGCCTCCCATAAACAGCAGAGATTGGTTAAGTCAGCTACCCAGGGAGGTTGAGACCTGCGCGCCTCAGTCACCTCCGATAAGTCTGACATAACTCCTACCACGTCAGTGGCCCATGGCGGAGCAGAAGAGCTAGTAATCGTCATCTGTGAGTCAGTTGTTATACAAGCATCACATAACGTGGACCCAGTGGCATGTGGCTTGGTCTGTTTGTTGTTACACTTGGAACAGAAACAGCTTTTGAGAAGCCTTGGTTCTGTTGGCATGGTACACAGTCACCCAAAGAAACACAACATAAAACAGAAAAGACACAGACAAGATAAAACAAGAAGGCTGTGGGACACAGAGGAGAAACCCCCCTCCCACAAATCAGATTCCCCTGCACTTACACCCCCGTTACTTACAGCCTCCCTACCAGGGATGTAATCAGGGGATGTACATGTCCTGCAGCACAGGAGAGGAATCCAGCCCTCTGTGTCTCTTACACTGCAATCTCCTGTACAGAGATGCAGTATGAGCTGCTGTGTAATAAAGAACAACAGCCCTGCTGTTATACAGCCGCTCGCCACATAGAGACCCGCGCTGCCTTTAAGCTCCGCCCCATTCTTTATGCCCTAAAGGGCTTTACAAGATGGCTTCTGTGGCCATTGACCTCCCCCCCGCGCGCCACAGCGCGTGTACAGCAGGGAGAGTTAGAGGAGTTGGCTGCGCTTGTAGCGCATATAATCTGCTGCCCCGCGCCACTGCCACTGTAACAGCAGTAAGCAGCATTCAGCACTTCTCTTCTTGTTGAGAATGTGCTGTGGCGGTAAGGAGCTGTCAGTGCTTTTTATATAAGCACTGTGCACTCCTTCCTGCCTTCTATAAGGACAGGGCGCCAGGTACCCGGACCCCACCTTTACAGAGGTGGCGAAGGGTACCTAAAAGTGTCAAAAAGAAGCTATAAAATAACCTAATAAATAAATAAATAAAATAGATGTGTTGCTGGAGCACACGGATTGTGACCAGCTCCTAGTAGGCACATTTTCTAAACTGAGGGCTGACGGGGCATAGAGGGGGAGGAGCTTCACACTTCTAAATTAATTAAAGTACCGGCTCCAGTTATCCACGCCTCTATACCCCAGTGTAAGCACCTCCAGTGTCCCCTAGTGGATGAAAGAGAAATATAGGGACGGGAATGGGTATGAAGTCCCGGCGGTTCATATCTATCCCGACACCAGCAGCCCGAAGGGAGAAGATCCTGACAGGGCAAGTAAGTACCCAACCCCTACTCTTCTCTCTCCCGCCCCCCAACCCTCCCTTAGTGGTGCCTAAACTCAGCGTGTGTCTCCTCCCCAGTTCTGATTAGGTCTAGGTCTGAGAGTTGCTCATTTGCACTAATTATGTCTTAGGTTAGATTGTACATATAAAATCTTTTAAATATAAAAAAAGGTTTTAACATTTTTGTGACCAAAATTATTGGTTTGCACATGCCCACAAGTTTTAGCAAATACACAAAAAAAAAAAAAGAAATGCTGTACATTACAGCAGGGCTTGACACATTTTTCAAAAATCTAGGAGCCAGGATGAAAGTGTAGGAGCCAGACCACCGCCCCCCCCCATGAAAAAATTACAGGAGTGAGTGTGGAGCACAGCTGTGTGTTATCCAACTGTTATACACACTATACAGTCCACAAAATGGTCACAGTTGAATGGATACATTAAAATGGAGGCCCCCTCACTGCTCTGCACAGCTCTACTGCTCTACCCCCCACCCTCCAGTAATAACGGACCACTTTTCACATAAAATAATGGTGCCAGAAAGTACAACAAATCCCGCCTCCCCTCATGGTCACACCATTACCCCTCTTCTGAAGCCGCTAGGCAATTCCTGTCCACGCATAGACCCTACTACCGGAGAGCTCTATGCAGCCGGAGATAGGAGACAGTAGACAGCCGGGACGTACTGGAGGATCAGCGTAGACTGGGACAGACAGCAGGGATCAGAGCAGGCCAGGATGGAGAGGAGCAGTCAGTGCAGGCCGGGACGGACAGAGGCACAACAGTCACCACACGCGACACTCAGCACATGCACTCCTGTGCATGATATGAACACAGCAATACTATACGCACTGCAAAATCTAGCAGCCAGGCAGCAAAATCTGGTAGCCATTGTGGCCTTGTCCCCCCGAGATTGGTCGAGTCCTGCATTACAGTCACATAAGCAGGCACAGTGGGCCCGATTAGGTTTACTCAGCGGGCTGGCGGCCCTGCGCCGTTCACCATCGAAGGTCGCGATAGTGATCTCAGCCTGCAACCTCTGTCACAGTGCTGGGATCGCAAATGCAGCAAGGGGTGTCATACACCTCCTGCTGTATTTGCATAATAGTAAGGACATAATTTCAAAGATGCCTGCGTGCAGCTTTATAATTGCGATCCTTGCTGAATCACCCCCAGTATTTGCTGTTTTAGCAAATATAGCTGTACCAGAAAAAAAAAAAGAGAAGGCTTAATGTGCCCGACAAAGTTATCTGCAGCTGGAAACCATATTAATAAAATCTTCTGAAATCATAAATACCCAATATTTGGAAAGCTTTAATGCTAATTAATGTATTTCTAGTAGGAATATTAATTGTTTGGGTTTGTTCATACTTATTTGATGGTGGGTTTCTGCTTTTAACATGCACATATTAAAAACAGTGCAAATTAGAATCAATGTTACCATTTTTTTTTTTTCTTCAAAACAATTAGATTGACTCATAAAAGGGATGTACAAATACAAAGCATCGTGCTGTACAATAAAGTTGATATAAATGGATACATATCAGAATCAGAATTGCGCAAAAACATTACAGACTATCAAAACATAACAAATATCCACTTATCGGATTTCAGAGAAAACAAAATACAGCACAGAAACAAAAGTACATAATTCCATTTAAGAAAATAAGCAAATTACAAAAACAAAACAAAAGAACGGGACAAAGAAATAAAAAAATAAAAAAACCCTCAGACTGAAACCGGAACCCCAGTGCAACTAGACCCATACAATCACCTGCACATACTTGCAGCAGAGAAATGTCAGCATCTCTCATAGATGTCACCATTAAACGCTTGCTATCAGAACAAGATTGTATTCGTAAAAACACAAATCTAAAAAAATAAAAAATAAATGCATCACTAAAATGTAGGTTATTTTTATTTTGGTTTATTTTTGTTTTTAAAACAGCTCCTGTGTTAAAACGGGATGTGGTCAATATCCCGACCTCTAGGATTCTGGCCGCCAGAATGCAGACACTAGTCAGAATACCGGTGCCGGCATCCCGACCTCCGGGATCCTGAAAGGTAAGTACTGGGGTTTAGGGCTAGGCATAGGGGATGCCGGCATAGAGATTCTGACAGACAGGATGCCGAACGCCAGCATACCATTTGTATTCCATTAAAACTAGCACTCACTAAATCAAACCACCACATAAACTACTTACAGCTTGAAATCTCTACACCCACCTTAAGCTGGCCATAAATCTAGCATTTAACTGGTCAATTTCCAGTTCTGCCGATGACAGGGTCGGGTGATCTGCAAATTCCAACATCATGGACAAAATCAATTTGCCGATTCTGACACAATTATCATCGGACTCAATGGGCACGATTCAATTAAACGCGAAGTGAATAGCGCCGCGAATGAGCTCCCAGAGCTATTCAATTCTGCGAGAAGTTAGGTAGAGGAAGGCTTGTTCTAGCACTGTAAACAAGGTGTTTAGGCGCGAGAACGTGTATTCTCCGACTAAAATTCCCGGCGCGATGGGCACAAAACTGTATCGCGCCTGGACTTGTGTCAGATTTCTGCTCACATCCCCGGAGGCATGAGAGAAGAAATCCTTAGTCGGGCTTAGCAGCGCAAATGAATTCAATAGCTCTGGGAGCTGATTGCCGGCGCTATTCCCTTTGCGTTGAATAGAATAGTGCCCATTGAGTCTGGGAATTCTAACATGCTGGATTTTGCCAATCCCCTGATTAGTCGCAGATAATGGAGCCTGCTGATCAGATACCCATCGTGGATCGGCCTGTTATATGTATGGCATGCATTACAGTAATTTTTTGTATTTGCTGCACAGCAGACAGTACTATGACCAAATGAGGCCCTCTAAGCAGCCACAAGCTTCTTCCTGCTTATTCTGAAGATTTGTTTTCAACAGCTTAGAAAATGTAGTAGTCAAAGAGGACGACCCCTGCTTTTAATAAGTATCATTTTAACTTATTACTGAGAAAAAATTGAATAGGTGGCCCTTTTGAAGTTTAGAGGGAAATCCACAAGGACCCTGAAGTGCATTAGGGTGCCACAGTTTAACAAACAGAAATGTATGAGAACTTTAAACACCTGTGAGTAAGAGGGAGGTGGACTAAAGGGGCACATCCACTAGACGATCTACTCCCTGTCCAATCTCTAAACGATTTTCCCTTGAAATTTTATCTTTGTCTGAACGATTTGCAAACGATCTTTAATAGATCAAGTGAAATTGACCTCCATGTACGGTCGACTGACGAGACGATCAAACAACCAGCGGGAGCGCGCATCGTTGATTGTTAACGACCAAACGCTGCACGATTTATAAACTATTTATAAACTATTGAACGATAACGATGTCGTTATCGTTCAATCGCCTGCTAAAATCGTGTAGTGGATGCCCCCCTTAAGGCAGTCACAGAAAAGAGTAATGGATAACTACAGAATCTGCCAATATCAGATCCTGCAAATAATATATAGGAATGCTGTTTTTCATATGCTGATTAAAAGTGTATCTCTACATCTATATTATGCTAATAGCACAAATGACCAAACGTTCAAGATATTAGTTTGGATATAAACTAAAAAATATAGTTTGCAAAATTGAGAGAGGGTGCGGTTAAGCGTTCAATAGTAGCAATCTCATGCTCTAAAGCCTACACGTGAGCAATCACTGGAAATAAGCACGTGATGCCACACGTCATCTGGCTGTATAAGGCAGATAATAATAATTAAAAATAAACTTCAATGAAATACTACAGCTCTCCCAGAAGCCACCACTTCATCAAACACGGACAAATTATACTTCAGGTCAAAATATTCTGTGTAAGGTTTTTAGTATGTTGTTAATAGATAAGTTACTTCAGTAAACCAGTTTTATAGTACTGCATACTCAAAGGGTTAATCATGGAACTATGTTAATGAGCTGCAAGTTATTTATTTGTAAGCTACAGTTATGTGACCTCTCACAGAGCTCATTTAGAAAATAATTTTGCAGAGTCATATGGTAAGCCAAGTTCCGAATAGCTCTAAATCAGTACCAAGGCTACTTTGCAAGAGTACAACACAGATGTGGGAGTCTATGTTAAGGCTGCGCTACAGCGATCCCCCTGAAATAGCACATCAAATGTGGATTGCCTGAAAAGAAAATTCACATGACTGTTTTGGATAAAAATGCATTAAGTGGAATTAGTTTGGCCACAAATACGAATCAAAACAACTAAGCAGTCCCATCTAGAGAGACTAATTATGTGTATTGTTACAGTTTTTAAAGACTATGGGGTTTATGTAATAGGTTGAGAGTTGCAGACGCTGCGGAAAGCGGTTTTTGCTTTTAAAATGAATGCCGCTTTAAAAATACGAGAGGACTCGCAGAAGTTCCCGCAGCAGCTGCAGCTCGCATCATTAAATAAGCCCTATGTGTCAGAGCTGTTTGTGACTTATAATAATCAGACAACTGTTTTATTTGTAACATCCAATCTCCTGCCTTACTACCTGGACACTATGCTAAGGATCTGCAAGACTGATGGGAATAACCAAATATCCTCTGCAAAGTGCATGCTCTATAAACAACTATTAATAAGTATAGACTCCAGTTTTAAGATTAAAGCTTATATAAACTCCCCTAAATATACTAAAGATTGGGAACGTGATCTACAGCTTGACTTAGACTATGATTGGACCAAAATCTTTCAGACTACATTTGTTAGTTCAGGGCTAGACAAATCCCGGGGGCCAGGTCGCCATGGCTACCAGGTTTTGCTGCCTGGCTACTAGATTTTGCAGTGAGGGAGGAAGCAGATCCGGCGGAGATTTGTGCCAGAAGTATTGCGGTGTTCATATCATACACAGGAGTGCATGTGCTGAGTGTCGCCTGCAGTGACTGCTGTGCCTCTGTCTGTCCCGGCCTGCACTGATGACTTATCCATCCTGGCCTGCTCTGATCCCTGCTGTCTGTCCCAGTCTACGCTGATCCTCCTGTACGTTCCAGCTGTCTACTGTCTAGTATCTCCGGCTGCATAGGGTATATGCGTGGCCAAGGGTTGTGGAGCGGCTTCAGAGGGATGTTGTACTTTCTGGCACCATTATTTTATGTGAAATGTGGAAGGAGGAACATTTTTCGTTCATAGTTGTAAAAATTGTTCATTACACTTCAAAAAATCGTTCACTTTTTCAAGGGAAAATCTGACAGAAAATCGTTGGTTACAAAATAGTTATGTGTGTATGTACCTTTAGTACTTGAGAGGAGGGTTTAGCAAAGAAGCTAAAAATCAGGTCCTCCACTATACTTAGGGCACACTAAAATAAATTATGGTGAAATTGTTATTTCATTAAAACATAACTTACAGTAAGACACCCTTAAGACAAAAAAAAAAGTCTGCCCTATACACAAACACATAGAAAAAGTAATAAATACCTGTAGTACCATTTAATTTTTACGCTGCAAGTTCCTTCTATAACCTAAGACAGCTGTGGCCAACCTGTGGCTCTATCGTTGTTCTGTAACGGCTCCTCTGACTGACACTGACAGCCTCCTCCGAAAGGCGTGCAGCTGTTCAGAGGAGGCTCGTCCTTTATTGCGGCAGTCTGCTCCACTCTGGAGCCATGTATGGGTGATGTGGTGATGCTACGCCACAAACAGGAGACGGAGCAAAACTTGTTACTGAACCTGCAGCCATGAGGAGGATACAATTGCAGATGCCAGAGCCTAGCTATGTGACACAGACAGTCACAACAGGGTAAAAGCTGTGTGGGGGGGGGGGGGGGGTTATTAGTTTTTTTTATTTTATTTGTGACATGTGGAGGTGGCTAAAGTGGCCCGTGGAGTGGGAGGGAGTGTGGGGGGACAGTGCCTGGACTGAGGGGGGAGCTGGAGTGGCACATGATGGGCTGGAATGATACCAGGGGTGTTTGGATTGTATTGTGAATGTTTTTTTTATGTATTTTTTTGTTGATGTGGCTTTTTTAGTGTATTTTTTGGATCTGGATTGTTTTAGTGTATTTTATGTGGGTCTGGTTTTGTTCAATGTTTATATTTTCCTTTCCCTTTAATAGTTCCCTCCACTGTGATTGTGCGCATGCACTTTTGTATGCTCCTACAAAAATCATACTAGAGGCCTGGCCAAGCTGACCATGCCCCTTTTTGCACGTGTGCCTTCGGCGTGCACATGATCTCGGCTCTTTGACATAACTGCAGATATTTTTGGGCTCTTTGCTTATGACTGGCTGCTCACCCCTGACCTTAAGGTGCCCACACACATAGCGATCTGCACACGATCCCACGATGTGTGCGATTTCCCCTGAACTCTCCCCCGGCTGTCCTACTCACGATTTGGAGTAAAAGATGTCCAATCTGACTTAAGATTTATCGTCCATCCAGTGCATTGTGTCCCAGATTGGCAAATCTGCCCTGCAGCGCGGCAGATCTGAAGATGCAATGTACGACGAGCTGGGACACGCATTGGCATCGTGATCATGAGTGGACACTCACGATTTGGCCATATTTTACACGATTTGTCGTCACGATTCATCGAAATCG
This sequence comes from Taudactylus pleione, assembly GCA_031769625.1. Lineage (NCBI taxonomy): Eukaryota > Metazoa > Chordata > Amphibia > Anura > Myobatrachidae > Taudactylus > Taudactylus pleione. The sequence continues at coordinate 10,846,198 of JAUIMM010000010.1, forward strand.
GGTAAAATATCGATGTGTGTGGGCAGCTTAAGAGAACAAATAAGATAGTTGAAGGACTAGATGTTTTTCTAGTGTCATAATAGTAGTTAATCTTTCATAGGTCTAATCAAACTTTAGATGACAGATGATCTCATGTATAAAAAATAAATCACCACATGATATTATAGGCAAAAGGAGACCAAGATAATTAAGCCAATTCTCCAAATGTTAACATGTAGACCAGTGATTCCCAACCTCGGTCCTCAAGGCACACTAACAGTCCTGGTTTTAGTTCTATCCATGATTGTGCACAGAGAGTTAAATCAAAATAACTGAGGTACTAATTAAGTCACTTGTGCTCAAGTATGGCTATCCCTAAAACCTGGACTGTTAATGTGCCTTGAGGACCGTGGTTGGGAACCCCTGATGTAGACAGCAGCCCCATAACAGGCCTAGGGGGTGGCAGGCTATACTTCCCAGAGTCTTCCACAGACACTTCGGGCAACTGTGCAGGGTGCCTGCCTGCAGCATTCCTCCGACGCTCCTGGCGGCTCTGAAATAGCGCTAATCGCTGCAGATACAGCTGCTGACACTAACTTAGAATTTTGCATGCAGATACACTTAGTCACACACAGAATATAGGCATGCCATACATCATTTTAATCAAAAGAAGCTGCTTGTGTGTCCTATTTGCATCAGTTTGCGAATAAGATGCATTTGAAGGTAAATATTTGCACAAGAATATGCACTACAAAGTCACACAGCGATTCCACATTAAGTTACCTAGACACTGCCAAACCTCCGTGTGGTACAAGTCGCGTTAGATAACAACTGGTTGACATGCAATAGGTCAAGAGGTACAAAAGGTCGACACTGGAACGGTCAACACGTTTTGGTTTTTTTTTTCAGGGTTAGGGTCATGCTCTAGATGGGATGGTTAGGCACTAGGAGGGAGGGTTAGGGTGAAGATTTGGGTTAGAAAACACATTTGTGTCAACTATTCCAATGTCGACCTTTTGTACCTTTTGTTGATGTCGATCTTTTGACTATCTAAATATCATAGATCTTTTAATCCTCATCCATATATAATCATGTTGTCTACATGAGCAAGCTGAGAATAGTACCAGAACTGAGAATAGTTACAGAACACACCAAGGGATCATAGATTGCTGGCTGAGGGTGCAGAGCCCAGAAGCTACAGACGGTAGCACGAGACAAAGTTAAACTGTATGCCTATGTAAGGCTGCTAATTATATTCTTATGAGAGAAAAGTACTGTTGACAGTTACTCTAAATCATGTTGAGCAATATCAGTGATACTACATCAAAGCTGGAGACATGCAGAACATTTAAAAAAAAAAAAAAAGGGAATTTAAAAAGGCTAATTCAAACCAAATGCAAACTATACAATACAAAAATAATAGGGTACAGTAAGAAAACAGTGTATGTAAGAGCAGTATGCTGCACTGCCATAGTCACTTAGGGGTCTATGTACTAAGCAGTGAAAAGTGGTAAGTCTGTGATAAGTGCCAGCCAATCAGCTTCCAACTGTCATCTCACAGGCTGTGTTTGAAAAATGACAGTTGGGAGCTGATTGGCTGGCACTTATCACAGACTTATCACTGCTTAGTACATAGACCCCTTAGGCTAGAGCCGGTGAGCACTAGGACCAGTCATGGCTCATCCTTCAACATGCGGTAACGCGCATATTTCTCTTCAGATGTCCATTAAAGTCAGGAGCATGCCGGGCTCCAAAAACCCTTCCACAGACACAAGGGTTGCTGAATTACACTATACCACCACCACCACTTCAGTGTATCAGCACCCTGCTTGCTCCACAGTGAGTGAAGAGTTTGTAGTGTGCCTGGTGCAGAACACACCTACAACACGACACACCCTGTATGCTCCAAGTTTTCACTTAACTGGCTACCGCTGTTAACTACTGCATACATATACCACTGATTAACCCCTGCATTACCCTGTACCTGCATGATACCAATGAACCCAATGCCCGGGTTAAGAACAGTTCTGTTTGGCTTAACAGTCACTTTCAAATCCACTGTGCCCCCTATTGTGACTACCAACCCAATAGGCTATATATCAGCATATAAAGCAACAGCTTTCACAAAGATGTACAACATGACAGATTCTTACAGCTCAGCTCATAATGAAGCTTCACACCTATTCTGCTCACATTTCAAGCAAACATTTATCAGATCTGACATATATAGCTGGGCCATTTGGAAACTTTCTTCAGGCACTCAGAACAAACCTAAACACCAGCAGCATATTTTGCTTAGTATCACAGTGATACAAATTAATATGCCACTGGTATTCATCATCACTTACCTCGTCAACTCAGCCCAGCAACATACCTTTCATTGGCAGCATCCTCTGCTCAGCTACTGGCAGTCCAACGCTGCCAGTGACAGACTTCTATGTCATGCACAGACTGAGCGTCGCACATGCATACATGACCCGGCAATGCTGGGAAGGCTACGCTGAAGCCTGAAAGACTGCTGCCTGGGTCCACATTACCGGCAGAAGTAACAGTATCACGGGAGCGATACAATGACAAACAGTGGTAATCTAGAATGAAAGGATGACATAACCACTTTAGCGAGTGCTAAAGGGGCCATGCATCGTTGTTAAATGGGGCCCTCAATTACTTGTTTAAAGCAGAATGGTATATACTTCAGCCACTTTCCATGAACAACTTAAAACATAAAAAAAAAAAAATTTTTAGAACACTGGCTAAGAGACAAACACTAGGTAATACGCGTGACAACTTAAATACATGGCATGTATAGTAAACATCCATTACTGCTCCAAAAGGAGAATAGATTATGGTCAATGTACAGCTATAGCATAAGACTACCCTAGTCCGCAAGTTCCGATTGGCTTGTGGCTGGCACAAGCTTTGAATGATGGCGGCGATGGTATCTTGAAAGGGTGCGGGGCTATCCCCAGGCTTCCATACACTGCAGCGGCCAGAGGAATTCTCCCAGCTCCAGGCTCCCCTTACCATCAGCCAGTGCCAGATTAAGGGGGTCGGGGCGGGGGGGCGCCAAGTACCCCCGGCCCCCCCTACCTCATGGGACCCCCGGCCGGAGCTGTTCCGCTCCAGTCAGTAAAGTCTGGTGCTCAAAACAAGTGCAGGAGTCCTCTGCATAATCTCATCCCTGGCTCCCATTCACCTCCATCCTCCTCTTTTCTGTCACATGATGTGCCCAGGATTCCGCCATCAGTACCAGTACTACTGGGCGGGTGGCACTGGAGATGTAGGAATGAGACGTTATGATGTCTAATCATCATACCGTTTCATCCCAAGAAGATGAATTGCAGGGGAGCAGGCAGCAACAAAAACAAGAGAGCCCAGCAACCACCCTGGCTTAGCCCCAGTAAGGTATTGTAAAAAGCAAAACAAAAACAAAAAAAAAGAAAAAGAACATACATACATATTGAGTCTCCCATATCCAAAATGCTTGGGACCAGGGGTATTTTGGATATCGGAATATTCCGTATTTTGGAATATTTGCATACCATTTTCAAATATCTTGGGAATGGGACCCAAATCTAAACACAGAATGCATTTATGTTCCATATACACCTTATACCCAAAGCCTGAAGGTAATTTTATACACTTTTTTTTATAATTTTGAGCCTTAAACAAAGTTTGTGTACTTTAAACCATCAAAAAGCAAACTTTTCACTATATCAGTCATGTGAAAAAAATTCCGTATTTCGGAATATTTGGATATGGGAGACTTAATGTGTGTGTGAGTGACACACACACACACACACACACACACACACACACACACAGCATTCCCGCTAGACTGGTTCAGCGGGGCGCCGTGCCCTTCCCTATTTCTGAAGGGCAGAAAGCACCCTGCCCTCCAGCGCGGAGCCCTGCTAAAACAGCCTGCGGGTTCTGTCCTACACCAGCGGCCCGCATTGTCCAGCAAGTGTGGAAAACGGCAGAGCAGCGGTCACCGCCAGCGAATAGATTCAGAGTGATCACTGTGCATGGGGGCTGCCCGGCATGTCCATAAGTGCTGGGCACTCCCAAGAGTGACTAAAAGGGGATGAGTCAAAACACGCCCCTTTTCATTGGCCACACCCCTTTTTGGGCTAGCACGTAGAGCTCTCCCCCAATTGGTTTTTTTTTTTTTTGCTTTTGTTTTTTTAAAGTGGAGGGTCCCCACATATTTCGTTACTCAACGCGATCACTTATTCACCATAGCTACCAACTCCTGGGATTCATCTATCCTTGTTTTATTTGGTTTGGATATCAAAGAGTGCAGGATAATTGTTTCTGCTCTCTGAGGCCGATAATTCAAGAGATCACCATGTCCTTTTACTTTGACCATGTATTACACAATAACACCAAACAATGCATTCTGCCAATTACAAAAAAAAAAAAAAAAGAAGGTAGCTTACTAAACCACTGACAGCCTAACATGAAGCAATTGCCTGGCAGGATTGGCCAATAAGGGTACTATGAAAAACCTCCAAAGCTGTGATACTGTACCCTGTCAAACTGCTGACTATCAACAACCTAATGTAAAGCAGAAAACAGGACGCAATGTGCCATTCCAGAACGGCATATCGCATCCAATTGAAATCCCCTTTGAAGGCCTGGGTGAGAGACTAGAAATGGGGAGTGAAATACATGCTGGAGTTAATGGTGACACCCAGACAGTGGTGTCCATAGTAAGAGAAATGTGTGACCGGAGTGGTATCATGAAGTCTCTACAAGGAGGGAAGATAAAGATTTCCATTTTAGAACAGTTGAGCTTTAGGTAGCATAGGGATATACATAGCGAGATGGAGGTCATACTGTGAACCTAAAGAGCTAGTTCTCAAGGGTAAAAGGTGAACTACTAGAAGAGCAGAGGACAGAAGACCTATAGTTGTGGTATCCCAACAGAGGTAGAATGAGAAGTGTGACAAAGGCCAATAGAGTGAAGGGGTCTAGGGTGGATAACAGGGCTAAAAGCAGTCAAGTAGTGACAGGATCATTAAAAGACAGGGTGTCAGGCGAGAGGATTATAAACAAGATGGTCAATCCATTTGGAGGAAAATGAAAGAAAAGAAATTAAGGAGGGTAAGGTCAACAGTGGTCGAAGGTTGAGGCAAAGATGCATGTGGAAAGGGAAAAGTTTAAGAGGTGGGCTAGGTGTAGGCAGGAAGTGAATGTGGTGAGAGGGAATGGGGCGGGAAGAGGATGGGATTTTGACCATAGTGCTGTAAGTGGTCTGCCTATTTTTCAAAACTGAATTTTGAGGAGGTTCCAAATTTTACATGGTGCCATATGAACCAGAGAAATGTATAGTCCAACCAGAGATGGACATATTGTGAACAAGATGGGATCTTATGTTGGGGCTTTTACAGAGCCTACTACAAGCAGCAAATGAGAAGGTAACAACCCACATATTAAAGTGATCAACAGCACTCACTGGTGGGTAGGGCCAGGGTGAAGCAGAATACCAGTTCCAAGCTTAGCAAAGAAGACCATAGGAAATCAGGAATCAAAACACATAAAAAGGTACAGTTTCCTTCATATATCAAGTTGGTGACTTGACGTCAATAACCAATAGTGAGAATGCACAGCCTGTGACTTATTTTAATAAGACAATGTGGTTATTGTTGCAATTTGGTGGAAATCCAAAAGTTTAATAAGAGGAACTATAGACATTTCCAAGTCCAATGAATGGCTATACCATTGTAGAATGGAATACTTTCACACAATAAATGCCAGCAATGGCGAACTGACCACATACCAGTATTAGGTAAAGACACTTGCTTACAGTAAACATGTGCCTGTTGATGTGCATTGCTTAGAAGTTTACAGAAAATAAAGGAATTTTAGTTTTGTTCAATGAACTTAAAGTGTACCTTAATCATAGAAATCCAGATATTTGTTAGACTTATGCTGGGAACATACTCGGCAATATATTGTGCGTACAACAGACGAACAATACATCTTTCAGTGCAGCTGCTCGTCTGTACACACCATATATCTGTGCAACATCTTTCACAGATATTGCGCAGCTGATTGGTTGGTGCGTTTACCAAATGTGGTTGATCTCAGTCCATCAGCCAGGTGTGTAACCCTCATAAGTTTGTATAAAATATTAATTATACATTTAAAATAGCTTTAGTTTGTCCTGGAATAAAATAGGTAACAGGTAAATCTGTAACACATCTGTATAACCAGAAGATTGTCAATAGCATACTTGGCATCAATCAAGAGTTGCCCACATTTTGCCAAGAACAAAAAAAAAATTTTTGGAAATAAGTTTGCATTGAAGCCATACCTTCAGAAAGAAGTTCTCTGCAGACGCTCTTAGAGAAAGCCTGAGACTTTAACACCTGCTTCCCAGGCTGGGATTCTTTTTTACTCTCAAAGTCACAGTTCCCCTTTGAAGGCTGCAGGTTGGTACTGGCTACAGTATGTATATTTTGAGAAGGAGTTATTCCTCTGAGCTCAAAATCTCCATCAGTTAATACTCTACCACGACGGCAGGTATCTTCTACTCCATCTCTCTTGTTGCCATCTAAAACATCAGAGCAGTTTTCAAACTTTGAACAACTTGTTTTCTCGCAAGAGGAATGAGTGTTAGAATTGCTATAAGCGCTCAATCCATTTCTTCCCGGACCTTCTTGATATCCTCCAACAAAACCAGCATCTCTATCAAAGACAACATCCGCATGACAGCTCTCTTCTATCTGTAGTTTCTGCGCTATATAGTTCAAGTAGAATTTGAAGCGTCCACTGTGATGTTGCTGCACCAGTTTAGCATAAGCATTTTTCTGTTGGATCCCTATCCAGCTTGAACCTTCTTTCGTTGCTTGACCATGGTTAGCTTTTGAATACGTTGAATGGTCCATTTTAAATAGTCTTTACAAGCAGATTTAGTGCAAAAAGAAACAGGAAAAAAAAAAAAAAAAAAAAAAGTTATTTTCTTTGCAACAAGCAAATGGAAATAAACTGTCACAGGAGCATGGCCAGTGTGCCTTGCTTTTAAATGTCAGAAAAGTGCTGTCTACTCCTCAAGAAACTGCTCACTGGAATTTGCAATATTTCTGTGAAAGTTCCTATACTTACCAAATCAGACTTTTAGCAGTAGTGTATGCTACAGAATCTGTCTTCCTCTTTTTTTCTACCTTGTTTAAATGTGCAATCATTAAAACATTTCCATTCTCAAAAGTATTTTTGCTGCAGACATTAAAAAAAAAAAATTATAAGAACCAACCAGCATGGTTACATGTCGCTTTGGTTTGTTCCAGCCATCATATTTCACAAGGTTAAACTGTAATTGGCTTGTAACAGTTATCACAGACAGACAACTTTTAGCAGCACTTTCATATATGGTGTCCAACATTTTCAATGTAGCAGTGTTCTATGTACTAAAAGTACATTCCCAGGTAACGCCCGCATTTTACCAAGAACTAACTTTTGTACTCTGCAAATAAAATTGAATTTGCAGCAATACAAACTAAACTTATTCAAAAAGATGAACATGTACACTCACTTACATTTTGTTTATAATCATAAAAATACGCAGAGAGAAAAAACTAAGATCTCAAGTACTAACAAATGCCTTAAAATACTCCAGTTGACAAAGCCGTGAATAGGTCAATAAGCCAACAGAGAAGCATCTACTAAACATACCTACTGTATAACAAGCCTAAATGTCGGTTTGCACCCTAGAGCACTACACAGCACAATATACTTGACATTATCTTTAAGATCATTATCTAGCTGCTAGCCATATGCGATAGGTCACATTTAGAAATATATAGATTTAACAATGTTAGGCGGGGTGAGATGAATTTGCAGCACAAAGCATATTACAACCCCGAGGAGCAGTGCAAATGTTAGCAGTAAGTTATACACTGCAATTTTAGCAAATTGCTACACAAACTGCTTCTTTGTTTGGAACATGAACATTCAAGTTTCCTACCACAGCCCCAAGTGCAAACTGCTAAAGAAGGTAAGCATTGGGTAGGCTATTTTCTCTTACATGCCTTCACAATCTAAAATACCTGGTTTAGGAGTGCCTGCCTGTTCATTTGAGCTAACCTCTTAAACCACTGAACAGATTCTTATGGGGTTGTCACTATTCTATACAGCATTGCTCAAGGAAGGTTTTAAGTGCATGAACCATTCATCTGCGACAAAAGGGAGCTGAGCAGTGATGATTTTAGTAATGCAAAGTCAAAAAAAAAAATCTTGCACCAAGCTGCTGTACAGGAGCTGGCCAGGGTGCTGAAACAGCCAGAGAGCCAAGCAGACATAGCAATGTGCCCTGTTGCTTAGGAGCAGCCTGGAGAGGGAAGGGAGTCAGGGACTGAGCAGGGGTCATGTCTGAGGCAGACAGAGTGAGAGACAGCTTCCAACGGACCCATGAAGATGGCCTTACAGACACAGGAGCCAGGAAGTAGCAAGGTGAGGCATAGCTATCAGGAATAAAAAAAAAAACACAACACCAATTTCCATTTGATGATGGCAAACATCGGACCGCCACCATCAAATGGCAAAACACTACCACCGGAAAAAAAACATTGATGTTAGTAACCATCGGATTCTGATGTCCATCCCTAATCTGATCCTGTAGGCAGACTCCGGCGACACCACTCCTCCACCTGAAGAGCCCCCTCTCCAGCGTGATGTTCCTGCTCAGCATGGTTCTCTGACAGGGGCACCCAGCGAGGAAGCTCAACAGGAAGACCAGGATATATAAGGTACATTGCTAATCTCCACGATGGCATTCGGGGGAGGAGTACGTATTGAGACTGTGGAAATACACAAAGGTGCCCCAGCCCCGGGGACATGCTTCTGATAATGCTTACTGTAGCTGCAATACAAAATCTCTCATCCATGATCATCCTACCGTTCCCAGCACATCCCAGTGGCCGGGCCCCAGCCAGCTATAGGGCAGCAGCAGTGGGGGTTGTGGTGACACTTGCGAGATGCAGGAATAAAAAGCAGGGGGTTGTGGTGAGATGCAGAGGCCAGTGGTGTGATGCAGGGTGCTCTGTTAAGAAGGAGAGAGAAGCAGAGGCCTGGGGTGAAATACAGGATGCAGTGGTGAAATGCAGAGAGCAGTAGTGAAATTCTGGAGGCCGTGGCGAAATGAAATTGCTCCTGTGCAAAGCCAGGGCGGGTCGCTAGTAATTAACTAAAAAGCCAAGCCTGTTTTATGAAGATACATAGGAATATAAAAGAACATATATTCAACAGTCTAATCATTCCATAACTAAATGAAAACCTACTGTGTGACTAAAGCGATTCAGAAAGCAAAAATATAAATAACCTGGAGCCATCCTTTAAAAATGTGCATTTTCTTCTTAGCTCCTAGATGAGCAAAAGTCTTTCTATAACATTCAATAATATTAAATTATAATAATATAATAGAATTTACTCATTCTATAGCTGTTACTCTGCTTCAGTATGAATGGATTGTCATATCTGACCTCAGTGTCTGACCTTTCCCAACTTGGAAGAGATCACCAATTCCTGAGGTATAAACAAAACTGAATGCCAAGGAGATCTGTTTTGGAAACAGACAATATTGAAGAACGTCCTTGCATACATAGTTTTATTTTGACTAGTAAAAAAAAATGCATTAGAAAATAAATGCCATGCCAAAGTGAAAGCATGCTTAGGACATTTGTTTAAAGCAAATGAAAAACCTACTTCGTGCTTGCTTTTAACAGAGCAATTACATTGTTACAAAAGATTCCCTGCAGCACAGTGTACCAAGTATTGCCACTCGTGAATGTTGCGGGCATGGTAGAAACAGACGCTGCGGAAAATAATGTGTATATAGGTCCATGCACTTACATTTATTCTCTTTTTATCATTAGCATTAAAGGGTAATAAGCAGGCCATAAGGACACCTAATTTCAACAGCAATGTGTTCCCGATTATCATATGATTAAAAAGTACTTTAAAGTCAATGTTCATTTTTTACAAAGCTTAAAGATTACATGCCCCTACTCACAAGAGATTTTGGGGGCATACAGTGGGGCAAAAAAGTATTTGGACAGCCACCGATTGTGCAAGTTGTTGCACTTTAAAAGATGAGAGAGGTCTGTAATTTCCATCATAGGTACACTTTAACTGTGAGAGACAGAATCTGAACAAAAAAAAAATTCCAGAAATCACATTGTATGATTTTTTAAACAATTTGTATATTATTTTGGAAAAATATATTTGGACACCTACCAACCAGCAAGAATTCTGGCTTTCACAGACCTGTTACTACTTCTTTAGGAAGCTCATCTATCCTCCACTCGTTACCTGTATTAATGGCACCTGTTTGAACTGGTTAACTGTATAAAAGACACCTATCCACACCCTCAAACAGTCAGAGTGCAACCTCTCCACCATGGCCAGTCTAAAGACACCATGGCCAAAAGTTGAGAATGACACAAGTATTGGTATTCACAAAGTTTGCTGCTTCAGTGTATTTAGACCTTTTTGTCAGATGTTACTAAGGTATACTGAAGTAAAATTACAAGCATTTCATAAGTGTCAAAGGCTTTTATTGACAATTATATTATGTTTATGCAAAGAGTCAATATTTGCAGTGATGACCCTTCTTTTTCAAGAACTCTGCAATTCACCCTGGCATGCTGTCAATCAACTTCTGGGCCACATACTGACTGATAGCCACCCATTCTTGCTTAATCAATACTCAGAGTTTGTCAGAATTTGTGGGTTTTTGTTTGTCCACCCGCTTCTTGAGGATTAACCACAAGTTCTCAATGGGATTAAGGTCTGGGGAGTTTCCTGGCCATAGACCCAAAATTTCGATGATTTGTTCCCCAAGCCACTTCGTCATCACTTTTGCCTTATGGTAAGGTGCTCCATCATGTTGGGAAATGGATTGTTCGTCACCAAACTGTTCTTGGATGGTTGGGAGAAGTTGCTCTTGGAGGATGTTTGGTACCATTCTTTATTCATGGCTGTGTTCATTGTGAGTGAGCCCGCTCCCTTGGCTGAGAAGCAACCCCACACATGGTCTCAGGATGCTTTACAGTTGGCATGACACAGGACTGATGGTAGCGCTCACCTTTCCTTCTCCGGTAAGCATTTTTCCAGATGCCCCAAACAATCTGAAAGCAGAGTCATTAGAGAATAACTTTACCCCAGTCCACAGCAGTCCAATCCCTGTATCTTTTGCAGAATATCAGTCTGTCCCTGATGTTTTTCCTGGAGAGAATTGGCTTCTTTGATGCCCTTCTTGACACAAGCCACCCTCCAAATGTCTTCATATCACTGTGCGTGAAGATGCACTCAACACCTGCCTGCTGCCATTCCTGAGCAAGCTCTGCACTGGTGGTGCCCCGATCCCGCAGCTGAATCAACTTTAGGAGACGGTCCTGGTGCTTGCTGGATGTTTTTGGGCGCCCTGAAGCCTTCTTCACAACTATTGAACCTTTTTCCTTGAAGTTCTTGATGATCCGAAAAATCGTTGATTTAGGTGCAATCTTACTAGCAGCAATATCCTTGCCTGTGAAGCCCTTTTTGTGCAAAGCAATGATGACTGGATGCGTTTCCTTGCAGGTAACCATGGCTAACAAAGGAACAACAATGATTCCAAGCTGCACCCTCCTTTAAAGCTTCCAGTCTGTTATTCTAATGGCCCGTACACAGTCATATCAGACAACGATCAGATATTGTTGTCTGATTGTCCTACATGTGCTGGATGATCGTTATTGAACATCCAGCACATGCACCAACCCCCCAACCCCAACTACTATAACGATCGAGGGTCCCTATAGTAACCAGGCTAACCTGGTCAATATCGCCCAGGTTGGCCTGCATGCACGGGCGATGGTAGATATCGATAGACCACCCGTGCCCGCTCATCGACCTTCGTTTGGTCGTTGAAAGGGGCTACTAAACAAGACGATATAAACAATCGAACAATATCGTTATCGTTTATATCATCCTGATTATCCAACAGTGTGTATGCATCATAACTCAATCAGCATGACAGAGTGATCTCCAGCCTTGTCCTAGTCAACACTCACTTGTGTTAACAAGAGAATCACTGACATGTCAGCTGGTCCTTTTGTGGCAGGGCTGAAATGCAGTGGAAATGTTTTTGGGAGTAAGTTCATTGTCATGGCAAAGAGGGACTATGCAATTAATTGCAATTCATCTGATCACTCTACATGACATTCTGGAGTATATGCAAATTGCCATCATAAAAACTGAAGCAGCAGACTTTGTGAAAAGCAATACTTGTGTCATCCTCAAAACTTTTGGCCATGGCTGTACATATAAAATCCAAAATCTTGACTGACCGATCATCACCCAGCCAAAACCCCTAGAAATATGAAAATCGGAATGTAAATTCCTTCCATGTCGTAGGTGCCCACTAAGAAGGGATTTATTTTTAAATTCACTCTTAAGGGGGTGAAAAGGGCTAAAATGTTTCCTCCCCCTGTGCAATGTCCTACCTGACTGACTGATCGATCATGGCTGTAGCACAGTTCATACTCAAACACCAACTGTCATCCCAAGTGCTGCCAAACATCACTGGCAATTAGTGTGGCTCCCCTACTTGAATAGTGACAGGTTGGGTGTAAAGCTAAAAATTCAATATTTGGTGCAGGGTTATGGAGTAAGGGTACAGTATCAACAGCAGTTAGGGGATGGGTACAGTATTGGGTTAAGTGTGGAGGGATAAGGACACTTTATTGGGTGCAGGGTTAGGGGGGATAAGGACAGTATTGGGTGCAGGGTTAGGGTGGTAAGAATATAGTAGTGCAGTGCTAACCTTGACACTCCAGCTGTTGTGGAACTATATATCCCAGCATGCCCTGCCACAGTTTTAGCATGCCCTAATAGCAAAACTGTAGCAGTGCTTCAGTTATGTAGTTCCATAACAGCTGGAGTGTCAAGGTTAGCCAACACTGCAGTAGTGGGTTAGGGGGTAAGTGTACAGTATGCAGTGCAGTGTTAGGGACACTTACTACAGAGGAAAATGTGTTACTACAGAGGTGAGATAGGGGAATGGTCATGTGTTACTAGTACCACTTTTACATCTGACTGCTGGGTCGCACCCAGGATTATGTTCACACACCAATCCCGGGTACGACCCCTTTCAGACTGGCGGCCTGACACGGCGCTCAATGATGTGATCAGCATTACGTGATGAGCTGGCGCTTGGAGATGGTTTAATCTCCAAGCGCCAGCTCTTCCTATACAGTTAACGGGACACAGGTTGCATCGACCTGGGTTACCCGGTCACACTGCATCACTAGCAAGGTTGAACAGTTTCAACCCTTCTCGTGACCAGGGTTAAAATGACGGGTCGCTCGACCTGGCATATTTCAACCTGGCCATTTCACACTGCACAGTAACCTGGGTTGCTGTGCATTCATATGCAATAACCCGGGTTATTGCTGAAAGTGTAAAAGGGGTATAGGCGAAATGGAAACCGTAAATATCCAAGGTCTACCCGGGTGAAATCAGGTACAGCTAGTATACACATAGCACTCCAAAGTAAATAACATTCAAGCTGGGTTATACAGTATAAACCTAGTTTTTACTTGCTACTACATGCTCCCCCTCCACCCTGTCTTCCCCATCTGTATCATGCTCGTCTGTCTGCTCCTCCACTTGAGAATGTAAGCTTTTGCGAGCAGGACCCTCTACCCTCTTGTGCTTCTCCTTACTTTATGTTCATCTACTTCTTACTCACTACTAGGACACCTAACACTTGGTGCCTATGCTTTGTTGCTTATTTGGGTGTTATGGCCATGTATGTATCAATGTATATTATCCATGTCCTTGTCCTTCATTGTATTGTATTTTACTGTAAGTCACTTTTGGTTATGTACCTTGTAAGGCGCTGCGGAACACTTGTGGCACCATATAAAAGATAATAATAAAAAGACAATAAAAGCAGTTACCTATATACATAAGAAACATACTACGAGTGCAGCCGACGCACAGTACAATGGGCGCGACGTCCGAGGCGGCGCTCACAAAGGCAACAAGATAAACAAAGAGACATCTGTGAATGTCAGGCACCTCCACCGGAAAATAACAGAACATGACAGAAAGTGACAGAACAGCTCATTAAGGGTTAGGAACAAGCAGCGGATATACACAACATATCAAAAAAAGAAAAAACTAATACAGATAAGCAAACCTCATTACGGACACGTTTACAAAACCTATGTGTAGGTACATCAGAAAGATAAGAATATAGACATGCTATATAAATGGACTAGAGGCAGTTAATTTAAACAAGAAAGTATCAAAGGTCTCATTGAGGCCATGTGGTTGTAATGCATTAAGACGGTGTATCCACCATGCCTCCATCTGAAGTAGGTACTTAAATCTATCACCACCTCTTGGGTTCTCAGGGCATGATCGATCATTTTGTATCATAGGGTCGAAAGGTTATGCCCATGATCCCTAAAATGACGAGCTACAGGTTGCTCATTCTTCTTGCCTGATATAGCTTGTGAGGTGGCAGACCTGTGCAACACCATCCCCATACGAAATTGTCGTGTAGTTTTCCGATGTATAATAGTCATCAAGGATTACCTTCCTACATTAAAGAATGCTACTCTCCGTCCATGTTACAAACGGGGTAAGAACATCCGTGACTGGCTGGTGCACAATGACATCACCAGCTTTGGGAATCCCATTAAAACCCACTTTATGACCAAGAAACCCAGCAATTATAAATGCCTGGGCTGTACTACATGTAGTGTTTTGCTTTTAGAAACGGGTGATAGTTTTGTGCACCCCCATACAGGTGGTAGATCTAAAATTAGTCATGTGTTAACATTGCACCAGCCAGTATGTAGTTTACTACATCAGATGTCCTTGTGGACTATTATACATCTGAAAAACTACATGACTATTTCGTGAAAGGATGGCATTGCACAGGTCTGCCATGTGACAAGCTATATCAGGCAAGGAGAATGAGCATGCTGTAGCTCATCAGTTTATGGATCATAGGCATAACCTTTCGACTCTACGATACAAAATGATCGATCATGCCCTGAGAACCCAAGAGGTGGTGATCGATTTAAGTATCTACTTCAGATGGAGGCACGGTGGATACACCGTCTTAACACGTTACAACCACATGGCCTCAATGAGACCTTGCCACTTTCTTTTTTCAATTAACTGCTTCTGGTCCATTTATATAGCATGTCTATATTCCCATCTTTCTGATGTACCTACACATAGGTTTTGTATAAGTGTCCGTATGAGGTTTGCTTATCTGTATTAGTTTTTTCTTTTTAGATTCTGTTGTGTATATCCGCTGCTTGTTCCTTAATGAGCTATTCTGTCACTTTGTTATGTTCTGTTATTTTCCAGTGGAGGCGCCTCACATTCACAGATCTTTGTTTATCTTGTTGCCATAGCGATGGCCGCGTCAGACGTCACTTCCAATGGAAGATAAATGCTGCACTCATGGTGTGCTTCTTATGTATATAGGAAAGTGTTTTTATTGTCTTTTTGTATACTTCCTGATGAAAATCTGAGGATTGAAACGTTGAAGTAAACACTAGATTTATAACACCCAGCTTGAACGTATTTACTTTGGAGTGCCGCCGCCACCAGCCTGTATCCGTGTTTCTAACATTGCGGCGTGCACCCACGTTATTATTTAGAGGAGTGCCCAACCTATACTGTAATATATCTATATATGTCCAATATTGAACCGGCACTCAATATATATTCCTCAGTGGCCAGGGTGCCTTCTGTCTGTGTATTACAATAGTATTTGCAAGAAGAATCAGCGGCACTCCTTGACTTATACGAGTCCAGCTGATTCTTCTTGCAAAATAATATATATATATATATATATATATATATATATATGTGCCTGTTGAGCATTGAAGCGTTGCTTATTCCTGTCCACATTAAATTTTCTATATTTATGACCCGAGTGCTGCACCGCTGATCTAATATCTCCATCTATCTATATACATACCTTGTTTGCATGTATGGGAGGCCCATGTGTATATGTTTGCTTTTATGTATGGGAGGTCCATGTGTATATGTTTGCTTGTATGTATGGGAGGTCCATGCGTATATGTTTGCTTGTAAGTATGTATGGGAGGCCCGTGTATGTGTATATACGTGCACAGTCATTGAAACGTTGACCCCCACGAAAAATTGGTATTGTGTGATTTATGAAACCCCTGAGTCCCGCATCTATCCTGTCTATTATAGCATTTAACCATGCAGTTGTTGGCAACGGGGTAAAGAAATTTTTTTGCAGGGAGTGCAGGATCCATGGACATATATTTATATATATATATATATATATATATAAATATATCTGTTTGTATGTATGGGAGGCCCGTGTGTATATGTTTGTATGTATGGGAGGCCCGTGTGTATATGTTTGTATGTATGGGAGGCCCGTGTGTATATGTTTGTATGTATGGGAGGCCCGTGTGTATATGTTTGTATGTATGGGAGGCCCGTGTGTATATGTTTGTATGTATGGGAGGCCCGTGTGTATATGTTTGTATGTATGGGAGGCCCGTGTGTATATGTTTGTATGTATGGGAGGCCCGTGTGTATATGTTTGTATGTATGATAGGCCCGTGTGTATATGTTTGTATGTATGATAGGCCCGTGTGTATATGTTTGTATGTATGATAGGCCCGTGTGTATATGTTTGTATGTATGATAGGCCCGTGTGTATATGTTTGTATGTATGATAGGCCCGTGTGTATATGTATGGGAGGCCGAGCTGTGTGTGTGTGTGTGTGTGTGTGTGTGTGTGTGTGTGTGTGTGTGTGTGTATATATAAGGAACAAATGAATGTGTGTATGGGAGGACTGTGTGTATATGTATTCACATTATGAATGGAAGGACCGTGTGTTCATTTGTATGGACCATGTGCATTTGAATTCATATATGAATGCGAGAACAGTATGTATGTGAGGAGGCAGTATGGATGGTGTATGTATGGATGGAAGGTGGGTGTGTATGTTTGCATGGATGAATGGGAGGTGGGGGGGGAGTGTGTGTTTGTGAATGTATGTATTTGAGCATTATGAAAGATTGTGTGACATCAGGAAATTACAAGAGCTGGTTATAATCAGAAGTTGGCAGATATGGGAAAAAGGAGCCCTGGGGCCGCTCCATGAAAGACGGTGCCCCTGGCCCCAGACCACCAGTGCTAGCTCATGCCTGCATATTGCTATCAGTCACGGAGCAAGGCCGCCAATACATTCCGGTTTCCCTCCTTAACACGATCTAGAACTCACCGTAACACACTCCCGCAGTCACCGAACTCTGACACCCGGCACGATTTAAATCTCCCCGTGCCAATGCTAGCTGTTACGCGATTCTCTTCCGGGTCGTATAGGTTACAGCAGGCGGGGTTACGGGCAGCTGTGTCCTCGTGTGGGCACGGCCGTATGGTGACCCGCCCACGTGTGTAGCGCAGTACACCTGGCCCGGACACTATCACCCATGTCACGTGATGTATATGTTCGGCATCAGTGTTATTATTATTACATTACATACTGTCCGCTCTAGCTGTACCCTGTCCGGCTCATCAGCTGCTCTACTGCTACAGCTCATAGTCTATGACTGTGACTTGGACAGCTACAGAGTGCTTACTTGAGCTGTATACTAATTATATCACGCATTTCATTTTTTAATCTGCAATAATGGTCATTTATCCACCTATGCTTTACAAACAAACTGATCTTAATATGCTTTATAAATCAAATAGCATTTGTTTTAAGCGACATATCTTATTTTCTTGGAATTAATTACTTATGAATAGATTTAAAATTAGAATGTATATACAGTATGTAATATAATTTGTCGAGATTAAGGTGTTTATTCATTATCCCTTATAGGCCCATTACACATGCACAGCATCGGCCCGACCACTAAACATAGTACTGAAGCAAAAAATTAGTAATTGACCCTATGGGGTATTCAGTTAGAGGCGATAAGTCCATTATCGTAATTTTCACATTTTTCAATTATCCCTGTATCAGGCTTGCCTACCCTCCCGATTTGGCCGGGAGCCTCACGATTTTCGGGTGCCGCTCCCGGCCCCCCGGAAAGGCAGGCAAGCCTCCCGGAAGCCTCCGACCCTCTCGTCTCCCCCCTGAAAAGATTAGAAACCCCTGCAGCGGGGGAGCCGGTGACGCGATTCGCGCTGAATCGCGGCCCCGCCCTCTGCTTCACACTGCCGAAAATAACGGCATTGTGAAGAGGGGCGGAGCCACGATGACGCGATCATGCGGCTCCGCCCCGGCTCCACCCCCAATGTACCACCAACTGGCTGGCCCGCCCCCGGCTCCGCCGCCAATGACCACCCCGCCCCCCCGCTGTTAGCCGACAATCAGCTCCCTCCCGGAAAGGCTGGAGCTGATTGTCGGCAAGTATGCCCTGTATTCAATTTCAAAGACTTTTTGCAGGTGCGAAAAGTCTTTGTTAAAAATCGGGGATAAGTTTTCACCATGTAATACATGGCGAAAATAAGTGCAGAATTGGGGTTTAGGGGTGCAGGCTTAAAAAAAATAGCCTGCAACCCTGGCAGTGTCCTATAAAAGTTATCTGTGTCAAAACAATGAAAAAAAAATCTTCATGACACCCCAAAAAACTTGAATTCTGGGGTAAAAAAAAAAATGGGGGACAAACTTCTAACCTAGTGAAATTGATTCCTGAGAGGTTTCCAAGTATGCAGCAGGTGTTTTCAAGAATGTGGCTGGTAGCGGCAGGTGCATTTTTAAAGAATTTAAAAAAATGAGTTTAGGGACTTAAAATTATGCTTGCACCCATTTTCATGTACCCCAAGTTTTTGGGATAGGTTTTTTTGGGGGGAAAAATAACTTAAGTGCTATTCTTCACCCCTTCTTCTAAAGCTGCATTTATGCACCTGCCGCCGCTATTAAAAACCCAGACTCCCTTCAAAATGGGGGTACCCATAGTGATCCCCAATGTCAGGACATCTTTAGGGGGGTGCCAAGATGAATTCCCGAAAATTCCCAGGACTTTTCTATACTTACCTTTCCGCCGGCTCCCGTTTTCGCTGATTCCTAATTGAATGCAGGGATAAGCGGGTACGTGCCCGATACTTTATCCCCGTCAAAAAGCTCAGATGGTGAAAAGTCAGAACTCTGACTTTTCGCCATCAAATTGAATATGGCCCATAGCAGCAATGAACATGTTTGTATTTTCTCCATTTCTTGTTAATCAGTTTTCTAGAGCTTTTTTTTCTATTAGATTTCAGATTAGCTCAGCAAGAAATTAAATAGATCTTCCAAGTAAAACACTTATACCAGCAGGTCTAAACAAAGACTTTGAGCTAAAATGTTTTTTTTAGAAATACTTTTAAGTGTTCATATCCATCTCAAAAATCTCCTTTATTTTTATTGTTTTATAACCCGTGAAATCATATGTCTTAAATGTAAATTTTTTATTTTTAATCTTCTTTATTATTCTGCAGATTCATTAAAACCCTCTACTTAATTTTCATTGTTGAATATCCCTCTAACACAGGGGTGGGGAACCTTTTTTTTGCTGAGGGCCATTTTGATATATATAATATTATTCGCAGCCCGGTGCAGGCCACGCTCCCTCCATGTGACGGCACACGGGGCGGGGCCACAATCGCTGGTGATTAATGCAATGCCAGGAGCATCTTGAGGATGCTCTGAGGAGCTGTAAGGGCAGCGGTTTGACAGTCTGAAGCGTCCTAAGGACGCTCCAGGCGGCACTGCTGCATAGATTCTGGCTGCAGGGTGCCATTGTAGACACCATGCTATCCAGATGAGGCTAGCAGAGAAAAGCTCAGAGGGCCAGACCAAATGACTCCATGGGCCCCCAGGCCTGAGGTTCCCCATCCCTGTCTAACACATTGCTTTTATCATCCTATGAGGTATCATGACAACCATCAAAGAACAACTATTCTAAAGAAAATCTATTTGGCAACAAAATGGCAGATGAGACCGTCACTCATGCTTACCGCCTAGTTTCCACCATGTGACAGCTGAACTTCCTGCCTGCAACTTTAAAACACAACTACTCATGACTACAGACTACATCACTTCCGGTCACGGGCCCCCAAGCAAACATGCGCGCCAATCACTGGACACTTCCGGCTGCGGTAGGACCACGTGCACCGGAAGTAGACAATGATGCACTTCCGGAAGTACACAGGCGGGACTATTTTCAAAATAAAAATCGGACATTATACAGCACAGTGCTATGCCTTGAAATAGAGCCTTTGAGACTCGAAACGCGTCGGCTGTCAGAATCTATCTGGAAGGGAACTTACCTTATTGGAGTGGACTTTTGGAACCTATGCAGGGTACTCCTGAGGTGCCTTGCATTATTTTCTCACATGTGGCTTCAACGCCTGTTCTGGGTAGGAACTCTCCATATATGTCCTTATTTTGACATTTGCACTTCATTTCAAAGTGTGTATTAAATGCTCCATGCAATTTTATAAACACATTTATACGAGTATTTCTACATTTCCTCATTGTTGCTATGTTTTAAAGATTTGATGTACTTCAGGTTTTGCATTTGCACTTTATTCACATTATGGAAAGTGCTTTTTGATTGCGTCACCAGAATCCACTAACACAATTATATGTGTTTTATGGTATGATCTTCAATTGCTGCTAGAATTCCAAGTTGTATGTACTTTTTTATTGTTTTCTGTATTCTATTTTACTCCATCCGCTTATGTTTGAAATTAACTTGTTTTCATCAGTTATTGCATATATGAGTACTATATAGCGCCAAAAGGGTCAATTACTCATAATTGCTCCATTATTATTTTCACGGTCATATAGGGTAACTGCATCTATTGATTTCCCTGGGCTGCAATATACTTTGCGCTAACGATTTATTCACATTTTATACCTACATTAAGAATAGTACACTGGCGTGTTGGGCGCCAGGTTCCCTGCACAGCGCAGAGAAAAAAAACCCACCCGCCTTGCCTCCGGCTCGCATTGAAGTAAGGAGAAAGGGAGGGGAGGGGAAGGTGCATAAGAAATGTGCAGCTTCCCAGCTGTAATCAGCTCTGTCCGCCCCTGCACATGTGGAAACACTAATTTCCAAATGTTTTTTGTAATAGGCCCATTCATTTTAAGATGGACCCGCTTAGTATAAAGCAAACTCCAAAAACTGAAGGTTTTCAAAGTTTGGTTGCGGGAACCAATGCCATCTTCAGTCTAGCTCCTTCCTATGTGAAGAAAGTCCAGGGTTGCGAGGAGGGATCCAACTGGATACCTCTGCAGGCATCGCAATGTGTGCCCTGCGGCCATGCTGGCATTTGTGAATTCCGGCCCCCAGTGATGAACAGGGACCACAGTTTGATAATTGCACATTAAACAGGTAATTATTTCTGTTTAAAATCCAAAAATATGGAACACAACTGTGGACACCTCCTTCGCCTCCATTAGAAGTGTGATTTACCGTATGGAATATTTATTTCATAAAAATAGAAAGTGATTCTATCTAATGTTTTTCCTAAATAAGGGTTTTTGGAAGTTTATCTCACTAGCAGCTGAACATATATAGCTGAGGACCCTTAAGAGACTTGCTGCATGAGCAGTGGATCATGCCAAATGCTTTTACTGCGACTGTCCCAACAGATAAAATGGCAGAACAACGTTATGATTTTCTCATGACATGATCTTGAGAACATTCAATTTCTAGTGTACACACTAGTGATTTATCATTCCGATCTGAGCAATAATCTGTCATAAAGTTCATCACAAATTTTACATTTTAAAAATTAACTGGGGATGATTGGAAATTCATACACTGTACAGAATGAAGTATGGGGATGATTGGAAATTCATACACTGTACAGAATGAAGTATGGGGATGATTGGAAATTCATACACTGTACAGAATGAAGTATGGGGATGATTGGAAATTCATACACTGTACTGAATGAAGTATGGGGATGATTGGAAATTCATACACTGTACAGAATGAAGTATGGGGATGACTGGAAATTCATACACTGTATAGAATGAAGTATAGGGATGATCGGAAATTCATACACTGTACAGAATGAAGTATGGGGATGATTGGAAATTCATACACTGTATAGAATGAAGTATGGGGATGATTGGAAATTCATACACTGTACAGAATGAAGTATGGGGATGATTGGAAATTCATACACTGTACAGAATGAAGTATGGGGATGACTGGAAATTCATACACTGTATAGAATGAAGTATAGGGATGATCGGAAATTCATACACTGTATAGAATGAAGTATGGGGATGTTCAACCAGCTCTATGAAGCCCCGCCCATTTGTTTACATCTGTCGAAGCAACGCCCACCCGCTGCACTTAAACCCCGCCTAAAGAGCCCCGCACATTCATTTCCCACAATCCCTCCCTCCTCAGCAACTCAGTTGGTGGGCACCTGGTTCCAGGCACTAAAAATATATAAAGTGGAGCCACAAAGAACTGCCGCGAGAAGACCTGATGGATGGTAGCTGGCTGAGAAACACATGGGCACTTGGCAGCTATAACCATCTGTGAGTTGAAGTCTACATTAATCTAGCAAGTCAGTCACAGTGCAATGTCTGGTGCTGCTCTTTGTGTGTTATGACCTTCCCCTGGGGCTGTCTGTCTATCTATCTATCTCATATCTATCTATCTCATATCTATCTGTCTATCTCATATCTATATATCTCATATCTATCTATCTATCTACAGATCTGCCCAGCTATTTTGTTGCTCATGGCGTGGCGTGAGTTGCGCCATGGACTTGTGGCATACCGTGGTATTCTTCAACGAAGGATATGCTACGGCATGTAATCCAGTGCTTAACCGCTGGGTGGCGAGTGCTCCACTTTTGTAATTGCATGTAATACAGTGCTTAACCGCTGGGTGGCGAGTGCTCCACTGTTGTAATTTGTACTGAATGCCTTGTACGGAATGCCATACTGTTAAACTTACAGTAAATTGGATGGATATCACATTCACAGCATTTGCATGTTCGCACAACCAATACTGTATTTTTAATGTCACAATGTACATACAGTACAGTACTGTACCGTACAGTAAGATCTTATAACAGGATGCAAATCACTGCACATACAGTATTGTACATACGGTACGGTGCAGTAACTGAACAGTAGAGAAGTTGCCCGAGTTGTTGTCACGGTATAACCGATACTGTAGATTAATGAGATGATCGCACAGCTTTCACTGAGATGGGATGAATTACAGTATGACAATTTTTTTTTTTAATTAAAAACAGCAGCGGGAGGAGTGCACAAGGATGAGGCCGCTCTGTGCGGTTCACTGTAGCTGTCGTGTGGGCTAGTGGTTAGGTGATCACTTTGGTAGAATTATGGTCCTGGGTTCGATCCCTGGAAAAGAATATACCGTACCGTATACTGAATATTTAATAGTGCAAAACTGTGCACCTAAACCGCAAAACGCAAACATGCGACAACGCATATGCGGCCTCGGCCTTACACACTATAGCCACGTCTCTTGGACTGTGTCTGAGAGTGGTTTCTGACTGAGAGAGCTCTCTGTGTTCAAAGCTGACTGTGCGTTTGAAGCGCAAAATAGTGATTTCATAACTGCAGAAACTGGTAGTGAATGGACTGCATAGAATGAGAGACAAGGCTCTGTATCACAAACTGTGCGCCTAAACCGCAAAACGCAAACATGCGACAACGCATATGCGGTCTCTGCCTTACACACTATAGCCACATCTCTTGGACTGCGTCTGAGAGTGGTTTCTGACTGTGAGAGAGCTCTCTGTGTTCAAAGCTGACTGTGCGTTTGAAGTGCAAAATAGCGTTGCATCGCAAACTTATGACAATGGTGATGCTCTTCCAACCTTGCACACTAAGTACGGTAGCAGTGGGATCTGTATGAGAGAGAGCTCTCTCTATTACACGGTTGGCGCTATGGTGGCTGTCAGCCATCTGCGATGGATTGGAAATGGAGGGGGTACCTGTACAATGGGATCTGTGGCGCCAAGCCATACACCATGTAGCGCTATGCCATGGCGTATGGAAGATCATCACTGAGCATGCACAGTTGGTTGGCTATATTACTGCAGTCGGTATGCTGTTGAATTTCCATCTCTGGCGGGCGCATGCCCAGTAGGAGGGTTGCGATGGGATTTCTGGCGCATGCCCAGTGGGCCGAGAGTCATACACAGTGCATCAGGTCCCTTCCCCCAAAGCAAGCAAGAGCCTCTCATTACCATAATAAAGGATGCTTTGTTTATCCATTTACTGTAAGCAGTCAGCTCTGCCCTAGTGTCCTGAAAAATGCTACGAATAGTGACCATTGCCAAGGACACCATCCCCCATCTGCTAGGACAACTAGTGTGCCGCTATGAATGTGCCTGTACTGTATATTAAAAACTGACGGTGCCGTTGAATTTTGCACCACACAATAGTGATTTCATAACTGCAGAAACTGGTAGTGAATGGACTGTATAGAATGAGAGACAGGGCTCTGTATCACAAACTGTGCGCCTAAACCGCAAAATGCAAACATGCGACAACGCATATGCATTCTCGGCCTTACACACTATAGCCACGTCTCTTGGACTGTGTCTGAGAGTGGTTTCTGACTGTGAGAGAGCTCTCTGTGTTCAAAGCTGACTGTGCGTTTGAAGCGCAAAATAGCATTGCATCGCAAACTTATGACAATGGTGATGCTCTTCCAACCTTGCACACTAAGTACGGTAGTAGTGGGATCTGTATGAGAGAGAGCTCTATTACACGGTTGGCCCTATGGTGGCTGTCAGCCATCTGCGATGGATTAGAAATGGAAGGGGTACCTGTACAATGGGATCTGTGGCGCCAAGCCATACGCCATGTAGCGCTATGCCATGGCGTATGGAAGATTATTACTGAGCATGCGCAGTTGGTTGGCTGTATTACTGCAGTCGGTATGCTGTTGAATTTCCATCTCTGGCGGGCACATGCCCAGTAGGAGGGTATCTCATTATCTATCTCATATCTATCTATCTATGATATATCTATCAATCTATATATGCTCATATATTATTCCTGAGTGCTGCAAATTTGATGTATTTATGGATTTATTTTGGGGGCACCGTCAGACGGTATACTTTTTTACGGGAGTGCCGGACGTGCTGCAGTGTGCATATATGGGATGTAATACCGGTGCCAAAATCCTGGCACCAGTATCCCAACCGTCAGCATCCCAAAAGTAAGTATTGGGGTGCAGAGGGAGGGTAGCGTTAGATAGCGGGGTTAGGCACTAGGGGGAGGGTTAGGCACCAGAGAAGTAGGGTTAGGGTGCGAGGAGGGGGTGTTAGGTTTTGGGGGAGGTTAGGTTTAGGCACTAGGGGAGGAGGTTAGGCACCGGGGAGGGTGGGTTAGGGTAGGGGTTAGAAAAGTACTCACCACAGCAACCTATGGGTGTCGGTATTCAGGCTGTCAGGATGCCGCTGTCGGTATTACGACCAGCAGCATCCTGACAGCTGGGATATCATACCCAACCTGTATATATATTGGGATGAATCGGAATGATAAATTGTCCACATCATCCAGTGTGCATGCACTATTGCGTGCTCCTGCTAATCTTTCGTCGCATGTTCAGATCTGCAGTGCAGGACAATCTGGATAGCTGGTGGCCAACACCATGGTTCTGGATATAACAGGGGAACAATATATCTGCTGGTCATACACCAGATCGTACAGTGTGTTATGAACCGCACGATTTATATCGGGCCATCGCTGAGTACACACATTGTCTAGTGTACTCCTTCTAAAATCCTGGGGATGCTTAATATTTGCAGTGGCACACTATAGGCCCTTCATAAATTTCAGCTCCAGGCCTGTGTAAACCTTAATCTGGCACTGGACTGTACTGGCTATACTCTGACTGGAAGTTGCTTCCCAGTGGAAGCCAGTCCGGGCTCCGATTAGCAGAGAGCGTGCTTCCATCAGGAACCCTGCAGCCGAAGAAATACCTAAAAGCTGGTGTTATGGTTGTGATCTACGGATCACAGATGTATACAGGAGTTGTCTATTTTATACAGACGCCTCCTTTTGCATTTCATTCGGACAGTATTGCACAGCCGCTTTGTCGCTGCTGTACAATGCTGTCCACATCAGAAGCTAGCCTTTCTGTCACCTGGAGCAAAGGTTCATCAAAATAATATAAAATGCTATTTATAAAATACGCTTAGCTGTACAGTTTGAGCCACATAAGGTAATAGATGTCCCTTAGCTGTCTTTATCCCTTACAGCTCCTGGAAGCATTATCACCTTATAGCGGTCTGTTCTATACCATACAACCAACATGTTTTGTCAAATAGACTTCCTTAGGGGTGTATTAGTTAAAATGCTGATCCTCATCAATGTTCTATTCCTCATAAATGCTCTATTCCTTCATCTACAGGCAATTGGTTAGGCTGCCTCAGATTTAACTAGGTTTGCATCTGGTTGCTGCTCATATGTATTCCAAATTCTCGAAGGGATGCACCAGGCAGGCACCTTGCAGTCTGTGGAGCTGCCAGGACACTCCGGGCACTGCTCTACTGCCTAGAGACGGCAGCACCGTCCTAGGGTTTCGGGGACAGAGCTGGCACAGGTCAGTAAAGTACAAGGTAGATAAGAGCATGGCAGACCTAAAGTGAGGAGACATTGGGCTGACCAGTAGCAGGAGATATGAGAAGGTAAGTCAAATTGGTAGATAGGATGTGACAGACACAAATGCTTGGATAAACATGATGGAAGTATTAGACATTTTTAACTAGAACAAAGGATGCAGATATGGGCCTGGGGGAGGATGGTGAACCCAAGAGTATGCAAAGGGCAAGAAGCAGGAGTGACAAGTGTGAAGTGACATATGGGACAAAGATGTAGAAGACACAAGGGGGTAGAAAATAGGATCAAGGACAAACAAATTGGGGGCAGAAACGAGGCAAGGGGCAGAAGAAAAATGGTGCACATAACATTGTTATCTGGTGAGGGGTCCTAATACAGAAGATATCAGTGACAAAAGACAAGGCCACAAGTAAGCAAAAAATTACCAATATAACTCCTACTGCTTGCTTTAGCCTACCAGAGGCAGTGAAGAGGTTAATGCCAACATTGGAACTCGGAGTGGGATTGCATGTCCATGTGCTGTTACTGCCTGCCAGAGATCAGAAAGATCTGGAAGTTTTGTTGTGCTCTAAGAGGAGAAAACGAAGAGGGGAGGCCGTAAAAAGATATTCTAATTCAAAGTTTCATGTTAGTTATGTCACCAGTGATGGGGTTGTGATTGCTTTAGGGTTTACCAGTCAGAATCGGAACAGTAGAGATTCAAAGAGGATCCGCATAATGTGGCATAATGTGTTATAAAGGACATTACTGTGTAAGGCGCATTACTGCGTACGGCAATTATTCATCGCTAGGGGAGAGCTTGGGGGTAGCCCCACTCCGTAAGTGCTGGACACGCCCCAATGTGTGATGAATTGGGGGTGTTCCACAAGGACACGCCCGGTCCCCGATCAGTCACACCTCTTTCTGGAAGCGCGCGCGCATTCGGCGTGCACAGAGAAACGCCATCTATGCAAACACTTTTTTTTGGGGGGGGGGGGGGGGCGCAACTGGGAAATTTCACCCTGAGCTCCACAATGCCTAGAACCGGCCCTGATCCTGCCTCAGTACCAGAGAGATTGCCAAGGTTTCTTGTGAGTCTGCTTTTTCAATAGACTTCCGGACATTCTGCAACAGTTGCCATGTGATATATTCAGCATAGAATCGCCTACTTTGAGATAGCTTATCATGGCAACTCCCAATCAGAAAAAGCTTAGATACCATTATTAAGGTTGATCAGGAGAAAATATCCATTTCGCTTTCAGGTTTGTCTCTTAAACTGACTTTTAGTATTAGTTTAGTTTACCTTTTTGAGCTTATGGGGAATATTTAAACTGCCTTTTAGTATTAGTTTAGTTTACATTTTTGAGCTTATGGGGCATATTTATTAAACAATATGTATGGGTATTTTATTAAAGATCCCTGGGATTTAACATGGAGGACTGCCGCAGATAACTCTGATAGCTGACACAACCCATCCATTTACGACCATAAAGCATCCCCCCATAGGTTTCAATGAGAGCTGTTATGCAGTTGGATTTTCAAAGCTCCAGCGAAGCAGGCAGCATTAGCCTATAGTTGCCTATGAGCTACCATTCCTCATAGTCTTTCGGAGAGGATTCTGGAGGATCCCTCTCCATCACCCCCCAAGTACTCATGCGCCAGCCGACAGCTGCACATGCAGAGTACTCGCTTAGATGCCGATCCGGGAAGCAGAGAGATAGCATAAGCTATCACAATGCTTCCAGCTTTTCGCCAGGACGGCTTCTTATCGGCAAGAACTTTTTTGGTAAATTTGTGTGAAAATATACATTTTCATATTGCGAATAGGTGTAATATATTTATCACATCCACGTTAAAAATGTGGATTATGATAAATATGCCCATATGCTCCTTTGAAATATCATTGCCAATATAATCCAGACTGTCTCAAAGAGCATTCTTCCTGGATTCTATGAGCATATAGTAGTTTTTAAACCATGATGTTATTGCTCGTGAATTAATCTGCAAATTCCAACTCCACTTACTTGTATGCTACAAGAGCATGAATTATTGTACAGAGGACCTGATTCTGAGATGGACAGAATTGCAGAGCCGCACCTGTGGCTGTGCAATTCCGTCCATTTAATCTGTAAATGCAGAAGGAGGTCGCGATTGCCGTCCCTTTGGCCAGGCTGCGGTAGCTGAAGCTTAGCGCAACCTGACCGTGTCCAGGCAGCTTGAGAGGCCAGGAAGCTTGCGTCCACCGACGCAGACTCTGGCCTCGTCCATCCCAGAAAACGGGGGCGACACGTCCCCGTTTCTGGGAACACTACCCTGGAACACCCCCGCTCCACGCTGCAGCCTGTCAATAAGGACAGAGAGCTGGGAGGCTCTGCGAGCGAACTGGCAGAAGCAGGGCTGCACATATGCGCAAGCAGTACACATCCAGCGCATTCGCAATCCTCCCACCATCGGAGATGTGCACTAACCATCAGGTTAGAATACATCTCTGAATCAGGCCCAGTGTTCACAGAAGCAGAGCTCCAACTAGTGGCTGCTAGAAGCAGTTCTATCCAGCACCAATAATAAGGCAAGTACTTATTTATTTATTACCAGTTATTTATATAGCGCACACATATCCCACAGCGCTTTACAGAGAATATTTGGCCATTCAAATCAGTCCCTGCCCCGGAAGAGCTTACAATCTATATTCCTTATCACATGCACACACATACGTACTATGGTTAATTTTTTGTAGGGAGCCAATTAACCTACCAGTATATTTTTGGAATGTGGGAGGAAACCGGAGTATCCAGAGGAAACCCACGCAAGCACATATACAAACTCCACACAGGTAGGGCCGTAGAGGCAATCGAACCCACAGCCTCAGTGCTGTGAGGTAGTAATGCTAACCATTACACC
The DNA here is from genome assembly GCA_031769625.1 of Taudactylus pleione. Classification (NCBI taxonomy): domain Eukaryota; kingdom Metazoa; phylum Chordata; class Amphibia; order Anura; family Myobatrachidae; genus Taudactylus; species Taudactylus pleione. The sequence goes on from JAUIMM010000010.1 coordinate 10,875,690, forward strand.
GTCTGTGCTGCCCACTAGTAAGTAATAATATTATCCTTGTATACATAACATTTGCTTTAATATAAGCCTGTGTTCTAATTTTAATGTGATCAATAAACTTGATGATCCAATTTACTTGGCGGCTGTGTCTGCACAGGAAAATAAGTATGCCAGTGATTGTGTGTCTGCTGCATCCATTTACCGGGCAAACAATAGAAAATATCTAAACCCAAAATGCTGCTATCATTGACATCAACAGGAAGGAGTAGCCATTCCTACGGTTAATAGACTATTTTCCACATACCAGCTCAGTTTATACTTAGTGCTTCCCATTAGAGGAGCCTAGGGAACCAGATACCATAGTTGCCTACCCTCATGCATCCTGCTCCAAGTTCACCATGGAGTCTCCCTTTGCCTTGCAAAGTTAATAAAAACACCCAGATTCCCCACTGCCCCATCGGGAATCTGAACTGGAATCCGGACTGCTAATGCATGAATCCAGATTTGACGGGGACGGGGCCTGAACGAGAGGACGTTACGACGTGGGCGCTATCCACAACTCCACAGTTGCTGCCTTGCCCAGCAGAACCGACTCCAGAGCCTCTGAGGCCAGAGAGTGGCTTGCGCTTTGTGGGAGCAGGGCAGCGTGATTTCAGATAACCTACAGTATCTCCAGTAATCCTTACTGTGCATGACTGGTTCTGGGTAACAGATGCCACAACAAGTGGTGTGCAGTAACTTTGTATGGGCATGGCTGCCAAGCAGAGCCAGCCCTAGGCACAGGCAAACCAAGCAATAGCCTAGGGCATTTGGAATGGCAAGGGACATCCAAGCTCGCCTTGGGCCGGCAGTCGGCGGAGCTTTGGGGCAAGCACTGAGGCACGGATCAAAGCTGTCAGCTGAGCTGCGATCGGCAGTTACGTGGACGGGGCACCTGGACAGCGGGCTCAGCTCCGATGAGGCAGCAGCTGCAGCAGGCAGCTCTCAACCAGCAACATTGGGCTGCCGCTGCGGGAGCAAGTAGGTCAAGGGAGGCTGGGACATAGTAGCAGACTCTGGGCAGTGGGCACTGGGCATCAACAAAAATGGCCGCTGGTCTCTAAAGGAGGGCTGCTGCGAATGCCCAGCTGCAGCAGCTCCTCCTCCCATGGGACTTTGCAGAGTCCAGCAAGCTAAACCTGCACTGCGTCCCTGCCGCCTGCCACATATACTACAGGGTTGCGGACATTCTGGCTTCCCCTTTCGGCATAGCATGCGGCATGGGGGGCGTGGCTGGGCAGTGACCCAACATTTGTGGATGGAGCGAGGGTGTGGCCATGTGATTGCGTCATTTTGCCCTCGCCCCCGCTACACAATGCAGAGATTACCGGCATTGTATAGCAAAGGGCTGGGCCAAAATGACGCGATTCAGAGTGAATTGGTGAGGTTTCTCTGATAACAGCAAGGAGGGGGGGCGGAGGGTTTGGCAGCCGCCGGTTGGTTTGCCTGCCTTTCCGGGGGGCCCAGGAGCGGCACCCAATTTTCGGGAGGCTCCCGGCCGAATCTGGAGTGTAGGCAAGTATGATATACTACTATTCTCTCCTGGAGTAACCCAGGCACATATGCTAATGCTATCTCCTGCCAACACTACCCCCACATAGCGCAGTGAGGATTCAGCAGAGGCAGACACACAGGCAGCCAGCCAGCCAGTTTTAAAAAGTAAGTGACTGTTATAAAAATGTTTTGATTAAAGTCAGCTCAGCATGTAGTGAGGGGTCCTGAGCTGACTGCTGTGAGGGATGCTGTGTGCTGGCCAGGTGAGGGGTGATGGGTGGTGTTGGCTGCCTCTGTGATCTGCGCTGCTGGATGAGCAGTGCTGTACTGTGAGATAGGAAGAGAGGTGCTGGGTCAAAGGGGGAACTAGCGGCAGTACAGCCGATACATTGCACCGGCCTGGGCCCTCTGCAATGGAGGTGACCGCAGCAGTATAATGAGTCTGACTGACACATTTTACACCGTTCACCTCTACGCCGCGGGCCGTAACATAGGAGGATGCCTGGATAGTTGTATGTTTTGTGCATTTAGCACATGTTTCTTTAACAATAAAAAATAAGCCATAAACCAATGGTGTCCCTGTATAAACACTAAGGACCTCATTCAGACCCGCTCGCAAGCGCCTATGCGCTCGCAAGCGGGGTTGATGGTGGGGCACTCCGCACGTGCTGCGTGCGCAAGCCCCGGAGCGATAGAGAAATTCTCTCCGGGGCTCGCTACAAAAGGGGCGGTTGTCAATGTTGATCGACAGCTCATCCCGTTTTGTAGGCGTGGTAGAGGGGTGGCCAAACGGAGGCGTTCCTGAAGGAACGCCTCCCGTTTGTAGGCGGCCCTTCTGACATCACCAGTGATGTCAGTAGGGTGCTTCCTGCTCTGTTAGAGCAGGAAGCTGCCTGGGGCTTGCGGTAGACGAGACCCTACCGCAAGGGTCTTGTCGCAAGCCCCGATAATCAGATGGTCTCGACTATCACCTAGTCACTCGCTAAAGCTGTGGGTGGTAACCCACAGCTTAGCGAGCAGCCAGGAGGCCGCCTTTCCAAGAAAAGCGGCCGCCCTCATTCAGAGCGCACGCTCGCATTTTGCGAGCGGCTCTGAATGAGGTCCTAAACTTGGTGGTGGGATTATCTGCTAGGGGGCACCAACAAAAATCTTGCCTAGGGCATCAATTTGCTTAGGGCCGGCTCTGCTGCCAAGATGTTGAATTGTGACTAGGGAAGTCAATTCCGGGATTCGGGTTTGAAATCCAAGGATTCGAGCCGAGCAATTAAATATTAAAATAAAACTTTCATGGCCCTTCCCATGTTCTATTATTCCTGTGGTGTGTGTGTGGGGAGGGGCTGAAAGTTTAATATTTTTCCCGTGGGCCTGTGCTTCTGGCCCAAAACCACAGGCCCACAGGAAAAAAATAAAACTTTCAGAGCTGCCCAGTCCCGCACAGGAATAAAATAACTTTTACGGCCCCCATCCAGCCCAGCCCCCACACAGGATTCACAGTAATAAAAGAATACTTTCTGCTCCCATCCCTCTCCCAACCCACCACAGGAATAAAATTAATTTCATGGCTTCCCCAGCCAGCCCAGCAGCACCACACTAAGAAAAAAGAACATTCAATGACTCCAGAGGGCCTGACTCAGAGATGTAAGCTAACCCGATGTGCAACCCTCCGACTGCAGTGTGTCCCAGCTGCAGCCTGATTGACAGGCTGCAGTGTTTGGGATACGGAGCAGGGGTGTTCCATGTTGTCCGCTTTTTTTCTGGGAGGGACGAGGCCAGGGTCTTCTTGGGTGCACACAGACTTCCTGGCCTGGCAATTTGCCAGGACCCGGCCAGGCTGTGGGAAGCTTTAGCTCCCGCAGCCTGGCCAATGGAACCGGTGGTCACGATTGTTTCGATGGTGACCCCAGGCTGCGACCTGGGTCGCAGTGCTGGGATCACGCAAATGCAGCAAGGAGGTGTGTGACACCTCCTGCTGCATTTGCATTTTAAATGGACGGAATTGCACAGCCGCTTGTGTGCGGCTGTGCAATTTCGTCCATCTCTGAATCAGGCCCAAAGTCCACTCCACTGTCCAGTCCAGTTGAAGGCACTCAGCAGTCAGTACTCCAGGCAGCAGCAGTGCACCAAACATGTGACAGCACAGCCTCCGTCCTCACTCCAGTGATAGTCCAGTCCTCAGCCTTCAGCCTCTTCACCTTTAGCGCAATTGCAGCTTGCAGGGGCACAGCAGGCAGTGCAGCAGGTGAAATTTGCGGCGGCGCCGGTGAAAGTCCACCCAGTCCTCCTCAGACTCAGTAACACACCCTGTCCAGGCAATCTGCTCAGTGAGTCAGTAGCAGACAGTGCTCACTGCTCAACTCCGCAGGCAGGCAGGCGAGGTTGTTGAGGGGATGGGCTGGTGTGGAGCTGCGCAGTGTGACCGCTGACATCATGCCCACTCAGCCGCGCAGCCTACCTGCCGCACAGCCTGCCCGCCCAGGGCAGCGTGTTCCAAGCAGTTCAAACCCAGGATTGAAAACGCCAATCCTGGGATTCAAATCCAACAATTTTTGGCCTAAAATCCTGGTATCCCGCTGATCCCGGGATTTGGCTCCCTAATTGTAACTGTTTATGTGTGTGACTGTGGGCCTGATTCAGACCCGCTCGCTAGATGCGGCCGCTCGCTCCCAGCGTATGGAAATGTTGCAAAGTGACGTCAAGGCAGCCGCTCGCTCGGCAAGGCATAAGCCTGTTTACAGACGCCCCCCAGCCTGTCTTTAGCCGCCCACTACTGTACGTCATCTCCAGGAAGTATATTCAACCATCGGTACATCGGGTTACATCGGGTTACATCGGATCTGACCGCAGCGCTTGCGGTTGACTGTACCCTACCGCAAGCACTGCGAGCACTTCAGTGCATTTTTCAAAAAAGTGATGTGTACTATGACACTGCCTGTTAATTATGCACGCCCCAAAAACGTAGTGGAAACACTTTGGCATGCCTGCATCCGCAACTCCACTCCCCCGTTACTACTGCCCTGCCCCTGTTACCACCCACAAACGGCCTCACCTGTCACTCATTCCACTGGGCTGTCTTTACAGGGCGAGCGAGCAATGCGACCTACATGCATGCGCACATTAGCGAACATAGTCTGCGAGCAGCCGCTTGCTAGCGAGCAGGTCTGAATCAGGTCCTGTGTGTGGTCAGTTCCTAGCCATCTGCTATAACACAGAGAGAACTCATTACAGGAGCAACTTTATCGGAAAGTCAGTAAGGCATGGAGACATCTAGCACTTCCATAGCTCAGAAAAATAATTGAAATCAATGTCCACCCTCTGTATCTCATTATGCATGTAACAGGCACTGGAATAATGTATACATTGTTATTTGCCAACGTTGTATTGGAATCTGTGTGTGAATGCAGGACACACCCCTGAGTGGCAATAGATAAGTCCATAAGTTGAGCTAGACACGACCTTTAGACAGAACATGACATGCCCCCATTCTACTGCCAACTGAAATTTCCCTGAAACTATTTTTCAAAAGTAGGCAAGTATTTCATGTGTTGAAACAATTTCCCCGAGACTTCTTGTTACCCTGGAAGAGCACCCACAAATATTTTTAGCTCCCTACTGACTGTTGAGGGGGTGTGAGCATGAGCAGGTGGACCAATAAGAAGCTGCAACCTCCTTGTAGCTTGTTTTTAGCCCTTGTAGTCTCACACCTGACCACAACCATGTATGTATTTTTTGCCCTGCTGGGAAGTGCATCTTTAAAGCACGACATTTCCAACCTGATGAGAGAAGAGAGTACTGCATCACCCCCCACCAGTGTCGGACAGGGGCATGAAGGGCCCACCGGGGGAATGCAGTGATAGGGTCCCATACTTATGGGTGTGACCAGCCTCCAGAGTGGGTCTGGGTCCCTTTAAATATATATATATAGTAAATACTGCTAGTGAATGTATGATAATGTACCAGATTAGTAACAGTAGTGTATTGAAAATACATAATAGTCCTGTGCTGTATAATTCAAGTGCACAGTCTGGAACCTGATCCCTAGAGGAGGGGTTGGGCCCTCAGGCAGTGGGGCCCACCGGGGGTTTCCCCTGTACCCCTGTGAGCCAGTCCGACCCTGCCCCCCACATACCTGTTATGGTAAGGAGCAGGTGAGCACCTGAGAGATTGGAGTGCCTAGAGCACTCACAGCACTGATTTCCATGCATGGAAGGTAGAAGTTTGCTTTGTAACAATAATATTGATGAATTCATGAAAAAAATATTGTTAAATGTCTTTAGTCTAATGCTGGCCATACACGCTACAATTATCGGGGCGATCCGCCTGATATCGGCGGATCGCCCCGATAATTGTAGCGTGTGTGTGGGCGACTGAGGGTTAAATATTGCTCGGTCGGGCATGCAGGATTGTCCAGCATGCCCGTCAGATGCGATATTTACCCGGTAACTGTCGGCCGCATCGGGCAGTGTATGCCCAGAGCGGCCGACAGACAGACATTTCCTGTGTTCCTTCCTACGGAAGGAACAGGGAAATGTCTCCTCCACCGGGGCGGAGCGCGGATGTCAGGCTATACACTGTGAGATTTCTCTCACAGTGTATGCCGGCGACATCTGCGGCTGGCAGCCGGCCAGATAGAATGTCTGTCAGTCTGACAGACATTTTATCTGGCTGTGTATGCCCAGCATAAGTGACAAACTACATTCTCATTCAGTTATGATTCATAGCTGCTTGTTTTTTTGCCATGAAGATAATTATAAGCAATGATCAGATACATATTTCAGCAAACAGATCAGGAATAAAGAATTATAAAAAAAAAAAAATGGTTAAAAAGTAATAATACCAGATGTATTGCTCCATTTTTCTTTCATTCATTATTATCCCCACAAGCACCCTATTCAACCTCATACATGTACTGGCATCTAATGAACATGCTGTCTGTGCCCTGTCTGTCATTAGTTGGTAGCTGGGCCCCAGTGAGGCTTGTCAGGGGCTGCCTTGGGACTTATCATAATGACCTCATGTGAAAGGGCAGGGCTTTATATCTCAAGTAAACATTTAAAACTATATCCTAAAGAGGGTGCACATTGTTATTTTTTTCTGGAAGCATAAGTTGGCTCTGTGGAACAGAGCACGTCTACATGTGTATTGAACTTTTACGTACCCAATGTCACTAGTCTAGCCAAAGAACATGCTTGCCAATTGCCAGTATTGTTTTATGATTTCCCTCTGAAACATAGAGCTAGGGTTAAGTCTCTGATACCTTGCTTTACAGTGTGTGGGCATCAGGAGGTCAGTGTAATGCATTGACATGTCAGATTCCTGGGTGTCTGAGTGATCAGATTAGTAAACAGATTGCAGAATACTTTTCAGGTATTTCATTCACTACATTTTGTGTAATACACATTTTTTAATTTAGAAGATGGTTTACAAAACATTAGTATTCTTTTCTGTCTACATTTATATCAACATATCTAAAACATACTGTAGCTGACAACATTTTAAAAAATAGACCCTGCCATTAAGCAAATGCAACTAATGCTGGGCATACCCTGCCAGATAAAATGCCTGTCACACCGACAGACATTTTATCTGGCAGCCTGACACCCTGCAGATATCATGGGCATACACTTGTGAGAGAACTAACAGTGTATTGGACCCAATATCTGCGCTTCCCTGTGAAGGAACAGGGGAAATGTCCATTGGTCGGCCGGGGCTGGGCATACACAGCCAGATGCGACTGACAACTTACAAAATATTACATTGGACGGACATGCTGGATGATCCGGCATGCCTGACAGATCTGTATTTCAGCATCGGTCGGCCACACACACAGTACAATTATTGGGGCGATCCGCCAATATCAGACAGAACGGCGCAATGTATAGTGCATGACCAACATTAGATATGTCTGCTCATGAATTTAACCCTAACTGTATAACTGAATGAACCTGGATTTGATTAATTGATGTATTAATATCAACTGCTATTTATGTAATGACAACATATTATGTAGCACTGTGCAATAACAGAATGTTGTTTTTTTTTCATTTATATCATCCACTGGAGCTTCACATTGTAAATCCCTACCACGGGCTCACAGACATGCACATTAGGGATATGAAGCCAATTAGCCTACTAAAGGACCTATTAATCATCGAAGGCTGTATGGCCTCCGATGATAAAGTATTGAACTCGCTGCGAGGGATACTTAAGTATCCAACTCGCAACGGGGGAAACGTGACACCGGAGCAATTCATCATTGCTCCGGTGAGGGGACAGCTGCTCTGAAAAGCAGTTGTCCCCGTGGTTAGTATCGCAGCTACAGCCGTAACTGCGTTACTTACCTGCTCCCCGTCGTCGTGGCTACGTATGCGTGACCTTGGGATCACACATGCGCAAAGCTGCTGGGAACGTAGTGAGGAGGCGGCCTAAAATAAGCGTAGAAATACCGACACCTATTTTAATCCCAATGCCGGAACACAGAAGGATTCCTGTCCGAATGAGGTAGGTCCGGGGCGTCCTTAGTGTTAGCCACGGGGGGGGGGGGGGTTGGGTTTAGGCACAAAGGGGGAAGACTTAGGTTTAGGCTCTAACGGGGATTAGGGTTAGGCTACAACAAGGGAGGGTTAGGGGGAGAATGGAGGGGGGTTATATACTTACCAGACCCCTGTCAGGATACCAACCATCGGGTTGCCGCTGTCCATATTGTGACAGGAGGCATCCCGACAGCCGGCATTACATACCGATTCCCAGTGCAACATGGTTTTACCAAGATGCAGCTACTCACTCTTTCTTAAGGCGACCATACATCAGCAGTCAGAAAACCACAATTTAATGAATTGACGATTTGTTGCCCGATGTAATAATCTAGCAATCTGCACCCATACATTACAGATCATTTTCAGTGCTTTTCAGATCTTTTTCAGGAAAAACAGATTTGCCAATATTGAAAGGCTCATAATTGTTATTAGTAACGGTCGGCAAATCAGCTGATTCTTACAAAACACTACAAATCTAAAGACAAAATTGATCAGATACATCTAACATGTTGGACAACCTGATTTGGCAATTGCGATCACTTCTTGATTGCAATTGTCAATTGGGGAAGCACATACATTGGTAATTTATTGGGACAATCATTGCCAAATTGCCCCAATTCTCGCTGATGTATAGGGTCCTTTACTCTATTCCCAAATCTGAATCAGGCCCATTATCTTATTGTATAGTACAGTGGTTCTCAAATTTGGTCCTCAAAGTTCCCTAACAGTCCAGATTTTAGAGATATCCATGTTTAAGCACAGGTGATTTCATTAGTATCTCAGTCAGTTTGGTTATACCATCTGTGCACCAGCATGAATATCCTTAAAGACTTGCCTGGCATGGTCACATCTGATGCAACCAGTGAGAAAAGCCCTGTTGGAAGATGATCTTCTAGCAACCACCCATCTCAGAGGGACCTGCACTCTTCATTCATCCCCGTGTGCTCGATCACTTCTAGAACCAGTGATCTGGCAGCCCGGCACCAGCAACACCAACACCCGGCGGCTGCTCTATCCTCTCTGCATATACAAACCAACAGCACGCCGTTGGCGCTGTCCTACTCTCCCTCCCCATTCTGCTAGCGGCAGCCCAGCGACGGCCCACCAGCGGCTGCAAAGTGGACAGAGCAGCCACCGGGCAAGCAAACAGGGCGGTCCTACTCTCCCTCCCCCAGCCCTGCTAGGGTCAGCCAGGGGAAGTGGGAGCAACCTCCACTTCTCAATGTATATCCTGCCCTCAGCAGGACCTATAAGCAGCAGAGCCCTGGCCTCATCACAATATATGTACAGTCAGGTGCATAATTATTGGGACATTGACAGAATTTTCATATTTTGGCCTCTATTCACCACCACAATGGCTTTGAAATGAAAGAAACAAGATGTGCTTTAACTGCAGACTTTCAGATTTAATTTGAGGGTAATTACATCCAAATCAGGTGAATGGTGTAGGAATTACAACGGATTCTATATGTGGCTCCCACTATTTAAGGGGCCAAAAGTAATGGGACTATCAACTCAAAAGCTATTTCATGGAAAGGTGTGGGCTATTTCCTCGTTATTTCATTATCAATTAAGCAAGTAAAAGGTCTAGAGTTGATTCTAGGTGTGACATTTGCATTTGGAATCAGTTGCTGTCGACTCTCAATATGAGATCCAAAGAGCTGTCGCTATCAGTGAAGCAAGCCATCATTAGGCTGAAAAATCAAAACAAACCCATCAGAGAGAGAGCAAAAACATTAGGTGTGGCCAAATCAACTGTTTGGAACATTCTTAAAAAGAAAGAACGCACCGGAGAGCTCAGCAACATCAAAAGACCCGGAAGACCACGGAAAACTGTGGTAGATGACAGAAGAATTATTACCCTGGTGAAGAAAAACCCCTTCACAACAGTTTCCCAAATCAAGAACACTCCAGGAGGTAGGTGTATATGTGTCAAAGTCAACAATCAAGAGAAGACTTCACAAGAGTGGATATAGAGGGTTTACCACAAGATGTAAACTATTGGTGAGCCTCAAAAACAGGAAGACCAGATTAGAGTTTGCCAAACAACATCTAAAAAAGCCATTACAGTTCTGGAACAACATCCTATGGACACATGAGACAAAGATCAACTTGTACCAGAGTGATAGGAAGAGAAGAGTATGGAGAAGGAAAGGAACTGCTCATGATCCGAAACATACCACCTCATCAATGAAGCATGGTGGTAGTAGTGTCATGGCGTGGGCATGTATGGTGCCAATGGAACTGGTTCCCTTGTATTTATTGATGAAGTGACTGCTGACAAAAGCAGCAGAATGAATTCTGAAGTGTTTCGGGCAATATTATATGCTCATATTCAGTCAAATGCTTCAGAACTCATTGTACGGCACTTCACAGTGCAGATGGACAATGACCCGAAGCATACTGCAAAAGCAACCAAAGAGTTTTTTAAGGCTAAAAAGTGGAATGTTATGCAATGGCCAAGTCAATCCCCTGACCTGAATCCGATTGAGCATGCATTTCACTTGATGAAGACAAAACTGAAGGGAGAATGCCCCAAGAACAAGCAGTAAGTGAAGACATTTGCAGTAGAGGCCTGGCAGAGCATCACCAGGGATGAAACCCAGCGTCTGGTGATGTCTATGCGTTCCAGACTTCAGGCTGTAATTGGATTTGCAACAAAGTATTAAAAAGTGAAACTTAGATTTAGGATTGTTTAGTTTGTCCCATTACTTTTGGCCCCTTAAAAAGTGTGAGGCACATATAGAAACCATTGTAATTCCTACACCGTTCCGATTTGGATGTAATTACCCTCAAATTAAATCTGAAAGTCTGCAGTTAAAGCACATCTTGCTTGTTTCATTTCAAAGCCATTTACAGGAGAAAGAGTAAGGCTATTCTTGGGGCACACTTGTATATGAATTCTTAAATAATTAAGTTAAAATATAACTTTTAATAGTTTTAGTAGAATAAATAACAGGTACATACAAAATGATAATTGGCGAAAATATTTTAGACAATTTCTGCAAAATACCCCACACAAACCAAAATATGGGTTACAATGAATATGCTTAAACATAGGAATATGCAATGGATACCATAGGAATTGGTATATAGGCTATACAGTATGCAGTCCTATGATCCCCATTAAACAGTGCAATATATGTCTACCAAACCTGGTATTCCTAAGTGGTCCCCCACACCAGTACTAACCAGGCCTGTCACTGGATCACTTCCAAGATCAGACGAGTTTGGGCATAATCAGTGAAGTATGACTGTAAACAATTGCTACTGAAAATATATGGGGATTCACTCTATTGAAAACTCTATGAGCCTATTGAAAAAATGTAGGACTGTTCTCACCAGAGAAGTCCAATTGATAATTAGTTGCTATCAAGACAAGTGATGCATAGTCATACCTTACTTGTGATGCAATCAATTGACATATATGACATAAGCATATGTAAATTACAACTTGTAGAAAACATCACATAAGTAACTGTATCTCAAACTTTAATTATTTCAAATATACATGATAAATAAGAGCTCTACATTTATGACAAAGTAACAAAGCCTGACAAATCACATAAATTACACATGTACAAGTGGTGTTAACCACATAAACATGAGACATCAATGTTATAAAGATTGAAAATATGTAATAATAATTAAAATAATACTCAAGACTTTCCTTATCTCCTGTACTTAAGCAATGTTTAGAAATAGGTAAGCTTCAGCATAGCAATGCTCAGAACTCCATATTAAGCTACAGCAAGGCAGAGTAAGATACAACATTAATAAAAACTCAATAAGTGCCCTAATAAGTACCACACAGAAAAATCATAAGACATACATAAAGGGTTGCAGCCATAAATAAGCTGCATCACAGAAGCAGTCTATAAATAGATCCAAAAAATAACAGGTAGGGGATAGGAGATTAAGTAGCGGATAGGGGATTGAGTATAAGGCAGGCTAGGACTTCATAAGTCTTACCAGCTGACCAGACATGATAATCTGTCAGCAGTGGCGGGCTGGGCCGAGGGGCAGGGTGCCATGTGCCCCCCGGGCCGCAGCGTCATGCGGGCCGCGGGCAGTCTGTGTCACTGTGACACAGACTGCACCGCGTGTGTAGCGCTGACCGGACGGAGTTCGGTCAGTGCTACACAGCACAAACACACAGCCGCCGGAGCCGGCAGCTGTGTGTTTGCTTTAGCAGCTGATGAGAGTCAGACAGACTCTCATCGGCTGCTGCTCCCACTGCCAGAGCCGGACATCTTCCGGCTCCCGCAGTGGGTAATGGGAGTGATGCGTCACTCCCATAATGCAAAGCGGCGGACGGAGGAGCTGATCTCGGCGGTGGGACCAGGAGCAGAAGCGGGTGTCAGGTAAGTGGTTTTTTTTTTAATATTATGTGTGTCTACTGCGGGGGGTCTGGCACTATAAGGAGGATACCACTACTGGGGGCACTACAAAGGGGGGGACTACTACTGGGGGTGCTACAAGGGGGGGGACTACTACTACTGGGAGCACTACAAGGGGGGGACTACTACTACTGGGGGCACTACAAGGGGGGGGACTACTACTACTGGGGGCACTACAAGGGGAGGACTACTACTACTGGGGGCACTACAAGGGGGGACTACTACTACTGGGGGCACTACAAGGGGGGACTACTAATACTGGGGGAACTACAAGGGGGGGGACTACTACTGGGGGCACTACAAGGGGGGGACTACTACTAGGGGCATTGCATAGGGGGGAGGGGACTACCACTGGGGGCACTGCATCGAAGGACCACTGCTAGGGGCTCTATATAAAGGGCAATAGTGGGGGTACTGCATAGGGGGAAGACTACAACTGGGGCCACTATTTAAGGGGCACTGCATAAGGGTTACCACTACTGGAGGCACTATATAAGGGGCTTACTACTGGGGGCACAAGGGGCACTGCATAGGGGGGATCACTACTGGGGGCACTACTCGAGGCCTGCATAAGGGTGTCTTCTCCTGAAGGGGGGGGGCACCATAGCACGCACGTTCTTTCGGGCACCCTGGCTACACGCTACTCCTCTGCCAGGGCCGCCTGCATGCATTTGCCCCCCAGGCTAAAAGTTGCCAGCCAGCACCTGTCTGTCAGCCAACATACGTCACCAGTGTGGGGTAAAGTGGAGCCCAGTCCGTGCACTGACTGGGTTATCCTAGATGTCAGCAGAGTGTCTGTAAAGAGAGGACGTGCGTTTTGCCCACATCGAGGCTTGATCACCTCATGTAACATCAAAGCAGGTGGTAATCTATGTAAGCGTGTACAGAGTACACGTCACTCACCTGCAGCTCAAGTCATGGCTCACCGCTGCAGAGTTAGCGCTAATCAAAAGGCAATACAGCCTCCCTAGATCTTAACTCAAATCTATTGGTTAGAATTGAGCTCATAATGATCCAAGGAAAATGCAATGCCTAATGGGATATGTAGTTCAAACCAATTTGGCTGTAATTAGAAGGAAATAGCGCTGATAACCAAATATTAATGAAGCGGACATAGATATTAAAATATTAAAATATTGAGCAGTACAAATTGAGTCCAGATGTCACAGTGGATACACATGATAAGACATATTTTACAAACAGCCGTACAGAATATTAGCATAAAGACTAAATCCAAAATAGGCTCCTATACAAAATACAGATTAAAACGGAGTTATACTTATAAATCATAATATAGACATAAACTAATATCCATTAGTTTTCAGTAAAGCAAAATTTATGATAAGAGATGGAAAAAGTATTCAATCATTAATTAAGCTTCCAGGAAGAACCAAGAGGCATGATCACGCAAAGCCTGCTGGTAATTGTAGTTGCAAATTACTTGTAATATATAGTAGACATTTAGACACTCAGGAGGAGCCATAGACATAGTCAAAACACAATACCTGCTAGTAATTATAATTGCAATTAAATTGTATTAAATAATAATAAAAGATTACTGCTATTTAGCATATAATCAAATGTATGGGCTAAAAAACAAATATGAATAGAGAAATATGAGTAAAAAAATAACTAAATATCAAAAACCAAACATAGTACTAATAAATATCACTATTGACAAAAAAAATAAATAAATTATTATAGTTATATTATTATAATAAATCTAACAAAAGTCAGATTCAATTAATTATGAATAGAATGTGAAAATATATTAAGACACAAATTAAAAATAATACATAAAAATATGTGAACTGGTGACTAAGAGTGAAAAATTATGATGGCACAAGACCTTTGTGCCAATTATAATGTCAATAAGTATAATATTAAAATGTACCAATAGTGAATAATTAATAGAAAATATCAAATGTGAGAAAAAGTACGTGACCTAACAAAATAATTGTGAAAATAAAATATCATCCAAACAGTGAAAGTTAAATCAAAAATTACAACCTAGTGTGATGTTAGTCACAGTGCACTGTGTAAAATAAATATGAATAAATATTGTCAAAGTTTATATAATACATGATAAGTGACAATAATGTATAAGATACCAAAGTTAAAAATATAAAAGTGAAATTAATAATTATGTACAAAAATTGGGCACCACTGGATATAATGATAATACCTAAGTGTTAAAAGAAAAAGTAAATAAATAATACTAATAAAATTAAAAATTAAAAAGAATGAAAAAATTTTTTTGAGAAGAATGAAGAGAATTGTAAACATAATTACAAAAATACACTGTAATTAATATACTCATTCATTCCTCTAGGGGATAAGGCACTTAGTATAAATGTCCAGTAGCTCTCACACTTCATTAATTGTTGCATAAGATCACCACGGCGAATCCCCAATAATACTTCTTCCAGGCCAAATATACGCAGGTTATTTGGATTATCATTATGATACAGGTGAAAATGTCTCGCAACTGAGGTAAGTTTCTTAAATTTCGCAAGGTCAGATCGAGCATTCCTGATGGTACCGACATGTTCCAAGGTGCGTTGTCTAAAATTCCTCGTAGTAATCCCTACATATTTCATATCACAACTGCACGTCAGACAGTACACAACTCCCATGGTGCTGCAATTAATAAAATCTTTAATCAAAGAGGTATTGCCATATTTATCTTGGACCCTATCACATTTTGCCATGTACTGGCATGCTTTGCATGTCCCGCATGGAAATGAACCTTGTATTGTTTTATCCTTCTTAGGGAATTTAATGTAATGACTTTGGACAAGATTGTCATGTAGATTTATAGATCTACACCAACCCATTGCGACCTTGGTGCCCAATATTTTGGACAAATCCTCATCCAACAGTAAAATGGACCAATGTCTCTGAATAATATCTTGAATGGTCCTCCATTCCCTACTAAAATTACCAATGAAACGTATAGTTTCAGTTTCCTTATTGGTTCTTTTGGTTCCAGGATGATGTTCCTCTTTTTTAAAAATCATAGCTTCCCTTTGAATGGAGGAAATACTAGCCTTTGCTTTCTTGATGCATCTTTTGCTGTATCCTCTTTCTGCCAGCCATTCTGAGAGTTCAATACTTTTCATATTATATATCGATTCTTCTGAGCAATTACATTTGAGGCGTAAGAATTCACCTTTGGGTAAATTTTCCACAGTCAGTGGGAAGTGTGCACTTGTCTGGTATAGGAGACTATTAGTCGCTGTTGTTTTACGAAAAAGTTCAGTATGGATAACACCTTCAAGAGTTTCATAGATTTTGAGATCTAAAAATGATACCCAATAGCGACTATAATGGTAGGTCAATCTAATATTGAAGCCATTGTCATTTAGCTCTTGAATGATCTCCAACAGTAAGCTCTCCTCACCTTCCCAGATCATAAGAATGTCATCTATATAGCGCCACCACCCGCCAACAAATTGGGTATATTGATCCATTTTGCCACCAAAGACTGTTTCCCGCTCCCACCTGCCCAGGAAGAGGTTGGCATAAGTGGGGGCACAAGCAGCCCCCATTGCCATCCCCCTCGTCTGCAGGTAGAAGCGGTCTCCAAAGGTGAAATCATTTTTAGTCAGAATAAATCTGAGAATGACCAATAGAAATTGATGGAAGTCACACAGTTCTTCCATTCGAAGAAAATAAGCAACTGCTTTGATCCCAAGGTCATGTCCAATACAAGTATATAGAGACTCGACGTCTAATGTCACAAGAAAATGATGTGCATCCATTCTTACATCATGTAATTTCCTCAATATGTCGGATGTGTCTTGTATATAAGATGTCAGTCCGAGGACATGATGTCTTAAGTGAAGGTCAATTAACCTACTAGCTTGCTCTGACAGACCTCCAACCCCAGACACAATAGGTCTCCCCGGTGGGTTAATGATGTTTTTATGGACCTTGGGGAGTAAATATAATGTTGGTATCCTGGGGTTCTGTACTTGTAAATATTGATGTTCCTGTTTGAGGATAGTGCCTTCTTGAAATGCTTTATCAGTAATCCTGTTATAGAGTATGGTAAAATTCTCTGTTGGATTAAACAGCATTAACTGATAGCAGTTTGTATCTTGAAGTTGATGCATCGCCTCTTGATAGTACATCTCGACAGGCCAGATAACAATATTACCTCCTTTATCAGAAGGTTTTATGATTACTTCCTTCCATTGTCGAATATCTTTAAGTGCTTTAATTTCTGATCTAAGATTGCCCTGCATGTTTTTCTTACCACTAGTTTTAAAATGAAGAAGATCAAGATCTTTTGATATTAGTTCTTGAAATATTAGCACTTCTGGATAAAAGGGTTCTGGAGGAAAAAATTTAGATTTTTTTCTTACAAATAAATCTTGTTTTATTAGATGAGGTATTAGTACGAGAATTTTCTTCTTGTAATTCCTCCAGTGCGTGAATAGCCTCCAGTTCATCATCGTCCAGAATTAGATCTTCATCAGATGTAGTGTTAGCGATTAGCTTATTGTTCTTCTGGTTGGCAAAATACTTTTTAAGAAGGAGCTTCCGTCCAAATAGTTTCAGATCTTTTTCCCAGTTAAATCGATTGAATGTTTGTGTTGGTGAAAAGGATAAACCTTTACTGAGTATCGAAATCTCCACATCAGTTAGAACCTTATTGGAAAGATTAATAATATTCAGTTTAGTATCATACACCCTTACCTCCTCAGAGTCCTGATCGGGTATCTGGACTGTGGATGGTGATCCCAGTCTCATGGTTCCCCTATGTTTCTTCTTCCCCGCCTCGTTTTCCTCTTGTGCTGTATTTTGGTCGTCTCCCTCTGCTTGGTCCTAAAAAAGTCGATGAGGGGTGCTCGTCATCATAGGAACCATATCTTTGATGGAGGTTTAGGGGTTCACGGCTATTAGTAGCTGGGATTTCCTCACCGCCAGATGATTCAACCTCTGATGATGTGTATGACTCCTGAGGTTTATAATTATGTCTGTTACTGATCTGCTTACTCCATTTAAAGATGTTGCCTGTTTGAAAATCTTGTTTATCCCTGTTATATTTTTGTTTCTTCCTCTCAATAATGTCCAATTCATACATTTCAAGTCCTTTTTTATGTTTTTCTACTATTTTTTGGAATGAAGTATCTTGTTCCCAATTTTCAAGCTTTTTACCAAAGTCAAAGTCAACAATCAAGAGAAGACTTCACAAGAGTGAATATAGAGGGTTCACTACAAGATGTAAACCATTGGTGAGCCTCAAAAGCAGGAAGACCAGATTAGAGTTTGCCAAACAACATCTAAAAAAGCCATTACAGTTCTAGAACAACATCCTATGGACAGATGAGACAAAGATCAACTTGTACCAGAGTGATGGGAAGAGAACAGTATGGAGTAGGAAAGGAACTGCTCATGATCCAAAACATACCACCTCATCAGTGAAGCATGGTGGTGGTAGTGTCATGGCGTGGGCATGTATGGCTGCCAATGGAACTGGTTCCCTTGTATTTATTGATGATGTGACTGCTGACAAAAGCAGCAGAATGAATTCTGAAGTGTTTCGGGCAATATTATATGCTCATATTCAGTCAAATGCTTCAGAACTCATTGGACGGCGCTTCACAGTGCAGATGGACAATGACCCGAAGCATACTGCAAAAGCTACCAAAGAGTTTTTTAAGGCTAAAAAGTGGAATGTTATGCAATGGTCAAGTCAATCCCCTGACCTGAATCCGACTGAGCATGCATTTCACCTGATGAAGACAAAACTGAAGGGAAAATGCCCTAAGAACAAGCAGGAAGTGAAGACATTTGCAGTAGAGGCCTGGCAGAGCATCACCAGGGATGAAACCCAGCGCCTGGTGATGTCTATGCGTTCCAGACTTCAGGCTGTAATTGGATTTGCAACAAAGTATTAAAAAGTGAAACTTAGATTTAGGATTGTTTAGTTTGTCCCATTACTTTTACCCATCACCGTTCACCCGATTTGGATGTAATTACCCTCAACTTAAATCTGAAAGTGTGCAGTTAAAGCACATCTTGTTTGTTTCATTTCAGAGCCATTGTGGTGGTGAATAGAGGCCAAAATATGAAAATTCTGTCAATGTCCCAATATTTATGCACCTGACTGTATATAGTGTGTGTAAAATATATATTTTTATATATATATATATATATATATATAGTATATGAATGTATATATGTCTGAGTTTATATACTGTATATATGCGTAAATAGGACCTGATTCAGTATGGATCTTAACTGTAAATGCAATAGCGATTACGCACGCAGTCTCACTGCAAAGATATGCTAATCCACTGCAATCGCTATGCCATCGCAGCACAACATAAGGACGCCCACCTTACCTTACACACATTAATAATACTTAGCAAGATGTGAAACCATCGGTAACAATCGCCGCCTCACGCACACTTGCACAAGCTCTGACCTTACTCAGGAATTGCTAACCTCGTCGCACGCAGTGAGTACACAAGCTGTGTATGCCATCACAGTGCCTAATTTATGCAATCCTCTGCAACAGCTTTCAAACGCACTGGCACATCTGCGTTTCACCGACCACCCCATTACAACCCCTAAATGGTTCTTCCTGTCAATCACTCTGCAATGGGTCTACGTAGTTACTGTAATCGTAGTGGAGTGTTCGCGCACTGCTATGCATACACATGCACAGTACGCAACAACTGGCTGATTGCGTGCATAATAGCAGTTGCGATCAGTAAAGACTCAGGCACATAGAGATGTGTGTGTATATATATATATATATATATATATATATATATTGTAGCAAGGTCAGGGAACTGGTACCATCTCCTGGCACTGTGCAACAGCTGACAAAAATCACACAAAGTCCACTGGTTTGGTGCAACTGGTCTCCACCAGTTTTATTATGCAAACAAACAAAATAAACACAAATAAACACCTTGCCATCTGGCACTAACTATACAGAAGTGATCTTAGCTCACTAACAAAGTATTAGAAGGATTTTTCAGGTTTAATTTACCTGCTTTCATCAACCTGATTCTCACACAGAGACACGAAAGTCTGTCTTTTCCCCAGGCAGTGTCTGCATGTAATGCAGCCTCACAGCACTAAAAAACAGCGACACAGCTGAAAACCCTAATTAGCCTCCTGTGAAGCTAATAACCCAAAAGCTCCTAACACAAATACCTTCCTGAGGTTTCAAAAGACATAGGTCATGAATCTAGGGCAAATATACCTGCCTTCCGCTATGATGCCAGGGACCTTGTCACAATATATATATATACATACTGTGATATCTTGGGGGTAATTAGCTCGGCAGAGGGTGGATTGGTGCAGTGTTTAGCTGCTTAATGAGGGTCCACACACAGCTTTCAAGTAAATAAATGATGCTTTACTTTCCAGCATGGAAAGTCAGGAAACAAACAAAAAATAATAAACAACCTAGCCCCTATTTAGGGCGTCTAACTCACTTCTTGAACCCACTCTATAAGGGTGCAGCTAATCTGCCAATATAGTCTCTGTGCCTTCCCTGTATCCTCCAGGTATACAGCAGGTCCTGGCTTCCTCTGCCTGCAGCCCCGCTGCTTCAATGTCACACAGTCTGAGAGGTTTATGGTCCCATCCTTGCCTCCTGTAAGGTCCAGACACAGGCCTCCTGGCCCCCAATGGCTCATTAGCTTCACTGGGCTCTCTGGCTGCCACAGTCCCACATAGACTGTGTCACGGCCAGGGTATTTCAGCATGGCGCTAGGCGGGTGTTACCTGTGAGGTCGTTGTGGCGCGGGCTGTCTGGTGGCGGAGCTGGTGTCTGGCGGGGGGCTTTGGCTGCGCGCGTTGTTGTGCGGCCCTGTTGTCACTCTGCGCTGGTGAGGCCTGGCGGTGTCTCCGTTCCATTTGGCATGGGCGCCGCCATCTTGCCTTCTGGCCATGTGATGCGGCTGGCCAATCCTGGTGAGTCACATGTTCCCTCCGGCCAGTAACAGCACGGCATGGGGTATTTAGGAGGGGTCAGTGCCTTCCTTCTTTGCCAGTGCAACGTGTATCTCAGCCTAGCTGAGAGGGAGTTCTCTGTGCTTTCCTGTTCCTGTGAATTCGCTGTCTGCCAGTCTGCCTGTCAGCTCCTAGTTCCCACTGGACTACCCCGCTACCTCCATCACCCTTGCCCATACCTGAGTGCCTGAGCCTGCTGACATCCTGCGCTTCAGTTCACTATTTGCAAACCTGGCTTGTTTATTTTCAGTTTCACTACCTGCTCACCTGGACTGCTCTAATTGTTTCTACCTGGACATTAACCCTTTTGCTCCCACCACAGAACTCTTGTGCACATTTATATTTTCCTGGACTTTTATTTACTGCCACATTATATGTCTACTCGAGCACTTATTAAAAATCCTAGTTTTATTTACAAATCTGCTTCTGTGATCGCTCCTGCTACCACCCCGGGTCCACAAATAACCCAGAACGTAACAGTTTGCACTGGCCCCATGGAGCCGGCCACGGATCAGGAGTCAGGAGTGGATTTGTTCAGGTGCATTTCTGGTCGATTAGAAAATCTGGAAAACATGCAGCATCAGATGGCTAAATTTCTGCAAGAGATGTCCAAGCGACAGGATAGTTTGCAAACTTCCTTTTCTACCCCTGAAGTACCAGCAACTACATCCGCATCAGCGTCTGGGAATACAGGAGGCAGATCATCTCCCCGCTTACGTCTTCCTTTACCAAATAAATTTGACGGCAATCCTAAACTCTGTCGAGGATTCCTAAATCAGTGTGACATACATTTTACCCTGCAGCCTGACAACTTTTTAACTGCAAGAACTAAAGTGGCTTATATAGTCTCTCTGTTATCCGGCCAGGCCTTGGAATGGGCTTCCCCACTCTGGGAGCGCTCAGATCCGCTGCTGGATAATTACGCAGGCTTTGTGTCATCCTTCAGGAGGATTTTCGATGAACCTGGGCGTACTGTATCAGCATCATCAAACATCATGACACTGAGACAAGGGGTCCGTCCTGTCAGTCAATATGCCGTGCAATTTCAAATTTTAGCATCGGAGCTCAAATGGAATGAGGAAGCCCTCACCTCGACCTTCTGGCATGGGTTGTCAGACCGACTAAAGGACGATCTAGTCACTCGAGAGCTTCCTACTAATCTGAATGACATGATTTTGTTGTGTATCAAAGTTGACCTACGCTTCAGGGAACGTCAGGCTGAAAAAAACAGAACTGACCGGCAAAGGTCATTTACCCCCTCCATTTCTACCCGTCCCATTCCTTCCCCTACTGAAGAGGAGCCTATGCAGGTGAATCATACACACCTCTCTAAAGAAGAACGTCAGAGAAGAATGCAAAAGAACCTCTGTCTGTACTGCGGAGAGTCCGGTCACCTGCTGATCTCCTGCCCCCGTAAACTGGGAAATGCCAAATCCTAACTGACCCTGGAGACATCAAGTTAGGAGTTATGAACCCGTCTCCAAAAATTAAAGATTTCACGATTTCCCTAGCCTTGGATCTTAAACCCAAACCTGTCTTTGCTACTGCTCTACTCGACTCGGGAGCAGCCGGAAATTTCATAACGTCTAGTTTCATAGACAAATTTCAGATTCCTTGTTTGTCTCTCAACCATGCCATCTCTCTGACCTCTATAGATGGATGCCCTCTAACTAACGGGATAGTCACCAAAGAGACTCAACCAGTATTGGTCCGAATTGGGGCACTTCATTCTGAGTCCTTAAAATTCCTGGTGATATCAGAGGCCTCTCAAGAAATTGTTCTTGGTCTACCCTGGTTACGTCAACATAATCCCAGGATTGATTGGAGTTCTATGCAGATTCTGTCATGGGGTATGGACTGTCAGAAATCCTGTCTTCCAAAAATTCGACCTGTGAGAAAGACAGTTCCATTAGTTTCTTCTGCCATTCCCAAGGAATATCAGATGTTCGCCGACGTTTTCTCTGAACAACAAGCAAATATCTTACCCCCTCATAGGGAATGGGACTGTCCAATTGAATTGATACCTGATAAGATACCACCTCGTGGTCGTACCTATCCACTGTCCTTGCCTGAGACTCAAGCCATGACCGAATACATCCGGGACAACCTGGCAAAGGGGTTCATTCGCCCCTCTACTTCACCTGCTGGAGCTGGGTTTTTCTTCGTTGGCAAGAAGGACGGTGGTCTAAGACCATGTATCGATTATCGAGGCCTTAATGACATTACTGTAAAGAGTCGATACCCTCTTCCCCTGTTTACTGAGTTGTTTGATAGGGTCAAGGGCTCTGTTATTTTTTCTAAATTAGATCTAAGAGGGGTTTACAACCTCATTCGTATCCGAGCTGGCGATGAATGGAAGACCGCTTTTAATACCAGAGATGGACATTTAGAGTATTTAGTAATGCCTTTTGGATTGTGTAACGCCCCTGCTGTCTTTCAAAGTTTCGTTAATGAGATTTTCCGGGATCTGTTATATGTTTCGGTTGTTGTCTATCTGGATGACATACTGATTTTTTCACCCTCTGTGGCTAAACATCAAGAACATGTTAAAGAAGTTTTGACCCGTTTGAGAGAAAACCACCTTTACTGCAAACTGGAGAAGTGCGTCTTTGGAGTGCCCAGTGTACCTTTTCTCGGCTATGTAATATCTGGCTCCAGTTTAGAAATGGACCCCAAGAAGGTACAGGCTATTCTGGATTGGACCCGACCTCAAACACTGAA
This sequence comes from Taudactylus pleione, assembly GCA_031769625.1. Taxonomy (NCBI): domain Eukaryota; kingdom Metazoa; phylum Chordata; class Amphibia; order Anura; family Myobatrachidae; genus Taudactylus; species Taudactylus pleione. The sequence continues at coordinate 10,898,839 of JAUIMM010000010.1, forward strand.
GGCCATCCAGAGATTGTTGGGCTTCGCAAATTATTATAGACGCTTCATTAAGGGATTTTCTACACTGCTGGCTCCCATTACAGCCTTGACCCGCAAAGGTGCTAATCCTGCCCAATGGTCACCTGAGGCAGAGTCTGCCTTTCATCTTCTAAAACAGGCCTTTATCTCAGCACCAGTTCTTCGACAACCCGATCTGGACCGGCCTTTTTTGTTGGAAGTAGACTCATCATCTGAAGCTGTGGGAGCAGTCTTGTCTCAACGTTATGAGGACAACCGAGTCCATCCGTGTGGGTTCTTTTCTAAAAAATTCTCTCCTGCCGAAAGGAACTATGCCATAGGTGAGCAAGAACTACTAGCTGTAAAGTTGGCGTTGAAGGAATGGAGATATTTGCTAGAAGGCGCCAAGTTTCCATTTACTGTATTTACGGACCATAGAAATCTCCTATTTCTCAAAAACCTCCAATGTGTGAGTCCTCGTTTGGCCCGTTGGGCAATATTCTTGGCCAGGTTTCAGTTCACCCTGACCTTCCGGTCTGGAGCACTTAATCAGAAGGCTGATGCCCTATCGAGATCTCTCCTCTGTGATGATCAATCTGAAAATCAAAGCAATACCCCTGTCTTGGAATCAAGAGTTTTCGCCGCATTACAACTTCAGCCTCCTACGGGAAAATCATTTGTGGCCCCGGAATTAAGGAAGCAGCTTCTCACTTGGGCACATTCCTCTCACTTCGCAGGGCACTCAGGCACTCGGAAGACCTTGGAGTTCCTGAAAAGACACTATTGGTGGCCTTCTATGAAGGCAGATATAATGGAGTTTATCTCTTCCTGCTCCTCCTGTGCCCAGCATAAATCATCACGACAAGCTCCAGCTGGGGAATTGCTTCCATTACCTACTCCATCACGTCCATGGACGCATCTCTCCATGGATTTCGTCACAGACCTGCCAGTCTCTCAAGGTTTCAACACTATCTGGGTTGTAATAGACCGATTTTCTAAGATGGTCCACTATATACCGTTGAAGAAGTTACCTTCTGCCCCTGACCTGGCACAGTTGTTTGTCCAACACATATTTCGTCTACATGGCCTTCCTGCTGAAATTGTCTCTGACCGTGGTGTGCAGTTTACTGCAAAATTCTGGAGGGCTTTGTGTTCTGTTCTTCAAGTGAAGTTAAACTTTTCCACGGCCTACCATCCACAAAGCAACGGCTCCACCGAGAGAGTTAATCAAGATCTAGAGACTTTCTTAAGAATTTTTATGTCATCTTCCCAGGACAATTGGGCTGCCTTGCTGCCGTGGGCTGAGTTTGCACATAATGCTTCCTACCACTCGTCAACTAACCAAACGCCATTTCAGGTTGTATATGGCCTTCATCCTCGTGTTCCCAAATTCCGAAGCCTGCCTGTTTTCGATGTTCCGGCCGTGGAGGACACGGTGCAGAATTTTGCTGCCATCAAGTACGGACTGATTTGTTGAAGGCATCCTCTCGCTATAAGACCCAGGCCGATAAGAAGCGTAGAATAGTTCCACGCATGCAAGTAGGAAACCAGGTCTGGTTGTCTACTCGGAACCTTCGTCTAAGAGTTCCGTCTATGAAATTCGCACCCTGCTTCATCGGTCCCTTCACCATAACAGAAGTCATTAATCCAGTGGCCTACCGTTTAAAGTTACCCCCATACCTAAAAATTCCCAATTCCTTCCATGTTTCCTTATTAAAGCCCCTAGTCCTGAATAAGTTCCATAATGCTCTACATGCTTCTCCTCGAGTCCAGACAGAGAGAGGAGTTGAGTTTGAAGTCGCCCAGATCTTGGACTCTCGTCTGCGCAGAGGTCATCTTCAGTATTTGTTGGACTGGAAAGGTTACGGTCCAAAGGAACGTTGCTGGACCGATGCTCGTGATGTCCACGCTCCCACGCTCATCAGGAGATTCCATTCTGCCCATCCGGAGAAGCCTGGTGAGTGTCCTGAGGCCACCCCAAAAGGGGGGGGTACTGTCACGGCCAGCATGGCGCTAGGCGGGTGTTACCTGTGAGGTCGTTGTGGCGCGGGCTGTCTGGTGGCAGAGCTGGTGTCTGGCGGGGGGCTTTGGCTGCGCGCATTGTTGTGCGGCCCTGTTGTCACTCTGCGCTGGTGCGGCCTGGCGGTGTCTCCGTTCCGTTTGGCATGGGCGCCGCCATCTTGCCTTCTGGCCATGTGATGCAGCTGGCCAATCCTGGTGAGTCACATGTTCCCTCCGGCCAGTAACAGCACGGCATGGGGTATTTAGGAGGGGTCAGTGCCTTCCTTCTTTGCCAGTGCAACGTGTATCTCAGCCTAGCTGAGAGGGAGTTCTCTGTGCTTTCCTGTTCCTGTGAATTCGCTGTCTGCCAGTCTGCCTGTCAGCTCCTAGTTCCCACTGGACTACCCCGCTACCTCCATCACCCTTGCCCATACCTGAGTGCCTGAGCCTGCTGACATCCTGCGCTTCAGTTCACTATTTGCAAACCTGGCTTGTTTATTTTCAGTTTCACTACCTGCTCACCTGGACTGCTCTAATTGTTTCTACCTGGACATTAACCCTTTTGCTCCCACCACAGAACTCTTGTGCACATTTATATTTTCCTGGACTTTTATTTACTGCCACATTATATGTCTACTCGAGCACTTATTAAAAATCCTAGTTTTATTTACAAATCTGCTTCTGTGATCGCTCCTGCTACCACCCCGGGTCCACAAATAACCCAGAATGTAACAGACTGTTTCCAGCAGCAGCCTGACTGGTCTGCCTTCTTATCAGCCCACACCTGAGCTCTCTCAACAAGGTAGCCATTAGGCATCTTCCCACAATGCTTTTCTACTCTGTGTTGGCGGATCTGTCCTGCCCCACACAGAATCAGCTGTAAACCAGTGCCATCTCTGGTGATACTGCCACATATTCCCCTCCCCAGCTTGAAACCCATGGGTTCAGCTACATGGGACGAGGCATTCTCATTGCGAAGTCCCTCTTCATTATTCTCAGAACCATTCACCGGATCCAAGATCATCCAGACTCTGGTCATTTCCGGGGGCCGCATCCTCCAAGTTCTGGAGGTAATTTTTCTCCTTACTTTTTTTCTAACTTTATGGTACCAATGGTGGTACTTGCTTTCTTTATGCAGTACTTGAGGCTCACCCTTGGGTACTGCAACAAGCATTAAGAACTTGAAGTAACTTTTTCCAAAGCGACATACTTCATCTTTACTCTTGCCACTTAAACCTATTAAAGGCACATCTTTTGGCCAACTTCTACTTGTCACATCTTTAATCTTCAACCTTAAAGCCGTGTATTAGCTACTGACATACTTCACTCATGGCCCTTTGAAAGAAGAGGAGCTATCAGTATCACGAGAGTCATCAGCATCACAAATTCTGGACCTTGACTGTATGTCAACAGACAACATACTGGCACTGTCACCCTCCGATTCCGGACTCCCGTATCCACATAGGATACTTTAATATTTACTCAATCGATCCACATAATTTACCTTACGGCTTTGATGGCAATCTACCACTTCATTAAGCCATAGATCTCTTGGATTTTCTTGTGCTCCTGATTTTTGAGCCTTGAAAATATAATGAACTTCCACATGTTCCACCAGCACAGGTTGAAGTTCACTTTCCACAGAGGTCTTTATTTTTCACTTCACTTTAGCTAGACATTTTGCTTCAAGATTTGTAATTTGAGACATCACTTCCTCACAGATAAATTCAGCTGTATTGCAAGTTTTATCCTGGTTGCATGATAGCATTACTTCATATACACGAGAATTACTCTTCACAAGACTGTTACCATTAACTGTTACCATTAACTGCCTGTAAGGTTCTATTTTTCACTGCAAAAATGTATGACTTGGGCACATTCACATCACTGTGCTCATATAGTGACATCAGAGTCTCATCTTTGAAAGTCATCAACATACCTGTAGACTTCTGTACATCTTGTACCTTTGCCTCACGGGTTATGCGTTCACCATCTGTATACGTTATTTCTTTATCGCCAATTTCAGACACGGTTTTTCAACCTGGACCTGTGTCCTTTTGGGAGAACTTCACACCCTCAGCTATTACTGTAAGCTGAAAGTCACTGCAAGGAATCTCAACCACTTGGAATCTTTGCAACTAGTCCTGTGTACTTAGCAACTTCTCAAGGTTCTTGCAATGTCCAAGCCCTGCCATGGGCAAGGTTAAGCTCTCTCTCCACAGATTCAGTTTGCTTGGCGGCTTTATGCAGACTTTCCTCCAGGAATACATTTCTTTCCGTCAGACATTCTGAAACTGCTCTAGCTGCAGCTAATTTGGATTGGAGAGTTTGTACTTGCTCCTTACAGCTGACTTTAAGATGGACCATCTCTATCTCTTTTCCTTCACGGTCAGTTTCCCACTGAGAGCGAGTCTGCAGCATCTGGAGATACTTCTCTTTTACTTCACAAAACTTTTCCGCCAAATAATTTTTCTCCAATTCACAATCTTTAAGCATTACTTGAGTGGACACAATTAAAGAGTCTTTTTCTTTTAACACCAGAGTCAGATCCACCACTTTCACTTGCGTGCGCTCTACATCACTCTGATGTCTCTGGACACATTCTTTCAAATCTTGTACTTCCTGCTGAAGTACCACATACTTTTGCTGCACTTTAACTATATCTTGCTCGAATACATCATTCTTTGCTAGGAGCACGTCATTCTCATACTTTGTAACACATTGGAACATTTTAGCCTCCTCAAGGCATTCAGATATAACCACTAAATTGAGGTCTGTCTCTTTAAGAACTTGAAGTCTTTTTTCTTCTTCTTGCACCAATGCTATTTTCAAAGACAACAATTCACTCTGTAATGTCTTTTCAATTTGCGCATGCAAAAGCTTCTCTTTTGTAGACTTGTCCTCCATTTCACTTATTTGGTCGCAATAGCACTTAAGTGTTTCACGCCAAACTTCACACAGAGAGTCAACTTTTTCCATGCTGACATAGTTCTCTCCTAGTGGACCTTGCACCATACACTGACCATGCACACTGACATCTTTACATTCAGACTGTAAACTCCAGCCCGGGTTTTCCATCTCTCTAGACTGAAAATGAAACTTTGTAGCAAGAATTCTGCCTTTAGAATTTTTCTTTTTATTTCCCATGATTCTTGGCACAAAATACACAGGGACAACTTGTTTTTGTTTTCACTGTATCCCACTTTGCCTTCAAAAGTATTTTCAACACAGCAAAAACATTTTTCTTCATGAGGCACTACAATTACCAGCATGTATCAAACAGTCTCAATAGCCTTTCAATAGGAACCTCTGCTCCCTCAGTACCACACCTTGACTTAATGAGCATGAGCAATTCAGCAGGATAAACCACACAATATCTTTTAACCCTTCCAATGCTGAGGAAGTGCACATTTCTCTTCACAGTCAATATACTTGCACATTTCACTGTTGCAAAACACTTGAATACTGTACTTCTGTTTTTGGCAAACTTTGCCTCTCCCATAAGTAAACAATTCTCCAGCAACTAATGTAACACTTATTTCTCTTCCTTTCCAAGGAAAAGATGTACACTTGCAGACAATTTTTTTGTTTAAACAACACTTCACAACAAACTTATCTTCACTCACCACCTTGACGAGCATTCCACCATGCAGGTGCCATGAGTCTCCTTTTGGCTTTCTAGGAGAGTCCAATTATGCAGTGCAATAAGCATCCATATTTCCATTTGTATTCTTGCAAAGAATCTTCTGCGCACAATCTTTATGCCCGCAGTCTCCACCATATGTGATATCATGGGGGTAATTAGCTCGGCAGAGGGTGGATTGGTGCAGTGTTTAGGTGCTTAATGAGGGTCCACACACAGCTTTCAAGTAAATAAATGATGTTTAAATTCCAGCATGGAAAGTCAGGAAACAAACAGAAAATAATAAACAATCTAGCCCCTATTTAGGGCATCTAACTGACTTCTTGAACCCTCTCTATAATGGTGCAGCTAATCTGCCAATAAAGTCTCTCACAGTCTCTGTGCCTTCCTTGTATCCTCCAGGTATACAGTAGGTCCTGGCTTCCTCAGCCTGCAACCCCACTGCTTCAATGTCACACAGTCTGAGAGGTTTATGGTCCCCCCCCTTGCCTCCTGTAAGGTCCAGACACAGGCCTCCTGGCCCCCAGTGGCTTGTTTAGCTTCACTGGGCTCTGCTATCACAGTCCCACATAGACTGTTTCCAGCAGCAGCCTGACTTGTCTGTCTTCTCATCAGCCCACACCTGAGCTCTCTCCACAAGGCAGCCATTAGGCATCTTCCCACGATGCCTATCTACTCTGTGAGGGTGGATCTGTCCTGCCCCATGCAGAATCAGCTGCTCACCAGTGCCATCTCTGGTGATACTGCCACAACACACACATACAAACACACACACGTATATATATATATATATATATATACGTGTGTGTGTTTGTATGTGTGTGTGTGTATGTATATATATATATATATATATATAGTGATAACTTAGGGTCATTTAGCTCAGTAGATTTGCTGTTGGTCTGGAGATGTTGTTTGCACCATCTATTTGATGCTATGCTGCTGACTGTCTTGAGAAAGGTCCCTATTGGTGACCGAAACGTCGAGTATTTTATGATGTGAAATCATTAAAGTATTGCCTTTTATTCTGTGAAAACCTGGTGAGTGCCCCTCATTACCTTTCTCTATCTCTCTCTCTTGATAACTTGGGGTCATTTAGCTCAGCAGATTGGTGTCAGTGGTGCAGTGATTAGGTGCAGAATTAGAGTCCACACATGGCATTCCAGTAAAATAAATGAAAATGGTGCTTTACTTCCAGCATGGAAACCAGGAAAGAAACAGAAAATAACAAACAACCTAGCCCTCTCTTAGGGCACTAGCTCACTTCGTGAACCCTCTCTACAGAAGCAGCTAGTCCGCATGAAAGTCTCTCACAGTCTCTGAGATTGGTGGTCCTTCCTGCCACATGCAGGACTGGACACTGGCCTCCTGGCCTGGTATAGCTTTATTAGATTGTTGGCTGCCACCTCTCACAAGGACAGTGTCAGAGGTATAAGGATATCCCTGCCTCCTTGCATGTATGATCCTGACCACATGGTCTGCTTCGCTCTGACTGCAATCCCACCTGGACTGTCTGAATGTCCACCAGCAGCCTCACCTGGGCTCTGGTCATCTGGCAGCCATTCGGCATCTTCTCACAATGCTTCTCTACTCTGTGTGGGCGGATCTCTCCTGCCTCACACAGAATCTGCTGCTCACCAGCGCCATCTCTGGTGATACTGTCACAATATATATATATATATATATGTATATATATATATATATACAGTCAGGTGCATAAATATTGGGACATTGACAGAATTTACACATTTTGGCCTCTATTCACCACCACAATGGCTTTGAAAATGAAAAAACAAGACGTGCTTTAACTGCAGCCTTTCAGATTTAATGAAACCCAGTATCTGGTGATGTCTATGCGTTCCAGACTTCAGGCTGTAATTGCCTGCAAAGGATTTGCAACAAAGTATTAAAAAGTGAAAGTTAGATTTAGGATTGTTCAGTTTGTCCCATTACTTTTGGCCCCTTAAAAAGTGGGAGGCACATATAGAAACCGTTGTAATTCCGACACCGTTCACCTGATTTGGATGTAATTACCCTCAAATTAAATCTGAAAGTCTGCAGTTAAAGCACATCTTGTTTGTTTCATTTCAAAGCCATTGTGGTGGTGAATAGAGGCCAAAATATGAAAATTCTGTCAGTGTCCCAATATTTATGCACCTGACTGTATATATATATATATATATATATATATATATATACACACACACATGTACTGTATATATATATATTTTTTTCTTTTACAATTTTTAATATATTTTCGGATTTATTTTTAACATTGATGTTGTAGGTCATTTTATTTTTATTATGGTGGTCCGATATCGATCAAGACTCGATTTGGGGCATCCAATTAGGGATGGTATACTACACAGTATGCTAAGGATCGCCACCAACCATCGATGGTCTGCAAACTATCTATAGTCTATGACAAGTGGTTTTGCCATCGCTGACAGGCACCATTGCTGCACCAACAATGGCAGCCCCCCCAACTGATGTTAAGGAAACATCGGTGGCTGTGGTCTCAAACGATCGATGGTTTATATCAATGCACGAAGCCATCATCCATCGATGGTACAGTCAATGGGCATCACTACAGTATACCATAAAAATTACTATTTATATGGAATACAGTGTTTAAAAAACTATTTTGTACAAAATTGTGTTGGATAAGTTTTAAAAATATGTTTTTGATCTAATTCAATCATAAAAAAACAACAATTTCTAAACGTTTTTTTGGACCGTGGCCCTGATTCAGAGCAGGACTCTCTGACAGAGCGCTCGCTCTGAATCAGGGCCGTCCCTCTGAATTTAAGAGCAGCCTCCTGGCTGCTCGCATAGCTGTGGGTGACCACCCACAGCTATAGCGAGCGGCCACAATGATGGTCGCGATGGTCAAGACCATCGCGGCCATCGGGCTTGCGACGAGACCCTTGCGGTAGGGTCTCGTTGCCGCAAGCTCTGGAGTGCTTTTGGCTCTATCAGAGCCAAAAGCACTCCCACTGACATCACTTGTGATGTCAGTGTGGCCGGCACAGACGGTAGGCGTTCCCATGGGAACGCCTCCATCTGGGCAGCCATGCCCCCGGCACGCCCACCAAAGGGGGCGTGCTGTCACTCACCATCGACAGCACGCCCCCTTTGGTGCGAGACCCATAACGACGGCTTGGCCGTCGTTATTCGGGTCTCGCGTATGCGCACGACGGAGCCGCCTCTGTCGTGCGCATGCGCACTTGGCCAACATCGACCTGCTTGCGAGCGCTCAGCGCTCACGAGCGGGTCTGAATTAGGCCCAGTGTCTCAGAACCACTGGTCTAGTATCTTTTTAAGCCAACCTTATACACTTCAATACTACAAAGTGCTGAGACACCATGTTGGCTAGGGCAGCATTCTTCCCTGATTAATGTAAAAGGTTTAAAAGGATTTCACAGGGAAAGATAGTAAATGTCCTATACACCAGACTTGATATGCCAAGCATTAATTCTCAAGACTTTGGGGCATGCATCCCATCACGTATCGTATGCATAGCGGTGCTTATTAACACCGCATGCATAAATAAATGCGATTTAAAACACAAAGGACAGCTTTTCCGATAAGATCTGTCCTTTGCGTTGTGAGGACTTCCTGGTTTATGACCCGGGAGTCCTACTACGCATGCTCTCAGGGAAACTCTGCGTTAACAATCCTGCAGGCTTCTATAGGCATCGCCTATAAAAACTGCCATTAGATAATATAATTTAACTGGTGGAGGCTTATAATGCTAGAAGTGGTGATTTACTTGTTAATGTTAGTTTGTGGTTAAATATGCTACCTGCTGCACATATACATGAGGTGATGACTCTCTACCAAGGTGTGAGGAATGAACAAGTATATGAATAGTTGTTTTGCTTCCAAGTATTGTTCCTTATTAAGACCATTGAAATAGAATAAAAATATGTATGTAGGGTTTTTAGGGGGTGGGCGTTCTGATCCATTCTCTTCCCCATACTTCTTCCAGCAATATTATCTATCTCCAGTCTCTCTCTGACATAACAACACATCAGAAATTTCTTGTAATTGAATAAACAAGCTTTCCTGTAAGACAAAGCCCCCAGTCTCATACACAACATACCTTTATATTAGCAAATAGCTCCTAGTAACATTATAATTAGAAGAGTACATTTAGTTTGCTTACCGATAGGGCACAATCCAGTTATATTTTCTTAATGTAGCATTATTCTAGTTAATTAGCCCAATTTCTTTTTTTTTTCTTTTTTAATGAGTATTTTTTATTGATTTTTCAAAAATACACAAAAAAACACACACTATAATTTCTGAATTTATCAACAAAAGCATAAACAAGTATACATACAATTGTCTGTATAATAATTATCTGAACAATAACATAGTATCATATGGTGTATGGCAGACTGTTACACATTGTATGTACTTGAACTTGAAAAAAACAAATCAAAAATAACTACAACTAACATAGTGAAAACATAAAATAAAATAAGAAAAATAAAATAAATGAAAATTGAAAAGAAAAACATTGATACACTTAAGCTGCCCATCCACTAGGCGATTATACCTAGCGATGGAGCGATAACGACGGTCGTTATTGCTCCATTGCTTGGTAATCGCCCACAAATTGGGCAGTAAAAAAGTTAAAAACGGCCAGCCATGTGCACGCCCGCTGGTTGTTTTTAACATCAGTCATCGACCGAACATGACAGTCAACCTGACCGCCGTCAGGTTGCTATGTTCGGGAATGATCGATCTGCATACACTAAACGTCTGAACATTCAGTGCATGCAGTTCACCCCGCGGGAGATGACGGCGTCGTAATTGTGCCGTCGTCCCCCGCATCGCCTAGTAGATGGGCAGCTTTAGCCACACTTTCTATGTGCCCTGTCTCTAGGTAAGGCAGTGTCAGAGAAACAGGGGGCTTAGGACTGCAAATGGTTTGCGGGTAATAATCTATCCAGAAACAAAACAGTTAGGACAACCAATGGCTTTGCCCACATCTTCAAGCACAGATGCCGACTTATCTGCTGAAAAGAGCATATCTAGGGTTCTGCCTTCTACCCATGTAATTATATTTTTCATGCTGCACTGTAGTGCAGACCAAGGACAGCCATGTGCAAAAATAAGGTCCAGATGAGCCATCCAAGAGCGGGCCACACACACTTTAGCTAGCGTACACAAGTTAATAGCATATTGTCTGCTATAGTTATCAATGGTGTCATCCTCTAGAACACCTAAAAAGCAGCATATCGTGGGTGTAAGAAGGGATGGAGAAATCCCAGTACTGGATAATAGGTGCGAAAAGGTACCATTAGCTACCTGACACTTTGGATAATTACTTGAATCCCGGCCACCAAATTTCAGTAGACAAACAGCTGTTAAATATGTTCTGTGTAGCAGAAATAGTTAAATTTGTTGAAACATAATAGATGCAGTGGAGATGCGAGAAAGTCAAGGGTTCTATCCCACGCACTCAAAGGGTCTACATCAGCCCCCATTATGCTTTAAGATACGGTAGGTTGGAGTCATGGTGATTTGACATAACATTGGAATATATGAAGGACATTGACCTATGGTAACCTAATGTTAGAAAAGCTAACTCCCCAGCGTTTTGTGCATGCGCAGTATTGAAAGCATAATTTTCCCGGTGACCTACACATGCGCTGTTAACTCTCAGCACAGACTAGTGCCCAGAACCTACCGCTGCGGCGCTGCAATTAGTGTGCTGCCGGCCGCCAGAGAGAGAGGAGGGGGCCCCGGACGCAGACTGCACACGGGCCCCCTACTCTCTTGAAACGCCCCCATGAATTGAACCCATTATAAAAAGACCAGGCCAATCCCCATACATTTCATAACCTCCCACAAAAACGCCCACTCCAAAAAGTTATATGCTTTAGCTGCATCCAAAGACATAATAACTGACACATTCCCATGGGAGGCCTGAATATGAGAATACTTCCTTGAAGTAGACATACCTGGCATGAATCATGTCTGGTCTGGATAAACCACTGTGGTAATGACTTGTTTAATTCATAACAAGAGAATTTTGGCCAAATATTTGCATTCATTCAGACCCGCTCGCTAGATTAGTTCGCTCGCCCGATGCGTATGCAAATTCGGCCAAGTGACTGCAAGGCAGGCGATCACACAGCAAGGCATAAGCACGCCCACTATGACTTGGCGAGCGATCACTTTGTGTATGCAGATGCTCACGAGCCTGTCTTAAGACGCCCACTTGTACACGTCATCTCCAGGATGTGTATGCAACCATTAGTACATCGAGCACCATCGGAAGCGAACGCAGCGCTTGTGGTTGACTATACCCTACTGCAAGCACTGCGAGCACTTCAGTGTGAAATGCAACCTACGACGCTGCCTGTTAATTATGCACGCCTCTGAAACGGTGTTAAGATGCTCAGGCACGCCTGCGTTCACACCTCCACTCCCCCATTTCTAGTAGCCTGCCCCTGTAACCACCCACAAACGGCCTCTCCTGTCACTCATTTTACAGGGCAGTCTATGCGCGACGAGTGTACACTTCCCAATCTCTCACACTAGTTCGTACACACGCACTGCCATGCATACGCACAATGCGAACCTTCGGCAGCTATAAGCAAATGCTTCCTAGCGAGAGGGTCTGAATCAGGTCCATAGGGTGTTATGAGTCCGGGTATTTGGTCCTTAACCGGTTATGGCAACACTATCATTAATACCTCTGACATAGAAGCAGGAGGGGAGTTTACCTCGTAAAGGTTGTTGTAAAGCTCTAATAATTTAGGAACAAAAAATTAGATGTTGTTTATAAAACTTACACAGGTATTCCATCTATACTCGGAGCTTTGCCCCCTGAAAGGAATTAATGGCCGCATCTACTTCCTCTAGTTTCAGTGGGGCATCCAAGAAAGCCTGAGCCTTTGGAGATAGGCAGGGAAGCCGATCTGAAGTAATATAGGATTTCAAATCCATCATATCACAAGACAGTCAAGGGCTGACACATTTTTAAAGAAGGTGAAGAAAACATCAACTACATCAGAGATGGGCATAGCTACAGAACCATCGCCTCTAAAAAGATCTGGAATAGTATTAGAGGGGCGTTCGGCATTATCCAAATGTGCTAAAAACTGCCTGGCCTATCAGCATAGGCCTAATGGGAATTTGCACAAAACTGCAATCTACGGTTAGTCCTATCGATAAGTGGGCAGTTCAAGCATCTTGAGCAGCTAACAATTTGATTCGAGAGGTGTCAAGTCTATCCTCCAGACAGGGGCGTATCTATAATGGGTACAAGGTGTGCGGTACACACGGGCCCACACAACGCACACCCTGCAGCCAATTAAATATACTTACCTCTCTGTCGGCCCGGCGCTGGCTGCAGCACTGCAGAAACCACCGGGAAAATGGCCACTGTGGCCATTTCTCCGGTGATTCACCCATGCACAGTAAAGATGTCCCGAGAAAGCGGCGCAGGTGCCATGTTCCCGGAGACCTGCGCATGTGCAATAGACTCTGTCACAATGCCAGTCTACTGCACTGCTGTAGAAGTTGGCCCAATTGGAGCATGCACATGGGCCCCCTCTTCTCTTAAAGCACCTCTGCCCCCAGATAACTCAAGAGATTTTTTTAAATATGTGTTTATTGAGATTAAACATACAAACAGCTATTATTAGGCAAGGGACCAAAGAGAAAATAATAGAATAATACTCCTATCAAAAAATGTAAATGTCCTTACAAAAAATATAAATCAATATAATGGGTACATCTGTAAACCAGTAGTGGACCCTATAAAATATAACCCGATAAAAATGACACACAAGATAAAAACAATGAGACTGGGGGGGCGGGAGTGAGGAAAGAAGGGTGGGAGGGTAGGAAGGGGAGGGGGTACCATGTCAACTGTATCTAATTTCATACTGACACTTTTTTGTAGGCCTCAGATGATTTAAACTTCAACTATGGGCTCCAAATAGCACTAAATTCCCCAAATTTCTCAGCTCCCAAAGGAAGGTCCTCCATATTCATATATATAGAGGTCTATTCTAGCAAACCATTCCTTCAGAGAGGGCAGGGCAGAAGATTTCCAATGAACTGGAATCACTGCCTTTGCCGCACTGTTGAAGAATTTGAGCAAAGGCTTTTTATAAGACGCCAGAGAGCCAGGGTACAAATTTAGGAGCCAAAAACAGGGGTCAGATGTTACTGTAGATCCCATGATAGATGTGGAAAGGGTTCACAACCTGCTCCCAGAAGGGGCTTAAAGCTAGACATTCCCACCAAATGTGCTCCAAATGAGTTGCAGCGCCAACATCCGTTGAAAACATTAGAGAACATTTTTGCTAAAATTTGTGGACATCTACAGTATACCAGAGTGAAGGAACCTTATATTGGGTTTTTATAACAGAATAACTAAAAGAGCTAGCAAAGAAGTTGGCAAAGATATTATGTTGATCTATGGTGTCAAAAGAAACCTGCAGATCCCATTCCCAGTCACAAAAAAATTTGGGAAGTTCAGAGTATGCGTGCTCGATCAGTAGTTTGTAGCATTCAGAGAGAGAGAGTGTGTCAGAGCTAGGCACATAGGCCCTCATTCGTAAGAAGCGATCGATCTCTCTGAATGAGGGCGGCCGCTTCATTTTTGAAGTGCGGCCTACTGGTCATTAGTTAAGCTGTGGGTTACCACCCACAGCTTAACGACCGACCAGGTTGATGGTTGCGATGGTGATCACCATCGCGACCATCGGGGCTTACGACCAGACTCTAAGGTTGGGTCTGGGCACTCGTAAGCCCCAGGGAGCTTTTGGCCGCTGTGCGTGCGCAGGACTAACCATGGAGTCGGTTATGAGCGCATCGGCGCTTGCGACCGACTCTGAATAAGGTCCATAGACTCAAAAAAGGTCAATTATCTACTGCAGGCCAACTGCAAGTCTTTACTTTGAGCAAAATGTTTGAGTTTCAGGTTTCACCAAATCTCAGCATTTGGCAGATCCTACTTGACTTGTAAAGATCAAAATGGAAGCACTTCCCCCGACTCCACCAGCTGGCCAACATGGTGAGCACCCCTTTGAGCCCCAGCCCCGAAATAAAGCACCCGAGATACCTGGGGGGAAGTCGGGATTGCCAAAAAGTGAGGTCAGAGGCAAGAACAAAGTGGAAATCTAGGGAAGCCTCCTCAACTTATTCCATCTGGCCAAAGTGGGGCCTACTGTGGGATGAGATGTAATGTGCACCCTAGATCTTCATGAGAGATTTTTCCTATAAAACTATTTCAGTTCAGCAACCCTTTTCACCATAGTCCCTCTGAAAAAATATTTGAAGGAATCCCAGACTTTATCTGACGAGGCCGTCCCAGAAATACCATTAGAGAGACCTGTCTACAGGGCTTCAAGTTCATTTCCCCCCCCCCAATTGTAGTAACCAAGATGGGTGTATCTTCCAAAATCTCTGCCCCTTGGGACTGTACATGTCTAATTCCGTCATAAGTGGGGTATCACGCCTGAGACTGGGGTAGGAGACGTAGAGGGCCTAAGTTGTGGGAGGAAGCGGAGACGAGGGGCCTGGATATATGTTCTCCTCATCCACAGGTCTTGAGTGTTGGCGAGACCTGGGCAAAGGTGCGGAATCTAACCCACAGGATGGTGTTCGCCAGTGACCCCCCCAATTGGGATTTGGGCTTAGCTGCACCCCGTGACCAGGTCGCGGTCCTTTGACCAGGTACCCAAGCCCTGCAGGAATTGAGACACAACACCCGTGGCCCTGAGAGGTAATGCCTAGATAGGCACTGACAATACCCTAAACGTACAATAACTATATCTTGACACGTAGATCAAATAACAGTAAGAAGTTCAGATGGAGACTCACAGTTACTTGAGAAATCACCAGAGAAATTAGGCACCCAGGTAGGGATGGTGTAAACTGCTGCACGGATATTCACCAGAGATGGGAGGCACACAGGTAGCGATGGAATACACTGCTGCACGGATGTTACAGAGACGGGAGGCACACAGGTGGAGATGGTATACACTGCTGCACGGATATTCACCAGAGACGGGAGGCTCACAGGTGGAGATATACACTGCTGCACGGATATTCACCAGAGACGGGAGGCACACAGGTAGAGATGGTATACATTGCTGCACAGATGTTACTAGAGACAGAAGGCACACAGGTAGCGATAACACTGCTGCTACAAGGAAGGTTAGGAACCTGGACCGGGAACTCACTAAAGCACGCTAGGAGACAACCGTTGTTCAGGCAACTTCCTGTAACCTGTGGAACAGTTATATATCCAAGGGAACCCTTTGATAGATGCACAGCGTCAGCTGATCACTCACCTATCCTGGGAAGAAGATACTGTCACATGGGCCGACTGTCATGGCGGCGCCCATGTCCGGAATTGCGATGCCAGACACCAGCCCACCAGGAAGCCACTGCATGCGGGGAGAATACTCAGCTTCTCACCCGCCGCCGCGCCAGCTGCCCGGCCACTCAGGATGACAGGGGAAGCCGGCTGCGCGGTAAGCGGGAGCCGATCCCTGGCTGAGCCCTGACAGTACCCCCCCCTTTCAGGGTGGGCACTGAACACCCATCAGGCTTATCTGGAAATCTCCTATGAAAACTCTGGATTAGTCGCGGAGCGTGCACATCAGAGGCTTTGATCCAGGCCCTTTCCTCTGGGCCGTAGCCCTTCCAATCAATGAGATATTGAAGGGTGTTAAACCTGTGCCGAGAATCTAGGATCCTCTCCACCTCAAATTCAGTGCCTTGTAACGTCTTAACTTGAGGTAATTTAGGAGAACAATTCTGAAAATGATTGAGCACCAGAGGTCGTAAAAGAGAAACGTGAAAAGTGTTTGAAATCTTCATTTGAGGAGGAAGTTCCAATTTATAAGTTACTGGACTGATTACCTTAAGGACACGATATGGCCCAATAAAACGTGGGGCGAGTTTCATGGACGGTACTCTTAACCGAATATTCTTGGAGGACAACCAAACCCTGTCCCCAACTCTCAACAGTGGAACAGCCAAACGTCTCCTGTCTGCAAATTTCTTGTAATTTTTTGAAGATTGCTTTAAAGATTTATGAATTTTACTCCACAAAACTGAAAAAGGACTGGATATCTTGGTTCACAGCCGGAACATCCATGGAAGGAAGCTTTTGGAAATCTGAAACTCGTGGGTGTCTACCAAAGACAGTAAAAAAAGGAGTGGATTTAGAGGAAGAATGGTATTTAAAATTATGAGAAAACTCTGCCCAGGGTAGGAGGTCCACCCAATCATCCTGGGAGGATGACACAAAGAGCCTAATGAAGGTCTCCAGCTCTTGATTGACCCTTTCCATTTGACCATTCGACTGTGGGTGGTAGGCCGAGGAAAAGTTCAGTTTGATTCCACAAGTATTACATAGGGCTCTCCAGAATTTGGCTATAAATTGAACACCTCGATCAGAGACTATTTCCTTTGGGAGACCTTGTAATCTGAAGATGTCTCGAATAAAAATTTTTGCTAATTGAGGGGCTGAAGGAAGGCCAACCAGCGGGATAAAATGTGCCATTTTAGAAAAGCGATCCACGACCACCCATATTGTGTTATGCCCTTTGCACCGGGGTAATTCAGAAATGAAATCCATTGAGATGTGGGTCCATGGAGCAGCTGGAATAGATAGAGGATGTAGAGGACCAACCACCTTTCTACGTGGAGTCTTATGTTGGGCACATTTAATACAGGACAGGACAAACTCCCTGACATCCTTCTTCATGGTAGGCCACCAGTAAGATTGAAGTAAGAACTGGTAGGTTTTGGTGATTCCAGTGTGACCTGCGAACAAGGATGCATGAGCCCAAAGCAGTAGTTTTTTGCGTAAGTTAGGAGGTACAAAAATTTTCCCAGGTGGTAGAGATACTACTTGAGTAGGAGCAACACCATTGGGTCCAAAATGGAACGAACTTGAGAACACTCCTCCTCCTCCAACTTAGTCATAAAGGAACAAAATAATGCATCAGCTTTTTTGTTCAACACACCTGGACGAAACTGAAGTTTTAAATTAAACCTAGAAAAGAAAAGTGACCATCGTGCCTGCCTGGCATTCAACCAGTGTGCAGTTTGCAGATAGATTAGATTCTTATGGTCTGTAATAATCGTGACAGGAAATTTAGCCCCTTCAAGAAGATACCGCCATTCCTCCAAGGCCAAACGCATAGCTAACAGTTCTTGGTCGCCAATAATATAATTCCTTTCTGCAGGAGAAAATTTACGGGAGAAAAATCCACAGGGATGAGTCTTCCCGTCTTCAGCAGTCTGAGATAATATCGCCCCTACTCCAACAGAGGATGCGTCCACCTCCACAATGAACGGTTTGTCAATTCGAGGCTGGTAGAGGATTGGTGCTCCAGAAAAGGCTTTTTTTAGGTTTTGAAAGGCTTGTACTGCTGGAACAGACCATTTAGAAGGATTGGCTCCTTTCCTTGTGAGGGAGGTAATGGGTGCTACCAGTGTAGAAAAATGTGGAATAAATCTCCTATAATAGTTCGCGAATCTTAAGAATCGCTGAGTACCTTTTAAAGAAGTAGGCAGGGGCCACTCTGAGATTGCTTTTAGTTTATCAGGATCCATCTGGAGACTCCTCCCGGAGATTAAATGACCCAAAAAAGGTACCGAAGTTTGATTAAACACACATTTGGATAGTTTCCCAAAGAGGTGATGAGCACGAAGGCGGGACAATACCTCCCGTACATGAAGACAATGGTTCAGTAAATCTCTGGAAAAAATTAAGATGTCATCAAGATAAATCACAACAAATTTATGAAGAATATCCCGGAAGACCTCGTTGACATAGCCTTGAAAAATAGCTGGTGCATTGCAAAGACCGAAGGGCATTACAAGGTACTCGAAGTGCCCGTTTCTGGTATTGAACGCGGTCTTCCATTCGTCCCCCGCTTTAATTCGTATCAAGTTATACGCGCCACGTAGATCCAGCTTGGTGAAGACTTGAGCCCCTTGGACTTTGTCAAAAAGTTCTGAAATTAAAGGTAAGGGGTACCGATTTTTTATGGTGATCTGACTTAAGCCTCGGTAGTCTATGCAAGGACGGAGTCCTCCATCCTTTTTCCCTACAAAAAAGAAACCTGCCCCTGCAGGAGAAGAAGAGGGCCGAATTAACCCTTTAGCAAGGTTTTCCTTAATGTATTCTTCCATGGCCGCGGTCTCTGGCATGGACAAGGGGTAAACACGGCCACGTGGAGGACTTTTCCCGGGAAGTAAATCGATAGCGCAATCCCATGGTCGATGCGGAGGAAGTTCATCTGCGGCTTGTTCACAGAATACGTCGGCAAACTCTTGATAAGCCTCGGGCAACCTCAGCTGGGAGGGGTGTCTAGGAGACTCAGGACGGAGGAACTTCTTAGCTGGGTTGGAAACCGTTGCTTGGTTACATACTGGAATGACCTTGGCCAAACAATTTTGAAAACAAGGTGAGCCCCAGGATAAGATTTGCATAGCATCCCAGTCGAAGACAGGATTGTGTTTTTTCAACCAGGGCAATCCTAATACCAGCTCATAGGAGGATTCGGGTAATACAAAAAATTCTAGCATTTCCTGATGTAAGCATCCAACTCAGAGAGTCACAGAATAAGAGAGCGAAGAAATGGGTAGCCCCACCAGAGTTTTACCATCTAGCCAGGACAGTAACAATTTATTAGGTATGGGAACGACTGGAACACCCAAAGTGTGAATCAATTTCTCTGCAATAAAATTACCAGCGGCTCCAGAATCAATTAAAGCATGGACCTTTCTTGTCCTGGACTTATGGGAAAGCGACACTACTAGAAGACTTTCTGATAATTGGGATGGCTTGAGAATGACCCCCAACTGAATGCTCCCTACTTCAGTCAGGGTCTAGCATTTCCCGCAAGTAGAGGACAATTCTTCAGAATGTGGTTAGGTGCAGCGCAATAAATATACAGCTTATTTTGGAAGCATCTATTGCGCTCTGCCGGGGTGAGTTTAGTTCTATTGACCTGCATCGGTTCCTCTTCAGTAGCTGAGGTGGGCATAGGCGGACTGGCAGCAGAAGAACGAGCTGGTAGACGTTCACCTCTTCCCCTACTAGCCCACCTTTCCCGGTGACGAAGATCAATTTTGATACAGAGAGAGATCACGTCAGCGAAGGATTCTGGCAAATCTCTGGAGACAAGTTCATCCTTCATCCTCTCAGAGTCCATGAAGGAAGGACGCCTTAAGAGCTTCCTCGTTCCATTTTAATTCTGATGCCAGGGTCTGAAACTGGACTACATACTGCCCTACGGATCGTGTGCCCTGACGCACACGGAGAAGATCAGACGATGCAGGTGCAGAACGGCCTGGCTCATCAAAAATTCTCTTAAATGCTAAAACGAATTCCTCGTAAGTAGATACGATGGGGTTGGCCCGTTCCCATAGAGGGGAGACCCAGTCTAGCGCTTCTCCTGTTAACAGTGATATAACATGCCACTTTTGCCCGAGACGTGGGAAAATTCTGGGGAAGGCACTCAAATTGGATCTCACATTGGTTAATGAATCCACGGCACCGCCTGGGATCACCGTCAAACCTTTCTGGAGTAGCTAACTGGAGTCGGGGTTTGGGGGTAGGAGCCACCAGTGGAGGAACTGATGGAGGAGGTGCGGGAGGTGCAGCAGGAGGAGCCGGAAGAATAGAGGCCAACGTGGTTTTATAGAAACCAGTTGCCTCGAGAGCTCCTGTAAATACTGAGCCACTTGTTGTTGGGCCGCCTCTTGGTTGTCCATCCGAGAGGTCAACTCTTGTAGAGACCCAGTACCTTTGGATCCTGCAGCCTCCATTGGGCCTGAACAAACTGTCATGCCTGAGACTGGGGTAGGAGACGTAGAGGGCCTAAGTTGTGGGAGGAAGCGGAGACGAGGGGCCTGGATATATGTTCTCCTCATCCACAGGTCTTGAGTGTTGGCGAGACCTGAGCAAAGGTGCGGAATCTAACCCACAGGATGGTGTTCGCCAGTGACCCCCCCAATTGGGATTTGGGCTAAGCTGCACCCCGTGACCAGGTCGCGGTCCTTTGACCAGGTACCCAAGCCCTGCAGGAATTGAGACACAACACCCGTGGCCCTGAGAGGTAATGCCTAGATAGGCACTGACAATACCCTAAACGTACAATAACTATATCTTGACACGTAGATCAAATAACAATAAGAAGTTCAGATGGAGACTCACGGTTACTTGAGAAATCACCAGAGAAATTAGGCACCCAGGTAGGGATGGTGTACACTGCTGCACGGATATTCACCAGAGATGGGAGGCACACAGGTAGCGATGGAATACACTGCTGCACGGATGTTACAGAGACGGGAGGCACACAGGTGGAGATGGTATACACTGCTGCACGGATATTCACCAGAGACGGGAGGCACACAGGTAGAGATGGTATACACTGCTGCACGGATATGACAGAGACGGGAGGCACACAGGTGGAGATGATATACACTGCTGCACGGATATTCACCAGAGACGGGAGGCACACAGGTAGAGATGGTATACACTGCTGCACGGATGTTACTAGAGACGGAAGGCACACAGGTAGAGATGATAACACTGCTGCTACAAGGAAGGTTAGGAACCTGGACCGGGAACTCACTAAAGCACGCTAGGAGACAACCGTTGTTCAGGTAACTTCCTGTAACCTGTGGAACAGTTATATACCCAAGGGAACCCTTTGATAGATGCACAGCGTCAGCTGATCACTCACCCATCCTGGGAAGAAGATACTGTCACATGGGCCGACTGTCATGGCGGCGCCTATGTCCGGAATTGCGATGCCAGACACCAGCCCACCAGGAAGCCACTGCATGCGGGGAGAATACTCAGCTTCTCGCCCGCCGCCGCGCCAGCTGCCCGATCACCCAGGAAGACAGGGGAAGCCGGCGGCGCGGTAAGCGGGAGCCGATCCCCGGCTGAGCCCTGACATGGGGAATGGTCTGAGACCTTGTCTTATCTTCAACTTTAGTTATTGAGGGAATCATGCAGTGGGAGACCAGAGCCATGTCAATTCTGGAAAAAGACTTAAAACTAAGTAGAAAATCAAGAAAACTGACGCACTCCAGAGGGTATATATCCCACCAGGCATCAACCCAGCCCAACTTATCTCTGTAATCTATTGCAAACACTTTTCGTGTACGTGAAAACGCAATGCAATGTAATAGGCGAAAAAGATTCGCCTATGAATAGAGATAAAAAGTGCAAAATCGCTATTTTGGGGTGCAAAGGTGGGGAAAACACTCAGCACCCTTGGGACAGCCCTCCAAAGGATAACTGCGTCAATAAACCCCTAAAAAAAAATTTGTGGAACACCCCAAAAAAGCACTTAGAAAAAGGGGGCAAAAAAGTGCAAAGTGGGGGTACAAACTAAAAAACTAGCGAAATAGACTTTTGGGGGGTCTGTAAGTATGGGTGAGGTGTTTTTTGGATTGCAGGTGTTTGCTGAAGGTGCGTTCTTTACGTTTCTTATAACGTCTCTTTAGCGACTTTTAAATATGCTTGCACCCATTTTCATGTACCCCAAATTTACAGAACGACTTATTTTCTCTTTAAAATACTGCTTTATACCAATCTTCACCACTTGTGCAAAAGACGTAAAATAGTGGCAAGTGGTGCGAACTTAAGTACCCCAAACTGTTTCATTAGGGCTAATCGGGCACTACTACATTGATCCCCAACGCTTACGCATCTTTTTGGGGGGTTCAGGCTGATTTCCCCCATTCAGACACCACTTTTCGCCTGTTCTGACTTCGCGTGTCTCCGTTTTTGCGTCTTTTGGAATTGAATAGGGCGAGTCGCGAGGATGCGCATGATAAGTTTCCGCTGCTAAACTACGCGATGTAGGAGCCAACCCTTCCTCCTTTTCCAGCAGACCCACGAATCACAGGTTGTTGCGCCTCAGGCGACCCTCCATGTCAGCAATTTTGTTCTGCATACTGGACTTTTGAGAAATCAAAGACGTTACTTGAGCTTTTAGAGGTGCATGGGAATCCTTCAGGGTTTCAGCCTCCCCTACTCGTTTATGTACCTGCTATAAATCCTGGCACAGGAAAGATACGTCAGACTGGACCTTTTCAATCTTATCTGTCAGCCTATGCTCACTAGTAGTGACTGCTTCCAGCACCTGCTGCTGAGTGACTGCTGAGGGGGATTATGGATTAGAAGCCGGGGGCTGGGAGTCAGAGGCATGCGTTGAGGGGCCCTGAGAGTTACCACTCGGGGGAGGTTGAGGGGTGGAGCAGTGGACAAAGCGCTCAAGTATGGCCGCAGCTGCGGAGTATCCTGATTTTCCCACACTGAGGGGCCTATTCATTAAACCTAAAAATTCTCTAGAGATAATTAGGTTTAGAACTCGCATGGAGTTCTATCTAATTATAGGTGGAATTCATCATTCCACCTCTCCATAAGTATCTATTCCGAAAAGCTGTCATTTTTGCGATGACAGCTTTTCGGGAAATAGATACTTTTCCCTGCCTACACTACCTTATCGCATCTGGAAACAGTGCTGCGCATGCGCTGTTACATCTGTAAAACCAGCGCATGCGCAGCACTGCCTACAGATGCGTTAAGTTTGTGTACCCCCCCACCCCCCCCCACCCCCCATCCCCCAACTTACCTGTCCACGCTGCAGCCTCCCGTCCTGCTGGTCTGTCATGTGGTTTCCCAGCAGACCACATGACAGATTAGGAAAAAAAAAACTTTTTTTTTTTTTCTAAACTTTCTTGTGCTCTGCTGGGGAGCGCACATGTCCGACCAGCCTCCGGAGCCTGAGGACGGAGCAGAGCGCCGGAGGGACTCGTCGGGGGACCTGCACACGCGGATACAGGTAAGTCGATTCTGCTATTCGCCACCTCACAGTGGCGAATGGTAACTGCATCAAATTCCGAAAATTCATAATTTTCGGAATTGATGAATACCACAATTTCCACATCCCCATACTAATGTATGGGGAGTGTGGAAATTAACGCAGGGGAACTTAGCAAGGAGATATCTGTGATATCTCCTGTGCTAAGTCTGTTCATGAATACCAAAATAACGTTATTTAAGGAAAATGTCCTTGAAAACTTTATTTTAGTGTTGATGAATAGGCCCCCTGAGAGAGGTAAAACCTGTGTGTATTGGAAACTGCAGGACAGTGTGACACAAGCTCCACCACCTAGGGCATTTCATAGAAGATCAGTGTTATAATGCAGCCTAAAAATCAACAATGGCCACCGCAGCTGCAAGAGACCAGATCCAGGAGGCCAGTTACAGCACGGAAGTACCGGAGGGCAAGAGAAAGAACTGCAACGGGATGTCTAGGGCAGCGATCGGTCAGACCAGCCAGAAGCACCACAGCCTTCCAGTCTGATTCCCCAATGTGCTCACCCATGGTGACAAGTCAGCGGCAGCATGCCAGGCCCGTGAGTGCAACAAATGCCTATTCTGCCCACTGTTCTTATGTCTGCACCAGCAGTGTCATTATTAGTATTGGGACATACACCAGTAGCATGCTAGGTGTACAGGATCTGACTGAAACAGACGTCCCATCTGCGTACGCACGCTACCAATGAGCAAGGAAGCCTGCTTAAATGCCCACAACACTGCCATTATACTCCCAAGCAACAGAAGTGATCTGTGTGATCGCCCCTAAGCTACCAGGAGGAAATACTAATTTCATGGAAAGTGTGGTCCTTCAACAGATGGTTCAATCCATATGTACTAGTGAACCCCGTCATATGCAAATATCTGATCTGGCACATGCGCAGAAGATGAGTTTTTTCTTTGGTGCATGAGTAGTATGCGGAGATACATGCACATTGTGGCTTGCGTGCCACAGAATCAGGATCAATAGGGATATATGTTTTGATACAACAAGGCACAGATATACTTGTAAAACAAACAATGTTTTAATTTTAAATTGTTTTGTTGTATAATGACACTTGGGGCCCGATTCAGAGCCGCTCGCTAGGATGCATTCGCACGCAGCCAGCCGATGTTTGCATTCTGTGCATGCGTACGCAAATCAGACTGAGCGATCAGGAAGCGTTCGCTCGCTGCGCATAGACTGCCCAGCTGAGTGAGTGACAGGAGAAGCCTTTTGTGGATTGTGACAGGAGTTGGTCGATGAAAATGGGGGAGTGAAGGTGCGAACGCAGGCATGCCCGAGCGTCTTAATGCCGTTTCAGAGGTGTGCATAATTAAGACGTAGCGTCATAGTACGCATCACCTGGCTGATTTTTACACTGAAGTGCTCGCAGTGCTTGGGTATGGTCAACCTCAAGTGCTGCGTTCGCTTCCGATGGTACTATATGGTACTGATGGTTGCATACACATCCTGGAGATGAATTGCATAAGTGGGCATCTTAAGACAGGCTGGTGGGCATCTGCATATACAGCATGATCGCACGCCAAGACATAGTGGGCATGCTAATGCCTAGCCGTGCGATCGCCTGCTTTGCTATTAGTCAGCCGGATTTGCATACGCTTCTAGCGAGCGAATGCATCTAGCGAGGTCTGAATCGAGCCCTTAGTCCCTGGTAATATGGAAAGAGAATGAAAGTAATTTAAAGGCATTTCTGAGGTGACAATTTGGGAGACTGGGGAAAAAGAGAGAGAGAGAGAGAGAGAGAGAGAGAGAGAGAGAGAGAGAGAGAGAGAGAGAGAGAGAGAGAGAGAGATCTCCAGATTTTAAGTGGTCTGGGGTAGTAGCCAATCAGATAATTGGATTGTTGACAGCAACATAGAGTATTCCAGGAGCAAACTGTGCTGATCTTGTGATGGGTCACATTAACCCGCTGACTCGTGTGACTAAGGGCTCTATTTATTAACATTATTTTTACTAAAATAAAGTGAAAAAGGGTGTTTTCACACCCTTTTCACATTATTTTAGTATCACCTTTAGTTACTATAGGGCAATTGGAGTAGAATTAGTAAAATTCTACTCCAACCCCTAAGTATCACCTATTTTTAGTAAAGCAGATCGCATTTCCCATAATTGTAATTGGAAATGTGATCCGACCATATTTACTAAAAATAAATTGTAAAAAAATACCGGGGGAAGCCCTGTGATAATAACGCCACCTGGAGGTGGCGTTATCCAGGGTCTCCCCCGGTTACCAAGCTCCCACTCTGCTCTAACGGGGAGAGCAGAACCGGGAGCTGGTACCAGTAATCAGCTGTGTGGTCTAAACATACCGCAAGCTGATTGCTGTAAAAAAAGAAAAAAAAATGAAACTTTTTTTTTTACTTACATGAATCCAGGGACCGGTGATCGGGCCTCCGGTGATGGCTCCTCTCCGGTCAGCTGGTCTCCCACAGTGCACTGCTGCCCGGTCATCAGGTGATCGGGCCCCAGTGCAGTATGGGAGATCACCTGATCGGGAAGGCCGAAGAAGATCACTTTAGGCCAGGAGGATGCAGGTAAGTGTAATGAAGGGAGGGGGGGGTCGCGGGGGGGTGGGTCTTAGCGTCGGTGGGGGTAGCAGCGTCGGTGGGTCGGTGCATGCGCGGGCTTCATAGTCGCGGTATTTTTTTCCGAAAATACCGCGACTAGAGTGCGGATGGGATCCGCAGGGACAGAGCTTTATCGCAAGCTCTGTCCCTGAAAGGGATTTATAGTAAATCCCTGTGATATTGCCTGAATTCACAATGCGAATTCACAAGTGTCATGGGCGTGTCAATGCAAAGGGCTGCATTCCCAGATGCACACCTGCAAGCATAGGAGGTTGTGGTCAGGGGCTCCGAGAGGGGGGGCTACAGATTACCCGGGCCCGGGCTTCCTGAGGGGCCTGGCGCCGCCCCCCCCCCCTCCCTCACAGCAGCCCAGCACACAGCGTGTGCTGAGCTGTAATGGGAGACTGCTCGTGGCTGCTGAGCAGCAGCCACAGCAGTCTCCTATGCCTGTGGTGGGGAGCGATCACACTGATTGCGCCCGCCCCTGGCTGTGCGCCTGGGCTGAGGGGGCTCAGAGCTCCCCCCTCCAGCGCGCAGTACCGCATTGCGGCGCTGCAAATTGTTTTTTTCCCGGGAAGGGGGCATGGCCACGCCTCCCGCGATTAGGCCACGCCCCCTATTACCCGAGCCCGTCGCTGCTCTCAGCAGGCCTGGTTGTGGTCAGACAGAGGGCTGGTGTAATTTTCAATGGTACGACTGGTGGCGCATAAGGACGCACCAATCAGTATTATAGCTTGCACGGGCGCTAAACGAAGGCGTTTCAGTCCATGCACATTCAGCCGGGATGTAGTTTATATCCTGGCTGTAGGAATGTTGGTGCTCAGAATGCCCGCGTCGCAATCCCAACACCATTCAGAATCCCAGTGATGGCATCCCGACGGTAAGTATTGGGGTTAGGGATAGGCACTAGGGGGAGGGTTAGGCTGCGGGGAGGGAGGGAAGGTTAGGTTTAGGGTTAGGATACTTACCTGCAGGTGTCTGTATTGTAACCCAAGTCTATAAAAACGGTGCCGGCCATGGCTGGATTAAGGTTTGGGGGAGCCCCAGGGCAACTAACTTGTGGGGCCTCTATAAATGCAATTGTCAATAAGACATACTGGCAATGTTTTTAAAAAGTATACTGTGAAAATACTCCCAGCACCATAAAAGTGTTAACGCACTGTAGTGGCCCCACTTCACATTATACCACACAGTGGGCCCGATTCAGGTTGGATCTCAAGGCTGCGTTCGCACGCAGCAAGCCGATGTTTGCATTCTGCGCATACGTATAAGACACAATGCGCGTGCTCAAACCGGCCACTGTGATCGGGAAGCGATCACAGGGAGTATGCAGAGTCTTCAGACAGTGATTGACAGGAAGTGACCGTTTGAGGATGGTGACGGGGGGGGGGGGTCAGAGAAACGCAAGGCGTGCCATTACAGGGGCATGCATAATTAAGCCCCTGCGATAGCATACGCTGGCAGAGGTCTAGATTGCGACAGGAAGTTAGCAGTTTCTGCGGTAGGGTCCGGTCAACTACAACTGTGTGGATTGTTCCGATGTTACCAATGTTTTCACTGACTTGCAGATGCATGTCATGGGAAGTGGGCGGCTTGGTATAGAGCTGCGGTTGCCGTGCGATTGCATTCATTAGCATATATTCGCAGCGAACGGAGTGCATGGGAACGCAGTCTTGCAAGTCAACCTGAATCAGGCCCAGTGCTACTCATGATGTAGCTTTGTGTGGGTGCCCCCCAGTTTGTGGTCAGTAAAGGTCTGGAGAAACAGGTTTACAAATCAAATGGGAGGTCTGCGGCATTGAATACACAAAAAGAATGAAGTAGTGTAAAAATGGGTGTAGAAATGTAATAAAATACACAAGGAACTGGGTTTACATATAGATTATGGGGTTTATGTATCAAGCAGTGAAAAGCGTGGAGAAGTGGACCAGTAGAGAAGTGGCCCATAGCAATCAATCAGCTTCTACCTATTATTTTATAGACTGTACTTGATAAATGCTACTGTCACAATTCCGCACAAGGAATTCCTCAGTTGGAGAACTGGAAGCCGGGGGATTAGGGTGGTTAGGAAACAACTGGTGGGGTGACAGTAATAATGTCCTCTTTAATGGTCAAAGCCAAGTGTTGGCTAGACCTAACCAGAGGTTAACCCACTTGGTGGTCTTCACCAGTGACCTCTCCTATTGGGATTTGGGTTTCGCCACACCAAGTGAGCAGGTTGCTGCCCTCTGGTCAGATACGATATGGGGCGGAGATGAGTACACAGAATAATGAATGCAAAGAATACTGTGGGTTCGTGCACTGGTCTGTGCTAAAGGAAACTTGTAACAAGAGAACACTGGGAATCCCAGCCTGGGCTGCACTAGGGAGTATCTCTGGAGATCCAGACACAGGACTGGTACAGGAGAATTGCAGAATCCAGATGCAGAATTAACACAGGACAATGGCACTAGGAGTCAGTACACAGATTCTGTACTGAGTACACACGATGGTGATCCAGACGTAGGATTGACACAGAAGAATGGCACTAGGAGTCAGAACACAGATGCTGTTTAGTGCTGAAGTTGTTTAACTGGAGTTTCAGCACACAGACAGGTACTAAAGTAATCACTGGAGAACCAGACGCTGATTAGTGCTGAAGTCTTAACTGGAGTTTAGCACACAGACAAGTACTGAAGAAATCACTGGAAAAGTCACAGGGAATCCAGACGCAAATTAGCACTGGAAGAAGTCACTGAAAATAAATAGCATAAAGCCTGGAGCGATGTAACAAAATCACAGTCACTGGAAAAGCAAAGTTGAACAGCAGCTTCCTGTTCCTGGAGTCAGACTAAATACCCTTAAATAGTTGGCAATTGGATCAGAAGATCAGCTGAGTGACCACAGGACCTCCATTGGGAGAGACTAGTCAGGTGATACAGACTAACATGGCTGCGCCCATGACCACCACTGCGGGAACCAGGACACACACATGGAAGCCCTAGCAGACCCCGGGGAGAATACTCAGCCCACTACTCACCTCCATCCCCGGGGACTGAACACCTGGGCTGCCTGTAGGGGGAGCTGCAGCAGAAGTGCGCAGCCCCACCCAGGCAGTTTTCCAAATTTGTATCCATTACTGACAGCTGCTGGCGGGTGACAGATTCTTCAGTGTGTGTGTGTGTGTGTGTCAGTGTGTGTATGTGTCAGTGTGTGTGTATCTGTGTGTGTGTGCATGAGTCAGTGTGTGTGTGTATCTGTGTCAGTGTGTGTGATGGTGTGGCTGAGAGACTATGTGGTGGGGAGATGATGGTGTGCCTGAGAGATGACACTGTGGGGAGCTGATAGTGTACTGAGAGATGACGCAGGGGGGCGGTGATGGTGTGGCTGAGAGATGACACAGGGGAGGAGGCGATGGTTTGCTAACAGACGACGCAGGGGGGAGCTGATGGTGTGCTGAAAGGTGACGCAGGGGGGGAGGTGATGGTGTGGCTGAGAGACGATGCAGGGGGTGATTGTGTGGTTGAGAGATGCAGGGGGAAGGAAATTACACAGGGGGAATGAGTGTGGTTGAACCGCTGTTGTATGATGATGACCTTGTTAAAATTCCTACACAAACAGGCATCTTCTGGACAATGTGGCCTACATGACTAGCGAATACAAACTGAAGACGCCATCGTTCCATGGAGGATACATTTCTTCAGAGGTTCCACATTGTGAGAAACCACCATATAGGTAAGGTTCATATGGAATGGAAAGGAAAGAGTGATGAGAAATGGGTGGCACGCCCCATTTTCAGTGGCCATGCCCCTTTAATATGTCACCACGTCCAATTTTTTCGGGGCGCATATATATTTTGATTTGTTGGTATGGGGGGGGGGGCGCCGTTCTTCATCTTGCCCAGGGCTCCAAAGACCCTAGTTACGCCACTGCATTTTAGTGACCTCAGATAATTAAGTAAGTGCATGACCACAGGTCCCATAGGAATGGGATTGAAATACCGGCAGCTCAACAAATCCAGACAGTGACAGTGCAACAGATCGAGATCCCGACGGGCGTTGGTAAGTACTCTAACCCTCCCCCCCCCTAACCCTCCCTTAGGGGAGCCTTACCCTAACCTCCCCTCCTAGTGCCTAACCCTAACCTCCCTCAAGGGGTGCCTAAACCTAACCCCCCCTCCCCGCACCCTAAACCTAACCCTCCCGGGGGGGTGCCTAACCCTAACCTTCCCCCCTCAGTGCATAATCATAACGCCCCCTTCCCCTAGCCTAACCCTAACCACCCCTGGGGGGTGCCTAACCCTAACCCCCCCCGGGGAGAGCAGCATTGAACGATGTATGGTCTAGAACAGTAGTTCCCAAACCGGGTGCCATGGCTACCTGGGGTTCCACAGGGCACTTGCAGTGGTGACACGGGTTGATGGTCCAGTAGCAAATCAACTTATTTATGGTCAATGTGATAAGCAAAATCAATGTCCATCACCATATAATTGAACCTAAGGATGTCAGGTAACCACAAGTTACTTAATTTAATAATTTTTACTCAATTTCTCAATAAAAAAATATGGCCATGGGGTGCTATGATTCATAAAAGTTTGGAAACCACTAGTTTAGTAAAGTAATTGTAGGACACCCATGTGTCCTAGTTTTCTTACAACAGTCTAACAATTTCACAGTTGGAAAATAAAAAATACAGTATATTTTAAACAGGTTTAGCCAGTGCCTGAAGCAAAAGGTCATCGGATACAGAGTGTGTAATTTTTCTGAGTAGCTATAATATTACTCTGGTCATCGCAGCTGAACAAGCTTCCAGATGGAAGCCACAGAAAATGTTGCAGTGGGTACGTACCCAAAAAAAGGTTGAAAGTGGAGAAAACCAAGATACAGTACTTGAGGCTTAGGGAATAGAAGAATGCCCTTCCAATTCATAGATAGACATCTGGGCTTATTCTGATTGTTGTAAGGAAAACCCTAATAGAGGACTATTCGGGATAGGTTTAAGAGGTGCTGAATGAGCAACCAACATAGCAATAGTTTAAATGAATATAATGGTTTAAGTATGATTTACCGCCGGCCAGATGGTTCGAATCCCAACAGCGGCATCCGGGCAGCACTGAAAATCCCGATCGTCCCCAGGTAAGTATTCTCTAACCTATTCTACCCCCTAACCCTACCCCTCCCTTAGGGGTGCCTAACCCTAACCTCCCACCTAAGTGCCTAACCCTAATCCCCCCTCTAAGTACCTAAACCTAACCCTCCCTTCCCCGCCGCCTAAACCTAAGTCCCCCAGGGGGGTGCCTAACCCTAACCTCCCCCCGGGGGTGCCTAACCCTAACCCCCCCTTCCCCTAGCCGAAACCTAAACTCCTGGGGGGTGCCTAACCCTAAGACCCCCTGGGAACCCTAAACATAACCCACCCCCCTAATGTGGCTGTCCGCGCCCATCGGCCGACTTACCTTCGATCGGTAAGCCGGGTGTTGGGCTCCCGGCGTAGGGAAAATGACAGGCATCGGGAATTCGACACCTGTCATTTAACCCTTGCAGGGATTATACAGTCGGGAAGCCGGTGGTTGGGATTCTGTCCATCGGCTTTCCGACTGTTTCCCGAATATAATTATGAAGTTTATGGGGATGTTTAACTATGGTCTGCATGTGTAAATGTAAGTTCCTGGGGGCACAGTTACAGAACTGGATCGCCCCGATAATTGTTGCGTGTGCGCGGGCGACCGAGGGTTAATTATTGCTTGGTCGGGCTTGCCGGATTGTCCAGCATGCCCGTCCGATGCGATATTTATGAGGTAAACTGTCGGCCGCATCAGGCAGTGTATGCCCAGCAGGAGCCGACAGACAGACATTACCTATGTTCCTTCCCATGGAAGGAACAGGGAAATGTCTCCTCCCTCGGAGGCGAAGCGCAGATGTCAGGGTTAATACACTGTGAGAAATCTCACAGTGTATGCCGCGGATATCTGCAGCTGGCAGGCTGCGAGATAAAATGTCTGTCGGTCTGACAGGCATTTTATCTGGACGTGTATGCCCAGCTTTAGCAAACTACTAAAGGATGATATACTGAGAATAGTGGGGTAGTTAGGAATAACTGGATGATATTTAGCAAAGTAAACCATTATATAGGACAGCGTTATGATCAGTGCAGTAGAGCATGGTGTAATGATAATGATGAGAAATTAAATGTTTTAAGTCTGGAGAAGAGTATAAACATTGCACTGCTAATGAGGTAAATGCAGTAACATTGGCTGAAATATGTCAATTAACTTAAAATAGCAGTGGTTACTCTGAAATGGAGTGAGAGAGGAGCTGCAGAACAGTTAAACAATGCTTAAACCAGACGTTCCCAAACTCGGTCCTCAAGGCACCCTAACAGTCCAGGTTTTAAGGATATCCATGCTTGACCACAGGTGACTTAATTAGTTCCTCAGTCAATTTGCTTTAACCAACTGTGCTCAACCATGGATATCTCTAAAACCTGAACTGTTGGAGTGCCTTGAGGACCGTGTTTGGGATCCTCTGGCTTAAACCAATAAGCATTGCAGTCTAAAGTGTAATGCAGAGAGGAA
Source organism: Taudactylus pleione (assembly GCA_031769625.1). Classification (NCBI taxonomy): domain Eukaryota; kingdom Metazoa; phylum Chordata; class Amphibia; order Anura; family Myobatrachidae; genus Taudactylus; species Taudactylus pleione. The sequence continues at coordinate 10,931,503 of JAUIMM010000010.1, forward strand.
GCAGGGTGTGATGGGTGACACATATTGCAAGACAGAGGCTGGAAATACTAAGGACATCTGCTAAAGGTCAAGTTGCAGAATTTAGATTTTTTTTTTTAAATAGTTTTTTTTAGGAATTTACAGCTCAAATTCCTAATCACCAAATTTATTACAATTTAAATGAACCTGTAAGTCAACAGTTTCTCAAAAGACGAGTAAATAACAAAGAAATGCCATAAATGACCAAAAAATGTAGGTTTCATTTATGAAAGATGTATTAAATTGAATCTTTCAGCTGATTTTAGAGAATTAATACCTCTTTTATACCAAAGTTCCAGGTCTGACCCAGGGGTTGGAAGAACATAGGCCCTCATTCAGAGCCGCACGTTAACAACAGTACGCTCGTTGCGTTCCGATGTTGACTAACCGCGCATGCGTCGGTGTTACACTGCGCATGTGCGTACGGCAGATTGCGAGCTTTTTTTCTCTCGTTCCTAAAATAGCGTACAGGAAGTGACATGTCAAATGTGATTGACAGAACAGGGCGTTTTTGGGTGTTGACGGGGGTGGAGATGAAAAAACGCAGGCGTGGCGAGGCGTTTTTGGGGCGTACATACATTAGCAGATGCGAACGTCAAATGTGTTCGGACCGTCTCATACGTCACTGAAACATCCGCTTTCCCTTCAAAATGCTCGCACAGCTTAGGGTCAGGATTACTCGACCACATTGGCGATGGCCTTCTCCTCCGTCCCGGGACTCCACGATGGTGCAGCGATTAATCGCGGCTGGTCAGTAAAGTAATTAGTGTTGGATTGAAATCCGGCTTGGTATGTGTTTGGAAAGCAGTTTATTGGGATAGCACAAAAGCGTACGCAGGTGGAAATCAGAGCTGCTAATGTCATGATTACACAATCAATTAGCGTACATTTTTGGGGTTTTATTTTGGCCACAATTTGTTGGTTATGGCCTATTGTAACAATAATGTCATCATCTTTTAATTAGCTCCCCTTTTTTTTGGTTTACTGTGGAATTTGCATCGCTATGTGATTTTTGAAACGTTCCTTAAAGAGGCCTTTTTTTTTTTTTAAGAGGGTCAGTTTTTGCCTTTAGGGCCAGGATTAAATGTAACCCATTTGTACAATAATGTCACAATACAATGTCAGTGTTTTGTTTTTAATTTATTGTTTAAACACAAACAAATTGGCCTAATATTTTGTTGCCTTTTTTTGTGGCCAAGATATTTGATCCAAAAAAAAAAAAACCATAACTACTAACATAAGCGTAAATACAAAATTTAAAAACATTTCACAAGAAAGGAGAGGGAAGTTTTGACCAGAAAGGAATATGAGCCAAGCACAGAAGGAGTGTGGGAAAAGTCGCCATTGCTGTCACCGTTTTCTCGCCCGTTTGGCTGGGTGAGGGTGGGCGCCAGACCGGGTCCGGGATGCCATCGGGCTGGCCTGTCCAGAGGCAGATGTTGTGGCCTCTGGACTAGGCACAGGGCTAGGCACATTTGGAGGATTGGCTGATGTTGTGCCAGAGGTGGAGGATCCGGATGTTCCGGCAGGAAGGGAGGTCGGCTCCACCATGTGCTGGCGAACGAGCTGCTCCAGGGCATCGGCGATGCGGATGTTGGCCCTGGTATTTTCCGCCAGGGCCTGAGCAATGGTCACGTTGGCCGCAGCATTTTGCTCCAGGGCCTCAGCCACCCGTATCAGACTGGCGTCCATCCTCTGCAGAATCTCCGTATGGCAATCCGATTTAAAATTGAGTTCTGTGAGGAGGCCCACTGCCTGCGAGGGGGCACGCCCTGGACTGGCTTCTGCAGGGTCCTCAGCCGGATGTACTGGTTCCTCCCCTGCAGAGCCAGCAGAAATTCTGCGGCCAAGGCTCCCCTCTGGAGCAGACTCATCCGCCTCTGTCTCTGTTAGGAAATTAGAGAAAAGACTCACATTAGAATCTACATATTGGCACAATAGCATTTCAGAGTTGGTGACATCACAAGACTTACCTTGGCCAACATGAGGAGCCGCAAAGTCTGGCATGTCCGTATCCATGTTGGACACGCCAAACACCTCCACAGCCTGCACACACCCCTGTGCCATCTCTTCTAAGTCTGTCAACTCCAATGACACAGGGGTGGGACCCCCACCTGTCCCCCTTGCATGCCTAGCCCTGTCGGCAAGTTTTTGTTTGAGACGATATTTGAAGTCTGCCCATCTGTGGAATGAATTTGGAACCATTATCCTTTTTTTTACAATGGGGTTTGTTTATAGGATGGGAAAGTGTTTACTTACCGCCGTTTGACATCCCGGGCTAGACGGACATAATCACCCACCCTATTGACAGCAACGGTGACCTCCTCCCACATTCTCCACTTCTGGCTTTGGCTCATATTCCTGGCTGCCTGGGGCAGGATGTCAACGCACTTCTGGATCAAAACCTCCATCTCCTTGCTTGTGAAATGTGGCTGCCTTTTTTTTTTGGCAGCTTTGGCGGGTTGACTGGGGCCAGCAGTCTCTTCCATGTCATCCTCCTCACCTATTTGGGTAAATATGCAGATTTAGCCACTTCACAACTTGCACAATATTATGTTTTAAAAGAATCATTGACACAAAATGCATGAAGGCCTTACCGCCGGAATTTTGACCATTGTTTCCCTGGTTTGAAGCCATGTCTCTGCTTCCAGCATGAAATCATCCAGAAATTCTATGTGATTTCGTGACGTATTTATACATGCGTCCTTAGTTTGCGGCCGCATCATTGATTGTGCGTCCCTATGATTCATCCTTAATTTGTGCGGGAAAATAAACACTATTTATGGCTTGGTGTGTGTGGAGTCGAGGTGGGGTTGTTGGAGTGTTGTCGGTTAAGTTGTTTGGATTTGGTTGTTTGCGGTTGGAGGATTTGGCAGAGTTGGTTTTTTGTTTGTTTTTGCTACATTTCTTTTGTTTTTCCGTTCGCATTTTTTTCATTTTTTCCACATCCTTTCCTGATTTGGTAAGTTTTGTGCAGTCAAATTTGTGGCCAATTGGTGTATTCTTCTGTTTTGTGGTTAGTTAATTTTTTTAACACTCATTTCATCTTTTTTAGTTTTTTTTGGTTTTCGGACCCAAAGAAGTTTTTTTGGGAAATCTTATATATTCGAGTTGGGTAAGTCCATTTTTTGTCTTGCATTTGCGAATTAATTACCGCATTTTTGACTGTTGGTGTAGTGACTTGCATTTGCGAATTAATTACCGCATTTTTGACTGTTGGTGTAGTGACTTGCATTTGCGAATTAATTACCGCATTTTTGACTGTTGGTGTAGTGACTTGCATTTGCGAATTAATTACCGCATTTTTGACTGTTGGTGTAGTGACTTGCATTTGCGAATTAATTACCGCATTTTTGACTGTTGGTGTAGTGACTTGCATTTGCGAATTAATTACCGCATTTTTGACGGCTTATTCATCATGTAATCCAGTTTTGCTTTTCCCTTTTCCATTTTTTGGGTCCATTTGAACCCTATTTGACGTACGGTGTGCAATGTCGTTTTCATCGATGGCCAAATGTGTGTTTCCGCTATTTTCTGTGTTGGCTTGCAACAATTTGAATAAAAAAAAAACACCCTCTAAATTTTTGAAGTCTCATTGTTGGCTTTTTTACAGTTTATACGTATCATGACAATACCCCGGCATGTAAGCAGCTATGGATGGTATCAGAAAGCTAAGTTGTTTTTTGTTACTTTTGGGGTGGGTCAAAAGCCTTACATTGTAAACTTTGAATTTCAGGTAGATCTGGGGCGAATTGTTCTGGCCCTGCTCCCGGAAGACGACCAACCTCAAACTCGTCCCAGGCGTAGGCATCGTAGGCATGCAAGGCCCCAGATATTTCGAACACGTGTCACCCTTTTTGGAATGCCCGATGATGAGGTTTTAAGACGCTACCGTCTACCTCCCAAAATCATCATAGACACTCTCTCATTAATAGAAAGTGATCTTGAGCGGCAAATTGACAGTCCAACAGCAATACCACCACTGACGCAATTTATGGCGGTGTTACATTTCTGTGCCTCAGGATCGTTTCAAACAACGGTGGGAATAGTGGCGGGTATCTCCCAATCCTCCTTTTCCCGGATCCTGAGGGCAGTGATGGAGGCACTTTTCAAGCACCTCCATCATTTTATTAAAATGCCTTTGGATATGGGTGCCCTTAGTGTGGCCAAGGCCAATTTTTACCAAATAGCTGGCTTCCCACACATCATAGGGGTTGTGGATGGTACTCACATACCACTTCAGCCTCCAGCACAGCTGGAGGCAATATTTAGAAACAGGAAACACTATCACTCCCTGAATGTAATGGTGGTATGTGATGCCTCCCTCCAGATCCTGTCCCTGAATGCTAAATTACCCGGAAGTGCTCATGACTCCTTCGTCATCCGGCAATCAGGGATATGGCAGAAATTAACCAACCTACAAGCTGGTGATGCGTGGCTTCTGGGTAAGTGGAGACCTTTAGTACATAACAATGTTAAGCTTGATACACAGTGTTCCTGATGTGGTCTATTTTGTTCACAGGAGACAGTGGATACCCTTGCATGTCCTGGCTGCTCACTCCTTATTTGGCTCCCACACCAGGGCCACAAAGTGCGTATAATTCCGCACTTACAGCCACCAGGCAAGTGGTGGAGCGCTGTATCGGCCTTTTAAAAGGCCGATTCAGATGCCTCCACCGCTCTGGTGGCGAGCTCATGTATTTGCCGGATATGGTGTCGAAAATTGTGGTCCTGTGTGGGATATTTCACAACATTGCCATAAGGAGTGGTGTCCCAATGCAGCCAGAGGATGCCTTACCTGAGGATGGCCCCCCCGAGGTTGGTCGAAGGTCAGTATGTGGGGGGGCCATACGCGATGATGTGGTGGCCAGATTTTTTAGGTAAGTTTGAACAAAACTCCAGTGTTTATACCTAATGTGTTTGTGTTTTTTGGCGAACATCTAATTTATTTTTATTTTTCTCACCATCTTCTGTTTGTTCACATAATCTTTGGCACTCCAACGCTCACTACTTCCTGCTACCCTTACCAAACCTGGATCTGGTCCTTTTGGGCATATATTCTGGAACCCATATCGCAACGCCATGTTTGTGGAATCATGTTGGCATGGTCCTTCGTCAACCAGTTCTTGATTTTGTGTTTTTATTTATTTTTTTCTTGGTATGTGTTGTATTTGAATTTATCACTGTGTATTTTTTTTGGGAGTGACCACTTTGTTTTCTCTGTTATGTGGTGAATAAATGTTTGAAGAGTGAAATGGTCTTCCTTTTTTGGGACGTTAACAGCAAGTGTAACCAGGTTAACACAAGTTACATTTGACTAAGGGGTAAACCAGTACTGACGCCAGATGAGCAAAACTGAAATATGTTTTCAGCTTTCCAATCCACACCAAAAGGAAGCCTGGCCCAACCTTGGGATTTGTAAGATTGGCCTAAGCAGCTTGCGCACCAAGTAGGAACCTGGAAAATGTAGAAATCTGAAATTGACACTACACCCAAAAAGGGAAATTACATTGTTACTGTTATGTGTTTCTGGTGTCTGTTTGACATACAAAGACAAAACACAATCTAACTTTTAAAAAAGGGAAATCCTTGCAGGAACTTATGTCAGGCTAAACTATCTTGGTTTTGGTTTTTAAAAATGAGCCACAACGTATATTTGTCTTTAAAATTTTATTGGGAAAATACAACAAAAAAAAAAAAACTAATGCTGAAGGAGGCCAGACAGCCGGTCGAGGGCCACCAGAAGGCCGATTACATGGTGGCGCATCTGCCCCACAACATCCGCCACCTCTTGCCGACGCCTCTGTTCCTCTGTGGGTGAGAAAAGTGTGTGGGTTAATACAACAATAGGGACTCCACAGAAAAACATTAATTAAAAAACTAATCACTCCTAAACCCAAAAACATAAATAAAAAGGGTGGGCTGGCAAAAATACAAGGCCTAGGTACAAATTCCCACAGGTATGATATGTGTATGCTTAAATCACCAGGAAGAGGTAAAGGCAAACCTTCACAATCAACAAAAGTCAAGCCACAAAAACACGAAGAAAGGCACGACACATGATTACATACAAACAGTTTGTGCTTTAAAAAAAAATAATAAAAAACATACCGGGAAACAAATCGGGAGCTCCGGCAAAACCTCCATGATCCTCCTCGGAGGATCCGTCATTCCCCAAAGAATGGGGCGGAGTTATGCAGGACTCCGGGGAGGGGGTAATTGGAAGAGGGGTGGGTGGAGGAGAGGGGGAAGTGGGACGGAGGGGAAGGAGTCCCGAAATTTCCGGGAGAGGGTCTGGGAAGGATGGGGAGGAGTGGGGAATAGGCGAAAGATTTGGGGTGGAGTGTTGGCTGGGGGTTGGGGAGAGTGGGCGGGAACGCCGACGTTGACGGCGGAGTCTTGGCTGTCCCCCTAAAATATGTCAAATAAATTGCGTTTAGTTTATGGACAAATCCGGCCAAACAAACAAAAAAAAAAAAAAAAAAAAACAAACAAAAAAAAATAGCAGTAGAATTAAAAATTCATAAAAAGAGGGAAAACATGCAGACGCAGATATGAGTACAAATAATAAATAGAACAGACAGGAAAACATGCAGACGCAGATATGAGTACAAATAATAAATAGAACAGACAGGAAAACATGCAGACGCAGATATGAGTACAAATAATAAATAGAACAGACATGAAAACATGCACACGCAGATATGAGTACAAATAATAAATAGAACAGACATGAAAACATGCAGACGCAGATATGAGTACAAATAATAAATAGAACAGACAGGAAAACATGCACACGCAGATATGAGTACAAATAATAAATAGAACAGACAGGAAAACATGCAGACGCAGATATGAGTACAAATAATAAATAGAACAGACAGGAAAACATGCAGACGCAGATATGAGTACAAATAATAAATAGAACAGACAGGAAAACATGCACACGCAGATATGAGTACAAATAATAAATAGAACAGACAGGAAAACATGCACACGCAGTTTGCCCCACAAACACAAACATTAAAACCACAATACATAACACTTACTTGCCAGGATCTGCATGCGAAAGCATGCCAGCAAGCGGGGCGTTCGCCGTTGCAGGTCGGACCACCTGCGCTCCAGCTGCCCGATGTTGCGGCGTGATCCAAAGGACCGCAGGCGGGACCGTACCTCCGCATACGCGGAGCGCTTCTGCCGGTTGGTCATGGGTTCTGGCTGGCTGGTGATCCGGCGATCCATGACCTCCGTAAGCACCAGCAGCTCACGCCTGGTGAATGCGGAGGCTCTCATGATGGCAATGGTGTTTTTCTTAAAAATCATTTTTGATAAAGTGTGTAAAAATTTTCTGATTGGCTAATGTATTTTGGAAATTAACAGGAGCAATTTTATTGGTTAGTGTATGAGTCATGTGTTCGACAGGGCCAGAAATCTATGGAGAGTTAGGATAGGCTTGATGCAGTGACATGCGTAAGCAAATTTAAATAAAGAAATGAACCCAGGGAAATATGCGGGGATCCACAGCAATAGTACAATTGTTTAATTGTGGTTCACATGTTTTTTAAACAATACAAGCGAATGTTTCATCCGTACGTATTCTGCGGGTAAACACAAACACAGACAAGAGTAAAGTTTCTTGCATTGTGTTGAAAAAAAACAAACAATTAAGCTAATTGATACATTGATTGGCATGATACGATTGATGGAGGTAGGCAGAATAAAGGAGCAGGTAATCGACATCTGACAAGGCCACTTCCTGTTTATACTTGTGCGTGCGTTCCTTTCAAGCCATTTCGGGGATGTACGCTCGCTATTTCGTACGCTCGTTAGTTAGAGGAGGGGTCGTCAGAGTTTAGGGAGGAATTTTAGATGCGAACGAAAATACGAGCGAGCCATTGAATTTAAATATTTTTGTACGTACGCCTAACGTACGTGCGCCCGCTTGCGAGTGGGTCTGAATGAGGGCCATAGTTCCAATCCAAATAAGACCCTAAACTAAACCATTTTAGACTGCGGCGTCGACCCAGGATATACCCGAGTCGGCGCCGTTCAAACCGGAGCCTGGTCTGCAGTGACCCGGCTCTTCCGGCATTGCAATGGACGCTTGGAGATGATGTCATCTATAAGTGCCACTGAAACCGACAAAGCGGGCGGGTTGCGGCACGAACTGGGTCATCGTGACCCGGATCGCGCTGTTTACATTGCAGGGTGGCACGGGAACGACCCGTGGCCAACCCTGCTAACTACCAGGGTTGGATCCCATGGTCCCTCGACCTGGGTGGATCCATTTACACCGACATAAATCCCGGGTTGATGTGCATCATCCCGGGATTTTTAGGTCGGTGTAAAAGGGGTATTAGAGGAGATGAAAATCATGATGGAAATTTATACTATATATAAAAAAACATGCAAGATGTTAATGTAAAATTGAGATCTGTATAAGCTAGCTATGCTACAAAGAAGAAATGAACAATAAAGCTAGATACACTCTGTGCAATAATTGAGCCAATCCGCCAATGCTTGGCTGCGTGATCCGATTATGGCACAGTGTGTATACAGCACACGGAGCTGACTGTCGTTCATAAACCTGACAGATCAGCTATTGACAACATAACCACAACGATCTTTAGGGAAATGTATCATTCGTATACCTCTTTTCCACCAAAAACCCAGGTCCGACCTGTGTTTTTGGACATGGTTCCAACCCTGGTCAGACCCAGGTCAGACCCATTTACACTGCACCTTTGATCTGGGTTACTCCCAGTTCAGCCCTGTTCACACTGAACTCAGGTCTGCCCTGCTAAACCTGTGAGATCATAAAAAGTGGGAGGTGAATGCTCCACAACCACCAATCCGCTCATTTTAGGCATGATCCAGGTCAGATAACCCGGGTTGCACCTTTTACATTGCACCATTACCTGGGTCCATCCTGGGTCCAACCCTGGTAGCTACCTGGGTTGGATTGCAGGGTCACTTGACCCAGGTTATTTTTCAGGGACCCTTTTACACTGAGCTGCGACCCGGGTAAACCCAGCAAAAACTCAGGTTTTTGCTCTGGTATAAAAGGGGTATTATAGGAATGGTAATTGTGTAATGCACAGGTTCTCAAACTCAGTCCTCAAGCCTCCAAACAGTGCATGTTTTCAATGTCTCCTAACAGAATCACAAGTTAAATAATTAGCTCCACCTTTGGATCTTTTAAAATGTGTTAGTGAGTATTGAGTAATGACTACACCTGTGCAACTGCTAAATGTGAGCCGTGTGGGGTATACAGGAAGTCGGATGTTCTCTGGATCGTTTCAGCTGTCAAAAAAAAATTTGTGTACCTATTTTAAGATGAATAAAATGAAAGATTAGGGACAAGCCAGTGGTGTATCTGTAATGGGTGATTTCTGAAGACTCTGGCACAGTGTGGCACCTAATTTGTTAAAAATGCCCCTGGTTAAGCAATGCAACGGAACGGATGTGTGTGTGTGTAGGGGGGGTGCTAACCAGGGGATATATGAAAAACAATGCACTGCAATATAAATGATGACACATGGAACTGATAAGCAGAGAAAAGACAGTGTAGACAGAGTAGGAATATGAAAAGGGGGAAGCATTGGGGCTCATTGTAGTGAATGGCAAAGTGAGGAAAACTTATAGGAGAGGAATACCATGAGACAAACAACTGTTTGCAGGGTGTACAGGGAGCTAGGCTCGCAGTGCTGACAACAGGTGGTCAATGTATCTGGAAGGGCTCTTATCTAAAGAGGCTTGCTACAGCTGCAGTAAATTAAAACCTAGAAAGTCTGAAATGAGACAAGACTTTAGTGGAAAAACATTAACATCAGGAGGGCTATGAGGAAAGACAAGTAGTAATATAAAATGATAGGAAAACAAACACAGAAATGTTCATGACTTTATATAGCAGAAATATACTGCAGAGGTGGGGTGAAATGAAGGCTGTATAGGAGGACAGTAGGAACAATTCCAGCTGCAGAGGGGGCGGAACAAGTATATGAAAATATTTATCACTTTCCATAAAAACAAACTAATTATTAATTGATTAAAAAAAATGATTTACTTAAAAAGAGCCTGTCATGATGGAAGATTTATATTTTTTCTGCATAATTAATTTATTAACTAATTAATGACAAGTATGTTTTTTTTCTAAACATGGATGGATTAAAGACAAGTAAATACAATAATAAATTAAATGACCAAGTATGGGTGCAGAACATTTTCTACATGATGATGCTACAGTGTTTCTTTCCTGGTTCTACCTAGTAGCAAACAGCATCGGATTTGTGGTGCCCATTGGATTTGACCAGCTGGCTGCTGGTAGTTAACAATAGTTCAGAATATGATAGTGCTTGGTCTACATATGTTATTACTCATTCTATAGACTTTTTAATATATATGAGTGTAGCGGACTCCAGGATTTCTGTTGCCGGCCCTGGATCAGTGGTCGGCAATCAGGACGGGCCCTAGCCAATTTGGTGCCCTAGGCAAGATTTTGGCTGGTGCCCCCTAGAAGATAATCCCACCACCAATCTTAAAGTGGGTACACACCTGACAGATATATCTGTAGATTATGGTTGTTCATACACGCTGAACAACCATCATCTGCGGTCCCGTTGGTCACATAGTGACTCCTTCCCCGCCTCTGCAGCAAATGTAGGGGCAGTCGGCTGATTGCCATTCACACAGCACGATGAGCAGATATGTTTGCCAACGCTGTGCTGCACAGGTAACGCGATATGTCTGTGAACTACGTTGTTCAGGGACATATCGTGTGTACGGGATACTTCGTCATCTCGACGTGACCCTGAAGGTAAATAGTGGGGTTGGGGGGAAGGTTAGGGTTAGGCACTAATGGGGAAGGTTAGGGTAGGGAGAGTGGGAGCGTTAACATACCGACCAACAAGTGTCGGTATGCTAACACTGTTCGGATGCCAGGGTGAGCATTCTGACCAACGGGATCCTGACTGCCGGCATCCCATACCCAACCTGTGTTTATACACTGGCGGGCACACAATATATTGGCCTTTCAATTAATTGAACGACCGATATGTTGGACAGTTTGTACCCAGCAGTAGTGTTTATACGTGGACACCAAAAGATGACACAGTTAAAAAACAAACTAGGGCAGGGAGACAGCGTGCAAGGGAGATGGCAGAGACACCCAAGGGAGGAGCCATAGGGCCAGGGGCACCGAGAGGGGGGGGAGCGGGTACAGATTACCCGGGCCCGGGCTTCCTGAGGGGCCTGGCGGGGGCCCGGGTCTGACGCTGCCCCCCCTCCCTCACAGCAGCCAAGCACACAGTGTGTGCTGAGCTGCAGTGGGAGACTGCTCGTGTCTGCTGAGCAGCAGCCACAGCAGTCTCCTATGCCTGTGGGGGGGAGCGATCACAATGATCGTGGCCCCCCTGGCTTTGTGCCGGGCTGAGGGGGCTCAGAGCTTTGCTACGCTGAAAATATTATTTTTTTTGTCCCGAATTGGGCGTGGCCACGCCTCCCACGATTAGGCCATGTCCCCGTTACCCAGGCCCGCCGCGGCTCTTGGCGGGCCTACATAGGGCAGGGAGACAGCATGCAAGGGAGAGGACTGAGACACCCAGGCAAAAAAACTTTTTTGTTTTTCTTTGCCCAAAAGTTGCGTTTTTTGGCAAAGTACGCAACTTACGATTTTTTTTCTGGTAATTTATAATTAGGGAGGGGGGGGTGTCCAAAGGGTTCTGAAATAAATCCCCACATTTTTAGCCAAAATTAGGGATTTTGCTTTTTTTTTTCTCCGCCTGGTCTGGGATGGAGAAAACTTTTCTCTGCTTTTTTTCGCCTGTTGCCGTTTTTGCCTGTTTTTTGGCAAAAATCTCACAGTTTTTTTTTTTTCAAAAATGGGCGTTTTTGACAATGGCGAAAAAAACGTCCGTTTTAGTCACTAATTGAATACGGACCCCAATCAGTCACATGGTTGTGAAGCAAGAATGAGCTTCTGTGCAGAAGCTCATTCTCTGACTTGGCTCTGGTCACCTGACAGGCTGGTTCAAGTACAGTCCAAACTTGTGACTCATCCCTGTTTCCAGCCTGCATAGTGGTCTGAAGCATGCTTGCCGACATTCTGGCAGCCCAATCTGGGAGGGGTCAGCCAGGTCGGCCAAGCAGTGGGGGATGGGGGGGGCCTGGCACGGCACAGGGGGTGCGGCCAGGGATATTACCAGGAAGTTTGAGCACGGTGTGGCCACATGATCTCGTCATTTTGCCCCTGCTACACAATGCCAAGATTACTGGCATTGTGAAGCAAGGGGTGGGGTCATAATGATGCGATTCAGTGTGAATTGTGTCAATCCCCCCGCTGTGGGGGTTTCCCTGGGAATTGCGTGGGGGATCCGGGGGGTCGGCGGCTGGCCGGGAGGCTTGCCTACTTTTCCAGGGGGCCTGGAGTGCCACCCGAATCGAGAGAGTAGGCAAGTATGGTCTGAAGTCTCCTGGGCGTCATATAGACTTTACTAGTGCTTGTAAGTGCCATGTCTTCTGTCTTCAGTGATCTTGACTACAAGCAAGTCCCCTGAGTACAACTCTTCTGCTCATTGCGGGTTCAAGTGTACTTCTTTTTCATTGTAGTTCAGATCTCCATTCTGCTCTGCAGTTGCATTATCTATATCCAGCAACAGAGCTTCTGACCTACTCTGAGACTCTACTCCCTATAGCATCGGTACCATTACAGATGGTAGTTGTTGCCCTGTGGGTCCTCTCTTAAGGCGCATATCCACTACACAACCTAAATGGATGATTGAACGATAACGTCATCATGATCGCTCAATCGTTCGTTAATCGTTCAGTGATTATGCCAGCAGCAACCAGCGATGCACGCTCCCACTGGCCGTTGTCGGCATCTGTCATCGCCTGAATATACTGCCCAACCTGACAATATCGTCAGGTTGTGCATGTTCGGGAATGAGGGAGGTTGCCTGCACTGAACGACATATCATTCAGTGTGGGCACATTATCCACTGCACAATATAATGAATGATAACGATGTCGTTATTGTTCAATCGTTTTTTTCATTGTGTAGTGGATATGCGCCTTTCGAGTGTTGGGGTTCGTGCAGAATTTCTGCTTCAACATTCACTCCGGTTGATGGGACCTGGGTACTAGATATAGATTTCTTTTTGAAGGTTTAGGCTCCAGTGACCCAGCTCTGGTAATCGGTTTGCAGCATCTATCAGCAGATTCCAGGCTGGTTACCGATTATCTGCATCACTCGCTGCTCTGCTCCCTGAGTTCTCAAACACTGGTCCGGCCCCTTATTCCTATGTTCAGGGTAAGGGGTTCTACTGACCTCTCTGAAGGCACGACGCATTTACCACATGGATCTCATCCATGAGTAGACCTCAGTGACGTGCGGTGAGGTAAATGGCTGGGGAGGCACTAGCTAGTATCCGAGCCAGATCTACAGATACATAGGGTTCATGAGGGCATTATACAAAGATGTAACAGTATATAGTGCGGAAATTTGGTGTGTTTTGATCATGGATGTGCAGAAAAGGTAGATGGAGAGGCAGTGCCTCACCTGCCATACACATTTTACTCCAGAGTTTTGACTATAAAAATGACAAGAATAATACAAAGAAGATATTTATAAATTTTTCTTATGATTTTTATAGTCAAAACTCTGGAGTATACCTAAGTATGTCAGGAAGGGGTCTCACATGACTGCACATCACTGGTAGACCTCCTGATTAAACCACCACTATTCTATTACAACTCGCCTGCCCAATCGTCTCGGATCTATAAACCCCAAACCTGTCAATGTGGATGTGAGACGAAGATCTTATGCAGATCGGAGATGTTGAGCTGGGAGATATTTTGAGATAGTCAAAGAGATGTATGTTGGTGTAGTTTGGTTGAAGACCTTATATGTAAGCAGAAGTATTTTATATTGAATTTGGTAAAATACAGGCAACCAATTTAGAGACTGACAAGTTGAGCAGCAGAAGAACATTTCGTGATGAAAATTAGTCTAGCCACTTTATCCAAAATCGATTGTAGGTGCGAAAATATGTTTCGGGATAGAACAATAAGGAAGCTATTGCAATAATCAATGCAGGACATAATGAGTGCACTAATTAAGGTTTTGCAGTTTCTTGTGTGAGATATGGTTGTATTCTGAATATGTTTCTTAATATGATCTGGATACAGATTGTGGGACACAAAGGACAGTTCAGAGTCAATGATGACAGCTAAGCATTGAGCTTGAGGGGTAGGGTTTATTATAATGTTATCAACAGAAACAGAGATGTCAGGTTGAAAACTATTATTGGTCAATTAGAATATTATTAACTTTGATTTTGAAAGTTGAGGGCCTGATTCAGACCCGCTCGCGAGCGCATAGCGCTCGCAAGCGGGTAGATGGTGAGGTACTGCGCACGCGTGGCGCGCGCATGTTCTAGCCCGGAGCGGGAGAGAAATTCTCTTGCTCCGGGACTCACTACAAATGGGGCGGCTGTGGATGTTGATCGACAGCTTGCCCCGTTTTGTAGGCAGAGAGGGGGGGAGGCTACACAAACGGAGGTGTTCCCGAAGTGATGTCAGTGGAGAGCTTCCTGCTCTGTTAGAGCAGGAAGCTCTCTGGGGCTTGCGACGGACGAGACCCTACCACAAGGGTCTTGTCGCAAGCCCCGATGGTCGCGACCATCACCTGGCCGCTCGCAAAAGCTGTGGGTGGTCACCCACAGCTATGCGAGCGGCCAGGAGGCCGGTTTTAAAAAAAAGCGGCAGCCCTGATTATTATTATTATTATTATCGTTTATTTATATGGCGCCACAAGTTTTCCACAGCGCCTTACAAAGTACATAAACAAATAGATTGATTTACAGTGACTTACAGTACAGTACAATACAATACATTACAGGACATGGATAATATACTTTGCTACATTCACGACCATAACACCCAGATAAGCAACAATGCAAAGCAATCAAGTGTTAGGTGCCCTGGTAGAGAGTAAGAAGTAGATTCAGAGCGAGCGCACACTTTTTGCGTGCGGCTCTGAATCAGGCCCTGAGTTTGAAGTGGCGAGATGACGTGCAAGATGAAATGACAGAAAGACATTCACTAATGCAGGCCAACACAGATAGTGTGAGATCTGGATAGGATAGGTATATTTGGGTATCATCTGCATGCAGATGACCACTGACATCCAAAAGAACTTATTATTCTTCCACATGCATTGCTGATAACAAATTAGTGTGAAAACAGGGAGATTAATTCAAGCAAAGCAACAATTCAGATATCACATGAACATCAAGCAGAGAGGTCAATGACAGGACAAAGGAGCTTATTCAGACCCGGTCGTTAGCTCTACGAGCTCGCAACCGGGTCGATGTTGCTCTAGTGCGCATGTGCATGACGGAGCCGGTTCTGTCGTGAGCATGCGCGAGACCCGGCTAACGACGGGTGATCCGTCGTTAGGGGTCTCGTAGCAGACGGGGCGAGCTGTCGATGTTGAGTGACAGCTTGCTCCGTTTGCTGGGCGGGACGGGGGCGTGCCGGTCCAAACCGAGGCGTTCCTGTCGGAACGCTTGCTGTTTGGGGGCGGCCCCACTGACATCATCAGTGATGTCGGTGGGGAGCTTCCTGCTCAAACAGAGCAGGAAGCTCCCTGGGGCTTAAGGTTGACGAGACCCTACCTTAGGGTCTCGTCGTTAGCCCTGATGGTCGCGATGGTCTTGACCATCGCGACCATCACCCTTAGCGGTCGTTAGAGCTGTGGATGTTAACCCACAGCCTAACGACCGACATGGAGGCGGCCGTTCAGGATGCAAGTGGCCGCCCTATTTCAGAATGACCGCTTGCATCCTACGACCGCCTCTGAATGATGCCCAAAGTCTGCAAGAGTCACCCCTCTCCCCTGGATAGGCAATGAGCACTGTCAACCTACAAAGAACCCAGCTCCAAATATAGCACCAAGACCAGGGGGAGAGTGGCATCCAAAGAAACAAAAACAGCCTGACTGAATACAAGGTTTGGATCCTCCCCAGGCTGTAGATCAGCATTGTGGAGGCAAGGTGACAATGTAATTGTAGTATGGACGGGATGTAGTTTATATCACGGAGTGTGGGATGCCGGCGCTCAGAATGCCGGTACCGGAATCCCGACACCAGTCAGAATCCCGGCGCCAGCATCCCGACTGCCGGCATACCAACAGTAAGTATTTGGGTTAGGGGGAGGGTTAGGGGTTAGACACTAGGGGGAGGGTTAGGGTTATTCTACGGGGGAGGGTTAGGTTAAGGCTCCGGGGGGGGGGGGAAGGTTAGGTTTAGGCTGCGAAGAAGGAAGTTTAGGGTAAGGATACTTACCGGGAACCTGAGCATCAGCATCCCGTACCCAACTCGTATGGACATCACCCTTAGTAGCACAAGCTAGCTCAGGAGCAGTGAATACGAGTAGTGAGCCAGGCAGGGCTGTCTGAGTCCCCGGGCCTCTGACCCATAATGTGGTAGTCAGTGGGAAGATTGGTAGAGGGGCCAGAGCAATGTCAAGGGCAGATACCAGGGAGTCAAGTCATGTCTAATTGGAGCACTAAATTCTTTAATTTTTCTGCTACCACCACTTGGGTGGCCTCAGTAGTGCCAGCCATTGAAAAAGTGGTCTCCACCATCAGCAAAGAGAAAAGGGGACACGCTAGTAAAATAAACAACCATAAAATGCAGTATATAAAAATGTAAAACAGCAAGCACTAATATGGTAATGCTGCTAAGGATATCTGAAAGCACAGGTATGTAAGGCCAATAACAAACAGTGGCCTAGTGGCCATGTATGGGAACCTGGAGAAGAAGTCCCAAAGAAATGTGTAGTGTGTGAAGTATTCCCCTGCAGATTAGTATAGGTCAGATGGCAATAAGGCATTTAACAGTTACAGTACAGTGTAATGGCTCTGCTCCAGGTTGATGTACCAGTAACCTCATGTAAATAGATCCCTTGAAGTAGGTCAACAGGTGCATACCCCATGAGAAGGTGTGCCACCAATTGCAGGGAGCAGGTCTCTGTGGACAACATAAATGTAACAGCACAGACTGCTGTAGGGAATTGGGCTCCACACCCCCAGGCCAACTGCAGCAATGACAGGAAAAGATGCAGCAGTCAGGTTGTCAAAATTAAGGAGAAATCATGGATTTGGAATGTAGAAAATGTAGATTATTTCCCCTCGCTGGAAGCAGTTGTTGCAGTCAATGTTGAATGGGGACTGAAGGATAGATACCAGAAGGTCTAAACCACAAGACTAGCAATAACAGTGAAGCACCGGAGCCAAAGATGGTAGGTCACAGAGGTTGTGGGAGTTCCTCTTACCAGCTTTATGAAGATTTGGTTGAATAATGAGAAGCATTCTCATACTATTATGCTACTACCACCATTGGTTTTGCAATTAATATTATTGCCGTTTTAAATTTCAGAGTCCAAACCACTGAGAATCAGTGGCTTGCAAAAACCACTGCTTTGTAAATTTAGCCCTTAGAGCAGTGGTTCGCAAACTGGGGTGCCATGGTGCACCTGCAGGGTGCCACTGGTTGGCGGTCCAGGACCAAGTTAAATTATTTATGGTCAATATAATGGGCAAAACCAGTGTAGGTTGGGGCCAATCATAAAATATGTGGACAAATAGAAGTGCAACCCTGTCCACCACCACATAACTGTACCTAAGGATGACAGGTACTGTAAGAAACATTCATTTTTTTTCTGAATTTCTCAGTAAGAAACTTTAGGCCTAGGGGTGCCATGAAAACAATGCTGGTTCTCTAGGGTGACGTGATTCAAAAAAGTTTGGGAACCACTGCCTTGGAGAAAAATTTTAGCCTCAGTGCTGATCACTATGTTTGGAAAAAAAAATTAAAACTATTCATATGGCAAGAACACTGGGCCTGAATCAGAGTTGGACGCTGATAGCATCGCTAAGTGCTGCTAACTTATGCTAATTCCGCAGGAGACATTTGAGGACAGAAGATGCCCTTTGATGCCATCACAGATCTGAAGACGCAGCATTGGCTCACTATCATGACAATCAGTCGCAGCTCCGTAGCCGAGGCAAGTAAATCGGCGTCAGAAGACGCAAACACGCTTCGGCACTCCCTTTCGGAGAAAGCTGGCTGTCGCTGCCCATTCACCGCCCCCAAACCATCGCAGCATGTCAATCATGCTGCAGTTTCGGGGCACTGTGACCATAGTTGCAGAAGGAGCCTTGCATATGCTCAGTGCAGATCCCTTCTGTGAAGAGTGGTGGCAGGAACGTAATGGTATAGCGATGTTTCTCTGCAATAACCCAAGAAAAAGACACATTGTTGTAACAAATCACATATGAACAATGGGCCTGATTCAGCTTGGATCGCAGTTGCTAATACGCATGCAATCGGCCGATTGCTGCGTACTGCGAATGCGTATGCAATGCAGTGCATGTGCGCATACAGGCCAGTGAGCATGCAGACTCATTGCAGAGTTATTGACAGGAAGTGCCGTTTGTTGGTGGTGAGGGGGGGTGATTAGGGAACTGATCAGGGTGACCAGTGCGTTTGAACGCCGTTGCAAGGGCGTGCATAAATTATCCACTGCGATTCCCTACGTAGCCTGAGGCCTCATAGCGTGCAATGAAGTTAGCAATTTCTGAGTATGGTCAGAGCTTGTGCAAGTGTGCGTGATGCTGCGATGGTACTCTACGTTACTCTACTTACCGTACTCTACATTACGGATGTGAGTAAGGTAAAGTGGGAATCCTTGTGTAGTGCTGCAGCGGCATAGCGATCGCAATGGATTAGCATACTATCGCTATTGCAATCGCAGTTGCGATTTAGTAGTGAATCAGGTCCAAAGTCCAGATGTCCCAGTCAAAGCCCAGGCCTTAATCCCATCGAGTACCTGAGGAATGATTTGTAAATTGCTGTTCACCAATGGTTCCCACCTTACTTGATGGAACTCACCATGTATTGCAAAGAATATTGAACACAATTGCAGGGTCCAAACGTTCAACAGTGGCAGAGACTTGCGCAAAAAGACTCAGAGCTTTAAGCTGCAGCTAAAGGTGCTTCTACTGACTGGTAACAGGAGGTGAGCATTTATACCGTGAGTATATCAGTTGTAAGAATTCCTGAGTAAATCCATTTAGATTCCATGATATAAGAAAAGAAAAATGTGAATAATATTAGTGAGGATGTGGTATTGCTTGTCATACTATACGTATACTGCCTGTACATTGTTTAACATATATTGGGTAAGAAAGGGAAGGAATGGGATACAGTAGACCAGATGTAATAACATTTAATCAGATTATTTTGCCATGTTTTTTTCCCTGATATAACCTCATCATAATTTCCACTCTTCTGCTGCAGTTACGAGCCTGGGATTTATAGGGGTGCAACTAAGATTTTGTATAGGGTTGTTGAAGCTGAATCACTAATGACTCATAGAGAACATCTCACAGTTTTTGAACTCTCTGTTCACACGTGTGTTATTAGTGATATACAACAGAAAAGAAAGCTGCTCGTCCAGATAACTAAAATGAATGTAATGCTGCTACGTCAACCAGTCAGTGTGATGAAGTTGGAGCCTAGAGCCAAGCCTGACAGCACAAATGTTAGTATGTGCAGCTTATCATATATGGTACTTGTGTACTTTACGGACTCATTGCAGAGAGAACCCAATTAGGGGCATATTCAATTAGCCGCGGCTAATTGATGCACTTGACGGGATTCAATTAGCGGGGATTCCACGCGCGGGTGTCCCTGAGACCCCACGCGCGAGTCCCCGCTGTTTGATTTTACCTCGCACCTCATGTAGGTGCAAGGTAAAATCAGCGTGAGGCCGCCCTATTCGGCCTCGCGCGAGCAATATTAACACACTGATTCCGCAGTTCTCGCGGAATCAGTGTGTTCTCGCGTGGAAGTCCTGTTTTTTGGACGCGGGGAAAAGGCTATTCTATTGAATAGCTTTACCCCGCGCCGCGGGACTTTCACCCATCAATTACTCGCGGGAGAGGTCCCGCGGGTAATTGAATATGCCCCTTAATGTTTTAAATGGTACTTGTGTACTTTACGTACACAAGTACCAAAAGTTGTCCCCTTGCGGGCTCGCTGCCCTCGCCATACTTCAGGCTCAGTGGCTCGCCACAAGGTTATATTCCCCCTCTATGCCCACTTGGATGGTAGGGAATGACGCTGGACACTGGGAATGACGCTGGACACTGGCTGATGACGTCAAGGTCCTCTCCATGAAGGGAATTTAGATATTACCATGATTGATAATAATAATGAGTGTAGGACACATGGGTTCTCTCTGCAATGAGCCCGTAAAGTACACAAGTACCTCACATATAAACAAAATATACACAGTTCACCAAAATGAGTATTTTAAAACTGTTAAATGCGTAACAAGTGACGTTGTATTAAGCGGCTCAGATTAGGTGGTGTTTTTAATAAAATGTACTCAGAATATTGGTATTTACAATAAATGAACACCCTTCAGGGGGTGATGGGTAAGCGTGTATCCTTACACCGGTACCTGTTTGGGGGGGAACAAGTCCAGAAAGTGTGACATAAATTGTCTGCACTTCTCTGAGAACGATCTATGGCTCAATAAAAGTCTAGATAATGTAGTTACAGTGAGCACACTACTTTTATTGAGCCATAGATCGTTCTCAGAGAAGTGCAGACAATTCATGTCACACTTTCTGGATCCCCCCCAAACAGGAACCGGTGTAAGGATACACGCTTACCCATCACCCCCTGAACGGTGTCCTAGTCTAGATTACACTATGAGACAGCAGCTAAAGATTGGAGCAACATTTTCTGATCAGTAACGACGAGAGCGGAGAAGTCACTACAGCACTGCAACCATTTATCTGTTGCTTAGTGCAGGTATACAGATGTGACTTCAGTTGCATAATAAGGTATATACCAACCTTGAGTTATTACTATTATGAATGAAATGGTCACATCCTGTCACTATCTCTATACAGTGCGTGACGTTCTGTCCTAATAGCAGAAGAGGACGTCCTGACGATCACCTGCGAGGAGATCCCTATCAGTGTGCCTGGCACTGTGCTGTCCTGGAAGCAGCTTCCTCATCATACGAGCCGCATCAGCCACCACTTCAGAGACTGGTAACTGCCGGCTGCTGTATGATCTTCACATCACAGCCGGAGACTTCATTCTTCAGGTGAAGAGTATGAGCACAGGCTACGCCGGCATAGACGCAAGGAAAGGAGAGGCAGATGTAGGGCTCCTATTACAGATCGGCAACCTGTGGCTTTCCGATTGCTGAAGCGTTGCCAGCTCCAATGTAACGTAACAATTCCCTCTTCACTGTAGTAGAAGGCTGTGAAAATAATGCATAAGAAAGCAGGTGCCATCACCAGACAATGCTATTGTGTAATGTAACATACACTGTTCTGTCCTGTAATTCAGCGCAGCACTGTGCTCCGCATACTGTACAGAGAGCAGCTCAGATACAACCCGTGTAACAGCGTTTCCCATTTTCTTCCTTCATGCAGGGAAAGATGAGAAACGCAGCACAGAGGATTTCCAGCATACAGACATCAGCATTAAGTAGAGATGGCTACATACTATCATACACCTTCATTAGTTAGAAGTGTGCAGCAATCATACACCTTCATTAGTTAGAAGTGTGCAGCAATCATACACCTTCCTTAGTTATCATACACCTTCCTTAGTTAGAACTTAGAAGTGTGCAGCAATCATACACCTTCCTTAGTTATCATACACCTTCCTTAGTTATCATACACCTTCCTTAGTTAGAACTTAGAAGTGTGCAGCAGAGACAGCTGCCCTGGGAATGACTGGAGACTAATACCATACAGTACATGTCTGAGCGCCCTAGACTTCGCGCTGCTGCTACTGTTTTCCCATTAAAATGAGGTTTGCAATTTATGTTCAAACATTTCTGCTTTGTGCTTCCTTTCATTGTAATGAATAAAGCAGATTTTTTTGAGAGTGCCAAAATACATTAACCATTGAGGTTCATAATTGAAAAAAAAAAAATCCTTTAATTTTCCAGAATGACAAGTGTAGTGATGTGATGGTGTAAGGGAAACCTCTCACCCTCTCCCTTGCCTAACCCCACACCCTGGCTTTCCTGGAATGGAAGCTGCCCCATTATTCCAGGGGGTTTATTGGATGCTGAACCCTGACTCACACCACAGCCTCCCTCCTGCCCCATCCTAAGCAGTAAACAAACAAACAAACAGCTCCCTCCAAGAGGTGAGAGAAAGGGTTACAGCATCGGAACCGCCTACCGTCCAGTGACGTCACTGCTTGGGGTTTATAAAATGAATGGGGTGTTGATATGAGTTACAGAAAGAGTGAGGAGGAGGCGGAGGGACGGAGTGATCTGCAGCTCCTCTGTCTGCTACTTGTATTGTCTTATTGCGCTCACACTTCAGGACTTTTTTTTTTTATCCTGAGGAGACTGAATCCTAGAGTTAGGATGCACTTCTGCCATATTGTGGGCTGGGGACTAGTGCTGGCTGTGCTGTGCTTGGGGACGGAGGCAAAGCCCGTTGTTCAGGCACATCAGAAGGTAAGTGTCCACCTGAGAAATTCTCCTTTCTATTTCTTGTATGTTTCTTTTACAGCTGTACCCATGCCATACTGGCACTTTCTGTAGTTCCCCACACTTTATATGAGCCCGGGACCCTGTGCCCACTATATGCCCCTCAGCCCCTTTCTCCTCCACATAAGCTTTATCTAAGGGTAGTTATTCTACAGCAGGAAAAAGAGCAACATAGATGGAGATAGATAGAGAGATAGATACACAATACAATTAAACAAATTACAACACTGCTGTCAAAACTACTTCTATATGTAATTACATTGTCATTTCCATTTTTCCTTTCATAGAATAATGCAGGTGTTGATTTATAAGTCACAGTGTAACTGTTTAGAAAATGAATTGGGTGAAGAAGATATTTCTGACCATTACAAGAGTACAGTGCTGTTAGAGTCATTTCAATTATTACTAAGTAGTATTTATTAAGTATTGATCTGTGAGGATAATGTGATTTTGGCCACTAACATCAAGCAGCCAAGTTCACACAAACAACACTGAGACTTCTCATGTAGACTCCAGGTGTCTGGCTGGGTACCAGAGGATGCGCGGATGGAGAATGGGGGAGTTTATAATAGCAGATGGTTTCTAAAATAAAAAAAGTCATGCTAGTATTGCAGTAATGATATTCAGCATGGAAATAGGAATAGTAAATATTATTTGAGAGCTAACAGTCACTAATGGAGAGGTTGAAAATATGTAAATGATTCTGTCTATTGTGGCCTTTATTAACCTCATGTTGAAAGGTTGATCACTGGCAATATATACACTAACATAACAACCTTGATAACTTATTTTGAAGAAATGTCAGAGTCGAGCCTGTTTGTTCTTTTGTATGGCATAGAATACAGTATCAAGCCTACTAAATTAGTTTAGCAGGTGGTCATCTAACATTATATTTAAATCATAGAGAAACGTACATGGTAGGTGCAACAGCCAGAAAGAAAAACAGCCAGTTTGTGATTTTGGTTATTATTAGCACTAATATTAATGAAAAAAGTAAATGCTGAGATTAAAATCTAGGATAATATGTGTCATTTTGTGCACTGTCATTGACATTAGTGAATGTGAAAGCATTTGAATTAACAACAAAGCCAAGATAATGGATTGTTTTATTGTGTAAACTATGGTCCACTAGTTATAATGTGGGTACATTACCACTACTGGCATGGAATGGGTTACTAAGTAGGTGAAGAAAACCTGACATAATGCACTGACAGACAATCCCTAGCTCAGAGTCCACCACCTAGTCAGCAAAACACCACCAGTCAGTGATAATCTAGAAATACAAGCTTTTATTGCTCTATATGCCCCTATTAAAAGTATTGTATGTGCCGGACGTGACTAGCTCACCCCAAGACTGTTGCCTGCTTGTTGGATGGTTGATATGAAAGGACAGAAGACAAATTCTCAAATACTGTTAACTTTTTATCAAGTTATCTCTTAGTTTATCAATTAGGATAGCTGAGATTATCAATGGAAAAGTGTGTTACATGTTATCTTAAAAACCATGTCCGCTAGTTACCCTTAATGAGTGCATATGAATGTTGGTTTTCCAATGTCACTCTTATCTAATATGTGCAACAACAGAGGTGAATTCACAGTTCCTGAATCAGAGTACAGAGCAAATAAAAAAGGAGCAATTTGCTCCTGGAACAAACCATATTGCAACACACGGGGGTATATTTACTAAAGTGCTGTTTTTTTGAACTGGAGATGTTGCCTATAGCAACCAATCAGATTCTACTTAACATTTATCTAGCCCCTTCTAGAAGATAATAGCTAGAATCTGATTGGTTGCTATTGGCAACATCTCCACTTCTAAAAACCCACACTTTTGTAAATATACCCCAAGGGGTTCAAGTGAAATGATGTTTTTGCATGCAGGGATAATACAGCTTTTTTTCATGTAGTGAACAAATACTGAGCAGCTCTGTTTTTACTGTCAAATTTAATATTAAGCTAGAACATGCCTCTTCCCAATTACAAATCTCTGTGTACATATTACATTTTCCTCACCTACAGTGCAACATGGTTTTGCCAGAGTGCAAATTGCTCATATCTTTTTATTTGCTCCCAATTCTGAATCAGGCCTAGTTACAAGTGTTACATGCACAGTAGTTCTTTCCAAGGGTAAACCAGTTTAGTTTACCTGCATGCATTTTTGGTTAAAATGTCAAGATGAAATTTACATTAAAATATTAAGTGGGACTGGCTTTGTTTTGTTTTTTTTTAGTATTTGTTATAATATACTCTTGTTAATAAGACCATGTCATCTTGTGTTTTACTGAAATCAACAAAAACTCACAATCCTCTTGTTTTTGCCAATACCCACCTCGTTCTTTGTCCACATTTCAATGCCTATTGGCATCTGTCTCACTTCATTGTACAATTCTACATATTGCAGACTCATAAATCCTTGCATTTTGTCTCTTCATCTTTCAGTCTTTACGCACGTTACTAGGGGAAGAATTGGCTGAATATTTAGCCTCTGGGGAGAGGGGAGAACGAAACATTGATCCCAAAACTCGTGCTCGACTTCTGAGAGACCTACGTGCTGACACGCGCTCAAGGTCAGCTTGGACCAGACTACTCAACGAATACCCCAACACCCGCAAATTCAAAGGCATCAACAAAAAAGGGCTGTCCAAGGGCTGCTTTGGTCTCAAATTGGACCGTATCGGAGCCATGAGTGGCTTGGGGTGCTAGTAGTTGTAGCACCATCTTGTGGTGGTCAGTAAAAACTACTATATCACTTTTACTTTACCCTTTATTGCATGCTTTAAATAAATCCCACTAACATATTTTTTATTTTTATTCTCAGTCATAATATGTATTAATAACAAAAGTGTAAATATAATGTCTTTAAAAAGGATTTACAGGTTTTTAAACCTTTATTATCAAACTATTTATTATTAAATATCACCTTATTTTCTGTCACGTAATCATCTTTAAATTTAAACTATATGCAGTTTTATTATGCAACGTCTGCATTAAGGCAATCATGATACAAACAAAATAACAAATTACATTTTGGTAACAAACATAGACCCCCCTTCCCCCTACTTATATGTTGCCTATTACCTGCATGTCTGTAAAATATAATATCTAATATTTCAAAATGAACCTACAATGTAACATTTATAGCACAAAGAATAAAAATATATTTACAGCAATTCATTTGTATACATGTGGGGTCATTTATTGTAGTTTTACTATTAAATGCTATAAGCTTAAAGGGATGCCCGGACAAGCTAAAAACTACAAAATACTTTAGTTATTCTTCTTGACTATAGTTGTAAACAAGCCAGATTTCTTTTGTGGTGATATTTAAAATGATTGCACTTAAACAAAGTCCATGTGCTATAAATAGTTACTAATTTAATTATAACCACCTCAATCCAATGAATCGATGGCCTTTGTCGCAGTTCTGAGGTAGAAATAATTGACTGTTATTGCATTTATAGGAAAGAATACATAAAAATGGTGCATGCCTTTTATTTAGCTCTAAATACTGTACATTTCAGTGTGTTGTTTGCAAAAGGTTATAGTTCTTCTGTTGTATTTCTAATGCTACTGGGACACCTCCATGCATTTAGTGCTAAGTTATTACTTTGGGGAATGTGATATATCTCTATCAGTGGGGAAACCCTCAGCAGCTAATCTGAAGGACCCTGTAAAACAAGTGTGTTATCTCTCTGGTGATCATGGTAGCCATGTTCATCTCAGCCATTTGAATACTGAAGCTGTGATTTGGCACAAATATAGCTCTGTAAACTGAAGCAATAGATGCAGGATTTGCTTGCACTCAGAAATGTGTAGCCTGTGGAAGGAATACAGTGACAACTCAAGGAAAATGAATGATTTCAGGCCAGAGCTCTGCTTCCCAAGCTTCTGGCATTGAAAAACCTGGGGCTGTGTTATTAATAACTAGGATCATAATTCCATCTGCATTTTCCATGTGCTGTTACAAACTTGAAGTGCTGTATGAGAGAAGTCAGAAACCTGGCCTGCCATATGCTAATAACAGCACTAATCCAACGTATTTTCTCTTCCAGGCTCCCAACATTGACAACGGTTTTCTGATCACTGGTCATTATCCTGTCTTAGTGTAGACGCCCAGCTGAGAATCTTGTTTCCAGAAGATTCTGTAGTGAGGGGACGGGCCGGTATGATGGGACAAAGGACCTGCTGTTACCACATGTCTGTCATCATTTTTTTGCCAGCGTACAAGAGCCATACATGTGCATTTGCGTACATATATGTAATGAGGGCTGCCTAGATGTTTACATATCAGTGTTCAGACACGTGGTTCACTTTTCAGGTGGCCAAGCAGACTCTCACCTGCGTTCTCCACTCGTGAGGTCATTAGACTCTGTATGTGCAAAACCATTCCTAATTCATGGACTGTTGACATTTCAGCCTCATGGAAATCCTCTCCAGGTTACGGTTAAGCGATCACATGCCTATATTTTTATATCTCTACCCTGAGATTTAATCTTTGACAGCTCAATGTCTTCAGAATATGTTTCAGTTACTGTTTGGCGCTGTAATGAAGCACTGGAGTTTGGTTACCAACCTGCCATAACCATATTAATGACTATCCTCTACCAGAGAGGTCAATTATGCTTATACAACTGCTGCAAAAATAGGGGAAGACTGCAGTGCTTTCTGGGACAAAAGGTCGGTCTCAAAACTTTAGTAGCTGCTTAACTATTTTTAATCTTGTCTGTTAGACTAATGTCAGTTTTACGCTGATTTTGTGGCCAAGTAAATAAGCTCCAAATGACATGAACGTAATGTTTTTTTTTTTGTGTTTTTACTTTTAGACTCTTAGCTTTGTCACAGAGCTGCAAATTATTATAGGAAAACAGGGAATCCATCTTTTAATGTAGAATGACTTACAGCTGTGGTAAATAAATTCATTGGGCTTCCAACTGACACGACACACTAGCGTGATGTGTGACTTTGCAGAAACGGTCTAGAAGAGGAATGTCAATTTAGACAAGAGCCCCAGAACATTCCCAGCTCTAAATATAATAATAAATGTATCCGATATAACTTTTCAATAATTATCAGATCTTGACAATTTACATGGTGAACCACAGAGAGCTTACTGTCTCTGTTATGATATAGCTAATTGCATGGTTACATAATCTCAGAATTGGACAAATTCAGTTAATCTGTATGCAAAGGGTTTCAGTGAGGCTGTGCCAGACACACTGGACCGACCAGGCAAAGCACGCATAACGGAGTCTCTAGCCACTCCATCGGTTTCATGGGGAAGCCCACATTCTTTGTCAGAGAGAACAAATCCAGCAGTGCAGGGATTAGGTCTCCTGGGGTACTTGTATACATGAAGGGGGAGGGGGCCTGACAGAGCTATATGTAAATTCTCACCTTGCATCAATGTATTTATGTTGTAAAGCTATTTATATTGTTTATGAAGAGATATTTATAAAGAACTTTTATTTATGTAATGAATTGAACGGGGTCAAACATTGTAACATTTTGTCCTAAATAGTTGAAACGTTTTAAGATAAAAAGAAAAAAAAGTGGAAAAAAAAAAAAGTTCATTCCATGTACATCCGTAATGTGTCTTTATTTCTCTGTGTTTTGGGATTTCCAACAATGTAACTCTGAACACATGTGATAAGGAACACTACAGCTGTTAGTTATTGCTATAAGATATCCTCCATGGGTGGATGATCAGCACAAGTTCCATAGACTACTCATCTCGGTATCACACACAAAAGACTAGGCCATGTCTAGCAGACATTGATGAATTCACTATGTATGTTTTTGATGCATGTACTGTATGATTATATGTGTACGTGGAGTGTGTAGACATATCCAATTTATTTAAAAACTCTATACTAAGTGATATTTGTTTGTGTTTTGAAAGGCCAGTCCTAGTTACATACATGCCCTATAAATAAAGCTTAAAGGACAAATTGAAATTCCTTTATGGATCTGTATATGGCCTCCTGCAAATGATGATGCTTTATTTTTGTGGATTCCTTCTGATTTTTCTAGTTTATTCACCAAGACTTAAATAACACACAGATAGAACTGTTTATGTCTCTTGCCTTCAGCTATAACACAGCTAAGCTTTTCTTTGTGCATTGAATAGAGTTATAACCACAATACAGTTTTGTGTCATATCCGAAGCCAATGAAAATGGACAATTGACCGATTTTACAGTTCTGGTGAAAGACAAAAGTGGAGTGAGATAAAGTACCAACCATCAGCTTCTAACTCGTTTTACACAAACACAATTGCCAGTAGGCGCTTATCACTGACTAGAGAGGAACTATATATCATTTAGGTCAGCTCAGCAGCTGTTCTATATAACACTTTTACAAGAACTGCGCTATGTCAACATAATATGAAGCGCAGACACAATGTAAGAAAATAATACACTTTATTAAAAGGTTTGCTTAATAAATTAACATTAATGCATAGGTCCCAGCATATTGGTAAAAATCTATTGAAAATGACATATAAAAATATATGCATATAAAAAAAAAATAGTAATATTACAATATCATCACCAGAAGACCTTTACTCAAATCCAATATATATCTTGGAGAGTATTGTAGTATAAGTGTCCTGTAGATGTCAAAGTTTGAAATTAGTAATTCTGCATAAACATGCCACAAAGTTCCAAACAGTGGAAACAATTGTTATAAAGTCATTGGAGATACTAGTGTACGTGGGAGGGAGATATCTCTCTATAGAGTGGTAACTGTGGGCCTGATTCAGACCCACTCGCAAGCGGGTCGATGATGGGCTCTGCACACGCGCGGCGGCCGCATTGCTCGTGTGCAAGCCCCAGAGCGAGAGAAATTCTCTCGCTCTGTGGCTCACTACAACAGGGGCATCTGCGATGTTGATCGACAGCTCGTCCCGTTTTGTAGGCTGTCACCCACAGCTATGTGAGTGGCTAGGAGGCCGCACAAAAAAAAAAAAAAACGCCCTGATTCAGAGCGAGCGCTCTTTCAGAGCGTCCGTCTCTGAATCAGACCCTGTATCTCCACTAAGATGCAACAAAATATTCACATAGGTTCCATTTGGATAATATATTAGTTATTAGTGGCCAGATATTCCAGGCCGCTTACCCCAGCAGCGTGTACACAAGCGTCTCCGATTCGTCTGTTCCCTGCTTCGGCTGCCTCCATGGTCCGTATATAATGCTGGCGTCCTTGTGCTCTCACTAGGAATGAGACCGCCGTCTCTACCCTGTTGGGGGCGGTGACGACCAGGTACTCCCGTATCCAGGCAAGTTCCAGGGGGATGATGTAATATTCGCAGCAGGGTAAGTTCACAGTATAGATCCCAATAGCTGCTTGAGGGGAGAGTTACAGTAAGTAGTGGTTGAGACAGGCTCCCAGAACTCAGACCCATCTCCATGTGTATCTCCCCAGCCATTGACCTCACCGCACGTCACTGCGGCTGATTCTGAGTTGGACGCAATGCCGATAGTCACGAGAATGGGAAATGTTTTTCAACTCTGCATGCATCAAATTTGCTAAAAACTTGCACAGCACATGCATCCCGTGGTGTTAGCGCACAGAGTGGCAGGACCGATTGAGACGAGGCAATCTCTGAAATGTTTTGGAATGGTGTTAGGCGATCCTGGGAAGTGTCTGTTCAGACGCTCGGAGATGTACCCCACATGGTGAATGTGTTATGGAAGTGTCCTGAATGTGTTGCAGAACTAGTTGCGAAGTCAGGCGCTCTTCGCCTATATTGGAGAACATTCCAGCTCCGACGGAGATTCTGTACCTAGTATGGGGCTAGTGCAAGTTTCGATGGTTGTGTCTAAAGATGCATCAAGTGGGATTGTAGTGTGTAAACACACACAAAGCGGGCGCCCCACAGGCCTTGCACATTCAGATGCAAGCATGTAAACCAGGGAAGGACTTATTCTAGGATTTAGCATAAAGTTACAGACGCAACTTCGGAAAAAGAGGCACACATGGACGCCGCTGTAGCACAGTAAAGTAGAGGAGCGAGTTCTGCTGCTTCACATAACTTCTCTACCTACAGCCTCCTTGTGCATGCACAATCCCTGTCCTCCTTCCTCTGGAACATACCTCAGGATTCACTGGACTGTCCTGGGACATTTGGGACTGTTGGCAACATTGCATGAAAAGAATCTTTTGCAGTGGCATAGTAGACTAGATGTAGATGAAGTCAATGTGCCCATACCTATGTGGTAAACGAATGAAATATCTCATGCACTTTTTCTACTTTTGTATCATTGTTTTTTAATGCAATAGTTTTTAATTGATTTTAAATTGAATATAACATAGTAAAATAATACAAAATGATATATATAACACGGCAGATATGAGGAATCAGATACGATACACAATATATATTAGCGTAAGACATTATACACGAGCGACTGGCATTATATCAGAAACAGGATATACATCATACATGTAGAAATATTAAGAGCCCGAAGGCGCCTTCAGGGCACATATATCCGGATAGAAATATACAACAAAAACTTGCCACTTCTAGGCATATTGATTGCATATCTAACATTAAAGAATGACAAATATAAGAGAAGAAAGGGAGAAAAACTCCCATATCTCTGCCCGGATATGAGAACTACACACAAAAGAAAAAAATCTAAAAGAGAACAAACAAAACAAAACAACCCACCCCATAACCCCCCACCCTGTATAACCTAACCCCAACCTAGGTATACCTGGATCCCTAATTCCCCTCCCCATTCTGCACTAATCTACCTAAACCGCCCTCATCCATGTAACTATAGGATAACCCCCCCCTCCCCTGTTGAAGGATAACAAAAAAAAATGCATAACTAATAGAGACAATATACTAATGACCCTAAACTAGGTTAAACCGACTCCCGCCTTATAAACATAATATTGGTGTTCCTCTCAAATACAATACTTGGTATCACTCTAACATAAAAGGACATATTTACCAAACATTAATGCTGTGTGATGGTTTTCAAAAACAATAAATATACTGGTCCTGCCCCCGACTCCCCAAAAGAGAAAAAATAATAATAAGAAATACACAAGACTTTAACAATAAGTCCTGAGGACTCATCCCAGGACGTACAGGATACAGCAAAAAATTCTTGGATGAATTCTGTAGCTTCAACCCAACTGGACTGATCTTTAGATAAATCATGACAGAGTCTTGGTACTCAGGAGCTAATAGGGTATTAAGCCCAGTAGTGGGCACCGCCAATGGTCAGACTATATCCAGAGTGCGCCTCCATTGAAGGTGTGCATGTCGCTGTTACAGAATACTGGGGTCCATCCATAATGCCACCAAGATTAATAAGAAGCCTCTGAGTAGAGGCATTAATAGCCCGGAGAAGTTGCAATAAAGAGGCAGCCATATTTACTAATTCCCAGCTGAATTAATAACAGGATTATAGGTGCAATCAATACAGTGTGGTACACAAGTTACCAAACTGCAGAATGTTGG
Source organism: Taudactylus pleione (assembly GCA_031769625.1). Taxonomy (NCBI): domain Eukaryota; kingdom Metazoa; phylum Chordata; class Amphibia; order Anura; family Myobatrachidae; genus Taudactylus; species Taudactylus pleione. Next base: position 10,963,594 of record JAUIMM010000010.1, read on the forward strand.
AAGTCCAGCACAGCAGGGACAATGAAATAGCAAGTCGGAAGGTGACCAGCGGCAAGATGGCGGCGGCTAGCACACCACCAGAGCTCACCCACAAATAACTAGGAGAGGAGACAGCAGGCATTAGATGTGGGGATGAAGCACCAGACAAGATGACAGCTGAAGCAGGAGTCGACAAAGTAGCACAGCCACAGCAATGATAAACTAGCAGGGAGAGCCCACTCTACTGAATCAGGTGCACCAGATCAGCCGAGGGATTCACATGACAGCTGAGGAGATCCGCGATATCAAGATGGCGATGGCACGCAACCAGCACTCTCTGAGCGCTACAGCAGACAAGCAGGATCCGAAGAAGAGGCGGACACCAGGGACCAGCAGCAGGATCGCAAAGAAGATGGCCAGGAAGTTGGTTGGAGACCCCAGGTAAGTACAGCTCCCTATACAGCTTCTGGAGCCGGAGACAGGGACATTGCAAGCAAAGAACCCAGCCGCTGAGACCACTGGGGATATAACATTAAAGGCATTCAGCATGATTCCACCTCTGAGCGCCTGATATGCAGGAGAAGGTACCCTCAACAATTGTAAGCTTAGAAAGGAACAAAACAAAAGTAGCAGGATTTTTGAAAGGATATAGGCAGGAGAGCCGGCCAAACGCACCCTTCTCCTAGCTACTCCAGGCCACGCCCCACTTTTGTATCATTGTTTTAGTCATGAGAATAAGTTAAGTGATTTAATATATTGCTACTTCTGCATAAAGTACATTTTCAGACATGCCAACCATTGTCATCAGGGAAACATTTGAATTTGCTAATATTTAAAATTTTTCTATGAAAAAACTTGAACGTACTTAGGGCCTGATTAACATGATAGCAGCTGTGATAGCACTAATATGGTAATGCAGCAGGAGGCATCCTGCCTCCTGCATGCACTACTGATCTGAGTTGCGTTCTAGAATGCAACATCGTATTGTCTGCGTGACCCTTGGCCAGCTAAGTGACCCATGGAGTCACACAAGTCAGGCGCCACAGATGCTAAAATGAGGCCAGGAAATCTCCATCAGCTGACGGAGATCCTGACCTCATCACTCCCACACAATGGCAGCGACATGCCTCCGTTTTAGGAAACAGAGGCTGTCACCACCCCCCTCCCCACCCAGGAACGGCAGTAGACCGTCAATCAGTGACAGTCTGCTGCCGAACTGCATGTGAGACCGCAATATGGGTCCGGCACATGCACAGATTCCCGAACATCGAGAATCTGCGTCATCCATTCAACTGCGTCCTCTGCTGAATCAGGCTTTTATTTAAAATACACTTTTTATATAAAGTGAGTCTAGGCCAGAGGTTCCCAAATGCAGTCCTCAAGGCTCCCCAACAGTTCAGGTTTTAGAACTATCCATGGCGTGGCAAACGCAGGATTTCCAGAGGGGGGTTTCCAAATGCTTAGTTTTAGAGTGAGTGTGGCCTGTCAATGAAGAGGGCAGAATTAGTACTTAACCAGCTTTAATATGTGTCATACAAAGTGTATTGTGTGTAATAATTCCAGCATATACAGGACCAGTGATCACAATAAGCCATTAGATGCGTCTGTAGGCCATCCTGCCTGAGCTGAATGTATTTATTTTAGATGTGGGCACCATTCCAGACTATTGGAGCAAGTCCGGGAGCCTGGAGGAGCAGCAGAAGAACCTAGCACTGCCCTGGACATATACAGTATGTACATATTGGGCTCTATAGCAGTGCATCTCTAACAGTGCATGTTTTCCAGATCTTCTAGTTGGTGCACAGGTTATTTATTACCTGTAAAAAGATTTGTTACATGTAAAAAGATCCACAGGCAGTGCTAATTATTTCATTTGTGATACTGAGAAGAACATGCAGCATTAGTAACAATCTATTATATTACTATTTCTATTGCGGTCATGGTGTGGGCTGGGAAGGGGGTTTCCAGGCAGACGGAAACTCCCCCTGCGTTTGCCTATGCATGGCTCATCACAGGTGGTTAAATTAGAGTTTCTAATTAGGTCACCTGTGCTCAACCATGGATATCGCTAAAACTTACTTGCCTACTTTTGAAAAAAAACATTTCAGGGAGAGTGTGAAAGCAACACTCTGAGCGCGGTGGTAAAGTGTACTGCTACATCTGAGAGGCGTGCCATAATATTGATTTACATCCAAATGTAAATGAGCCCCAAAGCAGTTAGTAAGATTTACTCAGTGGTGTGCAGTCAGGGGAGGCAGAGCCTCCCCTGTCATACTCCTAAGATTTATATAAAAATGATTACAATATTACAAAGAAGATATTTAAAGCTTATAAACAACTTCTTTGTTTATTGTAATTATTTTTATAGTTAATACTCACCAGTTTTGTGGAGCTCCCTGGGACTGCAGGGAGATGAAAGATGAGGCAGCAACAGCACAGCCTCACTTCTGTATAGTCAGGCACTGCTTGCAGAGCTTTTGGATGTGTCATGTGACCAGGTAGTGCACTGCAGTGTTTAGATATCAGAGCTCCGTCAGCAGCAGCAAGAGAAGACACAGTGAAGCAGGAAGAAGACTCAATGGACACTTAAGCTTAGTGTACTGAGGGAAGAGTTACAGTGAGTAGGGCTCCCAGCACTCACACCCATCTACGAATGTGCCTCCTCAGCCATAGACCTCACCACACTGAATCTACTTATTGATGAAAACACACTGATACTTCTCAGATGCATGTAGCCATATGGATCCTTGGGGCAGATGTATGAAGCTCTGGGAAGTGATAAAGTGGAGAGTGATAAATGACCAACCAATCAGCGCCTGTCATTTTTCAAACACCGCCTGTAACAGGACAGTTAGGATCTGAGTGACTGACTGTTTATCACTCTGCACTTTATCACTTTCCAGAGCTTCATATATCTGCCCCATTGTACCTTATAACTAATGCAGGAGAATGATACTAATGATCCCATTTGAATGTATCTATCTCTGTTTTATTTTTTATATACCAGCTACATAATGGGGGTAAGGTGCAATCAGTGAGATTGCTAGACTCTTCAGGGAGTCTCCCTGACAATCAGGGAGAGTTGGCAAGTATGCTCTAAAACCTGAACTGTTGGGGAGCCTTGAGGACCACGTTTGGGAACCTCGGGTCTAGGCTATTTCAGTCAAACAGTAAACAAGATAAATTGGACTGGACAAATGTGTACATAATAATTTGGGTCTCTTATCACACAGCTAATTGAATGTGCCTATGTGTGTAAGTGCAGCCTGAAGTTTTAAAGTGTATGACTCAAACATTTGTAGCAATATAGAGTTATCAGTGCAGCAGTACTTTTGTTTAGTCACTGCTGTTACTGGATTAACATATTATGTGTGTATATGAGGATGAGCATGTTGGGGAAGTCTTCAGCTGTGTGGAATGCTTAGTGAGACAGTTTTTTAAACTTCGTTTGTTAGAACCTGTCTTTGGAAACCATCCCAAACTATTTGCCTCTGGGACACATATCTCTCATCACTTTCTATTACACAGGTATCAAGAAGTGCTCTTTATACACAGATAGACAGACAAAAACACCACAGATGATAGGCAAGACATGACTTTCATAGGAATCATTCCATCTTTGTCACCAAATCTTTCAGGGTCACTGTATAAAATCTACAACCTCATAAACAAATCCCCTGTGAGGTGACTATAATAAGGAGTCCATTTATGTGGACCAATTTACTATGTACATTGCACTATGGAGGCATAAAAACACAATGGAGCTACATTTGGTGGATTATATATATATATATATATATATATAGTCCAAAACTGGCAAAACTTCTCAAGACAACATGAAAAAGGGGACAAGTTCCCCGAAACATCGACTATGACATAATAAAGTTACCCCGGAGAGGGTCTTACTTACGATATATTGAAGTCTTTGAGTGCCGCCTTTTTGCAAGTTTTGGACTATTTGTGGGGAGCAATACCCCGTTGGAGGGCACCAGAGCAGTTTGGAAATGAAAGGACTGGTGAGTGCCGGGTTCCATTTGCTATATATATATATATATATATATATATATATATATAGGGGGGGAGTGGGTACAGATTGCCCGGGCTTCCTGAGGGGCCCGGCGGTGGCCCAGGTCTGGCGGCCACCCCTCCCTCCCTCCCTCACAGCAGCCCAGCTGCAGTGGGAGACTGCAGTCTCCTATGCCTGTGGGGGGGAGAGATCACACTGATCGCGCCCCCCCTGGCTTTGAGCAGGGCTGAGGGGGCTCAGAGCGCCCCCCTCCCCTGCCTGCTTCGCGGCACTGTAAAGCTTTTTTTTTTTTTTCGGGAAAGGGGTGTGGCCACGCCTCCCGCAATTAGGGCGCGCCCCGTTACCCGGACCCGCCGCGGCACTTGCATATATATATTGTACATATATATTAGGGATGTGCAGGCTCGGATAGGTTCGAATTGGCACGCCAAGTTCGGATTTTTCCCTCCAAAAATCGGGTCTTAGAAAGAGGCAAAACATCATCTTTCTTGGACAAACATCATCGTCCATGGAGTTTTGTCAAGGAATGAACTTGGCGGGAAAATTCGAACCTATCTGAGCCTGCACATCCCTAATATATATATATTAGAGACTTTGCAACTGTGTAGCTAGTAGACCTCCAATCTAGTGGCTAGTGTATAGTAGATTTCTTATATGTTAGGTTGTATGACCTTAAATATAGTAGCTAGTATATAAGGCAAGCACCCAATGTGGTGGCTAGTATATAGTATCCTTCAGGACACAAAATAAGATAAATCTGTGTTGTATTGTATATACATTATAGTATTTTAAACCTTGTAGTTGGTATGTAAAGCAGACCTCCAAGCTATTGTTTAGTAAGCCTAAAATTTAGTGGCTAGCGAATAGTAGTACTTCAATTTGTTGGCTAGTGAATAGCAGAGCTCCTATCGGTACAAAGCATGGGACCGATGAGCCATGCTTCTACAACTGATTGCCCTTTCCTACACTCAGCTCATCCTTGTCCCTTCTGATTGCGACCCTGAAAATATCCATACAGTTTTCATGTGAATAATAAATATAGCATCCATAGCAAAATCTGATATAAATGCTGTATGTTCTAGTCTTTATGTAAATAATCATGCAAAAATAAACTAGAAGTTCTCTTTTACAATTAGATACGTTTATCCCATCCCCTGTAGTGCATGCGGGGGGAGGCAATCTTGTCTCTGTCTCTGCAGTGTTAGCAGGCAACCTGCGGCCGCGATTGGAGCTGCCGCACATGTGCATCAGTTCCTCAGGCAGAGAGCTCTGATCGGAGGAGCTCTCTGGACTAGATACAGACAAACGAGGGAGCTGAGGTGCATGCACAGCAGCAGCAGCTCCAAGTCCGCTCACATGCCAACTGGTATGGGACCCTAGCTGCGGCAGTGAGCCTCCTCAGCCCTTTTGCGAATACTATATGCTATGTGTGTGTGTGCTATGTGTATGCTGCTTGTGTACTGTATGTGTGCTATGTGTGTGTGTATGCATGCACACTTGTGTGTGTGTGTGTGTATATATATATATATATATATATATATGAAAACTCTCATCCTGCGTTTGAAACTGATCCCTAATACAAAGAGATCTCCTCCTAGTACTCAGATATCAGAATTCAGCACTCAATCTTTCAAAAACACACACATAATTACTTAAGGTGCCTACACATAACGATTTTTTGAACGATATAACTATAACGACGTCGTTATCGTTAAATCGTTTGTACAATCGTTCATCATTTTAGGTGAACGATGATCGTCCATTCTGACTGTCCAACAAACGATTTTAGTTCAGAAAATTGTTCATGTTGTACAGAATGACTGATAAATGATGAACGATTTCCATTCACTGTATGCATGATTAAAAAATCGTTCATCGTTCATGAAAATCGTTCAGTAATTTAGTAACCAACGATTTTTAGTGAACGATTTTCGTTCACTTTTTCAATGGAAAATCTGAACGAAAATCGTTCACTAACATCGTTGGTTAATAACATCGTTGTGTGTGTATGCAGCTATAGCGCTCTTGTCACTTCCTAATGCATACTAATAGACTTTTATTTCTTCCAATACGGAAACATCTGGGTCAGGCAACATAAATCCCATTAGCATTACTAGAGGATAATACAGGAAACCATATAATATTTTACATATTACATACCTTTTTTTTATCTTAAACGCTCTCCTACTCTTGTTCTGTACTCACTAATAGCTGGTATCAGGACATGCTCCTCAATCTTTTTCATAGCTGCTAAAACATGGATAGAATTTCAGAGAACATGACTAAGAAGAAATTTGTCTCAATAAGCTTTACTTTCTTTTATTAGTACATGTGGATTGTTCCCATCTTTCTGAGGAGGAGCGTCCCGCAGAAGGACTTTGGAAAACTTAAAATCCCAACAGTACACATATTTTGGACATCTCATCCTAGGACATACTTGCCGACTATTTTGCTAGGTGGCAATTGGGGGCGGAGGCATGACGGTCTGTGTCATTAAGCCCCGTCCCTAACAGTAAATTGCAGCCATTTGTGCAGATTTAAATAGGGGTGGAGTCAAATGACATGATTCTGCAAGAAGTAAGCCCCGTCCCTACAAGGGGACCCGCGATTGTCGCGGAAATTCTCCCCATTCTGCCTATACATATCACGTTTCGGCATTAAAATACATGATGATAGATTGGATCCCTCCACCTAGAAGAGGCGGAGACCGTAGCCTCTTGCTCTTAGTAAGGAATCTTATTGGATCCACAGGTTAGAGACAATGGCTCAAAGGGGTTAAATGAATATAATCATCTGAATCACTTCATATAAAAACAAGATTTTTTATTTTATATTTTTTGGGTTTTTGGTTTTCTCAGATGCCCATTGCATTATTTGCATAATATATTTTGTTTTTGTTTTATTTGGGTGATGGTTCTACACTTTGGACCTGATTCAGACCCGCTCGCTCTGAGCGATATTCTCCTATCTGCGCATGCGTATAATTTGCAGTGCGCATGCGCAAGCCATTAGTTGCGATCTGATTTTGTTGGCTCCTAAGCCACTATCAGCTCGCTACTTTGAGTGATAGATAGTGCCGTTTGTGGGTGGTAACGGGAAGGTGCTTGTAAACGGGGGAGTGGATGTGCGAATGCAGGCGTGTCTGACTGCCAAAACAGCATTTAAAGGGCGTGCATAATTAGCAAAGTAGCGTCATTGTACACGTCACCTGCATGTATTTCAGCCAGCGCTGATCACTGTGCTTGCGGAAGGCTAAGGCAACCCCAAGGGCTGCGAGCAGCTCCGATGGCCTAGATTAATCCTTCATTTCCTGGAGATGACGTGTGTTGCGAGTGGCAAGGGGGCGTCTTCAGACATTTGCGAGCGCACTTTGCCATAGCTCGCTAAAATATAGTGGGCGACCTTACGCGACACAGTGCGAGCGCTTCATTTAAATATCCGGCCCCTTTTTGCCAGCGAGCGATCACATCTAGCAAGCAGCTCTGAATCAGGTCCTTTGTTTCATGAATTTTGCATTGCTAAATGTGTATATTTGGTGCCATGCTCCCAGAGCCATTTTATAAATGTACCTATAGACAGGCCGGATTAAGGTCTTTTGGGGCCCCTGGGTCCCAAACAATTAAATCAAAGTGAATTAATGGGCGGTTATAAAAAAAAAGTATAATGTATCAACCAGTGCTGACGGCTTAATGGACATGTTCCTTGCGCACTACAGATATGGTATGCCACACTGTGGTTAACTGCAGATTAGGCACTCTCAAAGAATGAGATTGCTGTCACTCACAAAATGGTGGAGCTGCAAATTCACAGAATTGTGTGCTCATTGGAATACACACAGGGTGTGATGGCATACCATATCTGTATTGTGCAAGGAACACGTCCATTAAGGCGTCAGCCTTGATGATCGGAATTTCATTGCTTTTTGGAGTTTGAGTGGCAGAAAATCAATAGGTTTTGTGAATTTTCAGATCATGTCTAAGCAGCCTTAATGAGACATGTGAAACCGTAAGGTTTTTTTGTCTATGGAACTTCATAGCTTTTATAAAATTTATTAACTATCAGGGTTTGGATGAGCAAACCAGGCCACCTGCAGGGGAGAAGGGCAACAAAATGGTACACTAACACAAGTGGAAGAGGGGACAGCACACAGGAGGTTGGTTTGGGAGGTGTAGAGTGCAAGACGGCTACAGGCGTGTGGGGTAGCAGCAATGCAGAGCAGTGGCAGCGGTGCAGTGCAAAGGGGGCATCAGTAGGCGACAGAGGGCTCACTGGTAGTGCGTATGCACCTCAGATAATCAAATCAATAAGTCACAGATGCAGCAGTGAGATCCATCTATGCATCTGTTAAAAATTGAATGTGTAAAAAAAAAAAAAGGAAGGACCAGCACCGAGCTTTGGAGCCCCAGTACTGGTTGTGCTACACACAGGGGACAAACGACATAGGGGCCCCCCGTATGAAGCACAACCAGCACCAGGCTTTTGAGAACTAGTCCTGGTTGCCAAAATACATTTAGCGCAACCAGCACTGGGCTCTGAGTCGGTTCTGGAAATACAGGGGGAAAAAATGCATAGGACCCCCCCCTATATTTCCCGGAGCCAGCACTGGACCATTTCTAGCAGGAGGGTGATGCCACAGCCAGGGGAGCCCTTTCAGCGGGCCCCCCAGCAGCAGCATCACCCCTGACCGCTAGTCAGCCCAGGCCGGGGATCCCAGGGGAGTTGGGGACCCCCCCAATAAAGGGGTCCCCCCTCTCCAGGACACCCCCGGCTGATAGCCCAGGGCTAACCCCAGCACCCCTGGGCGGTGGGTGCTGGGTTGATGTGTGTTGCGTGGTGCATATGTTTATACTGTATATATTGTCTTTTTGCAGTAGTACTAGAGGACCCAGCAGGCATCCCCGCATACTGACACTTGGAGAACCACAAGTACCTGCAGGCGGGGCACTATGGGCCTGCTGGTACCTATAGTACCCATGCAAAAGAAATATTCAAATAAAACAGAGTCTTAAATCTTTTATTTAATGGGACCTTCACCTGGAGGGCGACGGCCATTAAGCTGTTTTGTGTGGCCGTCGCCCATCCAGGGCTTCTGCAGCGTCTTCACCTGGATGGCGATGGCCATTAAGATCTTTTGCGCGGCCGCCGCCCATCCAGGAATTCCCGGCATCTTCATGCTTCAGCTGGTCTTTCCAGCTCGCCGGCCCTCTACTGAATGGACGGGGCTCGCACTGCTGGCTGTATTTAAGCCAGCCGAGGGGGCGGGATGATGACTTCGCGAGCCGTAATTGGCTCGCGGCGGCCATCTTTGAATTTCAAAAATGGCGCTGAGGTGCTATTTTTGAAATGGGCGCCGCTGCCGTATTCGGCAGAATGGCTGTCGGGGACTGGATCCTCTCAAATCTAGGGCCAATGCCCTCACCGCTGCCGGACCCTCCGCTGACACCCGCGACCCACCGCCGATGTCCCCGCCGCCGCCACATCCGTATCCCCGCCGCTACCATTGCCCGCTATCACCCGCATATGATGGCCATCTTTGTGCACCCAAATGAAGCCACATTTACTACACCTGCTGGAGGCTCCTACTGCAGCTGCGCAACAAGTTGAAAAGTCCTATCTTTATAATGGTGCATTCTTGAGGTAATAGTTTAAAAATTGTTACTTTCTAATTTACCTGAACCCCAAAAGCATGTACCCTGGCACAATAGCTACCTAATAAAACAAACCCCAAGTCTAAATTCCACCTCTACCAAAATCCCCCATAGACTATAGCAGAAAAAAGATCCTAATTGAGAATGTCAGAAAAATGTGACAGTTGGAGCTTTAGAGTATTCCCAAATCCTCATTTTTTTGTTTTTGCCCTGAAATTTGGCAAGCAGAACCCAGTGACAGTTCTACCCGGCCATGCCAAATTTCAGATCCGTACCTCTAATAGCTTTTGAGGTGTAGCCCCTTGAACACCCTGCCCCCCCCCCCCCCCCGCCTTTAGAATTCTCTATGGAGAAATCAGTTTTTTTAGATGCAGCCTTAATATAAGGGCACAACTGTGGCCTTATTATATATATATATATATATATATATATATATATATATATATATATATACACACACACACACACACATATACAGTCAGGTCCATAAATATTGGGACATTGACAGAATTTTCATATTTTGGCCTCTATTTCCCACCACAATGGCTTTGAAATGAAACAAACAAGATGTGATTTAACTGCAGACTTTCAGATTTAATTTGAGGGTAATTACATCCAAATCAGGTGAACGGTGTAGGAATTACAACGGTTTCTATATGTGCCTCCCACTTTTTAAGGGGCCAAAAGTAATGGGACAAACTAAACAATCCTAAATCTAACTTTCACTTTTTAATACTTTGTTGCAAATCCTTTGCAGGCAATTACAGCCTGAAGTCTGGAACGCATAGACATCACCAGACGCTGGGTTTCATCCCTGGTGATGCTCTGCCAGGCCTCTACTGCAAATGTCTTCAGTTCCTGCTTGTTCTTGGGGCATTTTCCCTTCAGTTTTGTCTTTATCAAGTGAAATGCATGCTCAATCGGATTCAGGTCAGGGGATTGACTTGGCCATTGCATAACATTCCACTTTTTAGCCTTAAAAAACTCTCTGGTTGCTTTTGCAGTATGCTTCGGGTCATTGTCCATCTGCACTGTGAAGCGCTGTCCAATGAGTTCTGAAGCATTTGACTGAATATGAGCATATAATATTGCCCAAAACACTTCAGAATTCATTCTGTTGCTTTTGTCAGCAGTCACATCATCAATAAATACAAGGGAACCAGTTCCATTGGCAGCCATACATGCCCACGCCATGACACTACCACCACCATGCTTCACTGATGAGGTGGTATGTTTTGGATCATGAGCAGTTCCTTTCCTTCTCTTCTCATCACTCTGGTACAAGTTGATCTTTGTCTCAGCTGTCAATAGGATGTTGTTCCAGAACTGTAATGGCTTTTTTAGATGTTGTTTGGCAAACTCTACTCTGGTCTTCCTGTTTTTGTGGCTCACCAATGTTTTGCATCTTGTGGTGAACCCTCTATATTCACTCTTGTGAAGTCTTCTCTTGATTGTTGACTTTGACACATATACACCTACCTCCTGGAGAGTGTTCTTGATTTGGCCAACTATTGTGAAGGGGTTTTTCTTCACCAGGGAAATAATTATTTTGTCATCCACCACAGTTGTTTTCCGTGGTCTTTTGGGTCTTGAGCTCTCCGGTGCATTCTTTCTATTTAAGAATGTTCCAAACAGTTGATTTGGCCACACCTAATGTTTTTGCTCTCTCTCTGATGGGTTTGTTTTGATTTTTCAGCCTAATGATGGCTTGCTTCACTGATAGTGACAGCTCTTTGGATCTCATATTGAGAGTCGTCAGCAACTGATTCCAAACACAATTGTCACACCTAGAATCAACTCCAGACCTTTTACCTGCTTAATTGATAATGAAATAACGAGGGAATAGCCCACACCTGTCCATGAAATAGCTTTTGAGTTGATAGTCCCATTACTTTTGGCTCCTTAAAAAGTGGGAGGCACATATAGGAACCGTTGTAATTCCTACACTGTTCACCTGATTTGGATGTAATTACCAAGAAAAGAGATCTCAGACAGTATATATATATATATATATATATATATATATATATATATATATATATATATATATATATAATTGGAGGTGCTACCTGTGGAGGCCATTGATATATCCACAAAGAAGAAATACAGGTGCACAACTCCAAATTAACTGATTATATATAAATAAATAAATTTTACAGTAAATACAATAGAGGTTTTTGGCATAATCTTGGCCAAGCTTATGGGCCTGCCCACCATATCCAGGTAACCTCTTGTCGGGCAGGTCCCTAACATACTAAGGCTCAAATCCAGAGCGCAGGACACCCCCAAACTAGCCCAGCCAATCCACCCCAAAACACCGCTCTAATAAGAAAAGTGAAGTGTTAAGAGCAGCCGCTGGCCGCATATAAATATAATAATAATATTTAGACTGTGTTGTGCAGCTTTGGTTCATTTTTGGGGTGTGGGTCCCCCTAGATTGCTTTGCTGATCTGCTTCAGGGCACCGCAGTATAACACATTTTCCTTTAACACATTTTAATACTTCACTGTCTGTTTCCTTTATATATATGTATTTCACTTTTTTATTTTTATGCTTTATATGCGGCCAGCGGCTGCTCTTAACACTTCACTTTTCTTATTAGAGCGGTGCTTTGGCTGGGCTAGTTTGGGGGTGTCCTGCACTCTGGATTTGAGCCTTAGTATGTTAGGGACCTGCCCGACAAGAGGTTACCCGGATATGGTGGGCAGGCCCATAAGCTTGGCCAAGATTATGCCAAAAACCTCTATTGTATTTACTGTAAAATGTATTTATTTATATATAATCAGTTAATTTGGAGTTGTGCACCTGTATTTTGGATGTAATTACCCTCAAATTAAATCTGAAAGTCTGCAGTTAAAGCACATCTTGTTTGTTTCATTTCAAAGCCATTGTGGTGGTGAATAGAGGCCAAAATATGAAAATTCAGTCAATGTCCCAATAGTTATGCACCTGACTGTATGCATGCATGCATATATATATATATATATATATATATATATATATATATATATATATATAAATAAACATACGCTGTGGATGGTCGGTAAATTCTCTGGAACCCGGGTGCGCCCCTCCTAGCTCAATAAGCCAGTATATACTCACATTCCGAAGCACTGTCTTCTTCCTCCAGCATCAGGATCCGGTCTCCTGCTGCAGCGGTGTGTGTAAGTATGTTGTGTCAGTGTATTAAGTAGGTGTGTAAATATGTGTGTGAGAGCTCCCCCCTGGAGCCAAGTGCATCTACCAGCAGCAACCTCCCCTCCTAGCAACCCCCTAGCCCCCTCCGCAGTGCAACGATGGAGGGGAGATGACCAGGAGCCATGACCACCAGACTGGAAGTAAAATTTTGAGGGGTTTTCATGCACCGCAGAGTTTTCAGCACTGCATGAAAAAAAAAAAAAAAAAAAAAAAAAGCTTTTTTTTTTTTTTTCTTTCTAAATTGGATACCGCAGGTATTGGGAGCGCGCATACCCACAGTATTCCACAATTGGGCGCAAGGTCCACAGGATCTTTTGCAGAGAAAACCTTGCTCCCAATTATATATGCCCCTAATTGTCTCACACACACACGTCAGCCATGGTCACACACACACACTGCAGCTGGCTGTGATGGGCCTATTCACTTTCTCCACTCCCCCCTCTGTGCCGCCCAGGCAGTCACTTCACACAGCAAATAGCTTTCTTCCCACCCAGATACCATTGACCCCATAAAGTCATAGAAGCAAGAAAGAAGATCAGAAATGTGAGGACAGCAGGTGAGGGGGCTGGGTGGAGGCAGCATTTACTCCCATCAAGAAGTGGATGGGGCAGCATTTATTCCCACTAAGATGGGCAATAGGGTGATTGGGGCAGTATTTATACCCACCAAGATGGGTGCATTTGGGGCAGCATTATTCCCAAAATGGGCGGTGGGGTGGTTGGGGCAGCATTTATTCCCCCCCAAGATGTGGGCTTTTGGTGCAGCATTTATTTCCACCAAGAAGGGGGAGGGGCAGCAAATATTCCCAGTTTATGCAAGTGGCAACATTTATTTCCACCAAGATGGGGGCGGGGAAAGGCCATTGTTCTCCCTAACCCAGGGTACTAAAATACCTAGCTATGGCTCTGTTAGAACACCTCTGAAGTGCATAAGCTACAGTAGCACACCACCCCGGGTTCCAATCCGGTCAGCTATATACTAGAAACTAGAGGGTACAGTGGGCACAGTTGAAGACTGGTAAAACATTACCTGTCTGATGAATCTTGATTTCTGCTGATACATGCACATTGGTCAGAATTCAGCATAAAATTAATCTATGAATCCATCCTGCCTAAACAGCTCAGGCTGTTGAGCATGATTTAAATACCACAGCCTACCTTAAGATGGGTACACCTTACAGATATACCTGCAGATCGACTGATCTGCCATTGGCTATGCAGCACAACCGAAGCAATATGTCTGAACGACGTCGTTCACAGACATATCACTGGTACACACTGGCCGACGGGCACACAATATATATTGGGTGATTAATTGATCGGCCAATTTATCTGCCAGTATGTACCCACCATAAGTATTGTTGTTGACCATGTGCATCTCTTTATGACCAATGTCTTCTCATCTACTAATAGCTACTTTCAGTAGGATGCGTCATGTCACAAAGCACATGTCACGGATAGTGATCTCCCACACATGAGATCAATGTTCACAAGCGAGCACCTTTGGGATGCGGAGGAACAGGAAACTCTGTACATGAGTCTGCACCAACTGCATGATGGGGATGTAGTTAAACCAGCAGACACGATGCCACTGGCCTAAATCCCGACACGTCCTGCCCGACAAAGGACTTAAAATAGGCATCAAAATGCAGATGCCTACCTTAATCCTGACACCGGAAGACCGACCCCCGCCATCCCGATCGTCCTCTGACAGGTAGGAATAACACTACCTGGGATGGCCCTGGGATCTGGGGGGTTAAGTTAAGGGACCCCCGGGGGGACTTAGGGATAGGCACCCCTCCAGGGAAGGTTAGGCTAGGGGAAAGGGGGGGGGGGTTTAGGCACTAGGGGGTGGTTAGGCTCCCCTAAGGGAGGCTTAGGTTATTTACCTCTACCTGTCGGGATTTCGACCCGCCGGGCTGCCGCTGTCGATATTTGATCCGGCGGCTAGACAACAGCCGACATTACATACCGATTCCACATGATGTTATCAAGGCACCATGAACCAGAAACTCTAAGGAATGTTGTCCAGCACCTTGTTGACTCAAAGCCTGAAATAATTCAGACTGTTCTGGGGGCAAAGGGGCGTCCTACCCAGTACTTGAAATGTGTGCCTCATAAAGTGGCCACTGTGTGTGCAGCTTTAATAATAAAAGGGAGGAAGCATGTTCACTGTATTACAGTGTATCTCTCTCATTTATGTGTATTCCTCTAAAACCAGCCGATGAAGGATGTTCAGTAATGATAAATGGAAAAGGGCCATTACAGATTACATAAGCTTACGGTTTTTACATTTCTACAATGACTGGTTCATGCCTCATGTCTACACCTTTCGTTTTCTATCCGCATTCCAACCGGGTACTACACCACAGATAGCTGCACAGAAATGTATTTCACCAAATAATAACCACTTCCACTTTCCCCATGAATTATATCTCCATCTTTTGAATTATCTCATATAGGAAGAATCAACTTTCCCTTTTATTTAGAAGATTGTATGTAATTTGCTTGTGGCATGATGCTCTAAATGTAGAGCGCTGCGTAGTATGTCAGCATTTATAAATAAAAGTATATTTCCCTCCATATAAATGCACATACATTCATACTCCAAATGCAGCTGGGTGACAAGGAAAAGAGATGCCGTGGCACAGTGCTGAGTGACACCTGCTGCTCGCCCCCTACCGACAGTATGTGCAGGGAATCCCTCATTGCCATATAATGCAAGGGGTATTGTAGGTGACCACCTTTCTGGCACTGTTAGGTCTACTGGCAAAGCATGCGCCAGTTATACCTGTGCATGAGTGTTTGCAGGAGTGTTTAAGATAAAGACTTAAATAACATAATATAAATTCCAACTTTATCATCTCAGTTCTAGTTTCTACATATGTGACACATTACAGAAAACAATTATATTCAGAGTTGAACAAGAGAAGTGTTTTGCACCTTTCTAGGGAAGTACAAGTAAACAATTTGAAAAATATTACATGTACCAACTATCAATAATATTTAAACTGTGGGGATTCTCAAAAATCACAAACATTTAGAAAGGTTTGGCGTTTCATTAAAAAGAAATAAGCCACAAGAGAAGCTTTAGTAAGATCTCCCTTATATACAACACAAACTACTGGTAGCTGACTTGTTAGTTGTTATTAAGTCCAGTTAGCATTGCATCTGTTAGTGCTGATAGGGGGAAACAATCACAGAGCAGGACGAGAGAGGTGACAAATTATGCAGCACTCTGACTTTCTAATTAAACAGGGAGGAAGACACCCAAAAAGTCAGGCACTTTATGGCTACAGCTAATAGAGAGAAATTAAATGAATCAAACTGCAGCAAAAATATTTTGGTTTCAGACTTTAAAAAAAAATGTGCCCCTAGGGAAATATTAAGAGTTATGGTAGGCTTACCTTTGTTAACTCTATTTCTTTGAAGTCCATAGAAATACCACTGGGATACCATGGGCTGTGTGTGGTTGGAGAGATCCGGGCACCAAACAGTCAAAGCTTTAGCTCTCAGGATGCACCGGTCCTCCTCCACATATACCCTGCCCCCAGCCACAGGCACACAGTTTTGCAAACAAGCCCAATACAGGAGCAGGAAAGAGGATAAGGAAGATGAAGGAATCAGTGATCAATGAAATCAGGTATTTCAGAGTAGGTGCCCTGTGGATCCTATGGCCTTCGAAGAAGTAGAGTTAACAAAAGGGAAGTCTACCATAACTCTTAATTTCTTCTTCAGGATCCATAGGGGAGCCACAGGGATTACATGGGGATGTCCCAAAGCAGTTTCCCCTAAGGGTGGAGACACTCCTGAGCAGAAAGGAGAATGCCCAAAGGAAGCATCCTGAGAGGCAAAGGTATCAAAGCGACAGGAGAGCTCTGCCAAATCAAATACCTTGTGGGCAGAGGAGATAGCGAGGAGAAAGAGCGTCTTTGCTGTCAGCCACTTGAGGTCTACGGAGTCCAGGTGCAAAATGTAATAGGGAGAGAGTTTAGAAAATGTGATAGATTACCAGTAAAACTCACACTAATACATTGATAGACTTGTATATTCAAAACAGGAAACACCGGGATGAGCGTTTAAAACTTGAGAGTTTTTTGAGTCTGAAAAACATGCACGTTTGCATGTTTTGTGACTTTATTACATTGGCTGAGTTTAAAAATGTGGAAGTTTTCTCTCACATTTTCTAAACTCTCACTCTATTACATTTGGCCTCAGAGCTTCAAACGGAGAAGCCTGTAGAGCCCGGAGAATAACGGATAAATCCCACGGAGCAACCGGAGGGACAAAAAGAGGTTGAAGGCGGAGAACACCCTGCAAGAATGTTCTAACATCAGACAGGGGAGCGATCCTTCGCTGGAACCAGACTGACAGTGCAGAAACCTGAACTCAGAGGCAGAGGTCTAACCCAGCCTGGAGAAAGGCAAGCAACCAGGAGACCCTAAAAGCTGTAGGGTCATAGCCTCTGGGGGACCACTACTGAAAGCAAGAGTGCCAAGCTCTGTAATAGATGCGGGCTGAGGAAGCTTTACGTGCCCTGAACATCGTCTGGACCACAGGGCGAGAAAACCTAGGCTCTTAAGAGGGATGAAGCAAGAACCACACCGTCAGATAGACAGGGTAGGTCCGGGTGCAGGCAAGGACCCTGTGCTAGTAGTTCCTGCCGTAGAGGAAGTGGAAAAGGAGTGTTTGGAGAGACTCTGTAGGTCGGTGAGCCAATGTGACCTGGGTCAGGCTGGGGCTATTCGTATCACTGTGCCGCCCTTCTTGCTTGAACTTTCTGAGAACCCTCGGGAGGAGGGAGATCGGAGGAAAGAGCTATGCAAGATTGAAGTCCCATCTCACTGCCAGAGCATCCACGGAGGCATCTGAGGGGTCTCTGGTCCTGTGGTTGTGACGGGAGGCCATGAGGTCTACGTCTGGCAGGCCCCATTTGTCTATCAGGAGTTGAAAGACATCCGGGTGGAGAGCCCACTCTACGGAGTGTATGTCCTGATGGCTTAGGAAGTCCGCTTCCCAATTGAGGATTCCGGAAATGAACACTGCACAGATTGCCGGGAGATGACATTCGGCCCAGATCAGGATGTTTGCCACTTCCTGCATGGCTGACTGACTTCGCATGCCTCCCTAATGGTTGAGGTAGGCTACTGCAGTCGCGTTGTCGGACTGAATTTGGACCAGCCTGCCCTGGAGAAGGTCTTGCGTCCGAGGTGAGTGATCTGAACACTGCTCGCAGCACCGGGATATATATGGGCAGGCGACTTTCATGGGTTGTCCACCGTCCCTGGAAGGTATGATGACCGGTTACCGCATCCCATCAGTGAAGGCTGGCATTTGTAGCGAGAAGTTGTCAACTTGGAATCCAGAAGGGGTGATAGGACGTCTGTAGCCACCATGAGAGGTAATGCCAAAAGGCAGCACCCAAAACTAGTAATGTTGCTGCAGGACAGCAAACCGTAGGAACCTTTGGTGGGTTGGAGTAATGGGCACATGCAGGTATGCATCCTGAATGTCCAGAGAAACCATGAAATCCCCAGGATCCAATGCCAGGACAATTGATTGTAGAGTTTCCATGCGGAAGTTGGGCACTCGGATAAAGTTCCTGGCCAAACGAACAGGTATTATCACACCTAAATGCAGCAGGGAGTGAATGGCTTCCTGGAGGGTCAGGGCCTTGGATGGGGGACCTGTACAAAAAAGGTGTCCTCCCCAGCAAAAAATTGCTGGGGAGGACACCTCAGGAAGGTGAGGGTGTAACCCTGAGGGGCCACTTCTCGGATCCAGGAGTCTTTGATGCCAAGAGTCGGAAAATTGAAGAAGTTGGCCTCCCATCCTGGGATCCCCAGGAGGAGGCCTGCCCCATCAGTCGGAGGATTTGTCGACAGGCTTGGACGTCTGGCCGACCGAAACTGCTTGGATCGTGGCTTGGTTGTCTTGTAAGAACTAGACTGCCTGGAAAAAGACTGTCCTCTTGGACAGCCTAGGTTTAGGGGCAGCTGCTGGTGGAAGAAAGGCAGATTTTGAGGCTGCCACAGTAGCCACAATTGTCCAACTCTGCGCCGAACAGCCTGTCTCCAGAGAAGGGTAAGAATTTGAGTGCCTTTGTGGATCCAGTGTCTGCCTTCCAGGACCGTAGCCAAAGGACAAGGCGGGCGACTACCGAAGTTGCAGATGCCTTAGAGACAAAGAGTCCAGTATCCAATGCAGCTTCTCCCATACAAGAGCACGCTTCCGGAATATGGGAGATGTACTCCAGTGGTTCCCTGGTAGCGTCTGATGGCAGGCTCTTTTCCAGTGTCCCTGTCCATCCTTCGATAGCCTTAGCCTCCCAGGGTGCGGCCATAGTCGGCCTAGTGATCGTGCCAGAAAGAGAGTAGACTGACTTGAGACAAGTTTTCTATCCGTGGCATCCTTAAGGGAGAATGTAGACAGTAAAGGCAGCATGGAGCTTTTGACTAAGTGTACTACATGCAAATTACCAGTAGGAGGGACTTCCCACTTAGTACACTCACTAGTAGGGAGATGGTAAACAGACGCCAATCCTTTTGGGACCTGGAACCATTTGCCAGGAGTACCCCAAGTTTCCCCCATGAGTTCAGTGAGCTGTTCTGATTGAGGGAATTCAGCCTTAACCGCCTTTTGATGTTTAAACATCAGGGTTTTAGACTTAGGGTCCGGTTCATCATCCTCTATATTCAGCATAGATTTAACTGCCCTCATTAAATAAGGGACATCCACTGTTGAATGACTGTTTTCCTCGCCCGAGTGCAATCCGGAGAACCTTGTGCATCATCTGCATCCTCAGATGATGCGTCAGAATCAGAAAGCAGAGTGGACTGGGAGGATGATACAGTCCGCTATGTGCTTTGGTGGCCAACGGTCTTTTAGCCTGTAACATTTGCTGATATGCGGCAGACGTTTGAGCCATATTCTGCACAGAGTGGGCATAAACATCCCCCCAAGGAGGATGCATAGTGGGTACAGACATAGTAGGCTGTAATAGCTGTGGGTAAGCCATGATGGGAGGCAGAGTCTAGACTGATAAACTGTCCACTAGCTGCATCATAACCTGGGATGAGGACACCCAAGGTGGCTCCTGGACAGGGGCTGGTACGCTGGACTGGAGAGGTGGTACATAACGAATAGCACACAGACCGTTCTGCACGGAATCCTGAGGGGACAAGCCAGCTGAACAGGATCTGCAAGTAACCAGCACAGGGGCTGCAGGCTCCTGTTTACCCTTAGAAGACATAGTAATAACCAGCCTGCAGTACAGCTAGTAATGCAGTGTGACACCCTTCACAAATAAAGATAAATGTGAAGTAATAATGTTGAGGGTTAAACAACAGCAGCAGGGATAGATATAACTGACAGAAAGTTTAAAGACAGTATATCACAACAGCAAAGCTAGCACAAGTCACATACAATGCATATAAATATACTTATAATGGGCACTGAATCAACTATTCAAGTCTGAAAGGGCTGGTAGGATTTGTGCGCAGTATAATCTGACTCCAGGGAGAGGTATACAGGGAGACTGGACCTGAATCTTCTGAGACCTGTAGCTTCAGAAAAGCCCTGATTAATGGCTGCTAAGCGTCTCATAGGTAGGAGGAGCAGCCTAGAGAAGAGAAACCTCTTGTGAGGGATCGCGCTCTGGGCTGGGGGAGGGGCTGCCGGGGGAGAACTTACCTCCACTACTGCATCAACCATGGGGTGCCACTGGCCTTGCATGGTCCCATACCCCAGACTTAACTGCACCGGCGGTCTATTGGGAGTGTGGACGACCCAGACGCCCCATTACAGCGTCCTCCGGTTGGTCTCCACAACCGGAGGGAAGGACTGCATAAACACGCGGTTGCCTGCAAGCAGGGAATTGCCTTACCTGTCTTCCCCATTTGTCCGGCTACAGCCCTGGATCCAATGGAGCAGCTAGCCAAGCCCTGCTGGTGCCCGCCATAATCACCGGATCGATCATCGGTGTTGCGGCAGCGGTATATGGAGCAGTAGCGCAAATGTCCATCAGGACGTCTCACTGCCTGCTCTGAAAACAATAAAATAAACAAACTCATAAAAATAAAGCTTAGGGCTAAGTTTAAATGTCTAAAGGTGCGACCGGTCCCACCGACACCAAACGTAAAACAATCTGCCTGCAGCTGGGGGCAGGTATATGTGGAGAAGAACAGTTGCATCCTGGGAGTAAATGCTTTGACTGTTTGGTGCCTGGATCTCTCCAAACACACAGCCCCCCATGGTATCCCTATGGATCCAGAAGAAGAGAGTACTACTGCCATCTCCAGCTTAATATTATCATGCTGGTTCCATTAAGTAAGGTTCTTTTACCTGTAAAATCATTCACCAAGACTACCATTCTGTTCAAATCTCTGGGTACATCATCTTGGAGAAACATAAATTGAGGGGCAGCCGCAAAAGAACAATTTCAGGGAGTCTAAGATGATGCGTTATGGGAAAAGAGACAGTGACATTGTATATTCAGTCTGATCACAGAAGAGAAGGAATCAACCTCCTTTTGTGGACACATTTTTTCAAACTGTGAATCATCTCAATAATTAGATTTGCCTAAAGGTTCCTTTTGGGACCTAGGCTTGAAACTGCAATCTCTGTCACAACTTCCTTGTGTTTTCTGCAGTCTTAGGAAAAGTCCATAAAAACAGCTTTCTGGGTAGAAGTTATGTTTCAGCAAATCTAAGCACAGAATGCCTCAAAACCATATGTTTTTCCAAAAATAAACCAGCAGATGATGTTCTTAACACGTTTGTTTCCCTCTAAGCCAGAGTGGCCCAATGCCATTTTTGTTGGAAATTCTCAAAGTTCACGAACAAGAGAAGTATAGGAAGGTCCCTTCAAAGAACCTAATCAATGAGAAAGACAGATGGCTTGATCCGGTTGTTTGGAGGTCAAAGTGGGACAAGCCTCCAAGCAACCAGCGCCAGGTGGATAACGAGATGTAGAAAGCAGCCAACTAGCATAAAGGAGCAGAACAACTGATTTCTTAAAGACTCACAATACCACTGTTATATCCACTTCTGGGTTACCAAAGAAAAATGTCAGCAGTTTGGTCCTCATACAATACATTCACAAACTTTTTATTAATGAGACCCCAATTTCATATCAGTGTTGAATCTACCATTTGCAGTTCTGAGTAAATAAAGCATTTGGTCTCTTTCCCCTATACTGAGCTAGGACACATCCCTTATGTCACTACAGGACTAAGAAAACTAAGGGCCCCATTTATCACCGATACATAACCCCTAAAGCACTCGCTAAAGGGGTTCTGTCATCCTTTCACTATTTAACAAGCAGTGGTAATCCAAGATTATCGCTATTTGTCGCTGCATCGCTTTCACCATCTTTAGATGGCAAGAGCGATGAGGGCCCCATTGCCGGCAATAGGGACCCGGTGGCAGCCTTTCAGGCTTCAGCAAAGCCTTCCAGGCACTGCAGGGTCTCAACTGGGTGAAAGTGTCATGCGCACAGAATCCTGTCGCTGGCACAGATTTGCATGCCAGCAAGAGAAAAGATGTCGCCGAGGTAGGAGATCGTCGCTAGATCTCACTGGTGAGGTAAGTAATGATAAATACCAGTGGCATATTCGTATCACTGCAATATTAAATGAAATATGCCACTGGTAATAAGTTATGTCAATAAATGGGGCCCTAAGTGCTTAATTGAGACTCTGCAAATAGGGCGATTTTAACCAACGTTCTGTTAAAAGAAGCCAATTGAAAGAGGAGATCTGTAACGTAACAAGGGAAACACTTTCTGTAGTGTGCACATGTATGGTGTAGGTTAGAATAGTGCTCTACATAATGCAGTGCAGTGTGATGGACATTGGCAGACTGTTTATAATGTAACACAATAATTTACATCATCTTCAGAGACCTGGGAAAAAGCAGCAATGACCTCTCAGGACAGTAGAAGCTTCTGTTGAATGCTCAGACTGGTAAATGCACAGCCAGAACATGGGCTTTATGGGGGGATGGAAGCCGCAGGTGGGTTATAGGGCAGCAGGTTTTAGTTTTTTTCCCTATTTGCTACTCTGGACTTGGACATTATTAACTTCTGTGCCAGGCAGGCTCGAATACAGGGCACGGACCTCATCTCCTAGAAGCTTCACACTTGAGCACAAATACGTCAATCTCTATTTCAGTGATTTTTCCCAATTGTAAAGGGCAACTGAATATTCTGCAGTATAAGTAACTGTTAATAATAAATGGAAAATGGGATATTTTACAGCCACCTCGAGATATATCTATCTCAACACACACACACACACACACACGTAATCCTGAAAGTAAGGACCGTTCTCCGAGAAAACAAATATGGAACATTTCAGCAGGTCTCACTTTCGGCGCATTCAAGAATCGAATAACACTCCAAACTTCACAGTCGGAGGGACCAGCGTAACAGCATACCACTCACAGAGCACTTAGAAAACAGGTTAGGGAGACCGCCCATCCATGAACTGTCGAGAGAGACTGCCTCCCCAATTTATGCAGGAATGGGCAAACGGACACTAGTTTCTGGATTACACACACACACACACACTATATATATATTTTTAGTACACCATAGTACTAAAATATGATTCTAGACCACACGCCAGACACCGGCATATACTAAACTGGACGACTTTAGAAAATTTTGTTTGAATTCATAGTTTGCTTCAGTTCTTGTTTTCTCAGTTAGATCAAGGGAGCAGGACCCTTCTTCACTATTTCTTTTATTGCATATTTCTGGAAGGTTTTCATGATATAGTCAACATGCCCTTAGGTAATAAGATAGTGCTATATTTTGGGCATGGGGGTGAACGTAACCATTTTGAGTAACCCAATGTAAGAGTGCTGCTCTTTAATAGTGTAACAGTGTAAGAGCCAGTTATATTTTGGAGTATATGATTGTGATGCACCTATAGTATTTCCTTTTGTATGCACATCCAATGAAAGCTATTATAGGTACTCCTATGTAAATACTGGTAATCCCCAGTTCCAAGGGTTAATATGGGAGTATGAAATATTTCTACAATAAAAATAACTAAAACATGCAGATTTGTAACTTATTTAATAATGTGGAGATTTAGAAGCACAGAGAGGGAAACAATGTATCATCAACATATTGGCTCCACATCACCCGAACTGGAAGGCAGATACGGGACACTGCAATGATGTGGTTCCTCAGAGGCGAGACACATGGCTGGCGTCCCCAAACAACACTTAATGACAAGGGATTAGTTGGGAGAGTGACCGGGGAGTATGCTCCTATCTGCCAGTGTCATGTTAAACTTTCTCTGGAACTTTTTACGACCCGTCTCAAAAGAGCAGCAAACAGAGATAAGAGCCACAATTATTTATGCTGAGTTTTCAGACTCTCCCTTCTGCCCATACTGGACATTTATCAGGATAGAGAACATTAACCAACTGCACTTTACCTTTTTTTAACATATGGGAAAAAAGTGCTTTCAAAAATAGAGTCTTTATACTTGTGTTGCTCAGATGCCCTAAATAACCTATTCTCGCATCTCTTATGCAAGACAAAATGAGTTGTTGTCCTCCAACAAATTACATGACCATATTAAGCTTAATGTCTGACATAGGTGGAAAGAAAATACAATCTCCTGAAAAAATAATGCTTTAACGGGGTGTATTTAAGAAAATAGGAAACTTACTGTACAGGTCTGTCCCTACTGCACATTTTAAATCTCCAGAGAGATGACAGGACCAAAGTCACCTGGGATTTTATAACCACGCAGCGATAAGCAGCCACTTCTACAATCCTCTCTCTGACAGAGAAGGCTACTGTGTATTGCAGTGACTCCCACAGCAGACCTCTCCGGCAGGGAGATGGACCCACAATCTTTTATGCAAAGTGTCCTGATCTGCAAGAGGACAACAATTTGCAAACCAAGCTGGATCACAGCATTGTTAGCGCTAATGGGTTTATTGTCCCTCCCAGCAGGTAGGGTCTCCAAAGGTTTTGGATGGAAAGAGGCTGATACAATGATGGTGTGTGGTTAAGTCTGTAAACAATCCAGGAGCAATTGTGTACCACCTGGCGCCTCCTCCCTGTCCTCAGCTCCACTAGTGGCGGCTGGAGACTAGACCTTTAACCTTTGACATCTTCTTGGTTGGCTGTCGCTGCTCAGCGAGGGGTGGCCCTTCCCGCTCTGCAAGGTGCTGGTCAGTGTCCTGAGCAGTGGAGGAAGCTGTGGCTTTCAGAGTTTTCTTTATATTTGTGACCTAGTAGACCAAACATAAAATATGTATTTTGCATTATAAGACCATTATGAATTAAATATCAAAATAACATACTACATGCATTTTTATAACGGAATGGCCAAATAATAAAGAGATTCACAAATACAAAACAACCAACTGTAAGAGCTAGTCCACCACTGATTAGTGCAAGCCCAATGCTAAGACCACAAAACATATAATCCCCTTCCACAATTAGCTATATGCAAAGAGGCCACTGACCAAATGATACCCCCTACCTAGTATTCCTGCTTGGTGGTACCAGGGTTTAAAAAAAAAATAAAACTGTGGCCCCCCTATTGCTATTGTTTATTAGAACTATTGTGTGCCACCTTATGTAATAAAATGTATCGTCATCTACTAGTGTTGTATTTATTAAGATGAGAGAGAGCACCTTTATTATTGAAACGAGTATTCATGCCACCTTTATAAATTCATTATCTGATTAAAGAAAAACTAAAATATATTTAAGTCACCCGTGTCCCTTTATTTTTAATGTTAAGTAAAACAAAATAATTTTCCATAAAGTATTTAGTGAAAAACAAAGGGTTGGGGGGGGGGGGGGGGGGCGGTTTTGGAATGACAACACATCCCCCCAAACCCCTTCATAAAAAAACCCAGATCAAAATGGACTGACAACATGCTAGAGCTTCCCTACACAAATGAATTGCACTATGCATAATGAAATACCTCGGATAACAAATTTGCCCATTTGGATGATTACAGTGCAAGTCACCTCCTATGTGTTGGAGATGAACAGACTTTACTGTCAAAATATGTAAAATAACTTTGGATGACAAATCGTACATATCTGGTTCGGAACTGTAAAATAAATTATTCAACGGAACAGTTAAATGCAAAATTTGGTAATTAAGTTAAAAGATAAAAATACAAAATAATGCTGGCAGGTTGCACCCTCTAGTGGCTTTATTAAAGAACACATTGATCAGGCACTTATCAGATATAGTACATTGCTTAATAGGTAGCAATAGCTTGTAGGGCAAAAACTTCTATCCACCATTAAGCACATAATATTATAAGTATGCCTGTAGGAAATTTACAGCATGCATTTTCACATGAAGAAACGATTTTGCCATGTTATGGACAGAAACTTGTTCCTATAAAAAGAAAGACATTTCATGTCACACAACTTGGACTTAACTGATATTTTTTTTGTTAAAGTGCTGAAACTCCTGCGAGCACCTCTATACTCCATTGTTACAGTGTGCACCAATTAATAGAAGAGAATTTTGTGTTCTTATAAGATATCACTCTGCTATAGACCAGTTACCCTTTTCAGTTCATAAATCACTACATAACTCATGCATAATAAAATAGGAACAAAGCTCACAGAATGTAGTTCTCAAACAATAAATTAAGTCTAGTACAGCCAACACCATAGAGTAACCACAAAATGCTTGCTAGGTATTAATATTCAGCATATAATGATGTGGAATGTCTGAGACCTGGGAGTACATTGATGATGGCTTGTTCTCGGCATGTTTATCCCGAAATTTAAAATGGCAGCTTATATTAAAAAGTAAAACAAGACATGTTTTGCTTTTACTATCATTGCCGTTTTAAATTTCTGGCTAAAACTTACCCACTGGGCTCCATTTGAATCCTTGTACATGATTATACTCACTTCTGTCTCTATCTGCAGCTGTGTACGAATGTGATTCTCCTTGTACTGGTTAGCCCGCAGCACTTGCTGTTCAATTCCCATTAAAACGGCTTCACAGCCATCACACCTGAAATATGGGGTTGGTAAAATTACAATGCATGAATTCCGGTACATTAAGGATGTGCTACATTATCACAATAGCGCTCATCCATTAGAACTTGCCTTTTGTCATGTTCTCATCCTGGGGGAGATTCAATTCGGAGAGAGGTGAATAGCGCTGGGAAGTTGGTCCTATTCTATTCAGTTTAGTCTGACTACAATCACTTAAGTCGGAGAATGCTGGGTGTTTAGTTGAGAGAACCCGCATCCTCCGACTAAAGTGCCGGTCGCTAGGCTGTTAGCACCGCGCTAAGCCGGAAAACAGCCTCGCGGCCGGCACTTTAGTCGGATTTCTCATCACACTCTCAGGAGGGCGCATGAAGAAATCCTTTAGCGCCCGGAATTGAATAGCTCCAGGACTCTCTCCCGGCGCTGTCAATAGCGCGCTGAATTGAATCAGCCCCA
The DNA here is from genome assembly GCA_031769625.1 of Taudactylus pleione. NCBI lineage: Eukaryota > Metazoa > Chordata > Amphibia > Anura > Myobatrachidae > Taudactylus > Taudactylus pleione. Next base: position 10,990,905 of record JAUIMM010000010.1, read on the forward strand.
TTACAATAAAGAATAACTTATCACAGACTATTGCACTTTATTTGGTTTCACTGTCGACCCACATGGAACACAACAGGCCACTACTAAGGAGAGAACACGAAAATCCCCTTACTCTGGGATGTACAGGACCAAGATCATAAGTTCAGACACTAGGAAAGGTATTAATGCTCCTTCATTTACAGCAATGCTAAGTATGGCCTTGTGAGAATAAACATGGACCAGAAGATCCATTCAAGGCTCCAAGAAAAGAAAATTGCTTTTTTAACCACATTTCATTCATTTGGAATATGTTGCCACTTAGAAGGGTATAAATGTTGATCCTTTTATCGCCCATCTGCTGAGATTTCCCATCCAGTTTAAGCGTCTTACTATTAATAATGTACTGTGTCTACATTTTGCTGCCACAGTACAGTACTTTACATTACTTTTGCTTGTACCTATTATTGCATAAAATTCCCTGAGAAGCTTCTTTGCACACTGCAGAAAACTAAAAATAATATATGGCAATACAAATGATAAACTGACTTCCAAGGAACTTGTATGGGTTCAGTTGCAAGTCATTAAGCAAGACTTGATAAATATATATGCAGCCATTGAGCCATAATCAATTAGAGGCGAAGTTTTCGCCTGTCTGACTGTTCGCTTCAGTCGCCTGTTTCAGAGGCGAATTTATTCCGTGCTCGTTCCCGCTTTTCGCCTAATTCAATTGCAAAACAGGCGAAAACGGAAATAGCCGAATGCGGAACAGGCAAAAAGTACTGAAAGAATTGGGGAAATCAGTCTGTACCCCAGAAAATGATGCACTAACATAGGGAATCAATATAGATGTGTACTAATAGCCCTAATAAGACTATTTTGGGTACTTAAGTTGTGTAAATTGCTTGCTATTAGCGTCTTTGTAAAAGTGGTGAAGAATGGCATAAAGAAGTAGTTTTTGGTGAAAATAAGTAGTCCTGTCAAATTTGGGGTGTTTGAAAATGGGTGCTAGCATATTATTATGTCTCTAAAGTGAACTTTTAAAAAAACGTGAAAAATCCACCTGCTACATGCACCAGCAATCCCAAAAACACCTGACCCATACTTGGGGACCCCCAAGAAGTCTATTTTGCTACTTTTATGTGTTCATCCCCCCACTTTTTACATTTTCACCCCAAAAATGACATGTCTTTTTGGGGGTGTTCTTAGGTTTTTGTTTCTGTTTTTTTTGCAGATTTGTCCTTTGGGGGCTGTTCCAAGGGGTCTGAGTTGTTTCCCCACGTTTGCACCCCAAAATAAAGATTTAGCATTTCTTTTCACCAGCTATTGATTGGAGAATCATTTTTGGAGAATGGTTTCCACTTAGGCGAAATTGTCCTGGAATTGAATTTGGCGATTTTTTTTTAGGCAAATTTTTCACAAAAAAACAGGCGAATTTGGCTTTTCAACTCTAATTGAATTCCCCTCATTATGTCAACGTGGTCATTGTGCGGTCAGTCCATGTTGGTGTGTTAGGTTTAGGCTGCAGTTAGGGTTAGGATTAAGGCTCATACACACTAATAATGCTAAAATGGCATGCTGACTGACGACATTCACAATGTCAACATGTACATGTCGACAATGAGACCATGTCAACATTCTGAGCCACATCGAATAAACAGCACTACAGAATCAACATGAATGCCAGTGGATGTACTAAGGAAGACTACAATCCACTGTTGTCATTACAACTTATTAGATCGTTATTTCACAAAAAAAAAAAAATCTGCATTCTGTGGACAACAGTAAACCATTTAAAGGGTAACGTTATTAAAATAATACATAAGTGAACAATGAGTCTGAAAGCTGGCTGCAATATACAAATGATTTACTCAACATACTCAGCAGTCAACAGTATTCACGCCAGAGCTTCACAGCACGAAATGGTCAGACCATACCCACCAATCCTACATCATATCACCCAGGGATTCACAGCATGAAATGTACAGTCTACACCCACCAATCACAAATCACGCCAGAGCTTCACAGCACGAAATGGTCAGACCACATCCACCAGTCATATAACATATTACGCCAGGGCTTCACAGTATAAAATGGGACAGCTAATACTCACCAGCCCCACATCATATCACGCCAGACTTCACAGCATGAAATGGTCAGCCTGTACCCACTAATAACATAGTATACTAGTGCTTCACAGCATAAATGGGACATCCCACAACCACCAGTCCCATAACATATCACGCCAGGACTACACATAATGAAATAGATAGCCAATTCCCACCAGTCCCACATCATATCACACTAATGCTGCCCATCCATTTAACAATGCGGGGGACGACGGCACGATTACGACGCCGTCGTCTCCCGCGGAGTGAACTGCATACACTGAATGTTCAGGCGTGTATGCAGATCAATCATCCCCGAACATGGCAATGCCCAACTCCCCACAGCGGCACTCCTGAGCTCCGGCGTCCAGCTCCCCCCATGGGCACTATGGGAGAGACGTCATGACATTTCTCCCATAGTTACGAGGAGCGGCGGACGGCAACGGACGCAGGATCGGGGATTAAGGTAAGAGAGTGTGTGTGCGGCACTATTACAGGGGGCGGGCTTACTACTGGGAGCACATTTACAAGGGGCTTACTACTGGGAGCACATTTACAAGGGGCTTACTACTGGGAGCACTTTTACAAGGGACAATTTTACAGCGGGCTTACTACTGGGGGCACTACTACAGGAAGCCTTACTTTTGGGGGCACTATTACAGGGGCTGGTATGGGCATGTTGCAGAATCTGATGACTATTAAAGAGGCATGTGTGGTCATTTGATGGCATGTGGGGAGGTCGAGGGGCACTGAAAGGGCATGTGTGGTGATCTATACAAGCTTTCATATATTTTGGTAATGGACGATGGTCTGGCTGCTAAACTTTTAAGATGGCTCCTAGATTTTACAAAACTTTTTGTCCAGCCCTGTGCTAAACTATATGAGAAAAACTGACAAAAGCATTAAACTACCATCAAATGTGTCAGACAACTGGGCACCGGCGTGGGCCCCATAACAATCATCCTATATGCTCAATATATAGTTAGATCAAATTAGTAATCATAGGCCCCCTAAAGACAGAATTTGCGTTATGGCCAAATTGGGTACACAAGCATCGTGTTTGTGTCCAAATTTACAGCTTTGTCACCCTGCACTAATAACTGGCAACAAAGAATTCCTTAAAGTGCTTTAGTGATCAGGAAAAGAACAGATGTGTCCTCACTCGTCTTGGCTGCAGTCGCAGCAAACAGGCCCTCTCCATTTGCCTGGTCCTGTGAGACTCTAGCGCCGGGCATCTTCTTTTTTTTTGCAGAAAATGCATCTAAGTTGCAATGTGATGTGACAAGACACACCAGGTGCTGTGCTGACTAATTTGATATGTGACTCATATATATCTGTGTGCGACTGAGTCTCTCAATCAGCTTGTGAAGTTACAATGCAGCAGCCACAGCTTTTCTCCACACCAAGTTCCGTTTACAGTCCGAGTCGCACACAGATATACAAGTGTCACATATCAAATCAATCAGCACAGTCTCCTGGTGTGTCCTAGTTGCATCACATTGCCACTTCGGTGCTTTTCTGGCAAAGAGAGACACACAACGCTAGCAGAGTTGCACGGGACTTCGGCGGCTCACTCACGCCAGGCATATCGCACTGCATGGTGTACTGAGGCTAGATGAGCAAGGACACATCTGTAGTAATATGTTGTTTTTTGTTTATAGAGACCATCCTCACCATTCCTGAAGTGTTTTCACAATACTACTTATGTCCTTCTTAGGAATGTCCCGTCCAATGCAGAAATCCACTTCTAGCACATGGTTGCGTTGATCCAGTTTGCCCTGAATGATGTCTGTGTAAACTGCTTCTATAATAAGATCCTCCAGCTCTCTGAGATTCCTCATTTCCAAATCTTTCAGCAGCACAGAGTATGGAATGCACTAAGTAAAGGATGTCAAACATTAACAATTATTTACTAATGTAGAACAATGCTGTAGCCCATATTACCCAATCCATTATATGCCAAGCCATATTTTTAAAATGTTTACATTTCATAGCATTAATGGGGTTTTTGCAATGAGATTATCACATACAATTTTTATTTTTTAATCAGCAAATGTGTGACTATTTTTACACATGAACTTCGCTTTGAGTAATAAATGGAGTAACACTTGGCAAGATGAGGAAGAACTTGAATCAGATTTGCATGTAAACCAGGGAGGCATGAGGTTACTGAAGAACAAGCAATCCTCATTAACAAAGAGTAAATAGTTTGTGATCTGTGTAAATTATGACAACCGCTCTGTTACTTTATTAGCTGGAGTATATGACCTAATTTACTAACGTTGGGAAATGAAAAAGCCCAATAAGAATCTAGCTAACGGAAGAGATGGGAAATGTGACCGGTTCCATACGCAAAATATTTCTAACATAAAAGCTGCGGAAAACAAATGCAGGTTGTACACAGACCTTACTACACATGTCCTGTACAGTCGCTTTTACCCCCCTTCCCACCATCCATAATATTGGATTAATCTTTAAGATTGTGTTTAAAAGGATTAAGCTACTATGGTATAGACCATCCATTTGTACAGTGTATACTCTATTACTGTACCTTCATCCGGGATGCAAGGCTTACAATTGTCAGATGTTTAAGTTTGTTTTTCTGTGCAGTGGAGAGCTCTGGTAAGCTATCCTTTATTGCTGAGGAAACAAAAAACATTAAATATAGGAAAACTAGAAACAATCATTAGTGAAGTACTGGTTAATATAGATTTCAGCTACAGTTAAAACTTTTTTATTTTTTATATTTTATTGAAGACGACCGACAGAGATACCAATATCATATTGAATTGTGAGAAACATTCAATACAAATAATTCAGTGTGTTTTAAGCTAAAAAAATAAAACTGAATATAGTTAAGAAATATCATCCACAAAAATACAATGGCCTTTTAAAGTAGAAATAAAATAAAACAAAATAGAATAGATAAAGAGGAGAAAAGAAAGAAAAATTAAAAGTGGGGGGGGGGGGGGGGGGATGGGGCGAAGAGCAGATAAATCAGCAGAGATACCAAGGGGATCATATTGTTTGCTATTTAGCTACCATATTATTTTCAGTTTAAACTTTTTATGATGCTTACATGTACATGGAAAAGCATATTCTACTATCGCACATTCCTATAATAGGCATACACTTTCTTAGCTCATCTGTAAGAGTGAAACACAGGAGCGTGTTGCCCAGTCTACAGAGATTTTCTGACACAACGTAAAGTGATGCTTACCAATGTAATCTGGATATGTTCCATATGCAAACAAATTCAGTAGCTGCAGGTAACCAGAATGTGGGCCATCAACCAACTTATCACAGAAACAAAGAAATACAGTGTAAATGAATATGGCTAAATATATATTATATATATATATACACACACACACACACACACACACACACACATATTGTCAAGTGCTTTGCAACATCTGTTTAGTAATCTGTTTAGTAATGTTCTAGGTCTACCCCTTATGTGTTTACACAAGTATCTCAAATAGCTGCTGACAAGAGAGGATTTGCAAGTTCACTGACTAGTCATATTTGCAATGAATGGAAGTCTAATAGTGTATCTTCACAGAGTATTATTAACATTTATTCATATAGCGCTAACATATTCACTGTGACTCGTATTAGTGTTCACTCTAGATCTGGCAGCAAGCAGGGCGCCGGACCTAGAGCTAGGGTAGTTCTGCGCGCGCCGAAGGGGGCGTGCCCAAAGAAAAGGGGGCGAGTCTTTATGACGCGTTCCCTTTTCGTCACTGCTGGGGGCATGCCCGGCACTTGCGGACATTCGGGCAGCCCCCAAGCGCTGCGGTCACTGTGAATGGATGCCGGGCGCATTCACCAGCGGTGACCGCTACGCCGCCGTTTTGACCACCCGCGGGACACTGCGACCCGCGGGTGGAGACAGAACCTGCAGGTTGTCTCAGCGGGGCGCTGTGCTGGAGGTCAAGGTGCTTTCTGCCCTTCAGAAATAGGGCAGGGCGTGGTGCCCCGCTGAAACAGCCTAGCGGGAATGCTACATATATAGAATCTTCAGCGCAGTGTGACTTCTTGGCATTGTCACATTGACAAACGTCATCAGACTGGAGGGCATAGCATATCCCTCATCCAGTGTAATGTAAAATGGGGCAGTATCTGGACTGGCTGTAAGTCCAGCCAGCAAGTGGGGCATGATCTCATTTGTGTCCAGCCAGCAATTAGGGCTGGCTATCTGTGTCCAGATAGCAACTGGTGCAGTATCTGTTCAGCTCTTAAAAAATATATTTGTGTCAAAAAAGCAAGTGTGCAGAATCTGGGCCGCTCTAAGGATTCACTACGCTAAAACAAATGAAAACCTGGGAATCACATGAAGCAGAGCACACTAATACCCCTTTTCCACCTAAATTCCGGGTCTGACCCGGGAGTTGGAACAAAGTTCCTATCCGGATCATACCCGGAATTTTGCCGGCGCCGACTCGGTATATTCCCGAGTCAGCGCCGCTCACACCGCAGTCGGGTCTGCATAGACCCGGCTTTTGCAGAGTGAAAGTGGTCGCTTGGAGATGACGTCATCTCCAAGCGCCACTGAAGCCGGACCAATCGGCCGGCTAGCAGCGCACTCCAGGTCATCGTGACCCCGTGTTAAACCCTGCTAGTTGCCTGGGTTGGATTGCCGGGTCACTCGACCCGGCGATCCAACTCTCTCCCCTTTTACACCAGGGAGCTGCCCGGGTTAACCCTTCAAAAACCCGGGTTTTAGCTCCAGTGTAAAAGGGGTATAAATAATCTGATGCTGATTTCACTAGAGGGACCAGATCTTATAGACTTGAGTAAGAAAAAGCTGCAGAGAACTGGGACTCTAAGAAGAAGAGAAGAATATATAAAATGTTAGTCTAGGGTTTAAATCAATATAAGGACAGGATTTCAACATTTCATTATTGCAAAAGCCCCCTACCCAGCTACTTTTGATGCCACACGGCTGAACCAAATTTCTGGGGAGTATCCTGGGGGGAGTATATTTACTAACAAGCAAGTTGTCAAAGTATTTGACAGTCTTCAAATGGCAACACACTTTAAATGCTAAATGAGACTTACTTAACTTTATAACCATTTTAAATCTATCGGGCAAAGCCTAACAACCCGCTGATTAGTAAATATACTGGGTGTTGACAGAGAGGTAAGAGGGTCCTGCAGGAGCAGGCAGGTAGTAATAGTGACCCTGCAAAAGCAAGCACCTCTGTGTTTATAGCCCATAATGTACAAAACAAGTTCTTTATTGTCTGTATCAGTAAGTTTCACTAGTTAACATACTATCTACTGCTAGAGATTAAAGCCTTGAAAAACTAATATTGTTGTTTAACACCAGTGCAGTATAACCATTTTTATTCAGGTTTGCTTACCTCCTGTACTGTCTGTAAATCTAATAGTTCTCCAAACACATAAACTCCAGGAGCTTCTAATACTTGGTTAATGAGAGCTGGAAGAGCTGAACCTTTAGTGCCTTTGGCTAGTAAAATGAATTGCTCCAGAAGGCTACTGGATGGCTTCTGTTCTCCTGCCATACTACAGCTATAAATCTAAGATCTGCAAAAGAAAAAAAAAAAAAAAAAAAAGATGTTCGAGTACATTATGGTTTAAAACAACATACAAAATCTAGAGCACGCTTCCTCCATGATTGGAGCTGTCAATGTATCTACAGAATCTTATCCTTTAGGAAACTGACCATGTTCCCCACAAGTCCCAACAGTTGCATTGGTTCAGATGATGTAATTAGCTGATGACAAGTAACTCATTTAATTCACATACTGTAGGCTAAGCAGTAAAGGAGTTTTGTGTCATTATCCTTCTACACAATAATCAAAAAAATATAAGAAAACCATCCAGGAGCCCTATATGTACTACATGTATACAAATGTCCCCTTTCTAGGGGGTCTATTTATCAATAAATATTTGCAGCATATTCCCAGAAAGCACACATTTTCAGGTGATACCCAGCTGTATTATGGAGGGATCGCTGCAGATATCTCTGATATCTGCTGCAGTCCCTACATTTCCAGCAGCACCGCAACCCCCATAGGATTCTAATGCTGATGCGATGCTGTCAGATTTACCAGGAACTTGGTCCCTGCAACTCATGCTATCTGAAGATGGCGTAAGCCTCTGTAGCTTATGGGCTATACATCGCAAAAACTACAGGGAGGTTTCCATAGGAACCCTCCACCAGCTATGGCGGCTGCGCACGCGTGGTCAGTAGACCGCACATGCGCAGGATCCCCGACAAAGGAGTGACTAGACAGCTGATGTGGTCACTTCACTCTGTGCAAATCGCTTTTTCATACAACTGGGCGGTATGATCACATCCTGCAATTCGTGCCCGCATAGCATTGCAAATGCGATTTTTAATAATGGGCCACTAGGTGTGCTTTGGTGGGACCCCTCCAAAATGTTGCTATGAGGTCCACCCAGTTATAGATACGACTGTGTGTGATATATATATTTCTAATAATCAAATGGCTTAGCACAGCCACTATTCCTTCTGCTCACTGACTGTATTGCACCGATACCCGTGAGGCTCCCAGCCCCGCACTAGTACCAGGCCCTGCACTTCTCACCCAGTCACCCTTGACGGAGTAGGACCGGGCCCAGCCCATTGCCTGGGCCGCAGTGACATACTCCCCACGGGTGACATCGCACCCACAGCCCGCACTCCTCCCTGATAACACCGTAGCCTGAGCCCCCAGTACCTGGCGACCTTACTGCTCTGAACGGTCCACTCTCAATCCGGCTCCACAGTGCGGTTGTCAGGCAGCCATGACAGCGCCGGTCCGTTGTGAACACCTTCCCCCGGAAACAATGATCCAGCACTCCGGATTCCGGAACGCACAAGCGAGCAAGCAGAAGGCTGGAGCCATCGTGTCTGTACCGTGGCCGGGCACAACAACGGCTCCTAATTGCTAATTATCACAGGGCACTTTTCTAAATCGTTACTGCTTATTATGTGACATAGCTCCAACTGACTCTCTCTTGAATCCAAATGAAAGAGTATATGTGTAGTGTATATATGTATTTGCTGAACATGGTCGCACTATAGATAGTATAGACCACGGGTTCTCAAACTCGATCCTCAGGACCCCAAACAGTGCATGTTTTCCAGGTGTCCTGGAATCACAAGTTAAATAATTAGCTCCACCTGTGCATCTTTTAAAATGTGTTAGTGAGTAATGAATACACCTGTGCAACTGCTAAATGTGAGCCGCCTGGGGTATACAGGAAGTTGGATGTTCTCTGGATCGTTTCAGATGTAAAAAAAAAAATTGTCTACCTATTTTAAGATGAAATAATTAGCTCCACGTGTGGATCTTGTAAAATGTGTTAGTGAGTAATGAATACACCTGTGCACCTGAGCAGGGGCACCGAGAGACTGGGGAGAGCGGGTACTAATTAGCTGGGCCCATGATTGCTCTCTCCCCCCCCCCCCCCCCCCTCCTCTTACATCACAGCAGCCCAGCACACACTGCTGTGTGCTGGGCTGCACTATGAGACTGCTCGTGGCTGCTAAGATGCAGTCTCCTATGCTTGTGGGGGGAGCGATCAAGCTGATCGCGCCCCCCCCCACTGGTTATGTGCCGGCTGAGGGGGCTCACTACGCCCAGCGGCACTGCAAAACTTTTTTTTGTTTTACCTAAGGGAGCATGACCACACCTCCTACAAATAGGCCCTTTTCCCCGGGCCTCGCGCGACTTGGCGGGCCTGAGGACCGAGTTTGAGAACCACTGGTATAGACTTATAGGTGTCAGTAAGGGCTGTATATGCAGCTTGTGCTTTCCTGGGCTTTATAAGTGAATGCAACATCACTTATTAATCAGTTTACCATCCGATCACCCCCGACACTGCTGCTGAACAGTGAACTGGGACCCGAGACACCTGTGTGATCTTCTATCCCAGGGACCACCAGTACAGAGAGCCACCCACCAGTAACCGCTGATTCTGCATTACAACAAATGGAGGCTCACCAGCATATGCTGCTGCAGAGTCGACTGAAACTCGGTGAGTCTGTCTGACTCTGAGCCTCTGTGTGTTTGATGCCTCATATACAAATTGTGAAAACTACATATATATGTTTGTACCTATGCACTAATTTTAGGAGAATTATCTGTAGGTCTTGATACTGCAGGACCCCAGGGTTTGGTAGTGCCGAATCAGGGACAGACGCTCATAAACAAATATACATAATATGTAAATTATCATACACCTCTAGACTCCATAGAATCATATATTCTATTTAAGTGTGATTGCGTGGGTATGTACAGTGGGTAAAATAAGTATTGAACAAATTAGCATTTTTCTCAGTAAATATAATTGTAATGGGGCTATTGTAATGAAATGTTCACCAAATGTCAGCAACAACCCATGCAATCCACACATGCAAAGAATTCGAACCATAGATGTCATTAAATTAAGTTATGTGAAATAACACAGGGAAAAAGTATTGAACACGCTAACTGTAATTTATTTAATACTTCATACAAAAGCCTTTGTTGGTAATGACAGCTTCAAGACGCCTCCTGTATGAAGAAACTAGTTGCATTCATTGCTCAGGTGTGATTTTGGCCCATTCTTTCACACAAACAGTCTTCAAATCTTGAAAGTTCTGTGGGCCTCTTCTATGAACTCTGATCTTTAGTTCTTTCTATAGATTTTCAATTGGATTCAAGTCAGGTGATTGGCTGGGCCAGTCTAGCAGCTTTATTTTCTTTCTCTGGAACCAATTGAGTGTCCTTGGCTGTGTGTTTGGGATCATTATCTTGCTGAAATGCCCACCTTTGTGTCATCTTCAGCATCCTGGGAGATGGCAGCAGATTTTTATCTAGAACTAGCTGGAGTACCCGGCGTTGCCCGGGATTTTAAGAATGTTTGTTTACACATCATCCTCCAACAAACCTCTCCTTAGGCAGGTCTCACGACAAATGTGACAAACTTCCCCATCCACAGTCCTAAGGTCTTCTAAGGAAGTAGGACCTAAAGCAAACTTCAGAGATAGAAGCATTCAAAATTTGTCAGATGTACAGTGTAAACACGGCCAAGAGCTTCTGTTGCTCTGATACCAGGATGACTGTGTACTTCCTGGTTGCTGGATCGCACTATGACATGCACAGCAACTACTTCTAGTTCCTTGTGCAGCTGTTTCTGGCATTCAGGGTCTCCATGGTGTATAAGATTCATCCAATGGTTTTACCCTTCAGGGGCTGACAAAGGAATGAACCGGAAGTAGCCTCTGTGTGTTCCATAGTGCGGTCCAGACAAAAAAGTTTGCTCACCACTGTTGACACCATCTAGTTGTGTAAGCTGATGCATGAGCAAGTATGAATAAAAATTTGTGTTGCAGAGCTGCGTTTTTGCATCCCATTATAGTTGCCGTCTTTATGGGCCTGATTCTAAATCAGATGGATCTTCTCATGGATGCAGATATCAATTTGTACCATATTCAGACTCATAATAAGCCTGGCTTAATATCAATAGTGGTTATAAATTCATACAACATTTAAAAGGTACTGTAAACTCCACGCGAGAGCCATTGTAAATGATGTTCAGAGACTTAGATTATATGCTACAGAATACAATTCCATAATTCCTTAGTATCTATTAAAATGCATGTTCTAAAATCAAATTATGAAATTAAACAAAAATAACTTTTATTATTGACCTTGCAGATGGCCCAAGAAGAATGGTGTCCAAATCTGCATCTAACAAGGAATAAACCAAACAGGACAATTCTTTTATTCTTCTTTGGTGTTTTAGGTGTAGAACCATGAGAGATCTTGGCTTGTACACTGTGGATTTGTATAGAAAGACAGAAGGAAAAATGTTCACTTTTATATAGTAGATAGTAGAGATAGAAACGAAAAACTAGTAGATAAGCTAAATCCTTACCTGACCTGTAGAGGGCGAATGCTATGCAAAAATTGTGTTTTTTGATTGAATTAAACATGAACGGTAATTAATTTCGATTTCAAATTTTTTTAGTTGCCTCCGCGTGTTTTAATACGCTCGTATGTAAAATTTCATGATCTTGGCTTGTAAACTGTGGATTTGTATAGAATGACAGAAGGACAAATTTTCGCTTTTATATATAGTATGCATATTTTTCCATTCATCCTTACTTCAACTATATGAAGTATGCCAGTACCGTATGCTGAAAAACAGCCCCACACCATAATGTTCCCACCTCCAAACTTCACTGTTGGTATGGTGTTTTTGGAGTGATGTGCAGTACCATTTCTCCTCCAAACATGGTGTGTATTATGGCATCCAAAGAGTTCTATTTTGGTCTCATCTGACCAGACTATATTCTCCCAGTATTTCACAGGCTTGTCCAAATGTTGTGCAGCAAACTTTAAACGAGCTTCAACATGCTTTTTTCTCAGCAATGGAGTCCTGTGTGGTGAGGGTGCATACAGGCCATGGTGGTTGAGTGGATTACTTATTATTTTCTTTGAAACAATTGTACTTCTAATTCCCGGTCTTTCTGAAGCTCTTCACAAGTGGTCCTTGGCTCTGGGACATCTCTTCTGATAAGTCTTTTCTCTCCTCTGTCAGAAATCTTGTGAGGAGCACCTGGTCGTGACCGGTTTATGGTGAAATGATGTTCTTTCCTCTTCCGGATTATATCCCCAACAGTGTTCACTGGAACATTCAGAAATTTAGAAATCTTTCTGTAACCAATGTCATCAGTATGGCTTGCCATAATAAAGTTGCAAAGGTCTTGAGAGAGCTCTTTGCTTTTACCCATCATGAGATGTTTCTTGTGTGACACCTTGGTAATGAGACACCTTTTTATAGGCCATCAGTTGGGACTGAACCAGCTTATATTAATTTGCACTGATAATGGGCAGGATTACTTTCTAATTACTGATAGATTTCAGCTGGTGTCTTGGTTTTCCATGCCTTTTTCCACCTCCCTTTCTTCATGTGTTCAATACTTTTCCCTGTGTCATTTCACATTATTACACAACACTTCACTTATGGACATCTATGGTTTGATTTCTTTGCATGTGTGAATTGCATGGGTTGTTGCTTACATTTGATGAAACTTTCACTACAATAGCCCCATTACAAATATAGTTACCGAGAAATGTTGATGTGTTCAATACATATTTTACCCGCTGTGTGTGTGTGTGTGTGTGTGTGTGTGTGTGTATATATAGCAACAAATAGCCCGGCACTTCAAGGATAAATAAAAGGTAGCTTGCTGCGGTGCCTTCCTAAGGGAATGAATCCCATATGTAGAAAGAGAAAACGAGGTGGCACTCAGCAGACTTAATTCAATAATACAACAATGTCCTTTATTCCATTCCTACGGCGTTTCGGGGTAACCCCCCATCTTCCGGGACAAGCAATGTACAATGACATATAAAATACACATTTATATAACAAACACATTTCATTAAAACATCATTATCATACTCACCTGTGACACGCTGCCGTCTGAAGACCTGCTGCCCGCTCCGGTACGTATGTCCGTCGCATGTTTCAGTGACGTCATCGGCAGCGCGGCACAGGGATATGATTCAAGCTCACTGTTGCTAAGCAACTCCGGAGCTGTAAACACAAAACAACAAATGTTAAAAACACTGGTAATGCACGGCGGCATCAGTGAATCACAATAATAAATGGCAATAATAATAATACAACACAATAGACTGTATATGTCCTAATTTGCATCATGCATAGACATATACACACACAAACACCATTTTTGTTTTCCCTTATTATTTTTTTGTGGGGGGGGGAGGGCAAACTTGTAACTTGCCTCCGGGCAACTGGTATGAACTTGCACCCCTGGTCATAGGTATTTAGGGCTTGTATGGAAAAGTTATTAACAGATGTTGGCTATATCCAATGTAGATGAAAGGAGAGCAGTGTTTGAATGAAACATTATGATAATTTGTTTTGACTTTTATATGTAATTATATTTTTCTTTATTGCTTTTATTTACTACAATGTTAATATTGTTAAATGAGACAGGCATATATGTCTGAGTCAGATAAATCTTTAGATTGTAAGCTCTGACAAGCAGGGCCCTCCTCCCTCGTGCTTTTCCTTTCCTCACTTATTCCTTCATCTTCTCCCCACTGCCAACAACAGCAATAAACCTTTGGGTGCGGCTGCCCCACTACTTATTATGACTGAAAAAACTTTGTCCATGTCCTGCAATGTTCTGTACAGTTAGTCACTTTTTTCTTGTTTTGTTCATACTGTTGATGTACTTTTTAAGGCGCTGCAGACCCCTTGTGGTGCCATATGAATAAAGGATAATAATAATAATGCTGCATCTCAAGGGCCATGTAAAAAGGAAAAGTCATGAACATCTTCCATTCAGCTCCCAAAATTATTATAGATTCCTATCCTGAAAAAAATCTAGACCCAATTAAATAGGTTGTCCACTTTCTTTTCCTTGGGAATTTTTTATGTTACCTGAAGTGTAACAGTTTAAGATTACTACTGCCTGTTTTAATTTGCAGGGAAAACTAGTACACTAATGCTGTTCTTCATTAGCTATTAACATATATGCTCTCTCTGTGCACTGAAGTGCCAAAAGTCATCGGATAGATGCCTAGTATTGTGTAGGACCCCCTAGCCCGGTGAAGTGCAGGAACTCGACGTGGCATTGATTCCACAAGTGGAGGGAAGACCTCTGGAGAGATGTTGACCCATGCAGTCTAGATAGCTTCCCACAAAACCCTGATATTTGTAGGTGCAGGATTTTGGGTGCGAATGGACCTCTACACCACGTCACTCTTTGGGCTCATGTCAGGCGAACGTGGTGGCCACACCTTTGATTGGAACTCTCCAGAATGCTCCTCGAACCAATTCTGGACAACTTTGATCAGATAACACAGTGCATTATCCTGCTGGAATATTCTATCGTCGTGGGGGTACATGAAGTGCTGCAAATGGTCATCAAGCAATGCAATGTAGTGGTTACTGGTCAATGACATGTTCAGTCGGGCCAGTGGACCTAACCCATGCCACGTGAACACACCCCACACCATTATGGAACCACCACCAGCCTGCTGTGTTGACAACTGGGGTCCTTGGCCTCATGGGGTCTGCGCCACACCTGAACCCTACCATCAGCCTAAAACATCTGGAACTGTGACTCATCGGACCACACCACATGTTGCCAGTCCTCAAGAGTCCAATAGGCCACATCAAAAGCCCAGGTGAGGCGCTGTGTCCTGTGTCATACAGTTAACAAGGGCACTCTGGTGGGTCTTCTGCTCCCATATCCCATGGAAGCTAAAGAACACTGCATTGACCTGCTGGATATGTACCTGGTACCTCCTGCATTGAATTTTGATGTGATTTGAGCCAGTACAATTGTCTATTAACAGAGAAAAAAACAGCGCTATGGGAGTGTAGAAGCGTCTCTACACTCCCATAGTGCTGATTTTTTCTCTGTTAACTACTATAGTTTTTTTGGTTAGCAACCAATCATTACAGCAGCTGGGTGTATTTGTTTAATATAATTGTAAATTATTCTTATTTTATAGCGCCTGTGGCTACTTTTTCCTTTTTTTTTCTCTGAAGTGGCGCTTGTCTGTTACCACTGACTATTCAGGCCAGACGCCGCTGGTCACGATCACTAAGCACCCGTGGTCAGCCTCTGCGCTATCTACAGTGGGTGTTATTTCCTTCCACAAGGTATTCCTGGTATACACGTGATACCTCCAAATATACAAAGAAAAGAGCATGTCTTATACCAGGCGCACAAATATAATTAAAATGTAACTTTTAATTGGTTATACAATAAATATATTACACAGATAATGGTCAGCGAAATATTAAAAGGAAACAGAATGTTTCAAGACAATAAACAAACGTATAATGTAGACTAGACAATAGAAAAGGTGTCAATAAAAAAACTGTGTCCCGCTGTGTGATAAATAGGAGTATGATGATACGTAATATATTATAAGAGAAACTGCAAATGGGGTTCTATATACTCCTCAGTAGTTGCAGTATAATTATCATATGTCAAAACTCCCAATAAGTGAATATATATATATATAAGCTGAATTATTATATGATGTCATTCACATCCATCCAGTGGAAGGCCCAGAACAGGCTCCCAGGGTCAAAGTTCTGCCCAGCGCACTCTGCAGTGAGGTCCAGCCGGGACCCCAACCACTCCATTAGGCATCCCATTGCCATCCCTATGTGAAGTTTTCATCAAAATCCATCCAGCGGAAGGCTCAGAACAGACTCCCCAGGTCAAAGTTCTGCCCAGCGTACACCAACGGGAGGTCCGGCCGGGACTCTAACCCAAAACCTAGCCATGATCCAACTGGACCACCTCGTGTTGGTTTCATTCCAGTCGGTGCAGGGATCTATCTTCAGGATATTAAGTTTTATTTTGTGATGTCATCAAAATCCATTTGTCAGGGTTCAGCTTAGGATCAGCCTCTCTCACCTCCTTGCCGGCTTCCCCTGACTTCCTTGCGGTCAGACGTCTGGTGCAGTGATGGATGTGGGGTTGAGTATTCTGCCTTAGGTGCTTTTTGCGAGCTTCCATGGTCGGCTGTGTGTGCTGGGGATCGGAGTTCCCATCATGGGCGCCGCCATGACAGTTCCTCTCATGTGACAGTACTCCTAACCTATGGTAGCATGATTTCAGTCAGCTGATGCTGTGCTCCAGTAATCTGCTACCCCTGGGTATAAACCTGCCTCCAGAACTCCAGGAAGATGCTGTTCAACTTCGTTATTCCAAGTGCCTGTGTTAATCCCACTGTTGCTCTGTGCTAAATCCTTCAGCGTGTTGCTTCAGCCTGCTCACAGTTTCCTGTATTAGCTTCCATGCTAAACCTTACTCTGAGACTTTAGCTTTCTCACAGTACTTCTTGTTTCATGTCCCTTCCCTGTGTGTCTTTGTATATGTGCTGCTAATTCTATTTCAGCTTTCCTGTGGCTATTACCCTGTATCACTGAAGTGTCAGATTACCTGCTGGTATTAATTAGCTCACAGCTGGTCCTCCCAGCACATGTCTGTGTCAATCTGCTCTGTGTCTTGTCAGTGCAAATCTGCACTTGCAGTTAGCACTCTCCCAGTGTATGCCTATCTTCTCTATATGTCTTGTCTGTGCAATCTGCACCTGCATATATAATTATTCCCAGTATTTTGCCTTTGCCCAGTACCAGCATTTCTAGCTCTCCCAGTATTTGGCCTTTGTCCAGTACCACATTTCTAGCATTCCCAATATATTCCTTGAGTCCACTCTACTCTTGTATGTGCAATCCCTAGTATATGTTTTCCTGCATATTTAGCAAACTCCAGTACCTGCCTGTGTCCACATCTCCCTGAGCTGCTGAGCTAGTCAGCTCCTGGATTTCTTAGTGATTCTTAGTACATTCTCAGTAATCTCATGCAAGCCGGTGATCAGGATTTCTAATTGTGTTCCAGTGTATCTCCAGTGTTCTAGCAATAATTTAACGTAATATAGTTTCCGGTCTTCTGCCATTCCCAGGTACCTGTCCAGAGGGCCGCGACCTGCTCACTTGGTGCAGTGGAAAACCAAATCCCAATTGGAGGGGTCACTGGAGAAAACCACCAAGTGAGTTAGACTCCGCGCCTCTGGGCAGGTCTAGCCAAACCTGGGTTCGGCCGCAAATAGGAGACCTAGCCACAGTCACTCCGATAGTCACCTGAACCCCCCGGCTCACCATCCTCCACAGAGGATCACTTTCACCGGATTGTGACACCATTCAGTGGAAGGTCCAGAACAGGCTCCCTGGGTCAAAGTTCTTCCCGGTGCACTCTGCCGACAGGTCCGACCAGGACCCCAACCACTCCATTAGGCATTCCAGACCAATTGCCACCCCTCTGTGAAGTTTTTATCCAAATCCATCCAGTGGAAGGACCAGAACATGCTCCCTGGGTCAAAGTTCTGCCCAGCGTACACCAACGGGAGGTCCAATCTGGACCTCATCCCCCTAGTGTGTCTTGTGGGATCCAATGTTACCACTCTGTGAAGTTTTCGTCTGACCGGGACCCTAACCCCCCTAAAACCTGACCATGATCCAACTGGACCACCTTGCATTGGTTTCATCCCAATCTGCAGGGGTGTTTGAATACATAACCGGACAAACAGAGTCATTTTATATATAAGATTATTTATATATACCTATCCTCCAAAGATCCTCCAACGATCCTCCAACATGACCCATTCCATTAGGTACAAAACGCTCTGCTCCTGGACTTCCCACCAAATGTATGATTGCTGTCTTCTGTGTTGGACTAGGTAATTGATTAGACAGGTGTTTCAGCACAGGTGTCTGCAATCATAAATTAAGAGGGAAGTCCAGGAGCAGAGCATTTTGTACCTAATGGAATGGGTCATGTTGGAGGATCTTTATATATATATACATTTTATATTTTTTTTTCAGAAGTTTGAAAACGTGTTACTATTTTTTCAACACATTATTTTTACAAAGGATACTTTTACCACTGTGTAGAACTCTTTTAAGGGATGGAAAGACATTTTTCAGAGAATCTTATGGTTCATTCAGCAATGTAATTTGTATCATGGTCCCATGAACAAATACTGTGAAATAATAAAGACTCATACACTGTAATTTAGGAAATATATGTATTAATTCAATATTTTTTGTGAACAAACATGAACAATTACATCATAATGAGATATATATGATATACAGTAAGGTCACTATTTGAGCCTCAAGCTGCTCGGTTGTGTTTTTATTACACTTTATTTCCTTTTTTATACACACTTATTCTTAATATTTCACTGTTTTCTCTATTTGCATATGGACTTTTAGAAGCAATTAAAGGTTATAATTTATTGCGAGTTCATCTTTAAATGACAATTCTTTCCTCTTTTACACTGCCTTGTGGACAAAGCTCAGGTGAGGCTAATGAGGCAAGACCAGTCAGACTGCCAGAGGAGACAGTCTAAAGGCCCCCATACATCAGCAATTGATTGCAGCAATTCTGCAATTTGCAATCGATTGTGTATATAAATCTTTCCCTTTTTCAATCGATTGCCACAATTGATTGAAAAAAGGAAAGATGTATATACACAATCTGCAATCGATTGAAAAAGGGAAATATTTTTCTACACAATCGATTGCAAGTTGCAGAATTGCTGCAATCAGTTGCTGATGTATGGGGGTCTTAAGGGACATATTCAATTAGCCGAGAAAAGTCAGTTTCTGCGGAAAAGTTTCACCGGCAACATCATTTCGCCAGGCGAAAACTTATCCCCGTATTCAATTCCAAACACTTTCGCCGGTGCGGAAAGTCAATACATTGGAATAGGCGAAAAAGATTCGCCTATGAAAGCTGTCGAAAAAAAAGTGCAGAATTGTGGTTTTGGGTTGCAAACTTTCGGGAACCACCTTGCACCCTTTGGACAGCCCCCCAAATGTAAATTGTCAAAAAAAGTTAAAAAAATACTTGAGAACACCCCAAAAAATTACTTTGAAAAAGTACAAATTTGGGGGACAAACTTAAAAACTAGCGAAATAGACTTCGGGGGGGTCCACAAGTATGCCCCAGGTGTTTTTAAGTTTGCAGGTGGTTGCGGCAGGTGGATTTTTTTTGTTTTTTAAAACTGCACTTTAGCAACTTTAAAATATGCTAGCACCCATTTTCATATACCCCAAATTTGCTGGGACTACTTACTTTCTGCAAAAAACACTGCTAAATGCTATTCTTCACAACTTTTGCAAAAACACTAATTAGCAGCTATTGAGATTATTTAAGTACCCCAAATACCTTCAGCAGGCCTATTCGGGGGTATCTATAATGATCCCCAATGTCAGTTCATCTTTTGGGGGGTGTCAGGCTGATTTCCCCAAATCTGACGACTTTTTGCCAGGTCTGAATTCGCCGGGGCCAGTTTTCGCAGATTTCTAATTGAATATGGAGGACGAGCGCAATACTTTTCCGCATGGAAAACCAACAATGTCGGCGAAAAGTTCGGCATGCGAAAAGTACGGGACTATTCGCACCTAATTGAATGTGCCCCTAATTGCGACTGTGGCAGCTATAGAGCCCTAGAGTGTCTGGAGGCCAGTGTCCAGACCTGCAGAAGGCTGGGAGGACTAAAAAAGTCTGTGTGACGCTGTAGCAGACAAGCTGCAGGCCGGATCCATACCTGCAGGAGGCAGGGAGGACCACTAAAGAGACTGTGTTTGTGGAAGTCAGGCTAAGGGGCCATGTCTATACCTGTGAGGGTCAGGACTACAAGAGACTGTTACGTTTACAGGCTAGCTGCCCATAATAGGGTTTAAGAAGTGAGGTAGTGACCTGAAGGGGGCTAAGTTTTTTGTAAATTTTTGTTACTGAATGCTGACTGTAAAGCTCCATTTATTTCATTTAAACCTAAAAAGTTGAGTGTGACCCCTTAGTATGCACCTAGGCAATGCACCACTGACACTCTACTGAGCTAATTACCCGGCACTCACTGAGAACTCGTCATAGGAAGCCGGGTGCCCTCCGTAGTCAGCCCTGGGCACAGGACGGACCAAATATAGTATCCACAGGGCGGCACTCCGTAAAGAAAAAACTTCAAAGACCACTGCTGTAGATGCAACGTTTCAGCGCTTTATTATGCACTTTTATCAAACAAAGTACAACCATATACAATACTTACCACACTTAAATAGCAGCTACACACCAAGTGCCCCGGAAACATCACTTCCTGGTTCCGAAACCGGAAGTCACCGAACCAGGTAGTGACATCATTTCCCCCACCAAAGACAACGGTTACCATAGCAACCTCCAAACATCTAAAAAAACTTTAATACACATAAAAAAACGAACAGGATACAACATTACTTAAAAACTAGTTTGTGTAGCACTGTTTGTTAACAAATTAGCAAAACAAAGCTATAATCAAATAGGATAATGCCATATAGATCTAAAACTAAGTAAATTAGCAACAGCATGTCATAGATAAACAAACATTATTAAAAGGCCAATTCTCTTATCATAAATTTATTTAAAAATGATTTGCAATTAAAATATTGCTTACAGTAAGAAACTGATTGATTCAAGATAGGACCTTGCCAACACCTCTTGGTGTTCAATCAATGGCGGGTCAAGGCCTTTATAATACTTTATCAATGGGCGGTATTATAAAGGCCTTGACCAGCCATTGATTGAACACCAAGAGGTGTTGGGGAGGTCCTATCTTGAATCTATCAGTTTCTTACTGTAAGCAATATTTTTAATTGCAAATCATTTTTAAATAAATTTATGATAAGACAATTGGCCTTTTATTACTGTTTGGCATATTTGGCCATTTTTTGGGTGTACATTTGGTGAACAGTTCCATCCAGATTCGCTAGGATTATCGTTTGGATTACCTATGAAGTTATCAAGTCCTTCTGGTTGAAAGAATACATTTCCTAAGAGTTAAAGGCTCCAACCAGTCCATTGGGTCAAGAATCATCTTGACTGCAAGCACATTAAAGACTTTCCAAATCATTATTTACGAACTGTCAAAAGGACTCCTAGAGGTTATTTATTGCGCACCCTGGTATTTTTGTATATATATATATTATATATATATTGTAACACAGTCGGGATAGGGGCCCCTCTCCACAGGTAGATGGACTCCCACTTTACACACACAGCAGCCGTAGAAACAGGATACAAGTCTGTGGTTCTCGTACAAACTGGTCGGCGCCAGTCTTTATTGTGCCAAATGAATATAAACATAAACAAAACATAAACATAAGTCGTAGCCTGGCTAGGCCCTAGCTACACAGCAGATTCCCTCTCTATAATAATGGTAGGGCCTATTGCCCTCACCACCAACAAAACACGTGCACAGTACTTACAAGGATTATCACCAAGTGTCTCTGAAGAGGCTAGTCTGCCTGCTCTCCCAGGTGTGAGAAACTCAGCCACAAACAAACCATGCTTATAGTAGCCATTTCCAGCTGCAAGCCCTAATGAGCCTGTTACCAGGCTGAAAGGCCCAAAACCTGGAGTGGCCTGTGGATGGAGCCCTCCCTCTCCTCACATCCATACCCCCTGGACCCAAACCGGATTTTCTCTAAAGCCGACATTTCAAGTCTGTTTTTCCCAAACAGACTTTTCCTGGGGGTTTCAGAACACATATGACAGGATCCTAGGACATACATAGAAGCCATTCCACACTTCTCCAGTGATTCTAACACAATATATATATAGGGAAACAACAAAAAGGTGACACTCTGCAGGCTTGTCCTTATGAAATATAAAAGTTCTTTATTGCCGACGTTTCAGGTACTCAACCCCCATCTTCAGGGACATATACAGACATCGTACTAACACCTAAGTGACCTTTATATACTCCACTAAATAACTATAATTATCCCCACAGCACTCACCTTGTCTATGCCGTCTGGTGTGATCACCCTCCGTGCACAGCATGTAGGCCGCGCAGAAGCAGTGACGTCACCAACCTGCGCCGTCCAGCATCTCTAGAAGCTGGCTATGTAACATAACAACCTTATAAACAATGCATAGTTGATGCTAATACCCTAAAGGGTATAGTACAAATATACATGCTATGCAATTTCTGATGACAATATATACATGTTTGCCATCAACAAGCATGTTAATAAATCTGGCTCAGATATATAAACAGTATGTGCAGAATACACACCAAATGGAGACAAAAGTTGAATAATCAATTAAAATGTTAAAATATTAAAATCATGTTGTGGACAACCAAGAAAACCAGCAAGCTATGAATATACACCAAAAAAATTGAATATTGCCACATGTACAGTCAGGTCCATAAATATTGGGATATTGACAGAATTTTCATATTTTGGCCTCTATTCACCATCACAATGGCTTTGAAATGAAACAAACAAGATGTGATTTAACTGCAGACTTTCAGATTTAATTTGAGGGTAATTACATCCAAATCAGGTGAATGGTGTAGGAATTACAACGGTTTCTACATGTGCCTGCCACTTTTTAAGGGGCCAAAAGTAATGGGACAAACTAAACAATCCTAAATCTAACTTTCACTTTTTAATACTTTGTTGCAAATCCTTTGCAGGCAATTACAGCCTGAAGTCTGGAACCCATAGACATCACAGACGCTGGGTTTCATCCCTGGTGATGCTCTGCCAGGCCTCTACTGCAAATGTCTTCAGTTCCTGCTTGTTCTTACGGCATTTTCCCTTAAGTTTTGTCTTCGTAAAGTGAAATGCATGCTCAATCGGATTCAGGTCAGGGGATTGACTTGGTCATTGCATAACATTCCACGTTTTAGCCTCAAAAAACTCTTTTGTTGCTTTTGCAGTATGCTTCGGGTCATTGTCCATCTGCACTGTGAAGCGCCGTCCAATGAGTTCTGAAGCATTTGACTGAATATGAGCATATAATATTGCCTGAAACACTTCAGAATTCATTCTGCTGCTTTTGTCAGCAGTCACATCATCAATAAATACAAGGGAACCAGTTCCATTGGCAGCCATACATGCCCACGCCATGACACTACCACCACCATGCTTCACTGATGAGGTGGTATGTTTTGAATCATGAGCAGTTCCTTTCCTTCTCTTTTCCCATCACTCTGGTTCAAGTTGATCTTTGTCTCATCTGTCCATTGGATTTTGTTCCAGAACTGTAATGGCTTTTTTGGATGTTGTTTGGCAAACTCTAATCTGGTCTTCCTGTTTTTGTGGCTCACCAATGGTTTGCATCTTGTGGTGAACCCTCTATATTCACTCTTGTGAAGTCTTCTCTTGATTGTTGACTTTGACACATATACATCTACCTCCTGGAGAGTGTTCTTGATTTGGTCAACTGTTGTGAAGGGGTTTTTCTTCACCAGGGAAATATTTCTTTTGTCATCCACCACAGTTGTTTTCCGTGGTCTTCCGGGTCTTTTGGTGTTGCTGAGCTCTCTGGTGCGTTCTTTATTTTTAAGAATGCTCCAAACAGTTGATTTGACCACACCTAATGTTTTTGCTATCTCTCTGATGGGGTTCTTTTGATTTTGCAGCCTAATGATGGCTTGCTTCACTGATAGTGACAGCTCTTTGGATCTCATATTGAGAGTTGACAGCAACTGATTCCAAATGCAAATGTCACACCTAGAATCAACTCCAGACCTTTTACCTGCTTAATTGATAATGAAATAACGAGGGAATAGCCCACACCTGTCCATGAAATAGCTTTTGAGTTGATAGTCCCATTACTTTTGGCACCTTAAAAAGTGGGAGGCACATATTTAAACTGTTGTAATTCCTACATCGTTCACCCGATTTGGATGTAATTACCCTCAAATTAAATCTGAAAGTCTGCAGTTAAAGCACATCTTGTTTGTTTCATTTCAAAACCATTGTGGTGGTGAATAGAGGCCAAAATATGAAAATTCTGTCAATGTCCCAATATTTATGGACCTGACTGTATATAGTGTCATCAGAAATTGCAAAGCATGTATATTTGTACTATACCCTTTAGGGTATTAGCATCAACCATGCATTGTTTATAAGAACCACAAGTACCAACAAGTGGGGCATTAAGGACCCACTGGTACCTGTAGTACACTTGTAAAAGAAATATTAAAATAAACACTATAATAATTTTTTTAAAATAATTTATTTGGCTGCACCATCACCCCAGGACTTTGCTGTCTTCGCCTGGCGGGCACCAACCCACCAGGGCTTCGGCGTCTTCGTCTGGGGGGCAGCAGCCTTTTAGCTCTTTTTCGTGGCCACCACCAGCCCAGGGATTCATTGTCTTTGCCCGCCAGGGCTTCGGCGTCTTCGCCTGGAGGGCACCAACCTGCCAGCACTTCGGCATCTTCGCCTGGCAGGCACCAACCCGCAGGCACCAACCCGACATCTTCACCTAGGAGGTGGCAGCCAATTAGCTCTTTTGCGTGGCTGCCACCTCCCTAGGGCTTTGTGTCCTCTTCACCTAGTGGGTGGCAGCCTGTGTCAGCTCTTTTGCATGGCCACCGCCCACTAGGACTTCCGGCGTCTTCTTTTTTGGGAGCTCTTGACTGCTTATATAAGCCAGCTGAGGGGACGGGACATTGTGAGCTGTGATTGGCTCACGGCGGCCATCCTTGAATTTCAAAAATGGCACTGAGGCACCATTTTTTAAATGGGCACATCTGTCGAACTCTGCAGAATGGCTGGCAGGGACTGGATTCTTTCAAATCCAGGCCTGCCACCTACACCCTCACCGCCGCACCACCCGCACTGCTACTGATGCCTGCACCACGGCTGGTCTCCACCTGGCTAACTACCACACCATCACCGTGTCTCCGCCGCCACTAATGTCTGCTACAATTGCCAGGTTCCGCTGCCGCTAACGCCCGCAAAGGACAGCCATCTTGGTGCACCCAAGTGAAGCCAGATTACACCTCCCTGCTGGAGACACCTACTGAGGCTGCGCAACAAGTTGAACCTCCCTATCTGTATAATGGCGCATTTGTGAGGTAATAATTTAAAAACTGTAACTTTCTAATTTTCCTGAACCCCAAAAGCACCTACCCTGGAACAATAGCTACCTAACAAAATAAACCCCAAGTCTAAATTCGCCCCCTACCCTGAGTTATGCCTTCCAAAATATCCCCCACAGAGAACAGCAGAAAATTGAGAGTGTCAGAAAAAACTGACAGTTGGAACTTTAAATTACTCCCAAATCCTCATTTTTAATTTTTTTGGCATGCAGCACCGAGCGACAGTTCTACCTGTCCATGCCAAATTTCAGCTTGGTACCTCCAATAGTTTTTGAAGTGTAGCCCCATAAACACCATGCCCCCCCACCCCCCCCCCCCCCCTCAGGAGTTCTCTATGGAGTTCTCTATGGGAGGATGCCGTTTTTTTTAAGTCAGCCTTAATTTAAGTGCACGGACTGGGTAATAATAAATGGGTTCCAATTAATAGATCTACAATAAAAAGGTTGACAGTGTAGACAAAAACTTGTAGACAGGTACAAAAGGACGACATGGATGAAGATCGACAGGTACAAAATGGACAGTTTAGTGCCCTAAGTCCCTCTCTCCAGTGAGCAAGCATGTGAATGAGTATTTTCTTATCTATATGTGATATTTCTGCAATGGGGAACCTCTGAAGTAATTGATCCTCCCTGGACAGGCAGTATATTGAGAAGATATTCACTACTCATGGAGGAGATCACATGGTCTGGAAGCTGCCTCCTGTTTGTGTCGCAATAAAACCAATATCATTATCATGCAACATAGGTTCAACCAGAGATAGTAACAGAAGTTTTGGGGCAGGACAAAATGTGAGTTTCCCGTATCAAACTATTTTATATTAATAAACGATATTTGCTCATTTGGTACCATTTGCATCAGTAATATGGTTTCATTGGAATTGTTGTCTTACTGATGATTACTGTCCCCCAGTCTTTTCTTCTAATAGTACCAGCAGCCCTACCATCCTCTGTGTGTGTCACCAGCACCATCGCCTTGGCGAGTCTCTAGCCCATCCCCCCTATGTGATTTTCCAGAGCCATCCCCTACTACTCTCCAGCACCATCCTTCTGTGTCTCCCCAGCGCCATCATCCTGCATCTCCTCAGCACCATCCTCCAGCCCTGGTGCAGAATAGCTCCCCTCCCCCACAGACAGATTATCATGTCCCTCCTAGTACAGTATAACCCCCCACCAGATAGATCATCATCT
This sequence comes from Taudactylus pleione, assembly GCA_031769625.1. NCBI lineage: Eukaryota > Metazoa > Chordata > Amphibia > Anura > Myobatrachidae > Taudactylus > Taudactylus pleione. Next base: position 11,017,650 of record JAUIMM010000010.1, read on the forward strand.
CCCCTGACACCCTAGTACAGCAGATCCCCCTCAGACAGATTACAATATGCCACAAAGCAGTTGATGACAGGGAGTGGTAGAGGGTGACAGGCAGAAGGTAACAGGAAAGGGCAGTGGCTGATAGGGAGAAGATGACAAGAAGGGGCAGAGGGCTCCGGGGAGAGGGTGATAGGGAGAAGCAGTGGGTGACACGTAGAAGCAGTGGGTGACAGAGGGAGGTAGAGGGTGACAGAGATTGGGTAAAAGGAAGAAGGTGATGGTGAGTAGATGACGGGGAGAGGCAGAGAGTGATAGGCAGAGGGTGACAGTGGATGCAAGGGAGAGGTAGAGGGTGATAGGCAGTGGGTGGCAGCTTGGTATACGGTTAGTTTGGAAAGTTTGGGTGCACTTTTATTCAGTGTATAACTGTTTAAATAAAAAATGAATTTTTGAAAGAGCAAAACATTTTCTAATTCATAGATTGGGCTAGTGCATAGAAAAAAATCAAAACATAATAACAGATAAAAAAAAAAAAAAATTAGCAACAACTATTAAAGTTTTACTAGCACTCATAGTACTGTTTGGTTAGATGTAATAAGTTACCATAGCACTATTATTATAGAACCAACAAATGCATCCCCCCTTATGTATAAACAACTCTATGTGTACACAGCCTCTGCCGCTTGGTGTGATACTTCCTCCTCCCCTCTCTCCCCCCCCCCTCCCCCACTCCCCCCTCCAGCCTGAGGGCACACTCAAACACTATATATCACTCCTATATATCCATTGCACACAGGGGCAAACGCAGGATTTTTAAGTTTCTAGTATATATATATGTATATATATATATATATATATATATATATACAGGTTGAGTCTCCCATATCCAAATATTACGGAATATTCCGAAATACGGATTATATTTAGCTTGACTGAGATAGTGAAACCTTTGATTTTTGATGGTTCAATGTACACAAATTTGTTTAAAGGCACAAAATTATTACAAATAAAACATAAAATGACCTATAGGCTGTGTGTATAAGGTGTATATGAAACATAAATAAATTTGATGTATGAACACAAACTTTGTTTGAGCCACAAAATTATTGAAAATATTGTATAAAATGAGCTTCAGGATGTGTTTATAAGGTGTATATGAACCATAAATGCATTCTGTGTTTAGATTTGGGTCCTATTCCTAAGACATTTCAATATGGTAAGCAATTATTCCAAAATACAGAATATTCTGATATCCAAAATACCCATGGTCCCAAGCATTTTGGATATGGGAGACTCAACCTATATATATGCATATATATATATATGTATGCAGTAAATGCACTTGCATATATATATATTCTCACCTCTTCACCTTGACAAAGGGGCGCCTAAGCCCCGAAACGTCGGATGTCATAGTGATGTGATGAATACAATTTTTCTACATTGAAATTACACCAAGTGCCGCTGCTTGTTTGTATAGAAGTGTTTTACATTTTGCCACAAGGCATCGGTGGACAGTATAGTGGTCGTTGGAGTGCAGGACTGTTGGTTTTATACAGTATATATATATATTAGGGATATGCAGGCTCGGTTCTACTCGGTTCCGTTCGGTTTTTTTATCGAATCTTATTGGCTATCCAAAACTCGTGACAACTGATACCCAATAAAAACCGAACGGAACCGAGTAGAACCGAGCCTGCACATCCCTAATATATATATATATATATATATATATATATATAGGAACACAATAATCCAACACTCATGTAACCCAATTGTTTATCTACCTGCGTGCCACTGCAACATTTGTATATATCTGTCCCATGAAGACTAGTGTCCAAATAAGAAGCATGGCACTGCAGGAATTTATGAAAATATAAATTTTTTTATTTTATAAGTGATACATCCTAATCCTCGCTAAGTCAACGTTTTCAGGCCTCACTGGGCCCGGTCATCAGTACTGAGGAGATTTAAGTATAGAAACCATGAAACACCCAGGTAAAAAGCAAAAATCACCGTGGAAAGCTTACCTTAAATCACCATCGTAGAAATGAAACTGCCTGTGTCGGAAGACGAGGGGAGGCATCCAGCTGGCAAGCATTGAAGATCTAACGACGTCACCACTGTGTCGTCAGCGTTTGCCACGGTAACCAAGGACGCTGTCTCGGGCTCCGGCACTGACTGAAAAAACGCCAAAGTGAATTGTAGAGGCATAACAGAAATGAGACTGAAAAGAATCGCTGAAAAGAAAGGAAACAGAAAAAAATCCATAATGATGGACTAAAAGAAGCAGTGTAAGAAATACAGAAGAGAGAAAAATACATGCAGCAACACAAAAAGAATATCAAGTAATAAATAAGTGATAGTATCAAAACTACAAATTCTCATTGACAGTATGGATAAATCCATCAGGGATATAACATAAATGTAAAACAGGCTGAAAAAAATATATGAAAAACCAAGAAACAGAGATGTCAGCTAACACCTAAGAAAGAAAAAAGAAAAGAAAAGTACATGTAAAAATATATATAAAAAATTTTGTCAAGATGAGGCTGAAAAAGATAAAAATACAAAATTCAAGTGTTTTGCAGAAAAATACTGAGCGTTCCAATTAAGGATACTGCAGAAGTGTATTATTCAGGTCTGATAAGTATGCTTAAAGAGCATTCCAATTAATCGTCTCATTCAAGCCGTTTGGCTGCAAAGTGTCCAGTTTATAAATCCATTGTGAATCCACCTTTAAAAGGGCTGCATGTTTATCACCCCCTCTTGGCATCGAATGAAGGTGGTCAATTATTTGGTAGCATAGTGTTGTCAAAGGATGGTTATGTTGTCGATAGTGTCTAGCCACAGGTTGGGCAATGTCGCTGCCAGCTAGGGCTTTGGATATGGCAGAGCGGTGTAACGCCATTCTCTCCTTGAACATTCTGCTTGTCATCGCAACGTAAAATATGCCACATGGGCAAGTGATATAATAAACTACAAATTTCGAAGAGCAGTTCAAAACTTGCCGTATCTCATAACTAACATCTTTACGTGGATGCTTGAAAGTTGCTCCCCAGTGATAAGGTAGTTGCAAGTAGTACAGGAAGGGCAGCGGTAGCAGCCAGGTTTCTTAATTTGCCCAAAAAGACCCACTTTAGGTTTATAATCAGTAATGTCAGCTCTGACAAAGTGGTCACGTAAGTTTCTCCCCCGTTTGTAACAAGTCATTGTTTTAGTGTGTCTAAGATCAGGCAAGCTAGGGTCTGTAGTAATAATGGGCCACAAGGCCTTGCTAGCTCGGGGAATAATCGGGCTTGCTGTGGAAAATCTGGTGGACCAAATGAACCTATTGTCATCAGGCTGCAATTTCCTTGGTTGAAGTAAAGATGATCTAGTGGCTGCAAGAACGTTTTCTTTAGTAGCGGTAAGATGTGGAAACTGTAGCCGAATTCTTTAAATTTGTTGACCACAAAGTCAATGGATTCTGGTAGGTGATTGATATCGCTGATAATGTGCACCACCCTCAGCATCTGTGAATAAGGTAGTCCAGTTTTCAACGCTTTCGGGTGGTGGCTGTTAGCCTCTAGCAGGGTATTCCTGTCTGTAGGTTTTAAGGATACTGAATTTAAACCTCTATACGCTCCTGCCTATACCTTCTAAAACCTGCCTATACCTTATAAATCCTGCCTTTACCTTCTAGGTTTTGACGCTATTTGCGTACGCAGTCATACAGTAAATAAATGCCTTCAGACCTTGAACATGTATTTCCAAAGCACAAAGTATTATTCAAGTAAAGTACAATTAGTTACACGCTGTGATCTAAGTACAATTTACAAAGAAATTATACAGACCCAAGATACAGTTATACATACGCACACGCACTGGGACCAGTTACCGGCATCCATAAGAAACCTCCATCAACAGCATCAGCATGAAGACTCCAGATTGGGGTCAGAACACACATATATATACCCTTACAGAACTAGACAATACAATAGAGAAGTTTTACATGGTTTCATTGGTTCCCAGTGCGGGTGCATCTGTTACAGGATATTTAACAGGTTGATTCAAATGGACACAGACCAGCCTCCAACAGCCTTTGTCTCTGTTTTCCCCCTGCAAGCAAATCTGGGCTGTTAATTTTACAAAGTACATTTTGGTGTTTTAACTCTCTACGGTCCATAAGTTGAGAATGCATGTTGCGATGTTCACACCGATGATACCGGAAAGCTGTTGAGAAAGAGTAGATCAGTACAATACCAAACACGGCTTACTTATCACGTATTAAACCTTAGACACCAAATAGCCTTTATTTCACAGCATTTGTAATAAATGAATAAAACTTGAATCTTATGCTTTAAAGCTATGGAACCTTTTATGTGAATGTGCAATGTGTAAGTATTCGGGGTTTGAGAAAAGACGCTAGATAACTTGGGGCAGATGCGTGCGCACTAAGCTAATAAACAGCGTGCGTTATGTTAACAGCGCAACTGTACGTAATGTGCGGTGTTTATGCATGTGAGTCTATTTATGATGGATTTAATATATTGTGACACAGTTAGGTTAGGGGGTCCCTCTCCTGGGTAGAGGACTCCTTCCTTACACACACACACAGCAGCAGGGTAGCAGCACACCAGTCTGGATGCAAGTACAAGCTGGTCGGCGCCAGTCTTTATTGTACAATGTCAGAAACATAAAGAAAACATAAATATAAATCCTAGCCCTGTCGGGGCACTAACTTCACAGGTAGTTCCCTCACTACCAGAACCTGGCAGGGCCTAATGCACTCGCCAGCAACAAAAGCACAGCACAACACTCACGGTTAGGTTTCCAAGTGTCTCTGAGCAAACTCCCTGCCTGCTCTCCCAGGTGAGACAATCAGCCCTAAACAAACTAGGCTTATATTGGCCACTCTCAGGTGGAAAACGAACAATCCTGTTACCAGGCTGCGAGAACCAAAACCTGGAGTGACCGTGGGTGGAGCCCTCCCTCTCCTCTCACCCACAACCCCCAGGTGCCAAACCGGCTTTTCAAAAAGCCGAAACTCAAGCCTGCTACACTGCAGACTTTCTCCTGGGGGTTTAAAACACAAAAGACAGGAATCTGGGACAAATGTACCTGCCACAGACCACTTTACCAGTGATCCTATCACATATCCCCCCCCTTTGTTTCGACCTGTGGGGCGGAACAACTGAAGCCCCCAAACAATGAACGCGTGACAACGTGTCAGCATTGGCCAGCTGGCTTCCTGGCCTGTGTTCCACTGAAAATGTAAAAGTTTGTAACGCCAAGAACCATCTTGTAATTCTCGCATTACTGTCCTTATTTTCAGACATCCACTTCAGAGGGGCATGGTCAGTGATCAATTTGAACTTTCTTCCGACCAAGTAGTACCTGAGAGCCTCTAACGCCCACTTTATGGCCAACGCCTCCTTCTCCACTGTGGCATAGTTTCTCTCATGTACATTCAACTTTCTGCTAAGATAGAAAATAGGGTGTTCCTCACCCTCCTTGTTCTGGGACAGGACCGCTCCTATACCTACTTCTGATGCATCGGTTTGTACTATGAATTCCCTTTCAAAATTAGGAGTCATCAGGACTGGTTGGGAACACAACGCTACTTTCAACTCCTGAAAAGCTTTCTCTGCCTCGGGACTCCATTCTACAATGACTTTTTGTTTGCCTTTGGTCAGGTCAGTCAGTGGGACTGCCATGGTGGCAAAGTTGGGTATAAACCTCCTGTAGTACCCCGTAATTCCCAAGAAGGCTCTCACCTGCTTCTTATTCAGAGGCCGTGGCCAGTTTTGTATGGCATCAACTTTATTGAGCTGAGGCTTTATCAGGCCTCTGCCAATGGTGTATCCCAGATATTTTACTTCCTCCATGCCTAGACAACACTTTTTTGGGTTGGCTGTCAAACCTGCCTTATAGATGGAGTCCAACACTGCTTGCACCCTGGGTAAGTGAGACTGCCAATCAGGACTATGAATGACCACGTCATCCAGATAAGCAGCCGCTTACCGTCTATGGGGCCTTAGAACCCTGTCCATCATTCTTTGGAAGGTAGCAGGTGCCCCATGTAGCCCGAAGGGCAACATCTTGTACTGAAACAAGCCCTCTGGCACTGAAAAAGCTGTTTTTTGTTTGGCGCTCTCGGTTAACGGTACTTGCCAATACCCTTTGGTTAGGTCAAGAGTGGTTAAATACCTGGCCGTCCCTAGTCTCTCAATCAGTTCATCCACTCTTGGCATCGGGTAGGCATCGAATTTTGAAACACTGTTCAACTTTCGGAAGTCATTGCAGAAACGCACACTCCCGTCGGGCTTTGGAATCAACACAATGGGACTTGACCATTCACTATGTAATTCTTCAATAACCCCTAACTCTAGCATATTTTTAATTTCTTTCGACACCGATTCTCTTTGTGCTTCTGGTAACCTATAGGGCTTTAGATTAACTTTAACCCCTGGGTCAGTGATGATGTCATGTTTAATGACCGAGGTTTTCCCAGGTACGTCCGAGAACAGCACCCTATTTCTAATCAGAAACTCCTTGACCTCTTGTTGTTGAATTGCCGACAGGGTTTTTGCCACTGTCACTTCGGGAACTAAGGGCCCTGGACTTACTGGAGGGTCTCGGACGGCCGACAGTACCGTTCTATCTTTCCAGGGCTTTAACAGATGTATATGGTATATCTGTTCCGGCTTTCTTTTCCCCGGCTGGTAAACTTTGTAATTGACCTGCCCCACTCTTTCTAAGATTTCAAAGGGCCCTTGCCATTTAGCCAAAAGTTTATTTTCCACAGTGGGAACCAATACTAACACTCTGTCCCCAGGAGCAAAGCTGCGTAACCGAGCATTGCGGTTGTATACCCTCTGCTGTGCCTGTTGAGCCTGTTCCAGGTGCTCTCTCACTATCGGCACTACCGCAGCAATTCTCTCCTGCATTTGAGAAACATACTCAATCACCATTTTGTAAGGACTAGACTGCCCCTCCCATGTCTCTTTGGCAATGTCTAGTAACCCCCTTAGGTGTCTCCCATACAACAAGTCGAAGGGTGAAAACCCGGTGGAGGACTGGGGAACTTCTCTTATGGCCAACAATAAATATGGCAATAAGTAGTCCCAATCCCTACCATCCTTGTCGACCACTTTCCTAAGCATGTGTTTTAACGTCTTGTTAAACCTCTCGACCAGCCCATCAGTTTGGGGGTGATAAACCGAAGTTCTTAACTGTTCGATTTTGAACAGGCGGCATAACTCTTTCATGACTTTGGACATAAACGGTGTACCCTGGTCAGTTAGTATCTCCTTAGGTATACCCAGCCTGCTAAAGACATGAACTAGCTCTCTGGCAATGGTCTTGGTTGACGTATTGCGCAACGGGATCGCTTCCGGGTACCTGGTAGCGTAATCCATTATGACCAGAATATACTGGTGTCCCCTGGCAGACTTCATTAAGGGTCCAACCAAATCCATTGCTATTCTTTCAAACGGCACCTCTATGATAGGCAATGGAACTAGTGGACCCTTAAAATGTGGCCTGGGAGCATGATACTGACACTCAGGGCAGGATGCGCAAAAGTCAGATACCTCTTTATGAAGCCCGGGCTAGAAAAACCTCTGCATTATTCGCTCAGTGGTTTTCTCTACCCCTAGATGGCCTGCCGTTATATGACCATGGGCCAGATCCAACACTGTTCTTCTGTAATCTTTGGGAACTATTAGTTGTTCCACAACATCTTCCCCCTTCTTAGTCACCTGATATAACAAATCCTGACACATTGCCATGTGGGGATAGGACAAAGGACTATCAGGGTCTACGGGTTTACCATCAACTACTTTTACATTCTCCCTGGCTTTTACCAAAGTAGGGTCATTCAACTGCTCGACGGCAAAGACCTCTCTTCTGACCTCTAAATCAGGCAGATGATCACCTGGCCCAACAACACTTCCTACCTCAATGGGAGGCACATCAGTTGGCGGGCCACCGTCACGTTCCGCATTCTCTAGTTCGCCAACCATAGTAGAAAAAGGGAATAACTCTGACTCAGAAGAAACTCCCTCCTCCACTACATCGACAACCTTCTCAAATGGATTGGGGTTGTTCACCTCTGGAACAAAACGGCTTTCCCACAACTTCCAGAAGTAAGCAAAGTCTCTCCCCAATATTGCATCGTACACCAGACCATGCACCAATCCCACAGAAACTATAGCAGAGCCACATGCTGTCTCGATGTTCACCTCGGCCGTAACATAATATCGAGTATCCCCATGTATGCAGGTCACACCAACAATTTTCCCTGTATGCCTCAAGGGGTTCACCAGCTCAGCTTTTATAAGTGTCACCAAGCTACCAGAGTCTAACAGTGCCTCTACTCGGTTGCCATCTACAGTGAGTACACACATGTGCTTTATCAGTCTCAGCCTGCCGGTCAGCCATCTGTGCAAAAAAAGACCCCCTGCGGTAGACATGAGCAGTATCACATTGCATAGGTTCAGTTGTAAGTGCACAATTAGCGGCAATATGGCCGAAGCCACCACATCGGAAACACTGAGTCATATTAATGTCTAGTCGTTTACGGGGCAAGAACCTTCCCGGCCTGGCAGGCCTGTCTCCAGGTTCTACACCCTCAGTCTTAGGTACATTCCACCGCCCAGCACCCTTCTCCCCTGGAACAGTCTTACCAGTGTCTCTGGGAGTTCGCCGGTGCGCCATCGGAGCTCGGGGGGGCATACTCATCAGCTCCTCAGCCGCCACGTACCTCTCCACCAGCTCGACCAACTGGTCCGCGGACTTAGGGTCTGCATGGCTCACCCACTTGCGCAGAGTCACAGGTAATGATCTCAGGTACCGGTCCATCACGACCCTTTCCACGATCTGTGGTCCCGTCAGCGTCTCGGGCTGTAGCCATTTTGAGGACAGATGGACGAGGTCATGCATCTGTGAACGTGGAGGCTTGTCCTTATGGAACTCCCAGCGGTGGACCCGTTGGACACGAACAAAGGTGGTGACTCCCAAGCGAGTTAGGATCTCCTGTTTTAGTTTTTTATAGTCCTTGGCATCAGCCAGGCATAAGTCAAAATATGCTTTTTGTGGCTCCCCAGACAAAAAAGGTGCCACCAGACTTGCCCACTGCTCCTTGGGCCAACTCTCCCTTTCGGCCGTTCTTTCAAATGCGGCGAGATAGGCCTCCACATCATCGCCCGAAGTCATCTTTTGGAGGAAGTGACTGGCTCGTACGGAGTGAGTGGTGGTGGGAGGACCAGTATTAACATCTCTGGGACGGGCGACCAGGTGCTGTACCACCTCTCTTATGGCCTGGCGGGTTTCCTCAATGGCGACCTGTTGTTGCCTCTGGGCTGTCTCCAAGGCCAACAGTTGCACCCTGGTGGATTCCTGCTGAGCCCTGGTAGATTCCTGCTGAGCTGCTGTAGCTTCCTGCTGAGCCCTGGCAGATTCCTGCTGAAGTTTGTTTGTCTCCTGCTGAGCTGCTGTAGCTTGGAGCAAGGCTTTAATAATGTCCTCCATTTTATCCCGGGGTGTAGGTTGGAAGCTGAACCTTGCCTCTCTGAGCATTGGCTGACGCCTCCTCTATGGGACTCCTCTTGCTGCAACTTCAGTGTGTGTGGGTGCCCGCATTCTCCACCATATTGTGACACAGTTAGGTTAGGGGTCCCTCTCCTGGGTAGAGGACTCCTTCCTTACACACACACACACACACACACAGCAGCAGGGAAGCAGCACACCAGTCTGGATGCAAGTACAAGCTGGTCGGCGCCAGTCTTTATTGTACAATGTCAGAAACATAAAGAAAACATAAATATAAATCCTAGCCCTGTCGGGGCACTAACTTCACAGGTAGTTCCCTCACTACCAGAACCTGGCAGGGCCTAATGCCCTCGCCAGCAACAAAAGCACAGCACAACACTCATGGTTAGGTTTCCAAGTGTCTCTGTGCAAACTCCCTGCCTGCTCTCCCAGGTGAGACAATCAGCCCTAAACAAACTAGGCTTATATTGGCCACTCTCAGGTGGAAAACTAACAATCCTGTTACCAGGCTACGAGAACCAAAACCTGGAGTGGCCGTGGGTGGAGCCCTCCCTCTCCTCTCACCCACAACCCCCAGGTCCCAAACCGGCTTTTCAAAAAGCCGAAACTCAAGCCTGCTACACTGCAGACTTTCTCCTGGGGGTTTAAAACACAAAAGACAGGAATCTGGGACAAATGTACCTGCCACAGACCACTTTACCAGTGATCCTATCACATATCCCCCCCCTTTGTTTCGACCTGTGGGGCGGAACAACTGAAGCCCCCAAACAATGAACGCGTGACAACGTGTCAGCATTGGCCAGCTGGCTTCCTGGCCTGTGTTCCACTGAAAATGTAAAAGTTTGTAACGCCAAGAACCATCTTGTAATTCTCGCATTACTGTCCTTATTTTCAGACATCCACTTCAGAGGGGCATGGTCAGTGATCAATTTGAACTTTCTTCCGACCAAGTAGTACCTGAGAGCCTCTAACGCCCACTTTATGGCCAACGCCTCCTTCTCCACTGTGGCATAGTTTCTCTCATGTACATTCAACTTTCTGCTAAGATAGAAAATAGGGTGTTCCTCACCCTCCTTGTTCTGGGACAGGACCGCTCCTATACCTACTTCTGATGCATCGGTTTGTACTATGAATTCCCTTTCAAAATTAGGAGTCATCAGGACTGGTTGGGAACACAACGCTACTTTCAACTCCTGAAAAGCTTTCTCTGCCTCGGGACTCCATTCTACAATGACTTTTTGTTTGCCTTTGGTCAGGTCAGTCAGTGGGACTGCCATGGTGGCAAAGTTGGGTATAAACCTCCTGTAGTACCCCGTAATTCCCAAGAAGGCTCTCACCTGCTTCTTATTCAGAGGCCGTGGCCAGTTTTGTATGGCATCAACTTTATTGAGCTGAGGCTTTATCAGGCCTCTGCCAATGGTGTATCCCAGATATTTTACTTCCTCCATGCCTAGACAACACTTTTTTGGGTTGGCTGTCAAACCTGCCTTATAGATGGAGTCCAACACTGCTTGCACCCTGGGTAAGTGAGACTGCCAATCAGGACTATGAATGACCACGTCATCCAGATAAGCAGCCGCTTACCGTCTATGGGGCCTTAGAACCCTGTCCATCATTCTTTGGAAGGTAGCAGGTGCCCCATGTAGCCCGAAGGGCAACATCTTGTACTGAAACAAGCCCTCTGGCACTGAAAAAGCTGTTTTTTGTTTGGCGCTCTCGGTTAACGGTACTTGCCAATACCCTTTGGTTAGGTCAAGAGTGGTTAAATACCTGGCCGTCCCTAGTCTCTCAATCAGTTCATCCACTCTTGGCATCGGGTAGGCATCGAATTTTGAAACACTGTTCAACTTTCGGAAGTCATTGCAGAAACGCACACTCCCGTCGGGCTTTGGAATCAACACAATGGGACTTGACCATTCACTATGTAATTCTTCAATAACCCCTAACTCTAGCATATTTTTAATTTCTTTCGACACCGATTCTCTTTGTGCTTCTGGTAACCTATAGGGCTTTAGATTAACTTTAACCCCTGGGTCAGTGATGATGTCATGTTTAATGACCGAGGTTTTCCCAGGTACGTCCGAGAACAGCACCCTATTTCTAATCAGAAACTCCTTGACCTCTTGTTGTTGAATTGCCGACAGGGTTTTTGCCACTGTCACTTCGGGAACTAAGGGCCCTGGACTTACTGGAGGGTCTCGGACGGCCGACAGTACCGTTCTATCTTTCCAGGGCTTTAACAGATGTATATGGTATATCTGTTCCGGCTTTCTTTTCCCCGGCTGGTAAACTTTGTAATTGACCTGCCCCACTCTTTCTAAGATTTCAAAGGGCCCTTGCCATTTAGCCAAAAGTTTATTTTCCACAGTGGGAACCAATACTAACACTCTGTCCCCAGGAGCAAAGCTGCGTAACCGAGCATTGCGGTTGTATACCCTCTGCTGTGCCTGTTGAGCCTGTTCCAGGTGCTCTCTCACTATCGGCACTACCGCAGCAATTCTCTCCTGCATTTGAGAAACATACTCAATCACCATTTTGTAAGGACTAGACTGCCCCTCCCATGTCTCTTTGGCAATGTCTAGTAACCCCCTTAGGTGTCTCCCATACAACAAGTCGAAGGGTGAAAACCCGGTGGAGGACTGGGGAACTTCTCTTATGGCCAACAATAAATATGGCAATAAGTAGTCCCAATCCCTACCATCCTTGTCGACCACTTTCCTAAGCATGTGTTTTAACGTCTTGTTAAACCTCTCGACCAGCCCATCGGTTTGGGGGTGATAAACCGAAGTTCTTAACTGTTCGATTTTGAACAGGCGGCATAACTCTTTCATGACTTTGGACATAAACGGTGTACCCTGGTCAGTTAGTATCTCCTTAGGTATACCCAGCCTGCTAAAGACATGAACTAGCTCTCTGGCAATGGTCTTGGTTGACGTATTGCGCAACGGGATCGCTTCCGGGTACCTGGTAGCGTAATCCATTATGACCAGAATATACTGGTGTCCCCTGGCAGACTTCATTAAGGGTCCAACCAAATCCATTGCTATTCTTTCAAACGGCACCTCTATGATAGGCAATGGAACTAGTGGACCCTTAAAATGTGGCCTGGGAGCATGATACTGACACTCAGGGCAGGATGCGCAAAAGTCAGATACCTCTTTATGAAGCCCGGGCTAGAAAAACCTCTGCATTATTCGCTCAGTGGTTTTCTCTACCCCTAGATGGCCTGCCGTTATATGACCATGGGCCAGATCCAACACTGTTCTTCTGTAATCTTTGGGAACTATTAGTTGTTCCACAACATCTTCCCCCTTCTTAGTCACCTGATATAACAAATCCTGACACATTGCCATGTGGGGATAGGACAAAGGACTATCAGGGTCTACGGGTTTACCATCAACTACTTTTACATTCTCCCTGGCTTTTACCAAAGTAGGGTCATTCAACTGCTCGACGGCAAAGACCTCTCTTCTGACCTCTAAATCAGGCAGATGATCACCTGGCCCAACAACACTTCCTACCTCAATGGGAGGCACATCAGTTGGCGGGCCACAGTCACGTTCCGCATTCTCTAGTTCGCCAACCATAGTAGAAAAAGGGAATAACTCTGACTCAGAAGAAACTCCCTCCTCCACTACATCGACAACCTTCTCAAATGGATTGGGGTTGTTCACCTCTGGAACAAAACGGCTTTCCCACAACTTCCAGAAGTAAGCAAAGTCTCTCCCCAATATTGCATCGTACACCAGACCATGCACCAATCCCACAGAAACTATAGCAGAGCCACATGCTGTCTCGATGTTCACCTCGGCCGTAACATAATATCGAGTATCCCCATGTATGCAGGTCACACCAACAATTTTCCCTGTATGCCTCAAGGGGTTCACCAGCTCAGCTTTTATAAGTGTCACCAAGCTACCAGAGTCTAACAGTGCCTCTACTCGGTTGCCATCTACAGTGAGTACACACATGTGCTTTATCAGTCTCAGCCTGCCGGTCAGCCGTACAGGCTATCTGTGCAAAAAAAGACCCCCTGCGGTAGACATGAGCAGTATCACATTGCATAGGTTCAGTTGTAAGTGCACAATTAGCGGCAATATGGCCGAAGCCACCACATCGGAAACACTGAGTCATATTAATGTCTAGTCGTTTACGGGGCAAGAACCTTCCCGGCCTGGCAGGCCTGTCTCCAGGTTCTACACCCTCAGTCTTAGGTACATTCCACTGCCCAGCACCCTTCTCCCCTGGAACAGTCTTACCAGTGTCTCTGGGAGTTCGCCGGTGCGCCATCGGAGCTCGGGGGGGCATACTCATCAGCTCCTCAGCCGCCACGTACCTCTCCATCAGCTCGACCAACTGGTCCGCGGACTTAGGGTCTGCATGGCTCACCCACTTGCGCAGAGTCACAGGTAATGATCTCAGGTACCGGTCCATCACGACCCTTTCCACGATCTGTGGTCCCGTCAGCGTCTCGGGCTGTAGCCATTTTGAGGACAGATGGACGAGGTCATGCATCTGTGAACGTGGAGGCTTGTCCTTATGGAACTCCCAGCGGTGGACCCGTTGGACACGAACAAAGGTGGTGACTCCCAAGCGAGTTAGGATCTCCTGTTTTAGTTTTTTATAGTCCTTGGCATCAGCCAGGCATAAGTCAAAATATGCTTTTTGTGGCTCCCCAGACAAAAAAGGTGCCACCAGACTTGCCCACTGCTCCTTGGGCCAACTCTCCCTTTCGACCGTTCTTTCAAATGCGGCGAGATAGGCCTCCACATCGTCGCCCGAAGTCATCTTTTGGAGGAAGTGACTGGCTCGTATGGAGTGAGTGGTGGTGGGAGGACCAGTATTAACATCTCTGGGCCGGGCGACCAGGTGCTGTACCACCTCTCTTATGGCCTGGCGGGTTTCCTCAATGGCGACCTGTTGTTGCCTCTGGGCTGTCTCCAAGGCCAACAGTTGCACCCTGGTGGATTCCTGCTGAGCCCTGGTAGATTCCTGCTGAGCTGCTGTAGCTTCCTGCTGAGCCCTGGCAGATTCCTGCTGAAGTTTGTTTGTCTCCTGCTGAGCTGCTGTAGCTTGGAGCAAGGCTTTAATAATGTCCTCCATTTTATCCCGGGGTGTAGGTTGGAAGCTGAACCTTGCCTCTCTGAGCATTGGCTGACGCCTCCTCTATGGGACTCCTCTTGCTGCAACTTCAGTGTGTGTGGGTGCCCGCATTCTCCACCATATTGTGACACAGTTAGGTTAGGGGTCCCTCTCCTGGGTAGAGGACTCCTTCCTTACACACACACACACACACACAGCAGCAGGGAAGCAGCACACCAGTCTGGATGCAAGTACAAGCTGGTCGGCGCCAGTCTTTATTGTACAATGTCAGAAACATAAAGAAAACATAAATATAAATCCTAGCCCTGTCGGGGCACTAACTTCACAGGTAGTTCCCTCACTACCAGAACCTGGCAGGGCCTAATGCCCTCGCCAGCAACAAAAGCACAGCACAACACTCATGGTTAGGTTTCCAAGTGTCTCTGTGCAAACTCCCTGCCTGCTCTCCCAGGTGAGACAATCAGCCCTAAACAAACTAGGCTTATATTGGCCACTCTCAGGTGGAAAACTAACAATCCTGTTACCAGGCTACGAGAACCAAAACCTGGAGTGGCCGTGGGTGGAGCCCTCCCTCTCCTCTCACCCACAACCCCCAGGTCCCAAACCGGCTTTTCAAAAAGCCGAAACTCAAGCCTGCTACACTGCAGACTTTCTCCTGGGGGTTTAAAACACAAAAGACAGGAATCTGGGACAAATGTACCTGCCACAGACCACTTTACCAGTGATCCTATCACAATATATATATATATATATATACACATATATATCATCCCTTACTAACATTTTTAAACTGCAATGCAATGTGTTATTAGTAATGAGATTCACTCTCAAACAGGGTGGAGACCCCCAGCCAATTGCTGGTGCCATATTGTCTGACAGTGAGTTTAAACAGTTCTTTTCATGCAGATTTCTTACCATTGTTCATTCAGTCAAATTCAAGTGTCTGGGCCATATTACAATTGCCACAGCTACGCCTGTCCACATGTGGGGTCTCTCCATTTACATGCAAAAAAAACAACAGTTCCTGGTGTATTGTCTTTTCTAATTACTTTTCTCAGGAAGCTGTTTTTCTAGTTGTTTTGGTATTTTTTCTATGCAAGGTTGTCCCCAGTACCAAAAACATTGCCATCTGTACTTAGCTCGTGAGTTGTAACTTAAAATGGCGCTGGGAGATCAGTCGCAAAATGGCGTCTTGCAGATTCTTATTTTTAAGATGGATTCTGGTTGCCATTCGCAAGATGGCGTCGCTCCAAGCTAATTTTACACTGATTCTGTCTCAGCCACTAAACCAGCTTGGACAGTTTATAGAATACAGAGGTGAATAACTTCCCTTCTCGAAGATGGACTCTAACATCCAAAAAGGCGATGGAATACCGACTAGTTAGATATGTAAATTTGATGGGAGACGGTAGTTGGTTTATCTGTTCCATCATTTCACCAAATAATTTTTCATTCCCACTCCACAGCATGAAACAGTTGTCAATGTTGCGGATGTACCAGACAATGTATTTACTAAAATTAGTATTAGTAAAGAAAAATTCTTGCTCTTGCTTGAACATAAAAATTTTGGCCTAGGCTGGGACTACACTACTGCCCATGGCGCATCTTGCTATTTGTAGATAATAATACCCATCAAATAAGAAATAGTTGCGTGTCAGTACTAAACGCAATAGTTGTAAAAATAATTATTTGTCAAAGGAGAATGTTTCCTGTAGAGTGTAAATGAACTGTTGCATGGTATTCAAGCCTTCTGTATGTGGGATGGAAGTGTAACATCCATGGTACAAAGGAGAATGTTGTCATCTAATTCGGTAAACTGCGACAAGAAACTGAGAAATGAAATGGTATCCTTGATGTAAGGGTTTTGGGCTGTAACATGCGGTTGTAAAAGTGCATCCAAAACCTCTGCTACTGGCTGGAATAGGCCTCCCCTGGCTGAGACAATAGGTGTCCCAGGGGGGTTACTGAGATCTTTGTGGATTTTTGGTACGGTGTATAACACCGGTACTATAGGAAACTGGGGTAGTAGGGCTTTGCTGGTTTTAGAATCAATCAAAGAATTATTTACGGCTGCATGTAATATTTCTTGCACTTCCTTATAGAAACGCACTGTAGGATCAGCATTACATTTTGATAGGTGTCAACAGCTCAAAGTTTGCGTATAATTTCTGCTTTATATTTTACTCGGTCCTGTATGACCACACTTCCGCTCTTGACTGTGAGTCTTATAACTATAACAAAGATCTCAGTAACCCCCCTGGGACACCTATTGTCTCAGCCAGGGGAGGCATATTCCAACTAGTAGCAGAGCTTTTGGATGCACTTTTACAACCACATGTTACAGCACAACACACTTACCGCAAGGATACCATAGCATTTCTCAATTTCTTGTCGCAGTTTACCAATTTAGATGACAACATTCTCCTTTGTACCATGATTGTTAGTTCATTGTACACTTCCATCCCACATACAGAAGGCTTGAATACCATGCAACAGTTCATTTACAATCTACAGGAAACATTCTCCTTTGACAAAGAATTATTTTTACAACTTTTGCATGTAGTACTGACACGCAACTGTTTCTTATTTGATGGGGATTATTATCTCCAAACAGCAGGATGCACCATGGGCAGTAGTGTTGCCCCAGCCTATGCGAACATTTTTATGTTCAAGCAAGAGCAAGAATTTTTCTTTACTAATACTAATTTTAGTAAATACATTGTCTGGTACATCCGCAACATTGACAACTGTTTCATGCTGTGGAGCGGGGGTGAAAAATTATTTGGTGAAATGATGGAACAGATAAACCAACTACCGTCTCCCATCAAATTTACATATCTAACTAGTCGGGATTCCATCGCCTTTTTGGATGTTAGAGTCCATCTTCAAGAAGGGAACTTATTCACCTCTGTATTCTATAAACCTACAGACAGGAATACCCTGCTAGAGGCTAACAGCCACCACCCGAAGGCGTTAAAAACTGGACTACCTTATTCACAGATGCTGAGGGTGTCGCGCATTACCAGCAATATCAATCACCTACCAGACGCACTGGACATTGTGGTCAACAAATGTAAAGAATGCAGCTACAGTTGGCCACATCTTACTGCTACTTAAGAAAGAGTTCTTGCAGCCACTAGATCATCTTTACTTCAACCAAGGAAATTGCAGCCTGATGACAATAGGTTCATTTGGTCCACCAGATTTTCCACAGCAAGCCCGATTATTCCCCGAGCTAGCAAGGCCTTGTGGCCCATTATTACTACAGACCCTGGCTTGCCTGATCTTAGACACACTAAAACAATGACTTGTTACAAAAGGGGGAGGAACTTACGTGACCACCTTGTCAGAGCTGACATTACTGATTATAAACCTAAAGTGGGTCTCTTTGGGCAAATTAAGAAACCTGGCTGCTACCGCTGCCCTTCCTGTACTACTTGCAGCTACCTTATAACTGGGGAGCAACTTTCAAGCATCCACGTAAAGATGTTAGTTATGAGATATGGCAAGTTTTGAACTGCTCTTCGAAATTTGTAGTTTATTGTATCACTTGCCCATGTGGCATATTTTACGTTGCGATGACAAGCAGAATGTTCAAGGAGAGAATGACGTTACACCGCTCTGCCATATCCAAAGTCTTAGCTGGCAGCGACATTTGACCAACGTGTGGCTAGACACTATCGACAACATAACCATCCTTTGACAACACTACGCTACCAAATAATTGACCACCTTCATTCGATGCCAAGAGGGGGTGATAAACATGCGGCCCTTTTAAAGTTGTAATCGCGATGGATTTACAAACTGGACACTTTGCAGCCAAATGGCCTGAATGAGAAGATTAATTGGAATGCTCTTTAAGTATACTTATCAGACCTGAATACACTTCTGCAATATCCTTAATTGGAACGCTCAGTATTTTTCTGCATAGCATTTTTCTATTTAAATTTTGTATTTTTATCTTTTTCTGCCTCATCTTGACAACTTTTTTATATATATTTTCACCTGTACTTTTCTTTTCTTTTTTCTTTCTAAGGTGTTAGCTGACATCTCTATTTCTTGTTTTTTTCATATATTTTTTTTTTGTATATCCCTTATGGATTTATCCATACTTTCAATATGAGAATTTGCAGTTTGATACTATCACTTATTTTTTTACTTGATATTCTTTTTGTATCGCTGCATGTATTTTTCTCTCTTCTGTATTTCTTACACTGCTTGTTTTAGTTTATAATTTTTGTCTTTTTTTCCCTGAGTTTCCTTTCTTTTCAGTGATTCTTTTCAGTCTCATTTCTGTTATGCCTCTACAATTCACTTTGGTGCTTTTTCAGTCAGTTCCGGAGCCCAAGACAGCATCCCTGGTTACCGTGGCAACTGCTGACGACACAGTGGTGACGTCGTTGGATCTGCGATGCATGCCAGCTGGCAGTGCCAGAATAAGGTCCTCATGGGCCTGGAGCTGAAATCTATGAAGGGCCTTTTGTGTACTATGCAGGGGGTGTGACCAGTGATGTGGGGGTGTGGTCTGTGTCATGAGGTGTGGCTAGCACTATGGTGCATAGCTACCCACCTACATTAAACCATCTTCATCTCCCTCCACTCTTTGATTATATGAAGCATACACTACCTTTATTTATTTTTTTATTATTGCACACCCACACATATATATATACTGACAATAGCGTTACTAATACCCCTTTTAGACCAGAGCTAAAACCCGAGTTATTGCAGGGTTAACCAGGGTAGCTCCTTGGTGAAAAGGGGACAGGGTTGGATTCCTGGGTGGAGTGACCCGGTAATCCAACCCAGGTAAACTTGCAGGGTTTTACACGGGAATGACCCGTGAAACCCTGCAGTGTAAATGGCACAATCTGGGTCATGATGACCTGGAGCGCGCCGCATGCTTGCTGTTTGGCCGGCTTCAGTGGCGATTGGAGATTACATCAACTCCAAGCGTTGAACATGAAAATAGAAATTTTTTATTTAGCTCACATGTTCAAAAGTCAATAGTCCACGTTTCGCTCCAGCAGGACCTTTGTCAAGACACAAGTCATCCAAACAACTTCTGTGGTGGTTGTGCTGTTTGGATGCCTTGTGTCTTGACAAAGGTCCTGCTGGACCGAAACATCGACTATTGACTTTTGAACATGTGAGCTAAATAAAAAATTAATATTTTTTGCATTGAGAGTGCCCATCCATTTGCATGTCCTATATATATATATATATATATATATATAAAACAAACACTGTTGGCCGGCACTCCTATGAAGAATTAGCCATATGGCCCGGGTGCAAATCCTGGTAGCCCACAAGATGACCCCTTAAATCACATGCACAAAAAGGACAGCACTCCAGTATGTGTATATAGATAGATATAATATATATATAGATATAATATATATATATAATTATATATATATATAATATATATATATACATACACATACATACATATATATATATATACATATACACATACATATATATATATATATATATATATATATATATACACACACTGGAATACATATGACAGCGTGAGCCCGGCAGGGGTGAAAATCCTGATCGTCCTAGGTAAGCATTTCCTAACCTAATTTTACCCCCTAACCCTCCATTAGGGGTAACTAACCCTAACCTCCCCCCCAAGTGCCTAACACCTTTCCCCACTCTAAGTGCCTAAACCTAACCCCCCCCTTCCCCGCCGCCTAAACCTAAATCCCCCAGGGGGGTGCCTAACCCTAACCCCCCCTTCCACTAGCCTAAACCTAACCTCCCAGGGGGGTGCCAAACCGTAAGTCCCCCCGAGAACCCTAAACCTAACCCTCCCCGCCCCCAGCTCTCTGTGCCCAGCTTACCTTAAATCGGTAAGCCGGGTGTCGGGCTCCCGGCTCAGTGTATATAAATATATATATATATATATATATACACACAGACACACAGTATAAATACATATATAGTGTATATGTTTATAATATATACACAGTGTTTGTGTGTGTATATATATATACACACACAAATGCACAATTTGCATACATGGCCTTTTTATTTACAATATATACACACACATTAAATATATTTATAAACATATATTTTTTTATATATAATATTTTAATTATGTATATAATTGATATGCATACATATCAATACATATACTACTACACAGCAGCAGCCTGGCCATAAGGACTGAAAAGCAGCTCACCTTTTGGGGGACTTAAAAGATCACACCCAGTGCTGCTGCAGTCTCAGAGTCACCAGCTTAAACGGAGGAGCTGTGAGAATGTGACGGAGGTGGTGGTCGGTGCACAGCCTAGGACGGGCTGTGGGAGGACGCGGTGCAGTGGCAGCGGTGGGCGGCATCTATGTGACGTCATGCACAGTGACGTCACATGACGCGGAGGCTCCACCGCTGCCAAATAGCTGTTACTAGGGCTGGGAGGGCATTAGAAGCCCAGCCCTTCACAGCGCTCCATTATGTTTATTCAACGGAGGTCCATTGTCAAAGCCGTGCGCGGGGGGGTTTATATGCACGGCCGAGGGGGTGGGGGGGCGTGGTCGGCCAACTGGCTGCTGCAGACGGAATGAAACATTCCTTTCAACAGCAGCGCACACACGCATCATAAGGCTGTGGGCCTATTCTGATGGTGGGCCTGGAGCTGTAGCTCCATCAGCCCCATTATTAATCCGGCCCTGCCAGCTGGATGCCTCCCCTCGTCCTCCGGCACAGGCAGTTTAATTTCTACGATGGTGATTTAAGGTAAGCTTTCCACAGTGATTTTTGCTTTTTACCTGGGTGTTTCATGGTTTCTATACTTACATTTCCTCAGTCCTGATGACGGGGCCCTGTGAGGCCTGAAAACGTTGATTTAGCGAGGATTAGGATGTATCACTTATAAAATAAAATTTTTGATATTTTCATAAAGTCCTGCAGTGCTTCTTATTTGGACACTAATCTTCATGGGACAGATATATATATATATATATATATATATATATATATTGTGATAGAAGCACTGGTAAAGTGGTCAATGGCAGGTACATTTGTCCTAGGTTTTTGGCCTATGTGTTCTAAAAAACCCCAAGAGAAGTCTGTTTTGTAAGCAGTCCAGAGTATCGGCTTTTGGAAAAGTCGACTTGGGTCCTGGGGGTGTGGCTGTGAGAAGAGGGAGGGCTCCATCCACAGGCCACTGCAGATTTGGGCCTTTCAGCCTGGTAACAGGCTCATTAGGGCTTGCAGCTGGAAATGGCTAATATAAGCTGGGTTTGTTTGTGGCTGAGTGTCTCACACCTGGGAGAGCAGGCAGACTAATCTGTTCAGAGACACTTGGTGATAATCCTTGTTAGTACTGTGCACGTGTTTTGTTGGTGGTGAGGGCAATAGGCCCTACCATTATTATAGAAAGGGAATCTGCGTTGTAGCTAGTGCCCAGCCGGGCTAGGACTTATGTTTATGTTTTGTTTATGCTTTATATTCATTCGGCACAATAAAGACTGGCGCCGACCAGTTTGTACGAGAACCCCTGACTTGTATCCTGTTTCTACTGCTGCTGTGTGTGTAAAGAGGGAGTCCATCTACCCCAGGAGAGGGACCCCTATCCTGACTGTGTCACATTTGGTGGAGAATGCGGGCAATCACACGTTGAAATTGCAGCAAGGAAAAATTTTCGTTTAAAATTTAAAGGGACAGAAACCAATTCGTCATTGTGGATATAAAGTTGTGTCCTTTGAAGTCCATAGAGGTGGCATCCGCAGATGCTTAGGGAAGCCAGATTCTGCTTCCTACCTACACTCCAGGACAAAATGGAGGACATTGTTAAAGCCTTGTTCCAAGCTACGGCAGCTCAGCCAGAAGCTACCAGGGCTCAGCAGGAAGCTACCAGGGATCAGCAGGAATCCATCCAGGTGCAACTATTGGCCTTAGAGGCAGCCCAGAGGCAACAACCAGTCACCTTCGAGGAAACCCGCCAGGCCATAGCGGAAAACAGCCTTGGTTAGGTGAATTAATTAATTTGGAAATAAATGCTGTGACCTTTTATCAAAGCTGTTATGGTGTCCGTCTCTTTATTTAATAGATAAGTTAAGTGCTAAGTTAAGTAAGGATGTTTAAGATATTTAATTAGCAATAAGCCAATGGAGATCTTATATATTAGAAAGGGCATTACATGTGTGTGGCATAATGTATTAGGGCATTACTGATTTCACCTCCTCCCTGTTACCAACTGCTGTCACTCTCTCCCTGCTGTCACCTTCTCCCTGTCACCCAGTGCTATCACCCTCTCCCTGTCATCCAGTGATATCACCCTCTCCCTGTCACCCTCTCCCTGTCGTCACCCTCTATCTGTCACATACTGCTGTCACCCTCTCCCTGTCATCACCTCTTTCCCTGTGACCATCTCCCTGTCGTCACCCTCTCCATCATCACCCTCATTGTTACCCACTGATGTCACCCCCTCCCTGTTACCAACTACTGTCACTCTCTCCCTGTCACCTATTGCTGTCACCCACCTATTGCTGTCACCCAGTGCTGTCAGTCTCTCCCTATCGTCACCCAGTGCTGTCACCCTCTCCCTATCATCACACAGTGCTGTCACCCTCTCCCTGTCGTCACCCTGTGCCGTCATCCTTTCACTGTCACCAAGTGCTGTCACCCTCTCCCTGAATATGTATCTTTGGGTATAATTGTAGCTTAGCACCCAGGGTGGTCCTGCTGTATAAGGACTTCATACATATTCATGTGGGGCCTATGTGTTTTTTTTGCAAAGCATGAAAGCATAATTATTTTCACGTGGGGGCTGTGGTTTTTCTTATGCGTAGCCTACGGGGGTTATTCAATTAGATGCAGGGTATCCCCCTATGACTAATTACCGTTAAAAATCCCCACTGTGCGGGGAAAGGCTGTGCAATTAAATAGCCTTTTTCTGTCGCCGAAAAATCGGGATTATTTCACAAGGGGCGCCAAAATTTATATCTGCTTACCAAAAAAATTAGACTCGGGCCGGCACTGGGTGCCGAGCTGCAGTGGTGACACTGGTTCCCCATGCTCCTTCAGCTGAAGGACTCCAACTCCGCCTCCGAGTCCACCTCCCCCGCATAGCATAGGTAGGGCCCCGGCCATGCTGCTGCTGCTATACTGTGTGTGTGACCTCTCCCCGGGGTGTGACCAGTGCTAGCAGCAGCAGTTCAAACACAGAGCAGCAGGTTAATTCCAGGGCCTGGATATCGAGGGGACCCAGCCGATGGGCCCTAGACGGGAGCCTAGGCTGCCTAATGGTAAATCCGGCCCTGCATCTGATATATATATATATATATATATATATGTATATATATAAAATTATATATATATATATACATACATACATACGTAATTGCGTATATATACAGTATGGGATGTAGTCAGCATCCCGGTGTGTGGGATGCCAACAGCCGAAATACCAGTGCCGAAATCTTGACAGCGTTGGGATCCCGGCACCAGAATCCCGGCCACTGGCATCCCAAAAGTAAGTATTGGGTGTTAGGGGGGATTAGGTTTAGGGTGCGGGGAGGGGGAGGTTAGGTTTAGACTCTCGGGGGGAGGTTAGGTTTAGGCACTGGGGAGGCAGGGTTAGGTTTCGGGTGCAGGGAGAGGGAGGTTAGGTTTAGGAACATGGGGGGGAGGTTAGGGTTAGGCACCGGGGAGGGAGAGTTAGGGTTAGGGGTATGGTGAGACTGTCGGTATTCTGACCAGCGGCATCCTGGCTCCGGGATCTCATACCCAACCCATACATATATATACTGTATATATATATAAATAAATATATATATATATATATATATATTTCATTTAATAAGTGTATTGCCGGTCATTAGTAAGTATAAATATATATACAGTATAGTATCATGATTATTTGTATAAAAAGAAACCCACAGCATTATATAATGATACTATGTATGCATGCATGTGTTTATATTATATTTAAAGGTATATTTATTAGGAGTCCTCTATTAATTGGAGGGAAGGTTGGCTGAGGGGTTGGCCCTAAGGTGGCTGGTGCTTGTCCATTTATAAAAATGGTTTGAGGCTGCCAACTGACAGGTAACTTTTTAGCCAGTTTAGATGCCCAGAAGATCTGTAAAGCAGGATGCCCTGTATTCTGTGTAGAGCAAAGCTCCCATCGCTTCCCAGACCTGGCACATGCTACAAACACATGCCCCTGCTGCCCATGTCCCTTTGTGACATCACAGTGTGGGTGTGAGAGCGGATCATCTATCTCCTAGTTACACCACCAGAGAGTGACAGTAGCTGCTTAGTCTTAGTACCAGCAGTTACAGGCTCATGGAGCTGTCTCGTGTGCAGTGGTACTGCAAGCAAGTGGTCCTTTGGATGCCAGTGGTCCTCGTTACACTGGGAGTGTGCTGGGGCTACCACGTGTATGTGTCTGAGCTATGTATTGGTGAGTACTGTACTTTCTGCTGACCCTAAACTAACAAATGCCCTGTCACCCAGGAGGGGAATGCACATCAGGTCTTGTGTGATTGTACCAATCTTCTGTGTTACATATACATGTACATGTGTATGTATATATATATATATATGTATGACATAATATAAAGTGGGGCACTTCTTTATGATATAATATAAACTGGGGCACTTCTGTGTGACATTATATTATTTAGGTACTGTATGATATAATATAAACTGGGGCACTTCTGTGTGACATTATATTATTTAGGTACTGTATGATATAATATAAACTGGGGCACTTCTGTGTGATATAATATAAACTGGGGCACTTCTGTGTGATATAATATAAACTGGGGCACTTCTGTGTGACATTATATTATTTAGGTACTGTATGATATAATATAAACTGGGGCACTTCTGTGTGACATTATATTATTTAGGTACTGTATGATATAATATAAACTGGGGCACTTCTGTGTGATATAATATAAACTGGGGCACTTCTGTGTGACATTATATTATTTAGGTACTGTATGATATAATATAAACTGGGGCACTTCTGTGTGACATTATATTATTTAGGTACTGTATGATATAATATAAACTGGGGCACTTCTGTGTGATATAATATAAACTGGGGCACTTCTGTGTGACATTATATTATTTAGGTACTGTATGATATAATATAAACTGGGGCACTTCTGTGTGACATTATATTATTTAGGTACTGTATGATATAATATAAACTGGGGCACTTCTGTGTGACATTATATTATTTAGGTACTGTATGATATAATATAAACTGGGGCACTTCTGTGTGACATTATATTATTTAGGTACTGTATGATATAATATAAACTGGGGCACTTCTGTGTGACATTATATTATTTAGGTACTGTATGATATAATATAAACTGGGGCACTTCTGTGTGACATTATATTAATTAGTAACTGTATGAAAATCAGTTGAAAAATACACCAAGTAGGATTTTCATAACAGTGCGTTGCCTATTTTTCATGTGTTCACAAGTACAGGTGTTATAGATTGCATCAGATATTATGCAAGATGATATTATATACACTGGAAAGCTAGAAAGAAAAGCAATATATTTAGTAAAAGATGCAGACAGGATTGGTGCAGTTTAATGTTTTCAGCCCTTTAAATAGAAAGAAGCATGTAGAACCCAATTCAAATTCTCCTTCAAATATTGAGTCTCATACTAGTTCCAAATATATTTTTATATGAGCTATAGAAAATGAATCCGGATTTTTTAATTCTAAAGAAACCTTTCAAAAACAGCAAACAGTAATGTAAGCAAATTTATTTTTTATCTTTTACTGCAGAAACAATACAATCAGACACTGAAAGAGGTAAGTTCTTAAATAACTATTATTTATCTATAGCAGCCAGTGTTTTTAATGAGAATTTTTTAGAAAGTATTTTTTCTTTTTTTGTAATTATTTACAAAGTTGCTTAAGACAGAATGATGCTACAGTATTTATTGTGTAAAACAGTGGCTAACAACAAAAAGGGAAGTTTTTTTGCCCTTATATGGGGAAAAAAAATAAAAGTGTCTATGACTTATTAATGGCTAAGTAAACAAAGCAAAAACTTGTATACAAACATCAACAGATAACAGACAGTGGGATAGGTTTAAAGGGAGGACAAGTGTTCCAATTGTGAAGCGCAACGGAATATGTTGCGCTATATAAGAAACTGTTAATAAATAAATAAGTGCTTAGGGGGGATAGTACAGATATAGCCATGCTCATCTATGCTGCGAAGAGAGCGTATCGCGGCATGGATGGCGCAGCTAGTGTTCCCGCGTCTATGGCCACAGACTACAATGGGGAGAACGCTGACTGCGCCTAGTCGCGGCCTGGCAAACGCTGCGCTATGCCGGCTTGCATCGCGGCATGGATTGCGCAACTAGTGTGTCGACATCTATGGCCACAGGCTACAATGGGGAGAACGCCGGTCGCGCCTAGTCACAGCCCGGCGAATGCTGCGCTATGCCGCGATGCATGTGCCCGTATGCACACATCACGGCAATAATGTACGCGATTACATCTGTAGTTATTATTGTTACGCAGGGGATAGAGAGATGTGGAAGGGCATAGTAAATAGGGATGCATCAGGACAGGTGCTGTATTTAAGGGACTAAGGGGATCAGGAGATGGTAGGGGCAGTATGCTGTGGAATTGAGAAGCTTTTTTGCCACCCTGGATTACATCTACTGCAAATTGAAATGTTGCTTTGCTGATAATTTTATTTTTTATTTCTTCTGTATATATGCACAAATTTAACCAATTTGCATTTCATTGCAAGAATTTACAGTCATTTAATTTACTATTATGATATTTCTTTGAACATGGATTGATTACCTTATATTGTCCTCTTTTTATCTTAATTGCAAGTAAAGTTATTAGCGCTGTTCATATATATTATTTATGTATATGTTTTTATTTATATTGGAGCTTGACACACTCCTTTTGAACAAGCTTTTCGACAGCACCTATCTGATCTCTACCTTTTACATTTTGCTGTTATTTTATGTATTTATGGTAATTTTACAGAACCCCCTCATCCAATTGCTAATTATTTCTTCTCCGGGACTAGTACCATAATAATAATAATAATAATAATAATAATAATAATAATAATGAGAAGAAGAAGAAGAAGAATAAAAAAGTCCCAGGAAAAATTAGGCTAATACACTATTTATTTCTCCCTGATGGGGGTACCCTTAATGCGGCTATTGCTCAGCGGCAATGCAATGGAGTGTATCAGTCTTTTTGAGGTAGCACTTGTTATAGTTAGAAGATGTGGAGAAGGAGCCCTAAATATAAAACAGATATATAGAGCAGCATTTGGGCTGATTGTGAGTCAGAGGCTAGTCCAAATGCGGACACAGATATCTGCAAACTGCGCAGGCTCCGACCACACATACACACACGGACAGAGGTTGAAAGTTCGGACGGATTGATCCGTCAGTTGATGGATCTCTCTTTGCATGAAATGGGCATTTCTGGGCGGCAATTGGGCGGCTATCATTCATCACACACAACCGACCCATCTCATGGGAGTGGCATGGGAGTGTTGCGGGCGTGTAGGCAGATGTCCGGGCACGTTGGTGAGGTGCAGATTGAGATGTGACACCTGTCTCAGATGGATGTTATGCACTTATCAAGAGGTCAGTGAAAGTCTGCATACTAATGATGACAGTGGGCAGAATGATGCATATGCCTGAAGATGGACTGATACTGGCATAGACGGGCAGATACAGTGGCGTCACTATGAGGGTGCAGGGATGCGGTCTGCACCCTGGTTTCACCCTCAGAGGGGGTGATACCAAAATGCCGGCTCCTTCTCAGTGACAGGAGCAGGGTGCTGCAAGTGTGACATTTTCCTGCAGCACTCGGCACCTGTCACAGAGGAGGAGCCGACAGTGCAGGTACTAGTCTCCAGGGGCAGCCTATCATCTCCAAGGATGCTGGGCACACCCCTGGAGTAATTCAATAGGGATTTCCTGATAGGCCATGCCCACTTATGTTAGACCACACACCCTTTCCATACGCACACAGCTCTTGCGCGCGAGGGGAGTTATGAGGTGCGCACCGGGTGTCACACGACGCCTCTGGCAGATACTCTAGCATAAGGCAGTAAAGAGGCTGCTGCAGCAAGCTGGCATACAGGCCGTGGATGCATCCGACACAGAATCAGGACCAGAGTGTTGGAAATACATGGGCTTCAATGGGTCGACACAGAAATGGTTGACACAGAATAGGTTGACAAATGGTTTTTCATGAATTTTCATGATTTTTAGGGCTAGGGTTAGGATTGGGTTTAGGGTTAGGCACTTGGTGGAAGGTTAGGGATAGGCTGCGGAAGGAGATGGTTAGGTTTAGGCACAAAAGGGGAGGGCTATGTTTAGGCACTAAGGGGGGGTTAGGGTGAGGATTAGGGTTAATATATATATATATATAAACTTTTTTAGTGTTGACCATCATTTGTGTCAACTTTTTGACCTGTAAACCATTCGACTGTCTTTTTAGACACTGACGATCTTTTATATCACACCCCATATTTCTCCCAGGCAGCCTCAGTGGGCCACCCCCTCAGATCCCGGCATCCTCTAGCAGCTGCCTAATGGAAGCGCAAACCCTGTATATAAGCCTTGTATAATACCCACAAAAACTGGGGTGTTTTTCAATGATTTAAGCTTAGTGAAATTATATAAAAATAGTAAAAAATATGAAGAGGAAAAAGGAAATACGATTTGATAAAAAACAAAGCTGTGTTCAATACCTATGATTCCAGGGGGTAGATTCACTAAAGCTTCTAAACCAGAGAAGTGGAGGTGGTTCCCATAATAACCAATCAGATTCTGTCTATGATTTTGTAGAATGCATTAGAGAAATGATAGGCAGAATGAAGGACACCCAAGTAAAATGCAGAGCTGATTGTGTTGTGGTGCTAACATAGGGGTCCCAGCAAGGTGGGAAAGCATTGGAGTCAGCAGCAATGGGTGGCAAAAGTTGTTATGGGGGAAAGTGAGTTAAACTTGTAATAAGTTGAGCAGAGGTAGCTCTCTTGGTCTTGGTGTAACTATAAAGCTGGAGGAATGATGGAACTTATAGGGGTCTATTTACTAAGCAGTGTTAGGAGATAAAGTGAACGGTGATAAGGTACCAGCCAATCAGCTCCTAACTGCCATGTCACAGGCTGTGTTTGAAAAATGGCAGTTAGTAGCTGATTGGCTGTTACCTTATCTCCATTCACTTTATCTCCTAACATAGCTTAGTAAATAGACCCCACAGTCTTATAACAGCTGAAGGGTTGCAGTTTTTTAGGCCATGTTAGTTTGTTTGATTGTGATGAGTTGTGTTTTACTAACTTTGGTTTTACTGTTCTAGTTATCTGCTTGGTGTTTTTTCACCTGCTTTTGATAATCTCTCTGTGGTCCTATTGGACAACGGTACGTTCAAGACCAGCAAAACCACCCAAAGAGGTAAATATCAATGTACAATATTAATTAATTGTGTTTCATACCTGTATCTACTACAACACCAAGGGGTCTATTTACTAAACAGTGTTAGGTGACAGAGTGAAAAGTGATAAGGTAACTGCCATCTCACAGGCTGTGTTTGAAAAATGACAGTTGGGAGCTGATTGGCTGGCACCTTATCACTTTTCACTCTGTTTCCTAACTAGGGATGAGCGGTTCCACAGAATCCAAACCGCTCCAAACATAGGGGATCTGGGTCCACCCGAATGCTGTTCAGGTGTTCCCCACCTGACTCGGATCCCCCTTCGAGGCCGAGCCGCAGCCTCCTGACGCGGGATCCTCGCGAGAGAATCCGACGTCAGGGCTCCACAAGTGTATGGCAGAACGCAGTTAGAGTGGTCTGCCCTACACTGTAACAAACACGCTGCCGGCAGTGTGTTTGTTATAGCAGCCAATGAGAGACAGACTCTCATTGGCTGCTGCGTAAAAGGAGGGAGCCGGCTGGAGCTCAGTCATGAGCTCCGTCTTCTGGCTCCCCCCGCTGCAGGTGCAGAGAGGAGCGGACGGTCACGTTCATGGCAGGAGCGGGGACTCAGATAATTTTTTTTTGTCTTTGTGTGTGTTTGTGTAAGGGGGCGCTACTGGGGGCACTGCATGGTATGGGGGGGATGGTGGCTACTAATGAAGTACAGAACCCTCTGGATCCGCAATTAGAAGAAATCCCAATGTCCATGGAGTGACTGTTGAAATGGCTTAACGCGTTTCACAGGATATAAGAGCTCCAGCTTCATCTTGCTCCTAACTAGAGGTTTTTGTCATATTTTTTCCACATGTATTAATTGTTTACAATAAATGTGTATATTGTCTATTTAGACATCCGCTTCTCATCTATTCATTTTTATTTATTTATCTATTTTTATTGTATATTAGCTATTAAGCGCCAGTCTCTCTATTTTTACAGCAGCACAATGCCAACTTCATATGGCATAAACTGTGGGGCCAAGCTCTGGAAGGATTCCGCAGCTTGCTTTTAAGCTGACATCTATCACATCCTCCATAGAAACCTATGGGGGTTGCGGATGCTGTCGGAAATGGAGAGACTAGATATCAGAGAAATCTGCTATGATCCCTCCTTAGTCATACTTGCCTACTCTCCCGGAAGTCGCGGGAGGCTCACGATTTTTCAGGTAACCCCCCCGTACCTCTGGAATAGTAGGCATGGAGATCGGCGGGTCCATGAGTAGAAGCGGAGTTTAATGACGAGATTCTACAAGAATCTCCATTTGGTCATGCCCCCTATTTAAATATGCATTATTTGCAGCAATTTACAGTAAGGGGGCGGGCTTAATGATGCAAAATGCCCTCCCTCCCATCACCGCCCACCTGCTTCTTCTCCCAGGGAGGAAGAATAATAAGTAGGCAAGTACAGTATGTCCTTAGTGCATCTGGGGAGTACTTAGTATTTGTGGATATTCCCCCACCCCAAAAACAGATCTTTTCAGGGAATATGCTGCAAATATTTCATGATAAATATTTGCAGCATAGATTGAATAAATAGTGTCCAAAATAGTAACTCAACTGATCCAGAACACGATTAAATATTTGACTGGGTACAGGATCATTGAAAATAATGTTTTCCGTTTTGAGAGCTGCTTACATGTATTGCACTATCCCTGGTAATATCATTAAAACACAAGAGGTATATTTACTAAAGGTCAATTTTAATCGATTTAAAATCGATCAAAATCGATGTTGGGTTTCTGGGGCTTAATCACACAGTTACTAACCTTTAGTTTTTTAAGTATTAGTAAATGTGTGATTTAGCTTCAGAAACACAACATCTATGTTAATTGATTAAAATCAACCTTTAGTAAATATACCCCAAAAAGTTCTATATTTTGAATCCAGTGACCCTTATAGGGGAAAAATAATGCAAGAGGGGCATGAAAGTCTTTTTGGCTGGCAACCTCTGCAAGACTTTTTACGTACAGAAATCCTCATGTGAAATAAAATTAAACTTAGAGAGGGAAGTGTAATAAACTGGGATTTGTGCACATCGCTGTCTTTTGGCATTTTTCCTCATAAGATTTAAAGGGGGATATTTTATCCTTAATAAAATCACTGCTTTAAATCCTGCTACAAAAAAATGCCAGAAATCAGTGATGTTGCAGGCGTTATATTTCTCACAAAGGTGGAGATTTATCAAATCTTCGTGAGAGATTAAGTGAAGAGAGATAAAGTACCAACCAATCAGTTTCTATCATTTATCAATCACATTGATCACACAGTAGTCGCCATCCTAATGCTATCCTGTGTCTGTGCTTTACCTTAGTTTTATATATCGGAGTCTGACAAGGAGTTGTACAAGGAGAAGCAGACGCAAGAAGACAAGCAGCTTATTCTCTGGGCAGCTGCTAATCGCTTGCCCATCAATACAATATCAGGTACAAAAGGTGGGAAACTAAGAAGGGAAGAGGTTATCTCATGGTGAAATGTGTCTGCAGGGGTGGATCGGGGGGGTGATCAGGGCAATTGTCCCCACTTCACAAGACTTCTCTCCTACCCACTACACATTAGGAAGGGAGAGATCAGAGACTGCTGCTGCTCAGTGGCAGCAGTCTCCCTTCCCAGCCCTCTTGGGAGGGTCCAGGGAGGCTGTTGCCACTAAGCAGCAGTAGTCTTGGCTCTCTCATTGCCTGATGTGCTGCTGTGTTGTTATATAGCCCCCAGCAGTAGTGGGCAGGAGAGAATTGTTCATTCAGTGTGAATTAAGTTTTGATTAGGCCAGTGGTTCCCAAACTTTTTGGAATCACGGCGCCCTAGAGTATCAGCATTATTTCCTTGGCACCTCTGGGCCAAAAGTTTCTTATTGAGAAATTCAGCAAAAATTAAATGAAGTAAATTGTGATTATATGTCACCCTTAGGTTCAGTTATGTGGTGGTTGACAGGGCTGCACTTATTTTTGTCCACATATTTGTTGATTTGTAGCCATTAGCACTGGTTTTGCCATTCACATTGACTAAAAATAATTTTCTTTGGTACTGGACTATAAACCCAAGGCACCCCTGCAATTGCCCTGAGGCACCGGAGGGTGCCACGGCACAAAGTTTGGGAACCACTGGATTAGGCTAAGGACTGAGAACTTACATTTGTATCATTAAAACTCTTCCTCTACTGTACTGTTGGGTTTTATTAATTAACCTTTGTTTTCTTTTTATATAGTGATCAGATATTGTGATAAATGCCAGCTGCTGAAGCCTGACCGGTGCCGCCATTGTTCAGCCTGTGATGTGTAAGTCCACAAATTGCTTAATATTTGCAATTTTGTCCTTGGTATAGAGTCACATAACTTATACCCCTTTCACTCATAACCTAAATACCCAGGTTTTTGCTAGTTCACGTGCACCGACCCGGGGGTGTAGACTATGGGGTCTATTCATCATCACTTAATTTCTAGAAAAGCATGTGAAAATTAAAATTTTCATCTGCAATTGTAAAAATTTAAGTTTTCGGGCCATTCATCAAAAAGGTACTGCAGGGGGATATCACAGATATCTCTTGCTTACCTTTCTCTCCCGGAATGGCCCGCTGTCCCCATACACTAGTATGGGGACAGAATTCATGAAGTTCAAAAAATACAATATTTTTGGAGCTTGACTGTGGGAGCATTTGCCATCTATGGGAAGGAGTGCCGGTTTACAAAGTGGGATCCTTTCGGTTCTATCCGCCCCTGTCCGGCTCCTTCCGTATAAAAAGGAGCAGTGAAGCGCTTTGTGGAGACAGCTGATTTTTGGTTCAGCTGTCCCCACCGGAGCAATGATGAATTGCTCCAGTGCTCGCGTCAAGCTAGTATGTTAATTATTGGTTCGGACCCCAATAATTAAAATAATGAATAGAGCCCTATGTGTGAAAGGGGCTGACCTGGGTCGCAGTCCTGGGTCAGCAACCCTGTTTGGTAGCAGGGTTATTTCTGGGTTCGATCCGGGTCGCCTGTAGTGTGAATGGCATATCCTGGGTCGTGATGGCCTGGGTCATGTGAGCCACCCCCGTCCCTCTTACCTGGCAGCAGCAGCCTCTCTCCCCAGCCAGCAGTGCTGCAC
This sequence comes from Taudactylus pleione, assembly GCA_031769625.1. Classification (NCBI taxonomy): domain Eukaryota; kingdom Metazoa; phylum Chordata; class Amphibia; order Anura; family Myobatrachidae; genus Taudactylus; species Taudactylus pleione. The sequence goes on from JAUIMM010000010.1 coordinate 11,051,817, forward strand.
TGTAATGAGACCAGGGAGGTTGCTGCCCCTGAGCAGCAGCAGCAGTCTCCTCTGCCAGAGCTGGGGGGAGCGATCACACTGAACGTCTGCCCCCCTCCTGGATTTGCCCCTGGCTGAGGTACTGCAAATATTTTTTTCTATAGTTTGTAGGATAGCAGTATCCTATATTGCATTTTGCTAACTGATTGTTTTAGTAAATTAACATTTTTGTGTATTTTTTTTACTTTCAGATGTGTACTGACGATGGACCATCATTGCCTTGGGTATGTGCTGGTTAGAGACTTGCAGCTTGGCTGATGTGTTTTATATTTATAGCTTTGTGATTAACAAATAAGTCTTGTGTTAATTACAGGCTGAATAACTGTGTTGGATTTTCCAATTACAAATCCTTCCTGCTGCTGGTAATGTACGCCTTGCTGTCTTGCATTTTCGTTGCTGGTACAATTCTCCAATATTTAATTCCGTCCTGGAAGGTAAGATTGTCTTTCTGTTGTCCTGTGTGAGGTATATGTATGTGAGTTTCACCATTACTGGTTTTAAACATTTAAAAAAAAATCCTTGGACACATTGCCCCTGCAGTGTTACATGTTAGCACATCATTGGTGGCGATGTCTATAGGGACCTTGGTGAACTACAATTCCCATACTGATATGTTGGCTGATCATTGTTTTGCCTTTCAATACTGGTTATCAACAAATAGTAAAGTATAAAGTCTAGAAAAAAGGAATTGATGAGAAATGCATTCAACATTCACAATAATAGGGATTTCTACAGCACTAAATGTTGAATAAACAATAATTCAGGTGCTAATAAAACTATAAAAATATATATAGTGTTCCCAATGGTATGGTATCACTCAATATAGAAAATAAGCATCAGCAGCCCCATTTGAGCTCTTAGACACTCACTATAAAATTTATAGTGAGTATAATGACCCTCATCTGTATTTACTTATAGTGACCCTCCTTGTCTGTATTTTCTTATATTGACCTCCTCTTTTTCTGTATTTTCTTATAGTGACCCCCTTGTCTATATATTCACTCTAGTGACCCCCTTGTCTGCATTTACCTTATAGTGACCCTCTTGTCTGTATTTTCTCTATAGTGACCCTTTTCTCTGTATAATCCCTATATTGAGCCCCCTTTTTCTGTATTGTCCCTATAGTGACCCCCTTATCTGTATTTTCCCTATAGTGACCCTCTTGTCTGTATATTCCCTATATTGAGCCTCCCTTTTCTGTATTGTCCCTATAGTGACCTCTTGTCTGTATATTCCCTATAATAACCCCCTTGTCTGTAACTTTCTCTAGTGACCCTTCTTTTTTATTATTTCCCTATAGTGACTCCTCTTATCTGTATTTTCTCTATAGAGACTCCTCTTGTCTGTATTTTCGCTATAGTGACTCCTCTTGTCTGTATTTTCCCTATAGTGACTCCTCTTGTCTGTATTTTCCCTATAGTGACTCCTCTTGTCTGTATTTTCCCTATAGTGACTCATCTTGTCTGTATTTTCCCTATAGTGACTCCTCTTGTCTGTATTTTCTCTATAGTGACTCCTCTTGTCTGTATTTTCCCTATAGTCACCCTTCTTGTCTGTATTTTCCCTATAGTGACACTCCTTGTCTGTATTTTCCCTATAGTGACCCTCATTGTATAGTGACCCTCATTGTCTGTCTATTTCCTATAGTGACCACCCTTGGCTGTATATCCCATATAGTGACCCTCCTTGTCTGTATATTCCCTATAGCAGGTGTGGGGAACCTTTTTTCTGCCGAGGGCCATTTTGATATATATTAAATTTTTTGTGGGCCCGGTGTAGGCCACACTCCCTCCGTGTGATGTCACACAGGGGCGGAGCCACAATCGCCGGTGATTACAGCAATGCCTGGGGAATCCTGAGGATCCCCTGGGGAGCTGTAAGGGCAGCTCCTGGCAGCACTGCTGCATAGATTCTGGCTGCAGGGTGCCATTCTAGGCACCCTGCTAGCCATATGAGGCTAGCAGAGAAAAGCTCAGAGGGCCAGACCAAATGATTCTGCGGGCCTTATACGGCCCCCGGGCCTGAGTTTCCCCATACCTGCCCTATAGTGACCGTCCTTGTCTGTATATTCCCTATAGTGACCCTCCTTATCTATATATTCCCTGTAGTGATCCCCCTTGTCTGTATTATGTTTACCAAACATGAATCCGAACTGCTCATCTCTACCTTTAATGCACATGTATTTTCTACATGCTCATTTACCCTGTCACTGGGCAAACATAAGGCTTTATTATCACTCTTCTCTTTTTCTCCCCTTTGCAGGATGAACAGAACACTGAAATATCTTTCAATATCCGTCGCCTGTTCTATGTATCTGCAGCATTGTCCATCATATTGTTGATGCTCTTCATCATTAACTGCTGTCTCTTAGTGAGAAACAGGCTGACAGTTGGTAATGAAGCTCACTCATAGAATTATGGAAAGATAGTTAAATGATGGCGTAGTTTTCTCCATTAGCATTAGAGGGACAGAGATGATAGTGTAGCACCATCCTGTAGGAGGAAGGCGCATAGAATAGGAAATAATTTGTTCTCCCTATAACCATCTGTAGTTCCATCATAGGAAGTGGGCGAGGGAACTTTGGCTCTGATTCAGAGCTGGACGCTCCGACAGAGCGCTCGCTCTGAATCAGGGCCGTCCCTCTTACTTTTTGGAGCGGCCTCCTGGCCGCTCGCATAGCTGAGGGTAACCACCCACAGCTATAGCGAGCGGCCAAAATGATGGTCAAGACCATCGCGACCATCGGGCTTGCGACGAGACCCTTGTGGTAGGGTCTCGTCTGCCGCAAGCCCTGGAGTGCTTTTGGCTCTATCAGAGCCAAAAGCACTCCCACTGACATCACTAGACATTCCCATGGGAACGCCTCCGTCTGGGCAGCCACGCCCCCAGCACGCCCTCCAAAGGGGGTGTGCTGTCAATCACCATCGACAGCAAGCCCCCTTTGGTGCGAGACCCATAACGACCCCTTGGCCATCGTTATTCGGGTCTCGCGCATGCGCACGACGGAGCCGCCTCCGTCGTGCGCATGCGCACTTGGACAACATCGACCCGCTTGCGAGCGCTCAGCGCTCGCGAGCGGGTCTGAATCAGGCCCTTTATCTCAAGCTCTGTCCCTGCAAAGGATTTATAGTAAATCCCTGTGATATTGCCTGAATTCGCAATGCAAATTCATTCTTTAATATCACACTACAATCTGCATTCAATATGCGGATTGTAGTAAATAGAGCCCTATCTGACTATCTCGTTATAATGGCACCTGTCAAGCAGTGGGATATATTAGGCAGCAAGTGAACTCTCAGTTCTTGAAGTTGATGTGTTGGAAGCAGGAATAATGGGCAAGCGTAAGGATCTGAGCAACTTTGACAAGGGCCAAATTCTGATGGCTAGAGAACTGGATCTGAGCATCTCCAAAATCACAGGTCTTGCAGGGTGTTACCAGTACACAGTAGTTTGAACTAGGGATGTGCAGGCTCGGATAGGTTTGAGTTTGCACGTTGAGTTCGGATTTTTCCCTCCAAAAAAACGGAACTCAGAAAGAGGCAAAACGTCATCTTGCTTGGACGAACATCATCATTCCTGGACAAAAGTCATAATGCCCATTACACATTATGCCACACACTGTAATGCCTATTACCAAAGTGCCACTTACATATTTGCCCGACACCATTTTATGCCCCACAGTAATGCTTCTAATTACTTTAAAATTACCTGCTCGTTGCCATGGGGTTTCATGCTCGTTGCCATGGGGGTTTATGCTCGTTGCCAGAGGTTACATGCTCATTGCCAGGGGGTTTCATGCTTGTTGTCAGGGGATTTTTGCTCGTTGCCAGGAGTTACATGCTCGTTGCCATGGGGTTTCATGCTCTTTGCCATGGGGTTCCATGCTCGTTGCCAGGAGTTACATGCTCGTTGCCATGGGGTTTATGCTCGTTTCCAGGGGGGTTTATACTCGTTGCCAGGGGATTTGAAGGGAGAAGATGCAGCTCTCAGCATCTTCTCCCTGCAGCACCAGTGTTCCCGGCACTTCCGGGAACGCTGTGTGCATTGCGCTCTGCTAACAGACACTAGAGGTCCAGTAGGGCCTCTAGCATCTGTCTCTTCCTTGGCGGCGGCCATTTTTGGATGGCCGTTTTCAGCAGAGTCCATGCGGACGGCCAAGAAAGAGACAGACACTAGAAGTCCAGTAAGGACCTCTAGCATTAGTCTCCTCTTCGGCGGCGGCCATTTTTCAGATGGCTGAGTCAGCTTTTTCACCCCCCCCCGCAATCCCCTCCCAGTGCACGTGCACCACTAGCCCCCCCCTAGTTGCGGCCCTGGCTAGCCCACCTGGTTTTGTCGGCAAAATAGCTCCTGTAGCACAAATTGATAAAGTTTATGCTGGCTATGATAGAAATTTATCAGAAAACATCTTGCAACACAGCTTGCTGTATATGGGGCTATATAGCCACAGACCAGTCAGAGCGCCCATGCTGACCCCTGTCAACCTCCGAAAGTGCCTACACTGGAAATGTGAATTACAGAGCTGGACCATAAAACAATGAAAGAAGGTGGCCTGGTCTGGTGAATCACATTTTGTTTTACATCATGTGGATGGCCGGGTGCCTGTGCATCGTTTACCTGGGGAAGAGATGGCATCAGTATACACTATGGGAAGAAGGCAAGTCGGCGGAGGCAGTGAAATGCTCTGTGTAATGTTCTGCCTTGGGTCCTGGCATTCACATGAATGAATCCCTGCTAATCCATGAGCCCATACACACTGCTCTATGCTCATGCTTATGGTTAATTAAGACATCTTCAAGGTGATTAACAGCAGATCAGTGACTCTTATATAAATGTACTGAGCTTTATGGCACTGTACTACAACTGCAAATTTACAGGTATTTTTAGAGAAATTGCAGTATGATTACATTATTGGGGCATTCATGAGTAAAAAGGTATAACACAGTCAGAGTCTATAGGTTGCTAGCACAATTTGGAGAATGTAAAGAAACACCTGCTTGGTTACACATAAACATCTGTGACTTATCCATGTTTTTTCTGTGTCCTCAATGTAGAACTGATCTTTGATGATGCCTCTTCTGCAAGAGATGGACTTCCTCTTGGTTACGAGAACTTTCAAAGAGTATTTGGGCATCAGAAGATGTATTGGCTGCTACCTATAAATACAAGGTAAGCTGGTAATGTATAAATAAAATTGTAATCTGAAATGTCAGCACACATGTGGGACCTAATAAACAGCATGTGCCTATAGGATGTGTAGTACTAAGATTAGATCAGCCATCACTGCTTTAAATCTACTGTGTTAGTTCAGGTCTCCCAACATTACTGTTTTTTTAAAGGCATTTTGCCACTGAAAATTATAATCAATAATATGTCTCTATCTGGCTATATAACCTTCAAACATGTTGAAATCAATGCTGCCTTACGATCCTCTGCCTGTCTGAAAGAGACCAGGTAGACACAGTGATGGATCCAGGGGGGCAATCAGGACTCTGATTGATCCCCTCCCCTCGCCATCCCCTGGATCTGTCACTGAGTAGGCAGGTGGGAGGAGAGAGTACATAGAGTACTATTTGAATTATCTTTATTATTATCATAACTCTTATCTAACAACTGCTCTGTCTAATAACTGAACTGCTCTCTCTTTTATTACAGCCTGGGAGACGGATATTCTCTGCCAACTCAACATTACGATCCAGAGAAATATGCAGAGTAAAACTGGGCAGGGCCGGATTAATTATGGGGCAGGTGAAGATGCAGTGCAAGGCCCCCATGATAGTAGGCCACAGAATCCACTGCAGTGCAGACAGAAAAAGAAAAATCCTGTCAGCACCAACAGCATTCTGAAGAACTGACCATTTACCTCCTGGGCCCCTGAAACATCACCCATTCACAACCCCACCCACCCCACTCAGGTGGTAGGTTTATTGAACTCCATCTCCCCTGAGGAGATGGCTATGGGCCGCCTAAAGCTCCACCTCCATGTAGCCCAAAGCTCCACCCCTATGTCATTCTAAGCTCAACCATCTGCCAGTGAAACAAGGCGGCAAGGGATAGTGCTGTCTCGGCTGTCACTCTTTGGAGAGGATTAGCCCCAGCAGTGACATATTTGTGACAGCCTGAGATGGTATCTTCCAGAGCAGAGTGGGCTGCAGGGCTCTAAAAAGAAGAAAAGTATACACATACACTCCATACTTCTTTGTGTATACTGGAGAGAGAGAGAGAGAGAGAGGATAGTTCTGCCTTATTGTACTAACACTTATTTGTAAATCATTCCTAAATTGGCATGGAGTGAAAATTTGCACACACAAATATCAACTTTTAATGACGTGTGAAATAAAAATTAGAGTTTTTCTGTATGGTGTTTATCTGTAATAAATGTATGTATACAGCAGTGTTAAAGGCAGTGGTAATAAAAATAGTATTTACTGGTTCCATATATATGGGTGTAATACAATTGTTAAAACAATGTGTCAATTTATAAAATAGTCACACATCCAATGTGCTTTAAAATTTATCAAAACTAACATATATATATATATATATATATATATATAAAAAAACATAATAAGCAGATATAATAATCAGCACAAGTCCCCTGCATAAATTTGATACTTACATTTACTAAAAGTTGACTTTTGGATGATATTAATTTTTGGTCAATTATAGCAAATCAGAGATTTTCTAAAGTAAAAATTAACATCAAACAGACCAAAAATTTGACTTTAGAGCATCGGATCAACCATTGATACCTTTACATAGACTACAATAGAAACCAGAGATTTACTAATGGTCGGTTTACAAATCAATTGAAAATCAATGAAAAATAGACTTCAAGATCGACCAGACAATAGACCTGCCTGAGGCAGGTGAATTTGGAAGAAGCACTGCACAGATCACTATGATCAATGCAGGCTTCTTAGACTTAACAGCAATTAAATAGTTAAAAGTAAAAAAAAAAAAAAAAAAGCTTGGGGTCCCCCCTAAATCCATAACCAGCCACGAATATTTCAGCCTGGGCTGGTACAGGAAATTGGGAGGGGGATTTCAAAGCAGATTGGGGTTTCAAGATGTGCTGTTCAAGCTCTTTTAAACAAGCATAAAGAAACAGGCAACATTGAGGACCGTAGATGCAGTGGTCGGCCAAGGAAAGTTCAGATGAAAGACACATCATGCTTACTTCCCTTTGAAATTGGAAGATGTCCAGCAGTGCCATCAGCTTAAAACTGGCAGAAACCAGTGGGACCCAGGTACACCCATCTACTGTTCGGAGAAGTCTGGCCAGAAGTGGTCTTCATGGAAGAATTGCGGCCAAAAAGCCATACCTTCGACATGGAAACAAGGCATCTCAACATCATTGAGTCTGTCTTGGATTAAATGAGGAGACAGAAGGATTTGAGCAAGCCTACATCCACAGAAAATATGTGATTAGTTCTCCAAGATGTGTGGAACAACCTCCCTGCCAAGTTCCTTCAAAAACTGTGCAAGTGTACCTAGAAGAATTGGTGCTGTTTTGAAAGCAAAGGGTGGTCACACCAATTTGATTTAGATTTCTGTTCTGTTCATTCACTTAGCATTTTGTTAATTGCTAAAAATAAACTATTAACACTATTTTTGAAAGTTCTTACTTTGCAGCATTTTTTCCATAACTGCCTAAAACTTTTGCACAGTATTGTATATATTTATACACATATAACAGATCTAAGTAGCCGGCACTTTCCACTACACTATAATTGCCAAGGTGCACACAGAATTCATATGTAGCAATGCAGAAGCACTCACTGGGCTTTCCATCAGCTCAAATAAGGACCCTTAATCCATAGCTCCTGCAACATTTCAGATTTATTCCCCGTCTTTTAGCAGTAAATTCATAATACAAAAATGGAATCGTACCGATATGTAGACAGCCCGTAAGTAATAGACGCTGGTCAGCTGTCTGCGTCATCGACAGTGCATGCTAGTGCAGGTTAAACCTGGCTCCGCTCACAGAAGCTCACTCCCATTGTAACCATGGCTGCACAGCGTAAACAGTGCAATTGCCCACCACCAGTATACATTCTATAAAAGGCAAATAAATGCACAAATAATTAAAATATCCTTAACAGCAATATATCAGAAGCATTGGATACTAAATTCATGACATTATATAATAATACAAAGGGCTCTATTTACTACAATCCGCATATTGAATGCAGATTGTAGTGTGATGTTATCGACTGAATTCGAATTGCGAATTCAGGCAATATCACAGGGATTTACTACAAATCCCTTGCAGTGACAGAGCTTGCGAGAAAGCTCTGTCCCTGCGAATCCCCTCCGCACTATAGTCACGATATTTTCACAAAAAAATACTGTGACTAGTGCCCCACTACCCCCCTGGCACTAAGCCCCGCCCCTGCAATTGCGGATCCCCCCGTGACCTCCCTCCCTTAATAGCACTTACCTGCAGTCATCGGTGCTCAGGTGATGTCTTCCATGCCTCAGGTCAGCTGATATCCCATACTGCACTGGGACCGATCACCTGATGACCGGTCTGCAGTGCAGCATTTGAGACCAGCTGACCGGAGGGGAGTCATCACCGGAGCCCCGACCACCGGTCCCTGGAGTCAGGTAAATTAATTTTTTTTTTTTACAATTTTTTTTTTTTGCAGTGATCAGCTTGCGGTCTGTTTAGACCACACAGCTAATCACTGGGACCGGCTCTGCTCTGCCTTTTAGAGCTGAGTAGAAGCCCGGTAACTGGGGGAGACCCTGGAGACCCCTCCAGGTGACGTTATTATTACAGGGCTTTCCCCGGTATTTTTACAATTTATTTCTAGTAACTTTGGTCGGATCACAGGGGGTCATTCAGACCCGATCGCGAGTGAAGGTCGCTCGCAAGCGGGTCGATGTTGGGCGAATGCGCATGCGCACGACGGAGGGAGCTCCGTCGTGCGCATGCGCGAGACCCGGCGAGCGACGAGAAATACGTCGCTCTGGGTCTCGCACCAAAGGGGGATTGCTGTCGATGGTGACTGACAGCACGCCCCCTTTGGTGGGCGTGCCGGGGGCGTAGCTGCCAGACGGAGGCGTTCCCATGGGAACGCCTACCGTCTGGATCCGGCCCCACTGACATCACTAGTGATGTCAGTGGGAGTGATTTTGGCTCTGATAGAGCCAAAATCACTCCAGGGCTTGCGGTCACCGAGACCCTACCGCAGGGTCTCGTCGCAAGCCCGATGGTCGCGATGGTCTTGACCATCGCAACCATCATCATGGACGCTCGCATAAGCTGTGGGTGGTCACCCACAGCTATGCGAGCGTCCATGAGGCCGCTCCAAAAACAGGTAGGAGGGCCCTGATTCAGAGCGAGCGCTCTGGTCAGAGCGTTCAGCTCTGAATCAGGCCCACATTTCCCATTACAATTATGGGAAATGCGATCTGATTACTAATAAAATAAGTGATACTTAGGGTTGGAGTAGAATTTTACGAATTCTACTCCAATTGCCCTGTAATAACTATAGGTGATACTTAAAATAATGTGAAAAGGGTGTGAAAACACCCTTTTTCACTTTATTTTTGTAAAAATAATGTTAATAAATAGAGCCCAAAGAGAGCAATCTTGTGTGACTAAATACAAGGTTTAGTTAAATCACCAGTAAGCCATCTGTAAACACTGTGTAATTTATAATCATTATTAACAGTATCTAATTTACGTCTCTTAATCACTGGTGGCTTATCTATGTTACTATACCATTATTATATCAGACTCTCCTCCTCTTTACAATCCTTCAAACGGGCTCTCAAGACCCACTACTTCATCAAAGCCTTCCAGCTCCCATCCTAACTTGCTGCAACATGCTCCTTCCTCCGTTTACCCCATCTGTGTCACACCTGTTTGTCTTCGCCTCCCCTTTAGAATATAAGCTCTTACGACCAGGGTCTCTACCCTCTTGTGCTTCTCCTTACTTTACTTTCACCTACTTCTTACCCCCCACCAGGGCACCTAACACTTGGTTGCTTATGCTCTGTTGCATATCTAGGTGTTATGGTCACTTATGTATCAATGTATATTATCCATGTCCTTGTCCTATTTTTTACTGTAAGTCAGTTGTCAAATTATTTGTTTATGTACTTTGTAAGGCGCTGCGGAACACTTGTGGCGCCATATAAATAAAGGATAATAATAATAATTATATGATCACGATCGTTATATAGAAGAATTGGTGTGTTTATGTCCTGTTGCTATGATACAGTCAGCTGTTCGCTTTATAGCAATCATGTGACCGTGATGACATTGTGCTGCCGCCCTTTATGTTGAGCACGACGGGCCTCGGCAGGTGGCTGTGATGTGATCACAGAATGACACGATCGTGGGGGCGAGCCATGGTGAAGCTCAATATTGGTGAGCATCATGTGGGTCACCAGGGAAGAGGTGGATTGGTGTGTTCATTACGAGACTTGGATGCTCATGTTCAGTTTGTGGCGTGGCCTGTCTTGCGTCCGTTCCACTATGACATGTGGAGTTAGCGAAGAGTATATTGATTGCACCTGGTAAGTCATGCTTGTGTTCCTATTAAATTAGATGGTTTGATTATCCAGATTGACTACATCACATGGCTGTGGCTTCTTGATATATCTGTGCCTTGATAAAGGTCTTTAATATGACCGAAACGTGTTCACTGCGCAATACAGATATGGTATGCCATCACACCCTCTGGTTAACTACAGATTCAGCACTCTCACAGAGTGAGATTGCTGTCACTCACAAAATGGTGGAGCTGCTAATTCACAGAATTGTGTGCTCCTTGGAATACACATATGCAGTCCATGCAACTGAGATCTGAGCAGTTATGTGGCACCCACATCCCACTCAGTGCCCACAAACTTCCCATTCAGTCACCACAACAATCCCACTGGGTTGCAACATCCTTCTCACGCCATACATCTATCTAATTTAGAATACACATTCAGCTCCCTAATTGCTGAAACGATTATACTCTGTCTATGCATGTACACTTTCTTTGCCTATACGCCACCATGCTGCCCTATTTTCCCCAATCCATACTGCTGTGTGGTCTCACAACTGTGCTAGTCTGTATTCCCTCATCCGCACCAATCTATTTTTCCCCATCCGCACCGCCCTGTCTTCCTGCCTCCATGCCAATCTGTTTCCTTATATCTGTACCACTACCTTTCCCCATGCCGCTCTGTCTTGCCCTCATTTTTGTCTATGGAATGTCATTGCTTTTTAAATTTATTAACTCTCAGGGTTTGGAGGAGCAAACCGGTCACCTGCAGGGGAGAAGGGCAACAAAATTGTACACTAGCACAGGTGAAAGAGGGGCCGGCACACAGGAGGTGGAGATGGATGCAGGGGCAGGCTACAGGCGTGCAGGGTAGCAGCAGCGGGGCAGTACACAGGGGCATCAGCGGGCGACACAGGGCTCACTGCTACTGGGAATACACCTGAGAAAATAAAATCAAAAAGTCACAGATGCATGGACGCATCAGAATGTAAGCTCTCATGAGCAGGGACCTCTTCCCTCATGTGCTTCTCTTTACATTTTCTTCTACTCTCTACTCCCCATTAGGGCACCTAACACGGGACTGCCAACTCCCGGCAGCTTATTGTGAGTGCTTTAATCACTATTTCAGCAATGTATATAAGTCGTGTCCTTGTCCTGCACTGTAATGTACTGTAAGTTACTTGTTTCTTGTTCACCTATTAGTTCTATGTACTATGTAAGGCACTGCGGAACACTTGTTGCGCCATATAAATAAAGGATAATAATAATAATAATAAGTGAGATCCATATATGCATCTATGTTAAAAATTTAATGTGTAAAATAAAAAAAATGTGCCCCCCACAAAGCACAACCAGCCCTGAGCTTTTCACTGCCAGTCCTGGTTATGAAAATACAGGGAACAAAAGACATAGGAGTCCCCTGTATTTAGCGCAACCAGCACTGGGCTCTGAGTCAATCCTGGTTCTGGAAACACAGGGGAAAAAATGTAAAGGCTTCCCTTGTATTAACCAGAACCAGCACCAGACCCTTTCTAGCAGGGGGGTGATGCCACAGCCAGGGGAGCCCTTTCACTGGGTCCTCCAGCCAAAACATTACCCCTGGCCGCTGGTCAGCCCAGGGGAGCTGGGGACCCCTCCAATAAAGGGGTTCCCCTCTCCAGGGCACCCCAGGCCTAGGCTGATAGCCCCGGGCTAACCCCGACACCCCTGAGCGGTGGGTGCTGGGTTGAGTATGTATAGTGTATTGTTAAAAAAAAATTGTCCTTTGCAGGTGAACCACTGGTCCCAGCAAGACTCCCCTACATGCTGGTACTTGGAGAACCACAAGTATCAGCATTCAGGGCATTAGGGCCCACTGGCATCTGTAGTCCACCTGTAAAAAAAATATTAAAACAAACACAATACACTTTAATATTGTAATATTTTATATTACTGCGTCTTCACCTGGGGGGCGGCGGCCTTTAAGCTCTTTTACATGACCACCGGCATCCCAGGACTTTGGCGTCTTTACCTGGCGGCGCCAACCTGCCAGGAGTTTGGCATCTTCACCTGGGGGACTGCGGTCTTTAAGCTCTTTTGTGTGGCTGCCGCCACCTCAGGGCTTTGGTATCTTCCCCTTACAGGCGACAACCTACAAGGGCTTCGGTGTCTTCGCCTGGCAGACACCAACTCGCCAGGGCTTCGGCATCTTCACCTGGGGGGTAGCAGCCAATTAATTCTTTTGCACGGCTGCCACCTCTCCAGGGCTTCTGGTGTCCTCTTCATCTAGTGGGCAGCAGCCTTTCAGCTCTTTTGCATGGTTGCTACCCACTAGGACTTCTGGTCTCTTCATTCTTCAGGAGCTCTTCATTGCTCCCTCCCGGCCATTGGACTGCCATGCCGCCTCCTCGCGCTGGCTTATATAAGCCAGCCAAGGGGGCAGGGCAATGGCGTCAGAGGCTGTGATTGGCTCACAGTGGCCATCTTTGAATTTCAAAAATGGCACTGAGGCGCCATTTTTGAATTAGGCTCCGCTGTCGAACTCTGCAGAATGACACGCAAGGACTGGATCCTCTCGGATCCAGGCCTGCCGCCAATGCCCGCACTGCTACCGGTTCCCCTGCTGCCGCTGACACCCGCACTGCCGCCGCTGACACCCGCACCGCCGCCGCTGACGTGCCAGCCACCACTAACACCCACGCCGCTGATGGCCACACATCCGCCACCGCTGATGGCCGCACTGCCGCTGGGGCCCCATTACTACTACCACCCGTTACTATTGGCAAGTCCCAGCGCCGCTAACACACGCAAAGGACAGCCATCTTGGTGCACCCAAGTGAAGCCACAGTGAGTACACCTGCTGAAGGCACCAACTGAGGCTGCGCAACAAGTTTAACCTTCCTATCTGTATAATGGCACATTCGTGAGGTAGTAGTTTAAAAACTGTAACTTTCTAATTTACCTGAAGCCCAAAAGCACCTACCCTGGAACAATAGCTACCTAATAAAACAAACCCTAAAAGTCTAAATTTGCCCCCTATCCTGACTTATGTCTTCCCAAAAATCCCCCATAGAGAACAGTAGAAAAGTGGTCCTAATTGAGTGTCAGATAAAACTGACAGTTGGAGCTTTAGGGCCTGATTCAGAGCCGGACGCAATTAGCGCTCGCTCGTCCAGAAAATAGGGGTGGCTATTCAAATGAACCGTTCGCTGTTTGCCGTCTGTTCACGCCTCTAGCTCTGAACGAGCGTACAAAACTTGCGGTCGTTTTTTAGGAAACTACGCCCCCTGGCCGCTCGCATCCTACGTCATGTCCGCTATTTATTAGATTAATCGAGTACATCGAACAGGGTATGAACTGCTCACTATTCTTGTGGTTGGTTTTTGCTACCACAATTTTGCGAGCAGTTCTGGCTATAAAATAACCCAGTGACGTGGTCAATGATGCTGCTGTTTTAAATATGCACACCCATAAAACGCCCGTTTTGACCTTTAAGCACGCCTGCGATCGGATCTCCACTCCACGTTTTCAAGCACCTTCCCCTGTTACCACCCACATACGCCTCTTTCTGTCACTCAAATTAGCAGGCATTCGCTATTTTGCGAGCACATGAATTTCGGCCGCACTGACTGGTTCGCGCATGCGTATAACGATCCGTACGCATGCGCAGTTGGGCAAACATCGCTCAGAGCGAACGAGCTGCCGCTTACGAGTGGCTTTGAATCAGGCCCTTAGATTGTTCCCAAATCCTCATTTTGTATGTTTTTGCCCTGATATTTGGCATGCAGCACTGAGCGACAGTTCTACCCATCAGCTCAGTACCTCCAATAGTTTTTGAGGTGTAGCCCCTTAAACACCATGCCCCCCCTTGGGAGTTCTCTATAGGAGAACAATGTTTTTTTTTATTCAGCCCTAATATAAGGGCACGATGGTGCCCTTATAATATATATATATACATATATATATATATATATATATATATATATAGTGCTCAAAGTGTGCCGGTATGCAATGGTATGGCATACCGGTAATTCAGCACTGAACAATTTATTATTTTTTTCAACTTGTAGGGACAGGGGGAGTGCCTGTGCCCGCTACTGTCAGTCAGCGACACACACTGCTCACAGGCTGTCTCAGGAGGACAGCCCCTAAAGCCAGCCGCACATACATAACTGCGGATGGCTTTAGGGGCTGTGCTCCTTTGACAGCCTGTGAGCATTCACTGTAAATGCCGGGCAGCGTGGCGCTGCCCAACCAGCCGTGCCTGTCCCCCCGCCGGTGCCCGTCTCTTGCCCAGGGCCATCTCTCATATGCGCCGACCACGCTGCCATGTCCTGTAACAGCTGCCACTCTCCGGCCCAATGCAGTGTAGCCGCCTGGACTGCCTGGAGAGAGCGGGGGGGGGACGGGTTTGAGCGGTGGAGATATGCACCGCAAGCCAGTAAAAAGATTTGCCGCCATCGGGATGTCAAATATTGTGCCGGCCGCGAGCCAATCACAGCTCGTGAAGCGGCAGACAATCAGAAGAGGGCACTCCTGATTGGCTGCCAGTACGCGAGGTGTGGTTGGCTCGCGGCCAGCACAATATTTTACATGCAGACAAGGCTATTTCTTACTGACTGCACTGCTCCCATCCGAGTCTCCGGCTCTCTCCAGGCTTTCTGAAGAAACGAGGAAGTCAGGTACTTCCCTGCCCCCCCTTCCATCCAGCCTTTCTTGCCTCTGCCTCCCCTTTACTACAGCCAGCTTTCCCTGCCCTGACCTCCTCCCCAGTCCAGCTAGTCTTTCCTGCCTCTGCCTCCCCACTATTCAAGCCAGCCTTCCCTGCCCTGACCCTCCCCCCCAGTCTAGCCTACCCTACCCTGCCCCTCCCCCCCACCCCCCAGTCCAGCCAACTTTCCCTGTTCCCCATTAAGGTCCAGCCTTTCATGCCACCACCCCAGTCCAGCCTGCCCTGTGCCCTCCCAGTCCAGCTTTCCTAGCCCTGTGCCCCCCCATGACCATCCTTCCCTGCACTCTGTACCCCCATTAAGGTCCGGGGGGGAACTACAATTTACCAGGCCCCACAATTCCTGATGGTAGCCGCAGCCGGTAACAGCCGCAACTCCCTACCGCTGGCCAACTGCGACAATCCCCCCCAGAGCATGCATTGCTGGCTGATAACAGACGCCACCCCCCATGGACCACCATAGCTTGCACTGCTACCGCAGCCCCCCTATACGCAGCTCCACTCAGCTGGGTGATGTATTGCTCCTCCCTCTCAGTCCTGACTCCTGATAGAAGCAGCGGTAAGGTGGCACTTGCCGCAGCCTAATATTATTTCACAATGAACTTGTAAAAGAACATACTTTAGTATATTGCTTTATACTAGTAGAGTATACAGTAGGCCTGATTCAGCACAGATCACAACAGCAACAGCGTATGCAGACAGCCAATTGTTGCGTATTGCGCACAACAGCAGCTTTGTGATAATGCAAACTACGTAAAGCCATAGCAGAGTGAGTGCCAGGTAGTCAGCATTTGGGGGGGAGGAGAAACGCAGGCGTGCCTGTCCTTTTAAACACAATTGCACGGGCTTGTATAAATTAGGCACTGCAACAGCATACACGGCTTGTGTACTCACTGCGTGCGACGAGGTTAGCAATTTCTGAGTAACGTCAGACCTGCTGTAATTGTGCATGAGGGTCTGATGTTCCCGATATATACGCAGCATTGGAAGGTATTACGGATGTGAGATAGGGGTAGTGGGCGTCTCTATGCTGGCCGTTAGCATATTTTTGCAGCAGACCTGCATGTGCAATCGCACTAGCGATCCATAGTGAAGCAGTCCAAGTGCAGGTGCAAACGGTGAGAGATGAAAAAATGGATGCATGACTTGCCCCCGTTTTGAATTGCCGTAGCCCTCATGACACAGTCACACCCCTCATTATGCATTGCCACGCCCAATTTTATTGTGCATCCCCATACCTCCACTTCAAATTTCCCACTTCGACCACTGTGTATATGTATATATATGTATAGATATATGTATATGTATATATATGTATAGATATGTATATATATATATATATATATTCAACATTGGATATAATAAGGATTATCGCTTCTAAGATACCATTAATAATAGACTAATATTTTGACAGACACAGTGGGCTGATTTGAATCACTTTTCTATCATTAGTTTATTTTTAAATATTTAGATTTAAATTAAGGAGTCTACATCCTGTCACTTCTATTTGGAGATGGAACCAGTTCCGCCTCCTTCGACTCACTTAACCCCGGCGCCGCAGGGAGGCTCCATTTGCCGAGCGCCTGCTGAGATTTTGTTACCAGTGGACGCCCGGCTCCCTCCCTGCAGCTCCAGCTGGAGGCTGGAGCTCACTCAAGTGTGTGCAGTTCACTATGGGAGAAGCGTCATTACATCTCTTCTATAGTTCAGACTGAGGAGCAGCCAGGCGGACCAGGGGGACAGACGACAGCGGACACAGGAGCGGGGTTTAAGGTAAGTATTAGTTGTTATTTTTTGTTGTGTAAGCAGCTTCACAATAGAGGACAATACTATAGGGGGCATTACTCAGCGGGCACTACTACTGGGGGCATTACTCAGGAGGCACTACTACTGGTGACATTACTCAGGGGGCACTACTACTGAGGGCATTACGCAAGGGACATTACTATTGGTGGCATTACTCAGGGGGCCTTACTAGGGGCACTTCTACTGGTGGAATTACTCAGGTGGCACTACTACTGGGGGCATTACTAAAGAGGGACATTACTATTGGGGCACTACTACTGGGGGCACTACAACAGGGGGAATTACTACTAGGGGCACTACTATTGGGGGCACTATTACAAGGGGATTACTAATGGGGGCATTGCATAGGAGGCACTGCATAAGGGGCACCACTCCTGGGGGCACTGCATAAGGGGCACTACCACTACTGGGGGCACTGCATAAGGGGAACTACAACTACGTGGGCTCTGCATAAATGGCACTATAACTGTGGGCACTGCATAAGATGCACTGCCACTGTGGGCACTGCATCAGGGGCACTACCATGACTGGGGGCACTGCATAAGGGGCACTACCACTACTGAGGGCACTGCATAAGGGGCACTACCACTACTGTGGGCTCTGCATAAAGGGCACTATCACTGTGGGCACTGCATGAGGGGCACTACCACTACTGTGGGCACTGTATAAGGGGCACCACTACAGAGGGCACTGCATAAGGGGCACTACAACTACTGTGGGCTCTGCATAAAGGGCACTATAACTGTGGGCACTGCATAAGGTGCACTGCCACTGTGGGTACTGCATAAGGGGTACTACCACTACTGGGGGGCACTGCATAAGGGGCACTACCACTACTGTGGGCTCTGCATAAAGGGCACTATCACTGTGGGCACTGCATAAGGGGCACTACCACTACTGTGAGCACTGCATAAGGGGCACTACTGTGGGCTTTGCATAAGAGGCACTACCACTGTGGGGACTGCATAAGGCGCACTACCACTACTGGGGGCACTGCATAAGGGGCACCACTAGTATGAGGGCACTGCATAAGGGGCACCACTACAGTGGGAATTATGTGTAAGGGGTACGACTACAGTGGTCATTATATGTAAGGGGCACTACTACTGTGGGCATTGTATAAGGGGCACTACTACTGTGGGCATTGTGCAAAAGAGGCACTGCTGTGTGTCATACATGAATAAGAGACACTACTATGTGGCATAATGTGAATCAAGAATGTGCTACTCTGTGGCGTAATTTGTATCAGGAATACTATTATGTGACCACGCCCATTTCTTTTGAGACCACAACCATTTTTTGGTGTACGCCTACGGCGCTCGCTGTCCCTTTATTGACATTGTACCAAGGGGGGGGTGAGTTCCGCCACTTCCCTAGGACCACTTTAAGCACTGCTTGAGTCCTTTGTGCACCACACTATGGGCCAAATGTAATGGGGTGTGAGTATATTCACACATATGGTTTTGCATCTAATCGCATGTTTTTTTATTGTGAATATCACTCATTTCGCCAATGTGATAGGTCGCCGTATTTCAGCCCCATACCCTGATCGCATGTGACGTCTGGAAAAGGCGTGAAATTTAGACCAACCAAAATGCGATTTCATTTCAGCAAGCATACTGACTCAAAGAGAAACCCCCATTGGCAGTGCCAAGTCCCATGACTTAGGCATCACACACACTATATAAACCCCTGAGCCACCATTTTGTGCTTTGATAGGGAGTGAGGAGCTGAGTGAATGACAGTAGAGGTGTGGTCTGCAGACACAGGTATGCAGCATGGCAAGCAGGAGAGCTGGGGGAGCTCAGCAGAGGCTGGAGGAGGAGGAGGATCCGAAGGTGATTGTCAGGCAGAGTCACAGTCATCAGGAGGAAGGTTTGTCTGACCAGGAAGCACAGGAGGAGGATGATGATACACAGGTGGAGGAGCAAAATGAGGGGGAGGAGGAAGAGGAGGAGGCTGAGTCTGCTGGTCCATTGCCTGGGAAGATGCGCTGTGGGCGCAATATACACTTCACCTATGATGAAAATTCTGCACTGGTACATGCTATGGTACCAGTCTTCACACGTCTCCTGGGAGAACGTGCACACTGTACCCCACTGGGCAGAAAGAAACAAATGGTGCTCGGCATCACAGAAGCTGTTAATGCTGTCAGTAGCTGCAGACGTGAAGTTTACAAAGTTAAAAAACTTTTCAACTAAATCAAACGTGTGTTAAAGGGGAAAATGGCGGATGAAGTTAAGCAGTCCTGCAAGACCGGTGGTGGGCGTCTCATCCCCATACACTACACATCTTATGAACAAGAGTTGAAACAGATAATTCCACCAGAAATCCTACCGGGAACTCAGACTGAGGATACAGACAGACCTCCAAATCCAGCCCCTATTGGTGAGTAACATAACAGTACTAACATTTTTATACAACAAACCAAATTTTGCAAATGGAATCAGGATAGAAAAAAAGAGATATGTAGAGAGTCCCAATTTTACAAGTAAAAGAAAACCAGACATTCCAAGAGAGGAGGAAAGAGGAAACAAGGTCATGAAATTAAACCACAAGTAAACACAGGTATGATTAACTTATCCAATTATAACCTAACTGTAGATGAATTAAAATTGTTACAAAAGGGTTTATCGTTTGCTCCTGCTAAAAAGCTGAATGGATTTTCTGTATTTTTGGACACGAATAGGTATATTAGGAGCCTCACACTAAAGTGACATTTTTTGAAACAAGGTCCCCAATGTAATATTAAAAGTGAAATTAATGAAACAGGTTTAATTGAATCTCGGGGAAATTATGTTGAAACATTTGCTGAGTTGATTAAGAATGACCTTGATAAATTATGCATGAAAAAGGACACTAAGGCCCATATTCAATTTGAGGCGAAAAGCCGTTTTTGCGTGTTTTTGGCGGAAACTTTTCACCGATATCATTTTTGCCTGGGGTAGAGGGTGCGGAGGGTGCGCTCGCCCTATGGGTGTAATGCTGGAGTAATAGTGTGTTGTGGTCTTTTGTGTTCGATGTTGTGTGTGGAGTGATGGGGTGTAGGGAGGGAAGGGGGTCTAATGGACTGGAGGTGGTGGGTGGGGAAATGAAGACAGAGGCAGACATGGGGGCCAAAGGGTTTATTGGAAAAAAACAGTACTAATCCTGTTCGGTCCCAGGCACCCAGGTGGGGTGAGCGATCCACTTAGGGGTGTGTGTGGTGGAGACTGGGGAGGTGAGTGGACCCTTTTAGGGGGCTCCTTTCCGTGCAGTTCAATAGACTGGCACGTTACCCCTGCTGGACCTTTGGTCAACAGTCTTAGGATGTCTCGGGGGGAGGGGAGTGGTGGGTTGGCAGCGGGTCTGGCGGTTGTGGATGTACACCCTGGCGGCGTCCCGCGCAGGGGTATAAGTCTCGGAGTCACTTACCTACCGGTAGGATTTGTTGGTGAAAAAGGCTTGGGCTGCTGGTAGCTGGTGTTAGAGTTTCCTTTTGCAGATGCGGTGTTGGATGGCTGCTGCGGTGTCAGCGGTTGGAGGAAGCTCTGTGTGTGGTAGTGGCTTGCTGGTGCACTGTGGGGCTTGGTGCACCGCGTTGCTGGTGTTCTGTTCCCGCTGCCTGGTGGGTGCCTGCTGGTGTGGATCGCTTAGGGATTGCTGCTGGACGAATAGCTGTGAGTGGAGCTGGTGTTGGTTGCTCCCAGGGGGCGGTGCGTGGTCGCCTGGGTCTAGCAGGTGGAGTGGTGATCAAGAGGGGTGCGCAGGGCTTTGCTAGGTGTGATGCCCAGTGCGGCCCTGCGGGTGGTGGGTAGAGAGGGTTCTGGAAGCAGCAAGGCTCGACCGAGTTCTCCGCGGGAATGAAGAGCTCTGGTGTAAGCTGGCTGTGGTGTCAGACTGTAGGGGGTCTCCGACGCGTTTCGGCAGGGGCTCTGCCTTCAAGGAGGTAAGAAGTGTGGCTATGCATGTGTGAGGTTTAAATGTGGAACTTCCGGGTTCTGTGTTTGTCAGGTGGTGGAGATGACCAATCAGGGCTAAGAGTGGGTGTGGCCCATGTATCTGATAGGTCGAACCCTCTCTACCCACCACCCGCAGGGCCGCGCTGGGCATCACACCTAGCAAAGCCCTGCGCACCCCTCTTGATCACCACTCCACCTGCTAGACCCAGGCAACCATGCACCGCCGCCTGGGAGCAACCAACACCAGCTCCACTCACAGCTGTTCGTCCAGCAGCAATCCCTAAGCGATTCACACCAGCAGGCACCCACCAGGCAGCGGGAACAGAACGCCAGCAACGCGGTGCACCAAGCCCCACAGTGCACCAGCTAGCCACTACCACACACAGAGCTTCCTCCAACCGCTGACACCGCAGCAGCCATCCAACACCGCATCTGCAAAAGGAAACTCTAACACCAGCTACCAGCAGCCCAAGCCTTTTTCACCAACAAATCCTACCGGTAGGTAAGTGACTCCGAGACTTATACCCCTGCGCGGGACGCCGCCAGGGTGTACATCCACAACCGCCAGACCCGCTGCCAACCCACCACTCACCTCCCCAGTCTCCACCCACACACACCCCTAAGTGGATCGCTCACCGCACCTTGGTGCCTGGGACCGAACAGGATTAGTACTGTTTTTTTCCAATAAACCCTTTGGCCCCCATTTCTGCCTCTGTCTTCATTTCCTCACCCACCACCTCCAGTCCATTAGACCCCCTTCCCTCCCTACACCCCATCACTCCACACACAACATCGAACACAAAAGACCACAACACACTATTACTCCAGCATTACACCCATAGGGCGAGCGCACCCTCCGCACCCTCTACCCCATTCTATCGTTACACAGGACCCGGTACTCCTGCTTTTAGGAAGGTGCAGCACCCCGACACAAACAATACATCTCACATCCCATCTGCCCATAGAGCAGAGCGCAGTTCTAACCCATCACTTGCAGTCATTTTTGCCTGTTTTGACTTTCCTCCGTATTCAATTTGGAAGACTTTTTGCCTAGGCGGAAAGTCAATGCAATGTAATAGGCAGAAAAGTTTAGTCTATGAATAGCAGACGGGAAAAAGTGCAGAATTGGGGTTTTGGGGTGCAACGTTGCGGGAACCCCCGGGCATCCTTCAGACAGTCCCACAAAGGTAAACTGTGTCAAAATTTAAATAAAAAAACACTTACGAACACCCCAAAAAAATCACTTTGAATTTGGGGGTGAAAAAAAAAATGTTGGGGGACAAAGTTAAAAATTAGCGAACTTGACTCTGGGGGGGTCCCCAAGTATGCCCCAGGTGTTTTTTTCATTGCAGGGGCTTGCGGCAGGTGGATTTTTCACATTTTTTTCAACTTAACTGTACCAACTTTAAAATATGCTGGTCCCCATTTTCAAGTAACCAAAATTTGCAGGGATAAGTTATTTTCTTCAAAAAAAATCTTCAGAAACTATTCTGCACCACTTATACAAAAACACTATTTAGCAGCTATTGAGCCCATTTAAAAAACACCAAATACCTTCAGCAAGCCAAATCGGGAGGTACCATAGCTAATCCCCATGTCAGAGCATCTTTTGGGGGGTGTCGGGCTGATTTCCCCAAATCTGACAGTACTTTCCGCTTGTTTAAGTTTCGCCGGGTCCCGTTTTCGCCTACTTTTAAATTGAATACGGGGATACGCGGGCACGCGCACGATACTTTTCCGCCTACAAAACACGCAATGTAGGCGAAAAAGTCCGGGAGGCGGAAAAGTATTGCGGGTCTACTCAAATTGAATACGGCTCTAAGAAAGGTAATTTAACACAAAAAGAGAGGAATGCAATAGAACAATTAGAGAATAATCATAGCATTGTTATTAAGAGTGCAGATAAGGGGGGTGGCCTGGTAATATTAAATAGAAAGGATTATGAGGAAGAAATATGGAGAATACTTAAGGATATGGAAACATATGAAAAATTATTGAATGACCCTACTGAAAATATTTTGAGTAAAATTTGTATTTTATTGAAAGCGGGTTATGATAAACAATGTATATCAAAAGGAGAGTATGATTATTTGTTAGTGAAATGTACAAGAATACCGACATTTTATATATTACCAAAAATCCACAAAGGGATGAATAAACCTCCCGGTCGCCCAATAGCTTCAGGCATAGAATCAGCAACCTCTCATATGTCTGAATTCATTGATTTTTATTTAAAGAGATATGTGTGTAAGCTTAACTCATACATTAAGGATTCCACTCAGGTTTTAGCTATAGTTGAAAAAATGATGTGGTCAGATGAATATTATTGGTGCTCTACAGATATAGAGTCCCTGTATACCTGTACACCACATAAAAAGGGAATAGAAGCAATCACTACCTTTTTGGAAGGGGACCTAGAAGTAAGTGAGGAGAAAAGAAAGTTTATTTTGGAATGTATCACATTTATTTTAGAAAATAATTATTTTAGATATCAGAAACAATTTGTGTTACAAAAAAGAGGCGTGGCCAAGGGGACACCTTTCGCACCAAACTTTGCAAATTTATAATTGAGAGTATGGGAGATGGAATTTATAGAAGGACCTAAGAACCCGTTTTTTGAGATTATTATATTATTTAAACATTTTATAGATGTTGTATTGATAGTATGGAAGGGTACAGAAGAGTTGTTTCATAAATTCATGTCCTATTTAAGTCAAAATTGTTTTAATTTAAAATTTACCCATAATATACAAAAATAAAAAATTTAATTTCTGGATATTGTTCTTGATAGTTCTGGTTGGAGTCCAGGTGAAAATATCAATACCTATACACATATAAAAAAAAAAGTGGATAGTAATAATTAAATACATTTTGATAAGTTGTAATTTATTTAATTGGAAAAAGAACATTCCTTACTCCCAGTTTTTTAGATTGAGAAGAAATTGTAGACAAGAAAGCAAGTATAGTGAACAAGCAGAGATTTATAGTAGGAGGTTTGAAGAAAAACATTATCCTATAGAAGTAATAGATGCTAGTAGAGAAAGAGCAAGGAATAGGGATAGGACAGAATTATTAGAATATATTATTAGAATATAAAAAAGGGCTAATAGGTGTGAAAATGATATGTACAATCCATTTATTAGTATTTAATAGTTATGAAAGAGAAATTGGAAAATTTTATTATTAGATCCAATTTTGGGTAATAAAATTCCCCCCAAACCACAGATTGTTTCTGGACGGGCCCCTACCCTTAAAAAATGATTAGCACCTAGTGTGTTACCAGCTGAAACCTTTAAAGAAAATAAGAATTGGATAGAACAAAGAAAAGGCTTTTTTCCATGCCAACATTGTAAAGTATGTAAATATTGTAATAAGGAGAGGAGTGATTTTAGAGACAGTGAAAACTCTTTCGGAGTACACACTTGAGGGTGGGCAACTTAAGTAATGCAAAGCCGGTTTGTGTATGGGCCTCCAAATTGCCTCTTTTCCTGCCAGTACTGAAAGGGAATGTCTAACATGCCTATTAGGATGTTATCTCTGAAATAGTCCTCCACCATTCTGTGATTGGAGACCGTATCACACATAGTCACGGTAGAAGACATGTCACTAGTAGGCAGTTCTCTCAGGCCCGACCATATGTAATTTTTTGGTGACTGATCTGCATGACCAACAGGCATTCTGTAAGGAAAATTGAGTCTTTTCCTGGCAGCTGCAGAAACTGAAGGAGGAGATTATGGCATTTCACATACGGCTGCAGCTACCAACATCTCTTTGCACAGTTTTAGATTTTTGTCTGTTGGAAAATACTCACAAGGTAGGACTTATACCTAGGATCCAGAATGGTGGCCAAAATATATTTTTTAGATTTCAATAGATTGACGACTCTTGGATCCTGGTGAAGTGAATCAAGGGCTTGATCCACCAGTCCGACATACTTTGCGCAATCGCTCCATTTCACCTCCTCCTTCAGTTTCTCCAGCTGTTTTTGCAAAAGTCTGATGAGGGGAATGACTAGACTCAAGCTGGCAGTGTCTGAACTAACTTCACGTGTGGCAAGTTCAAAGGTTTTGAGAACCTTGCACAACACGGAAATTATTCTCCACTGCTCTTGAGTAAGATGCATTCCCCCTCCATGGCCTATGTCATAGTCATAGTCCGTTGTATAGGCCTGGATGGCCTTTTGCTGTTCCTCCATCCACTGAAGCATAAAGAGGGTAGAATTCCACCGAGTTACTACCTCTTGCTTCAGCTGATGGAAGGGCAAAACAGTACCTGCTGGTCATGCAATCTTCGACAAGCGGTCGCCGAATGTCTAAACTGTCCGGATATTTTGCAGGCCACCGAGAGCATATCCTGCACGACCGTGTCAGTTTTTAAAAAATGTTGCACCACCAAAGTAATTGTGTGAGCAAAACATTGGACATGTTGTAATTCACCCAGATGTAATGCTTTCACAATATTGCTGGAATTGTCCGAAATCACAAATCCTGAGGAGAGTCCAAGTGGGGTAAGCCATTTAGTAATGATTTCCCTGAGTTTTTCTAAGAGGTTCTCAGTAGTATGCCTCTTAGGAAAACCAGTTATACAAAGAGTAGCCTGCCTCTGTATCAGCTGTCTTTTGGTAGATGTTGTTGCTTCTGTTGCTGTTGTAGGCAATACACCTACCCAGTGGGCTGTCACAGTCATGTAATCCTTAGTTTGCCCTGTCCCACTTGTCCACATATCAGTGGTCAAGTGGACAGTGGGTACAACGGCATTTCTGAGGACATTAATAAGGTTTTTTTTAATGTCCTTGTACAGATTTGGAATTGCTCTTCTAGCGAAGTGGAATCTAGAAGGGATCTGGTAGCGAGGACACAGGACCTGAATTAACTGTTGAAAACCCACTGCAGTAATGGCGGATACTGGACGCACATCTAATACCAGCATAGCTGTTATGGCGTCTGTAATCCGCAGTGCAACTGTATGATTGCTGTCATACTTGTTTGCCCTTGCAAACGATTATTTGACAGTTAATTGTTTTTTGGAGGATATGCTACAAGTAGTCTTCCTCCTGGTCCCCTTCTGGGATGAAGATCCACTCACAGGAACAGCAGCAGCAACAGGCGTAGTCATCAAGGATCCTTCTGAGGAATCACGGATAGGAGAGGAGTCAATCATGCTTTGAAAACCAACATTGGATGCAGCAGGACTACTCCCAATGACGAATGAGGATGTTGATGATGCAGGTGTTGGAGATCGAAGGTGCTTGGATCTCACAGAGAGGGAGCAGGTAGGTGACACTGGACTTGTTACGTTTTGAGTTTTGGAACTTGGCGACGTACACTTTGATATTTGATGAATGCGCTCCAAGTGACGTAACAATGAGGAGGTTCCTAGGTGGTTTATGTCCCTCCCTCTACTCACTCTTGCATGGCAATGGGCACATATGGCTTGACAACTGTTGTCCAGATCGGGGTGGAAATAATTCCACACGTGAGAAGTGGATTTTTGTGTCTTTTGTCCCAGCATGACAACAATGGGCTTTGGCTTTTTCAATCCATGGGCAACAGCTGTTGCCTTACTTACACAAAGGACATATTCGGCATCAGCATCCTCATCACCAACATCTTCATCATCAACATCCTCGTCATCCTGTGTGCCTTCAACTACCAAAATATCCTCCTCCTCCATGTGCAATTCCACAGAAGCATCCTCGATGACTACGTCTGCAAGATGTTGACTGCCCTTCCCCACATTTACAGAGGGCACACAAATGTTGGAACTTGGAGGAACCTCCAGTACACTAGTATGTAGGTCTGGCTCACACATGGCAACCACGGATACACTTGTACTCTCCTCGGGGATTTGTGATTTCGATTTCTCAGGGCACACAGTTGTTTTTTCTGAAGGGCTATCAGAATCAACAGTCTTCCTAAAGAAAGTCCAAGGCCTTATCCTTTCCTTGCCACTTCGTGTAGTGAAGGGCATATTGGCAATGTTTTGTTTATCGAAAAGCAACTTGCCTTTTGATTTTTTTTTTTCTTTACTTCTGTAAAAGTAGCTTTACCATATCGATGGTGTGACTTAAGCCCCGGGGCATGGGCCTTCATAGAGGACGAGGAAGTTGATGGCCTTGCACTGCTGGTGACAGCTACAACATGTGGTTCTTGGCCTTGCTCTCCTGTCATGTGACAGCCCTCCATATTTTCTGCGGTCTTGAAGGAGTTGCGTTGCATTGTCGACTTGATAGATCTTGTGCGGCTAAGCCTAACATGCACACAGACAATATATATTTATTATTACACAAAAAAAAGACACTTTATTTGGGTCCAGAACTTGTGCCCAGATAGACGTTGCAGACAGCACCAGCCCAGATGGATCAGCAACAGCCCAAATGGACACAACACAGTACCAGCCCTGATGGATCAGCAGCAACTGCCCAGATGGATCAGCAACAGCCCAGATGGACACAGCACAGCAGAGAACACAGCACCAGCCCTGGTGGATCAGCACTGCAGCAACTGCCCAGATGGACACAGCAGACAGCACAACACAAGTTACACAACAACACCAGCAATGGATCAGCAGCACCAGCACCTCTCACTAGCCCTACACTACCCACCCTCCTTGCTCCCTGTCCACAGCCAGAGTGAAAAATGGCGCCTGCCACGTCCCTTATATATAAGAGACGAAAGCTTACGAGCCGCGAGATTTCGTCTCATGCGTTTTGCCTCGATTTGGAGAACTGAGTTGGCGGGAAACATCGAGCCTGCTTGGATCCGACTCAGATTCCTTTAGTTCGGGTGGGTTCGGATCTGACAGATTTTGTGTTTTGGATCTGTATTCTTTTGAAAAAAAAGCATAAAACAGCTAAAATCACAGAATTTGTTTTTTTTTTGTTCCTACGCTATTATTAACCTCAATAACATTAATTTCCACTCATTTCCGGTGTATTCTGAACACCTCACACCTCACAATATTGTTTTTAGGAGAAAAGGTTGCACCGAGGTAGCTGGATGACTATGCTAAGCGACACAAGTGGGCGGCACAAACACGTGGCCCATCTAGGAGTGACACTGCAGTGGCAGACAGGATGGCAGTTTGAAAAACTAGGCCCCAGAGAGTATATACTGCAAAGAAAAAAAAGAGATGCAAGATGGAATTGTCCTTGGGCCCTCCCACCCACCGTTATGTTGAATAAACAGGACATGCATACTTTAACAAGCCAATCATTTCAGCGCCAGGGTCTGCAACACAACTGTGGCTGAAATGATTGGTTCATTTGGGCCCCCACAAAACAAGCTGGCAATTAATCTGTCCCTGCACAAATGGGCTCTACAGAGGCAAGATGTCGTCCTCATCCTCCTCACCCACCGATTCCTCACCCTCTTCAGTGTTGTCCTGATCCTCAAAGAGTATTAGTTCATCCCCGCTGGAATCCACCACCACAGGTCCCTCTGTACTTTCTGGAGGATTGGTCTCCCTGGAAGAGTTGATCATTCATTTTGATGAACATCATCTTCTCCACATTTTGTGGAAGCAACTTCCTACACCTTTTGCTGACAAGGTTCCCGGCTGCACTAAAAACTCTTTCGGAGTACACACTGGAGGGGGGGCAACTTAGGTAAAATAGAGCCAGTTTGTACAGGGGCCTCCAAATTGCCTCTTTTTCTTGCCAGTACAGGTCTGACATGCCTACTTGGATGCTGTCTCCGATGTAATCCTCCACCATTCTGTCAATGGTGACAGTATCATATGCAGTGACAGTAGACATGTCAAAAATTGTTGGCAGGTCCTTCAGTCCGGACCAAATGTCCAAACCGGCCCTTGACTTATGACACAGGTGCACGCTTGGCGCTGCTACTTTGTTGATGTACGTGCGGCTAAGGCGCACACACAAACACAGAAAAATATGTATTGTTTTATTTTTTTGTGCACTTTGGGGGTTACACCACCCTTCAACAGACGAGCCAGCCGGCCATTGACTTATGACACAGGCGCATGCTTGGCGCTGCTACTTTGTTGATGCACGTGCGGCTAATACGCACACAAGTCACAAACACAGAAACATTTTTTTTTTTTTTTTTTTTGGAACACTTTGGGGTTACACCACCCTTCAACAGACAAGCCAGCCGGCCCTTGACTTATGACACAGGCGCACACTTGGCGCTGCTACTTTGTTGATGCACGTGTGGCTACAGCACACACAAGTCACAAACACAGAAAAAATTTTTTTTTTTATTTTTTGGAGCACTTTGGGGTTACACCACCCTTCAACAGATGAGCTAGCCGGCCCTTGACTTATAACACAGGCGCACGCTTGGCGCTGCTACTTTGTTGATGCACATGCGGCTACAGCGCACACAAACAGAAAAAAAAAAGTTTTTTTTCACTTGGGGGGAGCACCCCTGATGGACAGAGCACCCCCTGGACAACACTACAGCACCCCTTTAGGACTACAGCCTTTATGGGACACTGCACAACACAGCCCAGCCAGCCCCTATGGACTTTGGAGTGGACACAGCCCCTATGGACAACAACAGCACAACACAGCCCAGCCAGCCCCTATGACAGCAGCACAACACAGCACAGCCAGCCCCTATGGACTGTGGAGTGGACACAGGGCCTGATTCAGAGCCGGACGCTCTTGAAGAGAGCTCGCTCTGAATCAAGGCTTTTTTGTTTTGTTTTGTTTTTTGCGGCCCCCTGGCCGCTCGCTAAGCTGTGGGTGACCACCAGTCACCAGCGGGTCTGAATCAGGCTAAAAGCCCCTACGGACAACAGCAGCACAACTCCCACCCACCCTCTTCACTGTCCACAGCCGGAGTGATAAATGGCGCTGACGCAGGGACCTTTTATAGAATCCAAAACCCGCGAGATCCGACAGCGGGATGATGACGTTTTGCCTTGACTTCAGGTCCAAGTCAGGCGGGAAAACCCGAGCCTGACTCGGTTCCCGGCTCAGATCGGGGTGGTTCGGATTTCAGAAATCCGAACCTGCTCATCCCTTATATATATATATATATATATATATATATATATATATATTAGGGGTGTGCACCGGCCACTTTTCGTGTTTTGTGTTTTGGTTTTGGATCTGGATCTTTCTTCGTGTTTTGGATCTGGATTGGTTTTGCCAAAACCACCCTTCCGTGTTTTGGGTTCTGGGTTTTGTGTTTTGGATCTGTATTTTTTTGAAAAAAAGCATAAAAACAGCTAAAATCACAGAATTTGTAGGTTTTTCTGCTCCTATGCTATTATTAACCTCAATAACCTTAATTTCCACTCATTTCCAGTCTATTCTGAACACCTCACACCTCACAATAGTGTTTTTATGTCCAAAAGGTTGCACCGAGGTAGCTGGATGACTATGCTAAGCGACACGAGTGGGCGGCACAAACACGTGACCCATCTAGGAGTGACACTGCAGTGGCAGACAGGATGGCAGTTAGAAAAACTAGGCCCCAAACTGTACATAATGCAAAGAAAAAAAGAGGTGCAAGATGGAATTGTCCTTGGGCCCTCCCACCCACCCTTATGTTGTATAAACAGGACATGCACACTTTAACAAATCAATCATTTCAGCGCCAGGGTCTGCCACACAACTGTGGCTGAAATGATTGGTTCGTTTGGACCCCCACAAAACAAGCTGGCAATTAATGTGTCCCTGCACAAACTGGCTCTACGGAGGCAAGATGTCATCCTCATCCTCCTCATCCACCGATTCCTCACCCTCTTCAGTGTGTACATCCTCATCCTCACAAAGTATTAACTCGTCCCCACTTGAATCCACCACCACAGGTCCCTCTGTACCTTCTGGAGGCTGGTCTCCCTGGAAGAGCTGATAATTCATTTTGATGAACATCATCTTCTCCACATTCTGTGGAAGCAACCTCCTACGCCTTTCGCTGACAAGGTTCCCGGCTGCACTAAACACTCTTTCGGAGTACACACTGGAGGGGGGGCAACTCAGGTAAAATAGAGCCAGTTTGTACAGGGGCCTCCAAATTGCCTCTTTTTCCTGCCAGTACAGGTATGGACTGTCTGAAATGCCTACTTGGATGCTGTCACCGATGTAATCCTCCACCATTCTGTCAATGGTGACAGTATCATATGCAGTGACAGTAGACATGTCAGAAATTGTTGCCAGGTCCTTCAGTCCGGACCAGATGTCCAAACTTGGTCCTGCCTGCCCTGCATCACCGCCAGCGGGTTGCTTAGGATACCTAAGTTTTTTCCTGGCAGCCCCAGTTGCGGGAGAAAATGAAGAAGGAGCCGTTGACGTGTCACGTTCCGCTTCAGCTGACAGTGTGTTCACCAGCAGGTCTTTGCACCTCTGCAGGCTTGTGTCGGCCGGAAAGAGACACCACATAGGCTTTAAACCTAGGATCGAGCACGGTGGCCAAAATGTAGTGGTCTGATTTCAACAGATTGACCACCCTGGAATCCTGGCAAAGCGAATGAAGGGCTTCATCCACAAGTCCCACATGCCGAGCGGAATCGCTCCGTCTTAGCTCCTCCTTCACTTTCTCCAGCTGCTTCTGCAAAAGCCTGATGAGGGGAATGACCTGACTCAAGCTGGCAGTGTCTGAACTGACTTCACGTGTGGCAAGTTCGAAGGGCTGAAGAACCTTGCACAACACGGAAATCATTCTCCACTGCGCTTGAGTCAGGTGCATACCCCCTCCTTTGCCTATGTCATAGGTGGATGTATAGGCTTGTATGGCCTTTTGCTGCTCCTCCATCCTCTGAAGCATATAGAGGGTTGAGTTCCACCGCGTCACAACCTCTTGCTTCAGGTGATGGCGGGGCAGGTTCAAGAGTGTTTGCTGGCGCTCCAGTCTTCAGCACGCAGTCGCTGAATGGCGAAAGTGGCCAGAAATTTTTCGGACCACCCAAAGCGTCTCCTGCACGCCCCTGTCGCTTTTCAGAAAATTCTGCACCACCAAGTTTATTGTGTGAGCAAAACATGGGACGTGCTGGAATTTGCCCAGATGTAATGCCCGCACAATATTGGTGGCGTTGTCAGATATCACAAATCCCCAGGAGAGTCTAAGTGGGGTAAGCCACTGGACGATGATTTCCCTCAGTTTCTCTAAGAGGTTGTCGGCGGTGTGCCTCTTACTGAAACCGGTGATACACAGCGTAGCCTGCCTTGTAACGAGCTGGCGTTTCTGAGATGCTGCTACTGGTGACGCTGCTGCTGTTGCTGCGTAAGGTGATACATCTACCCAGTGGGCTGTCACAGTCATATAGTCCTTAGTCTGCCCTGTTCCACTTGTCCACATGTCCGTGGTTAAGTGGACATTGTGTACAACGGCATTTTTCAGGACACTGAGGACACTTTTTCTGACGTTTCTGTACAGTCTCGGTATCGCCTGCCTAGTGAAGTGGAATCTAGACGGGATTTGGAACCGGGGACACACTACCTCCATCAATTGTCTAAATCCCACTGCACTAATGGCGGATACCGGACGCACGTCTAACACCAACATAGCAGTCAAGGCCTCAGTTATACGTTTTGCTTCAGGATGACTGCTGTCGTACTTCATCCTCCTCGCTAAGGACTGTTGGAGGGTCAATTGTTTAGTAAAAGTAGTGGTGTTCCTACTTCCTCTCTGGGATGATGAACGACTCCCAGCAGCAGCAACAGCAGCAGCGGCAGCAGTAGGCGTAGCAATGCAGGATCCTCCGGAGGAATCCCGGATAGGAGAGTCAGTCATGCCAGTGATATGGCCTGCAGGACTACTTCCGATCCTGACTAAGGAGGAAATTGACGAGGAGGGAGTTGACGGTGTGGTTTGCAGGCGCTTGGATACAACAGGACAACGGGATTTAGGTGTCCCTGGACTGCTTACGGTCTGAGCCAAAGTTTCTGAACTTGACAGTAACTTTTTATGAACGCGCTGCAGGTGCCGTATAAGGGAGGATGTTCCTAGGTGGTTGACGTCCCTACCCCTACTTATTTCACCTTTACATATGGTACATATGGCAAGACAGTTGTTGTCCGGATTTGGATAGAAATATTGCCAGACCAAAGAGGTGGAATGTTTGGTCTTCTGCCCAGGCATGACCGTGATGGGCTTTTTCATCCCACGGACAACAACTGTCTCCCCCGGAGCCTGATTTAAACAAACCACATCACCATCAGAATCCTCCTCGCCAACTTCCTCCTCAGCGCCAGCTACACCAGTATCCTCATCCTGTTGTACTTCAACAGTGACATCTTCAATTTGCATATCAGCAAGTGGACTGTGGGTGCTCCTTTCAGCACTTGCAGGGGGCATGCAAATGGTGGAAAGAGCCACCTCTTCCCGTCCAGTGCTGGGAAGGTCAGGCATCGCAACCACCACCACACTTGGACTCTCCTTGGGGATTTGTGATATCTTCTTAGAAAGCACAGTTCTTCGCTGTGCTTTTGCCAGCTTAACTCTTTTGATTTTTTTAGTGGGAGGAGTGCTTCCATCGTCATGTGAAGCTGAACCACTAGTCATGAACATACTAGGGATCGACCTTAGCCGTTCCTTGCCACTCCGTGTCGTAAATGGCATATTGGCAAGTTTACGTTTCTCTTCAGCTGATTTAAATGTCTTTTTCAAGGTCATTTTCCTGAACTTTGCCATTTGGGATTGTATGTGCCCTCTACTATGACATTGGGCATCGGCCTTGGCAGACGACGTTGATGGCATGTTATCGTCTATGTCATGACTAGTGGCAGCAGCTTCAGCACTAGGAGGAAGTGGTTCTTGATCTTTCTCTATTTTATTTTTATCGGAGAAAGTTTGGTCCTCCATTTATGTTATATCGATTTGATATATACGTGCGGCTAAACACAGAAAATAATTTTTTTTTTGGTTTGGACTGGAGTGTACTTTGTGGGTTACAGCACCCTTTAACGGTCAAGCCAGCCGGCCCTTTACTTATGACACAGGCGCACTCTTGGCACTACTTTGTTGATGCACGTGCGGCTACTGCGCACACAATTCACAAACACAGAAAATAATTTTTTTTTGGTTTGGACTGGAGTGTACTTTCGGGGGTTACAGCACCCTTTAACGGTCAAGCCAGCCGGCACTTTACTTATGACACAGGCGCACGCTTGGCACTACTTTGTTGATGCACGTGCGGCTACTGCGCACACAATTCACAAACACAGAAAATAATTTTTTTTTTGGTTTGGACTGGAGTGTACTTTGGGGGTTACAGCACCCTTTAACGGTCAAGCCAGCCGGCCCTTTACTTATGACACAGGCGCACGCTTGGCACTACTTTGTTGATGCACGTGCGGCTACTGCGCACACAATTCACAAACACAGAAAATAATTTTTTTTTGGTTTGGACTGGAGTGTACTTTCGGGGGTTACAGCACCCTTTAACGGTCAAGCCAGCCGGCCCTTTACTTATGACACAGGCGCACGCTTGGCACTACTTTGTTGATGCACGTGCGGCTACTGCGCACACAATTCACAAACACAGAAAATAATTTTTTTTTGGTTTGGACTGGAGTGTTCTTTCGGGGGTTACAGCACCCTTTAACGGTCAAGCCAGCCGGCCCTTTACTTATGACACAGGCGCACTCTTGGCACTACTTTGTTGATGCACGTGCGGCTACTGCGCACACAATTCACAAACACAGAAAATAATTTTTTTTTAGGTTTGGACTGGAGTGTACTTTCGGGGGTTACAGCACCCTTTAACGGTCAAGCCAGCCGGCCCTTTACTTATGACACAGGCGCACGCTTGGCACTACTTTGTTGATGCACGTGCGGCTACTGCGCACACAATTCACAAACACAGAAAATAATTTTTTTTTTGGTTTGGACTGGAGTGTACTTTCGGGGGTTACAGCACCCTTAACGGTCAAGCCAGCCGGCCCTTTACTTATGACACAGGCGCACGCTTGGCACTACTTTGTTGATGCACGTGCGGCTACTGCGCACACAATTCACAAACACAGAAAATAATTTTTTTTTTGGTTTGGACTGGAGTGTACTTTCGGGGGTTACAGCACCCTTAACGGTCAAGCCAGCCGGCCCTTTACTTATGACACAGGCGCACGTTTGGCACTACTTTGTTGATGCACGTGCGGCTACTGCGCACACAATTCACAAACACAGAAAATAATTTTTTTTTTGGTTTGGACTGGAGTGTACTTTGGGGGTTACAGCACCCTTTAACGGTCAAGCCAGCCGGCCCTTTACTTATGACACAGGCGCACGCTTGGCACTACTTTGTTGATGCACGTGCGGCTACTGCGCACACAATTCACAAACACAGAAAATAAATTTTTTTTTGGTTTGGACTGGAGTGTACTTTCGGGGGTTACAGCACCCTTAACGGTCAAGCCAGCCGGCCCTTTACTTATGACACAGGCGCACGCTTGGCACTACTTTGTTGATGCACGTGCGGCTACTGCGCACACAATTCACAAACACAGAAAATAATTTTTTTTTGGTTTGGACTGGAGTGTACTTTCGGGGGTTACAGCACCCTTTAACGGTCAAGCCAGCCGGCCCTTTACTTATGACACAGGCGCACGCTTGGCACTACTTTGTTGATGCACGTGCGGCTACTGCGCACACAATTCACAAACACAGAAAATATATTATTTTTTTAGCACTTGGGGGGAGCACCCCTGATGGACAGAGCACCCCCTGGACAACACTACAGCACTCCTTTAGGACTGGGACACTGCACAGGACTTTGGAGTGGACACAGCCCCTATGGAGAACTGACTGCACAACACAGTCCAGCCAGCCCCTATGGACTTTGAAGTAGTGGACACAGCCCCTATTAACAACAGCAGCACAGCACAACACAGCCAGCCCCTATGGACTTTGAAGTAGTGGACAACAGCAGCACTACACTACACTACACAGCCCTAACTCCCACCCTCCCTCTTCACTGTCCACAGCCGAGTGAGAAAATGGCGCCGACGCGGGTACCTTATATAGGATCCAAAACCCGCGAGACTCGGAAGGCGGGATGATGACGTTTTGCCTCGATTTCAGATCCGAGTCAGGCGGGAAAAGTCGAGCCTGACTCGGATCGGACTCGGATCGGGGGGGCTCGGGGGGGTTCGGATTTCAGAAATCCGAACCCGCTCACCCCTAATATATATATATATATATATATATATGTGTGTTCTATCTAACTATATCTATCTATGGGCCTGATACAGAGGTGGATAATAATGGAGTGGCATGAATTTATACAAACGCTGCAGTATATCCACCGGCTGCGGTACCCACAAATGTTGCATTTAGTTGGGGGTGGGGGGTGGCGGGGACGCAGGCAGAAGTTTTGCCTAGGGTGTCTAGAATACTAGCACTGGCCCAGGCTACATGTAAAATCAGCCAGTATTAACCCTACATGCAAAACAAATGTATGTATTCGCACCCCTTTTATTGCGACATGGGCTTTCCAGGTGCACAGTTACTTTTTCTGTTCCCAAAGCTGAATTAGCCCCTTGTCACCACCAGGGCCAGCT
Organism: Taudactylus pleione; assembly: GCA_031769625.1. NCBI lineage: Eukaryota > Metazoa > Chordata > Amphibia > Anura > Myobatrachidae > Taudactylus > Taudactylus pleione. The sequence goes on from JAUIMM010000010.1 coordinate 11,088,291, forward strand.
CCTGACACGTTCTCTCAGTGCCGCCGCACAGGGGCGCCGGTCGCCGGGTCCGGCTAAAGAAATTCCCAGTCCTCCCTCCACCCACCTGCCGCAGGTATTATTTTATGGTCAGGGGGAGGTCGCAGGGAAGGAGCGGGCAGAGGGGAAGCATGGGATGGCGCTAGGTGCAAAGACACCTAGCGCCGGCCCTGATCACCACCCAACATCAGCGGTTACATAAGCAAAGAAGTTCTCTTTAGCTTCTATCTCTCCAGGTCCAACTCATTCAATTATTGACTAGCAAAGCTGCCAAACATTGCTGTTAATTTAGAAAAGGTTATGTGAGTGGAGATAAGACGGAGGTGATTCTTGCCTGAAAACTCAAACACACATAAAACAGGGTTGTTGATTTAAAAGACACATCGCATTGTGCAACATAAGATTTGTAAAAGATTGTAGACCAACATAAGAAATACTATTTCTCTCTATGGGCTCTATTTACTACAATCCGCATTAGCAATGCTCTTTGTAGTGTGATATTACCGACTGAGGGCCTGATTCAGACCCGCTCGCGAGTGCGGGTCGATGGTGCCCTAGTGCGCATGCGCACGACGGAGGGAGCTCCGTCGTCAACATGCGCGAGACCCGAATAGCGATGGCCAAGCCGTCGCTATGGGTCTCGCACCAAAGGGGGCGTGCTGTCGATGGTGAGTGACAGCACGCCCCCTTTGGTGGGCGTGCCGGGGGCGTTGCTGCCCAGACGGAGGCGTTCCCATGGGAACGCCTACCGTCTGGGGCCGGCCCCACTGACATCACTAGTGATGTCAGTGGGAGTGCTTTTGGCTCTGATAGAGCCAAAAGTACTCCTGGGCTTGCGGCAGCGAGACACTACCGCAGGGTCTCGTCGCAAGCCCGATGGTTGCGATGGTCTTGACCATCGCGACCATCTTTTTGGCCGCTCGCATAAGCTGTGGGTGGACACCCACAGCTATGCGAGCGGCCAGGAGGCCACTCCAATAATAGGTAGGAGGGCACTGATTCAGAGCGAGCGCTCTTGTCAGAGCGTCCGGCTCTGAATCAGGCCCTGAATTCGCATTGCAAATTCAGGCAATATCACCGGGATTTACTACAACTCCCTTGCAGGGACAGAGCTTGCGAGAAAGCTCTGTCCCTGCAAATCCCCTCCGCACACAAGTCACGGTATTTGTGCAAAAAAATACAGTGACAAGTACCCCGCACATGCGCCGACCGGCCGCCGCTGCTAACCCCCCACGGCGCTAAGCCCCATTCCTGTCGCCAAGCCCCGCGATCGTGGACATCCCGCGACCCCCCCCCTGCGACCCTCCGTCTCGCTTAATCACACTTACCTGCATGATCCGGGCTCTGGTGATGTCCTGCATGTCCTCCGGTCAACTGACATCACATACTGCACTGGGTTCCATCACCTGATGACCGGCCCGCACTGCAGCATGGGAGACCAGCTGAATGGAGAGAGGACATCACCGGAGCCCCGAACTCCGGTCCCTGGAGTCAGGTAAGTACATTTTTTTTTTTTTTACAGTGAATCAGCGTGTGGTCTGTTTAGACCACACAGCTGATCACTGGGGCCGGCTCCGGGCTCTGCTCTCCCCGTCAGAGCGGAGCAGGAGTCCAGTAACCGGGGTAGACCCTGGATAACGCGACCTCCACGTGGCGTTATTATCACAGGGCTTTCCTCGGTATTTTTTCACAATTTATTTTTAGTAACTTTGGCCAGATCACATTTCCCATTACAATTATGGGAAATGCGATCTGATTACTAAAAATAAGTGATACTTAGGGGTTGGAGTAGAATTTTACGAATTCTACTCCAATTGCCCTTTAGTAACTGTAGGTGATACTAAAATAAGCAGATCTCTCAAAAGATGAAGCCACTAAAGAAGCCACGGCTCTCTGTCCATACATATTCACAGCCACCTGCTATAACATGTTTGCAGTAGTTTTAACTCCTCTGCTCCTGGATCTCTTTAATTCAGTTCTCAAAGATAATAGATGTCAGAGGCACACACCATTGTTATCCCAAGCCCACATCTCTCTTCAGTGTTGATCTAAAGAACATTGGCGATGGGCCTGATACAGAGCTGTACACTAATGCACCCGCAGCTGCGATTTCCATAGCTGTGGATGTGCTAATACAGCAGTGTCTGGGACTTGCACTGAGACGCCCACCTGAGCCATCGCAGCTATCCGCAACTGGCAACACATATACAGCATCGGACACAGATTAGGTAAACATCGGCTTCTTCAGTGAGTTTTTGGTTGCCTGCATCTTAGCTGACACTCCCAGATGCCACCCCCCATCGCTCTCTGCCTGTCAATTACTCTGCAATTAAAGACTCACAGTGTGCGACTACAGTAATACACCTTAATGCATGCGCAGTGAGACTCAGACACATGCGTGGTGGCAGAAAATCTCTCCATCGGCATAGCATACAACTCTGACTCAGGCCCAACATTCTTTCAGTGCTGCCTGGTTCCATACCTTCCAAGTTGATTGGAAGGGCACGCCAACCACCCCACCATCACCTCCCACAAACGGTTCTTTCTGTCAATCACTCTGGGTCTGCGTAGTTGCAGTGGCTGGTTTGGCCACGCACACTGCGGTGCATATGCATGGGAAGAGCGCAACAATTGGCCGATAGCGTTTGTAATCACAGTTGCAATCCGACCTGAGTCAGGCCCATAGTGCATACACACTGTGCAATTTTACCAACGACCAAACGATATACATTCATCGTTAATGATTTCCAAATCATTAAATCATTAACGATATATATCATTTGCTTGCCAAAACACCTGAAGACCATCCTAAAGATTTCTACTATATTTATAAAGAGGGCTGTACTATGAGACACAGATGCATGCACAGATCAGTGAGATCCGTGCATACATCTGTGTAAAAGCTCGTAAAGTGTTAAAATAATGAAAAATTACGTGGGGTCCCCCCTTAAAAGCACAATCAACCCCAGACTTTTCAGAGCCAGTTCTGGTTGTCTAAATACGGGGGAACAAAGACGTAGGAGTCCCCTGTATTTAGCACAACCAGCACTGGGCACAGAGAGCCGGTCCTGGTTTTGAAAAGACAGGGGACAAAATGAGTAGGGGTCCCCTGTATTTTCCATAACCAGCACCAGACTCTTTCTAGTGGGGGTGTAATGCCACAGCCAGGGGAACCCTTTCACCGGGGACCCCCGGCCAAAGCATTACCCCTGACCACTAGTCAGCCCAGGCCAGGGGTCCCTGGGGAGCTGGTATACTGTAAAGACATTGTAAAGAAGGCATTCTGTAAGTGCCGGAAATACAAACATTCTGTTTATTACTTCACCCATTTACACTTAAGTCATGTAAGCAACACACATCAGGCTATTACACCAGATCAATTGGGTATGTATGCACTCCCTATATACCTTATTGTGGAAGTATCCCAAGGAGGGACCACCCTCCAATGAATTACCTCTGCTAGTACACTGCTGGCTGACCATCTTAGACCATTGTACATTTGTATAATATGCAAAAGCCGCAGGAGGCGTCTTAAGTTAAAACTGCATGACCATCGGACATCTGAGTAACCATCAGGTTACTCAGGGTGTCTGGGAAAATCACTCTGCCGGGACCAGTGAAGCCAGAAAACAGGACCGTCAAGTCCCCATTTTCTGGTTGGCCCATTGTTGATGCCCCCAAATGTCAACAGCATGTGGATCATTCTGCAGCATTTGGGGCACTGCAAAAGACACCACAGCCCTAGATCTCCACATGCACAGTGTGGTCTCTGCACATGCACAGATGTCACATCGGAGATATGTGTAACCATCGGGTGTATGTACATCTCTGAATTACCCCCATAGCTAATCTATGTTTGTTCTCTTAGTGAAATGGAACTCACAAATGCTTTCAACAGGACATTCTATTAGAAACGACAGATTAGACAACATTACAATTCGATTATTTAAAACGATGGTGTCAGGATTTGAGCACCAATATGAGGAGTCATACTACCAGTTAAGATTTGCAGTGCTGATAACAGTGGCGTGGGGTCTGACCAAGGAGTCTACTCACTAGGGACCCCCCTCCAGGAAGTTTGGGCTTTGCTGCCCACGCAGTTTGCGGCCCTCCGTGTTGGCCTTAGCATGGCAGGCTGCAAGATAATCAGGAAGCAGGGTCTGATACACGGAGCGGATGCGTCAGAGCAAGAAGAAGCAAACAAATGGAAGTTTATAGTAACAAGCCGAGGTCAATAACATGTAGTCACTGATACATAGGCAAAGGATAACACAAACAGCAGGTCAGGGATAAGCTGGGACATACACATATACATATGATAGAGACATAACTATAAAGCAGGAGTCTAATACTCTGGCTACCATAACTTGCCAGAAGCCGGTTTATATAGGCACAGTGATATCTAATGCCATACTCTTGCATGCACAAGGTGCAGGAAAAGCCAGCAGCCTGAATGCATAAGTAAAAGTAGCATCGAACCTGGCAAGTACCTGCCCTAGTCAGACACTGCCTGACTAATGCGAACTGTAAGTCAGTCATCTCTACTAGAAAGACTAGAGATCCGTAGGATCCCTCTGTGTTAGCCTACACTTGCACATGTATGGCCTTAAGCTGGCCACACATCTAAAGATTATCTGTCCAACCAGCCAACTAGTTGATTGGTTGGAATGAAAATCTGGTAAGGTATACAGTCAGCAATTTTCTCCCAAACGCTGGAAAATGGACCAAAACTGTTGTTTGAACAAATAGTTTAGATCAAACATTTAACAAACTTGTCTGACGTCCATTTTCATCTGTTTTCTGGCATTTAGGAGCAAATTGCTGATCATCATTTACTCCCATTCCTTTCCAGATTTTCATTCCAACCAATCAACAAGTTGGCTGGTTGGATGCAAGTTGGTCTAGTGTGTGGCCAGCTTTACAGTATACACTCGCATGCGCATTCTGTAGGAACTCTCCACCGATGTTAGGCTGCCGGTGAGGGGTAGAAAACCACCACTTAGCAGTAGGGTTTTCTCTGGGCGTCCTGGATTGATGAGCAGCATACTGTACTTAATACTATTTTTTTAATAAATAGATCCCACAATCACAGAATTTGCCCTGATTTTATACATCCTTTAGGTTTTTCAAACTTTTTGATCCCAAATATACAAATTAGGGTTTTATACAATATAGGACTGTGGGCCTGATTCTGAGTTGTGAATTAAGAAAGAAAGAGAATCTTGGTAAACCCATGCTGCACGGCAGGAGGGGTAGATGTGACTGTAAGAGAGAGATATAGATATGAGAGGGGCATGTCCAAACACAGGTCTAATGTAAATTGCAGTGTAAAAATAAATCTGTCCCGCATATGTGGGCTTCTGTACATACAACAGTAGCCAGTATTTACAGTACCCCACATGCAATAAAATGTATGTATTTGCACCCCTTGCATTGCTACATGGTTTGTCCAGGTGCACAGTTTCTTGGTCTTTCTTACTCTATTCCCAACTCAGAATCAGACCCTATAACACAGGAAAAGGCTCTTATATCCTTTGGGCCCTAGATCATGCACTCTTCACTGTAGTCTTGGTAATAAGGTAAATGTGTTCACAGACATTTACCAACCTGGATATTATTCCTTTTAATATTGTTTTGCGATTTTCCAGCTTGGAAGTTTTGAGGTATTATAACTCCATCAGGAAAAGACATCACCAGCTGTGAGCTCTGTAAGAAACATAAATATTTAGAACTTTAATTGATATTATTTTTAGCCAAATCTACAAGTAGTCATTGCTGTTTATAATTCATCCCCTTTTTGGTATTACTAAGAAGAAGCAATCTATCATTACTAAATTACCATTTCCGTGCAGCAGTTACTGTATCAGAGGTAGGGTCACTAACACCTTGTTCCTCTGCTTCAGTTGAAGCTCTCTCAAGATGTTCTGTGAAACCGAAGGCAAGGTGATGGCTCGAACTTGATGACACCCCTACACTTATGCAGACTTAGCATTAATCTGCTAAAAGCTGGAAACCTCTCCCAAACAATTTCTCTACAATTCCTGTAACAGAAAGCCACATCTCCAACTAAAGCCACCATATTCCAGAGAGATTACTAGAGGGAACAGGTTTGTTAATCACTATCCAAGGCCAACTCTGTACATTGGGCCTGAAGCAGATTTGGACACTATTTCAATGTTCATACAGTTGAGAGATAATCATTGGACTGCGCATGCGTCATAGCCGCAATGCCCATGACTGGTGATTGAATTGAGATCAAATGTGACTACTGTTGTAGTGAGGATTTTTTCTCCAGTTATTGACAGACAGGGACCATTTTGTGGGAGGTAGCAGAGAGTGGCGCCAAAAAATGTGGGTGTGTCATGACCGTTTTTAGGGCATGTATCTGCCTACATCTGCAATCCTGTAAACAGAAAATATGGTGCCAGTGTCTCAGTTCCCTTGCCCATTCTGTGCTACCATAGGGTTATAAGAAACAAAAATTGAAATAAGTATACTCTCTCTCTATTTAGCTCATTTTGTTTCCAGTAAATTGTTATATTATTTCATTACTGCCTCATTCATACATTATAAGGTATTATAAAAATATCTACAGTGTTTGTAAGGTAGCACACCATGTAGTTCCTTTTCTTTTTTATGAGAAATCTTCCACAATACTGAAATCTATCCCATTAATAACAGTATACTTTATATTGTCCTATGCATTATACATTCATTGTTGACTGCACTTTTTTGCATATGTTCTTTTGTGCACACTTAATATATTTATTAGCGCCCAGGGCTCATTACCACTGTATACACTCATCAGATAATGGTTTTTCTAGTGTTACTGACCTCAACCCAATCACAGCCATGTTCCAAACTTTGGTAGATAGCATTGCCAGAAGAATGGAGGCTTTTACATCAGCAATGGGAGGACCTACTCTATATTAATGCCCTTGTTGAACAAGCCCACATGGAAGTGATGTTCCTTTGTCTATACATATTTTGGCCATTTAGTGTGACATTAATACATCAGCTCACCACCCAACCCCCAAAAAAAATCCACCCACTTGACCAGACTAAACAAAAATGCAACACACAGACCAGATACTAATAACATGGGGTGGGTTGGCCAGGGTCATATGTGCCCGGTCTGGACTACCATTGAATGGCTACTCTGGTGGTCTAGCAGTGCAGTTGAAGATGACCATTGGAGCACGTGTGGCCCTCAGGAGTCAATAACGCTGCCACATAAGGTAATACTTGTGGCATGACAACCAATTCTTTCAGCATGTCAGCGCTCTCTCTGATGCGCTGTACAATTAAATCATTAGAAGGAAGAAGAAAAGGACACATCGGAAAACAGGGACAAGCTGCAGGAGAAGAGAGCAGTGATCAAGGAAATGAGAGAAAGAAGGACAGAGAAAGAGTGGAAGACTTAAAATATCCTGGTAAATATACATGGAGAATTTTAATAGCCAATTTTATTTTTACTGTTTAAAATAGCCTATTAGCTCTTATATAAATTTTATAAAACCCTGGAAGGATAGAGCAGCACTGTCAGCCATCCGAGCCCCTCCAGTAAACCCAGGGACCCAGGGCCCATGGTACCCGAAGTGACAGTGGCAAAAACCCTGTTAGCCAGTCAAAAGCAGGAAGTTAAGGAATTTCTGATCAGAAATAGGGTGCTGTTTTCTGACCTCCCAGGGAAAACCACGGTCATCAAACATGACATAATCACTGACCCAGGGGTTAAGGTTATCCTAAAGCCCTATAGGTTACCAGAAGCCCAAAGAGAATCAGTGTCGAAGGAAATGAAAAATTTTTAGAGTTGGGTGTAATTGAAGAATCGCATAGTGAGTGGTCAAGTCACATTGTGCTCATTCCAAAACCCGACGGGAGTGTGCGATTCTGCAATGACTTCCGGAAATTGAACAGTGTGTCAAAGTTCGATGCCTACCCTATGCCTAGGGTGGACAAACTAATTGAAAGGCTGGGGACAGCCAAGGCTGGGGACAGCCAGGTATTTAACTACTCTTGACTTAACCAAAAGGTATATTCAAGTGCCGTTAACTGAGAACGCTAATGAAAAGACAGCTTTTTCTGCACCAGAGGGGTTGTTTCATTACAAAATGTTGCCCTTTGGGCTACACGGGGCACCTTCTACCTTTCAAAGAATGATGGATAGGATTCTAAGGCCCCATAGACAGTATGCTGCTGCTTATCTGGATGATGTGGTCATTAATAGTCCTGATTGGCAGTCTCACTTGCCCAGAGTACAAGCAGTGTTGGACTTCATCCTTAAGGCAGGTCTGGCTGCCAACCCGAAAAAGTGTTGTCTGGGGATAGAAGAAGTAAAATATCTTGAGTACACCATTGGCAGAGGTTTGATAAAGCCACAGCTCAATAAGATTGAGGCAATCCAAAACTGGCCACGACCCCTGAATAAAAGCAGGTGAGAGCCTTCTTAGGGATCACTGGGTATTATAGGAGGTTTTTACCCAATTTTGCCACCATTGCAGTCCCACTGACTGACCTTACCAAAGACAAACAGAAAGTCATGGTGGAATGGTGTCCTGAAGCAGAGAAGGCTTTCCTGGAGTTAAACATAGCGTTATGTACCCAACCAGTTCTGATGACCCCTGATTTTGACAGAGAGTTTGTTGTACAAACCGATGCGTCCGATGTAGGTATCGGAGCGTTCCTGTCCCAAAGCAAAGAGGGTGAAGAACACCCGATTTTCTTCTTGAGCCGAAAATTAAATGTACATGAAAGAAACTATGCTACGGTCGAGAAAGAAGCATTGGCCATAAAGCGGGCGTTAGAGATTCTCAGGTACTACTTGGTGGGAAGAAAGTTCAGATTGATCACTGACCATGCCCCTCTGAAGTGGATGTCAGAAAACAAGGACAGTAATGCGAGAATAACAAGTTGGTTCTTGGCATTACAAACCTTTAAATTTATGGTAGAACACAGGCCAGGAAGCCAGGTGGCCGATGCAGATGCTTTGTCACGTGTCCATTGTTTGGGGGCTGTGGCTGTTCCGCCCCACAGGTCGAAACAAAGGGGGGGGGATATGTGATAGAAGCACTGGTAAAGTGGTCAATGGCAGATACATTTGTCCTAGACCAGAGTATCAGCTTTTGGAAAATCTGGTTTGGGTCCTGGGGGTGTGGATGTGAGGAGTGGGAGAGCTCCATCCACAGGCCACTCCAGGTTTTGGGCCTTTCAGCCTGGTAACAGGCTCATTAGGGCTTGCAGCTAGAAATGGCTAATATAAGTATGGTTTGTTTGTGGCTGAGTGTCTCACACCTGGGAGAGCAGGCAGACTAGCCTGTTCAGAGACACTTGGTGATAATCCTTGTAAGTACAGTGCACGTATTTTGTTGATGGTAAGGGCAATAGGCCCTACCATTATTCTAGAGAGGGAATCTGCTGTGTAGCTAGTGACCAGCCGGGCTAGGACTTGCCAGTCTGGACGCATGTTACTCCTCCCACTCGGCGTGCTTGGACAAGACCGGAACCAGGGCAACGAGAATAGCCAGAAGTTCAGTGCGTGTCAAACGCCCGGAAAATACCTGCGTGTCACGCGCCCATGTGGTCTCCACAGGCTCAGCGATTGGCGGAAGAAGCACTTAGTCCGACGGTTGCTATAACAACCTGCTGAACAGACAAATACACATAGAAATGCGTGATTACACAAATAATGACATATACATAACTAATGCTGATCTCAATAAGCATCTAGTGACCAATAACACCAAAGTCCTCCTCATGATGAAGGCACCGTGTTTGTTTGCTCACCGCACTAGGACGCAATTTCTTGCATTTGATTGCATTGTTCTTAATTTTGTTGCTAGATATAGCCATTTTTGTCTTCCACTTCATGTTGTTTTGTCAACACTGACTTGGTTGAGTGTGACAACCAGCATGGCTACAGCACCTGACCCTAATGAAATCACATCTGATATGCTTCAATGTGACACATCAGACACTTTCAGCTTTTCTGATGTGGAGGCTGAGGGAATCCTACTCAAGGAACCGGTGTTTGATGCTTCTAACAACATTTCTAATGATGATTTGCATAAAGATTTGTTGAAGATGAAAAAAAGAGAATTTGATCACATTTTACATGGCCGCACGTTATCGGATTATTATAGAGCTAAGCAAATCCCAAGAGGTTTGCGTAGAAATGACACCCCGACCATCGGTAGGCAAAGCATTCCATTTTGCAAACGGTGGATTTCCATTCTTAATAAATGCTCAATGGACTTGATTCTCCTTATCATTGAGGAGTCCACACGTGAATTTAATTTGGTTCGTGACAAAATCAAGAAATTTGAGACTGAATATCAACCCACATTAATAGCTGATACCGCCATTGATTGGAACGAGAAACTTATGAAACAAATGGAGCATCACAAAATTGAGTTGCTGAAATATAAGAAACAAAAACTTATTAAGGTCCAACAGGACTATGAATTTCACAGGGTCTATTCCTGGCTAGGTTCCGGTACCAGCACCAACAGAGCAGGCTATAGACAGTTTCCACTTCAATATCGGACATACAAACAATATTCCAGCACATCTGCCAGTGAAATGGAGGATTCTAGTCAGACAGAGGTCTGCTCTTGTGCAGGAATCCCCTTTAGGGGCTGGCACCCTGAGGGGTATGACTACAAGAAGAAAAAAACAACCAGAAGGGGTGGCCAAGCGTGGAGGCAGAAATGCAGGAACACCACCGCGAGGGCGGAAGATTTAATCTTTAATTTGTCTTCCACTGTGTTGTCACCAGCTGAAATTAGTGTTCTCAGCAAGGGCTTGTCGTTCATTCCCACAAAGGGCCTTGATAAGTTCAAGTGGAAAATCAACAATTATAAGTTCCAGAGAACTCTTAAATTGAAAGAATTTTTTAGTAAAAACCCCCCTGGTAAATCTGAACACATAATTCCAGCCTCCCGCCAGAAGATCAGGTCCAGATCCACGTTTGAACCTATTTCCTCAAATGCCTCTATAAAAACCTTTCATCAAATGTTGGATTCACTATCTAAAGAAGCGAACACTTCTTCCCCTTTTCTTCAAGCAAATTTGTCCAGAGAGGAACATCTTGCTCTCAAGGCATGAGGAATCAGGACATCATCATAAGGGGAGCCGATAAGGGGGTCTCCATTGTGGTGATGGACACTACTTTCTACAGAGAGGAATGTCTTAGACTGTTAAGTGATAGTAACACCTATTGCCCTTTGCCTTGCGATCCTACTGTGTACTTTAAAAGACACATAGATGCTTTATTGCATCAAGCTGAAAGGGATGATGTAATTGCTAATTCGTTATGCAAAAAATTAATTTCTGAGTTTCCTGTTGTGCCGCTTTTCGGTGTCATCCCTAAGATTCATAAGAATCCACAGAGGCCCCCTGGTAGACCCATCATCTCTGCCAGGGGGTCTCTGTGTGAGCCTATAGCTATGTATGTTGATTTATATCTTCAACCATGCATTCAGGACATGTTTTCTTATTTAAAAGATTCTACTGCATTGTTAAGACGTTTTGACCTGATTGAGTCACTTCCACCGTGCTGGTTACTCTTGATGTGACCAGTTACTTTATATACGTGTATCCCACATGAGGCGAGTATTCGGGCCGTAGAACGATTACTGGTCAACAATCCTAAATATGAGGGCCCTGATTTACAATTTTTTCTGATCCTCTTGGAATTTACCCTTAATTATAACTATTTTCTTTTTGATGACGTATTCTATAACCAAAGGGCGGGATGTGCCATGGGATCTCCTGCGGACCCGTCCTTTGCCAACGCCTATATGGGAGAGGTAGAGAATAATTTGTTTTTCAGTGACCCCATGGTGTCTGATCGCATGTATCTATATTATAGATACATAGACGATCTATTGATTTTCTGGCAGGGTAATGTTAATATTTTATTGGACATCATCAATAGCCAGAATGCTTCAACGAGCCCCATCAAATTAACCGTCCATCACAGTCACAAGGACATCAATTTCCTTGACATTACCATTAAGATTGACAATGGACAGATTTCTTCTTTATATGTCAAACCGACAGATAGGAACAATCTCTTGAAAGATGATAGCTTTCATCCACGTAACATTGTGCATGGTCTACCGTATTCGCAATTTCTCAGATTTTGCAGGATTACTAGTGGTAGCAATGAGACCAGTAAACAATTAGATATCATGACGAATAAGTTTTTAGACCGAGGTTACCCCTTGAAGGTGCTAAAAAGGGCAAAAGCTAAGGCTCTTTTGCAAAATAGGACTGAATTATTACAGTTTAAAACTAGGAAGGGCCTCACCCAGAGGGTACCTTGGATTAATGAGTTTAATGCTAAAAGTAAATTTACGGCTGCCAAAGTTAAACAGTTGTGGCCTATGGTTGTTACTGACCCAGACATTTCTTTGTTGCATAAAACTAGGGTAATGCCTAGTTACACACGTAGTCACAACATAAGATATATTGTTATGAAATCTGATATTACATCGTTTAATTCAGCAGCAACTAATTTCCTTAGTCGCAAAAAAGGCTGCTTCAAGTGTCTTGGGTGTACAACGTGCAGCTATATGCAGGTGGGCACCTTTGTATCACATCCCTACTCAGGGAGAAAATTTAGCATCAATTGGTCTCTGTCTTGCAGCTCGCGTTTTGTAGTGTATGTTCTGTCTTGCCCATGTGGTTTACACTATGTGGGCAAGACAGAGCGCCAATTCCAGAAACGGATGGACCAGCACCGTGTGGCCATTACAGCAGCGTTGTCCTCAGGCCACAGCGAACAACCTGTGGCTAGGCATTTTGCCTTAATGAAACATAGCATTGCCACTGTTCGGTATAAAGCTATCGATCATGTACCAGTGTCTCTAAGGGGCGGTAATCGAGCAAGAAAGCTCTTACAACTGGAATCATCTTGGATTCATAGGTTGGACACCTTGGCACCACGAGGGCTCAATGAGTCTTTGGGGTTAAATTGTTTTCTCTAGATAGCGTGTTGTTTGCTGTTTTAAGAATAGGTCTGTCTAGTATTTCTCATTTATACAGTATTTGTACATCATCATGTGATATGGATGTTCCATATTTTGCTTACTGATTGACATGTCTTTTACATGGGTCGTCAATATTGGTCTACATTAGCTGTTTTTTTAACATCTATATTTGTTTCACAAAAATTGGTCTTATATTTTTTTTTAAAAATATATATTTTTTCATTTTTGCATATACATACCTACAGTGCCAGATTAAGGTCCACATGGGCCTGGAGCTGAAATTTATGAAGGGTCTATTGTGTGTCACCGCAGGGGAGTTTGATAAGCGCTGTTGTGATGCGACTAGTGATGTGGGGGCAGGGGCGTATCTATAATGGGTGCAGGGTGTGCAGGGTACACGCTCCCCCAGGTCCAGGGGGGGGCCCGCAACGCACACCCTCCACCCATAGGTAATTATACTTACCTCTCCGCCGATTCCCAAAGTGCTGCTCCGCAGCGCCAGACCGCCACTTTAGAGCAGCACAAACTCACTGGGAAAATGAGAGACGGCCATTTTCCCAGTGATCTGCACATGCATAGAAAAGATGTCCCCGGGAAAGTAGGCGCGGGCACCATTTTCCCGGAGACTCGCACATGTGCTGTAGATTCTGGCATGAAGCCAGGATCTACAGTGCTCAGTGCCGCTGAGCCGCCGTCAGAGAGGAGGGGGCCCAAACAGAGGCTGCACACGGGCCCCCTCCTCTCTTAAAACGCCCCTGTGTGGAGGCATGCCTAGTGTATAGCTGTGGTCTACACAGAATGTGTGGCTATGTCCATGAGGGCATATGTGACATCTTACTTCAACCACTTTATAGTGGAGCTATATGAAAGATAAAGCAACCACAGATTCTGTTAGTATAATTAAAAATCACTCAAACCAGTAGCAACAATGTATATAATAAATGAATTATATCTTTATTAAGACAAAGCAGCCAATGCTTATAAATTCAATAAGAGCAATAAAACACACATGTAAATAATGAAATTGCATGTAAATAATGGTTCCTAAAATGTATGAATATAGAGTCCCGGACTTTTGAACAACATTTGGTGAAACCCTCTGAAGAATTCCTCCATACACAAATATATTTTTTGAACTGATGTTGATTAGTTCATCATCCGGTATAAAAGTTACAAAGTAATAAATGGGTGTCGATATTACCTTCCGTATAGTTGGATCAGACCCAGATCTGGGTATATGAATACAATGTGGATGATGGTTACCGTGGCTGAAGATGGCAGACCTCCCGATCTCGACCCAGCTGACGATGGAGATGCAGAGGGAAGTGGGTGGTCACTCTAGTGCTCCAGGTCCGGCACAGGAGGGGCAAAACAATGTACTCCGTGCTCTATGAGTGAATGGGTCGTCTGACCAAGATGCACGTGCTCTACCCGACCAGCGGGGAGACTTGGGAAGAATTGAATGACGCCGCTCTGAGGCTCCGTGTCAGGGGGAAAGGAACAGAGGGCTCTGCGTCCCGGATGGGTATGGAGGAGATTCTGACGCCTTTTTCAAGAAGATTCACCTTGAAAAAGTTGTCAGAAGGACGTTGAAACGCGTTGGTGCTTGATTTTGCTACATCTACCCGGTTTTTGATTCCTGGAGTCTCATCACTGGCTCTCTCTGCACGTCTACACACCGTGCCTGGCAAACTTTAAGCCATTCTATCAGCTTGCAGTGGAATATCCTCATTATTTACATGTGTGTTTTATTGCTCTTATTGAATTTATAAGCATTGGCTGATTTGTCTTAATAAAGATATAATTCATTTATTATATACATTGTTTGAGTGATTTTTAATTATACTAACAGAATCTGTGGTTGCTTTATCTTTCATGTACTTTTTATTGAGTGGGACTGACTACCCCACACAACCACATTGAATCTGTTCAGTAAACCTCAACCCCTCAGCGCTTGTATCTTGTGTTTTTTATAGTGGAGCTATAACAAGAAAAAAAATTGTGAGTGAGAACTGTATGGTTTGCCTTTCCTTTACATTAATAAGATAAGAAAAAAATCCAAAATTGTTCACTGATTTTGGCATATTTCTATAAGTGTCCATCCCACATCCCTAACCACTGCAGTAAATTAATAAATGAACTGTCTTTTTTGCTGCTGCTGTTTAAAAAAAAATAATGGCAAAGCTGGACCATGGCAGCAATGGCTAACTTTTACTGCGCCAGTAGCAAGGTAACAACCTGGTAGATTATAATACAGAGAGCATCGCATTGAGTGCCGTATAACAGAGAGCATCGCAGTGAGTGCTGTATAATACAGAGAGCATCGCAGTGAGTGCCGTATAATACAGAGAGCATCGCAGTGAGTACCGTATAACACAGAGAGCATCGCGGTGAGTGCCGTATAACACAGAGAGCATCGCGGTGAGTGCCGTATAACACAGAGAGCATCGCGGTGAGTGCCGTATAACACAGAGAGCATCGCGGTGAGTGCCGTATAACACAGAGAGCATCGCGGTGAGTGCCGTATAACACAGAGAGCATCGCAGTGAGTGCCGTATAACAGAGAGCATCGCAGTGAGTGCCGTATAACACAGATAGCATCGCAGTGAGTGCCGTATAATACAGAGAGCATCGCAGTGAGTGCCGTATAATACAGAGCATCGCAGTGAGTGCCATATAATAGAGAGAGCATCGCAGTGTGTGCCATATAATACAGAGAGCATTAAGTGACTGCCATGTAAAGAGTAGTGAGTGCCATATAATACTGACCATCAGTGTCCACCATACAGTATAATACACTAAGCATCCAAGTGGCCACCATACACTACAAAGAACACTGCAAATAGTGCCATATAATACAGAGAACTCCAAAGACCACCACAAAATACAGGGGACATCACACCCACCGATTATGGCCCCTGAAATGGGATAAATTAGATAGCAAGCAGCTGGCAGATGTATGGGCCTGATCATGGTCAGACGGTATTGGGCAGCTGCAAGGAAGCGGCTGTGCAACACTGTATAGCAAATATCTATATACTGCAGGAGGCATCTATAGGAAGCAGACGCCTCCTGACAGCATGAGCAATCCGAGTGCAGTGTCTGTAGATGCTGCCTCGGATTCCCATCGCGACTATTGGTGTCGATGGCGGCAGCACTGGCCAGACTAAGTAAGCTCCAGCTTATTCAGGCTGGCAGCCTGTGAGGCCAGAAAATATGCGTAACGCAGGTGTCCTAAGGCGAGCTCAGGGCGGACAGAAATTTCCTGTGGAGCAGAAGGCCTCGGTGCTCCCGGAAAACCGGTGACCCGTCTCCATTTCCGGCAACGGTGCCCAGGCATGCTCACGTTCCATCCACCCAAACACCACAGCATGTCAATCATGCTGCGGCTTGGAGGATCTGAGAGCAATATTGCAGAATCTGTTCTGCATACGAGCAGTTTTCCAGTAATTGGAAAACTGCGTGGTATCCCTCATCTGCGTCTGACCATCAATCAGGCCCTATATCTATAATACAGCACAGCCCTGCGCCCTCCTACCTCCCCCATCATTCACTCCCAACTCCCCCCATACTGTGTGCACCGCAGCCAGCGTGCCATCATGGGCATACTGTGACTGCGGCTGTAGCAGGAGGCCAACATAGCTGCTGTCCTCTCTCTCTCATCCCTCCCTCTCTCTCCCTTTTGATATAGAACTGGTACTCCTGACTATATAACCAAGCTGCTTGGGTGCCCTCAGTGATAAAGTAGAAAGAACTGCGGCACTCAAAGTCTGATGCACAAGACAATCTATATTAGCATAGAAACCAACGTTTCAGAGCCTCCAGGTTCTTTTTTCAAGGTTCACAAAGTATACATATAATATACACACACACACTATATACATACATATATATATATATATTATATATATATATATATATACACATAAACACATACAAACACACTATATACATACACTATATACATACACACACATACATAAACACATACATACACACATACACATACAATAGACAAACACATACACACTATATACATACATATATATATACCCACACACATACATACATACACACACATAGATAAACACATACATAGGTGGCAGGCATTACACTGACCTGGTTATGCATGCTGTTTTTCAGCTGGTGACAGGTGCCTTCCCTCTTGTGCAAGGCAGCTCAGCCTCTGCGCTCCACCTCAGCCTCAGAATTTCCAGGGCCAGCTGTGTCAGCCCAGTTGCAGAGGAAGGCGGGGGAGCTTTAGATGACCCAGGGAGTCGGGACCCGAGCTTCTGGTCACCTGGGGGACACAACTATGGTGGGTGACCCAGGCCGGGTTGGTGAAGCAGGACTTGGGGGCGGAGCTTCGGGACCATGGGGGCGGAGCTTTGGGACCATGGGGGCGGAGGTTTGAACTGCACAGAGGATATTTGGAAAGCCAGGGGCGGAGCTTGTCTGTCCAGGGGCGCGGCTTTGGACAGCCGAGGGGGGGGGAGGGTGTGAATGGTCTGGGATTCGTATCTTCCTAGTTCACTGTCGGCAATACAGACAGTCATGTTGTCAGGATTCAGTGCAGTGCAGACAGTGTTTTCAGGGATTTTTATTTTCCCTGTCAGTACTGTCTGCAGTGGATCCTGTCGGCCTATTTCCATAGTGGGCTTGGAGCTGCAGCTCCACCCCATTATTAATCCGGCCCTGCATACCTACTTGATGTCAGTCAGCATTCACTTTACATTAGTTTTATCCTCACTTTATATATTTATGATATTTCTTTAAATATTTATATTTTGCAGTCACTATGATGCCGTTCACGTTTTTTCATCACTTTCTACACACTGTAATATGGGGTTTTTTTGTTCACTTTTAGTCACAATTTGCTTATGGCATCACACAGCACGTCCATTAGTTATATATTTTTATACACGTAATAATGTATTTCATACACAAAAAATTTTTTGTCCCCATAATTATATATGTGGGTCATCATGAGGAGGATTTTGGTCTTATTGGTCACTAGATGCTTATTGAGATCAGCATTAGTTATGTATATGTCATTATTTGTGTAATCACGCATTTCTATGTGTATTTGTCTGTTCAGCAGGTTGTTATAGCAACCGTCGGACTAAGTGCTTCTTCTGCCAACCACTGAGCCTGTGGAGACCACGTGGGCGCGTGACACGCAGCTATTTTCCGGGCGTTTGCTTTAAACTACATTGCCACGTTTACATCTTACGAAGTCCTCTGAGTGCCGCCTCTGTGTGCTGTATATATAGGGGACGCTGTTCCCTGCAAGGAGGGCACCGGAGGAAGTACTTTGGATTTTTCTTTGTCTGTGAGTGCCGGATCTCCTGTGCATCTATATATATATATATATATATATACACGCCAACCGCTGAGCCTGTGGAGACCACGTGGGCGTGTGACACGCAGGTATTTTCCAGCGTTTGACACGCACTGAACTTCCTGCTATTCTCGTTGTGCTGGTTCCGGTCATGTCCCGGGCGCGCCAAGTGGGAGGAGTAACATGGGTCCAGACTAGTAAGCTATTTAAACTTTGTTGTTTGTCTGTTATATTTGTCATTGTGTATTGTGCATCCTGAGGAAGGGACGTGTGGTCCCGAAACGATGATGCTTATGCTTTAAGCTACTTTGCCATGTTTACATCTTACGAAGTCCTCCGAGTGCCGCCTCTGTGTGCTATATATATAGTGATAGGATCACTGGTAAAGTGGTAAGTGGTAGATACATTTTCCCTAGGTTTTTGACCTATGTGTTCTAAAAACCCCCAGGAGAAAGTCTGCACTGAAGCAGATTTGAGTTTCGGCTTTTGGAAAAGCCGGTTTGGGACCTGGGGGTGTGGATGTGAGGAGAGGGTGGGCTCCATCCACAACCCACTCCAGGTTTTGGTTTTTGACCTGTTAGCAGGCTCATTAAGCTCTGCACCTGGACCTGGCTGATATAGTCTAATTGTAAGGGAGTGTCTGATACATGGGAGAGCAAGCAGGCTGGCTGGCTCAGAGACACTTGGTGAAACTACCTGTAAGATCTGTGCATGCGCTTGTGTTGATGGTGGAGGCAATAGGCCCCACTGTTTCTTTAGAGAGGGAACTTCTAGTTTAGTTAGCTCCCATATGGGCTAGCGTTTACTTTTATGTTTTGTTTTTCCTTCTTCTTTGCACAATAAAGACTGGCGCCGACCAGTTAGCACGAGACCCAGACTGGTGTACTATTTTCCGGCTGCTGTGTGTGTGTGGAGGGAGTCCATCTACCCCAGGAGAGGGACCCCTGATCCGGTCCAGTTACAATTGGTGGAGAATGCGGGCAAGCACACACTGAAAAGTGCAGCAAGGAAATATTTGTCCTTTAAAATTTAAAGGGGCAGACACGTGATTGTTGAATCCCTGAAGGTGGCGTCAGCCAGTGCTCAGAGAGTCAAGGTTCAGCTTCCAACTAGCACCTGGAGGTAAAATGGAGGACGTAGTAAAAGCCCTGCTTCAGGATACAGCAGCTCAGCAGGAAACAAACAAAATCCAGCAGGAATTCACCAGGGTGCAGCTATTGGCCTTGGAGACAGCCCAGAGGCAACAACAAGTCACCCTCGAGGAAAACCGCCAGGCCTTAGCGGAAAACAGCCAGGCCATCAAAGAGATGGTATAACACCTAATAGCCCGGCCTGGAGATGCTAATACTGGTCCCCCCACCACCACTCACTCCATAAGAGCCAGTCACTTCCTCCAAAAGATGACTTTGGGAAATGATGTGGAGGCATATCTCGCCACGTTTGAGAGAACGGCCGAAACGGAGAGTTGGCCCAAGGAGCAATGGGCAAGTCTGGTGGCACCTTTTCTGTCTGGGGAGCCACAAAAGGCCTATTACGATTTGTGCCTGGCCGATGCTAAGGACTATGTGAAACTGAAACTGGAGATCCTAACTCGCTTGGGGGTCACCACCTTTGTTCGTGCCCAACGAGTCCACCACTGGGAGTTCCAAATCAACAGACCTCACGCTCACGACCTCGTCCATCTATCCACCAAGTGGCTACAGCCCGAGACGCTGACCGGACCACAAATCGTCGAACGAGTCGTAATGGACCGGTATCTGCGATCCCTACCTGCATCCTTGCGTAAGTGGGTGAGCCATGCCGACCCTAAGTCCGCTGACCAGGAGGAGCTGATGAGTCTGCCCCACAGAGCCCTGATGGTGCATCGGAGAACTCCCAACAACAATGGCAAGACTGTTCCTGGGGAGAAGGGTGCTGGGCGGTGGAACATGCCTAAGACTGAGGATGGGGAACCTGAAGACAGGCTTGCTAGGCCAGGAAGGTTCCTGTCCCGCAAAAGACTAGACGTAAATGTGACTCAATGTATCCGATGTGGTGGCTTCGGCCCTATAGCAGCTAATTGTTCACTTACCTCTGAGCCCATGCAATGTGATACTGCTTTTGTCAACCAGAGGGGATTTTTCTTTCAACAGCTAGCCTGTACTGCTGACTGGCATGCTGAGACTGATAAACACCTGTGTGTACTCACTGTGGAAGGCAGCCGTGTAGAGGCTCTGTTAGACTCTGGTAGCCTGGTTACACTTTTGAGATCTGACCTGGTGACCCCTTTGAAATATAAGGGAAAAACTGTTGGTGTGACATGCATACATGGGGATACTCGGTATTATATTACTGCCGAAGTGAACATCAAAACGCCATGTGGTTCTGCAGTAGTCTCCGTGGGTTTGGTACCGGGCTTAATGTATGATGTAATATTGGGAAGAGACTTTCCTCACTTCTGGAAGTTGTGAGAAAGCCAGTTTTGCACTGGGGTAAATCACCCTGCCTCATCTGAAAGGGTGACTGATGTAGTGGCGGAGTCAGAGGTGTTCCCATTTTGTAGCATGATTGACGAAATAGACAATATCGGGTGTGATGGTGGCTCACCAAGTGTTGTAGAGCCCGTTGATCGTCTGCCGGATTTAGAGGTCAGAAGAGAGGTCTTTGCCGTAGAGCAGTTAAATGACCCTTCTCTGGTGAAAGCCAGGGAGAATGTCAAGGTGGTCAACGGTAAACCCGTAGATCCCGATAGTCCCTTGACGTATCATCACATGGTAATATGTCAGGACCTGTTGTATCAGATGACTAAGAAAGGGGAGGAGATTGTATAACAATTAATAGTCCCCAAAGCTTACAGGAGAATGGTGTTAGATCTGGCCCATGGTCATATAACGGCAAGCCACCTAGGGTTAGAAAAAACCACTGAGCCGATCGCGCAGAGATTTTTTTGGCCCGATGTCCATAAAGACAGGTCTGACTTTTGCGCCTCCTGCCCTGAATGCCAGGGCAGGAGACGCAAAAGTCCTCTAGTCCCACTACCAATTATAGAGGTACCATTTGGAAGGATAGCTATGGACTTGGTGGGACCCTTGTTGAAGTCTGCCTGGGGACATCAATATATTCTAGTTATTCTGGACTACGCTACCAGATACCCGGAAGCGATACCGCTACGCAATACATCTACCAAGTCCATTGCTAGAAAGCCAGACCATGTTTTTAGCAGGTTGGGAATACCTAAAGAGATACTAAGTGATCAGGGTACCCCGTTCATGTCAAAAGTTATGAAGGAGTTGTGCCGCCTGTTTAAGATTAACCAGTTAAGGACCTCGGTTTATCACCTCCAAACCGATGGACTAGTCGAGAGGTTTAACAAGACCTTAAAACATATGTTAAAGAAAGTAGTCGACAAAGATGGTAAAGATTGGGATTATTTGTTGCCTTATCTGCTGTTGGCCATAAGAGAGGTTCCCCAATCCTCCACCGGGTTTTCACCTTTCGACTTGTTATATGGGAGACTTCCAAGAGGGTTACTAGACATTGCCACGGAGACGTGGGAAGGGCAGTCCAGTCCTTATAAAACAGTGATTGAACATGTTTCCCAGATGCAAGAGAGAATTGCGGCTGTAGTGCCGATAATTAAGGAGCACTTGGAACAGGCCCAACTAGCACAGCAGAGGGTATATAACCTCAATACACAGTTAAGAAACTTTGCTCCTGGGGACAGAGTGTTGGTGTTGGTTCCCACGGTAGAAAATAAGCTGTTGGCTAAGTGGCAAGGGCCCTTTGAGATCTTAGAAAAAGTGGGACAGGTCAACTATAAAGTTTACCAGCCGGGGAAAAGAAAATCCGAACAGATATATCATGTGAATCTGATAAAACCCTGGGAGGATAGAGTGGCACTGTCAGCCGTCCAAGCCCCTTCAGTAAAACCCGGTTCCCTGGTACCCGAAGTTACCGTGGCAAAAACCCTGTCAGCCAGTCAACAGCAGGAGGTCAAGGAATTTTTGATCCGAAATAGGGTACTATTTTCTGACCTGCCAGGAAAAACCACGGTCATCAAACATGACATAGTCACTGACCCGGGGGTTAAGGTTAACCTAAAGCCCTTTAGGTTGCCTGAAGCCCAAAGGGAATCTGTGTTAAAGGAAATTCAAAAAAATGTTAGAATTGGGGATAATTGAAGAATCACATAGTGAGTGGTCCAGTCCCATTGTGTTGATTCCAAAGCCCAATGGGAGTGTGCGTTTTTGTAATGACTTCTGAAAGCTGAACAGTGTTTCAAAATTTGATGCCTACCCGATGCCAAGGGTGGATGAACTAATTGAAAGGCTGGGGACAGCAAGGTATTTAACCACTCTGGACCTAACCAAAGGGTATTGGCAAGTGCCATTAACCGAAAACGCCAAAGAAAACACAGCTTTTTCTGCGCCAGAAGGGTTGTTTCGTTATAAGATGTTACCCTTTGGGCTACATGGGGCGCCTGTTATCTTCCAAAGAATGATGGATTGGATTCTAAGACCCCATAGACGATATGCTGCGGCTTATCTGGATGATGTGGTCATACATAGTCCTGATTGGCAGTCTCACTTACCCAGAGTACAAGCAGAGTTAGACTTCATCCTTAAGGCAGGTCTGACGGCCAACCCGAAAAAGTGTTGTCTAGGGATGGAGGTAGTAAAATATCTGGGGTACACCATTGGGAGAGGTTTGATTAAAACCACAGCTCAATAAGATTGAGGCAATACAGAACTGGCCACGACCCCTCAATAAGAAGCAGGTGAGAGCCTTCTTAGGGATCACTGGATACTATAGGAGGTTCATACCCAGTTTTGCCACCATTGGGGTCCCATTTCCTACCTTACCAAGGGCAAACAAAAAACCATGGTGGAGTGGGATCCGGAAGCGGAGAAAGCTTTCCAAGAATTAAAAATAGCCTTATGTACCCAACTTGATCTAGTAACCCCTAATTTTGACAAAGAGTTTGTGGTACAAACCGATGCGTTCGGTGTAGGCATCGGTTCCGTCCTATCCCAAAGCAGAGAGGGTGAGGAACACCCTATTTTTCTATTTTTTTACCTGAGCAGGAAATTGAATACCCATGAGAGAAACTATGCCACAGTGGAAAAGGAAGCTTTGGCCATAAAATTCTCGTTAGAAACTCTCAGGTACTATTTGGTGGGAAGAAAGTTCAAACTGATTACTGACCATGCCCCTCTGAAATGGCTGTCCTAAAACAAGGATAGTGACGCAAGAATAACGAGGTGGTTCTTGGCGATACAAACCTTTAAGTTTTCAGTAGAGCACAGGCCAGGAAGCCAGCTGGCCAATGCAGACGCGTTGTCACACGTTCATTGCTTGGTGGCTTCAGTTGTTCCAGCCCACAGGTCGAAACAAAGGGGGGGATATGTGATAGGATCACTGGTAAAGTGGTAAGTGGTAGATACATTTACCCTAGGTTTTTGACCTATGTGTTCTTAAAAAGCCCCCAGGAGAAAGTCTGCACTGAAGCAGATTTGAGTTTCGGCTTTTGGAAAAGCCGGTTTAGGACCTAGGGGTGTGGATGTGAGAAGAGGGTGGACTCCATCCACAACCCACTCCAGGTTTTGGTTTTTGGCCTGTTAGCAGGCTCATTAAGCTCTGCACCTGGAACTGGCTGATATAGGCTGTGTCTAATTGTAAGGGAGTGTCTGATACCTGGGAGAGCAAGCAGGCTGGCTGGCTGGCTCAGAGACACTTGGTGAAACTACCTGTAAGATCTGTGCATGCGCTTGTGTTGATGGTGGAGGCAATAGGCCCCACTGTTTCTTTAGAGAGGGAACCTCTTGTTCGGTTAATAGGCTAGCGTTTACTTTTATTTTTTGTTTTTCCTTTTTCTTTGCACAATAAAGACTGGTGCCGACCAGTTAGCACGAGACCCAGACTGGTGTACTATTTTCCGGCTGCTATGTGTGTGTGGAGGGAGTCCATCTACCCCAGAAGGGGGACCCCTGATCCGGTCCTGTTACAATATATATACACACACACACACACATATGTCACACATACATTACACACACACACATACCATGCAGAAGATGCAGGTTGGAGATGGAGACGGGACCAGGCACCATGTCAATAAGCCCTGCCCCTCGCGGCAAAATTCCGCTATTCACGGGTCAATTGGCTGTGGGCGGAGCCAAATAATGCAATTATAATTATATTGCATCATATTGGCTCCGCCTGCTCCCCATTTACCAGCAAATCGCAGCATGGGCAGGGCTTAATAACATGGTGGTGCTTACTCTGCCTCTGTCAGGGGGAGGTTCTGAGTACCCCTGCATGCGCTACTGGCACACACACCATGTTACACCACAGTCCGGGACAGCAGCGCTACCATTCCAGACTGTACCACAGCCCAGGTCTTCCTGAATCCTGTCTATGAGACACTGCAGCCAGCCTGATTGTCTCCTCTCCTCTCTGCCTGAAATTAAACTTTAACTTCTCAGCCTGGGGAGTGGACAAAGTGGAGAGGAGACAATCGGGCTGGCTGCCTGGGCGGCCCCCAGCCCCACAATTTACCCAACCTGCCGCCGCCTGACCAGTGCTGCAGTACACTGTTCCTTGCTGGTGTAGCAGCATCTTACGCAGGTACTCTGAGTGGGGTTTAATAGGAAAGCCTCTTTTCAGGTGGGCTGTGGGCAGCTGACAGTGATAGGCAGTGGGTGCTGTCTGTTATACTAATAAAGAACTAACAGCCGGGTGACGTGATTTGGGGGGTGGCCCCACAAACTAATCGGCCCACCAGTATTTTTCCCGCTAAAGATAAGGGCCAATCTGCCCCTGCATAGAAGGGAAGGTTATGGTCAGGCACTAGAAGGGACAGCTAGGCACTTACTGGAAGGTTAGGGTCAGGCACTAGAAGTGACGGCTAGGCACTAACTGGAAGGTTAGGGTCAAGCACTAGAAGTGACGGTTAGGCACATACTGGAAGGTTAGGGTCAGACACTAGAAGTGATGGCTAGGCACTTACTGGAAGGTTAGGGTCAGGCAGTAGAAGGGACAGCTAGGCACTAACTGGAAGGTTAGGGCCAGGCACTAGAAGTGACGGCTAGGCGCTTACTGGAAGGTTAGGGTCAGGCACTAGAAGGGACAGCTAGGCACTTACTGGAAGGTTAGGTTCAGGCACTAGAAGCGATGGCTAGGCACTTACTGGAAGGTTAGGGTCAGGCACTAGAAGGGACTGCTAGGCACTTACTGGAAGGTTAGGGTCAGGCACTAAGAAGGGACGGCTAGGCACTTACTGGAAGGTTAGGGTCAGGCACTAAAAGTGATGGCTAGGCACTTACTGGAAGGTTAGGGTCAGGCACTAGAAGGGACAGATAGGCACTTACTGGAAGGTTTGGGTTAGGCACTATGAGGGATGGTTAGGCACTTACTGGAAGGTTTGGGTTAGGCACTATGAGGGATGGTTAGGCACTTACTGGAAGGTTAGGGTTAGGCACTATGAGGGACGGTTAGGGTTAGATGCCAGGAGGGAGGATTAGGGTGAAGTTTAGGGATATAAAAAAAAAAAGTTGACCATTTTTGTGTCGACGATGCTAATGTCAACCTTTTGACCTTGTTGACCTTTTGTACCTGTCAATAGGTTAGTGCTTTATCTCTCCACTTTCTCTCTCTTCCATCTTAATGTATTCATTTTATTGGAGAGGTATCCTTTTTCAGTATTGATAGCATACAGGTGTATACTGGTCGTAGTTCTTAATGAGGTATGGTACTATACATCTGAATTAAAGGGTAATGTTTTCCATGCTGGATAGAGAATATAGTAAATAAGGGTGAGCGAGCAGATTCACCGACTAGGGCACAGGGCTTAGGAGGTGGTACCATCGTTGCCTCATGGCACCTGTATTTGACTTGCTGGGTGCCTGCAATGCCACCCTGCGGCGCTGCCTGGAGCATGCTTAAGGAGCTCCAGGCACTCCTCTTTTTCCTGGTCCCAGCAGAACGACAACCTTGATATGATGTCACATGTTCTGAGGCTGTGCTAGTCCAGGGTGGAAATTTGACCTGCTACAATGTTATGTTATGTAGAATTACCTGCAAGATCCCAGTCACAGCTATAGGAAAATAAAAATGAGAAATGTTATACATTAATATAACGCTACTAATATACAGTTTATTAGTAGAAAGTGTAAGCCAAAGAATATGTTATTCATCTTGTTAATCCAATGCTATAACAAAACATCACTCACACATAAATATTTGCATATATAAATAGTTGTGTTGGGGTGCACATCTAGTAGACACCAGGGGATTTTAGGGATCTCTTCAGGCTACATAATAAATACAATACAATAGATGGCACAGGTCAATGAAAAATGAACACAAACTCCCTTTAGTAGCTGTTTTTGTACCCAGCATCAATCTAATAAGGATCTACACCTGTGCTGTTAATTGGTAGTCACAAATCCACAGAACAACATAACCATATAAGCAAGAACAATTAGTCCATATGTAGCACCACATCACTAATATCCATACTTGCCAGCCCTCCCTGATTGTCAGGGAGACTTCCTGAAATAGTAGCAATCTCCCTGAATAGTCTAGCAATCTCCCGGATTGCACCTTATCCCCATTATGAAGCTGTTATATATATATAGAAAAGACAGAGATATATACATTCAAATTGGATCATTAGTATAATTTCCCTGCATTGGGTATAAGGCACAATGATCCCTATGGCTACATGCATTTTCTGAAAAGTATCAGTGTGTTTTCATCAACAAGTAGATGTTCTGAACTGTCCTTAACTGATTTGGGGCTCACTTATATTTGGATGTAAACCAGTTTCATGACACACCTCTCAGATGTAGCAGTACACGCCCACTTCACTGCTGCACTCATAGGTGTTGCTATCACAATCACCCTGAAAACCTTTTTCAAAGTAGGCAAGTATGCTAATATCACATGATCTCAATATATAAACAAAGTATACATAAAATAAACAGGCCTTAGGTCAGATGTTCCCAAACATGGTCCTCAAGGCTCCCCAACAGTTCAGGTTATAGAGATATCCATGGTTGAGCACAGGCAGGGGCGGATTGGGAATTTAAAGTGGCCCTGGAAAAAACTTGGACAGAGGCCCTATGTGCGCGCGCCGTATTCGCGCCTCAAAAAAATGGGTGTGGCCTCACATCAAAGGGTGTGGCCTAATGTGAAATTTCATACCCACTAGTCACTCCTTTTTTCGGCCATGCATGCCCGCAGTCCCTCTCTCCAGTGAACAAACAACCATGTGAATGTGTATTTTCTTACCTATATGATTTCTCTGTGACGTAAAAACCTCTGAAGAAATTGATCCTCCCAAGACCATCAGTGTAGTATTCACTATTCATGCAGGAGATCTAAACCGGAAAACAGGTCTGGAAACAATAAAGCCAATGTTATCATAATGCAACAGAGGTTGAACTAGATAATACATAGTAACAGAAGTTTTGGGGCCGGACAAAATGTGAGTTTCCCATATCAAACAATTTTATATTAATAAAATATATTTGCTCATTTGGTACCATTTGCATCAGTGATATGGTTTCATTAGAATTGTTGTCTTACTGATGATTACTGTCCCCCAGTCTTTTCTTCTAATAGTACCAGTGGTCCTACCATCCTATTTGTGTGTCTCCAGCACCATCTCCTTGGTGTGTATCCAGCCCATCCGCCCCTATGAGTCTCTCCAGAGCCACTCCCCTGATTCTCTCCAGCAGCATCCTCCTTTGTCTCCCCAATTCCATCATCCTGTGTCTCCCTAGCGCCATCATCGTGCGTCTCCCCAGCACCATCATCCTGCCATAGGACAGAGTAGCCCCCCAGACAGATTATCCTCTTACAGCACAGAATAGCCCACTCCCCGGCAGCCAGATCATCTCCCCATAGCAGAGAATAGCCCCCTTCACCACAGATTATTATCTCCCCTCAGCACAGAATAGCCCCTCCCCCACCACCAAATCATTGTCTCCCCATAGTACAGCAGATCCTCCCTCCCCCAGATCACCATCTCCCCTACCACAAAATAGCCCCCTCCCCCACAGACTGATCATCTCCCCTTACAGAATAACCCTCCTCGGCTCCTCCTCAGACATCATTACCCCCAGACTAGTGCAGAATAGCCCCCAGCCAATGCCCCCCCAGACTGATATCCTTCTCCTGAACCTAGCTATCAAACGAGTCACGTTTGCCGCGATAAGCATTTAAGCTGAGAAGGGACACATTGGTCTCTCTACAATGTTTCATATTTTTATGTACAATACAGTATGCTGTAAAATAAGTGATTTTAAGAGATTAAAATGGGATGTTAAAATGGATGGCAGGGATAGGCAGTGGGAGACGGATGGAGGGTGACAGCAGGGAAGTGTAGTGGGTGACAGTTAGAGGGTGACACTGTGAAGAGGTAGAAGGTGACATTGAGAAATAGAGGATGACAAGGAGAGGGTGACGGTGAGTGTGAGAATCAGTTAGTGACAGGGAGCGAGAGGTGACTGGGAGAGGGCGCCAGCCGGGGAGAAGCATTGGGAGATGGGCAGTGGGAAGCTGGGAAGAGGCAGTGGATGATAGTGAGAGGTACAAGGTGACAGTGAGAGGTAGAGGGTGACAAGAAGAGGGTAAAAAGAGAGAGAGGGTGAGAGTCACTGGGTGACAGGGAGAGAGTGACAGGAGAGAGAGAGAGATGACGATGAAAGTCAGTGGGTGACAGGAGAGAGAGAGAGATGACGATGAGAGTCAGTGGGTGACAGGGAGATGGTGACAGGAGAGAGAGGTGACGATGAGATGGTGAGAGTCAGTGGGTGACAGGTAAGGGAGGTGACGATGAGATGGTGAGAGTCAGTGGGTGACAGGTGAGAGAGGTGACGATGAGATGGTGAGAGTCAGTGGGTGACAGGTAAGGGAGGTGACGATGAGATGATGAGAGTCAGTGAGTGACAGGGAGATGGTGACAGGAGAGAGAGGTGACAATGAGATGGTTAGAGTCAGTGGGTGACAGGAGAGAGAGGTGACAGGGAGAGGGCAATGCTGGGGAGAAGCAGTGGAAGATGGGCACAGGGTGACGCTAGAGAGAGGCGGTGGGTTACGGGCAGTGGATGATGGGCTGTGGGAAACAGCATTAATTATAAAAAAAATAGTAACATAACATCAAAGAAGTCTATGCTTACCTGACAGCGAGAGAAGGTCATCACTGTGTGAAAATGCCTACAATACACAAAATAAATTAAATATTATAATTAATATTTAAATTAAATCTACACATATAATGTACATACACCACCCCATCCCCTACCATTATCTATAACCCAAATGGATTTACTTAATTAAATAATCCCTTATTAAATAGATATAAACATTTATCATAAAACACTTACCGAGTATACTCGAGTATAAGCCGAGTTTTTCAGCACATTTTTTGTGCTGAAAAAGCCCCCCTCGGCTTATACTCGAGTCATGCCCGCATGGTACGCAGCTGAGTAGCGTACCATGCGGGCCGCGGTGCAGACTGTGTCTCTGTGACACAGCTGCACCGCGTGTGTAGCGCTGACCGGACGGAGTTCAGTCAGTATTACACACTGCCAAACACACAGCAGCCGGTGCCAGCAGCTGTGTGTTTGTTGTAATCAGCAGCCAATGAGAGTCTGTCAGACTCTCATCGGCTGCTGCTGCTCCCACTGCGGAAGCCATCTTCCGGCTCCCACAGTGGGTAATGGGAGAGACGTCGTCATGACAACGTCTCTCCCATAATGCAAAGCGGCCGGAGGAACCAGTAGCAGCGTCGGGTCCAGGAGCGGGGTTTCAGGTAAGTGCTTTTTTTTTTTTTTTTAATTACATCTCTCTCTACTGGGGGGACTACCAAGGGGGGTATTAATACTGGGGGCACTACCAGGGGGGATATTGCTACTGGGGGCACTACCAAGGGGGGGTATTACTACTGGAGGCACTACCAGGGGGGGGTATTACTACTGGGGGCACTACCAGAGGGGGAATATTACTACTGGGGGCACTACCAGGGGAGGGATTACTACTGGGGCAGTACCAGGGGGGGATTAATACTGGGGGCAGTACCAGGGGGGGATTAATACTGGGGGCACTACTAGGGGGGGATTAATACTGGGGGCACTACCAGGGGGGGATATTGCTACTGGGGGCACTATCAGGGGGGGTATTACTACTGGGGGCACTACCAGGGGGGGAATATTACTACTGGGGGCACTACCAGGGGAGGGATTACTACCAGTAGCTGCTGCATTTCCCACCCTAGGCTTATACTCGAGTCAATAAGTTTTCCCAGTTTTTTGTGGTAAAATTAGGTACCTCGGCTTATATTTGGGTCGACTTATACTCGAGGATATATGGTACCTTTTTTCTGCAACTGTTTGCTTCCTCCATCTTCTCCAGTCCTATTCTTGATGTCCCTCCTCTCTCTGCATAGGCTCCTCTTCGGCTGGACACCATTACACTGCACTGTGCACTCCTGTGAGGGGAGGAGAGAGAACAAGGTGAGGGGAGGAGAGACGAGGGGGAGGGGAGAGGGGCGGTGCTGAAGACTGCACTGTCTTCAGAGATACAGGGGAGGAAAGAGGGGGGCTGCGCTGCTGCCTATCACCTAGTTTGACAGTAAGAAGGCAGAGAGGGGCAGTGGGAGCTGCTCTTCATGAATGCCGGCACCGCTGCCTGTCATACAGTTTGACAGGCTGCGGCAGCCGGCAGCAACAGGGCACATTACTGTGGCATGGACAGGTACAGTAGCAGAGCGCCTCTAGAGACCGGCCGGTGCCTCCCTGCTTTACAGTTTTCTGAGAGGGTAGTGCCGGCCCTGTCCTCAGCCACTTTTGTCTCCACTGAACAAACCTGGTCACTGCATCTCCCAGACAGCCAGCCCCGATCGTCTCCTCTCCGCTCTGTCCCCTCCCCAGGCTGTGAGTTAAAGTTTAACCTCACAGACTGGGGAGGAGACAGAGTGGAAAGGACACAACTGGGACTGGCAGGCAGCAGATTATGGCGCCCCTGTGACTTACCACCGCAGCCGCCGGCCACAGATCCACTCTTCCTCTGAGGTGCCTGTCATGTGATGTGATGCAGCAGCCTCTTCTCGCGATAGAGGCTGGCTGTTTACTCGCTGTGACAGGCAGCCCGCAGGCTGCCTGTCATTGAAGCACACAGCAGGTGACGCTATTCAGGGGGCGGGGCCACAGATGACAAGCGGCCCCACAGACCAATCAGCCCACCGGGATTTTCTCCGCTGTAGATAACGGCCAATCCGCCCCTGAGCACAGGTGACTTAATTAGTGCCTCAATCAATTTGATGTAACCACCTGTGCTCATCCATGGATACCTGAACTGTTGGGGAGCCTTGAGGACTGCATTTGGAAACCTCTGCCTTAGGTGGTTGTACATTTTCTGCTCCTCCTACTGAATTGTTTTTGGAACTAATAGAACTGGTATTGGCCTGTAATTATTTTTAATACATGGATGAAGTCTTTGTACAGGATGCGGGTATCGCAAAGGGGGTCAAATTTGGCACTGTCATATGCAAATTTATATATGGCAGCCTATGAGGCTAGAAAAACAAATTCCCACAGCACACTGCAATGGTCCAGCAAAACAGACTGGCATCCTACACTGTTCTGAGAGGCATGTATGGGATCAGTAGCTGGAGGGTATGCTGATCCTTGTAGTGCCATATTGGAGGATCCTGGGGTGCCTCCAGGTGAGTTGGCTCTCAATTTAGAAACACATGAATATATAACTAGTGGTGCTATTATCATGTAGTGTAGCACCACCATAGCAGAGATACCTTGATGTGCCTGCTGGCTTACCATAGGTTTGCAAATGTATGTAACTGAGGGCCTGATTCAGACCTGCTCGCAAGTGCTATGCGCTCGCAAGCGGGTCGATGGCCGGGCAGTGCGCACACGCAGCGTGCAGTGCGCGAGCCCCGCAACGAGCGAGAAATCACTCGCTGCGGGACTCACTACAAGACGGGGCGGCTGTCGATGTTGATTGACAGCTCGCCCCGTTTTGTGGGCGGGGAGGGGGGGTGGCTGGCCAAATGGAGGCGTTCCCGAAGGAACGCCTGCCATTTGGGGGCGGCACTACTGACATCACAAGTGATGTCAGTAGTGAGCTTCGTGCTCTATTAGAGCAGGAAGTTCACTGGGGCTTGCGGGAACGAGACCCTACCACAAGGGTCTCATCACAAGCCCGATGGTCGGGACCATCACGACCATCACATGGCTGCTCGCAAAAGCTGTGAGTGGTCACCCACAGCTTAGCGAGCGGCCAGGAGGGCGGCTCCGAAACAAAAAAAACACCCTGATTCAGAGCGAGCGCTCTGAATCAGGGCCTGAGTTCTCTGTATTTTATTATTATGTAGGATGCAAGTCACTTTTGCTGGTTCATTGCATTGTGCTATGGGAATTTGCTCTTTTCTTCTTGCCTAGATTAACCTCTCCCTTACATGAACCTGTGATGGGCCTATAAATTGATTAAGTAACTTCCATTCTGTGTATTACTGGCCTATGAGGCTAGGCATATTATGTCTGACTACAGTGGCCGCATCCTGTACTACCGAAGATTTATAGATAATATATTCATACTGTGGAGATGTTCTCACAGAGAATTTATGATGATGGAGAATACTTTGAATATGCTTCATTCACCAGTAAATCAATGCCCACATGCTTTCTTGGCATGACAATATTAAGAGTGAACAGACCCTTGGGACCATGTTATATAGGAAGAAAATGGATCATAATGCCATTCCGTATTCATCTAGTCACCACCCGAAATGTTTAAAGCTTGAATTGCCTATATCATAATTCATGAGGATTAATTCAGCTCCTGCTTCAGCGAAAAGCCCAGGAACAGACTGAACTTTAATAGAGGCTACTTGGCAGGTACGATCCATCAATGTTTGGCAAAGCACAGAGAAATCACATGTGAGATGACACATGGGGTAAAAAGAAGGACAAACCTAATAGACTGGTACTAAATACTAGATTTGTAACAGGGACTAATGTGATTACTAAAGCTATTAAAATACACTGGTCTATAAAACAGCTAAAGAAACCTCTTATCACACATTGGAGAGGTGCTAACCTAAAACAGCTCCTGCTGAAAACAGATACTGGTAAAAGGAGGGGTGCAAATAACAGATTAATGTAGCTAAACCGGACTTCCACAGATGCCCTGATTGCGTGATCTGTAGTATGAATGGGGACACACATTTTTCACACCCTCATAAGGGCACAAAGATTAAGATCTAATTTCGTCTAACTTGTACCTCAGACTTTGTCTAATTTTTAATATACCCTTGTGGTCTAGTGTATATTGGCAAAACGGAAACTAAATTTAAAGAAAAAAGAGTGAACCACAAGACATCTATTAGAGATGCACTCACAAATGGGAGCCCTGGTAAGCCGTTTGCCAGGCATTTTCTGTCCGCTAAATACCCACTGTCTAGCCTACGATGCATGGTGATCGACTGGGTTCCTTCCCTGAGAAGAAGAGGTGGAAATAAGTGAGATGCACTTCTAAGAAAAGAATGTTGGGGGATACATACATTTTATACACTCACACCAAGAGGGATGAATGAAAAAACCCATTTAGTGCCTTTTTATAAGGGAATATGTTGAAAAGAGTAGAGAAGTGTGCCAGTGGCAACCAATCAGCTTTGTGGTTGCATTTATCAAGTACAGGTTGAGTCTCCCATATCCAAAATCCTTGGGACCAGGGGTATTTTGGATAACGGAATATTCTGTATTTTGGAATAATTGCATATTGTAATGAAATATATTGGGAATGGGACCCAAATATACACACAGAATGCATTTATGTGTTATATACACCTTATACACACAGCCTTTAAATCATTTTATACAATATTTTCAATATTTTTGTGGCTCAAGCAAAGTTTGTGTACATACATGAAATTCATTTATGTTTCATATACACCTTATACACACAGCCTGAAGGTAATTTTATACAATATTTTTAATAATTTGTGCCTTAGACAAAGCTTGTATACATTGAACCATCAAAAATCAAAGGTTTCATTATCTCAGTCATGCCAAAATTATTCCGTATTTCGGAATATTCCGTATTTCGGAATATTTGGATATGGGAGACTCAACCTGTACTTCTATAAAGTAATAGGCAAGAGCTGATTGGTTGCCATAGGTAACTTTTCCACTGGCACACCTCTCCACTGCTTCACATATCTACCCCTATATTTGGTATTCCATGTATCGATCTATTCATTTTAATAATTTGTTGATGTATTCATCTTGTTATATATGTTTGTTCTAGAGGTACCAGCACAGATTGGGTTCTGCACCTTTACATTTATTTGTGGAATATATGAGCAAGCAATACTTTACATTTATTTATTTAGAATTATATTAACTAATCACACTATTGAGTTCACTAATTACCCAACTTATAAATTTGTAGTGGTTTTGGGATTTCTGATTTTTATAGCTACTATATGTCTGCAATAATGATATGATGCATATTTGTTCTGGTCTACTAACTACTAGCATGTGGGAAATACAAAAGACTCACTCTGTAATGGGTTACTGATGCATCAGTTAGATTAAGTAATCGGTGATCATTGTCTTTTTGTAAATAGTGGTAAATGTAGATCGGATGCATTCCACAGTGGAGTGCAAGCCAGATATATATTGTTTCAATGGATCGCTATAATGTATGTCAAACTGGGCAGGAGCAGACCTCAACTGTTTTCTCAGCATCCGACAACCCTGAGCTTCAGGGTTAAGGAGCAGATTAGCAGCAGCAGCAGCTGAAGAGTGTCCACCTACTTATGTGAAAATTGGTCAGTTGAGGGGAAAGTGTCCAACTTTCAAACCACAGTAGTTGGGACAACCGTTTTTCTGCGTGTGGCAAAATTCAGGAAAATTATAAATGTTAGAGAAATATATAGATATATGATCAAAGGCATTATATAGACATAAACAAGTGAGTATAACCAACAAATCAACGAAGGCTTATAGATCAAAGTCTACAACAAATATTTAGAAGATCTTCTATCTGTTTCTTTCCTTCCTCCTTTAATCTTCATGCAGCGCATCCCCATGGGTCAGTGGTGACATGAGGGAGGTGCAGGCACCAAAATGCCGACTCTTCTGCAGTGACAGGAGCCGGGTGCTGCAGTGTGACATTCTCCTGCAGCACCCGGATCCTGTCATAGAAGAGGAGCTGACAGCCCAGTACCCGGAGGCAGCCCAGCATCTCTGGCGATGCTGGGCTGCCCCTGGAGTGACATCATTGGGATCCCTGCGAGGCCACGCCCCTTTACTTCAGGTCACACCCCACTTTTCAGTCGCCTTCGGTGTGCAGAGACACTGAGACAGTCAGCGTGTGCACCAGGTGTCACCAGACCTCTGCCATGGGTATATATTGACATGTAAAAAAAGGAAAAGAAAACAAAATGTATAGTACCACACAGGTAATTCTTAAAACTTATATAAGTGGGAGAGTTATCCCAAAGTTCCTCCAATGAATTAGAAATTGGTGTACTACAGATAAGGACCAGTGGGAGAAATAAGTCCCAATCCAAAACAGACAGTGGGAAAGGAAGATGCATACCCTACTCACATCAACAAAGGAGTGAGAAACACATGTAAAGGTATTTTTAGGATGTTGTCACCTCCTGCCAGTGCTGTATGCAAAGACACCAAAATGGCCCTCCATGCGTACGTTACTTACATTGTGTGCAGATGTTTATACCCATCAAGGTTTCTTTAAATACCAAATAGTAAAGCTATAACGACACAAGTGGGAGTACCTAAACTCACAGTAATCACGAATCGCTACCCTCGTATCAAGGTTTCTTTAAATGCTTCCCTTTAAAGGTTTCCCTAAATGCTTGTGTTATTATACGTTTACGCATTGATAACATCAACTTTGGCATATTCATAAAGTTATAAGTTATTTGTACATTACGATGTTATAGATTTAATTTCTTTACCCTGATCAAGTTATGTATTTGCTTATTACCCCAAATCAGCCCATTTAGCTGCCCAACCATGGTTCCACAGTTACCAATTCTGGGCCTGATTCAGATGTGGACGCAATGCCAATATTTACGCAGATGGCAAATTGTTTGCCATTGCGCGTGCATTTTAGGCGCACTGCGCACGTGCATCGATTGTAATGCAATTACGCTCGTACAGAGGATTCACTCGTAAAGTGAGTGACAGGTAGTCAGCGTTTGGGGGAGGTGACGGGGTGGTTAGAAAAATGCAGACGTGTAAATTAGCCACTGCGTCCTTGCACACAGCAGGAGAGCCCTCTGCATGTATGCAGTCCCGCTATGTCTGCGGCATGTTAGACTTACTCAAAAGGCTGATGGCTGCCTGATCTGTGTTTGATGTTTCTGGTTTTGTGCATGAGTGGCGGATGTGAGATGCTTTCAGTGACTCTAAGCACTGGGCGGCAAGTAAGTCATTAGCATATTTTCACAATTGCATTTCATGAGAGATCACAGTTGCAATTACATTAGCATCCATCTCTGAATTCAAGTACATCAATAAGCAGAGCAGATTATCTCTAGTGCTAAACTCTATCTTATTGTAGCGGGTAAGTTCAGATGACCAATGGGAGACTGAGATGATGCAAACAAGTAAGCTTTTTATTCCAGGCTTGAAAAGGCAGAGTCAGTGTAATGACTTCTTACATAAGGCAAACACAGTTCAGGAGCAATAGTACAGCTTACATAAGACAACAGTTCAAATGAGCAGAGTATTCCCAGCACAGTCTTGGTTCAGATTGTCCAGCATAGAGAGACTTGCTTAAGGAGCAACCTCTCCCACACATATTCACTTATCAACTAAAATTACCTCAATTAAGACCAGCTAAGGTATAAAAATTAGGGATGTGCAGGCTCGGATAGGTTCGAGTTTGCACGTGGAGTTCGGATTTTTCCCTCCAAAAAAACGGAACTCAGAACGAGGCAAAACGTCATCTTACATGGACGAACATCATCATTCCTGGACAAAAGACCAGGAATGATGATGTTCGTCCATGTAAGATGACGTTTTGCCTCGTTCTGAGTTCCGTTTTTTTGGAGGGAAAAATCCGAACTCCACGTGCAAACTCGAACCTATCCGAGCCTGCACATCCCTAATAAAAATCTGTAAGGGTGTGGTTCTACCCTGGCTACAGGGAGGTTAACCCTTTCCTCAGAATTGTGGGAGAGACAACATACCTCCCTCGTTAAAGGGTGAACCTAAATCGCCCATGGCGGAAGCCCGACTCTCCAGCTCAGTTCGGGACAAAAAATCTGCATTCATATGTAGACGTCCCAGTCTGTGCCGGACTTCAAAAGAAAAAGGCTGGAGAGCCAGGTACCACCTTGTTAGTCTTGCGTTAGAATGTTTCATAGACTGTAACCATTTTAACGGTGCATGATCAGAAACCACAGTAATCCTGGCCCCACAAAGAAAATATCTCAATGACTCAAGAGCCAATTTTATAGCGAGGTATTCTTTTTCTATTACAGAATACCTAGTCTCTCTTGGGAACAACTTTCTACTAAGATATAGAATAGGGTGTTCAATGCCATCAAACTCCTGATACAAAACTGCCCCCAAGCCCACATCTGAGGCGTCTGTTTGTACGTCAAAAGGCTTGGTAAAATCTTGAGACTTTAAAACCGGGCCTTTACACAAAAGATGTTTAATTGTGGTGAACGCAGACTGACAGTCCCTAGACCACTCAAGTTTATTTGGAGCAGAATTTTTCAAACGATCTGTTAAGGGAGCC
This sequence comes from Taudactylus pleione, assembly GCA_031769625.1. Taxonomy (NCBI): domain Eukaryota; kingdom Metazoa; phylum Chordata; class Amphibia; order Anura; family Myobatrachidae; genus Taudactylus; species Taudactylus pleione. The sequence continues at coordinate 11,126,433 of JAUIMM010000010.1, forward strand.
GCTAAGGTAGAAAATTGAGGCAAAAACCTCTTGTAATAGCCTGCTATTCCTACGTTTGTTATCCTGAAACCTCTAAAGCCAAGAGTAAGTAGCTTATAATGTGACTGATATCTTCACTTGTCGGAGCACCATCCATCCTCTATAGTCAGACAGTGGAATAGAGATTGCAAATAGCATTTACAACTTTGCCTAAAGCATTTAGGGGCCCATTTATCATTCAATATTTGAGGTAAAATCCCAGAAAACACATGTTTTCGGGGGTTTACCTCAAACATTAAGTATCCCCCGGATGTATGAAGGAGGGACCGCAGCAGGTATCTCCGATACCTGCTGCGATCCCTCCATTGCCGCCAGCAGCCGCCTCCCCCATAGGTTTCTATGGGAGATGCGGTGCTGCCAAATGTATCAATATCCGGAATGCGAAGCATTCCCGATATTGGCCCCAGCAGCTAGTGCCATCTGAAGATAGTGTTAGCCGCTGTAGTCTATAGGCACTTACCGCATTTCAGCCAGCGGAGGGATCTCCCAGATCCCTCCGCCGGCAATGGGCGCCGCTCATGCGCAGTCTGCGGGACTGCGCATGCGTAGCAGCCCGAATGCACTCTGGCCACATCGGAGCCCGTCACCATGCATGAAACAGTTAATACATCCGGCCGCTATGATCGCATTTTGCAATGCGATCATGGGCGGTACTGCATGCCCTGATCGCATTGCAAAATGCGATCATTAATAAATGGGCCCCACCTAGGCAAAGTGAGTAACAGCAGGTTCTTCATTACAAGGCATTACGTACAATGTTACTCACATGTCCAGTTGGTCAGAAGGGATTTACACTATCACTGACTTCAGCACGATTAGCATGTTATATAAACCCATGTCTAGATTGATTTCAGAGTCTTCTATTCACTTCGGTCCCATCACCCATGAAATTCTCATCTGTTCTGATTCTGTATTTCTGAACAATTACCACGAGTCATTATCGTAGCAGCGCATTCCTACCCTGAGAAATGAAATGCTGATACAGACTATTTGAATACAATTATTAAAAGTTTATTAAGGAAGGTCTTTAACATGATCTTATAATATATTGAATAAGTTCCTGGTGCAGAAGAAACAAAACCGTATGCTACAATCTCTGCATAAGAGCAAGAAAATAGTTATATATAGTTATTTTGAAATGAATATAGTACTGTACACACAAAGGCCCTCATTCAGAGGCGCTCGCAAAATGCGAGCGGTCGCTCTGAATGAGGGCGGCCACTTGGGTTTTGAAGTGCGGCCTCCTGGTCGCTAGCTAAGCTGTGGGTTACCACCTACAGCTTTAGCGACCGACCAGGTTGATGGTCGCGATGATCAAGACCATCGCGACCATCGGGGCTTGCGACTAGACCCTAAGGCAACCGCAAGCCTCAGGGAGCTTCCTGCTCTGATTGAGCAGGATGCTCCCCACTGACATCACTGCTGATGTCAGTGCAGCCGCCCACAAAACGGTAGGCGTTCCTTAAGGAACGCCTCAGTTTGTGAAACCACCCCCGCCACGCCTACAAAACGGGGCGAGCTGTCGATCAACACCGACAGCCGCCCCTTTTGTAGTGAGCTCCGTAGCAAGAGAATTTCTCTCTCGCTCCGGGGCTTGCGCACACGCAGTGTGGCCGCTGTGCATGCGCAGGGCCTAAACATCGACCCGCTTGAGAGCGGGTCTGAATGAGGGCCAAAGAGTGCAGTTCCCAGGGCTCCACTATGGCCTAGAAGTTAGTCTTTACAATAAATAGTTTTTTAAAAATAAATATAGTGCTACACACACACACACACACACACACACACACACACACACACACACACACTTAATTTTCCTAGGTCTGCTCTAATTTATATTAAAGGATGCTCCTTCAACTTGTCATAGCCAGAGCCGTCACGAGCTGAGATGGGCCTGGGTACAAGGGGGCATGGCCATTTCCAGGAGGCATGACCACACCCCTCCCCCCAAAAAAACTAAAACCTTTGCAGAGCTGCAAAGGGGGACATAATGTCCCCTCATCAGCTGAGAGCTAACCATACTATAATGAATTGGGGTACATTTGTCCCCCTCAGCAGCATTGCCTGGGCCCCTCTAGCAAGCTAGATTAATTAGTACCCGTTTCCCTTCACTCTCTTCCCCCATGGTCATAGTTTCCTTCCCTACACAGTAGGTGTTATCAACCATCTATCATAGGGTTTAGTTTGCATTACAATGAAAACAAGTTAAAGATTTTGGGCAAAAGGTAATAGGGTGAGAGATTAACAGTAAACTCTCACACTTTTTTAAACGGCCATTGTAATAGAGTCCAAGGACATGCAAACTATGGAGCTCATTCAGACCCGCTCACAAGATGCGGTCGCTCGCTGGCAAAAAGGGGCCGGATATTTAAATTAAGCGCTCGCACTGCATCGCGTAAGGACGCCCTCTATGTCTTAGCGAGCTACGGCAATGAGCGCTCGCTACTGTATAAAGATGCCCCCTTGCCACTCGCAACACAAGTTAACTCCAGGAATTGTAGTATTAATCGGTAACATCGACAGCCATCGGAGCTGCTCACAGCCCTTGAGGTTGCCTTTCTTTCAGTGTGGCCTGAAATAGATGCAGGTGACGTGAACAATTATGCTAATTATGCATGCCCTTTAAACGGCGTTTTGGCGGCCTGACACACATGCGTTCGCACATACACTCCCCCGTTCACAAGCACCTTCCCCTGTAACCACCCACAAACGGCACTATCTGTCACTCAAAGTAACGACCTGATAGTGGCTTACGAGCAAGTGATGTCAGTGGAGAGATTCCGGCTCTGTTAGAGCCGTAATCTCTCTGGGGCTTGCGGCAACGAGACCCTACCACAAGGGTCTCGTCGCAAGCCCGATGGTCGCGATGGTCTTAACCATCGCGGCCATCATCATGGCCGCTCGCTATAGCTGTGGGTGGTCACCCACAGCTATGCGAGTGGCCAGGAGGCCGTTCTAAAAGTAAAAAAGACCGGCCCTGATTCAGAGAGAGCGATCTGTCGTTCGCTCCGAGCCATGTTCGCACAACTGCGCATGCATATGGGTCGTAATGCGCATGCGCCAACCAGTCAGTGCGATCGGAAATCGAGCGCTCGCCAAATAGCGAGTGCCTGCTAATTTGAGTGACAGGATGAGGCGTTTGTGGGTGGTAACAGGGGAAGGTGCTTGAAAACGGGGAGTGGAGATCCGAACGCAGGCGTGCCAAAAGGTCAAAACCACGTCACTTGGTTGTCTCTTAGCCTGAACTGTTCGCATGATTGCGGTAGGAAAATCCAACCACATGCACTGCAAGCAGTTCAGACGCCTTTCGATGTACTTGATTAATCAAATAAATAGCGGAGATGAAGTAGGATGCGAGTGGCCAGGGGGCGTCTTTACAAAATAGCGAGCGCATGTTTCGTTTGCTTGCTCAGACATAGAGGCGTCAACAAACCGCAAAGAGCGAGCGCTCAATTTAAATAGCCGGCCTTTTTCTGAACGAGCGAGCGCAAATAGCGTCCGGCTCTGAATCAGGCCCTCTGTGCGCTGATCAGACCCACGCCACTCTGCCCCAGTCCCTCTCTATCCGGTGTTCTGACACAGGCTCTACCCAGATATCTGCTGCTCTGACCCCTGATCTGTCCCTCCCCCTCTCTGCTGCTGTCCCGCTGTTATCCCTCCTGCACTGTCCCATCCACTCCCATACTTACCGAGTTCCCAGCAGTTTAGGTACTTGTCATCCTCCTCTCCTGCTAGGCTAGAGTCTATTCCGTCTCCCTAGTAGTGTGAGCCGTAGAGACAGGCATGTTGGAGATGGGACAGCCTTTAGCAGATTATGATATAGATGAGCTCCCTGGGGAAAAACTGTTAACTATAAAACAGACACCAAAGTCTCTGCAAAACATGACATCTTTGCAGGGGTGTAGAGAATGGGGGAGTGGGTACTAATTACCCAGGGTTTGCTGGAGGGGCCCGACCCCGGTGCCACCCCCCCTTTTACATCAAAGCATCCCAGCACACACTCTCCCCACAGCTACAGTAGTCTCCTATGCCTGTGGGGAGAGCGATCACACTGATTGCACCCCTCACTGGCTATACGCCGGGCTGAGGGGCTCACAGCGCCCCCCTCCCCAGCGCACAGTGCCGCTGCAAATTTTTTTTTTTTCTCCATAACATTTTTTTTTGCCTCCTGCGATCAGGCCACGTACCCTTTTTACCCCAGGCCCAGCGCTGCTGTCGACACCCCTGCATCTAGGTAATTTTCTCCTTCACAAATCCTGCATCAATGCACTATAAAGGTGCCCTCACACTAGGCTATATTTTTAAATGATCAGCTCAATTCTGACGCATCGGGATGACAGATCGTGTAAAGTATGTTCTAATCGTGAGTGTACACTCACGATTACGATACCTATGCGTGTCCCCGCCGGTCGTACATCGCATCTTCAGATCTTTCCTGCTGCACCCAATGTGGTGCGGATCGTACGTGTGTTTGTACTCACGATTCAATGCACGATCTATCGTCCATTGAGTCACTTGACTGACTTCCCCTGTACACGCCCAGTCTCCTTTTTGTGGGGCATCGTGACTTCAAGGAAGACGGACGCGATTACCTTGTTCAGCACACCTGATCGTAGAATCTGGTAATTTGGTGAGTATATTTGTACTGAGTATCAATGTATATGCAGACTGTGGGCCTGATTCAGACCCGGTCGCAAGCGTATTGCGCTCGCAAACGGGTCGATGGTGGGCCAGTGCGCATGCGCACGACGGAGCCGGCTCCGTCGTGCGCATGCGCAAGACCCGGATAGCGACGGGCAATCCGTCGCTCCGGGTCTCGCAACAAAGGGGGCGAGCTGTCGATGGTGAGTGACGTGAATGCCTCCGTTTGGGAGCGGCCCCACTGACATCACGAGTGACGTTAGTGGGAGAGATTTCGGCTCTGTTAGAGCCGAAATCTCTCTGGGGCTTGCGGCAACGAGACCCTACCACAAGGGTCTCGTCGCAAGCCCGATGGTCGCGATGGTCTTGACCATCGTGACCATCTTCCTGGCCGCTCGTTATAGCTGTGGGTGGTCACCCACAGCTATGCTAGCGGCCAGGAGGCCGTTCTAAAAAAATATATCTAAGAGAAAAAAGTGGGCGTTACCAAAGTATGTTACCAATTATGCTAAAAAAAGATAAGCCACTCCTGCTGCCCCCACACAGTGGATCTGGATATCCACCTGATAACAATAAAGACCAAATAAAAGAAAGAAAATGGGAGCGCTGACAGTGGCTGCTAGTTTAAAAAATTTGTAATTTTATTGCATATGACACAATTCCAAAAATTATTTTAAAACATCAAAAAATGAAGGTACAGATGGATTTAATTGATTGGGCTTTTATTGCCACACTATTGAAGCTCGGAGCCGGCTCCACCATAAAATAATAATTATTATAAATATATGGATTCCTCCAAAGACTCATAAAAAATTATCTTTCCAAAGCACACACATTGAAACGAAGCGGAGCGTAAATTAAAGTCATTAGTCACAGCCTGCCAGCATGGGGGAAGCAATCGGGAAGCCGACTGCCTATATTCCGGCAGCCGGCTTCCCGACTGTCTTATCCCGGCAAGGGTGAAATGCCGGGAGACCGGCGCCCTGCATCACGATCGTAGTGATGCCGGGCGCCGCGAGTGGACAGCCGCAGGGGGCGAGGATTAGGTTTAGGGCTCCCAGGGGGGGACTTAGGGTTAGGCACCCCCCCGGGAGGGTTAGGCTAGGGGGACTTAGGTTTAGGTAGCGGGGAAGGGGGTGGTTAGGGTTAGGCACTTAGAGGGGGGATTAGGGTTAGGCACTTGGGGGGGAAGTTAGGGTTAGGCACCCCTAAGGAGGGTTAGGGTTAGGGGGGTTAGGTTAGTGGATACTTACCTATCCACGATCGGGATTTCCAGCGCTGTCGGGCTTCCGCTGCGTCGCACTCTGCTCCTGTCGGGCTGCTGCTGACGGGAATCGAACCGCCGGTCATGCGGCCGGCGGTATATCATACCCATTCCCAGCATGGATTAATTGCTGTTAGTATTTTTATCCATTCATACCCAGTTAGTAAAGGGTTAATGAGTGTGGAGAAAACAGCACAGTTCTTTCAACACAGATTAGAATGTTAGTATTGCAGCGTTACTATTGCAGTAGAAAATAGGTATTTCCTATAGTAAGTACATTACCATCCAACCATTTGGGTAGAAAAAACAGGATGTATTGTGGCAGTAAACCTCTACCCCAGTCCAGGGGGAGGAAACTCATGCAATAGTGCCAGCTCACAGATATAGATGAATATCAGCCAAAAGTTTGTAACACTTAGTGTACCATGTGGTCCGGAGGTGCTTGTGTCCTCAGGCAGAGGGACCTCTACTCCTGGATCCTGGCACTTCTTACCGCTCACGGTGAACCTAAGGGCTGTAAGGGCAGGCCGCTACACGCTGCTAACGCTGGCTGGTGACCGCTCCGTCACTTCCGGTGTTGTACTTCCGGCTTCTGATGTGCGTACCACCTGCGTTCCACGAGTCACCTGACCGTTTCTCCGCCCAATGACGCGGCGGTTTCATCTAAACAAAAAAATAGCCCGGCACTGATTCAGAGCGAGCGCTCTGTCAGAGCGTCCGGCTCTGAATCAGAGCCTCTGTCCACCAATGAATAAGCCTGACCCACTGGCCACCAATGTGACCCAACCACTGACCACCTATATGTGTTTAATGCATTGCCCACCCACTGACCACCTATATGTGTTTAATTCATCGCCCACCCACTCAGCACCTATGTGTTTAAAGCAATGCCCACCCACCCACTGACCACCTATATGTGTTTAATGCATCGCCCACCCACTCAGCACCTATATGTGTTTAAAGCATCGCAAACCTACCCAATGACCCCCTATATGTGTTTAATGCATCGCCCACCCCCTCAGCACCTATATGTGTTTAATGCATCGCCTAGCCCCTCAGCACCACTGACTCAAGTAAATTACTGTTTTTTTTAACATATTTTAAAATGCAAACAGGATTTCCCAACACCATAATAACATAACCAAACAACTTTTAAAATGTATTATATATATATATTAAAAATTTTGTTTTAAAAACTATTACAAATTAGGACAACATTGTATACGTCCATATTTTTACTTATTTTATTTTCCCAAACAGAAATGTCTATGAATCAGGAACGCGAGTTCATCACAGGCTTCCTTGAACATTGGGAGGCAAAGGAGTGCCTATGGAGGATTAATAGTCGCGACTACTCCAATAGGGTGAAGAAACTTATTACATTGGAGGAACTGGTTGAATACACCCGGCAATTCTACCATGATGCTACACTGAAGTCGGTGCGCCTCAAAATCCAAAACCTCGCACTGTGTTGATAAAAGAGCTGAAAAAGGTTGAGGATTCCAAGCGATCCGGAGCATCTGCTGATGATGTCTATTGCCCTACACTATGGTAGTACCCATTGATATAATTTCTAAAGGAGCAGGAACCACAACGACAGTCCATTGCACTGATGGCTGAGGGAGAGAGAGAACAGGAGGCGGAAGATGGTCCGAATGCTTCGTCCCAGGCTGGTTTGGTAAGTATAGTTTTTAAAATGTATCTGAGACAGTCCTCCTGCCATGGCACTGCTCCCGGGCCATTAAAATAGGCCATATACTCCTCTCTCTCCTGTTTTGCCCGTGCAGTGCCTGTTGATTGCATTGTTGTTGCTGCCAATGATGAAATCTGGCTAATCACCTCCGGAAGGTCTGGGTCTTCTCGCATAGCTGTGCCTGATGCCATTGGTAGGGTGGTTTTGTGGCGTAAAAAGTTATGGAGAACACAGCTGTCACGGCCAGGGTTTCTCGGCATGGTAATCACTGGGTATTACCTGTGAGGTCATTATGGTGGGGGGTCTCTGGCAGCGGTGCTGGTGTTTGGCGAGGGGCATTGGCTGCGCGTGGTTCTGTGCGGGCACATTGTCATTAGGCCTGGTGAGGTCTGGCGGTGTTTCCGTTCCATTGGCATGGGCGCCGCCATCTTGCCTGCGGCCATGTGATTCCAGCTGTCCAATCCTGGTAGGTCATGTGCTCATTCCAGCCAGTCACAGCACAGCACTGTTTAGGAAGGTCCAGAGCCTTCCTTCCTTTGCCAGTGCAACGTGTTTCTCAGCTGCGGCTGAGAGAGAGTACCTGTGCCTTACCTGCCTGCTTGTATACGCTCCTAGCCTGAACCTTGCCTGCTCCAACCTGCTGGACTTACCCTGCACACTCCATATACCTTCTTACCTGCCTGAGTACCTGAACCTGCTGATTCCCTGCACCTTGCTTCATTACACTCCCAGCTGGACTTCACTACCTCTGCCTGCATCAGTTACAGCTCACCAAACCTGCATTCATTTACAGCTCATCAAGCCTGCATTTAGTTACAGCTCATCATACCTGCATTCTGTTTTCAGCTCACCATACTTGTATACTGGACTGTTCCTGCCTGTCACTATCTGGACATTTTCTCATTAACCCCCACTACAGTTATCAAGTGCACTTTAGTGCTATACCTGGACTTTTTCATTTGCCATTCCCATGTCTTCTAAGTCACTTATTAAAAACTCCACTTTTTCATTTAAGTCTGCTTCTATGTCTGCTCCTATCACCACCCCGGGTCCACAGCAAATTTAGAACCTCACAACAGCAAGCCATCACGACCCAGTCTATCTTCTCCACACGCAGGTTTATACTGGTGTGTAAAATACGGAACCGGTTACTGAGTATCCCAAAGGTATTTTACACAATCCTGCGTGCCCGAGACAGCTGATAGTTGTATATTCGCTTTTCAGAAGTCAAGCCCCTTTGCGCATATGGCTTCATCACATTTTCATGTCATGCGAAGGCTTCGTCAGTCACAAAAACGAAGTTTAGGCCGTGCTTCGTCTCCTCCACTCACGGCAAGTTGAGAGTTTTGGAGGTGAGCCTCTCATAGAATGCCGTCTGCTTGAACAACCCACCATACGAAGCACGGCCATTCTTGCCAACATCTACAAAAACAAACTGATAGTTGGCATTCACCACCGCCATGAGAATGATACTGAAGTACCCCTTGTAGTTGAAATACTGTGATCCGCTGTTGGCAGGTGGGTTGATGCGGCTGTGTTTGCCATCGATTGCTCCCCTGCAGTTAGGGAAATTCCAACGCCGTTCAAAGTCTTCATCAATGGTTTGCCACTCCTCAACTGTATTAGGAAACTAGGGAAAAATGACAACAAAAACAAATGTTAAAACATTTACATTTTTTTTTCTTTTTTTTTTCAATTCAGACTCAAACACAAGAACTACATTTGTTGCCTACGCCCGATTTAAGCTGCATTGCTGACAGTGAGGGGGATGTGTGTTTATCCCAATGCACACCAACAACCACAACACCCCCAGCATCTACCCAGCAAAAAAGAAAACGTCCTGCGAAAAAGACACAAAACAAAGATAATGTGGACACATTTCTGCAACAACCAGAGCTGTTAAGAAGGCCCCCAGATCGTCTTAATAATTTTACCACTCATATTAATAGCACCATGCGGAATATGAGTGATGAAACGCAAAATCAATTCCAGCGGCTCTTGTATGAGTTGCTTGTCAGGGCTTTGGGTAACAACTAGTGATGAGCGGTTCGGATTCTGAGGAATCCGAACCGCTCCGAACAGGTGGAATCCGAGTCCACCCGAACGCAAGTTCGGGTGTTCCCGTCTGACTCGGATTCCACCTCGAGGCCGAACGTCACCCGTCCGGCGTCGGATTCTCGCGAGACCTCGCGAGAGCCGGTTGGCGTTCGGCCTCTATAAAAGGAACACGCTTAGTAAAGTTAGGTAGTGAGTGACTAGTGAGAGGGGAAAAGCGAGTTAGATTAGTTAGAGTAGTTCAAGTTCTTGCCACTGTGTGCTCCGTGACTGGGCTTAGCCCACTGAGTGCATTAATATTTATATTATACAAGCTCCGTGACTGGGCTTAGCCCACTGAGTATTCTATTATTTATATTATACAAGCTCCGTGAAAGGGCATAAGCCCAGTGAGTGTATTATACAAGCTCCGTGAAAGGGCATAAGTCCAGTGAGTGCATACAAGCTCCGTGACAGGGCATAGCCCACTGTGTCTATTATACAAGCTCCGTGAAAGGGCATAAGCCCAGTGAGTGCATACAAGCTCCGTGAAAGGGCATAAGCCCACTGAGTGTATTATATGAGCTCCGTGAAAAGGCATAGGCCCAGTGAGTGTATTATAAAAGCTCCGTGAAAGGGCATAGGCCCAGTGAGTGTATTATACAAGCTCCGTGAATTTAGATTTCACAGGGGTAAAGACAAAAAAAAACCTCTAAAGACTACTACTATTGCAGAGAAACAGAAAATTGACAACATACCATTCACCACACGTAGCGGCAAAGGAAAGACTCAGGCTTTGCCCTTTATTTCTGAGTGGTGGTTCTGCAACTGTCAAATGATAAAAGACCTTTTCAATCAGACTATAGAAGTGTGAAAACATTTAAAACCAATAAGGCAGTAGAACAAACTGTGGCCCTCATTCAGAGCCACTCGCTAGCGGCAGTACGCTCGTTCCGAGCGATGTTCGCACATCTGCGCATGCGTACGGATCGTTATACGCATGCGTGAACCAGTCAGTGCGGCCGAAATTCATGTGCTCGCAATATAGCGAATGCCTGCTATTTTGAGTGACAGAATGAGGCGTATGTGGGTGGTAACAGGGGAAGGTGCTTGAAAATGGGGAGTGGAGATCCGAACGCAGGCGTGCTTAAAGGTCAAAACGGGCGTTTTATGGGTGTGCATAATTAATACAGCAGCGTCATTGACCACGTCACTGGGTTATTTTAAAGCCAGAACTGCTCGCAAGATTGTGGTAGCAAAAACCAACCACAAGAATAGCGAGCAGTTCATACGCTGTACGATGTACTCGATTAATCTAATAAATAGCGGACATGACGTATGGTGCGTGCGGCCAGGGGGCGTTTTTAACAAAAAAACGAGCGTATGTTTTGCTCGCTCGTTCAGACTTAGAGGTGGGAACAGACTGCAATTTGCGAACGGATCATTTGAATAGCCACCCCTTGTTTTTGAACGAACAACCACAAATAGCGAACGGCTCTGAATCAGGCCCTGTGTTTTTTGAAACACAAATGTCAGAAATCCCAGAGGAGAGTCTAAGTGGGTCCACGAGTGTCATTGCTATGTGTAAGCCTGACCTTTCAGAGAAGCCGCCCTCCACAGTTTCTTTTCCATCTGTAGTTGTGGGGATGAGCAGTATTGCCGAGGACATAGAAATTGAGGATGCCACCGTGGAATTGCAAGAGGATGAGAGGAATATATGTGCAGCTGACGCTGGCACTAATGAGGATGTTGAGGATGAGGATATTATTTGTATAAGTCAGGCATCAGTGGAAGCAGCTCTTGGCCAAGATAAGAAGGCCATTGCCATGCCTGGGCATAGAACCAACAAATCCACATCTTTTGTGTGGAATTACTTTTACCCAAACCCTGACAATGTTTGTCAAGCCATTTGTAGCCTCTGTGAGATCACAGTTAGTAGAGGTAGGGACGTTAAGCATCTAAGAACCTCTACGCTATTACGTCATCTGCAGCGAGCTCATGACAGGTGTTTGATAACAGTGAATACTGCAAAAAATATAACAACAAGCAGTCCAGCATTAGCCAGATGCCTTCTCTCTACTAAATCCCAGCACCTGCAATCTCCGCCGACAACACCTTCCTCCTCAATATCCTCAGGAATGATCAGTGGTAGTACAACAACCAATTTGTTAATGCTAAGTCACGGTGACTCCTCCAATTTTCAGGACACCTCAGAAGAAACTGAATCTTTGAGCGCTAGGCCTGCTGCTGCTGCTGCTGGTGGACCTTCATCCCAGAAGTGGACCAAGAAGACTACTAGTAGTATACCAAAAAAACAATTGACTGTTAAAGAATCTCTTGCAAGGGGAAGCAAGTATGACTGCTCTCACCCTGTGGCACAACGGATCACTGACGCCATGACAGCTATGCTAATATTAGATCTGCGTCCAATATCCGCAATTAATGCAGTGGGATTTACACAGCTAATTGAGGTCATGTGTCCCCGGTACCAAATTCCATCTCGGTTTCATTTTACCCGAAAAGCCATTCCTCGGCTGTACCAGGACGTTAAATAGAACCTAATTATTGGCCTGCAAAATGCTATTGTACCCACTGTCCACTTAGCCACAGATATGTGGACAAGCGGTAGTGGACAAACTAAAGACTAAATGACTGTGACGGCCCACTGGGTGGGTGAATCGCCTTCAGCAGCAGCAGTATCTAACAAACAACACCAGCTCATTCAGAGGCAGGCATCTCTGTGCATCACCGGATTCAATAAGAGGCATACCGCTGACAACCTCTTAGAAAAACTAAGAGATGTCATAGAAACATGGCTTACCCCACTTGGACTCTCCTCAGGATTTGTGATTTCTGACAATGCTACAAATATAGTGAAAGCATTACAGCTGGGTGAATTCCAACACATCTCCTGTTTTGCTCACACAATAAACTTAGTGGTGAAGGGTTTTTTTAAAAATGACAGGGGCATGCAGGAGATGCTGTCTGTGGCCCGAAAAATTACGGGACATTTTCGGCATTCAGCAACAGCGTGCAGGAGATTGCAGCACCTGCAAGACCAGTTTAATTTGCCCTGCCATCAACTGAAGCAAGAAGTGGTAACGAGGTAGAACTCAACCCTGTATATGCTTCAGCGGATGGAGGAGCAGCAAAAAGCCATCCATAGCTATACGACAAGCCATGACATTGGGAGAGGAGGGGGAATGTACCTTACCCCAGCACAGTGGAGAGTACTTTCTGTCTTGTGCAAGGTGCTCAAACCATTTGAAGTTGCCACTTGTGAAGTGAGTGCTGACACTGCTAGCTTGAGTAAGGTGATTCCCCTGATTTCGCTTTTGGAAAAGCAGCTGGAGAAATTGAAGGATGAGATTAAACAAAGTGATTCCGCAAAGTATGCTGGACTGATAGATCAAGTCCTTTGTTCGCTTCGCCAGGATCCACGGGTGGCCAAGATCTTGAAATCTGATCATTATATTTTAGCAACCATTCTTGATCCTAGGTTCTAGTCATATGCTGTGTCTTTCTTTACAATTGACCCAGATCTTAAAAGAACCAAAGCGCTCCTGGTGAGCAAGTTGGCAGCTGAAGTGACACATGGCACTACGATGACGTCTCCTCCTTCGGTTTCTCCAGCAGCAGCCAGAAAAAAATCCACCTTTTCCAAAAGACCCAGTGGTGATGCAGATAAGTCAAGTCAACATTTTAACATCTGGTCGGGTCTAAAAGATTTGCCCTACACCAGTGACACCTCTACCGTAACTCCATCTAATACGATTACCATCCAAAGAATGGTGGAGGATTATATTCAGGACACCGTACACGTAGACATGTCACAGAGTCTCTTCGAATATTGGAAGAAATAAAAGGCAATTTGGAGACCCTTGTATAAACTGGCTTTGCATTACTTAAGCTGCCCACCCTCCAGTGTGTACTCGGAGAGAGTTTTCAGTACAGCCGGGAACCTTGTGAGCGAACGACGAAGGAGGCTACTTCCACAAAATGTAGAAAAAATGATGTTCATTAAAATGAACTGGAAATTTCACGAAGAAAACCTTTCCCGCCAATCACGTCACAGTACAGATACTTCTGTAATGGTGGATTCCAGCGGGGATGAACCGATATTGTGTGAGGAATCGGATGATGTACACACTGATGAGGGTGAGGATGGCAATGATGGTGACATCATGCCACTGTAGACCTGTTGCCTTTAGTAGATTGGAAGATTTTTTTGTGGGGGCCCAAACAAACCAAGCACTTCAGCCACAAAGTGGCAGTACCTGTCGCTGAAATGCTTCGTTTGTTAAAGTGTGCATGTCCTTTTTAAGATCCAACATAAAGGGTGGGTTGGAGGGCCCAAGGACAATACCATCTAGCACTACCTTTCATTTCTGCCACTGCTGTGTGGCATAGTTTCATAGATGTGCTTTAAACTGTGGTGTCTGTGCCACTGCGCCGCTGCTCTGACGCTTAGTAACCAGTCAGCTCACTGCAACCCTTAGCCAATAATGGTGAAAACAGTAATTTAAGCTGTGAGGTGGTCTAAATTGACTGTAAATGACTGGAAATTAATGTTATTGCGGTAAATAACGCTCTAGGAAGAAAAAAAAACCCAATTTATGTCATTTTAGATTTTTTTGCCAATTTTGTCAAAAAATCCAAATCCAAATCCAAAGCCAGTCACCGCAGTTTGGCAAATCCAAAACCAAATCCAAAGCCGGACGACGAATTAGAACCAAATCCAAATCCGGCAAAAATGGTCCGGCGCACATCCCTAGTAACAACCTATACCCAACGACCTATATTGCCAACTCTGTACCCTTCCCACCTACCCCAGCTGCCTCTGAGATGCATCCATCCCAGGCGCAGCCTACTCCACCATCCGCTAACCCTCCCACCACAAGACAGGCTATATATAGTGCCCTTTTAGAGGCGGATGATGACAATACAGGTTTTTACCAAATGTAATCTTTGATTTTTGTTGCATTCTCCCCAAATTTTAACACGCCCAACACCTGCCCTATGGTATACGGTGGGGATGATGCAGATTGGACACGGTCAATACCCACATGGCGCAAGGACAGATTGTTGGAAGTCGGGGCCACAATCTGTCCTTGCGCCATGTGGGTATTGGCCTATTCAATCCGGCATCTGAGCCACCGTATATCATAGAATAGGCTAGGTATTGGGACTGTTAAAATTTGGGGATAATGCAGTTTTGACATTATAAATGCTTTTACATTATAAATTCATATAGCGACTTGCTTCAAAACCTTGCAAAACTGGTACTGCAGCAATTTCACTATAGCCTTGCAGGTCTCCGGAATGATGACGCACAAAGCCTGAGGATAATAATAATAATATAATTAGCAAACTCTGAAATGTCTGTGTCTTATTCATTGCTAAATATTAATATGCATTATAAACCAAACTAAATAAGGTATGTGGATTTTAAAATGGTGACTCCACGCTTCTTTAATAGACAAGAACAGTACAGGGGGAAGTGATCATTATAGGGGCAAGCTGGAGTAGGTCCCAAGGAAAATAGCTCATAGACATGCTCATCCTCCTGGGCATGTGGTGTTCTTGTGTCCTACACTCATTATTATTATCAATCATGGTAATGTCTAAATCCCCTTCACGGAGAGGACCTTGACGTCATCAGCCAGTGTCCAGCGTCATTCCCAGTATCCAGCATCATTCCCTACCATCCAAGTGGGTTTAGAGGGGGAAAATAAACTTGTGGCGAGTGTAGCTAGCCACCGAGCCTGAAGAGTGGCGAGCTGACAACTTTCTTCTTTAGGTGGGGACAACTTTCGGTACTTGTGTACGTAAAGTACACAAGTACCATTTAAAACATTCATTGGGTTCTCTCTGCAATGAGTCCGTAAAGTACACAAGTACGGCAATCTGTTTAAAGGCAAAACAACCTGGTTTCTCCTTAAAACAATTTGCTTTATATTTAGCAGCTACAATTCTAAAATCATGGTTGGTCTATCAAACTGGAACCTATTACTTACAACACCCCATAGTTGGCACACACTTGCACACAGAGGAATGCACTGCACACATACATAAAGACACATAGAAGAGCAGTTACTGTCTTTTACATTTATTTATTATGTCTAAAAGCTCTGTCCCTCTTTCTATAAGAGCTTCCACTGAGCTATTGCTGGTAACAGGGCCGGATTAACGGGGGGGGCGACAGGGGTGATCGTCCCTGGGCCCCCACACGTTAAGGGCCCCCACACCCATCGGGGTTAAAGAGGACCGGAGGAGACGGAACCAGTTCTGCCTCCTCCGGCCAACCTAACCCCGGCGCCACAGGGAGGCTCCATTTACCAGGCGCCCGCCGGAACCAGTAGGCGCCCGGCTCTCTCCCAGCAGTGGCAGCAGGAGTCGGAGGCTTCAGCTCACGTGAGCTCCAGTTTAAGGCTCACGCAGTGCACTATGGCAGAGACGTCATGACGTCTCTGCCATGGTGCAGAGAAGCAGCCGAGCGGACTGCAGCGGACGCGGGGCTTAGCTTAAGGTAAGTATGAGTTTTTTTGGTCTTTTTTAGTGCAAGCGGCCTACTGGGGGCATTACTACAGAGGACATTACTCGGGGGGGAGCATTACTACTGGGGCATTACTCGGGGAGGGGGGAGGCAATACTACTGGGGGCATTACTGGCGGGGTGCATTACTATTATACAGAGGTCATTACTACAGTGGGCACTACTAATGGGAGTATTGCATAGGGGGCACTGCATAAGGGGCACTACTACTGGGAGCACTGCATACAGGGCACTACCACTACTGGGGGCTCTGCATAAGGTCCCCATTGCGCATACCCCCAGTTTGTCAATTTAATAGGGGCCCCCACATGTTTGTTGCCCATGGGCCCCCACAGATCTTAATCCGGCCCTGGCTGGTAACCACTTCAGTGAATAGATTCAGCAGCTATTTCCAGTGATAACCTTTAACCAAAGCATAAGGAAGTCTATTTAACAAGCATATACACCTTTTCTCACGGTCATCATCTCAGGATCACGACACTAGGAAATAATAATATTTTCCGCTGACTGCGCAGGCAGTAAAAACTGCAAACAGTTATTGCGCATGTGTCTGCAGTAACAAGTGGCTCAGTCAGAGTTCTCTAACGTGATCCGTTTCATTGGGTACAAAATGCTCTGCTCCTGGACTTCCTTCTTAATTTATGATTGCAGCCATCTGTTCTGAAACATCATTCTTATCAATTAACTAGTTCAACACCGGTGACTGCAATCATAAATTAGGTGGGAAGTCCAGGATCAGAGCATTTTGTACCTGATGGAAGCGGTCATGTAGGAGGATAGGGAGTTGCCTCTCAAGTGGATGGAGCTTAACGTGAAATAGGCATTTCAGGGCAGCAACTGGGGGTTACTATTCAGATGCACTAAACAGTTGTGTCATGTGACAGTATCATGGGCGTACCAGAAGATGAAGAGACACTGACTTCCCAGACCCAATAGATAGACCCATCTATAAATACTACCTGCGCCACTGCAGTGATCAGTACAACTGTGCCCCCTATAGCCCTCTGTTGCTGGGACTGCTCCTCAGTGCCCCCCAGACAGATGGCGCCAGGGGTCAATGCCTCCATTGCCTCCAGGAGTCAGCAACTGCTGAGATGCCTGATCCAGACAGAAAATTTGCACCCAGCATGGATGGGTCAAGGTGCTGATACTAATAAATACAGTTGCGGGTGCAGATGGGAAAACAGCAGATGGCATGAATCAGACACATTTGGACACATGAATACTTGGATAGACGGGCGGATACACACATTAGCTTAACCCAGTAAGTAGAGTGCCACGTTCAGATGCAAAAGTGGCTACGGATTAACCTGACTCAATCAGTCATAGAACCTATATTCAATTATTCTACAAAAATCTTTAAAAGAAGAACATAAGGAGCTATTGATCAGACTTAGGGCCTAATTCAGCAGTGCACTAGCTGATCGGGAATCTGCGCAGGCACCAGACCCATTCTGCGCATTTGCAGAATGGGTCTGGGAGCCCGCACATATACTGGCAGCAGACTGTCAGTGATTGACAGTCTGCTGCCATTTGGGGTCAGGGAGGGGGCGGCAATGGCCTCCGTTTCCTGAAACAGAGTCGTGTCGCCGCCATTGGGGGGGAGGGAAGAGGCCAGGATCTCCGTCGGGTGACGGAGATTTCCTGGCCTCTTCCTCGCAGCTGCGACGGCCGGCTGCGTGACCCCATTACCCCATTACCATATCTGCACAAACGGAATAGCTAAGCTGCTTGCAAGCAGCTTAGCTATTCCGTTTGAAGCTGAATCAGGCCCTGAGTTGCTAACTTGCTATACATTAAAATCACAACACCAAAAGACTGGAAATTTTACTGATAAAAATGCAAACACATGACTTAGGGCCTGATTCAGCAAGGATCGCTATTCTGTTAATACGCACACAATGCAGTTGCTAATATCAGCGGTGATATGCAAATGATTTCATTTGCATTGCGATCGCAGCCTAACATAAGGACTCTCACTTCCCCTTACTCCATACTTGCCTACCCTCCCGATTTGGTCGGAAGCCTCCCGAAAATCGGGTGCCGCTCCCGACCTCCCGGGATGGCAGGCAAGTCTCCCGGCTGCCGTGGATCCCTCCTGTCCCACCGCAATAACTTCTATAACCCCGGCAGCGAAGGGGGGCGGTGACGCGATTCGCGTCATTTTGGCACCGCTCCCTGCTTCACACTGCCTGTAATATCGGCAGTGTGTAGCGGGGGCGGGGCCAAAATGACGCGCTCGCGTGGCTCCGCCCCTGCCTGCAAAAACTTATCACCTGGCCGGCCCCGCCCCCGTTTGCTGGCCACGCCCCCCAGTAATGCCGATCTGGCTGCTCCCTCCCGGAAGGGGCAGCCAGATAGTCGCCATGTATGCCTTACTCACATCCATATACTTTAGCAACATAGCAAAATAATCAGTAACATCGGACCCATACGCACACTTGCACAAGCCCAGACCTTACTCAGAAATTGCTAACTTCCACGCACGCTATGAGACCTCAAACTACTTATGGCATAACAGTGGCTAATTTATGCATGCCCCTGCAACGTCGTGCAAACGTACTAGCACACCTGCGTTTCCCCCGACCATCCCCCCATCACCACCCACAAATGGTGCTTCCGGTCAATCACTCTGCAAGGGGTCTGCGTAGCCTCTGCGATCGCAGTCCAGATTGCCGATTGCATGCGTATTAGCAACTGCGATCCTTGCTGAATCAGGCCCTTAATTATTATATACAACATTTAGAATAATCACATTCGCACTGATCTCAAGGAAATTATACACTTGCACACAGATAAATAAAACCAGAAAGCCAGCTTTTGATTCTCTTAACTATTATTTAGTAAAATTTTCATCGACCTCCTTAAATACGTGAAAAAATAAATTTTTCTTCAGAAATTGTATTATTATACTCTGAGCTGGCCTATAGGGGGCGATTCAGACCCGGACGCAAAGCAGCGCACTTTCGCAGCCATCAGGGGCAGGATATGCAAATTCTGCGATCGCATGTCTTGGAGAGCGACGGCAGAGCGAACGTACGCCGGTGTAAAGACGCCCACCTTTCTTTCTTAGCACACGTCATCTCCAGGAAGTGTATGATTAATCAGAACCATCGAGAACCATCAGAGCTGCTTGCAGCCCTTGAGGTCGACCCTACCCCACCGCAAGCACTGCGATCACTGCAGGCTGAAATACAACCAAGTGACGTGTACAATGACGCTTCCATGCTAATTGTGCACACCCATAAAACGTCGTTTTGTGTACTATGAGCGCACAATTCCCGAGCGCAGTGAGTGACTCGTGCATACGCATGCGCAGATGGGCGACAATTGTCCGTAGCGACCGATCGTGGCTTAGCGTCCGGATCTGAATCAGGCCCATAGCAGAGTTGCCTACCTTTTCAGATCTCTTCCCGGGAGAAGCCCGGGTAAGAGAAGCAGGAGGGGGGTGATGGGGGCGGGGCCTGACAATTCGCGTCATTAAGCCCCGCCCCCTCACAGTAAAATTGCCACAATAGGCTAGAATTTGCATAGGGGGTGGGGCCAAATGACATGATTCATGTAGAATCATGTTTTAAGCCCCGCCCCCTACACGGAGACCCGCGATCGCCGCAGGTATTCTCCTCATTCTGCCCACTTCACTAGAAAGATATATATAGATATATACATATAGATATATATACACACACACATGTTCGATATATATCTGTATATATATATATATATATATATATATATATCGATAGATATCACAGAGCCTCTGAATAGGGATGCGAGCCGACCATCGATGGTTTGTGAACCATCGATGGCCTGACTGAAAATAAGTGGTTTGCCATTGCTGGTGGCTAGCAATGTTGCACCATCAATGGTAACCCTCAATCGATGTTTAGGAAACATCGGTAGTTGTGGTCTACTCAGATCTCGACCAATCGCTAAAGAATTGATAGCTTCTAATGATGGTTGAACCATCGATGGTACAGCTGTCAATGGCCATCACTACAGTATAACATAAAAATTGCTATTTTTATGGTATACTGTGTTTTAAAAAAATATTTTTTCAAATAAAATAGTGATGGATAAGTTTAAAATGATGTTCTTGACCTAATTCAATCATCTAAGAAACCGACAATTTTGGAGTGGTTTTTGGAAAAAGAATTCGCCAGTTAAGTGGTTAATAAGGGGCCTAGCTGCTGGGAACATGGTAATGGATCAAGGAGATTAATACCCCTTTTACACCACAGCTAAAACCCGGGTTATTGCAGCGTTAAACTGGGTTGCTGCTAGGTGTAAAAGGGGCAAGGGTTGGATTCCAGGATCGAGCGACCTGGCAATGAAACCCAGGTAACTTGCCGGGTTTTCCACTGGAACAACCTGTGTAACCCAGCAGTGTAAACTGGAAACCTTGGTCGTCCAACCCGGGTCCCGTTTACAGCATGGGGCCTTCCGGGTTTCTCAGCGCTTGGAGATCTCTCTTGGAGTCATCTCCAAGCGCAGGGAGAGGTGTTCCACTGCATCCGTTTGCAGTGTGAATGGCACCGATCCGGGAATAATCCAGATCTCCGCCGTAGTAGAAAAGGGGTCTGTCCTGGGTCTGACCCATTTGGAACTGTGTAATATTTCGGATATTACAGGGGCTGGCACATACCTGCTGACTTTCCCAGGAGTCGCAGGAGGCTCCTGATTTTTCGGGTAACCCCCCGCACCCCCGGAGGAGTAGGCAGATCTCCTGCATCCCACCCACTTCCTAGTGAAGTGGACAGGATGGGGAGATTTTCAAAGAAATTTGCGGATCCGTATTGAGGGGGTGGGGCTTAATTATGCAAATCATGTCATTTAGCCCCGCCTCCTAATGGATCCACAAATCATGGGGATTGACTGTAAAGTGGGCGGGGCCTAATGACGGCTATAGCCTGGCCCCGTCCCCGAAGCTGAGAGCACCAGGTCCTCTCCGGCTGCTCCCGGAAAGGACTACTTAAAAGTCGGTAACTATGGGCTGACACCTTTTAAGTTTTAAACATACGCGGTGCCTTTAAGTAAATTGATTGCAGCTCACATGCACCTTTTTGTTAGGAAAATCTCATCTGCTTTGGCAGGAAAGTGGCATGTGGGTGTGGCCTCAAATTACTTTCTTGGGGTTCAATTTATTAAGGGTCGAATTTGCATTTTCAGATATCACCACAATTGGCAAATCTCATTGAAAACACATCACACACAACTGTAGACGGCATTAGACTACACAGGGTTATTTTTCAGCAGGAACAAGCAGGAACGCAGTTCCTGAACCTCTCATTAACTATGACATAATGTCCTGGGCCAAAATGTATATTCCATAAAATAAGTTTTATTTTAAAGGCCCTTTTGATTGCATTATTTTCTAAATACTATATACGTATATAATATATATAAAAAAGTATATATAATATATAATTGTTTTTCTATAGCTCCACCCCCAGTAGCTCCACTCACAGTTCCTGAACCTATTTTTCTAGAAAAATAGCACTGCATAAACAAAAATAGAAATCACATATTTACTAAGAATCAGGGGCGTCTTAAGAGAGGAGGGGGCCCGTGTGCACTCCGTGTGCGGGGCCCCCTCCTCTCTCCCCGGTGGCCGGCAGCCAACTGAAGAGGCTAGCCAGCCACCGGAGCCTTAGTAGACTCCGGGCACCTAGAGTGTGCCCGGAGTCTACTGCGCATGCGCACAACGCCGGAAATGGCCGTGGCGGCCATTTTCTGGCATTCTGCGCATGCGCAGTAGACTCCGGGCACACTCTAGTGCCGGGAGTCTACTGTGCAATGCGCAGAACACCGGAAAAATGGCCGCGGTGGCCATTTTCCGGTGTTCTGAGCAGCGCAGACACCCGAAGTGGGACCACGGACAGGTAAGTCTAAAATAATATGGGTGCAGTGTGTGCGGTGCGGGGCTCCCCTGGACCCGTGTGGCCCGCACACACTGCACCCATTATAGATATGCCACTGCTAAGAATCATGTTTTCAAACACAATCAGAATCACACTAAAATTGCATCAAAATAGAAGAAATAAATAGACCTGCCTGTGAGCTGTGGGTTTGTCCGAAGAAGTGCATAGATCACTATGATCTGTGCACTCTGGTGTGTAAATAAACGATTAATGTAAAAAAAATATGCATGGAGTCTGGTTCCCCCCCCCCCTCTTTCTAGAAGCATACCTCTGTGCCCGGTCTGATACTGGAAAATCAGGATAAGCCTATATGGGTGTCCCCCTATTTTTCCAGTAACCAGCACCAGGCTGAACCAGCCAGGGGGATTATGCTATAGCAGGGAGACACACAACATGGGGTCCCCTGCCATAATGTAACACCAGCCCCGAACTGGTCAGCCGAGAGCTGGAAAATCCTAGGAAATTCAGGACTCCAAAAATAAAATGGGGTCCCCCCTTTCCCGAGCTTCAACCAGCAGGGCTCTTCACCATTGTTAGGACTCAGGGCCTGATTCAGACTCGTTTGCTAGGATGCGTCCGCACGCAGCTGTCAGCAGCCAGAGTATGTAAATCCCGTAATCTCTAGCAAGACATAGCATGCCCACTATATCTTGCTGTGCGAACGCGGTATATATTTAGACGCCCACCAGCCTGACACAAGACCCCCACTTAGTAACACACGTCATCTCCAGGAAGTGTCTTAAACAATCAGTAACATCGAGTAACATCGGACCCATACGCAGCACTTGTGGCTGACCATGCCCTACCGCAAGCACTACGAGTGCTGTGTGTAATTCAGCCATGTGACATGTACGCCGACAATGCGTCTTAAATTATGCACGCCCCTGAACGGGCGTTCAGACGCGCAGAAACGGCTGCGTTCGCACCACCACACCCCCGTTACAAACAACCAACCCCTGTCACCAACCACAAACGGCTCGTCCTGTCACTCATTCTTGCGGAGTGTCTTTGTACATGGTGCGAATGCTTCCCGATCGCATGGACTAGTTTGCGCATGTGCACTGCGTCTTGTATGCATGCACAGATTGCAAACATCGGCAGGCGACATGCGAACGCAGCCTAGCAAACGGGTCTGAATCTGGCCTGCAGTACCTCTGTCCCGCCAGAGGTGCTGCTATTGTATTCAGACATTCTCCTCACATGCAAGAGTCAATTTCACTCCCCTGTTTAATCCCATTCACCTGCCTCATTGACTAATTATTCCTGACCCTCACCATGCACCTTGCTGGTCATTGTTTGTTGCCCCTAGATGGGGAAAACCTGCATCCCTGGTGGCATTGGATGCGGGGATAATTGTGTAATGTTCTTTACAGTGGGACTACAGGTCCCAGCAAGACAGCCCCGACAGGTTGTGGAACAACAAGTGCCAGCATGCCTGGACTTTAAGTGCCTTCAGCCACCTGTAGTCCCACTGTGAAGACAGTATTAAAAAATAAGGACAGGACATGGACACCAGAGAACCAAGATAGTGATTCTGCACAGGACAAAAATAATTTGACCATCAAATAAAGAGACTAGAATAAATCATAAATTAGATATATGACATTGTCAGATAATTAGATCTTAGTTGGTGGTGCACCATGATGGAGAATATAAGCATATTTATAGAGGGGGTGAAAAAAAGCTAAACTGCTTGTTGGTGCTCACAGAAATAAATATTTATCATAACTGAACCACATTAAAATTCAAGGGTAACAATATAATACTGCTTTTACACCTAATGGAGCATACACACGGTCAGATTTGTCAGATGAACGATTTGAACGATTTTACCAAAGATTTGAACGATGGAACGATTTTTCACTGCATTAAAATGAATGGAATCGTCCAAGTCTGACTGCAAACACATCAGATGTCAGATATCGTTATCTGACCATCGGGAACGCGCATCGTTCATCGTCCATCGTTCAGGTATGTCAGATTTTCCTTCAGATATGAACGATTGAATGATTTTTTAAATCGTTATCGTTCAGATCTGAAGAAAAATCTGACCGTGTGTATGCACCATTAATCCTGGGTCTGACCAGAGATTTGGAATACAGGCCCTCATTCAGAGCCGTACGCTCTGAGCAGAGCGCACGCTCTGAATGAGGGCCGGCCTCCATGAAAATGGAGCGTCCTCCTGGAAGCTCGTATAGCTGTGGGTCACCACCCACAGGCTATACGAGCGTGCAGTTTGATGGCCGCGATGGTCTTGACCATCGCGACCATCGAAACTGCGAGCCAGAGCCTGCGGTTGAGGTTTTCAACCGCAAGCTCCGGAGTGATTTTGGCTCTATCAGAGCCAAAATCACTCCCACTGACATCACTAGTGATGTCAGTGGGCCGGCTTCTGACGGGAGGCACGCCCCCGGCACGCCTACCAAAGGGGGCGTGCTGTCAATCAACATCGACAGCACGCCCCCTTTGATCAGACACAACGAGCGAAGGACTTTCCTTCGCTCGTCGCGTCTGGCGCATGCGCACGATGGAGCTCCCAGCTGGTGATATGCGCATGCGCGTCGTGAGTGCTCCTGCGCCAGTCCCGACACCTGTCAGCTCTATTACACAGGTGCCGGGACCCGGCTGGGAGGTGAGTGTCTCCCTCTTGGCAGCGGCAGCCCCCCATCTTCCAAGAGGGTAGGAGCAACCGCTGATCACTACAAAACAGAGTGGTACTTGAATAAAGCACACATATATTCTGAATTAGCATTCAAATAATGTTTCATTATAGCCACAAAGAAACACGGACACTGACAGTGTTAACCCTTTATTAAACACACTCACACTCAGGGGCCTATCTATAATGAGTGCAGGGTATGCCATTCACACGGACCCCTGAGTCCAGGGGAGCCACACTGCACAACCTGCACCCATTTATTAAATACTTACCTCTTCGGAGTCCCGCATCGGCGGTAGCATTGCTGTACAAATCGCCTGGAAAGTGGCTGCCTTGGCCATTTTTCCATGTTTTGCGCAGGCACAGTAGGGAAATCACTGGGAAAATGGCTGCCACGCCATTTCCCCAGTGACCTGCGCATGCCCAGTAGACTCTGGCATAGCACTAGAGTCTACTCTTGTGCCCGAAGTCTGATGCGCTCAGCGCGCTGCCAGTTTACAGTAGATGTGATTACTCACCCGAGATTGCAGTGTTTTCTCTCTGCAAGACTCTCCCGCGCAAGCAGCCTGCACATATCAGTAAGATATGTGAAGGCTACTTGTGTGTTATACCTGTTAAAGAAGGGTTAAATTAAAAAAAAAAATCTGTAGGGTCCCCCCCAAAAGCATAACCAGCCCCGGACTGCTCAGCCAGCCCTGCTTCCAAAAAATACAGGGAACAAAATGAGTAGGGTTCCACCTTACTTTAGGAACCACCACATGGCTGCAGGGTGGGGGCTGGTTTTAATATAGGGGGGAAAAATGCGTAGGATTCCCCTATATTTAAAACCAGCAACGGACCCAAACCGACCGGGGTGTAATGCCACAACCAGGAGACCCTATTACCGGGTCTCCATGGCCAAAGCATTCGCACCCCAAGCCGGTCAGCCCAAGCCGGGGATCTCAGGGGAGGTGCGGAACCCCCACAAGAAAGGGTCCCCCCTCTCCCAAAACCCCAGGCTTGGTCTGAAGCCCGAGACTCTTCCCCGCACCACTGGGCTGTGGGTACAAGGGTAATAATGTGTAAAATAGCTATAAACTATTGTAATTTACAGTGGAACTACAGGTGCCAGCATGCATGCCCTTTTGCACTTGTGGAACTACAAGTGCCAGCACCCGTACCTCTACTGTAAAATAAATAGTTAAAAAAAGACAGTACACAAGGAATGGGATTGAAATACCGGCGGCTCAACAGCTGCCAGTTCATATCCCGACAGTGACAGTGCAAGAGATCGAGAATCCGACGGGCATTGGTAAGTACCCTAACCCTCCCCTCTCACCCCCAACCCTCCCTTAGGAGTGCCTAACCCAAACATCCCCTCCTAGTGCCTAACCCTAACCTCCCCCCAGGAATGCCTAAACCAAACCCCCCCTCCATGCACCCTAAACCTAACCTTCCCAGGGGGGTGCCTAACCCTAAGCCCCCCTTCCCCTAGCTTAACTCTAACCTACCCCGAGGGGGGGTGCCTAACCCTAAGTCCCCCCGGGGGTACCTAAACCTAACCCCCCCATCCCCAGTTATACTTACCCTGAAGCTAAATAGAAAATTCCTTTTTAGGGAGCACTCATTAGAAAAAAATAATACTAAAAATATGTATTTTATGAAAACATAATGTATATTAAAACATACCCTTTATTTTTAAAGAAACACTAATAAAATCTCTTTAAAGATAATGAGTCCACCCAACAGCATTGAATAAGAATTTCAAATCACTGGAAAAAATTATATTCCATGAATATTTATAGCGGCGAAGTATAGTGCAAAATAGTATGTATTATCACTTGGCAGCAGTGGAGACAAAAACATTCAGATACATAGCTTGAGATACAGAAATTATATATATCTCACTCACAGGTATTGAATCAGTTTTAGAACCTCTAATACAAATTGAAACAAATATTAGAGTCTTAGTAAGTGTGTCCAAGTAACACTTATACCACTACAATAATGGTGCATAGCCAAAAATCATACGTCATATTAACCATCTCTTAAAATATATATGGTATAATTGAAGGTTTGGAGATATAAATGCAGTACAGCACACAGATGCCCTGAGACCGTCTGCTTTCCAGCCTCTTCCAAGAGAGGGTGCTGAATGAGAGGGGGTCAGTGGCTGTGCTGATAGAAATAGCAGAGAGGTACAAATTATCACTCACATGCTAGGTGTTAGGGGACCTCTGATGTCACACAAAGGACATTGCAGAGGTCAAATGCGCTGTGTGAGGACCGTCTGTACAGAATAAAGTTACCTAGGAGTTAACACAAAATCTAATCTCCTGATATAGCAAAGTAACGTATTCCTAGCATATAAAATATGCACAGCAGGGAAGAAGGCAGGTTTATCTGGTATAATAATTAGAGATACATACCATTTCTTATAGTATTCACATACATTTGATTATAGCCAGAGATAAGATTATAGATTGTAAATCACGCAGCATATAAACCAATACTTGAAATGTAAAGTATAATAACAGGTTTAAGATAGTAAAAAGTATAGCACACAGATGCCCTGACCCTTTCCAGCCTCATCCAGAAGAGGATACTGGATGAGAGGGGGGGCAGTTGCTGTGCTTATAGAAACTAAAGAAAAGTGCAAGCTATCACTCACATGCCATGTGTTAGGTGACCTCTGATGTCAAAATGAGACATAGCAGAAGTCATATGTGCTATGTGAGGACTGCCTGCACGGAAAGAAGAATACCTGGGAGTGTGATACAGGACACAATCTCCTAACGCTCCAAGGTAGCGTATCCCCGCATGGAAGGTGTACTGATCGGGGAGAGAAGCAGGATTTCACCAAGTAAGCTTGTTCACCTGTTATACTTACCCGTCAGAGGACGATCGGGATGGCGGGGGTCAGTCTTCTGGCGTCGGGATTAAGATAGGTGTCGGCATTTCAACGCCTATCTTAAGTCCCATGTCGGGCAGGTTGTGTCGGGATTTAGACTGGCGGCATTGCATCCGCCGGTCTATTAACTACATCCCGTACACACACCGTATACAGTAAAACTGTATAACACGAATACCTCACTCACTCATACTTACCTGTTGCCAGCTAGTCTGTCCCCTTGTCCCATGTACAATCCGTTTGGATGTACCTGAAATAAAGATCTGATACCTCCATCCTCGCGCTGCTCTCTGTAGCATCCAGGGGTTTTGGCAACATAATAAACCGAGTAACGGAACCCATACGGAAAGTGTTGGTATGTGCTGTCACACATACCAATACTTTGCGAATGACAGCTGTAAAGCGACCTCTGATTGGCTGGTAGGTGACTGAAATAGGTGTGTAATAAAGATTTACTGTATACGGTGTGTGTGTACTGTCTTTTTTTAACTATTTATTTTACAGTGGAGGTACCTGGCCACCTGCTGGCACTTGTAATTCCACAAGTGCAAAAGGGCATTTATGCTGGCACCTGTAGTTCCATTGTAAAATACAATAATTTATAGCTATTTTACACATTATTACCCTCGTACCCACAGCCCAGGGGTGCGGGGAAGAGTCCCGGGCTTCAGACCAAGCCTGGGTTTCGTGAGAGGGGGGACCCCTTCTTGTGGGGGTTCCGCACCTCCCCTGAGATGCCAGGCTTGGCCTGACCATCTTGGGGTGCGAATGCTTTGGCCATGGAGACCCAGTAATAGGGTCTCCTGGCGGTGACATTACACCCTGGTTGGTTTGGGTCCGGTGCTGGTTTTAAATATAGGGGGACCCCTATGCATTTCCACCCCCCTATATTTAAAACCAGCACTGGCCCTGCAGCCAGGTGCTGGTTCCTAAATTACGGTGGAACCATACTCGTTTTGTTCCCCGTATTTTTCGGAACCAGGAATGGCTGACCGGGCTAGTTATGTCTTTTGGGGGGACCCTACATCATTTTTTTTAAATATAAACACTTTAAATTAAGTACACATGCAGAAACATACACAAATCACACTGATCTGTGTATGTTTCTGGCAAAGTAGCAGCTCAGGAGGTGGACTGTTTTAAACTTCAATTTCTCTGCGAGTTTGCTACTATCTCACCCGAGATTGTAATCTCGATTCTTGGTAGATTTGCGAGTTGTATCTCTTACATGAAAAGTACTTCCGAGTTTGCCCGATGGTGAGTTGTTTAGAGTTTGTGATCTCACCCGAGTTTTACGAGTGAGATTAAAGAAATCTCTCCCAAACTCACCAGAGTTTGTCTTTAGTAAATTTGCGAGATGAAAACCGCCTAAACTCACCTGAGATCGTCATCTCGACCAAACTCGAATCTTAGTAAATTTACCCCTTAGAATCAATAAAATTAGTATCTGTGCCCACTTTGCCACCCTTTTTCATGAGCAAAACCTTGATGGGTTAGGCAAATTGCTAGTGGGTCTTATGTGAATAACCACTTTCTGTGGGTTCCAAATGTCAAATTTATGGTTCAAGACTATTTAACCCTTGCACAACTACAGTTACTGAGAATCAATAAAATTAGTACCTGTGCCCTGTCACACCTACGGTTAGATCTGACTGGGAGCAGGTGTGGTGTGAAGAGAAATGTGCAAACCTGGGTGGCTGGACCCAGGTCTTTATCATAGACGAACAGGAGGTAGATGTGATGACTATGATGTCAGGAGGAACCGATGAAGGAACCACTAGACAATGATAATAGTCCACAAGAGTAGATGACGATATTAATAGTAAAAGTCCATAGAATATACTGGATTAGCATAGACTATCGGTAAGGACCGATGTTGGCACTGGATAGTGACCGATGATAGAACGATATTAATAGTTGATGACAAGTGAGGTGAATGCTTGATAGAAATTGATGATAACTTTATTAATGATGATCGGTAAGAACCGATGTTGGAACTTGAAAGGAGTTCATGATAAGTTTATTAGAGATGGTAGATAGGAACCAATGTTGGTAGAAATCAATGATGACTTTATTACAGATGATCGGTTAGAACCGATGTTGATAGGAATTGATGGAGACTTTATTAAAGATGCTCGGTAGGAACCGATGCTGATAGGAATTGGTGAAGACTTTATTAAACCGATGTTGATATGAATCGATGTTGATTGAGAGATAATTCTCAATGATGGTAACCAAACTCCAATGGTCGAACTCGGAGAGAATATGCCCAATGGCAAGTTCAGACTGCAGCTGAAGAAATGAGAATAATTCTCAATGGGAAAACCGGACTGCAACAATCGATGGCGTCGTTCAGAATAGCAATGGAAGGAGCACAGCACAGGTGGAAGCAACGTTGTGCTGGCAGATGAGTTCAGTCCAAAGAAAGAATTTATAGGGCTTGACTCCAGATGATAGGTCGGTGCAGTCTGCAGACCCGCAGATCATGCCGCGAGCTGGGATCTCCTCTGTGCCAACCAGGATAGACACCGCATAGGTAGTGTGTTTCCACACTCCGGATCATGACATGCCCACTTTGCCACTCAATTTCATGAGCAAAACCTCGATGGGCTAGGCAAATGTAATTGACCACCCTCTGTGGGTTCCAAGTGTCAAATTTGTGACCCAAGGCTATTTAACCCTTGCACAACTAAAGCTAGGTACACACTGACAAATATATTGGCCGATCAATTGATCAGCCAATATATCAGGTGCCCATCCGCCAGTGTGCACCAGCGATATGTCTGTGAACGACGTCGTTCACAGACATATCGTGTCAGCTGTGCTGCATAGCCCCTGGACAGATATATCTGTAGACATATCTGTCCATCGGCAAGTGTGTACGGCGACACATGTAGCGGCAGCCGGCCAGCGATTATTTTCAGTTTCACTACCTGCACACCTGGACAGCTCTAATTGTTTCTACTTGGACATTAACCCTTTTACTCCCACCACAGAACTCTTGTGCACATTATATATTCCTGGACTTTTATTTACTGCCATTATATGTCTACTCAAGCACTTATTAAAAATTCTAGTTTTATTTTTAAATCTGCTTCTGTGATCGCTCCTGCTACCACCCCGGGTCCACAAACAACCCAGAACATCACAGTTTGCACTGGCCTCATGGAGCCGGCCACGGATCAGGAGTCAGGAGTGAATTTGTTCAGGTGCATTTCTGGTCGTTTAGAAAATCTGGAAAACATGCAGCATCAGATGGCTCAATTTCTGCAAGAGATGTCCAAGCGACAGGATAGTTTGCAAACTTCCTTTTCTACCCCTGAAGTACCAGCATCTACATCCGCATCAGCGTCTGGGAATACAGGAGGCAGATCATCTTCCCGCTTACGTCTTCCCTTACCAAATAAATTTGACGGCAATCCTAAACTCTGCCGAGGATTCCTAAATCAGTGTGACATACATTTTACCCTGCAGCCTGATAACTTTCTAACTGCAAGAACTAAAGTGGCTTATATAGTCTCTCTGTTATCCGGCCAGGCCTTGGAATGGGCTTCCCCACTCTGGGAGCGCTCAGATCCACTGCTGGATAATTACGCAGGCTTTGTGTCATCCTTCTGGAGGATTTTCGATGAACCTGGGCGTACTGTATCAGCATCATCAAACATCATGACACTGAGACAAGGGGTCCGTCCTGTCAGTGAATATGCCGTGCAATTTCAAATTTTAGCATCAGAGCTCAAATGGAATGAGGAAGCCCTCACCTCGACCTTCTGGCATGGGTTGTCAGACCAACTAAAGGATGATTTAGTCACTCGAGAGCTTCCTACTAATATGAACGACATGATTTCATTGTGTATCAAAGTTGACCTACGCTTCAGGGAACGTCAGGCTGAAAAAAACAGAACTGACCGGCAAAGGTCATTTACCCCCTCCATTTCTACCCATCCCATTCCTTCCCCTACTGAAGAGGAGCCTATGCAGGTGAATCATACACACCTCTCTAAAGAAGAATGTCTGAGAAGAATGCAAAAGAACCTCTGTCTGTACTGCGGAGAGTCCGGTCACCTGCTGATCTCCTGCCCCCGTAAACCGGGAAATGCCAAATCCTAACTGACCCTGGAGACATCAAGTTAGGAGTTATGAACCCGTCTCCAAAAATTAAAGATTTCACGATTACCCTAGCCTTGGATCTTAAACCCAAACCTGTCTTTGCTACTGCTCTACTCGACTCGGGAGCAGCCGGAAATTTTATAACGTCTAGTTTCATAGATAAATTTCAGATTCCTTGTTTGTCTCTCAACCATGCCATCTCTCTGACCTCTATAGATGGATGCCCTCTAACTAACGGGATAGTCACCAAAGAGACTCAACCAGTATTGGTCCGAATTGGGGCACTTCATTCTGAGTCCTTAAAATTCCTGGTGATATCAGAGGCCTCGCAAGAAATTGTTCTTGGTCTACCCTGGTTACGTCAACATAATCCCAGGATTGATTGGAGTTCTATGCATATTCTGTCATGGGGTATGGACTGTCAGAAATCCTGTCTTCCAAAAATTCGACCTGTGAGAAAGACAGTTCCATTAGTTTCTTCTGCCATTCCCAAGGAATATCAGATGTTCGCCGACGTTTTCTCTGAACAACAAGCAAATATCTTACCCCCTCATAGGGAATGGGACTGTCCAATTGAATTGATACCTGATAAGATACCGCTATCCTTGCCTGAGACTCAAGCCATGACCGAATACATCCGGGACAACCTGGCAAAGGGGTTCATTCGCCCCACTACTTCACCTGCCGGCGCTGGGTTTTTCTTCGCTGGCAAGAAGGACGGTGGTCTAAGACCATGTATCGATTATAGAGGCCTTAATGACATTACTGTAAAGAATCGATACCCTCTTCCCCTGTTTACTGAGTTGTTTGATAGGGTCAAGGGCTCTGTAATTTTTTCGAAATTAGATCTAAGAGGGGCTTACAACCTCATTCGGATCCGAGCTGGCGATGAATGGAAGACCGCTTTTAATACCAGAGATGGACATTTCGAGTATTTAGTAATGCCTTTTGGATTGTGTAACGCCCCTGCTGTCTTTCAAAGTTTCGTTAATTAGATTTTCCGGGATCTGTTATATGTTTCGGTTGTTGTCTATCTGGATGACATACTGATTTTTTCACCCTCTGTGGCTAAACATCAAGAACATGTTAAAGAAGTTTTGACCCGTTTGAGAGAAAACCACCTTTACTGCAAACTGGAGAAGTGCGTCTTTGGAGTGCCCAGTGTACCTTTTCTCGGCTATGTAATATCTAGCTCCAGTTTAGAAATGGACCCCAAGAAGGTACAGGCAATTCTGGATTGGACCCGACCTCAGACACTGAAGGCCATCCAGAGATTGTTGGGCTTCGCAAATTATTATAGACGCTTCATTAAGGGATTTTCTACACTGCTGGCTCCCATTACAGCCTTGACCCGCAAAGGTGCTAATCCTGCCCAATGGTCACCTGTGGCAGGGTCTGCCTTTCATCTTCTAAAACAGGCCTTTATCTCAGCACCAGTCCTTCGACAACCCGATCTGGACAGGCCTTTTTTGTTGAAAGTAGACGCATCATCTGAAGCTGTGGGAGCAGTCTTATCTCAACGTTATGAGGACAACCAAGTCCATCCGTGTGGGTTCTTTTCTAAAAAATTCTCTCCTGCCGAAAGGAACTACGCCATAGGTGAGCAAGAACTACTAGCTGTAAAGTTGGCGTTGAAGGAATGGAGATACTTGCTAGAAGGCGCCAAGTTTCCATTTACTGTATTTATGGACCATAGAAATCTCCTATTTCTCAAAAACCTCCAATGTGTGAGTCCTCGTTTGGCCCGCTGGGCAATATTCTTTGCCAGGTTTCAGTTCACCCTGACCTTCCGGTCTGGAGCACTTAATCAGAAGGCTGATGCCCTATCGAGATCTCTCCTCTGTGATGATCAATCTGAAAATCAAAGCAATACCCCTGTCTTGGAATCAAGAGTTTTCGCCGCATTACAACTTCAGCCTCCTACGGGAAAATCATTTGTGGCCCAGGAATTAAGGAAGCAGCTTCTCACTTGGGCACATTCCTCTCGCTTCGCAGGGCACTCAGGCACTCGGAAGACCTTGGAGTTCCTGAAAAGACACTATTGGTGGCCTTCTATGAAGGCAGATATAATGGAGTTTTTCTCTTCCTGCTCCTCCTGTGCCCAGCATAAATCATCACGACAAGCTCCAGCTGGGGAATTGCTTCCATTACCTACTCCATCAGGTCCATGGACGCATCTCTCCATGGATTTCGTCACACACCTGCCAGTCTCTCAAGGTTTCAACACTATCTGGGTTGTAATAGACCGATTTTCTAAGATGGTCCACTATATACCGTTGAAGAAGTTACCTTCTGCCCCTGACCTGGCACAGTTGTTTCTCCAACACATATTTCGTCTACATGGCCTTCCTGCTGAAATTGTCTCTGACCGTGGTGTGCAGTTTACTGCAAAATTCTGGAGGGCTTTGTGTTCTGTTCTTCAAGTGAAGTTAAACTTTTCCACGGCCTACCATCCGCAAAGCAACGGCTCCACCGAGAGAGTTAATCAAGATCTAGAGACTTTCTTAAGAATTTTTATGTCATCTTCCCAGGACAATTGGGCTGCCTTGCTGCCGTGGGCTGAGTTTGCACATAATGCTTCCTACCACTCGTCAACTAACCAAACGCCATTTCAGGTTGTATATGGCCTTCATCCTCGTGTTCCCAAATTCCGAAGCCTGCCTGTTTTCGATGTTCCGGCCGTGGAGGACACGGTGCGGAATTTTGCTGCCATCTGGACTCAAGTACGGTCTGATTTGTTGAAGGCATCCTCTCGCTATAAGACCCAGGCCGATAAGAAGCGTAGAATAGTTCCACGCATGCAAGTAGGAAACCAGGTCTGGTTGTCTACTCGGAACCTTCGTCTAAGAGTTCCGTCTATGAAATTCGCACCCCGCTTCATCGGTCCCTTCACCATAACAGAAGTCATTAATCCAGTGGCCTACCGTTTACAGTTACCCCATACCTAAAAATTCCCAATTCCTTCCATGTTTCCTTATTAAAGCCCCTAGTCCTGAATAAGTTCCATAATACTCTACCTGCTTCTCCTCGAGTCCAGACGGAGAGAGGAGTTGAGTTTGAAGTCGCCCAGATCTTGGACTCTCGTCTGCGCAGAGGTCATCTTCAGTATTTGTTGGACTGGAAAGGTTACGGTCCAGAGGAACGTTGCTGGACCGATGCTCGTGATGTCCATGCTCCCACGCTCATCAGGAGATTCCATTCTGCCCATCCGGAGAAGCCTGGTGAGTGTCCTGAGGCCACCCCAAAAGGGGGGGGTACTGTCACGGCCAGGGTATTTCAGCATGGCGCTAGGCGGGTGTTACCTGTGAGGTCGTTGTGGCGCGGGCTGTCTGGTGGCGGAGCTGGTGTCTGGCGGGGGGCTTTGGCTGCGCGCGTTGTTGTGCGGCCCTGTTGTCACTCTGCGCTGGTGAGGCCTGGCGGCGTCTCCGTTCCATTTGGCATGGGCGCCGCCATCTTGCCTTCTGGCCATGTGATGCGGCTGGCCAATCCTGGTGAGTCACATGTTCCCTCCGGCCAGTAACAGCACGGCATGGGGTATTTAGGAAGGGTCAGTGCCTTCCTTCTTTGCCAGTGCAACGTGTATCTCAGCCTAGCTGAGAGGGAGTTCTCTGTGCTTTCCTGTTCCTGTGAATTCGCTGTCTGCCAGTCTGCCTGTCAGCTCCTAGCTCCCACTGGACTACCCCGCTTCCTCCATCACCCTTGCCCATACCTGAGTGCCTGAGCCTGCTGACATCCTGCGCTTCAGTTCACTACCTGTATACCTGGCTTGTTTATTTTCAGTTCACTACCTGCAAACCTGGCTTGATTATTTTCAGTTTCACTACCTGCACACCTGGACAGCTCTAATTGTTTCTACTTGGACATTAACCCTTTTACTCCCACCACAGAACTCTTGTGCACATTATATATTCCTGGACTTTTATTTACTGCCATTATATGTCTACTCAAGCACTTATTAAAAATTCTAGTTTTATTTTTAAATCTGCTTCTGTGATCGCTCCTGCTACCACCCCGGGTCCACAAACAACCCAGAACATCACAAAACCTTGTTGAGCAAGGCAAATTGCTAATATGTCATATATGTAAGTGACCACCCTCTGTGGGTTGTGAGTGTCAAATTTGCGGCCCAATGCTAGTTAACCCTTGCACAATTATAGTTACTTTAAGTAACTTTTAGTTACAATAAAATTAGTACCTCCTGCCCCAAAAAAGTGGGTCATATGTAAGTGACCACCCTCTGTGGGTTCCAAGTGTCAAATTTGTTGATTTTAACTTACTGATCTAATTTGACTGTAGTGAATAAGAAGCTGGAGCATGAATAAGAAGTGAATAAGAAGCTGGAGCATGAATAAGAAGTGAATAAGAAGCTGGAGTAGAATAAGAAGTGAATAAGAAGCTGGAGTAGAATAAGAAGTGAATAAGAAGTGAATAAGAAGCTGGAGCATGAATAAGAAGTGAATAAGAAGCTGGAGTAGAATAAGAAGTGAATAAGAAGCTGGAGTAGAATAAGAAGTGAATAAGAAGCTGGAGTAGAATAAGAAGTGAATAAGAAGCTGGAGCATGAATAAGAAGTGAATAAGAAGCTGGAGTAGAATAAGAAGTGAATAAGAAGCTGGAGTAGAATAAGAAGTGAATAAGAAGCTGGAGTAGAATAAGAAGTGAATAAGAAGCTGGAGTAGAATAAGAAGTGAATAAGAAGCTGGAGTAGAATAAGAAGTGAATAAGAAGCTGGAGTAGAATAAGAAGTGAATAAGAAGCTGGAGTAGAATAAGAAGTGAATAAGAAGCTGGAGTAGAATAAGAAGTGAATAAGAAGCTGGAGCATGAATTAGAAGTCAATAAGAAACTGGAGAATGAATAAGAAGTGAGTAAGAAGCTGGAGCACGAACAAGAAGTCAATAACAAGCTGGGGCATGAATAAGAAGTGAGTAAGTAATGAAAAGCAACGAGGGAACAGTCAAAATGATGTGGATTGAGGAGATGGCCGTTTCCATTCCTATTCAGAGTATTTTTTCTGATTGCTGGCCTGGTCGATAAGTTTGCTAGCTAGCATGCCCTGATATCAAGGGCCCATTAGGACCTGTAGTTGACATGGCTTATTTTCCAATTATTATAGATAATTCACTAAGAGATATTTCTTCTATAGTTGACCTGCTAAACCAGAGCATTGGCATTTAGAAAGAAAACATAATCAAGGGCATATCTCAGCAGCAGTGTTGTGTCACCTTGATAATCTGCAATCTATCATTGTGCGAGGAGATGTGTCAAGCCTTGTGGTTATATTTACCAAGCATCAGATTTTTGTCTAATTGAAACCGATGGGCATCGACAGTGGATTGCAGTCTAAAACACTGCAGTATTTACTGTGATTTGGTTTTGGCTGTCATTTGTCATGCACCTTCGATACCTGTCGGATTTCAACCCCCTATTACGCAGCAAAGACGACAGCATTCTGCCATCAATCTGTGGCAGATTTAAAGCACTGCACAGATCATTATGATACTTTGTTTTATTAATAAGGTTTAAAAGTTGTAAAAATTAAAAAAAAAAAAACTAAAGCTGGGTACACACTATGTCAACGGGTCAGCCGAACGTCGACCTATACTTAAGGTACGTACACACGGTACGATATCTATGAACGATAACGATATTGTTCAAATAAAAATAGGTGTGATTGGGTGTAAAGTAGGGATGAGCGGGTTCGGTTCCCTGAGAACCGAACCCACCCGAACTTCGGGGATCCGGGGCGATCCGAGCCCAAGCTCGGATCTCCCTGTCTGCCCCGGATCCCTCTCCCGAGGCAAAACCTCGAGATCTGCTGTCGGATCTCGAGGTTTTGCCTCGAGCGGCCATTTAAAAAAAAATGCCTTTGCCTTTAATGGGCAAAGTGCTGATTGGCTGACAGAGCCGTCTGTCACGGCTCTCAGCCAATCAGCATTATGGTGCTCATTTGCATGTAGCACGGACTCGTGAGATCCGTGCTACATGCATCTGTGTGATTGACAGTGACACAGAGCACAGATGGGTCAGTGAGACCCGTCTGTGCTGCTGTGTATTTCAATGACACAGATGCACGCACGGACCAGGAGATCCGTGCTACTTGCATCTGTGTCATTGACACAGAGCACTAACGGGTCCGTGAGACCCGTCTGTGCTGCTGTGGTAAATAAAAAAAAAAAAACCTGTGTAAAAAGAGAAAAAAATGGCGTCCTCCCCCCCAAAAAAAGAGCAACCAGCCCCGGGCATTAGTGACCCAGTGCTGGGTGTGCTTAAATACAGGGGACAAACGACATAGGGGTCCCCTGTACTTAAACACAACCAGCACCGGGCTAGTCAGAACCAGAGCTGGTTGCCAAAATACGGGGGACAAACGACGTAGGGGTCCCCCGTATTCTGCGCAACCAGCTCTGGGCTCTGATCCGGTCCTGGTTCTGGAAATACAGGGGAAAAAAATGAGTAGGGTTCCCCTGTATGTTCCAGAACCAGCACTGGACTTTTTCTAGCGGGGGGCTGATGCCACAGCCAGGGGAGCCCTTTCACCGGGCCCCCCAGCCGCAGCATCAGCCGTGACCGCTAGTCAGCCCAGGCCGGGGATCCCTGGAGAGCTGGGGACCCCCCCAATAAAGGGGTCACCCTCTCCAGGGCACCCCAGGCCCAGGCTGATAGCCCGGGGCTATCCCCGCCACCCCTGGTGGCGGTGGGTGGCGGGTTGATTGTGTGGTGTGGTGTAAATAAAGAATATCAAACATTGTCTTTACAAGTAGAACTGCAAGTCCCAGCTAGCCTGCCCCGCATGCTGGTACTTGGAGAACCACAAGTACCAGCATGCAGGGCATTAAGGGCCCACTAGTACCTGTAGTTCACCTGTAAAAAAAATGTTTAAAAAAACACAGGACACACACACCGTGACAGTATAAGTTTATTAAACATACATACACACACACACATGTACACATACTCACCTATGTAACCCTGTAGCATCGGTCCACTTGTCCGGTAAAGTATCCATAGGGGACCTGTGAAAAAAAACATACTCACCATCTCCTATGCGAGGTTCTGTCCTCTTCGTTCCAAAGTAGGCATCCCCGGACTTGGCAAAAAAAAAAAACGAAAACGCGATCCACGAACTTAGTACCGTTCTATAGAACGGTACTTCCCGAATGAGAGCTTAGCGGCGGGGTATCACCATGGAAACCCCGCTGCTAAGCGTTCATTGGCTGAGAGAGGCCATCTCCCGTCTCTCTCAGCCAATGAACGGCTCCCTCCATTGTAGTCAATGCTGGGAGCCGCAAGGTTATTAAAGTTTACCCTGCGGTTCCCACCATTGACTACAATGGAGGGAGACGTTCATTGGCTGAGAGACGGGAGATGACCTCTCTCAGCCAATGAACGCTTAGCAGCGGGGTTTCCATGGTGATACCCCGCCGCTAAGCTCTCATTCGGGAAGTACCGTTCTATAGAACGGTACTAAGTTCGTGGATCGCGTTTTCGTTTTTTTTTTTTTGCCAAGTCCGGGGATGCCTACTTTGGAACGAAGAGGACAGAACCTCGCATAGGAGATGGTGAGTATGTTTTTTTTCACAGGTCCCCTATGGATACTTTACCGGACAAGTGGACCGATGCTACAGGGTTACATAGGTGAGTATGTGTACATGTGTGTGTGTGTATGTATGTTTAATAAACTTATACTGTCACGGTGTGTGTGTCCTGTGTTTTTTTAAACATTTTTTTTACAGGTGAACTACAGGTACTAGTGGGCCCTTAATGCCCTGCATGCTGGTACTTGTGGTTCTCCAAGTACCAGCATGCGGGGCAGGCTAGCTGGGACTTGCAGTTCTACTTGTAAAGACAATGTTTGATATTCTTTATTTACACCACACCACACAATCAACCCGCCACCCACCGCCACCAGGGGTGGCGGGGATAGCCCCGGGCTATCAGCCTGGGCCTGGGGTGCCCTGGAGAGGGTGACCCCTTTATTGGGGGGGTCCCCAGCTCTCCAGGGATCCCCGGCCTGGGCTGACTAGCGGTCAGGGTTGATGCTGCGGCTGGGGGGCCCGGTGAAAGGGCTCCCCTGGCTGTGGCATCAGCCCCCCGCTAGAAAAAGTCCAGTGCTGGTTCTGGAACATACAGGGGAACCCTACTCATTTTTTGTCCCCTATATTTCCAGAACCAGGACCGGATCAGAGCCCAGAGCTGGTTGCGCAGAATACAGGGGACCCCTACGTCGTTTGTCCCCCGTATTTTGGCAACCAGCGCTGGTTCTGACTAGCCCGGTGCTGGTTGTGCTTAAGTACAGGGGACCCCTACGTCGTTTGTCCCCTGTATTTAAGCACACCCAGCACTGGGTTACTAATGCCCGGGGCTGGTTGCTCTTTTTTGGGGGGGTGCACGCCATTTTTTTCTTTTTTTACACAGGTTTTTTTTTTTTTTTTTACCACAGCAGCACAGACGGGTCTCACGGACCTGTCATTGCTCTGTGCCAATCACACAGATGCATGTAGCACGGATCTCCCGGGTTCGTGCTACATGCAAATGGGCACCATAACGCTGATTGGCTTCCTGTCTGCCACTGCAGTGCCACTCCTAGATGGGCCACGTGTTTGTGCCGCCCCCTTGTGTCGCTTAGCATAGTCATCCAGCTTCCTCGGTACAACCTTTTGGCCTAAAAACAATATTGTGAGGTGTGAGGTGTTCAGAATAGAGTGGAAATGAGTGGAAATTAATGTTATTGGGGTTATTAATAGCGTAGGAACAAAAAAAGGCCCATTTATGTGATTTTAGCGGGTTTTTTTTATTTTTTAAGAAAAAATCCAGATCCAAAACACAAAACCCAGAACCCAAAACACGGAAGGGTGGTTTTGGCAAAACCAATCCAGATCCAAAACACGAAGAAAGATCCAGATCCAAAACCAAAACACAAAACACGAAAAGTGTCCGGTGCACACCCCTAGTGTAAAGGAAATAAAAATTGATATTCATCCTTGGATATAGCCCCCTCCATTAGAGCTTTGAACCAGGGGACCAGGTTCGCTCTGAGTTTTCTGCGAATCTATATGGGTCGCTTTGAGGATAAATTTATCTGGAGCGGCCCAAATAGAGACCACCTGCTCCTCTATGGCTGTTATATTGATGATTTATTTATTATTTGAAAAGGGGGTCACAAATTGGTTCACATTTTTGTTGATTATTTGAACACTAACTCATATCATTTGAAATTCACATACACTTTTAATTATGATCACATTGAATTTTTGGATATAGCCTTCTCCATCAAGGATAATATAGTCATCACCTTCAATTTCACTAAAGCAGTAGGGGCAGATCATTATTTACATTTCCAAAGTGGGCACCATCGCCCATGGATAAACAATATACCAAAATATCAACTACTGAGACTCAGAAGGAACTGTGAAAGAGATGAAGATTTTTACATTCAGATGAATAATATGATTACTAAATTTAAAGAACGAGGCTTTCCAGGTAAACTACTAAATGATGCTAAAAAATATGTTCTCTCTATAGCTAAATCAACATTAATACATGTACAAGGTCCCAAACAAAAAGAAGAAACCATCTCCAATAGCTATTTAGATGCCCATGAAGCCTCAGAGAATAAAAAAGACACCTATTCAACATATACCAACAAAAAAGTTTTTGTTCCTTTTGTCTCCAGATTCAATTCTAAGTTTGAAGATATAAAGAGAATAATTAAATCCTATTATACTATTCTTTTTTTTTTTTTTTTAAACATATGTTTATTGGTTTTTCAAATAGAAATAACATATATCACATAAGGCAGACATGCATGTTAGGAGAAAAAAAAAAAAGAGAAATAATCTCTTGCATTTGTTTCTTGGTTAGAACAAAGTCCAATAATCAATTGACTGTGTTATATATACGCTTTCATTCCAACATGTATATCATAATCAGATAACTTGTAAGTAGATAGTATGGGGGAGACACCGACAAGGGAAAGAAGAGGAGGTTAAGGAAAAACAAACAAATCAAAAACAAGGAAGGAAGACATTAAACATAGTCAAAGAATGTCTAGTCAAATTTCTTGAGTTTCTTCATTTGGAGCAGTCGAGGCATTCCTGTCTAATTGTCGAAGCAAGAACCATTCGGTACTCTCAAAAACCCTAAACACATCGGTTTGTGTGTCTGGGTCTAGCGTATCTATAAAGACTCCCCATTTACGGTAGAAACGCAAAATCCCAGTTTCCATTTCTGGGATAGAGGAGTATCGATCAAAATACATCAGCTGAAGTAGGATTTGTTTCACCTTGGAGAGAGAAGGTTTGGATCTAAAAATCCAATGTCTTAAACTCACTTTTTTTGCTACCGTTATTGCGGTAGTGAGAAATGGTATTAGATGTGTAATAGCTGACCCAGAGACCCAGGAAGTAAAATTAACAAACAAAAGTGCTATTGGGTCAGGGGTAAGCTTCAAGTCAAATAATCCATTAAAATATGAGATGAGCTTGTTCCAAAATTTCTTTATCACCCCGCATTCCCAGAAACAATGTATAAATGTTGCCCTGGAATGAGCACACTTCTTACAGACTCCAGATTCGGAGGGAACCATAAATGAACGTTGATGAGGAGCAATGTATGCTCTGTTAATAACTTTAATATGTATTTCTTGTAATGAGGATGAGTTTAAAATTCTCAATGTGGTATCAATCCTATGAAGCAAAACATTCTCAGAATCAACAACAGCCAAATCCGAGTTCCAAACTTCTATTGATTTACTCCAAACTTTTGGAGATAAAGCGGTAATCAGCTCTTTATATAAGCTGCTAATTTTATAAGTCATTTTGGTCGCAAGCCTAATCAGTAACATCAAGGCGTCTGGACTCCCCGGGGTCTCAAAGGGGGGGGGGGGGTATTGATTGTACGAAGTGTCTGATCTGAAGGAAACTGAAGAAACAAGATTGGGGAAGCTCAGTCTTGTCCCTTAATTCTGAAAAAGTAAATAGACTGCCCCCAGGATCAAACACATCCGCTGTCGAACGTATCCCCTTAGTTTTCAGACGAAGGAAGGACGCATTTTCCATGGCTGGTCTAAATTGTGGGTTTCCACAAAAAGGGATATAATCCGAGTGTCTAGGATTACGTTTAAGAATTCTATTAATTGCCCACCATGCTAAATAAGTGTCATGAAACATTATGTTTTGTAAAATATTCGGGGGTATACTTTTCTTGGGAGAATGTAATAACGCTCCCGGAGAGTAAGGAGATAAGAGGGCACAGTCTATGGGGGAGCATGTATAAATGTTGCGATTGAGTAACCTATTATACTATTCTTAAACAAGATCAAAAATTATCTGGTTGTCTTCAGGATAATCCCAATATTGTTTTTAAGAAAGTCAGAACTTGAAAAATATTTTAGAACCCAGTGAATTGAAAATTAAATCTCAAATCTCTTCTCCTTCTCCATTATGGATTCCATCTAAACCTAATGGATGTTACAGATGTAATAAAAATATATGTATTACTTGCAAACATATTAAGAACAAAATTCAAAATATCACAGCATGTAAAAACAACAAAATATTCCAGATCAAAACCTTTGTTAACTGTGATTCTCACTATTGCGTCTATGTTCTCGAATGCCCTTGCCACCTCCAGTATGTGGGCAGAACTATTAGATCTGTAAAGAACCGATTTCGGGAGCATATATTATTAAGAAAGTCACTAATCATAGTGTCTCAAAACATTTTTCACAATTCCATAGAGGTGACCCTAAAGAACTATCCCTCACCATTGTAGAAAAGTTTGAGAGGATGAAAAGAGGAGGAAACTTATTCCATAAATTGTGTGTCACGATCCACTACAGAGTTCCTCTGTGGAGGACAGAGAGCCGGGGAGTTCGGATGGCTAGAAGGCAGCTAGGGAAGTGACAGCCCTAGTTCCCTCAATAAAGGTCAAACCCAGGTGTTGGCTAGACCTAGCCAGTGGCGTGGAGTCTAACCCACTCGGTGGTCTTCACCAGTAACCTCTCCAATTGGGATGTGAGTTTTGCCGCACTGAGTGAGCAGGTCGCTGCCCCCTGGCTAGGGATCTGGGAGAGATGAGGAAACTAGAGAATGACACTATAATACTTGTACATAGGAGATCAGCTGAATACTTGAACACAGGAGATTAATTGAATACTTGAACACAGGAGATTAACTGAATGCTTGATCACAGGAGATGAACTGAATACTTGAACACCGGAGATGAACTGAATACTTGAACACCGGAGATGAACTGAATACTTGAGCACAGGATATGAACTGAATACTTGAACACAGGATATGAACTGAATACTTGAACACAGGAGTGCACTAGAGAATGTTAGAGATCCTAGTCGCAGACTTGCTTGAAGAACACAGGAGAATGTACTGGGAATTACTAGAGATCCAGCTGAGAGCTAACTAGTAATTAGCATGGAAGCAGACACCACAGTTTCACAGGAAGGCTGGCAGAAAGCTAAGCAGCACACTAAAAGACAATGCAGGAATTGTAACATGAATCCTGGAGTTCTCAGAGGGAACTAAAATAACAAACTGTGAATTAGCATGGAAGCTAATACAGGAAACACTGGAGAACTGCGAGTAGGCTGAAGCAACACTCTGAAGGAAATAACACAGAGAAACACTGGTGAGTCTCACAGTAACTGGAACAGCGAAGTTGAACAGCAGTTTCCTGTACCTGGAGTCAGACTTAAATACCCCTGGGTAGCTGGTCATTGGATCAGAGAATCAGCTGAGTAACCACAGGACTACCATTGGCAGAGACTAGTCAGGTGATATGGACCAACATGGCTGCGCCCATGCCCGGCACCCCGGAAACCAGGATGCACGCACGGAAG
The DNA here is from genome assembly GCA_031769625.1 of Taudactylus pleione. Classification (NCBI taxonomy): domain Eukaryota; kingdom Metazoa; phylum Chordata; class Amphibia; order Anura; family Myobatrachidae; genus Taudactylus; species Taudactylus pleione. Next base: position 11,171,094 of record JAUIMM010000010.1, read on the forward strand.
CCCTAGCAGACCCTGGGGGAGAATACTCGGACACCACTCACCTCCACTCTCAGGGACTGAACACCTAAGCCCAAGGACGCCCACGTGGAGGTGAGTAGCGGCAGATCCCAGGCTGCATCCTGGCATTGTGTCTGGGTGAATCCACTTGGAACTTAAAATTTGATACGCGTCATCCAAATGGGCTAATTGAAGCTTTGGATTATACATGTCTGGATTAGTCCTGTTTAAGGGAGGAAATTTTGCAAATTATCGTCGCACGTGGACGTCTGTCACTGCGAGTTATCCTGCTTAGTTCCCTCCCTTTAATGTATGTCCATGTACATTATTTTACTTGGATATATAAACGTAATCTTGTTATTATACGAACTATCATTAGTACCCCATTTTCCCCTTTCCCTCATCTTTGGATCCTGTCTATGGTATTAAAGTAATGCTGTACTAGTATCACGATCCCTGTGAAACTTATTTAGAATATAGATCATCCAGTACACAGAATATTTCAGTAATCAATGTATGTTGCCAATGGATACCACCTAGTTGTTTACATTGGTTTCATAGTTCATTTCTTCTTATTTTTTCCACTCTATTAGGTAGATTAGTAAATACACTGCTTTCTGAAATGCCTGGCAAAACAGCTATTAAACAAGACATAATCACTGAACCTGGGGTTAAGGTTATTGTAAAGCCCTATAGAATACCAGGAGCCCAACGGAAATCAGTGTTTAAAGAAATAAAAAATTGGAGTTAGATATAATTGAAGAGTCACATAGTGAATGGTCAAGTCCCATTGTACTCACTCCGGAAACTGACGGGAGTTTATGCTTCTGCAATGATTTCCGTAAATTGAATAGTGTAATACCTCTTTTCCACCAAAACCCGGGTCCGACCTAGGTTTTCAGACATGGTTCCAAACCAGGTCAGACACCGTTTACACAGCACCATCGATCTGGGTTATTCTCAGGTCAGCCCCATTCACACTGGACCTGGGTCTGCCCTGCTAAACTTTTGAGGTCATAAAAAGTGGGAGGTGACTGCTCCACAACCACCAATCAGCTTATTTTAGGCATGACCCAGGTCGGATTACCCGGGTTGCGTCTTTTACACTGCACCATTACCCAGGTCCATCCTGGGTCTGACCCTGGTAGCTACCTGGGTTGGATTGCCAGGTCACTTGACCCGGGTTATTTTTCAGGGACCCTTTTACACTGAGCTGCGACCCGGGTAGACCCAGCAAAAACCCAGGTTTTTGCTCTGGTGTAAAAGGGGTATGAGTAAGGTTCATGCCTTGTGTGAATGAACCTATTGAACTTCTGGGAGCAGCACGGAACTAGACTTAGCCAAAGGGTACTAGCAAGTGCCTTTGACAGACAAGGCAAAAGAAAAGACAGCTTTTTCTGCACCAGAGGGTCTGTTCCAATACAAGATGTTGCCATTTGGGTTACATCGGGCATCCGACACCTTTCAGAGGATGATGGATAAAATTCTAAGGCCCCATAGACAGTATGCTGCTGCTTATCTTGATGATGTCATTATATTTTAACTAGGGATGTGCAGGCTTGGATAGGTTCAAATTTTCCCGCCAAGTTCAGATTTTTCCCGCCAACAAAACGGGTCTCAGAAAGAGGCAAAATGTCATCTTTCATAGACAAACATCATCATTCCTGGACAAAAGTCCATGGAAGACCATGCAGTGTTGGTGCCACCCACAGACCCCTACGCTTTGCGGCGGCACCACTCACACACTCCTAGTTATAGATAGCTACTTGAATTTAATTCAGCAGCTGAAATAGCATGTTACATAAGGACTTTCATTTACCATTGGTACATGACAGACAATGTGTGGGGACTACTAGACAACCTGCAGACTTTCCAGTGAGGTGAGATCCCTGGAGAAAGCTTACTACTGAATAACTCTGAGAATGAAACTAGACAAGAAACAACCATTCTGTGAATGCTTAGAACATTAAATGCCAAAATGGAAACCTCCTTTGTTTGTGTTGCCAAACTGTAATTCCATAATAAAATGTGATCATTACTCACCCAATGAAAAGAACTGAAATAACCCTCAGGGCCAGCATTTCCAGAAATGTAACAATAATTGGGCTATTTATTTCTTGAAATGCCTTTCTGGAAGTAGATATACAGGCCAGCAAGATTGACATAGACAACAACTTTCCACACAGACACTAAAAGTTTCCAGTGGATACATATATATTTTTTACTGTAACAGACACCGTATAGTGACTCAGAAAGCTTAAAAATGACTTACACACTAAGTAAAAAGAGAATTTTAAGCTTTTGTAAGGATCAATGCATCACCGTGGGATAGATATGGTTACTATATATTGACTTACCTTAAATCCACAGTATAAGCTTATGTCAACTGGAAGCTGTCAAGATGCGATCTCTTAAACTAAAAAGTATGGTGTAGTGCACACTGAGAGCCAGCAAAGCTCGGTGATAACAGCAATGCTCAGCTTCCTACCAGTACGCCTGAATGATGTTTGGATAATCTGAGCTGTAAGATAAGACACCTTTCTTTCTATAGACCATATCAAAATATTGAACTAATGTATCAGTGTACTTTAAAGTAATTTTCTGTTTAACCAGACCCTCCAACATGACCCCTTCCACCAAGTACAAAATACTCTGCTCCTGGACTTCCCTCTTAATGTATGATTGCCATCACCTGTGTTGAAACACCCTTCTCATCAATTAAGAAGTTCAACACAGGTGACTGCAATTATACATTAAGAGGGAAGTGCAGGAGCAGAGCATTTTGTACTTGGTGGAAGGGGTCATGTTGGAGGGTCTGTTTAACGACTTGTCTGGCATGGTCACATTTATTCGACCACAGCAGGCTGTGCGCTATCTGATCTGGTCGCCAACAAAGCGACCAGTCAGATAAACAGTGTGGGAGGCTGCAGGAAGAGATTTCCCGCAACTGCTGCTCTGAGAGGGACCTGAAGCCGCTGTGAAAATTAAAGTCACGATGGTTGCGATGTTCCCGATGTTCCGATGGTAGTTATCCGATGTTCTAATTTTTGACAAAATATATTTTTTTACTTTTATTACAAATATTATTCTTTTTTAAACAAATAATTTTGGATAAATTGAAATACATGTTCTTCACCTAATTCACTCATAAAAAAAACCAGACAATTTCTGAGCGTTTTTAGAAAAATATGTTAACAGTTAAGTGGTTAATAATGATATTTATACATTAGGATGTTAAACCTTGACAGAATTGATCAATTTGATTTACTGGATTTGATCAACGTTTTCTGGCTCAGGGCCTATGATAAAATTATACTTGGCTTAATTTTTGCAACAAATGTTCCGAGCTGCAAGTTGACCCTTATAAAATATTTGCAGTTGCTTTGTGGCATCTACACACTGAGGGCCTGATTAAGGATCGCAGTTGCTAATATGCACGCAACTGGCCGATTGTTGCGTTCTGCGCATTGCGTATGCATTGCAGTGTGCGTGGATGTTGTGATCGGGACTGTGATCGCAGTGAGTACGCAGACCCGTCGCAGAGTGTTTGACAGGAAGTGCCATTCGCACGCCGTTTCAGGGGCGTGCATAAATTAGCCACTGTGGAGCCATACGCAGCCTGAGGTCTCATAGCGTGCGTGGCTTTTAGCAATCTGAGTAAGGTCAGGGCTTGTGCAAGTGTGTGTATGGGTCTGATGGTATTCGATTGTACCGATGGTTTCGCTATTCTGCTAAGTATTACAGATGTACCTATGGTAAAGTGGGCGTCCTTATGTAGTGCTGAGTTTGCATTGCCATTGCAATGCTTTGGCTTGCTATCGCAGATGAACTACGAGCGTACACAGTATTGCGATCTGTAGTGAATCAGGCCCTGAGACCACCAGACCCTGCAGCATGATCTCTTCCAACCAGTACAAAAGGCTCTACTGCTGAACTCACTGGTGCTTTACAGTAAACCCTTCCTTCTCATAAATAAGTTCAGCACAGGTAACTGCAATAGTAAATTAAATGGGTTCAGTATAGAATGTCTACAGATATGATTCTCAGGGTGAAGAGTACGGTACTGGAGTTACTGGGGGGTGGTTCTTTGACACGGTGTCCTAGGTGTGGCGGTGCGCCGGTGAACGCCTGGACTGAACCGACAGAAACCGGCACTCCGCACTGGAAGGATCACTGATGTCTATGGGGGGCTAAAACGGTTGTGGCTCGGGGAACCAGGCGCCGTTACCCCCCTCCAAAATTGAGACTTACCTCCTCAGCTCTCTGCAGTGCTCCGCTCTCACCCCTTACCGGCTAGTAGTCTTCTCGCGGATCTACTAATGTCGCTTCCAGGTCAGTCACGTGTTCGCGACCCATCTGGTGCCGCTGAGGTGTCAGATGTCCGTGGTGGTCTCCAGATCTCCTCTCGGTTAGTGTGTAGCGCCAACGCGTTTCAACCCTTGTGGGGTCTTCTTCTGGGCAATGCAATGTGTAGCATGAAGTGTTCCAATGGAGGTTATAAAAGGGCAGACCATAGTCCCGCCTCTTCCTTGGCTCATTGCTTCCCGGATAAGTTTAGTGTGGTTTTACTGGCTTGAAAAAATGTCACTCAGCCAGGACCATCTAAATAGCTACAACGGATCAAACCAGAAAACCTGGCATGTTTTGGGTGAAAGGTGAATTATAGGCTTATTTGCTAAACATTAGCACTGATATAGTAAAAAAAAAAAAGAGTGTAATATTCAGCGCATCGGCACACCGCCACACCTTGGACACTGTGTAAAAGAGAACCACCACCCCAGTAACTCCAGTACCGTACTCCTCACCCCGAGAATAATATCCCGGGCAACAACATCTGTGCACACCATTACTTAACTACAAATCATCAAATTGCGGGACGCCGTATTATCACTACACTGAGCTATCCTGGACACAACATCCCCCCCCCAAGACTTTCTATTGTGGTCTCCAAACCCCCTGAACTTTACACCGACCAATCGGATCTATTCCTTATAAGACCTAATTTCTGCAACAAGTTATTTCAGTTTCACTATTTTTTTTTCTTCTCATTGTGGAGGATTGAATTCCCCTCCCCCCACACCTGATTCAGGTGTTCACCACACTTGTTACTGTTTTAGATGTCTTTTTTACTTAGTATGGACATTTTTTAGTTGCATCATTGACATTGATTAGAACTACGTTTTGTTATTGTATACCATTTTTCTATGCATGTTTACTTTCAGTTATGAATAGTAAAGATTAGTTTAAGCTTTTAGATACCTTGTTTCTTTTATCATTTCCATTTGCACACCAGAACAAAAGGGTTTTTTGAGCGCATCTATACCATCATTATTTATTTTTCTTCTAATAGTACCAGTGGTCCTACCGTCCTATTTGTGTGTCTCCAGCACCATCGCCTTGGTGTGTCTCCAGCCAATGCCTTCCATGTGTCTCCCCAGCGCTATCTCCCTGCTTCTCTCCAGCACTATCTTTCTGTGTCTCCCCAATGCCATCATCCTGCCCTAGCACAGAATAGCTCCCCCACAGAAAGATCATCATCTCCCCTTAGCACAGAGTTCCCCTCTCCCCCACAAACAGGTCATCTTCCCTTTGCACAGAATAGCCTCCTCCCACAAACAGATCATAATCTCCCCTTAGCACAGAATAGCCACCCCTCCCCACAGACAGATCATCTCGCTAGTACAACAGATTCCCCTCCTTCTCAGGTGGTCAGATCATAATCCCCCCCCCCCACACACACACAAACTAGTACAGAATAGCCCAACCATCCCCCTGAGGCAGATCTCAATCTCCCTATCAGCCAGTCTTTAAAAAACGAAAATGTCCTGACAGCAGGTGCTGATGCAATACATTAAGACTCACTCAGGGGCCATCAAATGATAAATGGCCCGGTAAGTATGCGGAAATGCTAGTTTCCGCATATTTAAGTTACCGGGCCATTCATCATCAGGGGGTCCGATAGGACCCTTCTGGTATTCAGCAAACTCAGAAAACTGAAAGTTTTTGGAGTTTGCTGCCAAGAACACCTTCAGACGGCACTTGTTCTCGGATCCCCGCTCCTTCCTAATGGAAGGAGCTCCATGATGAATAGGCCCCTCAGAATCATTTGTCTGTCTGAGTCTCCCAGGCAGCCAGTCCTGATTGTCTTCAATCCATCCTATGAAGTCCCTCCCTGTCTCCACTCCGTCCCCCAATTGTCTCCACTCTGGCCCTGATTCAGAGACGGACGCTCTGAATCAGGGCCGCCCCTCTGTTTTTTTTGAGCGGCCTCATGGTCGCTCGCATAGCTGTGGGTGACCACCCACAGCTATAGCGAGCGGCCAAAAAAATGGTTGCGATGGTCAAGACCATCGCGACCATCGGGCTTGTGACGAGACCCTTGTGGTAGGGTCTCGTTGCCGCAAGCCCTGGAGTGCTTTCGGCTCTATCAGAGCCGAGAGCACTCCCACTGACATCACTTGTGATGTCAGTGGGGCCGGCCCCAAACGGTAGGCGTTCCAATGGGAACGCCTCCGTCTTGCCAGCCACGCCCACCAAAGGGGGCGTGCTGTCGCTCACCATTGACAGCACGCCCCCTTTGTAGCGAGACCCGGAGTGACGGCTTGGCCGTCACTATCCGGGTCTCGCCAGGCGCACGACGGAGCATGTGCACTGGGCCAACATCGACCCGCTTGCGAGCGCTCAGCGCTCGCGAGCGGGTCTGAAGCAGGCCCTCTGTCCCCTGTGAAATTAAACTAGCCAGGCTGGCAGGCAGCAGCTGATGGCAGCTCTGTCCAGTCTGAAGTTTAACTAACCCTATCTGAGTATCTCCCAGGCAGCCAGCCCCTATTGTTCCCACTCTGTCCCCCGATTGTCTCCACCCGTCCCCCGATTGTCTCCACCCCGTCCCGTGAAGTTAAACTTGCCAGTAGGAAGGACACACCTGGGCCGTTTTTTGCAATCCCGGGATTGAGTTGGTTAATGAAAATATTTTTTTCCTATGGGCCAGTGCTGGGCCATGAATGTTATTTTATTTCTGTGGTGTTAGGGCTCAGCCAGGGCCCCCCAACACCACAGGTACTATAAAATAAATAACATTCATGCCCCAGCACAGGAATAAAATAACTTATAGCCAGCCCCCCCCACCCCCATATAACACAACACAGCAGGCCCATTATGAATTTGCAAATAAAGTATACATCATCCTCAGAGAGGAGTCTCACCCAGACCAGTACAGTATGTATGACTTGCCTCACTCTCCAGTCCACTCCAGACCAGTCTACTCCAAACCAGCAGCCAGGCAGCAAGGGGTGCTCCAGCAGGCACCAACTGTGTCATCAGCCAGACTGACAGTCAGTCACTGTGTGGAAGGGGATGGCTTGCAGCAGCAGGGCTCCTTCCCTGGAGGTGGGGGTGCAGCAGGGCTCCTTCCCTGGAGGTGGGGGTGCAGCAGCATGGCTTCCTCCTCCCGGATTAGTACTGGCACTTTTTATTTTTCACAGGGGCCGGCTGCCTGACGCCACCCTAGCTCCCACAGCCACGCCGCTCCGCTCCATCCTCCTCTGCTTAAAATGGCTGCGGGTGCAGCTGAAGGAGGACGGGCGGTGTGGGGCTTGCGTGACCTCCGACGTCACCCCGTGGTGCTGCGCACAGCCGAACAGCCGGGTCGCGTCTGAGCAAAGTGCTTAGAGCTCAGCGCTGCCCGGCATTAAACAAAGCCTTTGCTCATGCGCTGGATAGTGGCGGCTGTACTAGCTGTGACAGGCAACCAGGTGACGTGATTCGGGGGGTTGGGCCACAGATAACAAGCGGCCCCATAGTCCAACCGGCCCACCGGGAATCTTCCCGCTTAAAGTAACGGCCAATCCGCCCCTTATAGTCACACAGTGCTTATATTTTTGAAGAATGCAGTGTAGGTGCCCTACAGCACACACAAGTTGTACAAAAAAACTTTATTTTGTGTCACTATTAATGACAACTCACACTGCATAGTCACATTGTGCTTATATTTATGAAGAATGCAGTGGGCACCTGCAGCACTTACAAGCTGCACAAAAAAAAAACTTTTTTTCACAAATGTGACAACTTTTGCAGGCATACACTATGTACCAAAAAAGGGTTAATGCTGCCCTGTAAAAAGAGGAGCACTGGGCTGCAAAAAAACACCAGTGTGCAGTGCACCAATGGTTAGTGCTGCCCTATATGGTGCGCTGGGTTGCAATGTAGGTACTAGTTATCGAACATCCAACACATGCAACAACCATATCGAACATCCAACACATGCATCAACCCCCCAACTACTATAACGATTGTGGGTCCCTATAGTAAACAGGCTAACCTGGTCAATATCGACCAGGTTCGCCTGCATGCACGGGCGATGGTCGATATCGATCATCCATGCCCGCGCATCGACCATAGTTTGGTCGTTTGAAGGGGCCAGAAGCTGGTTGATTTGAACGATAACGATATATTAATATCATTATCATTCAAATCGACAAAGGAAATCTGACAGTGTGAATGCACCATTAGCTTGACAAATATGCCCCACAGTCCTATACCACGCCGTCCTTATATATGTCACATATAGACACTATCTATAGACACTATCATCATCTATACCATAAAAATCTATCTCTCTCTCTCTCTCTACACACATATTTATGACATCTGCCTTGCAATCTTAGGACCTCATTCAGAGGCGCTCGCAAGAAGCGAGCGCTTGCTCTGAATGAGGGCGGCCGCTTGTTTTTTTAGTGCGGCCTCCTGGTCGCTAGTTAAGCTGTGGCTTCAGCGACCGACCAGGGTGATGGTCGCGATGGGCAAGACCATCGCGACCATCGGGGCTTGCGACGAGACCCTAAGGTTGCGTCTCGGCAACCGCAAGCCCCAGGGAGTTTCCTGCTCTGATCGAGGAAGCTCCCCACTGACATCACTGCTGATGTCAGTGCGGCCGCCCACAAAACGGCAGGCGTTCCGTCAGGAATGCCTCCATTTGTGTAGCCACCTCCCCACCCCACCTACAAAACGGGGTGAGCTGTCGATCAACGTCGACAGGCGCCCCTTTTGTAGTGAGCTTCGGAGTGAGAGAAATTCTCTCTCGCTCCAGGGCTTGCACACGCGCAATGCGGCCACTGAGCGTGCGCAGGGCCTTAACATCGACCCGGTTACGAGCGCTCAGCGCTTGCGTCCGGGTTTGAATGAGACCCTTAGTCTCTATATTAGACCATGCACCACAGTGCCCTTTATATATCAATTATATGCATCATAAACACCATGGAGAATATTTAATAAAAGTCGATTGTGGGTTGATGTTGAATCGATTTTGTATTTCAGGGTCTCAATCACACATTTACTAACAGATGATTTTTGACAAAAAATATTATGTCAAGAATCATCTGTTAGTAAATGTAGGATTTAGACCCTGAAATACAAAATCGACCAAAAATCGACCGTTAGTAAATATACCCCCATGTCTACCAATATAAAGTGCCTCCACCCCATTTGTGCAGCTCTAGTTTCTCCAATATCAGCAAAGTTAACCCCTTGGTTCTGTCCCATAGTCTATAGTAATACATTCCCAGAGCAAAAATGGTCCTATAAAAACATATCATGACTGGTTGCGTATATACTCATCATGGCTGGCGTCCTACATACACATCATTGTCGATCCCATACATTCACATCAACACATGTTCGGTCCTCAGAATATTGAGATGCCCGACCCAATGCTAAGTAGCCTCCTGTACAGTAGGTACAAGGGAATTAGTCCATACTATTAAAATGTTTGCTAAATATTACATAAATATAGCATAATGCTTACATTACTAAATAGACCTCAAATTGTGGGCCTGATTCAGAGCCGGACGCTCTGACCAGAGCGCTCGCTCTGAATCAGGGCCCTCCTACCTAAAAATGGAGGGGCCTCCTGCGGTAGGGTCCCCTGCGGTAGGGTCTCGCTGCCGCAAGCCCAGGAGTGCTTTTGGCTCTATCAGAGCCACAAGCACTCCCACTGACATCACTAGTGATGTCAGTGGGGCCGGCCCCAGACGGTAGGCGTTCCCATGGGAACGCCTCCGTCTGGGCAGCAACGCCTCCGCCAACAAAGGGGGCGTGCTGTCACTCACCATCGACAGCACGCCCCCTTTGGTGCGAGACCCATAGCGACAGCTTGGCAGTCGCTATGCGGGTCGCGCGCATGCGCACGACGGAGCTCCCTCCGTCGTGTGCATGCGCATTAGGGCACCATCGACCCGCTTGCGAGCGCTCAGCGCTCGCGAGCGGGTCTGAATTAGGCCCTGTGTCTCCATTTAATTAAAAAAGAGGTCATAATGCCCTAATTTATTGAACAAAAATAAATGATGTTCCAATTAAATAATTGATAACATCAAATAATATAATAAATAAACAAAAGTAATTAAGCTCCTCAACACATAAAGAAATAATATTGGCATCATACAGAGGTGAAACATTTATTGTCCAATTTTTTTTTGTAGTGTAATGGGAATAACGTATACTTACCTGGAAGTAAGCCTTATAGAAAAAAAAATCCCTGTTATAGACTGGAGAGCTACCAAAGTGAAATGAGTCAATGAGGGGTATTCAATATGAAACGGTAACCTCGTTGGTGATGTTTTCGCCGCACATCGCGCTCGCCCCCGATTATACCCGTATTCAATATGAAATCGGCGAAAACGGCACCCGGCGAATGTGAAATCAACGAAAACTTCCCTGATTTTTGGGGAAATCACCCTAACACCCCCAAAAAGATGCTCTGACATGGGGGATCACTCTGGATACCCCCGATTAGCCCTGCAGAAGGTTTTTGGGGTCTTTAAACGGGCTCAATAGCTGCTATTTTGGGGATTTGGGAAGGTGGTGAAGAATAGTATTTAAAGTTTTTTTGGCTGAAAATAAGTAGTCCCAGCAAATTTGGGGTACTTGAAAATGGGGGTGAGCATATTTAAAAGTTGCTAAAGAGAAGTTTTAAAAAAACCTGAAAAATCCACCTGCCGCAAACACCTGCAATGAAAAAAACACCTGGGGCATACTTGGGGACCCCTCTAGATTGTAGTGCTCTAGTTTTTAACTTTGTACCCAATTTTTTTTTTCGCCCTCAAAATTAAAGTGCTTTTTTTGGGGTGCTCTGAGGTATTTTTTTTTTATTTTTTTATACAGTTTACCTTTGGGGGACTGTCTGAAGGTTGCAGGGTGGGGGACTGCCCGAAATGTTGCACCCCAAAACCCCATTTTTTTCGCCACTCATTCCTTGGTGATACTTTTTCGCAGGGTCGAATGCAATATACTTTTCGCACCGGCGAAAAGTTTTCAAATTGAATACGGTGTAAAAGTCAAACCGGCGAAAATGACGTCATCCGAGCGAAAACATCGCAGAAACGGCGTTTTCGCTCCATATTGAATAACTCTAAATGTCTGTTAAGGCCCCTGGTTATTAGATGGGCATCAAATCAGGAGAAGTCTTTCATCCATGACATGAATGGAGCAGTATGCTTTTTTTTATTTAGTATTTAGGAGATATTTTAAAAGAATGCATTTATTCCGTGGTACCCACTAACCAGGGGTACCAAATGCAGCTCAGTGTTATTTCCCATTGGCCCGGAAATCTGTAGTCCTATGACCCAAACATTTGCAAGGTGTCCCCACCTAGAAGACTGTACCGATCCTGAGTCATACTTACTTATACCCCTTTTACACCAGAGCAAAAACCTGGGTTTTTGCTGGGTCTACCCGGGTCGCAGCTCAGTGTAAAAGGGTGTCTGAAAAATAACCCAGGTCAAGTGACCCAGCACTCCAACCCAGGTAGCTAGCAGGTTTGGACCCAGGATAGACCCGGGTAATGGTGCAGTGTAAACGGTGCGACCCGGCTTATCTGACCTGGGTCATGCCTAAAATGAGCTGATTTGTGGTTGTGGAGCAGTCACCTCCCACTTTTTATGACCTCACAGGTTTAGCAGGCCAGACCTGAGTTCAGTGTGAACAGGGCTGACCTGGGAGTAACCCAGATCGAAGGTGCAGTGTAAATGGGTCTGACCTGGGTTGGAACCATGTCCAAAAACCCAGGTCGGACCTGGGTTTTTGGTGGAAAAGAGGTATTATACCCCTTTCACATAAAAAACTCGGCTCTGACCCGAGAATTTGAAGCTGGGTCAGACTTGGCTGTGACCCGGGTAAGACCCCTTTCACACTGCACCTTCGACCTGGGTTATTCCCAGGTCGACTCTGTTCACAATGAACCCGGGTCTGCCCTGTAAAACCCTATGAATGTCATTAAAAATTTACTTTTTACAGGTTTACATAGATGAGGTCACAAATGGGAACCAAAGGGAGGGGTGGGGACTGCTCACAGCATTGCAGCAATCATAGCCGACGGGCTACCTGTGTGTTTTCCAGAGCTCATGAGTGTTTGTGCTTTCCTGCTGTTTAATTCAGCCAGTGAGAGCATGATGCAGCTTCTGACACTATGCAGCATACTGTACACTTCTTTCAGGAGGAGGAGGAGGGCGCAGTTTGTGGCTGAGAAGGCAACGACTCAACGACAATATATGCACAGGAGGAGAGGCCTCATATTTCCTCCTCGCCCCTTATGGCCAGCAACTCCCTCACCTCTTCATCACTCCAAATGGACATTGCTGTAGTGGTATTATGGTTTAATACAGGAATGCTGCCTCTGTTGTTGTCTGCAGTATGCAGCGCGTGAGTCCAGGGCTCTGGCTGCTGACATCATCAATGGAGACACAGGAACATCCAATCATCGCTGTTTGCTGAGTCCAGGGTTGGATAACCCGGGTTGGGCCCACATCACACTGCACATCAACTTGTTTACGAGTTCAATCCTGCTCAATTGCGGGGTTGAAATGCAGTTGGCGCGTTCACACTGCACCTCGATCTGGGTAGACCCAGCAATATCCCGGGTTACTTTTGCGATGTGAAAGGGGTATTAAGCTCCAAGGATGTCTACGAGACATTCGATTTTCGATTGTCTACAAGACATTCCAGCATGCTGTCCACATTCTGAGTGAAGTGGGCAGTTCGGAGACTTGTTGACATGATTCGTGTTGAATCATGTCATCATAGCACTGTCTCCCACTGCACAATGATGGGAATCAGAGCAAATGTGACACCATGTCTCACAGCCATTTTCACACTGTAATTCTATGTACTTAAGTAAATTACACTTGTACGCAATGGCGATTGCGAACGCAGATCAAGCGATTGTTTGCATCTCGCATACGTATAAGCCGCACTGCGGATGCGCAGCGATTGCAGTCCACAGAGGAAGCCATCGCAAAGTGATTGACAGGCTGGCAGCATTTGGGTGTGGGAGTGTTGACAGGGGGGGGATGGTCAGAAAAATGCAGACGTGTCTGTCCGTTTAAACGCCGTTGCATGGGCGTGCATAAATTAGCCACTGCGATTGCATATGCAACACGAGAGCTCTCTGCGTGCGAGGAGACATGCAGTTTTTGCAGCTGGTCAAACTTGTAAATGCTACGTGACTGCCCGATGTACATAGATGGTACCGATGTTTATGCAGAAAAGCGCCATTAGACGAATATGAGAAGGCAGCAGTGGCATCTTTATGTCGGCTGTGCTTTGGTAAACATTAGCATATTTTAGCAACTGCGATCCGTAGGCGGTTGCAGTTGCAATTGCATCCGCTGCCATATCAGCCCCAGAATCTCTTGCTCAATTGAATATCCCCATTAGAAAATGAGCAAAACGGAAATCTAGAGAGGAAAAATATGCAAAACGTTGTGCTGCCAGAGGGTCAGATCTAGCCCCACAGAAAGGAGTGTCTACCACCACCAGGAGGCAAGTCTAGCACCACCCAGGTCTTGCCTAGTAACCCATCCTCATAAATCAATGTCCCACTCAATCGTCTCCATATCATTATATTCCCCCCAGCTCTCTAATCTCACTTATACCCCTTCACACTGAGCCTCTGACCCCGAATATTGCCGGGGCAACCTGGGTTGACCCTTCCACACCAAGCCAGGACCTGGCAACGCAGTAGTGCCCCCAAGACAGTATATTTCATATAAAACATGTATAACTCACTGCACTACTCCATTCTCAGCTCCCCCGGGGGGTGGAGTGAAGGCGAAGGCACCGCGATGGTACTACATCTTGACTCTGTCAGCTCATTGGATGGATGGCGGCACCAGTGTCAGGATGCGGCCTGGTATCGGCCATTACTCACCTCTGCGCCAGCGTCCTTGCGCTTAGGTGTTCAGCCGCTGGCAGTGGAGGTGAGTGGTGACTGAGTATTCTCCCCGGGGTCTGCTAGGGCTTTCATGCATGCATCCTGGTTCCTGTGGTAGCGGGCATGGACTCAGCCATGTTGGTCCATATTACCCAACTAGTCTCTCCCAATGGTAGTCCTGTGGTCACTCAGCTGGTCCTCTGATCCAATGACCAACTGCCTAGGGGTATTTAGGTCTGACTCCAGGAACAGGAAGTTTCTTGATCAACTTAAATTCTTAATTTACTTCAAGTCTTCAGCATTCTAGTGACGGAGCACTTTTTCTTCACTCCAGGCTCTCTGTTGTTTTCAACTTCCGGTGATTTTCAGTGATTCTCTCTCCAGTGTGTATTTCAGCTTTGCTTGCTGAATCCTTGTGTTATATGTATTTGCTCTCATTTGAATTTTGGTGTGCTGTCCAGCTCTCCCCCTGTGTTACATGTTTCAGCTGTGAAGCTGATTACCAGTATTCTGAGTTTCCCTTCTCATGCTGATTTTCCTGAGTTACATGTCCAGCTCTTTCCCTGTTTCTCAGAGCAAGTCAGTGTCTGTATCTCTAGCAATTCTCAGTACACTTCTGTGTCCACATCTCTGTGTTTCTTAGAGCAAGTCAGCGTCTGGATCTCTAGCAATTCTCAGCACACTCCTGTGTCCACATTTCTCTGTGTTTCTCAGAGCTAATCTGTGTCTGGATACTTAGTTCATCTAACCTTCGCTATACAGTGTCACGATCACCAGAGCTGTTACCCATCACTATTCAGCGTCTAGATTCTCAGTACAGCTACTCGTGATGGAACAGTATCTGGATCCCCGATGTTGCTTTCAGCATTCAGTGTTTTGACTTACTTTACATTCATCATTACAGCAAGTCAGTCTCAGGATCTTCCGTGTCTCCCAGAGCAAGCCTGCGTCTGGTTAATTTCCAGTATTTCCAGTACCACTCCATTTCCAGTGTTTCCCAGTGCCATCACATTTCTACTAATTCCTAGTTTTGTCTCATTGCTAGTAATCTCCAGTGTTACAACAGCTTTTAGTAACTTCCAGTGTTATTACATTTTCTAATAATTCTCAGTGTTATTTTCTAGTATTATATCCCTGTCTTCTGCCACTCCCAGATACCTGCCCAGAGGGCCGCGACCTGCTCACTTGATGCGGCAAAACCCAAATTCCAAAAGGAGGGATCACTGGTGAAGACCACCAAGTGGGTTAAGCTGGCCACACATCTAAAGATTATCTGTCCAACCAGCCAACTAGTTGATTGGTTGGAATGAAAATCTGGTAAGGAATACAATCAGCAATTTGCTCCAAAACGCTGGAAAATAGACCAAAACTGTTTGAACAAATAGTTTAGATCAAACATTTAACAACCTTGTCTGAACGACCATTTTCATCTGTTTTCTGGCATTTAGGAGCAAATTGCTGATCATCAGTTACTCCCATACGTTACCAGATTTTCATTCCAACCAATCAACAAGTTGGCTGGTTGGATGTAAGTTGGTCTAGTATGTGGCCAGCTTTACACTCTGTGCCTCTGGGCAGGTCTAGACAAACCTGGGTTTGGCCGCAATTGGAAGACATTTTCACTGTCACCCCCCTCTGTTGTTGTACCATCCTAAACCCCCGGTTCTTGGCCTCAACATAGGTGTCCCTAGTGCCCGGTTGTGACAACCAGTAATTATGCTGACAAACACAAGACAATGGTGTCAATCCAATTAGCCGAGATGATCTTGCGGGTGCGAGTCATCACGGCAATGACCGCACTTTACGGTAGCCTGGATTCACTTAAAATTGCTCGCAGCCCCATAGGGCACCGAGCAAAATTCAGCGAATTCGGGCCCGAAAATGGCCACGAAGGGTGCGAGGTGCTAGTCCGTTGCCGGACCCGGGCCTTCGCATTTAATTGGATGACCCCAATGTCTACCTGGGCCTATGTCTATATTAAGGAAACATCATGGTATTTATTTTGAAGTGTTGCAACTTTATATTTTGATTTTCTGTTTTCATTTATTGATGTGTACAATTAGCACCACTTTGCTGATTTGACCACAGAGTTGTGTAAATACAGGTTTACTAAGGAAAAGGAAGGCTATTGCACTGTGCCTGCACATTTTTCTAGTTTGGAATGACCCCATGATATTACTACCTACCCTCCAACATGACCCCTCCCATTAGGTACAAAAGGACTTCCCACCTTCCTGATTGCAGTCACCTGTGTTGAGCTAGGTAATTCATGAGAAGGGTGTTTCAGCAAAGGTGGCTTCAATCATAAATTAAGAAGGAAGTCCAGGAGCAGAGCATTTTGTCCCTAATGGAATGGGTCATGTTGCAGGGTCTGTTACTATTATCCTTTAGCATTTACTTATATTTAGCATTGAATTAAAATGCCATTCATACTACTGCACAAAACGCCAATGCATGAGCCTATACATGATTGTATTCAAATGAATACGAGCTTTATTCAAAATGTATGATTATAAACTAAACCTGAAATATTTAAAAATCATAATTATATGCATAGAGACAAACATTACTGATCCAACCTGTTAATCTAATGTGTTGCGGAAAGTGAGTGAATAGCTTTGTCCTCTTTGTTTTTCCGTACAACATTTCTTGCCGTTTCTATGCAACGTCACGTTGCTTGGGCAGAGTGACGCGCATTCTGCCCAAGCATTCAACCAAACATGTACATTATGTCACGCCCAGAAGGGCGGGCTTTCCAAACAAGTCACATACTGATTGGCCTACTCGGCTATTCCTTATGAAGTAGTCGAATAGCATTGGTTGGCGTTCGGGATCGGTTGAGCCGCATTAGGCATTACTAGTGGCAGGAGGCGGTGCCGTAGTCTCTTCCATAAATCCTCTTATCCAGACCCTATGCCTACATGACCCTGGATAACGGCCTCCAAACGCACTAGCAGTTACGACAGACTTGGCAGTCGCAGGGACCTCACTTTCCAGGAAGACGCTGCATGCGCAGGCGAAACTTTGATACACAGGACAGGTCCCAGCCAAGCAGAGCATATCTCACCTGCATCACTCTGAGCTGTAGCTGGCCCAGAAAGGTACCCATACATATCTGCTCTCTGAGCTGTAACTAGCCCTGAGAGGTGTCCTAACATCACCGGTCTGAGCTGTAACTACCACTGAGGGGTGCCCTTCCATCACCTATCTGAGCTGTAACTACCACTGAGGGGTGCCCTACCAGCACCTGTCTGAGCTGTAACTAGCCCTGGGTCGTGCCCTACCCATCACATGTCTGAGCTGTAACTACTCGAGCGGTGCCCTACTCATTGACCCTGAGAGCTGTAGCTACCCCAGAGATGTGCCCTACCCATCATCTGTCTGAGTAGTAATTACTCCAGAGATGTGCCCTACCCATCACTTGGAAGAACTGTAACCACCCCTGAGGGGTGCCCTATCCATCAACTGTCTGAACTGTGAGTGGTACCCTGCGCAGATCGCAGAGCTGTAACTACCAAGTCCATCAAATGAGCTGTGCTTTGTGCCCTGGATTCTGCCAGTCACAGTCTATTTTAGCTGGTGCACTCAATAATCTACTTGATTGAATTGATATCTACAAAATCTACCTCCAACACATCACCAGTCAGTGCTGACAGCTGTCCACTACTAACTGTGACAGTAATATACTAAGTACTGACCCACTACGTTGTACGAACTAAAACAAACACTTCAGCTATATTAACTATACATTGACTTTATTCTGCATCTTTATTGCACTATTTTTATGATCTACAAGTAACTTTTATTAAGCCGAGCAGGATCTTTCCACTACATAGAAAGAAGGTCTCATTAAAACCACCTCTTCATAAATTCATCTTCTGAGCTGAAGTCAAGTCTTTTGATACCATATACAAACAAGGGAACCCTTCACCATGTCTAATGAACGAGCAAAGAAGATCATGGAAGGATTCAAACTGTATCCAAACTTCCGTATTTTGGTAACAAATGTAGAATAACTGTATAAGGTATGGTGGTTAGCATATAACTATTAAGAAATTTTAGGTAAGACAAATGCATTGAGCAAAAGTTGAGGCTTTAGGCTTTTATGTTAATGAAAGTTATTGCCATCCCTGCTAATTAATAGTCTGGCTATTGGGTATTTTCCAGCAGGAGACCACACATGGTGCTGCCATTGCCCCTCATTCCCATTTCACACTTGCTGCAATAACCCGGTTTATTGCATGTGAACGAGCAGCAACCCGGGTTACTGTGCAGTGTGAAAGGGCTAGATTGAAATAAGCCGGTATTTCAACCCTGGTTACGAGAAGGGTTGAATGTGTGTACAGCCCGTTTCGCAGACCAGTGTGAACGGGTAACCCAGGTCGATCCGACCCTGGTCTTGTTCACTTCATAGGAAGAGCCGGTGCTTGGAGATGAGATCAACTCCAAGCGCTGGCTCACCACGTGATGGTGGTACAATAAGCCGGGTCGATGATGCCAGTCTGAAAGGGGTCTCAGCTGGGCTGTACCCAGGATGAAACCATGGACAAAATCCCAAGTGAGACCCGGTATTTATATGTGAATGGGTATGAAAGAGCCGTGTTGAAATAAGCCGAGTCGAGCGACCAGGTATTTCAGCCCTGGTCACGAGAAGGGTTGAACACGTGTTCAACCCGGCTCTCCGTGCAGCGTGATCGGGTAAGCCGGGTCCCGTTCACTGCATAGCAAGAGCTGGCTTGGAGATTATCTCATCTCCAAGAGGATCTCATCACTAAGTGCCAGCTCAGCACGTGATGGTGGGGACGTCATTGATCCGGCATTAGTGCTGGGTTGGGCCGCCAGACTGAAAGGAGTCTCAGCTGGGTCACACCCGGGATGGACCTGTGAACAATATCCCGGGTTCGACAGGGCATTCAGATGTGAAAGGGATATCACTTAGTCTGTATTTTTCACAGAGGTATGCTAGGTTTACACTATCTGATATATCGTAGTACAGCTGATAAATGATATATATCGTCCTGACCGTTGACAGTGTGTACACTCTATAAATGTTCGAACCACATTGTTTCACAGATACATTGCGGCAACCTTGCAGCACAGCAGATTCCATATATATGAAAGAGATATTGCGCACATTTGCCTGTGTGTACTGGCGACAGACTGACTGACCCATGTGCTGGCCACAGGAATCGGCGACAATGACATCACAACTGGTTCCTGTGGCCAGACATTTCGGTTGGCCGATTGGTAAGTGTGTATGTACAGCCGCATACTTACCAGATTGGTTGGCCAAGTGTACCCCACATTAGTGCAGGATGTTAATGTGTGTTTCAGGAGGAAGTGGTCAGTAAGATGTTAGAAGATGTGCAGTGGCTTCATTTGATGTTATAGGCATAATAATACAGAATGGGAGAAAGTGAATTGTTTTTTTCACATATTTTAGTGCAGTTATGATTTCCACAGAGGATAGTCTGGATAATAGCAGTGCAGACATGTATGGGGAACAGTTACAGTAATAATTTGTGACGAGAAAATGTTTTTACCATATATTTGGAACTATGCAAAACAATCAAGTTTAGGTTTATTCACTGCTTATATGGTACATAGGACACTATCATATAAGTGTATTAAAACAATGCAGGAACATGATACAATTGGCCTACATTCATCATAATACTTGCTCTTAAGAACTGTCTTCTTTCAGTTTTCCTTCCCTGTGAGCATAGGTCAGTGGATGACTGACCGTGTACTAGGCCAGTATTTCCCAAACTCTGACCTCAAGACACCCTAAAGCTGGCCATCCACTATACAATTTTCTGTTAGATATCTGTCCAATCTGGCTGGTTGGAATGAAATCCTGGTAATGTATAAGAGCAAATGACAGTCGATCATATGGTTATAAACACTGAAAAAAGGACAAAAAAAATTGTTCCAATTGGTTAAATTTGTGTGTTTTAACCAATTTGCCTGAACAACCATTTTTGGCTATTTTCCAGTCTTTGTGAGCAAATGGACGAGTGTCATTTACTCCCATACATTACCAGGTTTTCATTCCAACCAGCCAGATTGGACAAATATCTGACAGAAAATTGTATAGTGGATGGCCAGCTTTACAGTCCAGGTGTTAAGGATATCCATGCTTAAACAAAGGTGACTTAATTAGTACCATAAGTTAGTTTGATTATTCCATCTGTGTACACGCATGGCTATCCTTAAAACCTGGACTGCTAGGATCAAGTTTGGGAAACACTGTACTAGGCACTAATTATCTAGTAAATGTGACAGTTTTCTCTTTACAGCAGAATGTATTCACATGGACATGGCCTGATTATGTAAGCTGTTACCAGCCACCCATTATCTTGAAACTAATATTGTTTATAACACATGAGATCTATTGCCACAAATTCCTTATATGGATAAAAAGAAACAACAAAAGTAATGTACTAGAACAGGGGTGGCCAACCAGTCAGAGGCAAAGAGACAGAAAATATCTGTAGTCAAGCTAAAGAGCCGATCGCATGTGCGCCAAAAAATGGGGTGCTGACTAGCTGTCACAAGGCCACGCCCCATTTTTGTGTGCACGCCTTTACTATGACATTTGCAGGTGCATTACCTTGTGTCACACTGGGGGCGAGCCAACACATTAAAAATACTGTATTTGTGTCCCTTTATGCAGTGCCCCCTGTATTTGTGCCCCTTAAGCAGTGCCCCCTATATTTGTGCCCCTTATGCAGTGCCCCCAGTCCAATACTTACCTGACCACGCTGTCTCTGGCTCCCACCGCCTGGATCTAACTAAATCCAGCAGGCGCATGATGTCACCTGCGCACTCTAATACTGGGAACGCTGGTCTGTGAAGTGATCAGAGGCTTCTTTAGCCTCTGACCGCTTCAGAGGCCAGCGTTCACAGTTCCAGTGGGGGGAACCACATCACAAAACCTAAAGAGCCGCATGCGGCTCGAGAGCCGTGGGTTGGCCACCCCTGTACTAGAAGATTATGCTGGCGCCATGTTGATTCCAGCTCTTGCTGACCAAACTCCCCACTGCCCTTCCTTTTCTGAGAGCTCTGCTGCTTCTGAATTCCAGCTTTTGACAGCAAGAAGATAGGAAGTAGTCAGGGGAGTATGGGTAGGTGGGACTGGAGGAATCCTGGAGACCTACAGCAGAGGAACTTTCTCCGAGTTAATAACTGAATGACAGATGGGCACCCATTTAATTAACAAGCACTCTCCTCTTTCACCCCTGTCTGTCTGTCCCTTCCTTTTATATTATAAGCTTTCAGGAGCAGGACCCTCTTCCCTGATTTTGGGGTATTATGACTGCATATGCAGCATTGTTTATATAGCTTGATTGCCATGTTCCACATTATGTTGTACTGTAAGTATTTATTTTGCTTTTTTTGTTTTGTTTTGTTTGCTCGGTTTCTGCTTATGTACTTTGCAAGGTGCTGCAAAACCTTTGTTGGGCTATATAAATAAAGTAGAAAAATAATAGCTTATTAAGACAAGCACATACTATTGCTTAAATCAGATTTATTACGGTATACCCTGAAAGAAAATGTTTGAGTGTGCCATTTGAAAGTCGCTGCAAGTACCCACCAGTCTCCTTTATAACACCCATTTTCAGTCAAAGGGTATGACACAGAGTTGGCCACAAAAGCAGACGTAATGTACGCCAATAGAAGGTACAAGTATAGCTTATCTAAGGCTATATGCTAATCTGCATCAATTTTGAGATCAACATATAGGGGGTGATTCAAGGTCCAACGGTATTGATATCGCAGCTGCTACCATGGTACCAGCTGTAATAGCACTATTATGGTAATGCAGCAGGAGGCATCACGCCTCCTGCATGCATTACTGTTCTGATCAGCGTCCATGCACGCAGCATGAGAACATCTGCGTGATCCTCTGCCGGATTGAGTGACCATGGGGTCACTCAAGCTGGCGAACACAGTTGCTCAAAAGAGGCCAGGAAATCTCCCGTCAGCCAACGGAGATCCTGGCCTTTTCCCTCCCCAAAACGGCAGCAACATTTATTATTTATTTATTACCAGTTATTTATATAGCGCACACATATTCCGCAGCGCTTTACAGAGAATATCTTACCATTCACATCAGTCCCTGCCCCAGTGGAGCTTACAATCTATATTCCCTACCACATGCTCACACACGTACACACTATGGTCAATTATGTGGGGAGACAGGTAACCTACCACTATATTTTTTTGGAGTGTGGGAGGAAACCCACGCAAGCACAGGGAGAATATACAAACTCCACACAGTTAGGGCCGTAGTGGGGATCGAACCTATGACCTCAGTGCGGAGATGCAGTAATGCTAACTATTACACCAAGGCCTCCGTTTGGGGAAACGGAGGCCGTCACTTTCCCTTCCCAGAAACGTCAGAAGACTGTCAATTACTAACTGCTTCCGCATTGCATGCGAACACGCAACATCTGTACTACACATGCTCAATATGGGTCTTGCGCCGGCGCAGATAGACTTAATCGGAGATGTGTGCTAACCATCGAGTTAGCGCACATCTCTGAATTGGCCCCATAGGTGTAAATGCTTCTGTGTGAGTAAAGCACGTTGATATGCTGTATATTATGATGCTGTTGACAAACCAGTTATCATCATCTTGATGATGACTGGTTTTAAATGTTGTTTTAAAAGCAAGCAATACATCATGTAATTTTAAGGTGTTGCCAGCATCCATGCTCATTGCTTATGCTGGTAACGAAACATTGGGATGAGAAACAACGGAGGAGGGGGCCCGGAATCGGTATGATATCACGGCTGCCGCATGGCCGGGAGTTCGAATCGCGGCAGCCCGACAAAACAGCAGAGCTAGGCAGCGGAAGCTCGACAGCGCTGGAAATGCAGATCGTGGTGAGGTAAGTATTGTCTAATCTAACCTAACCCTCCTTAGGGGTGGCTAACTCTAACCTCCCCCCTGTGCCTAACCCTAACCACCCCCTTCCCCGCTTCCTAAACCTAAGTCCCCCCTCGGGGTGCCTAACCCTAACCCTCCCTTCTCCTAGCCTAACCCTAACCCTCCTGGGGGGGTGCCTAACCCTAAGTCTCCCCCCAGGTGCCCTAAACCTCCACCCCCCCGTGGCTGTCCGCTCGCGGCGCCCGGCATCCACTCGATCGGGATGCCGGGCGCCTGTCTCCCGGCGTCGGGGGGAAATGAGCAGCGTCTAGATATAGACGCCGGTCATTTATCCCACGGCGGGATAAAGCAGTCGGGAAGCCGGCTGCCGGGATTCCAGCAGCCGGCTTCCTGATTCTATACCGGGGGCCCATGTGAAACTGCGTATGTGCAAATCTCTGGACAGGAAAATGGCTGCAGTGTCATTTTTCCCAGTGATTTGTGCAGCTCCGTTGCTGACGCGGCAATCCAGAGAAGTGCGTATAATACATGGGTGCAGGATGTGTGGTTTGGGCCATACACCTTGCACCCATTATAGATCTATTACTAGGTCTCCCTGAAAATGGGACTTTCAGCACATAGATAACACAGCTTGGGCTGGTGACCCTATAACAGGGAAACCCGAAGTATGTCAACCTGTCCTAGCGTGTTTGGTCTCAGACTGAATTGCCTATAGAAAGTGGTCCCCCGAAAAAAGTCTCTGCCTCTAAAAGGTGATAACTCCGTACTGAAAGCACTAAGGGCCTGATTCAGACCCGCTCGCTAGATGTGATCGCTCGCAACCAGTGTATGCAAATTTTTCAAAGTGACGACATGGGAAGCAATCGCTCGCCAAGGCATAAGCACACCCACTTTGGCTGTGCGAGCGATCGCTCTGTGTATGTTGAGACGCCCACTTGCGCACGTCATCTCCAGGAAGTGTATTAAAACATTGGTACATCGAGCACCATCGGAAGCTAACGCAGCGCTTGTGGTTGCCTTACCCTGCCGCAAGCACTGCGAGGGCTTCAGTGTAAAAAACAGGCATGTGACATGTACTATGACCTGCCTGTTAATTATGCATGCCTTAAAAACGGCGTTGAAACATCAGGCACACCTGCGTTCGCACCTCCACACCCCTGTTATTAGTATCCTGCCCCTGTTACCACCCATAACCAGCCTCTCCTGTCACTCATTTCACTTGGTTGTCTTTGCTGGGCGAGCGAGCGGCCTGCGATCGCACAGAGTAGTTCATGCACGCGCAGAACGAAGCGTGCGCATTCGCAAACCATCGGGCCGCCTGCGAGCACACAGCGCTCGCGAGCGGGTCTGAATCAGTGGGGAAATAAATCTTAAAATGGATAAGTATATGTATATTTTTATTGCCGATTCTCTATTGGTTGCAGAAAGCTTTGACATGCCTAAAGTGGTTGGATATGCTGGTGCTTTTAGCACTAAAGATTTCAGCATACCAATGGCTACCAAGCACACATAAGCAGGCCGTAAATAATGAAATAAAAAAATACTGTGATGAAGTCCTTTTCTACAAAATAACTCACCAACTTTTATGCATCTATTGGTGGGATGTAGTTATGATCCCGGCGCTGGAATCCCGGCACCAGTCAGAATCCCGACGCCAGCATCCCAACCACTGACATCCTGACAGTAAGCATTGAGGTTAGGTGTAGGGGTAGGGTTAGCCTACTTACCGGTAGGTGTCTGCATTGTAACCTAGTTAGGATGCCAGCATCAGGATTCTGAGCGCCGGGATCCTGAGTGCGGGCATCCCGTACCCAACCCCTATTGGTCACCTAAATCAGTGAGATGGATACTCTTCTTCCTTCAGCTTTTAAATATCTTTGGTAAAAAGGAATCGGGAGGTATGACGTGAATGATAATCCCAGAGCCATTCACACTAGCCAATACACAGTGGCTTTGGTCGCCTCTCTGTTGGTGGCTAATGTCCCTTTAGGCACGTGATTAGGGGAGCTAATTGCTGGGGGTGGCACTTGAATGCTGGTCTTATTACTGTTCTGAAATTTTACAGTAACTAAAAATTTTTTCCACTGTACCATACTGTTGTGTGGATAGATTGGACATGTACAGAATGCTCATTTCATGCCCAACTAGATTCCACTTACAGGCGTATCTGCATGTTTCTACAGGGCTCACATTTGCATGAACACGCCCTTACTGTACTCTGACATTTTTAAAACCAAAAAAAGGGCTGCTATAAGCATAAGAGAGGATATAGCGGCAAAAGTGTAGGAAGGAAAATTACATGAGGGAAGAGAACTAATTATCTATAAACGGTGGTGAGGGTGACATAGTGAGGTGAGTCAGTGTGCTGGACAGAAATTGATGGTTCAGCATGAGATCAGATAGATATAGGTTTTGACAGCTTCTTTGAAGCTTTGCAGAGTGTTGGAGAGTCTGAGAGAGTGTGAGCGCCAGTGATGGGGAGCAGCACGGGGACAATACTGTTTTCTAAGGGGGTTGTGTTTCGGAAAAGTAATATCAGGAATAATTGAAGGCTGTTACCTATATATTTTGCTAGTTATTTCCTATATGATGCTTCAGAAAAGATTGCACGTAGATGTGTCCACATATCTTCAATTTGCTCAAAATAGCCCCCTTTATGGTGCGTACACACGGTATGATAAAAATGCACAATATGAACGATAACTATATCGACCATATTGTTATTGTTCAGATCGGTCATTTTTTGGTGCCCACCGACCTGCGATGCGTGGTCAAGTATGGACGATAACGATATTGACCATCGCCCATGCATGCAGGCCAACCTGGTCGATATCGACCAGGTTACATAGGGACACACGATCGTCAATTGTGGGACGCTGGCCCGTTGTTGATAGTGTGCAGGATGATTGATAGCGATCAGCCAGCACACCGGGAAAGTGCAGGACGATCAATCAGTGATATCGTTATTGATGACTGTACGCACCATAAGTGCGCCAAAGACTTAGCAGTGTGAAAACACTAGTACATTATAAGCAAACTGATGCAAAGCTGAGGGAATAAGTACACAATCTAGGGTAAAAGGCAAAAGACCTGTCCGATACGAGTGACCTGTGCCATGGTTCGTTATACTTATTCTGCGGCTTTATACCAATTCCCCCCCAAAAAAACCAAACACTAATTCTAAGTATCTAGTACACCTACACTATGAGGCTGATTCTGAGTTTGGGAGCAAAGCTAAAAAAGCAGGTAGTAAATACATTTATTTTATTTTTTCTGGAGGGTAAATGCTGGCTGCTTCTGCATGTAGCCCCAAATAATGGACAGTTTTATTTGAAGGTGCTATTTAGATTTGAGCTAGGACACGCCCCTCGGCACATGCTCCATCAGCTTCACCTGCATTGCAACATGGTTTTGCCAAGGTGCAAAGTTACTTGCTCTTTTTTGCTTTGCATACACTATATGTAAATTAAGGGCCTGATTCAGCAAGGAATGCACAGATGCAAACGCACGCACACGTCCGCTGCGAGTATGTGCTAATGCATACGCACGAATAAGCAGACTCCTAGCAAAACTATACCTCCCACTTCCCTTAACGTGCGTTCTGTTATACCATGCAAAACAGCGGTAACATCGAGAACCATCAAACACATTAGCATATTAGTGGTTGACCTGACTCCACACAGGATGTGTGCCACTTCCTGCGGGCAACTAGACCTCAGGCTGCGGCCGTCACCGCAAGGGCTTAATTATGCACGCTACCCCAAAAAAGCCGTCCAAACGCACAGACACGCTTGCGCTTGCCCGTCCACCCCCACAAAACGGCACTTCCTTTCAATCACTTTTTTTTTTCTGGGTCTGTGTTGCCTCTGCACACACAGTACCCATCGCAATAGCTAGTTCGCACACTGCTTTTCATGCGCAGCGCTAAAACATCTGCTGAGTGCGTTGGTTCTCTCCTGTGCGTTCCTTACTGACTCTGGGCCTGATTCAGACCCGCTCGCGAGCACTATGCGCTCGCAAGCGGGTCGATGGTGGCCCAGTGCGCATGCGCACGACAGCCGGCTCTGTCGTGCGCATGCGTGAGACCCGGATAGCGACTGGCAAACCGTCGCTCCGGGTCTCGTACCAAAGGGGGCGTGCTGTCGATGTTGAGTGACAGCACGCCCCCTTTGGTGGGCGGGCCAGGGGTGTGGCTGCCCAGACGGAGGCGTTCCCATGGGAACGCCTACCGTCTGGGGCCAGCCCCACTGACATCACTAGTCAGTGGGAGAGCTTTCGGCTCTCTTGGGCTTGCAGCAACGAGACCCTACCACAAGGGTCTCGTCGCAAGCCCTATGGCCGCTCGCTATAGCTGTGGGTGGTCAGGAGGCCGCTCTAAAAAAAACAGAAGGCCGGCCCTGATTCAGAGCGAGCGCTCTGTCAGAGCTTCCGGCTCTAAATCAGGCCCTAAGTGCCTAATTCAGAGATGTGGGCGTGAATGCAGTGGAGCTGCGATTCCATACACGGCTGCTGTGCGAAGATATACTAATGCTGTAGCCAGCTAATATTTTATTAAGGCGCCCACAGGATCTGGTTTTGCAGATCCAAGCAAGTGCATACAAATACTCAGCCACAGTCGCAAACCATTTGATAACTAGCCATCAGAGTTGCCGTATGGTCACGCAGAAAGGCCGTCTGAACTAAGGGGTCAATCCTATTGGGTGCGAATTGTGAGTAGCGAGTTTGTTTCTTGAAACTCGCACACTTAGCAGCGATGCGCTCTCCCGATAATTCTCCAATCAAAAAATGTCTATTTGTACTACTCGCAGCAGAGGGGTGCGAGTTGACTGCCAAATAAGATTTGTGAGAAATGCATGAAAATGTGGGGAGACCATCCTGGACACCCCAAAATGGATCATTTTGTTAGCAGGACCGTACAGACGGCTGTTTGTGGGCATTAGGAAGTTACTGTAGGTTTTGAAATGGTGTCAAATGGCTGATTTGTGCTAGTTTTTTTTTTTTTTTTTTTTTTTTTTTTAAATGCAAGAACATGATAAAAAGCAAACTTTTTTTTGTTTAATCTCAAACAAATTAAACGAAAAATGCAGAAAAAAAGTAGGGAAAAGGGTGATTTTGGGGTACTTTGAGGACATCTTAAAAAAATTAAAAAAATTTTATAAACAATTATTTTTCAACTAAAATATTATTGTAATTTCAATTTGGGGTTACTAAACTAATGAAAAGTTGATAGTGGGGTGATTGGAGGACTTTCTTTCTTTTTTTTTTACCCCCAAAAAATTACATGTAATTATTGGACTAATTGGAAATTGGTCATTAGGGGGGGAGGAGGGTGTCCAAGGGGTTCAGCACAGTGTCCCAACATCTTAATTTTATAATAAAGATTTTCCTTTCCATCTCTCAACCTCAGGGTGGTGCGACTGGAAAGTTGCGTATTCAGTCTGACTGATCAGTGTGAGTTGCTAATTGGATGGCAAAATGGATTCGCTATGCGAAGTCGAAGTGAAAATAGCATCTCGCAATTCGCACCTAATAGGATTGACCCCTAAGGCCCTGGAACTAATTTATCTGAGTACCGGTTTGTAGATGCAGGCTGTGGCACGCCCCAAAAACAACCGGGACACACCTGCTTGTTTTTGCCGCCACACTCAATTACTTCTCCCAAACTGTTCCTGTCAATCACTTTGCAAAGTAATCCTCACTGCGAGTGGCATTGCATATTTACCGTGGCGTGTGAGCAATGCGACCATGACAAATGCACAGTAGACCGATAATTGCTAACCTTCGTAAATAGAATAGCGTACATCTCTAAATCAGGCTCTAAGACACAAAATTAAGAAAAAAATACAAAGCACGGGAATCGCACAAAGCATCTTGCACCATATAGTGCAAAAAGAATATGAGGCTACATCTGTAATAGCATTAGTTTTCCTGTCCTGGGAAATGATCATATTCACTTAGGTAAAGAAGCCCACATACAAAATGTGAACATTAGTCAGATTTTGTTTTGATCTGTAAAATCTCACTGAGTGTTAAGAAGTTTAAAACATTTAAATCTACAACTGTTTTAACCACTTGCCTGGCACAGTCGTATCAGATACGACCATACCAGATTGGGCTTTCCTTGACGTGGTCGTATCTGATACTACCAGTCAGAAATGCCCTGCGGTTGTCTCTTGGAAGAGAATTTTCCTATAGCCGCCAGTCTCAGAGGGCCTTCAAATCCCCCCCTATCTCTGCTGATCAGTGCCGGGACCATCAGCGCTGCCCCCCACTCCTGTGCGATTACCTGCAGCGTGTCCCCTTCCCTCCACTGTGATGACCCAGCAGCTGCTTCTTCTCCACTGCAGCCGCCAGGACTGTCAGTGCCGGGCTCCCTCCCCCAGTGTAATCACCCGGCGGCTGCTCCTCTCAGCAACCGCCTGGACTATTAGCGCGGCCCCCCTCCCCAGTGTAATCACTGTCAGCGCCGGGCCTGCCCCCAGTATAAGCACCCGGCAGCTGCTTTTCCTCTCTGCAGCCGCCGGGCCAAGGAATGTACCGCTCCCCAATGCCTGGAGCAGCTTACCCGGTAAGAGAGCGCAGGATGGTGGGCATAGCCCTGAGATCCTGGCCTTATCCGTGCTCTGGCTGCAGCCTGGATCCGCCGGTGTCAGTGCGGGGTCTGCTGTGTACACATACGTCGGTCCCCTGGTCCCAGCATTATATAGTGCAGGAGACTCCCACCCCTGCGCGATTACCTGCAGCGTGACCCCCTCCCTCCACTGTGATGACCTTCATTGCCGGCCCCCCCTGCCCAATGGTTCTCTGCCATCGATGGATGAGCAGGAGCCTTTTTTTTTTCACTACCCCCGGTCTGCTAAGCTCCACCTACCGGCTTTTATCGGCCCACCGTACTCCGAACATTGGTGACTATCGAGTGGTGTTTTTATGCAATTGATTGTAACCATCGATGGACACCCCACCAATGGTGATCTAAAGTCCCTAATTTCCACAGACCAGTCCCGATAATTTAGTATTGATTTTTCCCGATACATCGGATCAATTGTGTGCGGAACTCAACCATCGATGGATTAAAGCAATCAGCCATTGATGGTACAGTTGTCGATGGTCATTACTACAGTATACCGGATTCAGTATGATTTACTGCAGGCCTTGTTCAAATTCTGACAGCGGCATCCCGGCAGCACTGAAAATCCTGATCGTCCCTAGGTAAGTATTCTCTAACCTATTCTACCCCCTAACCCTCCCTTAGGGGTGACTATCCCTAACCTTCCCCCCGGGTGTGCCTAATCCCAACCCCTTCCCCCCCCTTCGCCCCCCTTTCCTTCCCCCTAACCTAAACCTACCCTCCCGGGGTGGTGCCTAACCCTAAGTCCTTCGATCGGTAAGCCGGTTGTTGGGCTCCCGGCGTAGGGAAAATGACAGGCGTCAGGATTTTGACGCCTGTCATTTAACCCTTGCCGGGATTATACAGTAGGGAAGCAGACGGTTGGGATTCCGTCCATCGGCTTCCTGACTGTTTCCCAGTATACCATATAAATTGCTATTTTTATGGTATACTCTGTTTTAATAAAAAAAAAAAAATATATATATATATATATATATATATATATAATTGTGTTGGATTACCTAATTCAATCATAAAAAAAACCCCAACAATTTCTGAGTGGTTTTTGGGGAAAAAAATTGTCAGTAAAGTGGTTAATAAAGGTCATATTATTATTTTGGGAAACCTGTTTTCCCAGTATTGATTCCTACCTACCCATACACCCTAAATGTCGCTATTTAGCGTTATAAGTCGCACAAGAAATAATTGCTATCCAGACTTTGATTGTGTTTCCAAAGCACAAAAAGATATTATTCACCAAAAAGCAGATAGTTACACGCTGTGATCTAAATACAATTAGCGCAAACAGATTATACAATCACAAGGTACAGTCGAATACATACGCATGCGCTCTGAATCTAGATTCCCGCCATCAACTATGAAACCTCCGTCAACAGCAAAGAAAAGATGACTGACTAGCAGATTCAGGGTGCTTGCATATAAACCCTTGCAGAGATAGGCAATACAATAGAACAAGTTGGCATAATCCCATTGGTTCTCTTCCGGGTTCTCCTGTTACGATGCAGTTCATAGGTCAGTTTGTATTGTAATATTCAGTCTCCAACAGCTTCTTTGTGTCCGTTTTCCTGCCGAAGAACAAGTCTAAACTGGCTAATTACATTACATGAACAGAGTACATTTCAATGCCTATCCTCTCTATGATCCATAATTCCCAGACGCATGTTGCGATTTCCTTGCCGATGGAACCAGAAATCTGCAAAATAAACAGTGGTTCAGAATGGCACCAAACACTGTCTGCTTATCATGTACTAAACCTGAGATCTTAAATACAGTCGCTTTATTACTTAATAATGAATAAAACGTCGGATATTAACCTTAATGCTAGGGAACCTTCCTATGTAAGTGTGCAAAGTGTAAGGATATTAAGAAAAGAAGCTAGTTAGCGTTGTGTGACTACGTGTTTGTGGAGTACACCGTGGTACGTGTTTTGCAGGGTTGTTCATATTATATGTTTTAGTAAATGTGTATTTATATAATGAGGACTTTCAACATCGTTCTATCGCGTGGGAATCGCACAACGCTAAAAAATAGCATCGCCGTGTGTACTTATACTGTGTGAGATTTGCTAAAATGGCGCTGGGCGGCCATTCGCAAAATGGCGTCTTGTTGCCATTCGCAAAATGGCGTTGTGCAGATTTTAATTTTAACAGATTCTGTCTCAGCCACTCATCCGGCTGCGACACCAATTAATAATTCCCCCAATTTACATGTGATGGTGAAAGGTTCTTTGAAGTACGTCGTTTTGTGGATATATGTTGCATGTTTTCACACTGCGCATGCCCCGCAGCCAAGTGTTGCTATGGGCGATTCATGTAACCCAGACACATCACATTTGGTTGATAAGGGGGAACTAAGTGAGGCTGTATCAAGGGCACTGGGGTTATGCTCAGCTGTGCATACACAGAGATATGCCTTTCAATCAGATCTGTCACCAAGTGCGCATTGATAATGATGATAGCTATACTATGCATATGGATATAGGGCCAGTGCGAATGAAAATATATTATTAACTCTGTGCAAGTGGGTGCAATTGCACTTGACTTCTTTGCAGCTTTGAATCAGCCTCTTAGGGAAGTGGTTCCCAAACTTTTTCAGTTGAAGGCACCCTTAGGGTCTCCTGGATTTTTTCATGGCACCCCTAAGCCAAATTAATTACAGAGCGGTCCCTTTTTCCTCTTGTTCCTACCTAATTAGGCAACTTGTGCTGTTAATCCTGATTCCGTGGTGCAGCTGACATCTGTCTGGGAGAACAGAACAGCACTGCATGAAGGTGCCCCTGTGACCTAAACTGAAGGGCATATATAGTGTCATCCATAACAAGAAAGAAAGAGAAAAACTGGGCTATTCTTGCCCATTGCCCCTCCGTGTCACCTCTGTCTCTCTCCCATTGGCCCTCTCCATGTCTATTATTGCAGAACCCTCTATTTTTTTTCTTTTGCAGCCACCTCCATGTGTCTACTTTGCATGCTTCACCATGTGTCTCCTTTGCAAGCTCCACCATATTTCCCTATGCAGTCCCCTCCATGTGTCTCCAGTCTCCATTTGCAGCCCCCTCCTCAATGTCTCTCATTGCAGCTGCCCCCTCTCTATAGTATACTTGTTCCACTCAAACTATCCGCGCCCCCCTCTCCTATAGTTTCCAAAGCAGTCCCCCTTACTTACCTTTTCTAAAGATCTCCATCGCTGCTGCCGTTCCCTCAGGTCCTCCAGCGTCAACAGGCAGCCCAGCCCACTGCTGTTGCATAACACGATCACACATAACCTGCCCCGCCCTGCCTCCACTCCGGCTCCAATCAGCAATCCTGCATCTATCAGACGATGCATTAAAGAGAGGAGAAAAAAGACCAGCTTTCCTCTTAGCCAGGCTTTGTGCCTACATGAGATTTGTATCTAGAACGCCAGACTTTCCAAATAATGTAAAACAGCCATGTGCATGAAATCACAATGACCACAGACTTTGCAGTCTCCAATGCCTTTCTTTTAAGGAGGAAGCTGGATGCCCAGGTGAGACTTTGATACATAGGACAAGTCTCAGAAGCAGAATATCTCTTACCGGCAACTAGCCCATAATTGTCCACCATCCATCAGTTGTCCATAAATATCCCATGGATTTACCTTATGTCGTCAGACTGAGCAGTAACTATCCCTGAGGGAAGTCCACCCAACACTCTTCTGTCTGATGAAAGTTTAAATTACATTATCAGAGGTACATTTAGAAATGCTCTTTTCTGCATAAGTTTAAATGTTACAAAGTTAGTTCTATTTAAAGTATAAGATGAGGCGCAATCTCCGAAATATCAGACACACATATATAGAAATATAGCACTACCCCTGATGGGGTCCTACTTGCAACATGTCATTATTAGAAACGTTTGGGTTGATATCCTTATCCAGTGTATGGCGATTAAGAGGCTCTTGTATAAGAAGAAAGAAAATAGTGTAGCGCTAGTAGACAACAATAATTTATTAAAATTCAATGTCGCATACATGCACATAAAACATATATTATTAAACCTGATAACTCGTATATAACTATATTACTTATGCCCGCCTTCTGATGAAACTGGGAGGAAAAATCCCGGAGAAACGCGTTAAGGTGCATGGGCTACCTTTACCCAAGCTGCTACATTCAAGACGCAGGATCCTTGATTGAACGCTTCTTTTCCCCACTTTATTATCACTGGCACAGTATCCCAGCTGTGACACCTGTTGCCGAACACAGATACACCTCGGCGGCCAGCTCCCGTTCTGTGCTTGCTCACACACGGGAGCCACATATGGAGGTACTCCGGCTGACTGCTGATGCAGAGAGAGACCTAGCGGACAAATCTAGTCCCGGCTGCTACTCACAGTGCCGCTGTCTACACTATAGGAGAAGTTTCAGGAGATCTGAACAGGAGACCACTCATATAGCCATCATCCGAGGCTGAGGTGAGCTGTCTGGACCCAAGTGGGAATTACATCACGGCACCCTCAAAATACATTTATATTCCATCCATCTCCATTCTGAATACTCCTGTGCCAATATTTGGAACATTCCCCCTCATAAGTGGATTGGACATTGCTGATTTAAGATTGGGTGAGATCCTTATCTAGTACATATACTGTCATGTATGATATGGACTGATACTTGTCAGGGAAATTGATTGAAGGAACTCTTTATCACAATAATCACCCCTAGCAGCTTGTACCTTTTTATATATAAGTTATCTATCAGGTTTAATAATATGTTTTATGTGCATGTATGTGACATTGTGTTTTAATAAATTATTATTGTTGTCTACTAGCGCTACACTGTTTTCTTCTTCCATATTGCTATTTTTGTGGGTTGCAGATCCCACTTATAGGGGTATTCAATATGGAGCGAAAACGCAGTTTCTGCAGTGTTTTCGCTCGGATGACGTCATTTTCGCTGCACTTTTTTCGCACTATTTTTTTTTTTATTCAATTTGAAAACTTTTCTCCAGTGCGAAAAGTATATTGCATTCGACCCTGCGAAAAAGTATCACCAAGGAATGGGTGGCGAAAAAAAGTGCAGAATTGGGGTTTTGGGGTGCAACATTTTGGAAACCACCCTGCAACCTTCAGACAGTCCCCCAAAGGTAAACTGTGTCAAAAAAAAAAAAAAACCTCAGGAGACCCCAAAAAAAGCACTTTCATTTAGGGGGTTGAAAAAAAAATTGGGGGGTACAAAGTTAAAAACTAGCGAACTGCAATCTAGGGGGGTCCCCATGTATGCCCCAGGTGTTTTTTTTTCATTGCAGGTGTTTGCGGCAGGTGGATTTTTCATGTTTTTTTAAAACTTCACTTTAGCAACTTTTAAATATACTCACCCCCATTTTCAAGTACCCAAAATTTGCTGGAACTACTTATTTTCTGCAAAAACCTTCTAAATACTATTCTTCACCACCTTCCCAAATCCCCAAAATAGCAGCTATTGAGCCCGTTTAAAGACCCCAAAAACCTTCAGCAGGGCTAATCGGGGTTATCCAGAGTTATCCCCCATGTCAGAGCATCTTTTTGGGGGTGTTAGGGTCATTTCCCCAAAAATCAGCTAAGTTTTCACTGATTTCACATTTGCCGGGTGCCGTTTTCGCCGATTTCATATTGAATACGGGTATAATCGGGGGCGCGCCTGATACTTTTTAGCCGGCAAAAGCTCCGATGTGCGGCGAAAACTTTGACCCGCATAGACGGCGAAGTTTACGTTTCATATTGAATACCCCTAATAGTGTGGCAGCTCGGTAGCACAACTAATTCTTACACAGACAATACTGCGCACCTGTTTTCTATTACAATTTATTACTAGATAAAAATGAAAATGTGGTATCTGTTTTACTTGGTATACTATGAATTCCTGGTTTCCATTTCTTTGAGGTCATCCATTGGATATCTTGAAATACTACTGTGTGTGTGTATATAGATATAGATAAATATATATATATATAATAATTTCATTTATTGACCGCAACACTAGGGAAGTTGTCAAGGGGAGATATATATGCCTAGGCTTGCCATATCCTTTAAATCGGGACACGTGCATTACATAGGTTCTGTGGCTGATTAAAACCAGATAAAATTGAGACTTAAGCCAGCCAGCCACAAAATCTGTGTAATTCATATGTATCCCAAATTAAAAGGATACTATGGCAAGACTATATATGCCCCAAGTTCCTAGCTTCTGTCTGGTAGGCAGTTAATTAGCAACCTTGATTGTCTGAACACCTGTGAGAGGCTGATAAATGAGAGGTAAATTTTTCTAGTCTGTCTCTCACTGCCTGGGGTGCAGGTTGAGGCCTGTAGAGAGAGCGAGACCAATGATTGTGATTGTAAGTGACGTACTAAAATTGCTGTTTTATTGTGAATTGGACACTAGGTCCGTCCACCCATAGAGAGGAAATTTTATGTTAGTTAGTCGGACAGGCTAGGATTTATTTTTATGTTTATTTTAGGCTGCTAAATAAAGCTAGGCACTGGACTGGTGTGCTATTGATTGACTGTTGAGAAGTACTGCCGTTTACTCCCAGGAGATTGCACCCCTAACCTGATTTTGCAACACATGCTGGAGAAAACTAGCATTGCACTTAAATCGCAGCCATAAAAATGTATTTAAAAAATGTAAAGTGACAGATACCCATTTTTGGGGGGGAAGTGGGGGAAGACTGTAAAATTTGAGAACTTCATGGTGGTGTCGTCATCATCGGATGCTTTCGGAAGCCATATTCTGCTTTTCCTCTACACCAAGAGATAACATGGAAGACCTAGTTAAAGCCTTGTTACATGCTACATCAGTGCAGCAGGAAGTCATCAGGAGGCCACCAGGGTGCAGCCATTGAGGAGACTTGGATGCAATAACATAAAATAACTTTGAAAGTGACTTGAATTGTTTGAGCATCTCTATTTTGAGTCTTTCATCATAGGTAAGTGAAAAACACATATTTGCTAATGTAGTATGGTACCTGTGAGTGTACCTATTGAAGATCCAGCTATACCAGTTCTGAGGTCAGGACTCGGCAGCCGTCTTGATGATTTGATACCTGAGAGGCAGAATGCCGCACTGTTATTGGATGGTTTTTTAATAAATTGTGTGAGCTGTAGTTTACTTGCAACTATCAATGTACACGGTGTGTTATGTCTGCAGGCTGCACTTTATTTTAAGTAGTCTATAAATATATAAAAAGTGAGTTTATTTTGTGATGTAAAACTAAAAAATAGCTTCAGCTATGTTATAGGGCTATTGATGTAAAGCTTAAATTTATAGAATGCTCAAATAACTCTAGCTGCATAGCAACCAGATTCTAGCTATCATTTATCTAGCACCCTCTAAAAGATAATAGTTAGAATCTGGTTGCTATCGGCAATATCTCCACTTCTAAAAACCTGCATTTTAGAAGTGGAGACGTTATTCATCCCCACACAGAACTCTGGGCCTGATTCAGCACGGATCTCAATTGCAACCGTGTACGCAGATCGACCGATGGTTGAGTACTGCGCATGCATATGCACCGCAGTGCGCATATGCAGCAATAGCACTTCGATTATGGAAGTACATAGGAATCCATCGCAGAGTGAGTGACAGGCCGTGAGCGTTTAGGGGTGGTGACGGGGGAGTGGTTGCAGAAACGCAGCCGTGCCTGTCCGTTTGAACGCTGTTGCATGGGCGTGCATAAATTAGCCACTGCGATTTCCTGCGCAGCTTGAGTACTCGCTGCGTGCGACAAGACTTGCAATTTCTGAGACAGGTCAGAGCTGCTGTAATTGTGTGTGACAGGCCGATGTTACGGATGTATACGCAGGACTGCAAGGCATTACAGATATGAGAAAGCAGTAGTGGGCGTCTCTATGCTGGCTGAGCGGTAGCAGACATCCGCATATTTTCGCAGCTTCATTGCGTGCGATTTAAGCAGCTGCGATCGCAGTTGCATTTTGTGCTGAATCAGGCCCTCTTGTCTGCTGTGGCCAGTGTCGTCTGTTGTAGTGCGCCTTGGTGTCCCTGCTGTCCCAAAGGCAGAGAGAAGCAGGGAAACTTGGTACAACTGCCTAGGAAATCCATTAGGAATCCCGCTATTTTGAAAAAAGCACATTTCAAAATAACTCTGACCAAGTCACAAACATAGTTTGTGGGGAATAATTGGCATTTTCTAAACTCTTGGAATAGGCAATTAGCAAATAACACTTCTAACACAAGGACAAACAAAAAAATTGTTACATAGTGTAATCGATTTACTAGCCCGACAGGAGCAGAGTGCGACGCAGCGGAAGCCCGACAGCGCTGGAAATCCCGATCGTGGATAGGTAAGTATCCACTAACCTAACCCCCTAACCCTCCTTAGGGGTGCCTAACCCTAACTTCCCCCCCACGTGCCTAACCCTAACCACCCCCTTCCCCGCTGCCTAAACCTAAGTCCCCCCCGGGGGTGCCTAACCCTCCCTCCCCCTAGCCTAACCCTCCCGGGGGGGTGCCCTACCCTAATTCCCCCCCGGGAGCCCTAAACCTAACCCTCCCCCCCGTGGCTGTCCGCTCGCGGCGCCCGGCATCACTACGATCGTGATGCCGGTCTCCCGGCGTCGGGAAAATGCGGGCGTCTACATCTAGACGCCCGGCATTTCACCCTTGCCGGGATAAGACAGTCGGGAAGCTGGCTGCCGGTATATAGGCAGTCGGCTTCCCAATTGCCTCCCCTAGAATCAACTGCTTATAAAAATTATATAATCTCTTTGGAATGTAATGAGAGTTGGCCTGGATTCTGACCCTTGCCACCTGTGTCACTGATATTACTGCCATAACACACATCTATAGCCTCCCAGTGCTGGATTAAAGGTTTGGGGGGCACAAGGCATTTACCTATTGAAGATCCAGCTATACCAGTCCTGAGGTCAGGACTCGGCAGGGAGGTCCCCTGGGCCAGAATCACACAGCCACGCCGAGAGTTACACACAGACATGCCCAGAGCCATGCACATTGTTCCTCGAAACGTTATGACTGGTCGCCTGGGAAGAGAGGCAAAGCCATGACGCCTCGTGAGGAAGAGTATACCTATGAAGAAATTGCGAAGAGGTTTGGCGGTGGGGCAATGAAGTCAGGTGTAAGGAAACTCTGCATAAGGGTTGCGAGCAGTGGATCGACTAAATCAGCCGCAAGAACTGGGAGAAAGCCCACACTTAAAAACGAGATGAGCGCAGAATCTGTCGCCTGGCCCTGCAGGACCATCTAAAGTCTGCAAAAGCCATCAACAACATAATGAAACCATCTGGTGTCCAAGTTTGTGACCGAACCATACGAAAACACTTTGTGAAAATGGCTTGCGAGCTAGGACCCGAGAAAGAAGCCGTATCTAAACCAGAAACAGAGGCAGAAACATATAGATTGGGTTCTGGCACACAATGAGTGGACAGAAGACAACTGGGACAAGATTATTTGGAGCAACAATACCAAAATCAGCATCTTCGGGAGTGATGGAGTGAAATTTGTTCGGCGTCGGCCTGGGGAAGATCTTTTGCCCGAGTGCACCACGGCAACTATGAAGCACGCAGTGAGTGTGATGGTGTGGGGCAGCATGGCCAGCCATGGTGTGGGACGTTTGGCTGTCATTGATGGCAATATCAATGCCAAAAAGTATCAAGAAGCAGTGCTGTTGCCCACAATCGAGGATTTATTCGAAATTTGACCCACAGAAGTATATCTTTCAGCAGGATGGAGCGCCATGCCACACCGCCAACAGTTCCATGAAGTGGTTCAGTGATCACCAAATCACTGTCTTGTCTTGTCTTGGCCAGGAAATAGTCTGGATTTAAATCCGATAGAAAATCTTTGGTCAAGGCTTAAAGTTATGGTATCACGAAAAAATCCAAGTAACAAGAAAGAGCTGATCGAAGCCAAAATCCAGGCCTGCTACCATGTGATTTCACCTGAAGATCTGGGATGTCTGGTTCACTCGATGCCTCAACGAATTGAAGCTGTTCTTAAAAACAGAGGATATCCAATGAAATATAAATTTTGTGTATTGCTGAAATTGCATATTTTTTTTTCCATAATAAAAGCATACCTGTAAAACTCTTGTTTTACTGAATTTTTCACTGAAAATTTGACAAATGTCAACTTAAAAATAAGTAGTAATGATTATACTCACATATACTTCGATTGGAATATAAATAAGTGATGTAAAAATGACTAAACGCTAAATTTTTTACATTTCCTAAGTGTCCATAATTAATTCCACTAGTGTAGTAGGGGTGGTGCTCCTTGCACATTACAGTAATGATAAATAGGGACGGGTTTTCTCTCTTCTGCTGTGCCTTCACATTAATAATTAAATGTAATATTGGTGGGCCATATGTATAGCGATCTGATATATAGGTATGATGTATGCATAGTCACCAGTGGTATCAGGTGTATTATACAGATGTGTCCACATACATCTACGGCCTTGCGCGTTAAACAGCCCTTCTAATCGCCATGACGTGTCCCGAGCGTGTTTTTGTGCAACTTTTTATCTTCAAATGCGTTTTATTTGCAAAGCAATGCAATTAGGACACACAAGCTGCTTCTGCTGATTAAAATGATATGTGGCATGCCTATGTTCTGTGTGCGAATTCGGTTATATCTGCATGCGAAATGCTACGTTAGTGTCCCAGCCGCTGAAACTGTAGCATAGTATTTTGCATGCAGATAAACCCACAGTTGTACGCAAAACATAGACATGCCGCATATCATTTTAATCAGCAGAAGATTGTGTGTCCTATTTGCATCGTTTTGCGAATAAGATTAATTTGAATGTAAAAAGTCACATGAAAATACACGACGCTACCGAGTTGCACAGTGCTCAATCCTTAATGTTTAATGCGACTTGTAGCGCACAGAGGTAAGATGTATGTGGACACATCTGTATATGTGTGACCTATGTATAGTAGTCGGGGAACACCATGGCGATAGTGGATGGCAACGGCCAGCTGAGTAAGCTGAGGCCCACATACATGCAATGCTGAATCAGGCCCCGTTGCAATGCTGAATCAGGCCCCTTGATCAGGTGTGTGATGTGTTATCTGTGTATAGTGATCAGTGTGTATCAGGTGTATAATATCAGTGGGGCCTGTATAGTGATCAGTATATATCAGGTGTGCATAAGATAAGTAAATAAAGTGGTATTAATGGATTGGAGGAGGGGGTCCAAAACTATAATCTTGCCTAGGGCCCAATAGAATCTTAATCCGGCTCTGGTGCCACTGGTTTTCTGCCGGGTTCTAAAGTCTTCCTTCACTTTCCGTGTCAAGCCAACCCACAAATCTCTGCCCTGTGTCATACCAAGATCAGGTAGCGGGTGATATATTAAACCAGGGCTTGACCAAACCAGGTCGCCATGGCTTTTTGGACCTGGCGACTGGATTTTGCGTGGGAGAGAGTATTCCTTAGAAGCTCTGGAGATGTCAGTAATTAGTTCAACATCCCCGGCGGTCTCTGGGTCCCAGCATCCTCGATGGTCCTAGCAGCTTTGGCAGACCAGCAGTCCCAGGCTTCCCCAGTGAAGAACCAGAGCAGCAGCAGCAATCCAATGCGGTAAGACACGTTGCTTCTAGCTGCACATTTACATCACGCCTTTGTCCTGGCATCTATTATCTTGGCCTCCTGCCGTGCCTTATTTGGTTCTGAAGCCACTCTGCAGATCTGTTCAGCTGCCCCCACTCCCCCCACTCCCCTCCCCCTGCTGGGCCACAATTTTACTTAGTCAAACATCCACTGCAGACATTTTTATTTTAAGGTCTTCCTCTTATAAAAGCATTATTAATTGGGTGCCCTGCTGTGTGGTATGCTATGAATTGGGGGCCCTGGTATGTGGCATACTATATATTGGGCATCAGAGCTAGGCATGTGGCTGGGTTTGTTGGGCATTGAAGAGGCATGTGTGGTGGTCTAATGGCATGTTGGGAGGTCTGAGGGGCATTGAAGTGGCTTGTGTGGTGGTCTATACAAGGTTTCATATATTGTGGTTGGGGACGATGGTCTGGCTCCTAAACTTTTAACATGACTCCTAGATTTTAGAAAAATTTGTCGAGCCCTGTATTAACCTTTTATCACTGAAGTTCAATCAGTCATATGTCACAAAGACACTTTGTGCGGTATTCGATTGTATCACCCCCTACGCGCCAGACAGGAGCTATTCAATTGTTGCTCCTGTCGGGGGCGATCAGCTGCCGGCGTACCACTTCAGCTCGCAGTTCCAGGGGGGTGCGAGCTGAAATGGGTGAAAAGTGCCCAAACGGCACTTTTCGCGATCGCGCCAAGCACTTTGGTCGGTGGTAGCTGTTTTACGTGGCTAAACCCGACAACTATGGGCGCGATTAGCGCGAAAATCTGCAATGATTGAATAGCGCCCCGCGTATTCCCGTCACTTTAGACGGGAGATCGGGCACGCTATAACAATTGAATACCGCACATAGTTGTAGGCACAGACCTACAGAGTAGTGACTTTCGCATCTATTGCTGCCCCAGCATATCTTGACACAGAGAGGGAGAGCAGGAGAGACATGGACAGGTGGGGTGAGAAAGAGATGAACACAGAAAGAGAGGCAGACAAGAGTGAGAGTCAGACAGAAAGTGAAAGAGGGATAGAGAGGTTTGTGTTGGTGTCGGTATATATAGAATAGAGTAATTAATACAAGACAGAAACAAAGTTCTTGGAACTGGTGATATGAAAGATGTGGTTTAAATTTACAAATAATTGAAAATAGAATGAAATGCTTGTGTTATGTTTTGGGTCTCCCAACCTACTATTAAGGGATGACCTGTATAATCTGCTGCAACACCATCATGATTACGCTGTTTCTGTTTACAGATCAGACACAAAATATACTAACTTGTTTATTGCCAAGTGGTCCTCTGAGTCTTTGTCCCTTGTCATATCTCCTAATTTAGTGTTCATGGCATTTTACTTGCAATGATGATGCAACAGCCTTCTGCCTTGTAGATTATGTGGTCTCTTGACTATTCAGAGCACATTTTATTTGCTACTTATTGCCATTGACTGGAATGACTGCCCAGTAACGGTCTTCCTTTAACACATGGTCACTGAAAAACAATAGCTAAATTATGTAAAAAAACTTGTACATTTTCCTTACCTATAACAGAGCATTTAAACCACATTCATTAAAGCTGTTTAAAGCTTTCCTGAGACATACAGATGTGTGCTCACTTGTCTCTGCTGCTGTAGCGTCAAACAGCCCCTCTTGGCGTGTCTGGTCCCGTGAGACTCTGCGCATCTTTGTTATCGAATAAAACATTTAAGTCAGAATGCAATGCGACTTGGACACACCAGCAGACTGTGCTAATTAATTTGATACGTGACACTTCTATATCAGTGTGTGACTAAAGGCCCCCATACATCAGAGATGGATCGCTGCGATCGGATTGGAAACGCTGATCCGCCGGTCGGAAATGTCACATATCAAATCAGCACAGTCTCCTGATGCGTCTTAGTCGCATTGCTTTGCGACTTAGATGCATCTTCGGCAAAAAAAGTCGCAGGACGTTAGCAGAGTTGCACGGGACCTGCCGGCTCACTCACGCCAGTCATATTGCGCTGCATGGCATATTGAAGTTAGATGTATGAGGGCGGGTTGGGTATGATATCCCGGCTGTCAGGATGCAGCTAGTCAGAATACACACATCGGCAACCCGACACCCATAGGACTGAATGGTGAGTAATTTTCTAACCTCTACCCTAAACTACCCTTCCCGGTGCCTAAACCTAAACTCCCCGCACCCTAAACCTAACACTCCCTCCCCGATGCCTATCCCTAACCTTCCCCCTAGTGCCTAACCCCGCTAGCTAATGCTACCCTACGCCTGCACCCCGATACTTACCATCAGGATGCCGGCGGTCAAGTTACTGGTGGCGGGATCCCGACCTGTTGAGATTTCGGCGCTGGTATTAAGACCGTCTGCATCCCGCACGCCAGGGTGCCGACTACATCCCTTGAGGGCATATATGTAGTACAATCAGTGCCTTCCTTAATCAGTGCCCTACTAAAAATTTACTCTGTTTTTGTTTGGGGTTTTTTTTTTTTTTTTTACAGAAAATTAAGCTTTTAAGCTTTTTTAAAAAAGTTAAATAACTCTGCTTCAAATAATGTTGGACCTGATGCAGAGGGAAACGAATGCTTGTCAGAAAATATGATTGCAGCTTCATCCTCTTATATAAGTTTGGACTATCAGAGTCACAGTGCATATTATAGGCTTTGTGAACACGTGTTCAAGGCTAAAGTCCCCCATCCACAGGGTGATAAAGCAGGCGATCCGACTGGTGCAATTTGCTTGGTATATCACACCGTGTATAGCCCTGGTGTCGGGCTGAGCATGCTCCCGTGGGGATGTACATAGCACCCCCTGATCTTTCTGCAGCACATTGATCAGGGGATGCGATGTGCTATCCCATGGTTTGCTTTACGGGTGAGGGAGGGGGGAGCCGGCCACCCGATCACACCGTGTGTGCGGACCGCCCAATATGTGGGACGGTCCCCTGTCGCCCAGCATGGTGCCATCGCACCGTGTATGGGGGCCTTAAGAGCTAAGGGAACAAAGCCAAAGTTTGTCTTATACAGATGTGTTCTCATACATCTAGCCTCCTTGCTTGTTAAACTGCCCTAGTCAGCGAATA
Source organism: Taudactylus pleione (assembly GCA_031769625.1). NCBI lineage: Eukaryota > Metazoa > Chordata > Amphibia > Anura > Myobatrachidae > Taudactylus > Taudactylus pleione. Next base: position 11,215,466 of record JAUIMM010000010.1, read on the forward strand.
TTTAGCACAAGCAGCTTCTGCTGATTAAAATGATATACAGCATGCCTATATTCTATGAGCGACTGCATCTGCATGCGAAATGCTACTGTACAGTGTCAGTGGCTGTAACACTGTAATGTAGCGTTTCGTATGCAGATACACCAGCAGTCGTACATAGAACAGAGCATGCTGCATATAATTTTAATCAGCAGAAGCTGCTTGTGCTAAACATTCGCATCGATGTGTGAATAAGACTCATTTGAAGGTAAAAAGTCACACAGAAATTCGCTCGGCACTACCGAGTCACACGGAGCTCCCACGTTATGTGTAGTGCAACTTGTAGTAGGAGGATAGATGTATGTGGACACATCTGTAGTTTGGTGATTCTTTAGAGATCACATTTTTGTCTGACACTCTCCTGTTCGATTGGCTAATCGGATGACACCCACACATACATCTCTTTGCATCTGGGGTGAGCTTCATATTGTAGATTATAGCTCAGTAACATTCTGAGAGCATTTGCACAAGATCACAGATGTCTGTACAGCTATAGAAGGGAGTGGACCTGTCTTCCTCTAACAATTCTTTTTGATGGTGTCCTGATGTTTTAAGCAAAAAATCATTTTAATATTGCTAAGATAATAAGTTGGTGTTTATTAAATAGAAAAAAACATCCCAAATGAACTTATGCAGTTTACACTTTCCTTGTGTACTTTTCTTTAACAAGAAGTCTGATTCAAATTTGGTAGCTGAAAGGATTCAATGTATGCTTGTTACCTGTTTGTATTGATGTACAGGACGGATGTAGTTCATTCTAGCACCCTGCACCTGTCACAACCCCTGCAGTTCTTCCTTCCTGCCTGGGGTGTCGCTCTCTGCTCTGGTGCTTCTAGCACACTCAGCTGATACCACAAACATCTGAGATGCAGACCAGAGTGTGCTAGAAGCACCAGAGCAGAGAGAGACACCCCAGGCAGGAAAAAGGAACTGCATGGATTGTGACAGGTGCAGGGTGCTAGAATGCATACTACAGATGGTGTGATGGTTCGTATTACTGCCTTACAGCCCTGAGGTCTTGAGATTGATGCCCACAATGGCCTTGTGTGGAGTTTGTATATTCTCCCTGTGCTTGCGTGGGTTTCCTCTGGATACTCTGGTTTCCTTCCACACTCCAAAAGTATGTGAATGGCCAAATATTCTCTGTAAAGCGCTGTGGAATATGTGTGCGCTATATGAAAGTCTGGCAATAAGCAAAATAAATAAATGTACAGAGAAGGTCATCCCTTGTGATGGGAATTTTGCTATTACAGTGACCTAAGTACTGTTTTTTGGAGAAAGGTTTATTAAGCCATATTCTTGATAAAATGTTGCATTCCACCACCTGTGATCTGGACCCAAACTGTGCGTCGTGGCACCCTGGGGTGCCTCGGAACACTTGCAGGGGTGCCTCAGGTTGGTGGTCCAGCACCAAATCAAATTCTTTATGGTCAATGTAATGTAAATATGTTCACAAACAGAAGCACAAACGTGTCCACCACTTTATAACCAAACCTAAGGATGACTGACAGGTAAGCACAATTTACTTCACTTACTAAAAAAAAAAATTCTGAAATTCTCAATAACAATTTTAGGCTTAGGGGTGCCGTGAAAACAATGCTGATGCACTAGGGTGCCGTGATTCAGAAAAGTTTGGGAACCACTGTAATACTGTATGGACATGATTGGCCCTGTATTTGCAGAAATAGTCCAATGCTCTTTGCAGAGAGGCTTTTTTTCTGAACCACAAAAAGAAGCAATTGTTAGACCACTTCTTAAAAAACCTAATTTAGACCCTGACTGCATGACCAACTATAGACCGTTATCAAACCTTCCTTTTCTAGGAAAGGTTGAGGAAGTGGTGGCAAATCAATTAGAAACCTGTCAACCCATGATGTTTATGATTTTTTCCAGTCAGAATTCAGGAGAAGACATAGCACTGGAACTGCACTGGCATGTGTGCTTAATGATCTTCTAATGGTAAGAGACAGAGGTGACTGTACAATCTTAATCCTTCTGGATCTCTCTGCAACATTTGATACCGTGGACCACGGGATTCTAATTGAGTGCCTAAAACATTTCTGTGGACTGGATGGCAAAGTCCTTAGCTGGTTCAATTCATTTCTCACTGGCAGGTCACAGAGTTTCTTTCGTAGTATACTCATCATCACCAGTGCCACTGCCATGTGGTGTCCCAGGAAGAGGAGAGAAGGATGACTGGTACACAGAAGAATCGCACTTTCACATAAAAGAGACTGGAAACTGGTGACCAGGAAACCCAACCAAAAGAAGCCAGGGGTGTCAGGCGGGCTCCCTGTGGACACTATGGACTTTGAAGAAAGAGAGTTAACAAAGGTAAGTTTTACTGTAACTCTAATTTTCTTCTTCACGGTCCATAGGGATCAACAGGGATACCATGGGGATGTCCCATAGCAGTATTCAAGGGTGGGGACACTTCTGAGCTGAGAGGAGTTTCCTGCGTCCAAATGAAGCATCCTGAGAGGCAAAGGAATCGAAGGCATAAAACCTAAGAAAGCTGTTCAGTTGAGGCACCACAGCAAGCTGCCCACGAGGGTCCCACAGAGCGAGTGGAAAGAGCAGAGACGGTAGCCAACACAGGAAGGCCCGTCTGTGTGTAAGCCTGTGAGATAGTCTTGCGAAGCATCTGGCCAGAGTCTGTTTTGTTAGCTGGCCATCCCTTCTTATGGAATCCATAAAGGACAAATGGGGACGGACCACATCCAAGGATGCCTCACCTGCCGAGAGGTCTGGTGATTGGAAGGCCGGGACTATGATTTCCTCATTAATATGGAAATGAGAAACAACTTTGGAAAGGAAGTCAGAACGAGTTCGAAGAACAGCCCTATCCTGATTAAAGAAATGGGGAGCAACAGGAAAGCGCTCCTAAATCTGACACTCTACGGGAGGCCGCAAGAGCCAGAAGAAAGAGTCTTCGCTGTGAGCAACTTGAGTTATACAGATTTCAGGGGTTCAAACGGAGGGCCCTGAAGGGCCTGGAGAACCACTGACAAATCCCACGTTGCCACTGGAGGGTCAAAGGGAGGTTGAATACGGAGGACACCCTGAAGGAAGGTGTGAACATCTGGCATTTGAGCAATTCTGCGCTGGAACCAAATGGACAGAGCAGAGACATGCACTTTCAGCGAGGCCAGGCGGAGTCCAAGGTCCAATCCTGCTTGAAGGAGGGCCAGGACTCTAGCGATCATAAAAACTTGAGGGTCAAAACTTCTGGTAGCACACCACTGGAAGTATGTTTGCCACACTCTGTGATGGATCAGGGCACAGGTCGGCTTATGTGCTCTGAGTGTAGTCTTGACCACCGAGCTAGAAAATATTTTGGACCTTAGCAGGCATGCCTCAAGAGCCACGCCGTCAAAGACAGATGGGCCAGGTCCGGATGTAGACCTGGACCTTGAGACAACAGGTCCAGATGTTGAGAAAGGAGGAGAGGATCATCTATGGAGAGGCTGTGAAGATCGGCGTACCAATGTCGTCTGGGGCAGGCCGGAGCCACCAGCAGAACAGTGCCTCCATCTTGCTTGAACTTCCAAAGGACTCGAGGAAGAAGGGAGACTGGAGGGAATAGGTACACCAGATGGAAGGTCCACTTCACCGACAAGGCGTCTACGAAGGCTGCTTCGGCGTCCCTTGTTCTGGACCCGTACACTGGCATCTTGCGATTGTGTCGGAAGGCCATGAGGTCCAACTCTGGCAGGCCCCACTTGTCCACTAGGAGTTGAAAGACCTCTGGGTGGAGAGACTATTCCCCTGGATGCACGTCGTGACGGCTGAGGAAGTCCGCTACCCAATTGAGATCTCCCGGAATGAACACTGCCGAAATTGCCGGTAGGTGACATTCGGTCCATGCGAGAATGCGAGACACTTCTGCCATTGCTGGCCAACTTCAAGTGCCTCCTTGGTGATTGTAGGCCACTGCTGTGGCATTGTCTGATTGCACTGAAGAATGTCCTGAGCCAGAGTGAGGGGTCTGTAGATGGCTCGGAGTTCCAATGCATTGTCAGGGTCAACTTGACCGATGTCCAACAGCCCTGGAAGGAGTGTTGACTGGTCACTGCGCCCCAGCCCCGGAGGCTTGAATTCCGTTAAAATAAAGGAATTCCCACTCCGGGATCCAAAAGGGGTGACCCTTGGCTAGGTTGGACATCTGTAACCACCAGGACAGGGACAGACTAACCTCTGGAGAGAGAATTATTGTCTGGGATCTGATCCGATGGGGTAACCCGTTCCATCTGGAGAGCATTAGGTGTTGCAGAGGTCTGGAATGGAACTGAGCATACTTCACCATGTCGAAGGTGGATACCATGGATCCCAATCTGCATTGCTGAGTGAACTGAGACTCGGCGACTGCGGAGTAATCTGCGCACTTGTTGTTGAAGTGTGGAGATCTTGTCCGTTGTCAGGAAGATTCTCTGAGCTTGAGAATCCAAAAGAGCCCCCAGATGGACCATCCTCTGTGAAGGGTTCAGGGAGGACTTTTTCCAGTTGATTAACCAGCCGTGTCTCTGAAGGAAGGCAATTGTTATCTGAAGATGGCATTGAAGAACCTCTGGGGAGCATGCTGTGAGCAAGAGGTCGTCCAGGTATGGTAGCAGCCTGACTCCTTGACAACGCAGGTGGGCTGCCATACTTTTGGTAAAGACCTGTTGGATTGTAGAAAGTCCGAAGGGCAGAGTCTGAAATTAGAAACTTTGCTGTAATACAGCAAACCGGAGATAACGCTGATGAGAGGGCGTTATAGGTACACGTAGGTTAGCGTCCTGAATATCCAGAGATGTACTAACTATGGAGCCGGGATATTCAGGTTAGCGTCCTGAATATCCCGGCTCCATAGCTAGTACAATAGAGGGCAGGGTTTCCATCCGAAATCTGGGCACCCTGATGAATTTGTTCAGGGATTTGAGGTTGAGGACAGGCAGATTTAGACCCATTTGGTTTCTGCACCAGAAACTAAAGAATAATAAACGTTCCCTGGCCGTCTTAGGAATGAGAGGGCACACCCGTGCTTCTTACACCGAAGCGTCTGTGGTGGTTTGATGCCAGCACTGGGCAAATTGAGGAAGTCTGCCTTCTAATCTGGGTTCCCCAGTGGCAGGCCTGCCCCGTCAGGCTGAAGGTTTGTCCTCCGATTTGGAAGCAGGACGTCGGGTGGCTAAGGTCTGCTTGGTCCTGGGCTAGTGGCTCTTGTGGAAGCCGATGGCTGAGGAAAGGACTGGCCCTTAGGCTTTCCATGGGGACGAAAGGACCTGAAGGACGTTGTCCGAGGCTTTACAGTAGTTGCTGAGGGCAGAAAAGCAGTTTTTGATGCTGCCAAAGTGGCTACAATCTTGTCTATATCTGGGCCAAACAGGATCTCACCAGTGTAAGGTAATGATTCTAAGGCCTTCTTAGAGTCTGAATCCGCCTTCCGTGACCGTAGTCAAAGAGTGCGGCGGGCACACACTGACTTAGCCGATGCTCTAGAGCAGGGATGGGGAACCTCAGGTCCGGGGGCCCCTGGAACCATTTGGTCTGGCCCTCTGAGCTTTTTTATGCTAGCCTCATCTGGCTAGCAGGGTGCCTAGAATGGCACCCTACAGCCAGAATCTATGCAGCAGTGCCATCTGGAGCACTCTTAGGATGCTTCAGACGGTCGCAGCGCTGCCCTTACAGCTCCCTGGAGCATCCTCAGGATGATCCAGGCATTGCTGTAATCACTGGCGATTGTGGCCTAGCACCCCATGTGGCTTTACACGGATGGGGCGTGGCCTGCCCGCGAATAATGTATATATCAAAATGGCCTTCGGCAGAAAAAAGGTTCCCCACCCCTGCTCTAGAGGCCAGGAAACTAGCATCCAAGGTTGCTTCTCTGATATATAGCTCACATAAGAGATGCAGCATCCTATAAGACATCTGATCCCTAGAGGCCTCTAGGGAGAGACTATTCTAGGGCATCTGCCCAGCTCTCAATTGTTTTCGCCACCCAGGCAATAGCCATGGTTGGACGAGCAATGGCTCCTGAAAGGGAATACACAGATTTAAGGCCAGTTAGGTCAGGTGTTTTTGGAGCTGAAACCTCTTACCAGGCATCTGCAAAGTTGCTGCCAAGTGTTCGGCTAGCTGATCAGAGAGAGGAAACTCTGTGGAAGCTACTTTTTGTTTAAATAGTGGGTGCTTTGATTTGGGGGTGGGCTCATCGTCTTCTATTTGGAGGATAGATCTTACAGCTCGCACCAAAGCAGGTCTATTAATTTTAGATTGATGCTCTCCTTCCCCTGAGGGAGATTCAGTATCAGAGATTGTCAGTGTCTTCTGCCTCAGATGATATCTCAGATTCTGAAAGTTGTGTAGATTGTGAAGACAACACAGTACGCTTGGTAGGTTTACTGTGTAGGAGCTTCTCACCTTGCAACATATTTTGAAGGCTATAGAGGAAGCTGCTAGACTCTTTACTGAAGTAGAGAGGACATCTATCCCCATAGAGGTACCGGTACTGCCTGTGCCTTTTGAGGCAACCCCATAGGGGGAATTACTACCGGGACTGTCAGGCAGTCTGCAATAGTAGCTAGCGCCTGAGTCAGGGATGCCCAAGGAGGCTCCAGTGCAAGGGCAGAAGATGTACCTGGTGTAATATAACACGTTGTACATAGTCCGTCCTGGACAACATCCTCCTCATTCAAGCTTGCTGCACAGGATTTGCATGAGAGCAATGTAGGTGCAGTCGCTTGCCTGCTAGTTTTTGCCTTTGTTAGACCTAGTCGCAGAGTATACACTAATATGCGACAGAATACACCAAATACAAATGGGTATGCAAATGCTATTATGCGACAAAATACATTAAATACAAATGGGTATGCAGACACTATTATGCAACAGTGTATACAAATGGGTATGCAGTATAGTGATCCTGCCTATGGTTAAATATGCTGCAGGAGAGCACAGCACAGGATATGGTAGTGAGTAGAGTGCAACCAAACAGTATGTGACAACCTTCACATTTATAAGTAAAAGTGAAGTATAGTAGATCCTGAATACACCGGTATGATAGGGTTATAGTGAGAGGAAAGGCATAGGCTGACAGATTAGAAAAATCACACAGACAGGCAGCGCTAGCAAAAGTTACAGACTATGCAGAAAAACACTAACCTCAAAAGGGCACTACATTCAACTACTTGGACATAATGTCTGGTAGGCTATAGCTCTACATGACCTGACTGCTGGGAGAGGTATGTAGGGGGACCGGACCCAGCATTTTCCAGAGAGCTGTGGCTGAGCCTGCAGAAAATGGCCGCCAGAGACCTCTGGGGGGGTGGGGTCCGAGGAGGAGAGAAGCTCAGTGTCCAGATCGCAGTTGAATGGCGCCTTGAGCTGGGGGAGGGGCTGCTGTAATAGGGAAATCTGACCTCCTAGCTGATTTTTGACCACAAGTTCGCTGGATTCCCGCACCATATGTACCCTGTTGGTCTAGTGGATCATGCGGTCGAGGCCGGTGTTCACACTCTGCACCTCCGGTCTGTCCCCTGAGAGCGGAGGTAAGACTGCTCAGCCGTGGGCTGCCGCAAGCGGTAACCCGCCCTGTCTGTCCCCTGCATCTGAGTTGCAGTCTGGGGTCCTCCGCTGGGCCGGCTAGCAAGGTCCCCGGGAGCCCCGCCGAAAGTACCAAGCAATGCTTTGGACTTGCGGCACCCGGAGGGGTGATGGAGTGGCAGCACAGACATCCTAAGGACAGTCTAATGCTGTGCACTCAGTAATAAAGATAAATAAAATTAGAAATCATTTAAATGCAGCTTTGGGCTGCATAAGGCAGCCACTGTAATAGGTGATCCGAGCTCCTGCCAGACACCAAGCAAACTGATTTGCCTCCGGGGGCGGGGTTTAGGGGGGAGGGACCATTGCATCCTGGCAGTTGAAAGCTTAACTGTTTGGTGTCCGGTCCTTATCCACCACCTACCCCCCATTGTATCCCTGTGGATCCCTATGGACTCTGAAGAAGAAATAGTTCTTTATACTGTGGATGTACTTCATATCCCAGCTGTCAGGATGCCGGTGCTCAGAATCTCGGCGCCGGCATCCCAACGGCAAGTATTGGGGTTAGGGGGAGGGTTAGGGTTAAGGTGCCCATCCACTAGAAGAGATGAAAACGACTGCACGATTACGACATTGTAATCGTGCAGTCGTTTGTCAGTCTGTGATGTGCCTGCACTGAACGAGCACTGAACCTGACGTTATCGTCAGGTTGTCCAGCATGTTTGCCCGATGATAGATGTCTAAACGACCAGCAGGAGCGTGCATCGCTGGTCGTTTTAGACATTTTTGCAAACTATTTGCAAATGACTTATAAACGATTGAACGATAACTATATTGTTCAATCGCTCAATGTAATGGTCTAGTGGATGGGCACCTTTTATGCTGTGGGTGAGGGAGGGTTAGGTTTAGGCTGTGGGGAGGTCAGGTTAGGATACTTACCTGCAGGCGTCGGTATATTGACCCTGTTGGGATGCCGGCGTCGGGATTCCGAGCACCGGCATCCCGTACCCAACCCCTTTATGCATCCCTAGATTTATATAAAGACATCCCTAAAATCATTTAATGTTTTTGCAAGGAATGGTATTGACCAGAGTGTGCATTACTTTTTATTACTTTAAGTAGAGCCAAACTGATTTTGGAGTATTATCCTACAGTGGCTCTCTATTTCCTACAGGACTGAAAAGGAAGTTCAATTTCCTGTATAATGGTCATGGATAGATCATGTGTGGCCTTTTCCAGTTTTACTTTCAAGTCTTTGTATCTTCTGAATTTATTTTTGAGTTATTAGTAAAGTGTTAGACATGAACCTGCGTCATGCAGAGACCAGGGGAAAAGGGATTAGTGTACTAAGCAACTGCTGATGTTATAACCTTCCGTTTTACTGCTCCCACTGCACCAAACCTGGAAGAACAAGACAAGGCATGGGCAGAACACTGCCAATATGGCATAAGAGGCGAGGTATACCACCACAACAAGGGAATTTGTACATATAATGGTGTTTTTAGTTTCTTGAAAACACAATGTGTTGCAGTTGATTGGTATTTTTTATTTTATTTTAACTTCCTTTTTACTTAAACAGTCACTGTCTTGTTATCATCTATGTTGAATTGAGTGTTTACAATTCAACATAGATGATAATTAAGAACGTAACTTTTGAAATATATAGGAAAGATTATCTGATATTTGGAATTTCTACAGGCACTGCACCAGAAAAAAACCTGTCCAATGGTGACTATAGTAGAAAATGACCAACTAGTGTAATACTGTTAGAATAGAAGATGTATTAAAAAACAACAAGCAAGTTGAATGATGGCTGTGTATTATGGTGCTGAGGGGTCTTGAGAATGGTCACACAGGTGTCCGAAATGTCGACTAGACTGAACCAAAAGTTTAAAGCTGTTTTCTGCTGCTATTGGATAAGTACCGCAATTAACCAGTATATGTTTACTATGTTTGTACAATAAATTGTTGGCTTTCATATTATTAAGGAGAGTGCTCATCTTCCCTATTGACTATTGTTATGTCCTATGCCTCACAGTGGAGTTTGTGACCCATATATAGAGCATCCTGGAAGTTGCAACTTTAAACCTGAGTGCATACATATACATACTGTATATATTCTGTACAGTGTTCATATTCATAGGTAGATAGTTAAGAATAAAGCAGCAGGATTATGTGATCTCCTAACACAAACTTTGAACTGCAGAACTAAGGTCAATATGTAGTGTTACAGGAAATCACTTAGATTTACAATTGCATAGAATGTCCTTACCTTAACAAAAGTGGGTAGGAGGTAAGTATATTAGATAATGATTTAAGCTTAGGGATAAAATGTGTTCACAAACCTGGGTCTTATAAGGAGCAGTTGTTTGTAACCACAAGGAAAGCTTGCTTTAGTACTTGCACATGGCAGGTAACAAGACAATTTTGGCTCAAGCAGCAGGGATTTATTCAGTGGCTTGCATATATGGCAAAACTAATGTGGAATTTATGGAGCATCAAGGAAATTAGCGCTACTGCGGTGTGTTCATGACAGGCACACATTCTTGTTAAAAGTTTTTAATGCAAGTGTACACATCTTGTTGTCATTTCATAGCAGAGGAGTGGATATAGCCAAGTCTATTTTCTGCAAAGCTTGGCTCTGCCATATGCATGATGGACTTTTAATGCTCTCAGGAAGAATGCTAATACATGGTGTCATTATGGGATAGATGGAGGAAGATGGATAATATCCCAATAATTGGGGCAGAACCCTGACTTGAGCCTGCCGTCAACTACTCAGTATTAAATATTTAAAATGTGTAATCCTTTAAGCATGTTGGGGGGAAAAATCAGATACATCTGTTTTTATTTTTATTTTTTCCTTATGTGAGGTTTCTAGGACTGCATCCAGTGCAGATTATGTTTAAAAGGGAAAAATCTTTCCAGCAATAACTACTGTAGGTTCTGCAGTTTTACTGTACAGCAGACTGAATAGCACACAAGCTGTTCTAGCATTTCAACTATCCTCAGTGTGGGCTGTATTTTTCATGGGCGTTGTAGTTGATAGCTGTTGCTGAAATATAACATTGCTTACACGTACATCTTATTACCATGAGTTATGTGCCTGGTTATTATACAGAGAGCCATTAAAACTAAGGCAATATGTAGATGGGGTGTGGTATAAAAGATCGACAAAAGTCGACCATGTGTAGGTCGACACCAAATGGTCGACAGGCAATAGGTCAACAGGTACAAAAGGTTGACATTGCAAAAGGTTGATAGGTACAAATGGTTGACACCCTTTTTTATTTTAAGCCTTACCCTCCCCCAAGTGCCTGAACCTAACCGTAGCTTAACCCTCTCCCTAATGCCTAACTATCCCCCAAATGCTTAACTCTAATCCTAAAAATGTTGAAAAAAAAAAACCATGTGTTGACAATTTGAACCTGTCGACCTGTTGACTTTTTGTCAGTCTACCTTTTGTACCTGTCGACCTATTGCCTGTCAACCATTTAGTGTCAACCTATACAGTACATTATATGTTCACTATTCATCCAGATACCATGTAGATATAAACCCTTTTGTTGGAACTGCAAGTTCCCTGGCCCAACTTCCTCTGGTGTTACAGTTGAAGAAGGCTAGTCCAGATGCGAGTTTGGCATATCTGTAAATATTATTAATAATAGTAGCAAATAACAAAAAAGTTCCAACTTGTTCTAGTTTGCTGTACAGGGAAACTACTTGTGACCAGATGACCTTGCACTGCCAGGTGATCGCAGATTTCTGTCACTAATAGAATAGAGGTTGGTCACTTTTCCCTGATTAACCGGAGTGGGCTTACTTCACCACTCCTAGGGATTCCCTTTCACTATCAGTAACTGCCTGTTACGGACTACTCACACTGCATAGTGGGCAGGTAACTCTCTGACACTACAAGGCTCCTACACCGGCACTTGGAACTGCTTGTTCCATACGGGCTCTTACCACTGGCACCTGTAACTGCCTACTTCTGGGTGTGTGTGGGCACACTCATGCAACACCTGGGTAGTGTTGGCTAATTCCCACTGGTATTTCGCTATGGACCAGTCTGCATTGAGTAGCTGGCAAAAGGTTTCAGCTTGGAGACACTGGGCTCAATCTAGATCACCAGAGAAAGGAATAGGATTCTCTTTGTGATGCATGGGACATTTACATACACTCAAGTTTGTGAACTGTTTCTGTATCACTATTTTTTTTTTGCTGGTGTCCAAGCCTTAAATATTATGGTTGGTATCCAATTAGCCCCGAACATTATTCAGGCTCTAATGGATCCCCCGGGGCTATACATTTAGCCCCGAAAGCTGTTGCTTATCATGGATTGTGTTTCGCCTGTCTCAGGCATGCGAACCAAAGTCCCCGAAAACAGACTCATTTTCACTTCTGAGATCGCAAAAACACACAGGTTTCATGGACTCTGTGTGTATTCTCACAAAAAAAAGGGCTCTAATCGGATAGACCATCAGGCAAAAATCGTGTTGTGAAATTTCTTCTGTTATATATTTTCTACCAATGACGTATTTAAGACGTGGACACCAGAAAAAAAGAATAGTGGTATTGAAACAGTTTACATACTTGAATGTATGTACTGTAAATTTCCTGTGTGTCACACACAGAATCATTCAATAGTGTTTTTGTGCTATTCTGGTGGTCACAGGATGCAAGCAGATAGAGGCGTCTTGTAGCAAGTAGATCTTTATTACTCAGCCTTTAAAAAGACAATTACTTCACAGAATACAGTTATTCTTCAGAAGTACAGTCCTCTCTGAACGTCGGAGGATACACTCATGACAGAGCCAAATCAGCTAGTACACAATCAGAGGGCTGTTTCTCAAAATGTAAATATAACTCACATGACAATTGCATTCTGATTTGCAACATAAACTGTCTCTTTCCTTAACACCATTGTCCAAGGACGCAGCATCGGAACATCTGCGTCATCCTCTGTCGGTTTGAGTGACTGAGGCAAACGCAGTTGCTCAAAAGAGGCCAGGAAATCTGTCAGCCGATGGACATCCTGGCCTCTTCCCTCCCCCCAATGACTGTCAATTACTGACAGTCTGCTGCCACTCTGCGTGCAAACACGCAGGACCTGTACTGCATATGAACAGTACGGGTCTTGCAGCAGTGGACCGGCATGATCGGAGCTGTGCACTAACCGTCGGGTTAGCGCACATCTCTGAATTAGCCCTTTAATGCCCTTGTTTATGAGTTTTACCAAGAATAATGCACCAGTGGCGTAACTAGGGTATTTGGAGCCCAGGGCAAGATGAAAAATGACCCCCCCCCCCCCCCCCCAACCGCCACCACCACTATGTGTATGCACTGGAACAGTGGGCGTGGCCGTATGCCACAATGGGCGTGACCTGAAAAATGACGGCGTTTCAACATGACGCACCACCGTTTCTCGTCACTCTGGGATCATTCCATTCCATTTGTACCTTAATGCCCCCAGTAGTAGTGCACATCTTGCAATGCCCAATATAGTAGTGCCGATTATGCAATGTCCCCAGTAGCAGTGCCCCATGTAGTAGTGCCCTTTATACAGTGCCCCATGTAGTGCACCTTAATATAGTGCCACTTACGCAGTGCTCCCAGTGGTGGTCCCCCCTTATGCAGTGCCCCCAGTGGTGGTTCCCCTTATGCAGTGCCCCCAGTACTGCCCCTTATACAGTGCCTCCAGTAGTGGCCCCCTCTATGCAGTGCCCCTTATACAGTGCCCCCAGTAGTGGTCCTCATTATGTAGTGCCCCTTACATATACACCAAGAACAACATAAAACAATACTTACCTGAATCCTCGCTCCTGTGCCCGCCGCTGTCCGCTCCTCCGTCCCCCTGGTCCGTTCGACACTATGGGAGAGATGTCTCTCCCTTCAGCCACTGCAGGAGCTGGCCGTGGATACGAGTGTACTACCCGGCAGCAGTGTTTTTGTTCTACTGTGTAGTGCAGACCGCACTATACTAACTGAAACGGACCTGGACCGCGGCTGGCGGCGCCCTCGCACCACTGGTCCGCTGGCACCCAGGACATGAGCTCCGGCTGACACCCCCCCCCCCCCCCCAGTTACGCCACAGTAGTGCACTTATATGGACTTGTAATGGCAACATCATGTTGTCATCCTTGAGCTAGATATTTCTAAATTGAAAATACTCCGTCTTTAGACTTGGTGTACGGTATTATTATTGCTTTTAGCCTAGACAAATGTATGCTTGTGCACCTGAATGATGCAAATTATGTTTTTAACCAGTTGACCAAATCTCTACCAATAAATGAAAACTTTTCCTCCATCTTGATACTGTTTTACCTCATAGCTGTCTGTCATATTAAGGTATTTGTTCTTAGAGGTTACAAAGCACACTCGTTTTATACACAACTTGCTTTAATCCTTATGTCAACCACTTTTCCTGTAAGCTGCCTAAAATATCCCCAGTGGCACCTGCTTTTCCTGTGTGCATTGTGTAAGGATCTTACCTCTCAGTAGACTTGAAGGTATAACAACCTGTTCTAGCACAATTGTTTTCTTTGCTTAAAGCTTTTTAGCACATGTATTCTTACAAACCCCACGCACATAATCTTCACACTGGAAACTTTTCATTTTGATTTGGTTTTCCATCTGCAAATGCAATTAGTACTTTAAAAATGGTTAAACTGATGATGTTCTGCTCTGGAAATCAATGCGATATCAGTGGTTCATCTATATGTGGAGCCTAATTTGTATAAGAATATTACATGATGCGTTATGCAGTGGTGTAACAACATTAAACTGGCATTGGCTCCTCTCACATTTTGTGTAATTCCTCAAATTGCATAGTAACATATGGTTGCATCAAGCACATTTGAATATAGGTATGAGGTGGTAACAGCATTAGTAATATGACAAATTATAAATGTTTTCAGAGTGTCTGCTTGTACCTTACAGACTACAAAACAAAATCTTTGAAAATGGCTTTTCCTTTTATCACATTTCGTTATGTGATCAGCCATTTTCATTAAACACTTGTCCATTTTGTCTACTGTAAAACGTCTGCTGTTTTGCAGCCTCTATCCTTGGTGACCGTATAGCCTCTAATTATAGTGACCCTCTGCCCCTAGTGGGGATAAAGAAATTCTAAACTGTTTAATCCCATTAAGAGATAACCCTTAGTCATGCTGTTAAGGCCTGCACTCTGCACCAAAGTGTGCATATACTTGACACTGAAGAATCTGCATGTGAACCTTGGGCAAAGATATATTTATTGCATATTCTTTTGTAGTGTCCATAGGAATGACATTGTCTTAATAGCAGTGGTAAAGTAATTGTTGAAAACTTTACACTTTATTTCTTTTTAAGTATCAAAAATAAAGACATTAACTCAACTGCTTATATCTCTTCAGCATTAAAGCCTTAATTTATGAAAGTATAAAGCCATCATACTGTTCAGATTTGATACTGTGCTTAACTTTTTGAGTCATAATTGTCATTTTCATAGAATTAACACAATGGTGGGGTCATGTCCCCAGCCTTATCAGAGGAGTGGCCTGGTAGTATTATTCATTATATTTTATTTGGTGCCAATAAGTGTCCATAGCTATGTACAGTGAAAGCTACTGTGGTAGAAACAATTGGTACAATATAAAAAGGTAGAAAAGAGGAAGGAGGGGTGGATCAAAACATGAGTACGGGATGCAGTTTATAGACCAGCGAACTAAATGTCGCTGGTCTATATCTCGACAGGAGAAGCCCAACGGGGGATTTATAATCCTGACGCCGGAACGCCGAAGGACGACAGCTTGAACAAGGTAAATCCGGGGTGTCCTTAGCGTTAGCCTTGGAGGGGAGGGTTAGGTTTCTTATTGGAAGATCTTCAGATTTATGGGGACCTATCAACGGTTGCACTAGCTCTTCGCAGATCCTTCATCCCGGTAACTAACATTTCCTATCGCTGGGGATTCCCGACTATGCTATTGATTAGACTAAATGGTTATACGACAGTGGTCTCCACTAAGGCTTCTGGTGTCCTGGAAATTGGCGGATATTTCCTCTAAGATACCTGGTAGTCCCTGACTAACTCAGGAATGGTCCACTGTGGGCTGTTCTTAGCGTGATTTGCCATACTACAGTACATGCTAGATATTTACTGACTCCCCTCATGGCCGTGCTTTTTGTATCTTCACAAAGATAACTTGTCTACTACCGGTAAACTTCCTGTTTTTTCGTTTCCATTCTAATTGCTATTCTCAATGTTTATTAGAGAGTTTCTTAATGGATAATTGTATTTTTACGGTCAGTTCTGGGGAATTCGGTGACTATCCTTGGTATATGTCGGTTTATGCTATGTTTCGCATTTTATATATATCTCACTTTTTTAAATATATTGGCTATACATGATGCTCACATATTTTGTTTTTTTAAGGAGTTTACCTGTTTGAATTATTGCATTGACACCGCGAAATGGGCGTCGAGCACGTGACTACTCTTTTCATAATTATAATATTAATGGAGTGATTTCAATGCCTCCACTTACCCCTTTGCTACCTTTTGGAGGTGGCCACTTGTAGCACCGCTCTGGGACTAATTTTTTTTTTCTCTCCATCCTTTGCTATACTTTTCCTTTCCCTTTACTTGTTCCCACCCTTATCTCTTTTTTTTTCTTGGTAGTTCAATTGCATGTATGTACTATTCTCTATAGTATATTTTTCCTTTCAGTCAACACACATGGATTATCTGTAATTTTAAGATGCCTGAATACTCTAATCTCTCATGCCTTTCTTTGAACCCAAATGGTTAATGTTTTATCTTTAAATGTGAAGGGCTTAAATTCCCCTAACAAAAGGAGATTAGCCTTACGCTATTTTTCTAAAGCTAATGCGCATATTATTTTTTTTGCAGGAGACGAACTTTCTCCGATCCTCTCTTCCCCCATTCCCCCCAATCTTTTGTTGGCAAATTCCCACAATGTCATATGTCAAACGGTCCCTGTAAAAAAGCTGATGTTGCTATACTTTTGTCCACCTCATGTCAGTTCACCTTAGATAGGCAGGTGATGGACCAGGAAGGACGGTACCTCATTCTTGTTGGTGAACTGGAGAATACACCTGTGACCTTAGCTATGGTAAATGCCCCGAACTCGAAACTGTTTGCCTTCACCAGGCGATTCTGCAATGCCCTTCTTTCTTGCTTTAAAGGATTATTTCTCATTTTGGGGGACTTTAATATGGTCCGTGACCCCAATATAGACAAATCTGCGCCCACTCATTTATCAGTCCCGCCCTTTACATGACCACTCTCAAGCATTTAGACGTATTTTACTGGAGTATGACTTATATGATATTCTATCCTGCCATTGATGTGGTCTGACCACTCTGCCCTTAGCTTGCATTCTTAACTCCCAGAGAACACCTCCTAGCCCCTGGCGTTTGGGTGATTATTTACTTTTAGACCAGGAAACGAAACAATCTATCTCTCAGTCCCTATCTATGTTTCTCGAGACCAATTTAGTGGAGGATACGTTGGTGTTAACCTTTTAGTGTGCGCTAAAAGCCATTGTCCGGGGAACAGCTATCAAGACTGCAGCCCGACTTCGCAAGCAGGCTATGCAACATCAGATGGAGTTGGAATTACAACTCGCTGATCTAGAAGCTAGACATAAAGCATCCCTGTCTAATAATAAACTTTACCGCGCCCTTCTTAAAGTAAGAGAAGAATGGAATATCTTGGCTCTGAAAGGAGTACATAGGACCCTTTACAAACTACAACAGCTAGGAAATTTAGAGGAAAAGTAGCTAAAGAAGGCATTATGATAATCACTAATTCAAGTGGTATTAAAATATCGGACCCGATGGAGATTGCCAATGCATTTGCCAAATTCTATTCCCATCTCTATAATCTAACTAATGATTCCTCAGTTCCCCAGCCAACAGTGGATAGTATAGATAATTTTATGCGTAGCATTCACTTGCCTTCTTTGGACACGGATGCTTTACAATCCATTTATCGTCCATGGTCGGTCGAGGAAATAGTAGCAGTCATTGGCTCTCTTCCTGCAGACAAGACTTCGTGCCCCAATTGGGTCTGCTTGGTGCGGCTGGGAAGCTGTATGAGGGTTTGCTGAACAGATGGCAGCACGGGGGCTGCTTTGTGCGACTGGGAAGCCGTATGGAAGAAGTATCACAAAGGAAAAACTGTGACTATGCAGCCAAGCCGAGGAACTCACAGATACTCTATAGTCTGCACAGCTGCACTAGTCCAGTGAGTACAAATACTTAGGTTTGCACTGTGGATAACACATCACTTCCTGAGGCGTGCTGATCGCCTAGCAACAGGAAGAACTGAACTAACCCCGTCCTGTCTGGGCAACCTGTCAGAAGGATTCAAGTCATGACCGCAACTTGTAACACTATCGCCCTATAGCATTACTCAACACTGATGTGAAAATTTATGCTAAACTCATCACCAATAGACTTAACCCTCTTTTTCCCTCCCTAATACATCGGGATCAGGTGGGTTTTGTGCAGGGGAGACAGTCCCCTGATAATACCAGGAGAATTATAGATAGTGTTGATGCCTTCTCTGCTTCGGACGATCCTCTTTTTTGTTTTTGTCATTGGACGTGGAGAAGGCATTTGATAGACTTCATTGGGGATACCTTTATGCTGTTTTCCGTAAGTTTGGGATCAATGGTAGAGCATTGACCTTTATATCTGCTCTATATTCTAATCCATCAGCTAGAGTCTTTGTAAATGGACTCCTTTCCCCCACATTTCAGATAACTAATGGTACTCATCAAGGCTGCCCCCTCTCCCCCCTGGTATTTTCCTTAGCGATTGAGCCTCTAGCTGAAACTATTAGATCTAGAACCTCTACACAAGGTCCTGTACTGTACGGGTTAGTCCATAAATTCTGTCTGTTTTTGTGGACGATGTCTTCCTATCCCTCGCCGACCCTCTTTCCTCTCTCCTTCGTTCACATGCGGTTTTAGAGGAGTACTCTAAGGTATCTTACTATAAATTGAATTGTTCTAAAACTGAAGCCCTTCCCATCAACTCCCCCCCAGAACTTTTGTATTCCCTTCAAACTAAGGCCCTGATTCAGACCCACTCGCAAGCAGCTGTCCGCTCGCAAGTGGGTCGATGGTGTGCACTGCGCATGCGCACGATGGAGGGAGCTCCGTCGTGCGCATGCGCCAGACGCGACGAGCGAAGGACTTTCCTTCGCTCGTTGTGTCTGATCAAAGGGGGCGTGCTGTCGATGTTGATTGAAACCCTATTTGACTACTCATTCTATGGTGATACAGGCTTCCCGTAAAGCATGATTTATCTGAGCTTTCACTGACAGGCTTAGGGCGACTGATCCCTGACCTGTCCTTCACTCTTGGATAGTTCGGGGAATATCCTCTCTGAGGTCACATTGGAAGGCTCTTTGGTTTCATATTCTCAACTCCAGACACAGTATTCCGTGTCACATAGAGATTTTTACAAATTTCTTCAGTTACGACATTGGTTGTTTAGTATCACACAAAATCCTCACAAGGTCTCTATACTACCCCGCTACATACGGGAAAAACTTTTTAAAGCTGGTAGTAAAGGCATCATAACATGGTGGTTCTCCCTGTTGATACCCAGACACCTGTAATATTTTCTTATTTACAAAGTGGGAGGCTGACCTCTCTTGTTCTTTCTCCAATGATGATTGGCGTGGTGTGTTCCAGACTTGCTTTCACTTATCTAAGTGTATATCTCACAGTGAATATTTTTATAAACTCATTTACCTCTGGCCCTTTTACACACTATACAACCCTCAAATTCTAATCTCTGTTGGCAAAATTGTGGCCATGTAGGGTCCCTTATCCATATCTTCTGGTCCTGTCCCATGATTTTCACTCTATGGAAGTTTTGTATTTGCTCTTATCTCGACCATTATCCATACTCTCCATTAACCCGTGCCCGGTTATGGCTATGTTTCATGTATCTCGTGGAGCTATTACCCCTAATGATAGTTATGTAATGGGACATATTCTTATTTCCACCAAACTCTTACTAGCCCGCCACTGGCGTACACTGTATGTACGCACCATAAATGCTCTTGAATTGAATGTTCAATCCTATTATCAGTTTGAAGTGGCTGGAGTTCCATATTCATCCTCTGCTTCCAATCCCCATATCCGTTGGTTTGGTTGGAGTGAGTATTGGACATCCAAAAGCTTATGAAGGTCCTTTTCTTTTGTTTTCCTCCTTAAAATGAACTTTGTTCTGTCTCTTTGCCCTTATTAGAATATCTCTTTTATCTCCAGATGTTTATACTGCTATTATTCTATAGGTACGTTAATTTGTTTTCTTCCAACAGGGTAGATTCATATATACATGTGTTTGTTAAACCTGGTGAATACCAAATTTGGAGTTTGTTTTACTCTGTAATGTATACAGAAGATTTATTTGATATTTTTTTGTGTGTACCCCCATACTCTAATCCCCTTCCCCTTCTTTATTCTGTATCATTACTTTTTTTTTCCCTTCCATCTTAAAAAAAAATAAAATAATAATAATTATATTAAGATAAAAGAAAAAAATCTAATGCTGACATGGTTACAATGCTTTAAATCACTTAATTACTGTGTTTGACATTCCGCTGTCTATAGTAACTATGTTCTCAAGTCATACTTTGAATGCTGCAGGCAACTGGTGCAGATAAAGGCAGATAAATGCAAGGGATACTGTGTCACTGTCCTTAGATGATATTAGTAAGAGCTTATTTTTTTATTAAAAGCAAAATCAAAATACTGTACTTAATGAAATACGTCATTGTCTTTCAATCTGTTCAAGAATGCCTATTAAGTGAATAAGGTAGTCTACACTCTTTAGTTCAATTTGATTGTGCTCTAGAACACAGCCGGTTGTATTCCTTAACCTTACTAGAAACTCAATGATTCTTCGAGATGGCGAAACCGGGAAAACAATGTGGCAAGGAGCGGAGGATCTGTCCTTTCCAGGTGTTGAACATGAAGGTAACTACCTACGTGTAGGACATGTGTTTGTGTGTTTTTATCGCATTTAATACCAGCTTGCTCCATTCCAGTATGATTATTGATGGTAACAAACACAATGGGGGCTTTTATGATGAGCAAAAAGACTGCATGTCCTTCTAGAGTTGTGTTATTGGAAAACTATTATTATTGTCCATATTATCTTGGTCCCTGGCAAATAACTGTACACCCCTCAGGAAATAACAGTCATGCCTCCCAAGTTTGCCCAGTCATTTCCCCTTCTGCGCCTAAATATAATTTGCCATTATGTTTTGTGTACTAGCAAGAGAACAAAAAAGTTAGGTAATAGACTCAGATTTTGCAAAACCAGCAGGATTTAATCGAGATTGCCACTTTAAATTTAGCGGCAATCAGTTGGTTCAGCCTTACAACTGATTGCCGTTTAAATTTAGCATCAATCTCGCTGAAATCTTACTTGTTTCAGAAAATTGGAACATGTTATATAACCCTGTAAATTTCTTTACTGATTATGGTTGTGAGCAGTCCTAGTCCCCCAATAGCCCATCCAAATTTTGTGCGTGCATGAAAACCTATCTTTTCACAAACTCAATTATAGTAGGTAGATCTTCAATTCATCATACATATGCTGTACCTGTTGTAAATGTGTCTTCTCGATAAACAGGAAGTTCTGAAAACAGAGTACGCCAGATAGTGGTAGTTTTAGAACCATGTTACACCTATAATAATAGGTATAATCTAATAGCAGCTGCTTTGGTCTCAGCAAGAACCCGAGGGTACATAATCAGTAAAACCTCATTGAAGTAAGTAGGACTATTTTAAAATGAATTGGTTGTATCTTAGTTGGTAAAAGATCATGTCTGTTGCATTAACACAAACTAGCATACTGCATGATCGGAAGAAAATAAATTAATGTTTACTTAAATTCTCTCCCCAACCCTCACTATTTAGATTAACAGACATTGGGCCTGATTCAGCAGTGCACGCAAGTACATTCGATTATCGGGAATCTGCGCATGCCTGAATGTCTCTGCCTGATTGATTTAATGGGTGGGGGCAGCCAGCACTCACAGAAATGGGGGCCTGTCCTCCCTGTTTTCCAGGAATGGCCAGCCCAGGATCTGCGTTGATCCACGCAGTGTCCTGGGATCGCAAGCCGGCCAGTCTGAGTAAGCTGAGGCTTACTCAGCTGACCGGAGGCCCGGCTCCGTTCACCATCGCGACCACAGATTATCGCTATGGTGATCCCAGCCTGCGACCTCCGTCGCAGTGCTGGGATCGCAAATGCAGCAGGGGGTGTCATACACCACCTGCTGCATTTGCATAATAGCAAAGATCGCAATTGCAAAGCTGCCTGCGTGCATACATCATATATCTATAGCCTGCGTGCAGCTTTGCAATTGCGATCCTTGCTGTATAAGGCCCATTACCCGCATACCAATTATGTAATGTTATTCTTACGTATTTTATTCTTGGGGTTGTGATCTAGCACATTTCTCTGCAAGTAGTTTCTTTATTGGTGCGGACAGAAAACATCCAGATATGTAGGTGTTGTCCTTTCTTGGAGAATATATTATTTACACTTTTACTTTTTATACTTTTTTTTTTTTTTTCTACAGCCCGTGTACCCAAGAAAATCTTGAAATGTAAATCTGTGTCCAGAGAAATAAACTTTGCGTCTGAAGAAGAGATGGAGAATTTCAGACTAGAACAGAAGGTTTACTTTAAAGGGCAGTGTCTAGAAGGTAACATGGCTGAAAATGTAATCCACGTTATTCTAAGGGACAACTGTCTTTCTCAGGTGTTATATGATCAGCTAGAGGGGAAGCTTTGTTGGTTTTCATATTATCTAGTCCATATGGATATTTGTGGGGTTTGTTTCCCTCCCTAACAAGTTGGAAGGTCTATAATGGCAGGATGTTACCGACCTTACTTCTGTCAGTGCTAACACAAAGCAGCTAATGTCTGTGCTGTGTTCTTTAGCCACAGGGGGAGCCTGTAAGAGGTAGTAGGCAATGAGCAAGTTCTGTAGTGCACATTTGGCTTCCTATGAGTGGTAGGGAATTGTTATGCTGGCAGGGAGCTGTGTAGGTGGGTAATGAGGTGTATATGCTATGAATGTTTAATAAAGAGTTAGAGGGATAGGAGGGTGTCCTATAGAAATTACTCATATTGAAGCAGGTCGACCCTAAGGCATGCCCAACCGAATAGAAGAAGTACCTGATCTGCAGGTACTGGTAGACGTGCCCACTGGGACAGTCTGTGAACTGATAGAAGTCCCTCCTTCCCTTCCACCTCAGGTGGTGATTAAAAAGCCTGCTCTGGACCATGTGGAAGACATGTAGAGAGAGAGGCCTGGAGGGAATGCTGGATGGAGAAGAAAAGAGTGAGGACATCAGGTTGACAGATTAAAGGATGTGTTTGGTTTGCAGATGATCTGTGTGTGGATGGGAGAAACAAAAGGCAACAAACAGGAAAACCACCAGCAGATTCCATGTCCACCCGAAAGTGCTTTGTCGCGTGACGCCACTGTGCACCCACTTTTAGTCTAGTAAAATCGTAGTATTTACGATTGTTAGGGATGCCCAAACCACCTAGTTTGGAGAATGCAGATATTAATCGGCGGCTTTTTGTCAGAAGAGATAAATTGCTTCACCAATTTTTGGATGGAGGGGAAGACAGAGGGAAGGACTCATATGGGAAGTGTTGAGAAAAGATACAGTAGATGAGGGAGGAAATCCATTTTAATCGAAGTAGGAGACCAATCCAAAAGATAGACTCTTCCAGAACGCCGCTCAGACTTGAAACATAGGAGAGGAGGATAGTTAGCCTAGTATAAACCATCAACCTATTTGGGGCGCTTAATCCCAAGGTATTTAATTTGAGAACTACGTCAATTGAAAGGGAAATTCAGTTCTAGCAAATATTTAAACTTGGCAGGTATTTTAGTAGCATGGTGAGTAGTCAATTTCTCTGACAGCTGTTACACATTTTATTCCTATCCTCACGCGATGTACACCACATTTTATCTTCCTTGACTCCTGACTACTACAGGTTCCAGTGCCTCAGTTTACCCATTCACTTGGACCGATCACTTTTAATTGTGGGTGACCTACAAAAAGATACATACAGTGCATCCGGAAAGTATTCACAACGCCTCACTGGAATAAATTAATTTTTGTCCTCAAAATTCGACACACACAATACCCCATAATGACAACGTGTATAAAGTTTTTTTGCGATTTTTTTTTGCAAATTTAATATAAAAAAAAACTAGGAAATCACATGTACATAAGTATTCACAACCTTTACTCAATACTTTGTTGATGCACCTTTGGCAGCAAATACAGCCTCAAGTCTTTTTGAATATTATGCCTCAAGCTTGGCACACCTATCTGGGCAGTTTCGCCCATTCCTCTTTGCAGCACCTCTCAAGCTCCATCAGATTGGATGGGAAGCGTCGGTGCACAGCCATTTTCAGATCTCTCCAGAGATGTTCAATCGGATTCAAGTCTGGGCTCTGGCTGGGCCACTCAAGGACATTCACAGAGTTGTCCTGAAGCCACTCCTTTGATATCTTGCCTGTGTGCTTAGGGTTGTTGTCCTGCTGAAAGATGAACCGTCGCCCCAGTCTGAGGTCAAGAGTGCTCTGGAGCAGGTTTTCATCAAGGATGTCTCTGTACATTGCTGCATTCATCTTTCCCTCTATCCTGACTAGTCTCCCAGTTCCTGTCACTGAAAAACATTGCGCGAGATACCAAGGGGACCAAGTATCATGAAATCTGGCAACCATATTGCTTTGTAGGCTGGTAATATATTCTATAGAAGCTATAAAGTTACTTTTTTGCCACCAAAGCAGCTCCCGAGGGTGGGAGATGGCATTTCCAATGTTTAGCAATAACTGATCTAGCAGCAGCATTGCAAATGTGGTTAATTAGTTTGTCTTGAGATTTAAGCAACCCTGGGATCGGAGCATGTAACAAAGCTACAACAGGTTCAAGAACAATACCGGGGCCAAGAGCTCTAGTTATCAAACTACGGACTATGTTCCAAAAGGAGTGAATGGATAGGCATCCACCAAATGTGGTAAAAGGTCCCTTCTTCCCCACAGAGTCTCCAACATTGGTTTGATGTCGCTGGAAACATGGCACGAAGTCTGGTGGGAACCAGATACTACTGGGTGTATACTTATAAGAGGTTTCTTTGATTGCCAGGCAAACAGAAGCTTTATCTATACGTATTCTTATCTCCCAAAGGTCGTCCTCTAAAGACCTAGAGAGATCTAGTTCCCATGCTAATTCATGGGGTTTGCGTGAAGGGTATGCAGTCGGGAAGCCGGCGGATGTAATCCTGACAGCCGGCTTCCCGACTGCTTTATCCCAGCGAGGGTTAAATGACAGGCATCTAAATCTAGACACCTGTCATTTTACAGATGCCGGGAGACCGGCGCCCGGCATCCCAATCGAAGTGATGCCGGGCACCGTGTGGGGGGGGGTGACGGAGGGTTAGGTTTACGGCTCCCGGGGAGGACTTAGGGTTAGGCATCCTCCCGGGAGGTTACCTCGGGACGATCAGGATTTTCAGCCATGTCGGCCAGCCTCCCGGCGGTAATTCGTAAAGATTTGGCGTGAAGGAGGGTTAGGGACAATATCTGAGTTATAAATCATTGAAATGTTTCCCTTCCAATTTTAATATAAACACATACTTTCAAATTGGGTAGGCAAATGTAAAGGAGAGGTTTTAAGTTGGGAAATTAAGAAAACTATTTATTTGAGTGTATTGATCTTGACACGAGGACGGAACGCCATGGCTTTCCTGAAGTTCTCTAAATGAAGAGGGGGAAGAATTCCCTTTTGATGTGAAGAAGTCGATTTTATTCCACGCTTGCACCACAGTGCAGTCATTGAACTATCACAACCTGGAGGAAAATCGGGTTGATCTCACATTGGGGATAGGGGTGACAGATATGATGATAGGTTTTAAGTAGTACATGCTTTGTCCCACAAATTGAAAGTAAAATTGACAGTGAGAATCGAATAGGCAGAGGCTTGTTTACGCCTCCTGGGGAACCAAGCCAAGCAGTCAAGTGAATTGCCTTGAAATAATGAATTTTCAATGCCCCCATGTTTTCACCCCAGGAGGTGAATGCCAAGAAATTATATGGTTAAGTTGACCTGCTATAGAGTATGATTGAAAGATGGGGAGACCAAGGCCACCTGAAGTCGCACTATTACCTAGAATCGTACGTTTGACCCTGGGTTTTTATACTTGCCCAGATAAACTTGTGACAATGCTTTCGTAAAGGAGCAAGAATGGTGCGTGAAATTGTCACGGGCAAGAAAATTCATTTTGAGAATATTTATCCACGAAATGTACACGTGACTCCATCTAACCAAATCTTGTGTAAGTGTGTTTTCTGATATTATTAATTTATTTATTTATATGGCGGCACAAGCGACTTACAACAAATAAGTAACCAGTGACTTACAATACAATACAAAGCAGGACATGGACATGTATAATAAACATTGCTATATTAGTGACCTTTACGCCCACATAAGCAGCCGAGTCCTAGTGGGGAGTAAGAGAGAAATTAAAGTAAAGTAGGGAGAAGCACAAGAGGGTAGAGAGCCCTGCTCGAAAGAGCTTACATTCTTTAAGGGAGGGGCAGACAAACCGGAGTGACACAGATGGGGTAGGCGGGGAGGAAGAAAGATGTAGCAGCAAGTTAGGATGAGAGCTGGAAGGCTTTAAGAGATCTAGTTGGCACGATAAAGAACAGAGTAGGATTTGGAAATAATTTAGAAGTTAATAATGAAGAAGTATGGGAGTGGATGTTAAACGCCAGGGCCTCAGATTTGGAATGGTTTACCTTTATGACAGGGAGCCATATAATAAAAGTTCATTATGTAAATTGGGTAGGGATATTAAACGGTTAGATAGTGTCCGCAAACAAAGATAATTTATATTGTTTATGTCCCACATTGATCCCTCCAATATTTATTTTGGATCTAATACGGGCTGCCGGGGGTACTATGCATAAAGCAAAAATTAGAGGTGATAATGGACAGCCATGATGGGTGCCGTTATTTGAGTTAAAATGGGGGGGAGCAAAGACCATTTGTCATAACCATAGATGAAGGGCAGGGAGTAGAAAGCTTTGATAGCCGTAGCAAAATGACCTTGAAAACCAAAAGAAGACCGTGTAGAAAATGAGAAGGGCCAAGAGATGCGATTAAAAGCCATCTGCGCCTAATGCAAGAACATCTGAGGGTGTATTAGAGGCATTAATGTGATTAATCAAATTGATGGTAGGCCTAGTGTTATCTGAGGCTTGTCGATTTTAGGATAAATACCACCTAGTCAGGGTCAACCAACGAGGCCAAAACTGTTTAGCCGGGTGGCCAAGATCTTGGGAAAAGGCTTAACGTCCATATACAGCAGGGAGATGGGCCTATAATTGGCACAAAGGGAGGAGTCTTTACCAGGTTACGGATAACAATGATACGGGAAGTCGTGGATTCTGGGTGAAATGGCGCGCCATGCATAATTTTGTTAAACGGGTGGACCATGTGCGAAATAGGTTGTGTAGCAAAAGTTTTGTAGTATACCATTGGGTAACCGTCCAGACCCGACGCTTTAGAGGGTTTCTGGGATTTTAGCGTTGCCTCCAATTCCTCTGGTGAGATATCAGCATTCAAGAAAGTACGAGAGGCCTCATCAAGCCTAGGCAGTTCACAATAGTCAAGATACTGTTGGGTACCACAAGCAGGGGCTAAGGGATCATTAAGGGAACCCAAGTTGTATAATGCTTTGTAGAAGTTGGAAAAAATATGAGTTATTTTAGGATTATAATTTGATGGCCAGGGGAATCCTTAATTGAGTAAATGGCTTGTGATGCCCGTTTGGCGCAGTTTGTTTGCTAAAAGGGTATGAGCTTTATTGCTTTTATCATAAAACAGTTGGCTAGCCCAACGTAGTGAACTTTCAACCATTTCAGCCAAAAGATATTGTAACCCAGCTCTCGCTTTGTAGAGGCATGTAAAAACCTTCTTGTATTGGGTACGTTTGTGTTCTCTATCCAGGTCTGCAATAAGAAGGGCCAATAAATCCGCACGTTGTTCCTGCTCTCTTTTCCGTCATGACGCATACTGAATTATAGTTCCCTGAATGACTGCTTTATGAGCTTCCCAAACCGTTGACACCCTACAATCATATAGGGAGTTAAATATAAAATAGTCCTGAAGTTTAGATCTAATCAATTCCTGAATCTGAGGAATTTTCAACAAAGGTTTAAGTCTCCAAGATGGCCTACCTCCCGTTGCTTCGAAGATTTCGAAAGACGCCATTAGTACTGAGTGATCTGACCATGTTATCTGAACGATCGAGGATTTGCAAGCTAGTTGTGAGAAGGAGGCACAACATAAAATAGGTCTATTCAGGAATATACATCGTGTGGATTAGAGTAGAAAGTGTAGGCACGGTCGTTAGGATTAAGAAAACGGCCATACATTTATGCAAAGAAGATGAGTTTGGGATTTCTCCTGGCTGGGAGGGGCCTGACTTGTCCATGTGAGTAAGTACCATATTTAAGAAAAAAAAAAAGAAGGAAACAAAACAGTAGCAATAATATATGACTAAAAAACAAGAGATAAGAAAAGAAAAATAAGTGACCGGAAATGCTCCGAAAACCGAGTAAACTGCCTCTAAAGTTGAGCTGTACAACGAGCTTAAGTGCGGGATTCAAATCAAATATAAATGGTTGGGTATACTATACACCCAGTTAAAATATACGCCATAATCCCTAAAATCGGGGAGTGAGGTGGCTGGCTCCACCCACCCAGAGCTAACAAAGCTATAAAATTTTACTATTTTGTATAGACAACGGCAACAATATAGAATATGTACCCAACTAATTGTGAATAATATCTGACTTATTGACAAAGACAGAGAAGGTTAGCATAAAACCAGAAAAGAGTGTCTGCACGAGAGATGATTGTAAAATAAAACGTAGGGATAGACTATATAAAACATAGATACACATAACTAAATGGTGGAATACCTTAGACAACATATAAGTAGTGTAGAGTAGTAAATAAATAAATAAAAGTCGCTGAGTGTGGAGTCTAATATTGCAACTGAAAGTTTAAAGATTTGCAAAGTCATAAATTTTAAAGGAAGGCAAACAATCAATAGTACAGTATACTTTAATGAAATCGAACCCATTCTAGGAGTAAATCAGGTTGGAGAAGAAGCATCAGATCTAGTGGGATCAGGACCAGAGGTGGAGGCCAGACGAAGTTTGCGAAGCAACTGGGTCCATTCATCCATAGAGCAAATGGAGTTAAAACAGCCTTCAACATCCACTAGAAGACGAAATGGAAATCCCCAACAATATTTATAACCATTTTCCCGAAGTGTTGCAGTGATTGTACGTAGATCACGTCTCTTAGCAATATTCGTTGGGGCCAGATCTTGAAATATTTGTATCCGGGAGCCCTCAAACAAGATTGAGATGGTATTCCTGCTTACCATTGTGATACTGTTCTTCATCTTAAATGATAGCAGTCTGAGAATATCTCGAGGGGGGTCGGATTCTTTAGGTATAGGCCTCAGGGCGCGATGTACTCTTTCTATTTGAATTGCCGTATCAGACAATGATGGAACCAAAGAAACAAAAAGTCTCTAACATTGCGAATACGTAAGTTGTTCCGCCTCTTGCGACTTTCTAGATCCTCTCCTTTATCTCTAAGGAATTCCAGTTCATTGTGTAAATAGGTTCTATCACTCCCTACTTGATTCTGAAAATCCTGATGCTTATCCGCATGTGATTCCAGGGTCGCTATGTCAGATTTAAGTTCTCCTATAGATGAAGAGCAGTAGTGACTGAGGTTTTAAGATTTAATATCTTTTGAAGAGATTGTATATCCTCTTTGCTGGAGGGAGATGATTTAAGATCCATCATAGTCTGAGATCTAGAGCTTGTTGGTGTTTCTCATGCCATGAGAAATGTTGAGAAATATCCTACGAGGCTCCTTTTTATGGGCTCTGGTGCCAGCTAGGCTCATATCGTGCTGGGATAATGTGTCTGGTTCAAGGTAGGATGTGTTCATAGCTCTGGGTTGAAACGGCAGCCTAAGGCTTACATCACGATGGGGTCACAGACGCCGTCAAGTTACTCAGTTAGTACATCAAAAAGGGTTTAAATGGTAATGACCCAGAGATTTATGTTCACATCTGAAAACCAGAAGTTAGTACCTTTTATGATGAATTCGACATGTTATAGTGCGAGTATAGTGAGGACTGTGCACAATCCATAAGATACACTTGAAATAACAGTAAACAGTCACATATAAAATTCTTTTGGGCTGGAAGCATACACTGAGAAATAAGTTGGAGTCACAGAGGAGTGAACATAGGCCCTGATTCAGAGCCGCTCGTAAGCGGCCGCTCGTTCACTCTGAGCGATGTTCGCACAACTGCGCATGCGTATGGGTCGTAATGCGCATGCGCCAACCAGTCAGTGCGGTCGGAAATCGAGCGCTCGCAAAATAGCGAGTGCCTGCTAATTTGAGTGACAGAATGAGGCATTTGTGGGTGGTAACAGGGGAAGGTGCTTGAAAACGGGGAGTGGAGATCCGAACGCAGGCGTGCCAATCGGTCAAAACGGGCGTTTTAAGGGTGTGCATAATTAACAAAGCAGCGTCATCGACCACGTCACTTGGTTGTTTCTTAGCCTGAACTGTTCGCATGATTGCGGTAGGAAAATCCTACCACAAGCACTGCGAGCAGTTCAGACGCCTTTCGATGTACTCGATTAATCAAATAAATAGCGGAGATGACGTAGGATGCGAGAGGCCAGGAGGCGTCTTTACAAAATAGCGAGCGCATGTTTCGTTCGCTCGCTCAGACAGAGGCGTCAACATACCGGAAAGAGCAAGCGCTCAATTTAAATAGCCGGCCCCTTTTTCTGAACGAGCGAGCGCAAATGGCGTCCAGCTCTGAAGCATGCCCACAGCCCGATGCAGTGAGAGATGCAGGGAGATGGATAACTCGGATGAAATAAAGCAAGCACTACCTGTAGATCAAATGATGAATCCTCAGAGCTACATTGTTGTCCAGCACCAGTATGATGCACGTATTCAAGGACACTTAAGGTGGTAACATAAGTCCTTCCTTCGTCAACCACAACAACCTGCTCCAACAGGAAGGGAGCTGCTTTCAATATGTCTGCAGCGCCGCCAGGTAGGAGAGATATAGAGGGAGGGAGGCAGATCCACTGCCTGTGTGTTAGGCACTAAGACACTCCAGGGCAGCAGAACCTCAGTGTGGGACCGATGAACAGTGCAGCCGGTTGTGGTGGTGTACGGAGAGGTCGGGTGAGAGCACCGCTAGTCCCAGGCGGTATGCACAAATTGAGGCCACGGCTCCGTGGGAGCGGGTAGGCCCGAGTCCGGAAGAAATGCAGCGAGCCACTTCGGGGTGAGCCACGGGCAGTTAAGAGGGGGCAAGGCACCTAAATCCAGGAGAAATAGGCATCCAGGATTGGCAAATAAGGGACAAAACTGGAGCTCTGTCAGTGCTGCCGATCAGCAAGCAGTGTTGCCAACTCTGAAATAAAAAACAAGCCCAAAACAAGCTTAACCCAAACCTAAAAAGCCCAATAAAAGAGCCCAATATATGGGGGTGTCTCTTTGTCCTCACTCTCTACCTGCCTAACTTCCTTTATTCCCCCTCTTCTCTAACCTAAATATGTTAGTGTATGTACAGCCTTATCTGCCTATATTGCTTTTCTCCCTTTACACCAGCCGCCATATTTTTACCTCCTCCCTCTTTTCATACCTCATTCCCTTGCCAGTCTTCAGCTGGGTACAGCTGATGCGACGCCCGACCACGCAATATAGATAGGGCTGTCGATACTGCATGATGTGGTTTCCAAACGTCCGATATGTCGGGCACCGTCTCCATCCACTATGTCAACATCTGGGTCGTTCCATCGGCCCCACATGCAAGCCGATGGAACGACCCCGATGAACGACCCGCAGGAGTGCGCAGGGTCACGCACATATCGTCTAGTGTGTACCCACCTTTTCTTTATCTGACTCTTCTTCCCCGCATTCCTCTAACCCTTCTTCTTTACCTCCTTCATTCCTGTCACCTGTCTAATTCCATTATCCCCTATTTTTAACAGCCTCAGTAATTTTAACTTCCCCCATGTACCTGCCTCATTTCTATCATCTAGTTTACCTCTCCTTCTTGCCTGCCCCCTACAACTTCACCCTGTCCACTGCCCTCTATTCCCCAGACACAACCTTCCCCCCCCTCCCTCAGTCACTACCAGTGCAAAACACACATTTACTTACCTCTAGGGGTGCCTCGGCAATGCACACAAAAATATAAGCCCCAAAAAAAGGAACCTTAAAAAAAATAAGCCCAAAAACAAGCAACAAGCTACTTCCAAATAAAAGAAGCAACTTGCAAATAAAAGAAGCCCAATTCCACTTGTTATAAGCGGACTTGGCAACTATGTCAGCAAGCCAGCCAGGCCAAACCCCGTACTACTGTGGCGTTTTTATTCAGCTCAATATTGCCAACATAGCCAGGCATTAGGCCAGCTGGTGACTGGATGATTCCCCACTTCTTAATAACATAACCTGTCGGGACCTCAATTACATTCTCAAAGAATATTTCAGGTTATTTTGTGGGAAAATTTTTGTTTTTCCCACTCAGGCTGCAGATGGCTGCTGGGGCTGTGTGCGGGCAGCGGGAGCAGGGTTATGGGTATATACAGTATTGTAGTGTATAAGAGCAGTGGGAGCAGGGTTAGGGGTAGTTTGTGTGTGTGCGGGCAGTGGGAGCAGGGCTAGGGGAAGTGCAGTGTGTGCGGGCAGCAGGGTTAGGGGTAGTGTGTGTGGGCAGCGGGAGCAGGGTTAGGGGTAGTGTAGTGCGGGCAGCGGGAGCAGGGTTAGGGGTAGTGTGTGTGGGCAGCGGGGTTAGGGGTAGTGTGTGTGTGTGGGCAGCGGGAGTAGGGTTAGGGGTAGTGTGATTGGGCAGCTGGGTTAGGGGTAGTGTGTGTGTGTGAGCAGGGTTAGGGTTAGTGTGTGTGGGCAGCGGGGTTAGGGGTAGAGTAGTGTGTGTGTGTGTGGGCAGCGGGGTTAGGGGTAGTGTGTGCGGGCAGCGGGAACAGGGTTAGGGGTTGTGTAGTGTGTGCGGGCAGCGGGAGCAGGGTTAGGGGTAGTGTGTGTGTGGGCAGCGGGAGTAGGGTTCGGGGTAGTGTGTGTGGGCAGCGGGGTTAGGGGTAGTGCAGTGTGTGTGTGGGCAGCTGGAGCAGGGTTAGGGGTAGTGTGTGTGGGCAGCGGGGTTGGGGTAGTGTGTGTGTGGGCAGCGGGAGTAGGGTTAGGGGTAGTGTGGTTGGGCAGCTGGGTTAGGGGTAGTGTGTGTGTGTGTGGGCAGCGGGAGCAGGGATAGGGGTAGTGTGTGTGGGCAGCGGGAGCAGGGTTAGGGGTAGTGTGTGGGCAGCGGGGTTATGGGTAGAGTGTGTGTGGGCAGGGTTAGGGGTAGTGTGTGCGGGCAGCGGAGTTAGGGGTACTGTAGTGTGTGTGGGGGCAGCGGGAGCAAGGTTAGGGGTAGTGTGTGTGGGCAGCGGGAGCAGGGTTAGGGGTAGTGTGTGTGGGCAGCGGGAGCAGGGTTAGGGGTAGTGTGTGTGGGCAGCAGGGGTAGTGTAGTGTGTGTGTGTGGGCAGCTAGAGCAGGGTTAGGGGTAGTGTGTGTGTGGGCAGCTGGAGCAGGGTTAGGGGTAGTGTGTGTGTGTGGGCAGCTGGAGCGGGGTTAGGGGTAGTGTGTGTGTGTGTGCAGCGGGAGCAGGGTTAGGGGTAGTGTATGTGGGCAGTGGGGTTAGGGGTAGTGTAGTGTGTGTGGGCAGCTGGAGCAGTGTTATGGGTTGTGTAGTGTGTGCAGGCAGCGGGAGCAGGGTTAGGGGTAGTGTGTGTGGGCAGCGGGGTTAGGGGTAGTGTGTGTGTGTGTGGGCAGCGGGAGCAAGGTTAGGAGTAGTGTGTGCAGGCAGCGGGAGCAGGGTTAGGGGTAGTGTGTGTGGGCAGTGGGGTTAGGGGTAGTGTAGTGTGTGTGGGCAGCTGGAGCAGTGTTATGGGTTGTGTAGTGTGTGCAGGCAGCGGGAGCAGGGTTAGGGGTAGTGTGTGTGGGCAGCGGGGTTAGGGGTAGTGTAGTGTGTGGGCAGTGGGAGCAAGGTTAGGAGTAGTGTGTGTGGGCAGTGGGAGCAAGGTTAGGAGTAGTGTGTGTGGGCAGCGGGGTTAGGGGTAGTGTAGTGTGTGTGTGTGTGTGGGCAGCGGGAGCAGGGTTAGTGTAGTGTGTGCGGGCAGCGGGAGCAGGGTTAGTGTAGTGTGTGCAGGCAGCGGGAGCAGGGTTAGTGTAGTGTGTGCAGGCAGCGGGAGCAGGGTTAGTGTAGTGTGTGCAGGCAGCGGGAGCAGGGTTAGTGTAGTGTGTGCAGGCAGCGGGAGCAGGGTTAGTGTAGTGTGTGCAGGAAGCGGGAGCAGGGTTAGTGTAGTGTGTGTGGGGAGGGATGCAGTTGGCAGAGTAGTACCTGTTCTGTGCCTGGTTCATGGAAGCTGTCTGCGACGCTGGAGAAGAGACTGAGGAGGAGGACAGTGCTGCTGAAGGTAAGTAATTAAGCTAGTTGGAAGCTTCAAATTACTTAATTGGGGGGTGTCCGTGGGGGTCCAGAGCAGGTGCAGACAATTTTTCCTTAAAATATGGATAAAAAATATTGGGCCTGATTCAGAGCCGGACGCAATTAGCGCTCGCTCGTCCAGAAAATAGGGGTGGCTATTCAAATGAACCGTTCGCTCTTTGCGGTCTGTTCACGCCTCTATGTCTGAACGAGCGAACCAAACTTGCGGTAGTTTTTTGGAAAAATACGCCCCCTGGCCGCTCGCATCCTACGTCATGTCCGCTATTTATTAGATTAATCGAGTACATCGACCAGCGTCTGAACTGCTCGCTATTCTTGTGGTTGGTTTCTGCTACCACAAATTTGCGAGCAGTTCTGGCTATAAAATAACCCAGTGACGTGGCCGATGACGCTGCTGTATTAATTATGCACACCCATAAAACGCCCGTTTTGACCTTTAAGCACGCCTGCGTTCGGATCTCCACTCCCCGTTTTCAAGCACCTTCCCCTGTTACCACCCACATACGCCTCATTCTGTCACTCAAATTATCAGGCATTCGCTATTTTGCGAGCACATGAATTTCGACCGCACTGACTCGTTCGTGCATGCGTATTACGATCCGTACGCATGCGCAGTTGGGCAAACATCACTCGGAGCGAACGAGCGGCCGCTTACGAGCTGCTCTGAATCGGGCCCATTGTTATAAAAAAAAAATCAAAACCCTGCACCCAATTGGTTACCAAAAATCTTGCACCTGCGAGATTTTTTGTAAATTTGCATTTAACTGGATATTTCCCATAGTGTTGACATTTACATTGTCAATAGTTATTATGTCGACATTGAACTTTTCGGCATCTGCAGAATATTGACAGTATTCACAATGTCAACATGGTAGGGGTAGGCTGCTGAAGCGGTGGATTAGATTACGGGAGGGTCAGGCACTAGAGTTAGGCAAGGGGAGTCTAGGTTTAGGCACCAGGGGTAAAGTTAGAGATACTCAAAACCGCAGGATGAGCCAGGAGCCATCATGTTGCCACCGAACTAGGAAGACGTCGCTGAAGCAGCCAGACGCGTCTGGATTAAGTAACTGCTAGACTACCAGGAATGTTTTGTCCACATTCTAATCATGTGAACATGATGGATGTCGATGTGGTCAATGTGGACATGCCAAGTATGTCAAAGTTACGATCATGTCGACATTATGAATGCCAACAAAATATGCCACACCCTACTCCAAGATGTGGTATCAAAAAGCCATTGTAAACTGCAACGGAATATGCTGTTGTTTAATAACTACCAAATTATACATCTAATCACATATTCATTTTCTTTATCTTGCAGAGTGGTCCTTTGAATTTGGCTTTGTGATGCCCAATTCTGTGAACACCTGGCAGTCCATGATAGAGGCTGCTCCCGAGTCCCAAATGATGCCGGCTAATGTTTTAACGTAAGCAATGGCAGCACTAATAGTGCAATTTTCTTTAGATGTCCAACGAAGCAGATGACACACAGATAAAAAGTGTCTTGTTATCTTTCAATGGAGGGACAAAGCAGTAATAAAATACACTTAAAGTCCTGTCTGCAGCACCAGTTGGTAGTATAAAGCTCATGTTTGCTAGCTGTCTTTTACTGCCAAAGCATTTTCCAGGGAAAGAGCAATGAGATACATGGCTAGAATCACCTGTATGATTTCTGCCTGAAAGCAAGTGGGTGCTCCTGGAAATACTTACTGCATTTAAAAAGGGATGTGCTGTCTAATGCAGCATTATTCTGAAATCCTGTGTTGAGAAATGCATTTTGGTGATAGGTCACTGCTATGAAAACCCTCTAGTAGCATTTATTAAAAGTGGCAAAGACTGGTGTAAAAGATTTATGACTTAGAGGGGTATTCAGTATGGGAGCGAAAAGTCCGTGCTGGACTTTTCGCTCCACATCGGAGATTTTTCAGGGATAAAGTATCGGGCGCGCGCCCGCTTTATCCCCGTATTCAATATAAAATCTACGGAAACGGGACCTGGCGAAGTGGGATTTGCGATAAACTACGAAATTTTCCTTGAAAAAATTGTAGGACGCCCTAAAGTTGTAAAAACATGGGGGATCACTATGGGTACCCCCGTTTTAGCCTGCAAATGAAAGTCGGGATTTAAATAGCCGAAGCAGGTGTTTTTTTCCCGACATTGAAGAAGTGTTGCAGAAGAGCACTTAGGTTATTTTTTTTCGTTTTTTTAAGTGGTCCCATCAAATTTGGGGTACATGAAAATGGGTACTAGCATATTTTTATGTCCCTAAAATAAGTTTTTAAAAATTCTGCAACTATGCACCTGCCGCTAATAGCCTATTCTAGAATACACCTACCGCATACTTGCAGAATAGCCCTGAACCTATTTCCCTATTTTTAAACACTTTTTTCCCTTTTTTTTTTTTTTTTCACCCCAATTTTTAAATTAATTTTTTTGGGGTGTCCCTATTTTTTTATTTTTATTTTGACACCGTTCTTTTTAAAATGTCATTCCCAGGGGTGCAGGCTATTTTTTTTAAGACTGCACTCCTAAACCCCAATTCTGCACTTTTTTTCGCCACCTATTCAGTGGTGAAAAGTTATCCCCGTTTTTTTTCAAAGACTTTTCGAACCTGCGAAAAGTCTTTGAAATTGAATACAGTGTAAAACTAAAACCTGCGATAATGACGTCATAGGTGCGATATTAACGCAAAAACTGAGTTTTCGCTCCATATTGAATACCCCTATTAGTGAGAATAATTGTGTGATCCTGGTCTAAATTACAGAGAGCAGTATACGTTTACAATATTTGTCTGATAACAATTGCTTTAGCTCTAATGCTTTAACAAGGTTTTCTATCCCCTTATTTACAGAGGCAACGTTATTATAGAAACTAAGTTCTACGATGCGGAACTTCTGGTCAGTACATCGAGGGTCAGGCTCTTCTATGTGTGAAGCATTAAAGACTGTACATTTTTTTTACCCCAACATCTTTTTCTTTCTATTTTACTTCCTTATCTCTTCTGGAAAAACAAACCAAACAGACATTTTGCTGGGTGCTATGGATTTGATTGCATTCCTGAACTACACCCATGTTTCCAAATAAGTGGGCACAGAACACCCTGTCTTCATATGGAGAAGTATTCAGCATTCTGTATCCTGTGCTCCTTACAGTTCTTCTCTGCTGAATACTGAACTGTATGTGTGTGTGTGTGTATACAGTTGCACAGTGATTGTTACTCTCTCTATCTCTCTGGCAGGCAAATGATTAGACTCTCATGGAAAATCTAATATCAGGTACATCTGAAAAGAATTAACCAAATCTAGAGCCCAATGTTAATATCTGTATATGCTGCTCCTGTTACCCTGTTCTGGCATGGTTATCAAGCAGCAGTGCCATCTTACATGGGTTTTACAGACTGATAGAAGCATGTACTTTAGACCTGCACTGTGCATCACCCTTCAGTATTCATGTGTTGTCTCTTAGTAATTTTGTTTTTAGGACATCTCCATTTTAAAAAACTTGATTTATTTTAATACGTTCTAACCATTATTTTACTCAAATAAAAATAGCATACTGTTGTAGAGATAGAGGACCTCTGGTAATCCTTTCTTGTACTGTGGCTTTCCTGAGTTTAACGTTTGTCTAGTGCATGTTATAGCACTGTCCTTCTTATCTTAGCCCATCAGCCGCTGCCCAGGACTATCCAACCACTCCCCACTGACCCCCTCTCCCAATGTCACATCAATCAGCTCATTTCACATGAATTGATGGTTTCGCAGAGAATAGCTCTCAATTGGGTCGTTAAAGCCGTGAATATGAAAATGTTGTGTTTATTAGGGATTCTAGTTAAAGTTGATTTAAAATAATGGAGATGTCCTTTTATGTATCTCTAGTTTATTTTGTTTGGACACATTAAACTCTTGCCAGAAAAAAATTTCCTTTTTTCCTGCGAGTAGAATTAATGGGTTACAAAATCAATATACTGTCCAAAAGAAGCAACTTAAAGAACTACTTGTTGATTACTAGCAAATCACCCCATCCTTCTTTTTTGTTTTTTTTTAATGAACACTTAAAAATGAAACACCATTGGGAAGTAAATGCTAGAGTATATATATAAAAACTGAGCTAGCGGCTATCATTACAAATGTTACGAGAGTTGGAACTTGGTGTAATTGTCTGCTTATTCTGACTTTTACAGCAAACGTGTGCTACACAGACAAAGTGGGCAGGAATGTCTGCCCACCCAGACATGGAAAAGTCAGTTTGTGATGGAGAACAATTTTCCATTTTCTGGAGGCGTTACAAACGATGCTTACTGGAGAGCATTAGTCAGTCACAATACCTTGGAGCACCAATTTATGATCTGGAAAAAAAATAATATCCAGTCTATGTAAAGATGTGTTTTCTCTAATTGTAAGTCATGTGAAACTTCATTATATGTATAAACCAATCTATTGAGAGATATATAATATAGCAAACCATGATCTGGCACTCTTGGAAACTAAAAAATTCTTAGCCGGGTGCCCTCCACAGATGATTCCCACCAGGGCGGCACTTCGGACGAATGAACAATAGTCCGCATATAATATGCAACGTTTCAGTGCATTTATTTGCACTTTTTTCAAGCCAAGTAACTTGACTTGAAAAAAGTGCTATTAAATGCACTGAAACGTTGCATATTATAAGCGACCTATTCCTTATTCATTCGTCCGGAGTGCCGCCGTGCAGATTGTGTGTGTGTGTGTATATATAAATATTACGAGAATTGCCGGATTATCCTTCTGTTACTATAATACTTACTTTATATAAAATTTTTGGGCTGCACTGCTTCAATATCCAACCCCCTCCATTGATTGGCAGGCCACCATAGAGACAGGCTAAAAGATCTGTGCTGCATAAACTTTCTAAGAAGTATGAACATTGTATACAGCAGGGGCAGTTTTGCATAATAAGTGATTTTATAATTAGTTTGTAATTCAGTACAGTAAACCCAATATATAATTACCTAATAAAACTGAATTTAAAGGTGTTCTCATTTTAAGATATATAGATATTTGTTTAGCCAATCGCCTCCAGTAATTAATTTGCTCTTCAGAGACTCCGGCAATGATTAAGTGGTTTGTAGACATTGGTACCCAGATGCTTGCTCCAAGTATGCATGTAGGCCACACCACAGGCCTGCAGACCCCGCCATATATGGGTGGAAAAATAACTCCTCTTAACTGAAGAGTAAATGTAAACAGCATTCTTTTAATAAACACAACTCAATGGCATTGTCAAAATGTACCTTTCCCTTATAATTTTAAGGAAATTACATTTCAGCTGGAATAGCAGAAGTACATTGAAGTTGCAAAAAGAAGCCAGTGGTGGCATGTGGTAGTTTGTTTTTAGTTAATACCCAACAAATTATCTAATTCACAGGCCAAGTGTTAAGGATTTCTCTCTCTCTTTTTTTTTTTTTTTTTTTTATAACCTGAACTGGTTGACCCCTGCCTTAATTCAGTAGGGTCATACTAGCTGAGAATTCCCCTATGTATAGTAGAGCTGTGTTCCTATGCACTCCAGCAAGACACATCTACATTTATACAGATGTCCATGTGTTGCACAGTGTAAGGTTCTATTTAAAGCATATTGATGGTATGTGGTATGTATACAAATTTTAATAGTACTGTACAGTCTTACAATAGAAGGACAGCTATCTTGCAGTGGCAGAGGAGTACTGAGAAGTGTTTTGTGAATGGTCAGTGGATGAGTTCTGCTTTCATTAGCACTGGATATGCCAGAGGGAGACAGTCCGTACATTTCTAGTTGCTGTGGAACTAATCCTCTCCGCACGCCCTGCTAGAGAGCATGCTGGTATTTGTTGTTCCACAACAGCTGGAGAGCCACCGGTTGCCGAATCCTGATGTAAACTCTTTGTGTATATTTGTTTCATTAAATGCTGAGTAAAGAGCTGAATAAATTGGATGCATACTTGAAGATGAAAATGTTATTTAATGTATATTGTTTTGTAGGGAAAAAAAAAAAAGTAACAAAAGTGTCTTTAAATAAACCTGTTAGTGGATCCAGTTACAACATTGAGATAGTACATTTATGTAACAAGGAATTGCTTTTTGGGTAAGTACATAATGGTTTAGTTTGTGTTCGGGTAATTACATAATGGTTTAGTTTGTGTTCGGGTAATTACATAATGGTTTAGTTTGTGTTCGGGTAATTACATAATGATTTAGTTTGTGTTTTGGTTTAAACTGCTGTTTACACAGGAATACTCATGTAATGTTTTATAATGGTTGCTGATCAGCACTCCCATGTTCTCCTGCTTCTCACATGCTGTTAGAGATGCCTTCTGAATGAGTAGTGTGGGCTGTCATCTCACATGGTCATTTTTGTAAAAGTCTTATTGTCCTCTCCCTTTTAGCTCTGCATAGCTCCATTTTGTATACGATTAAAGCCCTGGATATGAATGGTCACTTCATTCTCTGTGATGGTTTACATGGAGCATATTGTCATTCCCTGATAATCTGTCATTCCCTGATAATCTGTCATTCCCTGATAATCTGCTTTGTAATGTCTCCCCTACAGTCAGCAGCTGATTAGCACTAGCAGGTTACTAGAACTCCTTGGTGGTCAATTTATCAGATCATTTGTAGATTATTTTTAACCATATGAGATATGGATTAGTGTGAGGGGCCTAAGTTTTTTTTTTTTTCTGACACTAGTATAGATTTAGTGTAAATTGTATCTGATAGAGCGCCTCCTATTAGACTGGCCGCTGCGCAAGTGTTGCCATGGCACAGCCACTATCACCCAAACACAGTGCCAGGTAATGACTATATATCTAAATTGCTAAAATCATTATCAGGCTTGGTAGAAAATGTGGTTGGAAGATTACCACTACCAACCTGGATGTGCTTGTTGCAGAATTGTGTATAAGTTTGCCACACAATACTCCTGTCTCTGAACGCTGTGGTTGAGCAGCAGTATCTTCTTGTGTGTGGTCACCTTCGAATACTTTTTGACACAGATCTAATCTTGCTGACAGGCTGTAATGAACTGATTATGGTCTTCCCCTGTATTGTACCATCTGCTGGGGGATGTCTTGTAATGCCAGTGGATTAAGCACCCAGCATTTAAACATGAGACACACATATCGATCAGTTTAACTATGTGTGCCCTGGCTGGTGGTGCAACCATTCATGGCATTGTCTCTGGATCTCTCGTCTGTGGTGAACTGCTAGGTCAAGCATGGAAAAGGGCAGATGCAACTTTGCTCCCACTATATATATATATAACACATACACACACACTAGTACATGGGTGTAAGTCTCCTACACCATCAAATAAAGTTTGCCCTGTCCATTATTTGGTTCAATAACAAGTATTTGGTATTGTTATGTATTTCTTTATAAACACAAAATAATCTCACATACAAACTGACATAACTAAATGATGCATAGTATGGTTTTTAATTAAATCACAATATCGTGTCAAATATGGACCTCGAAAATGCAGATGTGCAGCACAAAGGTTGATTTCTTATGGCTTTTGATGGCAAGCTAGTTTTTCATTGTTGCACTTGTCTTACAGGCACACAGTTATTAGTGCAGCAAGGTGCCATTTATTGTTGGTGGAGTACATTTTTGCATAGTATGATGTTTGGAGCTGGCCCGATGTAGGTGAGCCTGACATGTCCACATATAATGCTCCCTGACTTCAGTGGGTATCGTTCTGCACACTTGCAGGCTCCCTGACTTCAGTGGGTATCGTTCTGCACACTTGCAGGCTCCCTGACTTCAGCGGGTATCGTTCTGCACACTTGCAGGCTCCCTGACTTTAGTGGTAATCGTTCTGCATACTTGCAGGTTCCCTGACTTTAGTGGTAATCGTTCTGCATACTTGCAGGCTCCCTGACTTTAGTGGGAATTGTTCTGCATACTTGCAGTAGTGGGAATCGTTCTGCGTACTTGTAGGCTCCCTGACTTTAGTGGGAATCGTTCTGCACACTTGCAGGCTCCCTGACTTTAGTGGGAATTGTTCTGCACACTTGCAGGCTCCCTGACTTTAGTGGGAATTGTTCTGCATACTTGCAGTAGTGTGAATCGTTCCTGCGTACTTGTAGGCTCCCTGACTTTAGTGGGAATCGTTCTGCATACTTGCAGTAGTGTGAATCGTTCTGCATACTTGCAGTAGTGTGAATCGTTCTGCATACTTGCAGGCTCCCTGACTTTAGTGGGAATTGTTCTGCATACTTGCAGGCTCCCTGACTTTAGTGGGAATCGTTCTGCATACTTGCAGTAGTGTGAATCGTTCTGCATACTTGTAGGCTCCCTGACTTTAGTGGGAATACACAGAAATTTAGTAAATGCGTAGAATGGTTGCATTTTCCACCACCTCATCTGCTGCAGGGTAAGCTATTACCGGCTCTTGCTCAAACTGGGCTCATTAATATTGAAACATTCAGCATCTCAAGAATTGGTTAATATTAAGAATGTGATACAGACAGTATATTAGAAGAATAAAAAAGAAAAGTTAGAGGAGGTCCAAATGTTGTAGTTTTCATTACTGAGTTGACTTTTTTTTTTTTGTACTGTTGCAGTCTTTGTTACACATCAAAACTGTAATGTAGAAGTGGTTATTTATAAAGTACTTTGCCAGAAAGCATGACTTTGAGAGTCACTTCTTATTTTCATGTATGTCCTAGTTACATGAAGTATTGTCATCTGGCTAAGGCAGAAGGCATTAATGGGAGACTGCCCTTTCTTTAGATAGACCCATTTCTGCATGGAAAAAATGGGTTGTTCATAAGCAAGTTTTTAAATGACTTCCATTCTTAAGGAGCTTGATTTTCTCATTTGAAGAATCTGGAAAGAGCCCCTGTGTGACAGCAGACATAAACTTATACATATATTTTCTAAATTGTGAAGTAACTGAATTTTAAAAATATTAAATAAAATGTTATAGGCAAGTTGCAAATTCAACTAGAATTTCACACACGAAATTCTTAATGTAAACCTAAAATATATTTGAGATTACAATTTCTATTAATATTAGTATATGTAAATTAAAAATAGGTTTTGTTTAACTTGTTTGTAATTTTCCACTAAACTTTATGGACCGTAAATAATTTCCCATAAATAAGTCTTTCCGTTTGTTGTATTCATGCAAGTGGACCGATCCTATTGCTTCTTCTCTGTCACAGAGAGGAAGGAAATAACTATATTTATTTAATTTTTAATAGTAATTACCAATATAATCTGTTAATCATCCTAATATAATACAAAAATGCTTGCCTTCAGTTCATGTACCAACTTATCTTAATATAATATAGTTTAAATCTTATCCATATATCTTAATGGAACATTGCCATCTAGTGGCTAAATGAACAATACAAAAGAATGACATTTTATACAGCACAAGCACATGAGCCTGATCTGCATGCAAGCAGAAATTGTGCTAGTGCAAGCTGGTGGCAATATAGAGCAGTTCTATTTGAATGGTGCAACAGCAGCTACTTAGCAGTTGAGGTGTGCCCCATATCCAACACCAACTGTCTACTTTTTAACTGCCAAACCGCTTTCATTTAGTCAATGTAACCATTTTATAGTGTTATATTGTTTTAACCTGATTGTTTTATTGGACCATTGATGGTGTAAGAGGGTATCGCTGATCTAGATTTTTAATATTGAACATGTCTAATGTTTCGCTACTGCAGCCGTTTGGCCCTTGTTACATTTCCCATACAGCAGCCTCACTTAGTACCATTTTTATATATTTGCTGTCTTTTTATAATGCACAAAAAGGGAAAGTATTTTATATAGAGACTGGTACATTTATGTCTCATGCTCAGAATCTCAGCAATTACATATTGTTAAGCTGGCCATACACCAGACTAACTCTCCTCCAACCATCCAACTAGTTGATTGGTTGGAATGAAAATCCGGTAATGCATGGGAGCAAATGACAATCAGCCATTTGCTCCCAAACACCGGAAAACAGACAAAAGCTGCTGTTCAGGGTTTGGGAGAAAGTTGCTGATTGTCATTTGCTCCCATACATTACCGAATTGTCATTCCAACCAACCAACTAGTTGGATGGTTGGAGGAGAGTTGGTGTATGGCCAGCTTTAGTAAACAACACTTTGGGCTCAATTCAATTAAGCGCGACTATGCTGCACTTACCCTACCGCCGGACTTGGGGATTTTAATTGCAGCTCCAAAAGTCCAGGAGTCCAGGGGCGAGATTGCAGGCGTTTCTATGCTGTTGCGTCGGCAACTGGCCCCTCTCACTGCTAATTGAATTGACCTCTATCTTTAAATGTATCTCTCAGACATGAGTATTCTAAATCTGCCTAACAATTTCAGTCCTTTGCTTTCTCTGAAAACTATTTCATTCTTAGCATTGGATCATTGCAATGTTGCTGGTTTCACTCTT
This sequence comes from Taudactylus pleione, assembly GCA_031769625.1. NCBI lineage: Eukaryota > Metazoa > Chordata > Amphibia > Anura > Myobatrachidae > Taudactylus > Taudactylus pleione. The sequence goes on from JAUIMM010000010.1 coordinate 11,260,140, forward strand.
TACAAATGCAAACTCAGTTGAGAATGGGGTACATTGTAAGTGTGTGTGTTTTTCTGGAATTTTGTTATTTATTTGTTTTCAATGGTAACACAATTGAAATTGTCTTTTTATTAAGGCACTGTATAAGAAGAACATAACTTGTCAGAATCTGTAGAATCTCCGTAAATTGTATGGGCAAAGGGGTTTTTCCCAATTACAGGGTTAAAAATGAAAGGTAGACCATTAGATTTGTCATAATAAGATTTTAGAGTGAGTCTTTTTACATTGACATGTCTTTCTGTGTTAATGTTGAAATGCATTAAAGTTTACCCATTGCCTACACATTGGTTCCTCATGGCACAGTTACAGCACTGCTAGTCTACTTGCACTTGAGTATTTGTTCAGCCCATACAATGGCTAGGTAGTGTGTAAGTAATGGATACACATTTGTAATGTCAATAGAGATGCTCAAATTTGTTTACAGTGATCCTTTTATCCTTTGATCCATTGTCAAATTGGCTCTAGAGTTTGAAAATTCAGCAGAATTTTAGATAAACTTAACAATTCAACCTTAAATGGCTATATTGTATTTTAAATAGTTTCCCTGCTAACTCAAGCTTCACATTTGAATACATTGCTTGACATAAAAAAATGATAGTTTAGCTATGATGTTCTAGCTGTGAATTTTAATTACAACTCCGTACTGCAAATTTGATCTTTGATCACTTAAATTGGTCACATTTTGAGCATTTTTTCTGACTTGAATAATTGAAGCATCTCTATTACCAACTATCCTTATCACTTAGTGCAGGGGGTGGTCAAAACCCTTCCTCAAGGACCCCTAACAGTTCATGTTTTCCAGACAACCTGTGCATCTTTAGGATGTGTCAGTTAGGAATGACTATACATGCGCACCAGCTAGGTGGTCTGGGAAACATAAACTGTCAAGGGTCCTTGGGGAACAGGTTGACCACCCTTGACTTAGAGCACTGTTTTACATTTTACACACATCTTACATTTAATTGTATTCTACTGTTACACAAACAATCCAAAGTAATATACTTGTAATTTAGTCATTCTGTTGAATAACCAACTGCAATAATAAAGATTTCTAAACTGATGGTTATCTGGCCTGGGTATCTTTCTCTCAACAAGATGGGGTATAGTGTGGAGATGCGCTAAATGTTAGCATTATCCTTTGTTATTGGGAGCTGCTGGGTTTGGAGGTAACCGTTCTATCTTTTCAATCTCTAATTTGGAATGGGGTACCCAAGCGCTAAATCACATAATTGCACCATTGTCTTTTATTTACACATCAATTACCCCAAGGAAATGCAACAACCAACACCACACGGAATGGGTATGAAATATCGATTCCCGTCAGCGGCAGCCCGACAAGAGCAGAGGTAGAAGCAGCGGAAGCCCGACAGCGCTGGAAATCCCGATCGTGGATAGGTAAGTATCTACTAATCTAACCTAACCCACCTTAGGGGTGCCTAACCCTAACTTCTCCCCCCAAGTGCCTAATCCTAATACCCCCTCTAAGTGCCTAACCCTAACCTTCCCCGCTGCCTAAACCTAAGTCCCCCCTGGGGGTGCCTAACCCTAACCCTCCCTCCCCCTAGCCTAACCCTCCCGGAGGGGTGCCTAACCCTAAGTCCCCCCCGGGAGCCCTAACCCTCCCCCCGCGCGGCTGTCCGCTTGCGGCGCCCGGCATCTCTACGATCGGGATGCCGGGTGCCGGTCTCCCGGCGTCGTGGAAATGCGGGCGTCTACATCTAGACGCCTGGCATTTCACCCTTGCTGGGATATGGCAGTCGGGAAGGGTGCTGCCGGTATTTAGGCAGTCGGCTTCCCGATTGCTTCCCCACCACACACTGAAGAACAATCAAACAAATTAAGGTTAGTGCTTGGGTACCCCACTATCATATTTCTCAAAGGGTTTTTTTTTTTCTTTTCTTTCAATAATTCCGCTGGTGCCACTGGGGATTTCTGACCGGCGTATGCACAGATTCATTGCAAACGCTGGTCAGATGCTGAAAGAAGGAGAGTGCAATTCGCCAGAGAGGTGAGTTAACACTCCTTTTTCGGCAAATGATTTTGTAATACGAGGGCTAATTGAAAAGTAATGAGACTGAGATTTTTATTCAGAACCAGATGACTCCACAGGATCTGAACATTTTTCTTCTTCAAAGTAACGTCCTTCAAACGCTGCAAAAAATTTATTGAATGTGAACTACGATTCAAAGACGTACAGTGGATTGTTTTGTGACATCACTTTTAGTGCTTTTTCACTTTATCATCTTCCGCGCAGTTGTTTTTTCAGGGTTGGGAATGCCCAGAAATAACAGGGCGCTAAGTCCGGGCTATAAGGAGGGTGTTCCAGTGCTGTCCCATTAATTTCAATCAGTGCTGCCAATGCAACAGCAGCAACATGTGGTCGGGCATTGTCTTGGAGCAAAAACCACTGTTTCTTCAGCAAATGTGGTCTTTTCCTCATGGCTCCTTGCAAATGGGTTTCAGGATGTTTGCATAGTAGTCGCCATTAATTGTCTGTCCACGGGGAGCCCAGTGCTCTAGGATTATACCATGCGCATCAAAGAACAGCAGAAGCATCACTGAAGGAATCGCACAGAATTTTTTTGGGTGAGGCAAATTTGTGTGTTTCCATACACTGGACTGTTGTTTGGATTTCGGATCATAATGACCAATTTACGATTCGTCACAGTCTGTCAGGAAATTGGGTATTCTCTCCGACATTCGAATGGTGTTCTTGCACGATTTAACTCATCGTTGCATCTGCTCTTCTGTGAGATTTCTTCATACCCACCTGGCACACACGCAATGCATTTTCAGTTCTTTTGTAACAATATGCTGAGCCCGTTCGAATGGGATGCCAAGTGAAGCCGAAACTTTGCGTAAAGTTAACCTTCTGTCATTCTGCAACATCTCCGCAGCTTTGGCAATGCTGACATCTGTAACTGTGGTGGATGGTCTCCCAGACCGCACTTCATCAGTCACTAGTGTATCACCTTCTCTGAAGTGCTTCCACCACCGAAATACTGCAGTCAATACACTTGTCTGTATAACAAATGTCACTTACACAGATTGTTCCAGGGTTTTTTTATTACAAACCAATAAGCAATTAATGTTCATTTAAAAACTGAAAAATGCTGCTTGCCATAAGTGTTCAAAGCCTGAAGACTAGTACAGTGTAGGATCACCTTTTGCTGTAATAACAGCTTACATTTTGTTAGGATAAATTTCTACCAGGTTTGCACACTGTTTGGGAATGTGTTTTCCCATTTTTCCTTGCAGATTTGTAATTTTAAAACAGTGGCAGAGATGTTCAATCGGATTGAGCTGGACTTTGAATCGTGGAACATAAACCTTTTTTACTCCCTGCATTTCTATTTTTTTTTTTTTTAAATGTGAGTGTATATATAATAGGGTGGGATACATTAGGCAGCAAGTGAACACTCACTTCTTGAAGTTGATGTCTTGGAGCAGGAAGTATAGACAAGAGCAAGGATCTGAGTGACTTTGACAAGGGCCAAATTGTCATAGCTAGACAACTGGGTCAGAGCATCTCCAAAAACGGCAGCTCTTGTGGGGTGTTCTCGGGATGCAGTGCTTAGTACCAAGCAAGGGCAACCGGTGAACGGAAGACGGGGTCATGGGCACCCAAGGCTCATTAATGCGCATGGGGAGCGAATGCTAGCCTGTCTGGTTCTATATCATAGAAGAACTACTATAGCACAAAATGATGTAACAGTTAATTCTGGCTAATGATGGAAAGGTATTTAGCAACAATAAAAGATACAGGTGTCTTTCTACTTCAGGGTCCATAGGGTATCCACAGGATACCTTGGGTATAGGTGTGACGTCAGTCGCTGGGCACCATAGAGTTAAGCTTTTCAGCCTCCCAGGATGCACTAGGGTCCCCCTCCTATACCCCGCCCCCGAGCCAAGGCACCTCAGTTTAGTTTGGTGCCCGGCCGGAGTCGGGTGCACCTGTCGGAGTGGGGGCTAGAAGAGCCCCTGAAGCTTTCTTCAGTGCAGCTGTGGCTGCACATCTGGATGTACAGCATGGACAGTCAGTCCTGACGTCCATGCTGTCTTCCCTACACCCCCGCCGGTACCAGAACGCCGGTACCGATCCGGGGATGCTGGTGAGCATCTGGGGTCACAGCTAGCGGTGACCCCAGATGTTCCGGACCATGGCCGGATCCAAGGGGGACAAAGGTAAGCAGCGGGGTCCCGCGGTGGGTCCCCGCTGGTCACATGGTCCTAAGTCCCCAGGCAGGGGGCTCCCTGGGGACTGGCTGCAGCGTGGAGCCAGGCGACCAACCTGCGCTTTCCACTACCCCCTGGGACAGCGGACCGCAGCAGAGCGGTAGCGCTGCGGCGTCCCAGGGGTTAAATGCATGCCAGGGGAGCGCGCCTTCCCTGTCTCACAGCCGGCGCCTCCCCCGCTGCACACAGCCCTCTCTGCACGCTGCCGACTGGTCCTGTGGCAGCGCTCCTCCCCCAGGCCAGCCTCCCCTCTGCTCCTCGGCGGCCATCTTCTCCAGAACGCATGGTGAACGCTGCTGGAAGCATCGTGGTCTGGGTCCCCCCGCATACCTCTCCTCCGCTGTGGTCAGGTCTGTGTATGCAGCGCTGTGTCCTACCAGGCCCTGTGTCTGCGTAGTTGAGTGATCAGCGCTGTTAGTGCAGGAATTGATTTTCTTTGCATTGTATGTGACTGTGCTAGCGCTGCTGCCTGTAACTTTTCTCTAAACTGTCAGCTTTATTACTGTCCCTGTTCTTTCTGCTAAGCCCTTGCGGTGCGGTGCTGCAGGGTGGTCTCTCGCCTATTTAAGATATAATTGGTGAGAGAGGTCACATACGTGGTGCCATCATGTCCGAAAGTGATTTTCCCCTCCGGCTACAGTGTACTACGTGTAAAGTACCGTTAACGGAGGGGGAGGGTAGCGCGGAGGGCCTTTGCCGGCAGTGTTTGTCCATGGAGCGGCCTCTTACGGTTACAGCACCGGTACAGGAGCCGCCCTGGGCTTGTTTCGCTCAGGCGCTTACAGCCTTAGTGGGCCAGTTAGCTCCGCAGCCCGCGTTTACACCGATGGGTTTATCCCAGCAGTCAGTGGTGTCGTCACCCATGCAGGGTTTCCCACGACAATTGGTGGTACCCCACAGTCTCCCTATTTCCCCGCTCCCGGTTTCTCAGGAGCCAGCGTGGGTTAACTCCCTGACTAGTTCTGTACAGCACTTGTCGGATGTGTTGCAAGGGGAGTCTGTGATGCAGCCGCATAAACGGCCGGTGGCGTCTCTGTCGGCTCCTTATCAGGATGATGAGGGGACGTCTGATGATGAGGAGATTCTGGATCCTTACGATCAGGAACCTCTCCATACTAAGGACGCTGATGCTAAGTCCAAAGTATTTATTCCTGGACTTATTCGGGTGGTCCGCACAGCCTTGGTGATTGAGGACGAAGTTCCCCCAGCAGCTAAATCTAAGTATGCCTTTTTCAAAGATGTGAAGGGCGATGCCACAGTCTTTCCTCTTTCGGGTCAGTTGGTGGACCATTTAGAGGAGGCGTGGAAACAGCCTGGCAAAAGATACCAGCCGCAGAGACGCCTGGCGGTGGCTTATCCGTTCGCGGATAATTATTTTGCAAAGTGGGAATCCCCTCCACAGGTGGATTCTCACGTGGCCCGTCTTGTCCGTAGTGCCACATTGCCGATGCCATCTATGTCCTCCCTTAAGGATGCTACGGACCGCAAGGTGGAGATCTGCCTGAAGTCCGCTTATTCCCTTGCGGGGGGGGGCAGCACGGCCGGCTATGGCCATTTGCTGGGTTGCCAGAGCGATGGAGCGCTGGGCGGATTCATTAGAGGCTTCTTTTGATTCCGACTGTCCGGCCGAACAGGCGGAGTTGATTGGTAATCTCCGTGATTCGGCCACTTATATCAACGAGGCGGCCCTAGACATTAGTACTCTGGTGTCTAGAATTTCTTCAGCAGCGGTGGCTGCTCGTCGCACCTTGTGGCTGCGATCCTGGAAGGCGGACGCAGATTCCAAAAAGGGTCTGGAGGTGTTGCCGTTTACCGGAGAAGTTCTCTTCGGTCCGGATCTGGATAAGATTGTGGCCACGCTGGCGGCAGCCAAATCGGCTTGTCTCCCGTCGGCCGCTGCTCCTTCTGGTTCTGGACCATCGTCCTTTCGGTCATCTAGGGCCCAGGGCAGGCCCAAACCTCAGTCGTTTCCTCGACAGGCTGGCCCTAAGAAATCGGCCAAGCCCCGGAAGCAGGCATGGAGTACCAGACGTCCGGCCCCCAAGCCAGATGACAAGCCTGCGGCCTGACGGTCCGGGCCTCCCTTTGGGGGATCCCAGGGTGGGAGGCCGCCTGCTGCAGTTCGCACAGTGTTGGTCGGCCACTACGACAGACACTTGGGTTCTGGAGGTGGTTTCCCACGGATGCGACCTCTCCTTCCGGCACAGACCCCCAGCTCGATTCTTCACCACGGGTCTACCATCAGATCGGAACAAGGCTACGGAGCTGCGGAAGGTATTGCACACTATGCTCCAGGCTGGAGTTATAGTGCCTGTTCCATTCTCCCAGAGGGGCCAGGGTTTCTATTCAAATCTATTTTTGGTACAGAAACCCAATGGGTCGTATCGTCCGATTCTCAACCTCAAAGCACTCAACAAGTCTTTGCGGGTTCCGAAGTTTCGGATGGAGACCCTACGGTCCATCATTCTGGCGCTGGAACCTGGGGACTACATGGTGTCATTGGATATACAGGACGCTTACCTGCATGTCCCTATTCTTGTGCGCCATCAACAGTTCCTCAGGTTTCCAATCCGCAGCGACCACTTCCAGTTTCGGGCGTTACCTTTTGGCCTGGCGACAGCACCACGTGTTTTCACCAAGGTGATGGCGGTCATGGCGGCTTCTCTGCGGCTGCAGGGAGTCTGCATGTTGCCGTACTTGGGCGACCTGTTATTGGTGGCAGGATCTCCAGAGCTCCTGTTATGCCACTTGGACCTGACCATTGCACTGCTGCAACGGCACGGCTGGCTAATCAACTGGCAGAAGTCCACTCTAATCCCGTCTCGGAGGATTCTGCATCTTGGAGCCTTATTGGACTTGGGACAGCAAAGGATCTTCGTGACGGAGGACAAGATCTCTGCTTTACAGTCAAGGGTGTGCAGTTGTCTGCACAGCCGCCGGGTGTCCCTACACTCGGCGATGAGGTTACTGGGCTCCATGGTGTCGGTGTTCGACATGGTGGAATACGCCCAGTTTCACTCCAGACCTCTGCAGCACCTGATCCTGTCCAAGTGGAACGGGCTGCCTCAGTCTCTGAAGTCCCAGACGATTGTGATCACCCCGGAGGTTCGCCTGTCCCTTGCGTGGTGGTTACAGACGACCCACCTCAACAAGGGACGTTCCAAATTGGGTCCTGTTGACAATGGACGCCAGTCTTCGGGGCTGGGGAGCAGTTTCGGGTCCACACTTGTTCCAGGGCAGGTGGACGCCGACAGAAGCGGAGCTTCCAATAAATGTCTTGGAACTCCGTGCGGTCTTCAATGCTCTCCAGCAGGCGCATCGGTTTCTCCAGGGTCACCCGGTGCAGGTCCAGTCGGACAACGCTACCACCGTGGCCTACATAAACAGGCAAGGAGGAACTCGCAGTCGGGCGGCTCTCGTAGAGGTCTCTCGGATCCTGGCTTGGGCGGAGCGCAATCTTTCGGCCATATCAGCGGTCTTCATCCCGGGAGTGCTAAATTGGGAGGCGGACTTTCTAAGTCGCCAGGACGTTCATCCGTGGGAATGGTCCCTGCACCCGGACGTTTTTCAACTGCTGGTGGACAGGTGGGGTCTTCCAGAGATCGACCTCATGGCGTCCCGGCACAACAAGTTGCCGGTGTACGGGTCTCGCACAAGAGACGAAGGGGCGTCTCTGGTGGATGCTCTGTCCGTCCGGTGGACGTTCCGGTTCGCATACCTATTCTCTCAGGTCTCCCTTCTTCCACGGGTAATCCAGAAATTCAAACAGGAAGGAGGGACGCTCCTGTTGATAGCTCCCGCGTGGCCCAGACGGCACTGGTTCTCAGACCTTCAGGGTCTGTCCGTGGACAATCCTCTGCCGTTGCCGCTACGACCGGACCTTCTGTCTCAGGGTCCTTGTCTTCACCCGGACCTGACTCGGCTGTCTTTGACGGCGTGGCTGTTGAGACGGCCATGCTGAGGTCCCGGGGGTTTTCCAGCTCTGTGGTGCGTACCATGTTGCGAGCTCGGAAACCGTCTTCCGCGAGGATATACCATCGCGTGTGGCATACGTTCTTCCAGTGGTGTCGACCGAGAGGTTATGCACCGCGGGAGTTTCGTCTGTCTCGGATTCTCGCCTTCCTGCAAGCGGGACTAGATCATGGGCTTCGCCTTGCTTCTTTGAAGGTACAGGTTTCGGCCCTATCTGTCTGGTTTCACCGTAGGATTGCTACAATCCCGGATGTGCGCACCTTTATGCAAGGTGTTCTCCGCATTCAGCCGCCCTTTGTTCCACCTGTGGCGCCTTGGGATTTGGCTGTGGTCCTGAGGGCTCTCCAAGGACCGCCGTTTGAACCACTGGGCTCAGTGGATCTTAAATGGCTAACAGCTAAGACTGTTTTCCTTCTGGCTATTGCTTCGGCCAGACGTGTTTCTGAGTTAGGGGCTCTTTCTTGTAGACCCCCTTTCTTGGTTTTTCATGGGAACAGGGCAGTGCTCCTCACTCGGCCCGAGTTTCTTCCCAAAGTTGTTTCCCAGTTTCATGTTAACGAGGAAATCATTGTTCCGGCCTTTAACTCACCGGGTCTTTCCGTGGGTGAGGCCTCTTTGGATGTTGTGCGGGCCTTAAGGACTTATGTTGACCGCACTTCTTCGTTTAGGAAGTCGGACGCTTTGTTTGTCCTCTATGGTTTCCGTAAAAAGGGTTGGCCTGCTTCAAAGCAAACTTTGGCAGCCTGGATCCGTATGGCTATTTCTGAAGCTTATCTTCATGAAGGCCTACCGGTTCCTCCTTCTCCGACGGCTCATTCCACTAGGTCTGTGGGTCCTTCGTGGGCAGCTCGACGTGGTGCCTCTGCAGTCCAGATCTGCAAGGCTGCTACGTTGTCCTCTGTCCATACCTTCGTGAGGTATTACAGGTTTGACACCTTCGCCTCTCAGGATGCTTCCTTCGAGCGGCGGATTCTCCTTTCAGCACAGGAGCGTCCCCACCCTTAAAGGATACTGCTTTGTGACATCCCCAAGGTATCCTGTGGATACCCTATGGACCCTGAAGTAGAAATATGAGATATGGTAAGAACTTACCCTTGTTATCTCTATTTCTACGAAGTCCATAGGGTTCCACAGGACTCCCGCCCTGTCGCACCTGTGCTGCAGATGGGCTTTGCTCTGGTCACCGGTTTTCCGTCTCCCTCTGGTGAGAATGTGATTCTTGTATGTGTCCAGATCTTTTTTCTCTCTCTTCCTTCTCCTCCTCCGGCCTATGGCTTGATAACTAACTGAGGTGCCTTGGCTCGGGGGCGGGGTATAGGAGGGGGACCCTAGTGCATCCTGGGAGGCTGAAAAGCTTAACTCTATGGTGCCCAGCGACTGACGTCACACCTATACCCAAGGTATCCTGTGGAACCCTATGGACTTCGTAGAAATAGAGATAACAAGGGTAAGTTCTTACCATATCTCATATTATTTACTAAGCAGTGTTAGGAGACAGAGTGAAAAGTGATAAGGAAGTGATAAGGTTCCAGCCAATCAGCTCCCAACTGTAATTTTTCAAACACAGCCTGTGAGATGGCAGTTGGGAGCTGATTGGCTGGCACCTTATCACTTCCTTATCACTTTTCACTCTGTCTCCTAACACTGCTTAGTAAATTAGATCCCATAGTTTGATGGTGCACTAGGTCACAACAAATTAAAATATCACTTTTATTCTCTTATTTAAAAATTTATATAATTTATAAAATCATAACACCAATATAACCCTACATATATTGTATAATGTTCAAGCAAGTAGAGTGAGAAAATATTCTTAAAATGTGTGGCAGGATTATTACAACAAAACACTGATAATTATATTCAGTGGGCTAAATAGTCCTATTACAAATAAATTGGTCTCAAAAAGACTCTGTATCCTTCTGTCACCACTGACTTGTTATTACTGCAACAAATGTTGCAACTAGCCTCAAGAATAAGTAAGATGTGTATGCTGTTTAATAACCTGGGCTTGTAGCACTTTATTTCCTGAGCCGTATTCCTATATCTCAAATTAAAAATAAATCGGATATAGTGAACTTTGATCAAGATCTGTCCTCTATATCAATGCATGACTAATTTTATTGACCCCTTCAGAACAAGATAGAAAAATATTTATTAATAATTGCGATTGCTAATAACTTATTCTCTCTTATCCCTCAGAATGTATAATCACATCAAAACAATTAGAAACAGTGTAGTATAGTTTGATATCCAGTAGTGTCAGGTGTATAGCCAGCACTTAACTTTATTGTGTGATGTACAGTGGGCACACCATATATACCCCTCCTCTAATAGACCTTCATATACTCCTCCCACGAATATGGACAAGATTTGAGTAATAGACAAGAAAAGTGGCAGAGCGATGCTCATATTTTTTTCACCGGCGAAAACTTGGAAAGAGCTGGTGATAAAAAATGACTGATCTGTGGGTTTACATGAATTAAAGAAAATATTACTTAAACAATCAAATACACGTTGAAATAGGTTAACATTCGACAAATATCTAAAAAAAAAAAAAAAAAGATGATCCCTAGGGGCCTGAGACGGTGGAAGGTATTCCCGGCGTTTGAACTAGTCAATGAGAACCTTAAAAAGGAATGGGAAGAGATGCTGACAAGCTGTTCATTTGAACTAATCAACATACTTATTAAGCACGATGAGGTGATACTTGACCAATGTAATAAAGAAATTAATTGTATAAGTGAGAAATTTAAAAGAATTTGAGAATTTCCAGAGGATGTATAATGAACATATCATGGAGGTTTAAGAAATGGAGAGACAAATCATTGATAGAGACAAACAGAGACAAAACAGATTTTGAGGTAAACTGAGTCTTTAGATGGAAGAAGGGAGGAATTAGGAAAGAAAGTGATGTATTAAACGCCTCAGAAATAGAATCCTCAGATTCAGATAATTCAGGCACCCCCTCATCCCATAAGAGAGCAACCATATTTGAGGGAGATTTTTTAGGGAGAGGAAGGGACGACAACACGTGTATATATAAGAGGATTAGGAGAAGGGGAAAAAGTTTAAGAAAGAGAGATAGAGGGAGATGTTGGGAGAAACCAAACGCATACAGAAGGAAATATTAATCAATGATCCATCAAACTTGCAGATCATTAATTTGTCTAGTCACATCTTGACGAAGCCCAAGAAAGTATTTTAAGTAGAGCGTCTCTTTCCCCCACTCAATCTTTCAATAGATTTGAGTTAGAGAAAGATATTCATCTATTTTCTAGGAACTTGTCGTCAAAAATATATTTTCTCAAAATTCTAAGACACCAGGGGAATCCATAGAATCTGATACTGGTATTCATAAAAATATTTCTCTCCAATAACCTTCACAACTCAGGAAGAGGCTGAAGCCTTGGAGATTCTAGAAGAACTACAGGATCTCAGTGGCTCAGCATCATCTCAAGCAACACATGCGTGACTGATTCTTAAAAAGAAATCCCAATTTTTGCCGGATTTGAATATCAATCCCCATATAAAAATCTTTACAGAATTAGTCTCTAGAGCTATTGACCATCTGATGCAGAAATCTGACTTCCATAAATCTAACTTCAGTAAGGAAAAAATGACTGCACTGAACCAGATACAAAATTGGAAAGATATCTTAATAAAATCCTCTGACAAGGGGGTAAACATCATACAGTGGATGTTGAAGCATTCAAGAAAAAATGGTTAAACTACAAGAAAGAATTCCTTTTTGGTGCACTCTTTTCTGACAATACTGTCTAAAACTTAGCTTTTAATACAATCAAAAAATATAAAATGGACTAAACAACAAAAACAGTTTGCTTGTTTTCAAGCTTGATCCTGCAAGCGATTTTTAAATAGATATATCGCTGCAAGGGTCTTCTTCGATTCTAGAGAGAATATTTAATACATGAATAGTATTATTCTGGCCCAAGGGAGTGTAGGAATACTTGTGGTATTTATCGCAACAAAATATTTTTTTAATAAAGAAGCCGCATAGCTTTCAATATAAACACATTGTTGCTTTAGTCAAGTATCAGGTATTCCAAAAGACAATGAGTGAAATAACTATTGTTACCAATTTTTTCAAATAATAGTATTTAAATGACATTAGACCATATACCAGATTTGTTTTTATTTCATGCATCTGTTCAATACCTTAATTTTTGTAATCTGTGTGCATGGTAAATTGTCTGTTGCAAATGTCACACCATTGTAATAAATCTGTATTAACTGCTAATTAATTCCCAAAAGCATTTGATCACGTATATGCAGATTCATATTTTCCTATCTCAAGTCCTGTCACCTATGACATATAACAATTCTTACCACAATAGTCATCAAAATTGCCTCTACTGTGTTGCAAAATTAATATCAGCTAGTTTACAAACAAAAATAGCAAACAATTTGATATTGCATACTTGAATAAAGGCTTGCAGGATCAAGCTTGAAAACAAGCAAACTATTTTTGTTGTTTTGTCCATTTTATATTTTTTGATTGTATTAAAAGCTAAGTTTTAGAGTGTATTGTCAGAAAAGAGTGCACCAAAAAGGAATTATTTTTTGTAGTTGAACCATTTTTTCTTGAATGCTTCAACACACACTATATGAAGTATACTGTACTTTCCAGTGGTGCACCGCCAACCATTGAAATATTAGATTAATTTTCAAACCCTTAGATTAGAGACAAATAAGGTTGGCTTAATATTCTACAAATGTATTAAAAAAATGTTTCCTGTGCAGAATCAACAAAACCCCCCTCCAAGGGGGTAAACATAGTCTTATGGCCCAAGGATCTTTATATTCGGGAAGCGAATAAACAACTATTTAACTCAGAGTTCTATTTTCAACTACCTTCGGATCCAACAGAAGAAATCCTTCGACAAAATGAGTTGCTGTTGAAACAATCTCTGGAAGAGGGCTCTATTATAAAAAAAAACAGATTTTTCATATTTGGAAGTGGTCAATCCAAGAGTGGCAACTTTTTACATGTTTCCAAAAATTCATAAAAATCAGAAGAATCCACTTGGGCGTCTCATAGTCTCTGGGATAGACAGTCTTACTGAGAAAAGCAAGTTATTTTCTTGATAAACATCTGAAATGCTTTGTCACTAGTCTCCCCTCGTATCGTAGGGATACGATGGATGTTTTTCTTAGAATTGAAGATATATATGTAACCCCTGAAACTTGTTTGGCCACATGTGATGTGGAAGCACTATATACCAGTATACACCACATTAAAGGTATAAAGGCAATGGAATATTTTTTTAATATGGAAACGCAGGGATATTTCAACAGTTTTCTTACTGAACTTCTGAATTTGTTCTCGCCAAGAATTACTTCACATTTAATGGAACCTTCTTCCTGCAGCGACAAGGAACTGCAGTGGGTTCGGCATGTGCACCATCCTATGCGAATCTATACATGGGATGGTGGGAAAGAGAACACATTTTCACAGCTCAATGAGAAATATACACCACATGTACTAATATGGCTCAGATTCATAGATCATTTATTCATCATATGGGAAGAAGAAAAAAAACTCTTCCAGGAATTTATAATGCTCTTGAATCTGTATACTCTCAATCTTAGGTTAACAATGGAGATGAGTAAGGAAGCAATAAACTTCCTAGATTTGACAATTTCAATTACAAAGGAAGGAAGATTGGTCTTTATTTACTGGAAAAATACTGCCACCAATAGCATCCTCCATGCGACAAGCTCACACCCCCAGCCAGTTATTTACAGGAATACCGAGGGGTGAATAGTTAAGAACATGCCGTAATTGCTCAGAGGATGAGATATTTGAAAAACGGGCTGTTGAGCTTGAGAAGAGATTGTTAGCAAGAGGCTATAGCAGGAGGAGCACAAAAAGAGCATATCATTTGGCCAAAAAGAGACTGAGAGAGACCTTTCTACATCCTAAGACTAAAACATATCCTGAAAATCAGAGTGAAAACCAACCAATACGCTTTATTGGTACATATTGCAAGGAGGGCCAGAAAATTAAAATCATTCTTCAGAATCACTGGCACATTCTTAAGTCAGATCCTGATTTGAGCTCCATCATTGGGGATAAAGTTCAAATGTGCTGCAGAAGATCCAAAAACATGAGAGATCTATTAGTACACAGCCATCTTGGACCAGACTTAAAACACAAACCATCTTATTCTGGCTTTTTCAGTTGTGGTCACTGTAAAGCCTGTCAATATACTAGTAAAACTAGAGAATTTACAGATAAATACAATAAGAAATGGCTCATTAGAGGTTTTCTTAACTGTAATTCTCAGGGGGTCATTTATTGTCTTTCATGTCCGTGTAATTATGACAAGTAGAGCATTCAAACAGCATGTCCTTTAACACATGGGGAACATTCGCAACGCTGAGTCTGATCAGAAAACGTTTAAAACCCTTCAGTGGCGAAACATTTTTTGCTATATCATCATGGCAATCCATGCCACCTTAAAGCATTTATTATGGAGACGGTAACAAGAGACCTTCGTGGAGGAGATTTTAGTAAACAACTCCTCAAGAGAGAAGCATGTATGAATGTTTTGATGAATAGTACCCATCCGTATGGTCTAAGTGATGGGAATAATTACTCAGCCTTCTTATACTTCTTATGAAATTACATTTATTTTGCTGTTTTCAGGTTTGTTCTGATCTCTGTTACATTATTAATAAAATCATGGGTTAGATTGTTCTTTAAGGTACTTCACATTATTTTTCACGCAATTACAAAATTTAATTCATGATGAAATTATCTCTTTCTATTCACTAATAATATTTGTATTATTTACACTGTCAGGTTCCGGCCTAGGATCGACCGTTGCTCATCACAGCGCCGACTTCCCCTGACTTCTCGTGCGGTCAGACGTCCGGTGCAGCGGCGAGTGACACGCTGAGGATTATGCCTTAGGTGCACTTGTCTTCCAGTTGCTGCTCCGTGATTTGGTTACCGAGGTTGCCGTCATGGGCGCAGCCATGACAGTCTTCATCACCTGACTGACCCTCCGTCCAATGGTAGCATGGTCGTTGTCAGCTGACGCTGCCTTCCAGTGGACTGCTACCTTAGGGTATTTAACAGGCTCTGGACAACAGGAAGTTGCCTGTACAATGTTGTTACTACTAGTGTTTGTCTAGTGTTTGCTTGCTGTCACTTTGTTCCAGGTTCCCTTGTTGTTCTACTCTCGAGTCTATTCTAGTTCTTTCCTGTGCCAGCGGTGCATCAGTACATCCTTCTGGTGCAACTACGGTATCATCTTCCTGTAACAGCGGTCGTCTTGATGGCTTGCCTGTATACTCAGTACTACATCCTCGTACAGTGACCTCGCTAGTGCTTATTTCTGAAGTATAACCTCCTGGGCCTCATCGGTGTTCTAATCTCCATTTCCCACGTGTATCGGATACCTGATCAAAGGGCTGCGACCTGCTTGCTGGGTGCAGCTTAAACCCATATCCCGCTTGGAGGGGTCACTGATGAACACCTCCCAGCAGGTTAGACTTTGCGTCTTTGGTCAGGTCTCGCCTACATCCAATACTTGTGGATGAGGAGGTCATACATCCAGGCCCCTCGCCTCCGATTCCTTCCACAACCCCGGACCTCAGCTTTCAGCTGCTTAGTAGAAGATCCTCCTGAGTCAATCGTGACACACTTATTATGTAGACAATAATAATAGACTTATGGGGATAAGCAATGTTTTTTCTAATAGACACACTATGGTTATAGGTTTTTATTATAGACCATATATACAGAGTTAGTATCACATCTTATTCATATTTATTACGGTTATATTCACTATCAATTATACATGTCACTTATGCACAGCACTTTATTATACTTTTTAATATTTCAAAATCGTATAATATTATAGCAGTCGGCTCTCAATATATGCACAATATAGAATTGATTAATTATATGTAATTTCTGCATGACACATTGTTGTGGTTATTATATTTCCACTGTTATTTTACTTATATATATTTTTTTCAGTCATTCTTTTTTTTTTTTTTTTTTTAGCTACCTTGGATCTTTTCGAACATAGTAATCAGTTTGAATTTTGCAACATATAAGGTTAATACATTTGTATGTCAGTGGGATTTCCCACTCAAGCTCAGGTTACCCTGCAGTGTCATTGGACAGAATTCACTAAGGGGAGGAGTTTTCTGTCTTAAAAGTTCTGAGAACCCAGCCATCTGGTTCAATACATGATTAAGCTTTGGTATGAAACGTAAGTTGGTACGTGGCAGTAATACAAAGTTAAAAACAGAAGGGAACTGCCCCTGATCCATTCCTATTTAGAACTGTGATCAAAAAAGATTGCTGATTGTTAGTCTCAGATCCTCACCGCTTTAATGGGCTGAATGTATGCCAGCAGTTTGATTAATACCATTATAGAGCCTTTTGCTCAGTTGTATATACAAAGTGCTATTTAACTAGGGTCCACAGCGCTGAGTGAATGTGCAGCTTATTAGTTGTCCAGCGATTAACAGAAACCAGAGAAATTAAGCTATTTTTAAGTGCTGCTAATTGCTGAGGGCAATAGTTAAACTTACATTGTCACTACTCTATTCCTTCTGGTATAAAAGTACCCAGCAATTATTATTCTGTTTATTTAGTGATTAATATCAGTCTGTAACAACATCTCTGTGACTATTTAGCCATAGAAGAAAATAAAGTGATCCTAGCAGGGTGTGCCCACTATACATCACACAATAAAGTGAAGTGTTGGCTATACACCTGACACTACTGGTATCAAACTATACTACACTGTTACTAATTGTTTTGATGTGATTATACATTCTGAGGGATAAGAGAGAATAAGTTATTAGCAATCGCAATTATTAATACATTTTTTTCTATCTGTCTTGTTCTGAATGGGTCAATAAAATTAGACATGCATTGATATAGAGGACTGATCTTGGTCACAGCCAGCATCACATCTCACATCCGTAATGCCTTGCAGTCTTGCGTATACATCAGTAACATCGACCCCTAGCGCACAATTACAGTGGGTCCGAACTTACTCAGAAATTGCTAACCTCGTCGCATGCAGTGAGTACACAAGCTGCGTATGCCGTCGCAGTGGCTAATTTATGCACACCCAAGCAACTGCGTTCAAATGGACAGGCACGCCTGCGTTTCTCATGACCACTCCCCCGTCACCGCCCACAAACACTCACAGCCTGTCACTCTGCGATGTCTTTCTTTCTGTGAGCATGATCCCAGAGCGATCTCAATGCTACCTCACGCACACGCAATGCTATGCATGCGCAGTACACACCTTCGACCGATCTGCGTATGCTGTTGCAGTTGCGATCCATAAATCAGGCCCTATGTCCACAGCTTGATATGCAACAGTACTGGGATCTGTCTTTCTGCTTATCATACTCATTTTCATCAGGGAAAGACTTCTGTTTGATTTGTCTGTTTCTGTGCCTGAAATTAGTCTCATCAGGTAGCACCTCCCATCATATATATTGTCAGGGTGTGCAGTCCAGAAATCTTTCCCATTATACTCCATTTAATGTGCTTTATTGCACTTCTGAGGGAAAGGAGACGCCCCCATTCTGGACTAGCACCCTTCCTTATTGGTTTAAAAGCATGGAGTATGGTAATGTATATGCACACTGTATTAGGCACAATTCTAGATAAGTCCTACAAGTTATATACTGTAGTGCAACTTTGGTTCATTTTTGGGGTGTGGGTCCCCCTGGATTGCGTTGGTTAATCTGTCTCAGGGCACCGCATTATAACACATTTTCCTTTATAACACATTTTAACCCTTCACTGTGTGTGTTTAATATATATGTACTTCACTTTTTTATTTTCATTCTTTATATGCAGCTGCAGCTGCTCCTAACTATTCCTTTACACTGCACTTTTCTTACTATGGTGGTGCCATGGGGCGGCTTGGCTGGGCCAGTTTTGGGGGGTCCTGTGCTCTGGATTTGAACCCTAGTATGTTAGGGACCTACCCGAAAGAGGTTACCTGGATGTGGTGGGTAGGCCCATAACCTTGGCCATGATTATGCTAAAAACCTCTATTGATTGCAAAATTTTTATTGCATTTATATATATTATTAATAATTTGGAGTTGTGCACCTGAGATTTGTCTGTTTCTGTGTCATTTTCATCAGGGCAATCTCGAATTTTCCTAATCATTTCCTGTTACTCCACATACTCAATGGAGCCAATTGCTGCTAGTTGGAAGAACTCAGTTCCCCCATCCATTAATGTGTTGCTAAATTTGGTTTGGAATAAATAAAACCTCAAGCATATTAACATCATACTGCATAAACACTTTCAGAAATGCTCCAGTGTTGGGCACCCTGGATATCGCATCATGTGACTACATCACATCACTGGTCCTGCGCATGCGCAGATTCCCAATAATCGAGACTCTGCATTCAGCAATGCTGAATCAGGACCTGTGTTTGCTCCTTAAGGTTGCTTGAGTGCACTGAGGGTTAAAATGTCTTTCACACATTTATTTTTCTTACAGACCCCTAACTTAGTGTATTGTCAAGGAACAGATCTTGTTATAAATGCAGGTGTTAGTATCCTTATCATGGGGGAGGGCATCTCTGTTCTATCTTTTTCTCTTGCTGAGTAGGTGGTTTCTAAAAATAAATTTCTAGATAACTTTTGACTCCTAGGCCCATATTCAATTTGAGACGAAAAGTCCGGATCCGCGATACTTTTTCGCCCATGATGTCATTTTTGCCTGTTTTGCTTTTACCCCGAATTCAATTTGAAAGACTTTCTGCCTAGGCTGAAAGTCAATGCAATGTAATAGGCGAAAAAGTTTCTCCTATGAATAGCAGGCAGAAAAAAAGTGCAGAATTGGGGTTTTGGGGTGCAACATTGTGGGAACCCCCGTGCAGCCTTCTGACCGTCCCCCAAAGGTAAACTGTCAATTTAAAAAAAAAAAAAAAAACACTTAAGAACACCCCAATAAATGACTTTGAAAAAGGGGGCGAAAAAAAAAAGTTGGGGTACAAAGTTAAAAACTAGCGAACTTGACTCTGGGGAGGTCCCCAAGTATGGCCCATGTGTTTTTTTGATTGCAGGTGCTTGTGGCAGGTGGATTTTTCATGATTTTTTCAACTTCACTTTAACAACTTTTAAATATGCTGACCCCGCATTTTCAAGTACCCCAAATTTGCTGGGATAAGTTATTTTCTGGAAAAAATACTCCTGAATACTATTTTTCACCACTTATTAAAAAATGCTATTTAGCAGCTATTGAGCCCATTTAAAAACACCAAATCGGGGGGTACCATAGGGAACCCCCATGTCAGCATCTTTTGGGGGGTGTCAGGCTGATTTCCCCAATTCTGACAGTACTTTCCCCCTGTTCAAGTTTCGCCGGGTACCGTTTTCGCGTACTTTCAAATTGAATATGGGATAAAGCAGGCACGCGCACGATACTTTTCCGCCTGCAAAACAGGCGAAGTAGGCGAAAAGGAATGAAACAGACAGTGGAAACGTGACCGAGTTACATTATAGACGCCTTTCACCACTGTTACTTGCTTGTTACGGCCGGGACACTGCTGCTGTCGGCTAGACGACCAGCTGCATCTGCCTTTTGGATTTGTGCTTTTCAGGTCTGGCCACCCTGACAGCGCTGTATCATCAGCACTGGGATGCAGCTTATGTAAAGGAAAGAGAATAGGAAAGCACCCTTGAGGGCCCCCTATGTCCCAGTTGATGACTCTTCGGATTCAACAAAGTCAAAAATAATGGCTAATAAAAAACAGCTTGAATCAAGCAAAAATTAGGACTTATAATAGTTGTTAAACATGGTACATGACCTGGGACGGGTTGTAATCCAGATCTGCACCCCCAGAGGCCATGGTGCTCAAAGTCCTGATGATGAAAAGATTCCTGTAGGGTCCACAGCCTCACCACCAACACGTTTCGACTAGAAGTCTTCAAAGTTTAATAACTATCTCTAAGACCTAATTTTTGCTTGATTCCAGCTGTTTTTTTATTATCCATTATTTTTTACTTTGTATATACATTTTTTTATTGTCTTTGTGATTTAGATTTTAAACTGGAATTAAGCAACCATTATACTTTATTCTATGTGGTTCTATGATAAGAACCTTATGTATGCGCTCATCTTCCTGCTTACATATTTCCCCTGGACACTGTATACTATAGAAGCTGTAAGTTGAGTGCACCCACTTATGATTTTTTTTGCACCTTCAGGCAAGATTGGTGATATGATAGAATTTCTGGGAACACAATTATTAATTTGGCGTACACCACAATAGTGGGAGTACGGTACGTCATTTCACTACACTCCCATAAGGTGAAAGTCACTACCTTCGATATTTACACCAGAGGTGCGATCACCCATATGCTAAACATATGACATGATAATTTGTGTTCTTTCTTTTACTCCCCTTTATTTATCTCCCACATTGGATAACGTCTGAGGATCCGTTCATTAACTACAGTTAATGAACAGACAACAGTGCTGGTGTTCTGCAGGAATTTGTGACTGAGGGTATATTCAAATTAAAATCTGAATTTTATCCAATAAAATCAAATGGGACTAGCATTGAAAGCTTCTACAAGACAACTTTGGATGACTTCAAAGAAATCTGCAAAAAGATTGACCCCTTCCAACCACAGAAAAAATCCAACCTAAATAAATGGGAAAGAAAGGCAATTAGGATTCTAATGAAAGACACTTCCATAATTAAAATAGAAGTGGATAAGGGGTAGGTCTCATAATACAGGATAGAGTAGAATATATTAAAGAGGCCACACGGCAAATAGAAGACACCACGGTCTATGAGAAACTTACTAGTGACCCCACGAATAGGTTTTTAGTGGAACTACAACTGTTATTGGAGGGATCAGTATCAGATGGGGTCATTTCCAGGGAGGAATTTCAATTCTATTTGAACTCACCCTTCAGTCCCATTTATTATCATTTACCCAAAATTCACAAATCCCTCACCTCACCCCCAGGGTGACATATTATTTTGGGTATTAATTCTTTATCTTCCAATCTTTCTTCTTATGTTGATTCTATTTTTACAACCACAGTGTTCGCTATTAAATCACATATTAAAGATACCACAAATTTTTTACAGTTGATCCAGAACATTGAATGGAAAATTTCTTGACTTGGGTTTACAAGCCATTTCTAAGAGACTAAACCTAGATGACGATCTCACAGAGAGATACAGGACCTTTATTCTGGATTCAATTTCATACATTCTTTATCACAAGTATTTTTTATTTATGGACACCTGTATTATTTACAGGTGTTAGGAATGGCCAGGTTTGCTCCGAGTTATGCCAATCTATACATGGGCGAGGTGGGACTTCAACGCGAACCTGGTCCTCTATGGCCGTTATATTGATGATCTTTTAATTATTTGGAATGGGGACCACATTTTGGACTGAATTGACACTTTCCTTAATTCTAATTGTTATAATTTAAAGTTCACGCACACATATCATGAGAGTCGAACGAACTTCCTGGATCTGAACCTAGAAGTTAAAAATAACAAAATCTGTACCTCAAATTACTCAAAAGATTTAGAAAGGGACACATATCTACATTACAATAGTGCCCACTATCTTCCATGGAAGAAGAATATTCCAAAGGCGCAATTGCTCCGTTTAAAACTGAACTGCTCGAAACAAAAGAGACTTTTGAAAAACAAGCGAATTACATGATTGGTTCCTTCTTCCAACAGGACTATCCAGACACTTGTTAAAAAAAAAAAAAGCATTTGAAGAAGTTAAACCTATAGATAGAAATAAACTTTTGGAAAATAAACAAAAAGATCAAGATCCTAAAAATATACATGAGGACAGAGAGGTGGCGTTTATATCCACCTATAATAACCACCACTTTGAAATTAAAAACCTCATACAGAAAAACTATATCCCGAGATAAGATCACATATTGAATGTTTTCATTTTCAGGAAACTAAATCCTTAAGAACTTTGTTAACACCGAGCTTCCTAAAACCCATAAATCAAGTAAAAAAGAACAAACATATCCCATGGTTACAACCCAAACCAAATGGCTTCTATAAATGTGGAGCAAATAGATGTCTAACATCTAATGAACAAGACCACCTTTATACAAACTAAAGTTGATATTAGGAGCTTTATTAATTGTAATACAAGTTATGTTGTATACATGATCTCATGCAATTGTGATTTTAAGTACATCGGTAGAACAACAAGAATGCTCAAAACAAGATTCCTAGAGCCTCGTAGAAATATTATCAAAAAAGTACAATCACATAGCGTATCTAGACACTTCTGTGATTCCCATATTGGGGACCCAAGTTGCCTTAAACTGGGAATTGAACATATTCCATCTACCAAACTAGGGGGTGATAGATATAAAAACCTGTGTAGACGAGAAGTCTTTTGGATGTTCCAAATGAACTCTGTTTACCCAGAGGGACTGAATGAGGCGGTAGAACTCAATATGGTTATCTAATGGATCTCTTATTCTAAATAGATACACTAATGGGCGTTAAAGAAAGGCTGCTGCCGAGTTTGATTCATCTCTGTGATTCTACTCACTTGGATCCATGGTTCTTCTATTTATATTTAAATGTCAATAGAGAGCATACAATTGGAAATAGAAAAGTGGTAATAATGAAAATGGAAATAAATAGTAGAAAGCATATAATATTGGAAATAGAAGATTAGTAATAATGAAAAAGTAAATGAATAATTATGATGAGCATAATACGAAATGACGAAATGTATTACTTTTGTACCCACTGATGTCCTTGTATAAGGACTTTTTTAAATTGAATGTATAAATAATGGCATATGATGGCGTATGAGGACTATATATAAACAATTTTAGGGTTAAAGCTAATGCCCATTTGAAATTTTCTTATTAACATAAATATGTATTATACTGACCTTGTGTTAAAGTAATGACAAGTAAAAAGAAGATCTAGATATGTTATGTCATTTTTTTATTCTCTCTGTCAATTTTATACCTTCTAATGATAATAGCGGGTGAGTACATATAAGCACTTCAGGTAATAACAAATGTGTTTTAAACTACATCCACCACAACCATCTAAAACAGCTGACAAGCGAACTAGCTTGAGGATATGATCACGTGAATTATACACAATATTATGGTCTTTGAAATATATCCACATTTACAATACTGTCGAGATAGGAATATGGGGAAGATCTAGATATGTTGTTGTTTCTCTCTTTAAAAATATCAGGTTAGAAAAGACAACAATAGCACTCTAAACTACATTTCCCGTCATCCTTTGCAATTCCAGATAAACTGACCAGTGTAAAAGCAAGATCACGTGGTTAACACCACATGACCGGAATAACGATGATTGAAACATACGCACACGCCGGAGACTGTCACGTGCCACATGACATGTGACTTTATTCTTAGTGACGTGTCAATAGGCACATGATCTCACCACCCAATAAGATAGTAGGAGGAAGAAACCTCCATAGTAACATATTTATACAAATCTTTAGACTGATCTTATTCAGGAAACGTGATGTTATATTTACATCACGTGATCGGAGTTAGCTCCGTGGATCGGGAATAAAAGGTAAGATTTAATGTATTACCTATCGGGGAAAATTTAAAGAGTGTACTTCTTAATAATAATTGAATATAAAGTGTTTATAGATCTGCCTCCATGTTAGAATGACATTGTTTTTAAGAATATATGACTTAATTTGATGGCTAATTGTAATCATGCGAAACGCATCAGGTGCCTTGGCCTCTATCCAAAAAGTGACCTTGTGACTTCTACTGGACATCATAACTAGCCTGGACCAGCTTTCCGGTAATTAAAACAATTGGAACTCTTTTTGGAAATATCTGTGGATTTGGATTTAAACACCCATTTCACACCATGGACATCTGAGGCTCCGAGTGCAGCATATGGAACTGTATGCCAATAGGACCATCTCTCTACTGGTGTAAGGACTTGGTAACTTTATATCCACTGGACAAATACGTTTTTCTCAAATTGAGATTGATATCATCTTGCATCTATTATCCGGAAGCATATATAGGAATGGGCAGTGCTGTTCAAATTGAATAGTCATTTGGAAGAGGCTTATTGCTCATATGTTATTAGTGATACATGTTTAATCTTTTTTTAATCTTTTATTACAGTGTCTTTATGTCCATCCATGTATACTCAGTGATATCATAGCGCTGCTACTTCTTCTATTTGTATTAATGCTGGAGTTCTGCAGGAATTTACCTAAAAAGATACCTTTATGGGTGGAATATATAGTACCTGTGTGCAATACGGTACGCATTACGTATATTTATCTATAATCTACTTAGTAGGGAGGGATCCTTTAGTCCCAAGCTGAACTACTTATTGTGAAGATAAACTACCTTTATTTGCGGATATATACTATACAATTGCCCTTTCTTTTATGATCACCTCAAAAATCTTGGGTGAGGAGCAATTTGGAAGAAAATAGTTACCGCAAGTTTATCCCACATCGTAAAGGAAATGCACGTTATTGACTTTTGAACTTTATGAGAAGTTGGATATTTCTCCAGGAGCGCATGTGAGGACATTGTTTCTCTTTTTTTATTATTCCGTCTGATGTATGCGGGGTTGGTAACATGCAATCTACATTGTCCACCTGCAAATTCTGGTGTGCGCATTGACTTGATTCTGTATACCATGTCTGTTATTATTGAGCCTACTGGGGTTACTCTTGTCACCTTGACCCGATTGATCTCTCTCATATGCCTGAAAGAAGACCACACAAATATTACAGTCATGGCCAAAAGTTTTGAAAATGACACAAGTATTGCTTTTCACAAAGTTTGCTGCGTCAGTGTGTTTTTAGACCTTTTTGTCAGATGTTACTATGGTACTGAATACTGAAGTAAAATTACAAGCATTTCATAAGTGTCAAAGGCTTTTATTGACAATTACATTAAGTTTATGCAGAGTCAATATTTGCAGTATTGACCCTTCTTTTTCAAGACCTCTGCAATTCCCCCTGGCATGCTGTCAATCAAATTCTGGGCCACATACTGACTGATGGCCGCCCATTCTTGCCTAATCAATAAGCCGCTTAGGTATGAGGGATTCCCTTGTGCCTACTTCCTGGTAGCATCTTTTATGTACAGTACTCTTATGTAGCCATCTCTGACCCCATTCCTATTGAATAAATACACAACACACTATAGCTGGCAGAAGAAGATCCAATTTATTTAACACTTTCATAAAGTTGGTGGCCCAGGAAAAGCAATTGCAAACATATTATTCATTTTGGTAATTGGGGTGGGTACTCCTACCCACACCCTCACGGGTGGGCCCATCTGAGCCCACCCAGTTCCAACGGACTGGGTTCTCCAATCCTATTGACCCGTGAAGCCAAGACCTCCTCAGTCACTCCTCCTCACTAGCTGGGTGACGCTCCAAGTTTGGACCTAGTGCCCCTGCTATTGTCAGCTTGGGAGGAGCCTTCATGCTCACCATCCAACAAAAGGGGGTCATACCCTGACACAGGTGTCTTCTGCCCGTCATGAGACAATCCATTCCAGGAAACGTGTCTAATCACTACACGGCCCCGGAGGACATATCATCCTCCCATCACGTCATTGACAACGTACCTTGATTATCTTAAGTTTGCAATTGCGTTTCCCTGGACGCCCAACTGCCAAAAAAGAAACATTTTAGGTTTTAGTGGGAAGGGAGGGTGGCAATATTTCTTAGCAAGACAAAAAGCATTTTCCTGTGTCATTTCCTTTTGTTGATCTTGATTCCTCCCACTTCTCCTCCTCCCATACAGGACCTCCTCTCTTTTGTGAGTTATTTCAACCCTGTATTGTCTGGGCCATGTCCCAGCCCCCTCTGCTCAACCATCTGGCACATTTGCTTGCAACAAAGGCTATTCATCTAACTTGCCCCATTTTATATCCCCAATACCACGTCGCTTATCTACATCGCGTCCAGAATGCGGACGCTGCTTCCGTATGCTTGGAGTTCAAGCAACAGGAGCCTGTGCTATAACTGGAAAAACCTCTGATTGGCTGATGCAGTTAATTGAAAAGCAAATTAATTGCTTATTATAAGTGACGTGCAGTGAGGTCAGTGGCTGGGGAGGCACTGGCTGACTAACAACCCCCCCCTTTAAAAAAAAAAAAAAACAGTGTAGGATTCCTGCTATTTAACAGTACCCAGCACCAGACTGAACCAGCCAGGGGGATAATGCCATAGCAGGGGGTACACTCAGTGTGGGGTCCGCGTGCCATCAAATTTTCTGGAATTCCTCAGAAAGTGAGGATTCCAAAAAATTTTATTGTGTCCCCCCCCCCCCCCTCCTGAGCAACAACCAGCACTGGGCTAAAAGCTCAGTGCTGTGCCCCGCACCCTTGGTGGCGGTGGGTGCGGGGTTCATGGTATGATAATATTGTTCTTTACAAGCGACCTACAGATCCCAGCAAGCCTGCCCTAGCATGCCAGCACTTGGAGAACCACAAGTGCCTACATGCCTGGACATTAAGGGCCCGCTGGCACCTGTAGTACACCTGTAAAGAAAATATAAAAAAAAAAAAAATACAAGAAACTTAATATTTTAATAAAAGTTTATTATCTGCTGTCATCACCTGAGAGGCAGAAACCTTTAAGCTCTTTTGCATGGCCGCTTGCTAGCTCCTTCCCCGCCAGCAGACTGCCAGCCACTGCCTCGTGCTGGCTTATATAAGCCAGACAGAGGGGGCAGTGTGATGGCGTGGCGAGCCATGATTGGATCACGACGGTCATCTAGAATTCAATGGCGTAATTTTTTACATTGGAATTGCTGCCGAACTCTGCAGAATGGATGGCAGGGACTGGATCCTCTCTGATCCAGACCTGCCGCCATGCCAGCTATCTCCGCCGGGTCCCACTGACGCCCGCTCCTCTGCTGTTCCCCTGCCGTATACGCCCGCTACCCACCCAGTGATAACAGCGGATCTAGTGATGGATCCGCTGTCCAATCACTTCTGCCTGACAGGGGAGTGCTTTCATGTGGGCTGAAAGCACATCCTTGTCAATGAGGCACTTCTATAGGCCCTATTTTTTATGGCCTCGTCCCCCGTTTCTGTGCTTTCCTATTGTCAGCGGGTGGCAGTGCTCTCTAACTGTAGAGATTAGAATAATGCAAAGCAGATATTTATGTAACGTCACTGTTACTTATCAAGTAGCAATGATTGTGCCGGTTGCGTCCAGTTCATGTGCATAGAAATACATTTTCTGCAGTAGTTTCTCACTAAGAACAATATTCGCTTGTTTTCCCTCACCACAGAGGAGAGCTTGCAATGTTCTACATCACTGACCTCACCTCGGTCCTTTTCCCAAATCTCTGCACTTGGTACGCAATGCCAATTTTTACACAGATCGAGCTATTGTCAGCCATTGCGCATGCATTTGCAATTACACCCACACAGAGGATTCATTCCCAAAGTGTGAGACAGGTAGTCAGCGTTTGGGGAAAGTAATGGGGGTAGGCTAAGCAAACACAGATGTATTTGACTATTTAAATGCCATTTCATGAACATGCATCAGTGACGTGCGGTTAGGTGAGGCAGGTTTGCAGAGCCTTTCCTGTCAAAGTCAGGTATACTCTAATTTTTTGTTATCATATTTATAGTCAAACCTTTGAAGAAAATATTATAAATATCTTCTTTGTATCATTCTAATCATTTTCATAGTCAAGACTTTGAAGTAAAAAGTCTATGGCAGGTGAGGCACTGCCTCCCCTGTCTATATTTTCCACAAACATCCCTGATCAAAACTCACCAAATTTCCAGCACTACGTATATACTGCTGGACCCACATGAACCCAGGCCCAGAGCTCACTCATGAGCTCCATCAGCCAGCTCCCGCAGTGGGTGATGGGAGAGACGTCATGACATCTCTCCCATAATGCAGAGTGGGCCGGCCCAGGAGAACGAAGGAGCGGATAATGGCGGGTGCAAGAGCGGGGACTCAGGTGTTTTTTTTTTTTCTTCCATGTGTATCTTTGTCTGGCACTGCTGGGGGGGGTAACTACTACTGGGGGCACTGCATCGGATGGACCACTACTGGGGGCACTGCATAGGGGGAGATTACTACTGGGGGCACTATATAAGGGGCACTACTACTGGGGCACTATATAAGGGGCACTGCATAGAGGGGACTACTGGGGGTACTGCATAGAGGGATTACTACTTTTCTACTGGGGCACTGAAAAGGGGGGATTACTACTGGCGACACTATATAAAGGGCACTGCAGAGGGGGGGATTACTACTGGGGGCACTGCATAGGTGGGGACCACTACTGGGGGCACTGCATTGGAGGGGACCACTACTGGGGGCACTGTTTAAGGGCTTGTTTAGCTATCCGAGGGGGGGTGCAAGGCTGAAGCTATGTCTAGGGTGCCAAGAAACCTTGCACCACCACTGCATGAACCCTCGGTTCATATATGTATGTTTAAATCTGGCTCTGATACTATCCAGTGCCTCCCCAGCCATTTACCTGACTGGGGAGGCACCGCACGTCACTGGCATGCATATATTAGCCATTGCGATTTCCATTGATGCATGAGATCTCACTGCGTGCCATAAGTGCTGCAGTGTTTGCGGCTGGTCAGACTTACCGTATATGTTGCATGGCTGCCGAACTGCATAGATGTTATCGATGTTTACGCTGATGCATGTCGTCGGATGGATATGAGAAGGCAGCAGTGGGTGTCTATATGCTGTGGAAGGCATTAGCATATTTTAGCAACTACGATCCGTGAGAGAATGCAGTTGTAATTGCATTAGTGTACATCTCTGAATCAGGCCCACTATTTAATTCTCCTTTTGTCCAGTATCAAAATACTGATATCTCGACTAAACATTACAATCCACATTTTTTTCACCCCTTCACCAAAACTGCTCAGAAATTGTCCGTTTTTTTTATTCCAAAAAGTTTAAAAAGTATTTTTTAAAATATATTTAAATATTTTTCCATTGTTATATCACTTCTCACCCCCCATCAGAAATAGCCCACCCTAGAAGCAAAAGATCCCCAGTATTATCAACCCCCATCTCCTTAGTGATAATAGATCCCCATAGCAGAGCCCCAATGGCAATGGGCCCCCAGTTAGTTTCCCCTCTCCCCATGTACCACTGTATATGTACATTTTTATTTTTACTATATCCATATATGACCCCCCCCCCCCGTTACCACCTTTCCCCCGAGGCCTAGCCCCGGCCACTCGCCTTATTGCAGAACAGAGCATAGGGCAAGGGAGACTGATTATCAGTCCTCCTTGCTGCAGCTTATCACTGCACACTCAAGAGATTAGCATATTTGTGCCTCACACATTTACTTTAGGCGCATGCATTCTGAGGCGCGATTATTATTTATTACCAGTTATTTATATAGCGCACACATATTACGCAGTGCTTTACAGAGAGAATATTTGGCCATTCACATCAGTCCCAGTTGAGCTTTCAATCTATATTCCATATCACATGTACACACACATTGACACTAGGGTTAATTTTGATGGGAGCAAAATTAACCTACCAGTATATTCTTTGGGTGTGGAAGGAAACCCACGCAAGCATCGGGAGAATACAGTATACAAACTCCACACAGTTAGGGCCGTGGTGGGAATCGAGCCCACGACCTCAGTGCTGTGAGGCAGTAATGTTAACCATTACACCATCTGGCAGTGATGCTTGAGTGTAAGCTTCTGAGATAGTCATACGAAGCCATCTAGCCAATGTTTGTTTATTGGCTGGCCATCCCTTCTTGTGTAAACCATAGAGCACAAACAAGGAATCTGATTTCCGAAGAGAACTGGTATGGTCCCATTAATCCTGAGGGCGCGGACCACATCCAATGAGGCCTCACCTGGCGAAAGATCCAGTGATAGGAAGGCCGGTACTATAATTTCCTGATTAATATGGAAACTAGACACAACCTTAGGAAGGAACTCGGGGCGAGTACGAAGCACCGCCCTGTCCTGGTGAAATATCAGAAAAGGAGGACGCTCCTAATTCTGGCACTATCCTGGCCGATGCAATAGCCAGAAGAAAAAGAGTCTTCATTGTTAACCACTTAAGAGCCACTGAATCTAGTGGTTCAAATGGAGGACTCTGGAGGGCCCGAAGAGCTACTGCCAAATCCCAAGGAGCCACTGGTGGTACAAAGGGAGGTTGAATCCGGAGGACCCACTGGAGGAAGGTACGGATATGCGGAAGCGGGGCAATATGTTGGAACCACACTGACAGTGCAGACACATGCACTTTCAACGAGGCCAGGCGTAGGCCGAGGTCCAACCCAGCTTGAAGGAATGCCAGTATTCTGGAAA
This sequence comes from Taudactylus pleione, assembly GCA_031769625.1. Lineage (NCBI taxonomy): Eukaryota > Metazoa > Chordata > Amphibia > Anura > Myobatrachidae > Taudactylus > Taudactylus pleione. Next base: position 11,290,763 of record JAUIMM010000010.1, read on the forward strand.
TTCGAAACACCTGAGGGTCGTAATCTTTTATATGACACCACTGGAAATATGTATGCCACACTCTGTGGTAGATCCTGGCGAAGGCAGGTTTACGCGCTCTAAGTATCGTGTTGATGACAGAGCTAGAGAATCCTTTGGACCTTAGGAGGTATGTCTCAAGAGCCGCACTGACAAAGACAGACGATCCAGGTCCGGGTAAAGGCAAGGACCCTTAGACAACAGGTCCAGATGTTGAGGCAGCAGGAACGGAGTGTCAATGGAGAGAGAGTACCAATGAGGTCTGGGCCTCCATCATGCTTGAACTTCTGAAGAACTCGAGGAAGCAGAGAGACTGGAGGAAATAGGTACGCAAACCGGAAGGTCCATTTTACTGACAGAGTTTCCACCATGCTTGCTTTGGCATCTATTGTTTTGGACCCGTACACTGGTAACTTGTAATTGTGTCAGGAGGCCATGAGGTCCATCTCTGGGAGACCCCATTTGTCTACTAGGAGTTGAAACACCTCTTGGTAAAGAGACCATTCCCCTGGATGCACGTTGTGATGGCTGAGGAAGTCTGCTTCCCAATTGAGAACTCCCAGAATGAACACTGCCAAAGTGGCCGAGAGATGAGATTCTGCTCATGTCAGAATGCGTGACACTTCTGTAATTGCTGCCCAACTTAGAGTGCCTCCCTGATGGTTGATGTAAGCCACTGTGGTGGCGTTGTCGGACTGAACCTGCGCGGGTTTTACGTAAACAATGTGCTTTGCCATCATGAGGGCCTTGTACACAGCCCAAAGTTCCAAAACGTTGATGGGCAGGGATGCCTCTTCTGTTGTCCACCGGCCCTGAAAGGAGTGTGGACTGGTCACTGCACTCCATCCCCGGAGACTGGCGTCCGTTGTTAGGAGTATCCAGTCCGGGATCCAAAAGGGGCGACCCTTGGTTAGATGAGATGTCTGGAGCCAATAAGAGAGGGACAGACGTACCTCCGGAGAGAGTACCATCATCTGAGCTCTGATCCGGTGGGGTAATCCATTCTACCTGGAGAGGATCAGCCCCTTCAGGGGCCTGTAATGGAACTGAGCATATTCCACCATGTCGAATGTGGACACTATGGATCCCAGAACCTGCATTGCCAAGTGGACTGACACCTGGCGACTGTGGAGACATCTGCATGCAGTGTGGAGATCTTTTCTGGAGTTTAGAAAGATTCTCTGCTGCTGAGAGTCCAGAAGGGCTCCCAATGAACCATCCTCTGTGAGGGAATTAAGGAGGACTTTTTCCAATTGATTAACCACCCATGTGCTTGTAGACAAGCAGCTGTCAGTTGTAGGTGGTGGTGAAGCACTTCTGGAAAACTCGTCAACAAGAGGAGGTCGTCAAGATATGGCACGAGCCGTATACCATGACTCCACAGGTGGGCTGCCATGACAGCCATAATTTTGGTAAATACCCTTGGAGCCATGGATAGGCCAAAGGACAGCACCCAAAACTGGAAGTGTCGTTGCAGTATAGCAAACCGCAGATAACGCTGGTGAGAAAGCGTTACGGGAACATATAGGTATCCATCCTGAATGTCCAGTGATACCATGTAATCCCAAGGTTCCATAGCCAGTATGATGGATTGTAAGGTTTCCATCCTGAACCTGGCCACTCTGAGGAACTTGTTCAGAGATTTGAGGCTGAGGATAGGCCGATGAGACGCATTCGATTTCTGGACCAGAAAGAAAGTAGAATAATAACCTGTCCCTCGTTGAGATAGTGAAACTGGTACAATTATTCCTGCTTGCAGCAAGGACTGTATGGCTGTCTGGATCTGCAAGGCCTTCGTTTTGTCTGAAGGAGGGCCTGTGCAGAAAAACTGGTGGGGAGGCCTTCGAAGGAATGAGAGGGCATACCCCTGAGAGACCCACTTCTCTTACCCAAGCATCCTTGGTGGTTTGACACCAGCACTGGGCGAACTGAAGAAGTCGGCCTCCCACTCTGGGGTCCCCCAGAGGGAGGCCCGCCCCATCAGGCTGCGGGTTTATCCTCCTGTTTGGAAGCCGGGCGTCTTGCGCTCCAGGCTTGTTTCTTAGGTTTGGCAGTTTTCTTGGCAGCGGACTGCCTAGGAAAGGACTGTCCCTTGGCTTTTTCTTGAGGACGAAAGGAGCTTCGAGACTTTGCAGGAGCAGATGCTGAGGGCAGAATTGCAGATTTTGATTTTGCTAACATGTCAACAATTTTGTCCAGTTCTGGGCCCAACAAAATCTCCCCATTATAGGGTAAGGCCTCCAGGCCTTTCTTCGACTCTGCATCTGCGCTCCAATATCGTAACCACAGGGAATGGTGAGAAGACACAGCCGTGAGCCTGGATGTCAGTAAACTAGCATCCAGAGCAGCCTCACCGATATATGCAGCTGCATCCCTAATATGGCCGACCAATGACACCTGATTCTCTGGAACTTCCAAGGAGTAAGGGTGTATCGGCCCAACTCTCTATAGCCTTAGCTACCCAGGAGCTAGCCACAGGTCCTGAAAGAGAGTATATAGACTTTAGACAAGTTTCCACCTTCCTAGCCGTAGGATCCTTTAAGGAAGAAATGGAAGGCATAGGTACACTCTTAATTAACCGTGTAATGCGTGAATCCACTGCAGGGGGTGATTCCCACTTTTTGCAAGGAGCCTCAAGAAATGGGTAACATGAGGTTAAACGTTTCTTAGGTTGATACCTCTTAACAGGCGAGTGCCAGGCCTCAGCCATGTGATCCTCCAGCTGATCTGACAGAGGGAATCCTGCCGAAGACACCATTATCTGTTTAAACAGAGGGTGTTTGGATTTAGGGGCTGTTTCGTCATTATTTTTAACCAATACGGATCTGACCGCACGCACCAAGGCAGGAATATTTATCCTTGACTTAGGCTCCACCTCTTGCCGAGGGGAGTCGGGGTTAGACGTATCAGCCACCTTCCCGTCATCAGATGACATCTCAGATTCTGACAACTGTGTGGATTGAGATGACAACACAGGACGCTTAGCTGGTCGTACAGGTTTCTCACTTTCCACCATGGTCTGCATGGCGGTAGAGGTCATAGCCAGACTCTGGCCCTGATTCAGAGCTGGACGCTCTGACTCAGGGCCGTCCCTCTGAATTTAAGAGTGGCCTCCTGGCCGCACGCATAGCTGTGGGTGACCACCCACAGCTATAGCGAGCGGCCAACGGGCTTGCGACGAGACCCTTGTGGTAGGGTCTCGTCTGCCGTAAGCCCTGGAGTGCTTTTGGCTCTATCAGAGCCAAAAGCACTCCCACTGACATCACTAGTGATGTCAGTGGGGCCGGCCCCAGATGGTAGGCGTTCCCATGGGAACGCCTCCGTCTGGGCAGCCACGCCCCCGGCATGCCCACCAAAGGGGGTGTGCTGTCAATCACCATCGACATTTGGATGTAAATCAATTTTATGACACGCCTCTCAGATGTAGCAGTACACGCCCACTTTACCGCCGCGCTCGTAGGCGTTGCTTTCACAATTTCCCTGAAAATCTTTTTCAAAAGTAGGTAAGTATGGTCCTATAGATGTATAGCAGCGCCAATAATGACAGGGTTGCATAGCATCTCCTTCATATTGATTACTTCATTGCATTATTACATGTAGGGAAATGGTATATGGTCACAGCATCTGCTAGGTCACCTCAGCCTGCCTTAACCCACTTGCCGCCATGTCTTCTCTCTTTCCCCCTGTATTGAGGTTGTATAGCGGTTGGAGCGGTCTCAGGACATTATACAGATACAGAATAACAAAACTTTGCAAGTTACAGCCAGCCAAAATAGCAAATAAAAAATATGGGCATTTCTAATGTCAACTACTTTCGGGGACAGATCTGTAATGCCTGAGACGAGTATATTCACTATATATTAGCACCCATGATCGCACTGTAGAAAGCTCCAAATCACAAATTGTAGAAAGCTCCAAAGGGGGCCGTCCCTGCGATGTGCCAGGAGTGAAATAATGGAGTCTGCATTCTCTTCACTCGTGTGCTGGGGATCCTGCGCATGCGCAGTCTACAGACCACACATGCGGGGCAGCCATTGCAGGGGGGGTTCTTATTTCTTATGGGATACTTTCCGGTTATTTATGTGATGTGTAACCCATAAGCTACCTAAGGTGCTGGGGCCAAGTTCCAGAAAGCGACTTGGTAAATCTGACAGCATCATATCCCTCATAGAAACCTTAGGGAGTTGCGGTGCTGGCGCAAATGGAGGGACAGTGATATCTGATGCAATTTCTATATACAGCTGGGGGATACTTAACGGAAAGGTGTATTTTCCCTTCAGTGTCTGTACCTGAAAGTGACGTGGCCTGAGGGCGGAAGTGTGGTTCCCTGCCCATACAGTCCATCAAAAAAAGAAACTTGTTCGCTCGCCACGCTTTGGGCTTAGTGGCTCGCTACACTCGCCACAAGATTATATTCCCCCTCCGTACCCACGTGGATGGTAGGGAATGACGTTGGACAGTAGCTGATGACGTCAGGGTACAAATACTGAAGGGGATCTATCCACTTCCAATACTATTTAGAAGTATTTCCCGAAAACGGGTGTTTTCGGGGACTACATAGTAAATATTAAATGGGCTCCAAATTTATCATGTAAAGCAGAAATAGGCAACTATCTAACTTCCCAACGGGTGTACACAAGCCTTGGCTCGCAGAGCATATTGGAACAGGAACTACAAGTCCCCCAGCATACTCAAGTCATTTATGATCCTGATTGACTTTGCCGTAACAACAATCAAAGTCCGTTGCACTTTTTAGTACAAATTGATCAGGATCCGTGAGAATTACAGAAATTAGTAAAATAAACTTTAGACCTGAGAACTACAAATCCCATTGTGCATTGCGGCACGTTTCCTGTGTCGGTGACGTCAGTGATTCCGGCGAAGGGGAGTAGTCACTTCCGGCGTGATGGTTACACGTGGTGCTGTGGGGACTGGTGACTCTCTCACCATGTGCTACTCAGCGCGGATCATGGGGAGCAGCAGGTAACACAAAGCCTCGGCGGCGGCATATACATCTCTAGTTGTAGCTAAACTCTGCCAGCAGCATCCACGATTTCTGCCTTAAAGTGTGATCTGCTGGCAGTAATGTCTATGCTGTGTGACTGATCCCTTTATCTCCTGCGCTATCTATATTGCATGACTGGGTTAATTATACTAAAGCCTCATGACCTGGAGGGCATGGATTGAGTGCAGGGATGTGGATGTTTTAGCATTGGCAGCAGGGATTTGGAATGTACTGCTGCAAAGATCCATCCTATCTTTTTCAATATGCTAGGTGGTGGCACACTCTAGGGGGGCTGCTGGGTGGCGAATTCCTGGGTACACTCATGGATGGTAGGAATGAAAGTTGATGGTTAACCACCAGTAATGTTTCGGATTTGATGGTAGTATCTTTTTACATCAAATTGCGTATATTTAATGCTTGCCAGCCTATGGACGCAGCTTTCCGATGCCCATCTGATGGCTAGCTGCTTCTATACAGTTACGGACACCCAGAAGTGGTAAACGCAGTTGTTTATGTGTGCATGCGCGAAGCTCTTATAACTTCTACGCATGGGCACAGTATAACTATCGATGGTTGTGATGCGATTGTTAGTAGCCATTGCCTTGCCTTGTGACTTGATGTAGTAACCCTGGCAAACATTCAATGCAGGGCTTCCGATGTCCATCCCTACTAGGTTGTATGGTGATGTGCTCCTGGGAGGACTACTGGGTGGTGGACAGAGGGGGTTCTCAGTTGTGTGATAGTGTTTCAAGTTAAATAGTTGATTTTTAGCCATGGAAGCAGCCCTGGTAAATAGTTACAATGGATCAGCATATTGAAGGATACATTTTATTTTTTTTTTAGATTTATTGCTATGAGAGATTCATTGCTAATTATCAGGGTTGAGGGAAAAAAGTGTAAAAAAAAAAAACAAAACCCAAAAAACCTTTTTCCAATACATAGGTAATTTTGATATATTAAGATTTACGCCATCAGATTTATTTATCCAGGTAGTTACAGTGCAGCCTGTATAATTAACAAATATCCTTTATTGTTCTCTCTCTTGCTATTTCACACACAGAAATATCATGGTTTATTCTTTATAGATATATTGTTGCTACATCATGCACATTTTGGTTTAAAGCTACACTACCATCTAGTAGATTTTTTTTTTTTTTCCTCTAACTGAAGCCCCACGTGCTCCCACATACAGGCAGTTTTTCTGGGGGTCGTCTGGTTCTCATAACTGTGGCTGGAAACGAGTGGAGGTTGGGGTAAGCAGGAAGAACAATCATAAGTTGCAATCAGAATATAGTAACTTGTGATTAGTCCTCCTGATCACATTACCCCTTCTGCTGCCAGGTTATTACAGTATCAGAGGAGCCCCTTTAAAACGTCTGCATGATGTAGCTCTTTGGGCTCCAGATATAGGAATGTTAAGAAAATGTATTGAGTAGGTGGTGGTGGTGTAGTGATAGCCCTCTTCTCCATGTTGGGTATTCCTTCCATATGTGCCAGAGTGAATCTCCTCAGACAGCCTGAGCTGGCCTCCTTGTGGCCATTTAGGTTCACAGAGAGAGAAACATTTAGTGAGTGGTAATGTGCGATTTTTGTTATGTTGCCTTGGAACTACTTTTGTACTTTATTCTTTTCCCCTAGGTTTTTGCGTTCTATAATGAGAAAGCAACAATGGTAAGAACTGCTTTTTATGACTCCTATCTTTCTGTATTATTTTGGATTTCTGCACAAGGCCTTCTGGTAACTCCCTTTTATTGTCGATAGTTGGGAGGTTCTGCCATGTGTGCCAGAGGAAGTCTCTCCAGACAGCTTGGGCTGCCCTCATTGTGGCTGCTTGGGTTCGCAGTGAGAGATACAGTTGCATAGTGTGTTCTGTAGCATAGCTTTTGTATGGTGTCCCTCTCTCTTCATTGCTGATGTTTGTATGGATGGGATGAAATTTTGTATTCTTGCTGCGAGCTGTATAATCTCTACCCCCATGGTAGACTACCCTCCTCGTTTGTCTGGGAGACACTTACCAGTAGCAGCATTCCACCATATAGCTCCATTATATTCTCTTAATGCCAACAAATAGCTTCATAATGTCCCAAGTAACTTCTTTGACACATTATGGGCCCCATTTACAAACGAAGGGAAATACCAGCGGGAATTTTCATTTAGTATCACTGTGATATAAACGAAAATTTCACTGGTATTTAGTAATACTTACCCCTCCGGCGAGGTCCCGCAAAGTCCAGCGGAATCCTAGTCTTCGACGAGGTCCTCAGCTGGGCTGCTGGCAGCCTAACACCGCCAGCGACGGGGCTCCAGGGTCATGCGCATGCGTGACAGTCCGTCTGCGCATGTGCATGACAGGGAGACCCGGCAGTGCCTGGAAGGCTTCGTTGAAGCCGGAAAGGCACCACCGGGTCTCCATTGCCGGCATTGGGGCCCGCATCGCTCTCGCCATCTTTTAGATGGCGAGAGCGATGCTGTACAAACAGCGGTAATCTAAGATTACCACTGTTTACTAAATACAGCAAGATGGTATAACCCCTTTAGCGAGCGCTAAAGGGGTTATATTTCGTTTGTAAATGGGGCCCCATGTCCCTTTTCCAAACTTGTACTAAGAATCTGGTTCGTTGTGTGAATGGGATACTCTGGAATGTTAGATTACTAAAACTTACATGATCTGTGGTGGAACAGCCACTTGTGACCTATAGTTTTAAAAAAACATGTAACACCTGCTAATTGCAGGATAAGTAATTACAAAATTAGTTGCTTGATAGACACATGATGAACGAGGGAGTATTTTAGGTCACAAAGGAGCCTATTCAATTCAGCGCGCTGCTGGTAGCGTCGGGAAGGAGCTCCCGGAGCCATTTAATTCAGTGCGCTGTTAGGTCGACTAAAGGATTTCTTCTCTCACCCTCCTGAGGGGGTGAGCAGAAATTCAACTAAAGTGCCAGCTGCGAGGCTGTTTTCCGGTTTAGTGCGGCGCTAACAGTTTCGAGGACGACACTTTAGATTAAGCTACAAGGTGAATTAAATGGCTCCAGGACCAACTTCCCGTCGCTATTCACCTCACTCTGAATTGAGTCGCCCCCATACAGTTTTATTTTATAGGTGGATAAAAAGGAGTAGGAGGTTGACATTTGCAGTGTTATTTTCCTAGGCTTTTCTGCCTCTGTGCAAACCACATTTCTAGTTTAGAGACATCACTAAAGGTCAGGCATGCCTCATTAAGTATCCTGGGTGGACCATATAAGTGTGCTGTTGTAAACTCAAATCTATTTTGAAGAAGAATATAGTGGGCATCCTCAAGAATAACAAAGGCTCTTTCATTGGTATGGTGCATGGTAGTGTTATGTATGCTAGCCATACTTTGCACATCTTGGTTGAATGATGGCTCTCTTCATTTTGGATGTTCCTTCCGCATGTGCCGGGGATGCAGTTTATAGACCGGCAGACTAAATGGGATATATTGCAGCTATTAAATCATGTACATATTTTTTTTTTCCAGCTACTTGAGCTACGTCATGAGAAACCAACATGGTAAGAACAGCTAGAGCAGACCTTAAAATCCTATAGGAACTAAATTCCTTTTGTATTAGTTTCCGGCACACTGTTCTGAAAGTTCCCCTGTTTCCCCATAGTGGAGGTGAGACCATGTGTGCCAGAGAGAGTCTCTCCAGACAGCTTGAGCTGACCTCACTGTGGCTGCTCGAGTTCGCAGAGAGAGAGACAGCTGTCCACCCTCTCCTAACCAATACACAGATGGGAAAGTGACCTCTTTTCTGAAATGTAGACAGTGTAAACTTGTACTCTTCAACCTACTTTGGAAGTATCTGTAATGAGTGGACTTCATGTTACTAATCATAACATTAATGTAATAGATAAGCTGACTGGATTTATACTAGCAGCAAGGATTCATGTTGTGAACCTTATTCTGGTCCAATTTTGGCATGGGTATAGCATTGCCAGCCTGAAAAGGACACGATATCCTAAAATTGGCCTGTAATAGGACATGTTGGCACATGCAGGCAGGCTGTTTTGGACAGGCCCCTGGGTCCTAAGGATGCTGGAAGTGATTTTGTACAATTTAGTTGTGTTCATGAGTGACTAACTTGGACAATGATCTTGGAGGTCACAGTGACTGGCACAGACGGTGTGGCCAGACCTACATATATCACGAAGAATAGGAATTTTTTATTTTTTTCTCTTTTCTATGCTTGATAGATTTAGATTTTGATGAATGCTCTTCCTTTGTTAAGTACAGGCTTTGTGCAGCCTTCAGTGACCAAAAAGAATTCTCCCTGTCCAGTCACTGAACCCCTCTCCCTCCCCCCTCCCCCACACCATCTGCGACAAGAAAGGACCAAGTGCTTGTTCTGTACTGAGCAGGCATTCAATCTGTCATTATCCCAGATGGAATGGGGGAAGGGAAATCCTTTAAATGGCCTACACTTGACAAAAGATCAGTGCTTTGACCCTGAGGGTATGTTGCCAAACTTTTTTTTTTCTTTTTTTTGTGTGTACACGTAGTTATTAAATTCCTAAAGCCTCAGTTGTCCATTTTCCAGCAGCAACTAGAAATTGTATAAAAATACTTTATTGCTCTTAATTTCTAGAGTTTGCAAGCTTTCAGAAACTGATATTTTGTCTAATCCTTACTCTTATGCTGGGTACACGTTGGATGATATATTGTTCAAGAAGAATTATATATCGTCCTCACTGTTGGCTGGTGTGTACACACGATAAATTAGTGAACTACATCATTCAGATAGTGCAGCAGAGGTGATCTGATAGATATATCGTGCACTTCTGCCTGTGTGTATGGGTGACTGTGCGACCAACCCATATGCTGCCTGCATGGACCAGCGGCAATGATACAGCAACTGGTTCCCGTGGCCAGACATCGGTCAGCCAATTGGTAAGTGTGTGCACAGCTGTATACTTACCAAATTGGCTGGCCCATCCGTTGGCCAAGTGTGTACCGCAGATGGTAGTCGCAAATGGGAATCCTTTAATTCCCTCTCATATTTGTTTTCTATGGCCTTTTAGAATTTTCTAAAAAATTTTGAAGAGTTTAGCGTATGTTCCAAAGCCTATTAAATACACAATTTTTGACCAGGCCTTTTTTTTTTTTTTTTTTTACAGCGATGTCTGCAATGCCTGTAGAGTTAAGAAGATTTAACGCTCAGTAAAATGCAATGGTTGTCTATGTGGAATAATAAGTAGATTGTACACTGTGGAGCAGGCTAAATTTGAGATGCCATAGTGAATGCATTTCAAACTGTTAAAATGAAGGATGATGTACAAGGCTTGTCTATACTGTAACTAGCATTGTTTCTCAGTGCCTTGTGTGTATGAGCTCTATAGGTGCAATAAAACTCCAAACTGTATCTTAGTGTTCCCAGCCAGCACAAGCACATTTAGACAGTGACACCTTTAGGCGTATTTTGTATAAATAGGCTTCTCTCCCATACTACACTCGTGATTTACTTAGGAGTAATGTAGTAGTCTGCGCGATGCAGACATTGGGGTGTTTCCGGCAAGTCTGTACGATGTTTTAAAGGGGCAATCATTTAAAGGCAAAATTAGGTTTTGCCTTGAAATAATTGCCCCGTTGAAGCATTGAGCAGACTTGCCGGAAACTCGCTGTTGCATAGCTCTGGTTATTATATTTATCCCTTAAGCAGGCCATACACTTTAAGATTCTGTCCAACCATCCAACTAGTTAGCTGCTTTGAACAAAAATCTGGTAATGTATGAGCGCAAATGACAATCAACCACTAGTTCCCAAATATTGTAAAATAGACACAAACTGACGTTCTGAGAAATTGGTTAAATCCATTTGATTTAACCAATTTGTCTAAAAATCCATTTTATTCAGTATTCTGGCATTTGGAAGCAAAATGTAATTTGCTCCCATACATTACCAGATCCATGTAGCCAACTATTTGGATGTTTGGACAGAAACCTTAAGGTGTATGGCTTAAGTGTGATTAAACATTCGCTAGTTTCTGGCTCCATAACTCAGTAACTAGGGTAAGGATCGGTTTGTTTTCTCTCCTGTATACACTGCAGTTTTTGGTTCCTTTTATTTGTGTAGGTATGGAGATGCTGTCCCTGCCTTCTGTTACTGAGAGCTTCAGTAAGCTGCTCTGAAGATTCCAGATACCACCACCAGACGGCTGATAAGCTCAGAGAAAACAGGCTGATGTTGCAGTTAGGAATCGTAAGAGAAGGACATAAAAAGAAGGTAAATGCAGCAAGTTACAAAACCGTGATTGCCTAATATGTATTAGTTTTATCAATGATAAAATGTGGTCAGCAAGGTGGTATGGTACAGAATAGGTTGTCACCAGCTTGTACATTGGCTTAGTATGTTGTGCTATGTAAATTATGTAGTGTCTTTTCGTTGTCCGTTCCTCTGGGAGAGCAGGTAATAGAGAGCACTCTGAAGCTGACTGCTCAGTGTGACAGCCTGGCCATGTTGATGACATATACAGAAAATTGGCTCAGGTGAGCACTCACTTGGAGTCCCCATTTATTGGAGAGGGCACTCTATCAATGGGGACACTAAAGCTGGGCATACACTATACAATTTTTCTGTCAGATATCTGTTCATTCTGGCTGGTTGGGATGAAAACCTGGTAATGTATGGGAGCTGTATAAAATGAAAGTACAAAAAAACAAAAGATGTTTCTCCAAGCTGTAGTCCCTTAATTATATGGCTCAGCCACACCTTGATAAAGAGATTTGGATCTCGAAATGCGTTGGTCCTGGAGGCTATACAGGGATTTGTTCCTGCACCGTCTATTGGAACAAGAGGTATGTGCTTTTTTCTGTTTCCATCTGGGGACATATAGGAGCCAGCATCCACATTATCCCCTTTTTTGCACATACCTCTTTCAGCAAAAAAAAATAATTCTGTTCAGGTGCAGTTCCCTACTCCCTTGTTGATTGTTGCATATTTTATGACTATTTTACACACATCTTTTTTATATATATGTATCTTACACACCACACATGGTGTTTTATTGTTGTGAGTAAATAAATATATCTTGTTACCCTTTGATTGGGACTCCTATTTTTGTACCTGGTGGAACACAGATACCTAGATGGGATTTACCATACAACACAGACTGTATGTTTTAGAAGTTTTGTATTAAAAAGCTAAAGAAACCGGTACAAGCTTTTTGCTTGGCCCTCTCACACGTAAGTTGGGTGTTTTCCTGATGTTTGAAAGATTTGCCCTCCGCTTTATTCTGTGTTTTAGAAATAATACACTTAAGAGCTAATGAAACCTTTTACAAGCTTTCACTTGCGCCTTACACGCGTAAGTTAGGTGCGTTATCTTGAAGTTTGGAGGATCTTTCTGTTACATAGCTACACTTCCTTTCTGAAATATCACCACACACCTTTTTCTCGCACTTAGTGGGGAATGCACTTCGATTCTATCCAATATCAATAGGGGAACACACAAATTACACACATCCTATGTAGTGAATACTAATAGATGTGACAAACCTGCCCCCCAGGTAAATAAGGGGAGGACTATCCATCACAGTTTTTTATTTTTTAGATATTTAAGAGACTACAGCTTGGAGAAACATCTTTTGTTTTTTGTACTTTCATTTTTCATACATGTATACATGAGCTGGGTCGGACGAACGAAAAGAGGGACATCAAGTGAAATACCATCAACACAAGGATATAAATACTGTGTGTATCATCAGGAGATAAGTATTTTTTCCTTGAGTACTTCACTCGTTATATAAAAGACAGCGCCAGTTGTTCACATCTACTGTGTTAAGCTGGCCAGACATCTAAAGGTTATCTGTACAACCAGCCAACTAGTTTATTGGTTGGAGTGAAAATCTGGTAAGATATGAAAGCAAATGACAATCAGCAATTTGCTCCCAAACGCCGGAAAATGGACAAAAACTGTTTGAACAAATTGTTCAGATCAAACATTTAACAAACTTGTCTGACGACCATTTTCATCTGTTTTCTGGCATTTAGGAGCAAATTGCTGATCATCAGTTACTCCCATACATTACCAGATTTTCATTCCAACCAATCAACTAGTTGGCTGTTTGGACAGATAATCTTTAGATGTGTGGCCAGCTTAAGTGTTGATTTTCTGTTAGGCCTTGAGGAATAGGCTGAAGTCTTTTTGCAGTGCCATTATTTTTCTCCTAGTGTCTTTTTTTTTTTCTAATGTATGGGAGCAAATGACAGTCGATCATATGGTTTTAAACCAGTGCTCGAAGTGTGCCGGTATACAACGGTATGGTATACCTGCACTTCAAGCACTAAGCAAAATTTTTTTTTTCCAAGCTGCAGGGACAGGGCACGGGCCTCCGCCCTCTACTATCAGTCACTGTTGAAATTGGTTACATTTGTGTGTTTTAACCAATTTGTCTGAACAACCATTTTTGGCTATTTTCCAGTGTTTGTGAGCAAATGGACGATTGTCACTTGCTCCCATACATTACCAGATTTTCATTCCAACCAGCCAGATTGGACAGATATCTGACAGAAAATTGTACAGTGGATGCCCAGCTTAAGAAATCCCCCTTTTTTATATTTAATTATTTGAAACTATGTGATGGGCAAAGACGCTAACAAGTTATCCATCTGGTGATGGGTCTCCTTTCACTTTACATGTGTCACAGCCACATTATTTTGAGTCCATTATTATCCTGTATTTATATGGTGCCACAAGTGTTCCGCAGCGCCTAACAAGGTACATAAATAAGTGAAAAAGAAACCAATGACTTACAGAACGATACAATGCAGGACAAGGACATGGTTTATACACATTGCTGCATTAGAGATTATAACGCTTGAATAAGCAACAGGGAGTCAGCAATCAAGTGTTAGATGCCCTTGTGGGGAGTATGGAGTAGAAGAAAGTATAAGTAAGGAGAAGCACAAGAATGAAGAGGGCCCTGCTCGTGAGAGCCTACATTCTAAAGGGGACGGACAGACAAACAGGCGTGACAGGGAGAAAAGAGCAAGTAAATAGGATGAGAGCTGGAAGGCCTTGATGAAGTAGTGGGTCTTGAGAGCTCGTTTGAAGATTCTGGATAAAGTTTACCTTGCATATGTAACTATCAGGTGACTTCTGTCTCTGATCCACAGGGCTGGTATTATATTGTAAGCATTCAGTATTCCTCACAATAGCATCTGTATTTCCATAATGTGGGGCAGGGTGCCTTCTATGATCTGTCTCTTAAAGCTTCCCCTTCCACGCTTACTACTTCACGACAACTTCAACTTAATGCAGATTTTACCTCAGGAAATTGAGCTTTCCATCAAGTCTCTTAAATACTCCACCGTCCCCCCAGGCCAGATGGATACTCTGCATTCTATCACAAGAAATTCCAAAAACCTCTTTCTCCTGTATTGTCTGACTTATTCAACGTCATTTTACAAGGATCTATATTTGATCCGGCCGCTACCACCAGGTTGAAAATCATGATTATTCCCAAGCCAGGCAGATATCCAACTGTGGTAGCTACTATCCGTTCTCCCTACTTAATGTAGATCTTAAACTCTTCACAAAACGTTTAGCGAATATTCTTGGGAATGTTATTACATCTCTGGTCCACCCAGATCAGGTGGGTTTCACCCCAAATGTCAAGCCCTAGACATCATTCGTAGAATAATTGATCTGATCCATGTAACTTAAGTGTACTTTTGCGGTCTCTTCACTGCAATAATAAAACAGTGTCTTTGAGAGAGCCCTTGTGTTAAAGGGGCGAAACACGTTAGTACCCCCAGATTGACAAGCACCCCAAGTGGAACCAGCATATTGGAGCAATTTGAACTTTTCTTTAAACTAAGTTAATACGGCAAGCTTCTATACAGACTTGCCTGGTCTTCAACTAGCTCCGGCATATCAGGTGCAGCAAAATGAGCTGATATTCACTGTAGATTGCTGATGCAGCATTGCCCGACCTTGGCTGCCGTCTGAACGAATGTGGAGACCTGCAGTGTGGTAAATATACAGGACACTTTGAACTATATTGTCTGTCTTAACCTCAACTGTGGAAACAATCCATATCTACAGTTATAATTATCTGGACTTTACCTTAAATCGGACTAATGGTGCATACACAGTCAGATTTTCCTTCAGATCTGTACAGTAACGATTTTAAAAATCATTCATATCTGACATGTTTGTTAGATGAACGCATGTCTGATAACTATATCTGACATCTGATGTGTTTGCAGTTAGATTTGGACGATTCCATTCATTTTAATGCAGTCAGAAATCGTTCAAATCGTTGGTAAAATCGTTTTATCGTTCATCTGACACATCTGACCATGTGTATGCACCATTAGTAGTTGCTTATTGGAATCTACATCTGGTCTAACTGCAACAAAATGTTCTTCTAAATTATATTACTCTGGGTATAGCTCAGAGATAAACCATTTTTTAGGAATATTTTATAGTTATAAGTGTTTTATTATTGTAGTGAAGAGAGTGCAGGAATACTTAAATGATTAGCATATTTCTTTATATGCATTGATATAGAATAGATTGCGAGATGTTTTATATGTGATTAAATTCTAAATTGATTAACACTTGGAACTCTGACTGTTTATTTCTGCCATTTCATAGTATAAAAGGTTTAAATTAAACAGCGCAGTCCTAATTTGTTGTACTTCCAGTTCCCCTCATATGTTTTCTGAGTAGATCATTATGGAGCATTCTCCCATGACCTCTGAGCAGTTTTATTCTTTGCTCCTCGCTGATTGGAGGCTGGGCCATCCTGCCCTCACATATTTGTAGTAATTACTATGGCTCTCTTGTCTTGTACACTGCTCTTCCCTAACCCCACCTTTTTTTTTTTCTGCTCCCCCCCTCTTATTTGGAGTAACTTATTCAAGGGCTATGTATTATTTAGCTGCTTATAACATGGGAGTGGCAAATCCCAGATGGAGGAGACAATCCCTGGGATCTAGGGAAGCAATAGGTAATATCCTGACAGCAAGTGGACAGCTTCTAAAATGCAATGGAGAGGATGGAAATTCTATTTAGATGTTGTGCTAAAATGAATGCTCTGCTGGTTTAGTAATACAAGTACGAAACATCAAATAGACACATTCCAGGCCACTCTCCATGTGTGGTGCGTTCTCTCCATATATTGGGGTGAGGACAGGTTGCCATTGTTTATCCTTATATATGTCAGGGTCAGTCACTACACTCACCAATCCCTCTTTTCTTTTGCAGGTTGACGTTGGGACTCGCTATTCCCGGAAGGGCATTGACTGCTTGTATGCTGCGTTCTGCTTATCTGGTTGATTGTGGGATTTATTTGGTGAGGCAAGATTTAGAGCTGTGCAGCTGACATCCCATTAAAAAGACCTGAGACATTGCTGTTAATTAGAATAGTGGAAATTGAAATGTAAAACCATGCTTTGGACTGAGATCAGGGCCCAAATGTGAAATAAGGGAGAGGCATGGAGTCCCATAAAAAAAAATTATTATGAGCCTATCTCAATACAGCACTTTCAGAATTGGCGATCTAAGCTTACCGAAGGAAGCGCGTACACCGACCAATTCTGTCTTTTTACTCATGCATTTCTAGAGGCAGTTACCTTCATTTAAGGTTGATATCTTAAAGTGATTTTGTAATGCTCATGCAGGTATGTCTACCTAACCTTACAGGACTTCACATATTACATTTAATTGTAGGTGTACTGATTAAGTGATGTCCGCTAATATTTCCATGCAGTCTGTTTATTCTGGAGCAGCCGACTAGTCTTGAAGCATCACGATGCATATTGGACCAGTTTTGATATTACAACGTGGCATCAGCTTCCCATAAACCCCTCGCCTGTGTTGTAGGTTCTTCTAAGCAGACTCTTCAGTGTTTTTTATTATTTTTTGAATTTACTTTCTACCAGTTTGCATAATTTCTCCTTTCTCCGTTGTAAATAAAATGTAATAAAAAATTTAGACATTAAAACAAATTCTGCTTTATGTCTGAGTTTACTGGACAATGTATGCAAAATAGAAATGTTTTCATTTGTTTCTAGCTTAATAAGGTTATGTATGGAAAATACAAAAACTCCATGTAAGCTTGGTTTCTGCTGGTACTCGGCACTGGATACTGCCGCCTTCTTTACCAGCAGAATGTAAACCGAGCCTGGCATTGATTCCTGTGAGACCGAACACAGTCCGTTTAGAGGCATGTGTGATCATGTACATAAGTGAACTGGCAGCGATGGTTAGAAGTTCCTGTGTTATGGGGTGGTGTGCTTCCTGTTAGGGGCTCATAGCAGAGTGGAACTTGGGCTCAATACTTAGGAGTAATGTGAATTACAGCATGCGCAGAATGTGGCTGGGAGCCTTCTAATCAACCAACTGCATCATGTACACATGACTTAATTTCCTCAAGCTGACTTCTAAGTGAATTGGCTTCATAATGGAGACAGGTTAGACATTAAGAGGTTCAGTTGTTGCCTAGGCCATACACCAGGATGGGGAAGAAATGTGATCTAAGTGACTATCATCCTGGGATGTTTTCTGTATGTTATACACTGCTGATCTCCTTGTATTTTCATGCACAACAGCTTAAAGTATACTGAGAATGGAGCTCAAAATACAAAACCACCTTTGAGTGGCAGGTGGGTAGGCAAAAAATGCCTGACTAGTAGGGTATGTCCTGAGGATTATTGCTAGACTGGTTAAAGCTAAAAGGGAGATGACTAACTCAAAGCTATGCATTACAACCGTAGTTTGCAGAAGATCATCTCTGAATTTAGCACATCCACACCTTGAAGTTGATGGGGCTATAGCAGCAGATGACCACAACCAGGTTCCAATCTGTAATCTAGGAACAGGAACCAGAAGCTACAGCGGGCACAGGCTCAGCAAAATTGTTTGGGTTTAAGATTGTAAAGATGTCTCCTGGTCTGATGAATATCTGCTGCGACATGCGGATGGTGGTGTCAGAAGTTCCTATAACCTAAATGCGTCCTGCCTTGTCAGCGGTTCAGGCTGGTGATGGTGTGGGAAATGTTTTCTTGGTACACATCCCGCTTTAATACCAATTTAGCATTAAGTGCTGCAGCCAACCTGAGTATTGTTGCTGGCTATGTGCATCGTGTTGTGGCCACAATCTACCCATCTTCTAATGCAGTTCTTGTGAAACGCTGTCCTCAAGACACACTAATGGTGGGAACAGAATATAATTTAAATCATTCAAACCTTTGGTGCAGCACTCATAAACAGCAATGATCAAGAAAGTCACCAGCTCAGCAATATACAGAAAGTTAATCACAGTTGCGCTACATATTGTCCCAACAACATATACAGAGTTCTCTCTTTATGAATCCTTCATAGAAGTCCTCCTTGTGGATCTCCTCAGATAACAGTATCCCTATGATCCTGGTTTTATCACAGCTTTGTTTTCTCATCTTAATTCACACATGTAGCCTGCCACCCCACTTGTGTGTAGATAATATAAAGGTGCTTAAAATGTCCCCACTGGATATCCCCCCAAAAAATACAGTTCAAGTATACACCTTTCACCACCAGAAGGCATCCCTTACATATGTGTAATCAGTAATACACCAATAAAGGTTTTCTCCATGGTATGGTGTCACCATCCTCCATGTGATGTATGGATATCCGAAAACATAGAAGACAAAATATCCATGGTATAGTAAGATCAAAACACCTTTTTATTAACCTAAAACGCAAGTTCATACCAGATTCCTGCCAACGCAGGTATAACGGTTGTGTCCTGGGTCAATGGACATGGTGTAAGGGTGGACTGCTATATGGGTATGGCTCACTTAAATCCTTTTAAAACCAACGTGTTTCAATGCTGTCTTTTTCAAGGTAAGTGATATGCTGTGAGCAAAACATTAAAGCAACAATTGTGAAACTAACATCTAATGCCATTAAAGTATAGAGAAACCGCAGGGCTTGCCTCACAGCTGGCTGATGTGCACACTCCTTCTTGCGTCTGATGAATAAAGTTTGTCTACGTAATGCAGACAGACACTGGTGACGTCAGTCATAGGAGGCTGTGTGGCTGACCAGCGTTGCCATAGAGATTCCGGCCAATTGAACTGCATGTGCAGATTGCATCTTGCATCAAGTGATTAGAGTTTTATGCAAATGGGCAGAATGATGTCACTCCCAGCAAGCTATGTGGTAGAACAGCGCTATCTTGGAAACCACTGAACACATAAACGCCCCCTGTACCGGAAGGTGAAAAATGGCATTAGTCCCAGGGGGCTACTCAGTCAGCATCGGTCTTGCCATGGGTATCCTTTTATCTCCGCAATGGATATAAAACCTATTTCTGTACGTTTGAGTCCCACAGTTGCATCCTTTTAAAGGGATCAAAACGGTTAAAACATGGCAAGTCCCATAGGCAGATATCTGTTCCACAATAAAAATCATTAGGTCACAGTACCTTTAGGACTAGGTGGCTACCCAACACACTGGTGTAGAAATCGTTTTTCAGTGTGTCAATACGCAACAAGTCTGGTTAAAAAAAAGCAAAAACAGGACCCGTTCAGTCACTGGTGAAGCTCCTAAATAATGTTCTTTTGGTTCTCTTTCACCGGAGCCGTACTAATGGTTACCTCTGACGTGTTTTCATCTCTAGTAAACTGTTTTTTTTCTTTTAATAGAACAGTGTTATTTATTCAGAGCTTCGTTCTATTTACTGAGATCATGAATATTTGGCTATTTTTGCAACAGACTTTCTACTTCAGGGTCCATAGGGTATCCACAGGATACCTTGGGGTATAGGTGTGACGTCAGTCGCTGGGCACCATAGAGTTAAGCTTTTCAGCCTCCCAGGATGCACTAGGGTCCCCCTCCTATACCCCGCCCCCGAGCCAAGGCACCTCAGTTTAGTTTGGTGCTCGGCCGGAGTCGGGTGCACCTGTCCGAGTGGGGGCTAGAAGAGCCCCTGAAGCTTTCTTCTATGCAGCTGTGGCTGCACATCTGGATGTACAGCATGGACAGTCAGTCCCGACGTCCATGCTGTATTCCCTACACCCCCGCCGGTACCAGAACGCCGGTACCGATCCGGGGATGCTGGTGAGCATCTGGGATCACAGCTAGCGGTGACCCCAGATGTTCCGGACCATGGCCGGATCCAAGGGGGACAAAGGTAAGCAGCGGGGTCCCGCGGTGGGTCCCCGCTGGTCACATGGTCCTAAGTCCCCAGGCAGGGGGCTCCCTGGGGACTGGCTGCAGCGTGGAGCCAGACGACCAACCTGCGCTTCCACTACCCCCTGGGACAGCGGACCGCAGCAGAGCGGTAGCGCTGCGTCGTCC
This sequence comes from Taudactylus pleione, assembly GCA_031769625.1. Classification (NCBI taxonomy): domain Eukaryota; kingdom Metazoa; phylum Chordata; class Amphibia; order Anura; family Myobatrachidae; genus Taudactylus; species Taudactylus pleione. The sequence goes on from JAUIMM010000010.1 coordinate 11,311,093, forward strand.
CAGGGGTTAAATGCATGCCAGGGGAGCGCGCCTTCCCTGTCTCACAGCCGGTGCCTCCCCCGCTGCACACAGCCCCCTCTGCACGCTGCCGACTGGTCCTGTGGCAGCGCTCCTCCCCCAGGCCAGCCTCCTCTCTGCTCCTCGGCGGCCATCTTCTCCTGAACGCATGGTGAACGCTGCTGGAAGCCTGGAAGGAAGCATCGTGGTCTGGGTCCCACTGCATACCTCTCCTCCGCTGTGGTCAGGTCTGTGTATGTAGCGCTGTGTCCTACCAGGCCCTGTGTCTGCGTAGTTGAGTGATCAACGCTGTTAGTGCAGGAATTGATTTTCTTTGCATTGTATGTGACTGTGCTAGCGCTGCTGCCTGTAACTTTTCTTCTAAACTGTCAGCTTTATTACTGTCCCTGTTCTTTCTGCTAAGCCCTTGCGGTGCGGTGCTGCAGGGTGGTCTCTCGCCTATTTAATATATAATTGGTGAGAGGGGTCACATACTTGGTGCCATCATGTCTGAAAGTGATTTTCCTCTCCGGCTACAGTGTACTACGTGTAAAGTACCGTTAGCGGAGGGGGAGGGTAGCGCGGAGGGCCTTTGCCGGCAGTGTTTGTCCATGGTGCGGCCTTTTACGGTTACAGCACAGGTCCAGGAGGCGCCCTGGGCTTGTTTCGCTCAGGCGCTTACAGCCTTAGTGGGTCAGTTAGCTCCACAGCCCGCGTTTACATCGATGGGTTTGTCCCAGCAGTCAGTGGTGTCACCCATGCAGGGTTTCCCACGACAATTGGTGGTACCCCACAGTCTCCCTATTTCCCCGCTCCCGGTTTCTCAGGAGCCAGCGTGGGTTAACTCCCTGACGAGTTCTGTACAGCACTTGTCGGATGTGTTGCAAGGGGAGTCTGTGATGCGGCCGCATAAACGGCCGGTGGCGTCTGTCGGCTCCTTATGAGGATGACGAGGGGACGTCTGATGATGGGGAGATTCTGGATCCTTACGATCAGGAAACTCTCCATACTAAGGACACTGATGCTAAGTCCAAAGTGTATATTCCTGGACTTATTCGGGCGGTCCGCACAGCCTTGGTGATTGAGGACGAAGTTCCCCCAGCGGCTAAATCTAAGTATGCCTTTTTCAAAGATGTGAAGGGCGATGCCACAGTCTTTCCTCTTTCGGGTCAGTTAGTGGACCATTTAGAGGAGGCGTGGAAACAGCCTGGCAAACGATACCAGCCGCAGAGACGTCTGGCGGTGGCTTATCTGTTCGCGGATAATTTTTCGCTGGGCGGATTCATTAGAGGCTTCTTTTGATTCCGACTGTCCGGCCGAACAGGCGGAGTTGATTGGTAATCTCCGTGATTCGGCCACTTATATCAACGAGGCGGCCCTAGACATTAGTACTCTGGTGTCTAGAATTTCTTCAGCAGCAGTGGCTGCTCGTCGCACCTTGTGGCTGCGATCCTGGAAGGCGGACGCAGATTCCAAAAAGGGTCTGGAGGCGTTGCCGTTTACCGGAGAAGTTCTCTTCGGTCCGGATCTGGATAAGATTGTGGCCACGCTGGCGGCAGCCAAATCGGCTTGTCTCCTGTCGGCTTGCTCCTTCTGGTTCTGGACCATCGTCCTTTCGGTCATCTAGGGCCCAGGGAAGGCCCAAACCACAGTCGTTTCCTCGACAGGCTGGCCCTAAGAAATCGGCCAAGCCCCGGAAGCAGGCATGGAGTACCAGACGTCCGGCCCCCAAGCCAGATGACAAGCCTGCGGCCTGACGGTCCGGGCCTCCCTTTGGGGGATCCCAGGGTGGGAGGCCCCCTGCTGCAGTTCGCCCAGTGTTGGTCGGCCACTACGACAGACACTTGGGTTCTCGAGGTGGTCTCTCACGGGTACGCCCTCTCCTTCCGGCACAGACCCCCGGCTCGATTCTTCACCACGGGTCTACCATCAGACCGGAACAAGGCTACGGAGCTGCGGAAGGTATTGCACACTATGCTCCAGGCTGGAGTTATAGTGCCTGTTCCATTCTCCCAGAGGGGCCAGGGTTTCTATTCAAATCTTTTATTGGTACAGAAACCCAATGGGTCGTATCGTCCGATTCTCAACCTCAAAGCACTCAACAAGTCTTTGCGGGTTCCGAAGTTTCGGATGGAGACCCTACGGTCCATCATTCTGGCGCTGGAACCTGGGGACTACATGGTGTCATTGGACATACAGGACGCTTACCTGCATGTCCCTATTCTTTTGCGCCATCAACAGTTCCTCAGGTTTGCAATCTGCAGCGACCACTTTCAGTTTCGGGTGTTACCTTTTGGCCTGGCGACAGCACCACGTGTTTTCACCAAGGTGATGGCGGTCATGGCGGTTTCTCTGCGGCTGCAGGGAGTCCGCATGTTGCCGTACTTGGACGACCTGTTATTGGTGGCAGGATCTCCAGAGCTCCTTCTCCGCCACTTGGACCTGACCATTGCACTGCTGCAACGGCACGGCTGGCTAATCAACTGGCAGAAGTCCACTCTAATCCCGTCTCGGAGGATTCTGCATCTTGGAGCCTTATTGGACTCGGGACAGCAAAGGATCTTCGTGACGGAGGACAAGATCTCTGCTTTACAGTCAAGGGTGCGCAGTTGTCTGCACAGTCGCCGGGTGTCCCTACACTCGGCGATGAGGTTACTGGGCTCCATGGTGTTGGTGTTCGACATGGTGGAATACGCCCAGTTTCACTCCAGACCTCTGCAGCACCTGATCCTGTCCAAGTGGAACGGGCTGCCTCAGTCTCTGAAGTCCCAGACGATTGTGATCACCCCAGAGGTTCGCCTGTCCCTTGCGTGGTGGTTACAGACGACCCACCTCAACAAGGGACGTCCGTTCTGGGTTCCAAATTGGGTCCTGTTGTCAACGGACGCCAGTCTTCGGGGCTGGGGAGCAGTTTCGGGTCCACACTTGTTCCAGGGCAGGTGGACGCCGACAGAAGCGGAGCTTCCAATAAATATCTTGGAAATCCGTGCGGTCTTCAATGCTCTCCAGCAGGTACATTGGTTTCTCCAGGGTCACCCGGTGCAGGTCCAGTCGGATAACGCTACCACCGTGGCCTACATAAACAAGCAAGGAGGAACTCGCAGTCGGGCGGCTCTCGTAGAGGTCTCTCAGATCCTGGTTTGGGCGGAGCGCAATCTTCCGGCCATATCAGCGGTCTTCATCCCGGGAGTGCTAAATTGGGAGGCGGACTTTCTAAGTCGCCAGGACGTTCATCCGGGGGAATGGTCCCTGCACCCGGACGTTTTTCAACTGCTGGTGGACAGGTGGGGTCTTCCAGAGATCGACCTCATGGCGTCCCGGCACAACAACAAGTTGCCGGTGTACGGGTCTCGCACAAGAGACGATGGGGCGTCTCTGGTGGATGCTCTGTCCCTCCGGTGGACGTTCCGGTTCGCATACCTGTTCCCTCCGGTCTCCCTTCCACGGGTAATCCGGAAATTCAAACAAGAAGGAGGGACGCTCCTGTTGATAGCTCCCGCGTGGCCCAGACGGCACTGGTTCTCAGACCTTCAGGGTCTGTCCGTGGATAGTCCTCTGCGGTTGCCGCTACGACTGGACTTTCTGTCTCAGGGTCCTTGTCTTCACCCGGACCTGACTCGGCTGTCTTTGACGGCTGAGGTCCCGGGGGTTTTCCAGCTCTGTGGTGCGTACCATGTTGCGAGCTCGGAAACCGTCTTCCGCGAGGATATACCATCGCGTGTGGCATACGTTCTTCCAGTGGTGTCGACCGAGAGGTTATGCACCGCGGGAGTTTCGTCTGTCTCGGATTCTCGCCTTCCTGCAACCGGGACTAGATCATGGGCTTCGCCTTGCTTCTTTGAAGGTACAGGTTTCGGCCCTGTCTGTCTGGTTTCACCGTAGGTTTGCTACAATCCCGGATGTGCGCACCTTTATGCAAGGTGTTCTCCGCATTCAGCCGCCCTTTGTTCCACCTGTGGTGCCTTGGGATTTGGCTGTGGTCCTGAGGGCTCTCTAAGGACCGCCGTTTGAACCACTGGGCTCAGTGGATCTTAAATAGCTAACAGCTAAGACTGTTTTCCTTCTGGCTATTGCTTCGGCCAGACGTGTTTCTGATTTAGGGGCTCTTTCTTGTAGACCCCCTTTCTTGGTTTTTCATGGGAACAGGGCAGTGCTCCGCACTCGGCCCGAGTTTCTTCCCAAAGTTGTTTCCCAGTTTCATGTTAACGAGGAAATCGTTGTTCCGGCCTTTAACTTACCGGGTCTTTCCGTGGGTGAGGCCTCTTTGGATGTTGTGCGGGCCTTAAGGACTTATGTTGACCGCACTTCTTCGTTTAGGAAGTCGGACGCTTTGTTTGTCCTCTATGGCTTCCGTAAAAAGGGTTGGCCTGCTTCAAAGCAAACTTTGGCAGCCTGGATCCGTATGGCTATTTCTGAAGCTTATCTTCATGAAGGCCTACCGGTTCCTCCTTCTCTGAAGGCTCATTCCACTAGGTCTGTGGGTCCTTCGTGGGCAGCTCGACGTGGTGCCTCTGCAGTCCAGATCTGCAAGGCTGCTACATGGTCCTCTGTCCATACCTTCGTGAGGTATTACAGGTTTGACACATTCGCCTCTCAGGATGCTTCCTTCGGGCGGTGGATTCTCCTTTCTGCACAGGAGCGTCCCCACCCTTAAAGGATACTGCTTTGGGACATCCCCAAGGTATCCTGTGGATACCCTATGGACCCTGAAGTAGAAAATATGAGATATGGTAAGAACTTACCCTTGTTATCTCTATTTCTACGAAGTCCATAGGGTTCCACAGGATTCCCGCCCTGTCGCACCTGTGCTGCAGATGGGCTTTGCTCTGGTCACCGGTTTTCCGTCTCCCTCTGGTGAGAATGTGATTCTTGTATGTGTCCAGATCTTTTTTCTCTCTCTTCCTTCTCCTCCTCCGGCCTATGGCTTGATAACTAACTGAGGTGCCTTGGCTCGGGGGCGGGGTATAGGAGGGGGACCCTAGTGCATCCTGGGAGGCTGAAAAGCTTAACTCTATGGTGCCCAGCGACTGACGTCACACCTATACCCCAAGGTATCCTGTGGAACCCTATGGACTTCGTAGAAATAGAGATAACAAGGGTAAGTTCTTACCATATCTCATATTTTTTCATCCCGTCTTCCTCTTATTTTCAGTGCAGAAGTGTTTGAATATTTATTCACTTTTCTGCATCAGGGTTGACTGTTATCTTTAACCTTGTTTTTACTAGGCATATCCACATCAATTACTTATGTTGACACAGCCTAGTTATGCAGGTGAGATTAGGCCTGGTAAGAAGATCTGTAATCGGTCATTGTTTTATTGAGACTTTGAAAGTATTGGGAAATCAGCTTCTATGAAATGACCCGATGTGGCCTGTACTGGGTTTAGGGAGGAATATGTTTCACGGACTCATTAATTTTTTTGTGTATATTACCAGAAATTAGATCATTGTAAAGTGAGGTGAGTCTCAGGATTAGGAGCCCTCTCATGATTTTGTCGATTTAACCACTTAACTGATGTGGTCCCATGGGATACGACTGCTGCCAGCTGGGCTTTAGCTGACGTGGCGTGTATCCCATGTGTCTGTGTCGTCCTGATGTGTTCCCTGGCTTTTAAACAGGAAATCTGTTCTGTACATGTGCATTGATGCTGCGGGTTCTGACAGCCGCCATCACTGGCGAAATTGCGCCCCAGAATGCGCGGAGACAAAAGTGCAAGGAGGGGAACTTTGTGCAAGTGCAGAGATTAGCTGTAACGGGACTGACACACACTCCACTGTGCTCTGCATGTGGGAAAGGGGTAATACAAATGGGGGCTCTATTGGCACTAGGGCATTGAGGGGTTTAAAAATAGTAAAGAAAAATCACACTGGTCTCAGGAGGAGGAAGGAGCAGGGAGTTTTAGGGCACATGCAAAAATGGGGGAAAATGCTAATAGGGAGCAATTGCCACTGGGGGGGGGGGGGGGGATTTACAATAGGGGCTTATGGACGTGGTAGTGTGTAAGTGGTTAATTATATCCAGTAATTATCTGTGACTCCTCTAGTAATATCTTCTAAGGCATAAGTTTGTACAGACAGCTCCCTATAGGAAATGTATATTTATTACCCTGCCCTTTTCTGTATAGTAACTTATAGTAGTACATCTATTATAGATCATGGAGGTTTTTTATTTTTGTACTCTCTTTGTTTTTAAGAGTAAGTACAGTGTAAGGGTTTCTTTCCCAGACCCGTCATAGTAGTTCCTAATGGTTTCCCTGAAGTATTGCCCCAACTGTTACATTTAGTTTTCTTTTAGCTCTTTGAGCAATGGCCTTGTATATCCATTATGCTTGAAGATTGTTACTTTATTGGTTGTGTTATTCAGTACTTGTTACTGCTGACACTCGGCCGCAAAGCATGGCACGAAGGTGCAGGTTCTGGGTTGGGTGGATCTGTGCGCACAAATGCAAATGGCCAGTTCCTGCATACAGTGTTTGTGCAATTGCAATTTTACCTGTCCTATTCTGAGCCACATGGCATTTGGTGGGATGTCTTTCTGTGTATTTGGGCATTCTTGGGTGGAAGCTATGCGAGCGCACTGAACCACCCTGATTTATGGGCGCGTATCAAAAGCTCCATGTGATTGTCATGCGTACAGGGATGCTAAGTCTGTTTCTGATGGGTCTCTTGTAGCTAGCAATATTGCTGGTGCAAAAGCTGATGATGACCGTGTAACATCAACAGGCAGCACAGGTTTCTGAATGCAGATGCACAAACCGCTGCATTAGATACATGGATTCTCGCATTAGCATAAGGTAGTAAATCTGGCTTCCGATGCTGCCCGTAACTACAGCCACTCTGGGTGCGACTCAGAATCAGCCCCTAACGTGATTATTATTATTAGTATATGATAATACAGCTTACAGAGGCATACTAAGGTTTCATGTGGTCACTTATATAGCTGATAACTGAGACCTTGATTAATCTGACCCAATAGATTGATAATTGACAACAGACGGGTTGTAAATGTTGCATGTTTAGGCTGTGTGTTGTGCAAGTATTTTTCAATTCAGAAAGATTAAAGTACTAAAGATATAACATGTTGTCCTCTTGTGGCTATTTGGAGAATTGCCACAATACAGAAAAATTAATAAAAACTACATATTATTTAGGATTTATAATACATTTTGTACTAGCCAGTATTTGGTGTTGTATATGAACCTCCAGTGCCAGTATACTGCAGTGTTTTGACCGCATAAGATAATTGTCAGCTGCAAGATGTAGGCCAAATGACTGAAGTATAGTGGGTGAATCTCTTGGTCTTGGTTGGCGATCTCGGCAAGTCACCACTGTGTAAAAATATTTTTGGAAGGAGCAGTCTGACTATTCTATTGTGTAGACTTTCAATGGTTTATTGAATCATGCATCCAATCTGCAATAATATCTACATAAAATCTGTGTTTATAAACAATTTATCACTTTAAAGAGGAGATTTTCTGTCCAGGTGAGAACCAGGAGTAATGGGATAGTGAATCACCACAATGTCTCAAGCCCTGTGTGCTCTCCAAAGGCACCCTTGTTCATTGGTTCTCTTTCTAAGTTTTTTGAGCACCCAGTACCCGTGTAACAGTTTGCCTGAACCTTAGCAGCATTATGTGGGTCTGAAGGTACTGTAACAGTGACATCTCCACTAGTCTACAATTGCAGCACCACAAAGAGATCTATTGCTGTTTATACTGATGTGAAGTTTGGTTAATTATCAAATGTGTAATACCTGAATATTTTTATTAAATCTATTTAATTGAGAAGCCAATTGTAGGAGTACATTAGTCATTATATGGAGATTTATGTTCTTAACTGCTTAAATCCTTTTTTTCAAGATCCATAGGGGGACAGAGGGACAATGGGTATAGGCTGTGCAGAAAGTCTGGGCTCCAAACAGTTAATGTCTTTGAAATCTCAGTAGCCCAGCTTCCTGCCCTATAACCCAGCCCCAGGCAGGCCAGTTAAGTTAACAAGCCCAAGGCAGGAGCGAGAAAGGAGAAGGAAGACTTGGCGCACACAGATCCAAACATAACGAAAAGATGGAAATGGGAAACAGAACAAACCCCCACAAGCCAAGTGCATCTGGGTGGGCTTCCTGTGTCCCCTATGGATCTCAAAGAAAAGGATTTAACCAAGTAAGAAGTGGAACATAAATCTCCTTTTCTTCCTCGCTCCATAGAGGACGCAGGGAGAATGCTGGGACGTCCCGAAGCTATTCCCCATAAAGGAGGGGACACTCTTGAGCTGCACTAAGGCCGCGTCCATGGAGGCAAAGGTGTCAAAGGAATAGAAACCGATAAATGCGTGCACAGAAGACCGCCCTGCAAAGCTGCTCTGGCGAGTTGCCCGAGAAGTACATATGACCTGGTGGAATGAGCCGTCACCACGGCCTGTGCAGGGAGGTCTACCACCACTGACACGTGGCGGATGATCTAACTGAGCCAATGGGGCCAAGGTCTGCTTTGTAGATAACCACCCCCGTTTGTGAAAGCCATAGAGCACAAAAAGAAAATCAAACTTACAGATGGGCATCACCACATCCAAAGAGGCCTCCTCCGGTAAAGAATCCGGTGACTGAAAATCTGGAATCTCGTGGTTGACGTGGAACAGAGAAACTACCTCCGGAAGGTAGACTAACCGCGTCAGGAGAACGGCCCGGTCCGAGTGAAAGACCTGAAATGGAGGGCGACACGACTGCGTGCTCAAGTCCGACACTCTCCGGGCCACTGTGATGGCCAGAAGGAGAGCCACCGAATGTCCACCAACTCTAAAGGCTCAAGGAGAGAAGACTGAAGAGCCCTAAGCACTTAAGACAAGGACCCACCAGAGGAACAAATTGGGGCTGCACGTGGTGGACTCTCTGAAAGAAAGTTCTGATGTGAGGCAACAATGCAATCCGTATGTGAAAGAGTACTGAGAAGGCTGAAATCTGAACATTCAAACCCAGTAATAAATCTTAGCTGAGGTGGGTTCGCATTGAGCATGGTATGAATGACCGACCTGGAAAAGACATTGATCCTCAAGATGGATGCATCGAGAGCCATCCCAGATCCGGATGGAAGCACGGGCCCTGAGACAGTAGATCTGGCCGCAGCGTAAGACACAGAGCAGCGTCATTAGAGAGGCCTTGAAGATCTGCGTACCAAGCTTGCCACAGACAATCGGGAGCCACTAGGATCACTGTGCTGCCTGCCACTTTCAATTTGCGGTGAACCCGCCGAATAAGCAAGATTGAAGAAAATATGTACATGAACCGAAAGACTCGCCGAACCGCTAAGGTATCCACCAGAAGAGGTCCCGGATCCCTGGAGCGAGAACATTACCTCGGCAGCTTGTGATTGTGTCTAGACTCCATCAAGATTACGTTCGGTGGGCCCCAGCGATGACCAACAAACTGAAAGACATCCGGATGAAGAGCCCACTCGCCTGGGTGGACCCCTGGAATGGAGACCGCCGCCAGAGGCGGTAGATGTCACTCTGTCCAGCTGGACTTGCCTCCTTCATGGCGCAACAACTGCGAGTGCCTTTCTGATGGTTTATGTAGGCAATGGCAGTTGTGTTGTCAGACAACCTGGACCGGACAATGCTGGAGGACCTGTTGCTCTAGTCAAAGAGCCCAGAAGACTGCTCAGAGCTCCAGAATGTTGATTGGACGGCGGCTCTCCTGAACCATCCACTGACCCTGAAAAGACTGCTGGCAGGTAACTGCCTCCCACCTGCGCAGACTAGTGTCGGTGGTGAGCAGAACCCAATCCTGATTCCAAAAGGGACAGCCCTTGCCCAAGTGGAATACCAGGAGCCACCACAAGAGGGGGATTCGGACCTTCCAAGAGAGCATGATGGTCTGTCTTGATCTGTAGATGGGATTTATTCCATCGGGTCAGAGCTTCTCTCTGAAGTGGCCGGGAATGAAACTGGGCATACTCCACCATGTTGAAGGTGGAGACAAGTGAGACCAGGTTCCGCATGCAGGAGTGAATGGAAACTCAGCGGTGATGCACGAACCTGCGCATCTTGTCCTGAAGCTTGTCCGCTGATAGGAAAACTCTCTGAACAGGGGAGTCCAGTATGGCCCCCCAGGTGGAGTATCTGCTGAAACTGACTTAGAGAAAATCTTCTTTATCTTATGATCCACCCGTGAGATCGGAGAAGATCTGTTGCCAGATGAAGGTGTTCCCCGAGGATATCGAGACTGGGTCAATATAAGAAGATCGTCTAGGTAAGGGAAAATCCTGACACCTCTGATGCAAATGAGCTGCAATGACTTGTTAAGACATGACGAGCTGTGGAAAGACAAATGGCAATCCCCGAAATTGGTAATGGTACCCCTGGTCCTCAAACCGGAGGAAGTGCTGATGTCTGAGCCAGATAGGGACATGTAAGTAGGTATCCTGAATGTCCAGGGAGGCCATGAAATCCCCTGGTTTCAGCGCCAGAATGATAGAACACAGATTCCATGCAGAACCTGGGGACCCGCAAGAAGCGGTTGAGAGACTTTAGAGTGTTGGCCGAAAGGACCCATTCGGCTTCTGAATCAAGAAGAGGTTGGCAAAGAAGCCTGTTCCTTGCTGGAGTAACTTCCTTGGAGGCCAAAAGGGAGTGAATGGACTTCAGCAGTGCTTTTGCTTTTTTTGGATCAACTTGAAGGCCCGTGGAAAAGAACTGGGCTGGAGGACGCTTTTGAAAGTTTGAGCGTGGCCCTGAGAAACTACTCCGCGTACTCAGGTGCTCGACAGCCAGGTCTTTGAGAAAAGCAGAAACTGGCCTCCCACGCTGGGCTCCCCCAGGTTGGAGGCCTGTCCCGTCAGGCAGCAGGCTTAGAGGTGGGGCACCTGGGAGCCAGGGTTGTTTGCTTAGGGGCTTGAACCTGGAGAAAGACTGGACCTTGGCCTTTACTTGCAGACGAAAGTAGCTAAATGTGGTGCCCGTGACCTAGGGGCTGCTACAGAAGGTAGAAATGTTGTCATTGATAATGCCACTATAGCAATAATCGTGTCCAATTCCGTGCCAAAAAGAATGTCCCCAGAATAAGGAAGAGCCTTCTTAGAATCTGAGTCAGTACGCCAGTATCAAAGCCAGATTGCTTTCCTAGCCGCGATGGAGGAAGCTGACACTTTGGAGGTTAGGATACTAGTGTCAAAGTGCCTCGTCCAGATAGGAGTGGGATGAAAACATGATATTGGTATCCGCAGATGTGAACTATCTTTATACTATTATAGATCATGACCAAGGAAAGAGAGCTGTTATGCATTTTTTAGTCAAAAACAGATATGTATTTTTAATAGAAAGTATTGATTGTATTCTGAAAAATATTTTTTTCTTTTTTAATTGGGGAATTTTAATTACAAAAGATTAGGACAGCCATGGGTACCAAGTTTGCCACTAAATATGCAAATCTTTTTATGGTACACTGAGAAGAAGAAATTGGTACCAATTCACTAGGTAGAGGGGCAAACTTGGTTTCCTGTCAGAGATACATCAATGATATTGTCTTATTAGGTAGGGAAACAGAAGATATATTAAAGCACTATTTTAAACTTTTAAATCCTAATAAAAGGAACATTTGTTCAATTACAGTAAATAATGCATCCATATCCTGAATTTGGAAATATACATTAAAATGGAACCAACCAAACCAAAGTTTATCTGAAATTACAGATTCAAATAGCTATTTGTACACTAAGAGTGAAAGTAAATGTTACTAAATAAAAATAAGTACTCTACTTCCATGCCCACCTCCAACCTCCATTCTGCCGCTCAAAGCATAATGAGCCTTAAAAGCAAAATGTGTCCCAGTTGCCTTTAGGATAGATGAGTAAGAATGTTAAGTTGCACATGCACAGTAAATAACATGCAATTTGCAGGGAAAAAAAAGTGTGAGTTACATTTACAGCCAACTCTATGTGAGTCCTTAAGTCAGAACTGGTATCTTTACCTACCTCTAGTCCTGGTAAATGTAATTATTTATATTGCATGATTGATTTATCCTTACAGATCCTGGCTTAATTACTTAAGCATGTAGATGTAAGAGACTAGGGTCTTATTTATCAAGCCCTTTGGCTCCATGAATAATGTGGAAACATTAGTTAGGTAAATTGGCTATTTACTAATGTCTATTATAGGTGGTGACACACAAATCATAGCATACTGGCATCCTAAAACAATGTATGAGGATGTTGCAGTAGTGCTGTTTTATTACTGATTGTACAAGCTCCAAAAAACAGAGCTTTTCTGTGTAAGATAATGTCATTGCATTACCCTTTTTACTTCTGTGGAACAACTTGGCTCGAGAGAGATCTTGTGGCCTGAAGACAAACGTGATACCCATTGTAACTACTTCACACTGTACTGGCAAGAAGTGAATGTTGTGCATGCACGCATCTGGGTCTGAACTAGGTAGGAAAGTTGAAGCATTAGCTATCACTTTAAGATTTACTCATCGCCAGGGCATGCTTTGATCGGAGATGGCTCCATGGTAAATAGCCCTGAAAAAAAACATTCCTTATTGCCATGATACAGTATGCAGTGATAAGAAATGTTACTTTTTGGGGCAGGGCAATTGTTGATAAATAGGCCATTTGGTCTAGATATTCACCAAAATTTTGCCTACCATTCAATACTGATTTCACAGTTTTTAACTGTGCTTGGCCCCCTGAAGATACCTACAACACAACTATACAACAATGGGAAGGCAACAAAGCCCTGTCCTTAAATTTAGGTTCTCGGGATATGGTGTATGCAAAACAAGAAAAATAATCCAAAAATAGTGTAGTGCTGTATCCCTCCAGAGTGTGTACCTATTTTTATATGGTTACCTTTATGATGTGGATAGAGGGCATTGAAAGGTTTTTATTTTACCTCTTCCTCAAAGGTATCAGGTTCTTAATGATATATAGAATTTATGAGATATTCATAAATGACGAGATATGCAGATCATGAATATCAGCACAATGGCATAGTGCTCTTGTATACAATCCCCTGTAATATAATCAGGGCCTGTACATGGAGATGATGCAAACCAGCACAATGGCATAGTGCCCTTGTATACAATCCCCTGTAATATAATCCACTGTACATGGAGATGATGCAAACCAGCAAAATGGCATAGTGCCCTTGTATACAATCCCCTGTAACATAATCCCCTGTACATGGAGATGATGCAAACCAGCACAATGGCATAGTGCCCTTGTATACAATCCCCTGTAATATAATCCCCTGTACATTTAGGTGATACAAACCAGCACAATGGCATAGTGCCCTTGTATACAATCCCCTGTAATATAATCCCCTGTATATGGAGGTGATGCAAACCAGCACAATGCCATAGTGCCCTTGTATACAATCCCTGTAATATAATCCCCTGTACATGGAGGTGATGCAAACCAGCACAATGGCATAGTGCCCTTGTATACAATCCCCTGTAATATAATCAGGGCCTGTACATGGAGATGATGCAAACCAGCACAATGGCATAGTGCCCTTGTATACAATCCCCTGTAATATAATCCCCTGTACATGGAGGTGATACAAACCAGTATAATGGCATAGTGCCCTTGTATACAATCCCCTGTAATATAATCCCCTGTACATGGAGGTGATGTAAACCAGCACAATGGCATAGTGCCCTTGTATACAATCCCCTGTAATATAATCCCCTGTACATGGAGGTGATGTAAACCAGCACAATGGCATAGTGCCCTTGTATACAATCCCCTGTAATATAATCAGGGCCTGTACATGAAGGTGATACAAACCAGCACAATGGCATAGTGCCCTTGTATACAATCCCCTGTAATATAATCCCCTGTACATGGAGGTGATGCAAACTAGCACAATGGCATAGTGCCCTTCAGGGGCTGGCTGGCAACTTTAAGCCTGGGGGGCAAATGCATGCAGGCGGCCCTGGCAGAGGAGTAGCGTGTAGCCAGGGTGCCCGAAGAATGTGCGTGCTACGGCGCCGCCCCCCCCTCAAGTGTTTCAGGGAGGAGGCGGGTCCATATGGGATTAATGTAAGGTAAAAATAAAGATTAGGGGCAGCCCCCTGTCGTAGTGCCCATATGCAGTGCCCCCGTGTGCCACAGGAGAGAACACCCTTATGCGTGCCCCCAGTAGTGATCCCCCCCTATGCAGTGCCCCTTGTGCCCCCAGTAGTGGTCCCCCCTGTTCAGTGCCCCCAGTAGTAAGCCCCTTATATAGTGCCCCCAATAGTGGTACCCCCTAGGCAGTGCCCCCAGTAGCAGTCAACCCCCCCATGCAGTGCCCCCAATAGTGGTAACCCTTATGCAATGTCCCTTAAATAGTGGCCCCAGTTGTAGTCTCCCCCCTATGCAGTACCCCCAGTATTGCCCTTTATATAGAGCCCCCAGCAGTGGTCCCTCGCAGTGCCCCCAGTGGTAGTCCCCTCCCCCTATGTAGTGCTCCTAGTAGTAGTCCCCTCCCCCCTATGCAGTGCCCCTAGTAGTAGTCCCTCCCCTTGTAGTGCCCACAGTAGTAGCCCCCCCTTGTAGTGCCCCCAGTAGTAGTAGTCCCCCCCTTGTAGTGCCCCCAGTAGTAATCCACCCCCCTGGTAGTGCCCCCAGTAGTAATCCCCCCCTGGTAGTGCCACCATAGAAATCCCCCCCTCTGGTAGTGCCCCCATAGTAATCCCCCCCCTGGTAGTGCCCCCAGTAGAGAGAGACTTTATAAAAAAAAAAAAAAAACACTTACCTGAAACTCCCACTCCTGGTCCCGACGCTTCCACCTGCTCCTCTGGCCGCTTTGCATTATGGGAGAGACGTCGTCATGAGACGGCTCTCCCATTACCCACTGCGGGAGCCGGAAGATGGCTCCCGCAGTGGGAGCAGCAGCAGCCGATGAGAGTCTGACAGACTCTCAGCGGCTGCTGATTACAGCAAACACACAGCTGCCGGCTTCGGCGGCTGTGTAGCGCTGACCGGACTCCGTCCGGTCAGCGCTACACACGCGGTGTAGTCTGTGTCACAGTGACACAGACTGCACCGGCCTGCGGCCCGCATGACGCTGCAGCCCGGGGGGCACATGGCACCCTGCCCCCCCGGCCCAGCCCGCCACTGGTGCCCTTGAATACAATCCCCTGTAATATAATCCCCTGTACATGGAGGTGATGCAAACCAGCACAATGGCATAGTGCCCTTGTATACAATCCCCTGTAATATAATCCCCTGTACATGAAGGTTATGCAAACCAGCACAATGACATAGTGCCCTTGTATACAATCCCCTGTAATATAATCCCCTGTACATGGAGGTGATGCAAACCAGCACAATGGCATAGTGCCCTTCAGGGGCTGGCTGGCAACTTTTAGCCTGGGGGGCAAATGCATGCAGGCGGCCCTGGCAGAGGAGTAGCGTGTAGCCAGGGTGCCCGAAGAATGTGCGTGCTACGGCGCCGCCCCCCCCTCAAGTGTTTCAGGGAGGAGGCGGGTCCATATGGGATTAATGTAAGGTAAAAATAAAGATTATGGGCAGCCCCCTGTCATAGTGCCCATATGCAGTGCCCCCATGTGCCACAGGAGAGAACACCCTTATGCAGGCCTCCAGTAGTGCCCCCAGTAGTGATCCCCCCCTATGCAGTGCCCCCAGTAGTGGTCCCCCCTGTTCAGTGCCCCCAGTAGTAAGCCCCTTATATAGTGCCCCCAATAGTGGTACCCCCTATGCAGTGCCCCCAGTAGCAGTCAACCCCCCCATGCAGTGCCCCCAATAGTGGTAACCCTTATGCAATGTCCCTTAAATAGTGGCCCCAGTTGTAGTCTCCCCCCTATGCAGTACCCCCAGTATTGCCCTTTATATAGAGCCCCCAGCAGTGGTCCCTCGCAGTGCCCCCAGTGGTAGTCCCCTCCCCCTATGTAGTGCTCCTAGTAGTAGTCCCCTCCCCCCTATGCAGTGCCCCTAGCAGTAGTCCCTCCCCTTGTAGTGCCCACAGTAGTAGCCCCCCCTTGTAGTGCCCCCAGTAGTAGTAGTCCCCCCCTTGTAGTGCCCCCAGTAGTAATCCACCCCCCTGGTAGTGCCCCCAGTAGTAATCCCCCCCTGGTAGTGCCACCATAGAAATCCCCCCCTCTGGTAGTGCCCCCATAGTAATCCCCCCCCCTGGTAGTGCCCCCAGTAGAGAGAGACTTTATAAAAAAAAAAAAAAACACTTACCTGAAACTCCCACTCCTGGTCCCGACGCTTCCACCTGCTCCTCTGGCCGCTTTGCATTATGGGAGAGACGTCGTTCGTCATGAGACGGCTCTCCCATTACCCACTGCGGGAGCCGGAAGATGGCTCCCGCAGTGGGAGCAGCAGCAGCCGATGAGAGTCTGACAGACTCTCAGCGGCTGCTGATTACAGCAAACACACAGCTGCCGGCTTCGGCGGCTGTGTAGCGCTGACCGGACTCCGTCCGGTCAGCGCTACACACGCGGTGCAGTCTGTGTCACAGTGACAGAGACTGCACCGGCCTGCGGCCCGCATGACCCTGCAGCCCGGGGGGCACATGGCACCCTGCCCCCCCGGCCCAGCCCGCCACTGGTGCCCTTGAATACAATCCCCTGTACATGGAGGTGATGCAAACCAGCACAATGGCATAGTGCCCTTGTATACAATCCCCAGTAATATAATCCCCTGTACATGAAGGTTATGCAAACCAGCACAATGACATAGTGCCCTTGTATACAATCCCCTTTAATATAATCCCCTGTACATGCAGGTGATGCAAACCAGCACAATGGCATAGTGCCCTTGTGTACAATCCCCTATAATATAATCAGGGCCGTAGCTAGGGTAGCGCGGCCAGTGCCATCGCACCACAGGTCAGGGGGCGCTGTTTGGGCCTGTCAAATCTCTGTTTATTATCATTCTTGCTTGTAGCTTCCTCTTATTTCATCCCCAGCATCTCCTGGCCTCTCCTATCTCTTCCCTGACCTTTCCTCATGAAGCCATGGCCCTTTTTTGGGTGCATTATATCCCTTTGAAAAATGAGGGGGGCACCAATGCTTTTTCTGGCACAGGGCACCAAAAAGTCTAGTTACGGCTCTAAATATAATCCCCTGTACATGGAGGTGATGCAAACCAGCACAATGGCATAGTGCCCTTGTATACAATCCCCTGTAATATAATCCCCTGTACATGGAGGTGATGCAAACCAGCACAATGGCATAGTGCCCTTGTATACAATCCCCTGTAATATAATCCCCTGTACATGGAGATGATGCAAACCAGCACAATGGCATAGTGCCCTTGTATACAATCCCCTGTAATATAATCCCCTGTACATGGAGGTGATACAAACCAGCACAATGGCATAGTGCCCTTGTATACAATCCCCTGTAATATAATCCCCTGTACATGGAGGTGATGCAAACCAGCACAATGGCATAGTGCCCTTGTATACAATCCCCTGTAAGAATAACGAAGGGCTCGTATGTGCCAGGAGTGACTTAAACCAGGAGGCTGGGCTTTGGCCTGGGTGGTGATCATTGTGTTGGGCCCAACCTATGAAATCCTTAGTGGGAGAAGTAGGGACTGAGCTTATTTAAGGCCAGGCTTACAAGCCTGAGGCCTCTGTCCTAGGAACATTTGCCCGCCCTCCCTTCCCCAAGGTTCATTGTTTGTTAGCTATAATTTCGTGTGGCGGGAAGTACGGCTTATCATCAGCCCGGATGTAGTGTGTGTGCATTGGGTGTGCTCACCTTCTATCTATTTGTAGAGAAGTACTGTACCACCTCTACAGGGGCAGTTCAGCCATCTAAGGATGGTATTGTGTTTGGTAGAAGGTCTATGCTTAATACCCAAATGCAGTGTTTGACATCCACAGGGCGGACTCCGCCCGCAATGCTGTTTTTGTTGTTGAGTTTGCATTGTTGGGCTGCTCTGTGTAAGTGCCGTCCTTCCAGCCACCATACAATATTTCAAATAATTAAATTAATTTCTTAAATAAATAGCTGACCTGTTTTAAAATCCATTACGGTCTCTGTGTCTTTATTCTTAGATAAGTTTGAAGTGTTTATATTGTTATGGTATAATGATCACACACACTGGGCACACATCAGCCGTTACTAGGTTTATATAATCCCCTGTACATGGAGGTGATGTAAACCAGCACAATGGCATAGTGCCCTTGTATACAAACCCCTGTAATATAATCCCCTGTACATGGAGGTGATGTAAACCAGCACAATGGCATAGTGCCCTTGTATACAATCCCCTGTAATATAATCCCCTGTATATGGAGGTTATGCAAACCAGCACAATGGCATAGTGCCCTTGTATACAATCCCCTGTAATATAATCCCATGTACATGAAGGAACCCTGCCCAGGATGAGAATTATGTGAGGCACACATGCATTCTGTCCATGTGAATAATTCCTCTAAATGTATATATAACAGGGTTGCCTACCCTCCCGATTTGGGCGGGAGCCTCCCGGAAAGGCAGGCAAGCCCCCCCGACATTCCCCGCAATTTACTCCTAACCCCCGCTGCGAGGGCAGCCAGTGAAATGATTTGCGTCATTTTGGCCCCGCCCCCTGCCTCACAATGCCTGTATTATCGGCATTGTGTAGCGGGGGCGGGGCCAAAATAACGCAATTGCATGACCCCGCCCCTGTGATGCCTACAAACGTCAGGCATCTATCTGGACACGCCCCCTTTTTCGGCCATGCCCCCCGCTGCCCTGCCGATCTGGCTGCTCCCTCCCGGAAGGAGCAGCCAGAAAGTCAGCAACTATGATATAAAATCCCCTATAAATACACTTTACAGAGATTTGCACATATTAAAGAAGTAGGACTGTCACATAAATAGTGTAAGGGAATATTGGAATAGATTATGTTTCTGACATTTTTAATAAAATTAATATCTTTTTTAACTGAGGAAATGGCTTCAGAAACAAGTCAATACTTCATCCATGATATGATAGAAGCCTACAGAGCTCATCTATGCTTTTGGAAAACCAAATCACTGGATTATTCTAATAGGATAATAAGGGCTAGGGCCTTGGAGGAACTGGTGAAGGTATGCCAGCCTTGTCACCCTTCTGCCAACATTGCATGGGGCAGGACAAAGATCTCAAACCTCCACACTGTGGTCCTGATTCAGAGCCGGACACTCTGACAGAGCGCTCGCTCTGAATCAGGGCGTCTTTTTCTTATTTAATGGAGCGGCCTCCTGGCCGCTCGCATTGCTGTGGGTTGCCACCCACAACTAATGCGAGCGACCATGATGATGGTCGCGATGGTCAAGACCATCGCGACCATCGGGCTTGCGACGAGACCCTTGTGGTAGGGTCTCGTGGCTGCAAGCCCCAGAGAGCTTTCGGCTCTAACAGAGCCGAAAGCTCTCCCACTGACATCACTTGTGATATCAGTGAGGCTGCCCCCAGACGGTAGGTGTTCTCATGAGAACGCCTCCGTCTGGGCAGCCACCCCCCCCGGCCCGCCCACCAAAGGGGGCATGCTGTCACTCAACATCGACAGCATGCCCCCTTTGATGCGAGACCCGGAGCGACGGTTTGCCCGTCGCTATCCGGGTCTCGCGCATGCGCACGACGGAGCCGGCTCCGTCATGCGCATGCGCTCTGGGCCACCATCGACCTGGTTGCGAGCGCTCAGCGCTTGCGACTGGGTCTGAATCAGGCCCCGTGTTCAAGAAAGAACTGAACACAAGATCAGGTGCCGGAGCAGATGAGGGGATGAGCTAGGACTCTGGTATTTTGATTTGCTGTTATTTATGGCCGACCAGGAGCTTCCTCAAGCACTTGTCACCAACCTGGAAGAGGATGTAAATGAGGGGACATTTATGTCCCAGTATACCAGCATACATGGATAAAATAGCTCTCAGTGGCATAGTAAGTATTAACACAATAATGACAAGTTTGTATGCAATGTTTATTATACAAGATATATGTAAAATATGGAAACATTACAAGAACAGGGTCAATAGGTCACCATTGCAGTAATTGAAATACTGCTCCCTGTTTAATTTGCCTTAATCAAGGCCGCTACATCTGTGATGTACTGACTGCTGCACCACTAGCACCGGGTTCAGGTGTGTTTAGAAATGCTTAGGTGGCCGAGTTCTTCGTAGCTTATATAGGACACACCGTGACAGAGAGGCAAGTTTGCTAATGTTCCCTTTTGTTTTTGCAGACACAGTGACCTGACCGAAAGGAAGGTACAACACAATTTTATTGTAACCAATCAAAGATTAACACTTTACACAGGAAATGTTTACCATTCACAGATTTAAAAGAAATAAATTACACTTTTTAATATCTAGATCTTTGCTTATTACCTCCCTGTCCTCTACCGGTGACCCCAGCTGGCAAGCGAGTGTAAACAACAAGAACCACAGTATCTGCAGACTTTACTTTAACTCCCAGCAAAAGAAAGAACAGTACTTGAAACCTGCAGGTCGAGTTCGGGTCAGTAATGCACCAGCAGGCTATAGCTTTGATATACAGTCCGTGCTAATGCTTCAACTTTTGCTAAAAAAACATGGGAAAACACATGCAGGCCAAGCTTGAACTTGTAGTTCTCTAGCTGAAAACGGCTAACAGTTTATGCAGATAGCAGTAATTCACCGCCAACTTTGCAATAATTTAACACACTCTTTGAGCCTTGAGAAAATAGGGATCACACTGAGGCTATGCTGGTAGCAGTAGTTCACCGGCAACTTGCAATAATTTACACAGTCTTTGGGCCTTAAGAAAAAAATAAGGACAACACTGAGGCTATGCTGATAGCAGTAGTTCACCAGCAGCAATAATGTAATACAGTTTTTTGGGCCTTGAGAAAAATAAGGACAACACTGAGGCTATGCTGTTAGCAGTAGTTCACCGGCAGCAATAATGTAACACAGTTTCCCTAAACGCCTATGCCACAAATTACTACCACCAGAATTGCCAGCCGGGGTTACACAGGGCTAAATAAAACAAGTAATGTACATTACACCACAGAAATTGACAAGGTAACAGATTCACAGTAAACATGCACCTTTTGCTAATGAGATGACAGCACAAGTAATATACATTACATCAGCATGAATGGACTTTGAAATGGATACCGCGCCAAGCAGTGTATAAGAGACAATTTACATTAACCCCAATACCAGTAAATATTCAAACATTTCATGCAAGCAAAATATTAATCAGCATTGACAATAATAACACAGCTAGCAGTGAACAGCTCTACAGAGTGCTATAAAAGATAAAGGGCCACGTAGGGCCACTATCAACCACTTAATTGACACAAATGGCCAACACTAAACAGAGGCAAATACACATCAATAGCATTGCATTTAGTTTAAAAATAATCATAGGACAACCCACGGTGGCATCGGACATGAGCCAACACCCATAGATCACGTCCCCTCCTGGGCATGAGCCAGAGGTTCACAGGAAAGAAAATGACCACCAATACAATACTTGGGGAAAAGAGGGGGTGATCTATCATTTACTTCCCCCCTATTTCAACATTACACACACACTTTACCTAATTTAAGACACTATGACCCCTTTCTACACCCAGTTGTGTGGGAGACTAACCCCTGGTCCCAGCTTTTACACAAAACCTAGTCTCCCAGCCTAATCATGGTTAGCCACAAGGTAAAGGATAATGCAATAGACCCAGGGGACCCAGATAGGATAGTGTACAGAGGGGCAGGGCCTTAATGGAGGGAAGATAAGAGCTGTGGAGGGACAGAGTATAGGGAGGTTCTGGTATGATCTCACCCCTGGCAGTGGCTGTTCAGCCTCCCACGATGTCCAGGGATCTCCGGGATGCTAGGCACCGCACCGGAGTTCCCAGCTGCAGACCTCCGGCAGGTATTTTACAAGGAGCAACAGGTGCAAAATCCCTTTCCACAGGAGCTCTGTCTGGCAGACAAACAAACACAGCAGCAGGAGGGGTCCTGAAGCACTCTTCCTCTGGGGCTGTCATTTCTTTTGCCCGTGTGGGTGCCAGCAGGGTTTTTGTCACTGGCGGGACCTTTTCCTCAGCTGGGGCTTCATCTGCGATGATGGAGCGATGAGACCTCCTTCCCAGGCAGCTCCTCCTCTCTCCCAGCATGCGCAGACTTCCACATGCGGCGCCTCCTGATAACAGACACTTAAGAAGGCAGTCCTTTATTCAGAGGGGGCTTCTTCCAAAGCAGGGTGCTCTATGCAAATCCCCAGGCAAGCTTCCTCCAGGGACTCACATCCAGCATCAGAGCACCTCTCCTGGCAGATTGGATAGGTAGCCTTCCGGGCTAATGTGAAGTCTGGTAATTGTAATCCAGGGCAAACATAAAAGTTATAACATCCTTATGTTTACAGCTCCAAGGGCACTCCACTGACACTCCTTACAGACAGCACCAGGTGCAGTATTTGTAATCCAGGATAAATGAGAGGGGTTACTGCACCCCTATTTGTACACATCCAGGGACACTCCACAGAAACACCTCACAGACAATCCTTTTTTCAGAAATTCCTCCCAGACTCAGCTCTGACTACCCTGGGGATGGTATTTTATAAACTCTCCCATATTCTCCTCCCTGTCAGTCTGGCATCTATAAGTGGACAGGGGGAACCCAGCAACAGGCCACCTACAGGGATCTCTGCCTGGACACTAGGGCTGCCTATCAATGGGGCAGGATTTTCACTCCAAAAATGGGTTGCTGACCAAGGGGCACTTTCTACCTTCCTGTCTACACATGCACAGTAAGGTCCGAGGGAGAAAGATCAGCAAAAGTTCACTGTATTATCCCATGGGACCAAAGGTGCTATATGATCTTATAAAAAAAAAACTAACAGGGGCTTGCAGGGTAACTATATCCCCTAACTAGTTAAAGTGGTAACCCCATAACTATGGGGGTACCACCCATCTACTTGAGATGAGGATTCCTCCTTGATAGAGGAGGTCTTCACATTTGAGGTAATGGACCCTATCTCCTCAAGCTCTGAGGAAACCTCCGAGGCATAAGCAGACTAGGGCTAGTGGGTTCCCACCTGGATAGTCTGCATTTGGAAGCACCTTCCTTATCCAACATCTGCTGGAAGGAGGCGGACACCTGCGCCAAACCCTGAACTGACTAGTAGAAGGAAGTCATTCAAGGAGGTTCCAAAGTGTGTGGCTGCAGATTAGACTGCAGATCAGTGGCAGGGTGGGCCCCCATAGGAGGGATTGGAAGAGCGTGGCGTGGGTTGTCTGTCAACCAGCTGTAACATTACCTGCAACAGGGAG
The DNA here is from genome assembly GCA_031769625.1 of Taudactylus pleione. NCBI lineage: Eukaryota > Metazoa > Chordata > Amphibia > Anura > Myobatrachidae > Taudactylus > Taudactylus pleione. The sequence continues at coordinate 11,334,327 of JAUIMM010000010.1, forward strand.
GCAGTCCATGCTGGCTCTTGGTTGGAGGCTGTGGATGGAACCTATCGCTGTGCATCTGTGCAGCATCGGATACAGAGACCATCCTGGACTGGATCCAGTCAGCTGGAAGGAGCAGAACTGTACAACCTGATCAGGAAGTGAGGTATACAGGGAGACAGTAGCCCAGCTCTCCAGAGACTAGCTGCAGCCGGCTGTGCAATGAAAATGGCCACTTAGCATCTCCACCAGTTGTCGAAGACCCGCTGGCAGTCTCCAGAGACAGCAGGTGAAGCCGCCTTACCTTATCCCCCATGGCACCTGGCTGCTGCTTGGGTTTTTTGTGATAGTGGAGTTCCCGGTCGAGGTTGCCAGCGCTGGTACCACCGGCGTCGGGTGCAGCACCAAACGTAAACTGGCCTGGCTGGACGTGGGAGGCCCACAGCCAGATGGAGGGGGCTGGGCTGCCAAGATGTTAACTGTTTGGTGCCCAGTCCTTCTGCACAGCCCTGGGTAAAGTGTGCTCACTGTACTATGAGTAACAACCTGGCCGTGACCATGATGTGTATTATTATAGTTCCCCCAAAATGTATATTTCATGAATGTCTGTTTGGCATGAATTGCTACATTTAAGCTGGGTACACACCTGAAAGATATATCTGCAGATGTTGGTTTTTCATACACACAGAACAACCGTCACTGCCATGTAAAGATATATCTGTTGTGAGGACATTGGCAAATTAATCTTTTACTCCGTACACCCTGGCAGATCGTCTTTGTGAAATGTGCCAACTCTTCTTGTAATTTACATAGTGGGCTGGCCTATTAAAGAGCACACAGGGAAAGGAAACAGGCCTCTATTCTCCTGTTATCCTCTGCTGCTGTATCAGCACCTGTGTCATAGAGCCTGATTCATTACGGATCGCAACTGCGATTACGCACGAAGGCGGACGCTTGTTGCATCGCAGTGCACGAAGACTCCAATGCAATCACACTGTGATCGCAGTGACCACCCAGACCCATTGCAGAGTGATTGACAGGAAGTGACCGTTTGGGGGTGTTGACAGGAGAGTGGTCGGTGAAACGTAGGCGTGTCATCGTTAAGTGTGTACCTAGCATAACCGCTGACCAGGCCTCATGATAGTCACAGTACTGTACCTGCATCCTCCTTCCACCCTCCCCCCACAGTGTGTTGGGCCTCCCTGTGTACTGCCCAAACACATCTGCCAGAGATCCGGTACTTTCAGATAATTAAAAAAACAAACAAGATAGAATTGTAATTTAAGATTGTTTTATTTGAATGTCATTTATATTTATACAGTATGCAAACATGGATGCACCCCCCTCTCTCCCTGTCCGTTCCCCCCTCCTTTCTCTCTCCCTGTCCATCCCCCATCTCTCTAAAAATGTTAACATGCATAAAGATTTTCTATTAACACTTTTTATATATATATATATATATATATATATATATAAATATAGCTGCATATATATATATATATATATATATATATATATATATATATATATATTTCAACACTGCAGCACACGAACGTGATGACTACAAGACTGAGCGGAGAAACCCCCAGGCGGCCATTTTAAAGAGAATATTTTATTCCACAAAAATATTTTTTTTAGATTTTGAAGTGGGCATTAAGACTGGGTTTAAAAAAAAAAGTATACTAATTTCTTCATCTGTTTACAGGTCCAGTCTCTGTAATACAGAATTTCTAAAAGGGTTACCTGAGAGCTTCTCCAACCAAGTAGAAAAGAGAGGGGGGTTTAACCCCCTATTGTTCCTCAGCACACTGAACCATACCAGCAACAATATATGGTAATAGAATTTCAGAGATATTAGTTGCATGCATTTGCAAATACATGGGATGCTGCTAGGCCTCGTCAAGGATTCTCTGTCACTAGCAGTCCCTACACTAAACAGTTCACGTCCGGGTGCAGAGCACCCCAAAATAACGTCCAGCCCCGGACCCCCCCAGGGCATCACACAAAAAATTGAAAAAGAGTGACAGTGCAGTGTAAAGTATAGAAGTGTGCAAGTAATTACTAAGTGTTAAGGGGTTAAAATATATGTGAAAAATTACATGAATAATAAACAAACATAAAAAGGTGATGTGAAAAGTAACTATGTGTATTAAGTGGTGATGCCCTCAGGAGGCCCAGTCAGAGCAGCCACGGGGGCCCTAGGCCCAACCGCTCACCCCAAATGTAATGTATGCCAATTAAAGTCTCATAATAAAGGCACATATATATTTTTTGGCAAATGTAAGGCCTCATGATAAAGGCACATACATAAATGCATCCAAATTGAGAGCCAGCTTACCTGGGAGTCACCCCTGGGAACTCCAACTAGCACTACTATAACCAGCATGCCCTGCTAATGCTGGCTCATTCATGCATCTCAGAACCACAAACAAAAAAATGGCAGCTGCTCAATCAATCTGGTAGTACTTTTTCAGGTGCATGAAAGGGAGGGGTCATACCAAGTAGAAAAGAGAGGGTGGTTTAACTCCCTATTGTTCCTCAGCACACTGAACCATACCAGCAACAATATATGAACACTATATGGTAATAGAATTTCAGAGATATTAGTTGCATGCATTTGCAAATACATGGGATGCTGCTAGGCCTCGTCAAGGCTTCACTGTCACTAGCAGTCCCTATGCTAAACAGTTCACGTCCGGGCGCAGAGCACCCCAAATTAAGTCCAGCGCAGGACCCCCCCAGGGCATCACACGAAAAATGGAAAAAGAGTGACAGTGCAGTGTAAAGTATAGAAGTGTGCAAGTAATTACTAAGTGTTAAGGGGGAGGCATAGTAACAGAGATGGGGAGGAGGAGGGGGAGGCACAGTAACAGAGATGGGGAGGAGGAGGGGGAGGCACAGTAACAGATGGGGAGGAGGATGGGGGAAGCACAATAACAGATGGGGAGGAGGGGGGAGGCATAGTAACAGAGATGGGGAGGAGGAGGGGGAGGTAAGTAACAGAGATGGGGAGGAGGAAGGGGACTCACAGTAACAGATGGGGAGGAGGACGGGGGAAGCTCAATAACAGACGGGTAGGAGGGGGGAGGCACAGTATCAGAGATGGGGAGGAGAAGGGAGGCACAGTAACAGAGATGGGGAGGAGAAGGGAGGCACAATAACAGATGGGGAGGAGTTGGAGGCACAGTAACAGATAGGGCGAAGGAGGGGGAGGCACAGTAACAGATGGGGAGGCACAGTAACAGATAGGGAGAAGGAGGGGGAGGCACAGTAACAAATGGGGAGGCACAGTAACAGAGGTGGGGAGGAGGGGGGAAAAGCACAGTAACAGAGATAGGGAGGAGGCACAGTAGCAGAGATGGGGGAAGCATAGTAACAGATGAGGAGTAGGGCATAATAATACAGATGACTGCTCCTCTCCCCCTCCTGACAGAAGTGGACCAGAGCAGAGACTATCCAGCTGCAATCAGTGACCCCCTGCCCCTTCACAGTATAATTATTTCGAAAATATGAGGGGGGGTGGGTTGCCGGAATCGGTATGATTTACCACTGGACCCATGCCCGGCGGTTGGAATCCCGACAGCAGCTTCCCGGCAGAGGAAGAACTCCCGATTATCCTAAGGTAAGTATTGACTAACCTAATGCCTAACCCTAATCTTCCCCCCCAGTGCCTAACCCTAATCCCCCCTCTAAGTGCCTAAACCTAACGCCCCCTTCTTCGCCGCCTAAACTTAAGTCCCCCGGGGGGTGAACCTAACCCTAAGTTCCCCCCGGGGGTGCCTAACCCTCACTTCCCCTAGCCTAAACCTAGGGTTCCCCCCCAGGAACCCTAAACTAAACCCCCCCGTCGTGGGTATCCGCGCTCAGCGCCCGGCGTCCCTTCGATCGGGAGGTCCAGCGCCGGTCTCCCGGCGTCAGTAAAATGACAGGCATCTAGATTTAGATGCCTGTCATTTAACCATCGCCAGGATTAAGCAGTCGGGAAGCCAGCTATCGGGATTAGATCCGCCGGCTTCCCGACTGCATACCGGGGTGTCAGTTCCTTTCATTGCAAGGGGCGCTTTGTCCTCTAGACACACCCCGGCTCACAGTTCTGGCTGGCAGGGGCTCACACTTGTTCTCACCCAGACACAGGAGCAGGGTTGCTGGTGGTGACTAGTGGATTAAGCAGTGACGCTGATTGGAGGACACACAACTTACCGACTGCCGCTGTCAGCTCTCTCTGACCGGGCCTCCCGAATGTCACTTCAACTCCTACACTGCCTCCCCAGCTCAAATCTCTGGCACACCCCCAACCCCTTCACCCACGTCGCAGCTCCTGCTGGCAGGGAGCAGGGTTGGTGACTACCGCACGTTACTCACTGCTCCCACTGTTGGCTACCACATGTCACGGCTCCCCCTAAAGCCTAAACGGACTTCACGACATCTGCTTCCCCTCCAACAGCGTCCCGGCCCCCTTGGCTGTAAACTACGTACTCACCTTCCCCCAGATCTCCGGTGGACGCTGACAGCAAGATCCTGTCCCACGCTGATGCACACTGCAGAGTGCAGAAGCTGCTGCTGCTCCCACACAGGCAGACTCCAGGAAATCTGAATAACCCGGCCCACCCAGGTGACGCGTTGAACGGCCAACCTATCGTACGTCGGCAGCTTGGCCATACACACTGCACGATGCACCAATATATCTGCAGATATATTGGGAATCAGCTGTGCAACAGAGCCGACGCGAAATGTCTGTGAACGACGTAGTTCACAGACATATCGTTTGTACACACTGGCAGACTGGTACCAGATATATTTGCCGATCAATTGATCGGCCAACATATCTGTCAGTGTGTACCCACCATTAGTGTCTGCATTGCATAAGCTACCTGCTCAACCAAGTGGCCAAACCTTCCTTGGAAATCGTGTTTGCTTTTCGCCATAGGGGGCTCTTGTTCAAGCCATTGCACAGACCATTTTATCAGCTTAGTTACTTCAGCATTCCTGCCATAACATACCTCTTAAGCCATTTAGTTATGTGATGCTTAGGTTCCTGGAGACATTCTAATTTACATCTACACAGACCTTGGGAGAACATAAGAACAGTCCTGTTCATCCTGGAAAGGGTGGGGGCTGCTGAGGGAGAGGGCAGTGTGGAACTATAAGGATCAGCAACCCACACTACTCTGCGTTCACTCTACTAGGGAGTAGCTTCATGCTAGGAGTGCTCCTATCTTCTGCCTAACGTGGTCTCCCTACACGCAGATCGTCTAAACATCAGAGTAAGACAATTTAGGGTTCTGACATCTTTTTATTTGAAATCAATCTCTGCATTTATATCTGTATGTTTTGTTTATTTAACTGTTTTTCTTTGTAACTTAACCCTGGAGATCTTTTCTCAATAAATCCTAAAAATGTATCAGCATTATCTCTGCTCTATGAATGCACATGCCTGGAGAGGCCCATGCTACATCTGTGTAATAATTGTGGATTTTTAAGTATGATTTAAGTGTCTGGTGATCACAAGAGCGCTATTCTTAATACTCGTGGTGGCAGTTCAAGTAAAACCCACGTCACAACCGCCTACCTGCGTCAGGTTGGCGTATCTGAGTGGAGGCTGGGGAGCGGTGCTGTGACAAACTGGTGGCCGTGGTGGGATTGATCTTTTTGTTTTTATCGTAACAGCTTAACTGAATTAGCAATGTGTGCTTCCTCAGAAAGTCAGCACCGTAATTTACAAGAGTATGCTCAGAGTATGAGGTCCAGAATGACAATGAGTATCGGCACCTGAGGAGGAATGACCTTGTGGTCATGTGTATGGAAAGAAACATTGCCTGGGCTAGCCAGAGCAAACAGTGACTGATCCGAGCACTCACGGAGGCTGATCAGGATCTTACTGCTGAAGGTAGCCAGACAATGGACAACCCTGCTGCAAAAGGCTCAGCCTGTACTGGACTTTACAACGAATGCCCAGAGGGGGTCAGACACCTCTGCTGGGTTAAGTGAGTCTACACTGGAGAGTTATCTTCAAACTGCTATCAGGCATATGAAGGAAGTAGACCCAGCAAAAGCCATGCAGCTGGTGCAGCACTACCAAGCGACTGCTGACAGGGAAGCTGAAGCTGCAGAGTGTAGGGCAGACCGAGTAGCTGCAGAGCGCCAGGCTGAACGCAATTTCAGCTGGAGCTAGCCAAACTCTGCGGCCAAAACGCCATCTGTGAACCAGGTAGGAAAAATCCCCAGCACGACCATTGTGTGTTGAAGAAGGATGGCGACCTTGATACATTCCTGAGTGGATTTGAAAGAACTTGCAGACAAGTTATGCTGGAACCCAGCGTATGGGCCAGCTATTTAACACCAGGACTGAAAGGGAAAGTGTTGGAGGCATTGCCAACCTTCCCCAAGAACTGGATGGTGATTACTGCGCCATTGAGGAAGCACTGCAAAACTATTTAACCTCACCCCGGAAGCTTACTGGCCAGAAATTTAGAGACTCAAAGCGGGCTCCCTCTGACACCTGTGCTGGACTGTTAGTGCAATTGTCAACCATGCTGCATCAGTGGATTGACGGATTGCAAGGAACGGACTTTGATAAACTAAAAGACCTCATTCTGCAGGAGTAGTCCCCACACTGTGCCCCGTGGAGGTAAAAGAATTGGTCATGAATCGTGACCCTAAGTCGTTGCAAGAAGTGGCCAGCTTGGCTGTACATTGCGACCAGGGCTCTGGCAGCAAATAAATCATTTGGGATGTCCGGGCAGCCGGCCTGGAAGGACAGGCGTCCTGGAGGGCCAGCAGGTGTTTTATTTGCAACACGGTGGGGCACATCAGTGCCAATTGTCCCTCCAAGAAGAAGTCAACGTCCCTTCCTATGGGAGGCCCAGCATGGGAGTCTGTACCATCTTTCCTTTGTGCTGGGGCACCCCAGAAGCGACCACAAGGCAATATGCAAGAAGTACAAGTCTACGACCAGGTAACAATTGGCATGCGTGACTCTGGGCTGACGAGACATTGATACATCCAGACTTAGTATGCCCCGAGATCATTTTACCTGGGAGAACAATGTCTGTGCAGGGAGTGGGCGGAGTACATTCTGTGGTACCCCTAGCCGGGGTTTGTTTATTGGGGGCAGGTTGTGAAATCCGTTATGTTGGGGTACTTGCGCACCTGCCTGCCACTGTATTGCTGGGTACAGATCTAGGTAGTATGTATGCCACATACAGTATGTAATTGACCATAATGTTGTCCCTGATGTTAAGCCACATGTTAATCATTTTACTCTACAGCGAACACCGATGCCTGTATGTAATGAAGGGTCAGTATGCACTGTGGAAGATGTTGTTGATAACTCAGCTTGCCAGGACAGAGACTGAAAGATGTGATCATGCATGTTCTAGCATAAAACCGAGTAATGTACCATTAGCCAATGAACTCATAACTGTAACAAAGTCAGGGCAAAATATAAATGTAATGAGCAGCCCTGTAACCAAGGTTTTAGCAGTGACTACGGGAAGCTGATGGATGCAATCCTAACCTCTGGCTTCCCGACTGTCTAATCCCGGCAATGTACAAATGACAGGCGTCGGCATCCCGACGCCTGTCATTTTACCTATGCCGGGAGCCCGACACCCGGCACCCCCATCGAAGGTAAGCCGGGCGCAGATAGCCGTGCTGGGGGAGGGTTAGGTTTAGGGCTCCCGGGGGGGACTTAGGGATAGGCACCCCCCCCGGGAGGGTTAGGTTTAGGTTAGGCACCCCCAGGGGGGAGGTTAGGGTTAGACACCCTCCTGGGAGACTTAGGCTTAGGCAGCGGGAAGGGGGGGTTAGGTTTAGGCACTGGGGGGAGGTTAGGGTTAGGCACCCCTAAAGGAGGGTTAGGGGGGGAAAGATTAGGGTTACTTACCTTTAGAAGCAGTCAGGATCTTCACCCCTGCCGGGCATGCGCTGTCAGGATTTGAACTGCCAGCCGCCTGTCCAGTAATACATGCCGGTCCAGTGTCTACACACAGTGCTACACTAAGGAAAGCATGTACATTAACTCCTGGAGGCAGCAGCACTGAAATAGTGTGTATTAAGCCCTGCAGGTGTGGAAGAAAGCTCACTGGAAGGCAATCCCCCTTCTCCCCCCCCCTTTCTCTCCTGTGAGAGCTGAGTAGGTAAGTCAGCCTCCCAGTCTGCGGCCCTCCGCTGAGCAACAGAGTCTGTTTGAAGCATGTCAGAACACAGACCCAACTTTGGAGTCTGTAAGGGGTCGTGCTAATCAGGTGTGTGCAGAAGGTGACCCAAATAGAATATTTTGGGGAACAGGGCTTTTGTACAGAGAGAAAAACATTAACAGTGGGCATTAAGATGTAATTACTGAGAGGCAACTGGTTGTACCACAGTATTACAGGATGGCTCGATGAAGGTGGCCCATGAAATTTCCCTGGCAGGACATTTAGGTGTGGCCAGAAATAAGGCCCGGTTAATACACAATTTCTACTGGCCTGGCATGATGACCGTCATAGCTAACTACTGTTGTTCATGCCATGCATGCCAGGTGGTTGGGAAATCTGATGATTTGAAATGGGCTCCCTTCATGCCCTTGCCAGTCATCTCAGAACATTTTGAATGGGTTGCTGTAGACGTTGTCGTGCCCCTAGCTATTCCCAGTAGCTCTGGGAAGAAATATATTTTGACAGTGGCAGATTATGCCACCCGGTATCTGAAAGCAGTGGCACCCAGACAGATAAGGTTGCTGATGCCCTTATAGCCATCTTTTCCAAGGTGGTGTTCCCAAAAGAGATGTTAATGGACCAAGGTACCCAGTTCATGTCAAACCTAATGCAGAGCCTCTGTATAAAGATGCATGTTTATCACCTTATAACGACCCCATACCACCCACATATCAATGGTTTCGTGGAATACCTCAATAGTACCCTGAAACAGATGCTGCTGACCTTAGTGGAGTCCCAGGGAAGAGACTGGCTGTGGTTCCTACCATACCTCCTCTTTGCATACCGTGAGGTGCCGCAGGAATCAACCGGATTCTCACCCTTTGAACTCCTATATGGGCGCAGTGTGCATGGCCATTTAGATTTGATCAGGGAAGAGTATGAGGGTAAATGATAAAAGGGAAATGGGGGATAGGAAACTTCTGCACAAGTCAATATGTTTATTAATCTTTAATTCATAATAAACCCCAAATAACAGATCACCAATTGTATTATTGATAAAGCGGTTGGGGGTGCTGCCTGAGGACACTAAACGATTGAATAGACGAAAAGAGAAAACAAGGATGTCCTCTTTGTTGGCGCACTAATAAATTCTTATAAAATATAACTTTTATTTTTATTATTAAAAAGATCAAAACTTCATGAAATGAAATATGTTATAAATATCATCCATGTAAATTTAAAAATAAATTAACTAAATATGGCTTGGTTGTATGTGTCTCTATTATTAGTGGATCATAAATCATTTATTAACCACCAAAAGGATACCACCTAATTAGCTATATTATATTTTAGTCAGTTTAATTAGGAAAACTATTAAGCACTTTCTAATAAAATGACTGGTACACCACACTGGATGCTGCAACAGTTTCAATAACACAACAATCTCTTGAAAGGAAACAATGTTGCAGATTCTCTGTATATTGATTTTACCAGTGTACATGCCGTGAAACACCATGAAATAATACTGGTGTTACAATGATCAATGAGACCAGCATTCAATTACAAGTATGAAAGCTGCTTAAATGAAACATACTGCCTGATTAGCTGGGTTGTAATTTAATAAATTTAATTAGGAAACTGTCGCGCACTTTCAAATACAATAGTTGGTACACTCGACTGACTACTGCAATAATTTCAATATCACGACAATCTCTTTAAGAAGAAACAATATTGTGGATTCTCAGTATATTAATTTTACCAGTATACATACAATAAAACACCATAAGAAAACACTGGTGTCGCAATGGTCACTAAGATTCAATCACAGGTGTGGAGACTGCTTAGAATGAAGCATACAGCTCCATCAGATTGAATCAGAACAATATTTAATAGACAAAAAATGTTTTTGGTATACATAGATTATAAGTAAGTACCACTATAATGGGTTCAAATTAGTAACCAGTAAATTAAATTTATCTATATGTGTCCCATGAGACTCCACATAGTAGTACCTATGTTCTGATAATCGATGCACAAACGGTTATAATGCTTGTGTGAAATGTCAAGAGAGTAACCAAACCCAAAATTTAATTAGGGTGTGTTACATATATGGCCTCATTAATGGGTTTATAAATACCCTATATATCAGTGCTGTTTAATAATGTTCTGAGACGCCTCTTAACAAAAATACAGCTTCTCCATTGCTATACCATAGAGAGTAAATATATTGTATTTATATAACAGTCATACTCTCAGTGAGGTAGAAAAGGAAGGCTGTTGTCTCTAAATAAATCAATTATATTGCAGCAATTATCCTGCTAGGTTCAGAAATACAGGCAGCTCTCCCTACTAGTATCACACATAAGTCATATTTAGGTACAACGATCAGCGTTCATAAATGAATCAGTGCAGCTTAGGTGTTGGTGGAGAAAATGGCTACATTCACCATTTAGATATACATATATTTATAGAACACTATACTGAGTAGTAAAAACTACTCTCCGCCGCCGACATACGTTTCACTCACTACTAGAGTTTTGTCAAGGCAACCGGAGTTTGCCGTGAAGCTGTCTAATATTCACATAGAGGAACCAATCATAAGGGCCCTTAAGATCACATGCTTTCATTAGCCAATAGAAGGTGTTGGAGAGAATGGCCATTCATCTCTCATTCTAGATCCTCACACGTGTGAGCATCCTCCAATAGAATATTACAAGAACTAAGGGTAATAAAAGAAATGGTGATTATTATCCTTAAGAATATCGACAATACAATAAATAATTTAAAAAGGCAGTTCAAGAGTGGTAAACGGTAATAATATTCTCCGGAATTCTATAGACAAACATTATTGATCAGCTGATAAAGAAACCAATAGATACAGAAATTCTGCTATATTAATAAAATAGAACAGACTACTTAACATAACACAATATGTGATAATGTGCTAGATTAGATAAATAATATGAATAAAAAAGTGATCACGTCGTGACAAACGTGTTCAGTGGAGATTAAAATATAGAAAAAATAATAATCTCAAAAACTATTATAAAACGTGAATTAAATAAAAACGTGAAAATTAAAAATATTTTTGTTGGAATAGAGTGAAAAAATAATGTGTCTGGTAAGGAGTATGATACAAAGTGTGAAGCAAATAAAGTGAATAAATGGATATGTTAAAATGATATGACATCAAAATTGATGTAAGTGACTATAAAAGAAATGCAAATAAAGTGATCAATGAAGTGATACATCTATATAAAAATTATAAACTAACTATAATATTATAAAACTAAATATATCATTGAATGATCGATGTGTTATGAAACTGTCTTACGATAACTGGATTTCACGGAGTTCACGGAGGCTGACATATTCTAACTGTGGCCATTACATCAATCCCCTCACCCCAATAGATCCAACCATGGGATCATACTGACAGGAGGGTGACTCAAAACAGTCACTTCCAATCCCGCCAGCCCGAGCAGGGCTCATATTATCCTCCTATTATAGATAAAGTCTGTAATATATAAAGATTAATATATTCAACTACTCCAATTTCCATGTAGATATGGATTATTGGGCCATAAGGGGATTGGAAAAGATAGATGTATATCTGTTACCTAACATGATTAAAAAATTTAAAAAGGAAGAACACTAAGAAATACATTTAAATAAATAGATATCAATACCAATAGTACACACTGCCCAATCTATAAAGAGTGCATATCATAATATATAATTAAGTAATAATAATTACAATTGTTATAATAACATATATGTAGAAAAATAAGAAAAAAGTGTAGCTATTAATCAAGAATATTAAAAGTATCTGGGCAAATAGTGCATACTATCTAGATCATAAATTACCAAGCAGTTATAATAATTTAATTCTAAATATCTAATTAGAGAAAAGGCAAAAAACTGTTGAATTCATTAAGACCATTGTGGTGAATACACTTCATCAAAAAGATCATTTTTGTTTCAAATTTGAGAAATTCCTTATCCAGATCACCTCCTCTTATACCCAATTGGATCTGTTTCATACCGAAGACTTGTAAACCCTTAGGGTTTCCCTCATGAAATCTTAAAAAGTGTTTGGCCATCGGGGTAAGGGTTTTAAATTTGGCTTTGTCAATACTAGAGTTTTTGATAATATTGACATGCTCCAGTATTCTCACCTTTAAGGGTCTGATCGTTTTCCCGACGTATTTCATATCACAAGGACATTTTAACTGATAAACTATTCCAGTCGAATTACAATTAATGTAATTATTGATGTTCCATTTCTTCCCTGAATTATCATAATAGAATTTCATCAGGTGCATATATTGGCATGCTTTACTGTTTTTACAGCTGAATGAACCATTAGTGGGATAAATTGGCTTCTTGATAGATGTTAAATGACTCTGAACCAAAATGTCCTTGAGATTCTTCGAGCGTCTGCAGCTCATTTGGATCTTAGTGGGAAGCAAAGTGGCCAGGTCATAATCCGTGAACAAAACTGGCCAATGTTTTTGTAGAATTTAATTTATATCTCGCCATTTGTTATTAAATGTCCCCACATACCTCACTGGTTCCTCCCTATTTGTTTTTATTTTAGGGATCAATAGGGAACTCCTGTGGTAATACTTGACCTCATGCCTAGTTCTTTTAATCAAACGGTTGCTATATCCTCTCTGAATTAGTCTCTTGCAAAGTTGTTCTTCTCTTTCATGATAAATATAATTTTCTGAGCAGTTTCTTTTGGTTCTCAGCATTTCGCCTTTAGGTATACCTTTTAAAGTAGCTGGCAGATGGGAACTTGTGAAATGAAGAATACTATTGGTGGCAGTCGGTTTTCTATATATGTCAGTAGTAATATAACCATCCTCCAAGATATTAATAGTCAAATCCAAAAAGTGCACTGAAGATTGGCTTGTTTCCCCTGTAAGTTTTAAGTTAAGACCATTATTGTTTAGTTTATCTTACCATCCCAAAGTACTAAAATATCATCTATATACCGTAAGTATATTAGGATGTGATCTGTATACTGCTCGTGATCTTCCACAAAAACGTGTTCCCTTTCCCACCACCCCAGGTAGAGGCCAGCATAGGTGGGTGCACAAGCTGTACCCATAGCTGTGCCTCTAACCTGGAGGTAGAATTTATCTTCACAAGTAAAGAAGTTTTTAGTTAATACAAACTCTAATAATGTAAGTAGGAAGGGCTTCAGTTCCTGGTCCCTACTCATATCTAGAAAGTACTTTGCAGCCTCAATCCCTTTCTTGTGATGTATACTGGTATAGAGGCTTTCTACATCATAGGTAGCTAACCAGGTCCCAGGAGTAACAATTAAGTCATGTAATTTGGTCAAAACGTCCGTGGTGTCTTTGACATAAGAGGGTAAAGCTAAGACATATTGTCTGAGATGTTTTATTGTATGTATACTGGTAAAATTAATATACTGAGAATCCGCAATATTGTTTCTTTTTAAAGAGATTGTCGTGATATTGAAATTATTGCAGTATTCAGTCGAGTGTACCAACTATTGTATTTGAAAGTGCTCAACAGTTTCCTAATTAAATTTATTAAATTACAACCCAGCTAATCAGGCAGTATGTTTCATTTAAGCAGCTTTCATACTTGTAATTGAATGCTGGTCTCATTGATCATTGTAACACCAGTATTATTTCATGGTGTTTCACGGCATGTACACTGGTAAAATCAATATACAGAGAATCTGAAACATTGTTTCCTTTCAAGAGATTGTTGTGTTATTGAAACTGTTGCAGCATCCAGTGTGGTGTACCAGTCATTTTATTAGAAAGTGCTTAATAGTTTTCCTAATTAAACTGACTAAAATATAATATAGCTAATTAGGTGGTATCCTTTTGGTGGTTAATAAATGATTTATGATCCACTAATAATAGAGACACATACAACCAAGCCATATTTATTTAATTTATTTTTAAATTTACATGGATGATATTTATAACATATTTCACTTCATGAAGTTTTAATCTTTTTAATAATAAAAATAAAAGTTATATTTTATAAGGATTTATTAGTGCGCCAACAAAGAGGACATCCTTGTTTTCTCTTTTCATCTATTCAAGAGTGGGAGGGTAAGCTAGCCGCCCCTGAACAGTCAGTGGTACACTATGTAGTACAGTTCAGAGAGAAGCTGCAATCTCTGATGGAGATGGCGCAGGGTAACATGAAAGCTGCGCAGGTGAAACAAAAGAGGTGGTACAATTGCCACGCGATAGAGTGCATACTGGAGGTAGGGCAGAAGGTCCTGGTTCTAAACCCACTGCTGCAGAACAAGATGCAGGCTGCCTGGCAAGGATCCTACTCCATAGTACAGTGCATCTGAAGTCCACCCTAGCTCAGTCTCCTGTGCTGCAAGCCCCAAAATTTACTGATGCCTCTAACTACGCTCTAGGAGCTGTCCTCAGTTAAGTAGATGGACAGGGAAATGAGCACCCAGTCCTCTGCTTGAGTAAGAAACTGCTGTTTCCTATTCCCCGAGAGGTGGCCTATGATATGCCACTATTGAAAACAAATGCCTAGCTATTGTGTGGGCATTGCAAAAGTTGCAGCCGTACCTCTATGGGAGAGACTTTATTGTAATTACTGACCATAACCCACTCAGCTGGTTGAACAAGGTTGAACAAATTGCTGAGATGGAGTCTCATTCTGCAGCAGTACACATTTACCATTCAACACGAAAAGGGGATGGAGAACGGGAATGCAGATGGACTCTCCCGACAAGGAGACGAGGTAGTTGCCGTGGTACAGGAAGTAGTAATGGATGATCGACATCTCTCTGCGCCATTTTTAGGATGGAGGTGTGACCATCGCCATGTGTTATGACGATTCTTCAGTCACATGTCATGACTGTATGCTTTCTGTGTGCCCTGGGTAAAGTGTGCTAACGGTATTATGAGTAACAACCTGGTCGTGACCCTGATGTGTATTATTATAGTTCCCCCAAAATGTATGTTTCATGAATAGATAAAAATAAAATCTAGGTACCTGCGCCTCAAAATAGTTGCCGCTATCAAGTGCCAGAGGGTAGTCCCTAAAAGTTACCCAAAAATGAATGCAAATCAGAACAAATCAAATAGACAGCACAAACGGTAAACAGTCAAATGTCTTGATCAAAAGCAAAATAACACAATACTTGTAAATGTATGAATGCTCTGAATAGTATGTTATCTCAGCTCCAAACACTTCACCCCAAAAAAACAAGTCCAGGTTACCACACGTTCTGTGGGACTATAAGAAGTTTCTCCTGTGTGGAAATCTTTTGGAAAGATTACAAGGATCTGGACTTGTCTTTTTGGGGTGATGTGTTTGGAGCTGATATACCATACTAATTATTCTGCTTTGTTCTGGTATGAACTCTTTCATAGTATTCATACATTTATATGTATTGTATTGTGTTGTCTTGCTTTTGATCAAGATTTTTGACTGTTTACCTAATCAGTTTACGCTAAGGGGTAAATTTACTAAAGTGAGAGTTTTTAGAAGTGAGTTTTAGAAGAGATGTTGCCCATAGCAACCAATCAGATTCTACTTAACATTTAACTAGCACCTTCTAGAAGATAATAGCTAGAATCTGACTGGTTGCTATGGGCAACATCTCTTCTAAAACTCACTTCTAAAAACTCTCACTTTAGTAAATTTACTCCTAAGTGTCTATTTAATTTGTTCTGATCGATGGTTCATGATTGTCTGTTTGGTATGAATTGCTAGTTTCAGTGTCTGCATTGCATAAGATACCTGCTCAAGCAAGTGGCCAAAGCTTCTTGGAAATAGTGTTTGATTTTCACTGTAGGGGGCCCTTGTGCAAGCCCTGTGCACAAACAGGTAAGGCTGGTAGAATGTCATTTTATCAGCTTAGTTACTTCAGCTTTTCTGCCATAAATTACCTTTTAAGCCATTGAGTTATACGATGATTGGGTTCCAGGAGACGTTTTAATTTACATTTTCACAGATCTTGGGAAAGGTTAGTGTGGAACTTTAAAGATCAGCAACCCACACTACTCTGCGTTCACTCTACAAGGAAGTAGCTTTGTGCTAAGAGTGCTCCCATCTTCTGACTAATGTGGTCTCCCTCCACGCAGATTGCCTAAACCTCAGAGTAAGACAATTTAGGCTTCTGACTTCTTATCCTTTTCTTTTATTTGACATCAATCTGTGCATTTATATCTCTGTCTTGTTCATTTATCTGTTTTTCTTTGTAACTTAACCCTGGAGATATTTTCTCAATCCTAAAAATGTATCAGAATTTTCTCCGCTCTATGAATTCACGATCCTGGAGAGGCCATGGTACATCTGTGTAATAATTGTGGATTATTAAGTATGATTTAAGTATCTGGTGATCACAAGAATGCTATTCTAAATACCCTTCGTGGTGGCAGCTCGAGTAAAACCCACGTCACAACCACCCACTTGCGTCAGGATGGCGTATCTGGGCACAGGCTGGGACGCGGTGCTGTGACACATAGTAGTATAGTCTTATTTTAATTTATTTACAGCAGCATTGATGTAGGGTCGGATTAATAATGGTGCGGTTGGAGCTGCAGCTCCAGGCCCCCCCATGAAAATTGTCCTAGAGGATCCGCTGGAAGCTGACAGTGTGTACAGGAAAAAAATATGTTACAGCCAGTGCTGGCAGCTGTCCGAGGTCCTGCTCCTTCTAACAACTCCACGAAACACCCTCCTACCCAGCTAGTATGCTGGAATCACATAAAACAATAGTAATCAGTCCAGTACTCTGTTATTGTATGTGATTGCAGCATACTAGCTACCATGCATACTAGTTTCAGCATAGTGGCTACCATGGGGATGGGTAGGGTTTGGTGTCCCTTGCGCCCTTCACACAGGTGGTCCCCTGGTGGCTAGACCATGGGAAGGGTATTCAGTGTGCAACCCTTTGACATAAAAATGCACATACGCAGACTGGAGAGACGCCATCTACCAGCTTCCTTGGTTCCTCCTCCTTGCAAAGGCTTTAACAGAACCCATTTACTCTTGCTGTGTGAGCAGGCTCTGAGCAGCTTCAGGGCAGGCTGCAGTGCATAGCCAAAACAAGACCCTGATCAGGGATACATGAGTGGGGATGGTAGGAAAGGGAGTTAAAAAGTATACTATTATATTAATCTGAGTAAATATTTGCCTGCATGTAGCAGGCAATGTAAACTCTGTGTCACAAGCGTGGAATTTAGGAGCTGTGTTCCCGGACTGGGCCTTGGATCTGTATTACTTGGTGCAGACGCTCGCTGGAGGAGACTTGGCTTAATGAAGTTTCTCCGCATGAGAGGGTGCAGCGAACTGACAGGAGTTTGAGGAATGCGGCAGTAACGAGGTAGCTAGGAAGCTACGTGGAGCGGCTGGATAGCCGAGGGTAGACGTTGGTAGCTGAGTGGCTACGTGGAGCGGCTGGATAGCCGTGGGTAGACGTTGGTAGCTGAGTGGCTACGTGGAGCGGCTGGATAGCCGTGGGTAGACGTTGGTAGCTGAGCGGCTACGTGGAGCGGCTGGATAGCCGTGGGTAGACGTTGGTAGCTGAGCGGCTACGTGGAGCGGCTGGATAGCCGTGGGTAGACGTTGGTAGCTGAGTGGATACTTGGAGAGGCTGGATAGCCGTGGGTAGACGTTGGTAGCTGAGTGGCTACGTGGAGCGGCTGGATAGCCGTGGGTAGACATTGGTAGCTGAGTGGCTACGTGGAGCGGCTGGTTAGCCGTGGGTAGACGTTGGTAGCTGAGCGGCTACGTGGAGCGGCTGGTTAGCCGTGGGTAGACGTTGGTAGCTGAGTGGCTACGTGGAGCGGCTGGTTAGCCGTGGGTAGACGTTGGTAGCTGAGTGGCTACGTGGAGCGGCTGGATAGCCGTGGGTAGACGTTGGTAGCTGAGTGGCTACGTGGAACGGCTGGATAGCCGTGGGTAGACGTTGGTAGCTGAGTGGCTACGTGGAGCGGCTGGATAGCCGTGGGTAGACGTTGGTAGCTGAGCGGCTACGTGGAGCGGCTGGTTACCCGTGGGTAGACGTTGGTAGCTGAGCGGCTACGTGGAGCGGCTGGTTAGCCGTGGGTAGACGTTGGTAGCTGAGTGGCTACGTGGAGCGGCTGGTTAGCCGTGGGTAGACGTTGGTAGCTGAGTGGCTACGTGGAGCGGCTGGATAGCCGTGGGTAGACGTTGGTAGCTGAGTGGCTACGTGGAGCGGCTGGATAGCCATGGGTAGACGTTGGTAGCTGAGTGGCTACGTGGAGCGGCTGGTTAGCTGTGGGTAGACGTTGGTAGCTGAGTGGCTACGTGGAGCGGCTGGTTAGCCGTGGGTAGACGTTGGTAGCTGAGTGGCTACGTGGAGCGGCTGGTTAGCCGTGGGTAGACGTTGGTAGCTGAGTGGCTACGTGGAGCGGCTGGATAGCCGTGGGTAGGCTTGCTTAGCTAAACTAAGAAACTAGTTGCACTGGCAACTTGTGTGAGCATTGGGGATCCTTTTATAGTGGACACTGGGAGCTGACAGGCTGAGAGAGAAGGAGAAGGCTCCTCATTGGTGGTAGTGGGGTCACATGGGCAATCCAAGATGGCCGCGCCCATGGACCAGAGGACAGCGCTTCCTGGAGGTAGTCAGCGGGGACCAGCGGTCAGCAGGAGCCATCGTGGGAGCAGCACAGCAGCGGGACCCTCCAGAGGACAACAGCGGAGACTGCCTTGGGAGAAGAGGAAGGAGCATACAGCGCGGGAGCCGGAAGACAGAGCGGGTCAGCGCCCGCACAGGTAAGCGACGGGGTCTGATTCTGGGGTCTCCAGGCCGGCGTGTGACAGTACCCCCTTCTTCAAGAGTGGCCACCGGACACTTCCTTGGTTTATGAGGAAATTTCACATGGAACGCTTTGACCAGACGGGGTGCATGGACATCAGAGGCATTTATCCAGATTCGTTCCTCCGGACCATAATTCTTCCAGTCGATGAGGTATTGAAGACGGTTGTATCGACAACGGGCATCTAAGATTCTGTCAACTTCGAACTCCTCTCCCTGCTGTGTTTGAACACTAGAAGCTTTAGGCAGGACCTTCTGAAATCGGTTTAAGACTAGTGGTTTTAAAAGATAAATATGGAAAGAACTTGGAATGCGAAGAAATGGAGGAAGCTTTAACTTGTAAGCCACAGGATTCAAGACTTTGATGATTGGGAATGGACCAATGAATCGCGGAGCAAATTTCATCGAGGGTACTCGGAGTCTTCGGTTTCGGGTAGAGAGCCAGACCATATCCCCAGGTCGGAAATTTGGAACCGCTCATCTTTGGCGGTCAGCAAATCTCTTGTACCGGGCTGACGTTTTAGTCAGAGAGGAACGAACCTTTTCCCAGATGTTGGAGAACCGTTGAAGGGACATTTTGGCCGCAGGCACATCTAATGTGGGAAGAAGAGGGAAATCTGGCACTCGAGGATGTTGACCAAAAACTGTAAAAAAAGGAGTTGAGCTGGTGGACATGTGATAATGATTATTGTGGGCAAATTCGGCCCAAGGAAGAAGTTCAATCCAGTCATCTTGGGAGGAGGAGACAAAAGTGCGCAGGAACTGTTCCAGGTCTTGATTGACCCTTTCGGTCTGACCGTTGGTCTGGGGATGATAAGCGGTAGAAAATTTGAGTTTTACCTGAAGGGCTGAGCAGAGTGACCTCCAGAACTTCGCTACGACCAGTACTCCCCTGTCGGAGATGATCTCTTGAGGAAGGCCGTGGAGCTTGAAGATCTCTTTTATAAAGCTCTGGGCGAGTAGAGGTGCAGACGGAAGCCCAGTAAGTGGTACGAAATGAGCCATTTTAGAAAAACGATCCACGATAACCCAAATTGTGTTGTGGCCCCGAGATGGAGGAAGATCAGAGATGAAATCCATAGATAGGTGAGTCCATGGCTTAGATGGAATTGCAAGAGGTTGGAGTTGACCGTGTGGAACCCGCCGAGGTATCTTGTGTTGGGCACATTTGATGCATGAAGACACATAAGACCTGACGTCCTTTTTCATCGAAGACCATCAATAGGACCGCTGGATAAATTCTAGGGTTTTATCCATACCCAGGTGACCAGAGAACCGGGAAGCATGAGCCCAATGCAGTAACCTCTTGCGGAGTTCCGGAGCGACGAAAGTCTTCCCAACCGGGGGTATAGAAGATAATTGGGTAGAGGCGAAGAAAGCTGAATTCAAGATTGGTTGGGGCTGTTCCATGGGTAGATCAGGGTTGCTCGTCATGGAACGGGAGAGTGCGTCGGCTTTGAGGTTTTGTGAACCGGGGCGATAGGAGACTTTGAAGTTAAATCTGGAGAAAAACATTGCCCACCGGGCTTGACGAGGGTTCAAGCAATTTGCAGATTTAAGATAAAGGAGGTTCTTATGGTCAGTAAAAATGGTAATGGGGTAATGAGCTCCTTCTAGAAGATATCACCATTCTTCGAGGGCTAGTTTCATGGCGAGTAACTCTTGATCTCCAATGGTGTAGTTCTTCTCTGCAGGCAAAAACTTCCGGGAAAAGAAACCACAGGGATGAAGTTTTTCATCTTTAAATCGCTGGGAGAGCACTGCACTGACACCTTCAGAGGATGCGTCCACCTCCAGGATAAAGGGCCGGGTGGAGTCTGGTTGCTTTAAGATGGGAGCGGAGATGAAAGCTTGCTTAAGAAGTTGAAATGCAGAGGTAGCTTCGACGGGCCATATAGTTGGATCTGCTCCCTTGCGGGTGAGGGCTGTAATCGGAGCTACCAGAGTCGAGAAACCTTTTACAAACTTGCGATAGTAGTTGCCAAATCCTAGGAATCTTTGTATGGATTTTAAGGAAGAAGGAAGAGACCAATCAAGAATGGCTTGTAGTTTTGACGAATCCATTTGAAGGCCTGTTCCGGAGATAATGTATCTAGGAATGGTACACTTGAGACCTCAAACAGACACTTCTCTAATTTGCAAAACAGTTGATTGGACCGCAACCTCAGAAGGACTTGTTTGACCTGGTCTTGATGAGTTTGGAGGTCTTGAGAAAAAATCAAAATGTCATCTAAGTAAACGACCACACACTTGTACAAGAGGTCCCGGAAGATTTCATTGACAAAAAACTGGAAGACGGCCGGAGCATTACAGAGGCCGAAGGGCATAACGAGATACTCGTAGTGCCCATCCCTGGTGTTGAAGGCCGTTTTCCATTCATCGCCTGGACGGATACGAATTAAATTATAGGCTCCTCTTAGGTCAAGTTTGGAAAAAACTGTGGCTCCCTTGACTCTATCAAATAACTCTGTAATGAGAGGAAGAGGGTAGCGATTCTTAATAGTTATTTCATTAAGACCCCGGTAGTCAATACACGGGCGCAAGCCACCATCTTTCTTTTTTACGAAGAAAAATCCAGCCCCTGCTGGAGACGTGGAAGGTCGAATGAAGCCTTTATTTAAGTTTTCCGTAATGTACTCTGACATGGCCTGAGTCTCAGGGAGAGATAGAGGGTAGGTTCGGCCTCTAGGAGGATTCTTCCCGGGAATCAGATCTATGGGACAGTCCCAATCACGATGGGGAGGTAACAGGTCTGCGCTCTGTTTGCTAAAGACATCCTGAAACCCATCGTAGGCTTTGGGCAGGTCTGTAGAATCCCGTACAACGGAAGATCTGATAGGTATTACCCGCTGAAGGCAACCTTTGAAGCAATTGGAACCCCAGGAGATTATTTGCATGGTGGTCCAATCCATTTGAGGTGAATGTCTCTGTAGCCAGGGTAATCCGAGGACTAAAGAATGAGAGGCTTTGGGAATCACTAGGAAGGATAGTTGTTCGGAATGGAGCACCCCAATGGTAAGTTTAAGTGGTGTTGTACGATGGGTGATGGTTCCACTAGAAATGCGACTACCATCGATGGCGGTTAAAGTGATGACTCGAGGCAACGCTTCCATGGGGATTTGATGCTTCTGGACAAATTCAGTAGTGACAAAGTTCTCTGCCGCTCCGGAATCCAGGAGAGCTAATACAGCTTTGGAACCTCGAGGACACTTTAAATGAGCCTGGATGGTGGAATCAGACTTCCTTTGTGATTCAATGGCAACTCCTAACTTAACCTCTCTTTCATAAGTTAGGAGGAGGCATTTCCCGGACGAATGGGACAAGTTTTAACTAAATGTTGAGGAGATCCGCAATACATACAGCGGTTCTGCCTCTGCCTTTTCTGCCGCTCCTCAGCCGATAAATGAGAGCGGTTGACCTGCATGGGTTCTTCGCCCAGAGGAGAAGAGGGTAAGCGGGAAACTGGACGTGGCCTTCCACGATCAAATCTGCCTCTTTCCAAGGCACGCTCCCTGTGACGGAGATCCACCTTGTTGCAGAGAGAGATTAACCCATCCAAACTGGTTGGAAGGTCACGGGAAGCTAGGTCGTCTTTGAGCCTTTCAGAAAGGCCACTCCAGAAGGCAGCGATGAGGGCATCCTCGTTCCAATTGAGTTCTGAAGCCAGAGTCTGGAACTGGACTACGTATTGGCCGACGGTCCTGCTGCCCTGATGGAGGCGTAGAATATCAGCTGATGCGGAAGTGGTTCTTCCGGGTTCATCAAAGATTTTGCGAAATGTAGCAACAAATTCAGGGTAGTTGGAGAGCAGGGGTTCCGACTTCCAAAGGGGAGAGACCCAATCGAGTGCTTGGCCAGAGAGTAGAGAGATGATATATGCCACCCTGGTTCTGGCCGTCGGAAAGTTGGTGGATTGTAGCTCGAATTGGATTTCGCATTGGTTTAAAAAACCCCTGCATAATTTGGGGTTGCCATCGAACTTGCTCGGAGGGGAAAGCTGAAGACGAGCAGGAGGTAGAACCGGAGGAGCAGGTGACACCACAGGAGGAGAGGCGGCTTGGGAGCCAGCGGGAGCGGGATGAGCCAGTAAGGACTGAATGTTGTCCAGGCGTGACGACATATCTTGGATAAATTGAATCAGCTGAGCCTGAGAGGTCTCCTGTCTTTCCAGACGGGATAGTACATCCTGCGAGGCTTCTATCCCAGATCCTTGACCACTTGCCGAGTCCATCTGGCCAGTACAAACTGTCACAAGCGTGGAATTTAGGAGCTGTGTTCCCGGACTGGGCCTTGGATCAGTATTACTTGGTGCAGACGCTCGCTGGAGGAGACTTGGCTTAATGAAGTTTCTCCGCATGAGAGGGTGCAGCGAACTGACAGGAGTTTGAGGAATGCGGCAGTAACGAGGTAGCTAGGAAGCTACGTGGAGCGGCTGGATAGCCGAGGGTAGACGTTGGTAGCTGAGTGGCTACGTGGAGCGGCTGGATAGCCGTGGGTAGACGTTGGTAGCTGAGTGGCTACGTGGAGCGGCTGGATAGCCGTGGGTAGACGTTGGTAGCTGAGCGGCTACGTGGAGCGGCTGGATAGCCGTGGGTAGACGTTGGTAGCTGAGCGGCTACGTGGAGCGGCTGGATAGCCGTGGGTAGACGTTGGTAGCTGAGTGGCTACGTGGAGCGCCTGGATAGCTGTGGGTAGACGTTGGTAGCTGAGTGGCTACGTGGAGCGGCTGGATAGCCGTGGGTAGACGTTGGTAGCTGAGTGGCTACGTGGAGCGGCTGGTTAGCCGTGGGTAGACGTTGGTAGCTGAGTGGCTACGTGGAGCGGCTGGTTAGCCGTGGGTAGACGTTGGTAGCTGAGTGGCTACGTGGAGCGGCTGGATAGCCGTGGGTAGATGTTGGTAGCTGAGCGGCTACGTGGAGCGGCTGGATAGCCGTGGGTAGACGTTGGTAGCTGAGCGGCTACGTGGAGCGGCTGGTTAGCCGTGGGTAGATGTTGGTAGCTGAGTGGCTACGTGGAGCGGCTGGTTAGCCGTGGGTAGACGTTGGTAGCTGAGTGGCTACGTGGAGCGGCTGGATAGCCGTGGGTAGGCTTGCTTAGCTAAACTAAGAAACTAGTTGCACTGGCAACTTGTGTGAGCATTGGGGATCCTTTTATAGTGGACACTGGGAGCTGACAGGCTGAGAGAGAAGGAGAAGGCTCCTCATTGGTGGTAGTGGGGTCACATGGGCAATCCAAGATGGCCGCGCCCATGGACCGGAGGACAGCGCTTCCTGGAGGTAGTCAGCAGGGACCAGCGGTCAGCAGGAGCCGGCGTGGGAGCAGCACAGCAGCGGGACCCTCCAGAGGACAACAGCGGAGACTGCCTTGGGAGAAGAGGAAGGAGCGTACAGCGCGGGAGCCGGAAGACAGCGCGGGTCAGCGCCCGCACAGGTAAGCGACGGGGTCTGATTCTGGGGTCTCCAGGCCGGCGTGTGACACTCTGGGTTGTGTAACACTAGAATGGATGTGATCTATGACTGCTGTGTGCAAACTTACACTATGGCCTCCATTTCATACTGGTACTTTTTGCTGGTGGCATATTTGGTTTAGGATCACAATGATACTAATGAATATGCTATACCTAACCTTACCCTTCTGGCAAAGTACTGCTGTGTCCCAGTCCTTGTAGGAGCCCTCTCCTGTGTTCTTGTCAGAGGTAAGCTAGTAAGCAATGTGCATGTGATATACGCTTTCACCCAGCGGGGACTCAACAAAGCCCGGAAGGCTTCACTGAAGCTGGAAAGGCTATTGTTGGTTTCCCTATGGCAGAGGTTCCCAAACTCCATCATTACAGTCCAGGTGTTAAGGATATCCATGATTGACTCCAAATGGTTAAATCAAATTGACTGAGGTAATAATTAAGTCACCTGTACCGAAGCATGGATATCCTTAAATTATGGACTGAAATGGCGGGGTTTGTGAACCTCTGCTCTATGGGAACCATACGGCTAACACCATCTGTACATGGTGTAAATAGTACAGTGACAAATAGTGGTAAGCTAAGCAAACTGCTGTTTTGCTAAATACAGATGTCATAACCCCTTTAGCAAAGACCCGGCCGGAATAATGTCACAAGGTTTTGTCAGAGGGCTGGCCTAAGTAACATCCACAAAGTCTTAATATAGCTTTGAAAGCCAATGGTAGAATTCACATTCATTATACTGTGCTATTGCCACCCAGCAGATGATAGACCAACAACTTATTGCAGGAAAATCTGTGCTTTTTATTGTTCAATTCACAAATAGCACAGCAGACTTTTGTAAGGATGACACCAGGTGACCCTCTTGCTAGCTAGACACAGTTCTGGTGCCTAGTCACGGCCAACTAGTTGGCATTGGTTGCCCTGTCTACAAGAACAAACAGTGCTTTTTCCTCCACCCAATCACTACAAATCACAGAAAATGACATATCAGTTACCCCCATATGGTGCACCTGTGTGCTGCAGAGGGCATTTAGAGCTGTTTGCACTCTGTAGGAGAAATGTAGCAAATAAGCCTCTTTTGGCACATACCCCTCCCCTTTGCATCGCCAACCTCATTGATGTAGACCCTCAGAGAGCGCATCTCTGCATACAAATGCGGATGCGTTTGTCACTGACACCCTTGGCCTATGATCCACTGCAAAATGGTAGGACTGGAGGTTTTTAATTAATTTCTTGTCTCGCTGCTCTACACCTAGCTTTAGGAATGTGGTATGGACTTCCTCTGTCCACTACCCCTGGGCATGTAACTACAGTATATCGTGTTCTACCCAATTTATCTCAATTACCTTTTTATAGACATTTGCTGAGGTAACATCTACAAGCTGGTTCTCAGCCAAAGTCTTTCAACGGAAACAAGTTAGATAACCCTGACCAATATAAGTCTTTGTTGGGAGGCGTAGCACCTTCACCCAAGGTTTCACCATCCATTTAGCTGGCGGAGGATTATTCTCCCAAATGGTACTCTGATTCTGGTATTGTGGCAGAGCATGACACTCTTTCTCTCCCTTTTCCTCAAGCTTTTCCATCAAGGCTAGATCTCCGGCTGGTGATTCAATTTCCGGAGTGTCCAGCTGGACTCACTTTTGAAGGATCAGTTTGCACAATGAGAAAGCTCTGCCTAGTATTACACGGTGAGTTAGGGGCAACTGCCGCTATTACCGTGACTGTCCATTTACGGTAACAGGAAAAAAAAGAGTCCTGTCATATTCCTTGGCAGACCCGTAACACAGAACGTTTACTTTGGACAATTTGTGAGACTGAACCTTTGGCAATGTGGACAGGGTCGGCGCTACCTTTAGGCAGGCTTTAGGCAGCTGCCTAGAGTGCAGCCACTGGAGGGCGCCCCTGGGTCCAGAAAAAAACATGCTGGATGTCTCTGAAAGAGACATCCTATTTTTTTTTACAGTGCGCTGGTGATGGCCTCATGTCTAATCTGCTGCAGTTGTGGCTATCTGTCCTGACACCACTGTGACCCATCACCTGTGCTAACAGTGCAAGCAGCTCTCTAGCGGTGGCCGTCCAGCCTCGGCACTGATGTGGTACTGTCACTGTGCATACTAGCATGCGGCCACCGTCTCTCTCTCGTCCCCTTCATTTGCAGAAGGCGATAAGTGAAGGGTCAGGCTGACCGGAGTTACCGCTGAAAATATTAATGGACCACTGGGACCGGAGTGTACATGTGAGTGTGACATTTACAGCCACTGGGACCGGAGTGTACATGTGAGTGTGACATTTTGAGCCACAGCCAGTAAGTAAGAAAGGCAAGTTGCTGGCTTGTGTACCTAACCGAGGGATAGGATGGGGTGCTAGGCTGAAGCTATGCCTAGGGTGCCAAGAAACCTTGCACCGGCCCTGAATGTGGAGCTGGACACCAAGGACAGTTTACTAGCCGAATCCACCAGAGCCAGCACCGGATGATAATTCATAGCCATGCGGATCAAACAGGACTTCCCGGTAACTGAACTCATAGTACAGCAGTTCGAATATGTTGTTTTGGTGTGCGCCAGTAAGCAATCCATAGGTTGAAGTAACGTTGGGCACTGTGCTCACAAATGTACAGGCTCTCTACACTCAAAGCATATTGGACCCACAGCAGTTGTGGCTGCCTTTTTGTGAAGCCATGCTCTGTTCTCCTATCAAAACTTCTTTGCACAGGGTTTTTTTTTTGGACCACAGCCAACTTAAGTTGGGTACACTCTGGCAGATATATTGGTTGATCAATTGATCGCCCAATATATCTTGTGCCGGTCGGCCAGTGTGTACAGACGATATGTCTGTGAACGATGTCGTTCATAGATATATTGCGTCGGCTGTGCTGCACAGCCGATGCCCAATATTTCTGCAGACATATTGGACATCGTTCTGTGTGTATGGCTGACCCGCCGACCATACGATTGGTTGGCCATTCAGTGCATTACCATGATGGGCTGGGTTATGCAAAGCAACTCCTGAGTCCTCGTCGCGGGAGCTGCAGCTGGCGCCAGCATGGGATCTTCTTCAGAGGCTGGAGATACAGACCGGTGATCTGACAGGTAAGTTTGCGGTTGCAATATGGGAGGGTTGGGGATGCGTGACCCCTGGCCAGCGAAAGGGCGACATATGGAGGCATGGCTTCAGTGCTTTGCGGGAAAGCTTCTTGCCTCCGCCTGCGACTGTCAGGCAGTCACAGGAGGACAGCCCCTAAAAGCCAGCCGCAGTGTGTGCTTGTGCAGCTGGCTCTAAGTAAATATTATAGACTGGCTGCTCTGACACTGTGCCACTGCCCACCCCCCACCAGAATGTCTCTGCCATAACCACGGAGCAGAGTCCAGGATTGTGCGTCCGCCATTGCCCACCAGTGTGTGTCCGTCCCCTGCCGAATTCAGTGAGGCACAGGACAGTCCCTCATACTGCCCGGGTAACTGTGCACCTAGCTACTACAACAGCTGGAGGGGTGCTAATTGCCCACCCCTAACCTAGCTGATCCCTGGAGCTCATCTTTACTGCTGGGGCCTTTAATTGTTGGGGCTTCCCCCCTCACTACCTCTACTTTTGCTGCCACTGGTTCCTGCACTTCTCCCTGCTTCCCTATATCTTTTCTTGTGACACCCTGACAGCGGCGAGTGCTCTCTGGTACAGTATTAACCTCCTCACTGCCAGAGTGTGCACAGGCTCTACACATACATACTGCACACATGCCCATTGTACATATACATACTGCACACATACCCATTGTACACATACATACTGCACAATGCCCATTGTACACATACATACTGCACACATGCCCATTGTACATATACATACTGCACACATACCCATTGTACACATACATACTGCACAATGCCCATTGTACACATACATACTGCACACATGCCCATTGTACATATACATACTGCACACATACCCATTGTACACATACATACTGCACACATACCCATTGTACACATACATACTGCACAATGCCCATTGTACACATACATACTGCACACATGCCCTTTGTACACATGCCCACTGCCCACATACATACCGCACACCTGCCCATTGTACACATACATATTGCACACATGCCCATTGTACACATACATACTGCACAATGCCCATTGTACACATACATACTGCACACATGCCCTTTGTACACATGCCCACTGCCCACATACATACTGCAGTTATACATACTGCTCACATGCCCATTGTACACATACATACTGCACTATGCCCATTGTACACATACATACTGCACACATGCCCATTGTACACATACATACTGCACACAAGCCCATTGTACACATACATACTGCACAATGCCCATTGTACACATACATACTGCACACATGCCCATTGTACACATACATATTGTACACATACATACTGCACACATGCCCATTGTACACATACATACTGCACAATGCCCATTGTACACATACATACTGCACAAATACCCATTGTACACATACATACTGCGCAATGCCCATTGTACACATACATACTGCACACATGCCCATTGTACACATACATACTGCACACATGCCCATTGTGCACATACATATTGTACACATACATATTGCACACATACCCATTGTACACATACATACTGCACAATGCCCATTGTACACATACATACTGCACACATACCCATTGTACACATACATACTGCGCAATGCCCATTGTACACATACATACTGCACACATGCCCATTGTACACATACATATTGTACACATACATACTGCACACATGCCCATTGTACACATACATACTGCACAATGCCCATTGTACACATACATACTGCACAGATGCCCATTGTACAAATACATATTGTACACATACATACTGCACACATGCCCATTGTACACATACATACTGCACAATGCACATTGTACACATACATACTGCACACATGCCCTTTGTACACATGTCCAATGCCCACATACATACTACAGTTATACATACTGCTCACATGCCCATTGCACACATACATTCGGCACACATACATTTTTTATTTAAATTGCTTCACTGTATTTTCTTTTTTCTTTTAATGATTTCCATTTATTCTCTTAAGCTGGGTACGCACTGATAGATATATCGCCTGTTCCATTGAACGGGCGATATTATTATTATCTTTTATTTATATGTTGCCACAAGGGTTCCGCAGCACCTCACAAAGTACATAAACAAATGAGCAAACACAAAAACAGCGACATACAGTACAAAACTATGCAGGACAAGGATATAGTTTATAACATTGCTGCAATAGCAGTCATTACACACAAAAATAAGCAGCAGGGCGTCAGCTACCAAGTGTTAGGTACCCTTTGTGGGGAGTTTGGAGTAGATGATCTATGAGTGAGGGAAGCAGAAGCACATGAGAGAAGAGGACCCTGCTCGTTAGAGCTTACATTCTAAAGAGGAGGGGCAGACAGATGGGTGACACAGATGGGGTAGACAGGAAGAAGCATGGAGCAGCAAGTTAGGATGAAAGCTGGAAGGCTTTGATGAAGTAGTGAGTTTTGAGAGCACGTTTGAAGATTTGTAGAGAGGTGGAGAGTCTGATAGGGAGAGGGAGAGAGTTCCAGAGGTAGGGAGCAGCACAGGCAAAATCTTGGAGGCGGGAGTGGGAGGAAGTAATCAGTTGGCAAGAGAGGCGGCATGCATTTGTTGAGCGAAGTGGGCGGGCAGGAGTGTGAAGTGAGATGAGATCTGAGATCTAAATGGGAGAGGATTGGGTGAGGGCTTTGTAAGTGAGTGTGAGAACCTTGCATTGGGTTCTGAAGGGGAAGGGGAGCCAGTGTAGGGCTTGTAGGAAAGGGGGGGCAGATGTAGAATGTTTGGAGAGGAAGATGAGCTAAGCAGCAGCATTGAGGACATATTGGAGTGGAAAGAGGTGGGAGTCAGGGATGCCAGATAAGAGGAGGTTACAATAGTCTAATCTGAAGATGACCAGTGAGTGGATGAGGACTTTAGTTGCCTCCAGGGTGAGAAAGGGTCTGATCCTGGAAATATTTTTGAGATGGAAGTGGCAGGACTGTGAGAGGTACTGAGGGGGTCATTCAGACCCGCTCAAAAGCGGGTCGATGTTGTGCGAATGCACATGCGCACGATGGAGGGAGCTCCGTCGTGCGCATGTGCGAGACCCGGCGAGCGACGAGAAATACGTTGCTCGGGGTCTCGCACCAAAGGGGGCATGCTGTCGATGGTGACTGACAGCACGCCCCCTTTGGTGGGTGTGCCAGGGGCGTGGCTGCCAGATGGGGGCATGCTGTCGATGGTGACTGACAGCACGCCCCCTTTGGTGGGCATGCCAGGGACGTGGCTGCCAGACGGAGGCGTTCCCTTGGGAACGCCTACTGTCTGAGTCCGGCCCCACTGACATCAGTAATGATGTCAGTGGGAGTGACTTTGGCTCTGATAGAGCCAAAATCACTCCTGGGCTTGCGGCAGCGAGACCCTACCGCAGGGTCTCGTCGCAAGCCCGATGGTCGCAATGGTCTTTGACCATCGCGACCATCATCATCGACGCTCGCATAAGCTGTGGGTGGTAACCCACAGCTATGCGAGCGTCCAAAAGGCCGCTCCACATTTAAATAGGACGGCCCTGATTCAGAGCGAGCGCTCTGGTCAGAGCGTTCAGCTCTGAATCAGGCCCTGAATGTGTGGTTTGAAGGGAGGACTCCAGAATAACTCCAAGACAGCGCACTTGGGTGCTAGAGGAGATAGTTATGCTGTTAATAGATAATGAAATTGTGGGAAGCGAGGTTATGCGGGAGGGTAGGAAGATGATCAGCTCAGTCTTAGACATGTTAAGTTTAATAAAGCGCTGGGACATCCAGGTAGAGATAGCAAAGAGGCAGTTGGAGATATGGGTGAGGAGAGAGGTCAGAGGAGGAATGGTAGATCTGACTATCATCAGCATAGAGATGATATTGGAGGCCAAAGGAGCTGATGAGTTCACCTAAAGAAGATGTATAGAGGGAAAATAGGAGAGGTCCAAGATCAGAACCTTAGGGAACACCTACAGTTAGTGGAAATGGGAAAAGGAGACAGAGAAGGAGCGGTCAGAGAGGTAGGAGGACAGCCAGGAGAGGGCAGTATCACGTAGACCAAGTGAGTGAAGGATCTGCATGAGGAGAGGGTGGACCACAGTGTCAAATGCAGCAGAGAAGTCAAGGAGAATGAGCAGAGAGTAGTGGCCCTTGGATCTGGCAGTAAGGAGGTCATTGCTGACTTTTGTAAGTGTAGTTTCAGTGGAGTGGAGAGAACGGAAGCCAGACTAAAGTGGGTCAAGCAGGGAGTGGGAGGAAAGAAAGGTAGTAAGGGGGTTGTAGACAATATGCTCAAGGAGCTTTTAGGCAAAAGGGAGGAGAGAGATTGGTCAGCAATTAGAGAGTAAGGATCAAGCGTGGTTTTTTTAGAATGGGGGAGACAAGGGCATGCTTGAATGCAGAAGGGACAGTGCCTGGAGAGATTAAGGAGGTGGGCAAGATAGGAGCAGGCAGAAGGAGAGAGGTAGCTGAGGAGGCGGGAGGGTATAGGGTCATGGGGGAGGTGGAAGGGGGGGAGGACTGGATGAGGGCCATGACTTCCTCTCCTGAAACAGGGGAGAAAGATGTCAGAGTAGGTGAGATGGAAGGGGAGAAATGATCAGGAGGGGGTGGAGTGCTGGGGGTTTGGTGGGACATGATGTCCTGACGTATGGATTAAATTTTAGATGTAAAGTAGATGACAAAGTCAAGGGCAGAGAGTGTGGAGGGGGAGTAAGAAAGGGGTGGGCAGAGGGGGGAGTTAAAAGTGGCGAAGATACCCCGGGGGTTAAAGAACTGGAAGCAGATGATGTTCTTGAAATATGATTGTTTAGAGAGGGAAAGGGCAGCACTGTAGGATGAGAGCATAAATTTAAAATGGAGAAAGTCAGCCTTAGACCGTGATTTCCTCCACTGTCGCTTGGCAGTACGTGAACACTCTTGTAGGTATCTGGTTCTTTTGGAATGCTAGTGTTGAGGTGTGGATCTGTGAGGGTGAGTAGAGATTGCCGAAACAACAGAGTCCAGTGGAGTAATCAGTAGAATCACAACAGTGAGTGAAAACCAGATCATGAGAGTGGCCACTCGCAAGGGAGAGTGAGGAGGTCCATTGGGAGAGATCAAATGAAGATGTAAGGAGTTTAGAGGCAGAGGATTCTGTAGGGACATCGATTGGGATATTGATGTTAGAAGATAATAGATGGAAGATCTGAAGTGAGAAAGTGAGGGTACCAGGAAGCAAAGTTGTCTATGAACTTGGATTTAGGGTCAGGGGAACGGTAAATGACAGCTACTCACAGGTGTAGTGGTTGGAAGAGGTGTATGGCATGAACCTCAAATGCAGAAAATATAAGGGACAGTTCTAAGGGTATGAGTTGGTAGGAGTAGCTGGGGGATAGGACCCTAACACCAACACCATGGCGACCGCTGGGGTGGGGGGTATGAGAGAATGTGAGGCTTCCAGAGGAGAGAGCAACAGGAGAAGTGGTGTCAGGGGGGGGAATCAAGGTTTCAGTAAAAGCATATTTTTTTGCCTTTCCGACAACAGCAGAGAAACGCGTCAAGTAGTAAAGGAAATTCTTCCTATTAGCTATTGTTCACAGGAATCATTACAGTCATTCACATCACCCTTGGATCTACCAGCCAGAGAAGAGTGATCAACTGCATACTCCCTCTGAGAGACTATGGCCCTGATTCAGAGCCGGACGCTCTGACCAGAGCGCTCGCTCTGAATCA
This sequence comes from Taudactylus pleione, assembly GCA_031769625.1. Classification (NCBI taxonomy): domain Eukaryota; kingdom Metazoa; phylum Chordata; class Amphibia; order Anura; family Myobatrachidae; genus Taudactylus; species Taudactylus pleione. Next base: position 11,367,508 of record JAUIMM010000010.1, read on the forward strand.
GGGCCCACCTCCATAACTATGGAGCGTCCTCCTGGACGCTCATATAGCTGTGGGTCACCACCCACAGCCTATACGAGCGTGCAGGATGATGGTCGCGATGGTCTGGACCATCGCGACCATCGCCAGTGCGAGCAGAAGCCTGCGGTTGAGTTTCTCAACCGCAAGGCCAGGAGTGATTTTGGCTCTATCAGAGCCAAAATCACTCCCACTGACATCACTAGTGATGTCAGTGGGGCCGGCTTCTGACGGGAGGCGTTCCCTTGGGAACGCTTCCGTCTGGAAGGCACGCCCCCGGCATGCCTACCAAAGGGGGCGTGCTGTCAATCAACATCGACAGCACGCCCCCTTTGATCAGACACAACGAGCGAAGGAAAGTCCTTCGCTCGTCGTGTCTCGCGCATGCGCACGATGGAGCTCCCTCCGTCGTGCGCATGCGCAGTGCACACCATCGACCCACTTGCAAGCGGACAGCCGCTCGCGAGTGGGTCTGAATCAGGCCCAATATTAGCCGGACACCGGCAGTTTACCACGCAGTGTCAAACCAACAGGGGAGAGACTAGCCCACAGTGACTATGCATAAAGGAGCGGCAAGACTGTAATGAGAGAGATATTATTACTCCTCACTAAAGTATATTCCAATAACACCGCGATACCCTATAGGCTATTGAGTTTGGATACTGTATCCCCCAATAAAGGAGGTTGAGTAAGGTGCTCTATCTGGCATTGATTTGGAGACAAGTCACAGATGATCAGCTGCTGAACTTCAATTAAATAAGGACATTGAATAGTTACCCTGAATAGGGGCTTTCATAATGGGGATTCTTTCTTTTTTCATTACAGCACCTTATACTGTATATATTTCTTAGGAGTAATGGAAAAGTGAACATTTATTGCATTAGATTGTATGCTTGTGTTAATATACAGTGTAAAGTATTTTTTTATTGATGTATTAATATACATTTTTATTAAATTGATGAAATTAGTTATGTGTGCTCCTTGTTAATTCTATAAATAACACCCTATTATAAGAAATAAAGAAGACTGTATTAGTAGTTATATTTCTATAGTGCATCGCCGTGTGTGTACAGATGTGTCTGTGAACAAAGGCCCTCATTCAGAGCCGCACGTTAACAACAGTACGCTCGTTGCGTTCCGATGTTGACTAACCGCGCATGCGTCGGTGTTACACTGCGCATGTGCGTACGGCAGATTGCGAGCTTTTTTTCTCTCGTTCCTAAAATAGCGTACAGGAAGTGACATGCCAAATGTGATTGACAGAACAGGGCGTTTTTGGGTGTTGACGGGGGTGGAGATGAAAAAACGCAGGCGTGGCGAGGCGTTTTTGGGGCGTACATACATTAGCAGATGCGAACGTCAAATGTGTTCGGACCGTCTCATACGTCACTGGAACATCCGCTTTCCCTTCAAAATGCTCGCACAGCTTAGGGTCAGGATTACTCGACCACATTGGCGATGGCCTTCTCCTCCGTCCCGGGACTCCACGATGGTGCAGCGATTAATCGCGGCTGGTCAGTAAAGTAATTAGTGTTGGATTGAAATCCGGCTTGGTATGTGTTTGGAAAGCAGTTTATTGGGATAGCACAAAAGCGTACGCAGGTGGAAATCAGAGCTGCTAATGTCATGATTACACAATCAATTAGCGTACATTTTTGGGGTTTTATTTTGGCCACAATTTGGTGGTTATGGCCTATTGTAACAATAATGTCATCATCTTTTAATTAGCTCCCCTTTTTTTTGGTTTACTGTGGATTTTGCATCGCTATGTGATTTTTTAAACGTTCCTTAAAGAGGCCTTTTTTTTTTTTAAAGAGGGTCAGTTTTTGCGTTTAAGGCCAGGATTAAATGTAACCCATTTGTACAATAATGTCACAATACAATGTCAGTGTTTTGTTTTTAATTTATTGTTTACACACAAACAAATTGGACTAATATTGTATTGCCTTTTTTTGTGGCCAAGATATTTGATCCAAAAAAAAATATAACATAACTACTAACATAAGCGTAAATACAAAATTTAAAAACATTTCACAAGAAAGGAGAGGGAAGTTTTGACCAGAAAGGAATATGAGCCAAGCACAGAAGGAGTGTGGGAAAAGTCGCCATTGCTGTCACCGTTTTCTCGCCCGTTTGGCTGGGTGAGGGTGGGCGCCAGACCGGGTCCGGGATGCCATCGGGCTGGCCTGTCCAGAGGCAGATGTTGTGGCCTCTGGACTAGGCACAGGGCTAGGCACATTTGGAGGATTGCCTGATGTTGTGCCAGAGGTGGAGGATCCGGATGTTCCGGCAGGAAGGGAGGTCGGCTCCACCATGTGCTGGCGAACGAGCTGCTCCAGGGCATCGGCGATGCGGATGTTGGCCCTGGTATTTTCCGCCAGGGCCTGACCAATGGTCACGTTGGCCGCAGCATTTTGCTCCAGGGCCTCAGCCACCCGTATCAGACTGGCGTCCATCCTCTGCAGAATCTCCGTATGGCAATCCGATTTAAAATTGAGTTCTGTGAGGAGGCCCACTGCCTGCGAGGGGGCACGCCCTGGACTGGCTTCTGCAGGGTCCTCAGCCGGATGTACTGGTTCCTCCCCTGCAGAGTCAGCAGAAATTCTGCGGCCAAGGCTCCCCTCTGGAGCAGACTCATCCGCCTCTGTCTCTGTTAGGAAATTGGAGAAAAGACTCACATTAGAATCTACATATTGGCACAATAGCATTTCTGAGTTGGTGACATCACAAGACTTACCTTGGCCAACATGAGGAGCCGCAAAGTCTGGCATGTCCGTATCCATGTTGGACACGCCAAACACCTCCACAGCCTGCACACACCCCTGTGCCATCTCTTCTAAGTCTGTCAACTCCAATGACACAGGGGTGGGACCCCCACCTGTCCCCCTTGCATGCCTAGCCCTGTCGGCAAGTTTTTGTTTGAGACGATATTTGAAGTCTGCCCATCTGTGGAATGAATTTGGAACCATTATCCTTTTTTTTACAATGGGGTTTGTTTATAGGATGGGAAAGTGTTTACTTACCGCCGTTTGACATCCCGGGCTAGACGGACATAATCACCCACCCTATTGACAGCAACGGCGACCTCCTCCCACATTCTCCACTTCTGGCTTTGGCTCATATTCCTGGCTGCCTGGGGCAGGATGTCAACGCACTTCTGGATCAAAACCTCCATCTCCTTGCTTGTGAAATGTGGCTGCCTTTTTTTTTTGGCAGCTTTGGCGGGTTGACTGGGGCCAGCAGTCTCTTCCATGTCATCCTCCTCACCTATTTGGGTAAATATGCAGATTTAGCCACTTCACAACTTGCACAATATTATGTTTTAAAAGAATCATTGACACAAAATGCATGAAGGCCTTACCGCCGCAATTTTGACCATTGTTTCCCTGGTTTGAAGCCATGTCTCTGCTTCCAGCATGAAATCATCCAGAAATTCTATGTGATTTCGTGACGTATTTATACATGCGTCCTTAGTTTGCGGCCGCATCATTGATTGTGCGTCCCTATGATTCTTCCTTAATTTGTGCGGGAAAATAAACACTATTTATGGCTTGGTGTGTGTGGATTCGAGGTGGGGTTGTTGGAGTGTTGTCGGTTAAGTGGTTTGGATTTGGTTGGTTGCGTTTGGAGGATTTTGCAGAGTTGTTTTTTTGTTTGTTTTTGCTACATTTCTTTTGTTTTTCCGTTCGCATTTTTTTCATTTTTTCAACATCCTTTCCTGATTTGGTAAGTTTTGTGCATTCAAATTTGTGGCCAATTGGTGTATTCTTCTGTTTTGTGGTTCGTTAATTTGTTTAACACTCATTTCATCTTTTTTAGTTTTTTTTTGTTTTCGGACCCAAAGAAGTTTTTTGTGGAAATCTTATATATTCGAGTTGGGTAAGTCCATTTTTTGTCTTGCATTTGCGAATTAATTACCGCATTTTTGACTGTTGGTGTAGTGACTTGCATTTGCGAATTAATTACCGCATTTTTGACTGTTGGTGTAGTGACTTGCATTTGCGAATTAATTACCGCATTTTTGACGGCTTATTCATCATATAATCCAGTTTTGCTTTTCCCTTTTCCATTTTTTGGGTCCATTTGAACCCTATTTGACGTACGGTGTGCAATGTAGTTTTCATCGATGGCCAAATGTGTTTTTCCGCTATTTTCTGTGTTGGCTTGCAACAATTTTTAAACAAAAAAAACACCCTCTAAATTTTTGAAGTCTCATTGTTGCCTTTTTTACAGTTTATACATATCATGACAATACCCCGGCATGTAAGCAGCTATGGATGGTATCAGAAAGCTAAGTTGTTTTTTCTTACTTTTGGGGTGGGTCAAAAGCCTTACATTGTAAACTTTGAATTTCAGGTAGATCTGGGGCGAATTGTTCTGGCCCTGCTCCCGGAAGACGACCAACCTCAAACTCGTCCCAGGCGTAGGCATCGTAGGCATGCAAGGCCCCAGATATTTCGAACACGTGTCACCCTTTTTGGAATGCCCGATGATGAGGTTTTAAGACGCTACCGTCTACCTCCCAAAATCATCATAGACACTCTCTCATTAATAGAAAGTGATCTTGAGCGGCAAATTGACAGTCCAACAGCAATACCACCACTGACGCAATTTATGGCGGTGTTACATTTCTGTGCCTCAGGATCGTTTCAAACAACGGTGGGAATAGTGGCGGGCATCTCCAAATCCTCCTTTTCCCGGATCCTGAGGGCAGTGATGGAGGCACTTTTCAAGCACCTCCATCATTTTATTAAAATGCCTTTGGATATGGGTGCCCTTAGTGTGGCCAAGGCCAATTTTTACCAAATAGCTGGCTTCCCACACATCATAGGGGTTGTGGATGGTACTCACATACCACTTCAGCCTCCAGCACGGCTGGAGGCAATATTTAGAAACAGGAAACACTATCACTCCCTGAATGTAATGGTGGTATGTGATGCCTCCCTCCAGATCCTGTCCCTGAATGCTAAATTACCCGGAAGTGCTCATGACTCCTTCGTCATCCGGCAATCAGGGATATGGCAGAAATTAACCAACCTACAAGCTGGTGATGCGTGGCTTCTGGGTAAGTGGAGACCTTTAGTACATAACAATGTTAAGCTTGATACACAGTGTTCCTGATGTGGTCTATTTTTGTTCACAGGAGACAGTGGATACCCTTGCATGTCCTGGCTGCTCACTCCTTATTTGGCTCCCACACCAGGGCCACAAAGTGCGTATAATTCCGCACTTACAGCCACCAGGCAAGTGGTGGAGCGCTGTATCGGCCTTTTAAAAGGCCGATTCAGATGCCTCCACCGCTCTGGTGGCAAGCTCATGTATGTGCCGGATATGGTGTCTAAAATTGTGGTCCTGTGTGGGATATTTCACAACATTGCCATAAGGAGTGGTGTCCCAATGCAGCCAGAGGATGCCTTACCTGAGGATGGCCCCCCCGAGGTTGGTCGAAGGTCAGTATGTGGGGGGGCCATACGCGATGATGTGGTGGCCAGATTTTTTAGGTAAGTTTGAACAAAACTCCAGTGTTTATACCTAATGTGTTTGTGTTTTTTGGCGAACATCTAATTTATTTTTAATTTTCTCACCATCTTCTGTTTGTTCACATAATCTTTGGCACTCCAACGCTCACTACTTCCTGCTACCCTTACCAAACCTGGATCTGGTCCTTTTGGGCATATATTCTTGAACCCATATCGCAACGCCATGTTTGTGGAATCATGTTGGCATGGTCCTTCGTCAACCAGTTCTTGATTTTGTGTTTTTATTTAATTATTTTTTGGTATGTGTTGTATTAGAATTTATCACTGTGTATTTTTTTTGGGAGTGACCACTTTGTTTTCTCTGTTATGTTGTCAATAAATGTTTGAAGAGTGAAATGGTCTTCGTTTTTTGGTACGTTAACAGCAAGTGTAACCAGGTTAACACAAGTTACATTTGACTAAGGGGTAAACCAGTACTGACGCCAGTTGAGCAAAACTGAAATATGTTTTCAGCTTCCCAATCCACACCAAAAGGAAGCCTGGCCCAACCTTGGGATTTGTAAGATTGGCCTAAGCAGCTTGCGCACCAAGTAGGAACCTGGAAAATGTAGAAATCTGAAATTGACACTACACCCAAAAAGGGAAATGACATTGTTACTGTTATGTGTTTCTGGTGTCTGTTTGACATACAAAGACAAAACACAATCTAACTTTTAAAAAAGGGAAATCCTTGCAGGAACTTATGTCAGGCTAAACTATCTTGGTTTTGGTTTTTAAAAATGAGCCACAACGTATATTTGTCTTAATAAATTTAATTGGAAAATAGAACAAAAAAAAAAAATCTAATGCCGAAGGAGGCCAGACAGCCGGTCGAGGGCCACCAGAAGGCCGATTACATGGTGGCGCATCTGCCCCACAACATCCGCCACCTCTTGCCGACGCCTCTGTTCCTCTGTGGGTGAGAAAAGTGTGTGGGTTAATACAACAATAGGGACTCCACAAAAAAACATAAAAAAAATACCAAATCACTCCTAAACCCAAAAACATAAATAAAAAGGGTGGGCTGGCAAAAATACAAGGCCTAGGTACAAATTCCCACAGGTATGATATGTGTATGCTTAAATCACCAGGAAGAGGTAAAGGCAAACCTTCACAATCAACAAAAGTCAAGCCACAAAAACACGAAGAAAGGCACGACACATGATTACATACAAACAGTTTGTGCTTTAAAAAAAATAAATAAAAAACATACCGGGAAACAAATCGGGAGCTCCGGCCAAACCTCCATGATCCTCCTCCGAGGATCCGTCATTCCCCAAAGAATGGGGCGGAGTTATGCAGGACTCCGGGGAGGGGGTAATTGGAAGAGGGGTGGGTGGAGGAGAGGGGGAAGTGGGACGGAGGGGAAGGAGGCCCGACATTTCCGGGAGAGGGTCTGGGAAGGATGGGGAGGAGTGGGGAATAGGGGAAAGATTTGGGGTGGAGTGTTGGCTGGGGGTTGGGGAGAGTGGGCGGGAACGCCGACGTTGACGGCGGAGTCTTGGCTGTCCCCCTAAAATATGTAAAATAAATTGCGTTTAGTTTATGGACAAATCCGGGCAAACAAACAAAAAAAAAATTTTTATAAAAAATAAAACCAAAAAAAATAGCAGTAGAATTAAAAATTCAGAAAAAGAGGGGAAACATGCAGACGCAGATATGAGTACCAATAATAAATAGAACAGACAGGAAAACATGCACACGCAGATATGAGTACAAATAATAAATAGAACAGACAGGAAAACATGCAGACGCAGATATGAGTACAAATAATAAATAGAACAGACAGGAAAACATGCAGACGCAGATATGAGTACAAATAATAAATAGAACAGACAGGAAAACATGCACACGCAGTTTGCCCCACAAACACCAACATTAAAACCACAATACATAACACTTACTTGCCAGGATCTGCATGCGAAAGCATGCCAGCAAGCGGGGCGTTCGCCGTTGCAGGTCGGACCACCTGCGCTCCAGCTGCCCGATGTTGCGGCGTGAGCCGAAGGACCGCAGGCGGGACCGTACCTCCGCATACGCGGAGCGCTTCTGCCGGTTGGTCATGGGTTGAGGCTGGCTGGTGATCCGGCGATCCATGACCTCCGTAAGCACCAGCAGCTCACGCCTGGTGAATGCGGAGGCTCTCATGATGGCAATGGTGTTTTTCTTAAAAATCATTTTTGATAAAGTGTGTAAAAATTTTCTGATTGGCTAATGTATTTTGGAAATTAACAGGAGCAATTTTATTGGTTAGTGTATGAGTCATGTGTTCGACAGGGCCAGAAATCTCTGGAGAGTTAGGATAGGCTTGATGCAGTGACATGCGTAAGCAAATTTAAATAAAGAAATGAACCCAGGGAAATATGCGGGGATCCACAGCAATAGTACAATTGTTTAATTGTGGTTCACATGTTTTTTGAACAATAAAAGCGAATGTTTCATCTGTACGTATTCTGCGGGTAATCACAAACACGGACAAGAGTAAAGTTTCTTGCATTGTGTTGAAAAAAAACAAACAATTAAGCTAATTGATACATTGATTGGCATGATACGATTGATGGAGGTAGGCAGAATAAAGGAGCAGGTAATCGACATCTGACAAGGCCACTTCCTGTTTATACTTGTGCGTGCGTTCCTTTCAAGCCATTTCGGGGATGTACGCTCGCTATTTCGTACGCTCGTTAGTTAGAGGAGGGGTCGTCAGAGTTCAGGGAGGAATTTTAGATGCGAACGAAAATACGAGCGAGCCATTGAATTTAAATATTTTTGTACGTACGCCTAACGTACGTGCGCCCGCTTGCGAGTGGGTCTGAATGAGGGCCAATGTCGTTCACAGACATCTGATCTGTGCAGCACAGCAGATGGGCAATATACCGGTCATCTGCTGGTGTATACGGGTGAACCATCGATCTCTTATACACATATGCTGTAGGGACCCGGCAGTGACTGACAGCTCATCTGGGCGGGCAAATTTAAATGCCCGCCCGGTTGAGCTGTCAAGTCTCGCACACCGGGCGGGCAATTGGTAAGTGTGTATACACTTACCAATCGGCGGGTTGGCCGTCTGGGCGATTCGTCTACCTAGTGTTTACCCAGCTTTATTGCAAAGCTGTGTTAATGATATTTGTTTTAAGGACAATCCAGCATTTTCTACCAGTGGCATAACAAGGGCATGGTGAGTGGGTTACATTCCCTGGGTGCCAGAATGAGGTGATGGCTTGGTGGACAGTACGAGACTCTAGCTTCCTACCAAGTATCGCATTACACCCAAACTTAATAGTGCATGTGATAGGACAGCTCTCCCACGCAGGACCCGCAAACTGTAGTGTTTTAATTTGTAAATATAATGGCTGCTGCTATATTTTCCCCTGTAACGGCATTCAAACGCACTGATATACCTGCGTTTCCCCAACCACCCACCTGTCAACACCCCCCAAACGGTCACTTCCTGTCAATCACTCTGCAATGGGTCTGCATGGTCACTGCGATCACTGGCCCTGATTCAGAGCCGGACGCTCTGACAGAGTGCTCTCTCTGAATCAGGGCCGGCCTTCTTGTTTTTATAGCGAGTTTTTTTGACCACCCACAGCTATAGCGAGCGGCCAGAAAGATGGTCGCGATGGTCAAGACCATTGCGACCATCGGGCTTGTGACGAGACCCTTGTGGTAGGGTTTCGTTGCCGCAAGCCCCAGAGAGCTTCCGGCTCTAACAGAGCCGAAAGCTCTCCCACTGACATCACTTGTGATGTCAGTGGGGCCGCCCCCAGACGGTAGGCATTCCCATGGGAAAGCCTCTGTCTGGCCAGCCACCCCCCCGGCCCGCCCACCAAAGGGGGCGTGCTGTCACTCAACATCGACAGCACGCCCCTTTGGTACGAGACCCGGAGTGACGGTTTGCCCGTCGCTATACGGGTCTTGAGCATGCGCACGATGGAGCCGGGTCCATCGCGCGCATGCGCACTGGGCCACCATCGACCCGCTTGCGAGAGCATAGCGCTCGCGAGCGGGTCTGAATCAGGCCCACAGTGTGATTGCATTGGAGCCTTTGCGCATGTGCACTGCGATGTGATGCAACAATCGTCCGTCTGCGTGAGTAATCGCAGTTGCGATCCGTAATGAACCGGGCCGTATGACCCAGATGCTGATACAGCAGCAGAGGATAACAGGAGAATAGAGGCCTGTTTCCTTTCCCTGTGTGCTCTTCAATAGGCCAGCCCACTATGTAAATTACAGGAAGAGTTGGCACATTTCACAAAGACGATCTGCCAGTGTGTACGGAGTAAAAGATTAATTGGCCAATGTCCTCACACCAGATATATCTTTAGATGGCAATGACAGTTGTTCAGTGTGTATGAACAACCATCATCTGCAGATCGGTTGAGCTGCAGATATATCTTTCAGGTGTGTACCCAGCTTTAGTGAATCACCAGGTGTAGCACTACAACAGGCAGCAGTTGTAGTGTATAATTTGTTTTCTGAATGTATTGATGTTGGAGTGGTGACACTTCTTTGTAAGAATTACAGGCAGTAGGCAGCAGGGATTTGCGCACCTTAAGGCCCCAAACATGGTGCGATTTGTATAAGATGCGATCTCGTACACGATTTGAAAATTCCTCCCTTGAAATTCTATACGATTTGTGCCAAGAAATGGTATGATTGTACAAACGTGCATACGATTAGATGTGTCTTAAGCGTTTGCAAATTGTTTAAGATATATCGTATGTGAGCAAACAACCTCACAATGCATCTGCTAGAATCTCAATAGGGGATGGCTTATCTAGGGGGTATAAAAGGCAGCATCCATTGGGCACACTCTGCTCTATAGTGAGGCTTGGTTTTATACCCTGTTGAATGCTGTACATTGCTATTGTGCTTTGGTTTGGACTTGCCTTTAACAAAATTGTGTTCTATACTAAATAAATGTTGTGGTGATGGATTCCTATTGCTATAAGCTTTCTGCTAGCCTATGGCTATTTGAAGCTGAAAGGTGATGGAGCTGAGGAGAGGAGGTGGATGAGGTCTAGCTGGACCAAGGAGTGGCTGATGATGAGGGAGACTCGCTCCCATATGCCCCTGCTGATGGAGATTAGGGAGAACAACCCGGATGATTACCGCATTTACCTACGTATGGATGATGCCACCTTCCTGGAGTTGCTGCGTCTGGTGACCCCCTATATCCAGATGAAAGACACCGGCATGAGGAGGGCCATCCTGGGTGAGGAGAGGCTCATTGCTACCCTGAGGTACCTGGCTACAGGAAGGTCCTTTGAAGACCTGAAGTTTGGAACCCTCATTTCACCCCAGGCTTTGAAGCGCATCATACCGGACACCTGTCAAGCCATTGTGAATGTCCTGAAGTTCCACTACTTTAAAGTGAGTAAAAACACTACACATTTGTTTCTGGTGAAAGAAAATGTTTTTTTATTTTTATTTTTGTAGCCATATTAACAATAGGCTAACATCAGAGTAGGCACACATTACGGGGAGGTACCCCAATTGCATTGAGAGTGCTGTCTGGCACCTTGAAGTAATTGTACCTGATATATGTGGTAAATGAGAATGTTATATATATACATATATATATATGTATTTATTGTAAATGTATATATCATTGTATATATTGTGAGGGGGTGGGCAAGGCCACTGCAGAGACAGTGCATGATTTTTTAGCACATAGTATTAGCTGCAATAGGGGACTCTAGGAGTGTAATATGCCAGAAGCAGCACGAGCTGTCAGTTAGGAGGAGAGCTCGCGCTGTGAGCGGGAAGGGGGGAGTCACGCAGCGGTAGAGATAAATAGGGCTTCGCCAGCGCTTAGCGGGCAGACTGCTGTCCCCCCCTCCAGAGCCCACAACGTACTGACCTGCACGGAGTGGAGAGCTCTGGTCAGCGATAGTGGTGCCAGTGTGGGGCGCCGGAGCTGGGCTTTGTCACAAAGGAAATCCCGGCATTGAATGCAGGGTGACCGGGCTCCGGAGGAGGTGTGAGCCGGGTGGGTCCCTGCATGTGAAGGAGGTGCTTCCTGTCTGAGGCAGCGGAAGCCGTCACCGATCAGGGGGAGAGGAGAGAGGATCGACGCAGGAGGCGTAGCTGGCTTAGTATCTAAGAGGCTGGACAACACAGCGCTGGTAATCAGAGCAGCGCTGAGGTACAGTAACAGAGGGAGCAGCGCTGATTGAAGCTGCAGCAGTAAGACTACAGTGAGTAACCACTATTCGGCACTCACACAGACCCACTCAGTCCACATAGAGGGAGTCCCTGGAGGAGTGTAAAAAGACTTTTCCTGGAGTAATATTCAGTATCTCACCTTGGCAGAGTAACAATATTGATGCAGAGGGAAACTAGAAAGATATAAATATACTGTATATAAATTACTGAGTTGCCATAACAGAACGCAGACTGGTATCAGTAGGACATAAGTCATAAAGAGAGGGCATTTAGGGACATTCCCTTGGAAAGGAAATCTCTTATCTTGTCCTGAAGAACTGTAAAGTAACTAAATAGTAAATACAGTGTCTTCTGAGGAAAGCCTTGTGTTGCAATAATTCAGAGTGTATAGCGAGGATCTGAAGAGGGATATTATTAACCTTTCTGGCAACTAAACTTATTCTACAGCAAGTTCCCCAGCAGCCTGTGTGAGTCAGGGTAATTTACTGTACACCGTCTTATGCCCTGGTATTGTCTAACCTCACAGGAGACGAGTTATTAAAGTGTGAGGCAAAGTATTTGCGGAATTAGCAACTTATTTACTTTGTATGAATTGAACTTTGAGGACACACTAAAAGTTGCATTTGTAGGAGCTTCATCAGTGACTATAAAAGTTACATACAGGAAATCCATCACCAAGTTAAACGAGGATATCATATTAACATTTACAGATAATATTTACATCTTATGAACTTATACTTTATCTCTACACCCGATGTGGTATTCTATGTAAATGTATACTGTTTGAATGTTATATACAACTATATTGTAATGTATTAATACCCTGAATATACTTGTTGTTATTATCTGTTATAAAAAAATTAACTTATAACTGTCATTGAGTAATACTTACTTTAGCCGATATTCAGGGAGTACCATGACAACCGTTTCCTGAACAAGGAAGAAAGGATTCAGGTGGTAAATTTAAAATAAAAGTATTGTTATATAATTTTTGCATATTGAATTACTATACGGATTGAATAGGTGCAACTCGCTCAGCAGATCCTGCACAGCAGGGAGGCGCTCTCCCTGCGAAAAGAGCTAGATCCCCTTCAGTTTCTGTACCGGCAGCACTGCTGAGTCTTCTGTTGCTGCTCAACTGCCGATGTGCCTGTCAAACACTATGACAGGCAGCGGCAGCCTGGTACAGATAGAGATGTTCCCCCCTCCTTCTAGCCAGGCATCCCCTTCTTCCACTCCCCGCTCCTCCTTGCTGTGCAGAGCCTAACCTGCTTTTGAATGACAGGCAGGCTCAGTGATCAGCTCCTTAACACCACCGCAGCTTGTTTCCACTGGCTGGGTCCCTCCCCCTATTAATGACAGCCAGGCAGCAGGCTGAGCCTGCCTGGCTGAGCGGCTACTCACCACCCCCGGTGGGCAGCGCCGCCGCTCTTGTCTGGCCGGGTCCCTCCCTCTGCCTGTACTGTCAAACTGAATGACAGCCAGGCAGCAGGCTTAGCCTGAGCAGCTCTTCTGCGGTGGCACTGCTGCTCTTGTCCTCTGCTGGGTGCCGTCCTCCCCTGAGTCCCCTCCTCACCTGACCTGGCTCTCCTCCCCTCCCCACCTAAACTGGCTCCGCACGTGACCTGGCTCTCTTCCCCTCCCCACATGACCTGGCTCCCCACGTGACCTGGCTCTCTTCCCCTCCCCACATGACCTGGCTCTCTTCCCCTCCCCACATGACCTGGCTCCCCACCTGACCTGGCTCTCCTCTCCTCCCCACATGACCTGGCTCCCCACCTGACCTGGCTCTCCTCCCCTCCCCACATGACCTGGCTCCCCACCTGACCTGGCTCTCCTCCCCTCCCCACCTGACCTTGCTCTCCTAGTCTCCAGTGCTGTCCTCTATCTCTCCTCTCCCCTCTACTCCACTTCTTCCCTTCTCCTCTCATAACAGGTCAGGATTTAGAGTGAAATGGAGCCCAGCAGAAGAGGAGCATCAAGAAATTGAAAAGGAGTGGAGAAGACAGAAGCTAACAGTTGCAGAAAAAAGGTAAGTGTGTTATTTTAAATATTTAATATATATCTATTTAAAAAGGTAATATTTTATGAAGTAAAATGATTTTGGCTTATAGATAATAGTAGAGGGTGGGGTGAGGTATGTACATGTGTATTAATATAATAAATCATATATTTAATATTTTAAATGAAATATACACAACGTATATTTCATTTAAAATCTGAAATATATTATTTATTAGGGATGCGGTCATAATCCCGATCGCGGGATCCCGACACTTATCAGAATACTGTTGCCAGCATTCCGAAGATAAGTACTCTGGTTAGGGGGAGGCTTAGGGGGTTAGGATTAGGCACTAAGGGGAGGGTTAGGTTTAGGCTGCAGGGGGAAGGTTAGGTTTAGGCTGCGGGGAAGAAGGGTTAGGTTTAGGCACTGGGGGGAGGTTAGGTTTAGGCTGTGGGGGTGTGGTTAGGTTTAGGGTACGGGGAGGGTTAGGTTTAGGCTCTGGGGGAGGTTAGGTTTAGGCTGCGGGGAGGAAGGGTTAGGTTTAGGCTCTGGGGGGAGGTTAGGTTTAGGCTGCGGGGAGGGAGGGTTAGGTTAGGTTTACTTACCTGTAGGCATCGGGCTTGTAACCTGGTTGGGATGCTGGCATCAGGATTCTGACCGCCGGGATCCCGAGCACTGGCATCCTGTACCAACCCTATTTATTATATTGATTATAATTCAAACATACTTATTTTGTGCCTTGTAGGTTTTGCTGCATGGTGAGGACCTTCTATCGCTGCTCCTTGGCAGACTCATTGGAGGTAAGCTTAAGCTGGGTACACATTATATATTGGAGGACTTGTCATTTGGAGTTGGAATGATAAATCATCCACATCATACAGTGTGTACGCACCACTGCTTCATTTATTGCATCTTCAGATCTCCCTGCAGTGCAGGCAGATCTGAAAATCCAGCGGTCAAAATCATGCTTCTGAATGCGGTGGGGGAACGATACAGTATATCGGTTGGTTGTACACCTGATCATGCAGTGTGTACAGACTGCCCGATATATTGTGCTGTCACATCTGCCATCGCTGGGTACACACATCATCTAGTGTGTACCACTTCTTTAGATTTCTTTTTTGTTATGTTACTATTTATTTTTCTTATTAATGTAGTTTCCTACTGATACCCCTTTCAGACATACTGAGATTCCCGGGATTTTGGCCTGCCTCGGCCAAAATTCCCGGGTCTCATGTCCTGCAATCGACCAGGGTTTTTCCCGGGACTTAAGTCCCGGGAAATTACCCTGCTTCTGTCTGAATGGTGCTACCCGCACCAAGCAGCTTTTGCATGTAGCTGACAGCGCAGAGCGTCCTATAGGACGCTCAGCACTGCTGCTTTGAGCTGACAGCGCAGAGCGTCCTATAGGACGCTCAGCGCTGCTGCTTTGTTTGAGCTGACAGCGCAGAGCGTCCTATAGGACGCTCAGCGCTGCTGCTCACCACCCCCAGCACCGGCCGGCTGTGCCACAGCGGGCCGCCCACACTCCCGCTGGGCCACCAGGGAATTAAAATAAATGTTAAAAAAATTATAATAATAAAAAAAAAACTGCATTACGATTGGCCGGCTTTTGGCTGCTGAATGATGACATCATCATCATCATCATCATCAGCCAGAGACGGGATAGGCTAGGAAAAGCAGACAGCAGAGAAGAGACAGGTAAGCAGAAAAACCCTGCTCTTGTCTGAAAGGGGTCTACCTGGGAATTTCCCTGGTAGACACTATAGTGTGAAAGGGGGGTCTCAACCAAATACCCGGGAATTTGCACAGGAGAAATTCCTGGGTCTGAGCAGGAAATTTCCCGGGTTGTATGTCTGAAAGGGGTATGAGTGTCACTAACTTTTCCCAGCCATCACCCTCTCCTCTTTCTATGTCACCTCTCTCTCATGTCAACCTCTCCCCATCATGTGCTCTCCTTTTCTCTCTGTTACCCTCTACCTCTCAACCTCTCACTGTCACCTTTTTTCTCCACTGTTACTCACTGTCTCTTCCCAATGTCACCCTCTGCCCATCACCCACTGCCTCTGCCCATCACCCACTGCCTATAACCCTCTCCATGTCATAAACATATTATTGTGTGCCTTGTAGGTATTACCGCATGGTGAGGACCTTCTATCGCTGCTCTTTGACAGACCAATTGGAGTCAGGTGATTGTGAGGTACGCTTACATTTGTTTTTGCTATATTACTATTTTTTTTTTAATAGTGCAGTTTCCCACTGACTGTAAGCCACTGCCTCTTCCAGGCTGCCATCCTCTCCCTGTCACCTCGCTCTCCTTTCACCCTCTCCTCAATCTCTCACTGTCACCTGCTGCCTCACCCCATCACCCTTTGCCTCTCGCCAGCGTCACCCTCTGCCTTTCCTCATCACCCACTACCTCATCCTGTCACCCACTATTTCTACCTGTCACCATCTAGCCTGTATACACAAAGGTGGGGAGCAGGGCCGTAGCTAGGGTGGTGCTGCCGGTGCCCAGTGGGAGGGCCTTAAAGAGAAGCCCATAGGCTTCTATTGGGCATTGCCATCTAAAGATGACGTTGCCCACTTATCCAAGTCCCAGAATGTTGCATTCCAGGGCTTGGTGCATATGAGAAATGCGGTCAAACCCAGAAAACAACATCTTCAGGGGTTTTACAGCATTTCTGACATTGATGCATCCCGCCCAAAGTGTATAAAATGGTAAAATGTAAAACAGGGGATGCATTTTTAGTGACATCTTTTTATTGGAGCAATAAACTAGGTGAGAACAGATACAGGAGTCATCACTAATTTTACAACATATTGTACATTCAATTCAAAATATGAAACATTGTAAAGAAACATGTCAAGAGGACATCATTTTTAGTTTGCAGGGGGGGTGCCGAACACTCTAGCACCGGCCCTGGAATAGGCCAAGAAGCACATGGCGCAAGTCCAGATTGAGGCCCCGGCATTCCCCAATCTGTCCTTGCGCCATGCGTTTAGTGACCCTGTCCAATCCGCACCATCCACACCGTATACCATGAAATAGCTATTGGGAAAGATAAAACTTGTTGATATTTTAAATTTACTATAAATGTAAAGATTTAGAAAAGGGGTGGCTCCTCTTCCTCCACCAACCATTGCTCTGTAAAGAACCTCAGAGGAGGATGTGGAGGGGTTGGTGGGTTCGGGAGTAACATAAGTGGGATGGGGTGTACGGTGGGATGTGATTGGCCTCAGATGTGTGACATGGTAGCTTGGTGGTGGGTATGACTGTGATGAGGAAGACCCATAGCAGGGCTGCACCATTGCCAGGGGCAGAGGCCCATCTGTCAGCCTAATTGTTGTGCCCATCTGCTTCATATGCCCCTGGATCACTGTCTCGTATATGACCCTCTGAGCATGGATTTGCTGACCTTCGTCCATTTCACATAGACTTCTGGCTATGTGAATGCCCAGGTGGTCGAACATGTCTGGGTGCTTTTGTAGGGCCTGCTCGAATTGTTTAAGCAGTGGATCTTGCTGCACCTGGGTCTTGCGCTGGTAACGACGCCGTCTTGCAGCAGGCTGGGGAAATTCTATCTCACACTCGCTACGGGTGGACATTTGCGGACTAGTGATTAAGGGGGCAAGGTCTGGTGTTGTAGACTGTTGGAGGAGAGAGAGAAAAGATTAATGTTAATAACATGTTTTCTATTTTGTTTTTCTTTCTTTATTCTAGTTCCCAACAACGGTGGAGGAGTGGCAGACCATTGCTGAGGAATTTGATATTAGGTGGAATCAAGAGGGACTGTGGGGGCTTAAGAGGTCAGGGAGCAATACCTGGCCTACTTTCATGGAGTGGGGGCAGTACCATGGCAGGAGAACAGTATCCGCTAGTGTGATATGGCAATTGTGGTCTATTGAACTTTTAGAAAACATTTTGGCATAGTGTGTATGCACTATGGGCCTGATTCAGAGTTGGGAATAGAGTGAGATATCTCTCTCTATTCTCAAGTCTGAATCAGGCCCTATGTCTGTACGTACCACATCCAAAGAGGACTGAAGTTCTGTTTCTGCTAAATCCTCTTGCTGATCCCCAGGGACATTCTCAACCATAACTGCTTGAGATGGGCTCTGCGGGTCCTGTTCGTACAGGAACTTCAGGATGTCGGAATACCAGTGGTTACTGATGTAGACCTCATAGGCCCCTGCTCCAGATGCCCATGAATCTTCCTGCTTTTTATTTTCTTTAACGTACACTGTACGCAAATTTAGAATTTTGGATTTCACCCACTTTGGTGAAGCCTCGTCATGGAAGGTCTTGCTAAAAGTGACAAGTTCTTCAATTGCAGCAGCTCTCTTGTTTTTGTTGCTGTAATCAGGCCCCTTGATTCGCCACAAACATTCGTGGGTGCGCTAGCGCTCGATAAACTCTGTGACAAATTGACGTTCTCGTGCACTTATCATTTCTGTGGAAAAATAGAAATAAACAATTTTTAAAATGTTAAAGTTTTAATGTTTTAACTGTTGAATTATTATAATTAGTTGATATGTTTTAAATGTGTTTGAAGTAGGGATGTGCAGGCTCGGATAGGTTCGAGTTTGCACGTGGAGTTCGGATTTTTCCCTCCAAAAAAACGGAACTCAGAACGAGGCAAAACGTCATCTTACATGGACGAACATCATCATTCCTGGTCTTTTGTCCAGGAATGATGATGTTCGTCCATGTAAGATGACGTTTTGCCTCGTTCTGAGTTCCGTTTTTTTGGAGGGAAAAATCCGAACTCCACGTGCAAACTCGAACCTATCCGAGCCTGCACATCCCTAGTTTGAAGTAAATTTTTAAAAATGTGAGGTTTTTTTCATAGTACTTTTTTTAATAAAACAATTGGGGGACAACTTGTATTGTCCTATACTGTCATAACATTGTCTAGGGGAGTGGGTACATTGCGGGTGCAGTGGATATTAACCATTGACGGGCTAGTACGTTGGTCGCTTAGGGAACATTGGGGGTGCAGAGGGTAAAATACACATTGGGGGTGCAGAGGTTACTATGCATTGGTGGGGCAGGGGTTAATACGCATTGGGGGTGCAGTGGTTACTATGCATTGGTGGGGCAGGGACTAAAACGCATTGGGGGTGCAGTGGTTACTATGCATTGGTGGGGCAGGGACTAAAACGCATTGGGGGTGCAGTGGTTACTATGCATTGGTGGGGCAGGGACTAAAACGCATTGGGGGTGCAGTGGTTACTATGCATTGGTGGGGCAGGGATTAATACGCATTGGGGGTGCAGTGGTTACTATGCATTAGTGAAGCAGGGGTTAATACGCATTGGGGGTGCAGGGGTTACTATGCATTAGTGGAGCAGGGGTTAATACGCATTGTTGGGGGTGCAGGGGTTACTATGCATTAGTGGAGCAGGGGTTAATACGCATTGGGGTGCAGTGGTTACTATGCATTAGTGGAGCAGGGAGGTGCAGGAGTACATTGGTGGTTCAGGGTGTACATATAATACAGGCGATTACTCACTTTTTATACTGCAAACCTCCGCAAGATAGACGATGCTGCTGCTTCTCTTCACTTCTCCCGTCGTCTGTCAGAAAATGGAGGAGGGGAGTGGCCAGGGACATCGTAACGCGTACATCACATCATACATCAAGCTAAACAGCATACGATGTGTGTCAAATCCTACACAATAGGTCGAAATCTTACTGAAGGTTCAGTAGATCTGCAATGCCGATACACGACGCCAGGTACGCGCATTGCCATCGTATTCGTATTGGAATACGACACTTTCTATACGATTGGTTGTTACGAATGATCGAAAACGGCCGACTCGTGTAAAAAATCGCACCGTTTATGGGAGTGATCAATTTTTTTCTATTTAAAAGATTCATTGGCCAATGTCCTCACAACAGATATATCTTTAGATGGCAATAACGGTTGTTCAGTGTGTATGAACAACCATCATCTGCAGATATATCTGCAGATCAGTTGATCTGCAGATATATCTTTCAGACGTGTACCCAGCTTTAGTGAATCACCAGGCGTAGCACTACAACAGCCAGCAGTTTAAAGGTGCATACACACGTAACGATTTTTCGAACGATTTAACTATAATGACGTAGTTATCATTCAATCGTTGAAAAAATCGTTCAGTTTCTGAGTTATAACGATGAACGATTATCGTTCATGCGTGTTCCCCGTTTGTAGTTTGTAGTTCATTCTGACTGACCAACTGAACGATTTTCTTTAAGGCAAGTTACAAAAATTGTTTTTAGTTCAAAAAATCGTTCATTACACTTTAAAAAATCTGACAGATAATCTGAAAGAAAATCGTTCATAAAATCGTTGGTAACAAAATCGTTGTGTGTGTATGCAGCTTAATGGAGCATACACACGGTCAGATTTGTCAGATCTGTCAGATCAACGATTTGAACGATTTTTGACTGCATTAAAATGAATGGGTCAAACGTATCACTACGGGTCCACAACTGGCTGAGATTCAGATGGATGAGATGATCCAGAAAATCATAGTTAGGGGATATGATCCTAAGTTGTTGGAGGAAACTAAGGCATTAACTCTAGATAGAAATACCATTTTGACACAGAGCCAAACTAAGAATAAATCATTGTTTGTGCCATGGGTTAATCAATTCAATCATAATAGCTATAATATCAATAAAATATCTAAGAAATTATGGCCAATCGTACAATCTGACCCTGATTTGAAATTACATGACACCAACATCATGTCATGTTATAAACATGGGCCCTCATTCAGAGCCGCTCGCTAGCGGCAGTACGCTTGTTCAGAGCGATGTTTGCACATCTGCGCATGCGTACGGTTTTTAGTACGCATGCGCGAACCAGTCAGTGCGACCGAAAATCGTTTGTACGCTATATAGCGAGTGCCTGCTATTTTGAGTGACAGAATGAGGCGTATGTGGGTGGTAACAGGGGAAGGTGCTTGAAAACGGGGGAGTGGAATTCGAACGCAGGCGTGCTTAAAGGTCAAAACGGGCGTTTTAAGGGAGTGCATAATTAATACAGCAGCGTCATTGACCACATCACTTGTTTTTTTTTAACTCAGAACTGCTCGCAAAATAGCGGTTGAAAAAACCAACCACAAGAATAGCGAGCAGTTCATACGCTGTACGATGTACTCGATTAATCTAATAAATAGCGGACATGACGTATGGTGCGAGCGGCCAAGGGGCGTTTTTATCAAAAAAACGAGCGTATGTTTTGCTCCCTCGTTCAGACTTAGAGGTGTGAACAGACTGCAATGTGCGAACGGATCATTTGAATAGCCACCCCTTGTTTTTGAACGAACGACCGCAAATAGCGAATGGCTCTGAATGAGGGCCATGGTCGTAGCATCAGAGATATCCTAGTTAAAACCAACATATCGAGCCCTGGTTCCATGGGAGATAGCAGTAGTGGGGGTAAATTAAAATGCATCAGGTGTACCTGTACCACTTGCAGTACTTGATACCTGGTGATAGTTTCTATCACCCCCATTCAGGATATAAATATCAAATACGCCACAAACTAAATTGCAACACATAATTTGTTGTATACCAAATAGTTTGTCCTTGTGGTCTCTCCTATATTGGGAAGACCGAAAGGTCATTCAAGGAACGCATGGCTGCCCATAGGAGTGCCATCAGAACAGCGGTCAACAGTGGCAGGAGTGAGCAGCCTGTTGCCAGGCAATTTGCTAATGCTCGGCATTCATTAACAACGCTTAAATATTGTATGATTGACCATATACCACCATTGAGTAGGGGGGGCAATAGACCTAGAATTTTAATGCAATGTGAAGCTCGGTGGAGACACCGACTAGGCACGATGGCCCCAAGGGGGATTAATGAACAACTAGGCTTGGGTTCATTCTTGTAGTTCAGTATTATTACTATTTTGGTGTTTGACTTATACTACATTGCACCATGACATGGTGCAAATACGGATACTGTAAATTTCATCATTATTTGTGACATTATTATTGATTTCTCTTAGAAGTGATATAATATTTACTGCTTTGTTGCCCATCTATGGTGTAGCTGGATGTGCACTTTCATGCTCCGATTATATTGAAATGTTGATTCATAGGTGTTTGGTTACATCATGAGCATATATACTGCGAGTATTGAGCATCTGTGAGATTGGTTTTGCCATTTCTGTATATGTCCATTTGTTTTGTTATTTTTGTATACATGGTGATGGTGCACTGATGCTCTGACGTGATGACATCATCAAAGCAGCGCTGGAAGTCGCGCGTTCAGCCCCGCTCTGACCAGCCCGGGCACTAGCACTGGGTGATTCATGTGTGTATTTAAGGGGAGATTGTTTGTACATTTTGTATTGTCCTCATGAAAAAGCTGTAAAATAAGCATTGAAATGTTGACACCTTCAAGCTGTGTGTGGAGTTTACTTCATTTGCGTGGAGCGCCGCACCTGACAAATTCTATGTTATTGGACATTGTGGGGGCAACCAGCTAAGTAATCAATATCATACCTAGTGCCGGACCAATGCATTGCATGTATATATATATATATATATATATATATGGCTACAGTACCTGCCTGTTAGCTCTCTGCACTTCTAAACTACCCCACAGAGGTACCCTGAGGACCTGAGTCAAGTCAACTCATCCTTTCCCTATGTTACAGCCTCAGCTCTGACAGTCACTGCGGCCACCGTGGAGCTTCCTACAGTTAGGGTCTCGTGAGATGATGATGTCAAATCTCCAGAGACTCTGACTGTAGGAAGCTCCTTGGCAGTTGCTGTTAGAGAACAGTTGAACTTCCGACAAGGACCATAGCAGCATCAGAGGCAGCTAAATGCTGCGGTTTATGTTGGTAGCAGTGTCGATTCTGGGGACAGTGTGTGGGGGCCCCGTATGTGTGGGGGCCCCCGGGACAACCGCCCCTATCTCCCTGCCTATAATCGTCCCTGTAGTCCACACATAACTTCCATATGTTCACCTCCTACATTCGCACGACCCACGGACCCCAGGCTGTGTAACCGTATCACATAGATCACCAAGAACCTTTTACCTTTGCAATCCGGCTGGACCAATATGCAAAATGTCGCACTTATCCTCATGTATTGAATTCCTATTTATCTATTGATTGTAAGCTTCAAAGCTGGGCCCTCTTACCAGAGGCGTAGCATGTTGCCAGGGTGCCTGGAGAACGTGTGTGCTAAGCCCCCCATGTATGTATGTATGTATGTATGTATGTATGTAAGGTTGGTATGTATGGGGTATTTATTTATGGGATGCCTTATGAAACATAAATGATCACTTTGTGTATAAATAAGTCTGTGTATGGGGTATCAGAGGAGGCCCCACGCTTGTCCTGTGTTATTGTAAAGAAAAATATTTTTTTAATTTAAAATAAATTCTCTTAATGCATCTCCTACATTGGGTGTCCTTTAATATGGTCATATATGAATAGGAGCATAGAGAGCCTGGCCGGGCCCAGGTGCAGGGGGCGTGGCCTAATTGTGGGAGGCGTGGCCATGTCCCCTTGTGCTAAAGAAATAAAAATCACTTTTGCAGTGTTGCGTAGCGGTGCTGCGTGCTGGGGAGGGGGGCGCTGTGAGCCCCTCAGCCCAGCACAAAGCCAGAGGGGGCGCGATCAGTGTGATTGCTCCCCCACACAGACTAGGAGACTGCTGCGGCTGCTGCTCAGCAGCAGCGAGCAGTCTACCACTGCAGCACATCACACGCTGTGTACTGGGCTGCTGTGTGGGTGGGAAGAGTGAGTGAGGGTGGGGGAGAATGCAGCCGGACTTGGGCCCCCTCTGGGCCCCTCTAGCAAGCCTGGGCCCGGGTAAATAGTACTTGCTCCCCCCCCCCTCTCGGCGCCCCTGTATATGGAAGACTAGGACATTGGGCTTACACTGTACTAGGCATTAGAAATCATCCATCTAATATCAGTAATAATGCCCTCCTCTCCTTCTCATGCCTTCCGGAAGTGAGGGGGATAAATAGGGAGATAGGGAATAAGCCATCAGTAACTTTCAATTAAAATTTAGGACATGGATGCAACAAATATTCTTAGTTCTGTCGGCAATAATAAATCACATCCAATAATATAGTGAGCCCAATACAGACTGGTGGCTACATCCCATGTAATAGGTAACATTATGACATCACAGGCTGTGAGCTGAGTCCATGATGGGGACCTGTGGTCTCACTCTCAGATTAGTGAGGGATAGCGAGTGCGACAGTGATATGAAAATGCTCTTTGTTTTTTGCTTGATTTGCCTATTCGGCATATTATCGGAAGGTAAGTGACAATTCATTTATATTTATTTATTTCAGTAAAGGGTTCTAAATCAATTTATTTAGAATTATGGACCTATTTATCAAGTGCGAAGAGCCCTTTTACCGTCATAAACAGCTCTTCCTATCACATGTGGGGCTCTTTGCTTTCTATTTATGTAATTATTATAGTGGTAAAAACAAACTTTATAAAATTAGGGGGAGATGTAATAAAGCTTGGAGAGAGATAAAATTGGAGATAAATAGCACCAACCAATCAGCTCCTAACTGTCACTTTACAGTGATAAATTTCACTGTGTATGATAATAGTGCTCCAGCCAATCAGCTCCCAATTGTCAACTGTTAGAAAAATGACAGTTGGGAGCTGATTGGCTGGAGCACCATTTATCATACACAGTGAAATTTATTACTCGTTTTGGTGATTTAGTGGTCTATTTACTAAGCAGTGAAAAGTGATAAGTCTGTGATAAGGTGCCAGCCAATCAGCTCCCAACTGCCATCTCACAGGCTGTGTTTGAAAAATTACAGTTGTGAGCTGATTGGCTGGCACCTTATCATAGACTTATCACTTTTCATTCTGTCTCCTAACACTGCTTAGTAAATAGACCCCTAAACTTGTTAATAAATGGGGGCCATAGCCTGTAAAGTGACAGGAGCTGATAATTTGGTGTTATTAATCTCCAATGTTATTTCTCTCCAAGCTTTATCAAATCTCCCAAGTAAAAAAAATGACTTTTTAAGATATTTATTATACATAATGTTGATTATGGGCCTTCTACTCAGTCAATCTGCAAAATGTTAAATTTTTGTTGACTCAGAACTTGACTTGAGACTGTGGGGGTGATTCAGCATAGGATGGAATTGCAAAGCTGCACGCAAGCAATTCCGGCCTGCAGTTATGTTAATGCAGCAGGAGGCATCACGTCTCCTGCTTGCAGTAATGATCCGACCTGCGTCCACGGACGCAGCATCCGATCATCAGTGTATTGTACTCCCTATCCGGCTGAGTGACCATGGGGTCACACAGCCCGGCTATCACAGATGAGGGAAAGAGGCCAGGAAATCTCCGTCAGCCGACAAAGATCCTGGCCTCTTCCCTCACCCCCAACGGAAACGGAGGTCTTTGCAGCCCCCCACCCTGCCTCCAAATGGCAGCAGACTGTCAATCACTGACAGTCTGCTGTCGCTCTGTGTGCGAACACTCAGGGCCCATACTGCACATGTACAGATCCGGCGCTGGCGCGGATTTCAGAATCTGCGCAGGCACCTGACCCGTTCTGCATATGTGTTGAATGGGTCTGTGATCCCGCACACAGTCTGGCAGCAGACTGTTATTGATTGACAGTCTGCCACCATTTGTGGACAGGGAGGGGGTGGCGATGGCCTCAGTTCCCCGAAATGGAGGCGTGTCACTGCCGTTAAGGAGGATGGAAGAGACCAGGGTCTCTGTCGGCTGATGGAGATTTCGTGGCCTATTCCCCTTATCTGCGGTGGCCAGCTTGCATGACCCCATGGGTTACCTTAGCCGGCCGATGTTCCGCAGAGTATCCGATGCTGTGTTGGGCAACGCAGCTCGGATAAGTAATGCACAAGAGGCATGATACCTCCTGCTGCATTACCATATCTGCAAGGGGCGCAATTGCAAAGCTGCCTACGTGCTTACATCATATACCTATAGCCTGCCTGCATACATCATATACCTATAGCCTGCGTGCATACATCATATATCTATAGCCTGTGTGCAGCTTAGCAATTGCGATTCTTGCTGAATCAGGCCCATAGACCCTCATGTCCCTGTGTCTCTGGTATTTGTATGCTTTATTTTAACAATTTCCTTTCTTAAAGAATGTAACTGAATGGCCAAATATGGGTTTCAGTTCAGATAATGTAACAATTCAATATATTTTATTATCTGCAGACACAACCCCGGAAATTCCGGCCTATATGAAAATACATGGTGAGTTATTATTTATCAAATATGTTTTTCCAATCTCTATAAAGAAAAAAAGTGATTGCTGATAAAATGCTGTCATCACATTGGCTGGTAGTGACAGCTGGTCTAACCCCTCCCTCCAGTCTCAGTGACGTTACAGGAAAGAGTGAGTGGGCAGTGATAGAGAGAGACAGTATAGGGAGGGAGAGGAGGTGGGGAGAAAGTGTTGGGTGGGGAAGAGAGAGAGAGAGAGGAAGGGGAGGAAAGAGAAAAAAATTAGTCAGACTACACTAGGCATTACAGCTAGTTTGTTATATATAGCACTAAAGCAGTTTCCAATTATGTCTCACAACTTGTTCCAGGAAAATTGGCACTTAATGAACTTAATTTATCCCACATTTCTTATTTTATGTATTATTGTGGTGGCAGCACTATGATTGGCACAGTGGTCAGCATTGTTGTCGAACATGGAGGGATCGCGGCAGGTATGGAGATATCTGCCTTCATAATACTTATTTGTGTGTTTCCCTCGAAAACTGGGATTTTCCGCAACTGTTTTTGATAAATAGGCCCCTCTGTGTGGTAGAGGTTTCGTATGTTTGGGATTTGGTAGGGGTCTAGTCAGAAGTCTAGTTCACTGGCCCGATGCTGGACAATACATGACTTAATCATACTTGCCAACTCTCCCTCATTGTCAGGGAGACTCCCTGAAATTGTAGCAATCTCCCTGTCTCCCTGAAGAGTCTAGCAATCTCCCTCATTTCATCCTTACCCCCATTATGAAGCTGTTATATTAAAAAACAGAGATATATACATTCAAATGTGATCATTAGTGTCATTTCCTTGCATTGGTTATTATAAGGCACAATGATCCCTATGAATTTCTGCAAAATATTAGTGTGTTTTCATCAATAAACAGATCTTACTAACTGCTTTTGGGCTGGTTTACATTTGGACGTAAGTCAGGTTTAGGACACGCCTCTCAGATTTAGCAGTACATGCCCACTGTAACACGCACTCATAGTTGTTGCTTTCACAATCTCCCTGAAATGGTTTTTCAAAAGTAGGCAAGTATGGACTTAATAGTGTTTGTAATCATTTATTTTTCTTTGCAGAGAAGTATACCAGCCCGGAGGCATATGAGGCCCATCTCATGCAGGAGATCAGGGAGATGGGAGAGAATGGTAAGTCTATATTTGTTAGAGATGTTTTTCATATAAATAACACAGATAGTCCCTGGCTTGCATAGCAAAGACTTGTGCATGTAGATCATTTGAGTTATGTATATACAAGTAAGTGTTATTTTCTTATTATGTGGCTGTACATTTATGGCATTGTACACGGGATTGTGCATTGTGTACGGCGTGTGCAATGTATCACTGGGTCCTGTGTACCCAGCTTTAGAATGGAGTAACTCTAGTGTATAGTGACAGCTAGAGGATACTAAGGGAAGGGGTCTTCTCCTCTCCACCGGCCGGACCGCCTCTCCTTAGTTATGGCCCGTGACCAGCAACGGCATAGTGTAATGAGTCAGGGTGACCCTTTATTAGTACTGCGCTCTGATAATGCCACCAGCTGTGGGCCCTTTCATTGCTACGGGCCCTGGTGCAATGCACCGGCTACACCACCGGTAAGTCCAACCCTGCATGGAGGCGACTGAGAGCTTCATAGCTCTCTGATGTATGGATAATACAATGTCCTATATATCCCTGTCTTTCTGTTATCCCCACACCCTGAGAGACATACATAATTATTCTGGTGTAATACTAATGTCATTGGGTAGCACAGACGGTGTAATGGTTAGCGTTACTGCCTCACAGCACTGAGGTTGTGGTTTCAATTCCCACCACATCCCTAGCTGTGTGGAGTTTGTATATTCTCCCTGTGCTTGCGTGGGTTTCCTCCGGGTGCTCCAGTTTCCTCCCACACTCCAAAAATATACTAGTAGGTTAATTGGCCTCCCACAAAATTAACCCTAGTGTGTATGTGTGTGAGCATGTGGTAGGGAATATAGGGCCTGATTCAGACCCACTCGAGAGCGGCTGTCCGCTCGCAAGTGGGTCGATGTTCTGGACTGAGCATGCGCACGACGGAGGGAGCTCCGTCGTGCGCATGCGCCAGACGCGACGAGCGAAGGAAAGTCCTTCGCTCGTTGTGTCTGATCAAAGGGGGCGTGCTGTCGATGTTGATTGACAGCACGCCCCCTTTGGTAGGCGTGCCGGGGGCGTGCCTCCCTGACGGGGGCGTTCCCACGGGAACGCCTCCCGTCAGAAGCCGGCCCACTGACTCACTAGTGATGTCAGTGGGAGTGATTTTGGCTCTGATAGAGCCAAAATCACTCCGGAGCTTGCGGTTGAAAACCTCAACCGCAGGCTCCGGCTCGCAGTTTCGATGGTCGCGATGGTCAAGACCATCGCGGCCATCAAACTGCACGCTCGTATAGCCTGTGGGTGGTCACCCACAGCTATACGAGCGTCC
This sequence comes from Taudactylus pleione, assembly GCA_031769625.1. Taxonomy (NCBI): domain Eukaryota; kingdom Metazoa; phylum Chordata; class Amphibia; order Anura; family Myobatrachidae; genus Taudactylus; species Taudactylus pleione. Next base: position 11,395,911 of record JAUIMM010000010.1, read on the forward strand.
AGGAGGACGCTCCATTTTCATGGAGGCCGGCCCTCATTCAGAGCGTGCGCTCTGCTCAGAGCGTACGGCTCTGAATGAGGGCCATAGATTGTAAGCTCCACTGGGGCAGGGACTGATGTGAATGGCCAGATATTCTCTGTAAAGCGCTTCGGAATATGTGTGCGCTATATAAATAACTGGTAATAATAATAATAATAATTTTACTCATTAATAACAAATGTATTTCTGTTTATTTTTAAAGGTATATTTCAGCGCATTAAAAAGTACACGAAGACCTTGTGGCTCCTGGTAATTTAATTGTTCTATGTATTGTCCTGGTAGAAAAGCCTCAATTAATGGTCTTAATGGCATAAATGACTGTATTTCTCTGTTATAGTTAGTGAGGGGATGCAGTTCATAGACCGGCGGACTAAATGCCGCTGGTCTATATCCCGACAGGGGAAACCTGACGGGGGACTTCAGATAGTTGTCAAAATATTGACGTCTATCTTAATCCTGACGCTGGAACGCTGAAGGATGCCAGCCCGAATGAGGTTAATCCGTGGCGTCCTTAGCAATAGCCGCGGGGAGGGGGAGGGTTAGGTTTAGGGAGTATAGCGGGGCTAGGGTTTGGTTTTGGGGGCAAGATTAGGGTTAGGCACCTCTAGGGGAGAGAGTTTGGTTTAGGCACCCCTGTGGGTAGGTTATGGTGAGGAACCCCCACGGGAGGGTTAGATTTAGGGTGCGGGAAAGGGGGTTAGGTTTAGGCACCCACCAGGGGGACTTGCTGTTAGGTACCCCTAAGGGAGGGTTGGGGTTGGGGGGGTGGGTTAGGGTCCTTACCAGCTGGCATCGAGATCTCCTCCTGTCAGGCTCCTCCTGTCAGGATTTGAGCCGGTGGCTAAACATAGTTAGTGATTTTGCCAGCATACAGTATAGTTAGTGAGAGTGCCGGAACGCAGTATGGGTAATGAGATTGTGGATACACAGTATAGTTAGTGAGAGTGCTGGCATGCTATATAGTTAGTGAGAGTGCTGGCACACTGTATAGTCAGTGAGATTGCCTGTATAGTTAGTGAGCTTGTCAGCACGTTGTATGGTTAGTGAGAGTGCTGGCACACAGTATGAGTAATGAGTTAGTAAGAGTGTCGGCATACAGTATAGTTAGTGAGAGTCGGCATGCTGTATGGTTAGTGAGAGTGCCAGAACCATACTTGCCGACTTTCTGGCTGCTCCTTCCGGGAGGGAGCAGCCAGATCGCCAGGACATGGGGCGTGGCAGGGATATGGGTGAGTGGCCGGGTGGGTGACAGGCATTCGTGGGCATGGCAATGGCGGGGCATTTTGGCCCCGCCCCTGCTACACAATGCCAATAATACAGGCATTGTGGAGCAGGGGGCAGAGCCAAGATGACGCAATTCAGTATGAATCGCGCCACCACCACCCTCCACTGTGGGGGTTTAACTATTAATCGTGTGGGGGGGTCAGGGGTATTGGCGGCTGCCGGGGGTCCGGGAGCTGCACCCGAGTTTTGGGAGGCTCCTGGCCAAATCGGGAGGGTAGGCAAGCCTGACCAGAACGCAGTATGAGTAATGAGATTGCCGATACACAGTATAGTTAGTGAGATTGCTGGCACACTGTATAGTCAGGGAAATTGCTGGCACATGATAGTGAAGAAGGAAAAGGGATACATACGCAGTTGAATTCCCCTTGTGAATCCTCCTCACTCTTTGGCTAAATGTAGTTTCCTGCTTATTCCTTCTCCTCTGCCAGGCATACAACCCGGACATCTCCTGTGTGTTCTGGCAGATTTATCAACCAGACCGGCGAGGTACCATCATGTGCGCTCTCCATCTGCTCCACATCATCCTCACCCACCTGTTTTTCTAGGTGCAGGTGGAGACCATTGCTTATGACATCAGGTCTGTATAACATACTATATGAACATATCACTATTAATGCCATGTGTGTTATACTTGATAATGGGAAGTGTACATGTATTGTGTGATATCAATTTTAAGTTTTATGTTAAATAAGTATTTTTTCAAACACATTTTATTGTATTCTGGGCCTGATTCAGAGTTGTGTGATAATGTCATTGCTGCTGCGTTTCCGTACGCAACTGTTGGTTGAAAATATGCAAATATCGCAGACGCCCATTAATGTATTGAGACGCTCCCCCTACGGCTTTGCAAATCCAAGCATCCACGTACAAAGAAGCAGATCCTTTGAATATCGGTCTTCTGAGTCACCCTCTGGTCGCGTAGAATGGGCGTGCTCACTAAGACGCCAGAGACTTTTTTCTTCCATACGGGATTGCAGACACAGGAAGCGATACACCCACAAAACAGTCACGACACACCTGCATTTTTTGCCGACACTCCCCGTTACCCATACTTGCCTACTCTCCCAGGACTGCCGGGAGCCTCCCAAAAATCGGGTGCAGCTCCTGGCACCCTGCAAGAGTAGGCAACCCCCCAGAATGGTGGCTGCTGACCGCGATAGTGGGTGGTACGGTGATGATTCGCGCTCAATCACGTCATCGTAGCCCCGCTCCCCCCATTTTATAATGCTGGTATTAATAGCATTATAAAGTGGGGGGCGGGGTCGCGATAACGCAATCGCATAAGCACGCCCCCCTGTTCTGCCTACTGAAACCGCCCCCACCCTCCCTGCTGCACCGAAATGTCGGTAACTATGCCGTTACCTCCACTAACCAACCAATCAGCTCCTAACTGTCACTTTACAGGCTGTGATTGAAAAATTACAATTAGCAGCTGATTGCTTGGTACATTTTCTCTCTCTGTGGCTTAGTACATCTACCCCTTATTGCTTTAGATTCATCTACTGACATACAGTACAATAGTGTTATTGGAGAAATAGCAGCGTCGTATTAGAAGTGGAGTGTGAAAAATTATTTTACTACAAGACATAACTTTTTTCGTGGACTTTGTGGACATCCTTTAGGTGTAGCGCTAATTGCTGCTATTTTTATTGTCTATGTGTTACCTCATTGTGGTAGGTGCGCATTCACAGTTTGGGGAAAATGGGCACTAGTCCTAGCACTTTATTGGGACTAATATGCTGCGCCAACCTTGCCCCACATGCAAATAATCATGTATTATATTTCACAGAACATGCTGTGGAGTTGGGGGCCACCGCTGAGGGACCGCAGCATCGTGTGAGACGTGGTAGCTGGAATCCTGCAGAACACAAGAGACTCCCGATCAGGGCCGGCAACAGACCTTGGGGCAGAATGAAAGCTCTGCCCCCCCTTATGCAGAGATAAAAACAAATCTGCGGGGTGTAATGAGGAAAAGAGGCAGAGACAAGCACTTACATGCTAGACTGGGTTTTCTGTAGCCGGTCCTACTCCCGAGTGCGGACGCACTACGGGTCAGCCCTTAGCATTGGGGGCAGAATCAGGAGTGCAGGACAACAACATCAAGATACCGCTCACCAAGAGGGGAACGCACAGCAAGACACAAACGGAGGGCACGGGATGCCACCCCTCCAGAGCAGACTACCCCGGGAGAACTTGCACAACTTGTGGACTCACACTATCCCCTGCACTTCCAAGAATGGGATACCATCATTCCCCCGAACATTATAATAAGGTGCATTACAGTGATCAGTGACTGTTGCTGGCACAGTAACATGCAGCATAGTCCACAATTGGACATTAAGTATGATAGTACTGTGCCTTCCGAATAAAACCTAACATACTTTCACCATCTATCGCTATATGCATCATTTATTTGGTCACTCACATTGCTTATAGTTATTACCCTATAAATACTGCATTGTGTTATCCACTTTATGTTTTACAACTTTTATGGTATATTCTACTCACAGGTATATTAAGAGAGGATGGGCCGTCTGGGCCCCCTCCTCTCTCCCTGGTGGCCGGCGGTACATTGAGCACCGCAGTAGACTCTGGGCACTAGTCTGCACATGTACAGATCACCGGGGAAATGGACAAGGACGGTGCAGCATAGGGAGCCGCAGCAGCCACTTTCCAGGTGATTTGTGCTGTGCTGTGCTGCTACCGCGAATGCCCTGCACACCCTGCATCCATTATACAGGGTGCCCCTAAAGTCTGGACACATAGGAAATCTCATTAGTTATATTTTTTTTAACAACACACATTAAATATGGCTTTGTTGAAAAAAGAAAGAATTGAAGTGGTTCTTCTCAGTGGACGTGAAGGATGGTCATATCGAAAGATAGCAGATGAATTTAATGCACATCATTTCATTTTTGGAAAATATGCTCTTTTGTCTATGTGTCCAGGCTTTAGGACACCCTGTAGATACGCCCCTGATTCTACTTACTGTGTCATCTATATACTGACATTAAGACATTCAATAAGTGTTAAGATTGCATATCTCCTTAACAGTAATCAATAGCATAGACCCATCCCCCCTTTTATTCACTGGTGCAATTTGTAGAGATGTTACCCTACAGGGTCTAGCAGCTGCTTATATACAGCCCCCTTGAAGATAGTGCAGCACTAGTCACAACATATATTATAATATCTTTTGAGGAGGAGGATTTCCCAGCTCCATCTCCTGTGAAGGAGGAGGATCCATGTTTTGCTGGTGGAAGAGGTCCCAACTATACAACAATTTCCTTTGCACATGCGTGACGGCAGGTCAACTTCTGAGATGGGGTGGGTCCTGAGGGAGGAGTCTCCATTGGCATCATGATCCGGCACACTGTGTGTAAGAGCTGGAGCTGGGAGTGGTGCAGGGCTGCTGAGCCTATGTCAGCTATAGAGCGACAAGTCCTTGTCTCACACATACAGCATGCCAGGATACTGATGGTCCACCTTACTCTATAGCTGTCATGACAGGCTCAGCTGTCAGTCAGCATCCCTGCACTGCCCCCAGCTCTGACCCTTACACACAATGCAGCACTGTCAAGGGTGGGAACCATCGGGCCCATGGCTATCATCAATGGCGGGAAACCATCTGGTTGCCATCAATGGTAAAACTATTTGACATCGACTGGCGGCCATTGATGATTTCTAAAAATGATGGTCGATGGCCATCCCTAGGAGGTCCCAGCTATACAGTATCTTTGGGGGAGGAAGATTTCCCAGCTCCATCTCCTGTGGAGGAGGAGGATCCATGTCTGGCTGGAGGAGGAGGCCCCAGTCCTGACTTTGGACCAGGAGGAAATAGAGGAGGAACTCCACACAGTTGTTCCCATTGAGGAGGAGGAGGACCCTCATCAAAGCAAACATTCTACATTTCATTTGAATCCACTCCACATGCAGCCTCTTGCATGTGGGCTTTCTCTGCTAGTCCTCTGTACACAGTATTAGAGATGTGTGGGCTTGGTTTTCTGAAAACCGAGCCCACCCGAACTTACTCGATCTGAGTGAATCCGCCTTGCTCAGATTCCAAATCGAGGCAAAACATAATTCTCATGGTCTTGGATTCTATATAAGTCCCTCCCGCTGTGATTCTAGCACCATTTCACACTGACTCCAGCTTAGGCTAACGTGTCCAGTGGTTCCAGTGGCTGCTGCTGTGCTATGTCCACTCCAGTCCCTGTGTCCAGAGGCTGCTGCTGTGTACATCCACACCTTGTGTCCAGTGCTGCTGTGCTATTTCTACTCCAGTCCCCTTAGTGTTAAACACTGTTTACATTGGCTGAGCTAGATTTACAGTACAGGCAGATAGCAAATCATTGTTTATTATTTTTATAGAGCAGGAATAATAGCATTATTTATTACTAGTCTAACTGTCACACAGTGGTGCCGCACTGTGATTCCGCAGTTCATACCCCAGGGCAATATAAGCAGTATGACTCTGCAGTTCATACCCCAGGGCAATATAAGCAGTATGACTCCGCAGTTCATACCCCACTGCGATATAAGCAGTATGACTCCGCAGTTCATACCCCACTGCGATATAAGCAGTATGACTCCGCAGTTCATACCCCACTGCGCTATAAGCAGTATGACTCTGCAGTTCATACCCCACTGCGATATAAGCAGTATGACTCCGCAGTTCATACCCCACTGCGCTATAAGCAGTATGACTCTGCAGTTCATACCCCACTGCGATATAAGCAGTATGACTCCGCAGTTCATATCCCAGGGCAATATAAGCAATCATTTGCGGAAAAAGTTAAAAAATGTAATGCGCTGTCCCCCAGTCCGTTTTTGTTCATGTACAAAGCACTGTGACTGCACGCAGTGTCAGCTGAGCTGTGAATTTAAAAAAGTGGAAAAAATTTATTTCTTCTATTGTTGTTTGTACTACGTCTGTGCACTGTCTCCCAATGCGTTTTGTTCACGTATTCACGTACATATAAGCGATGTGTTCTAAAAAAATCAGGCCGTGGTACTGATGTGTTTAAGATCACTAATGGTCAGTAGGTCATGGGCCACTGCCTTAATATCTGCACAGTGTGTTGCAGTTGGTGGCCAGTTATTTTTTGATAGTCATTTATCAAAAAATAGTTGTGTGTATTGTGCCTCATACTGAAACTCTCTTGGTGCTCATAATTGTACTATAGGGGTGTGTTACCCAATTAGGGGGGGGGGTTGGATGGCCAGCAGGTCAGTCTCCTCTTTTTAGTATACGATGGGCTGATTTGGAGTTAGCTGCTCTGCAGTGCAATTATTAAGATTCTTGGCTTCTCTTTATACCCTTGTGAGGGATCTTTGGCTACTGACAATGTAATTGTTTATGGCCTTAAATAAAATTTTCTTAATCAAATCAATTACTTAAATCAATCAATCAATCAATCAATCAATCAATCAATTATTTAATTAATGCACCACTTTCATCCATTTTGGGTGCTTGTTTTTTAATATAATTTTCCACTTCTCTGCTTTTTTTTTTCATAGCAGTATATAAATTAATGATTAATCAATTATTTAATCATACTTACAGACTTTTTGTAATCTGCTCCCCGGGAGATGCCTGGAGAGCAGACACAGGGCCTAATTCAGACCCGCTTGCGAGCGCTGAGTGCTCGCAAGCGATGTTAGCCCAGTGCGCATGCGCACGACGGAGGCGGCTCCGTCGTGCGCAAGCACGAGACCCGGATAGCGACAGGCAAGCCGTCGCTATGGGTCTCGCTACAAAGGGGGCGTGCTGTCGTTGGTGAGTGAAAGCACGCCCCCTTTGGTGGGCATGGCTGCCCAGACAGAGGCGTTCCCATGGGAACGCCTACCGTCTGGGGCTGGCCCCACTGACATCACAAGTGATGTCAGTGGGAGTGCTCTCGGCTTTTTGGCCGCTCGCTATAGCTGTGGGTGGTCACCCACAGCTATGCGAGCGGCCAGTAGGCCGCTCTAAAATTAGGAAGGATGGCCCTGATTCAGAGCGAGCGCTCTGTCAGAGCGTCCGGCTCTGAATCAGGGCCACAGTTGGCTACTTTGGGGGGCAGGGCCAGGTTCTTGTCATTAGGTACTTCTGCATCATTTAGCCCCGCTCTCACAATATGGAGCCGCGATTCACTGCATTTATGCCACGATTCCCAGCAATTATCTCCCCATCCTGTCCACTTCCCTAGGAAGTGGGCGGGATGCCGGAGATACGGATACTCTTCCAGGGGTTTGGGGGTCTCCCTGAAAATTTGGGAGCCTCCTGCAAATTTCAAGAGAGTATGTAAGTATGTAATCAATCTCTCTTCCACTATATTCTCCACCTCCATTTCAGGCCTCTGATCTAGTTCTTGATTAATGAAAACATTCTAAAGCATCATATAGTTTATATTAAACTGTCATCCTGTCTGCAATGCAGTGCCACTCTGTTTCCTAGATGTGCTATGTTGGAAGTTGAACTGCCATGTGTTTGTGCAACCTTTTGGCCTAAACTGGATGAAAATTGTGAGCTGTGAGGTGGTCAAAATTGACTGGAAATGAATGTTATTGAGGTTATCATTTGCTGAAAAAAATACAGATTCAAAACCTGTGAGGGTGACTTTGCCAAAACACGAAGTTAATACAGATCCAAAACCAAAACAAGGGGTGGGGGGGTCGGTGCACACACTATGCTGCAGCTATCTGATCAGGCTGTCGTTCAAGATCTGCACTGAATTCGTAGCATCGAATCCCTCCTGCTTCAGCGGTCTGGCCTTTACTATCAGCACAGGCCACTTCTGCTGTAAATTCTATAATGGTGGACCAGCACCTATTGCCTCTATATCGGATCTCCACCTGGATACTGTGCACGCAGCTGCACTATGAAGGTACTGGAACATGTAATAATTGCGCTCGTCATTCCTAAAGAACTGAGGACCTCATTCAAAGTCGGTGGTTGCGGCCGCTTGGTCATACGCAGCCGATGTTCGCTAAACTGCGCATGCGTAAAATTCGCAATGCGCGTGCGCAAACTAGCTGTTATGATCGGAAATATCTCTCTCCTTGAACTTGGCCAGGTCGTTAGTTTGAGTGACAGGATGAGGCGTTTGTGGGTGGTAACAGGGGAAGGTGATTGTGAACGGGGGAGTGGAGATCTGAACGCAGCCGTGCCTGACTATGCAAACGGCGTTTTATGGGAGTGCATAATTAACTAAGTAGTGTCATAGCACACGTGACATGGGAGGTTTTTACACTGACTTCATCGTAGTGCTTAAGAGAGGGTATGGTCAACCTTAAGCTCTACGACCAGCTCCAATGGTTCCCGATGGTTTCGATTAATCCTTATATGCCCAGAGATGACGTGTAATGCGAACGAGAAGGGGGCGTATTTTTAGTCTTACGGCCGCATCCTCCCCTTTGTCGTCCAGCTAACGACGCAACTTGCGAGTGCATCATTTGCATATCTGGCCCCTTTTCCCTTACCACCGTGCGGCCGCAACGACCGACTCTGAATGAGGTCCTGAGTTACTTATTTGGTCCATTTTATTTCAGCCAGATGCAGAGAACTCTTGGACTATAATGGCAAAAAGCTAATTCTTATCAATCATAATTATTATTATTTTTACCTATCTTATATAATCCATAGGTGATTCATCCATTATATACGTGCTGCTATTTATGCTACATATGTATTTTATTAAACCGTTTTTATTAACATTTGATACTTGTATTATTAATCTATATATAATTGTTACACTGTAAGGTATATTAATATTCCATATTTACATTTAACAGACCATGATAAGTACTGTCCCACCCATATTTTTATATAGTTCTAGATTTTATGTCATAAACAAAACACATGGCAGCTGTCATTCCCAGGATGATACAGTATAATCACTTCATGGTAAAATGATGACCAGTTTTATCTGAATGTCTAGAGAGATGGATCAAACCTTGTAAAGAGTGGAGAAACAGAACAGTGGGGAAGTTACCCATAGCCATGGGCATAACTACCATAGGTGTAAGGGGTACAGCTGCTATGGGGTCCAGAGCTGAGGGGGACCCATCTTCTTGTTAAACTTACATGTGTTATATACTGTTTTGACCATTGGGTGGTACAGTGGGGCCCTAGTGATGATGCGCTATGTGTCACCTACCGTCAGACTCCACTGGGCATGTGTCAGTTCTCGCAAGCATCATGAGATCTCCCGTGCAGCCCAGCAGTCACCGTTGTCAGTAACAGTGATGTCACTGCTGTCGGGGGGTGACAAGAACTGCCACAGCTGGCAAAATCGATAGCTGCAGCTGTCAGAACGGTCAGTGCCATTGTGTTGTACATCAGCGTGCTATCTTGTAGAGAGCAGCACCGATAATGACAGGGGTACATAGCACCCCTATCGTTTACCACCCAACCACACATTAATACATGGGGGAGAAGCGGTATCAGTGCACATAATGTGCTCTTATACCACTAAACCCCCATATCACCATACATCTCCGCCACTCTTACTTACATATATATTATATTACCAGTTATTTATATAGCGCACACATATTCCGCAGCGCTTTACAGAGAATATTTGGCCATTCACATCAGTCCCTGCCCCAGTGGAGCTTACAATCTATGTTCCCTATCACATGCGCACACACATACACACTAGGGTTAATTTGTGTTGGGAGCCAATTAACCTACCAGTATATTTTTGGAGTGTGGGAGGAAACCCACGCAAGCACAGGGAGAATATACAACTCTGCACAGGTAGGGCCGTGGTGGGAATCGAACCCACAACTTCAGTGCTGTGAGGCAGTAATGCTAACCATTACACTTATTTAGTAACAGTTATCTATACAGCGCACACTTATTCCGCAGTACTTTACAGAGAATAATTAGTCAGTCACATCAGGACAGAGTTTGGGAACCTCTGCACTAGGGTTCATTTTTTGTCACAAGCCAGTTATCCTACCAGTATGTTTTTACATTGTGGGAAGGAACCAGAGTACCGGTTTGGGGGATAATTAACATTATATTTAAACACGCTAATTTGTTAATTTTAGAAACGTTGACCTGATATAAATATACTCTTGCTCTTTGTATTGTTGAATGCATGCTCATATGTCTTTTTATATTCACATGAGATCTCTGCAGCGGTCCCCATCTGTACACCCTCATAACTGTCTAAGGAGACTGCATTAAAGCCCTATTTACCAAGCTCTATCTTAGGTTAGCTTAGGGCATTTGCCATTGTAGCCTATGGGGTACATATTCACAATGTGCATGGTAGCCTGCACTGGGACTTGCTCCGTTCAGACCCTGTGTACCAGTGTGCTCACAATGTTATATAGCCCTGAAAGTAAATTCCAAATCACTGTAATATGTGGTGATGAGGAATGTTTCTCATCCACACTCATTACCTGCTCCCAGTCACTGTCACATTGAAGCGGCCCCTGAAAACTTATGTCTTCAGACAAACATATCAAATTCCAAGACCACCTTCATAATCCATTCTACCCAATTACCCCCCTACTGGATAGTCCACCAGGGCCGGATTAAGGTCTGTGGTGATCCCTGGGCCTCTATGAAACCGCTATATATATATATATATATATATATATATATATATATATTAGGGATGAGTGGGTTTGGATCTCAGAGTTCCAAACCCGTCCGAACTACGGGGATCCGAGGCAGATCAGGTTTTCCCACCTGACTCGGATCTGAAAGCGAGGCAAAACGTCATCATCCCGCTGTCGGATTCTTGCGGGTTTTGGATTCTATAAAGGTCCCGTGATCGCCGCCATTTTTTCTTTCCGGCTGTGGAGAGTGAAGAGGGAGGAGGGAGGGAGCTGGGATTTGTGATCTGTGCTGTTGTTGCATGCTGACGCTGTGCATAGGGGCTGGCTGCTATTGTCCATAAAGGGGCTGGCTGTTGTCCTGTCCATAAGGGTTGGCTGTTGTCTACAGAGGGGCTGGCTGGCTGTTGTCCTGTCCATAGGGGCTGGCTGTTGTCCTGTCCATAGGGGCTGGCTGTTGTCCTGTCCATAGGGGCTGGCTGTCTGTAGTGCTGTGTTGTTCAGGGGTGCTCTGTCCTTCAGGGGTGCTCTTCACCCTCCCCCAGTGTGTCTTCGGCATAGGTGCACAGGGGTGCTCTGCTGCTGTCTGTCAAGGGGCTGCTGTCTCTTTCAGGGGTTCACCCCCAGTGTTCAAATTAAAAAAATAAACAATTTTTGTGTGTGCGTGTTAGCCACACCTGTCATCGGTGTAGGTGTGCAGGGGTGCTGTGCTGCTGTCTGTCAAGGGGCTGCTGCCTCTTTCAGGGGTTCACCTCCAGTGTTCAAATAAAAAAAATAAAAAACAATTTTTGTGTGTGTGTGTTAACCACACCTGTCATCGGTGTAGGTGTGCAGGGGTGCTGTGCTGCTGTCTGTCAAGGGGCTGCTGTCTCTTTCATGGGTTCACCCACAGTGTTCAAATAAAAAAATAAATAAAAATGTTTGTGTGTGGTTGTGTGCGTAGTGAGTATGGAGGACAGTCACATGACCGGAGAACAGGATCCACATACCAGTCTTGTAGCTGCCGGCAGCAGTCATGATGACGATGCAAGGCTGTCAACATCATCTATGAAGGCCAATGTACCAGGGCTTAAGTCAGGCCAAAAAGTCAGGCTAAAACAATCAACTTTTACCCTGTTAAAGCAAAAAAAAATAAAGCTAAGTCAGCTTTAGAGAAACAAAAAATTGGCAATATGCCATTCACTACACAAAGTGGCAAGGAAAGGATAAGGCATTGGCCTGTATTTATGATGGCTGATGGTTCTAATGATAATTTAAGCTCCTCTGCTTTTAGGAGAGGTGCAAACATAATAAAAATTGTTAAGACAAGTAAGACACCGAAACCAACTGTGTGTTCTGAAAAATCACAAATCCCTGAGGAGAGTCCAAGTGTGTACGCTGTTGCCATGTGTGAGCCTGACCTTTCTAGTAATACTGTACTTGAAGAGGATCCTCCTTCCTCCATTTGTGTGCCTTCTGATTTAGAAATCGAGGATGCTTCTGTGGAAATGCACGAGGAGGATGAGGAGGATATTTATCTAGTTGGCAATAACAACAAGGATCATGAGGATGTTGATGATGATGAGGATGTTGATGGCAAGGATGTTTGTGTAAAAACTGTAAATCAGGCAACAGTTGTTGCCCATGGTGGGAAAAATACCATTGTTGGCATGCCTGGGCAAAGGACCAAAAATATTGCCAAGTAACAGTGAGTAGAGGTAAGGACCTTAACCATCTTGGAACCACCTCCCTATTATGTCACTTGCAGCTCATTCATCACATTGGAAAGGGTATTTAAAATTCTAAAACTTTGGGGACAGAAAAAGAACAACAATCAGTCCATTGTCACCTAGCTGCTCCCTTCTATCTGGATCCAAGCGCCTGCAATCTCCACCACCAACACCTGCATCATCATCAACATCCTCATTCATGATCAGAAGTAATTTAAAAAAACAATTGACTATTAAACAGTCCTTTGATAGAGGAAGTAAGTATAACAGCTGTCACCCAGTTTCACAGCGGATCACTGACGCCATGATGGCTGTGCTAGTATTAGATGGTGAAATAATAAAAAATGAGGATGATAGTTTGGAGGAAGTGCAAAAGGAGGGCGAGGGGGGAATTTGTGTCCTATCTGACGCTAATGTGGATGTTGATGATGAGGATGTGGTTTGCGTAAATCAGCCACCAGTGGCAGCAGTTCTTGCTCGTGATAAAAAGAAAGCCAGAAAAGCCACGTTTTGGGTGTGGAATTATTTTAATCTTAATTCTGACAACAGTTGTTCAGGCATCTGTTCCATTTGTAGAGCCACAGTTAGCAGGGGAAGGGACGTTAACCATCTAGGTACCTCCTCCCTGTTACGTCATTTGCAGCGAGTTCATGCAATTTGTTTAACAAAATTATAAGAATTTGTACATTAATAACAAGCAGTCCAGTATCAGCTACCCACAGATTGGACCAGCACATGCAATCTCCACCACTAATTGAAGGTAGTCCTTCCAAAAAATGTTTTGTGGGAGCCCAAACAAACCAAGGAGTGTTCAGCCACGAAAGTGTCAGTCCTAGTCACTAAAGTGCTTGGTTTGTTAAAATGTGCATATCCTTTTAAATATCCCACATAAGAGTGGGTGGGAGTGACAATTCCATCTTGCACCTCTTTTCTTTACATTTGGCACAATTTGGGGCATTGCCGACTGACATTATTATAGTTTATTAAACTGCCATCCTGTCTGCCACTGCTGTGTGGCAATGTTTCATAGATGTCCTATATTTTTTTAAACTGCCGTGCGTTTGTGCTGCTGCTCTGTTGCTTACTTTATCCAGCCAGCTCGCTGCAGCCTTTGGCCTCTATTGGTGAAAAATAGTGAAATCAATATTGTGAGATGTGAGGTGGTTAAAAATGCCTAGAAATGCCTGAAAATTATTGTTATTAAGGTTAATAATACTGTAGGAACAAAAACAGGCCCAAATTATGTGGTTTTAGCTGTTTATATAATTTTTTAGGAAAAATACAGATCCAAAACCAAAACCGAAAACAAAACACCAAGGAAAAAGATCCAAAACCAGAACCAAAACCAGGGGAGATCGCGATCCAAAACCAAAACCAAAATACGGGGGTCGGCGCACATCTCTAGTTTCAACCCAGGGTGAAATTGAGTTTCAATGTTAATTAAGGAAATTGTGAGTCTGGTTTTGAGGGCTCAGGTTTTCCATCAGAACAGAGTCATCCTGCTCTTTTATATGTGGTTAGGTCTATCAGAATGTAGTCTATGTGAGACAGAATGTTAGTTCATCCTGTATGATGCTCAGAAGAAAGGTTGGCTAGCTCCTAAGCAAAAGATAGCCAAATAGATTAGATTCACAAATCAGCAGATGGACTCTGGGGCTGGGCAGCCCATTATGTTTCACATTTCGACTCACTCCACCATATCAGTTGGCACTACTTAGACAGCTACGCACTGAGCTTTCACTAGGCAGTTGTTCTTTCAGTGTTAGGTCTATGTGTCAAAGGATTCTAGCTTTAGACACACAGGTTTGTGTTCAGCTAAGTCTGAATGTACCCTTGCCTGGGGATGTCTTTGGAATGTCTCCATGGTGCCAGTGTCCCCCCCAGAATGAAATAAGGAGAAATCAGGATTTTTTTGTACTTACTGTTAAATCCATAGTTCATCTGGGGGACACTGCGTTCACTGCCATTAATTCTTATTAAATTCTCTATTCTCTTTCTTTCCCCCTACCTCCAATGTTTCTCCTTCTCTTACTCCAATCTCTCTCCCCCTTACTCCAGACTGTCTCTCCCCCCGCTTACTCCAGACTCTTTCCCCCTCCCCTTACTCCATTCTTTATCCCCCTTACTCAAATCTCCCTCTGCCTCTTACTCCAATCTCTCTGACCCTCTTACTTTTTTCTCTCTCCGCTTCAGTACATCAGTTCTTTAGGAGTCTGAATGAACAATACCAATATATGTATGTATGTATATATATATATATATATATATATATATATATTGTAGAGAATGTATAGAAAGGCGCACTGGTTAAAGTCTTAAAAAAGGGTTGCACTATTGTGCGATTAATGTTTTTTAATATAAAGTAAAGTCCATGTTGTGCTAACAGGTGTAACACTCTAATCCCTCTGGTGGAGGTGGCAGCAGTCTTCCCGGGTTCCTGAACGGCAATCAGGACAGATAGGATCTAGAAGTGGAATTGGGAAAAGACATGCGCCTAATAGTGTAGTATTGCAAGTGAAAATGCCCGTGCTCAAAACAAAATGTGCGTACCAAATAATAAATCTTTAAAGCTTATCTGTGGTTCTTTTGCTGGGATTTCATATGGTGGGATGAATACGGCACTCCAAACGTATCAGGAAAACCTTAATAGGAGGGGCTCGAACAGAGCCAGATAGAGCACAAATATAGTGTAGTATTTATGTTTAGAAGCAGAACATGTAATTTATTATATAATGCGTACCAGAAAGATACTTGAAAGGCTGCATATACTGCTGTATATCCTGGTGTCTCTTTTAGAAGTTGATAGTTCTCCAGATCACAGTCCTCAACTCAATGTGATTATATTAGGTATCATACCTAATATAATCACATTGAGTTGAGGACTGTGATCTGGAGAACTATCAACTGTATCAAGAACCCAACCTTATCCACCTGTATGCGGACTATGGGGGCTATTATGGGATTCTAGAAAAGTAATGGGACTGATAATTTTATTAACTCCACAGGATATGAACATTTTTCTTTTTCAAAGTAGCTTCACATTCAAATACATTTTCAACTACGATTCAATGACGTGCAGTAGACTGTTTTGTGACATCACTTTTAGGGGTCAATCCTATTAGGTGCAAATTGCGAGATGCGAGGTGCAAGTTGCGATTTTCACTTCGAACTCACATAGCGAATTCATTTTGCAATACAATTAGCAACTCGCACAGATCAGTCAGACTGAATTCACAAGTTCCACTGGCACTTCCCTGAGGGTGAGAGATGGAAAGGAAAATCTTTATTTTAAGGTTAAAATGTGGGGACACTGTGCTGAAACCCTTGGACACCCCCCGTAATGACCAATTAGGCAATTGGAAGTTTCTAATTAGCTTATTTAGCCCAATAATTATATGTAATTTTTTTTAGGTAAAAAAAAAATGTCCATCAAATTTTCGTTAGTTTAGGCACGCCAAATTTAATTTCAATAATTTTTTAGTTGAAAAAAAATTGTTTTTATCATTTTTTTTCCATTTTTCAAGGTGCCCTCAAAGTACCCCAAAATCCCCCTTTTTCCTAGTTTTTTTTTGCATTTTTCGTTTAATTCGTTTGAGATTAAACGAAAAAAGTTTATTTTTCAACATTTTCTTGCATTAAAAAAACAAAACACAAATCAGCCATTTGACACCATTTCAAAACCTACAGTACCTTCTTAATGCCCACAAAAAGCCATCTATACAGTCCTGCTAACAAAATTATCTATTTTGGGAGTTCCAGGATGTTCTCCCCACATTTTCATGCATTTCTCACAAATCTCATTTGGCAGTCAATTCGCACCTCTCCGCTGCAAATAGTGCAAATAGGCATTTTTAATTGGATTGGAGAATTGTCGGGAGCGCGCTTCGCGGTGAAGAATGCGAGTTTAAAGAAACTCATACCGTGTACATCAAAGAACAGCAGAAGCATGACTTTACACGCTGAAGGAATCACACAGAATTTTTTGAGCGGAGACGAATTTGCGTGTTTCCATACACTGGACTATTGTATGGATTCCAGATCATAATGACGAATCCACGATTTGTGACACATCACAATCGATGTCAGGAAATCTGGTATCCTATCCGACATTCGAACTGTGTTTTTGCACGATTCAATTCGTCGTCGCATCTGCTCTTCTGTGAAATTTCTGGGTACCCACCTGGCACACACGTGATGCATTTACAGATCCTTTGTCACAATATGCTGAGCCCGTTCGAATGGGATGCCAAGTGAAGCCGAAAGTTAACCCTCTGTCATTTCGCAACATCTCCGCAGCTTTGGCAATGCTGACATCTGTAACTGTGGTGGATGGTCTCCCAGACCGCACTTCATCAGTCACTTGCATATTACCCTCTTTGAAGTGCTTCCTCCACCGAAATACTGCAGTATGGCTAATTGTATCTCCGCCGTATGCTTGCCGTAACATTTCATGAGTTTCCTTTCCGCTTTTTCCAAGTTTAGCACAAATTTCAATCACACATCTCTGGCATAATCTCACAGACACGTCTTCCTCATCCGCCATGGCGAAACGTACAAAGATCTTCTACTCTCTGTGACCAAACAAAGAAGACTATAGCAGTCCAACCGCAGGTTCAGACACATTGATGTATGAGCTTCACAATAACCAGCATAACATTGCCACGTCTACCTATGGGACAGAAAATCAGAGGCAGTCTCATTACTTTTTTTGTCAATATCAATAGCCTACTTTGAAGAATAGTGACATTTTAATGTATTCCTGGGAATTCTTTGTGCTTGTTCAGGTTGTCTTGCGGCCTGATTCAGTATGGTTCACAACTGCGATCGCGGCTGCGATTACGCATGCAGTCTCACTGCGATGATATGCTAATCCACTGCGATTGCTATGCTGTGGCAGCACAACATACATTACACACATCTGTAATACTTATCAAGACTGCGAAACCATCAGTAACATCGAGTACAATCGCAGCCTCACACACACTTGCACAAGCTCTGACCTTACTCAGGAATTGCTAACCTCATCGCACGCAGTGAGTACACAAGGTGCATATGGCATCGCAAATGCAACGACGTTCAAACGCACTGGCACACTTGCATTTTGCTGACCACTCCCTGTCACCACCCCCAAACAGTACTTTCTGGCAATCAGTCTGTGATGGGTCTGCATAGTAGAGTGTTCGCGCATGTGCAGAATGGAACAATCGGACATTTGCGTGAGTAATTGCAGTTGCGATCCTTGCTGAATCAGGCCCTTGGTCCGCATTTCATCATACCCCATCTGCTATCTTTTACTAACATTTACCCCATTTCCCCTACCACCTTCCAGTCAATATATTTGCTCTCTGCTAGCTTACTATTAATACGTTATGAAAGTCTACTGATTGCACTAGGCTATTATAACCATGTATAAATAATTTACTGACAGCAGTGGAGAAGAATCTTTCTAAATACCACTAGATTGTACACCAACTCCTCTTCCAAATAATGAATCCTCTCTTCTGTACCCCCCACCCACTTTGTACCTTGTGAAAACTCAATAAGATCTATTAAAATCATAAAGAGTTTATACAAAGTGAAGATGTTTAAGATAAATTTGTGATCATGAGCCTGGGGATTAAGGACCTGATTCAGCTTGGGATGCAGGTCTGCGCTCGCACACACCCGGTCAATGTTTGCGTTCTGCGTATGCACTGCTGTGCGCGCACCATCCACTGCGAATGCAGCAGATACGCAGAGACACAAGGAAATGAGTGATCTGTGCTGAATCAGGATCTAAGTCCAAATACTCTTATATGCATCTCCTCCTTCCTCCTTGACCCTATCACTCTCCTCTGCTCAGGGGCTGGCTGGCAACTTTTAGCCTGGGGGGCAAATGCATGCAGGTGGCCCTGGCAGAGGAGTAGCATGTAGCCAGGGTGCCCGGAACACGTGCGTGCTACATCGCCCCCCCCTCAAGTGTTCCAGGGAGGAGGAGGGTCCACATGGAATTAATGTAAAGTAAAAATAAAGATTAGGGGCAGCCCCCTGTAGTGGTGCCCATATGCAGTGCCCCCTGTGCCCCAGGAGAGAACCCCCTTATGCAGGCCTTCGGTAGTGCCTCCAATAGTGATCACCCTATGCAGTGCCCCTTATACAGTGCCCCCAGTAGTGGTCCCCCCTGTGCAGTGAACCTTGTGCCCCCAGTAGTAAGCCCCCTTATATAGTGCCCCCAGTAGTGGTACCCCCTATGCAGTGCCCCCAGTAGTAGTCCCCCCCTTGTAGTGCCCCCAGTAGTGGTCTCCCCCTTGTAGTGCCCCCAGTAGTGCTTTCCCCCTTGTAGTGCCCCCAGTTGTAGTCCCCCCCTTGTAGTGCCCCCAGTAGTGCTCTCCCCCTTGTAGTGCCTCCAGTAGTAGTCCACCCCCCTTGTAGTGCCCCCAGTAGTGGTCTCACCCTTGTAGTGCCCCCAGTAGTGGTCTCCCCCTTGTAGTTCCCCCAGTAATAGTCCCCCCTTGTAGTGCCCCCAGTAGTAGTCCCCCCCCTTGTAGTGCCCCCAGTAGTGGTCTCCCCCTTGGAGTGCGGTAGACACATAATAAACAAAAAAAAACCACTTACCTGAATCCCCGCTCCCGCCGCCGCCATCCGCTCCTCTGTTCCTCCAGGCCGGGACGCTCTGCATTATGGGAGAGATGTCTTGACGTCTCTCCCATTATCCACTGCAGGAGCCGGAAGATGGAGCGGCTCCTGCAGTGGGCACAGCAGCAGTCAGTGAGAGTCTGACAGACTCTCATTGGCTGCCACTCAAAACAAACACACAGCTGCCGGCGCTGGCGGCTGTGTGTTTGTCAGTCACTGTGTAGTGCTGACCGAACTCCGTCCGGTCAGTGCTACACGCGCGGGGCAGCTGTGTCACAGAGACACAGACTGTCCGCGGCCCGCGGCCCGGGGGGCACACGGCACCCTGCCCCCCGGCCCAGCCCACCACTGCCTCTGCTCCCCCTTTTCCTGCTGATTGATCCCACCTCACTCATCTCTTCAACCTGTTTCTCTATTCTGACTCAGGGCCTGATTCAGCAAGGATCGCAACTGCGATTACGCACACAATTGACCGATTGTTGCGTTCGGCGAATGCGTATGCATCGCAGTGCACATACGCAAACACTCTACTGTGATCGAGACTGCGATCACAGCCACTATGCAGACCCATCACAGAGTGATTGACAGGAAGTACCATTTGGGGATGGCAAAGGGGGGGAGGTTGGCATGCCAGGGCGTTTGAATGCCGTTGCATGGGCATGCATAAATTATCCACTGCGATGCCATATGCAGCTTGTGTACAGATAGCGTGCAATGAGATTAGCAATTCCTGAGTAAGATCAGAGCTTGTGCAAGTGTGCGTGAGGCTGCGATGGTACTCGATGTTACCAATGGTTTTGCGTCCCTCTCCCTCGATTTACCGTCTTCTCTCTCTTTTCCTCTTTACCTACAAGAAATTGTCTACTCCTGCCTTACCACATTTCTGTTTACCCAGATCATTCTTGGCCCTCTTTAACCTGGTTTCCACCCCCTCAACCCCACTGTATTTGCCTTTACCATGGTTACAGATTACTTTCTCACTACCAAATCTTAGGGTCATTATTCTCTCCTTGTTCTCCTTGGTCTGTGTGCCACCTTTGATATAGTTTATCTACCTCTCCTTTATTCGTTCATCCTCTGTGACTCAGTCCTCTCTTATTTCACATTCTATCTTTCGAATAATCCTTCTCTAACTCCACCTGCCCCTTATTTCCTCTACTTGTTGGTGTCTCCCAAGGGTACGCCCTTGGCCATGTTTTCTGTCTACACTTCGTTTTTTGGAAATGTCATCAGTTCCTTTAGCATCCATCTTTATGCTGATGACACTCAAATTTACCTCTCCTCCCTTGTCCTCTCTCATATCTTTAACTTCCTCTCTGCCATTTCATCCTGGATTTCCCAGCGCTTTTGTAAAACTAAACATTGCTAAGAAAGAACTTATTGTTTCCCCCTTCAGGGATCCCTCCACTTCTCTCTCTCAGTTGATATCATCATCCTCTTTTCTGTCCCCCATGTCCACTTGCCTTGGTGACACTCTATTCTTCTCTCACCATATACAGGTAATTTCTCAATCCTTACACCTCCACCTCCATAACATCTCAAGGATTCTACCTTTTCTTACTCCAGATGCTACTAAGACCCTTATCCATGCACTTATCATCTACTACTGTAACCTTCTCCTTTCTGGTCTCCTTCTATATTGTCTCTCCCCACTCCAATATATACTTAACAATTCTGCCCATCTCTTTTTTCTATCTCACTGCTCATAATCTACCTCTGCAAACTCCTCTACTGGCTACCTATCCCCTTACGAAATCCGTTCAAACTCCACCCTTATATAGAACCTTAGAAACATTTTCAATGTTTGATGGCAGATAAGAACCACTTGGCCCATCTAGTCTGTCCTCATCTAGATACATGCCCTTAGTCATTCCTCATTCATCTACACCCTAATCTCTGTCCTCACTCCTTCCGACTCTCTCTGACTGCCGCCTTACCTCTTCTCTGGTGACCTCCCTCCATGCCTGCTTTGAGCAGTACACCCCTCTTCTGGGACGCACTCCCTCGACACATCCAACTTTCTTCCAGTCTCAGCTCTATACTTTCCCTAAAATCACACTTTTTTTCTTAAGCCTGCCACCTCCTCTCTTAACTTGTCTTTCACTCCCTCCTTCTGCCCGCCTTCCTAGTTCACTCTCCAACTATTTGTACTGTCCTTGTAAAATGTAAGCTCCCTGGTAGGGCCCTTTTCCCTCTTGTACTCCCTTTGACTGTCTGTACCACCATTGCTCCTTGTCTTTTGTCTCCTCCCCCTTCAGTCCGATGACACTGTCTGCTCACCCATACAATGGGTACACTAACAATGAGAGCTGTTGTACCTTCCCCTGTGACACACCACTGTCTGGTGACTCTAGCTAAAGCAAGTTGCCCTATGCTTTCTATTTGCCACTTGATGGTTATGGTTTACTGCAGTGTTTGTATTTATGCTATGTACTCACTGTTGTGCATTGTATTTAAACTTTGTTTTTAACTTTTTATGTCTACTTCTACAGC
Organism: Taudactylus pleione; assembly: GCA_031769625.1. NCBI lineage: Eukaryota > Metazoa > Chordata > Amphibia > Anura > Myobatrachidae > Taudactylus > Taudactylus pleione. The sequence goes on from JAUIMM010000010.1 coordinate 11,417,606, forward strand.
GCTGCGTAACCTTGTGGCGCCTAACAAATAGAAATAATAGTGATACTTTTACACACTTTCCTATATAGCATTACTGACCGTGAGTATAAATAAGATTCTACTGTAATTTCATCTCTCCAGGCACCTTTAGGATACTGTTGCACAAATCCCAAAACACTAGTTTTTTGAGGTCAGTGAAGATGGCAAAATAAGGAAAAAGAAAGGAGTAGGGGCGTGGCAGACTGCAGGGTAGGGGAAAGAACAGAGGATTACAGGGGATGCAGTCATTTTGCCGGCATACGGGATGCCGGTTGTTGGAATCCCGGCGCCGAAATCCCGACCCAGGACTAAACATAGGTGTTGAATAGCCGATGCCAGTTTAGAGACTGACACTGGAATCCCGACAGCCGCCATCCCGATCATAAGTACACTGGGGCACCTTAGCTGTTAGCCGTGGGGGGGAGTGTTAGGTTTAGGCACCAGGGGGGGTTTAGGGTTAGGCTTTCGCGGGAGAGGTTAGGGTAAGGCACTAAGGGGGGAAGTTTAGGTTTAGGCACCAAGGGGGGAGGATTAGGCTTAGGCACTTACGGGGAGGGTAAGGGTGCAGGGTGGGAGGGTTAGGGAGCAAGAAGGGAGGGTTAGGGGGAGAAGGGGGAGGGTTAGTATACTTACCCAACCCCTGTCGGCATTTTGACAGAAGGCATCCTGACTGCCGGTATTGCAAACTGATTCCAATTACAGGGCAAACTGAGTATGTGTGTTAAAGTGTGAGGTCCATCATTCCCAGACCCTGATAATGGATCTAGAGGAGCTTTGAAGTATACTAGTAATATATTCAGTAAGTGCACGATATTCGATTAATAACTGCCTGTAGAGAAGAGGGGGAGACAGTAGCCAAGCCCCAGCAGTTTGGCAAGTAGCTGCTGAGACAATATAGTGAATTCAATTGATTTGGTGTATGGTGGCAGATGGGATGTTCAGTGGGAGGAGGAGAAACCTGAAAATAATCTCTAAATTCAGGAGAGGACAAGAGTTGCCTAATATCTGACCATAACAAATCTGGGCAGAAAGAGGTTTTGGGCATTGCCAATACATATGGCCAGTGTCGTAAGTTCATCCCAGGCCCCCGGAGGCAAGTTATAATTTGGTGGCCCCCCCATCACAGCCACTGACACTGTAATGTAGCAATTTGCATGCAGACAGGCTATAGATAGACAAAGGCAGCAGCTTATGGTCTGACATGGAGCTCTCCACTAGTGTATGGTGGTTTCTCAGGTGCCGGGAAGGGGTGCCATGTATTGGGCGGCTGTGACAGTACACTCCGGGTACATAGTTACAGCCCTAAGTGGGGTGAACATGTTCTGGACAATGGAGGTGCCCCCTTCAGAGCTGGAGCCCGGCGGCAGGCGCCTCCATTGTCTCCCAAAGTTCTTCCCCTTCATATGGCTAAAAGTACCATCTACATGGCAACCTCTACAAAATCTGGGAGGTGCTCGGATAAAACTTAAGCAATATGATCGGGACCAGGTTCCAACTCTATGGGGTAAATTTACTAAAGGGAGAGTTTTTAGAAGTGAGTTTTAGAAGAGATGTTGCCCATAGCAACCAATCAGATCCTAGCTATTATCTTCTAGAAGGTGCTAGTTAAATGTTAAGAAGAATCTGATTGGTTGCTACGGGCAACATCTCTTATGAAACTCACTTCTGAAAACTCCCACTTTAGAAAATGTACCCCTATATATGAGTTTGTTATTATTATTATCCTTTATTTATATGGCGCCACAAGTGTTCCGCAGCGCCTTACATAGTACATAGAACTAATAGGTGAACAAGAAACAAGTAACTTACAGTACATTACATTGCTGCAATAGCGATTAAAGCACTCACAATAAGCAGCCGGGAGTTGGCAGTCACGTGTTAGGTGCCCTAATGGGGAGTAAAGAGTAGAAGAAAATGTAAAGAGAAGCACATGAGGGGAGAGGTCCCTGCTTGTGAGAGCTTACATTCTAAAGGGGAGGGGCAGACAGACAGGCAGGACACAGAAGGGGAAGATAGGGAGAGGAAAGAGCATGAGGTGGGTTAAGATAAGTGCTGGAAGGCCTTGATGAAGTAGTGGGTCTTGAGAGCCTGTTTGAAGATTTGTAGAGAGGTGGAGAGTCTGATGGGGAGAGGGAGAGCATTCCAAAGGTAGGGAGCAGCATGGGCAAAATCTTCGATGCGGGAGTGGGAGGAAGTAATCAGTTGGCAAGAGAGGCGGCATGCATTTGTTGAGCGAACTGGACGGGCGGGAGTGTGAAGGGAGAGAAAGTTAGAAATGTATGCGGGAGAGGATTTGGTGAGGGCTTTGTAGGCGAGTATAAGAACCTTGAATTGGCAACTGAAGGGGAAGGGGAGCCCGTGTAGGGCTTGAATGAGAGGGGAAGCAGATGTAGAACGTCTGGAGAGGAAGATGAGCCGAGCAGCAGCATTGAGAAACGATTGTAGTGGAGAGAGGTGAAAGACTGGGAGGCCAGCTAGGAGAAGGTTACAGTAGTCAATCTGGAGATGACCAGTGAGTGGATGAGGGTTTTAGTGGCATCCTGGGTGAGCAAAGGTCTAGTCCTGGAGATATTTTTTAGGTGGAAACAGCAGGACTGCGAGAGGTGCTGAATGTGTGGTTTAAAGGAGAGGGAGGAGTCTAGGATAACTCCAAGACAGCGCACTTTGGGGCTAGAGGAGATAGTTGTGCCATCAATAGATAATGAAATTGTGGGAAGTGATGTAGTGGAAGAGGGTGGGAAGATGATCATCTCAGTCTTAGATATGTTGTGTTTACGAAAGCGCTGGGACATCCATGAAGAGACAGCAGAGAGACAGTTGGAGATACGGGTAAGGAGCGAGGGGGAGAGCTCATGGGTGGAAAGGTAAATTTGAGTGTCATCAGCATAGAGATGATATTGGAGGTCAAAAGAGTTAATGAGTTCACCTAAAGATGACATATAAAGGGAGAAAAGGAGACGTCCAATAACAGAACCTTGGGGAACTCGTACTGTTAGTGGAAGTGGGGGGGGGGAGTCATGATAGGACACAGAGAAGGAATGATCAGAGAGGTAGGAAGAAAGCCAGGAGAGGGCAGTGTCACGTAAACCGAGAGAGTAAAGGATTTGCAGGAGGAGAGGGTGGTCTACAGTGTCAAATGCAGCAGAGAGGTCAAGGAGAATGAGCAGAGAGTAGTGGCCCTTGGATTTGGCAGCAAGGAGGTCGTTGCTGACTTTCGAGAGGGCAGTTTCAGTGGAGTGTAGAGAACGGAAGCCAGATTGAAATGAGTCAAGGAGGGAGTGGGAGGAAAGAAAGGTGGTAAGGCGGTTGTAGACAATACGCTCAAGGAGTTTGGAAGCAAAAGGGAGAAGAGAGATGGGTCGATAGTTGGAAAGTATGTTAGGATCAAGGGTAGGTTTTTTTAAGAATGGGGGAGACAAGGGTATGTTTGAATGCAGAAGGGACAGTGCCAGATGATAGGGAGAGATTAAGGAGGTGAGCCAGATGGGAACAGGCAGAAGGAGACAGGTAGGAGAGGAGATGGGAAGGGATAGGGTTAATAGGGGAGGTGGAAGGAGGGGAGAACCGGGTGAGGGCCAAGACTTCCTCTCCAGAAGCAGGGGAGAAGGATGTCAGAATTGGTGAGACAGAAGGGGAGGGGTGGTCAGGGCAAGGAGGGGGAGGAGTGCTGAGGGTCTGATGGGATATGATGTCCTCACGCATGGAGTACATTTTTGATGTAAAGTAGGTGGCAAAGTCAAGGGCAGAGAGCGAGGAGGAGAGGCGAGGAGGGGAAGGGCAGAGGAGGGAGTTGAAAGTGGCAAAGAGACGCCGGGTGGTTTGAGGACTGGGAGGAGATGAGGTTCTTGAAATATGTTTGTTTGGAGATAGACAGGGCAGCACTGTAGGAAGAGAGAATAAATTTGAAATGGAGGAAGTCAGCCTTAGAGCGTGTTTTTCTACACTGATGCTCGGCAATTCTTGAACACTTTTGCAGGTATCTGGTGCATTTGGAATGCCAGAGTTGTGGTGTGGATCTGCGAGGGTGAGTAGTTATTGCCGGAGCAACAGAGTCAAGAGCAGAAGTAAGGGAGGAATTGTACAGGGCAGTAGCTTGTTCAGGACAGGAGAGAGAAAGGATAGGGGAGAGAGGAAAGTCCAGAAGGGAGGAAAAAGCAACAGTGTCAATAGCCTGATATTATGCTTAGTAATGGTAGCATTAGGAGGTAAAGGAGGGGAAGGAGAGAGGGATAGGTTAAAAGAGAGAAGGTGATGGTCAGAGAGGGGGAATGGGGAATTGGAGTAAGCAGAAATATCACAATGGTGAGTAAAGACCAGGTCAAGTGGGTGTCCACTCACATGGGAGGGTGATGAGGTCCATTGGGCGAGATCAAATTGACAGTTTGTTGGCAGTTTCTCTTATTTTAACACCGATAGAGCAGGATGTAGTTAAGATACCCACAACCGGCATCCCGCCTGACGAAATCCCGGCGCCGGAATGCCACTACCCGGCCAGAAGACCGACAGTAGTGGACATCCAAACATCGGAATCATGACAGCTGGGATGCCGATCGTAAGTATAGCTGGGCTTGTTAGTTCTTAGCCGTGGGGTGGGGGGGTGGTGGTTAGGTTTAGGTGTCACCTTTAGGGTTAGGCTAGAGGAGAGGAAGGTTAGGCACCCCGGGGGGTGGGTTAGGGTTAGGCACTAAAGGGGGAGGGTAAGGTTTAGGCACCAAAGGGGGGAGGGTTAGGGTACGGGGTAAGGAGGGTTAGTGTTAGGATGCAAGAAAAGAGGGTTACTGTACTTCCCAGACCTTTGTCGGGATCCTGAGCATAGGGATACCGCTGCCGGTATATTGACAGCAGGCATCCAAACTGCCGGGATTTCATACCGATTCCGATAGAACTAGAGGAAGTGTTTTGCCTCTACATCTCTACATCTATACATCTAAATTCTCACCAAAATTCCCTTTCCCAAGCACTTTCAGGGGTCCTTGGGATAGGACCAGTGGATTTAAGTTCTCCATACAATGTGGAAACAAGACCCTTAGTAGAGGATTGCCATAAACAGAAATTTAAAAGTGGAGAGGTCTGCTTCGCAAACTGGATTTCTGAGTCACGAAAATTACGTAACTGCATAAATTGCAAAAAGTGTTTATTAGGAATATTACATTTTGCCCTTAATATCAGAGAGAGGATGAAAGTTGGAGTCTGTACCAATGTTGTTGAGATATTTAACCCTCCAAGCAGCCAAGGCTGGAAGGCTGCCAGATGTATTCCAGGAGGGAAGTCAGAGTTATTGAAAAGCGGGATGAGAGGCCCAGATATAGAGGCCAGTTTAAACTGTCAATTTGTTGCAACCCATAAACTAAGAGTCAGGGCCTGTTTAGGATGTTTGGTCCTTGGCAGCCAGAGAAGAGACCGATCCCAATTCAATACTGTTAGCCTCAAAGAAGGACCAAACTCTAGTAGAAATGGTGCAGTTATACACTGACCAACCCGCGTAGTTAAATAATAAGATTTAAAGTTAGGGATACCCAGGCCAACACCTTGAGTAGACCTCTGCAATATACGGAGCTTGATTTTAGGGCATTTCTTCTGCCAGATAAATTGTAATGGCGTACAAATATAACTACATATAGGGAGAGTCTGATATAAATAGAGCAGGTGAGGGAGAATATTCATAACGGTCTTGACCAGGGGCGTAACTAGAACTTTGTGGGCCCCATAGCAAAATTTTAAAGAGGCCCCTCCAACTCAGGTCTAAACCAGAATTATATATATATACATTTGAAAAACAGGGTGCCCTAGCAAGTGTGACCACAAAATTTAAATAAACAACAGGCTTAATCCACAGTACTCAACCATCGGGGGTGCCCTTTGCATGTGACCACACCATCTACACAAATAATATCATACAAACTCAGCACTCACTTGGTTTTCAAACTGCAACTCTCTTAAAATACAGGGAATGTTGGTTCCAAAATATTGCAATAATTTGTTAAGCTGGCCACCACTTCACGGTCATTCCCATCTGGGCAGTCCCTACACTGATTCTCAGATAAATGCCTTTGGCTCAAGCTTGCCTGCATTTTAAACATGAATATGGGTCCTGGCTTAAAGAGACAGGACCACACCCAGGGATATCAGTTAATAAGCACCTGGGAAAAGAAAAAAGTCACATATATATATATATATATATATATATATACACATGTATATTTATATATATATGCATATATATGCACACACGTGACATGCATATTTATTTATTCACATTTTTAGAATGCTGATCAGCAGCAAGCAGGACTGAGCCTGCCTGACACCTCTCTAGAGGATCAGTCACTCACCCGGCCTTCATGGAGCCCAGCTCATTGGTTTTGGAGTTTGAACAAGGCAGCTTCTCAGCACGGCGCGGACCGGTAAAGGGGCGGTACCTATGTGACATCATGCTTTGTGGCGGCACGTAGGAGACGCAGACACTGTGCATATGTAAGCGCCGCGGTGCAGGGAAGGCCATAGATTCTTGTATAGATGCCTTCCACTGTGCTATCAGTGTCATAGTAATAGATGCCGGTGGTTGATTCCCTGCGGCTGAGAAGTGGCCGGGGGGGGGGGGGAGTCTAACAATAATTACATGGCTAATCTGGCCCTGGGTTGCAGGGGTTGCTTGCTGGGCCAGCTGGCCCCCTAAGCCACTGGGCCCCATAGCAAGTGCACCCCCTGCACCCTCTATAGTTACGCCACTGGTCTTGACCCAACCAAGAACTAAATTGGTGACTTCATTTGTTAAGATCTGATTTGATGGTAGTCAGAAAAGGGGAAAATTAGCCTGGAATAATTGATGATATCCAAGGATTATATAAACACCAAGATATTTAAATTTTTTATTATTCCAATGAAAGGCAAAAGATTGCCCTAAATTGGATTTAGGCGCTTTGGAAATAAGAGGACAAGGGAGAAAGACGACTGACCAGGATTTTAGCATAAATTTTAAGGCCAACATTTAGAAGAGAAATTGGTCTAGAATTTGAAACACAGCTTTGGATCTCTGCCAGGTTTAGGGATTACGATTCTACTTGCCAGAGTCGTCGTACGGTCAAAATGAGCTCCCTCCAGGAATTTAGTAAAGAAATCCATCAAAGCTGGCTCTGGAACTTCAGGGAATTTCTTATAGTCAGACCATCAGGACCGTTTGCTGAAGAGGGTTGTAAGGATTTGATAGCTATTTTGGTCTCTCCTGTTGACATATCCTCATTCACAAGGACACACTGTGCAGATTAGGAAAGTACATTAGGGGTAATGTAGGCATTGGTGTCAATGCACGGTGGGAAAGTTAAGTGACTCATAATTCCCAAATTTCTTTCATATTTGCAAAGGATCGTATCTGAACCTATTATCACTTGTCCTCTAGTTTCAGTGGTCAGACCAAGGGCTCACTTTTGTTGGAGCTTGTTTGCCAGTATTGAGTCTGCCTTATCTGTCTTGTAACACCAGTTTTTTTAGTTAGAGAAAGGATGAAATGAGGAGGCTACTTATTATTATAACATTATAACATGCATATATTTCTATTCGTTATAATGCTGGTGTTCTGTAGTATGTGTAACAGAAGCCTGATGTTGTTTTGTAGTCATCCACATGGTGGCAGCATTTCAGCTATAGTTCACAGTAATAACTATAAATGTAACTAGGCTCTCACATCAAAGGCTTCCACAGGCAAATGTTTCACAAGATGCATTTTCCTGAAGTGAATATTAATGTTTCCCAGCTGCACAAGTGTTTGTCTTTAATGTGATATATGCAGTATTACAAAGGTCTTGTATAGGACCCGCTGACCATCTTTTGCACTTACTGTAAGACTTTTTTTTAGGTTCCTGCCCTTTAATCCGTGTATTTTTCTCATCTCTATTCATGTTTGTGTTCAGTAAACCCCAAGTATTTATAACCTTTACCCCAAGTATGTATAACTTTTACACCAAGTATGTATAATTTTTACCCCAAGTATGTATAACTTTTATCCCAAATATATTTTTTACCCCAAGTATGTATAACTTTTACACCAAGTATGTATAACTTTTACCTCAAGTAAGTATAACTTTTACCCCAAGTATGTATAACTTTTACCCCAAGTACGTATAACTTTTACCCCAAGTATGTATAACTTTTACACCAAGTATGTATAACTTTTACACCAAGTATGTATAACTTTTACCCCAAGTACGTATAACTTTTACCCCAAGTACGTATAACGTTTACCTCAAATATGTATAACTTTTACCTCAAGTATGTATAACTTTTACACCAAGTATGTATAACTTTTACCCCAAGTATATATAACTTTTAGCCCAAATATATTTTTTTACCCCAAGTATGTATAACTTTTACACCAAGTATGTATATCTTTACCTCAAGTATGTATAACTTTTACACCAAGTATGTATAACTTTTACCCCAAGTACGTATAACTTTTACACCAAGTATGTATAACTTTTACCTCAAGTATGTATAACTTTTACACCAAGTATGTATAACTTTTACCTCAAGTATGTATAACTTTTACACCAAGTATGTATAACGTTTACCCCAAGTACGTATAACTTTTACACCAAGTACGTATAACTTTTACACCAAGTATGTATAACTTTTACCCCAAGTATGTATAACTTTATAACTTAGTGGGGTTTCCAATGAGTCGGCTACTTACTGCCTATCATGAGAAGCTTCACATAAACATAAGACTTAGGGGCCCATTATTAATTAATGGGTTTTTGACCCAATAATAACAATTTCTTCTTGCCGTTATTCACAGCAGTAATAAATTGGCTATCACCAGCATATGTTAAAGAACACTTGCAGGGAACTGGGGCTCCGACGAAAGGCCCGTCACTGCGATGTGTAAAAGTAAAGCGATCATTTTACTTTCATTTGCCAGTGGTCGCCGCAGTACTATGCATTTGCGGTCTGCTGACTGTGCGAGTGGTTAGTGCCGGGGAGGTATGGATCAGTTTTTGCAATCTGTAGCCTATAAGCTATAAGTTTTTTGCCACAGTCCATAAGCAAACTATTAGGTTGGGTGTGGTATATGTTGGCATGCTCAGAATGATGTCAACACTGGCATAATGACTACCTTTTGTTAAAATGCCAACATTGTCGACACAGTTCTTTTAGCTTAAAACTTGCACTAATTGCAGCCTAACCCCATTGCATGTGTCGACATTCACAGTGTCAAACTTTTGAATTGCCAACATTATGTTTGTGTCAACATGGTATTTGTTGACATTCAGACCTATTGGTGTCAACATTTTGACTGTCATCATTATGATTGTCGACATCTTGAGAGGAACCCATTATTTTAATTTGCTATTGACAAAATGGACCCTAGTATGTGTGTGTGTATGGTAGAGAATTTAGACTGACTGTAAGCTCAATGGGACAGGGTGATGTGAATGATTATTACAGTATCTGTAAAACATTTCATAATGTGGTGGCACTATATAGATGAATAATAATAATAGCACAAAGATAACAATACTTTGGTACATTTCAAACAACCACCACTTCTAAACCACCAGCATCCCATTCCATCGCCTTCACCTCTGGTTTATGTTAATGGCAGCTTGTTCACCTCCGCTCTGGGTATCACAGGTTTACCATAATACATAAATGAAGGTGGTGGGCAGTAAGGAGTCACCCCGATTGGGATTAGCCAAAGATGGCCTCAGCACCATATAACATATCCTGGTTTTCCAGGAACATTTTTAAATAAAAAACATAAATGTACGATAATAAATAAAATATTGAAACTAGTCTTTAGATGGGTCTTAGTTTCTTTCATTGACAATGACAACAAATCGAAGGGAGTGTTATGATTTTAAAAGACCAGACGTTCCTTCAAGTACAGTAACTGAAGCCTGAGTATCACAAGTTTTGCAGGCAGCAAGCCCATGTTAATGTACATCTGCTTGAAATGCTGATTGCTGATTTTGACAGTGATTGCTTGTAGATGCTTAATAGGAGAAATCTGCATTCAACACCATAGAGGTAAATGATTGATTATGGGAAGCCTCACTTTACAAGGATCCAGTTTAGGGTTGGGAGTACTGATATAAGGTGCTAATTCTGTGGTTGGTTAGTTACTTATTTAGCAACCACGCTGTTGGATTCTAAGCCATGTGCAAACTGATAATCTTCCTACTGAAGGCTTTGGTATATATTATTGTAGTCATCTAGAGCGGGATGCATCAACGCTAAAAATGTGGTGAACCTCAAGCTTCATTTTATGGGGCTTGGACCAGATAGGCAACACCATCTATAGATGTTGTTGTGTAATAGAAGCTTCTGGGCTTCTTTTCTGAGCTTTGCCTGAGAGGGATCCAATAGAAGACCTCCCAGGGTTTCCTGCGGCTCATGCATTTGGTGGCTGACGGCCACGCATGCGCAGGGGGATCACAGATCATAAACCCGGAAGTCAGGACACTCGACAGCTCTCATCAGCAGAGCTGTTCTTTACTTAAATGTGCATGCAAACGGCGTTACTAAAAGCCGGTATGCATACGATCATTGGCGCAATGTATCAGATCCAAAATGCAATGCTTGTCTAGTCTCAGGGATGCAAAGGCATAAATTTATTTGGCATATCCTCAATGAAAACAAGGTTTCACTGTAGCAATTTTGGATGCCTGTTAGAAAGTTTTATGGTTATAGACACCTGGTATTGAATAGACAATTCACTGCCAGTACATCACCCAGGGCCGGCTCCAGGTGTTTCCGCACCCTGTTCTGGACGGCGACACCCGGTAACCCTGTGTGCTGCTTTGTCGCACGCGTCCGAAAGGGGGCTTGGCAAAATTACCACAGGTCATGCCCCCTTAATGACATATTTAGGGGTGTTCACTCCTTCAATAGCTGGGCTCGCCCCCAGCCTGACGCGGCATCCATTCAGCTTCTCTGGGGTCCGGCTCCGCCGAACAGCTGCGTCAGTGGGGTGCCCATCCTCCCAACAGCCTGCGGGACACTTCGACCCACGAGTGGAACAGCAGGACAGTGTCCAAAAAAAAAGACTGTCCCGCTGAAATCGGGATGGTTGGAAGGGGTGCGCCATCTATGGGGTGGCACCCCTGTTTGGCCGCACTGGTCGAACGTGCCTCGAGCCAGCCCTGACCTCACCTGGAGCTTGATTCATACTTGGATGGAATGAAAACATTGTTTTAATTCTACGCATGCATCCTGATGGTTACTGGATGGAGATCGATGCCATTCCGATAGGTGTTCCTGGGTAGTGACTGGGGGGGTGGCTTTCATTAGCAAGTGTGTAAATGGTCATGTCAGAGGCGTTCCGATATCAGGGGCTGCGTCAGAAGAAGCAGTTCTACTGGTACCGGCAGCCATGTATCGTCAGACAGTCTGAGCAACCATAGTGTTACTTGAATGTCAGATGGTGTGGCTGATATCCGCTCGGTGCAACTATTTGCGCACCTTGGTGGATAAGAGCCACTTCAAGTGTGCATCTCAGTAGACAGCCCATCGGTTGCGGCACTGCATTAGTGCACACCTTTAAATCAAGCCTCTAAGTTCTCACATATTGGGCGAGTTTGAAAACTGTAACTGTATAGCAACCAGCCAGATGTTTGCTTTCATTTTCTAGACTTCATAAAAAAAAAAAATTCATTGGTATTGGTTAAAACACCTTTTCCTGTGCACCAGCTTTCACCCCATAGCCTTGAGTTTTGTAGATTTATTTGTGGCTGTCCCTGTTGCCATTTTGTCTTTAACTTCGCACAAGTAGATCTGTTCTACCTGGTCATAGATACAGCAAACTGCCACTCTCACAGGCCAACCTAGCATTAATTTACTATTGATGCTGGGTCTGGGCCTGATCAGTGAGTTTTATCATTCACAGAGAGTGATAAAACTCATTGTGTATGATGGGCAGCACAGATGGTGTAATGATTAGCGTTACTGCCTCACAGCAATGAGGTCATGGGTTCAATTCCCACCATGGCCCTAACTGTGTGGAGTTTGTATATTCTCCCTGTGCTTGCGTGGGTTTCCTCCGGGTACTCTGGTTTCCTCCCACACTCCAAAAATATACTGGAAGGTTAATTGGCTCCCCACAAAATTGACCATAGTGTGTGTGTTTGTGAGCATGTGGTAGGGAATATAGATTGTAAGCTCCACTGGGGCAGGGACAGATGTGAATGGTAAGTTATTCTCTGTAAAGCGCTGCGGAATATGTGTGCGCTATATAAATAACTGGTAATAATAATAATGGTACTACAGCCAATCAGCTCCCAACTGTCATCTGTCTGAAAAATGACAGTTGAGAGCTGATTGGCTGGAGCACCATTTATCATACACAGCGAGTTTTATGATAAAACTCATTAATAAATGAGGCCCTCAATGTACAGAATTGTGGTAGCTTAAGCTGTGACATAGGTAAGGAGGTACTTGTGTACTTTACGGACTCATTGCAGAGAGAACCCAATGAATGTTTTAAATGGTACTTATGTACTTTACGTGTACTTTACGTACACAAGTACTGAAAATTGTCCCCACCTAAAGAAGAAAGTTGTCCCCTCGTGGGCTCGCTTCGGGATCGGTGGCTCGCTATGCTAGCCACAAGGTTACATTCCCCCTCTATGCCCACTTGGATGGTAGGGAATGACGCTGGACACTGGGAATGATGCTGTACACTGGCTGATGACCTCAGGGTCCTCTCCATGAAGGGGATTTAGACATTACCATGATTTATAATAATAATGAGTGTAAGACACTTGGGTTCTCTCTGCAATGAGTCAGTAAAGTACACAAGAACCGGTAAGGATTGGAATATATGCCAGTTGGGACAATTGTGTGATTTAAGAAGGTATTTAACCAGTTTGTGCACTATACTGTTAGGGTGGAATGTTCACCAATGTGTTTAGTTTTCAGTAGGTCATTGAGAACATGTACTAAACCTTCTCCTAAACCAGTGGTTCCCAAACTGTGCGCCGTGGCACCATGGGGTGCCTCGGGACACTTGCAGGGGTGCCTCAGGTTGGTGGTCCAGCACAAATCAAATTATTTATTATCAATGTAATGTAAATATGTGGACAAACAAAAGCGCAAACCTGTCATCCACTACATAAATGAACCTAAGGATGACAGGTTAGCACAATTTACTTCACTTTACTACTTCACTACTATTTTTTTCTGAATTTCTCAATAACAAACTTTTGGCTTAGGGGTGCTGTGAAAACAATTCTGATGCACTAGGGTGCTGTGATTCAAAATGGTTTGGGAACCACTGTCCTAAACCCTGAGTTACTTGCCTAAAAGGAAAGGTTTGACTCAGGCTTGCGTAGAGTAGGAAGTCTCAGTAAATCATTTTTGTAGAAGATGCATTCAAATTGCTTCTTGCAGCCAAATATGAAATATCTGTTTGTAGAGACTGCTGTATGTTGGAATGAAAGATGGGCTAATATTTTCTATACACTGTAGAATATGCCTGGGTCCAGCTCAAAGCCTGTCAAACTTCACTGTTGTAAAAATGGTGCTAGTGTTCCTTGTTTGATTTTTTGGACAACAAACAATACGGTGTTGTATACTAGTAGATATAGGTATCAAGAATAAACATGACTTTACTACAGTAGGTAAAAGCTGGATCCATAGAAAAAGTCATATCTACACTATAGTCACAGGTCTACAGTAAACTTGCATAGAAATGTGTGGTTTTAATGAGGATCCAGGTGTGCTTTTAAGAATTTAGGGCCTGATTCAGAGATGTACAGTAGGCCAATGATTTTGCAGTTGAGCGATAATTTGCACATGCGTCAAGGAACATTACTGTAGTCGCTTGCCGAGATTATTTACTCAGAGTGTGATTGTCAGTCAGGGAGCGTTTGGGGAGGTAACGGAGGGGTGTCAACAAATGGAAGCGCATTGCGACCATTTTGGGGGCATGTCACATCCTGCGACTGTGATGCTATACGCAATAAATATGGCTCTGGTGTCTCAGTTCCCACTCCCATTCTACAAGGACCTTAGGCTTACTGAGGACGCGACAATCTAATGATCTGCGACGTATGCTGCATCTTTGTACGCAGATGCCTGGATTAGTAAAGCCGCAGGTGAACATCTCAATACATCATCCGGTCCTGCAACATTTGCATATTTTTGCATCGCAGCTGCATACACATACGCAGCAGCTGCATTAGTGGACATCTCTGAATCAGGCCCTTAAGCCGCGTATGCACTATCCGATAAAATTAACGATAGCGATATTGTTATCGTTCAATCGTGCATTATATCCGCCAGTGGATATGCCGTCAACGACCAGCGATGCACGCTCCCGCTGGTCGTTGTCGACGTCGCTCATCGCCCGTACTTGCAAGTACTGAGATGACATTGTCAGGTTCTGCAAGTACTGGGATGAGGGATGGTGACGTCACTGAACGATATCGTGATTGATACCGTTATATCGTTCAGTGTGGGTGCTCAATGTCATTAAGGTCATTGGGGACACACTACACGATATCGCTCATGGAGCAAATCGTGTAGTGGATATGCGCCTTTAGTGTGGATCCGGGTGTGTTTGTGTGAATATAGAATTGAGTGCTGGGGCTTGTCTGTAGTTAGTGTTAATCAGGATGATTTTGTGTGAATCTGTTGTGGATCTGGCAAGATCCATACGGGTATGTGTGAATTTAGTGTGGATCGTGTATGTATGACTTTAGTGTTGATCTGGCTTTATGTATATATTTAGTATGGATCCGACCTTATCTGTATATGTAGTATGAAATGAGGAACAGGCTATTTTTGTATATGTATTATGGATTTGACTTTTTCTGTATATATAGCATGGATCTGGTTTTTACCCTCGTCTTTTTTTCAAACAGTATGTTGCAGTTAAATAAATACATGTATATAATAATGACAGCTACAACAGGAATTTGCCGATAACCCCCCGCCCTCCCTCTCTGCCTCCCTGGCATGTCTCTGCAGGTTTAGGTGGCTGTCTCTTGACATTAATTTGCTTTGTTGTTTGTGCCTGCACCTTTGTGTTCCATCTCCTGTTGCAGCTGCTGGTACGTATGTTTGCGAAGTCACGGCGGCGATAATATGCAAAAGCTAGTTTCAGCCTTCCCCTCGTGTTCTTGCTTGCCCCCGAATGTGCAAGCCCTCAAACACCCACTTTCAACGTCTCTGTATGCTGTAACGCCGCCGGTGATTCTTGACACTCCACCATTGGCACACCATCGCATGTACCATCGACAATTGCACCTATAGTTTCTCCATCTGAACATGGCCTCTGTGGCTGCAGCTCTGTGTCTGCGGACGCAGCCGCTTTCCCTGACACACCCGCAACACTCCCATAACACGTTCACATGAGATTTGTTTTTTTTCTCATTCACCTCAGGCCACTTCCCAGTCACCACCCAGGAATGCCCATGGTTTTCCCTCACCATTTCTGGTGCCATCAGTCATGTACGCAACAGTGCCTTTGTGTGGACACTCGTGGTACTGCATGTGTTGTAGGGGTTTTCAGAATATTTTGCTCATGCGCGGTAGCAAATAATTTCTGAACTACATAAACGTTGGCATTGCGTGCATTTAGCGAGGGCGCCTCTGAATCAGGCCCACAGCGTATGGGTGTAGGCTGTCGGAGCAATGCATGGAAGCCTGCAAGAACAACCTTTCTATGCATCTCGGGGTCTGTGAATGATAACTTACTGAAATGGCGACAAGCTTATTAGCCTGCAATGAGTGTCTGCTTTTCATGAGCTACATGAATCGGTGGTTTGTGTGAGGTGCTCTTTAACACGTGACCTTTGTGCATTTTCCCAATAAGTCATGACACAAGGATGGATCTTTTCTACAAATGGACAGTAACAGAAAAGGTGCACTGTAGGGGAATTACATAAAAAGAAAAATGAAGGAAATACAGACGCTGGGGAGTACTGTAGGACACAGTTTTATTTTCTATAATCTACTTTATTCAAATGCCAGTTATTTGTTTTTATGTAATCCCACCCCACATAATAACAATGTTAGCTATGTAAGGAGCTTATCTGCGTCTATATTGGTGAAGAGATGTCTGGACACAGTGTTATGGAATTAGGAGTGACAAAAAAAACAGGGGCTTATTTAATAAAGCATCAAGGCAATACTTTGTTACTTTCCAGCATCCAGTATTACACAACTAGTGAGGGGGGACTAAATGATGAAGCCGGACTGCAAGGAAATATTTTCCACCTAGTATATATATTACCAGAAAACTGGGCATGGTGAAAACAGTTTATAGGGATGGTGACTAATGCCCCCTCCCTTATGGTGTGAGACTGGCGTCCCTCCTTCTCCACGCCGCAGGTTTCGTCTTCGTTACATGGAGGCTATTTTAGGAAGCTTTATAAACCACAAAGGATCTTGGCAGGTCCCTCCTTCTCCACTGATTCTACAATCCTCTTTGGGTATAGTCGTCCATGATGTGTCTGGTCACTTGGGGATAACCCTTTCTGGCGAGGAGGATTACATATCCTCGCTCACTTGCAGGCAATGTTCATATCTTGAGCATTTCATGGGTATTTCATTTATTTTTTCCCTCTATTTAGCTTCCAAACTATGCACAGCTCCACCCAGTTTCTTATTCTCCTTTCTTAGCTTTCTTAGGGTATTGTCTGTCTACTCATTCCTCCTCCTCCTCCTCCTCTCAGAATGACTGTGCTCCCCTCCTTCCTCTTATCCTTCCCTCCCTCACCATCCTCCTGTAGTCCTGTTTCTAATCTCACTCTTTTTAATCTGGTTCTCCCATACGTCCCCTTTTTCCTATTAATGTTTCCTCCTCCCATGTATAACTTTCATCTGTGCTTTCCAACCCCCCTCATAACCCACCATTCCTGATTAACCAGTCCATCTCCTTGGTAACACTGACCCTGCAGCCCTTGGGAAGGCAGGAGGAGGCTGTGAAATGGGACCAGGACAGTTGCCATAACAACTGTCTGCGGTGACATCTCACCACTCCCCTGGCACCAGTTCCTGTGGCAATGCGCCCAACATGTTCCTCCTACTCTGTGCTTCACATTAACCCCTACTGTTGCATTTAGCTTTTTCACTGCATTTTTTTTTGCCTATACATATTGCAAGGCTAGTAAAAAAAAGTAGCACAAATATGGAAATCTAGACCCTGTGTGACAATCATTCCTAAGAATATTTGTGTTTTAATTTATAACTTCATGCAGTGTCAGCAGTCTACACAGAGCCTTGCAATACAAGGAGGGATGAATAGATGTTGAATATGTTGTAGCTTTATTGCAATCCAACTAGGATTTTTTGTTCACAGATTGGAGGCAATAGTGAGATAAATCACTGTTTATAAGGATGAGGCCTGTTTGTTCACTACTGGGAATTATTGCCATCACTGAGGCATGAGGCACTTCTTGTATGCATTGCAAACTAAACTAGAAATACAGCATATTATCTAAATATATCAGAAATTGCATCACAAAAACTAATACTTCTGAATGAGGAATTGAGCAGTTTCTGTACAAGAAATGTTTTGCTATTTAGACATAAGAAAAAGCACGAGTGGAAATCGCAAAGAGCCAAAGGGCTCAGCACTCGCTAAATGGGTTATGTCCTCCCTTCAGTATTTAACAAACAGTGGTAAACTAAGATCACAGGTGTTTGTCATTGTATTGCTTACTCCCCACCCCCCTGTTTACATCACTAAGGGGCGTGCCCAGCATCTCCGAGATGCTGGGCTGCCCCCGGGTTTCCCCTCCGTGCTGTGAATAGATGCTGTGTGCATGCGCACAGCATCTATTCTCGCTCTGCTTACCTGCTGCTTCCCCCAACTTCCCCCCCACCGCGGGCCACTGCAGCCCGCGGGAGGGACAGCGGGACAGTCCCAGTAAAACGGGACTGTCCCGCTGAATGCGGGACAGTTGGGAGGTATGCACATGTGCAGATTGACCATCACGCATGCGCATGACACAACAGCCCGTCACTAGCACTGGTAGGCTGTGATACTAAACTGGGGCCCTCTTATTAGTCCATACCATCATGCTTAACCACCTTAATGACCAGCAGTATCTTGTACTTCAATTGTAAAGTAGTTTACACTCATTGGCCACTTTAGTAAACACACCTCTCTAGTACTGAGTAGAAACCCCCTTTGCCCTCAGAACTGAATTCTTTGTTCCATGGATTAAACATAGTGCTGGAAAAATTCTGGCCCATGTTGACATAATAGCATCATGCAATTGCTGCAGATATTTCGGTGGCACACGCTAATCATCTTTCGTTCAACCACATCCCAAAGCAGGGTCGTATTTACGCCTAAGGAGGCCCGAATGCAGCAGGCCTCCTACTCTGAGCAGCAACCCCTCCCAGTGATATTCTGGAAGATAGCACGTACACACAAGAAAGCAGCTTCCCAAAGATGTCACTGCTAACATGGCGCAGAAGAGGAGGGACCAGCTTGCCAGCACAAGGTAAGTATACTATGGGTGCAGGATATGCAGGGCCCATGTGCTCTGCCCACCCTCCACCCATTATAAATTTGCCTTTATAATAGGTCATTGGAGTAGATTGAACTCATTGTTGTGTTCGTGGGATCATCTTGAGACGTGTGCCTTGTGGTATGATGCGTTAGCCTTCTGGAAGTAGCATATACAGTATAAGATGGCTAGACTGACCACATGGTCAGCAACAGGTACAATATGGCATTAAATTATATTAATTTGCTATTAAGGGCCTAACTTGTGCAAACAAAACATTCCACACACCATTACACCACCGCCACCAGACTGCACCATTGACCCAAGGTAGGATGAATTCATGGATGCATGTTGTTTACGGCAAATTCCAACCCTACCATCTGCATGTCAAAGTAGAAATTTAAATTCATCAGACCAGGCAGCATTTTTTCCAACCTTCAATTGGCCAACTTTGGTGAGCCTATGCCCACTGTAGCTTAATTTCCTACTCTTAGCTGGAGTGGAAACCTGTGTGGTCTACTGCAGCTGTAGCTCATCCACTTCAAGGTTTGTTGGCTGTGTTCAGAGATTCTCTTATGCATACCACCGTGGTAACACGTTTGTTTGAGTCACTGTTGCCTTCCTGTCAGCTTGAACCAGTCTAGTCATTCTCCTCCAATCACTCTCATTAGCAATGCATTTTGTCACACAGAACTGATGCTCACTGGATGTGTTTTGAACTTTGAGGTCTGCAACTAGGTGGGGCTAGGGGGGCATGTGCCCTGGGCGCCGGATTCAAGGGAATGTGTGCCTCCGTGGGGGGACCAGGTGGCAGCAGCTGTGTATTTGGAGCCACACGCAGGCGACCACAGCCCTTGAGGAACACAGTGCCCACTGCCATCATTCTAATGTAGCACCAGTTGTGAGCCAATTGGAACTCGTGGACCAGCAGCCAAACAGCAGCTCTGATTAGCTTGCAACTGGCGCCACATTAGAATGACAGCGGCAATTGTTGTGTCTCTAAAGGGCTGCGGGTGACTGGCAGCCAGTGCTGGCATGCGGCTCTAAACACACACTGGCTGGGGGAAGACAGGGACAAGGTGCGAGGCTGCTGGAGGGGCAGGGCATTACTGTATGTGGAATACTGTGTAAGAGGCATTACTGTGTGTGGCATACTGTGCAAGGGGCATTACAGTGTACAGCATACTGTGTAAGGGGCATTATGGTGGGCAACATATTGTGTAAAGGGCATGACGGTGTGCAGCATACAGTGTAAGGGGCATTATTGTATGTGGAATACTGTGTAAGAGGCATTACTGTGTGTGGCATACTGTGCAAGGGGCATTACAGTGTGCGGCATCCTGTGTAAGGGCATTATAGTGTGCAACATACTGTGTAAAGGGCATTACAGTGTGGCATACTGTGTAAGGGGCATTACAGTGTGTGGCATATTTTGTAAGGGACATTACTGTGTGTGGCATACTGTGTAAGGGGCATTACTGTGTGCAGCATACTGTGTAAGGGGCATTACTGTGTGCGGAATACTGTGTAAGGGGCATTACTGTGTGGGGCATACAGAATAAGGAGCATTACGGTATGCAACATAATGTGTAATGGGCATTACTGTTTGTGGAATAGTGCGGGGGGAAATTACTGCCTATTGTATAGTGATAACTAGGATGCTCTCTTTTTATTAGTTGCCACTAGGATGCTCCTGTATTGTGTGGCGGCCAATATATGCATTATATGACAATCACTTGGATGCATTCTCCATTGTGAAGTAAATAGTTAATATGCTGTTTTGTGCAGTTTCGAATATGGCTCCCAATGTTTAAGTATTTTCATTGTGGTATTAATGCAAGTATCAGTACATATAGGGGCAGATTCAATAAGCTGTGGGGTTGTCCCCACGACTAACTGGCGTGCCAGTCCAATTCAATTGCCGCGGATTCCTCTGCCGGGAGTCCCCAAGACCCTGCCGTGAGTCCCTGCAGTTGGACTTTACCTCGCAGCTCCTGGTGATGTGGCCTCGCGTGCAGGGAAAACACACATTGATTCCACCGTTTACATACGTGAGTCCCGATTTTACGGCTATTCAATTGAATAGTTTTTCCCGGCACTGCGGGGATTTTGGACGCCAATTTGTCGCAGGGACAAATCCGTGGCTAATTGAATCTGCTCCATAGTTCCCATTGTGTATAAAAGAAATCAACTGTTACCACTAACCACAGTGTAATGGTTTTAATTAAGTGTTTAATGCAGAGGATCTCAACTCCAATCCTCAAGTACCCCCAACAGGTTATGCTTTGTGGATTTCTTTAATCATGCACAGGTGAATTAATCTATTTTGCTGGGTCAGTAATTATCAATTCTGCTGCCACAGACAGAAATCCTGAAAACATGACCTATTGAGAACAGCAGGTTTAATGTATACAAAGAGCATATAGTAAATTGATGCAATGTGAATGTTTATAGAAGTTATATCTCATCTGGGGAAAAAGTAGGGTGTATCTGAAACCAGCAGTGTGGTAATCTTATGGAATGATGCTACATTATTGCATGGTGATCAATAAGATGATTTCTGTTTGGTGTACTTTTCAATAGTCTTTATTGTGTTACGTTCAGTAGGCTCTATTGCAGAGGTTCCCAAATACGGTCCTCAAGGCTACCCAACAGGTGACTTAATTAGTACCTCAGTCAATTTGATTTAACCACCTGTGCTTAACCATGGATATCTCTAAAACTGAACTGTTGGGGAACCTTGAGGACAGTGTTTGGGAACCTCTGCTCTATTGCAACATGTATCAGTTAACCAACCTCAAACCATCTGTTATCGAATGTAGTAAAAAGGTAGACATTCACAATGTCGATAGTTACGATGTCAACATTGTTAAAATGTCGACAGGCAACTGTTTGGCATTCTGAGAATGTTGACATTGTCAGAATGTCGACATTAGGGTTAGGCTGTGGGGGAGAGGTGAAAGGTAATGGTTAGGCACTAGAGGGGTGTGGATTTGCGGAAGCAATCGGGAAGCCGACTGCCTATATACCGGCAAGGGTGAAATTCCGGGCGTCTAGATGTAGACGCCCGCATTTCCCCGACGCCGGGCACCGCGAGCGGACAGCCGCTCTAGGTTTAGGGCTCCTGGGGGGGACTTAGGGTTAGGCACCCCCCCGGGAGGTTTAGGGTTAGGCTATGGGGAGGGAGGGTTAGGGTTAGGCACCCCCGGGGGGGACTTAGGGTTAGGCACCCCCCGGGGGACTTAGGTTTAGGTAGCAGCTAATGGGGGTGGTTAGGGTTAGGCACTTAGAGGGGGGATTAGGGTTAGGCACTTGGGGGGGAAATTAGGGTTAGGCACCCCTAAGGAGGGTTAGGGTTAGGTTAGTGGATACTTACCTATCCACGATCGGGATTTCCAGCGCTGTCGGGCTTCCGCTGCCTCGCACTCTGCTCCTGTCGGGCTGCCGCTGACGGGAATCGAACCGCCGGCCATGCGGCCGGCGGTATTTCATACCCATTCCGTGGATTTGGGTTAGGGATAGCTTACTTACCGAAATGGTGGAGGATCTGCAAGGACTGGCAAGATGCCGCTGCAGCCGTCGGTAGCAGGTAGGTCACTGCTGGGCCACCAGGATGAAATGTCAACATTCTGACATTTCATCACTGTCTACATGATGAATGTTGACACTATGACCATGTTGACATTCTCATGCCAACATGATAAAATATCAACATTTCGTACCCAAATCATCCAATATTATTAAAATCATACCAGTGTATGGGGAAAGTTTCCAACTGCACCATTTGCATGTCCTACAAGTAGGAGGAAACACTGTCTGCCTATTACTATTATAAAAAATAAAAAAAATAATATAATTTTAACAAGAACTAGTGCTTTCAGCCAAATCCTGGTTATCCCAAAATCAGTTGGAAAATCGGCATGGTGTCCCCAAAATTTATAGGTAAACAGCATTAGGCTTTGTCAGCCCGGGCTGGTGGAACAATAGAAGGGAGTATAGCCTGGGTATAACTAGTGTGAATAGTATTAGGGTTATTCCCCACAACACAAGTCAATCGGTGTGGTATTAATTGTGTAAAAATAGAATAATAGACACTTTGCACTACAATATCAGCATACCCGCAATACATGTCTGTCAGGGCCTGTTGGCACTGGGAGAACTGCAAGTTCTAGCTTGCCCTAGCACCCAGGCAAGTTGACACAGAAATGGTGGGGCCCAGAACTGGCAAAATAGGAAGGGCCCTCTGCCCCCCCCCCGTCCCCCTTAGGAACAGCAGCAATTATGTGTGGGTATGAGTATTTTCAATGGGGTTTTAATAATTATATATGCTCTTGATAATTGAGATAATCTTTCTGTCTATCACTGACGTGACACTGGGCAGTGCAGTTTTGGCTTCCTTTTTCATTTTCTCTCACCCAGCCCTGCTGTCCGAGGCTTGTCTCCAGTCCAGCCCCACGTCAAGTCCCAGCCCCAGACAGCCAGCCCCATGCCGTCAGCCCCAACCCCAGGCAGCCAGCCCCAGGCAGCCATCCCTAGACCCAGACAGCCAGCCTCTGCCCCAGACAGCCATCCCTAGACCCAGACAGCCAGCCTCTGCCCCAGACAGCCATCCCCAGACCCAGATAGCCAGCCTTAGCTCCCTACAGCCAGCCCCACACTTACCTGCTA
Organism: Taudactylus pleione; assembly: GCA_031769625.1. Taxonomy (NCBI): domain Eukaryota; kingdom Metazoa; phylum Chordata; class Amphibia; order Anura; family Myobatrachidae; genus Taudactylus; species Taudactylus pleione. Next base: position 11,440,747 of record JAUIMM010000010.1, read on the forward strand.
CTTCTTGTTGCTTCTCAGTCCTCACAAGCAGCGGCTCCTCTGTCCTCTCTCTTTATCAGCGGTGTGGCGTGACATCATGACGGCCCCCCTTCCCCCTGCCGCCGGAGTCTCAATCTCCAAAAAAACCAAAATGTCTTGCAGGCTTTGAAGCACAGTGGGCAGCAGGAGGCAAGCGAGCAGACAAAGGATGCCAGTCAAACAGGCAGCGGGTGGACCCCCCTCTATGTCTGGGCCTGGTACTCCTGTCCCGGCAGTCCCCCTCTGATGGTGGCCCTGCCTGTAGTGCACCAGGGAAAAATGTAAATAAATACAGGACACAAGTTTAATGTAAAAAAAAAAATCCACTTAACTATTTATTTTTTTTATTTTTTTTAAATGGTCATCAAAAATAAACTATCTTTATTTAATTTAGCTAAGAACATCTTTTTAAAAATGTATTTAAAAATGTAAAAAAAAAAAATATGCCAGGGTTGCTTAGCATGATACTGTGTCCATATGCCCCATTGTAACATTACCCATCCTAATGGCAAAAGATCCCCAGTAACCTTACCCCACATCCCCTAGTTGTAATAAATCCCCAGAGACATTACCCCCCCACCAGTGTCCAAAAATGCCCATTATTGCACTAACACCCCTTCCCCAGTGCCATGTGTCAACCATCCATCCTCCCAGTGGCAATACATGTCCATGGGTCATTACTCTACACCCCTCCAGAGCCAATACATAACCTCCATGTCATTAGCCACCTCCCAACTTGTGTTTTTCCAAGTGCCAACATACAGTGCCAACCACTTTTGCCACCTTCCCATGCTGGGACTTGCAAAGCACAAAGGACCTCATTCAGAGTCGGTCAAAGCTGCCGCACGGTCGTACGAAAAAAGGGTCCGGATATTCAAATGATTCCCTCGCAAGTTGCGTCCCTAAGTTCGGATCGGTAGTTGGCCGACCAAGGGGAGGAAGCGGTCGGAAGACAAAAAAATACGCCCCCTTCTCGTACGCATTGCACGTCATCTCTCTCTCTTAAGCTCTACGATCATGTTAGTGTAAAAACCTCCCATGTCACATGTGCCATGATGCTACTTTGTTAATTATGCACTCCCATAATCCGTATGCACTCCCATAAAACGCCGTTCGCATAATGAGGCACGCCTGCGTTCGGATCTCCAGTCCCCCGTTTTCAAGCACCTTCCCCTGTTACCACCCACAAACGCCTCCATCTGTCACTCAAACTACCGACCTGGCTGTGTTCTAGGAAAGAGAAATTTCTGATCGTAGCGGCTAGTTTGCACACGCGCATTGCGAACTTTACGCATGTGCAGTATAGCGAACATTGGAGGCGTACGACCGTGCGGCCGCTTCGACCGACTCTGAATGAGGTCCAAAGTGTATTTAATTCTATTGTTAGGTACTTACTGTGACAGGCTCTGCTATGCAAAGCCACTTTTATGATTCTTTCTAGGGCCACTTTAAATTCCCAATCTTTCACTTGTAGAAAGGAAATCATTTGGAGAATTGCTTTGATACTAAAGTGGACCACCTCATGTTATCTATTTCTCATAATTAAACTGTCTCCATATACATGGAAAATAAATAAAGGCGCCTTCTTCTTCTTGTAATTATCAGTAAGATATTACTCGAAACTGAGCATTAAATCTGATGAGTATGAGGAGATTTGGTTTGTCAATCAGAATGTCGCGGGTTATGACATGTTCTGCTTTGAAATATGGTCAAAACACAGACCTTGCTAAGATGGTGTAGACGAATGGCAGGAATATCTTTAATGCATTTGCACTTACATTTTTAGATAGCAGGATGCAATCAAAGAGTATGTTTAAATATTAATAAGAACTAGCTATAGAAACAAACATAACTGATATATTTATGGAATCGGACACGAAATGTTGCTACTCAATTGCCTATTCCCCAAAACATATATTTCATTTAACCGGACCACCATCAAAATGTTACCCTATGTTCAATCTGCAGCAACCTTCTGCCTGCCGTTTGCTCAGCTTTGTGTAAGATAGAGATAACAGGAGAAAGACTGTGCTGAGGCCATCTGTAGAGCTGCACTGAAAACAGGAAAATATGATCATGTTAGATTTGGAGCCAGAGGAAAGGAGACATGAGGGTGGAGCTATGGAATGATCACAGACTATAAACTGCTTAGTGTAACAGTAATTTCCAGTGTTTCCACTTACAGATTTTTTCCCTCCCTGTTTACAGGGAAATTTGGCCATGATCAGATGTAGCGTTTCTACTTTCTGGCTTTATTTTCTCAATACAGGGAAATCATTCTGATCAGCAACCCTGTATTTGTAACTGTGACTTTCTGTAGTTTACCTCTGTGTACCAGTCCTTTGCCTGCCTTACCATTACCTATCCTCTTCTTGTTGTCCTGACCATTGGCTTTGCCTATTGTTTTGTCTTGTATATATGCAACTCAGAAGCATACCTAGACGAAAAATATCACTCCATTGCGTCCAACATCACCACTGCGTCTGAGTCAGAATCAGGCCCATAATGTTGTATAGTATGCTATAGTGGTGCTTGCTATATAACAGATAATAGCAGAACAGAGCTGCTGCATTGCCTGAGTATCCCCAACCTCTCGATCGCCAACGGGACACTATGGCCCGTGAGTGGGACAGCGGGACAGTGCCCGAAAAATGGGCCTGTCCCGCTGGAATCAGGACAGTTGGGAGGTATGGAGAATCTGTGTCACTTGAGTGATAATGATTGCTTTCTTCCTAGGTGTAGCCTCATTAGTTCTCTTTCCATTCTTGGAATAAACAAATCCAGTTCTGGATCTGTCTTTTCTCTTGATGCAGAACTAAAATGCTACTAAGATATACATTTTTGCACATAAATACTTAGTTAATCTTTCCTTCTGCATTTGCTTTTGTTTGTTTTTATGCATACATGTGTAATCACTAATAATCTTAAGCATCATGTCAGGCAATGGTGAGGAATTGTTAAGATGAGTTCCCATTGCTCCAATCAAACAACTTGAACCCCCAGTAGTCTGATTCAGTGTGTTTCTTTAAAGTGCTTCTAGAAACTGTAGTCCAAAAGTGGAACAATTGGAAAGTGCATGTTCATACTATAGAAATAAAACAGGCCTTATAGTGCTTGTAATGACTGGGACAAGAGTGACATGCATGTTAAAGGTGCAATCAGAACAGTCTCATCTGGTCTGTCTAAAATTCCTCAAATTAGATCTCACATTTACTATTAAACATTTAGTTCTGTCACCAGTAAGATTTGGTTGAAGAGCTTAAACTCTTTGGGAAATTTTCTGTTATTTTCAGACTTACCATAACAAGCTGCCTTAAACGTAGCAATCTAAAAAAAACAAGCCCATCTTTTGCATGAACTCTTTAATAACTCAAAGACAGAACATTATAAAAAGTTTTTTTGTGATGAAAAAAGTCAAATGCTTATTGAATAAAAATAGCAATAACAAATTGACATAGGGAAATATAAATGCAAACAAAATTCCATAAAAAAAATATGACAAATAGAAACAGAAAACCTATGAAGGTGAATCAGTTTCATAGTAGCAGACCAACCCCCAAAAACTGATAATTTATAATATAGTTCTTCTTTCTGCCCAACACCCCCACCAACCTTTCCTTGTGACCTACCTAACTAAAAGTGTGTGTGTGTGTGTGTGTGCAATGTGCACTAATCTGTTTTAAGACTCTAAGGTCCATATTCAATTTGGGAGCGAAAAGTCCGTGCTGGACTTTTCGCTCCACATCGGAGCTTTTCCTGGGATAAAGTATCGGGTGCGTGCCTGCTTTATCCCTGTATTCAATATATAATCAGCGAAAACGGGACCCGGCAAATTGGGATCTACGAAAAAAAACAGGAATTTTCGGGAAATAATTGTAGGACCCCCCTAAAGATGTCCAGACATGGGGGATCACTATGGGTACCCCCGTTTTTGCCTGCAAAAGAAAGTCGGGTTTTCAAATAGCCGCGGCAGGTGTTTTTTCCCGACATTGAAGAAGTGATGCAGAAGAGCACCTAGGTTATTTTTATTCATTTTTTTAAGTGGTCCCATCAAATTGGGGTACATGAAAATGAGTACTAGCATATTTTTAAGTCCCTAAAGGCATTTTTTTTAAATTCTGCAAAAATGCACCTGCCGCTAATAGCCTATTCTACACCCCTGAACCTATTTCCCTATTTTTAAACACTGTTTCCACTTTTTTTCACCCCAAATTGTCAATTAATTTTTTTGGGGTGTCCCTATTTTTTTTTTTTTTACTTTTTTTGACACAGTTTATTTTTAAATGACATTCCGAGGGGTGCAGGCTATTTTTCTTAAGCTTGCACCCCTAAACCCCAATTCTGTACTTTTTTTCACCATGTAAAAACATGGTGAAAAGTTATCCCCATTTTTTTTCAAAGACTTTTCGAACCTGTGAAAAGTCTTTGAAATTGAATACGGAGATAATTGAAATAGGCGAAGATTACGTCATCGGCGATAAATTATCGCCGATTTTGACTTTTCGCAGCAGAATTGAATATCCCCCTAAGACTGGAATATAAATCTTCTGGAACATAAGAGATATAAAATATTACCTCATTTAAAAAATCATGGTTTTTCTCACTTATTTATAGGAAGCATGTCTAGTAGGTTGATTTATTTTGGTAGGTATGTTATCTCCATAGTTTTCTAAGGAGACCGGTATGTATAGATAACACGTAATGTTACTGGTAGTTACAAATATGTAGAGATATTTCCCCTACAAGATGTATAATGCACTGGGAGTGCCCTAGTATTCTAGTCACAGCATCTGGCTGAGCCATAAACCAGATCTGTCTGGTCTTCTGTGATATTCCTGCATCTCTGAATAAAAAAATCCAGCTAGGTCCGTCAAAACTTATCTAAAACAGATTTTTAACATCAGTTAACACTAGTTTATTTAATGTGCTACAAATAGCTAATATATTTGGTACAGGATGTAGTCAGCATTCTGGCTGACGGGATGCCGATGGTCTATATACCGGTGCCGGAATCCCAGCTCCAGAATACAGACCGTCGGCATCCTGAAGGTAAGTATCGGGGGTTAGGGGAAGGGTTAGGGTGCGGGGTTATGGTTAGGCACTAGGGGGAGGGTTAGACACTAAGGGGGGAGGTTTAGGGTGCGGGGAGGAGGGGTTAGGTTCAAGCACTCGGGGGAGGTTAGGGTTAGGCACCAGGAAAGGAAGGTTAGCATACCAATCAACAAGTGTCGGTATGTTAACCATGTCGGGATCCCAGCGTCAGTATTCTGACTGCTGGCAACCCATACCCAACCCATTTGGTACAGATCCTGAGCACATTAGTATATTATTTTCCTAATTCCTGATTAGACCATAATGATATTACTAATATCAATTAACGATGTATGAAAGCATAAATGTTGTTAAGTATATAGGAAATCTACAGAATTCATTGTAATTCCATATTAAAAACAAATCTTGCATCTACCCTTCATTCTCACCAGTAGCCAGGGCTTCCATCTGAAATTGTGGGGCCCAGTACTGACAAAGTAAGTAGGGCCCCCCCCTTCCCGGGTATAGAACGGAGACGAGCGGACCTGTGGATAATATGGGTGGAGTTACTTCAGGGGTGGTGCATCAATTGGTGTGTAAAGCACAGATGGCTAGACATGGTGTAGTGGTGGGGTGACACAGGGGAGGGAAGGCTGGTCATTAATGGGGGACATTAAAGGCTGGACAGTGCAGGGGAGGCTAGACAAGGGGGGACACTGGGCTGGAGAGGGTGGACTGGGGTAGCCAAGGCCAGGGTAGTCTGTTGTACTGGGGTGGGGGAGGGGGGGGGGGAGTGCAGGGAAGGCTGGCTGGACTGGTTAAGACAGTGCAGGGAAGGCTGGCTGGACTGGAGGGGGACAGTGCAGGGAAGGCTGGCTGGACTGGAGGGGGACAGTGCAGGGAAGGCTGGCTGGACTGGAGGGGGACAGTGCAGGGAAGGCTGGCTGGACTGGAGGGGGACAGTGCAGGGAAGGCTGGCTGGACTGGAGGGGGACAGTGCAGGGAAGGCTCGCTGGACTGGAGGTGAGCACAGGGCAGGGTCAGCATACCTGGTTGCTTCATAGTATTTCCTGAGAGAGAGGGGGCCCAGGTGTCAGTGGCGAGGAATGCATCGGGCAGCAGACAGGGAGAAAGAGCATCGGCGCTGCAGCATTTGAACTATGGAGCCGGCCGCGAGCCAATCACAGCCCTGGGAACGGGTTCCATAGTTCAAATGCTGCAGCACCGATGCTCTGTGTCCCTGCCTGCCGCCCTGCACATTCCTGGCCACTGCCACCTGGGCCCCCTCTATCGCCAGGCCCGGGACTGGAGTCCCAGCAGTCCCCCCCTCTGATGCCGGCCCTGCCAGTAGCTGGCAAAATTTGAATGATGGGATGATGCGATATGAACTACTACCTACCACCTCTCTTAAGAAAATATCCCTCAACACATGTATGAAAAGAAAAATGTAAGAGTCTGCAGACTCCATTTATCAATGATACTTATTACCGGTGACGTATATTGTTTAGTATCGCACTGATTCTAATGAATATGCTACTGGTATCTAACATTACTTAACTATCTGGTGAGGTCCCGTGGTGCCCCCATCCTCGGCTACATCCTCCACTGTGTCACCGACAGCCTACCGTTGCCAGTTACAGGTTGTAGTGTAATGCGCATGCTCAACAGAAATCTATGCATGCGCATTGCACACTCTCTTGGCGGGGACACGGCAAAGCCTGGAGCCATTGCTGAAGCTGGAAAGACTTTTGCTTGGTCCCCATTGCCACGATATATGGTGTTAGCGGCACAGTGACAAACAACAGTAAGCTGAGCTTAGCGCTGTTATATACTGAACAGAGGATATAGGGCCTGATTCAGGTTGGTTCGCAAGGCTGCGTTCGCATGCACCCGCTCGCTGGGAAAATATGCTAATGAATGCAATCGCACAACAACCGCAGCACTATACCAAGACGCCCATCACTGTATAATGCCGCCCACTTCCCATGACATGCATCCACAAGTCAGTGAAAACATCGGTCACATTGAGTAACATCGAACCCATATGTTGTGGTTGACCATGACCTGCCGCACAACCTGCTAAACTTCCTGTCGCCAACTAGATCTCTGGCTACGTATACAATCGCAGGGGTTTAATTATGCATGCCCCTGTAACGCGTTCACGCACAGGCACGCCTGCATTCACCCGACCACCCCCCTCCACCCCCAAACGGTCACTTCTTGTCAATCTATGTGTAATGGGACTGCGTGCTTACTGCGATCGATTCCAGATCGCAGCGGTCGGTTCGCGGACTGCGATTCATGCGCAGAATGCAAACATCGGCCAGCTTTGTGTGAACGCAGCCTTGCGAATCAACCTGAATCAGGCCCATAACCCCTTAAACGCGTGCTAAAAGGGTTATCTCTTGTTAAAAAGAGCCCAAAGAGTGTGCTGCAAAATTGCATTAAACAAAAGCATACAGTGTGTAACAATTTGATTATGTCTGCAGGTATTTGTACTGTACATGATTTACAAGCAAAAAAAGTGTTCATTGGAATCATAAACAGGATGACAACATATGTACTCTTTCTCATGGATTTCTCATTGGAAGAATGAACACAGAGAGACCATTCACAGAAGAAAAAAAAGTGTGGAATCAAAGACCCATAAGAAAAAAAAATATATAAACATTTTAATACAGAAACTAAATGTGTCCTTGAAACATTTAAATTTCAGCCAAGTGGCTTCATTGAACAAAATATGCATATACAGTAAGGTGCAGGTTGAGTCTCCCCATATCCGAAATGCTTGAGACCAGAAGTATTTTGGATATGGGAATATTCCGTATTTTGGAATAATTGCATACCATAATGGAATATCTTGGGAATGGGACCCAAATCTAAACACAGAATGCATTTATGTGTTATATAGACCTTATACACACAGCCTGAAGGTCATTTTATACAATATTTTTCATAATTTTGTGTAACAAACAAAGTTTGTTTACATACACGAAATTCATTTATGTTTCATATACACCTTATAAACACAGCCTGAAGGTAATTTTACACTATATTTTTAATAATGTGCCTTAAACAAAGTTTATGTACATTGAACCATCTGAAAGCAAGTAGGCATACATTGCATAGCAGCATTGAACAGGATAAGGTGGGAATGTAATAGCCTCTGATTTTTTTAAAAACTGGTTAGTTTCTGGTGACTTTCAATTTGCCGTATGTAATAGAAATGAGACTAGGACCAGAAATCTGACAGAATCAATCGCATCTGGATGCAAATCGTCCTCCCGATTGTAGAATGCTTAACATACAAGTCGTCAGATGTAAAAGCCTGTGACTTGTAAACTCACTGGAACTGCACCAAAAACTTGTACAATAAGCCCTGGCCGTCGGGATTGCATTTTATGCTACCTGTCTGGTCAGTACATAATAAAGGTCCACATTAAACATGTATTACTCTGCCACCCAGGGCGGCGCTACCACTAGGCAAGCTTAGGCAGCTACCTAGGGGCGCCTAACTACCGAGGGTGCAGGGGGTGCGGTAGCTATGGGGCCCGGCGGCCCAGCGATCGCACCCCCTGCACCCTCCATTTGCCGGGTGCCCGCTGAGATTGTGTTACCAGCGGGCGTCCGGCTCCTTCTCTCCCCTGCCCCCCGGTGCTAACGGCAGCCGAAGGATGGACCTCACTCCTGAGCTCCGGCTTCCGGGTCCCACAGTGCACTATGGGAGTGACGTCATGACGTCACTTCCATAGTTCCAAGGAGCGGGCGCCGGGGACAGATGGCAGCAGGCACTGGAGCAGGGTTTAAGGTAAGTATATATATATTTTTTTTGTGTGTGTGTATGTGTATGCGCGGGGGGAGGCTTACTACAGGGGCCTTACTACTGTGGGCATCATATGGGGGCACTATTAGGAGCATTACTACTGGGGCACTGCAGGGAGCATTACTACTGGGGGCACTATAAGGGCATTACTACTGGGGGCACTGCAGGGAGCATTACTACTGAGGGCATTGCAGGGAGCATTACTACTGGGGGCACTATAAGGGCATTACTACTGGGGGCACTGCAGGGAGCATTACTACTGGGAGCACTGCAGGGAGCATTACTACTGGGGGCACTGCAGGGAGTATTACTATTGGGGGCACTACAAGGGCATTACTACTGGGGGCACTGTAGGGAGCATTACTATTGGGGGCACTACAAGGGCATTACTACAGGGGGCACTGCAGAGAGCAATACTACGGGGGCACTACAAGGGCATTACAACTGGGGGCACTACAGGGGCCCTTACTACTGGGGGAACTGCAGGGGGAATCATCCCTTTAATTCAGTCCTGTGAATATTATTAGGGCGCTGTGTATGTGTGTGTTAGCTGGGCGGAGTGTTTGGGGGAAAACAGGGGCGGCATTGTGAACCTATGCCTAGGGCGCCGTGAAACCTTGCACCAGCGTTGCTGCCACCACTTAATGCTCAATTAAAGATCCTAAAAATAATAAATATCTTGATGGGCCATAATTATTTAATTAATTTATTATCGATTTTCATCGCCTTCTATTACCTTTGGCGACTTTGAGAGGTAAATTGCTGGATGTCTCTGAGATTTTTGGTGGCTCAAAAGTCGATAAAAAATACAGGACCTATTACATTCACCCCATAGTATGCAAAATAGGGTGCCCTATGCTCTGAGACCTAGGGCTTAGGTGTGCTTGGACAATTAGCCCTCTATAAGATGGTGTCAGGCCCATTGGTAGAGTAGTATCAAGAAAATGGTAAGTAGTGCTAAGTTCTGAGTTATGCAGGTGACGAGCTATGCTAACAGCTGATAGCCAGTAAAAAGTTTGATGGAATTTTGAGCCCCCAGGTTGGTGCTAATGCAGTTAGATCGCATGCAAAAATGGGATTTTGGTACCTACCGGTAAATCCTTTTCTCTGATTCCACAGGGGACACTGGAGGTGCTTACGCTGGGGTATAGAGGCGTGGATAACTGGAGCCGGCACTTTAAATAATTTAGAAGTGTGAAGCTCCTCCCCCTCTATGCCCCATCAGCCCCCAGTTTAGAAAATGGAGACCGAGAGGAGATGGAGAACAAGCGGAGTAAAAGGGAGAGAACACACAATCAAAACATACGACATATGTAACAAACCAAAGAGGCAGGCTAAGAGCGCAGAGGTGGGCGTCCAGTGTCCCCTGTGGAATCAGAGAAAAGGATTTACTGGTAGGTTCCAAAATCCCATTTTCTCTTTCATCCACTAGGGGACACTGGAGGTGCTTACGCTGGGGACGTCCCAAAGTTTTCCCCACGGGCGGGAGCGCTCTGCGGCACCTGCAGAAAACGGGATGCCGAAGTAGCAAACGTATCAAATTTGTAAAACTTGACAAACGTGTGAACTGAAGACCAAGTGGCCGCACGGCACAATTGTGACATGGAGGCTCCTCTACCGGCCGCCCATGACGCACCCACTGAACGTGTGGAATGAGCCGAAATGGACGAAGGAGGCCAGCGGTCGGCACCAACATAAGCCTGATGAATAGTCAGCCGAATCCAACGTGCCACAGTCTGCTTAGACGCTGGCCAACCCCTCCGAACCGCATCATAGAGGACAAAAAGCGACTCAGACTTACAGAGGGAAGCAGTCCTGTCAACATAGATGCGGAGAGCTCTAACCACATCCAAGGTAGAAGAACCACCAAAGTCCTCCACCAAAGACGGTACTACAATAGGCTGATTAATATGAAAAGCCGACACTACCTTGGGAAGGAAGGTGGCTACCGTCCAGAGTTCCGCCCTATCAGCATGAAACACAAGGTAAGGTGGCTTATAGGACAGAGCACTCAATTCCGAAACTCTACGAGCCGAAGCTAGAGCCAGGAGGAGGATCGTTTTCCAAGACAAATACTTAATATCAACCTCTTCCAAAGGTTCAAACATGGACGACTGAAGAAACAAAAGCACTAAGTTCAAGTCCCAGGGAGCTATCGGAGGTACAAAAGGAGGCTGCACACGCAAGACCCCCTGAAGAAACGTCTGCACCTCAGGAATGAGAGCCAATTTCTGTTGAAAGAAAATGGAAAGGGCAGAAACCTGCACCTTTAAAGTTCCAAGACGAAGGCCAGAATCCAGACCAGTCTGAAGAAAAAGCAGAAACCGGGACAACCGAAAAGTCCTAGATGGAAGATCCTGACTGGAACACCACGAGATATAAGAACACCAACATGATGATAATGCGCAGCCGAAACTGGTTTCCTGGCGCGTAGCATGGTGGGAATGACAGAGTCTGGGATTCCTCTGCGTCTTAGGATATCGGTTTCAAGGGCCACCCCGTTAAACGCAGTTGCGCTAGGTTGGGGTGTATGAAAGGACCCTGCTGTAGCAGATCCGGGCACAGAGGAAGGGGCCACGGATCATCTGCCAATAGGGACCGAAGGTCCGCGAACCAACTTCTCCAAGGCCAGTTCGGAGCCACGAGAATGACAGAGGCTGACTCATGTTTTATTCTTTTTAGTAGTCGAGGAAGAAGTGGAATCGGAGGAAAGAGGTAAACTAAGTCGTAGTTCCACGGAACTGTCAGAGCGTCTACTGCCACTGCCTGCAGATCTCGAGTTCTTGACATGTATACCGGGAGCTGACGATTCAATTGTGATGCCATGAGGTCCACCTGAGGACATCCCCATCGACATATCAGCATGTTGAACACGTCTGGATGAAGCTTCCATTCCCCGGGATGCATATCCTGGCGGCTTAGGTAATCTGCTTCCCAGTTGTCCACACCCGGGATGAATACCGCCGACAGGATTACTGACTGGCTCTCGGCCCACCTGAGGACCTGAGTTACTTCTCGCATGGCCATGCGACTCCGAGTCCCTCCTTGGCGGTTGATGTACGCGACGACCGTCGCGTTGTCGGACTGAACTCTTACCGGACGATTCCTTAGAAACTCTGTGTCAGGGCTCAGCCGGGGATCGGCTCCCGCTTACCGCGCTGCCGGCTTCCCCTGTCATCCTGGGTGGTCGGGCAGCTAGCGCGGCGGCGGGGGAGAAGCTGAGTATTCTCCCCGCATGCAGTGGCTTCCTGGTGGGCTGGTGTCTGGCATCGCAATTCCGGACATGGGCGCCGCCATGACAGTCGGCCCATGTGACAGTATCTTCTTCCCAGGATAGGTGAGTGATCAGCTGACACTGTGCATCTATCAAAGGGTTCCCCTGGGTATATAACTGTTCCACAGGTTACAGGAAGTTGCCTGAACAACGGTTGTCTCCTAGCGTACTTTAGTGAGTTCCCGGTCCTAGTTCCTAACCCTCCTTGTAGCAGCAGTGTTATCATCTCTACCTGTGTGCCTTCCGTCTCTAGTAACATCCGTGCAGCAGTGTATACCATCTCTACCTGTGTGCCTCCCATCTCTGGTGAATATCCGTGCAGCAGTGTAAATCATCTCCACCTGTGTGCCTCCCGTTTCTGTCATATCCGTGCAGCAGTGTATACCATCTCTACCTGTGTGCCTCCCGTCTCTGGTGAATATCCGTGCCGCAGTGTATACCATCTCCACCTGTGTGCCTCCCGCCTCTGTAACATCCATGCAGCAGTGTATTCCATCGCTACCTGTGTGCCTCCCGTCTCTGGTGAATATCCGTGCAGCAGTGTACACCATCCCTACCTGTGTGCCTTATTTCTCTGGTGATTTCTCAAGTAACCGTGAGTCTCCATCTGAACTTCTTATTGTTATTTGATCTACGTGTCAAGATATAGTTATTGTATGTTTAGGGTATTGTCAGTGCCTATCTAGGCATTACCTCTCAGGGCCACGGGTGTTGTGTCTCTATTCCTGCAGGGCTTGGGTACCTGGTCAAAGGACCGCGACCTGCTCACGGGGTGCAGCTAAGCCCAAATCTCAATTGGGGGGGGGGGTCACTGGCGAACACCATCCTGTGGGTTATATTCCGCACCTTTGCCCAGGTCTCGCCAACACTCAAGACCTGTGGATGAGGAGAACATATATCCAGGCCCCTCGTCTCCGCTTCCTCCCACAACTTAGGCCCTCTAGGTCTCCTAGCCCAGTCTCAGGCGTGACACTCTGTTGCTTCTATCAGAGCATTGTAAATTGCTCTGAGTTCCAATACATTTATGGGCCACTTTTGTTCTAGAGGGGACCATCGACCCTGAAAGTGATAATCGAGGACCACTGCTCCCCATCCTCGAAGGCTGGCATCCGTTGTTACGATGATCGAGTCCCACACCCCGAATCTCCGGCCCGCTAAAAGATTGTTGGATTGTGTCCACCAGAGTAGGGCCACTCTGGTAGTTGGGCTCAGACGGGTCTGTCGATGTAGAAGCATATGAGACCCTGACCCCTGTGTCAATAGGTCCAGCTGAAACACCCAGGAGTGGAATCGGCCAAACTGTAGTGCCTCGAAAGCAGCTACCATCTTCCCCAGGAGACACAGACAAAGAAGGAGGGACACCTTCTTTGGCCTGAGGACCAGCTGAACTAACAACTGGATATCCCGGGCTTTGTCTAGTGGAAGAAAGATCCTCTGTGATGCCATATCTAAGATCATGCCCAGAAACAGGAGCTTCTGGGACGGATTGAGATTTGATTTCTTGAAGTTGATTATCCAACCATGTTGGGTTACAGTCTGGTATGTCAGTAGGGCATGACTTGTAAGAAGAGATACCGATTGCGCCTTGAGTAACAGGTCATCCAAATAAGGGATTATGTTCACTCCCGATGACCGAAGGAGAGCAATCATGACTGACATGAGTTTGGTGAAGATGCGGGGAGCCGAGGATAACCCGAACGGCAATGCCCGAAACTGATAATGATCCTTCAATATGGCGAAATGCAGAAAGGCTTGGTGTGGTTCCAAGATGGGAACGTGGAGATAGGCATCCTTGATATCCAGGGATAATAGGAACTCTCCTGGTTCCAAGCTCGCAATAACGGACTGCAGAGACTCCATTTTGAATCGATACATCTTCAAATACAGCAATGACTTGAGGTTCAAGATGGGCCTGACCGATCCATCCAGTTTGGGTACTACAAACAGGTTTGAGTAGAACCCCATACCTCGTTGATGTTCTGGAACCGGAACGAGCACAGATGATACTACTAGAGACTGGATAGCCTCCTGTAGAACTCTGGCCTTGTCTGCAGGTAGTGGCAGACTTGTAGTGAAGAACCGAGGCAGAGGGGGGGCCTCGAAGTCTATTCAGTACCCCAGGGAAATTAGTCTGCGGATCCACGGTTCCGGAGACGTCTGGTTCCAAACATGTTGAAATCCTTGCAGCCGGGCACCCACTGTAGGTGGTCCCAGGTGGGACGGAAGACCGTCATGCCACCTGTTTTTCAGCTGGCTTAGGCTCCTGTCTGCGTGCAACCGTGTGTGGGCGGCCTTTACCTCTGCCGCCTCTTGCTTGGGAGGGAGCCCCTCTGGCTCTACCACGAAAGGAATGTGGCGCACGAAAGGAATGAAACGAAGGTCCTGTGTAAGCTTTTCTGGGAGCCGGTGTAGTTGACGGGAGGAAGGAAGACTTACCCCCCGTGGCCTGGGATATCCATTTGTCTAATTCCGGGCCAAACAGCATATCGCCATTGAATGGTAAACCCTCCACAGCACGCTTGGATTCTGCGTCCGCTTGCCAAGCGCGCAGCCAGAGGGCTCTGCGGACCGAAATCTCCAAAGCAGATATGCGAGCACTAATCTGACTAATATCTTTAGAAGCTTCTCCCATGTAAACTGCAGACTCACGTATGTGTTCTGCTAGCAGATGTAACTCTGGGTCTCATTCAGACCCGCTCGCGAGCGCAGGACACTCGCAAGCGGGTCGATGTTACCCAAATGCGCATGCGCACGACGGAGGGAGCTCCGTCATGCACATGCGCGAGACCCGGACAGCGACAGCCAAGCTGTCGCTCTGGGTCTCGCACCAAAGGGGGCGTGCTGTCGATGTTGATTGATAGCACGCCCCCTTTGGTGGGCGTGCCGCGGGCTTTGCTGCCAGACGGAGGCGTTCCCATGGGAACGCCTACCGTCTGAAGCCGGCCCCACTGACATCAGTAGTGATGTCAGTGGGAGTGATTTTGGCTCTGATAGAGCCAAAATCACTCCAGGGCTTGCAGCAGCGAGACCCTACCACAAGGTCTCCGTCGCAAGCCCGATGGTCGCGATGGTCTTGAGCGTCCGGCTCTGAATCAGGCCCTCTGCTCTGGAAGTACCAGAGTCCAAACCTGTAACCAACTGGTCAGCCCAGCAAACCACCGCTTTGTTAACCCAAGCATTAACCAGGGTGGGCCTAAGTTGAGTACCCATTGCAGTATAAATAGATCTTAGCGTTGTCTCCAACTTACGATCCGATGGATCTTTTAGTACTGTAGCTCCTGGTACTGGGAGTGCTGTTTTCTTTGAGAGACGGGAGACAGACGCATCTACTGGAGGAGGTGTTTCCCACTTCTCCATCATGGATGATGGAAAAGGGTAGCTAGACGAAAACCGTCGCGGAATCTGGAACCGCTTATCCGGCTGTTTCCAGGCCACCGAGAGCTGTTGCTGAAGTTGCTGTGAGAACGGAAAAACCGCAGAGCTCTTAGGTTGTTCTTGAAATAATTCAAGCTCCTGTGGTGCAGGAATTATATCCTCAGGTAAATTCAGGGTCCTTCTGACCGCCAAAATTAGAGTTTCCACCCCGGGAGAGGTGGACTCTAATTCCTGAGGGGTATCGTCCTGTAAAGCTTCCTCCAATTCCCCTTCTTCGGTATCCTCCATAGCGAAAAATTCTTCGTCCGACTCCTCTGACTGGAGAACAGTCATCAGAGTACTCTTTTGTGTCGGTCTCTGGCAGGAAGTGGAGGGTGCAGATGCCGCTGTACCCATAATCTGTACCAAGGTGTCTAGAGACTTGGTTAGCCCCACCACCCAGGGAGGTTGAGACTTACGTGCCTCAGCTAACTCTGACGCTAAGTCTGACATAACTCCTACCATGTCAGCGGCCCATGAAGGCGCAGGTGAGGCAGTAATAGCCATAGATGGATCTATTGCTATACAAACATCACATAACGTGGACCCAGCGGCATGCGGCTTGGTTAGTTTGTTGTTACACTTTGAACAGACAAACATTTTTTGAGAAGCTTTAGTGCTGTTTGACATGGATACCCACTCCACACAGAAGGACAGAGTATAGACAGAATAACAGAATAAACAGAAGGCTGGTTTGGGACATAGAGGAGGAGTACACCCCACTCCCTTCCCACAGATCAGAATCCCTGCTTACACCCCAGTGATACTCACAGCCTCTGTACCAGGGATGCAGTCAGGTCAGCCTTCTGTGTAATTCTTTGCCAAGGATCCTG
This sequence comes from Taudactylus pleione, assembly GCA_031769625.1. Classification (NCBI taxonomy): domain Eukaryota; kingdom Metazoa; phylum Chordata; class Amphibia; order Anura; family Myobatrachidae; genus Taudactylus; species Taudactylus pleione. The sequence goes on from JAUIMM010000010.1 coordinate 11,457,140, forward strand.
TTAAAAAACTGCACACTTCCTGTTTGAAGGAGAGATGCAGCATTAGAAATAACAAACGGCAGCCACGCTGTTTTACACAGCCGCTTTCCGCTTAGAGGAGAGAGCCCGCGCTGCCTAAGCTCCGCCCCCTTTTCTGCCTCGAGGGCTTCAAAGGTGGCTGTCAGTGGGGAGATGGAGAAGCAGGAAGCCGCGCTGTAGCGCTTTCTATCCTAACCCAGCGCAGGCACTTCTTACTAAGTGCAGAGATAGCGCTGGGTAGCGGGGGCGGGAGCCGGGGGATGTGCAGCGCTGATACTCACTGCGTGTCCCCGCTGAGGTCTCTCTCTGCAATCGGCTTCAGCACTTCTTCCTGTGCTGTGGCAATAAGGAGCTGTCAGTGCTTTTAATGTAAGCACTGTGCACTCCTTCCTGCTTCTAATAAGACAGGGTGCCAGGTACCCGGACCCCACCTTTGAAGAGGTGACGAAGGGTACCTACAGTATGTAAAAGATGTATAAAATAAAAAATAAAAAAAACCTATAAAAAATAATAAATGTATTGCTGGATCACAGCAGATTGTGACCAGCTCCAAAGGGCACATTTTCTAAACTGGGGGCACATGGGGCATAGAGAGGGAGGAGCTTCACACTTCTAAATTATTTAAAGTGCCAGCTCCTGTTATCCACGCCTCTATACCCCAGCGTAAGCACCTCCAGTGTCCCCTAGTGGATGAAAGAGAAACCATGTGAGGTGAAGTAAAATTGTATTCGTAAATAATGCAAGTATAAGGAAACTAAAATATCACAACACAAAGAAACACATAGTACAGACATATCAAAGTAATCAACAATATTGATTGGTGTCCCTTTTTCTTGAATTGTTTATCCTTATACTTGCTTGTAATAGTAGTGCAAATTTTCCTCACCATGCATGGTTCTGAATCTAACTTCATTGAGCATTAACACCAGCCACGGGGCTGAACATTGCCTGATACACTTCTGCATAACAACTGTTAGCAAACTGCCTACACACCTAAGGGTTTAGCGCTCGGAGTTCCCTTCCTATTTTCTTGCAACTAGTGACCCAAATATACCTCCCAAATTTCTGGCCAGATTGACAAAGCTGTGCCGATCAGGATCGTGGAATAGAGTCTTCAAGTTGGGAGTGCCTCACCTAAGTTGGGAGGTCTATTCAAATGGTAGCTGTACATGATACCGAATTAGGGGTCTGCATGTAGAGGGCTTACATGTGATTATGGATTCCAATTCCCTGCAATAACCAGGATTCTATACCTTAAACCTCTGTATTTCTGGATTTCAAGCACACTGGGGACTAGGCCTAATGGCCGTGAGCAGAGATGAATAAGGCAGCTCCTTTTCCCGTTGGCAGGCTCGATGTCCGGTTCTCTGCCAACCGTCACCAGTAGAAAAGAGGGAGTACCTTATCAGTGCATGTGATGCAGCCCTCACTGTCACTGATAACATCATCGCACAGAAGTCTATCAGTAACTGAGAACCGCATCATGTAATCCAGCTCTTCCACTGTGCCTGGGCGAGGATCAGACAATGTATCAGGGGAACAGTTATAGCAGGCAGGACGGGAGGAAGAAAGACACAAGGGAGGAGAAGTTGTAGGTAGCACTGGGAAAAACAGTAGTACAAACCACTAACCAAAAAAAAACAACACACATTACTATTTTGTAATGTCAAATTAAAATGCAATGCTGTATTTACCCCTTTAATTACAATACTGGGATTAATCCGGGGATCTTGAGATGGGATCCAGGTAATCCCGAGATTATACAATGATTTCAGGATTGAAATCCCTATATGTGATATATTGGGGGAGATATACTAAGCCTTGGAGATTGATAAAGTGGACAGAGATAAACTACCAGCCAATTAGGTCCTAACTGTCACTTTACATGCTGTGATTGAAAAATGACAGTTAAGGTGCCTACACACTAGACGATGTGCTCATGATGCGATATCGTGAGCTATTTCCCTTGAACTCTCCCCAGCAGCTCCCCGGCTCTCCAGGACACGATATGGTGCTAAAAAGTGTCCAATCTGACTAAAGATCTATGTTGCATAAAATCTGTCTATCTGCACAAAATCGTGTATGAGATTGGCAAATCTTACCTGCAGTTGGCAAGATCTGAAAATGCGATGTACGACCAGCGGGTACGAGCATCGGCATCGTGATCATGAGCGGACACTCACGATTTGTACATATTTTACACAATTTGTCGTACCGATGCGTCATTCGGACGAATCGTGTAAAATATCATCTAGTGTGTGCACACCTTTAGGTGCTGATTGGCAGGTACTTTATCTCCATCCACTTTATCACTCTCCAAGGCTTAGTACATCTCCCCCATTATTATGAATAATGTAGTTATACTGTAAAAGAATACCTTTGCATGTGTAGGGGCTAGAACAGGACATATGCTATAGTATACTGTAAACAGGGATGTAATGTACACAGCAGCCACAATACAGCACCCTGATAATGTTGTGTGCCTCTCCCCTCCCCCGTCTATGCATGTCAGCAGATTTACTGCAGATGGCTGCAGGGAGGGGGAGTATTCCTAGGTCCCGCCCGATCATCCTGTCGAAGATGGTTCTGTAGAAGTAGGTTTTAGAGCACAAGAGAATTTCTTAGTTGGCTGAGGCATTATGAACCTATTCCTTGGGAGTGTGGGTCAATTACTGTAAAAGGTTACAGTGTACAAGTAATGGGCTTTCAAACTTTCATTTGATGAATAGGTCCCCCAGTCCCTTTTCTATATACACTGTACCACCACTGTCTCTCATTTCCTGCAACTCTGCTTGCTGCTTCATATAATGTGAAAAGTACACCTACCTTCTTTCAAATTTATGTTTTCATAAAGAAAGACATTATTAATAATTATTATTATTATTATCCTTTATTTATATGGCGCCACAAGTGTTCCGCAGCGCCTTACATAGTACAATAATAATCTAATCCACATTAAATCCTAATAAATCTAATCTTATATGACAAATAACCCACATTATACTTTACTTTATCACTGTTTAACAAAAAAAATCTGAAGAAGCCAGACATGAAAGTGATTCCATTTCAATAACGTTAATATGACCCGGGTGCTACTGATCAAATGTACTTTGGTCATCATGAAGTGACCATATAAAAGCAGAAGCTTTGGCTATGCAGCTTGGAGCATTTCACGCTATGGTGTAAAGACATCTGCAATCAGAGAAGCAATGGTTTCTGCTCACCTGTTGTGGAAATAATTATATGTCTGTTTCTAAACGGTGCGAGATCCATCATTTTATAGTGTAATAGATTATTTACAAATGAAGAACATGAAGGCAGTTTGCAATATTCACAGGAGCGAGCGTCCCGGCAGCGTTTCCGAACTGTAGAAAGACAGTAATTAGATAGGCAATGTCTAGATAGACACCAGATGTTAGATAGTCGATAGGTCGACAGGAACAAAAGGTCGACACACTAAAGGTGCAAATGGTCGACGGTACAAATGGTCGTCAGGGTCAAAATGTTGACATGAAAATGATCGACAAAAAATGGTTGCCACATGATGTTATTGTTTTTGTTAGGGTTAGGTACTTGCTGGAGGGTTAGGGTTAGGTACTTGCTGGAGGGTTAGGGTTAGGCACTTACTAACAAGGTTAGGGCTAGGCATTTATCCAGATGCTTAGGGTTAGGCACCAGTAGGGAGGGTTAGGGTGAATATTAGAGTTAAAAAACTAAAAAAATCAAATGGTGACTATTTTCATGTCGACATTTTGACCCTGTTGACCATTTGTACCCATCGCCCTTCTTACATGTCGAACTTTAGTGTGTCGACCTTTTGTTCCTGTCGACCTATTGTCTGTCTAACATCTGGTGTCTACGTAGACATTGTCTATCTAATTACTGCCTATCTCTTATACCACACCCCCGGCAGCTACATCCAGACTTCTACAGCCCTCAATCAGCACAGGAAGTGTTCACGCTGTACCATTGTGCCAGTTCCTCTTATCCTTTTTTCACATTTTATGGTTTTGTGTCGCTCTGTAGTTGAAAATATCAATAAAGAAAACTATTTTGAGATTGAACACTTATGTCTTTCATGTAAATATAGTCAGGAGAGAGAGCAACTCTAAAACTAAATAGATTACAAAACAGACATTGCAACACGGCTCAGGTTTACAAAGCTGCATCATCAGCAAAGTATATCTGTAAGGCTCCACATATTCCGCAGCGCTGTAACCAGTAATACAGAAATGAAATACTGAGAAACAGTTTGAGCAGAATAAAGTATGCATGGATGCAATGCAATTGATAACCAAATCGCAACACATACATTCAAGACATACTTGCCGACTTTCTGTCTTCCCCCTCCGTGAGGGGGCAGCCAGGTCAGCATTGCAATGGGCGTGGCAGCGGTATATGTGGGCAGTGCAGAAGGCATGGTGGCCAGATCTTGTCCCCTCCCCCACTATGCAGCGCAGAGAACACCGGTATTGTAAAGCAGGGGGCTACCATGACGAGATTCAGTGCAAATCGTGTCATTGCCTCCCCTGGTCTGTCTAAATTTGCTTGGTAAGTGGGCGGCTGCTTAATATGGGCCACCCGATTTTCAGGAACCTCTCTGCTGTTCCTGGAGAGTAGGCAAGTATGATTCAAGATCTGCAAAAATACATACAGGCCAGTACAATAAAAATGAATGAATGCAATTTTGACCAAATTGCATGGCAAACAGAAGAATTCAGCATAAGACATAAGAGATAAGCATGAACATTACATTCATTTTATTATTAACAGTTACTTTGTAGCAACAGCATATTCTGTTGCGCTTTACACTTGGGAACAAACAGTAATAAAACAACTACAGGATTAGATCAGATTGTATACAGAGTACAGACACAATTCAGCATAGGACATGACAGGTACATGGGAGGAAGACAAAGAGTGGACAGACATTAGACATAGGGTAAAGGACTCTGGCCATGAGAGCTTAAATTCTAAAGGGATGGGATAAGCGGGGACCATAGGAGCAAGTGGAACAATAAGCTTGGTAGTTACAACTGTGGTGCAAGGGTCCACAAGATGCAGAGACCTGGATGGATTCATGCTCGAGTAGGGATGGAGATGGAGTGTAGGCATTCTCAAGAACGTGGCCTGAGCAACTCCTGATAAGATGTAAAGTCCAAATTATAAATGGACCATGGAGATGAATGGAATGCCAGGGTTACCAATGGGGCAGCTGGAACCACCTCAGCATTTTACTCACTTCCAGCTGAAATGAGTCACAATGCAGCACACAACACCAAGACACATAGGTCAGAGACTCTACAATATGAACAGCAGGAGGTGATCACGGGGCCTAGGTCCTCAAGTATTAGCAGGCCAGGAACATGGGTGTGAAGCTGGGGGCAAGGTGAGCTGCAAGCTTTCACAGGTGATGTTACTCTCAGGAGGAGTGACCATTTAACCTTCCTCAGCCATTAGTGGACGTCCCCTAGCACCCGATGGAACGGAATGGGCTGAGTCTCGAACTGGTAACAGGTCACTGGTTAGTAGGCCGCAGCATCGCTGGAGCCAGAAGTTCACAAGGGCATGGAGAATGGGTGCTTTCAGGACCATGTGGGTGCCCACGTGTGGAAGATACATGTGTTGAGTACAGTGTTGTATGGGGGAGTGGCCCACAATTTCTTAAATATGATGTAAGAGACTAATAACTTTAGTACTGCTTAAGATGGTTCTACAAGATACTCAATCATGGGTGTATACTTTGTCACATATGGCTATTTCATGGTGGCTTAATAGTTGTTGAATAAATAACAACAAACTAAATTTTAGGACTTGTGGAGTATTAAATGATTGTTCACTATATAGAATCACAGATTTGACATAACGATGTATATTACATATTCCTTGCCCAAACAGAGTACATCTAATAGTAGATGTATAAATGTTCTCCTATTTTTCTCTTATATATCTCAGACCTTTGCAACTCTACACCCTCCCCCCAAAAATAGAGGGGGGGGGGAGCAGTGCCTACATAACCAACAAAAGAGAGAAATCACAGCAGAAAAAGGGAAGGTGTTGGAACGGTTATGGTCAGGAAGAGCAGAAGCAGGAGAGATAGACAAGGAGCCACCAACAAGAAGAATTACAAGAGGAGAAGGAAGGCAGAGAGGTAAGGGAAGGAGGCAATATGTGTTTTCAGAACATTAAAATATCAGATGAAAGACTATAGAGGAAGGGTGGGGGTCTGTCAGAGAAGAGACCATAGTAAAGGAGTGAAGTATCTTTAATCATTATATAAAGACTGCCTATGTGGAGGACAGTGTGTATAGTATGACTGAAGTAGTGTACACATCACAGCACTGCGTGCACAGACCTATATACACTACAGTATGTGACAGACAGCATATGAGGACTAAATCCATATACAGGAAATGTTTTCCACTCTAAATAATTAGTATCCAGGGAAGTATATGTGTAGTTAAGTGGGGTTTATCTTTGTATGCAGTGGAAGTGGTGAATATCATAGAATAGCATGTGTACACAGCACTGTTTAATTTGGTTCAAGCTCAGTTTATATGTGACTGCTGATCTTCGCTAATGTATAAACCGAATATGTAATTCAGAGGTTCCCAAATTCCATCTTCAAGGCACCCTAACAGTCCAGGTTTTAAGGATATCCATGCTTGACCACAGGTGGATTAGTTAGTAACTCAATTTGATTTAACCACCTGTGCTCAACCATGGATATCTCTAAACCTGAACTGTCAGGGTGCCTTGAGGAGCACGTTTGGGAATTTCTGGTGAAATTCAAATGCTGTTGTTATACTTTCATCAACACCAGTCTGTGTATATTTATTATCTAGGTCTTTTTCATTCAAGACAATATGTTGAAATTGGTCTTATCAAGACAGTGAGATTGGAGGACCTACAGTATAAGGCTTATTGTGTAAAACGTATGTGATTCATTATGCTAATTTGGCACTTTACAATACATTTAGGGATTCCTATGTGCACAGATGCATTTAGAGACACATGCTGCATGTCTGCAGTGAGGTGTAGCTAGTCAGGATGCACAGTGCAGAACACACCTGTAACATACTTACATGTACATTTGCATTTCATGTGTACAGTAAATACTTTTAATAAAGTCTTTAGTTACACCAACCATGTTGCTTATTCTGCTTTATTATGGTATTATCTGCCTTTGCACTCCTCCTCCTCTCTGTATTACAATGTTCCCTGTGCTGCACCTTCCTAATCCCTCCTGTCCTCTCACATTCAACCTCTAGTGCTGAATTTAACTGTTTCACTGACCTCATGCTACTTTTGCGGTTTTCCCTATTGCTGTGTTCATTTTGACCAGATCCACATTGCAAGGCCAGTAAATATATTGTACTTGCATGGAAACCTAAAACAAATGTTCATCGCTCATCAAAATATTTGTACTTTAGGGCTTACAGTATTTATCATTGTGCCCATACTGTCACCCGTTAATTAGATATCCCATTTGCAGCGAGTTGCGATGGCGGATACCAAACTACTGGAGAAATTCAGTATTGCTCCAGTGCGGGAACAACTGCTATGAAAAGCAGCTGTCTCCATGTGCCCTATTAATGCTACTTTCACTACTAATTAGTAATCATGAAAGTTTATACTGCAGAGTTTGAACCGGACAGTTACTGCTCATGTGTGACCTGAGCAATTATGGTAATGCAGCAGAAGGCGTCATGCCTCCTGACAGCATTAATTATCTGACCTGCATCCATGGACACAGCATCGGATCATCTGCGTGATCTCTGGCCATCATGTGGTCACACAGACCGGCCATCACAGATGAGGGAAAGAGGCCAGGAAATCTCTGTCAGCCGACCGAAATCATGGCCTCTTCCCTCCCTCCCCAACGCGCGACACGCCTCTGTTTTGGGAAACATAGGCTGCCACGCCCTCCCCCATCCCCAAATGGCAGCAGACTGTCAATTGCTGACAGTCTGCTGCTGCTCTACGTGCAATCACGCAGGACCTGTACTACACATGTGCACTATAGGTCTTGTGTCTGCGCAGTTTCCCGATTATTGGGAATTTGCGTTCAGCTGCTGAATGAGACCCTGAGTCCACATGTACACAGAGAGGGGCGGAGGGATCCGAAAGACAAGCCAGCGCTCCTTCCTATCTGAAGCTGGCATCAGTTGCCGCTAAGTTTGATGAATATAGGTCCCCATACTAGTGTATGGCGTTGGTGTGCCACATCAGGACTGTGCTGTGCTGCTTAGGAGATATCAGTGATATCTCCACTGCTGCAGCAATGCTGAATAGGTCTGTTTATAAAAACAATGTGGAAACTATTGTTTACACATGTATAACAGACCTATTCAGCTTGATGAAAAGGTCCCTCAGCTAGAGACACTGATGGGCCTATTTATTAAGGTAATTTGTTTAAAAAAATCAGGTGGCAATGACAGTTTCTGCATGATCTAAGCATCATGCCTGTTTAGAAATACCTAATGTACAAATATCAGAGTCAGCAGTAAAGTCATAGTAAAGTATCTTTTTTTTGGAGCCGCTGTGCCAGCAGAGCACTATTGTTAAATAGCCATAATAAATTATTATCCTTTATTTATATGACGCCACAAGGGTTCCGCAGCGCCTCACAAAGTACATAAGCAAATGAGCAACCACAAAACCAGCGACATACAGAACAAAACAATACAGTATAAGAACATGGTTTATACACATTGCTGCAATAGGGATCATTACACTCAATAAAGCAGCAGGAGGTCAGCAACCAAGTGTTAAGTGACCTTGTGGGGAGTTTGGAGTAGATGATCGTATGAGTAAGGGAAGGAGAAGCACATGAGGGAAGAGGGCCCTGCTCGTGAGAGCTTACATTCTGAAAGGGAGGGGCAGACAGACAGGGGTGACACAGATAGGCCAGTTTCAAATTTGGCGGTTTTGACCGGCCAGGCATGAATCGGGCGGTAGCCATCCGGGTTTTTTCAGGCAGTGTGCCAGGTTTTCATTCCAACCAGCAAGATTGGACAGATATCTGACAGATAATTGTATAGAGTATGCCCAGCATTGGACCAGTTGTTCGTAACTCCAATCAAGTACCACTAACAGGTCATGTTCTGTGGATTTCATTAATCATGTACAGGTGAGTTAATCTATTTTGCTGGGTTAGTAGTTATCCCACTTCTTTGACAAAATAGAAATCCTCAAAACCTGACCTGTTGGGGGTACTTGAGGGTTGAAGTTGAGAACCACTGTCTAAAGCTGGGTACACACCTCAACGATATTCCGACCCAGCGACTCGACATTGTGCATGATTTTCCTGATGGTAATGAAGTGCGTGGGTTTGGGGGTGTACGCTATATGATCAGTGTCGGACTGGGGCATGAAGGGCCCACTGGGAAAATGCATTGGTAGGGGCCCATGCCAGCCACCACAGACACTTGGCTAACCATTAGGCAAATCTTGGTGTACAGTAGTTTCTATAGAAGGGAGCCAAGCCCCCATGTTGATCAGTGGTTATGCTCCTCTAGGTAATTGGCCGTCTATTAGAATCTATAATTTGAGGTCTGGAACCTGACACCTAGAGAAAGGGGATGGGCTCACAGGCAGTGGGGCCCACCGGGGATTTCCCCTGTACCCCTGTGGCCCAGTCCAACCCTGTATACGATGGTTGTTGCGATCCAGAATTTTATTTCTAATGTCCTATAGTGTCAGCAGTCTTCACATAACACATGGAAGGATGCCTACATGTACATATACAGATATACAAACTCTTTTTTTTTTGTCTTAAAATTGCAGTTTTGTTAACATGCTTGTAATAAAGTAATTTATGTGTCTGTAAATCATTTATTATACTTTCACAAAGTGTATAAACAAACTTACTCTACTAGTTTCTTTGTATATTTGCTATGTACAATTGGACACAGCAAAATTGCAAAATGCAAAATCCAGTACGTTTGTGCACTTTTCAAAGCTACTACCAAAATAATACAACTGAATTTCCAATAAAGAAGGTTTTTTTTACACATGTACAATATTACACATTTTTCTTTTTTAAATAATGTTGTTCTGAAACCAGTTGATAATGTTGAGATGCTGAAATGGCTCCAAGATTACTATACATAAAACAAGGATGTACATGGTAGACAAAATAAATGCATAAAGGTATTGAAAGTTACAGATAAAAGAAAGATAAGGATGTAAGCCATAAAAGGGACTACTAGACAATGTTATCATCAGTGGCGGATTTTACCTAGGGGCTGCAGCACTCCCCAGTAAAAATCTGCTGCCCCCAGTGATTGCAGTGGCTTCCCATTGGAAGCACTATTTGCTAATCACATGCTGGACTGCAATCAGCAGATAGTGCTTCCAATGGGAAGAGCCTGGAGAGAAACAGAGGGGTGACATGGGGTTCCTGGAATGACACAGAGGGGTGACATGGAGGACCTGGAGTGACACATGGTTGGTCTGGAATGACAACGGGGGTACCTAGAGAGCCACAGAAGAGGCCGGGAATGACACAGAGGGGTCCTGGAGTGCCACAGGGGGAGGCCTGGAGTGACACAGGGAAGGCCTGGAGTGACACAGAGGGAGCCTGGAGAGACACAGGAGGTGTGAAGAGACACAGGCAGAGCCTAGGAGATACAAGGGGGCCTGGAGTAACACAGAAGATGCCTGGAGTGACAGAGGGAAGCCTGGACTGACATGAGGGGGTGTCAGTCCCATACTTTGCCAGGGGTGATGGGGGGATGCTGACTGTTCAACAATGTCATCACAAACGTCTCCTGTATAGGAGGTTGGTAGCAATTAAAACAATTGTTTATTAGTATAGAAATAAATTACTTGGGGCATCGCGTGTATATATATCAATACTTTGATACTGAAGTGGTCAATCTATGTCATTTATTTCTATTTTTTTCTTTAATTAAACTACTGTGACAATATAGATGAACAATAAATAAAATCGCTGTTTCTGGTCAAAGCTGTATCATACTTGAGTGTGCCCTTAGTATCTAGTATCGCCTTTGCTCTGTTTCCAGGGAAGATGTTACCAGAACGTGAGCATGAAATCAGAGAGGTATCAGAGGTGCCGTTTGCAATCATAATATATCAGCAAAATGGTAAGAAATGAAAGCCAGTAAAGTTGGTTTATCCTAAACAACATGACACATTTACTGTAGTACAGTTGGTCTGGTGCTGTGATTCACAATCATTTTCCCCCTGTGTTTGCCATCGCAGTCCATTTTCTTTGTACATAAAACATTTGCAAAGCAATACATTTGTATCGCATATAATTGCAATTACATCAGTTGTTTATTCACCGCTATATATAAAAGCGATAAGTGTGCTATAAGCAACAATATATATATATATATTTTTTTTTTAAAATGACACAAGAATAGAAAGAGTTTTAGTTATATTTCTCATTTATTACAATTTATTAATTTATTTTACAATTGACAATAAAATTATAAATCACATATACTTTCTTTCATAGGGATACAGGGAAAGACTTTTGTTGTAAGGCTCCTACTGTGATGCATGGGGCAAAAGATCCCTTGGACACTCCTTTCCCTATATGTCTAATTATCATCTGGATGCCCGGCCCCACCTTGTCATTACAGAAAATGTTTCAAGTACCCCTGAAAGTTACAACGAGTACCCCTTGGGATAATAGTATCCCAGGTTGAGAACCACTGGACTAGTGCAATCAAGGCCATTCATTACTGTATTTTTATTACTTATGCAATTATTGTTCTTTTGTGTTGGGGTGTATATTTTTCTTTCTCAGTTGCATTTTGGAATAGCAGAATGCAAGAAAAATGTAAGTATGTTAAAACATTAATAAGCACTAGTGATAGAAACAAGAGGCATTGATACATTAATGGGAGGGTGTATGTCAGTGGTTCCCAAACTGTGCGCTGTGGCACCCTGAGGTGCCTCGGGACATTTGCAGGGTGCCTCAGGTTGGTGGTCCAGCACAAAATCAAATTATTTATGGGGAATGTAATATAAATATTTGGACAAATAAAAATGCAAACCTGTCCATCACCACATAACCAAACCTAAGGATGACAGGTAAGCACAATTTACTTAACTTTACTACTTTACTACTTTTTTTCAGAATTTCTCAACAACAAACGTTTGGCTTAGGGGTGCCGTGCAAACAATGCTGATACTCTAGGGCGCCGTGGTTCAAAAAAGTTTGGGTACCACTGGTGTATGGATTACATTTACCTAATTCCCTCTTCTCCAGAACATGTAACCCAATGTCCAATCTTCTGGGATCTTCATAGTGCTTTAATAAAGCTTCCTGTAAATAAGAAAGAAGAATAACTGTACTCAGGCTATTCATAACACCAAAGAAGACAGGACAATATGAGCACTCTAGATTGGAATACAGCTATGGAATGACATGACACAAACTATAAATTGCTAGTGTGACCAATACATAAAGTAATTTGTTGAAGATATTGCTGGACTATGCTGTGCTTGTGTAGGATTTGTAATTTGCAGCATATTCATACCATACACTATCAAATGTGCAAATTGATAAACTTTGGATCGCGCTTTGGGCAGCCCCCTTAACCTTCTAAAGGACCTTAACTCTCAGTAGCAAGTTAAATGAATATATTTATTCATTGAAAGAGATACATCTGTGTAGCAAATATATCAGTAGGCATTTTAAACAAGCATTGGACAATATGAAAACAGAGCAGAAGGGAGCTGGGGCTGCAAAAGAAGACTTGAAGGGCCGCATGCCGCCTGTTGCCTACCCTACCACTGTGTTTAGGCATGCACAAATTGAAAATAAACCCTGTGGAACTGCAGGGAACCTGACTGCCTGCACAAAGCCATCACCTCTGCCTCATTGAACACATTTGGGATGAATTGGAAGTTGACAGCTCTATTACCCAACATCAATGCCTATCCTCACTCAGTTTGAGTGTCAACTGATAGCGTGCAGCAGGGACGTGCAGACAGGGGAGGCAGAGCCTTCACTGTCATACTCCTGAGATTTGATATAAAAATGATTAGAATAATACAAAGAATAAATTTATAACTTATACATTTCTTTGTTAATTGTAATCATTTTTATAGTTAACACTCACCTGCTTTGTGGAGCTCCCTGGGACTGCAGGGAGACGAGAGATGAGGTAGCAACTCCCCAGCCTCGCTTCTATATAGTCAGACACTGCTTGCAGAGCTAGGGGAGGGGCCTCACCATGAGCAGTAAGCTGCACAGAGAAAGAGCTAATAGAGGCATGCCTTTGAGTATAGGGGGCGTGCCATGAGCACTGATGGACACCTTGGATGAGTCATGTGACCAGGAAGTGTACTGCAGTGTTTGGAGATAGGAGCTCAGTCAGCAAAAGCAAGAGAAGACACAGTGAATAGGTAGGAGAATCAGTGGACACTGAAGCTTTGTGTAGTTGTGGGAGATTTACAGTGAGTCGGGGGTGAGACAGGCTCCCAGCACTCAAACCCATCTCCACGTGTACCTCCCCATCATTGATCTGTCACTGATGTGCAGAGTACACTTAAAATAGATAGAACATTATTAATTGCAAGCAATGAGTCATAGTGGGAAAACAACAGACATTGACATTTATATAAATAAAAAAATCTTAATTTATATGCAACAAGCAGGGGCTTAACTATAATAGCAGGTGTAATTGTTATGGAGCCCAGACCAGCCAAAGATCCCGTAATTCATAATGCCAGGTGCTCTCGTCGATAAGCTGGACTGAGCATGTGTGAGTCCAGTTTTATAATATGACTGGAATACACGTTTATGGGAATGCTGCCTTTATACAGAAATGTTTCTGTATCATGGTGATTTATGGGAAAAATAGTTTTACTAGTTTTTCAAAGAGCACAAATGAGATGTTGGTTTGGAGCCATGATTTAATAACACACACATAGGTCCCCAACAGGAACAAATATATAACATATTGGCCCCACAAGAAAAAAAACAACTATGCCACATTGCTCCCCACAGAAAAAAACAACTATGCCACATTGCTCCCCACAGAAATAAAAAACAACTAGGCCACTAAAAATACTGCCTTTGCACCTCTATATACCCCTGCCTATACCTTCTAATATCCTACCTATAAACCTCTAAGGATGACGCTAATTTGCGTACGCAGCATACAGTAAATAAAGACTCCAGACCTATAATCTGTGGTTCCAAAGCACAAAGTATTATTCAAGTAAAAGTACAGCAGTTACACGCTATGATCCTCATATAATCTTAGCGCAAAGAGATTATACAGACCCAAGTACAATTATACATACGCAGCGCTCTCTGGTCCAGATGTTAGGCATCAGCAAGAAACCCCTCGTCAATCAGCATTCAGCACAAAGACTAAGAACCCAGGGTCAGCACACATATTTATACCCCCAGAAATAAACAACACAATAGAGAAGTTTGTTGCTAATACCATTGGTCCTAAAGGAGAGGGCATATGTTACAAGGCATTTAACAGGTTGATTCAAATAGACACAACCCAGCCTCTAACAACTGGGGGTCTCTGGTTTCCTGCCTCATGCAACATCCTAACAGTTGTTCATATTATGTACATTTTGTTGCTTGAAGTCTCTGCGGTCCATAAGTTGAGAATGCATGATGCGATCTCCACACCGATAGTACCGGAATACTGTTGAAAGAGTACGCATCAGTACAATTCCAAACATGGCTTGCTTATCATGTATAAAACCTTAGTTACGAAATAACCTTTATTTCATAGCAATTATAGTAAATGTGCATACTTGAATCTTATACCTTAAAGCTTATTAAACCTTTTATGTGAATATGTAATGTGTAAGTATGCGGGGTGTGATGTAAAGACGCTAGTTAACTTGGGGCCGATGCGTGCGCATGAAGCTAATAAACAGCGTTTTCATACAGGATCTTATGCATTCGCTAATATGTGATTGGTGTGTATGAGAAATGGTGCACTTAAATCTCACTTAAACTAAGTGAACACCTAGCAGTGTGGAATGCTGAGCATTATAGTTCCACACGCCCCCCTCTCTCAGCAGCTCCCACCCTTCCCAGGCTCAAAAGTACAGTCCTTTGTTCTCCCAGGTTCTTGTGTAAATGCAAATTAGCATAGCTACAAGACCCAAACCTCAGATAACAATCTTGGCTTTGAAGGTATTTTATTGTAGGAAGCCTGATAATGTAAGGTGCTACAAACGACCCTCTTGCTGTATTGGAGTGAGAGCAGACGTTATGTCCATGAAGCTTGTCTTCACAAACTAGTAGTCACGTGGCCATTTGCTCTGTTTAGCTAATGCAATCCAATTTTGACATACTGTACAGCCATTTCTGAAATATATCCTTTAGGGGAATTATAATAATATACACTTTATCCAGAGCACCCAAACTACGTAAAGTCGTGAAATGGGCTTTTGGTGAATCGCCGTAACTTATGGCGATGGTCACAGATGCAATCACATGATGCTAATAGTAATATCGCCACATCTAATAAAGTGTGAGTTTATCTAAAATGGCGCTTAGGCGGCCATTCGCAAAATGGCGTCTTGCAATCTCATTTGCAAGATGGCGTTTTGCAGCCAGTCGCAAACTGATGGTGTCGCAAACTGATCTTGTCTCAGCCAATAATCCAGCTTCAACACCACATTGCTCCCCATAGGAAAAAAAAACAACCATGCCACATTGCTCCCCACAGAAAATAAACAACTATGCCACATTGCTCCACACAGAAAAAAACAACTATGCCACATTGCTTCCCACAGAAAAAAAACAACTATGCCACATTGCTCCCCATAGGAAAAAAAACAACCATGCCACATTGCTCCCCACAGAAAATAAACAACCATGCCACATTGCTCCCCACAGAAAATAAACAAGTATGCCTCATTGCTCCCCACAGAAAATAAACAAGTATGCCACATTGCTCCCCACAGAAAATAAACAACCATAACACATTGCTCCCCACAGAAAATAAACAACTATGCCACATTGCTCCCCACAGAAAAAAACAACTATGCCACATTGCTCCCCACAGAAAAAAAACAACTATGCCACATCGCTCCCCATAGGAAAAAAAACAACCATGCCACATTGCTCCCCACAGATAATAAACAACTATGCCACATTGCTCCCCACAGAAAAAAACAACTATGCCACATTGCTCCCCACAGAAATAAGAAACAACCATGCCACATTGCTCCCCACAAAAAAAACACCTATGATACATTGCTCCCCATAGGAAAAAAATAAACCATGCCACATTGCTCCCCACAGAAAATAAACAAGTATGCCACATTGCTCCCCACAGAAAAAAAACAACCATGCCACATTGCTCCCCACAGAAAAAAAAAAATGTCACGCCATGTCGATGGAGGTCAATCCGCAGTACTGTAATGTGACTGGCGTCTCTGACCTGCGCGGCACACTTCACAACCGTAGTATGCCGCAGCACAACAGTTGCAAATAGTTTCTGCTCTAGAGTATAGACAAATCAAGATAGCTCACTCTAAGTTAACTCAGACTTTTAAGCTGGCCACACATCTTTCTGATTAGAAAAGAAATCTGGAAATGTATGGGAACAAACAACAATTTACCGTTTGCTCCCAAATGCCGGAAAATTTACAAAAATGTTCGTTCAGACAAGTTGGTTAAATCAAGCATGTAAAACAACCATTTTCATTAGTTTTCTGGCATTTGGAAGCAAATGGCCAATTATCCAGTTATAGGTGACACAAAAAGAATATAGCAACGCTTGGAATATATAGTCAGTCAAAAGGATAATGTAATTACTATTTGCTTTGTAAAAATAAACAATATAAAATATCATAAAGTACGGAGTGGGCTGGATGGCTGGCCATTTGAGCACGTACACCCCCTATATTATTAGCCCCAATGTCTCCTTAAGTATGGAAAAGTAGAAACATTGCATCATTTTGTGAGGAAAATAGAAATGCAATTTTAATATTTTTGGCCGACCATATGGCCAGCTGGGCGGCTGGTCGTCATCATGCTATCATGATGAAGGACCTATTTCTGGAGCTTTACTCCCATCCGCCCCATTGTTAAT
This sequence comes from Taudactylus pleione, assembly GCA_031769625.1. Classification (NCBI taxonomy): domain Eukaryota; kingdom Metazoa; phylum Chordata; class Amphibia; order Anura; family Myobatrachidae; genus Taudactylus; species Taudactylus pleione. The sequence continues at coordinate 11,474,221 of JAUIMM010000010.1, forward strand.
GTGGCCCTGACCATAGTGGGTTATATATTCATGGGTTTTTGAATGTAAGCAAATGTAATAGTAGGAGGTAACCCAAAGCGTTCAAGATGTAGGCACTACAAGCACCAGCACACTCTGACAGTTACCATTAATTTAAACACACACACACCCACCCCCTTACAACAGGAGATCAGCACACCACCATTTGTATGAAAAGTATTAAGCACATTTATTTCCATATTTAGAAAACAGCCGGGAACTATGGCTGAAATCTCTAAAGCATGATGTTGCTAAGAATTGCCTTATTTTGAGGCTGGCTAATTGGATAGCTTTTTTCTTTCTTGTTAATTGCTAAGAAAGAAATATATTATTATCCTTTATTTATATGACGCCACAAGGGTTCTGCAGCGCCTTACAAAGTACTTGTATGTATAGTACAGTATAAACTGTACACAATATGTTTGTTTTAAGGTTTTGAAAAATCTGATGTGTAGAATGACAGGAAATAGGTATAACTTTCCTTATCTGACTGAGGCCCTGATTCAGAGCCGGACGCTCTGACAGAGCGCTCGCTCTGAATCAGGGCCGTCCTTCCTGATTTTAGAACGGCCTCCTGGCCGCTCGCATAGCTGTGGGTGACCACCCACAGCTATAGCGAGCGGCCAAAAAGATGGTCGCGATAAAGATGGTCGCGATGGTCAAGACCATCGCGACCATCGGGCTTGCGACGAGACCCTTGTGGTAGGGTCTTGTCTTCCGCAAGCCCTGGAGTGCTTTTGGCTCTATCAGAGCCAAAAGCTCTCCCACTTACATCACTTGTGATGTCAGTGGGGTCGGCCCCAGACGGTAGGCGTTCCCATGGGAACGCCTCCATCTGGGCAGCCACGCCCCCGGCACGCCCACCAAAGGGGGCGTGCTGTCACTCACCATTCACAGCACGCCCCCTTTGTAGCGAGACCCATAGCGACGGCTTGCCCATCGCTATCTGGGTCTCGCGCATGCGCACGACGGAGCCAGGTCAGTCGTGCGCATGCGCACTGGCCCAACATCGACCCGCTTGCGAGCGCTCGCGAACGGGTCTGAATCAGGCCCTGAGCCCATAGCAAAATTGTAGTTTTGCCACTGATAGGAATACAGATGAAAAGACTCCTTTCTGTAATTACATGTGTTAATTACAGCTGAGAACTCCCAGAGCTCCTCTTCCTGAGATGCACTGAAGTACACATCGGTTCCAGACCTCATTTCCTGATAAGAGCATATCACCCTACTTATTAACAATGATAAAATACGTATCAATTTTAAAATACTTATGTTTTTTTTTTCCAGTTTTTGTCCGCTGCCTTCATTGGCCTACCCCCCTTCACTGATTGGCCCTCCACCTTCAGAGCACCGATATCCCTCGATGAATCAAACCATCGATGGTTTCCTGCAATTTATGTACAGTGCCAATGACACCATCGATGGTGAACCATTCAGTGGTTATCCCTAGCATCTATTATTCTGCTCTGTACCCATGTACATAATATTATGCGTATCATATACTGTATGTATGACTATGGGCCTGATTCAGACCCGCTCGCTAAGATGCATACTCTCGCTGCTGTCAATGATATGCAGTGCGTATGCAATGTGCGCATGCGCATACTTTAGCGAAAGTTCTCAATGCATTTGCTCGCTGCGCATAGACAGCCCAGCAGAGTGTAGGTGGTAACAGGGGCTGGCCATTAAAAACGGGGGAGTGGAGGAGCAAACGCAGGCGTACCTGAGCAACTCAACAGCGTTTTAGAGGTGTGCATAATTAGAAAACAGCATCATAGTACACGCCACCTGGCTTGTTTTTACACTGAAGTGCTCGCAGTGCCTTCGGCAGGGTATGGTCAACCTCAAGCACTGCGATAGCATCCGATGTACCGATGGTTGCACACACTTCCTGGACATGACGTGCAAAAGTGGGCATTTTAAAACAGGCTGGTGCGTGTCTGCATACACTATGTGATCGCTCTCTAAGATATATTGGGCGTGCTAATGCATTGCTGTGCGACAGCACTGCCTACGCAATTTGCATACACATCGTGCGAGCGATCGCATCTAGCGAGCAGCTCTGAATCAGGCCCTGTGTCAGTTGTTATAGAGTATGTGGAAAAATTAAAATTATGGTGATGATACATGAGTAATAATGAATGTCTGTTTCCCAGGTGTAGCCTCATTAGGTATTTTCCCACTCTCGGAATATATAACCCAAATCTGGTTGTAGGACATCTAGAACGGGTCTTTCCTCTTGATACAGGAGATGTCACATGATAAGGAACACATCTAGAATGGGTCTGTCCTCTTGATACAGGACATGTCACATGATAAGGAACACATCTAGAATGGGTCTGTCCTCTCGATACAGGACATGTCACATGATAAGGAACACATCTAGAATGGGTCTGTCCTCTTGATACAGGACAGGTCACATTATAAGGAACACATCTAAAATGGGTCTGTCCTCTTGATACAGGACATGTCACATGATAAGGAACACATCTAGAATGGGTCTGTCCTCTCGATACAGGACATGTCACATGATAAGGAACACATCTAGAATGGGTCTGTCCTCTCGATACAGGACATGTCACATGATAAGGCACACATCTAGAATGGGTCTGTCCTCTCGATACAGGACATGTCACATTATAAGGAACACATCTAGAATGGGTCTGTCCTCTCGATACAGGACATGTCACATGATAAGGCACACATCTAGAATGGGTTGGTTCCCTTAATATGGAACACAGCTAGACTGGATGTGTTCCCTTATAATAAACATGATGGCCATATCATCTTTTAGCCCTAAATTCCTGGCTAACCTTTTCTTTCCCATATTCTTTTTGTTTGTTTATTACAGGGGCAGTCCTAAGCATAATGCCAGACATTGGTGAGGCAACCTGATGGTGTAATCATCCTATTGCCTCACCAAAAAACAAGCGACAGGGGGCGGTGCAATTTATGTGAACTGATACAAGATATAGAGAACGATACAACTGTCTGTAGCAAATTATTTTTAGTCATATATTACACTGAAACTGCTGTGTTCTGTCTGCAAGTCTACATATAGAAGTTAACCTCTCTAGTGTCCCTCTGGCCTCTGGCCATTTGAAGTACTAAGGGTATGGAAATGGTAGCTCTACATGATACGGTATTATACTATTAGGGATGTGCCTGCAGTAGGCAGACTTATACATGTGATTTGAAATTAGGAATATGCTTATATAAGAACACCACTGGATATGTAGGTGTCAGTGCAAATGCTATAGTGTAATAATCGTCATGTACACAGCAGCTCTAAGATAATACTGTGTCTGTGTGCCTCTCCCCTCCCCCGTCTGTGCATGTCAGCAGATTTACTGCAGATGGCTGCAGGGAGGGGGAGTATTCCTAGGTCCCGCCCGATCATCCTGTCGAAGATGGTTCTGCAGAAAGTAGGTTTTAGAGCACAAGAGGATTTCTCAGTAGGCTGAGGCATTATTACCTATTCATGTGAAGTCTGTGTTGTTTAATGACTGTAAAAGATTTAAAATGTAACAAATACTTATAATAATAGACAATATTAGTAATACCGTCACTTTTATTGCAGGATGTTTATGAAACATTGTTTACAGAAACGTTCACTGAAATGTAAATAAACAGCTATGATGTATCCATTAGCAACAGAGCAGTAAAATGCAAATAAGAGTCTAGATCAAGGGTGGGCAATAATCGACCCCCCAGCTATGTTATAACATCGCAGCCTGCACGTGATGGACTTTCAAGGTGCCCCCCTACTGTATTATCCTTAACCTTGCAGCCATTTTCCTGCCTCCGTGTTACCCCTTTCTGTCTGCCAGTCCCTCCTAAAGCTGCATTGTAATACCACTGTATCTCATCCCTGCAATACATACATATACATATACACACACACACACACTCACAGTTGTGTTTTGTTTGCTTGTGGTATCTCACACCTTTCAACTACACCTCCCCCCAAAAAAAACAAAATAGGGGGAGCAGTGCTTACATAACCAACAGAAGAGAGAAATCACAGAAGTAAAAGGGAAGCTGCTATACTGTATACTGGTCAGGAAGAGCAGAAGCAGGAGAGAAAGACAAGGAGCCACCAGCAAGAAGAATGACAAGAGGAGGAGGAAGGCAGAGAGGTAAGGGAAGGAGGCAATATGTGTTTTCAGAAAATAAAAATATCAAATGAAAGACTGTAGAGGAAGGGTGGGGGTCTGTCGCAGAAGAGACCACAGTAAAGGAGTGAAGTATCTGGAATGGTTATATAAAGACTGCCTATGTGGAGGACAGTGTATCGGGCACAGACCTAGATATGTGACAGACTGGATGTGAGGACTAAATCCATGTACAGGTAATCTTTTCCACTCTAAATAATTAGTAGATCATTGAAGTGTAAATGTAGTTAAGTGGGGTTTATCTTTGTATGTCGTGGATATCTTTGTATAATAGCATGAAATACTGTGTACACAGCACATTCTAACTGGGTGTAAGCTTATTTAGTTTATAACTGCTGATCTATACCGATTTATAAACTGTATGTGTGTAATTAGTAACACTGATGTGTAATTCAAATGTTTTTACAATTTGCTGTAAGTCTTTGTATATTTAGGTCTTTCTCATTCCAGACCACTTTGTTGAAATGGCGATTGCACTATATGTCCCCCCACTCAGACAGGACCCTGCCCTAGTACGGCTTGCAGTCTATTACAGTATATATATTACTAACTCAGTACATTGCACTTAGGCAAGATAAAATACAGAGATTTGTGTGAATTCATTATGATAATTAAGACCATTTTTCAAGTCATTTAGGTGTTCCTAGGTACACGGTTATATTTGGAATTTTGGAGACACATGCTGCATTGGAGTTGGTCTGGGTGCACATTGCATTTGTTAATATGCAGCACACGCATGTATTCAGCAACACATGTACATATACATATTTCATGTGTCCAGTTTATAATTGGGTCAGTTGTGATTATGCTTTTCGTGTAGTGTGGTTCTCCAGCTCACCTTATACTATCTGACAACTGAAACCTCCCGGAGAAAACGTGGCACAATAAAAAGAACAATCCCTAAAACATATTTATAACTTGACATTTTTGTACATTGTAATGTAATGCTGTATAATGATTCTACTGTTCACAAAACCGTGCCTGGACTCTGCTGGTGTAAAGAGGTTCTGGTCTAATGAAGGTTCTTCATCATCATCTGTGACAGCAAAAGCTATAACAAGGTTCTACATACAGCCTGGAAGGAATAGCAGGGGGAGTTCCTTCACTTTAATTGACAGGGTGAGCCCTAAAACATCTTAATCATGTTTCTGTCTTGAGTCACTTATAATTTATTAGACAAAGGTAAGTGCACAATTTCAATAACCTTATATAAAACTATAATAAAGGAACAGTATGAAAATAATACATATTCACTAATTACAATATGTTGGTGTGTTAGCATGAATTTTAATTAACAAGCAACAACAGTTTGTTCCTGAATAGTTTATATTATTTTAGCGATCACTAAATTTGATTTTAACATTTGACCCTTCCAGAGATAAGTAAAGAACTAGCAATTATAAATGGGTGCATGTGTATTGGTCCCGTGAACAGACAACAGCTAAAAGAAAATGTGTGTGCTCAGCTGTAATATGTGTATTACAAAGACTATATGAGTACCTCTGTTAGCAATCATGGGAATAAACCATTAACATGATGGAACAAGGGATCTCTCATATTATGTCCTGCATCTGGTAGTCTCCTACTCCTGGTGACTTTGGACAGATCTCTGGTGCACAGGCAATACAAACTAAACAGGACTACACACTGGTATACACCAACAATGCTGGATTTTGTACCAGCTGTACACGTAAGGATCACATTTTCTGTTCACACATTACCCTTGCTATCTGTTTCCAGCACTTGTTTTTGGTCTCAAGTCCCCACAGATACTACTGCTATTTTTTTTTATATATACTCCTTGCACTATAATGCATATTGTATTTAATCATTCCATTGTTTTCCAGACATATAGAAGGACCATTGCATTTCTTTCAGGTGTCCAAATAAGGAATGTTTTTCTATTGTTTTTATAGTCTTAGCAGCTTAATATAAATTGATAGTTTAAGGCCAGCTAATATACTGTACATTAAATACAGAACTGCCCATGCTTCATGTTACCTAACCCCATGTTCAATTTTTATAGAAAAATGTATATGTAACCAATATATCATTTACTTTTAAAATTTGCTTAAAACGTTCTATTTGCTTATTTCTTTACTTCAAACTGTGACAAAGGGGACACGGTTGTTCTTATTTAGTACTTCTAGTGAGAATGTGTCACTGTTTATCTATGTGCAGATGAGCAATATAATTGATGGGACAACACAGACACTGCCTATGCAGGAAAGGGGTAAAGCATGTATAGTGAATATGTTATTCTGCATAAAAGGAATTACTGCTACATAAACAATTCTATATTATTGAAACCTCATTATGCTCTGTCATAATTTTTTATAGGTTGAATTGTACAGGCTATCATGCATGAGCAAATCCTGTTTCTTTAACAATAACGTTCTGTGTCTTTTACTGTGGATTTTGTAGCACCAAAGAAGATATACAGGTTTTTTTATGTTGTGTCTAGAAATGTGAGAAGAAAACCAATCATGGTGAATGTAGGTCAACACCAGCAGGGGGCAGCCTACTTCTTGATCCTGCACAAGTGAGAAGGCATTACAAAAACAGAAGTGATGTCATCAGAGTGACTGGGCATTATATACTTAAAGGATCACTAAGCTTAATTAAACCAGATAGCTTATACTGATAACATTTACAAATGTGTTTGTTTAGAATCTTCTGATGATATTTGAAATAGCATTACGTGCAGGGGTGTAATAAGATATTTGTGTACCCCATAGCTAGGCTGATGTATACCAAGCAGACAATTTCTCACCTGTTCTGGCTCAGTGATGTACTCCTGTTCTGTTGATCCCATCACACTACATTATTAACCAATCACAGGCTACCTTTTTGATTATAATATTATTATGGCAGCAATGTCACTTGAAGGATCTTCATTAAGTCAGTGGAGGTGAGAAACAGACCATTTTTAGGTGCATTTCTAGCCACTGCCCAGTCACCGCCCTGGAACGCCCTCTACACATTGTCAATACACATCTGCCTGTATGCGCCTGATAATAGCTGTGACTCTGCATGGACATAATCCGGACACATATGCAGTGCGACTAAAGGTGCCCATCCACTAGACGATTAGGTTAAGCGATTGAACGATAACAATCGTTCATAAATCGTTTGCAAAAATGTCTAAAACGACCAGCGATGCGCGTGCCCGCTGGTCGTTTAGACATCTATCATCGTGCAAACATGCTGGACAACCTGACGATAACGTCAGGTTGAGCATGTTTGCAGATGATTGATGAGCCTGCACTGAACGACTGCTCATTCACTGCAGGCTCATCACAGACTGACAAACGACTGCACGATTACAATGTCGTAATCGTGCAGTTGTTTTCATGTCTGCTAGTGGATGGGCACCTTAAGACGATTAATAGATCGTTCCACTACATTAGCAGTTTTCCCACCTCTGAATCAGGCCCTGTATATGGTCCCAAAATCAGTAGACTGCTTGGTCATTGATCTCATCATTGTTGATCAGGTGGTTAAAAAAAAACATTTGGAAGGCGTTCATATACACAGACTGATGGCCACCAGTCTTGGCATAGTGTTTTAGTATTGCTGCAATGCAGCAAATAGGTATTGGGTTTGATTTTTCACCAAGGCGCTATCTGTGCGGAGTTTGTATGTTCTCTTGCATAGATTTCCTTTGGGTCCTCCAGTTTTCCCCACAGTCCAAAAACGCACTGGTAGATTAATATGATTATGACAAAATAACCTTAGTATACATGTGGTAGGTAATATAGACTGTAGGTTTAACTGGAGCAGGGACTAATGTGAATGACGAAATATTCTCTGCAAAGCACTGTGGAATATGTGTGCGCTATATATATATATATATATATATATATATATATAATATAATCCGTACATAAATACTTTCCTGCATGTCTCATAACGATTCAATTCTTTATCTACCATCCTGTGTGTTCCTGGGGAACATGTGCTGTAACATTAGGGCCATATTACTTGCAATACTGCAGCATTTGGTTGGTCTATCTGAAGGACCCAGACAAACACATATAATCCTCTCAAGTGCTGTTAAGATCTGTATAATAGAGCCAACTTCTGATAGAAATAAGATGATTATGTTGGTGTGCATATGCACAGCGCACGTCGTCCATCGCTCACATGCACAAAGTTTCATGTATGCACACACTACAGAATCACTGAATTTAACTCTTAAATGAATAAAAAGGTAACCACCCCCAACATAACCCCAAAAAGCAAAATAAGGGGATAACATTAAGCAAGGTTAAAATGTTTTTTGCAAGGTTCCCAGCATCACCATAACAATCACAATGGCTGACACACAATACACACACAAACCTCAATATTCATTCACACATTTAAAATTACGATATGTTCATGATATGTTCATGCAACACCAATGCTGAGATCTAAGAAGTCAGTTACTCTACTGTTCTCTGGCACCCTTAGCTATATATGCAGAATAAGCAAAGCCCCCACTGCCAATAACCTACCTCAAATGCTACAAACTTAAATCAGATTGCCATATAAACGCAGTACCTCACACTGCTGTTAGGGCTATGATTAAAAATAGAGAGATAGCAGAGTTTATTTATTTGCAGTTATTTATATAGGCACACACATTCCGCAGCACCTTACAGAGAATATTTAGCCATTCACCCCAGTCTCTGCCTCAGTGGAGTTTACAATCTAATATTCCTTACATGTATATACATACATACACTCCTACATACTAGGGTTAACTTTTGTCAGGAGTACCTACCAGTATATTTTTGGATAGCGAGAGGAAACCAGAGCACCTGGAGGCAGGCCGGAGACTGAGAGGGAAGGGGACCCCAGATGGAGACTGCACACGGGCCCCTGTTCTCTCTCTGGCGGCCAGCAGCGCCACAGCGGTAGACTCTGGGCACTGGTTTATGTCTAGAGTCTACAGCGCAGGCGCCATTTTCCCAGTGTTTTTCATACTGCGCATGCACAAAACTTTTGGAAAATGGCCATTTTCCAGGCGTTTTTTCCATCAGTGACTCCGGAGTGGTAAGTATTAAAATATGGGTGCAGGGTGCGGGCCCCCCTGGACCAAGGGGCCTGTGTGTACCTCACACCCATTATAAATATGCCCCTGCCTGGAGGAAACCCCCACAAGCACAGGGAGAATAAACAAACTTCACACGGTTATGGCAGAGGTGGGAATTGAACACAAGGCTGTGTTGTAAGGCAGTAACTATGACTGTAATACAGTGTCCTACTGTAGTATTCTTGCCTCCTTTCACCTGTGCTTCGCTCCCTTGGTATCCTTGCACTTCACCACCACTTACAATAGTGAGACATTGAAGAAAAGCAGGTGCTGGAGTGTGAGTGAGCTGGGCATCAGCTGACTAAAAAAATTTAAATGGAGGAGAGGGTGTGGCAGGCACAGAGGTAACTTAGCATTGGTAGCTGAGGTAGGTATAAGTTTAGCACTGCTGACACTGCACAATCCAGAAGGATAGTGTCTCATTTGTAGCTAAATTGTCTGTTTTGTGCCCAGCATAACACACTCCAGACGGGAAAAAAAAATGACCCATTTGTCCAGCAGAATCTGTTTTCACACCGTTGTGAACTCGCCTGTGCACAACAGTGCAAAGTAATACCTTACTTCTGACCTCCCCCACATTAAATGAAACATGGGCAAAAAATGCTAGTATTACACTATTGCAAATGAAATGCAATGGGAAAAAGACAATAGTAAACCTTTGTCTCTGTATGAAAGAGCCTTTGTTGACTACTTCTAAAAGCATGGAGGGAAACTAAAACTAATTGATCTCAGTTTTTTATGGGTGAAATATAGCACTTATTGATACTGTTTACACATTATTATTTATGCAGCAGGAATTTCACCCAATTTTAACTGAGTCTCTTTATTTTAAAGCAGTCTTTCCATCCATCTGTGATTCAGTTGAGAAAATGGAAACTAGTAACAGGAAGACAGAGGAAAATCCCTGTGCCTGAATCACAATTCTTTCCCTCCCACACAGTCATTGTGCCAAGTGTGTACCTGAGAGAATACAAAATAAGTTATGTGGAGCTGAGTGTGGCCATACACATAAGCAGTTCTAGATTTACAGTTTAACACATTGGGCTAATTTTTCTGTCACACCTCACTCAGGGGTCTATTTACTAAGGAGAGTGAAAAGTGACAAGAAAGTGATAAGGTGCCAGCCAATCAGCTCCCAACTGTCATATCACAGGCTGTGTTTGAAAAATAACAGTTGGGAGTTGATTGGCTGGCACCTTATCACTTTTCACTCTGTCTCCTAACACTTCTTAGAAAATGTACCCCTATATCTCTGCTCAAAGGAGACCAAACCACATCAAGTCCTATCCTATGAAGAGACCTTAATGCTTGTAATGCAATAGTGATAACCATATGTCTGTATACTACATACATTATTGAATTTTAGAAGATGGAGGTAATTATTTATATATTAAAATCATTTAACCCTGAGGTATATTTAATTTGAACAAAAATAATTACGATTGTTTACAATACATTTCAGACTTTAAAAAATATGAAAATGTGTAAAAAATAGTAATAATGTTAATTCATAAAGTTTAACTTCCTAACAAGAGGACCTAGGTGCAATGCGGAAAATGGGATGACTGATTCTCACTTTGTTTGTGATATGCTCATGACACTGTCACTGTAAGTTCCTTGGCATTGTATTGCGTTCCTATGCCAGCTACTCTTAATGCCTCGCTGCCAACCAAGAAAAAGTATGGGCATTGTGAGACTATGTTATAAATTTCCACTGCTCTTCCCCTGACCTGATACCAATAATAGGCAGTGGCCTGACCAGAACTGAGTATGTCTCACATAGTCTAGTAGCCCTGAACTGTGAATCTGTCAGTTTTAATTTGCAGGTCAGGTTAATAGATAATTTTGTAAACCATTTTCAAGTAGAGGATTCCCCCAGATTAACTCCACCCCAAAAAGTGGCCGGCTGGAATATTACTATTGGAGAAGAAAGCCGTAATAAACCGCTCAAAGCCCCCTAGGCTCATGGTTATGTGTCTTCCTACAAATTGGGGCATGCTCACAATACACCAATCATAGAGATGGTACAGCAATACCACACTTCTACAAATAACAGAAATGATTACAAAAAAAACACTCAAACATTTGGTTTTTACAGCACCATTAAGACATACTTGCACACTCTCCCAGAATGTCTACGAGACTCACAGATTTCGGGGGTATTCTTAGGCCCTCCCAGGAGAGAAAACTAGCCTCCAAGATCCCGCCCGCTGCATCAGTGAAGTGGGTGGTGCGGTGATGCGATTGCTTGATGATGCAATTCACAGTAGCACACATCAATGTGGTCACGATCCCCCGATCCCCACTACACAGTACACATCGTGGCTTTGTACTGTGAGGGGTGTGGCTGTAATGATGCAATGCATGTTAATGACCACACACAGCCTACAATATGGCCAAAACTTCAATGATGCTGACCAGTATATGAACTGATCTGCAGGTGGTAATTGCATCCGTGCACTTTTGCATGCAATGCCAGGGTGCATGGAGGAGATACCAGATTTCTTGAATACAGTGTTAAATGGCCCAAAATGCATTAGGCAATTCCACCTTCCTTAACATGATTGCACCAAGGATTGTTTAGATGTGATCTGGACCTTCTTCTAAGGACTCACCACATCTTCCAGACAACACAATGAGGTAATCGTTTTAATATGAAGAAGAGAGATGTTTACTCTAAAAGGGTTTTTCAAATGTAAAATGTTGGAGTGATGGAAAAATGATTTGAAAAAAAGTTGTTCAAAATATAAACATTTTATAAAATGTAAAAGTGATCTTCTGCAGGCTCTTCTCTGTTCATTGAGCTGCTTAAGTCATTGGAATCGATTGAATTAGACTCGCCCCATGAGTCCATGCACAGTACCTTCGAACTCTCTGAGTTTTCTTTGCAACACGCTAGAGCGGCATACAAAATTCTGTGAGTCTGCGGCGAGATTGGGCCGTGAAAGGGCCAACTGTTGCCAACGTCTCCACACCACAATAATGTAAGCTCTCCCCCTTCACAACTAATTGAATCGACTCCAGTATGTGTGATACTCAATGCAAGAATGACACAGATTAAAGGATAATCCCAAATTTCAGATCGTGCTGCTCAGCTACCTATATATGTGCTAGTTGGCATTGTGGAGTTACACTATGCTAAGAAAAAAGATTTATCAGTTAAGAAAATCAAAAAATAAAATGTATTTTCCATGAGACACATTACCAAAATATGAAAGGTGACCTAGTCATGAAGGGGGAACACCATCCAGACATTTTGTAATACTGTGAAGTCTAGATCTCTCTTGGGTATCTTACTGAATTTTTACATTGTTCTTTAACTGTGAGTCATTGGCTACTCTAAATTCAGATTTTAATTGTGTATTTTGAGGTTTCTAGCAATACAACTTTAAAAGTGACACTGTAAAAGACCCACAGTGATAACAATGTATATATTTATTGTCCAACGTTCTTATCTGACTTTGTGTAAGCCTATATGCAGTGGAAAGTGTTGTGCGAGGAGGAAAGCCAACTCAAACAAGTTGTTACACCGAGAGAGAGACACTGAGTCTGGAGGAGGGTCGGAAAATGGGGAAGGTCAGAGGAAGTGTGTGATATATATACATAAGCTCACAATCAATCCAAAAAAAGATTTCACATCCCAATTCCCCCCTGAAAGCTGCAAAATAACTCCTATAACGGGCAATAAAACTACAGGCTACTAGAGTATTAAAAACATCATAGAATTTTAGAAAACATATTTAGTATAATGTTTTTTTTTTTTTAATATTTTGTTGCAAATGTTAAATAATATATTTTTTAAAGCAAAAACGTCCAGATCACAGTACATATCAAACCTGAAATTATTATTGGCTTTAATAACGCTAAAATGTCTAACATGAGACTGGGTGAAGTTGAAGGGTACATTTCATGTACCATAAATCTTTAAGTTTACAACATAGTAACAATTTACTAGGCATTATCCCAAAATTTCTTGCTGTTTCAGAATACGATGTTTGGAACTTTTTACTTCATCTGGCCAGACTCTCACGGAGCCTTCAATCTGTCAAGCCATCTCTCACAAAAAAAAAAACAGTCTTCACTGTAGCCTATCCTATTTCCACCTGTACTAATAGTATTATTCGCACTTGGTACAACCAGGGGCTGTCCTAATCTCCACTGCTAGTTCCTCTAGCTCCGATTGTCTCGGTATTGTCTTCTCCTTCTAGTCTGAATTGTAAATACTCACATGCAGGACTCTCTGCCTTCTGTCTCACGTCCAAACCTCCTTCATCAACATGTCCATATTGTATATTACTTGTTTTATGTGCAATTTGTAATACCCACTGCTCCAGAGCATTTTGGTGCTTTATAAATAAACAATGATTATGTTTTGGGCAATGTTTCTTGTTCAAGTAATAAATGTACCCATCATTAGTACTATCCTTCAAAACGGGTATGGAAGACTGGCAGACGGAATGCTGGCATTGAAAAGATAGTGGCAACACGATGCTCAGAATCCCAAAGGGGCTATGTAAGCATTGCAAGTCTCCTCTTCACCCCCTAACCCTCCTTTCTTGCATGCTAACCTTCTTCCTCAGTACCCTAACCCTCCCCGTTCGTGCCTAAACCTAACTCTCCCCCCTTAGTGCCTAACCCTACCCTCGGGTGATGCCTAAACCTAACCCTCCCTGTGCACCCCACAAGTGGCTAAAAGCTAACCCAGACCACTATACTTACGTTCGGGATTCTGGCGTCGGCATCTCAGCTGATGTTGGGATTCCGATGCCGGTGTTCTGGCTGCGGGTCCTGATTCCAGTGCCGATGATATCAACCGTTGGCATCCCGTGTGGCGGTAAACTAACTACATCCCCTTAAAATCATATCATCTTCGTTTAAGGTTTCCTGCTTTTTTGGGGTTACGAACATCTACTTCTTGTGCCAGATGTAAGTGGTAGGGTAAATCTGGGTACTTGGAGTAAGCAGAAAACAAGGAAAAATAAACAATGAAACCAGCGGGAAAGCTGTATATTTCAATTAAAGTATTACACATTCCCATTATTTGAATTATCTCTTGATGTAGCACAAACTGTAGAAAATAAAAATGTATATTAAATAAAAATTTTTATCCAGATTAACTCTCATATTTCTGAAATCTGTGCCGTTTCTATATTGTCATATTTTGTCTAGTTAGTATAGCCTTTGACTAGTGAAGCAATAAAATTTGTTTTAAAATTAGCATTTTTTAACTATTTGTTAGCCCTGAATGTAAATTGATGGCAGCATATATCTGAAGACCACTACATGACATGATTAGCATTATTATGGAGAAATATGGAGACCGCTACATGACATGATTAGCATAAATATGGAGACCACTACATGACATGATTAGCATCAATATGGAGACCACTCCATGAAATGATTAGCATAATTATGGATAAAAATGGAGACCACTACATGACATGATTAGCATCAATATGGAGACCACTACATAACATGATTAGCATCAATATGGAGAGCACTACATGACATGATTAGCATAATTATGGAGACCACTACATGACATGATTAGCATAAATATGGAGACCACTACATGACATGATTAGCATAATTATGGAGACCACTACATGACATGATTAGCATAATTATGGAGACCACTACATGACATGATTAGCATAAATATGGAGACCACTACATGACATGATTAGCATAATTATGGAGACCATTACATGACATGATTAGCATAAATATGGAGAGCACTACATGACATGATTAGCATAATTATGGAGACCACTACATGACATGATTAGCATAATTATGGAGACCACTACATGACATGATTAGCATCACTATGGAGACCACTACATGACATGATTAGCATAATTATGGAGACCACTACATGACATGATTAGCATAATTATGGAGACCACTACATGACATGATTAGCATAAATATGGAGACCACTACATGAAATGAGTAGCATAAATATGGAGACCACTACATGACATGAGTAGCATAAATATGGAGACCACTACATTGCATGATTAGCATAATTATGGAGAAATATGGAGACCACTACATGACATGATTAGCATAAATATGGAGACCACTACATAATATGATTAGCATCAATATGGAGACCACTACATGACATGATTAGCATAATTATGGAGAAATATGGACAACACTACAAGACATGATTAGCATAAATATGGAGACCACTACATGACATGATTAGCATAAATATGGAGACCACTTCATGACATGATTAGCATAATTATGGAGAAATATGGAGTCCTAGATAAGCTACTTAGCAGATCTGCTCTCACATTAATCACATATAGAGCAGACAGCTGCATGAAATGCAAACAATGTTGTATGGTGACAGTTTCGGCAAGTGTGTACTTGTATTCTCACTGACTAATGGTTTAGCAATGCTATAATTGATTTGTCTAAACACCTTTTTACATAATGCTTTTTTGCTTAGATGTTTTTACTTCAACTAGATAATAGCTACCAAATGGAGAATCATTTTCTTTCCTGTTTGGGATATACTGGACTATTGATCCCAAAATCATTAATGCATCATCCGACAAACTGTGAACTCTGTTAGCTATTAATCCACTAACCCAGAGGTTGCCAAACTTTTTTGAATCACGCGCACTAGAATATCAGAATTGTTTTCACGGCACCCCAAAGCCAAACATTTGTTAATGAGAGATTTAGAAAAAAAATTTAGTAAAGTGAAGTAAATTGTGCTTACCTGTCATCCTTAGGTTCAGTTATGTGGTTGTGGGCAGGTTTCAGCTTCTTTTTGTCCACATTTTTACATTACATTGACCATAAATAATTTGATTTGGTGCTGGACCACCAACCTGAGGCACTCCTGCAAGTGTCCCAATGCACCCCAAGGTGCCACGGCGCACAATTTGGGAACCACTGCACTAACCTATCTAAGGGCCTGATTCAGAGTTGGGAATAGAGAGAGAGATAGCACTTAACTGTGTATCTGGACAAACCATGTTGCAATGCAAGGGGTGTAAATACATATTTGTTTTTTGCATGTAGGGTAAATACTGGCTGCTTTTACATGTAGTCCACAAATACTGCACAGCTTTATTATTACACTGCACTTTACATGTCAGTTTGGACACCTCCTTCCCAAATCGAACTCCCTTGGCACATTTTAAATCTGCCCCACCTGCAGTGCAGCATGGTTTCATCAAGATGATCAGTTGAGAGAGATATCTCTCTCTATTCCCAACTCTGAATCAAGCCCTAAGCCAGTAGCTTAGATACCAAAGTGATTTTAAAAGGATATTGTCTAGTGTCCAACTCTTTTCTACAGCTCATCTAGTTTCATGTTATATATAGAGAGTGTTGCTTAGTACCAATTAGGAAGACACCACACATCAGTTATGGTAAATTTGTTGGAAGCCACAATTTATCAAGAGCTTCAACAAGGTTATTAAGCAGCAATCCTCCACATCTTCCTAAAATGGGGAGTGTGTAGTTTGTTGTGTACCACTAGCCTGGCACTGCCAGTATTGGAGCCCAGCTGCATATCCAGTCTTCCTTCCTGCCACATGCTTCCACGGAGAGATACAGGAAGGTGCACGTGTTCCTCCTCACCTGGTCGGACTGGTCTCTTTGCATGGACACAAATAGCGAGTTTTAGGATACAGCGCATGCGCAGATCCAAATGTGCACATCTTTGTGTTTCGCGTCAATCATATCTTGGTTTGAATCTGGTTGTTTTGTTATGGGAACTGGGCGGTGACATGCGATCGCACGATATTATGCTGTCTTGGGAAAGTGTAGTAGGAGGAGTGTAGCTAGAGCTCCATGCTATTCTGAGATGTGTGTACGGGGAAGGGAAGCTCGTTTCAGACAGACCTATTGCACCTAACGGGGCTGGTGCAAGTGCCGATACTAATGATGGTTGCGCCTGTAGACTGTAAGACAATGGGTGAAGTGGTTTGACTGACCTCGTCTAGCTCAACGCAAACCTGCTTGAGCATAAGGTAGTAAATTTAGCTTCTGCAGTATCACACAAACACAGCCACTTTGCGTCCAACTCAGAATCAGGCACTAAGTGTATGTTCCTGTTGTATGAACTCCTAAGAGCTTGAGAAAATGCAGAACACCAACATCTTCTGCAAGTAAACAAAGACAACTATTGTTATGGTGGTTTGGAGGGTCTGCAATATAATAGTATTTCTCCCCAGACTCTAGTGGATTACCCCTTTTAAACAAAAGATCCCAGCACCAATTATCCTGCCCATGGCTAGCTTGCCTGTGGACTACCTGAAAATTCCCACCTTATAACTCTTCCTCCCCCACCTTTTGTTATCCAGTTACCATTGTTTCTGTGGTCACATGGTTGAGCAGGAGACTACCATGTACAGCTGCCATGTGAGCACCCTGTTACCTTGTCTCTTTTGTAGAGTATAAATGTCACTGATAACCAGAATATATCCAGATACAGATGTCACTGTTAGACTTGTAGAAGATACTGTTGAATCACGCAAAGATGCAGAAAGTGGAACTGTAACTTTGTTAGGTATTAGACCAGGAGAACAACAATGCTATACAGTTTATTGACTCAACTTTAAGCCAAGACAGAAAGTAGCCTTCTCATGTAAAGTTACGTAAAGCTTGTAAAACTGTCTGTGCTTTTCATAGTGATTACTGGGTGGTAGTTATCATTTCATGTTGTGTTCTGTTTTCTTCTTTTATATGGATGATTCCTATTATAGTAATGTTCTCCTATCACCTTACAACATATAAACATGAATATAGAATATATGTTTGCTGAACAACCAGATACATGCCTAATTTGCAGGTCCTGGCAGTCCAGCTGGGTGAACAATAGTTATCGAGTGGGCTCATGTTACCTGTGTCCTGATGGGATGCAGTCAGGAAGCCGACGGTCAAAATCTCTCGATCTGCAGATATATCAGTCAGGTGTGTACCCACTATTAGATTTGTGAGGGTTGTGTCCAAACTGATATATACATTGCAGTGTAAAAATAATGCTGTCCAGCATTTGTGGGCTACATGCAAGAGCAGCCAATATGCAAAACAAATGTATGTATTGGCACCCCTTGCATTACGACATGGCTTGTCCAGGTACACAGTTTTTTGCTATTTTTTACTCTATCATAAATCTGATTCAGGCCCTCGAGGAAGTGAATTGTTAGATTTATAGGTTTCTGGTGTATATTGTATATACTCTAATGATCATGCCTCATTGCTGCGTTTGTTCTCATTAATATCTGAGTCTCTTGGATGGGGAACAATATTCTGCAGCGTTACTGTGGTATATACTGTACAATCTGTCTCCTAATGCATACATTACCTTTACTGTAACTGCACACAATATTTGTATTTAACCTTCACTTATTTACATTGGTACTATAAGATGAAATGCTGCCCTTAGGATTATAATCGTGTGACATAGAGCTGTGGAAAATAACCCTTCATATTCCAGATAGTTTAAAATACTTCACTTTATCTGGCTGGTTGATGGCTATATTAAGATAAAAAGAATCTAATATTAACATGAAGGGGCCTATTTATAAAAACACCAGTTTTCGGGTGATATCCGCAAATTATTATTATTATCATTTATTTATATGGTGCCACAAATGTTCCGCACAAATAAGTTGACCAGTGACTTACAATACAATACAGGACATGGATAACATACATTGCTATATTAGCAACCTTAACACTTAGATAAGCAACAGAGCAAAGCAACCAAGTGTTAGGTGCCCTAGTGGGGAGTAAGAAGTACATGAAAGTAGAGAAGCAGAAGCACAAGAGGGTAGAGCAAATATTAGGTATCGCCCGAATGTACCATGGAGGGAGCTGCAGCAGATATCGGAGGTATTTCCAGAGCTTGGCCCAGATAGGATAACGCCATCTGTAAATGAAGTTACCCTATGGATAAGTTACCTATGGCTATGGGAAAATTAAAGGGAAAACGTAATGGTCGCTGCAAATGCGTGGTCAGCAGAGCGCGCATGCACAGAACGGCCTCGGCTCACAATTTAGAAGTGAAATGAATGGTTATGCGATCATTTCACTTCTTTACACATTGCGGGGGCGCGCTCCTTTCTGAGCCCCTTACCCTGCTTGTGATTTGTTATACATTTGGGAGAGTGTTAATTGTTTATTACCACAAATAGTGGTAATAGAAATTATAATTATCGGGTGTAAAACCCAATAATGAGTAGATATGCCCATAAGTAATTAGCAGAGAAGGCTGGATGTACATATATTATGTTTAGTATTTATTATAGTAAAGTCAAAGCGCACAGGCACTGATCAAATGTTACTATTATAATATGTTTGTATTAATTTCTGTGCCTGCAACTATTCCTAAGTTAGGCATTGAAAATGAACTACTCTTTCAAGTCATAGGTTACATTTAATAATGGCTATAATCCTTTTTTGTAATAATTAGCCATTTCTACTGAACGGAAACGGTATGTAATGCCGGCTGTCGGGATGCCTCCTGTAAAAATACAGACAGTGGCATCTTGATGGTTGGTGTCCAGACAGGGGTTGTGTAAGTATACTTAACCTCCCCCCTTTTCCCCTTAACCCTCCCTTCTTGTAGCCTAACCCTCCGCGTTAGTGCCTGCACCTAAGTCTCCCCCCTTTGTGCTTAAACCGAACCCTCCCCCCCAGTGGTGCCTAACCCTCCCACCTTGGGGTGCTTAACATTAACCTCCTCCCCCCCAAAATCTAACTCCGCTCTGCTGCCTAAACCTAACACTCCCCCCGCGGCTAACACTAAGGGTGCCCTGGACTTACCTCGTTCGGGCTGAAGTCCTTCTGGTTTCGGCGTTGGGATTAAGATAGGCACAGTATTTCGACGCCTATCTTAAGTCCCTTGTCGGGCTTCCCCCATCAGGATTCAGACCGGCGGCATGCCGTCCTCCGGTCTGATAACTAAATCCCCTACTGAACACATTGGGGCTTATACAGTGCTAGGAGTAAATAAAAAGAAACCTATGGGGGCTGCCGGCGGGATTAGAGGGATCGCAGGAGATATCTGCTGCAGTCCCTCCTTCATAGATGGTGGTGATACTAAATATTTGTGGTTACCCCATTGAAAACAGATTTTTGGGGAATAAACTGCAAATATTTAATGATAAATAGGCCCCATAATGAATAAAACATGATGGCCATGCACTGCTATTCCCTGTATTTCATTATGTTGCTTCAAATCACTTTCCAAGGTTGGTCTGGTTTAATGAATAATTGTTAAATAAATAGATATGGTTTTTTAATTCTATTTAATTTAGATGTAATTGATAAAAGAAGATTGGAGCCATCAAACCTTTTATCTTTGCTTTTTGATGACAGAGATCAGCAAGAAAGTGAAAGTACTTGAACACACAACAGTCTGTGACATTTTAACAGTATTTCCACTTACAGGTTTTTTCCTGATTAAAAGAACATCTGACAATGTTAAGGCATATGGGCATATCCAATTGAGTGCAGAATTTTGCCGGCAAAAAATTATGCAGACCTCATGACCAATTTTGGATCACTGCGGGTATACGTGCTTCGGACACCCACGGTATACAATACAAAAAAAATTGGTCGCTGGGTATTTTGCGGGCAAATTCCTGCAGGGAGGGATAAAAAATATGTGGGTCCTGGGTCTCTCACCATCCCTGTCGGCTCTCCTCCTGCCGGTCAAGTTGCGGAGGAGGATACTGGGAGGAGGGGGCTTATGGGAGATCTAGTTCCTGGCTGGGTTAGTGGAAGTGTACGAGTGCAGGGTTAATGGTGTTAATTTAGTGTATTGTAGGTAGGTGTGTGTGCAGGGAGATGGTGTAGTGGTGGTAGTATAGTGCAGTGGGTACAGGTTTAGCGGCGGTAGTGTAGAGTAATGTGTGCTGGGAGGGGGTGCAGGGTTAGGGGTAGTAAGGTGCAGGGTCAGGAGTAGTACCTGTCCTGTGTCTGACCGGTCCTTGGAAGCTGTCTGCAATGCAGGAGAAGCGACGGACGAGGTGGACAGCACTGCAGAACGTAGGGACTAAATAAGCTAATAAGAAACTTCCAATTGCTTAATTAGTCATTAAGGAAGGGGTCCAGAGCAGATGTCGACAATTTTTCCCTAAAATATAGATTTTAGGAAAAATTGGACCTGCTCTAGAGGTGCTCAAAAAAAATTGCACTCAAAAAAATAAATAAACCACCCTATTGAATACCAAAAATCTTGCACCTGTGAGAAAAACCCTGCAGATACAAGATTTTTGGTAAACTCGCACCCAATTGGATATGCTCCATAGTGTTTCCTCTATTGGATTTTTTTTTCTGGTCACAGAGAAATTTGATTCTTGAAATGCCTTTTAATTGGCTAAAATTGAATTTTCAGTTTTGAATATTTGTTTTCTGTACTTGTTAACATTCATGTTATGTAATTGCCACAACATTTTAAGTACAAATTTTTACAGGGAATTTGACCAGAAAAAAAAACAAGTAGAGGCAAAAAATCTGAAAATTTGCACTTCGGTGAGGAGTAGGTCTACGGGACCGCATTGGATTTTTTTGCCGCATATTTCTCAATCTGTTTTAAGACCCAATAATTGTAATTTCTTAATGCAACTATTTGCAGCAGTATAAGATTATTTAGTGCTCAAATGTATCAAAAAACATATGCATGAACAGGGGCTCTGAGAGGTGTTAGTAGTGAAGCGATAGCATTAGCTGTCACTTCACTTCCTCAGTGCCTACTGTGCATGCGCAGTCCGCTGACCACGCATGTGCGACAGCTTTGCAGACCCCATAAAAACATATTGGGGCTACTGTCAGAAATTGGGGGACCACAGCAGATATCGGAGATATCTGTTGCGGTCCCTCCTTCATACATATGGGTGATACCTAGTATTTGTGGTACTCCTCGAAAACGGGTGTTTCCTGGGGATATGCCTCAATTATTATTTTAAAAATATGCCCTTGTATCAGAACCCTTTTGTGTAGAATTGAGACCATGCCTGGAAATACGGTGGAATTTCAATGTTCAGCACCCGGCCTCAGCAGCAGCTCAACCGAAGAGATATGTCCAATTTACTAAGCATGTGAACAATATTTGCTATAATGATATGTTTACACACAACCCCCTTCCCCCATATCTGATTTATTAAATATCATTACACACCAATGAAAATGATAAATTCTATCCTCGTTTGTGCACAACATACAGATGCCTTAACTACTGTATATGAACATTCCTTGTAATATAAAAAAGCCACATCCAAATGAGTGTGCTAAATCACAGTTGAGCTTCAAATTACCTCCAAACTGTGCTGATACAAGCCGGACAGTGCCAATTTGTGGCCCAACAACAAGGACTATTGTCTCAAATGTGGATTGGGAGGTCTGTATGCTGTGACCGCTTGCTGCGCATCAATACAAGGGAAGAGGAGCAGGGTTGGGGGTGGACTAGCACTTAACATGCACTGGGCACACCTCCAGGGAACATGGCACTACCAACCTGGACACACCCAGACCACGCCCCTTTTCATGCACATGTAAAAAAAGCCGATATGTAAAGTTACAAGGTTGAGAGGTATGGATCCTCCAACATGACCCATTCCATTAGGTACAAAATGCTCTGCTCCTAGACTTCCCACCTAATTTATGATTGTCGCCACCTGTGTTGAAACACCTGTATCATCAATTACCTAGTGCATAGGTTCTCAAACTCGGTTCTCAGGACCCCACACAGTTCATGTTTTCCAGGTCTCTTCACAGAATCGCAATGAAACAATCAGCTCCACCTGTGGATCTTTTAAAATGTGTCAGTGAGTAATGACTACACCTGTGCACCTTCTGTGTGATCTGGAAAACGTGACCTGTGTGGGGTCCTGAGGACCAAGTTTGAGAACCACTGACCTAGTTCAACACAGGTAACTGCAATCATAAATTAGGTGGGAAATCCAGGAGCAGAGCATTTTGTACCTAATGGAACGGGTCATGTTGGAGGGTAGGATAGCTCTGTCCTTTTATTGTATACCTGTCATATAGCATTCATAGAAAGTATCACCAAACTGTTAACAGCAATTTGTTGTTACTCAAATTTGATAATGTATAGTACTGGTCAGGGACGGACTGGGGCTGTACATCAGCCCTGGCACTCCGCCCTGCTCGCGAAAGGGGTGTAGTTTAGTTTCAAGGAGGCGTGCTGCGAGTCATGGGGGCCTGGCCTCGCGACACGCCCCCACTCTTCTTGGCCCACTGCCGCCACCCCTTCCTTCCTCCGGAGCTAATACCCTCTATCCACCCGAGGGTGGAAGTACAACCGGCATTGGGTGGAGGGCAGAGGTACTTCCACCCCTCCTCGAACCGGCCAGAACAGCCAGATGGCCAATGCCTATTCTATAGCAAATGTAAAATACACATGGAGTGCTCTTTAGTAAGCAGTGATAGCATATTTTTTTGTCATTTTCAGTGGAAAAAGGGGTTATTGCTTTAGTGCATTACTACGGGGAAATCATTGGTTGGCCATACGGAGAGGGGGGCGTGGTCTGCACCAGGCCAGCGAATGTTTTATATATATCAAAATGGCCCTCGGCAGAAGAAAGGTTCCCCACCCCTGCCATAGACAAAAAGTAGTTTACACCATCTGAAGATGGTGTAAACTACTGGGACTAAACTCTGAAAAGCATCGCTTTTTGGAGTTTAATATATAGGGGTTAGATCATAGTCCCTATCAGGGGTTAAAGTGGGCTGGAAAGGGGCGGAACTGCTTTCCGTCACTTCAAATGTGTCCGTCCGCCCACTTTGCCTGGCTTTAGAAACTGTCAGCTGAGGGCTGCAGGCCTGCGGCTATCAGTCTGAATGTAGGGTCCATTTTCACAGGCACGCCCCCCTTTGCCCGTCCGGCCCACCCTCCTTGCTCGACTGGTCAGTGACCACAGACACAGCAGTCCTGACCTGATGAGGAGATGAGACAATGGCAGTGACTGACAGCGTAAGTGCACAGGTCGGGCGGCATCCACAGTACTGGTGGTGCGGTGGTGGAGCTTTTAAACTGTGCAGCGCCAAAATGTAAGGGATTGTTTTTTTTTTATGTAATGTGACGTCGTCGCCGGTTCCCGCGTTGCTGTGTACCGCACACCAGCACTGCCCTCCCCAATAAATATATGTGGCTGCTGCAGGGCCGGATTAAGGGGGGGGCAACAGGGGCGATCGTCCCTGGGCCCCCACACCTGAAGGGCCCCCACACCCATCAGGGTTAATGTGAACCGGAGACGGAACCAGTCCCGCCTCCTCCGGCCAACCTAACCCTGGCGCCGCAGGGAGGCTCTATTTGCCAGACGCCCGCTGATTGTAACCAGCGGGCGCCCGGCTCCCTCCCCGCAGTGTCAGCCGGAGACTGGAGCTCATTCATGAGCTCCGGCTTCCGGCTCATGCAGTGCACTATGGGAGATACGTCATGACGTGTCTCCCATAGTACAGAGGAGCAGCCGGGCGGAATGGACGTGGACGGCAGCGGGAGCAGGGCTTAAGGTAAGTATTAGCTGTTTTTTTTGTTTTTTTTTAAGTGCAATTGGCTTTTCTACTGGGGGCATTACTCTGGGGGGCATTACTATTGGGGGCTCCACTTCTGGGGGAATTACTCAGGGGGCATTAATATTGGGGTCTCTACTCTTGGGGGCTTTACTACTTGAAGGTGTGGCACTACTACTGGGGCCACTACAACAGGGGGCACAACTACAGGGATATTACTACTGAGGGAATTTATACAGGGGGCATTACTATTGGGCACACACAGGGGGCATGACTACTGGGGGGCATTACTATTGGGGGCACAACTACAGGGGGTAGTTATACAGGGGGCATTACTATTGGGGACACAACCACAGGGTGCATAACTACAGGGGGCATGACTACTGGGGGCACTACTAATGGGAATATTGCATAGGGGGCACTGCATAAGGGGCACCACTCCTGGGGGCTCTGCATATGGGGCACTACCACTGTGGGCACTGACACTACTGGGGTCCCCATTGCGCATACCCCCAGTTTGTCACATGTAATAGGGGCCCCCACATGTTTGTTGCTCAGGGGCCCCCACAGACCTTAATCCGGGCCTGGGCTGCGGGTGGTTGACTAGCCTGTATCTCATCTCATGATGATTGACATTTGGCTTGCCACCCGCCCACCCTGCCTCCTCCAATCGGGTGACAGGCTTGGGATCCTCTGGTGGGAATGAGAAAGCGTGATGGGGAAGCAATCGGGAAGCCGACTGCCTAAATACCGGCAGCCGGCTTCCCGACTGTCTTATGCCGGCAAGGGTGAAATGTCGGGCGTCTAGATGTAGACGCCCGCATTTCCCCGACGCCGGGAGACTGGCGCCCGGCATCCCGATCGTAGTGATGCCGGGCGCCGCGAGCGGAAAGCCGCGGGGGGAGGGGGGTTAGGTTTAGGGCTCCCGGGGGGAACTTAGGGTTAGGCACCCCCCCGGGGGACTTAGGTTCAGGCAGCGGGGAAGGGGTGGTTAGGCACTTAGAGGGGGGATTAGGGTTAGGCACTTGGGGGGGAAGTTAGGGTTAGGCACCTCTAAGCAGGGTTAGTAGATACTTACCTATCCACGATCGGGATTTCCAGCGCTGTCGGGCTTCCGCTGCTCGGAACTCTGCTGATGTCGGGCTGCCGCTGACGGGAATCGAACCGCCGGCCATGCGGGCGGCGGTATTTCATACCCATTCCGCGTGATAATGTAATTGCGCACCTGTCTCTTTCCCCCTGTGTTAAGAAGAGCTACACTGAGAGGACCCAGTCCACGCGGATGCTGAAGCCAGCAGCACTGAGCATTGCTGTGGTTGTGATGGTGACAGTCACTGGTGAGCACTGAGCAGAGCAGGATAACACTGTGTGTTCTCCATTCTCCCATTGCCCTCCTCCCCACTGTGTGTTCTCCATTCTCCCACTGCCCTCCTCCCCACTGTGTGTTCTCCATTCTCCCACTGCTCCCCTCCCTCCCCACTGTGTGTTCTCCATTCTCCCACTGCCCCTCACTCCCCACTGTGTGTTCTCCATTTTCCCACTGCCCCCCTCCCCACTGTGTTCACCCTACTCCCACTGCCCCTCCCTCCCCACTGTGCTCCATTTTCCCACTGCCCCCTCCGCACTGTGTTCACCCTGCTCCCACTGCCCCTCCCTCCCGAGTCTCCACTGTGTGTTCTCCATTCTCCCACTGCCCCCCTTCCCACTAAAAATAATTAACTTACTGGGAGGGGTGTGACATCTGCTAGATGGATGTGGCTGGGGTGTGGCATCTGCTAGATGGGCAGAAAGGCATGGCTAGGATTTTTGCTCCCGCGCAGGGGCGTATCTATAATGGGTGTTGGGTTTGCGGGAAACAGGGGGGCCCCCGCACCGCACACCCTGCACCTATAATATTACTTAACTCTCCGGAGTCCCACGTCGGTGCGAGAGTCCGGCGCTGTAAAATGACTGGAAAATGGCCGCGGCTGTCATTTTCCCGCCGTTTGCGCATGCGCAGTACAGGTAAAATGGCCGCCACTGCCATTTTCCCGGTGACCTATGCAGACACTATAGACTCTGGGCACACTCTGGTGCCCAGTGTCTATAACTTCAGCGCTGGCCGCGCACAGCTTAGTGCGCTGCCGGCCGGAGAGGAGGGGGTCCGTGTCTGCACACGAGCGCCCTCCTCTCTAGAAACGCCCCTGCTCCCACGGGGGGGTTTAGGGCGTATGGGGGGGGGGTGTGAGTTCCACCACCTCTCTAGGACCACTTTAAGCACTGGTCCCCATTGATAATAATGGGGACTGCTATCTGAAGTGCTAATTAGCACTTTGCAGATTTCTGTGAAATCTCCTGCATTGTGCCATTTGTCAATCGGATCGATACATAAAAGTAAAAATAGCTTGATACATAGACCCCACAGTCGGTAAAATAATTAGCGTTACGGTTTGTGAAATAAAAACCATCACTAAAAAGTTATGTTTTATAAAATATGTTCGAACATGATGTTTTGCATTATTCAGGCTAAAATAACTGCAAGTACAATAAAAAGAAAACTTCATGAAAAAAATAAAATAAATAAAAAGATCGGCTCGACTGAAGGAATGTAGAAGAACCATATACTGTTGTAAGTGGTAGTGGTAATACGCTTCCAGTATGGGAAGGACATTACAAGTATAGCAAAATATGAATTCTATTGGGTGTTATATTTAGTATCAAAATATTAAAATGTCCGGTCCCTCAGCAAGACAATGGCCGCTTCAAAACCCCCCCGGCAACACACACCTCAGTGGTACAATCTGCGTATCGTTACCATATTGGGAGAATTTCTTCACAACCGCCAGAGAGGGACTGTTCCATTACATCTACACAGGGGAGTCCGAAATAAAAATAAATCTCACGTGGCGTGGACGGAATTTGGTAGTTCCATGTGTGACATGGCAGAATGCTGTAAGTGTTTGTGGAAATAGCGTCTAACATTGGTGTGAATGCATTTTGTATGCGTGGAAGAAAGGGAAACCCTGCATCGGTTAAAGGCTTGTAGTGTGTCTGCAACACACCTGACTATAGCAGAGGAGCTGCGGTCTGTGTACTGCTAGAGCTCTCATCAGTCATACACCACGGACGTGCAGAAGAAGGCGAGTCTTCTAATAGTATTAGAGGAGGCAGCAGCAGCAGTGAGGAGCGAATGACTAAACAGCTATGGCAGGAAAAACATATCAACGTTTACTTGTCGCATATAGGCGTGTGTATAGTTTTATAATGCCTATGTGGCTGTATATATCGATTTATATATGCACACGTAAAAGATAGATCTGTGGTGAGCGCGGTTATATGAGCCACATGACTCATTAGGGAAGTGTTCATAGCTGGAATGCATTATATGTTGTTGTGACTGAAGACAGAACACACCTGGATATGAGGCTCACCACCACGTACAAGCTGCTTGTTGTGTTTAACTGGTACAGTAACAGTGTATTGTATGCAGGGGCGTAGCGTGGGGTGGGGCAGGTGGAACCTGTGCTTCAGGGTGTATGTGCGCTTTAGGGCGACACAGCCTGTTTATATATATATATAAAAAGAAACCATCCCTCCTGGTTTTTTCTTTGCAGGATTGCTGCATATGATATATACCAACAGATTAGGGTCTCAGGAGACTGGCTGTAATTAGCATTTTGCTGAGGTTCAAGTTGCCACACTAATATATATATATACACACACTATCACATCTTCCAACATGAACTAGGAGGAACAAAAACCTCTGTTCCTATGTATGCTTGCCATCACCTGTGTTGATACACCTTTCCTATCAATTAACTATATTAAGAGGTAAAGGGCCCCATACATCAGCGACGGATTGCCGCGATGCTGCAACCCGGGATCGCAGAAATCCAACATGTTGGATTTTCCTGATCTGACGATCGCAATCAAAAAATTATTGTGATCGTCAAATCTGGGACATTTAACATGTAAAATTTCAGCGATCCTGCGATGGATCGCTGAACATCGATGGTGGGCGGTCAGCATTTCCAATCGCATCGCTACATAGCGACAATCAGTCACTGATGTATGGGCACCTTAAGTCCAGGAACAGAGCATTTTGTCTCTCCTAGAAAGGGACATGTTGGGAGGTATGCTTTAAAATAGATGTTGCCAATAAGGATTCAAACTGGATACACATTACACAATGTTTATCCAGCACCACATTGCCGGCAACGAAGCCATGTATGCGGCAAGAGCATACACACTTGCCGATGACAGGTCTGCCGGGGGGAGAAATTGGGGAGCTTTCAGCAGCATAACATCTTTAGCGACATCTCCCTTCGACTCTGCAACAGGGTTGACGAGCGATATCAAGACCAGTGGGAGTGCGCATATCATGGGTACACGCTAGACAATGTAACCAATATGTCAAGCCGATCTGGGGAATCAGACAACATATTGTCTAGTGTGTACCCAGCATAAGCAGTCCAGCACCGAGACCATTATTGCACCTGGCTTTAACTTGTTGGGGACTGTTTTCTTTCAATAGATTACCAGTCCCAACGCAGCATTTTTATTTTGTAAGCGCTATGCAAAGACATCAACACACAGCACTTTCTCCAGTATAAGGAACATAAGGGTCACTACCTCTTGCTGATTAGATGTTTATATTTAATAAGGTGACCATGTGGTCTCCAGCATTACTCAGTTCTAAAATACATGCTGTGTGATTACATAGCTCCCCAAAATTAGAAAGCAAGTTGCCAGCCTCTAGGGAACCATCAAAGAGATAACCATTCATGATGCGATCAGTGCTTTACATTGATGGCATACAACCATCAATGGAATCCCTGTTGTGAGACACGGAGGGCGTTGGAACAATCCAGAATCAGGGTTTAGGGCTAAGCGCCATACAATTTGGCTTGCTATATAGACCCCCCCCGGTACTTAAGCTTTCTCCACCCCATCCAGGCTTAACTGTACCTCTGATGCCTAAATGGTGTAAAAGGCTATTGCTCATTGTGATCCAAGGGGGAGGGTCCCAGAGCAACAATTTTATACATGTTTGTCTCACCACTCTGTGTATCCTAAGGAAAACATGGGGCTATAAAATTATTGGGATGCGGCCGTAATCCTGACCGCAGGGATTACGGCACTCAGAATGCCGGCGACGGAATCCTGACACCTGTCAGAATCCCGGCGCCGGCATCCCGACTGCCGGAATCCCGAAGGGAAGTAGTGGGGTTAGGTTTAGGCATCGGGGAGGGGGAGGGTTAGGATACCGACCGACAGGTTTCGGTATACTAACCCTGTCGGGATGCCAGCGTTGGGATTCCCAGCTCAAATTATTATATTTGGGGATATTTATGAAAACTGGTGCACATGAAAAGCTGTTGTTATCCATAGTACCCAGTTCTAGAAGTTCTTCTGTTCTTTGCAGACTGTACTAAAAAACAAAAAGCTGTTCTAAGCTTATTTGTTGCTGTAGGTGCTTAAGATTTACACTGTTCCGCACTAGTTTTATATATCCATGTTATAAACTGTAACCACAATCATAACTATGCAAGGAAATATGGACAAATATGTTAGCCCTGTTGGAAAACACAACAATACAAAGGTTAGGCTGCTGGCACGCAGATTTTTTTCATGAGCGTCCCTGAGTTGTTTTTTTTTATTTGCTGATGAAACTGCTGCTTTGGTCTTCAATAGTTTTTACAGATTGTGTGTAACAGGCTACAGAGATTTACATTCATTTGTCTTGGACCTGGATTCCAGTACCACACACTATGGGTCCGATTGAATTTCATGCAATGTCTGACTGCGCCCTTATATGACTATTACTTTAGGCATCAACATTGCAAGTTTATGTTGCTGTATGAGATGTACTGTACCAGAATGGCACATCGTGTTTAATTGATTTGGCGTCTATATGTGCATTAGTGACAAATATTTACACTAAATATGTTGCTTTTAGTGACATTTTAAATGCTGGTTCTAAAACGCAGCTGTGTCACTAGCCTTACATTTAAATGTTTAAAAGGTTCTGGGTATCGATGGGACTCTGAGGAATTCCACTTATGAAAGTCTGGAACTTTCAGATAGTTTTTAAATAGTAAGCAAAAGGGTTAATTATTAACCATAGCCGGGAAAATAAGTTAGGCTTGATAACCTTTAGAATATGAGTGTAAGCTTCCTTTATCTGAGAAGTGTACAGTTGGTTGTGGCAAGATGAGGATTGTCAGGTCTTGAATGCAGTCCGGATGTCTACACTCGCTATGTCAACGGATACTATGTTGACACGAGAAAGCTGATGCTGGGATCTCCACATGGTTAAAATGCTACTTAAAGCAAATCCCTTCCCTCTGTCCTCCCTGTTTCGAATTTTTCCAGGTCCGTCCCTTTTTCATGTTTCTCCCAATCAGATGTTCTACGTGATCTACCCCCATTTGAAAGGTTCTGCCTCAGCTACCCACTTTGCAGGGGAATGATTTCTTCTTTCGATGTTCTGCTGATTATCTCTGTCCCTCAGGGTCGCCATGAGCGGGAGTGGGAAAGGGATCTTGGACCACCTCCAGATGACTCCTGCTGGGAGGAGGTGAAGCATGGTATAGCTACAAGTTCTATCTCCAACGCAAATTAAGGAAACTGTATGCAAATTTACTATCGGTGGTATTTCACACCAAGCAAAGTTTTCAAAATGTTCCCGCCGCTACAGGCTGTTGGTGTAGCTGTGGCCACAGAGGAACACCCTTTCACATTTGGTGGACATCCCCTTGTGTTCCATTTTGGAATGAGATTCTATCAATTATCCATTCCTTTTCTCTCGCTCTCCTTGGACCCATGAGCGTTCCTGCTCTCGCGTCCTTTTCCAGATATTCAATGCACTGCTTACTTTGTCAGGAAGCAGTTAATTTGGAGAAGAATCGTAATTCTCCAACTAAAGTGCCAGCCGCGAGGTTAAAAGCGCCGCGCTAAGACGGCAAACAGCCTCGCAGCCGGCACTTTAGTTTGATTTCTCCTCGTTCCCTCAGGAGGATGCGAGAAGAAATCCTTTAGTTGGACCAAACAGTGCGCTGAATTGAATAGCTCCGGGAGCTATTCAATTCAGGCAATCCCCTGACCCGAATCCGATTGAGCATGCATTTCACTTGATGAAGACAAAACTGAAGGGAAAATGCCCCAAGAACCAGCAGTAACTGAAGACATTTGCAGTAGAGGCCTGGCAGAGCATCACCAGGGATGAAACCAAGCATCTGGTGATATCTATGCGTTCCAAACTTCAGGCTGTAATTGCCTGCAAAGGATTTGCAACAAAGTATTAAAAAGTGAAAGTTAGATTTAGAATTGTTTAGTTTGTCCCATTACTTTTGGCCCCTTAAAATGTGGGAGGCACATATAGAAACCGTTGTAATTCCTACACCGTTCACCGGATTTGGATCTAATTACCCTCAAATTAAATCTGAAAGTCTGCAGTTAAAGCACATCTTGTTTGTTTCATTTCAAAGCCATTGAGGTGGTGAATAGAGGCCAAAATATGAAAATTCTGCCAATGTCCCAATATTTATGCACCTGACTGTATGTACTTGAGGACTTAAATTCCAGCCATGGGTGCCATATAGAGATAAACTCCTGGTTCCTCTCGAGGCTCACTTGGAGGTCCTCCATAGACATATATAAATCTATAGGGGCAAACCACTCCTTAAGTGTGTGTGGGGGGGAGTAGATCGCCATCTAACCGGGATCACTGCTTTTGTGGCGCTATTAAGAAACTTTAACAGGGACTTTTTATATTTTGTGCCGGACCAGGTAATAAATTAAGAAGCCAAAAAGAGGGGTCAGAGGGAGTACTCTCGCCCCAATATATGTAGCAATATAAATCACCTGGTTCCACCAAATATGTAATGGGGAGCCCATCTCCATATCAGACCGCCAGCATTTGTTCGAAAGCCCAGGGAACATCTTGGCTAATGTAAGGGGCACCTGTACCAGTGAGACAAAACCTTAAATTGTGATTCAATCACAGAGTAACTAACTGAACTGGCAAATGTGTTTTGAAAAATTATTTCTACTTCAGGGTCCATAGGGTATCCACAGGATACCTTGGGGTATAGGTGTGACGTCAGTCGCTGGGCACCATAGAGTTAAGCTTTTCAGCCTCCCAGGATGCACTAGGGTCCCCCTCCTATACCCCGCCCCCGAGCCAAGGCACCTCAGTTTAGTTTGGTGCCCGGCCGGCGTCGGGTGCACCTGTCGGAGTGGGGGCTAGAAGAGCCCCTGAAGCTTTCTTCAGTGCAGCTGTGGCTGCACATTTGGATGTACAGCATGGACAGTCAGTCCTGACGTCCATGCTGTCTTCCCTTCACCCCCGCCGGTACCAGAACGCCGGTACCGATCCGGGGATGCTGGTGAGCATCTGGGGTCACAGCTAGCGGTGACCCCAGATGTTCCGGACCATGGCCGGATCCAAGGGGGACAAAGGTAAGCAGCGGGGTCCCGCGGTGGGTCCCCGCTGGTCACATGGTCCTAAGTCCCCAGGCAGGGGGCTCCCTGGGGACTGGCTGCAGCGTGGAGCCAGGCGACCAACCTGCGCTTTCCACTACCCCCTGGGACAGCGGACCGCAGCAGAGCGGTAGCGCTGCGGCGTCCCAGGGGTTAAATGCATGCCAGGGGAGCGCGCCTTCCCTGTCTCACAGCCGGCGCCTCCCCCGCTGCACACAGCCCTCTCTGCATGCTGCCGACTGGTCCTGTGGCAGCGCTCCTCCCCCAGGCCAGCCTCCTCTCTGCTCCTCGGCGGCCATCTTCTCCAGAACGCATGGTGAACGCTGCTGGAAGCGCTGGACGGAAGCATCGTGGTCTGGGTCCCCCCGCATACCTCTCCTCCGCTGTGGCTCAGGTCTGTGTATGCAGCGCTGTGTCCTACCAGGCCCTGTGTCTGTGTAGTTGAGTGATCAGCGCTGTTAGTGCAGGAATTGTTATTTCTCTGCATTGTATGTGACTGTGCTAGCGCTGCCTGTAACTTTTCTTCTCTAAACTGTCAGCTTTATTACTGTCCCTGTTCTTTCTGCTAAAGCCCTTGCGGTGCGGTGCTGCAGGGTGGTCTCTCGCCTATTTAATACTTAATTGGTGAGAGAGGTCACATATGTGGTGCCATCATGTCTGAAAGTGATTTTCCCCTCCGGCTACAGTGTACCACGTGCAAAGTACCGTTAGCGGAGGGGGAGGGTAGCGCGGAGGGCCTTTGCCGGCAGTGTTTGTCCATGGCGCGGCCTATTACGGTTACAGCACCGGTACAGGAGCCGCCCTGGGCTTGTTTCGCTCAGGCGTTAACAGCTTTAGTGGGCCAGTTAGCTCCGCAGCCCGCGTTTACTCCGATGGGTTTGTCCCAGCAGTCTGTGGTGTCGTCACCCATGCAGGGGTTCCCACGACAATTGGTGGTACCCCACAGTCTCCCTATTTCCCCGCTCCCGGGTTCTCAGGAGCCAGCGTGGGTTAACTCCCTGACGAGTTCTGTACAGCACTTGTCGGATGTGTTGCAAGGGGAGTCTGTGATGCGGCCTCATAAAAGGCTGGTGGCGTCTCTGTCCGCTCCTTATGAGGATGACGAAGGGACGTCTGATGATGGGGAGATTCTGGATCCTTACGATCAGGAACCTCTCCATACTAAGGACGCTGATGCTAAGTCCAAAGTATATATTCCTGGACTTATTCGGGCGGTCCGCACAGCCTTGGTGATTGAGGACGAAGTTCCCCCAGCGGCTAAATCTAAGTATGCCTTTTTCAAAGATGTGAAGGGCGATGCCACAGTCTTTCCTCTTTCGGGTCAGTTGGTGGACCATTTAGAGGAGGCGTGGAAACAGCCTGGCAAGCGATACCAGCCGCAGAGACGCCTGGCGGTGGCTTATCCGTTCGCGGATAATTATTTTGCTAAGTGTGAATCCCCTCCACAGGTGGATTCTCACGTGACCCGTCTTGTCCGTAGTGCCACATTGCCGATGCCATCCATGTCCTCCCTTAAGGAAGCTACGGACCGCAAGGTAGAAATCTGCCTGAAGTCCGCTTATTCCCTTGCAGGGGGGGCAGCACGGCCGGCTATGGCCATTTGCTGGGTTGCCAGAGCGATGGAGCGCTGGGCGGATTCATTAGAGGCTTCTTTTGAATCCGACTGTCCGGCCGAACAGGCGGAGTTGATTGGCAATCTCCGTGATTCGGCCACCTACATCAACGAGGCGGCTCTAGACATTAGTACTCTGGTGTCTAGAATTTCTTCAGCAGCGGTAGCTGCTCGTCGCACCTTGTGGCTGCGATCCTGGAAGGCGGACGCAGATTCCAAGAAAGGTCTGGAAGCGTTGCCGTTTAACGGAGAAGTTCTCTTCGGTCCGGATCTGGATAAGAATGTGGCCACGCTGGCGGCAGCCAAATCTGCTTGTCTCCCGTCGCTCGCTGCTCCTTCTGGTTCTGGACCATCGTCCTTTCGGTCATCTAGGGCCCAGGGCAGGCCCAAACCACAGTCGTTTCCTTGACAGGCTGGCCCTAAGAAATCGGTCAAGCCCCGGAAGCAGGCATGGAGTACCAGACGTCCGGCCCCCAAGCCAGATGACAAGCCTGCGGCCTGACGGTCCGGGCCTCCCTTTGGGGGATCCCAGGGTGGGAGGCCGCCTGCTGCAGTTCTCCCGGTGTTGGTCGTTCACTACGACAGACACTTGGGTTCTGGAGGTGGTCTCCCACGGGTACGCCCTCTCCTTCCGGCACAGACCCCCGGCTCGATTCTTCACCACGGGTCTACCATCAGACCGGAACAAGGCTACGGAGCTGCGGAAGGTATTGCACACTATGCTCCAGGCTGGAGTTATAGTGCCTGTTCCATTCTCCCAGAGGGGCCAGGGTTTCTATTCAAATCTATTTTTGGTACAGAAACCCAATGGGTCATATCGTCCGATTCTCAACCTCAAAGCACTCAACAAGTCTTTGCAGGTCCCGAAGTTTCGGATAGAGACCCTACGGTCCATCATTCTGGCGCTGGAACCTGGGGACTACATGGTGTCATTGGACATACAGGACGCTTACCTGCATGTCCCTATTCTTTTGCGCCATCAAGAGTTCCTTCGGTTTGCAATCCGCAGCGACCACTTCCAGTTTCGGGCGTTACCTTTTGGCCTGGCGACAGCACCACGTGTTTTCACCAAGGTGATGGCGGTCATGGCGGCTTCTCTGCGGCTGCAAGGAGTCCGCATGTTGCCGTACTTGGACGACCTGTTATTGGTGGCAGGATCTCCAGAGCTCCTGTTACACCACTTGGACCTGACCATTGCACTGCTGCAACGGCACGGCTGGCTAATCAACTGGCAGAAGTCCACTCTATTCCCGTCTCGGAGGATTCTGCATCTTGGAGCCTTATTGGACTCGGGACAGCAAAGGATCTTCGTGACGGAGGACAAGATCTCTGCTTTACAGTCAAGGGTGCGCAGTTGTCTGCACAGCCGCCGGGTGTCCTTACACTCAGCGATGAGGTTACTGGGCTCCATGGTGTCGGTGTTCGACATGGTGGAATACGCCCAGTTTCACTCCAGACCTCTGCAGCACCTGATCCTGTCCAAGTGGAACGGGCTGCCTGAGTCTCTGAAGTCCCAGACGATTGTGCTCACCCCGGAGGTTCGCCTGTCCCTTGCGTGGTGGTTACAGACGACCCACCTCAACAATGGACGTCCGTTCTGGGTTCCAAATTGGGTCCTGTTGACAACGGACGCCAGTCTTTGGGGCTGGGGAGCAGTTTCGGGTCCACACTTGTTCCAGGGCAGGTGGACGCCGACAGAAGCGGAGCTTCCAATAAATATCTTGGAACTCCGTGCGGTCTTCAATGCTCTCCAGCAGGCACAGCGGTTTCTCCAGGGTCGCCCGGTGCAGGTCCAGTCGGACAACGCTACCACCGTGGCCTACATAAACAGGCAAGGAGGAACTCGCAGTCGGGCGGCTCTCGTAGAGGTCTCTCGGATCCTGGTTTGGGCGGAGCGCAATCTTCCGGCCATATCAGCGGTCTTCATCCCGGGAGTGCTAAATTGGGAGGCAGACTTTCTAAGTCGCCAAGACGTTCATCCGGGGGAATGGTCCCTGCACCCGGACGTTTTTCAACTACTGGTGGACAGGTGGGGTCTTCTAGAAATCGACCTCATGGCGTCCCGGCACAGCAACAAGTTGCCGGTGTACGGGTCTCGCACAAGAGACGAAGGGGCGTCTCTGGTGGATGCTCTGTCCGTCCGGTGGACGTTCCGGTTCGCATACCTGTTCCCTCCGGTCTCCCTTCTTCCACGGGTAATCCGGAAATTCAAACAGGAAGGAGGGACGCTCCTGTTGATAGCTCCCGCGTGGCCCAGACGGCACTGGTTCTCAGACCTTCAGGGTCTGTCCGTGGACAGTCCTCTGCGGTTGCCGCTACGACCGGACCTTCTGTCTCAGGGTCCTTGCCTTCACCCGGACCTGACTCGGCTGTCTTTGACGGCGTGGCTGTTGAGACGGCCATGCTGAGGTCCCGGGGGTTTTCCAGCTCTGTGGTGCGTACCATGTTACGAGCTCGGAAACCGTCTTCCGCGAGGATATACCATCGCGTGTGGCATACGTTCTTCCAGTGGTGTCGACCGAGAGGTTATGCACCACGGGAGTTTCGTCTGTCTCGGATTCTCGCCTTCCTGCAAGCGGGACTAGATCATGGGCTTCGCCTTGCTTCTTTGAAGGTACAGGTTTCGGCCCTATCTGTCTGGTTTCACCGTAGGATTGCTACAATCCCGGATGTGCGCACCTTTATGCAGGGTGTTCTCCGCATTCAGCCGCCCTTTGTTCCACCTGTGGCGCCTTGGGATTTGGCTGTGGTCCTGAGGGCTCTCCAAGGACCGCCGTTTGAACCACTGGGCTCAGTGGATCTTAAATGGCTAACAGCTAAGACTGTTTTCCTTCTGGCCATTGCTTCGGCCAGACGTGTTTCTGAGTTAGGGGCTCTTTCTTGTAGACCCCCTTTCTTGGTTTTTCATGGGAACAGGGCAGTGCTCCGCACTCGGCCCGAGTTTCTTCCCAAAGTTGTTTCCCAGTTTCATGTTAACGAGGAAATAGTTGTTCCGGCCTTTAACTCACTGGGTCTTTCCGTGGGTGAGGCCTCTTTGGTTGTTGTGCGGGCCTTAAGGACTTATGTTAACCGCACTTCTTCGTTTAGGAAGTCGGACGCTTTGTTTGTCCTCTATGGCTTCCGTAAAAAGGGTTGGCTTGCTTCAAAGCAAACTTTGGCAGCCTGGATCCGTATGGCTATTTCTGAAGCTTATCTTCATGAAGGCCTACCGGTCCCACCTTCTCTGAAGGCTCATTCCACTAGGTCTGTGGGTCCTTCGTGGGCAGCTCGACGTGGTGCCTCGGCAGTTCAGATCTGCAAGGCTGCTACGTGGTCCTCTGTCCATACCTTCGTGAGGTATTACAGGTTTGACACCTTCGCCTCTCAGGATGCTTCCTTCGGGCGGCGGATTCTCCTTTCTGCACAGGAGCGTCCCCACCCTTAAAGGATACTGCTTTGGGACATCCCCAAGGTATCCTGTGGATACCCTATGGACCCTGAAGTAGAAAATATGAGATATGGTAAGAACTTACCCTTGTTATCTCTATTTCTACGAAGTCCATAGGGTTCCACAGGACTCCCGCCCTGTCGCACCTGTGCTGCAGATGTGCTTTGCTCTGGTCACCGGTTTTCCGTCTCCCTCTGGTGAGAATGTGATTCTTGTATGTGTCCAGATCTTTTTTCTCTCTCTTCCTTCTCCTCCTCCGGCCTATGGCTTGATAACTAACTGAGGTGCCTTGGCTCGGGGGCGGGGTATAGGAGGGGGACCCTAGTGCATCCTGGGAGGCTGAAAAGCTTAACTCTATGGTGCCCAGCGACTGACGTCACACCTATACCCCAAGGTATCCTGTGGAACCCTATGGACTTTGTAGAAATAGAGATAACAAGGGTAAGTTCTTACCATATCTCATATTTTTCCAATCGCAGTCCTCCAAGTCAAGCTGTAGGTCTCGCTCCCAATCTTTGGCATACTTGGGGAGAGTGTGGTACATGTGTTCAATCAGGAGTGCATAGCCTCTCGAGAAAATGTGCTGGGCGCAAAGCGGCAAAACACAAATCCTCAAAGGGAGTCTGGAACCAGTTGCACGCACCTCACTCCTTTGTAGAAAATGCTTCAGTTGCAGATATATCCAAACTTCAGATGGGGGAAGATCCCACTGAGTTTGTAAAACCGTGAAGGAGGATACCCTCCCCCAGTCTGTCAACTGGCCAACGCATTGTAGTCCCTTGTGTCTCCAAACAGCAAATACAGAACCAGCAACACCCCGGGGAAAGTCAGGATTGCTAAAAAGAGGTGTCATAGGGGAGAATACGGATGACACGCATGTTAGTTTCTGAAGTTTATTCCAACGGGCCAGAGTGGGGCCAATGGTGGGGTGAGAGACAACTGTGACTTTGAACCTCCAGGGATACTGTGCAATATGTGTAGGGAGGGAATGATTTTCAAAGTGAACCCACTGCTTAGTATCAGTTGTCCGTGACCTCTTCATTATCCTACCCAACACGATCAGCCTTTTTTTTTTTCTTTTCTTCCAACCATGCCTACTACGTACATACACTATTGTCCTCACAAATTTGAACTAGTATGGAACCATTGGCTCTTGAGAGAGAGCTGTCTCTCATCTCCCTCCTCTGGTATGGTGCTGCCTTTGTGCTTACAGGGTTCCTAGATAGCTTGTCTACCTTGCTGTCCTCGGGTCCTCACCTGATTTTGTACCTTGTGGCCTAGTAAGACTTGCTCCATTACTTATCATTTGTACTTTTGTGATGTGTACTGTTTAATATGTATCTGTTTTTTCCCCTTACCACCCCCCCCCCCTTCCTCCCGTCAGATATTTTGGTTTTTATGTTTGCATAAATTAGTTTTTTGTTTTTTTTTACAGAATGGAAATCTGAGGAAATGTTTCTGATTATATAATCTGTATCCTTATTGATGTGGACTTCGACTGTTTCCTTGAATAAATAAAGGAATAAGGAGTTAAAAAAAAAAACTACTTAAAGCATTTTAACCATGTGGACATTATAGGGGAGAGATAAAGTTGAGAAGTTGCCCATAGTAACCAATCAGCTTATGGCTATCTTTTATCTAGCACAGTATAAAATGACAGGTTGAAGCTGGTTGTTATGGACAACTTCTCCAGCTTATCTCTCAAAGGATTAATAACTCTCCCATTATAATTTTAAACATGCAGCTTTAGGAGCATATTTAAAGCTATAATGCCCGCACAGTTAAAATGCTGTACATAGCATTTTGCCAATGTTGGAATCCCGGCGCTGGCTTTGTTATGTCTATAAAGTGGCCTTGCTCAGGGGACAGGAAGCTGGACAGCGGGGGAGGAGTGAGTCGGTGCAGCCAGCAGACACTGAGGTGACCTGGATCCCTTAATTAGTATTGCATTACTAAATATCGCTCTGTGTGGTTCCCTAAGCTGCTATTGCATTGTTTCTTTGTTTTTGTTTTGTAGAAGAAGTATCAATTTGCATCTAGCGAACATACTGCCAGGATGCACCTGGTCCGGACTGACATGCAGCAGGTAGTTCACATGGGGCATCCATGACAAAGGCTGGGGGAGGCCAGCCCATGTAAGACAAGATACTGTGAGACAAGGAGCATTTAGAAAATGTTATATTAGCCTAGTGCAGGTGTTCAATGGTGGTTGTAACCAATCTCTGCAAATACGGGTTAACTGTTCTGGTTATACTGCGGGTGGCAAGGATTGGCAGTGAAGAAGATGCAGCTTGGCGGGGAGTAGCCACAAGTGGATTTGGACATCTTCCACAGACTTTGTTACCTTGTGCTACCCACCAAAATAACATTGAGTTTAGTCCCTACCACGTGGGTAAGGGAGTTAAGAGCGCGGCACAGAAGCAGGGATTGCACATCAAAGTGTCTGAAGGCCCCTACACACTAGACGATGCCTTGAGCGATTTGGCTGATTCCGACACATCGTTCATATCGTCCAGTGTGTACGCATGATGCTGATGCGCGCTCCCGCGGGTCGTCCATCGCATCTGAATGCAGCATGGCTCCACTACCTCCCCACCGTTGTTGCCGGCATCGGCAAGTGTGTATGCACTTGACGATGCCGGCACCTCTGCCGGGTTCTGTCGCTCACGAGATCATGCTGGGTACACCTAGTCTAAGGTGTACCCAGCTTGAAACCAAATTACTGCTGTGATATAGGAGTTTCTGTGATGTGCTCCCTGGTGGTGGTGTTTTGCTGCTTATGGTTTGTGTTATGTTTTTAATATAATAAAAGCGTTGCGTTTTTCACTCGCTAATTGAGTAGGTGATTTATTTAACCCACGTTAATGAACCGCGAAGGCCACGGAAGACGCATAAGGCTGACCTAAGGACAGACTAGTCGGCTGGAGGGCAAAAAGAGAGTTTCTGTATTTGAATGTGTTAAAGGCTATAAAATCAAGTTACCTGTTACACTAATAAAGTTACAGCAACATGGATGTAACCTTTGCTAACTAATCTGACTTGGTTTACCATCTGTTTTCCCCCGTCATATATGTGTCCCTGTGTATTACAATTTGCATGAAACGAGTCAACTATAATATATATTATTTACACACATTGGACATTTAAAAAAAAAAAAAAAACAATGGTTGCTCAGAAATACTGTACTGTGCAAAAACCGTGAAATGAATAGAAATGTGTCACAATAAGAACCATGGGCCTGATTCAGATATTTACACTGATGCAATAGCAACTGCATTCTCTCTTGGATCGCAGTTGCTAAAATATGTTAATGCCTTCCTAAGTACAGCCGAGCATAGGGATGCCTACTGCTTGCTTCTCTTATCCGTCTGACGGCATGCAGCAGCTTAGACATCAGTACTATTGACGCATTTTGGGCAGTCACGCAACATGTAAATCAAGTCTGACCAGCTGCAAACACTTGAGCTCTCCTTCTCCTGACACACAGAGAGCACTCATAATACTACTGCTTTTTTTGCACCGTCATGGGAACCAGTAAATTAACTTTGTTACTAAAAATTTTATAAAGTTTTGTAAATGTCCATAATTTGGTTTCGACTATAAGGCTAACCCTGCAGAAAATAAAGACTTTGTGCACAGAATGACCTTTTATGCCTCCTTTCTTCATTAATTGTAATGTTCTAAACACAGTTAATATAATAAGTAACCTGGTGTATAGGATTGCATTGCAGTGCTGACATACAGTACATGCTCTGTCTCTGTAGTACTTACTACAGTATCTGAAGATACTGCAATACAGTTATGCAGTGCATGTATTCAATCTATGGCATTTATTAAATATACAGTATGGAGATGAGCAAAATCTGAGATGTAACCGATCCATATTTCATCACAAACTCAGAAATCTGTGTATCAATTCATCAATCCATGGATTACAAATTTAATTGAGAAAAAAAGACAATAAAAAAAAGCCTAGGCTTCCATTATACATACTCAATGAAGAAAGCATCCATCGATACTTATCAGCTTCAGAAGCAGGTTTGAAAAAAAAAACAACAATAAAATAACCCCCAAATAACGTGTTTTTTTTTTTTTGTTTATTTTGTAAGTTTAAAACGGTTTTGGAAGGTTTAAAACATTTTTTTTTGCATTAATGTTTTAATGAAAAAAAAATTGAATCCTGCTTATAATATTAAAACTGTGAAACATTGCTCAACCGCGTTTTAATGCTTTCTAACATTAACAATCCAGTTATTATGATTTTATTATCTCATTAAAAGAGAGCCAGATGAAGTCTTTCTTCCACCCATCTCAGTAGGACTGAAGGTTTTGAGTTGAAATAAACATGGAGATGATAAAATCATGAGGTATTTATATTGCCTCTTTAATGTGTTGGAGTTGTTTACCCTTTAAGATTGAGAATGTTAGTTGTGGTTTTCTCCTATCCCATAGGATTGTTAGGGTAGGAATTTGTGGAGTCTTTGCTGATGCTAGGCATATTTAGTACCTCTCGGATCTGGTTCACCCTCCCTGTTTATCTGTTGTGTGTGAATTTACTGTATTGGTTCAGCTCACTCAAATAAAGACCACAAGCAGCAAGGATGTGGAATAATACTAGGGGGATTCCTTTATAATAGGATTTTTTTTACAAAGTCACTGCGCTGTGCCTTTTAGTCACATCATATTAAAAAAACAGAATGTTTAAAAAAAATTAATAAAAAAAAAAATCTAGGATTAAACCAGCCAACCCTGTTCCAAAGTGAAATCACAACCAGGCAATCATAATTGGCTAGCTAACGTATATTTGTAGCAGTCCCCCACAACTACAACTTTGGCATCTGTGTGTATGTATATATGTATCTGTTAACTATTACATGAACACACCCTTACTGTACATAGATTGCTGTACATTAGACAACCACTTCCCTTTCCTGTCCCGCCTCTACAGTCTTAAACGTACCATGTGTCAGATTTG
The DNA here is from genome assembly GCA_031769625.1 of Taudactylus pleione. Classification (NCBI taxonomy): domain Eukaryota; kingdom Metazoa; phylum Chordata; class Amphibia; order Anura; family Myobatrachidae; genus Taudactylus; species Taudactylus pleione. The sequence goes on from JAUIMM010000010.1 coordinate 11,517,490, forward strand.
AGCCAATCTGTATATTCTAGCATTTTAAATGTTGTACTTTCTAGTTGCACCTCAGCAGAGAAGCACATTCCTAGACATACAAGTATTCAACACAGTGCTGGAGGATAGATGATAATAATAAACCCATAAATTGATGCTGAATTCAAGAAACTGTAAGGGTGGTAGCAAGCCACAAAAGTACAAACATAAGTTACAGCATTTCAAAAAGATACTTCAGTTCTACACAAAAAAACATATATACAGTCAGGTGCATAAATATTGGGACATTGACAGAATTTTCATATTTTGGCCTCTATTCACCACAATAGCTTTGAAATGAAATAAAGAAGATGTGCTTTAACTGCAGACTTTCAGATTTAATTTGAGGGTAATTACATCCAAATCAGGTGAACGGTGTAGGAATTACAACGGTTTCTATATGTGCCTCCCACTTTTTAAGGGGCCAAAAGTAATGGGACAAACCTAAACAATCCTAAATCTAATGCTGGGCATACACGGCCAGATAAAATGTCTGTCGGTCTGACAGACATTTTTTCTGGCCGGCTGCCAGCCGCAGATATCGCCGGCATACACTGTGAGATTTCTCTCACAGTGTATTCGGCAGACATCCGCGCTCCGCCCCCGGGGGAGTAGACATTTCCCTGTTCCTTCAGTAGGAAGGAACACAGGAAATGTCTGTCTGTCGGCCGCGGCTGGGCATACACTGCCCGATGCGGCCGACAATTTACCGGGAAATATCGCATCGGACGGACATGCTGGACAATTCGGCATGCCCGACCGAGCAATATTTAACCCTCGGTCGCCCCCCACACGCTACAATTATCGAGGCGATACGCCGATATCGGGCAGATCGCCCCGATAATTGTAGCGTGAATGGCCAGCATACCTTTCACCTTTTAATACTTTGTTGCAAATCCTTTGCAGGCAATTACAGCCTGAAGTCTGGAACGCATATACATCACCAGACGCTGGGTTTCATCCCTGGTGATGCTCTGCCAGGCCTCTACTGCAAATGTGTTCAGTTCCTGCTTCTTCTTGTGGCCTTTTTACCTTCAGTTTTTTCTTCATCAAGTGCATTGCATGCTCAATCGGATTAAGGTCAGGGGATTGACTTGGCCATTGCATAGCATTCCACTTTTTAGCCTTAAAAAACTCTTTGGTTGCTTTTGCAGTATGCTTCGGGTCATTGTCCATCTGCACCATGAAGCGTCGTCCAATGAGTTCTGAAGCATTTGACTGATTCTGAGCATATAATATTGCCCGAAACACTACAGAATTCATTATGGTTCTTTTGCCATTAGTCACATCATCAATAAATACAAGGGAACCAGTTCCATTGGCAGCCATACATGCCCACGCTACCGCCACCATGCTTCACTGATGAGGTGGTATGTTTTGGATCATGAGCAGTTCCTTTCCTTCTCCATACTCTTCTCTTCCCATCACTCTTCTACAAGTTGATCTTTGTCTCATCTGTCCATAGGATGTTGTTCCAGAACTGTAATGGCTTTTTTAGATGATGTTTGGCAAACTCTAATCTGGTCTTCCTGTTTTTGTGGCTCACCAATGGTTTACATCTTGTGGTGAACCCTCTATATTCACTCTTGTGAAGTCTTCTCTTGATTGTTGACTTTGACACATATACACCTACCTCCTGGAGAGTGTTCTTGATTTGGCCGACTGTTGTGAAGGGTTTTTTCTTCACCAGGGAAATAATTCTACTGTCATCCACCACAGTTGTTTTCCGTGGTCTTCTGGGTCTTTTGGTGTTGCTGAGCTCTCCGGTGCGTTCTTTCTTTTTAAGAATGTTCCAAACAGTTGATTTGGCCACACCTAATGTTTTTGCTATCTCTGATGGGTTTGTTTTGATTTTTCAGCCTAATGATGGCTTGCTTCACTGATAGTGACAGCTCTTTGGATCTCATATTGAGAGTCGACAGCAACTGATTCCAAATGCGAATGTCACACCTAGAATCAACTCCAGACCTTTTACCTGCTTAATTGATAATGAAATAACGAGGGAATAGCCCACACCTGTCCATGAAATAGCTTTTGAGTTGATAGTCCCATTACTTTTGGCCCCTTAAAAAGTGGGAGGCACATATAGAAACCGTTGTAATTCCTACACCGTTCACCTGATTTGGATGTAATTACCCTCAAATTAAATCTGAAAGTCTGCAGTTAAAGCACATCTTGTTTGTTTCATTTCAAAGCCATTGTGGTGGTGAATAGAAGCCAAAATATGAAAATTCTGTCAATGTCCCAATATTTATGCACCTGACTGTACGTGATTATATGATTCTTTTATTCACTAAAGCAATGTATGATACATAAAACTTAATACATATATACACTTTAAGGGGCAGATTCAGTTTGTTGCTGGACTTATTGCACAGCTGCAGCTCCCTGCGTTTAATGCCAATAGCGATTCAATTACTTGCCAGCTTCCACATGCATTAAGCCCGCGGCTAACGCGTGTTAACTCCTAGCTCTTAAATACCCGGAGCTATGGAATTACCCCGTGCAGACTTTTCCTCACAGCTCCTGAGGCTGCAAAAAAAAATCTGCATTAAGGGCACCCTCTGGGGCTTACTGCACTGGATAGTGGGCAGTAATTGACACTGCCCCTTTAAAGGTGCCTATCCATTAGGCAACAGGTTCTCAAACTCGGTCCTCAGGACCCCACACAGTGCATGTTTTCCAGGTCTCCTCACAAAATCTCAAGTAAAATAATTAGCTCCACCTGTGAATCTTTCAAAATGTGTTAGTGAGTAATGTACACCTGTGCACCTGCTTGGTTATCTGGAATATGTGACCTGTGTTGGGTCCTGAGGACCGCGTTTGAGAACCTCTGCATTAGGCGACCTGAAAGTTTGAACCTCTAGCGTTTAGACCTTCAGGTCGCCGAGGTGCGGTGCCTGCACTGAACGGCGTTCACTGAATATCATTCAGTGCAGGAGCCCAATCTCCTATCTCAAAACATGCCGAACCTGACAAGCATCGTCAGGTTGACGGGCATGTTCAGTAGATAGTCGGGGATGGAAAGGACCCAGCGTGCACGCGCATCGCTGATCCTTTCCGGCTGTCCATTACCCGACTTTGTGAACAATCCGACCAAAACCAGGAGGGTAATGGATAGGCCCTTAGAATGTTTCAATAAAGCATCATCAAAATATCACGAATAGGATTAAATAGACTGTCTAAAAACAAACAACCTGTTTAGACACCTCATCCATGACACATACAGACACTATTGAATCCAACTCTTATTGGAATTTTATGTGCTGCCCTTGTTTGATGTATATCAGCGAGTAAATAATGGCTAGCTGAAGTAGACTGTTATTGTAAGCTCAGTCATGGTATGCTGGCCGCACACTAAGCGCGTAACTTGTCTGGAGTGTTAAATGAAAGAGATTAGTATATCGCAGGTATGTAAAATGTATATGGAAATACTTTTTAAGATTGCTCCCACCGATGTGTAGTAATAATCAGTCAGTGTAGTGTAGTCATTTTGCTATTCCAAACTGGTATCTATCAAAAGTCCCTGACTTGTTTATAGCGATTCAAAAACAATTTTTTTCTGAAAGATATCAAGAGAATAAAGACTCCTAGGGGTAGATTTACCAAATGTTGGGTTTACAAAGCCACATAAACTGCAGGAAACTGACACGAGGGCTGGGCCCTAATAACATATCACCATCAGCAGGATAGAAACAAGGAGAACTTCAGGTCACTCTGAGGTGTGGCAGCTTTTGGAGTGACAGTTGGTGTTTGCATATTGAACTGTCCTGCAGCCCAGATAAGACAGTCAGGCAGGACATTGCACAGGGGGAGGAAACATTTTAACTCCCCTAGGAGTGGGCATCTACATCATTTTCTAGGTCCAGGGGTTTGAGCTGGGCATTGATGAGCCAGTCAGTCAGAACATTTGAGAAAAAAGAAAAAAAAAATATATATATAATATATATATAAAAAATTCCCATCAGGACATAGAGGTCTTTTCGTCAGGACATGTGAAAAAAAAACATCGGTCTTGAAACGTCGACAGCATTTCTGTGATCTTTGATAATATATCACCTTTATTATAACTGGGGAGAGCTGCCTGTTTTTTTTTTTCTGGAGGGGCTGTCTAGCTCCATCTGGAAATTTATCTATTATGTATAATGGAGGAAGGCATCCTCGCAAGCATTTTTGAATATATTTTTCCATATGGCTATACAATTCTAATACATTTATTTCAATGCCCTTTCAAAAGAAAACATGATGGCAACTTAAGGCAAAGTAAGGTATTTTAGGACCCTTAATAATAGAAACTCTGTTATCTCTTTGGAACAAAGAAGATTCTAATGAACAAATCAAAAGCAGGACACTGGTATGTTGGTAGGAGGCTTCTGTTTGTTCCTATTATAGGATGCCGGAATTCCCCCTCCCATCTAGCTTTGTATTGTAAGGGGAACAGCTGCGTCCGGCAGACACTGCAAGGACCAGCTCAGTCATAGTGCATCATGGGAACCCAGCTCCTGCATACGACACACATCCAGTCCCTTGGTTTCTTTTAAATTGTGCCCACATATGCATAATGGTTACCACTGGAATATCACAAGAGAGGCTTATTTTCTGCTGTCATGAATTGGCCACAGTCCAAATGTGTGAGGTCTTCACTATGTAGTGAGCCATGAAATCAGGCAGCAGACATGGAAGGGGATTCCCAGCTCAGATGACAAGTTGTGGGTGATCACTTGGAATGAATTTCAAAATGCTTTTATATTACTTTACTCAGCATGGGAAAGCTTTATAGATCTAAAGCACACCTTACAAAATGACCTATTTCACTGAGGACATGCTTCCAGTGTAACGTGGACTAAATCAAATGTCTTTTTTTTTTTTCTTTTTCAAAATAAGATTACTTGATCTGCACACACACACAATTATGACCTCATATAAATAAATTATAATAACTGATATACATATGTTACTCTATAGAGAATGTATTCATCTTTAGCTTTATTTTATTTTCCCCTGTGTGAAAGCTGTACAGATGTTCCTCACTTAACATCCTTCCTGTTCAGCGTCTGATATGACTTACGACCTGCGCTCCGACCAGCTAAATGTGGCTTGCCGAAAACAAAAAACTATAGACAGAACCTGGTGCGTGAGGGGGGCATAGCTGAGGCGCGGGATACATAAGAAATGGGCCTCAGACTGCACACCCTGAATATATATATAATTGGAGGTGCTACCCATGGAGACCATTGATATATACAAAAAAAGAAGAAATACAAGTGCACAACTCCAAATTAACTGATTATATATAAATAAATACATTTTGCGCTCTGGATTTGAACCCTAGTATGTTAGGGACCTACCCTACAGAGGTTACCTGGATGTGGTGGGCAGGCCCATAACCTTGGCCAAGATGATGCCAAAAACCTCTATTTACTGCAAAATTTATTTATACATAATCAGTTAATTTGGAGTTGTGCACTTGTATTACTTCTATTTCTGTGGCGCGGGATACACAGGAGAGCTTGCCTCCTATGAGGGAAAGTACGCACAGGGATGCGGCGCGCTTTCTGTGTCACCCTCTGCCTGGGTCCTGCTGCTTCCCGGCCATTATACTTCCTCGCTTAACAACCGAGTCGTAGGAACGGAACTCTGTCGTTAAGTGAGTAATGTCTGCGTTGTATACAGTGATGCTCACACAGAGTGGGTAATAAACGTATTTTGCGCCTTTTCCCTGATGATGATGACGACGACGACGGCTGGTGGCTGCATATGATTGGCATCTAAATCTCTTCCAATTATGGTAATATTCACATAATAATGCTGCTGCTAACTATTTGCATGAGCATAGTGTAATGAGTGATTGTTTTGCCGTAATAAATCTTGTTTCCTGGTTAGCTTGTGAAGAGGAGGGCCACTGAACCCTAAAATCGGGAAAAAACAGCTGTGGACATTCACAGTGATGCCATTCTGTGTGTCGATATTATGAATGTCGACATTCTGAACGTGTACCCGGCTATGTAATGTAAAGTACATGCATTGCCTACTGATTTTTAAGCATTTTTTCTAATCCCTGTGAAGTCACATTTCTCATTGCATTCCAGACATATGTGCTCCTGTGGTCACATTTTGCAAGCCACGCTGAGCTGCACACATCTTTTGTTTGCAGGCAACTCTGGATTGGTAGTAAAAAATTTTTTTTTTTTTTAGCACACTTTGTATTTGATTTTACACAACTTGTGTTCAAATCTATTTCTGTCCCAGCCTATGTATATGATGCATTTTTAAAAGTATGCTATTTACTTATAGAAGCTGTCTATTTTAGGTTAATTTCTGGTATTTAATGTATTTGGCCATGCAATGCAAACATATAATGTAAGATATTTTCAGGTAAACAGGTTACAGCTATTGTAGAACTACTGCCTACTACATGCTCTGCCAGTGATTGCCTAGCAAATCATGTTGGGAGCTCAATGTTTCAAAACTACATTAAGAGATTTTTTTTTATCCCAAGTTCATTTATATTTTTGGAATTTTTTTTTATATTCATGTTTGCAAATTACATTACTTAACACACTTGAACATATTCTGCAGCATGCATCCTGACATTCACCTCCTCTGGAATTGGAACAAGTGGCATGGCTATGCTGTGCCATCTCCTCAGAGGGCATGCATAATGGTTCAAAGTGCTAGGCCACCTCAATCCCTGTCCATTCCCCTAAATACACACAATATTTTGCCACATGCACCAGAGGAAGCTGCAATGATGAGTGGAGCATACCTTCCAACTTCACAAATGTTTGGACAAACATGCCAACTGGGCAGACCTTTGTAGTTGAGACTGATACTGCTTTTCCACTTAAGTCCAGGGTATGACCCGAGATTTGGAACACCGTTCCAAAACAGGTCAGACCCTGGAATTGCCCCTTTTCCACTACTTTGCCGATCTGGGTTACTCCCGGATCGGCACCGTTCATACTGCACATGGGTGCAGTGGAACACCTCTCCCGGCGCTTGGAGATGACATAATCTCCAAGCGCTGAGAAACAGGAAGTCCCCATGCTGTAAACGGGACCCAGGTTGGACGACCCGGGTTACCCGTTTACACTGTGGTTTCACTGGTCGTTCCCACGTTAAACCCTGCAAGTTACCTGGGTTGGATTGCTGGGTCACTCGACTCGGGAATCCAACCCTGCCCCCTTTTACACCTAGAAGCAACCCGGGTTGACCCTGCAATAACCTGGGTCTTAGCTCTGGTGTTAAAGGGGTATAAGTGATCTGCCACCACTTAAGGGTTTTCAGGAGCTCCTCACTCCAATTAGGAAGCCTTAAATCCTCCCTACAGCTTCAATTAAGTACCAGTTATTATTACCAAAATAATCTGTATTACATATATGTAGCATGGATTAGCTGAATCCACAGGCAAGATGGATCCATTAAGAGACCACTCTTATTAAATAAAGTTGAATATGAGAAAGATACAATGCTTAAAGTATATACAAAACCAATTAATAAGAATGATAAGATAATCTTAGGCAAATACTTTCTTATAAGGAAAAATTGAACAGAACAGTTTTACTGTATGCGGGGAGACGCAAGAAGACGGAGCAATTCCCAATGTCAGATTGACTCCTAAGGATTGTACAAAGTTTCACAGTTCATTGTATTTTATGGCTGCCCCCCCTTCTGCTGCCTCATGGGCTTGTACATATGCTAATTAGGTTTTATGACCCTTTGTCCAAAGCATGCTGTCACTCAGATGTAGAGCGGTGGCACTCCACAGGTCAACCTCATATTAGTGACTGAGAAAAGCAAGCTTGGAATGTATAAGACACAATCATTTTCCTATTATCTGTCTATACATAAATCTGCCAGCCACTCCCTCACATGGCATTTTCTTAGACAAATAACCCTGCAGCTGGACATTATACATCAAGGGTCATGCTGGTAATTTAAAGAAATACAATTATTAAGCATAAAGAGGTAAATGTTGCCTAATATCACAACAAGGGGCATAGTGACCTGCGTTAACGTTTTCAGTCAACACACTATCACTCTGCCTGGAGAGTCCCTCGGCATTACCATGTTTAGAACCCTTTCTGTGCTGGATAGTAAAGTTATGGTTAAGCTCAATCTTAGTAGCTTTCCATTATCTCCAGATACTCTGTTCAGCCAACTAAGAGGATTGTGGTCTGTAATGAAGTCTTGCCCGTACAGGTATGATTGTAATTTCTGCAGGGCCCACACTTTGGCTAAACACTCTTTTTCCACTACGGCGTAGGCCACCTCTCTAGGGAGTAGTGTCCTACTTAGGGTGTTCCCTTGTTCAGTTATTTGGCTGAGCACATCTCTCATAGTTGGAGGCATCTGCCTGCGCTATAAACATTTTGAAATACAGGAGCCAGGGCAGATTTCTAAGCAATTAATTATTTTTTTACAGTCCTCTGTCCAATTCAGTCAGAGGTTTGGCTAATGTGCTGTAGTGGGGCACAAAACTTTTGGTAGTATCCAGCAGTCCTCAAAAAAGACATTTGTTTTTTAGTCTTAGGAGTGGGCCACATAGTAATAGTGTCTACCTTTCTGGTTCTGGGCAGAGGGTACCTCCCCCAACTCAGTGTCCCAAGTTCTGTACCTCACGCATGCCAATTTGGCATACCTCAGGTTTGATAGTCAGGCCTGCCCCAGTGATTTGGTTTAGCACACTGCTCAGATGGATCAGGTTTTCCTCCCCGGTCTGGCTGAACACTGCAGTGTCATCCAGGAAGGCATCAGCATATCCCTCTTGGAACTAGCAGATCATTGATCAGATGCTGGAAGGAGGGAGGGGCAATTTTCATCCCAAAGGGCATGACTAGAAATTTGTATTGTCCAAATGAGGTGATAAAGGCGGACCACTCCCGGGCCTCAGGAGTCAATGGTATCTGCCAGAACCCCATATTGAGATCCATAAAAGTGATATAGGGTGCCTAGGCAAGCCGATCCAGCAGTTCATTATATCCTGGGCATAGGATAGATATTATTATTATAATTTATTTATAGAGCACCACAAGTGGTCCGCAGCGCCGTACATACAGTATAGGGTGCACAGAACATTACAATACGGTAACCAAAATATAAACAGAGCACAAGTAACAAATAGCAACACAATTCTCCATACACGATACAGTTGGAAAGGTGAAGGCTGTCATAGAAGTGCTTGAGAAGAGGGCTGTGAGACAGTGGGGAGGAGGACCCTGCTCCTAGGAGCTTACAATCTAGGAGGAGAGGGGAGATATCAAAGACAGTAGCAGTACAGGTTGAGTCTCCCATATCCAAAATGCTTGGGACCAGGGGTATTTTGGATAATGGAATATTCCGTATTTTGGAATATTTGCATATCATATTGAAATATCTTGGGAATGGGACCCAAATATACACACAGAATACATTTATGTGTTATATACACCTTATACACACAGCATGCAGGTAATTTTATACAATATTTTCAATAACTTTGTGGCTCAAGCATAGTTTGTGTACAGAAATGAAATTCATTTATGTTTCATATGCACCTTATACACAGCCTGAAGGTCATTTTACACAATATCTTTAATAATTTGTGCCTTAGACAAAGTTTGTGTACATTGAACCATCAAAAATCAAAGGTTTCATTATCTTAGTCATGCCAAAATAATTCCGTATTTCGGAATATTTGGATATGGGAGACTCAACCTGTATTTAACCATCTATAGTACATACAGAACTAGGTACCTTCACGTTTGTTTGAGATCAGCCCCACTTAGGCAGCCCAGGAGCTGTGAGATGTTTCAATTACTCCTAACTGCAGCATTTCCTCAATTTCTCTCTTGATATTTTCTAGTAATTTCAGGGAAACACGATATGTTGGTTGACTGTGGGGGTCTGGTTACCTGTGTCCACATGATGCGTAAATGGGTGTGTTTTACCTGTCTTCCCTGTGAAACTGGGCTGGTAGGGTTTTATTGTCACACTTAGCTGACCCAACTGCACTTCTGATCGCTCATTACTATGGTGACTGTCTGCTTGATAACCCCCATTCTTTGCAGCAGCTACTAAATCCAACAATGGATCTGGTTCCTGTTCATTCTCAGGTAAGATGCATACACCTAACACACAGACTCCCCTTTTGTAATAAGACTTAATCATGTAAATGTGATATACCCTGTGCTTCTTTCATTCCTCCTCCTTGGCTACACATAGTTAACATCATTATTACCATGTACTATAGTAAAGGGGCCCTCCCAGGCAGCCTGTAACTTGTTCTAATGCATAGGGACCAACACCAGAACCTTCTGTCACACATCAAATGTGCGGTCATACCATTGTTTTTGTTTTGTCTGAGCAGCCCTCAGATTGCTCTGAGCCATCCCTGTTAGGGACTGCATTATCTCCCTGAACTGTATCACTTATACCCCTTTTACACCAGAACAAAAACCTGGGTTTTTGCTGGGTCTACCCGGGTTGCAGCTCTGTAAAAGGGTCCCTGCATAATAATCCGGGTCAATTGACCCAGCAATCCAACCCATGTAGCTACCAGGGTTGGACCCGGTTAATAGTGCAGTGTAAACGGTGCGACCCGGGTTTTCCAACCTGGGTCATGCCTAAAATGAGCTGATTGGTGGTTGTGGAGCAGTCACCTCCCACTTTTTATGACCTCTCAGGTTTAGCAGGGCAGACCTGGGTTCAGTATGAACTGGGCTGACCTGGGAGTTACCCAGATTGAAGGTGCAGTGTAAATGGGGTCTGACCTGGGTTGGAACCATGTCCAAAAACCCAGGTGGGACCCGGGTTTTCGGTGGAAAAGAGGTAATAGTGAATCACTGAAATTTCAGAGGTGATCAATATTCCTTCCCGCACTTCTCTAATCAGATCTAAAGGTCCGGGCACCCGGCGCTCATAAAGGAGCTCAAAGGGTGAGAAGCAAGTGATTTCCTGCATCACCTCTCGGTAAGGAAAGAGTAGGTGCGTCAGAATCCTCTTCCTAGGGCCTTATTTATCAATGAGTTTTATCAAAATGAGTGACAAAACTCGCTGTGTGTGATAATGGTGCTCCAGCCAATCAGCTCCCAACTGTCATTTTTCAAATAGATGGCAGTTGGGAGCTGGTTGGCTGGAGCAGCATTATCATACACAGCGAGCTTTATCATTCACAACGAGTGATAAAACTTATTGCGTATGATAAAAGGTGCTTCAACCAATCAGCTCCCAATTGTCATTTTTCAACCAGATGACAGATGGGAGCTGATTGGCTGGAGCATCATTTTCATACACAAGTGTATTTTCATTCACTCATTGATAAAACTTGTTGATAAATGAGGCCCTTAATCACTCGTTTTGAGTGATAAAACTCGTTGATAAATAAGGGCCAATAAGAGAAACATACCTAACTAGCCACTGCCTCACCTGTAGCACTTGCACATGGTGGTCTCCACTTCACCCTCTCCTCCTGGTCTTGAAGCAGACAAGGAGGTGGGGTTGGACTCCTCTTTTTCCCATGCTGAAAATTAAAAGTTCCTCTATCTGCTCTTTCACTCACTTCTCCAAATTTTAAATAACAAAAAGTTTTAGACATCTTTCTGTGTGGTGCCCCCATCCCTCTCTGTATCGCCTCAGCAAATACTTAAGCATTTCTCAACCTGGCTCCCTTTTTCTCTTCCTTTTTAATGTCTTCGCCATCAGCTTGGGTGATTTCAACATTCCAATTTATGTTACATATTCCCCTTTCTCCTATGTACTATTTCCAACCTCCTCTCTCAGCTTCTCCCAGTGGAGTGACTCTCCTACTCATCATGATGAACACTGCCTTGATCTTGTTTTCTTCTTGCTTTGTTCAGTGTATTGTTTTTTTTAACACTCACTTTTGCCTCTTAGGCCGGGATGTAGCTATCAGACCGGCGGACGGCATGTCGCTGGTCTGAATCCCGACGCTGAAAGTCCGACATGGGACTTAAGATAGGAGTTGAAATACTGACGCCGAAACACAGACAGGAGCCATCCCGAACCAGGTAAGTCCAGGGCGTCTTAGCTGTTAGCAATGGGGGGGGTTAGGTTTAGGTAGTATGGCGGAGTTACCGTTCGCCTTTGGAGGGGTGGGGTAAGGCACCACTGGGGGGGTTAGGCACGAAGGGGGGAGATTTAGGATTAGGCACTAATGGGGAGGGTTAGGCTACAAGAAGGGAGGGTTAGGGGGAGAAGGGGGAGGGTAATATACTTACCAGACCCCTGTCGGGATACCAACCATCAGGATGCTGTCTGTATTTTGACAGGAGGCATCCCGACTGCCGGCATTACATTCTGATTCCCTTAGACCATCACCTGATCACCTGCAATCTCTCTTCTACCACCGTTAGCTGTTTAAACTCTAACTCAACCAAGCCTCCTCACCTCCACATGAATAACGTCAGGGCTGTAGAGAGGGTGATGCAGTCGGTGCCTCCGCACAGGGCGGAATCCTCTAGCGGCACCGGCCACGAACTGCCCGGCTCGGGAGAGGTCTGCAGGAAGAGACCTGCAATGCTGATGAAGATCCCCGCCCTCCATCCACCTTCCAGAGGAAAAGGTAAGCGCTCAGGGGGAGGCGGGGGACGGGGGTGAGCGAGAGGGACGGCAGTGCAGCACTGCGCACTGCCGTACTGCTACGACGCTGAATAACATTTCACCCCTTTGCAACAACTTCTCTCCCCAATTTATATATTCTTACACTCCTGTCTTGATCTCACAGTTCAACATATTAACCACCTAGCAATGGCACTTTATCAAGTGGCTGTAGTTCCATTTTTTTTCTCCGTGCCGACCATTTTGTCAGACATAGCACACAGAAAATGTGCTGCCTTCCAATTCACTTCCAAAGTAGAATGTCACTGAAAAATGTCTCATACTTCTCAAACATATTTCTATTTACTACTGTGAGCATCCTCTGCAATACCAGCTACAGACAACAATTGGCAGTGCATTATCAACATGGACAACTGCGCATTTGTTATCACTTACTGCAACCAGCACGTAGCTAAACGTCAAGGCAATTAGTACTTATTGACCTCACCTCTTTGTAACCTTCGTAAGGCCCTTAAGGGCCTCATACATCAGGCGGATGATTCTCCGGATCTGCCAGTCGGAAATGCTAATTGGCGGCCATCAGGGAATCAGTGAAATTCTTCATGTTAAAAATCCCTGATTTGCTGATCATGATCATATTTTGGTAGGGCTCGGAAGATCAGGGAACTCCAACGTGTTGGATTTCCCCGATGCCCCGACCCTGGCCTCTGGGTGTTGGGGAATTGTGACAATCCGTGGCTGATGTATGCGGGCCTCTATTCTTATCAAATTTTGTGCAAGAAAAGTTGTAATTTTGTCTCTGTGGTGCTTCAAAAAGCCTTGTTTTGTTTTCCTGCTTATTGACTTTAGCTATAGCCCTCATCATTCTACATTCTCCAATTCATCAAATACAGCTTTGTCTTTCGCAACCCATCCTCTCTAAACTAAGAAGCTTGGCCAGTTTTGGTATGCCTCTGATAGGTACCACAGCCAAGCTGTTCTCTTCTGGGAACAATCAGCACCATGACATTTGCTTGTGCCAGCTACTGTAAGTGATTCAAGGAGAGAGAAAACTTGTTGCAAGTTGAGCAGATGTCTTTATAATAATGCCCAGAATTGGAAAAATCTGACCCTGTCAGAAAATGTTTTCAGTCACTGGAACCAAATCTGGTGGGCATTGGGGCAATTCTTCCTCCATAATCTTTTCTTCAAATGAAGCTGTCCTTCACTCTCTCCTGGGGGTGGGGGCTTGCTCCATAAACACATATACCTTCTTGGATTCTGAAGCCATGGAGAATTTCAGAGATTTGAACTTTGAAGGGCAAGATGGAATTACCCTTAGTAATTCATTCAGGCCAATGTTCGAGGAAGCTGTAGATGGTTGACTCATAACCCACAAGACTATCCAGGTGTTGATGTGTGTCGATTCCAGTTACTGAAAGCTGATTTCATTCAATTCCATCCACACCCTGAAGAGCTTAACATCCTGGGCTACCCCTGGTTATACACACACGCAGTTCATTGATCAGTTGGTGAGTTAAAAAGTCACAGGAGTAATGCCAGCTCACTTGCCTATAACCAACTAAAGCGGCAATGGTATTTGCTACTTCAAAGTGAGGAAACTCATGGTGCGTACACACGATACGACTTTCATGAACGATAACGATATCGTTCTATCGTTATTGTTCATATTGTTTCACTTTTTTGCAGTCACCAGCCTGACAATGACCAACGATGTGCGTTCCCACATGGACGATAAAAATATCTTTCATCGTCCATGCATGCAGGCCAACTTGGACGATATTGTCAACTTTGCCTGTTCAGAGATGTGGCAGGATGACTTCACTGAAAGATATCTTTGAAAGATCTTTGAGAGATATCTTTCAAGTCATTGGTGGTACAGATCGTACCATGGCCCTGATTCAGAGCCGCTCGCTGCTGGCGGGCGCTCGCTCTGAATGTGTGAGACCACCCACAGCTTGTGCGAGCAGCCAGGAGACCGTCGCGCTTATCGCAACCATTGGGCTTGCGACGAGACCCTGGAGTAGGGTCTAGCTGCCGCAAGCCCGAGCGGTCTTCCAGCTCTAATAGAGCAGGAAGTCCACTACTGACATCAGTGTATGCACAGTTAGACCAGGTCAGAAGTGCTGACTAATGCTGCATACACACGGTACGATCTGTACTCACAACAACTTGAAAGATATCTTTCAGTGAAGTCATCCTGCCACATCTCTACACAGGCAAAGTTGACAATATCGTGCAACTTGGTCTGCATGTACGGACGATCATAGATATTGTTATCGTACATGCGGGAACATGCAGCATTGGTTGCTCACTGCATAAAAATGAACGATATATATAATTGAACGATATCATTCATACATATCATACCATGTGAATGCAGCTTAAGAGTACCAATGTTTCAGCAGGTAGAAACACTACAGGTGCCCAAAGGTGGTATAGTTTAGCAATTACTACAAATGTTTATCTTCAATCTTTCAAGTTGTTAGCCCTTGACCAAATGGGATTCCTAAGGACACATGGTTGCCCCAGACTTGACAGGCTAGTGACATCTTGGAACCTGTGTTTATCTCTCTGCCTTCTTTTCACAGTGTCTCACTTGTCAATTACAGTGTGGGAAACTGAGAGTTGCTGGCTATCATAAAAGGCCTGCCTGAGTGGAAACACTTTCTTTAGGGTTGTAAGGGCCTGATTCAGACCCGCTCACGAGCGCTATGCACTCGCAAGCGTGTCGTTGGTGGCCCAGTGCGCATGCGCACGACGGAGCCGGCTCCGTCGTGCGCATGCGCGAGACCCGGATAACGACGGGCAAACCGCTCCGGGTCTCGTACCAAAGGGGGCGTGCTGTCGATGTTGAGTGACAGCACGCCCCCCTTTGGTGGGCGGGCCAGGGGCATGGCTGCCCAGACGGAGGCGTTACCATGGGAACGCCTACCGTCTGGGGCCGGCCCCACTAACATCAAAAGTGATATCAGTGGGAGATCTTTCGGCTCTGTTAGAGCCGAAAGCTCTCTATGGCTTGCGGCAACGAGACCCTACCACAAGGGTCTCGTTGCACGCCCGATGGTCGCGATGGTCTTGACCATCGTGACCATCTTCCTGCCCGCTTGCTATAGCTGTGGGTGGTCACCCACAGCTATGCGAGCGGCCAGGAGGCCGCTCTAAAAAACAAGAAGGCCAGTCCTGATTCAGAGCGAGCGCTCTATCAGAGCGTCCGGCTCTGAATCAGGCCCAAAGTTCCTACTCTACCCACCTTTTAAAAAAAATAAATATTGAAGCGTCAAGTATCACATATACAGACATTGTAATGAATAAGGAAATAAATGTTCATAGGTCCAAACAACGAATGGATGAACCAATTGGCTCCTTCTCCATATAAAATCATTACAATATGAATCTCTACCCATCTTACCCCAGGAAGCTGCAGTATATTCAGAGGTTGAATTCATGGCAGGCAAGGTTCTTGCTATTCCTAACCAGGTTTAACTTCATCATAACATACCAACCCGGAACCAGCAATATCCAGAATGACACACTTTCCTAGCGGATCTTTTAAGCAATCCGCCATTGTGGACAAAGCCATTAAACCTTCTGGCTTGGTTCTGGAAGTGGCCATATCTAGCACGGGTAGGCAAAGGTTAATTTTCCCTATTGCCAACTGGAGGTCCTGTAATGGAGTTATGACTCATGATTGACAGGGCATCCTTGTATCAGAAAAGCATAAATTTTGTGCCCCGGGAATTCTGGTAGCTGACTTTAAGGAAGGATGCCATCCCCATTGTCCTATTCTGCACTATTTGTGCACACATCAAAGTGGCATGGACCCTTTTTCGAGCTCATTAAGATAAAACATTGACTATTGCAATTCCCTCTTGCAGGTCTTCCTCTAACCAGACTTTCAGCACAACAATCTACACTGAATGCAGTGGATAATTTTCATCACAAAATGCTTTTCTACTACTGGCCAGTCCCTACTTGATGCCTTACCAAAACAAATCTATATATAATAAGAATTGTTTCTGTCTGCAGGGGTGCCAACAGAAATTGTGGGCCCGGGACTGAGAAAATAGGGCCCCCCCTCCCTTCCCATACAGTACAGAAACTGTGAGCTGGAGGAAGACTTACATACTATATATATATATATATATATATATATATAGATGCCTGTAGAGGGGCACTCGCATAATTGTATTCAAATGCCACGGTGCCATCCATAGATTAGGTATACATAGAAAGACCCCTGTACCCCAGGGACCAGGCGGCACTCAGTGGACTTCCAAAATGGCAAACAGATTTTAATCCATAAATCGACGTTTCAAGACCTACACGGTCTTTTCATCAGGATGTAATGTATATCCTGATGAAAAGACCGTGTAGGTCTTGAAACGTCGACTTATGGATTAAAATCTGTTTGCCATTTTGGAAGTCCACTGAGTGCCGCCTGGTCCCTGGGGTACAGGGGTCTTTCTATGTATATATTATATATATATATATAATATATATATACTGTATGCACACCTATATTATATATACATTCATACATACATACATGCAGTGCATCCGGAAAGTATTCACAACGCTTCAGTTTTTCCACATTTTGGAATAAATTAATTTTTGTCCTCAAAAACACAACGTATAAAAAGTTTTTTTGAGATTTTTACAAATTTAATAAAAAAAACAACAACTAAGAAATTGGGTTGTAAATTGTATGATCATTTAGAGTGAAATTTTCAATATTCGCACCAGGTGGCACTGTTCTCTAACTAATAAAAGCTTTGGCAGAAAGCAGTATTGTGGTATGTTGTATTTTTGTGTCGATGCTATATCTGTACTATTTTCAACATTGTGTAAGTTGGTACACATTTATTGGCATCTGGATAATCACCTGAAACTATATAATTAAATACTTATAACAATCTGCGTGTTTTGAAATCCCATAGCAGGTACCTTACATTGGTAGTACCCCTATATTACTCACATAGCATGCTGCAAACCCCTAAGTGCGTAAAAATATCAATAACATCAGTTAACTCTGATAAGTTTAAATATTAATAAACATAACTTTAAACTCTCTAAATTAATGTAAAATTAACTAGAAGTGTTTAGTTCCTCCACATTATTGAAACAACTTTCAATAGTATTCACTGCATCTACAGTGTCACTCCCTGTGAAAAACATGTAAAATTTCACCAATCCTCTGATGGATCGGAGAACATCGTTGGCTGCTGGTCTGCATTTCGGTTAGGCGTTTCCGATCCAATCGCAGGATCAGACAATACGTTGGTAGATATATGGGCCCCATAACATACACATTCTATGCTATGCAATCATAAACTTACTTGCCACCTTCCGCTTAATGAGGTGGTTGTCAGGACACATGGTAGAAACTCACCTGCTAATCCTAGAAACACAGGTCTCTGCATCTATCGGTCTGATTAGAAATCCTGCATTCATATGAAGAAACCACTTTCTGAATGCACTAATGCAAGAACACTGATTAATCACACTGAGCTGGGAAACTTCTAATGATTCTGCAGATAGATGCAGAACTTAGTATTCTCTACACAACCTTTCAGCTGATTCATTGCCTCATGCTCCACCCTGCTGAGATCACGTCCATAGACCATCGATAGCTGTCATCACTACTCCTTTCTAGAGTCCACAGTGGGTCTGATTCAGAGATTTACGTAAATCCGATATTATGTATATCTCCGATGTTTAATGATCTGCGCAGGAGCTGCATTGGGCATGTGCAGATCAGAACCTGAAATGTCTATTGCAGTGCCCAGCATGATTGACATGCTGCTGGTGTTTGGGGGGTCGGTTACAGGGGGCGTTCCAGAAAATGGGGGCATGTTACTAGACATCCTGAGTAACCTAAAGGTTACTTAGATGTCCGATGTTCACGCGGTAGCGGATCAAAGAAGCTGGCAATGGGTGTCTTTTGCATCATGTCTCACAGCCGCTGGGTAATTAACGGAAATCTCTGAATCAGGCCCAATGTGCTGTTCTGTTCTGTCCTTTAACCTCTAGACTATTGACCAGACATGTTTCCTGCTTTGTTTATTTGAATTCTGATTCTGTATTGTGCTGATTGATTGGTATTGACCAGTGTCTACAGATGTGTCCACATAAGGAGCGTAGAGAGAGCCCGGCCGGGCCCAGGTGAAGGGCCTAATCGAGGGAGGTGTGGTCACCCTCCCTTGAGCTAAAGAAAATAAAACGTTTTCAGTGCGCTGGGGAGGGGGGCGCTGTGAGCCCCTCAGTCCGGCGCAAAGCCAGAGGGGGGCGTGATCAGTGTGATTGCTCCCCCCCACAAGCATAGGAGACTGCTGCCTCTGCTGTTATCCTCCAATCAGCACCAGATAGGTCCGTTTAGCGCGCCACTCACTTCACAACTTAGGATTAGCTTTTTGGCATGGCTAAGTACCTAGTACACTATGGGCCTGATTCAGAGGTGGACACATGGCTGATTTTGGGCATAGTGGCACTGACACCATATTGAGGTAGCTCCTCAGTTCTCGCTGCTTATTTCCTTGGCAGACAGGAGGAGGGGTTGCATCCTTGGCTCCTTGGACCACACTCTGAATGTAATACTGACATGGAGGAGCAGCAGCTATACCTATAAGAAGCTACTGGCTATTTCTATTTAACGTAAGTGGCCAGCACTCCGTCCTTGATTTTAATCCCTCCTGCACCATGGGAACAATAAAAACACTAGAGAAGTGATGTTATGGGGCATAGTTATCACAATCTTCATTTTTAATGCAGATGTGATAAATATTTTTTGCCTAAATTTGCAATGAGAATATTAATATTTTCACGCAAATTTATTAAAAAGCTCTTGTCGGGAGATGGGCTACGATAAGAGCTAATTGCCCTTAAATCGAAAGCAGAAATTTCCTTTTGAAATATTGCAGGAAAGAGGATTCCCATTAGATTTTTAGTTGTGAAAACAACAGATTAATGTTATTTGTGCTGGTATGTAATAACATTTTTTTTCATTATTAATTTTTATTGATTTTCCACAGAGACGCAAACAAAACAAAAGTAAAATGGAGGGGGGAGGGGGCTAGCTACTACAGGCTAGGCACTACAGCAGTACGTCAATGATAGGCAATCAGTTCTTTAGTTGCTATTTAAAATATGGCCTATAACATATCTATCTCCAGAGGTGGTAGCCCCATGGCACACATTAACCAAAGCCAAAAGTGGACACGGGGCTGCTCTGATTTTTGTAACTCTCGTGATCAGCGCAAACACGTTTCTCCACAGGGGGACTAAGACTGGACAGGCCCAAAACACATGATACTGTATATACCTCCAATTTGGCCACAGTTTCACCAACAGTGTTTAGGAAGAGAAGGCCAAGTTTTCTGAAGCTTATCAGGGGTTGAATAATTTAACAAACATCTCAGTTTGAGAGATACAGTAAACAGGTTTGCAAAATTGAACTCAATTCATCCTCCGAAAGGGAGCGGCATAGGTCAACTTGCCATTTCAATTGGGCTGCGAATTTCAATGGTTTATTTAGCCTGTAGTATTAAACTACTATACCACCTTGAAATACCCCCTTTATATCCAACCAAAGTAAATATTTCAAGAATATATTTTGGAGTGGCTGCAGGTGACTGAACTCAATGGTAAGCATTGTGACCAATGGCGTAACTAGAGATATTTATGAAATCCAGATGAGGGATCGAAAACGTGGTTTGAATTTAAGGAAAGGGGAGGAGTTTACCAGAAGATGTTACCTTTATGAATGAGATTGCCCCACTTTCCCTCCAATTTGTAAATCTCAAATTAGGAATCTTATTGACCACATCTTCCAGTGTAAGATTAGTGGAAGGTAAACCAATGTGATCAGGGTGGCCAATACAACAGTGGAATGGGATAACACTTGGTACCTGCTAGGTAGAAGCAACCACAATATTTCGGTCACAGAAAGTGGATGAGACCTGCACCATTCCAACAGAACCCACAGTTTAGAGCTGACAACTACAAACCAGTCTCTAACTTGGTTTAGAAGATAAGCCATTTGATATAGTTCCATGTCTAGAAATGCTAACCCTCCTCTAAACTAATTAATTACATAATACGTCTGCCTAAATGGGGTTTCTTCGACTTCTAAACATATTGAATTAATATTTCATACAATTTAGTAAAAAGGGACTGGAGGAGTAACTTAGTGATGGTATGGAACAAATAGAATAATTTAGGTAATACCAGCCCAGCCACGAGACTTCTTTCAACATCCAGCCTGAAGTTAAAAGTGATAGTCTCCCCCAAAATAGGAAGATAATTGCATGACAGTATCTCCTCTGTTTGTATCGGGATCTGTACTCCTAGGTATGTAAGACTCTTATTCTGCCAAGTATAGTTATATGTATTGTGAGGTACTGCTAACAAATCCAAATGAATATTAATCGGGAGAGCCTCTGCTTTGGAGGTATTCAGTTTGTAAAAGAATACTTGAGAATATTTCTCAAGAAAATGAGTAAGACCATTAAGAAGATTCTGGGTTAGTAAGACTCATCAAACCATCTGCAAATAAACAAATTTTATGGGATGAACCATATAACTGGGGGACTGCTATAACCACAGTAGCTCAAATTGCCTCAGCTAAATGTTCAATAGCAAGCACGAAAATCAAGAGAGGACAACCTTGACGAGTACCATTAGATAAAGGAAAAACAGGAGAGAAAGCCATTTGTGAAAATGGTTAGTGGTATTTTGATGTCACTGTGGCATCACCAGGTCCCAAGGTAAGCTGCCGAGATTGTTCTATCTGCTTCTGGTCCTGCCACACTTCAAGAGCATAATAGCAACCCAGCAGATGTTATTTTCTATTTTCTACAAAACATAATGTGACAATATTAGTTGCTATGTAAATGTCCTCCCAATATGTGCTCTTTATGACTGTGGGGTCTATGTACTAAACCTATGAGAGAGATTAAGCTCACTGATTGGCTGGAACTTTATCTTCATCCACTTTATCTCTCTCCAAGACTTAGAACAATGGAGCTCATTCAGACCTGCTCGCTAGATGCGTTCGCTTGCTTGGTGCGTGTGCAAATTTGTGAAGCCAGGCGATTGCACGGCAAGGCATTAGCACGCCCACTATGTCTTGGCGTGCGATCACATTGTGTATGCAGACGCCCACCAGCCAGTCTTAAGACGCCCATTTACACATGTCATCTCCAGGAAGTGTATACAACCATCGGTACATCATAAACCATCGGATGCGATCACAGCGCTTGTGGTTGACCATACCCTACCGCAAGCACTGCGAGCACTTCAGTGTAAAATCCAGCCAGCTGACGTGTACTATGATGCTGCTTCTTCTGTCACTCACTCTGCTGGGCAGTCTATGCGCAGGGAGCAAACATTTTCCTGATCTCTCGCACTGGTTCGCGCACGCGCATTGCATGCGCACAATACAAAAATCGTCTGGCTACGAGCAAACGCATCCTAGCGAGTGGGTCTGAATCAGGTCCAAAGTGCCTAATAAGGAATACTGGGGGGAAAGGCTCTGATTGGCCACAGTTAAGTTTCTGAAGAATACAGTGAAATGAGCTGTTGAGTCTCTATTTTGGAGTAGGAAGTACAGCATATTACCCTTTAGGAGCAGGAGCACACACAGGATTTCTACAGGGGGGTTCCAAATGCTTGATTTAGGAAACCAGTAAGTATAACTGACACAATAAGCCTAAAATATTAATTTTTTTGTAGTTAAATTTTTCACGTATATGATTGAATCCTAAAACTGGGTACAGGTTGAGTCTATCATATCCAAATATTCCAAAATACGGAATGACTGAGAAAGTGAAACATTTGCTTTCTGATGGTTCAATGTACACAAACTTTGTTGAAAGCACAAATTATTTAAAAAAATATTGTATAAAATAACCTTCAGGCTGTGTGTATAAGGTGTATATGAAACATAAATGAATTTCATGTATGTACACAAACTTTTTTTGATGCACAAAATTATTTAAAATATAGTATAAAATTACCTTCAGGCTATGTGTATAAGGTGTATATAAAACATAAATGCATTCTGTGTTTAGATTTGGGTCCCATTCCCAAGATATCTCATTATTTTATGGAAATATTCCAAACTACGGAATATTCCGATATCCAAAATACCCCTATTCCCAAGCATTTTGGATATGGAAGACTCAACCTGTACACACTAGACAATATATAGGGTGATTTATCTTTTTGAGGCTAATCGGACTGCCAACATCCACATCGTCCAGTGTGTATTACGCGCTCCCGTGCGTCGTTCATCGTATCTTCAGATCTGCCTGCAGTGCAGGCCAATCTGAAGAGCCCGCACGCTGACACCATGGTTCTGGATGCAATGGAGAAACAATATATCAGGCGGTCCTACACCAGATTGTGCAGTGTGTACAGACCACCCGATATATTGTGCCTTCACATCTGCTGTCACTTGGTACACACATCGTCTAAAGTGTACTTGGCAAAAGGTGTTAAGTTATTCACATAGTCTTATCTAGTGAGATTAACAGTATATTTGAAATTAGAGATGAGAGCAGACCCCCTTGCTTTGGTTCTAATTCATTGTCGTGTTTTGGCTTTGGTTTTGCCAAAACCGCCCCCACGTGTTTTGGTTTTGGATCCAGATTTAAAAAAAATTAAAATGATAAAACAGCTAAAATCATGTCGTTTGTGTCTGTTTTTTGTTCCTACAGTATTATTGACCTTAATACCATTAATTTCCAGTCAATTTTGACCACCTCACAGCTCACATTATTGTTCACCAATATCGGCCAAAGGCTGGCTGGCTAAATTAAGCAACAGAGCAGCTGCACAAACCCAGGGAAGTTTAAAAGAATATAGCACATCTATGAAACATTTTGGCTCAGCAGTTTTAGACAGGATCGCAGTTTAATAAACTATACAACCCCATAGAAAGATTGTTTTCCTTAAACAAGAACTAGATCAGAGACCTAGGAAAATGGCAGTGGATTATGTAGTGGGAGGAAAGTAAAACATTGATTGATTGAGTACTATCATGACTGCTGGTAGCAGCCGCAGCATTAGTACTGTTGCTGCTTTTGCTCTTCTATCGACTGATCCATATTGACTCACAGCACCCCTAGTATAAGCCGGGTGGCACCCTAATGATGTTATATTTTTTAACACACAAGTTTTATTGTAAATATTTTAAACTGCCTGAAGGCCCTGAACACACAACAAACTGCTTTACAGCGCCCCTAGTATAAGCCAGATGGCACCCTAATACATATTTTTTAACAGACAAGTTTTATATTAAAAATGAACTCTGTCTGTACACACAATATACTGATTCACAGCGCCCCTAGAATAATCTGGTGGCGCCCTAATAATCATGTCCTTTTTTAACACACAAGTTATATTAAAATGTTTTAACTGTGACACCCTAAGGGCATACTTGCCTACTTTTTTTTTCTCCTCCCCGGGAGAAGCCCCGAGGAGGAGAAGCAGGGGGGTTGCAATGGGGGTTGGGCCTGGCGGTTTGCGTCATTAAGCCCCACCCCCTTCATGAGTGGCACAAATGTAAATAGTGTGTGGGATAAATGATGTAACATGAAGCCCTGCCCCTACACATGGACCCGCGATCACTGTGGAAATTCTCCACATTCTACCCACTTTACTAGGAAGTGGGCAGAATGCAGGAGAAATATCTACTCTACCGGGGGTGCCGGGGGTTACCCAAACAATCGGGAGCCTACCACGACTGCCTAAGGGGCAAATACAATTGGGAGCAAGGTTCCTCGCGCCCAAATGTGGAATACTGCGAGTATGCGCGCTCCCGATATCCGCGGTATTCAATTAAAATGCATGCAGGGTTTTCAGTACTAAAACCCTGCAGTCGCGAAGAAAAAAAAACTACTTACCAGTCTGTTTGTCTCCGGTGGTCTCCAGGGCTCCCAGTCATCTTCCCTCAAATTTGCACTGGCGAGGAGGCTGCTGGGGTGCCAGGGGGCTGCTGGGAGGGAAGGTGGCTGCTGTGAGGTGTTGTACTCCCTGCAGCTGCCTCTGGGGAGGGGGCTAACACACATGGGGGTCACATAGGAACTCACACATACTTACACACCGCTGCTGCAGGAGATCAGTTCCCGACTGAGGGAGAAGACCCTGCTTTGGAAGATGAGTATTTACTGACTAATTAAGCTAATTGGAGACTTCCAATTGCTTAATTAGTCATTAGAAGGGGTGCTGCCGGGGTCCAAGAGCATTTCCCGACCATATTTCCTAAAAATATGGATTGAAGGAAAAATTGGTCATGTGCTGGAGATGCTAAAAAAAACCTCTCAGCACTTAAATAATTAAAAATCATGCATGTGCGGGATTTTTGCTTTTCTCGCACCTAATTGAATATGCCCCTAATAATGACGTTATATTTTTTAACATACAAGTTTTGTATTTAGATTTTTAACTGTGCCAGAACACACCACATACTACCTCACAGCGCCCTTAGTATAAGCTGGGTGACACCCTAATAATGACGTTATATTTTTTAACACACAAGTTTTATATATAACTGTGCCTGAACAAACAACAAACTACCTTACAACACTCCTGGAATAAGGGTGGCACCCTAATATTAATGATGGTGTTATCATTTTTTTTTTTTAGAAAAAAGTGCCCCTGTAGGCTTTTTAAGTAACACAGTGCTGCAGTCCACTCTTATGGCATTTTCTGTGCATCACAGTACTGCAGCACACAGTGCATCTTTAACACAGTGCTCCTAATCTATATTTTAGAAAAAAGTGTCCCAGGAGGCTTTTTTTTTTAGGAATAAACAAACAACACAATGCTGCAGTCCACTTCTATGGCATTTTCCTCGTGTCTCACAGAGGACCACAGTACACTGTGCCACTGCCTTAACAGTGCTCCTAATTTTTTTTTTTTCTAACAAAGTGCCCCTATACCCACACCTCCCTATGGTGACAAGTGTGAAATAGCGCTCAATCACAAAGGAGGGACTTTAAAATGAATCCAAAACACGTGAGATCCGATGCCGGAAAGATTACATGTTGCCTTGTTTCATGATCCCAACATAAAAATCGCATCAACCCGGTATTTTTGCCAGTGTAAATGGATCAACCCGGGTCCAGTGGGTTCAAGGTTGAGCACGGGTCATTCCCTTGTCACCCTGCAGTGTAAATGCATGCTAGCTGATTGGCCGGCTTCAGCGGCGCTTGGAAATTATGTCATCTCCAAGCGTCCACTGCAACGCCAGAAGACCTGGGTCACTGCAGACCCGGGTCCGGTGTGTAAACGGTGCCGACCCGGGAATAACCCGGGTTCGCACCGCAGTGGGAAAGGGGTCTGTTCCGGGTCTTATTCGGGTTGGGAACGTGTTCCAAACCCCGGGTCAGACCCTGGACTTTTGGTATAAAAGGGGTATGACAGTGCAAGCAGACAGGCTCACAGACCAGAGAGACAAACACATTTAAAGGACAAACAGACTCACAGATCAGGCAGACACACTGACAGTGCTCACCCTATTTCCCATGTGGGTGAGGCATTTACATACATCCCTCCTCCCTGAGCTGTGTGCTGAGTGCCTCCTGATGACATAGAGGAGACACTCAACAATCAATTATTCTATTCTGCTGTTCCAGAATTAATTCCAAGGCCTCAGACAATACCGTAAACTTCTGCATGAAAGGGAAGGTGTACAATCAATTTCAGCTCCATGGGGGTTCCTGGGCAACAGGACTCCCCCCTCCCCGCCAAGGGTCTCCCTGAGACTTTTTTGTGGTGAGATAAATATTTTATCCTTAGAGAAAGCTATAGAGAACCCTAGGCTAATGTGACCTATTTTAGTAAAGCTAGGTCTATAGATCACCTAAAGAGCATCAGGCTCCAGGAGAAAGGGATCTCTTCTCTTTTAAGGCATGGTTGCCGACATTCTGGCTGCCCCAGATAGCCAGGGCAGGGGGGCGTTGCCGGCACAAGGAGGCAGGGCCGAACAGCTTACTGTCATTTTGGCTCCGCACTCGCTACACAATGCTGATATTACAGGTATTGTGAAGCAGGGGACGTGAATCGTGTCATTGCCCACCCGTTGCGTGGGTTTCTCAGGTTATTGCGGGAGGGGGGGGGGTATCCGCCGGGAGGTTTGCCTGCCTTTCCGGGGAGCCGGGAGCGGCACCCGATTTTCGAGAGGCTCCTGGCCAAATTGAGAGGGCAGGCAAGTATGTTTTAAGGGAGGACCTTGAAACTGCAGTGATGGAGCTTTGTGTTTCTATGTACATTTTGTGCCCTTGTGTGAGTGTTTTAGTGGAAACAACAGCACAGCATTACCATCCGTCTCCCTCAGTGTTGGAAACATCACAAACAATGACCAGATTGCTGAAGTATTTTGCTTGTGGGAAGAGCTCTGTAAAGGTAACCAGAGAGCTACTACAAGGCAGTTACTAGCATCATATACTTACTGTGTGTGCCATGGGAATGCAGAAGCAAGGTTAGGGCAAGTACAGGTGCAAGCAGTGAGTGGAGTGTGAATGGCAGATGAAGTAGTTTGCTGCTGCTGAATTGATATGGAAGTAACCAATATGTATGTGATCTCTCTTCTTTGCAGAAACAGTCATTATTAGCTTTACTAAATCAGTGAAAGTAGTTAATCTCAATCAAGGGTTTATCATTCAGCACCTTAACCGAATTTGCATATGCTGGGTGCGAGCGAATATATATATATATATATATTGTGTGTGTGTATATATATATATATATATATATATATAGTGTGTGTGTGTGTGTATAGATATATGTGTGTGTGTAAACCGCATACACTTTCAAGTCAGCAGCAGGCTGAACCCAGGGTGCTGCAGCCACATAATAACTATAGTATTCCCATTCAGCTGCTAGAGCCAAAAATTATTCGCAATAATATAGCCATCATAAAATAGCAGCAAACAAAACATTTCCATGTTAGCAGTATAAATAGGCAAATATACTTAGCAAAAGTGCCCAGTGCTTAAAATAGGAATAGACAATGCAACTACTCATATTTAAAGCACTGGGCACTTTTGATTTATTTTTGTATATATTTATATATTTACTAAAACAAAAGGAAACAATGTGTGCGCTACATAGTGCATTAACCAAACATTTATTAAAAGAAAGTTCTCAGATTAGGTAATCAATCATGTACCAATGGTGGCGGTCAAATCACCGCGAGTAGAAAGGCTTGAACAAAATTCTCCATGGGCAAACACAGCTGGCAATCCCGCATCACATCATGGTCACGCTAGGCCACACCTATGCGTTTCATCATTTGGACTTCATCAGAGGGCTGGTCTAGCGTCTCCAGTACTTCCCTAAAAAACAAATTGCAACCAATCACTGGCTACATAATACCAGCAACTAAATTACTACAATACAATTAACTACATTATAAACACATTGTTACATTGCCAATATCAGTGAAGACGCCAACCTGATATACATGGTGTTAGTGAAAATCAGATGTAATTAGAACCAGGGTTGATTAAAAACACTCCATTCGGATTTGGATTTGTATCCCAGTTTTGTTTGGGTATTATACTGACTGATTTGCGCTCCAATTATTTGTTTTATTTATATACACTAAAGTACGAAAAGTCATGGAATAGATGCCTAATATCGTATAGGACCCCCTCTAGCCTAGCGAAGTGTAACAACTTGACATGGCATCGATTCTACAAATGGACGAAAGACCTTTGGAGAGATGGTGACCCATGCTGTCTGGGTAGCTTCCCACAGTTACCTGATATTTGTAGATGCAGGATCTTGGGTTTGAATGAACCTCTCCACCACATGGGGTTCATGTTGGGTGAACGTGGTGGCCACACCATTCATCAGAACTCTCCAGAACCAATTCTAGACAACTTGGGACAGTCGAAATTGTGCATTATCCTGCTGGAATATTCCATTGTTGTGGTGGTACTTGAAGTCCATGAAGAGCTGCAAATAGTCATCAAGCAATGCAATGTAGCAGTAACCGGTCAATGACGTGCTCAGGCGGACCCAAGCCATGCCACGTGAACACACCCCACACCATTGTGGAATCACTAAAAGCCTGCATGGTGCCTTGTTGACCACTGGGGTCCATGGGATCTGCGCCACACCCTAACCTCACCCAAAACAACTGGAACTGTGACACATTGTACCATGCCACAAGTTGCCAGTCCTCCAGGGTTTACTTAGCAATGTCACAAACCCAGGTGAGGCACCGTGTCCAGTGTTATAGTGTAAACAGGGGCACTCTGGTGAGTCTTCTGCTCCTATATCCTATAGAGGATAAAGAACGCTGCACTGACCTGCTGGATATGCATCTGGTACCTCCTGCATTGAATATGGATGTGATTTGAGCCTGTGTCGCTTGTCTGTTACCATGGACAATTCTGGTCAGATGCCACTGGCCACAATCATTAAGCACTCGTGGTCGGCCACTGTGCTGTCCACGGGTGGTGGTAATGGCTTCCATGAAGTATTCCCGATACACACATGACACCATAGGTCGAGGAATGTTGAATGACTGCACAACTTTGGAAATTGAATGTCCTATCTGTCGGGCACCCACTATCATGCCCCCCATTTGAACTCTGATAATTCACATCACCTTGCCATGAGCAGCCTAGTCGGTGTTCAAACTAACTCATGGGATGTCAGATTACAAATTATGCAGGTCTGGGCATTTCTAAGATGTCACAGTACGGTGACGCCACCTACCATTACCTTTACATACTGCTTGCCCATGACTTTTGACACTTCAGTGTATTTATCTTATATATAAAATTCATTGATCAGTTTGCTTATTTATTTATTTATTTATTTGTCTGTCTGTCTGGTTATGCATTTGGATACCCCTGCACCAATTGGTATGAAACCAATGCAAGGTGGTCCAGTTGGATCCTGGCCAGGTTTTAGAGGAGTTAGGGTTCCGGTTGGACCTCTCGTTGGTGTACACTGGGCAGAACTTTGACCCGGGGAGCCTGTCCTGAGCTTTCCGCTGGATGGATTTGCATGAAAACTTCACAGAGTGGTAGCATTGGAACTCAGAAAACTTCACAGAGGGGTGGCAATTGGTCTGGGATGCCTAATGGAGTGGTTGGGGTCCTGATTGGACCTCATGGCGGAGTGCATTGAAGGGATCTTGGCCCTGGGAGCCTGTTCTGGGCCTTCCACTGGATGGATTTGGGCAATTGGATCCCTGAACATTTACTAGGTGGTTGAGGTTCCGTTTGGACCTCCTGTTGTGTACGTTGGGCAGAACTGTGACCCGAGCAGCCTGTTCTGAGCCACTGGATGGATTTGTACGAAATTTTCACAGAGTGGTAACATTGGATCCCAGAAGACATACTAGGGGGTTGAGGTCCCGGTCGGACCTTCTGATGGTGTACGCTGGTGAGAACTTTGACCTGGGGAACTTGGGGAGCCTATTCTGTGCCTTCCACTGGATAGATTTGGATGAAAATTTCACAGAGGGGTGGCAATTGGTTTGGGATGCCTAATGGAGTGGTTGGGGTCCTGGTCGGACTTCACGGCAGAGTGCGCCAAGAAGAACTTTGACCCAGGGAGCCTGTTCTGGGCCTTCCACTGGATGGATTTGAACAACATCATATAATTTGGATGAAAACTTCAGGGTGGTAACATTTGATCCAAGAACACATACTAGGGAGTTGAGGTCTGGTTGGACTTCCCGTTGGTGTACGCTGGGCAGAACTTTAATCAGAGGAGCCTATTCTGGGCCTTCCACTGGATGGATTTGGATGAAAACTTCACAGAGGGCCTTCAATTGGTTTGGGATGCCTAATGGAGTGCGCTGGGAAGAACTTTGACCCAGGGAGCCTGTTCGGGGCCTTCCACTGGATGGATTTGGATGACAACATATAATAAAACGTAATAACTTGAAGATTTAAACCCGGGAGCGCTGGGTACTTCAGCTAGTACATAGTATAAAATAAAGTCCCTGGTTGGTGCCTGTCTGCTTGTTCAGGCTATTCTCAAAAACCACTGGACGGATTTTGATGCAGTTTTTACTATCCTATAGAGCATTTGATGAGGAAGGTTTAGGTGTATGAAACATGTATTGTGTGACAAAAGGTAGCTGAGCAGTGACAATTTTAGTGACGCAAGTCAATGAAAAAACAGTCCCTGGTAGGTGTCTGTCTGTTCTAATTAATCTCGAGAACCACTGGACGGATTTACATGCAGTTTTATTTTATTATTTTATTTCTCTATTCTATAGTGCATTTGTCGAGGGAGGCATCAGTGTATGAAACATTAATGTATGACAAAAGGGAGCTGAGCAGTGACGATTTTATTGAAGTATGTCAATAAAAAAATGAACGGCAGCTTTCGCCTAAACCATTAAAGATATATCACAATAACCATTTATTTGTTGCCTATGTTCCAGCGACGTGCGGTAAGGTCAATGGATAAGGAGGCACTGACTAATATCAGAGTAAGATTTACACACATATATATGAACCTGCCCCACTTTCACAGATCTCCCCCCTCACACAGATGGTCCCCCACGCACAGATTCCCCGTAGCACAGATCATCCTAACACATATCTCCCACTAGCATAAAAGATTTCCTTCACACGCACACAAATTTCCTCCTAGCAGCGGACCCTCCTCTCCTTTTATTCCTTTGTCTGTTTTCTTTGTCTGCATATGCAAATCTTCCCTCCTCAGTGCTGCTGCTGAGCTCCGATGCGAGTATTTCCTTGACCGGTCACCTGATCGTCAGAATTGTCCATCAGAGCTCAAGGCACATCCCCTCACAGAGAGGCATGCCTCCATTAACTTTTCACTGATTTATTGGCTGCTTCGTGGCCCAGCTCAAGGCAGTGTCTGAGCTATCAGAAGTGAGGCTGAGCTTTTACTGCCTCTTCTCTCCTCTCTCCCTGTATTTCCAGGGAGTGCTGCAATTTTGGTGCGTTTTCCCTATAAAAATGATCAGAATAATACAAAGAAGATATATATGTTTTAAATATCTTCTTTGTATTATTCTAATCATTTTTATAGTCAAAACTCTGCAGTCTGACAGGGAGTATGAAAGGGGAGGGTCTGCCTCCCCTGACTGCATGTCCCTGCTATGTTCCACTGGATCAGCAATATTTAACATGTAATTATGTATAACAAATTTATTTGTGATGCTTCAATAAGAATTAAAAAAAACCGATATATCACAACGATGGACTTTTTTTTTATACCATGTAGAGATTGATAAATATTATGCGGTTTCTCCAGAAATTTGATGTAAGCCCTGTTTACTGATACAAAATTTAAGTTTTTCCCTCTTTTTACCATTCCTGTTTCAGTTATGTGATGAACAATTCTTTAATTTCAAAATAGTCCAATTCCCGGTAAGAGTCTGCTGTGGCATGACAATAAATAAAGCACAGGGACACACACTTAATGTGGCTGGAGTTGACCTAAGTGGAGACTGTTTTGTTCATGGATAACTTTACATGGCTCTTTTGCGTATCACATCAAAACTGACTCTTTTCGTGTTGACGTCATGTCGTCTACAAGGAAATCTTAAATCGTATTCTTAAACAAGACTATCGCCATCAATTCAAAATTGATCCTGTGCGAATCCGGGGCTGTTCGCTAGTTTGTGTATATATATATATATATATCCAAATACTCCTCCACTCTGTGTCGTGGGCACCTTGCTCTGGTGCATAGAGAGCACTTTGGCACAATGCACTTTCAGTGCCAGTTACTTTCAGTTTCACTTTGTTTGTATTACCAGGTTTCCGGGGCTCTGCCGGGTGATGTCACTTCCGGTTTTCATGGAGCTGCTGTGACCGGAACTGCGGCTGCTGGACAGAGGCCAAGTGAACATGGTCACCCAGGGGGGTAAGTGTCTTTTACTATCTATTTATACACTGTTTGTTTGCACTGATGTTTATTATGTTGTCCCAAGGAAGGGGTACACTACCCCGAAACATTGAACCACCATTAAAATTCCTCTGGTGAGGGTATTGTTGTTCACAAGACTCTGAGTGCCATCTGGATTCTGTTGCTATACATATATGAAAGCTCATGTAGCTGGGCACTCAGGAACACACAATCATCATGCCGGGGTGCCTTCCATAATATTAGTTAAACGACTATATGTATATATATATATATATATATATATATATAAAATGCAGAGAGAAAGGGCGGCACTGCAGGACTTTTACCATAAGCAAAGTTTAATGCCAACGTTTCAGGGCTTCACGCCCCTTTGTCAAGGTTACATACGGATCCTATATATATATATATATATATATATAAATATTGTGATACTTGGGGTTAATTAGCTCGGTAGACTGGGGTCAGTGGTGCAGTGAGTAGGTGCAGAATTAGAGTCCACACGTAGCATTCCAGTTAAATAAACATAAGTGCTGCTCACAGTCTCTGAGATTGGTGGTCCTTCCTGCCAGAAGCAGGACTGGACACTGGCCTCCTGGCCTGGTATAGCTTCCTTAGCTTGTTGGCTGTCGCCTCTCACAGTCTGGCCTGCTTCCTTGCAGGTACCATAGCTCAGTCCCAGAGTTGGATAGCCTTCCCTGTATCTCACAGGTCTAGGCTCAGGCCTCCTGGCCCTCACTGGCTTGCTAGCACAATGAGCTCTGTCTGACTGGGCTGCCTCAGTCTTCCCTGGACTGAGTTCACTCAGCAGCAATTAGGCATCTTCCCACAATGCCTCTCTAGTCTGTGTGGGCGGATCTCCCCTGCCCCACACAGAATCTGCTGCTCACCAGTGCCTCCTCTGGTGATACTGCCACAATATATATATATATATATATATATAACGACCAAGTGTGTTGCCGAGGCAAAAAACAATGCAGCACTCCACGGACTTCATAAAGAAACCTATATTGACTTATATTGTAGATAACAAAATGTGCAAATATAGGCCTATATATATATATATATATATAGATATATATATACTAATATACAAACGTTGTGTCTGTCTGTTTGTTCCAAGTTGGCGCACAACCTACTGAACCGATTTTAATGAAAACTGCATTATTTTATAGTGGAAACTCATAGAAATAACCAGAACATAGGGCCTGATTCAGAGCCGCTCGCTATTTGCGAGCGCACGATCTGAATCAGGGCGAGGAGTCATTTTTATTTTTTTTCCTGTCCACTCGCAGCTAGTGCGAGCGGGCAGGAGATGGTCGCGATTATCGCGACCATCGTCATTGCGAGGAGACCCTAAGGTAGGGTCTCAACACTTGCAATGCCGAGTAGACTTCCACTTCTAATAGATCATAAAACAAGCTTGCAATACATAATAAATATTATTTTATTCCAAGTCTGCTTCATGATGTAATAGAATTATAATTTGGAAGAATTATTGAGGTATAAAATGGTATCTTAGGGAAACAAACTGACCTATTAAATTCTTCAGCAGGCAATAACATCTCCATTTTAATATGCACATTCTCTCTGTCTCTCCCATTCTTCTGTCTTGCTGACATAGTAACCACTGTAAACATGTGATAATAAAAACACACCCATAGTAACGCTAATTTATTTCTGATAACACATACCTTGGTATACACCCATATTAATGTTAAACTTCAGGAAAGCATAGCCTATTTCTGAAACACACCAAGCTACTGAAATAGTTGTAGACCGATGAGCTAATGGTGGTTTGTGAGAAAACTCTCCAGGTAACCAAAACCTAAAAGGCTTGAGCTGGACATACACATAGCAATTTCATTAGACCAGACTGGCCAGAAATCACTGTATGTCAGATTTTATTTTGCCAGTACAGCTAATCCTGATTCAGCAATTCCCATGCAAAAAAGCAGGGAGTCTGTGACTGCTATTGACATGTATGAGCTGCTGTTTGACAAACTGACAAATGAGGACCCATGTACTACAGCTGTTTTGGTGGATGTCCATATTTTGTTCACATCATAGTGCAGGAAGGGGCCATTGTTCTGCCACAAAACATTTGCTATTTTTTTATGTCTGCCTTGATATCAAGCTGCTCATATGCACTGTCTTTCGAAAAATGTAATTTGTTGCTATATAGCCTTGCCCTCGATTCATACTGGACAACAGGAAGGTATGAGGAGACCTTGACTGACATGAGCACTGTTCCTCCACAAAGGAGACTCAGGTGAGGTTCACAACTACACCACTCCATACTTGACGACTTCTAAGTTTTCCACCAGGGAGAAGCCCAGGGAGGAGAAACAGGAGGGCAGTTTTGGGGACGGAGACGGACAGTTTGTGTCATTAAGTCCCTTCCCCTCTCTGTAATTTGATGCGAATGCTGTAAATTTAAATAGGGGACGGGATCAAATTACGTGATTCTCATAGAAATGCATTATTAGGTCTCGCCCCCCACTCACTGACCCTCCGATCCCTGGGAATATTCTTCCCATTCTGCCCTCTTCACTAGAAAGTGGGCAGAATGCAGGAGAAGTACCTACTCTTCCGGGTGTGTGTGGGGGGGTTACCAGAAAAATCAGGAGCTTCCCGCAGGTCCCAGGAGGGTAGGCAAGTATGCACCACACCCTTCTTGAAACTGTATCCCATGTCCCCTATATCTGTTCTGTCTGGTATCACACTGGTGGAGGGAGATGTACTAAGCCTTGAAAGCAATAAAGTATAAAGTGCTAAAGTACCAACCAATCAGCTCCTAACAGTCACTTTACAGGATGTGTTTGAAAAATGGCAGTTAGAAGCTGATTGGTTGGTACTTTATCACTTTTCAAGGCTTAGTACATCTCAGTCTGATGGGGTGGTGGGACCATTAAAATGAGATTACGCCATACTTACCGACTTTTAGGCTGCCAGGTCTGCTCTCTCATCACAGCAGGTGGGCAGTGCTGGGGGCATGGTGGCTCAATCGCATCATCGTGGTCCCTCCCCCTGCTGTACAGAGCTGATATTACAGGCACTGTAAAGTGGGTGGCAGCGCCACGATGATGCGATTCAGCTCATGTCATCGCCCTCCCCGGACTCTCCCACTTTTGCTCAGTAAGTGGGTGGCCTTGGGGCGTGCGGGCAGCGACAGCAGGGGTGTGGGCCGGCCGCAGACGGTTCCGGGAGACTTGCCTAGTCTTCCTGGTGATCAGGAGCGACACCCGATTTTCATGAGGCTCCCAGCCATGTCGGGAAACTAGGAAAGTATGAATTACAATAATTATTCGGCGGTTTAAGAGTGGAGGGGACCCATGTGCAGCCTCTGCAAGGGTCCCCGCCTCTCCAGCAGCGCAGTAGTCTCTGGCTCTGTGCCCGAGTCTACTACGCATGCGCAGGTCTCTGAGAATATGGCGTCCACACTATGCTACCAGAGATTTTTCTACTGCACAGGTGCATATCTCTTGGAAAATGTCAGCTGCGCCATTTTCCCGGTGACTTCTGTCTGCAGCGCTGGCCGATGCAGCATGACTCTGGAGAGGTAAGTATAATTATATAGGTGCAGGGTGTGCGGTGTGGGCCCATGTGCACCGCACAGCCTGCACCCGTTATAGATACACCAATGAACTGCACTACGATTCACTGACAGACTGTCATTGTCCTGGGGAACGTAGCAGAAACATGATAAAAGTCTCTTCTGATGAGGCTACATTTTGAGGCCACCTTGGAACCATATTGTTTCTATATCCACAGAGACTTTCATTTTATATTCATACACGTTACCATATTGGGATGCGGTTCATTTACCGCTGCCTGGAATGCCAGCCAGCGGAATCCCGATGGTGGAAGGCCAACCCGGGACTAAAGATAGGTATCGAAATACGACACCTAACTTTAGCCCAATGCTGAAATTCCTACACCTGGCATCCCGAATGAGGTAAGCCGGGGACAGTTTAGGTTGTAGCCGTGGGGGGGTGAAGGTTTATGTCTAGGCACACCTGGGGGGGCTTAGGGTTAGGGCCCCCCAAGGAGGGTTACGGTTAGGCTAGGGGAAGGGGGGGTTAGGGTTAGGCACCCCCCGGGGAAGGTTAGGTTTAGGGTGGTGGAGGGGGTTAGGATTAGGCACACCTAAGGAAGGGTTAGAGGGGGGAGAAAAGAGGGTTAGCTACTTACGTGCCCTTGTCGGGATGTCCTCCTGTCGGCTTCCGGTGTCAGCATGAGAACCAGTGGCTATTCAGCTGTCTGTATTTCATACCGATCCCACCATATTGTAGCGGGTCTTTCAAATAAGTACAATCTCCCACAAAACGCAATGCACCCCTGAACTAGAGTCAGTGGCTGACAGTCCATACATGGACGTGCCTGTGGTCGTTTTTCTAGCATCCACATATAAAATGTTATTCATGAGTTATTTTCTGGGGAAAGGGGTATCCATGAAAGTTGAATATTGCTGACTAGCACTGCCCAGACAGACAGCGACATAGTAACCTTTGTATATATAGAAGCTAATACTGCCTGACTCACAGCCTATCACATTTAATGTTGAGCACAGCCAGGACTCCACAGCCAGCTTCCAAATATGCTGTCTTGGAACACCACACTAAAATGTATGAGAAGAAAAAGCTTGCACACAAAGGAGATCATGATTTGATCCCACTTTACTGACATAAGAATTACATTTTAATACATTTTGTATAAAGCCATATTTCAAGGCATGGCTAAATTGTCACAATTTACATAAAAACATAGTATCTCCCAAGTTAGGGTTAGATGTATTATATTATAAAAAAAATACCTTAAATATATAAACAATATTCCACAGTTATGCTGAGTACTCAATAATTTAGTTCCATATTTAAAGTGTAAACAAAACCAGAAAATGTCTAAAAGTACAAATATAAACAAACAAACAAACAAAAAAAAAACACTGAGGAGCCCAGAAGTACAAAACGTAATATTTGTATTTAAGGAATGTACAAGAAAATATAAAATACTTTGGATAATTACAGAGAAAAAATAGTCAGGCAGAGTGCCAGTACCCTGGGCAGTTTATCAAGAGGTATTTTTGTCATGATGAACAGTGTAGGATTGTTTTGTCTCTAGCTCAATATATATTTTTAGCAGCGTCTGGCACAATAAGGTGGTTAGATATCCCTCTACTGGCAGCAGTTGCACATCATAAAGAAATCCGTGATCTTTAGCATACTCACACAGCTCTACAGTTATAAACTGGAACTTGTTGTCAGTAGTGTCGCAACCAGATGCAGCAGTAGCAACAACAGCACCTTGACCAGGGATCCTGCTGAGACTCCAGTATGCTGCACAGGTGCAGGACTGCTTGGGTCTTTCCTTATCCAGGGCCAGATTAACAATGGGGTGAATGGGACTGCAGGTCCAGGCCTCCACATAAAAATAGGTCCATTATCCTAACAGCAGGATGATGACCAGCCACCAGCTGGCCACACAGTCATCTATAAATCATAAGTATTAAAATTGTGTTTATATTTTTTTTCCCCACAAAATAATGCAATTTTTCTACTTTTATCTGTTTAGGGTGATATTGGAGCTGATAGCATAGGGTGTACATGTCCACCCCTATGTATCACTGGTCACATCCCTCCCTTTCTCAGAATAAACCCTTGATTATATTCTGCTCAAGGCACTTAGTGACCCTGTCCTTATCATTGTAATAACAGGAGCAGCAACAGCACACTTGCTTGCTCTCTTTGGGGCCTATTCATGATGTTAATTATTGGACCCCAGCAATTAACATTCTAACTCGCTGCGGATTCTGGAGCAATTCATTATTACTTCAGCGCGGTGACAGCTGATGCGAATCAGCTGTCCCCACAAGCAGCTTCACTGCTCCTATTCGGAGCAGTGAATCTTTTCACTGCTCCTTTCAGAGCAGTGATGGTAGTGGGCATGCGTGACCTATAGGTCACGCATGCGCAAAGAGCCATGACTTCCGGCGGAAGGCGCCGGACAGGGGCGGAGGGATCTGAAAGGATCCCTCTTTGCAACCTGGACCTCGGATTGCGATCCAAAAGCAGGAGCATTCGCCATCTGAAGGTGGCGAATGCTACGGCACTCAAGCTCCGAAAATTTGGTATTTTCGGAGCTTGATGAATTCTGTTCCCATACTATGGGGACAGCGGACCATTCCGCAAAAGGAAGGTAAGTATGAGATACCTGTGATATCTCCTGCTTTATCTTCTTTATGAATGGCCCGATAACATAATTTTTACAATTGCAGGTGTGACACCCCGCCAGGTAGGGTAGAGTTGTTAAGTGAGGTTCAGGTATCTTACTAGAAGGAGTAGATGGTTGGTCACTCTCTGTATTAGCTCTTACGAGGGTTATCTTCACAGCAGAGGAGGAGTTTGATTCTTCACCCAATGAATTATGCCAGTTAGTGTCAAACAAGACTCTATTTATTGACAGTATTAACTCATTAGCACAGTTGAAGTAATGTTAGGGATATAGTTACAATACATTTCATAAAATAAATACATGCAAAAGGTATTTCTGGATAAGTAACATACACATAACAATGTAGCAAGGTTTATTATACTGGAACTCGGCAAGATCCAAAGTTTCTTCAATTACCACCTGTTGGATCTATGTGATCCTGAGGACACAAAACTGGTTCGACAATACCAATGCAGGTTACCTTAACCAAACTTTACCACATTACTAAATACCATTTAGTTATAATTGAAACCACCTAAACGGCTTATCTAGACCGAACCACTAGTAGGTTGGAGGGAACAGGAACAACGTAAAAGGCATTTTTGCATAAAATCCTTTAGGACTACTATAAACTTAATTTAGTCAATACTTTCTCTAGTACAATTCCCCCCCGCTGGATCTGTAAAGGTGGTGCACATACTGTACGTTGCAGATCTGATTCTCAGTTAGTGTGATCAGGGGAAGTGGCTATTATTAGTTGTCCCTGCAGAGGGCCTCGAAAATCCCATAACTGCTGGCTCTGTTTGTGGCAAAGAAATTATTCTTAAAACAGTCTTTACTATCTCTTTTCTGCCACCACAAGACACTGTGAAAGTTGCACTTGGCGTATCACTGTACTTTGAGGACTGAGAACTATTCAGTGACTTTAGCAAGCCTCTCAGTACAGTATTATTGGCTGCTTTGCGCTACTAATGCTGTCCTAGGAACAGATGTAACTATCCTGTTTATACAGAGACACTATGGCTTGGGGAGAGGAGCTAGTCTCTGCTGTGAGTGCTGGCTGTTACTGTGTAGTAGTTGGGAGGTAGTGCTATAATGCAGGGCTGTGATTAGTGTGACTACAGACCTCTCCAGGCGTTTTCACCTTTGTCCTGAAATGAGGATCAGCTAATAAGATCACCGCCCTCCTTCATATCAGCTCTGACACCGGGCTCCCTGCTCACTTCCCTGCACGCCTTGTAGGAGGGAGAGTCTGCCTCATAGCCGGCCTCCAGATAGAAGGGATCCACCTTCCACTCTCCACCTCCGGCCACAAGCACTGTACATCACTGCCGGATCACAGGCACACCGCAAGGAGCTTTAGCAGCCAGTTGTAATGTGCAGCGCTGCCGATTCCTGATGTTACTCTGGTGTCCGCAGAGACTCCGGTGAGCGTTGCTGTGCGAGTCCTTCCTTCCTCACCGTCCTCTCAGGGCTCTCTGTAACCGACGTAACTGTCTTACTCCGCCCCCTACAGCTGATTCCAGCAGCTTCTGTGTCATGTGACCTGCTGCTGACACACCGCATATTACCTGCACCAGTACATATAGGTATACGGGTAACTGCCCCCAGTCTCTGGTGGGGCATAAATTTATCAGTCAGTTACAATATGGTTTATATTGATTAGTCTTTGCCACATACACAGAGCACACTGTATTTACATATTCTATATACAGTATTATTTACATATAGGACACAACATGCATGAGTACACCAAGATCTGGGGTACCACACAGGTGAAAATGTTAATTTTCACCTGCTTTTGAAAAAATTAAGTGATGATGTATAGGCCCCTTAGAATCTGTGGGAGACTCCTGAATTTTGGGGAGCTCTCCCAGACTCCCAAGACAGTAGGCCAGCTCCCCACATCTGCCCACTTCCATTTTCGCACTATTGCAGAAATACAAAACCAGCAAATATAGAAAAATCACAACAAATGTTTTCTTCCTATCATTAGGCCATAAAGATATGAATATATATAGTTTTCAAAAGAATACTATCTCTTCCCACCAGAATTCTATAACGGGCAAACAGATTGGTGCCTAACTGTTCTGCTGTGTAATATGGGCCTGATTCAGAGTTGGACGTTAATGCAATACAAAAATATGCAAATGTCGCAGCCGCCAGGAAATGTATTTAGATGCTCACCTGTGGCTTTGCAAATCCAAGTATCTGCATAAAATGTCGCAGTATGTGCGCACAAAGACGCAGCATCGGTCGCAGGCCATAATCATTTAGATCATTCGATTGTTGCAGTCCCGCAGAATTACTCGCAGACTAGCCGTGGGAATTGAGATGCTGAGGCCATATTCCATGCGTACGGGAACGCAGTCGCAAGGTATGACATGCTCCCAAAACAGTCACGACACGTCTGTGTTCTTTGCCGCCATTCCCGGTTACCTCCCCCAAATGCTCTCTGACTATCAATTCTACTGCGAATGAATAGTCTCTGCAATTGAAAATATACCTTGATGCATGCCCTGTGCGACTTATGGTGCGTACACACTACACGATATTCTCCCTGAGCGATATCGTGTAGTGTGTCCCCGGCAGGCTTTGCTCAATGTCGTTCATGACATTGAGCACAGCCGCTGAACGATATCATTAACGTATCGTTCAGCGCCGGGCTCTCTCCCCCATTCCCCAACATGCAGCAACCTGACGAGATCGTCAGGTTGGCCTGCATGTCAGCCCGATGAACGATGATGACGAACGACCCGCGGGAACGCGCGTCGTCGTTATCGTTCATCGTTTTGGGGTTAAAAATGGACGATAAAGTGGACGACTGAACGATATCGTTATCGTTCAGTCGTCCACTTTATCGCCCAGTGTGTACGCACCTTTAGACACATGCGCTGATTGACTATTATCTTTCAACTGCGAAAATATCGGCATAGTGTACATCTCTGAATCGGGCCCTATATAAGCAGAATGGGTACCCCTCTATTCAATTACACAAGCTAGTAATCATTTCTATTAGTATAATGTAGAATATAAAAACAAATATTGTCCACTTTACGGCCATTCTCTTTCATCATAAACAGATCTAACAGAAGGGAGGCATATTAGTGTGTAATAACTGTGTACTGGCGAGGCAAATGAGTGTGTAATAATTGTATTGACGAGGCTTATGAGTGTTTAATAACTGTATTGGTGAGGCATTTGAGTGTGTAATAACTGTATTGTCGAAGTACATGAGTGTATCAAAAACGGTATTGGTGAGGCATATTAGTTTATATTACAAAAACTATATTGACGAGGTATACGAATGTATAATAACTGTATTGGCGAGGCTTATGAGTGTATAATA
Source organism: Taudactylus pleione (assembly GCA_031769625.1). Taxonomy (NCBI): domain Eukaryota; kingdom Metazoa; phylum Chordata; class Amphibia; order Anura; family Myobatrachidae; genus Taudactylus; species Taudactylus pleione. The sequence continues at coordinate 11,559,506 of JAUIMM010000010.1, forward strand.
ACTGTATTGGTGAAGCTTATGAGCATATAATAACTGTGTATTGGCGAGGCTTATGAGTATATAATTGTGTATTGGTGAGGCTTATAAATGTATAGTAACTGTGTATTAGCTAGGCTTATTAGTGTATAATAACTGTGTATTGGTAGAGGCATATGAGTGTATAATAACTCTATTGATAAAGGTATATGGGTGTATAGCTTGCCTGCCCTCCCGATTTGGCAGACAAGCCTACCGAGAATGCCTGACCCGTCTGGCCCCCCCGCAGTATTGATAGAAACCCCCGAAGCGGGGGAAGCTGGTGACGTGATATGCGTGGAATCGTGTCATCGTGGCCCCACCACCTGCTTGACAATGCCGTTAATTTCGACATTGTAAAGATAGGGCGCGGGGCCACAATGACATGATTGCATGGTCACACCCCTCCCCCAATACTTTATCATCGTCCGGCCACGTCCGCCTCTGTATGCAGACATTCAGCTCCCTCCCGGAAGGAGGGAGCTGAATGTCGGCAAGTATGGTGTATACTGTATCCTAACTGTATTGACAGAGGCATATGAGCGTATATTAACTGTATACTGGCGTGGCTAATGGGTTGATTTGGGTTGGTTTGTATTTGTATAAACAAATAGTTGCACCCATGTCACTATCTTCAGCAACCCCTGACTCACTGTAAATTCACTTGCACTATACCAACCAAATATCATTATTATATATTTTGTTTATAAGAATTTACTAATTGTAAATTCAATTCTAACAAGCTACCAGTAGGTGGTAATAGTAGGCAGCAGAAGGAGTGTCACATTTCTAAATTGTATAGACTGTAATTGTATAGACTGTAATTGTATAGCCTTTGGACCTGAATGACAGTTAGGAGTAAGAGCAGGTAAAAGGTGCATATTTGCACTTGGAGAAACCCTGTTTTGATGCAACACTTGCAAATGTAATTTATTTTTTTCATATTAAAAATAAAGTACTGCTGCTTCTGTATGTTACAGGGCTAATTTATTTTACTTGCTGATTAAAGGTGCCCATCCACTAGACCACAGGTTCTCAAACTCTGTCCTCGGGATCCCAAACAGTGCATGTTTTCCATGTCTCCTCACAGAATCATTAGTGAAATAATTAGCTGCACTTGTGGATCTTTTAAAATGTGTCAGTGAGTAATGACTACACCTGTGCACCTGCTCGGTTACCTGGAAAACATGACTTGTGTGGGGTCTTGTGTACAGAGTTTGAGAACCACTGCACTAAACGAGCTGAAAACGACTGCACAATTATGACATTATAATCGTGCAGTCGTTTGTCAGTCTGTGATGAGAGGGAGAAATTGATGATTGACATTTTCTTCCGTACATTTACATTACCAGATATTACAGACCCTCCAACATGACCCGTTCCATAAGGTACAAAATGTTCTGCTCCTGCACTTCCCTCTTAATTTATGATTGCAGCCACCTGTGGTGAATCACCCGTATCAGCTATTAGCTCATTCAACACAGGTAACTGCAATCATAAATTAAGAGGGAAGTCCAGGAGCAGAGTGTTTTGTACCTAATGGAACGGGTCATATTGGAGGGTAGGATATTAGTTCTAAAAAGCCAACTAGTTGGATGGTTGGGCAGATAACCTTAAGGTGTATGGCCAGCTTTAAGCCGGGTACACACTAGCACAGGGGTTCCCAAACTCCACCATTACAGTCCTGTTTTAAGGATATCCATCCTTGAGCCAGATGGGTACTAATTAATACCCCTTTTACACCAGAGCTAAAACCTAGGTTATTGCGGAGTTAACCCGGGTAGCTCCTTGGTGTAAAAGGGGAAAGGGTTGGATTGCCAGGTCGAGTGACCCGGCAATCCAACCCAGGTAACTTGCAGGGTTTAACAGGGGAATAACCAGTGAAACCCTGCAGTGTAAACGGCATGATCCGAGTCACGGTGACCTGGATCGTGCCGCATGCCTGCCGATTGGCCGGCTTTAGTGGCGCTTGAAGATGATGCCATCTCCAAGTGTCCACTTCAACGCCAGAAAAGCCGGGTCGGGAAAATCCTGGGTCTGCGCTGGCTAAATTCTGGGTCTGATCCGGATTGGAACCCTGTTCCAACCTCTGGGTCAGACCCGGAATTTTGGTGTAAAAGTGGTATTAGTCACCTGTGCTCAAGCATGGATATCCTTAAAATCTGGGCTTTAATGGAAGAGCTTTGGAACCTCTAGACTAGCCGATAAATTTTGCTCCAATCCTTGGAGTGATTATCTGATCAGTGGGCACCCCGTAGAAGCTATGTGTGTACTGCCTTCTATGGGATTGGAAGGTCATGCATCCTATGGGATTGGGATGTTATGCATCCTATGGGATTGGGAGGTAATGCATCTTCATTTTTAAGCAGCTCATAAAATGCGACCTCCCGATCTCACCATTTGCAGGAGCATTTGAAATGGTTTTTTGGCTAATTTTCCTGCATACACACTGTACAGTTATCAGCCCGATCATACAATTCTTGGCTGATCGGTCCGATTATTCTATAGTGTGTACTTAGCTTAACAGTGCATGTTTTCCAGGTCTCACAAGTGAAATTATTAGAACCACCTGTGGATCTGTTAAAATGTCTCAGCCAGTAATAAATACACCGTTCCAAGGACTGGATTTAAGACTGTTCTAACTGGATTAATTCTAACTGCAAATAAAGCCTTTTTAGGGAAGTCATTAATTTATGTGTGTTATTACATGCATACATGACATGTAAAGTGTCTGATCAATTCACCACAAATTAGCCTATCAACAAGCCTAATGGTGTATCCTATCCTAGTTTAGATTATAAAAAAAACAAAGTTGATTTATTTTCAGCATCTTTTGAGCAACATAGTTTAACATGATATTTGCTTTGAATAGATATAATAAACTTTTCAAAATAATACAGTTGACATATATATTTTTCATGCAGGACTGCTGTCATTTACCTCAGAAAAAAAACACTTTCCTATGGTAATATGTAGCCAGAGCTGCCAGGAGATTTGTTGGGGCCCAGTACTAGGGTATGTGGCCAAGCATGTGGGTGTGTGGCCACAGATTATTGAAAACACTGGGAGACACAAGAACACCATGAATGGAAGGCTCCCTGGTCAGTCCGGGCCAACTGACTAGATTGGAGCCTATACATCAGTAACCCTAAGAAATCAGGGAAATGGACTTGGAAAGGGGGGTGTCAGTGAGTGGGGCTTCGGCTGGACGGCCAGCATACTATGCAGCATTTTACAGTTGGGATATTCCTTCAGATTACCAAGGTGAAATAGTAAATTAATCCATACCACTCCTGGCCAGTATGGATGCAGATGAGCAATGCTTATTTTATTGATAAATTGCGATGAGAGGTAGCGGCTGGCTGGCAACTTTTAGCCTGGGGGGCAAATGCATGCAGGCGGCCTTGGCACAGGAGTAGCGTGTAGCCAGGGTGCCCGAAGAACGTGCGTGCTACGGCGCCCCCCCTCAAGTGTTCCAGGGAGGAGGCGGGTCCATATGGGATTAATGTAAAGTAAAAATAAAGATTAGGGATAGCCCGTCGTGGTGCCCATATGCAGTGCCCCCCTGTGCCCCAGGAGGGGACCCCCTTATGCAGGCCTCCAGTAGTGCCCCCAGTAGTGATCCCTCCTATGCAGTGACCCTTATGCAGTGCCCCCAGTTGTGGTCCCCCCTGTGCAGTGTCCCTTGTGCCCCCAGTAGTAAGCCCCTTATATAGTGCCCCCAGTAGTGGTACCCCCTATGCAGTGCTCCTTATATAGTGCCCCCAGTAGCAGTCCACACCCCATGCAGTGCCCCCAATAGTGGTAACCCTTATGCAGTGCCCCTTAAATAGTGGCCCCAGTTGTAGTCTCCCCCCTATGCAGTACCCCCAGTATTGCCCTTTTTATAGAGCCCCCAGCAGTGGTCCCTCGATGCAGTGCCCCCAGTGGTAGTCCCCTCCCCCCTATGTAGTGCCCCTAGTAGTAGCCCCCTCCCTATGCAGTGCTCCTAGTAGTTGTCCACTCCCCTTGTAGTGCCCATAGTAGTAGTAGTCCCCCTTATAGTGCCCCAGTTGTAGTCCCCCCTTGTAGTAGTAGTCCCCCCCTTGTAGTGCCCCCAGTAGTTGTCCCCCCAGTTGTAGTCCCCCCCTTGAAGTGCCCCCAGTTATAATCCCCAGTAGTGGTCCCCCCTTGTAGTGCCCCTCCCTGTAGTGCCCCCAGTAGTGATCTCCCCCTTGTAGTATGCCCAGTAGTGGTCTCCAACTTGTAGTGCCCCCAGTAGTAGTCCCTCCCTTTTGTAGTGCCCCCAGTAGTGGTTCCCCCTTTGTAGTGCCCCCAGTAGTCCCCCCTCTTGTAGTGCCCCCAGTAGTAGTAGTCCTCCCCTTGTATTGCCCCCATTAGTAGTAGTCCCCCCCTTGCAGTGCGTCCAGTAGTGGTTGCCCCCTTGTGGTGCCCCAGTAGTGGTCTCCCCCTTGTAGTGCCAGCCCCCCCCCCCCAGTAGACACACGTAGCAAAAAAAAAAAAACCACTTACCTGAATCCACGCTTCCGCCTTCGCCATCCGCTCCTCCGTCTGTCCTCCCGGGCCGGGCCGCTCTGCATTATGGGAGAGACGTCATATGACGTTATGACGCCTCTCCCATTGCCCACTGCGGGAGCCGGAAGATGGAGCGGCTCCTGCAGTGGGCGCAGCAGCAGCAGCTAATGAGAGTCTGTCAGACTCTCATTGGCTGCTGATCAAAACAAACGCACAGCTGCCGGTGCCGGCGGCTGTGTGTTTGTCACTTGTGTAGCGCTGACCGAACTCCGTCCGGTCAGCGCTACACACGCGGTGCAGTCTGTGTCACAGTGACACAGACTGCCCGCAGCCCGCATGATGCTGCGGCCCAGGGGGCACATGGCACCCCGCCCAGCCCGCCACTGATGAGAGGCAACATTATCTGCATCCAGCCTTGTCGCTTCACATTCACCTTGCTACTCAGTGGATGCTTCTATTCATGTTAAGTTCAGTTTGCACTCCAGGCCACCAGCATGACCTGTCTACTTGACATGGTAATAGTATAGTTTTCTTTGTACTTCCTCTTATGTGTAGAAAAAGGAACAAACACTGAGAAGTTCACCCAGCATACAGAACACTGAGAAGTGGGAGGTTCTGTTAGTAAGTTTAGTAGACAATATGCATACAGGGTAAAGCAACAGGAACTTACACTGCCTAATAGTATCAATATCAGGCACATAAAAAGCACCAGGTTTCATTAGGCATGAAATACATAGGTGCAAGCTGTGCACTTTACATATCACTTCCTGTGACAAGTACACTTAGCGCCCCAGTGGTAGCAGGTTATCATCATTTCCTTAAAAGGGGCCTGAATCAGAGTAGTACGCAAATCCGATGGTTTGTGTACTACTCCAATTGTGAGAGACCTGTGCATGTGCGGGATCTGTACTGTGCATGTGTAGGATCTGTACTGGGCATGTGTAGAATCTGTACTGTGCATGTGCGGGATCTGTACTGTGCGGGCTCTGTACTGTGCATGTGCGGGATCTGTACTGTGCATGTGCGGGATCTGTACTGTGCATGTGCGGGATCTGTACTGTGCATGTGCGGGATCTGTATTGTGCATGTGCGGGATCTGTACTGTGGGAATTGGTATGAATTACCGCTGGACCCCTGGTCGGCGGTTCAAATCCCGACAGCGCTTGCCTGACAGAGGAGGAAATCCTGATCGTCCCCAGGTAAGTATTCACTACCCTAATCTACCCCCTAACCCTAACCCTCCTTTAGGGTGCATAACCTTAACCTTCCCCCCCCTGTGCCTTACCCTAATCCCCCCTCTAAGTGCCTAAACCTAACCTTCCCCCGGGGGTGCCTAACCCTAACCCTTCCTCCCCCTAGCCTAACCCTAACCTCCCGGGGGGGAGCCTAACCCTAATCCCCCCTCTAAATGCCTAAACCTAACCCCCCCTTCCCCGCTGCCTAAACCTAAGTCCCCCGGGGGGGTGCCTAACCCTAACCTCCCCCCGGGGGTGCCAAAACCTAACCCTCCCCCCACGGCTCTCCGCTGCGGCGCCCGTCATCCGCTCGATCGGGAAACCGGGCACCGGTCTCCTGACGTCGGTCAAATGACAGGCGTCTAGATTTAGACACCTGTCATTCATCCCTAGTCGGGATAACAATGTCTGGAAGCCGGCGGTTGGGATTCCGTCTGCTGGCTTCCTGAACATATACCGTTCTGTGCATGTGCGGGATCTGTACTGTGCATGTGCGGGATCTATACTGTGCATGTGGGGGATCTGTACCGTGCATGTGCGGGATCTGTACCACGCATGTGCGGGTTCTGTACCGCTCATGTGCGGGATCTGTACTGCGCATGTGCGGGATCTGTACTGTGCAAGATCTCTCACAGAGCCCAGAGGCTGCGGCCCTTCGGGGGCAGGCAGTGGGCGTTTTTGCCTCTTTTCCCAGAAAAGAGGGAGTGCCACCCCCATTTTCTGGGAGCACCGAGGCCAGGGTCTACATCTTCTGACACGGACTTATTGCCCTCGGCAGCGGTCCTGCAAGGGGCAATCTGAGTAACCTCAGTGTTATTATTTACCTAACCATTTATCTGTCCTTTTTGAACCTCTTTGGTTCTTGCTGCCAGCTCATTTATGAATAGCAGTGTTCATGTATTTTCCCCAAATTGTTTTTCCATTAAGTATAACTAATAATCACAGGAGACAGGGGCTGCAACATTGTATACATGACTAGATGTGTCATTTATTGTCTATTATTTGTTTCTAATACATGATACTGAATTGCTGGCATTTATGGTTGAGAGAAAGACAGAGATAAAACAAACTCTCTCTCATATAACAAAAGTATATTGAGAATATATCTGTCCTGTATGTATATACTATATCTGCAACATTTATCAAAACCATTTTTAGAAGCATTATAGTGTTTAAATTCTAATTTATGTGTATGTTGGTTGCATATAGTGCTACTATATAAATGAATGAATGAAGAAAGGGAGTGAATGTGCTAACTGCTAAACCTGCCTATATTACCCATATTGTTAATGATTAAATATGATCACCACAAGGTAATTGTTTCATACACAATTACAGAATGTCTAATATATTTATGTGTTCTTATAGATGGATATGATATTTATGTGTTCTTATAGATGGATATGATATTTATGTGTGCTTATTGATGGGTGACTATCATATTTTCATAATCAGAGTCATAGTAATTTCTTTTAAAGAAGAATCCGATTAAAAGTTATGTTTTAATTATGTTCATTTTCTGATATCAATTATATGGTATTTCTGGATGTTTATTGATGGGTGACTATTATATTTTCACACTCAGGGCAAAATTTACTAAGCAGCGGTTTGACGGCAGATTCTATTCTAAACCCCCGGCGGCTTGGTGGCGGGTTCTATTCTGTTCTAAACCCCGGGGGTTTCTTGGCGGTTTTGCAGTGGTTTCTAAATGACAGCCCTGTTCTATTCTATTCTAAAATGTGTTTTGACTGAGGTTCCCGGTGGTTTTGCTTTCTGCAGATTTACTAAGGCCAAAACTGCTGCAAAACTGCCATCAAAACACATTTTAGAATAGAATAGAACAGGGCTGTCATTTAGAAACCGATGCAAAACCGGCAAGAAACCCCTGGGGTTTAGAACAGAACAGAACCCGCCACCAAGCCGCCGGGGTTTAGAATAGAATCGAACCCGCCGTCAAAGCGCCGCTTAGTAAATTTTGCACTCAGAGTCAAAATAATCCCCAATCTCTTTAAAGAGGGAACCGATTAAAAGTTATATTGTAATTATGTATATTTCCGATATCAATTATATCAATTAATTTATTATAAAAGAGTGCCCCACAAAGGAATCACTTGCTGCACATTGGCCGAGGCCAATGGAAGGTTTGTTTCTGAGTAACCTCAGTGTTACTCAGATTGCCGATGGTATGGCCAGCTTAGGTAGCAGCACTTAGATCTGTGATTCAGTCAGGAGGCGTCGATTTACACCAGACACCTCCAGCTCCATTTGCATATGGGTTGGATGGTATTGTACAGCTACTTCCCTGTGGCTGTGTAATACCATACAACTCAGAATCAAGGCCAAAATTCCTTACATGAGGAGGGGACACCAATCATTTCCAAACTGCTAATGGACTCCGGGCCTGATTCAGAGCCGCGCGTAAGCAGCCGCTCGTTCACTCCGAGCGATGTTCGCACATCTGCGCATGCATATGGGTCGTAATGCGCATGCGCCAACCAGTCATTGCGGTCGGAAATCAAGCGCTCGCAAAATAGCGAGTGCCTGCTAATTTGAGTGACAGGATGAGGCGTTTGTGGGTGGTAACAGGGGAAGGTGTTTGAAAATGGGGAGTGGTGATCCGAACGCAGGCGTGCCAAAAGGTCAAAACGGGCGTTTTAAGGGTGTGCATAATTAACAAAGCAGCGTCATCGACCACGTCATTTGGTTGTTTCTTAGCCTGAACTGTTCGCATGATTGCGGTAGGAAAATCCTACCACAAGCACTGCGAGCAGTTCAGACGCCTTTCGATGTACTCGATTAATCAAATAAATAGCGGAGATGACGTATGATGCGAGCGGCCAGGGACGTTTTTAAAAAATAGCGAGCGCATTTTTCGAATGCTCGCTCAGACATAGAGGCGTCAACAGACCGCAAAGAGCGAGCGCTCAATTTAAATAGCCGGACCCTTTTTCTGAACGAGCGAGCGCAAATAGCGTCAGGCTCTGAATCAGGCCCTCCATTTTTACACCTTCTGACAGACCCTGGAGGGGTATATTTGCTAAAAAATGGACCTGGGCACAGCTTAGTATAATTAGCCACTATCTCTGCAGCCTTAAGAGATTGTCAGTCTCTGAGTAAAATTAAAGTAGAAAGGAAACAGCACTAAGATCATGGCTGATTAAATAACTATACATTGGATACAATGTATTACAATATATTTATAAACTTTAAGAAACACAGTGAAATACAAATAGTTTAATATCACATATAATTATATAAAAACAGCACAATAAGTAATAGATTTTCAAATAATAAAAAAGTCCATTTGTAAAGGACATGATTGTTTGAGTATTCACTAAAATCCCATACCTGTGAGGGAAAAAAGTCCTGCAGTATACAGACTGTAGTAGGGGAAGATGTTGTACCTCCTACTCGAAGATGATAATATTCAATATATCCGGAATAAAATGCAGATAACAAATCGACGTGTGCACTGGGGGAATCGGTATGAAATACCGGCGGCCGCATGGCCGGCAGTTCGATCCCCGGCAGTGGCAGCCCGACAGATCAGCAGAGCCCGGCAGCGGAAGCCCGACAGCACTGGAAATCCCGATCATCCCTAAGGCAAGTATAAACTAACCCCCTAACCCTAACCCTCCTTAGGGGTGCCTAACCCTAACCTCCCCCCCAAGTGCCTAACCCTAATCCCCCCTCTAAGTGCCTAACCCTAACCCCCCCTTCCCTACAGCCTAAACCTAAGTCCCCCGAGGGGGTGTCTAACCCTAACCTCTCCCCGGGGGTGCCTAACCCTAACCCCCCCTTCTCCTAGTCTAACCCTCCCGGGGGGTGCCTAACCCTGAGTCCCCCCATGGCACCCTAAACCTAAACCTCCCTCCCGCAGCTGTCCGCTCGCGGCGCCCAGCACCCCTTCGATCGGGATGCCGGGCGCCGGTCTCCCGGCATCGGGTAAATGACAGGCGTCTAGATATAGACGCCGGTCATTTATCCCACGCCGGGATAAAGCAGCCGGGAAGCCGGCTGTCGGTATTAAGGTAGCCGTTTTCCCGACTGCATACCGGACTGGGTGCTTGTAGATGGTAAGTATACAGCCGGACAAAAACCTGGACTGTCACGCCACAAGCATGGGCTGCTAGAGAACCGACATTCGGGAGAGAAGCTGGCCGGTGACACTGAAACCGGTGCTTAGCCTCCCGTGAGTGGCTTATATTTACGAAACAGACAGTTTTTCAAAGTCACCAATCATTGGTGACTTTGACCGATACTGTAGTTATAAAACAGCAACAGGAATCAATGCTAAACAAGCCTGATTTTGCATTGATTCCTGTTGTCAGTAAAAAACTGTTGGACAAAGCCTCTGATGATCATCGATTCTAACAAACCATTCGAAAATCTAACTCTAGGAGCCTTAATCAGATGTGGACACTATTGCCGCAGCCGATGGGCTTCCTACTGAGACTCCCACCGCTGTGTGTACTATGGGCCTGATTCAGACCCGGTCGCAAGCACTGAGCGCTCGCAACCGGGTCGATGGTGGCCCAGAGCGCATGCGCACGATGGAGCCGGCTCCGTTGTGCGCATGCGCGAGACCTGGATAGTGACGGACAATCCGTGGCTCCTGGTCTCGTACCAAAGGGGGCGTGCTGTCGATGTTGAGTGACAGCACGCCCCCTTTGGTGGGCGGGCCGGCGGGGGTGGCTGCCCAGACGGAGGCGTTCCCATGAGAACGCTTACCGTCGGGGGCGGCCCCACCGACATCATGAGTGATGTCAGTGGGAGAGATTTCAGCTCTGTTAGAGCCGAAATCTCTCTGGGGCTTGCGGCAACGAGACCCTTCCACAAGTGTCTCGTCGCAAGCCCGATGGTCGCGATGGTCTTGACCATCGTGACCATCTTCCTGGCCGCTCGCCACTGTCCCCGGTATGCGAGCGGCCAGGAGGCCGTTTAAAAAAAAAAAGGCCGGCTCTGAATCAGGGCCTAAATGCACCATAGGTCATGTCGGTTGCACCATCGAAGATTGCAGCTACCCTATAGCAGGTGTAATTTCTTAGTGTGAACATGGCCGTTGGGGTTAAGTGCAACTGCAATAAATAGCCTCATCTGCCTAGCCACTCCCCTATTACCTCCCAGAAACGCCCATGAAAATTGCATGGATCTGCGTCCTTTGGCCTGATTCAGAGTTGGGAATAGAGGGCCTGATTCAGAGCCGGACGCTCTGACCAGAGCGCTCGCTCTGAATCAGGGCCCTCCTACATGAAAATGGAGCGGCCTCTTGGACGATCGCATAGCTGTGGGTGACCACCCACAGCTATAGCGAGCGTCCATGATGATGGTCGCGATGGTCAAGACCATCGCGACCATCGGGCTTGCGACGGAGACCCTGCGGTAGGGTCTCGCTGCCGCAAGCCCTGGAGTGATTTTGGCTTTATCAGAGCCAAAATCACTCCCACTGACATCACTACTGATGTCAGTGGGGCCGGCTTCAGACGGTAGGCGTTCCCATGGGAACGCCTCCGTCTGGCAGGCACGCCCACCAAAGGGGGCGTGCTGTCAATCAACATCGACAGCACGCCCCCTTTGGTGCGAGACCCGGAGCGACGGCTACCCCGTTGCTAGCCGGGTCTCGCGCAGTAGGGCACCATCGACCCGCTTGCGAGCGTCCTGCGCTCGCGAGCGGGTCTGAATCAGGCCCAGAGTAAGAAAGAGCAAGTAACTGTGCATCTTGGTAAAACTATGCTGCACTGCAGGTGAGGCAGATGTAAACTGTGCAGAGAGATTTAGATTTGGTAGGGATGTGTCCAAACTGACATCTAAATTGCAGTGTAAAAATAAAGGTGTCTAGCATTTGTGGGCTACATGCAAAAGTAGCCAGTATTTAACCCACATGTAATTTTTTTTTATGTACAGGTTGAGTCTCCCATATCCAAATATTCCGAAATACGGAATATTTTTAGCATGACTGAGAAAGTGAGAGCTTTGCTTTCTGATGGTTCAATGTACACAAACTTTGTTTAAAGCACACAATTATTAAAATACAGAATAAAATAACCTTCAGGCTGTGTGTAGAAGGTGTATATGAAACATAAATGAATTTCATGTATGTACACAAACTCTTTTTATGCGCAAAATTATTAAAAAATATTGTATAAAATTACCTGCAGGCTGTGTGTATAAGGTGTATATAAAACATAAATGCATTCTGTGTTTAGATTTGGGTCCCATTCTCAAGATATTTCATTATGGTATGCAAATATTCCAAAATACAGAATATTCCGATATCCAAAATACCCCTGGTCCCAAGCATTTTGGATATGGGAGACTCAACCTGTATTTGCATCTCTTGTATTGCAACATGGTTTGTCAAGATACACAGTTACTTGTTCTATCTTACTCTGGGCCTGATTCAATATGGATCGCAACTGCGAATGCAATAGCGATTACGCATGCAGTTCAACTGCGATAGTATGCTAATTCATTGCGATCGCTATGCCGTCGCAGCACTACATAAGAACGGCCACTTTACATTACACACATCCGTAATTTTTAGCAAGACTGCGATAACATTGGTACAGTGGAGTACCATCGCAGCCTCACACACACTTGTACAAGCTCTTTTCTGACTCAGAAATTGCTAACTTCAGCGCACTGCAATGCATGTGCAGTACGCAACAATGGGCTGATTGCGTGTGTATTAGCAACTGCGATCCTTGCTGAATCAGGCCCTTTGTGCGGAACCATAGGGACGCGTGCACAGTGCAGCTCAGACTCATGTGCTGACTGAAAACATTGCCCACTTGTGTGCGGCATCATGACTGCGTGCACATATTAATCAGGCCATGGGTATCATTCTATACTTTTAATGCAGAGCATTCTGTATCTCTTCCAGTTGCACTTTTTACCCAATATATATAAAGCTTCAAACACACAAAAGTTTATCTTTTCATTGTATTTATTCATTTAAGACTACTACAAAGTTAAACGGAGCAGTAACAAGTCACTGATAAAAGTGAATTATCTCTCCACTCAAGATATATGGCCCCTATGTATCACCCTCTTTTTTTTTCTTACCTCTTCATATTTTTAATTCTCAGGGATATATCTAACAATAAGCTAATGCAGGAGATATCGCGAATATATCTCCTGCAAAAGGCTAATTAGCTCTGCAGACTGCAGTTTTCATTCTCAATTGGGGTTGCACTCTGGCAGAGCTTTTCAGAGTTTGGCACGCTCCAGCAGCCTTTGCTAAGCCAGGTCACCTCTACCATTGAGTGACCCAGCATTGTTACATACAGTAGGGCGAAGCCCCATTTCTGGGGAAAACACTTGTTTTTTGCTGTATTTAGGGATCTTTTGTCCAATATAAAACCAGAATACTTGAAGAGTTAAGTCTAGTGCAGAGGTTCCCAAACGCGGTCCTCAAGGGTCCCCAACAGTTCAGGTTTTAGAGATATCCATGGTTGAGCACAGGTGGTTAAATCAAATTGACTGAGGTACTAATCAAGTCACCTGTGCTCAACCATGGATATCTCTAAAACCTGAACTGTTGGGGAGCCTTGAGGACCGCGTTTGGGAAGCTATGCTCTAATGAATTCTTATATGACATATAGGGCCTGATTCAGAATCAGATGCAATCCACACCCAATGCTGATGTTCAAGTAGTTGAGTGTTTATTTGCAACCGCTCTAATGCTTGAAAAGTCCTGGTCTTCTGGAAACCCCTAAGAGAGTGTGTGCACAAAGGTGGGGTTGTGAAAGTGATGGGCGTTCCTGGGTAGTGACTTGGAGGTGGCTACTAGTGCTGGCAAAAATGATAGGCTTAGTGAGCGTATTATGGGAGTGTCGCAGGCGTGTCAGTGCAAAGCCACAAGCATAGGAGGCTGTGGTCAGAGTAGAAACTGCATCTGCCATGGGGCTGGTTTATTTTTCAATGGTGCGACTGATGGTGGCATATAAGTCCACACCAATCAGTATTGCAGTGTTCACGGGCACTAAAAGTATGCATCTCAGGCCTTCTTTCATAGGCGGCCGTACAGTCTACGACCGCACGGCCGCCTCGATGTTTGTCAAGTGCGCATGCGCACGAGGGAGCCGGCTCCTTCGTGCGCATGCGTGAGACCCGCTACGTCCGACAGCGCCGGTCGTAGCGGGTCTCTTTCCAAAGGGGGCGAGCTGTCGATGTTGATTGACAGCTCGCCCCGTTTGGAAGGCGGGCCGGGGGGGGTGGCAGCCCAAACGGAGGCGTTCCCATTGGAACGCCTACCGTTTGGGGGAGGCCCCACTGACATCACTAGAGCCAGAAGCTCTCCGGGGCTTACGACAAGTGAGACCCTACCCTAGGGTCTCGTCGTAAGCCCCGATGGTCGCGATGGTCTATGACCATCGTGACCATCACCCTAGCGGTCGTTAGAGCTGTGGGTGTAAACCCACAGCCTAACGACCGAAACAGAGGCGGGCGGTCAGGATGCAAGCAGCCGCCCAGTTCCTGAGCGACTGCTTGCATCCTCCGACCGCCTCTGAATGAGGCCCTCAGTCCTTTCACATTCGGCCGCAAAGCTGTGCACAAGGGAAAGAGTCTGTATCACATTTGCATAAACTCGCAGACACGCAACCGCCAATACACTCGGCTGCGCTTGTTTTTTTGTGTGAATCAGGCCCATGGTGATGTTATTGGTTTATGTATATTGGAGTGATGGGTTTAGCATGTTTTCAAATATGTATAAATAATTTATGGAGGTGTATAGTCACAATGGACCTTATTCAGCATGAGATGCATATGGAATCCCAAAATGCATGCAGCCACATCCCCTTGATGTTCCTGGGCCTGATATGAGTAAATAAGTAAGAGAATATGGAAGCTATTTAAACCTCACGCTGGTGTAGTGGAGACTACTCCTTCTGATGAAACTGGGATGCGAATACCCATAGAAACGCCTCAAGGTATGCAGACGCTCAAGCTCGCAGTACCCGATCCATACTTTACTGCTAGTTTCTGCTGCTCGGTCGAATATTATTAAGGGACCCGGAAGTCTGGAAACCAGTGTTCCTGCCGCACAGCAGAGGCAGGATGCCTCACACAGCTGTGTACACACAGAGAGAAGTGCCTCGGCACCAGCCGCACTAGTGCTTCCGCAGCGGGCAGGATCCGAGCGCACAGAGACTAGTGCACCAGCACCCGTTACATGTGTATGTATGCAATGCACCCTGTGGCTGGACAATACCTGTGCCTGAGTATAACAGCAGACCCAGCTCAATGTATTAGAATTCTGGGGATTGACTACCTATGAGACAGATTCTTACCTTTACATACCCACAATGTAAAGGTTGCTTTTAGGTGTACTGGTATACTTTGCATACACAGTGATCGGCACCTGGATACAGGAAAGAGATTCTGCCGATGGTGTGTATCAGTGGCGTAACTAGGGTATTTGGAGCCCAGGGCAAGTTAAAAAACAGAGCCCCAGCTCCCCAAATATGTGCGGGTGCCGAAATGCAATGAAAAATGGGCGTGGCCATGTGTCACAAGGGGCGTGGTCACTGAAAAACGGGGACATGACACACCACCATTTCTCATCACTCCTTTCCATTCCATATGCACCTTAATGCCCCCAATAGTAGTGCCCGTCTTGCAATGCTCAATGTAGTAATGTCCCATATGCAATGTCCCCAGTAGCAGTGCCCCCTGTTGTAGTGCCCCCGGTAGTGCCCCTTATACAGTGCCCCCAATAGTGCACCCTTATACAGTACCCCAGTAGTGCCACTTATACAGTGCCCCTTATGTAGTGCCCCTTTAACAGTGCCCCCCTATGCAGTGCCCCCAGTGGTGGTCCTCCTATGCAGTGCCCACAGTACCTCCCCGACATGGGAGGTAAGTAGGCTATCCCTAACCCTCTTCCCCCCTATCCCTCCCTTATTGGTGCCTAACCCTAACCTCCCCCCTAGTGCGTAACCCTAACCCCCCCTAGGGGTGTCTAAGCCTGACGCCCCTCCCCGCACCCTAAACCTAACTCTCTCACGGGGGTGCCTAACCCTAACCTCCCCCTCGGTGGTGCCTAACCCTAACCCCCCCTTCTCCTGGGGTCCCTAAACCTATTCCCCCCCCCCCGTGGCTTATCCAGTGCCTCCAGTAGTTCCCCTTATACAGTGCCCCGAGTAGTGGTCCCCCCTATGTAATGTCCGTTATACAGTGCCCCCAGTAGTGACCCTTATACAGTGCCCCAGCAGTGGTCCCCCCATGCAGTGCCTCTTATACAGTGCCCCCAGTAGTGGTACCCCCTATGCAGTGATCCCAGTAGTGCCCCTTATACAGTGCCCCAAGTAGTGGTCCCCTCCTACAGTGCCCCCAGTAGTGTTCCCCCCTATGCCGTGCCTCCAGTTGTGCCCCTTATACAGGGCCCCCAGTAGTGGTCTCCCCTATGCAGTGCCCCCAGTAGTGGTCCCCCTATGCAGTGCCCCCATTAGTGGTACCCCCTATGCAGTGCCCCGTGGTCCACCCTATGCAGTGCCCCTTACATATATAGCACAAAGACACACAAAAAACCCCCACAATACTTACCTGAATCACAATACTAACCCCACAATACTAACCTCCTATGCCCGCTGCTGTCTGCTCCTCCATCCTTCCGCTCGGCACTATAGGAGAGACATCATGACATCTCTTTGAAATGGTAGTGTGCACAGATGCTCAAGCATTCACTTTGGAGACGGATGAACACCAAAAGGCACAGCCATGGCTGCTTCTGCGTCCACTTCTGAATCAGGCCCTGTAGTAGCAGAGCAATCAATTACATGCAGTCATCATCATCATTACACTTACAGCATGGTTAAAGCGAGATGGGTGTATAATACCGCCGGACAGAAGCCCGGCGGTTGAAATCCTGACGCCGGAAGGCCGGCAGATGAAGATCCCGACATGGGAGGTAAGTAGGCTATCCCTAACCCTCTTCCCCCCTATCCCTCCCTTATTGGTGCCTAACCCTAACCTCCCCCCTAGTGCGTAACCCTAACCCCCCCCTAGGGGTGTCTAAGCCTGACGCCCCTCCCCGCACCCTAAACCTAACTCTCTCACGGGGGTGCCTAACCCTAACCTCCCCCTCGGTGGTGCCTAACCCTAACCCCCCCTTCTCCTGGGGTCCCTAAACCTATTCCCCCCCCCCGTGGCTTAGAGCTCCCGACGCCCGGCTTACCTTCATTCGGTATGCAGAGTGTCAGGATTTCGGCGTGGGGCTAATTATAGGCTTCTGTATTTAGATGCCTATCTTTAGTCTCATGCCGAACTTTCAGTGTCGGGAAGTCAGCGGTTGGCATTTCGACCGCCGGCTTCCTGACTACATCCCGGGTAGAGCACCTGCAACTCAAAGCCATTTATATGACTATTTGCGGGCCATTTTGTTTTCAGTTCTTGACTAGCATCTACATGCCCACATCGCGCCCTTCATTTGCAGTTCATGACTACCATCTACATGCCCACATCACGGCCTAACTGTATTTTGGCTGGAGAGAGGGGAAGAAAAAATTAAGAGGGAAGAGAAAAGAAAGAGAGAAAGAAAAGAGATTGAAGTTGCTCCAAATCAGATGATCTATACTAGCAACAACCAGAACCAATATAAAAAGGAATAGGATGAAAACAATGCTGTAGTAGAGACACAGTGAGCACCATCTGGGGACCACATTCTCCCGCTACCTGGGTCAGACCCAGAGAATCTAGGGGGGGTTGGAGCAAAGGATGTTTTTCAAGGCCACAGAATCTTTGAAGTCCATACAGTGGACCCAGGTATCTCTGAAGGACTCAAACCCCATCTGCGGAAGTCAATATATCATCCATTTCCATATAAAAATCTATCTTATTATACCATTCCAATCCTGTTGGAGGAGAGGAGGAGCACTCCTGAACTGGGATCACTGATTTAGCAGCATTATTCAAAAGGCATAAAAGGGATTTCTGTATTTCAAGTTGGGCTTGGATGATAAATGAGACTACCTAAATCTAGGGACCGATTCCCCTACAATTATAGCAGAGAGGTTGAGCACCTCTTTCCAAAAGAGTTGGAGTATAGGGCATTGGTACCAGATGTGAAGCGGGTTACTCGAGCCATTAGAGCAGTGCCAACAAATATTAGGCACACCGATGCCCAGGGTATCTGGGCATCTGTACCAACGAGACGGCAACTTGTTTAGGGTCTTCGCAACACAAACACTGGAGGAGCCGGCATGGGCTAATTGGAATATTTTTTTCGATTTGTTTTCACCCAATTTCGCACCAATCTCACGGTCCCAAATTTTAATAAAATGAGGGAGAGTCAGGCTGGTATCTACTGACAGAAGATTCTAAATCAGATAAGTGGCATGTATTGAGATGGTGGGACTGGTGTATAAATGTTCATAGGTGTAGGAACCAAGGGGGGCCCAGAAGGACAGAGATTGTAAGAAATGGTGAACTTGTAGATAGCGTCAATTCTCTCTCAACGGCAAATTCCACTTCTAATGCATTTAATTGAAGGGCACAATTCTGCCACTCACTCATCAGCTGTCCAACTCGAAAAAGTCCCACATCATACCAAGATTGAAAAGCTCTCATGTCAGTGCCAGGAGGGAATCGTACATTAAATAGAAATTACATAAAGAAAGAAGTTAATGAGGATATTGAGGAGGACTTTCTTAGGGTTTTCCAACAAAGTAAGGTGGGTCCTATAGTAGGATGGGAGATATTAGGGAGGGTGGGGAACCATGGGTTAATAGAGATGGGGACCATTAATGCTTCATTATCAATTTGAACTCACTGTTTGGATGTGTATGCTCCAAACAGTCAGAGACAAAAATCATCTGTAGGTATGTCAGATTCACATAAAATACACTGAAAAAAGCCACATCCACAAATAATCCATGGAAAAAGCCACATCCACACAAAATGCATTAAAAATAAAATGATTCACATTATACTATCCAGCCCAGTTTAGGGTGCAGGGAGGGGGAGGTTAGGTTTAGGCACTAGGGGGTAGGGAGAGGGGGAGGGTTAGGGCTAGGCACTAACGAGGAGGGTTAGGTTTCGGGTGCAGGGAGGGGGAGGTTAGGTTTAGGCACTAGGGGGTAGGGAGAGGGGGAGGGTTAGGATACTGACCTACAAGTGTAGGTATCCTAACCCTGTCGGGAAGTTGGTGTTGGAATTGTGACCATCGGCATTCCTTACCCAAACCTTCTAAAATTCTATTAAGGAGATAGGCCTGATAATAACCCTGAACACTAGGGAGACACAGCCCTCCCCTATCTTTTTGCCTAAACATCAATTCTAGCCTCAAGCGGGGCCTACTCCCCCCCAGGCATACACACACACACAAAGGGCCTCATTCAGAGGCGGTCGGAGGATGCAAGCGGTCGCTCAGAAACTGGGCGGCCACTTGCATCCTGACCGCCCGCCTCTGTTTCGGTCGTTAGGCTGTGGGTTTACACCCACAGCTCTAACGACCGCTAGAGACCATCGTGACCATCAGGGCTTATGACGAGGCCCTAGGGTAGGGTCTCACTTGTCGTAAGCCCCGGAGAGCTCCTGGCTCTGTCAGAGCCGGAAGCTCTCCACTGACATCACTAGTGATGTCAGTGGGGCCTCCCCCAAACGGTAGGTGTTCCCATGGGAACGCCTCCGTTTGGGCTGCCACCCCCCCGGCCCGCCTTCCAAACGGGGCGAGCTGTCAATCAACATCAACAGCTCGCCTCCTTTGGAAAGAGACCCGCTACGACCGGCGCTGTCGGTCGTAGCGGGTCTCACGCATGCGCACGAAGGAGCCGGCTCCCTCGTGCGCATGCGCACTTGACAAACATCGCCAAGGCCGTGCGGTCGTAGACCATACAGCTGCCTCTGAATGAAGGCCAAAGTCCCTAATTGGAGCCTGAGCATCCAAAAACCATCTAGGAGGCAACTTAACAGGCAGGGTCTGCAACAGATATAGAATCTTAGAAAGAGTATTAATTTTAAGAATACCCAACCTCCCAAACCAAGAGAAGTGTCTGGACTTCCAGGACTGCAAGTCAGAGTATTTTGTCCAAGAAGGAGATGAAATTAGCCTAAATTAACAGAGATGGTCTTTAGTAAGAATGACACCCAAATATTTTAGTTGAGAGACACGCCAGGTAAAGGGGAATGCAAACCCGCTACCAATAAATCATCGGCAAAGAGAGACAATTTATATTCACTGCCTTGCAACACAACTCCCAAATATCTGGGTTCAACCTTATTCACCTTGCCAGAGCCTCCATGCATAGATAAATTATCAGGGGGGATAAAGGACATCCCTGTCTAGTTCCATTGTTAATGTCAAAGGTGTTAGAAAGGGAGCTGTTGATTCTATTCTGAGCAGAGGGTTGGAACGATAAAGGGCAAGAACACATTTGTAACATACAGGACCCAGTCCCAAGTGTCCCAGCACCTCAGACATAAAACTCCAATCTATCCTATCGAATGCCTTTTCAGCGTCTGGGCTGCTGGGGATTCAGTGAAATCCCCAGTGGGCCCCACTGATTTGTAGCCACCCCCTCTATCATGGGAGAGCATGCCCTACAACGCCTATAGCAGGCTGCAGTACAGCTGCTTGCCGTGCTGTAATGAAGGTTGTAACTGACCCAGCCGGCAGCTACACGCAGAGAGGACCGGGGTAATAAATCCCTGTAGTCTCTGCAGAGGGGTCAGAGGAGCATGTGCTGAGCTCTGATTGGATGAGCCCATCACATGCTCCTCTGATCTGGAGATCAGCAGCAGCGCGGCCTCATGGGTATGACTAATTGTGAGACTGTAATTGCTGCTTTGACTGCTGCTCTGCCAGCTACCTGATGATTCTACTGGTGAGTACACTGTGTGGGCACTACAGTGTGGCATAATGTGTGGGGATTACAGAGTGGTATAATGTGTGGGCACTACAGTGTGGCTTAAAGTGTGGGCACTACAGTGTGGCTTAATGTTTGGGCACTACAGTGTCACATAATGTGTGAGCACTACAGTGTAATATTTGTGGGCACTATAGTATGGTATAATGTGTGGGGCACTACAATGTGGCATTATGTGTGTGCACTGGAGGTGGCATAATGTGTGGGCACTACAGGTGGCATAATGTGTGGATACTACAGCATGTCATAATGTGGGGGGGCTCTTCAGTATGGTATAATGTGTGGGCACTATAGTGTGGTGTAATGTGTGGGCATTACAATTTGGCATAATGTGTGGACATTAGTGTGACATAATTTCTGGGCACTACAGTGTGGCATAATGTGTGGGGCACTACAGTGTGGCATAATGTGTGGAGCACTACAGTGTGGCATAATGTGTGGGCACTGCAGTGTGGCATAATGTGTGGGTATTGCAGTGTGGCATATGTGGGGCAATATAGTGTGGCATAATGCACTGCATGTGTGATATAATGTGGGGCACTACAGGATGGCATAATGTGGGTGTCATTATAGTGTGGTATAATGTAGATGCACTACACTGTTGCATAAGGGAGATAGTCAGCATCCTAGCATGCGGGATGCAGAAGGTTTAAATACAGATGCCAGAATCCCGACTGCATTGAGATCCTGGCTCCAGAATCTTGACCGCTGCCATCCCGAAGGTAAGTATCAGGGGTTAGGGGGAGGTTTAGGTCTAGGCATTAGGGTTAGGCACTAGTGGGAAGGTTAGGGTTAGGCACTAAGGGGGGATGGTTAAGTTTATGGTGCAAAGAGGGGGATGTTAGTTTAGGGCAATGGGGGAGGGGTAGGAGTACTTACCTATGGGTGTCGGGATGCTGCTATCGGTATTTTGACAGGCAGCATCTCAACTGCCGGGGTCCCATACCCAACCCATGGCATAATATGGGGGGCACTACAGTGTGGCATAATGTTAGTACATGTGTAGTGGTCTCATTTACCCATAACTGACCAGCATTGCAAGGGTTACTGGGTGACTCACCACTTCCTCTCTAACTCCTCCATGGTTACCACTACCTACCCGTACAACCCCTGACCCCTCCTTCCCAAACACTATCTCTCTGCTGTTTGTACTATCCCCTTGGCCCCTCTATATCAAACATTGCACTGCCTACATGACCCCTCTATCTCCACCACAACCTCCCATGCCCACATAACTAACTACCATGCACAGTAGAGTAGATCACTGACCTCTCCCAGGGGCGTATCTACCCATTGGCCAGGATGGTACTCGCCAGGAGCGCCGGCCAAAGGGGGGGCGCCGTCCGGCAGTGTCACCAGCAGCCAATGGGTGGACTACCCCAGAGGCCTGAGCTAGCCCCCCGCTAGTCCCCCGGGCCCCACAAGTGTAGGGCAGACCGCAGTGAGAGCGGTCTGCCCTACACAGTAACAAACAGACAGCCGCCAGCCAATGAGAGTCAGACAGACTCTTATTGGCTGCTGCGTCCACGGAGGGAGCCAGCTGGAGCTCACTCATGAGCTCCGCCTTCCAGCTCCCTCATCCCATAGTGCAGAGCGAGAGCGGGCCTGGAGGAGTGGACATCGGCAGAAGCGGAGATCAGGTAAGTGTGTGCATGTTTTTTTTCCTGGCACAGCACGGGGGGGGGGGAGTGTGGCTACTAGGAGGCACTGTATAGGGGGTGGTCGCTACTGGGGGCACTGTATAGGGGGGGATGCTACTGGGCGCACATTACGGGGGGGCGCTGCTGGGGGCACTGTATAGGGGGGCAGCTACTGGGGGCACGTTATGGGGGGTGGCTGCTACTGGGGGCACGTTATAGGGGGGGATGGCCGCTACTGGGGGAACTGTATAGGGGGGACAACTACTGGGGGCAATGCATAAGGGGACTACTACTGTGGGCACTCCCTGAAATTATGGGGGGAGGGGGCGCCAGTCCATTACCTTGCCAGGGGCGTTCGGATCCCTAGATACACCCCTGATCTCCCCCACTAATTACATATATATATATTCGTACACCCCTTTGTGGTCCTCTATTATTGCGTTCCCCTGTGGGCCCTTCATGCTCCAGTTCGCCACTGCAGCATGAATTCTGTAAGTGAAATATGGTGGATGAGAGCTATATTTTTGGAAGTATTCGTTTTTGGAAGTATTAGCCCTAGCTTCATGGCCTGGAACAAACCCTACCTGATCACTGTGGATAAGAGTAGGCAGGAAATGTTTCAATCTATTTGCAAGAAGTTTTGCAAATAGTTTGACGTCAACGTTGAGAAGGGAAACTGGACGGTAGATGGAACATAGGGAGGGGTCCACAATAAGTTCAAGTTCAAAATTCAGGCCAGATCTTATTGGCTACTGCTGGTCTGCCGGCTTCTAATGATTGGTCCTGCCTCTGTGACTGTCCAACTGCAGCTGCTGTCACTGGGCTAAACAGCTGTAGTTGGCTTTTGTGCAGGGGCATGTGTGGCTGAGCTCGCCCCCTGGTTGCTGCAGCTGCAGCACTGAGGCTAATTTCAGGTTGCCTGTACCACCCATCTGCCTCATAACTCTTCCAGCCTACCCCAGTACTCTTCATGGAGACCACGGAGATCCATCACAGAGTGATTGACAGGCAGCGTTCGTTTGGGGGTCGTGACGGGGAGTGGTCGGCGAAATGCAGACATGCCTGTCTGAACGCAGTTGCATGGTCGTGCATAAATTAGCTTCTGTGATTGCATACGCAGCTTGAGTACTTACTGCATGCTACGAGGTTAGCAATTTCTAAGTAAGGTCAGGGCTGCTGTAATTCTGTGTGAGGGTCCGATGTTACTCGATGTTCCCGATGTATACGCAGGACTGCAAAGGTATTACGGATGTGAGATAGCGGTAGTGGGAGGCAGTGGACGTCTCTATGCTGGTAGTGCAATGACATTGCGATTCGTTAGCATATTTTCGCAGCAGACCTTTTTGCTATTACGGAGCTGCAATCGCAATAGCTCTAAAAAATGATAAACTCACTTTTGTGGCTTATTGATTTTTCACACATCGGCAGGATTACATGCCAGCATGCATGCTGTTTCCAGCAGTACCTGAATGGTAGAGGTGGCGGGTTCGCCTGCACATGAAATATCGCATCTTGCACATGCGAATTGGGGTCGGCCAAGAGACATGTCGTAGCAGGGCCATAACGGTTGCGCCCTGTGCTGGCCCCACCCACTGAGTGTGCAACATCATGAGGTCATGACGCCACGCAGAAGGAGGTGTGACTGACTGCTCCGGTAAGTGCAGCGCTGACTGGGCGTCCTTAGGGCATCGGATCGGCTGCATCTACTGTGCAGAGTGCCTGTCTGGATGATACAGCAGCAATCCTGGCTGCAGTGTGCAGTTCCTGGCACCATGCTAGCCAGGACCAAAGGCTGGGGGGAGGGGAGGGGAAGGTGAGGGCGCTGCCCCACAGAGCCTCTGCGCGCGATCGCAGAGGCTCTGTGGCATAGTGTTATGGGACTTGCCGAGATCGCCAGAGGGGGAGAGAAAACTCCTCCACTCCAGCAGCCGAGATGTTAATACATCTGATCTCAGTGTTATTATTGCTTCCTGCGAGGCGAAGCAGGAGCTTCTTTAGCTCCTCAATAAGTGCCCTCAAAATACATGTCCACATATATAGCATAGTGTTTTGACTTTTTCTGTATTCCTGCAAAACAACTGCAGTTGCCTATAGTATCACATGGCAAATCTCCAAATAGAAAATTGTAAATCGCTGTCTGTCAGTGAAATGCATACTTTATAAACAAATCATATATAATTTATGAGGTTACTAAATTGTGTATAATACATAATGCATGATCATAGAATTACCATGATGGATATTTCATGTTATTCAAATTTGTACATGTGTTATTTTCTTCATGAAATAAATTTCTGATTTTTTAGATCACCTATGTGTACAGTAGTTTAGTAATTATTCAATACCATAATACCACGGTCAGTACTTTATCTGTGCTGAAATTCTACTAAGCAAACCCTAGATGGGGCTCTTTGCAGATAAAAGAGTAAACAACATTCTGCATGTAAATTTTTAAAAGGGAAGATTATTCAAAAACACCATAGATAGAAATCCTGCACAATGCAACTACCACACAATAATGCTAGAATACACCCAGGATTTTAGAATATTGGAAATCATTCACAACTTGTTGGAACTCAATGGGCTCTGACATCTCTTTAATCAAACAAACAGTTCATATGAGACAATGTAATACATAACTGTTCAACTTCAATTGTTCCTGAATAATATTTGTACATTATGAAGAATGACTTGCTATACAGTGTAAGCATTTTTTAAGCCACTCTGCACAAACTTTGACACATTTTTATTGCCCACTCCAGTGACACAAGTTCACACCTCTCCAAGCAATGTGTGCTCTCCATTGTCACAATCTACAGTAGGGGTTGGGTAAGATTGGTCAACAGTTATGTCAAAATTCATCATGTTGACATGAAAATGTCGACATGGTCGAACTGTCAATATGCAGCAATGACCATGTTGACATGCATCATGTTAACATGTCGACATGTTGAACTATCGACAAATGGCCCCTGGTGGTCTAGCCGTGTCTTACCTTGTCCTCGTGGCTGCAGCGACTGCAGCGTCTTCTTCTGGGTTATGTGAGGATCAGTTCTGGTGGCGATGTGTTAGCAGCGGCGTTCCGGTGATATGTTCCCCACTATCCCTCATCCTAATCACTACCTCTAATTCTACCCCTCCCCCAAGTGCCTAACCATAACCTCTGCAGTCTAACCCTAAGCTCCCCCTGCAGCATAACCCTCCCGACACCGCCTGTCGGTATCCTCAGCCTATCAACATTTCACATGGTGCTGACATTATGAATGTCGACATGGTTACTGTCGGCCTTCGAACCGGATAACCAATCTAGAATGTGATATTGTATCTCTATCCTACTATTATTCTGAGTATCTCTACTTGTTCTGACCACTGAGTCTTGCTGCCAATTCCTGACCAATGTTCTCATTACTGACCTTTATACTGTTTACCTACTTTGCTGCCTATTTGATAATGACCTAACCTGCTTGACTTGATATTGCACTTGGAATTCAATCTAACAATCATTACATTTACCCATAGCTTGTTATTATGTAAATGTCCCTTTACTTTGGATTGTATATAAATTAAATAATAATAATAATAATAATAATAATAATAATAATAATATGGAAAAAACTGAATTAGACAAAAATTGTTTTTTTTTTTTTTTGCAGTGAGCAGCAACGCGGGGGTGGTGACTCAAACGTGGGTTTACTCCCATATGTAGTAAATACGGCACCGGCATCTTTAAACCGTGATTCTGAGTGACCAGAGGGTTACTCTAAAGTTTGATGATTGACCAATGTGCGTCCGATGGTTGCGCCTTTATGCACAAGCGGCAGATCCGAAACGTTGGCATCTCAGTAAAAATCCCGGTGGCTACTAAATTTGCATATTTTTGCACAACCGCTGTGTACGGGATCACTGCTTTGACAGCATTTGTGACAGTCTCTGAATCAGGCACCGGTTTCCTATTTATTGACTGCATTGAGTACTAGTACTAGATCTGTCTGCAATCTAGGCATGCACCTGCAATAAGGCCTAGAGTTTAAAGATATATTTACTGTATTTTTCTTTAGTCTGATCCAACCCTACTACCTTCTGTTGAAATGAATGAAAGGGGAATATATTGACTTTAGAGCAGCCTGGTGCCAATAAAATGACACTGTAGACTACATTTACTATGTAGTATTTTTGAAATCCGCCGTGTTTCAGCGGTTTTGGCTGCGGGATTTAAAGGAGCATTTATATTCAATTCAAAACACACCTTTAAATTCAGCAGCTGAAACTGCTGAAGACGCGGCAGCATTGAAAAGCGTTGCATAGTAAATTTAGCCATACATATGGCTAGAGACCACCCACCAGATTCTGAATGGGCACTAATGGCGATGCATACCATGCAACTTCAGGGAATCCCCATTTTCTTACACAGATACAATGGGGATGGAGACAGCAAAGGAAGTAGCATGGGCGTTATAACTCAGCATTACCACTATTAGTATTAAGGATATCACACTAGGCATTACTAATACTAGGCAGTAGGCATCTAACTGGACATTATTGTTGGATATCTTACAGGGCATTTCCACTACTGTGGGTATTACATTTAAAAAACAGGAGCAAACATGAAATAACTGAGAACATATGTGTCAGACTTTCAAGGACACTGTCTAAAGAGAGAGGATAGAGGGCCTGCCTGATTCAGCAAGGATCGCAGTTGCTCATACACACGTAATCGGGCCATTGTTGCGTACTGCGCATGTGTATGTATCGCAATGCACGTGCGCGAACTAGCTATTGTGATTGGGACTGCAATCAGAGTGTCTACGCAGACCCATTGCAGAGTGATTGACAGGAAGTGCCGTTTGTGGGTGGTAATGTTGGGGAGGGGGGGGGTCGGCTAAACGCAGGCATGCCAGGGCGTTTGACTGCCGTTACAGGAAGTGCATAAATTATCCACTACGATGCCCTACGCAGTTTGAGGCCTGATAGTGTGTGTGGAAGTTAGCAAATTCTGAGTAAGGTCAGGGCCTGTGCAAGTGTGCGTGAGGCTGCGATCGTACTCCATTGTACCGATGTGTGTGTAAGGTAAAGTGTGTGTAAGGCAAAGTGAGCGTCCTTATGTAGAGCAGCGGCGGCATAGCGATCACAATGGATTAGCATACTA
Source organism: Taudactylus pleione (assembly GCA_031769625.1). Taxonomy (NCBI): domain Eukaryota; kingdom Metazoa; phylum Chordata; class Amphibia; order Anura; family Myobatrachidae; genus Taudactylus; species Taudactylus pleione. The sequence goes on from JAUIMM010000010.1 coordinate 11,586,924, forward strand.
TCGCAATTGAACTGCGTGCGTAATCTCTATTGCATTCGCAGTTGCATTCCTTGCTGCATCAGGCCCAGAGTCACCTAATTAACAAGTGCATGCAAATCACAATAAGATTGTAATACCAAATTATATAGTTACAAGAAAAGTTTACAGTACTTTTACAGCTCCAGCTCCTGAGTCAATTGACTGCAATGGAGGGAGACCATTGTACATGGGCCCATATGAAGATAGTGAGGGAATATGATCCAAAATTGTGGGGGATTTCCAGCATTGCTGGTTATACTATATAAGTCAATGCTGACACTGAATTAAGCACATAGACAGTAAAAACAAAGTTATGTGACTAAAGGGAATTGTGATATATGGGGCCCATTTTGTATTTTCTGAAGTGGGGTCATTCATTCATTCAATGCCTGTACAAATCTGACACATATCTTATTTAAGGTAAGAAATAGCAAATCATTAGTCTGCTCTCCATAAAGCTGACGGGGTCATTCAGACCCGCTCGCGAGCGCAGGACGCTCGCAAGCGGGTCGATGTTGCCCCACTGCCCATGCGCACGACGGAGGGAGCTCCGTCGTGCGCATGCGCGAGACCCGGATAGCGACGGGCTCTCCGTCGCTCCGGGTCTCGCACCAAAGGGGGCGTGCTGTCGATGTTGATTGACAGCACGCCCCCTTTGGTGGGCATGGCTGCCAGATGGAGGCGTTCCCATGGGAACGCCTACCGTCTGAAGCTGGCCCCACTGACATCACTAGTGATGTCAGTGGGAGTGATTTTGGCTCTGATAGAGCCAAAATCACTCCAGGGCTTGCGGCAGCCAGACCCTACCGTAGGGTCTCCGTCGCAAGTCCAACATCATGGACGCTCGCATAAGCTGTGGGTGGTCACCCACAGCTATGCGAGCGTCCAGGAGGGCGCTCCATTTTCATGGAGGAGGGCCCTGATTCAGAGCGAGCGCTGAATCAGGCCCTGAGTCCCATGTATATTAGGCTATACCCTGTGCGCTATTCCAGCCAGAAAAACGCATCAATCAAAAACTCACATGGTTATGTGTTTCCTATTCACTGGGAACTCACAGCATTTTAATATGTCCACGTCAGTCCAGGCAGGTGAGCTGCCAGTCAGGGCCGGCTCCAGGGGTCGGAGCACCCTGTGCCGGCCCTCTCCAGTGCGCCCTATCTTCGCCGAAAATGATGGTGTGGCCTAATTACCATAGGTCATGCCCCCTACATGAAGTTATTAGGAGGCGCGCCCGCCTCCAAATAACGTCAGGCTGGGGGGAGCCTCACTAGCTGGGCTTCCCCCAGCCCTCTCCAGTCACTGAATGGATGTCGCGCCTATGCACGCAGCATCCATTCAGTCTCCGGGGTCCGGCAACGCTGCACAGCTGCAACCGTGAGGGTCCCCAACCTCACGATTTGCCCACCCATGGGCCACTTCGGCCCACGGGTGGTACAGCGGTACACAGGGCCATAGGGAGAGTGGTTTGGCTGGTGCCTCCGCATAGGGCGGAATCTTCCATCGGCACCGACCACACACTTACAGGCACCGGAGGTCTGCAGGAAGAGACCTCCGGCAGTGGTCTGTGGCGCACAAAGAACATTGGTGCGGGATCCTGCCTGCCCTCAACCCCCAAGAAGGAAAGGTAAGCGCTCAGGGGGAGGGAGGGGTGGAGAAGGGCGGCAGTGCTGCTCAGGGCGCACTGCCGTCCAGATACGGCGCTGGCGGGACAGTACTGTCATGCTGAAATCAGGATGTTGGGGAGGGGTGCGCCCTCTATGGGTGCCGCCCCTGTGCGACCGCACAGGTCGAACACCCCTAGAGCTGGCCCTACTGCCAGTGATCAGTCCCTGTACCTATTCAGTATAAGCATGTAGCTATAAATAATTGTAAGCTCATTTTGCTAGTAGAGTGTCTGAATTCAACTGAGATAGATGCGTGCAAAGGCAGGATAGATAAAAACAGGTGCAGCATATATTTATATATGTGCTATGATAGTCTTGGTGGAAAGAATGTAGCTTTAAAGCACTCATATATAGTGATTGAACCTTTGGAGCGCCCCTCCTTTAGTCCTCTGAGCTGAGCAAGAAAGTGACACATGGAACATTGTGTGATACAGTAGAAAAATACCGTGGTTAGAAGGAAGGATGGTAAGAAATGGTGATAATATAAATATTTTATACTAGTATGTCAGCTTCAGCGTATGATAGAAGAGAGGCATAAGATACAGTGACATACACAACAAGAAAAGCAAAAAACCATATGGTGAGACACAAGAAACAAAAACACATTAGAGTACCAGCAAACACAAAAATTTAATTATGGTAATAAATAGACACAGCGCAAAAATGCAGGACAGATATACGGGACTCTTAAGCTCTTAAATGTGTATTAACTACATAATGTACTAGATGGAAATATTGTACATATTTATATACAGACACAGGGACAGCTTAATCATAGGGCTAAATTTTATTATAAATGTTGTTTTAGAGTTGCATTTTTTGTATTTACTTTTTATTTAAACCATTTGATCATTTCATTTACTGCACCAAAATGCTTCTTTAGTTATTTATTTATTTTATTTATTAACAGAGTCTTATAAAGCATATTCCGTTGTGCTTTACAATTGAAAACATCAATAGAACACAACTGGGTAATAACAGACAGATATACAGGTAGGAAGGCCCTGCTCGCAAGCTTACAATCTATAGGGAAATGGGCATTGATACACATGGATAAGCGTTGTATTGCATTTTGGTCCAGCCAGATTGCAGAGGTTCTTGGTGGGCTGTATGATCCAGTCACATAGGAATGTCAGCCAAATGTCAGGAGGATGTGAAAGCAATACAATGTGTGAGGTTGTGTGTGGACTGTGAAAGTTCTGGAATCTGATAAACTTGCCTGAAGAGGTGAGTTTTCAATGAATACTTGAAGGTTTGGAGACTAGAGGAAAGTATTATTGTGCATGGTAAGGCATTCCACAGAGTGGGTGCAGCCCGAAATATTTCCTGTAACCATGAATGGGAGCAAGTAATAGGTGGGGATGAGAGATGCAGATCTTGTTCTGAGCTGAGAGGTTGGGTTGGGAGACATTTTGAGATAAGTGAAGAGATGTATGTTGGTGTGGTTCGGTTAATAGCCTTATGTGTAAGTAAAACTATTTTGTATTGAATACGGCAAAAAACCAGCAACCAATGGAGGGACTGACAAAGCGGAGCAGCAGACAAACCTTTGGCAAGGAAGATCAGCCTCACAGCTGCATTCATAATGGACTATTGTTACGATCATCTAGCAATTGCTAGGACCGAGATGGAGGTATTGGAGATACGTGGCACATCAAAGAACAGTCACAAGCAAAATATTAAAATCATGGCAGTTTACTTTATAAGTGATATGGTGGACCTGGAGGGCCAGTACAAACACAACATGTCAATGGTGCAGTAAGGAGCTGATACAATAGGACAGTCAATAGAATATACTGTAGACTTACAGCCCAAATTAAAGTTGTTGAATGGCCAGGAGGGCCTAGCTGACAACGGTGCTTGAAACGTGGTGTAGAAGCAGGATTGCTGGATGGCCTGGAGGGCCTTGTAGACAGCGATGCTTGAAACGTGGTGTAGAAGCAGGATTGCTGGAGGGCCTAGTAGACAGCGATGCTTGAAACATGGTATAGAAGCAGGATTACTGGAGGGCCTAGTAGACAGCGATGCTTGAAACGTGGTATAGAAGCAGGATTGCTGGAGGGCCTAGTAGACAGAGATGCTTGAAACGGGGTGTAGAAGCAGGATTACTGTATGGTCTGGAAGGCCTAGTAGACAGCGATGCTTGGAACGTGGTGTAGAAGCAGGATAGCTGTATGGCCTAGAGGGCCTAGTAGACAGCGATGCTTGAACCCGGGGTACTTGGGTCACTTAGAAGCCGGTGAGCAGTGTACACGAAGCATGTACAGATTATAACTGGAGGTCTGGATGCACAGAAAGCAAGTTGCATAACCAAAAGTTCCACATGAAAACTCTATAGCCGACAGGGTGGCGACAGTCCAGGAAGTTCAAGTAGGATCAGCTGCCAATCAGGCAACACTAGGAGGAAACATGTGAAATCCTCTGACGTCTGGGTCTCCTAGCTTCCGGCAAACTAGAAGCACGGTCAGGAGCAGGAGGAATACTGGCAGGAGACAAGTCCTGGACTGTACGTGTAACAACTATAATGGCGAGAGCCTGTTTTTGGGAAGACCAGTAAATAGACTATTGCAATAGTCAATGCAGGAAATAATGAGTGCATGGATTAGAGTTTTTGCAGTGTCTTGTGTGAGATATGGTCGAATTTTGGATATGTTTTTTAGATGTTTGTAACATGATATTGAGACAGATTGAATGTGGGGAACAAAGGACAGTTCAGAGTCAAGGGTGACACCTAGGTAGCGAGCTTGTGGAGTGGAAATATAATTAATTCTGTTTTAGAAATATTAAGTTTGAGGTGGCAAGATGACATCCAAGATGAAATGGCAGAAAGACATTCAGTGACACGGACCAATACAGATGTTGATAAATCTGGGGAAGATAGGTAGATTTGAGTATCATCCGCATACAGATGGTACTGAAATCCAAAAGAGCTAATTAGTTTGCCAAGAGAGGTGATATAGATTGAGAATAGCAGAGGACCTAAGACCGAGCTTTGCGGTACTCAAACTGATTGAGGTAGCAAGGAGGAGGCAGAACCAGAAAAACGAACAGTGAAAGAGCAATTAGATAGGTAGGACGAGAACCAAGAAAGAGTTGTGTCCTTAAGACCTACAGTAGGGATTGTAGTGTTTGTATGAGAAGAGAGTGGTCAACAGTGTCAAAAGCAGCAGAGAGATCTAGAAGAATTCGAAGTGAGTAATTGCCTTTAGCCTTGGCAGTGACCAGATCATTTACTACCTTGGTCAGTGCTGTGGAGTGTTGGGAACGAAAGCCGGACTGAAGTGGATAAGTTGTGTGAGTTAAGAAAGTGTGTGAGGCGGGTGTATACAAGTCTCTCTCAAGTAGCTTGGAGGGGCATGGGAGGTGGGGTGGTAATTTGAGAGAGTGTTAGGGTCAGAAGTTAGTTTTTTCAGAATGGGAGTAATCACTGCATGCTTGAACAGTGATAGAAAGATACTAGTAGAGAGAGAGAGAGAGAGAGAGAGAGAGAGAGAGAGATTACAGATATTGGGATGAGCACTTTAGTTGTACTGTGGTGTAAAAGAAAAGTAATTTCCATGAAAGATAGCCTTGACTTTGCCTGTAGGTGAGTAAAGTACTGACTTACACTAACAAACAAGTTTGAGATCCAAGAGGGAGGCTATGGGTTTCAGTGAGATTTACTCATTGTCAGTGCTAGTGGGCATGATGGATATGATAAGGTTTGACACAGTCAGATTGACTTGCCAAGAGAGTGCAGAGACAGATCAATCAAGAAAAATTACTAATGCCCAGGGAGCTGTGAAGCATACTTGCCTATTCTCCCAGAATGTGCCCCCCACAACCCCTGGAAAAGAAGGCACTTCTCCCACATCCTGCCCACTTCCTAGTGAAGCAAAATGGGGACAATCTTACCAGGAATTTGCGGTCCATGAGGAGGAGACAGGGCCTAATGATGTGATTCTATGATAATCACAATATTTGGTCCCACCCCGTGTTCCAGGGCCGTAACTATGGTCGTGTGGCAGGTGCCGCCGCACAGAGAGCAGTATGCCCTGGGGTAAAACCGGCCACCTCCGCAATCTTTATATGCCAGGCGCCCGCTTTTATCGATGTACTGTATGTCACTCACTAGTGGTGCACCCGGCTCCTTCTATATTCAGTCTAGAACTCTGCCCCCCAACTTAAGTTGCTTTGTTTGGGGGCATCACCACTGCACGGTGTGCAGCTCAACGCCAGCTCTGACAGGCAGATCCCTGGGTCAATGGCAACTTGAGGAAGCAGGTCAGCGGCCAATGGCGGCAGCCAACGATGTGTGGGTGGGAGGGCAGTGGCTGACTATGACAGAGGCATGGAGGAGTCAGCAGGATAAAGGAGGAGGACACTGGTGGCCCTCAGTAACGCATGTAACTGGTGCTCTGTCACCAGTGCGCGGCGCATTTTGGGGGTCTTCTCCATGTGAGGAGGGATAGGCGGTCGGTGAAGAGAGAGGTGGGCATCCTGGAGACCCCTCCCCCTGCCAGATACAGGTCAGACTCTGGCCAGCGAGGAGCCGTTACTGGGTGTAGCAAGGTGGCTTCATGAACCTGCAGTTAGTGTGACTCACTCTATCAGTGAGTCTATCTGGTCACAGATACGATTACTGGCCAGGTCTGATGAGTGCAGTGATTATCAGAGATGTATGTGTTGTTTCATGCCTTGACTGTCCTTAATTGCAATCTAGCAATAAGTGGTACCCCCTCAGGTCCCCCATGTGCCAGGTACTAGGTGCCAGGGACTGCCACTTCCACTATCTACTACCGCCAGCTAGCCACCATTAACTGCCAACCTCTTTCTATCCCTGCCACCCCCACTATCTTCCACTACTATGATTTGCAATCCTCCTTCTGCCACACCCAGCCAGCCCCCAATATCTGCCAATCCTTCTATGCCATATCTGCTACCCTGCTTATACGTACCCCCCTTCTGCAAGCACCATTCTGCTCATCGCAGCCAGGGCTTATCCCACAGCACACCAAAGTAGGTAGCTGTACAGCATGGAGCCCTGGGAGCAATACAGCCTTACATTATATGGTCAAAGGGAGGAGGAGGTTACCCAGGGGCCGTTCTAAGGGAGGAGTGATGGTGGATGCTGTGCGCCAACCTGGGCTCAGGTGCCAACTGCTGTCACTAGTGCCCACCTGCAGTCTGTAATATATATTGTTTGGGGCTAGAACTCTCAGCATGCCCCGACCTTTTAGGGGGGAGCGGGGGGCACCAATGCTCTTTCTCGCACAGGGCACCAAAATGTCTAGTTACAGCTTTGCGTGTTGAAATAGGTTCGATTTGCAGCATTTTGTCATGATGGGCAGGGCCTAATGACGCGGATAGTCTGGAACTGGGCTTCTCCCAGACAGGAAATATCTAAGGTCGACATGTATGCTGTGAAGTATGTTACCCACCTTTAAAAAAAGAGATTAGGTGAGAGAGACATTGTAACAATCTTATGCTGGGTACACACTTTAATGATAGAATGGTCAACAGCGGCCAATTTGTAAGCTATACACACTTACCAATCAGACCTCTCAGAAATTGCTAACCTCATCGTATGCAGTGAAAGCCCAAGCTGCATATGGAATCACAGTGGTTAATTTATGCGCGCCCCTGTAATGGCAATCAACCGCACTGGCATGCCTGCTTTTTGCCGACCACCCCCTGTCACCACCCCCAAATGGTCACTTCCTGGGTCTGCGTAGTGAGCATACGCATGCGCAGAACACAACAATCTGCGTGCGGAATCGCAGTTGCAATCGGTAATGAATCTGGCCCAGTGTACGAGTGGTCGGGTACACACAGCCAGATGTACCAATATATCTGCAAGATATATCGACATCGGCTTCGCTGCAGGGCCAACCTGATATGTCTGTGAATTACATCGTTCCAAGGCATATCGGGCGGACACACGCAATGATACACTCACGATATATTGTTCGCTGATCAAACGAACAATATATCGGCAAGGGTGTACCCAGCTTTACCTGCAGGAACAATAAATAAAGGAGTGCAAGTTTATCAAAGAAAGTCTGACACTCATGCTTCTAACATCTGTTTATTGCACTGCAGAACTCTATACCTGTGTCATATTTTACCTTTTAACCCTAAAGAACTAAGGGGCATATTTATTAAATATGGGGTTTTAGACCCAACAATTTTGACTGCGGCAATAATAAATGAAGGATTTTCATGATGTCTAAAAAAAACAAATGTAGGAGCAGTGATATATGTATGTATGCAATGTATTAGAAGTGATATATACAGGGATATGAGACAGCACTCATTCAGTCAAATGTAGGTAAATGCAGGTACATAGCAGAAGTGCAGGCTCCAGAAACAATAGTATAAGAACACTCACCTTGTCCACTCCAGACAAAACACAGGACCAGCACTCACATTCAGAAGGTGTCTTTAGTTCAAATAAACATTGGGTACACAAAATGGCGTGGCAGCAGATGACCGACAGCCATTTCAACTGACCTTTGTCAGATTTCTACTGAGGATTGGCCAGTTGGTTAGGCAAGGATCACCACACACACAGGAAACAAACCTTTTAAAATGTAAGCTCCTCCAACAGCCCTAGCCTTATTGACAGGAGTCATACCCATGTTTTCCTCCCTATGACGGGAATTAAATAGTTTTTTTGCACCTGTAAGTATTGGGCACCCGACGGGCGATATTCAATTGTTTTATCAATGAGCGCAAGTGCCACTGTGCCCATTACATATCATGCCCAAATGCACTGGATTTAGACACGTAAAGCGGCTAAACCCATGCCAAGTAATAGGCGCGATGCCCAAACGGCAGTTTTTGTGCCCAAAAGCCAGCGGATCTCTGCACGCCACCTCACCAGTTTGCAAGCATAAATAATGGGTACCTACAGCAATCTCATGCCCATTAGCATAAACAATTTAATAGTTCCCATCACTTTAGACGGGAGATCGGGTGCCCAAAAACAATTTGATTCCCCCCTATGAGTCTGTCCACAGCCACCTACCTCATATCATATCATAACAGGTTCTCTGTTTTGTTTGTTTCAAGGCTTTGTTAGAAGCACACCCTGGAATGTGCTAGCTGTCAGGACCTCAATACATATGGTAAGCCATTTACTTTGTCACAACATATATTGCTTGGCTACAGAGAGACTACTCTTTGTACTGTTACATTGTTGTAATAACATTTCCTAAATTATGGAGCTACAATTGTTATCTCTGTAGCTTTGCCCATTAATCTTGGTCACATTACTTTTCCTTGTAGTACAAATAACAGGAATCCCTATTATCACTAGATTAGCTGATAGCAGGACTCATTTACTAACATTACATTTAGGTGCAAATTTGAGTTAAGCCTTTACTGTCGATTTACAAATAGCTTTATCTTTCTAGGGAGTTCTCGTTTGCTACTTACAGCCGCGATAAGTCCGAATCCACGGAAAAGTATCGTGGGTGACGTAATTTCACCAGGCTGAAACTTATCTCTGTATTCAATTCCAAAAGACTTTTTGCGTACGCGGAAAGTCAATGCAATGTAATAGGTGGACAAGTTTCGCCTATAAATAGCAGGCTGAAAAAAGTGCAGAATTGGGGTTTTGGGGTGCAAACTTCGGAAAACCACTCTGCAGCCTTGGGACAGCCATCCAAAGAATAACTGCATCAAAAAAAAAAAGAGGGACACCCCAAAATCTGACTTTGAAAATGAGGGCGAAAAAGTTCAAAGTTGGGGTACAAACAAAAAGTAGCGAAATAGACTTGTGGGGGGTCCCCAAGTATGGGGCAGGTGTTTTTGAGATTGCAGGACCTTGCAGCAGGTGCGTTTTTCACGTTGTTTAAAACTTCACTTTAGGGACTTCAAAATATGCTTGCACTCATTTTCAAGTACTCCAAATTGACAGGACTACTTATTTTTACCCCAAAATACTGCTTAATGCTATTATTCACCACTTGTGCAAAGACACTAATACAAACCTGTTGACACAACTTAAGTACCCCAAATATCTTCAAGCGTCCTTTGGAATTGAATACGGCAAATAGCGGGGTGCGCCCGATAAGTTTCCTCGTCCAAAACATACGATGCAGGCGGAGAGTAGATTCCACCAATGGCGGCGAAATTATTGCGGCTAATTGAATATGGGCCAAAGTGTAAAAGTGCAGTGCAAATGGCCTTTGTTATGTTGTGCGTCTAGTTTTGCATGAATGAGCCTGCTTTTACAGGTAAGTGTATGGATTTTGAGGCTGGCAGCATCTATCTGCAAGTGTGCAAAGGTTTTAACCCTGTTAAAAAAGGAGTTGGGGAGATCTGATGAATTCCTAGCTTTTTACTCCTTTGGATTTAGCTTTGCCGGAAGAGATTCTTTAAATATATAATAAATGTTGGGGGGTAGACAAGGTCTAATGAGCATGGAGCTCTCTGTTTGATAATTACGGGCACCACTTATGAATAACTTGTCTGGTCAGAAGTGCCACATTCATTACTTCATCCTTATACTTGGTCACAGTTTATGGAATCAGGTTGGACTTTGATGTGATGTTTTTACTGTGTCCACATGTCCATTTTCTAGAGTATCCACTAGAGCGCAAGATGGATTCTGTGTGGGTGTTTTCCAATTTGTGTGTGCACCCGAAAATGTACTAGATGCACAAGTAAGTGCACTTGTGAAAACAAAGCAGCTGTGTGAACCAGTAAGTTTTGTGGTTCATAAACAAGATTTTGAGGCCTATGTATCAAAGCTGGGAAAGAGATAAAATGATGAAAGAGAAAAAATACTAACCAATCAGCTTCCAATTTACATTTTGGCAGGCTGTGTTCTAAAAATGATAGTTAGGAGCTGATAGTTGGCAAATTATTTGTTACAATTTTATCTCTCTCCCAGCTTTGATACATAGGCCACTTTGTCCTGAACTGTTTTATAACATTTATTACAAGACAAAACTCTATATTTTAAAGCATTAAAATGTTTTTAAAAAATCTGAATCATGTCCCCAGAAATGAGATGACTTTCCTCACAGATATTGAAAGCACAGCGTGACAGTGATAATACATTTTAAATTATTTATTGAGTGAATAGATGTTTGGTATCCCTGGAAACGTTAGAAGTCATAGGATAAATTTAGCAATATATTTTTATTTGTAACTATGTAACAATTTCAAGGTGGCAAAATCCTGGCAGTAACATTTTTCTCTGTGTAGTATCAAAAATTAAATTAAAGGGTATTTTTCCTAATATGCTACCACAATAAACTACAATTTGTCACCAAAAAATAAATTTACTTTGGAATTAATATGAAATAACTGTTATTCCTTGCACTGGGCAAGATTACAAGCCACATGGGCCTGGGGCCTATTGTCAGAAGTGGAGGAGCTGTGGCCAGTGTTATGTGAATGTGGCCAGTGCCATAGGGGCATGTACACTACATATACTGCCAGCCTCTGAATACCTAGTAAAAAAATTGCAGCATTTTATGAGGGAAATAGAAATACAATTTTAATACTTTTGATTCCTGGCTGACTGTATGATCTCGTATGACCGGCTGGTCTGCTGGCCATCATCATCTTGCCATGATGATTGGAATATTTTATGTGGCGGCCTGGAGTTGTAGTCCCATCTGGCCCATTGTTAATCCCGGCTGACTTTGCAATTTCAACTAAAACAGAAAAAAAAATAATAATTAGTCTGGTCATCCCACACACCCATGAATGGTCCTGTTGAGGCAGTTACTGTATGTCAGTGGGCTGCAAAATATTGCACCTTCTGCTGGGAATAGCTTGATGGCTCAGAGTGTACATTGCAGAGGACAGGGTAAGTACATTGGTGCTCCTTACTCTGCACCCACGTGCATAATTTAATATGGGTACACATCTAACAATGTGTGTACCCAGTGATGCTACGGACGACCATACCACCGACGGGCCGATATATTGGACAGCCGGTACACATTATACGATCCGGTGCCCAACCACTCGATATGTTGGCAGCAGCTGCATACTGCTTCATGGGGTCGTCAGTCGGATTGTCAGATTGAGCTGCATGTAAGGCCAACCTGACAATGCGACTGACGACCAAAAGGTAGGGCCTTGGTCATTAGTAGTGTGTACACACTGGCTGATCTGCCGTATTGTCTATATATCAGCTAATGTGTACCCAGCTTTAGACTTTATTTTGTGAATTTATATAAGAATCAAGGGGTGAATTAGTTAATTTATGGGAACGTCATTTCTGGGTTAACAATTAGCCAAAGAGCCTCACTCCCTACAAATCAACTTGATTTTTACATATGCTTGGAAGTGGCCATTATTGGGTCTTGGTTTATACTTCAACCAGTTTACTTTGCCACTTCCAGGTGCCCTTTATATGGGAATAAGCATTTATAGATGCAACTCTACCAAGGCATTTAAAAAAATGTCACACTGACACGTGTACTAAAGACAGTCCTCTTCTCTGTCATGAGTTCTTTGAACATGCCACTGGAAAGAGCAGTAATTTAAGAGACGCTTAAAAGTTGTAATAAATGGATTGAATGATTCTAAAGGCCACTCTGTGTGTTTATATGGGGGCAGTTCATAAAAAGTAGCATGTGGGTATGCACTAGACAAATGGGTGCACCTGCCTGTAAATACATTTCCATTTATTGGGACTAGGAAATAATCTCCAGTATACTCTCTTTTATATCAGAAAGTTTCTGTGAAATAATAGATTTATTAACTAAAGTTACAATAATTTGGCCCAATGTACCTCAGCTATATCTGAGTTTTGGTTGGTCCAATGTAAGATATACATTACATAGATAGAAAACATAGGTATGTACATAGTGGGGCTAAAACATTATGTCCATACAAAATGCGTATACCAGAAAGCAAGCAAAACATACCTCAGAGAGACGGATTATATTTTGTCCTCTTGGTGGGGAAAAAATATTTTTCCTGATCCCTTATATGTTCCTTATTCAAAACAGCTGCCAATGAAGTCTCCCTTATTTTGTCAGGCCCACGCCAGAAAGCTAAACCATCAGATGTGTCCTCAAACACCATTCCTTTCTACGCCATATGGCCCAAGATGCCTGACGCGATTTAGACGCTCCGCCACAGGTAGAGATTCCTATGTTTGTGTACTTTTTCCTGAATTTTGCATCTTATTTACTTCAACAGTTGCATAAAAAAACTTGCTTATAGCATTTTTTTCGGAACTTGATGGTGTTACTGAATGCCACTGAATGCATTGTTGATGGTGTTACTGAATGCCACTTTCAGATGGCGTTCAGCCCCCAATAAGCTTCACAGGCTGCTGTTTAGATGGCAGCCTGTGAAGAGTTACAAGGCAGCCACAGCAGCGGGATCTATTCAGTTTGCGCAGAGGGGGGGCTTAGACACCCACAGGGAGGAAGGGTTCCGCATCGGACACTCGAGGGGGGCAGGGGGTGTTAGCCAGCGGGGAATAGAGAGTGAGGGAGGGGGGGATGGGGAGAGATATACGCAGCAGTGAGGAATTCTTTGTGGATGCCTCAGCTGTGCTGTGCTTCTGCAGGGCACGCAGCTGAGGAGGTGGTCTATTTGACCCTTCCATTGTGCCCTGACTTTGCTCTATGTATGATCATGTTTGCCACATTGATTTTTAGTACATCCCTGTGTTCTATTCCTGTCTATGGAAAGCACTTTCAAGTTGGTTTGATGGTGTATTGACTTCTATTTGTGTGTATGGCTGTGTTTTGCAGATCTAATTTTTTAACAGTTTTTAAAACACGGGTGTTTTAACACCCGTGTTTGCCTCTAGTAAATTTCCATGTTTGAAAATCAGGGGAAATCGCACAAGAATGCAATCTCGGCCAGACACGATTCTAAGTAAATATTCCCCTATGTCTCTCTATTTCTGTAGTCTTGAAGAACTGGCACTGAATGGGTTATATTTCCTGCTGCACTGAATAGAGAATTGGAATAGTATTGAAGGAGAATCAGCAAATTTTCTTCCGCCATCTGGATCTTTGCAGGGCTTGTGAAAGTGGAGTGATAGTGAAGCAGGGCCTCTGTCTTGATGGCAGCACCAGGGAAGAATCCTCTGTAGCATCACAGCAACCCTGGAGTAGATATATTTGGGGTAACTATCAACAGGCTAGTATTATGATATATGACATAAAAAAGGAAAGAAAAAGGATCTGTCCTCTGTGGTGCACAGGAGAAGTAGTTATTGAAATATAACTTTTATGTGGTCTCTTTAATTATAAAAAATTGGTTAAAATCTGTGATATAAATGAAAGAAATAGAATTTTTTTTTAAAAAACATTTTTTAAATCTGCATACGGAGTGTCCGCACAGTATTATTTGTAATAAGTACAATTTTAGCATGTTGTTCTTTATTTTATTATTTATTTATTATTTATTTATTAACAGTTTCTTATATAGTGCAAATTCCGTTGCGCTTTTCTTTGTGGTGCTTGTGTGATTTTACAATTGATTTAGTAGTCTAGCTGTATTTGAGCTGCGACACACTATATATTCACTGTCATCCACTAAAGCTACAGTATATTATGTTGTTTTCATCCAAAAGAGCTCTATTCACTGTAGGTGCTTTGTGTTAATAAACTTAGGCCCTGATTCAGAGCCGGACGCTCTGACCAGAGCGCTCGCTCTGAATCAGGGCCCTCCTCCATTAAAATGGAGCATTCTCCTGGACGCTCGTATAGCTGTGGGTCACCACCCACAGCATATACGAGCGTGCAAAAAGATGGTCGCGATGGTCTTGACCATCGCGACCATCGGACTTGCGAGGGAAACCCTGCGGTCGGGTTTCCCAGCCGCAAGGCCAGGAGTGATTTTGGCTCTATCAGAGCCAAAATCACTCCCACTGACATCACTAGTGATGTCAGTGGGGCCGGCTTCAGACGGTAGGCGTTCCCATGGGAACGCCTCCGTCTGGCAGGCACGCCCCCGGCACGCCCACGAAAGGGGGCGTGCTGTCAATCAACATCGATATCACGCCCTCCTTTGGTGCGAGACCCCGAGTGATGGAAAGCCCGTCGCTCGCCTGGTCTCGCGCATGCGCACGACGGAGCTCCCTCCGTCGTGCGCATGCGCAGTGGGGAACATCGACCCACTTGCGAGCGTACTGCCGCTCGTGAGTGGGTCTGAATGACCCCCTTAATGCATGCTTTTATCAGACATTTGCCTGGACATGTAAATATATTTCCATGTCCACAATTCTAAGGCAAGATGGTAGGCAAAAGATAGCCTGACAAGAGCATAACTGGTTTGGTAGTGTTTGCTGGGTAATCCTTATGGGGAGAGCTGTGTGTCAGGTACAGATCAACTGAATCAATCAGTTGCTTGGAATTTCCTCTAGTCAATAATATATTATAGTATTGTTATTTATTTAATTTTATTATTATATGTGCATAATGTGTTTTATTGTAGTTCCACAGTTCTTATATGCCTCCAAGTGGACTCCTTAGGCAACCAATATTCTCAAACATGCCTCTCTAAGAGCTTCAATTTCCTGGACCACTAACTGGAGGCATACCATATTTTTGCGCTGACTGCTAGCTGTAAATGTCCAGCTTCTACTATGATTTTTGACTACCCTTTGATCTGTCCAAGCTCAAATTGGGAAATTGTACATTATATTCAGCTCTACAATATTTGAGTGCTACATGTGAAAATAAGAAGGAGATTCAATAATTTGTAGGTATCATCCCAGAGAGGTGTGAGCAAAAATGTACAAGGTTTTCACTCCTGTAAATACCTGCAATATGTACAGCTGCTTCTCATGCTTAATGAAAAAAAAATGGTACCCCGGGTGTTGTAGTGGGAACAGATAAGTTAGGCATAGATGGTACCTTACAGCTAATAGGGCAGCTCCAGCGGATTGTACTTCTTCTCTGGCAATGACTCCATGTGCTTTATCCACCTCAAGCTGTAACAGAGAGGCTAGCCCCGTACACACAGTGAAATGACATAATATGACGGCCTTAGTAAATAGAATAATGAAGTAGATTTATTAAAGAGGGGTAAGAGGACGTGAGTCCATGGAGGGTCACCATACAAAGGACAGTAAATTGCAGCACAAAAGGGATATAGAAAATATAACACAGTAGTTTGCAATACGGTGAGAAGTAAACAATAGGCAATAACTCTTTAGGATAGTTTATTATCTTAACTGCTGCAGCACCTCTTTGGCTATGACTAGGGAAATCAGTTTACATACAATAACTTTTACAAAACACAGATATATGGTATTAGCAAAACAGATTATTACTCAGCAGACTTAGCAAAAAACTCAAACTGATCAGTCATTTATTTTAAAGCAAGTACAAAGTTATTTTGTTGGAGTACCGGACGTTGCTGGATGGTCACTGTCCTATGACATGTGAGTACTTGTAATCCACAATAGGCAAAAGTAGTAGGATTAGCTGGTCTTTCCTGATTCCAGAGAAACAATAATTTCCAATGTCAAGGCACAATAATCACATGTCCACTTTCAATAGCACAATTATCTTCAGCAATTCACAGTATCAATTGCTCAGTCCCAAAGTGCTCTTTAATTAGTTTAAGATTCTCTAACAAAATGCTTCCTCTCTTTACACTGTTAAACTCAGTCACTGACTCAATAGCAGCTCAAACAAGGTATATTTCACCCTTTCAGCACTCTCAATCTTTAGCTCAGTCTCCTACATAAATTAGGGATACACAGTACTTTTAATATATTTCTTAGTATACTTTCAATATCTCTCCGTATATTTCCAATAGCTCTCAGGAGTTTCCAATGGTTCTCAATATCTCTCAGTGGTGCTTAGTATATCTCAATGGTTCTCAGTATCTCTCAATAATGCACACAGAAAACGGAGTTGCACATGCACTATGCGATCATTACTGTTCACATTTAAATGTATTTTGTAATTAAATATAATTTCAGAGGTAGTTAACATATCAATGGCCAATGATACGGGCCTGCCCACCATCGTCAAGGTCACCTCATTGAGCAAGTCCCTAACACTCTGGGGTTCACATCTGGGACGCAGGGCACCCCAAAAGGCAGCCCAGTCAAAGACCTCCCCAGAGCATCACACGAAAAAAAGAGCGACAGTGAAGTGTTCTAAAGTATCAGATGTGTAAAAGTAGCTAATAAGTGTTGAAATAGTAATAAAGGTAAAATATGTGTGAAAAAATACATAAATAATAAACAAACATGAAGGTGATATACAAAGTGACTATGTGTATTAAGTGGTGATGGCCTGAAGAGGTTCAGCCAGAAAAGCTCAGGGGACCCACGCCCAAACGCTCACCCCTAATAAACTGACACTATAACAATATAAATAGGACTTACTTTTAATTATGCCTGTTACCTGGTGCAGTCAAATGCTAGGTCCCTGCTTAAAAATATATATGAGGGGTGGGGGAAGAGGTGCAAATCTAGACTGGAGCAATCTCAGGCTTCAGATGTGTGTATAAATACACATAATATAGAGGGTATACAATCGGGAAGCCGGCTGCCTTAATACTGGCAGCCGGCTTCCCGACTGTCATATTCCGGCGAGGGATGAAATGCCGGGCGTCTAGATGTAGACGCGTGACATTTCTCCGACGCCGGGAGACCGGCATCCCGATCAAAGGAATGCCGGGTGCCGTGAGCGGACAGCTGCGAGGGGGGGGGAGGGTTAGGTTTAGGCTAGGGGGAGGGAGGGTTAGGCACCCTCGGGGGGCACTTAGGGTTAGGCAGCGGGGAAGGGGGGGGGTTAGGGTTAGGCACTTAGAGGGGGGATTAGGGTTAGACACTTGGGGGAGAGGTTAGGGTTAGGCACCCCTAAGGAGGGTTAGGGTGTTAGGTTAGAGAATACTTACCTTTCCACGATCGGGATTTCCAGCACTGTCGGGCTTCCGCTGCTGGGAACTCTGCTGTTGTCGGACAGGCGCTGCCGGCCGGCGGTATTTCATACCGATTCCATATAGACTATAGGGAGGGGCTCTAGACTGCATACCATAATAGTGATGAAAGGTGCCATTATGCTGAGATTTTAAAGTAATATACACAGAAAACGGAGTTGCACATGCACCATGCGATCATTACTGTTCACATTTGAATGTATTTTGTAATTAAATATAATTTCAGAGGTAGTTAGCATATCAGTATCTCTCAATAATGCTTAGCATCTCTCAATAGAACCTAACAGGTTCTCAGTAGGGACGTCTCTCTTTTACAGCCTTTACTCACACAAAGCCTCCATGGATCATAGCTGCGGCTCCCCATGCTAACACACTGTCTCCAGATCTCAGGCTCGATCTGCCGGTGCTGTGCAGCAGTCCCCAGTGTGCCATCAGTGGGTATTCAGTGGCACTTGTCACTCTGTAAAACTTCAGCATCGTCGTTTGCCCAGTTTCTGTCTTCAAACCTGCAGCACCTCACCCAAGTCTCTGCTCTAGATGGACGCAGATTGCACAGTCACTGCGTCTTTGTACTCAATGGCTGTGTGATAATATGCTAATGCAAAAATGTGTAAATAGATGTTCCCTGCTGGCTTCTCTGATCTGCTGCTACATCCAAGGATACAGCATTGGATCCTCTGCATGAACATCAGTTATCTGAGTAAAGTTACTCAGGATGGCTGGTGCAATCAAGCTGCTTGTGCCAGTGAAGCTGTGCCCAAGGATGCACACACTGGCTTCAGCACACTCAGATAATGGGGCTGGCATGCCCCCATTTTTTGGGATACTCCCCTTCGCCGGCTCAAACGCCAGCAGCGTGTCAATCATGTTTTGGGGCACTGCGAATGACATCGCAGCCCCAGATCTGCACGTGCACAGTGCGGCTTCTGCGTATGCGCAGATCTAAAAACATCGGAGTTATGCAGAAAAAAATACATTATCGAAACATACTTATCTCCAATAAAATGCACATATTTGGAAATCCTATAAATTGTAAGTCATACTATAAAATATCTGGTAAATTTTTTTTGGTGACTAGAAAATGTCAACTTCTTTACCATCATATAACATACTTGCCGACCTTCAGCTCCCTCCTTCTGGAAGGGAGCTGAATGTCTTGCGCACAGCGGGGGAGCGTAGCCAGGCAATAATGCTGCATTGGGGATGGGGCTGCACGATCGCATCATCGCGGCCCTGCACCCTCTTCACAATGCCGAAAATAATGGTATTGTGAAGCACGGGGCAAGGCCACGATTCAGCGTGAACCGCGTCACCGCCCCCCCCTGCTGCTGGGGTTTCTATTAGTAGCCAGGGGGGGAGGCAGGCGCCAGCCGGGAAGCTTGCCTGCCTTTCCGGGGGGGTCGGGAGCGGCACCCGATATTTGGGAGGCTACTGACCAAATCGGGACGGTGGGCAAGCCTGCCATATAATGCACAGAAATTGAAATTATATTTACTCTACTATAGTATCTGTATTTAATAAAAAAACAATAGTTAATTTTACTTTGGTAGAGTAAAAAAATAAAGTAATTCCTGGTTTGTCAGACGCATCACAATTCTAATAATAAAAAACACATCTTTCAGTTTAGGAGGGCTATATTTATAGATTGTTCTCATCTGATAAACCTGTATTGCTGTGTATGTCACCTACCTTTTTAGATTGAGTCTCTGGCCAGAATATAATAGACTACAGATATACCCAGCTATATCCTTGCTGCTGGCGCGGCAAATCGCACCATGGGTAGAGCTATTTCACACACTCCGGTTCTGGCCGGCCAGGCAAGAACCGGGTAGTAGCTGGCCGGGGTTTTTCAGGCACTCTGTGCCTTTCACAAGCAGCGGCTTTGAGCTGCTTTTATTTATTTATTTATTTATCCTATTGGGCATGCGCAGCATGGCCGGCAGAAGCCAATGTGTGTGTGAAAGGAAACATTGTTTCCTTCACACTACTGGCGTGCAGGGACGGCACGGCACCTCCTGCACAGTAGTTTTTTCCGGCTATAACACGGCGACCGTGCCGTGGCCGTGCCGTGTGAAAGGACTCGCTGAATTCCTGCATGTACTAGATTTTACATCAGGCTGAAAACCGGAGTGTGTGAAATAGCTCATAGTGTGAGACACACGCCCGTGAGAGGATACGCGCAGTACATGCGCAAATACAACTCCATAGGAAGCAGGCCCGGCGACAGGGGGCCCCGAGGTTCAGAGGGGCAAAAAATGGGGACATGGCACCTGATTGTTATTATTAAACTGACAAGCCGCCGACGCGGCACAAATGGGCAAAAATAATATAATTAGTAAGCACCACGGCAGCCGGCAAGGACTCCCCATCCCCCTCTCGGTCACCTGGTCCAGTCCGTGCGTGAAGGACGTTCTGACGTCATTGCAAATTATGACGCGTCCCTCCGTTCTGTCCCTGTCTGCTTCCCCTGCCGCCGCGGCCACGGTCCACCTAAGAGGAGCAGGAACAGGTAGCCTGCCCTGTGGCAATGAGTGTGACCGCCGCGCTGAGGCACAAAGCAACAAGCGGCAGGCACGGTTTGCTCCCCGTTCACTTCCACCATTGAGGCAGCCACTGCAGCAGAGTGACATTGAGTTTTGCAGCCTGCATCATAGATAGTGTGTGGTAAGGTAAGTGACAGTGGTGTATCTTTACTTCATTTCATTTCCATTTATCTGTCCCTTTGTTTAAGTTTATCAAATCCATTGCATTACAATGAATATAAGGCAGCAGATGTTGGTGTGGTTCCCAGAGAAACTAACCCACCAGAATTTCAGGGATCCGGGGCGATCCGAGGCGCCCCACGGATCTCTCCTCCTGCCCCGGATCCCTAATAGAGGCAAAACCTCTCGATCCTCTGTGTCGGATCTCGAGGTTTTGCCTCAAGCGGCCATTTTTAAAAATGCCTTTGCCTTCAATGGGCAAAGCGCCGATTGGCTGACAGAGCCGTCTGTCACGGCTCTCAGCCAATCAGCGTTATGGTGGCCATTTGCATGTAGCACGGACCTGGGAGATCCGTGCTACATGCATCTGTGTGATTGAGCACGGATGGGTCAGTGAGACACGTCTGTGCTGCTGTGTATTTCAATGACACAGATGCACGCAGGTTAACCCCCGTCTCTCAGCCAATGAACGGCTCCCTCCATTGTAGTCAATGGAGAGCCGCAGGGTTATTAAAGTTTACCCTGCGGTTCCCACCATTGACTACAATGGAGGGAGCCGTTCATTGGCTGAGAGATGGGGGATGACCTCTCTCAGCCAATGAACGCCTAGCGGCAGGGTTTCCATGGTGATATCCCGCCGCTAAGCTGTTATTCGGGAAGTACCGTTCTACTGAACAGTACTTAAGTACGTAGATCAGGATTTTCGGGGTTTTTTTTGCCAAGTCCGTGGGATGCCTACTTTGGAATGAAGAGGACAGAACCTCGCATAGGAGATGATGAGTATGGTTTATTTTAGGGGTGAGCGGGTTCGGATTTCTGAAATCCGAACCCCCCCGATCCGAGGCCGATCCGAGTCAGGCTCGACTTTTCCCGCCTGACTCGGATCTGAAATCGAGGCAAAACGTCATCATCCCGCCTTCCGGGTCTCGCGGGTTTTGGATCCTATATAAGGTACCCGCGTCGGCGCCATTTTCTCACTCGGCTGTGGACAGTGAAGAGGGAGGGTGGGAGTTAGGGTTGGCTGGGCTGTGTAGTGTAGTGCAGAGTAGTGTTGTGCTGTGCTGTGCTGCGCTGTGCTGCTGTTGTCCATAGGGGCTGTGTCCACTACTTCAAAGTCCATAGGGGCTGGCTGTGTTGTGCTGTGCTGCTGTTGTCCATAGGGGCTGTGTCCACTACTTCAAAGTCCATAGGGGCTGGCTGGACTGTGTTGTGCAGTCAGTTGTCCATAGGGGCTGTGTCCTCTCCAAAGTCCTGTGCAGTGTCCCAGTCCTAAAGGGGTGCTGTACTGTTGTCCAGGGGGTGCTCTGTCCATCAGGGGTGCTCCCCCCCAAGTGCTAAAAAAAAATATGTTTTTTCTGTGTTTGTGAATTGTGTGCGCAGTAGCCACACGTGCATCAACAAAGTAGTGCCAAGCGTGCGCCTGTGTCATAAGTAAAGGGCCGGCTGGCTTGACCGTTAAAGGGTGCTGTAACCCCCAAAGTACACTCCAAACCAAATAAAAAAATATTTTCTGTGTTTGTGAATTGTGTGTGCAGTAGCCGCACGTGCATCAACAAAGTAGTGCCAAGCGTGCGCCTGTGTCATAAGTAAAGGGCCGGCTGGCTTGACCGTTAAAGGGTGCTGTAACCCCCAAAGTACACTCCAAACCAAATAAAAAAATATTTTCTGTGTTTGTGAATTGTGTGCGCAGTAGCCGCACGTGCATCAACAAAGTAGTGCCAAGCGTGCGCCTGTGTCATAAGTAAAGGGCTGGCTGGCTTGACCGTTAAAGGGTGCTGTAACCCCCAAAGTACACTCCAAACCAAATAAAAAAATATTTTCTGTGTTTGTGAATTGTGTGCGCAGTAGCCGCACGTGCATCAACAAAGTAGTGCCAAGCGTGCGCCTGTGTCATAAGTAAAGGGCCGGCTGGCTTGACCGTTAAAGGGTGCTGTAACCCCCAAAGTACACTCCAAACCAAATAAAAAAATATTTTCTGTGTTTGTGAATTGTGTGCGCAGTAGCCGCACGTGCATCAACAAAGTAGTGCCAAGCGTGCGCCTGTGTCATAAGTAAAGGGCCAGCTGGCTTGACCGTTAAAGGGTGCTGTAACCCCCAAAGTACACTCCAAACCAAATAAAAAAATATTTTCTGTGTTTGTGAATTGTGTGCGCAGTAGCCGCACGTGCATCAACAAAGTAGTGCCAAGCGTGCGCCTGTGTCATAAGTAAAGGGCCGGCTGGATTGACCGTTAAAGGGTGCTATAACCCCCAAAGTACACTCCAAACCAAATAAAAAAATATTTTCTGTGTTTGTGAATTGTGTGCGCAGTAGCCGCACGTGCATCAACAAAGTAGTGCCAAGCGTGCGCCTGTGTCATAAGTAAAGGGCCGGCTGGCTTGACCGTTAAAGGGTGCTGTAACCCCCAAAGTACACTCCAAACCAAATAAAAAAATATTTTCTGTGTTTGTGAATTGTGTGCGCAGTAGCCGCACGTGCATCAACAAAGTAGTGCCAAGCGTGCGCCTGTGTCCCATAAATAAAGGGCCGGCTGGATTGACCGCTAAAGGGTGCTATAACCCCCAAAGGGCACACCAAACAAAATAAATTTTTATTTTCTGTGTTTGTGAATTGTGTGCTCTGTGGCTGCACGTGCATCAACAAAGGAGCAGCGCCAAGCGTGCGCCTGTGTCCCATAAGTAAAGAGCCGGCTGGCTCATTTCTTAAAGGGTGGTGTAACCCACAAAGTGCACTACTCTCCAGCAAAAATAAAAAAATATTTTCTGTGTTTGTGTGCGCCTTAGCCGCACGTATATATCAATATAACATAAATGGAGGACCAAACTTTCTCCGATAAAAATAAAATAGGGAAAGATCAAGAACCACTTCCTCCTAGTGCTGTTGCTGCTGCTGGGAGTTGTTCATCATCCCAGAGAGGAAGTAGGAACACCACTACTTTTACTAAACAATTGACCCTCCAACAGTGCCTAGCGATGAGGATTAAGTACGACAGCAGTCATCCTGAAGCAAAACGTATAACTGAGGCCTTGACTGCTATGTTGGTGTTAGACGTGCATCCGGTATCCGCCATTAGTGCAGTGGGATTTAGACAATTGATGGAGGTAGTGTGTCCCCGGTTCCAAATCCCGTCTAGATTCCACCTGCATCCTCAAAGCAGCAGTGACAAGCATGCGTCTGTCTGTTAAAGGATGGTGTAACCCTCAAAGTGCGCTCCACAAACAATAAAAATATTCTTCTTCTTTTTTCTCTTTGTGAAATGTGTGGGCTGTAGCCGCACCTGCATCCTTAAAGCAACAGCGACAAGCGTGCGTCTGTCTGTTAAAGGGTGGTGTAACCCTCAAAGTGCGCTCCACAAACAATAAAAAAATTCTTCTTTTTTTTTCCCTTTGTGAAATGTGTGGGCTGTAGCCGCACCTGCATCCTTAAAGCAACAGCGACAAGCGTGCTTCTGTCTGTTAAAGGGTGGTGTAACCCTCAAAGTGCGCTCCACAAACAATAAAAAAATTCTTCTTTTTTTTTCTGTCTTTGTGAAATGTGTGGGCTGTAGCTGCACCTGCATCCTCAAAGCAGCAGCGACAAGTGTGCATCTGTTTGTTAAAGGGTGGTGACACCCTCAAAGTGTGCTCTCAAACAATAAAAAAATTCTTCTTTTTTTTTCTGTCTTTGTGAAATGTGTGGGCTGTAGCCGCACCTGCATCCTTAAAGCAGCAGCAACAAGCGTGCGTCTGTCTGTTAAAGGGTGGTGTAACCCTCAAAGTGCGCTCCACAAACAATAAAAATATTCTTCTTTTTTTTTCTGTCTTTGTGAATTGTGTGGGCTGTAGCCGCACCTGCATCCTTAAAGCAGCAGCGACAAGTGTGTGTCTGTCTGTTAAAGGATTACATCGGTGACAGCATCCAAGTAGGCATGTCAGACAGTCCGTACCTGTACTGGCAGGAAAAAGAAGCAATTTGGAGGTCCCTGTACAAACTGGCTCTATTTTACCTGAGTTGCCCCCCCTCCAGTGTGTACTCCGAAAGAGTGTTTAGTGCAGCCGGGAACCTTGTCAGCGAAAGGCGTAGGAGGTTGCTTCCACAAAATGTGGAGAAGATGATGTTCATAAAATGAATTATCAACTCTTCCAGGGAGACCAGTCTCCAGAACGTACAGAGGGACCTGTGGTTGTGGATTCCAGCGGGGACAAATTAATACTCTGTGAGGATGAGGATGTACACAACACTGAAGAGGGTGAGGAATAGGTGGATGAGGAGGATGAGGACGACATCTTGCCTCCGTAGAGCCAGTTTGTGCAGGGACAGATTAATTGCCAGCTTGTGTTGTGGGGGCCCAAACGAACCAATCATTTCAGCCACAGTCGTGTGGCAGACCCTGGCGCTGAAATGTATGGTTTGTTAAAGTGTGCAGTGCCACTCCTAGATGGACCACGTGTTTGTGCCGCCCACTCGTATCTCTTAGCATAGTCATCCAGCTACCTCGGTGCAACCTTTTGGATATAAAAACACTATTGTGAGGTGTGAGGTGTTCAGAATAGACTGGAAATGAGTGGAAATTAAGGTTATTGAGGTTAATAATAGCATAGGAGCAGAAAAACACACAAATTCTGTGATTTTAGCTGTTTTTATGCTTTTTTTAAAAAAAAATACAGATCCAAAACACAAAACCCAGAACCCAAAACACGGAAGGGTGGTTTTAGCAAAACCAATCCAGATCCAAAACACGAAGAAAGATCCAGATCCAAAACCAAAACACAAAACACGAAAAGTGGCCGGTGCACACCCCTAGTTTATTTTTACAGGTCCACCATTGGATACTCTACCGGACAAGTGGACCGATAGCTACAGGGATACATAGGTGAGTATGTGTACTTGTGTGTATATGTGTATGTACATGTGTGAGTGCATGTATGTTTAAGAAACTTATACTGTCACGGTGTGTGTGTCCTGTGTTGTTTTTTTTTTTTTTTTTTACAGGTGAACTACAGGTACTAGTGGGCCCTTAATGCCCTGCATGCTGGTACTTGTGGTTCTCCAAGTACCAGCATGTGAGGCAGGCTTGCTGGGACCTGCAGTTCTACTTGTAAAGACAATGGGCCTGATTCAGACCCACTCGAGAGCGGCTGTCCGCTCGCAAGTGGGTCGATGTTATGGACTGAGCATGCGCACGACGTAGGGAGCTCCATCGTGCGCATGCGCCAGACGCGACGAGCGAAGGAAAGTCCTTCGCTCGTTGTGTCTGATCAAAGGGGGCGTGCTGTCGATGTTGATTGACAGCACGCCCCCTTTGGTAGGCGTGCCGGGGGCGTGCCTCCCTGACGGGGGCGTTCCCACGGGAACGCCTCCCGTCAGAAGCCGGCCCACTGACATCACTAGTGATGTCAGTGGGAGTGATTTTGGCTCTGATAGAGCCAAAATCACTCCGGAGCTTGCGGTTGAAAACCTCAACCGCGGGCTCCGGCTCGCAATTTCGATGGTCGCGATGGTCTCGACCATTGCGGCCATCAAAATGCACGCTCGTATAGCCTGTGGGTGGTGACCCACAGCTATACGAGCGTCCAGAAGGATGCTCCATTTTCATGGAGGCCGGCCCTCATTCAGAGCGTGCGCTCTGCTCAGAGCGTACGGCTCTGAATGAGGGCCAATGTTTGCTATTAAAAAAACCCAGCTAAAATCACATCAAATGGGCCTTTTTTTGTTCCTACGCTATTAATAACCTCAATAACATTCATTTCCACTCATTTCCAGTCTATTCTGAACACCTCACACCTCATAATATTGTTTTTAGGCCAAAAGGTTGCACCGAAGTAGCTGGATGACTATGCTAAGCGACACAAGTGGGCGGCACAAACACGTGGCCCATCTAGGAGTGGCACTGCAGTGGCAGACAGGAAGCCAATCAGCGTTATGGTGCCCATTTGCATGTAGCACGGACCTGGGAGATCTGTGCTACGTGCATCTGTGTGATTGACACAGACCTCGGACGGGTCAGTGAGACCCATCTGTGCTACTGTGTATTTCAATGACACAGATGCACGCACGGACCAGGAGATCTGTGCTACTTGCATCTCTGTCATTGACACAGAGCACTGACGGGTCCGTGAGACCCGTCTGTGCTGCTGCAGTAGGAAAATAAAAAAACCTATGTAAAAAAAAGAAAAAAATGGCATGCCCCCCCCCAAAAAGAGCAACCAGCCCCGGGCATTAGTGA
Source organism: Taudactylus pleione (assembly GCA_031769625.1). Lineage (NCBI taxonomy): Eukaryota > Metazoa > Chordata > Amphibia > Anura > Myobatrachidae > Taudactylus > Taudactylus pleione. The sequence continues at coordinate 11,613,389 of JAUIMM010000010.1, forward strand.
CCCAGTGCTGGGTGTGCTTAAATACAGGGGACAAACAACGTAGGGGTCCCCCGTACTTAAGCACAACCAGTTCTGGGCTAGTCAGAACCAGCCCTGGTTGCCAAAATACGTGGGACAAACGATGTAGTGGACCCCATATTCTGCTCAACCAGCACTGGGCTCTGATCCGGTCCTGGTTATGGAAATACAGGGCAAAAAAATTTGTAGGGTTCCTCTGTATCTTCCAGAACCAGCACCGAACTTTTTCTAGCAGGGAGCTGATGCCACAAGCCAGGGGAGCCCTTTCACCAGGCCCCCCAGCCGCAGCATCAGCCCTGGCCGCTAGTCAGCCCAGGCCGTCTCCAGGGCACCCCAGGCCCAGGCTGATAGCCCGGAGATATCCCCGCCACCCCTGGTGGCGGTTTGTGGCCGGTTGATTGTGTGGTGTGGTGTAAATAAATGAGTATAAATGTGTATGTGTATATATATATATATAGCATTTGTTAATACTTTTTAGCTATAATTTTTAATATTTGAATCTTAATTGTGTTTAAGGAACGAGTGAATATGAAAGAGAGACTGTTGCTTGGGGTAGCACAGCATGTACTGTATATTGCAAAGATAGAGGTTGACTGTTAGCCTTATTCAGAGATGTACGTTCATCTGATGATGCACGTACATCTCCGATATTTTCAGGTCTGCGTCTGTGCAGGACCTGTGCTGTACGTGTGGAGAAAAGATCCTGCAATTATGCTTGCAGACCCCCCCCAGGCTACAGCATGATTGACATTTTCATTTTGGTGGCAGAGCAGGTGCATGCCAGGTCATTATTCCCAGAAACGGGGGTGTGGTGCCCCCATTTTCCGGGAGGGATGAGAATGGGTTCTGTTTAAGTGACCAACACCCGATGAGGAGCTGGAGTTTCTCGCAGCCTGACCAAAGGAGCAACCATCACAAACAATCACGATGGAGATCCCAGCCTGTGATGTCGGTTGCAGCGCTGGAATCACAAATGCAGCAAGGAGGTGTCTGGCACCTGCTTCTGAATTTGCATCTGAGATGAACAGATTTGCACATCTGCTTGTATGCCGCTCTGCAAATCCATCCATCTCTGAAGCAGGCCCTGTGTGTGGACGGACGAGGGTGGTGGTGGTGGTTGGGGCAGTGGGAAGGGGCCCCAGAGAAACCAGTGTACTGGGCCCCAAGATTTCTGTTGCTGGCCCTGATGGGAATGTGTGGTGCGATCGCAGTGTGTGCCTTAGCATACCGTATCATATGCAGGTGCGAGGAATCGCATGGTGCGATGCGTGCGCAGGTTTGTGGTGCGATCAGCCACAATGTAACTGGGCGCATCTGTATGCATTTTAGGCAACTTACAGGTCGCCAAAAACCTTGGCGAGTTACCTGTGATTTTGGCTTCCAAATTGTCAGCTTTTTCGTCTGCTGATTTGGAGACTGAGAAGCCTAGTTGTTGGCAATGTGCTTTGGTTTGGAAACCTATACATCGCCAACATTCTGGCATTTTTTGGTGACTATTGTAAATAAAAAAATATAATCATCAAAAAATAAATAATTTCCCCTCATGCTCTTTGGGGGTAACAAACAGCATGGGATTCCCCTGAATTTTTCACAACCTGGACTAAGCTTTACCTGCCAGAGCTGGTGGCACTACTGCATTTAGTCACACTATGCGGAGATCCCCTACCTGTTTTTGGAGCGGCCTCATGGACGCTCGTATAGCTGTGGGTTACCACCCACAGCTATAGCGAGCGTCCATGTTGATGGTCGCGATGGTCAAAGACCATCGCGACCATCGGGCTTGCGACGAGACCCTGCGGTAGGGTCTCGCTTCCGCAAGCCCAGGAGTGATTTTGGCTCTATCAGAGCCAAAATCACTCCCACTGACATCATTACTGATGTCAGTGGGGCCGGACTCAGACGGTAGGCGTTCCCATGGGAACGCCTCCGTCTGGCAGCCACGCCCCCGGCACGCCCACCAAAGGGGGCGTGCTGTCACTCACCATCGACAGCACGCCCCCTTTGGTGCGAGACCCCGAGCGACGTATTTCTCGTCACTCACCGGGTCTCGCGCATGCGCACGACGGAGCTCCCTCCGTCGTGCGCATGCGCATTCGCCAAACATCGACCCGCTTGCGAGCGAACTTCCCTCGCGAGCGGGTCTGAATGACCCCCTCTGTGTCCACCTCTGTGTTCCCAAAATAGTCACTTTTTTGCCACAAGATATTAGTACACGAATATATTTCTAAGAGAGCCCTGACAATCATTAGGGGGATTATTAATAGCATATACTGTATATCAGCTGATATTTGTGTAGACAGGAAAGTAGAAGAAAAATAACATTACAGAAAACTATAACAATTGAACGACTGAGTAAGATTATGGAATTAGCTTGAAAAATTAAATAGTTTTTTTTAGCATAAAAGCAATAAAGATGGAACTGTACACATAACGTAAATATGTCATTGTGTAAGTGTAACCTACTTGAGCTTTTCTACAGGATTTGATATATTTACATGGCTCTATATCACCACCTGTTAACTGTATGAATAACTGCAGCAAAATACATTTAACTACTCCTAGTCATAAGTAAAGTGACTACTAAATGAATGTAGTTGCATAGAACAAGCTTTTATGACAGAATAGTAATGCATATTTGATATGGAATATTAAAAGGGGAACACCAGTAGCTGTAATAATTATTAAATGTTATACTTATAGTAGGACAGTAGGGATCCTGTGCCTCAACTATTTAGAAAAAGTAAAGCAAAATAAAAATTCAAAACAAAAATAATTTAAATCTATTCATATTGAGGCACATTCAGGAGGTCACTTCCTAAGTGAAAACAGCAGTGTCAGGGTTCAGCCTAGGATCGGCCGTCTCTTACTTCCGCGCCGGCTTCCCCTGACTTCTTGTGCGGTCAGACGTCTGGTGCGGTGGCGGGTGATGCGCTGAGTATTCTGCCTTAGGCGCTCGCGGACTTCCATGGACGGCCCTGTGTCTTGGGGATCGTAGTTTCTGTCATGGGCGCCGCCATGACAGTCCTTCTCATGTGACAGTATCTCCAACCAATGGTAGCATGGTTTCGGTCAGCTGACGCTGTTCTCCTATCAACTGCTACCCGTGGGTATATAACCGGCTCCAGGATTCCAGGAAGTTGTCTGAACAACGTTTGTCATTCCTAGTGTATGCTAGTTGAGTCCTCAATTCCAGGTTACTCTGAGATTACCTCCATGTCTTCTCTAGTGCGTTTGACCATCTCTGCCGGAGTGCTAGCCCTGTTCTATCTTCAGTGCAACAGTGCGTCATTCCATCTCAGCTTGTGTGCCACTCAGTAGTGCCATCTCTGCCAGTGAGCCAACTCTGTGCTATATTCAGTGCAACAGTGCGTTATAACACCTCAGCCTGTGTGCAAACTCTACTCTACGTTTAGCGCAACAGTGTGTCATAACACCTCAGCCTGTGTACAACTTAGCATCTCCTTCCGAAGCTACAGTGCGTCATACCACCTCTGTCTGTGTTCAATACCAAGGAGCACTCCTTCAGCGCAGTAGTGCGTCTACACACCTCTACCTGTGGGTACCTCAAGTACCAATTCCTGGTGCAGCTGTGCCTCCTGGGAGGCATATTCCTCGGGCCACCATCTGTGTGTTTCTCTATTCCCAGGGGGTTTGGATACCAGATCAAAGGACCGCGACCTGCCTGCTGGGTGCAGCTAAAACCCATATCCCGATTGGTAGGGGTCACCGGTGAACACCTCCCAGCAGGTTAGACTCTGCACCATTGATAGGGTCTCGTTAACGTCCAAACTCTGTGGATGAGGAGATCATACATTCAGGCCCCTCGCCTCCGATTTATTCCCCAACCTGGGAACTCTGCTTTCAACCCCTCAGTGGAAGCGTGACAAGGAGCTTGTAGTGTAAATGTGTCTTTGTGTCCACCATTCCCCACGAATTCTGCAAGTGCACCTAGATTTCTGCCAGATTAAGGTGGATATACTTGAAGAGGACTATGGACTTGCAAAGGCAAGAAAGAGGAGAGTGACAGAGTGAAATTGTCCCTAGGGTCTGGGTACGGGATGCTGGCACTTGGGATCCGGCGGTCAGAATCCTGACAGGTTTAGGATACCGACACTCCCCCTCTCTCTATTCCTAACCCTCCCTCCCCAGTGACTAAACTTAACCTCCCCACCTAGTGCCTAAACCTAAAACTCCCTCCCGCACCCCAAACTTAACCCTCCCCCCTTAGTGCCTAACCCTATCCCCTGATGCCTAACCCTAACCCTCCCCCTAAACCCAGTAATTACCGTCGGGATGCCAACGCCAGGATTCTGACATATGTTGGGATGTTGGGATTCCAGCACCAGCATTCTAAACAGCAGCATCCCGACTGTCTGTATTTTGACCGGATCCTGTCTCTAGCTATGTATTGTACTGAGTAGGTGTACTGATTTGCTTTATTTTGCTGAACAGAACAGAGATTTAATTTTATACAAATGGTGGTGCACTTTGCATATTTCATTGACTATTTGTAACTGGCTTCCTTAGTATGTAGAGATGTGGTAAAGTGCTACCTCTGCAGATGTATAGAGTCCAAAAACAATCCAGTACAGTATTCAGTGTCCTTGTTTGTGTGGTGTGGCCTTAACAAACAAGAAAGAAGAGATAAAAATACACTTTCTGTGTAGTAATAGCAGGTGAAGTGGAGCGATGGTTTTACACTATGTATGCATCCAAGTCGCACTGCGCATGCGTTACAATTGTCTGTGCATAGAGTCGCAGCACTGATTCAGATGCACAGTCTCTGAAATGCATTGGAAATGTATTGGCCATTTCTGGGTGGTGTCTGGAAAGTGACAGGGAGGTGGATATTCAGATGCACAGAGATTCTGGGGGTCATTCAGACCCGGTTGTTAGCGCCGATGCGCTCGGACCGGGTCGATGGCCCCCCACAGAGCATGCGCACGATGGCGCCGGCGCCGTCGTGCGCATGCGTGAGATCCGCTACGACCGACAGCGCCGGTCGTAGCGGGTCTCGATCCAAAGGGGGTGAGCTGTCGATGTTGATTGACAGCTCTCCCCGTTTGGAAGGCGGGCCGGGGGGTGGCAGCCCAAACGGGGGCGTCCCCATGGGAACGCCTACCGTTTGGCGGCGGCCTCACTGACATCACTAGTGATGTCAGTGGAGAGCTTCCGGCTTAGACAGAGCCGAAAGCTCTCCGGGGCTTACGACAAGGGAGACCCTACCCTAAGGTCTCGTCGTAAGCCCGTCGTAAGGTCTCGTCGTAAGGCGGTCGTAACCACCGCAAAGGAGTACGTCTTGAAAATTCAAGACATCCTCCCCTCATTCAGACCGACCGCACGCTCTGTGCGACCGGCTCTGAATGAGGTCCTCTGTGTCTTATGTAAGTGTTATGGGTTGTCACAGGCGTGTTGCTAAAAGTGGTTGTGTAAAAAGACGCTTTGTTGCTCACATAGGAGGTCATACTCAGACAGATAATCTGCAAGTTTCCATGGTGCAACCAATGGTGGCATCTAAAGACACTGAAAGTGGGTGCTTCAGTCCTTGCACATTCAGACACATGAATGTACACGAGTCATACACTAGCCCCCAGATTGTAAGACTTGCCATATAGTATACAGAATGGGGATTTTACAATTAGCAGATGCAGAAAGCTGGGACCTTACTTAGCAGCTGTAGAAAGCTGGGGACCCTGCTTAGCAGCTGTAGAAAGCCGGGGACCTTGCTTAGCTGGTGTAAAAAGCTGTGGACCCTATTTAGCGGCTGTAGAAAGCCGGGGACCCTGCTTAGCGGCTTTAGAAAGCTGGGGATCCTGCTTAGTGGCTGAAGAAAGCCAGCGACCCTTCTTAGCGTCTATAGAAAGCCAGGGATCCTGCTTATCGGCTGTAGAAAGCCGGGGACCCTGCTTAGCGGCTGTAGAAAGCTGGATACCCTGCTTAATGGCTGTAGAAAGCTGGGGACCCTGCATAGTGGCTGTAGAAAGCCGGGGAACCTGCTAATCGGCTGTAGAAAGCAGGCTTAGCAGCTGAAGAAAGCCGGCGACCCTAAAGCGTCTGTAGAAAGCCAGGGATCCTGCTTAGTGTCTGTAGAAAGCCAGGGACCCTTTTTAGCATCTGTAGAAAACCGTGGACCCTGCTTAGTGGCTGTAGAAAGCCAGGGACCCTGCTTAGTGGCTGTAGAAAGCCGGGGACCCTGCTTAGCGGCTGTAGAAAGCCGGGGACCCTGCTTAGCGGCTGTAGAAAACTGAGGACCCTACCTAGTGGTGTAGAAATCCGGGAAACCTGCTTAGCAGCTGTAGATAGCCGGCGACCCTGCTTAGCGGCTGTAGAAAGCCGTGGACCCTGCTTAGCTGGTGTAATAAGCCGGGAACCCTGTTTAGCGGCTGTAGAAATCTGGGGACCCGACCCAGCAGTTGTAGAAAGACGGCGACCCTTCTTAGCATCTGTAGAAAGCCAGGGACCCTGCTTAGCGGCTGTAGAAAGCCGAGGACCCTGCTTAGCGGCTGTAGAAAGCCGAGGACCCTGCTTAGCGGCTGTAGAAAGCCGAGGACCCTGCTTAGCGGCTGTAGAAAGCCAAGGACCCTGCTTAGCGGCTGTAGAAAGCTGGGGACCCTGCTTAGCGGCTATAGAAAGCTGGGGACCCTGCTTAGCGGCTGTAGAAAGCCAGGGACTCTGCTTAGCAGATGTAAATAGCTGGGGACCCTGCTTAGTGACTGTGGAGATCTGGGACCCTGCTTAGCGGATGTAGATAGCTGGGGAGCCTGCTTAGTGACTGTGGAGATCTGGGACCCTGCTTAGCGGATGTAGATAGCTGGGGAGCCTGCTTAGCTGCTGTAGAAAGCTGGGGACCACGCTTAGGCGCTGTAGAAAGCTGGGGACCCTTTTTAGTTGCTGTAGAAGATTTCTCAGGCTAGGAAAAAGAAACCTTTAAGAATTATACTATAAGTATTATTTTCAGAAATGTTTATAAACTATAAAAATAAAATCACAGTACAGTCAGTGTAGATTGAGCTGGAAAGAACAACAGCCCTAAAAGCCACTAAATATTAGATTAATAAGGTGTGTCAGTCAGAAAAGTAGGCCTACGTGTGTAATGTAATTCATATGTAGCAACGTAAGAGCAGTCACAAGCCACAGTCAAACTTAAGCTGGGTACACACCTAAAAGAAATATCTGCAGATTGACTGATCTGCAGAGGATATTTGTTCATACACACGGAACAACCATCAACTCTCACCTGGCTGCGGGTCCCGCTGGCCAGGGGTCACGTCGCTCCCCTCTCCCCGTGGCCACTGCAGTGACTGACCGCCAGATTGTAAGACTTGCCATATAGTATACAGAATGGGGATTTTACAATTAGCAGATGCAGAAAGCTGGGACCTTACTTAGCAGCTGTAGAAAGCTGGGGACCCTGCTTAGCAGCTGTAGAAAGCCGGGGACCTTGCTTAGCTGGTGTAAAAATCTGTGGACCCTATTTAGCGGCTGTAGAAAGCCGGGGACCCTGCTTAGCGGCTTTAGAAAGCTGGGGATCCTGCTTAGTGGCTGAAGAAAGCCAGCGACCCTTCTTAGCGTCTATAGAAAGCCAGGGATCCTGCTTATCGGCTGTAGAAAGCCGGGGACCCTGCTTAGCGGCTGTAGAAAGCTGGATACCCTGCTTAATGGCTGTAGAAAGCTGGGGACCCTGCATAGTGGCTGTAGAAAGCCGGGGAACCTGCTAACCGGCTGTAGAAAGCAGGCTTAGCAGCTGAAGAGAGCCGGCGACCCTAAAGCGTCTGTAGAAAGCCAGGGATCCTGCTTAGCGTCTGTAGAAAGCCAGGGACCCTTTTTAGCATCTGTAGAAAACTGTGGACCCTGCTTAGTGGCTGTAGAAAGCCAGGGACCCTGCTTAGTGGCTGTAGAAAGCCGGGGACCCTGCTTAGTGGCTGTAGAAAGCCGGGGACCCTGCTTAGCGGCTGTAGAAAGCTGAGGACCCTACCTAGTGGTGTAGAAATCCGGGAAACCTGCTTAGCAGCTGTAGAAAGCCGGCGACCCTGTTTAGCGGCTGTAGAAAGCCGTGGACCCTGCTTAGCTGGTGTAATAAGCCGGGAACCCTGTTTAGCGGCTGTAGAAATCTGGGGACCCGACCCAGCAGTTGTAGAAAGACGGCGACCCTTCTTAGCATCTGTAGAAAGCCAGGGACCCTGCTTAGCGGCTGTAGAAAGCCGAGGACCCTGCTTAGCGGCTATAGAAAGCTGGGGACCCTGCTTAGCGGCTGTAGAAAGCCAGGGACTCTGCTTAGCAGATGTAAATAGCTGGGGACCCTGCTTAGTGACTGTGGAGATCTGGGACCCTGCTTAGCGGATGTAGATAGCTGGGGAGCCTGCTTAGTGACTGTGGAGATCTGGGACCCTGCTTAGCGGATGTAGATAGCTGGGGAGCCTGCTTAGCCGCTGTAGAAAGCTGGGGACCACGCTTAGGCACTGTAGAAAGCTGGGGACCCTTTTTAGTTGCTGTAGAAGATTTCTCAGGCTAGGAAAAAGAAACCTTTAAGAATTATACTATAAGTATTATTTTCAGAAATGTTTATAAACTATAAAAATAAAATCACAGTACAGTCAGTGTAGATTGAGCTGGAAAGAACAACAGCCCTAAAAGCCACTAAATATTAGATTAATAAGGTGTGTCAGTCAGAAAAGTAGGCCTACGTGTGTAATGTAATTCATATGTAGCAACGTAAGAGCAGTCACAAGCCACAGTCAAACTTAAGCTGGGTACACACCTAAAAGAAATATCTGCAGATTGACTGATCTGCAGAGGATATTTGTTCATACACACGGAACAACCATCAACTCTCACCTGGCTGCGGGTCCCGCTGGCCAGGGGTCACGTCGCTCCCCTCTCCCCGTGGCCACTGCAGTGACTGACCGCCAGATTGTAAGACTTGCCATATAGTATACAGAATGGGGATTTTACAATTAGCAGATGCAGAAAGCTGGGACCTTACTTAGCAGCTGTAGAAAGCTGGGGACCCTGCTTAGCAGCTGTAGAAAGCCGGGGACCTTGCTTAGCTGGTGTAAAAAGCTGTGGACCCTATTTAGCGGCTGTAGAAAGCCGGGGACCCTGCTTAGCGGCTGTAGAAAGCTGGATACCCTGCTTAATGGCTGTAGAAAGCTGGGGACCCTGCATAGTGGCTGTAGAAAGCCGGGGAACCTGCTAACCGGCTGTAGAAAGCAGGCTTAGCAGCTGAAGAAAGCCGGCGACCCTAAAGCGTCTGTAGAAAGCCAGGGATCCTGCTTAGCGTCTGTAGAAAGCCAGGGACCCTTTTTAGCATCTGTAGAAAACCGTGGACCCTGCTTAGTGGCTGTAGAAAGCCAGGGACCCTGCTTAGTGGCTGTAGAAAGCCGGGGACCCTGCTTAGCGGCTGTAGAAAGCCGGGGACCCTGCTTAGCGGCTGTAGAAAGCTGAGGACCCTACCTAGTGGTGTAGAAATCCGGGAAACCTGCTTAGCAGCTGTAGAAAGCCGGCGACCCTGCTTAGCGGCTGTAGAAAGCCGTGGACCCTGCTTAGCTGGTGTAATAAGCCGGGAACCCTGTTTAGCAGCTGTAGAAATCTGGGGACCCGACCCAGCAGTTGTAGAAAGACGGCGACCCTTCTTAGCATCTGTAGAAAGCCAGGGACCCTGCTTAGCGGCTGTAGAAAGCCGAGGACCCTGCTTAGCGGCTGTAGAAAGCCGAGGACCCTGCTTAGCGGCTGTAGAAAGCCGAGGACCCTGCTTAGCGGCTGTAGAAAGCCAAGGACCCTGCTTAGCGGCTGTAGAAAGCTGGGGACCCTGCTTAGCGGCTATAGAAAGCTGGGGACCCTGCTTAGCGGCTGTAGAAAGCCAGGGACTCTGCTTAGCAGATGTAAATAGCTGGGGACCCTGCTTAGTGACTGTGGAGATCTGGGACCCTGCTTAGCGGATGTAGATAGCTGGGGAGCCTGCTTAGTGACTGTGGAGATCTGGGACCCTGCTTAGCGGATGTAGATAGCTGGGGAGCCTGCTTAGCCGCTGTAGAAAGCTGGGGACCACGCTTAGGCGCTGTAGAAAGCTGGGGACCCTTTTTAGTTGCTGTAGAAGATTTCTCAGGCTAGGAAAAAGAAGCCTTTAAGAATTATACTATAAGTATTATTTTCAGAAATGTTTATAAACTATAAAAATAAAATCACAGTACAGTCAGTGTAGATTGAGCTGGAAAGAACAACAGCCCTAAAAGCCACTAAATATTAGATTAATAAGGTGTGTCAGTCAGAAAAGTAGGCCTACGTGTGTAATGTAATTCATATGTAGCAACGTAAGAGCAGTCACAAGCCACAGTCAAACTTAAGCTGGGTACACACCTAAAAGAAATATCTGCAGATTGACTGATCTGCAGAGGATATTTGTTCATACACACGGAACAACCATCAACTCTCACCTGGCTGCGGGTCCCGCTGGCCAGGGGTCACGTCGCTCCCCTCTCCCCGTGGCCACTGCAGTGACTGACCGCCCGTACACACAGCACGAAGAGCAGATGTATCTATCTGCTATCGGCTGTGCAGCATAGCCAACCCGATATGTCTGTAAATTATGTTGTTCACAGACATATCGCTGGTACAAACTAGCTGACGCCCACACGATATATTGGCCGATCAATTGATTGGCCAATATATCTCCCAGTGTGTACCCAGCATTAGTACAGCAAAATATATGTCAAGGCATTTACTTTACATAGATAGGCGAGATGTATCAAACCTTTAAGGGGGAGATGTATCAAACCTTGGAGAGAGATACAGTGCAGAGAGATAAAGGGCTCTATTCATGTAGATCTTGCGGTATGAATTGTTACTTTTCACTACATATCGTATCGGTTGGATACATAGCTGAGTTAAGTAGCAATTCATAAATACATTTCCGTCAAAGGGGGGGGAGGAGGGGGGAGCCAAGCAAGCTAGGCGCAGCAGGGGGACAGCTGAGCAAAATAATTACATTGGGCGATCGGGGGAGGGGGACTGACAGGAGTAAATAGTCTGAAGTTATGCTGGGTCACTTCATTAAGCATTACAAAGGACAGCGCTTGTTGTGGGGGGTTATTTATCTTAATAAAATATATTTGCTCATTTGGTACAATCTGCGCCTCCCCAGTGCCATCATCCTGCGCCTCCCCGTGCCATTATCCTGCGCCTCCCCAGCGCCATTATCCTGCGTCTCCCCAGTGCCATCATCCTGCGCCTCCCCAGCACCATCATCCTGCGTCTCCAAGGTAACGTCCTCCTGCCCTAGCGCAGAAAAGCCCCCCTTTCTCTCACGTCATGTTCCCTTAGCACAGAATATCCCCACAGACAGATTATCTCTTAGCAAACTATCACCCTCCCCACAGACAGATCACCTCCCCTAGTGCAGCAGATCCCTCCATCACAGACAGATCATCTCCCCCTAGTACAGCAGATCGCTCCCCCCCCACAGACAGATCATCTCCCCCTAGTACAGCAGATGATCCCCCCACAGACAGGTCATCTTCCCCTAGTATAGCAGATCCCTCCTCCCCCAGATCATCATCTCCCCTTAGCACAATATAGGGAATCGGTATGAAATACCGATGGATGGCGTGCCGGCTGTCAGTACGCTGACAGTGGAATCCCGATGGTTCAAATCCCTACAGGGGAACGGTGAGTACTGTTCCCCTGTGCTATTTACCCCCTAATCCTAACCCGTGTTTTTTTGTACCCTAATACAAACTCTCCCTACCAGAGACTGCACGCGGGCCCCCTCCTCTCAAGAAACGCCCCTGCTCCCTACCCCGCACCCTAACCTTCCCGGTAAGTGCCTAAACCTAACCCTCCCCCTTAGTGCCTAACACTCCCCATTTGGTGAATAAACCTTACCCTCCCCTGGTGGTGCCTGAACCTAACCTCCCATGCCTGGAGCCTAACCCTAACCTCCCCTTCCTGCAGCCTAACCACAAGTCCCACCGTGGCACCTGAACCTAACCCTCCCTCCCCCCCGCGGATGATACTTACCTTGTCCCGGTGTCCTTACGATTGGAATGCTGGCTGCCGGAATTCCAGGTCGCCATCCTCAGTTATGTTGGGATTCCGGCACCAGTCTTCTGTTGGTGATCGGGATTCCAGTCCCAGAATTTCGGCAGCCGGCATCCCGATCGTCGGGACATTAACTACATCCCCAAAATTGCCCCCTCCTCCTCAGACAGAACATGTCCCCTTAGTACAGAATAGCCCCCCTCTCAAACAGACAGATCATCATTCTCCCATCCCCCCACACTAATACAGAATAGCCCCCTGCCCCCCATCCAGAAGCAGATTTAGACCTCATCGGGCCCTAAGCAAGACATCACTTTGGGGCCCCACTCCCTCAACTGCATGCAATTTTAAACACAGACACTGTCATTATAGCCTCCCACACACACTGCCATTATAGACACACACACACAGGGCACCCATAGCCACACACACACAGGGCCCCCATAGCCGCATATACACAGTCATACACATACAGGGCCCCCATAGCCGTATACACACACATACACACACACACACACACACACAGAGGGCCCCCATAGCCGCATATACACACACACACAGAGGGCCCCCATAGCCGTATACACACATACACACACACACAGAGGGCCCCCATAGCCGCATATACACACACAGGGCCCCCATAGCCGCATATATACACACACAGGGCCCCCATAGCCGCATACACACACACACAGGGCCCACATAGCGGCATACACACACACACACGCCCTTACTGACAGATACTCTCTGACACAGATAAAGGGGTCTATTTACGGAAGAGGGTAAAAGCCAGAAACATAGTAAGTGTATTAGAAAAGCCGGAAATCATAGTAAATGTATTAGAAAAGCCGGAAATCATACATGGTTACGTTTTCGCATGTGCAAGCTTTTTGCACCCTTCGCTCAAATGTGTAAATTTTCGCTGCTATCGCATATGCAGGTTTTCGGGCAATCCTATTACAAAATCCGCAATTCGGCATTTGCCTTAAAAAAAATACGGCAAAAAGTGTGCCTGAAAATTGGGAAATGTGCCTGTACCCTCCCAAAAAATGTAAACTAACATTGGGTAATAGTTTAGTTTTTAAATTGTGTCAAATGGCTGTTATTTATTCATTTTTCTCTAACAGTGGAAAATTATGGAAAGCAAGTTTTTTGGACAAAATAAATGCTGCAGTTAAATTAGGGGTACATAAAACTGGGTTCTAGTATATTAGTATATTTTTGTGTCATGCTGCAGCCATATGCAATCCCAAAAAACACTTTTCCCATCCTAACAGCCCCCAAAATACCTACAACAGTACTTAAAACTAGGGGTGAGCGGGTTCGGATTTCTGAAATCCGAACCCCCCCGAGCCCCCCCGATCCGAGTCCGATCCGAGTCAGGCTCGACTTTTCCCGCCTGACTCGGATCTGAAATCGAGGCAAAACGTCATCATCCCGCCTTCCGAGTCTCGCGGGTTTTGGATCCTATATAAGGTACCCACGTCGGCGCCATTTTCTCACTCGGCTGTGGACAGTGAAGAGGGAGGGTGGGAGTTAGGGCTGTGTAGTGTAGTGTAGTGTAGTGCTGCTGTTGTCCACTACTTCAAAGTCCATAGGGGCTGGCTGTGTTGTGCTGTGCTGCTGTTGTTAATAGGGGCTGTGTCCACTACTTCAAAGTCCATAGGGGCTGGCTGGACTGTGTTGTGCAGTCAGTTCTCCATAGGGGCTGTGTCCACTCCAAAGTCCTGTGCAGTGTCCCAGTCCTAAAGAGGTGCTGTAGTGTTGTCCAGGGGGTGCTCTGTCCATCAGGGGTGCTCCCCCCAAGTGCTAAAAAAATAATATATTTTCTGTGTTTGTGAATTGTGTGCGCAGTAGCCGCACGTGCATCAACAAAGTAGTGCCAAGCGTGCGCCTGTGTCATAAGTAAAGGGCCGGCTGGCTTGACCGTTAAAGGGTGCTGTAACCCCCAAAGTACACTCCAGTCCAAACAAAAAAAAAAATATTTTCTGTGTTTGTGAATTGTGTGCGCAGTAGCCGCACGTGCATCAACAAAGTAGTGCCAAGCGTGCGCCTGTGTCATAAGTAAAGGGCCGGCTGGCTTGACCATTAATGGGTGCTGTAACCCCCAAAGTACACTCCAGTCCAAACCAAAAAAAAATATATTTTCTGTTTGTGAATTGTGTGCGCAGTAGCCGCACGTGCATCAACAAAGTAGTGCCAAGTGTGCGCCTGTGTCATAAGTAAAGGGCCGGCTGGCTTGACCGTTAAAGGGTGCTGTAACCCCCGAAAGTACAGTCCAGTCCAAACCAAAAAAAAAATTATTTTCTGTGTTTGTGAATTGTGTGCGCAGTAGCCGCACGTGCATCAACAAAGTAGTGCCAAGCGTGCGCCTGTGTCATAAGTAAAGGGCTGGCTGGCTTGACCGTTAAAGGGTGCTGTAACCCCCAAAGTACACTCCAGTCCAAACCAAAAAAAAAATTATTTTCTGTGTTTGTGAATTGTGTGCGCAGTAGCCGCACGTGCATCAACAAAGTAGTGCCAAGCGTGCGCCTGTGTCATAAGTAAAGGGCCGGCTGGCTTGACCATTAAAGGGTGCTGTAACCCCCAAAGTACACTCCAGTCCAAACCAAAAAAAAAATTATTTTCTGTGTTTGTGAATTGTGTGCGCAGTAGCCGCACGTGCATCAACAAAGTAGTGCCAAGCGTGCGCCTGTGTCATAAGTAAAGGGCCGGCTGGCTAGACCGTTAAAGGGTGCTGTAACCCCCGAAAGTACACTCCAGTCCAAACCAAAAAAAAAATTATTTTCTGTGTTTGTGAATTGTGTGCGCAGCAGCTGCACGTGCATCAACAAAGTAGTGCCAAGCGTGCGCCTGTGTCTTAAGTAAAGGGCCGGCTGGCTTGACCGTTAAAGGGTTCTGTAACCCCCAAAGTACACTCCAAACCAAAAAAATATATATTTTCTGTGTTTGTGACTTGTGTGCACTGTGGCTGCACGTGCATCAACAAAGGAGCAGCGCCAAGCGTGCGCCTGTGTCCCATAAGTAAAGAGCCGGCTGGCTCATTTCTTAAAGGGTGGTGTAACCCACAAAGTGCACTACTCTCCAGCAAAAATAAAAAAATATTTTCTGTGTTTGTGTGCGCTTTAGCCGCACGTATATATATCAATATAACATAAATGGAGGACCAAACTTTCTCCGATAAAAATAAAATAGGGAAAGATCAAGAACCACTTCCTCCTAGTGCTGTTGCTGCTGCTGGGAGTTGTTCATCATCCCAGAGAGGAAGTAGGAACATCACTACTTTTACTAAACAATTGACCCTCCAACAGTCCCTAGCGATGAGGATGAAGTACGACAGCAGTCATCCTGAAGCAAAACGTATAACTGAGGCCTTGACTGCTATGTTGGTGTTAGACGTGCGTCCGGTATCCGACATTAGTGCAGTGGGATTTAGACAATTGATGGAGGTAGTGTGTCCTCGGTTCCAAATCCCGTCTAGATTCCACCTGCATCCTCAAAGCAGCAGCGACAAGCGTGCGTCTGTCTGTTAAAGGGTGGTGACACCCTCAAAGTGTGCTACACAAACAATTAAAATATTGTTCTTTTTTTTTCTGTCTTTGTGAAATGTGTGGGCTGTAGCCGCACCTGCATCCTTAAAGCAGCAGCGACAAGCGTGCGTCTGTCTGTTAAAGGGTGGTGACACCCTCAAAGTGTGCTACACAAACAATTAAAATATTGTTCTTTTTTTTTCTGTCTTTGTGAATTGTGTGGGCTGTAGCCGCACTTGCATCCTCAAAGCAGCAGCGACAAGCGTGCGTCTGTCTGTTAAAGGGTGTTGTAACTCTCAAAGTGCTCCAAAAAATCAAAATTTTTTTTTTAATGTGTTTGTGACTTGTGTGCGATGTAGCCACACTTGCATCCTCAAAGCAGCAGCGACAAGCGTGCGTCTGTCTGTTAAAGGGTGGTGACACCCTCAAAGTGTGCTACACAAACAATTAAAATATTGTTCTTTTTTTTTCTGTCTTTGTGAAATGTGTGGGCTGTAGCCGCACCTGCATCCTTAAAGCAGCAGCGACAAGCATGCGTCTGTCTGTTAAAGGGTGGTGACACCCTCAAAGTGTGCTACACAAACAATTAAAATATTGTTCTTTTTTTTTCTGTCTTTGTGAATTGTGTGGGCTGTAGCCGCACTTGCATCCTCAAAGCAGCAGCGACAAGCGTGCGTCTGTCTGTTAAAGGGTGTTGTAACTCTCAAAGTGCTCCAAAAAATCAAATTTTTTTTTTTAATGTGTTTGTGACTTGTGTGCGATGTAGCCACACTTGCATCCTCAAAGCAGCAGCGACAAGCGTGCGTCTGTCTGTTAAAGGGTGGTGACACCCTCAAAGTGTGCTACACAAACAATAAAAATATTCTTCTTCTTTTTTCTGTCTTTGTGAATTGTGTGGGCTGTAGCCGCACCTGCATCCTTAAAGCAGCAGCGACAAGCGTGCGTCTGTCTGTTAAAGGGTGGTGACACCCTCACAGTGTGCTACACAAACAATTAAAATATTGTTCTTTTTTTTTCGGTCTTTGTGAAATGTGTGGGCTGTAGCCGCACCTGCATCCTTAAAGCAGCAGCGACAAGCGTGCGTCTGTCTGTTAAAGGGTGGTGTAACTCTCAAAGTGCTCCAAAAAATAAAAAACTATTTTTGTAATGTGTTTGTGACTTGTGTGCGATGTAGCCGCACTTGCATCCTCAAAGCAGCAGCGACAAGCGTGCGTCTGTCTGTTAAAGGGTGGTGACACCCTCAAAGTGTGCTACACAAACAATAAAAATATTCTTCTTCTTTTTTCTGTCTTTGTGAATTGTGTGGGCTGTAGCCGCACCTGCATCCTTAAAGCAGCAGCGACAAGCGTGCGTCTGTCTGTTAAAGGGTGGTGACACCCTCAAAGTGTGCTACACAAACAATTAAAATATTGTTCTTTTGTTTTCGGTCTTTGTGAAATGTGTGGGCTGTAGCCGCACCTGCATCCTTAAAGCAGCAGCGACAAGCGTGCGTCTGTCTGTTAAAGGGTGGTGACACCCTCAAAGTGTGCTACACAAACAATAAAAATATTCTTCTTTTTTCTGTCTTTGTGAATTGTGTGGGCTGTAGCCGCACTTGCATCCTCAAAGCAGCAGCGACAAGCGTGCGTCTGTCTGTTAAAGGGTGGTGACACCCTCAAAGTGTGCTACACAAACAATAAAAATATTCTTCTTCTTTTTTCTGTCTTTGTGAATTGTGTGGGCTGTAGCCGCACCTGCATCCTTAAAGCAGCAGCGACAAGCGTGCGTCTGTCTGTTAAAGGGTGGTGACACCCTCAAAGTGTGCTACACAAACAATAAAAATATTCTTCTTTTTTCTGTCTTTGTGAATTGTGTGGGCTGTAGCCGCACCTGCATCCTTAAAGCAGCAGCGACAAGCGTGCGTCTGTCTGTTAAAGGGTGGTGACACCCTCAAAGTGTGCTACACAAACAATTAAAATATTGTTCTTTTGTTTTCGGTCTTTGTGAAATGTGTGGGCTGTAGCCGCACCTGCATCCTTAAAGCAGCAGCGACAAGCGTGCGTCTGTCTGTTAAAGGGTGGTGACACCCTCAAATTGTGCTACACAATCAATAAAAATATTCTTCTTCTTTTTTCTGTCTTTGTGAATTGTGTGGGCTGTAGCCGCACTTGCATCTTCAAAGCAGCAGCGACAAGCGTGCGTCTGTCTGTTAAAGGGTGGTGTAACCCTCAAAGTGTGCTCCACAAACAATAAAAATATTCTTTTTTTTTTCTGTCTTTGTGAATTGTGTGGGCTGTAGCCGCACTTGAATCCTCAAAGCAGCAGCGACAAGCGTGCGTCTGTCTGTTAAAGGATTACATCGGGTGACAGCATCCAAGTAGGCATGTCAGACAGTCCGTACCTGTACTGGCAGGAAAAAGAAGCAATTTGGAGGTCCCTGTACAAACTGGCTCTATTTTACCTGAGTTGCCCCCCCCTCCAGTGTGTACTCCGAAAGAGTGTTTAGTGCAGCCGGGAACCTTGTCAGCGAAAGGCGTAGGAGGTTGCTTCCACAAAATGTGGAGAAGATGATGTTCATAAAATGAATTATCAACTCTTCCAGGGAGACCAGCCTCCAGAACGTACAGAGGGACCTGTGGTTCCAGCAGGGACGAATTAATACTCTGTGAGGATGAGGATGTACACACTGAAGAGGGTGAGGAATCGGTGGATGAGGAGGATGAGGATGACATCTTGCCTCCGTAGAGCCAGTTTGTGCAGGGACAGATTAATTGCCAGCTTGTTTTGTGGGGGCCCAAACGAACCAATCATTTCAGCCACAGTTGTGTGGCAGACCCTGGCGCTGAAATGATTGGTTTATTAAAGTGTGCATGTCCTGTTTATACAACACAAGGGTGGGTGGGAGGGCCCAAGGACAATTCCATCTTGCACCTCTTTTTTTTCTTTGCATTATGTACAGTTTGGGGCCTAGTTTTTCAATGCCATCCTGTCTGCCACTGCAGTTTCACGCCTAGATGGGTCACGTGGTTGTGCCGCCCACTCGTGTCGCTTAGCATAGTCATCCAGCTACCTCGGTGCAACCTTTTGGACATAAAAACACTACTGTGAGGTGTGAGGTATTCAGAATAGACTGGAAATGAGTGGAAATTAAGGTTATTGAGGTTAATAATAGCATAGGAGCAGAAAAAGCTACAAATTCTGTGATTTTAGCTGTTTTTATGCTTTTTTTCAAAAAAATACAGATCCAAAACACAAAACCCAGAACCCAAAACACGGAAGGGTGGTTTTGGCAAAACCAATCCAGATCCAAAACACGAAGAAAGATCCAGATCCAAAACCAAAACACAAAACACGAAAAGTGGCCGGTGCACACCCCTACTTAAAACCCATTTTCTAACACTTTAAATTTTGACACCCAAAATGACATGTCATTATTATGGGGAATTAAGTTAATTAAAAAATAATTTTTGCTTAATTAGTCATTAGAGAGGGTCCAAAGGGTTCTGAACAAAGCCCCCACATTTTTAGCACAAAATAGGGGGTTTGTATATTTTTTCACCTGCTCTGAGATGGTGAAAACTATTTTCCGCCTTTAGCTGCGCAAAATTCGCTTGTGCGAAAAGCCGCGGCTAATAGGATAGCACGATACGCATTTTTGGTGAAAAGTTTGCACAAGTGTAAACTTTTCGCCAAATTGCAGCTTTTCACAGCTAATTGGATATGGCCCTTAATATGGTTTCCGGCTTTTTCAATGCATTTCATAAGATTTCTGGCTTTTTCAATACATTTACCATGGTTTTCGGCTTTTACAATGCATTTACTATGTTTCTGGCTTTTACTCACACCGTCTATTTACTAAGCAGTGTTAGGAGACAGAGTGAAAAGTGATAAGAAAGTGATGAGGTGCCAGCCAATCAGCTCTCAACTGTTATTTTTCAAACACAGCCTGTGAGATGGCAGTTGGGAGCTGATTGGCTGGCACCTTATCACTTTTCACTCTGTCTCCTAACACTGCTTAATAAATAGACCCCAAAGACACTTACTGACACAATTACTGACACAAGACACCACTTACTGAGACACAGACACCACTTACTGACACAGACACCACTTACTGATAAACATATTGACACAAACTTAATTATTATGCATCCACAAAGCACACAGCCTTCATGATATACAACAACCCCCCTGCGGCACCCTCATTCCCCCCTTGGCCTCCTCTTCACAGAGCACACACAGCCTTCATAATATGCTGCCTTCATAATATGCTATACACCCCCCCCCCCTCCTCCTTAAGGGGGGTATCCACTAGACGATAAAGTTGAACGATTGAACGATAATGATAAAATCGTTCGATAATCGTTTGAACATCGTTTGCAAATCGTGCAGTAATTGTTTCTAACGATGTTCGATGCGCGCTCCCGCTGGTCGTTTCATCGTCTCCTCCATCGACTGAACATGCAGGTCAATTTCACTTGATTGCTTACAAATCGTTTACACATCGTTTACACATCGTTTACACATTGTTCACGCTGAACGATCAAACGATGAACCACTATCTGCCCACTATAGCTGAAAGCTCTCAATCACAGATTAAAACAACATAGTTTATTGTTAGATCTTTTGCAAATCGTTCAGAGTGGAAGATCATATTTCAAGGGAAACTTCAAGGGAAAATCGTTAAGAGGTTGGACAGGGATAAAATCGTCTAGTGGATGCCCCCCATTACCAATGGCACTCACCTTTCAGTCAGCACTGAGGGCTCCTCTCTCTGGTCACACACAGCACAGAGCAGCGGAGAGGAGGGCTGTGAGACAGAGCGGCACCTGGCAGCTGTCCAACAATGTGCTGACAGTCCGCCGGGGCTGAACTATGTAAAAGACCTCCCCTCCTCCCCAGCCCTGATTGTCTCCTCTCCTGGCTTCCCCTCTAGTTATACACTAACCAGGTCCCTGAGTCTCCCAGGCAGCCAGCCCTGATTGTTTCCTCTTTACTCTGTCCCCTTCCCAGGCTGTGCAGTTACAGTTTAACTTCACAGCCTGGGGAGTGGAGAGGAGACAATCGGGGCTGGCAGACAGGGTGGCCCTCCCCTCCTCCTCCGTGACTTACTTGCCGCCGCCGGCCACGGACCCGCTACTCCTCTGTTGTGCCTGTCTGATGAAGCAGCACCTTCCCTGGGTGGGTGGGGATTTAAAGGGAAAGCATCTTGTCTTCACATGAGCGAGGCTGGCCGCTTTACTACAGTAGCTGTGACAGGCAGCCGATGGGCTGCCTGTCATGCAAACACAGGGACAGCCAGTGACGTGTTTTTTTTGGGGGGGCGGGGCCACAGATCACAAGCGGCCCCACAGACCAATTGGCCCCCCGGGATTTATCCCGCTGAAGATAACGGCCAATCCGCCCCTGTATACAAGACAATGCGGTGGGGGTGGTGGCAGAGTGAGACGGCAGTGGGGGCACCGGCCAGTCATCAGAGTGAGGTGACCCAGCATATGCTGGGTCACTTTACTGTACTCTCCAGAATGTCCTTGGTCCCTGTAACACACACAATCACAGGGAGCAGGTGAGTTTTTCTCCCTGAGCACCGCTGATTGGCCCTAGTGCTGTTCACTGGGAAAGGGGAAATAGACCTTGTAACTCCAATCTGCAAGTTCACAGTCTACATAATTCAACCCTTTTTTTAGAAAAACACCTGATGTCCAATTTATGCGAATTAAATGCCTCAAAGTGCAGAATTATTGATTGGGAAGGGTGTACCAGATATTGTGCACTGAGGGCCTGATTCAGAGATGGAAACGAATGCCACCGCTGTTGTGAATTTGTATGCAGCGGCTGGGCGACAACATGCAAATGTCGCTCCCATCAAAATATGTATTGAGACGCTCACAGACAAATCCATCCGATTGCATCCGCAGACACAGCATCGGGTGCAAATCAGTCGATTATTGAAGTAAGTTTGTAAACATCGGCATTGTGTCCATATCTGAATCAGGCCTTGAGCCCTAACATATTTTACCTTAAAATAAAAAATGTCCTCCTTTTCACCTGCTCAGGGGCTGCAAACTAAAATCTGCGTAAGCTCCCATTGAGTCCCTTGTTAACTTATCACAGGCTTTCTAATTGAATAACAAAAAGTCACATTGAACATGCCCCTATGTGCAGACTAGGCCTTTTTTTACCCAAATAGAAAAAATATTTTGTTCTGTTTAAAGCAATGTTTAAAATGAGTTCTAAAGGATGGTTTGTGGGATGTTGCAGAGCATTTTTTCCCCCAAAATAAATATATATTTTTTTTACATCCTTGAAAATGGCAGAGACCAAATTCTGGGGTTTTTCACCTTTTCTTCAGGTGCCCTTTAGACTAGGAGGTGCATTTACGCTAAGGCATCTTTTGATGCCTGTAGTGTAAATAATGTAATAAAAACATATAATGTCCCTTCATCCTCATGATTAATTTACGGGATAAATTAAGCTAAAAAGAACAATATTTGAGTAGGAAACATTTAAAGAAGAGTGGAGTTCAGACACTGATTTACTGTATTAGCTGTGATGTGTTTCCATGATCCACACCTACAGTGTGTACAGTGCACATTCAACAGCTCATTTAAGATAATCATGAGTGAGGACTGCTTAATCCACAGTTTGAGTTACTGTGGCTTGGCCAAAGCTCAGTGACATCAATAGCAAGTAGTTGCTATGGCTGCAACCGGGACGTAAGTAGGCCACAGGTACGCACTCTGACATTTCTACAGGAGCTCTCCAGTGCTGCTCAGTCTCAGCCTTCACATAAGATAACGTGGTATATGTGACCAATAGTGGCCAATTAGAAGCCTGCATTGCAAGTGCACATATAACTCACAGGAAAAGTCATCAGGGAGCACCATTATCTGCAAATACATGTGCATTATCACTATCTTACATATTACAGGCAATTTATAATGGCAAATTGCTACCTACTGGCCACTCTTTATTTTATTTTCCAAGTTAGCCCCGCCCTTCCAAGCACATTGTGCTATTTGTACATTGAGTATTTGCTTTAATATTTTTGCATTATTACTGACAGATTACATTTAATAATTACTAGCATTATTACTAGAAATTATTACTTGTATTATAGATGTACTAGGTGTTACCACGGAATCGGTATGATTTACCGCCGGACCCATGCCCGACGGTTGGAATCCCGACAACGGCATCCCGGCAGAGGAGGAAATCCCGATTGTCCTAAGGTAAGTATTGTCTAACCTAATTCTACCCCCTAACCCTCCCTTAGGGGTGCCTAGGGTTCCCCCCAGTGCCTAACCCTAATCCCCCTTCTAAGTGCCTAAACCTAACCCCCCCTTCCCCGCTGCCTAAACCTAAATCCCCCCCGGGAGCACCTAACCCTCCCCCCCTGCGGCTGTCCGCGCTCGGCATCACTTCAATCGGGATGTCGGGCGCCGGTCTGTCGGCGTCGGTATAATGACAGGCATCTAGATTTAGACGCCTGTCATTTAACCCTCGCCGGGATTAAGCAGTTGGGAAGCCGGCTGTTGGGATTAGGTCCGCCGCTTCCTGACTGCATACCGTTACCGTTGCTGGGCCATATTACTGTGTACATTATATTCAGGCCCGCCAAGAGCTGTGGCGAGCCCCGGTAATAGGGGGCGTGGCCTAATAGGGGAGGCGTGGCCACACCCCCTTGCCGAGAGGAAAAAAAAAAAGATTTGCAGCACCGCTGGGGGGGGGGGGGGGCGCTCTGAGCCCCCTCAGCCCAGCGCAAAGCCAGGGGGGGCGCGATCAGTGTGATCGTTCCCCCACACAGGCATAGGAGACTGCTGTGGCTGCTGCTCAGCAGCCACAAGCAGTCTCCAAATGCAGCTCAGCACACGCTATGTGCTGGGCTGCTGTGAGGGGGGGGGGGTGGCGCCGGATCCGGGCCCCCGCCGGGCCCGTCAGGAAGCCCGGGCCCAGGTAATCTGTACCCACTCCCCCTCCCCTCTCGGCGCCCCTGACTATATTTGCCAGGAATTGTCACCTACATATTACACTCCATTGGGAATTACTACTGGTATATCATAATTTATTGGAAATTATGATTAAATCCTAGGTGACATTGTTAGCTGCATAGTCTACTGCATACTTCCCAACTGTCCCAATTCCCCCAGTTTCATTGGCACAGTCCTGATTGGAGGGCTCTGACCCGCTGTCACAATCAGGGCTACATTACCCCAATCTGCTCTGCAGGAGTCATATCTCATTCACTGCCTGTGCCATGCACACCAGTGACAGGTGTGCACACATCGCTTGCTCCTGCTCAGTGAAAGGATGACTTTCCCAGCTCACCCTCTCCCTTTTCTTGCACTCACAATTTTGGCAATTGAAGGTATAGAACTGTGCATAAGTACTGAGGTATTAGATCTCCATTGGGCATTTTTGTTTTTACATTACACTCTACTAGTGCTAGACATCTTGCTGTGCAATATTACTTGCATAATACTACTTGGAGGATGTAGTCCATATGTCAACATTTACAACAGGGGTCAGGGAACTTTTTTACCTTTTACCCCAAAATATATTCAGACACGGCGATGTTATCCCCTTGTTTTGAAAGAAAGGAAATCATATAATAGTGCCCCCATAGTTATGCCCCTGTAGTAGTGCCCCCATAGTTATGCTTCTGTAGTAGTGCCCCCATATAATGCCCCTGTAGTAGTGCCCTTATAAATTCCCCTGTAGTGCCACTTGTACAAAAAAAACCCCAAAAACTTACCTTAATCGCCGCTCTTGCATCCGCCGAGGTCCTGTGCGCCCGGCTGCTCCTCGGAACTATGGGAGAAACGTCATGACGTCTCTCCCACAGTGCGCATGGAGAGAGGCGGAAGCTGGAGTTCAGAAGAGAACTCCAGCCTCCGGCCAAAGCGGCGCTGCAGGGAAGGAGCTGGGCGCCCGCTGGTAATAACATCTCAGCAGGCTTCCGGCTTAGAGCCTCCCTGCGGCACAGCCGGGCATGCATATGAATCATTCTATATTGTAGAATGATTCATATGCATTCCCGGCTGTCCGTCCATTACCCCCAGGAATTTAATTTTTACCCCATGTGGGGTAATTTACCCCTGTTCCCTGACCACTGATTTACAATGTTGACAGTCATTATGTTGACACCACAATGTGAGGTTTTGCCACATGTGCAATAAATGTACATATAAAGCACAACGCTTACGTACAAATTGCTTACTGACTGGCATGCTGTTCCAGTTAAAATAGCATGTATTTAAGCAT
The DNA here is from genome assembly GCA_031769625.1 of Taudactylus pleione. Lineage (NCBI taxonomy): Eukaryota > Metazoa > Chordata > Amphibia > Anura > Myobatrachidae > Taudactylus > Taudactylus pleione. Next base: position 11,638,216 of record JAUIMM010000010.1, read on the forward strand.
GTCCGATTTTGTTCATGTGCTTGTGGCCATAGATTCATTCATAGTTCATTCAGCACATGTGGAGAGCCTGTGGCAAGCTTCAATATCTATGGATAGAAGTTAAGCTGGGTACACACGTAAAGATTTTCTGTCCAACCATCCGACTAGTTGATTGGTTTGAATGAACATCGGTAAGGTATGAAAGCAAATGACAATCAGCAATTTGCTCCCAAACGCTCGAAAATGGACAAAAACTTTTGTTTGAACAAATTGTTTAGATCAAACATTTAACAAACTTGTCTGACGACCATTTTCATCTGTTTTCTGGCAATTAGGAGCAAATTACTGATCATCATATACTCCCAAACGTTACCAGATTTTCATTCCAACCAATCAACAAGTTGGATGGTTGGACAGAAAATCTTTACGTGTGTATGCAGCATTAGAGGTCTGATTCCCCATAGCCTGAAGTCCACATGAGTCTACTAAATACAAGATTAAACTTGTTTGGGCACAATGAAGCTCCATTTGTTCAATTGGTACATCCTAGAAATCCAAGACCACCAACTATAGCTAAAATGTTCATATGTACAGTACTTGGCAAACATATCAAATGGAGTATATGAATAGCATTTTGAAGAAGTCCTGTATTATCGAAGAAGTCCTTTATTATCTACTAATACAGCAGTATAACATTATGTCACAGGTAACTGTACTTTTAAAACATATTAATCACATAAAAATATTTTTATTTTGCATTGTACCAAGTACTTTACAAATATGCAATAGTACTCACAGCGACCATGCCGATTGATTATATTAAAACTCCCTACTAGATATAAGAATTAATTGGGGAAACTTTATTGGATTCTCTTAAATATTAAAAGAGGGGAAAAAGGTGCACAGATCAGATTTGGGAACAAGAATGAGCAATTAACTGTGCACCTGGACAAACCATGTTGCAATGTAAAGTTTGCAAATACATACATTTGTTTTACATGTAGGGTAAATACTGGCTGCTTTTGCATGTAGCCCACAAATGCTGGACAGTTTTATTTTTACACTGCAATTTAGATATCTGTTTGGACAAACCCTCCCAAATCTAAATCTCTCTGCACATTTTAAATCTGCCCCAAGCAGTGCAGCATGGTTTTACTAAAATGCACATTTAAGGCCACCATAAACCTAAAGGGCGGATTGCGCGATCCTGAGATTGGAAACGCCGACCAGCGGCCGTTGATGTTCCGCTATCCGTCGCAAGATCTGTGAAATTCACCATGTTAAATTTCACAGATTTGCAAATTACGATCATATTTTGATCGTGATTGGCAAATCTGTGAATCCAACATGTTGGATTTCACTTATCCTGCAATGCCAGGTTTCAGTAACACGGCAATCCGTCGCAGATGTATGGGGGCCTTTTCTTGCTCTTTCTTACTCTAGTCCCAAATCTGAATCAGGCCTATAGTCTATGAGGCTCCTGAGCATACTTGCCAACTCTCCCTCATTGTCAGGGAGACTCCCTGAAATAGCAACAATCTCCCTGTCTCCCTAAAGAGTCCATCAATCTCGCTGATTGCACCTTACCCCCATTATGAAGTGGTTATATTTAAAAAAACAAACAAAGAAAAAACAGAGATATATACATTCAATTGGGATCATTAGTATCATTTGCCTGCATTGGTTATAAGGCACAATGATCCCTATGGCTACATGCATTTTCTAAGAAGTATTTTCATCAATAGATCTTACTAACTGCTTTTGGGCTAATTAACATTTGGATGTAAGTCAATTTTATGACACGCCCCTCAGATGTAGCAGTACACGCCCACTTTACCGCCGCGCTCATAGGTGCTGCTATCACAATCTCCCTGAAATGCTTTTTCAAAAGTAGGGAAGTATGCTCCTGAGTGTACACTAAAACTTAGGTCATTGCATCAGACTGTACAGGGTCTCTACAGCAAAGACCTGTCAATAAATCTGTTAAATACTACATACCGTGCATACCTGACACTCCAACATGATCCATTTTATCCAATCGAAACTGTTGAGGATGGTATGCAACAATTTTGTTGCAAAATGTCGACAGTGAATATGTTGAAAGCAGTAAGCCGGCGATGTTATGCAGAAATGGCTGTAATGTTATTAAACACATTTTAACCGAACCGGCAGTATAACTTTAAACATGATTCTTTACCATCATGTTAAGAGTTCTAATGACGACACATTTAAAATGCTTTCATTAGCATAACCATGTCGGCACAATAACACCATTATTCTGCTTTCGACATATTTACTGTCAACATAGTGATTGTGAACAGAAGGTATGTGTTCCCTGAGGATACTTTTCATCCACATCATAATAAAATCATTGACAAACTACACTTAAGATTTAGTATTGAGGGGCTGGTGATTCATAACAAAGTTTAATGGCTGCCAGAATCTTAGAGCTTGAATATTGTTAACACCTATTGCGAATTTATGGTTAACTCTCAGAAAAATCCTATCAAGTAATATTAAGCCCGGGATGATACATGTTTTAAAAACACTCAGACTCCTCTGTCTAAAAGCTTTAATAAGCTTGATTTCTTTGTCACAGAGCCGCTAGCTAGGAGCGATTGTCGCCCATCTGAACATGCGTCTAAGTCACAGTGTGAGTGCGCAAACTAGCGTCTGCGATGTACAATCGAGCACTCGTAGTACACAGACAGGACGCTACTTTGAGTGACAGTTTGCGCCATTTGTGGGTGGTAAAGGGAAGGTGCTTGTGAACGGGGGGGTGGTTGTGCGAACGCAGGCGTGTCTGACTGTCAGAACGGCGTTTAATGGGTGTGCATAATTAGCAAAGTAGCATCATTGCACACGTAACTTGGTGACAGCTATGCGAGTGGCCAGAAGGCCGCTCCAAAAAGGAGGAGGGACGGCCCTGATTCAGAACGAGCGCTCTATCAGAGCGTCCGGCTCTGAATCAGGGCCTCAGTCAGATCATCATCCCTCACTGATCGCATAGGATAAAGCTAGTAAGATCTCCTGTAACTCTTTAAATTATGCTGTGCATGTAATACCACTTAGAAAAATAACCACTTTGAAGTAAAAAAAAATGCAGCCTGTAACCTACTAAATATATAGTGAAGCATACATGTTTAGTAAGTTAGTAACTGATTGCACCCCACCCTCCTATTACCTCACCTACACCAAATGCAAGTTATAACATTCTAATACAAACAGACCCTAAACAGCATCCCATGTATCTAGGAGTTAATATATAGTTATATAGCCAGCCCTTAAGTCACTCTGGTTTTTGCAGATATTAATTAATGACAATATACCTAGAAAATCAGTATTTTAGAACAGCACTGGTATTTCTATATCAGATGACAGGTGCCACACTCATCAGGGCCGGCAACAGAAGTCTTGGGGCCCAGCACAACAATGTCTTTCAGGGGCGCCCCTCAAGAGAAAAGTGCACGTATGTGTGCGCTCGTGTGCTCCGTACCGACTGCAGCCATGAAGGTGGGAGGGCCCAGCAGCAGCGTTCATAGCCCATGCAAGGGCCAGCCGCCGCCTCTCCATCCTGGCGCTGTGGCTTCACCTGATGTGTGCAGAGCAGGCAGCTCCAAGCATAGTAAGGTAAGGAGAGACTCTCATCACCCGGCAGCAACGTCATATACCGGGGCGTCAGGGCCGGATTATAGGCGGTGCGCCAAGGGCGGTCGTCCCAGGGCCCCCACATATAGGGAGCCCCCACACACTGTCCCCGGCCACATCCTCCTGATTATTCCTTTTTTTTCTTTGAATGGAGCCGCCTGCCGGGGCCAGTGATTGAGCCCCAGCTCTCCTGGCATTTTGCAACAGTGGAGTTTGGCACAGAGACAGGAGCCATTTGGTGTGGCACTGTGGGCCTGATTCAGACCCGCTCGCGAGTGCTGAGCGCTCGCAAGCGGGTCGATGTTGACCAAGTGCGCATGCGCACGACGGTGGCGGCTCCATCGTGCGCATGCGCGAGACCCGAATAATGACGCCCAAGCCGTCGTTATGGGTCTCGCACCAAAGGGGGCGTGCTGTCGATGGTGATTGACAGCACACTCTCTTTGGTGGGTGTGCCGGGGGCGTGGCTGCCCAGACGGAGGCGTTCCCATGGGAACTTCTACCGTCTGGGGCCGGCCCCACTGACATCACTAGTGATGTCAGTGGGAGTGCTTTTGGCTCTGAAAGAGCCAAGAGCACTCCAGGGCTTGCGGCAGATGAGACCCACAAGGGTCTCATCGCAAGCCTGATGGTCGCGATGGTCTTGACCATCGCGACCATCATTTTGGCCGCTCGCTATAGCTGTGGGTGGCCACCCACAGCTATGCGAGCGGCCAGGAGGCCGCTCCAAAAAGTAAGAGGGACGGCCCTGATTCAGAGCGAGCGCTCTATCAGAGCGTCCGGCTCTGAATCAGGCCCTGTGTCTTTAGCTCCTCCTCCTCATTGTGATGCGTGACCGCTTGCTGCCAGTGTCCACATGGGGTGCAATGCCTGTCGATTGAGCCCTGCTCCCCTTCAACTAATGCCGGACCCAGCTGGGGAGAGACAGCCAAGCAGCAGTGGCCACAGCGTCGGTGGCTCAGCCAGTCCAGAGGTCACGGTGTGAGTTCAGCATCACGTCCTGTGCGGAGAAACAGGAGGTGGGGCTAGACGGCTCAGACCTATGTGCAGCTGATCTCCATGTCCCAGAACCGGACCCGCCTAGAGCAGCGCAAAGACTTCGGCCAGGACCCCGAGGAGGACAGCCGGAGAATAGAGCGGAGTCACGGGAGAGTGACAGGGAGCAGCAACAGCAGGAGGAGGAAAAAGGTGCATATATATGTATATCACAGGCCTATCTTTTACTGTGCACATACTGTCCTCCCTTCCTATGTCTGCACTGTCTACCTTCCCTGTCCCCCTGTGTATATACAGTCCTCCCTCACTGCCCTGTGTATATACAGTCCTCTCTCCCTGTGTATATACAGTCCTTTCCTCCTTATCCCCCTGTGTATATACAGTTCTTCCCTCCTTGTCCCCCTGTGTATATACAGTCCTTCCCTCCCTGTCCCCCTCTGTATATAGTCCTTCCCTCCCTGTCCCCTTTGTATATACAGCCCTCCCTCCCTGTCCCCCTGTGTATATACAGTCCTCCCTCCCTGTCCCTCTGTGTATATACAGCCCTCCCTCCCTGTCCCCGTGTATATACAGTCTTCCCTCCCTGTCCCCCTGTGTATATACAGTCCTCCCTCCCTGTCCCCCTGTGTATATACAGTCCTCCCTCCCTGTCCCCCTGTGTATATACAGTCCTCCCTCCCTGTCCCCCTGTGTAAATACAGTCTTCCCTCCCTGTACCCCTGTGTATATACAGTCCTCCCTCCCTGCCCTGTGTATGTAGTCTTTCCTCCCTGTCCCCCTGTGTATATACAGTCCTCCCTGTCCCCCTGTGTATAAACAGTCCTACAGAAAAAAGGAATTTGCCCTCCAGCACACAGCAGCTAAATCAAAACTACTTGAATCCTACATAATAATAGAAATTCAGAGGTATTGGTTACATACATTTGCAAATATATAAGCGCTGGGCCAACGTCAAGGCTCCTCTATACCAGCGTCCCTAACATTAAGGGTTAACGTCCGAGAAGCAAGGCACCCCAAAAAATTCCAGCCAAGGACCATCCCCAGGGCATCACACGAAAAGGGGAAAAAGGTGATAGTGAAGTGTAAAGGATAGATGTGTAAAGATAAATCAATAAGTGTTAATGAAATGTAAAAGAATTAAAATTACATAAATAATATACAAACGATTAGAGAAGTGAAAAAATATTCTATGTGAATTAAGTGGTGATGCCATGAGAAAGGTCCAGCCAGAACAACCCCGGGGGCCCCACTCACAAACGCTCACCTCAAAATAATTATTGCTACATAATAGTAGCACCCACTCTGGGTCATATAATTACAAATTGGTGTACTGCATGATAACAGTACATGTATGAGTTGAGAGCTAACTTACCTTGGAGGTACCCCCAAAAAACCTCCACATGGCACTATAAGGATCAGCACCTCCTCCTAATGCTGATTCCCTTCATGCCTCCAAACTGCAAGCAAAAAATATGGTAGTTGCTCAATCAGCTTAATGACATACTGCAGTGTGCTGGAGGGCAAATTCCTTTTTTCTGTAGTTCAGTGTAAACCCCGCCCTTTACAAGCACCTGTAGTATGTCATTAAGCTGATTGAGCAACTCCAATGAGGCATCACCTGCTGAGAGGTACGGTGATAGAAAGGCCGGTACAATAATTTCCTGATTAATATGGAGACTAGAAACAACCTTAAGAAGGAACTCAGGGCGAGTATGAAGCACTGCCCTGTCCTGGTGAAATATCAGAAAGGGAGGACGACAGGAGAGCGCTCCCAAATCTGACACCCTCCTGGCAGATGCAATAGCCAGAAGAAAAGGAGTCTTAGCTGTCAACCACTTAAGTTCCACATAACCTAGTGGTTCAAATGGAGGGCCCAAAGAACTACTGCCAAATCCCAAGGAGCCACAGGGGGGACAAAGGGAGGTTGAATCCGGAGGACACGCTGGAGGAAGGTGTGGACATCTGGAATCGGAGAAAATCTAATTTGGAACCACACAGATAGCGCAGAGACATGCACTTTCAACAAGGCCAGACATAGGCCGAGGTCCAATCCAGCTTGAAGGAATGCCAGTATTCTGGAGATTTGAAACACCTGAGGGTCGTAATCTCCTGTACAACACCACTGGAAATATGTATGCCACACTCTCTGGTAGATCCTGGCGGAGGCAGGCTTACGCACTCTAAGCATCGTGTTGATGACCGAGCTAGAGAATCCTTTGGACCTTAGGACGGATGTCTCAAGAGACACACTGTCAAAGACAGACGATCCAGGTCCGGAGAAAGGCAAGGAGCCTGAGACAACAGGTCAGGACGTTGAAGCAGCAGAAATGGAGTGTCGATGGAGAGCCTCCGAAGATTTGAATACCAATGACGTCTGGGCCAAGCTGGAGTCACCAGCAGGACAGTGCCTCCATCTTATTTGAACTTCCGAAGAACTCGAGGAAGCAAGGAGACTGGAGGAAATAGGTACGCATCTCTTGTTCTGGACCCATACACTGGTAACTTGTGATTGTGTCGGGAGGCCATGAGGTCCACCTCTGGAGACCCCATTTGTCCTCTAGGAGTTGAAACACCTCTTGGTGAAGAGACCATTCCCCTGGATGCAAGTCCGCTTACCAATTGAGAACTCCTGGAATGAACACTGCCGAAATGGCTGGGAAATGAGATTCTGCCCATGTCAGAATGTGTGACACTTCTGTCATTGCTGCCCGACTTTGAGTGCCTCCCTGATGGTTGATGTAAGCCACTGTGGTGGCGTTGTCAGACTGAACCTGCATGGGCTTTCCGTGAAGAATGTGCTTTGCCATCATAAGGGCTCTGTACACATCCTGAAGTTCCAATATGTTGATGGGCAGGGATGCCTCTGCCGTTGTCCACCGGCCCTGAAAGAAGTGTGGACCGTTCACTGTGCCCCATCCCTGGAGACTGACATCCGTTGTCAGGAGTATCCAGTCCGGGATCCAAAAGAGGCGACCCTTGGTTAGGTGAGATTGTCTGGAGCAACCAAGAGAGGGACAGCTGTACCTCCGCAGAGAGTACCATCATCTGAGCTCTGATCCAGTGGGGTAATCCATTCCACCTGGAGAGAATCAGCCCCTGCAGGGGCCTGGAATGAAACTGAACATATTCCACGTCAAACGTGGACACCATGGATCCCAGAACCTGCATCGCCGAGTGGACTAACACCCGGTGACTGCGGAGACATCTGCGTACCCACAGCTGCAGCGTGGAGATCTCTTCTGGAGTCAGAAAGTTTCTCTGCTGGAGAGAGTCCAGAAGGGCTCCCAAATGAACCATCCTCTGTGAGGGAATTAGGGAGGACTTTTTCCAATTGATTAACCACCCGTGTTCTTGTAGACAAGCCACTGTCAAATGGAGGTGAAGCACTTCTGGAGAACTCGCCAACAAAAGGAGGTCATCCAAATATGGTAGGAGCCGGATACCCTGACTACGCAGATGGACTGCCATGACCGTCATAATTTTGGTAAATACCCTTGGGGCCATGGATAGGCCAAAGGACAGCGCCTGAAACTGGAAGTGTTGTTGCAGTATGGCAAACCGTAGATAACGCTGGTGAGAAAGCGTTATGGGAATATGTAGCTATGCATCCTGAATGTCCAGTGATACCATGTAATCCCCAGGTTCCATAGCTAGTATGATGGATCGTAAGGTTTCCATCCTGAACCTGGGCACCCTGAGACACTTGTTCAGGCATTTGAGGTTGAGGATAGGCCGACAAGACCCATTCGGTTTCTGAACCAAAAAGAGAGAAGAATAATATCCAGTCCCTCGTTGAGATAGCGGAACTGGTACAATTACCCCTGCCTGCAGCAAGGACTGTATGGCTTTCTGGATCTGCAAGGCCTTGGGCAGCACAGACGGTGTAATGGTTAGCGTTACTGCCTCACAGCACTGAGGTCGTGGGTTCGATTCCCACCACGGCCCTAGCTGTGTGGAGTTTGTATATTCTCCCTGTGCTTGCGTGGGTTTCCTCCGGGTACTCCGGTTTCCTCCCACACTCCAAAAATATACTGGTAGGTTAATTGGCTCAAAAAAAAAAAAACCATAAAAATTAACCCGTGTGTGTGTGTGCATGTGATAGGGAATATAGATTGTAAGCTCCACTGGGGCAGGGACTGATGTGAATGGCCAACTATTCTCTGTAAAGCGCTGCGGAATATGTGTGCGCTATATAAATAACTGGTAATAAATAAATAAATAAATAAGGAGGACCTGTGCAGAAAAATTGGTGGGGAGGCCTTCGAAGGAATGAGAGGGCGTACCCCTGAGAGCCCACTTCTCTTACCCAAGCATCCTTGGTGGTTTCACACCAGCACTGGGCAAACTGAAAAAGTCGTCCTCCCACTCTGGGGTCCCCCAGAGGGAGGCCCGCCCCATCATGCTGCGGGTTTATCCTCCGGTTTGGAAGACGGGCGTCTTGTGCTCCAGGCCTGTTTCTTATGCTTGGCAGGCTTCTTTGCAGAGGACTGCCTAGGGAAGGACTGCCCTTTGGATTTTCCTTGGGTACGAAAGGACCGAAAGGAGAAGCTTTGAAGCTTTGCAGGAGCAGATGCTGATGGCATAAATGCAGATTTGGCCAGCATGTCAACAATCTTGTCCAGGTATGGGCCAAACAAAATCTCCCCGTTATAGGGTAAGGTCTACAGGCCTTTCTTAGAATCGGCATCCACGCTCCAATAGCGTAGACACAGGGGACGGCGAGCAGACACGGCCGCAGCCAAGACCCTAGATGTCAGTAGACTAGCATCTCGAGCGGCCTCACCGATACATGCAGCCGCATCCCTAATATAGTCTACCAGTGACATCTGATTCTCTGGAACTTCCAAGGAGTCCTCAAGTGTATCAGCCCAACTCTCTATAGCCTTAGCTACCCAGGAGATAGCCATGGGCGGCCGGGCAATGGCTCCTGAAAGAGAGTATATAGACTTTATGCAAGTTTCCACCTTCCTATCCATTGGATCCTTTAAGTAAGAAATGGAAGGCATAGGTAACGTTGCACTTTTAATTAATCATGTAACATGTGAATCCACTGCAGGGCAAATTCCCACTTCTTACAATGAGCCTCAGGAAAAGGGTAACATGAGGTCATACGTTTCTGAGGTTGATATCGATTGCCAGGACTCAGCCATGTGATCCACCAGCTGATCTGATAGAGGAATTACTGCCGAAGACACCTTTATCTGTTTAAACAGAGGGTGTTTGGATTTAGGGGCTGGTTCGTCATCCTCTATAACCAATGCGGACCTGACCGCACGCACCAAGGCAGGAATATTAATTTTGGACTTGGGCTCCACCTCTTGCCAAGGGGAGTCATAGTTAGAGGCATCAGCCACCGCCTCCGCCATCAGATGATATCTCAGATTCTGGTAGCGATGTGGATTGGGCGCTTAGCTGGTTTTACAGGTTTCTCACTCTGCAACATGGTCTGAATGGTCGTAGCCAGACTCTGGGCCAGATTCAGACTTGGGAATAGAGGGCCTGATTCAGACCCGCTCGCATGCGCACGACGGAGGCGGCTCTGTCATGCGCATGCGCGAGACCCGAATAACGACGGCCAAGCCGTTGTTATGGGTCTCGCACCAAAGGGGGTGTGCTGTCGATGGTGACTGACAGCACGCCCCCTTTGGTGGCGTGCCGGGGGCGTGGCTGCCCAGACGGAGGCGTTCCCATGGGAACGCCTACCATCTGGGGCCGGCCCCACTGACATCACTAGTGATGTCAGTAGGAGTGCTTTTGGCTCTGATAGAGCCAAAAGCACTCCAGGGCATCCTGACCATCATTTTGGCCACTCGCTATAGCTGTGGGTGGTCACAGTGTTGGGACTGAGATATGTATCCAATACAGAATTAAGTAATTGCATCATAGATATAAACAGGTAGCAACATGACTTTTACCTAACTTTACATTTTTCTGATGCCCAATGTGGAGGAGCAGAAGAAAAGAGAGACATAGGACCTGATTCAGAGCCGCTCGCTAGGAGCGATTGTCGCCCATCTGCACATGCGTCTAAGTCACAGTGCGCGTGCGCAAACTAGCGTCTGCGATGTACAATCGAGCACTCATAGTCAGGGCCGCCATCAGGGGGGGACTGCCGGGACTAGAGTCCCGGGCCCGGATGGAGGGGGGCCCGGCAGCAGATCGCGGCACAGCAACCAGGCATTGAAACAGCATGAGCATGATGGCATTTCAATTCTCGCAGTTGGTGTCAGCCGCAGGCCAATCACAGCTCGCAAACCGGTGCCCACTCATGATTGGCTGCCAGTACGCGAGCTATTATTGGTCCACGCCCGGCGCACCCGAATTCTAAATGCTGCTGCTGTCCCACCAAGCCTGGGCCCTGGCTGCCGGGCCGCGATCTGCTGCCGAGCCTCCCTTTTTCTCCGGACTTATGGTTCTCGCACAGAAGAGGACATAGAGAGGGTTCCTTACTGCAGAGAGCAGCGGTGTGTCTGTACAGGGGGATCCCACTGAGAGGCAGCATCTAAGGGGGCTTAAACACCAGCATCAGACCCTACACCCACCTCACCCCCAAACACCAAAACTCTCACCTCACCATATAGGGGACAGAATGCACAGTGCACTTCATGTCCATCACTGAACTCCTTCCCTAGAAGCAGCTGCAGCAGGTTCCGGCTCTATCTCATATATTAAAGCACACTGGGAACCAGTATTATGAAAAACATGGGAATTATTTAAAGCTATTGTCTTAAATCTGACAGGGGCACAGTATAAGTGACATTGTAATGTCCTGTGCCCCTTCCCCTGGCCCAGGCATCACCGTCTTGTGCCCCCCCCTAGGTCCAACCATGTGCCCCCCATTAAGGTCCAGCCTTCCCTGCCCTGTGCCACCCCCACCACGTCTAGCCATCCCTGTGCGCCCAATAGGTCCAGCCCTCCCTGTCTTGCACTTCCCCTTGGTCTAGCCTGCCCTGCCCTGTGCCCCCAGATCCAGCCGTCCCTGCCCTGCATCCCCCAGGTCCAGTGTTCCCTGTATTGTGACCCTCCAGTTACAGCTCTCCCTGCCCTACCATATCCAGACATAAACAATCTACTATATATTGTCCCCACCACCCACATTTCCCATGTGCCCTTCACAGAACACTTTTTCTCTTGCCCCGCCCCCCATCCCTCCACTATTCCCTTCTGCTTCTGTTACCATCCTGCTGGCTGCCAATTAGAAGCTACTTGGAGAAACCTAAGCATAGCAGGTAAGTACAAACTTCTGATTTAAATACTTTTTCCCCTCTAACACGGCTATCACTGGCGAAGACCCTGATGACAGTAAAATTTGCCAGTTTTCGCCAGTGAAGACTTCCCCATGTGAACTGCACAAGGGTAATGGTGGTACTTTATGTGGAAATGGCTGTTTTAATATTTTTTATGTGAAACTGACTATTTCAATGTATTTTATATAAATTAGGATTTTTAGAGGTATTTAATTTGCATCCAGCTTTTCCAATGTATTTTATGTGGATCCAGCTATATATGAATTTACAGCAGTGTTTTCTCCTATATTTCTGTATTTGTACAGCTTCATATGATAGATTGACAAGATATAATAACATGCACCCCCCACAGCCCAAACTTTGACAATTTTTTTAAACTAGTCACCAATTAATGCGTCAGTTCCGCTGTAGCTCCACCCACATTATCCACAGCTCCGCCCACCTCGAGCTGCCTCTGGCCATCCCAGAGGGGCCCTGCCTGTTTTGTCAGTCCCGGGCCCCACAATTTCTGATGGCAGCACTGCTCGTAGTACACAGACAGGACGCTACTTTGAGTGACAGATTGCGCTGTTTGTGGGTGGTAAAGGGAAGGTGCTTGTGAACGGGGGAGTGGTTGTGCGAACGCAGGCGTGTCTGACTGTCAGAACGGCGTTTAATGGGTGTGCATAATTAGCAAAGTAGCGTCATTGCACACGTGACTTGGTGACAGCTATGCGAGTGGCCAGGAGGCCGCTCCAAAAAGTAGGAGGGATGGCCCTGATTCAGAGCGAGCACTCTGTCAGAGCGTCCGGCTCTGAATCAGGGCCAGAGTGAGATATCTCTCTCAACTGTTCACCTTGGTGAAACCATGCTGCACTGCAGGTGGGGCAGATTTAAAATGTGCAGAAAGATTTAGATTTGGGAGGAGTGTTTCCAAACTGACATCTAAATTGTAGAGTAATAATAAAGCTGTGCAGTATTTGTGGGCTACATGCAAAATCAGCCAGTACTTACCCCACATGTAAAAAAATGTATATATTTACACCACTTGCATTGCAATATGGTTTGTTCAGGTTCACAGTTGAGAGAGAAATCTCACTCTATTCCCAACTCTGAATCAGGCCCTCTGTACTGAGGTAGAGAACACATCCACCCATGGTGGAGGACCACCTTGTAATAATCCCACTGTGGGAATCGCCGCCTGCTGTGGTACAGGAGGGGTCTGCACAATCAGTGGAAGACCCTGTGAATGATGGATGGGCTGCTGTGGTACCCCCATAGGAGGAACAACAGTCAGGGCCGCCAGGCAGTCCATGATGGAAGCCAGCATCTGAGAAAAAAACGCCCAAGGGGGCTCCTGTACTGATGTCGGGGGGTTCGGGTCACATGGCGAGTTATAACATCTCATACATCCCATCCCGAACCACATACTCCTCACTCAAAATCGCAGTACATAGTCTGCAAGTTTGCGACAAATGTACAGGCATGTGTCCATTGTCCTTGTCAGACATGTCTGCAGGGTAAATGACGCACAATAGCGCACTGTGGGTTCGATTCAGACCCACTCGCTGGATGCGTAAACTCGCTCCCAGCGTATGCAAATTCGGCTAAGTGACGGCATGGGAGGCGATCACACGACAAGGCTTAAGCACGCCCATTATGTCTTGGCGTGCGATCACTTTGTGTATGTAGACACCCACCAGCCTGTCTTAAGACGCCCACTTGTGCACGTCATCTCCAGGAAATGTATGCAAGCATGGGTACATCGGCTACCATCGGATGTATTCGCAGCGCTTGAGGTTGACTATACCCTACCACAAGCACTGCGAGCACTTCAGTGACAAATTCAACTAGGTGACGTGTACTATGGCGCTGCCTGTTTATTATGCACACCTCTGAAACGGCGTTAAGACGCTCAGGCACGCCTGCGTTCGCACCGCCACTCCCCCGTTTCTAGTGGCCTGCCCATGTTACCACCCACAAACGGCTTCTCCTGTCACTCACTCTGCTGGGCAGTCTATGCGCAGTGAGCGACTGCTTCCCCATCTCTCGCACTGGTTCGCGCATGCGCAGAATGTGAAAATCAGCCAGCTACGAGCGAATGCTTCTTAGCGACTGGGTCTGAATCAGGTCCTGTGTACAAAGCAACCACTAGTATGTATAGATATTAACAGGGAGCAATATACTGGTCCTGTCTTATGCTTATGTAAGCCGCAGGAACCCACTGCCAAGATATGGCACAGTGCAGTACACAACAGCATGTGACAGACCTTAGCAATATTGAATTATATATATATATATATATTATATATATATATATATATATATATATATATATATGGTCAGGTATGAACCACCCTAACAACACCTGTAGTAGGGTAGAATGAGAGAAAGGGTATAGCCATAAGCTGACAGATAGAAAAAAAGATACAGATAGATAGCGCTAGCACAAGTCACATACAATGCAGGAAAGACACTGCAAAGCGGCACTATACTCAATTACACAGACGCAGAATCTTGTAGGAAATAGCTCTACATACGCTGACCCTGGGGAGAGTACGCTGACCCTGGGGAGAGGTATGCAGGGGGAGCAGACCACGCTGTCCTGGAAGAACTGCGACTGCACCAGAGAAAATGGCCTCCAGGGAGCTCAGAGGGGGCGTGTCCGGAGGTGGAGAGCAACTCAGGGAAGCCAGACCACAGTGGAAAGGCACGCTGAGCTGAGTAGCCGCTTGAACAGGGAAGCTGTCTCCCCTGGCCTGTTATTAATCCCTGGGATGCTGGTTTCCCACACCAATAAGTCCATGGTGGTCCAGTAGAATGCACAGGCCAGAGCCTGTGTCCACACCCAGCACCTCCGGTCCGTCCCCTGAGACCGGAGGTATTGACTGCTATAATTTGCGGGTCACTGCAAGCGGCGACCCGCCTTACCTGTCCCCTGATGTCCGGGTGCAGTCTGGGTCCTCTCCAGTGGCGCTGGCTAGCGCTGACCCCCAGAATGCCCGTTGAGATCCCCAGATCAGTACTGGCATTGCGGCACCAGAGGGATGATGAGCGGCAGCGCAGACGTCCCACTGACAGTCTGCTGCTCTAGTAGTAAAACTAAAATAATATAAATTAAATAAATTAAGCTTAAACAGCCCCCCTTGCGAAATAGTGACCCGACTCCGGCCGGGCACCAACGAAACTGAGGTGCCTCTGTCTCGGGGGCGGGGTATAGGGAGAGTGCATACTGGGAGCTAAAGCTTTAACTGCGTGGTGCCCGGATTGGTTCCCATCACCTACACTCCAAGGTCTCCCTGTGGTGCTTTTTTTTTTCTTTTTACACTGTTTTTAATTTTTTTTTAACACAGAAGCACAGACGGATCTCTCTGATCCGTCCGTGAATCTGTGTCTTTATTTTTGTTACACACAGATGTGTATCTCCCTGATCCATGCATGCATCTGTCTGCTGTTGCGCACAATCTAATCATTAGCTCATGCACGATAAATCTGGTGTACATTGTACAGATTTTGCTGCACATCGTGCACTGGAGCTGCCGGGGAGCGTTCAAGGGAGATCGTTAACGAGATTGGATCATTAACTACATCGTACCGTAAGTGAGCAGGGGGAGGGCCGCGGAGGTGACGGGGTCGCGGGGGGTGGGGGGTTTGGTGAGTCGGCGACGCATGCGCAGACACATTCTCAATGTATATTTTTTTGGAATAATTCAATGACAAGTCTGCAGAGGAAATTCGCAGGGACAGGGCTTTATCGCATGGGATTTTTGATAAATTCCAGTGATATTTCCTAAATTCGCATTTGAAATGCAGACTGTAGTAAATAGGACCCTAAATGTGATGTTACAACAATATGTTGAAGACAATTTATTTATACATCTGCAATTAATTTAGGCAATTTGGCGTTTTTGCAGATGATTGTCCTAAACTATCTGCAATGTATGGGGCTCACAGATTGCTGATTCTGATCAAAAAGTGATCAGAATTGCTACATTACGTTGCCCAACATGTTGAATTTCAATCGGGGCTATAGATTGGCAATGTATGCAGATGATCAGCCGATTTGCCTACCGTTACTTGTAAAATGATGAGCCTTATGTGACAGATGTTACTGTGCTTATCGTGCATTAAAGCTAGGTGTGATTGGCTTGAAAAAGCTTGACAGCAAAATGCATATTGGTGTTCTTACCTCTAACAGTAACAATGACATACGATATACTGTAACCACCTAAATACATTGACTGAGTAATAGTTAAGGTTCGGAATCTGTTGTTAGCTGGCAGAAGGGCAAGCTAGTGCAATTTTGATGATCGCTCTGTTCCCACAAAGGATAGAAATTCAAGTGCCTTTTACCACGGAAACATGGCTAAATAAAAGGGTGACTGCAGACTCTCTTAAAATATGGGTGAGACGTATAGATACAAAAACTCTTGGGCTAATTCAGAGTTGCACTCAAGTCCAACCATAAGGAAAGTACTGGAAGTGACTGATTTTTCCTCCAGGTGCCTACCCCACATCATTTACACCTTCACATACCTGTGCCATATAATTTACACCTCCACTTACTTGTCCTATATCATTTACACCTGACATAAGCCACCGCGTTGCGAACGCTGGGTGAGGCAAACGCCGGGCGATCGTTCGCTGAACTCCTCCTACCAGCTGTCTGTCTTCCCTGGTCTTATCGGATTGACTCCTGTGGCTATTTCTTTCTTGTGCGAAGGCTGCTTAGATGCCGGTGATAGCGTTTTCACGTGTTTCCGGTTCTGGTGGTTAGTCTCCTGTTCAGTCGAGTATCCAGTTCTCCTGTCTGTTCTGTATAGTCTCCTGCCGTTTGTGTTATCTAGGCGGCACAGGCTGCATTCCAGCGTCTCCAAACTACGCATTCCAGTGTCCTGCCGTTTTTGTCATCTAGGTAGAATGGGACGAACTCCAGCGTCTCCAGTCTACGTATTCAGTGTCCTGCCGCTTGTGTAATCTAGGCGGCACAGGCCGCTATCCGTATACTGCCGCTTGTGTCAACCCGGCGGCGCAAGCCGCACATCAGCGTCCTGTGTACGCAATCAAGTGTACTGCCTCTTGTTTCAACCTGGTGGCACAAGTCGCACATCAGCGCCCTGTGTATGCAATCCAGTGTACTGCCGCTTGTGTCAACCCGGCGGCACAAGTCGCACATCAGCATCTTCTGTTCACTATCCAGTGTACTGCCGCTTGTGGCCCCAGCGTCAACTTGCCAAGTGTCACCAGCCCTCAAGGCTGCTACACGGCCCAAAGGCTGCATCTTGCTACAAATCATCAGCCCACAAGGCTGCTACATAGCAAAAGGCTGCATCTTGCTACACGGCCCAAAGGACGCATCTTGTACACATCACCAGCCCTCAAGCCCGCTACACGTCCCAAAGGCCGGATTTTGCCAAGTGTCACAAGCCCTCGAGGCTGCTACATGGTCCAAAGGCCGCACCTTGCTAAACATCACCAGCCCTCAAGGTTGCTAAACGGCTGCATATTGCCAAGTGTAACCAGCCCCCAAGGCTGTTGCTGGACTGTGCTCTTGGGGATACCCCTCTATCCTTAACACACCTCATACCTTCCCCACATCATTTACACCTCCACATACCTGTGCCACATTATTTACATCTTCACATATCTGTCCCACATCATTTACACCTCCACTGACCTGTCCTACATTATTTACATCTCCACGTACCTGTCCCACATCATTTACACCTCCACATACCTTTCTCACATCATTTACACCTCCACATACCTGCCCCACATCATTTACATCTTCACATACCTGTTCCACATCATTTACACCTCCACATACCTGTCCCACATCATTTACACCTCCACATACCTGTCCCACATTATTTACACCTCCACATACCTGTCCCACATTATTTACACCTCCACGTACCTGTCCCACATATTTTACATCTCCACATACCTGCCCCACATCATTTACACCTCCACGTACCTGTCCCACATTATTTACACCTCCACATACCTGTCCCACATTATTTACACCTCCACGTACCTGTCCCACATTATTTACATCTCCACATACCTGTCCCACATTATTTACACCTCCACATACCTGTCCCACATTATTTACACCTCCACGTACCTGTCCTACATAATTTACATCTCCCCATACCTGTCCCACATCATTTAACCCAATATTGAGCTTATATTGAGAGTCGACAGCAGCTGATTCCAAATGCAAATGTCACACCTAGAATCAACTCCAGACTTTTTATCTGCTTAATTGATAATGAAATAACGAGGGAATAGCCCACACCTGTCCATGAAATAGCTTTTGAGTTGATAGTCCCATTACTTTTGGCCCCTTAAAAAGTGGGAGGCACATATAGAAACCGTTGTAATTCCTACACCGTTCACCTGATTTGGATGTAATTACCCTCAAATTAAATCTGAAAGTCTGCAGTTAAAGCACATCTTGTTTGTTTCATTTCAAAGCCATTGTGGTGGTAAATAGAGGCCAAAATATGAAAATTCTGTCAATGTCCCAATATTTATGCACCTGACTGTATATACAGTCAGGTCCATAAATATTGGGACATTGACAGAATTTTCATATTTTGGCCTCTATTCACCACCACGATGGCTTTGAAATGAAACAAACAAGATGTGATTTAACTGCAGAATTTCAGATTTAATTTGAGGGTAATTACATCGAAATCAGGTGAATGGTGTAGGAATTACAACGGTTTCTATATGTGCCTCCCACTTTTTAAGGGGCCAAAAGTAATGGAACAAACTAAACAATCATAAATCTAACTTTCACTTTTTAATACTTTGTTGCAAATCCTTTGCAGGCAATTACAGCCTGAAGTCTGGAACGCATAGACATCACCAGACGCTGGGTTTCATCCCTGGTGATGCTCTGCCAGGCCTCTACTGCAAATGTCTTCAGTTCCTGCTTGTTCTTGGGGCATTTTCCCTTCAGTTTTGTCTTCATCAAGTGAAATGCATGCTCAATCGGATTCAGGTCAGGGGATTGACTTGGCCATTGCATAACATTCCACTTTTTAGCCTTAAAAAACTCTTTGGTTGCTTTTGCAGTATGCTTCGGGTCATTGTCCATCTGCACTGTGAAGCGCTGTCCAATGAGTTCTGAAGCATTTGACTGAATATGAGCATATAATATTGCCCGAAATACTTCAGAATTCATTCTGCTGCTTTTGTCAGCAGTCACATCATCGATAAATACAAGGAAACCAGTTCCATTGGCAGCCATACATGCCCACGCCATGACACTACCACCACCATGCTTCACTGATGAGGTGGTATGTTTTGGATCATGAGCAGTTCCTTTCCTTCTCTTCTCTTCCCATCACTCTGGTACAAGTTGATCTTTGTCTCATCTGTCAATAGGATGTTGTTCCAGAACTGTAATGGCTTTTTTAGATGTTGTTTGGCAAATTCTAATCTGGTCTTCCAGTTTTTGTGGCTCACCAATGGTTTGCATCTTTTGGTGAACCCTCTATATTCACTCTTGTGAAGTCTTCTCTTGATTGTTGACTTTGACACATATACATCTACCTCCTGGAGAGTGTTCTTGATTTGGCCAACTGTTGTGAAGGGGTTTTTCTTCACCAGGGAAATCATTCTTTTGTCATCCACCACAGTTGTTTTCCGTGGTCTTCCGGGTCTTTTGGTGTTGCTGAGCTCTCCGGTGCGTTCTTTCTTTTTAAGAATGTTCCAAACAGTTGATTTGGCCACACCTAATGTTTTTGCTATCTCTCTGATGGGTTTGTTTTGATTTTTCAGCCTAATGATGGCTTGCTTCACTGATAGTGACAGCTCTTTGGATCTCATATTGAGAGTAGACAGCAACTGATTCCAAATGCAAATGTCACACCTAGAATCAACTCTAGACCTTTTACCTGCTTAATTGATAATGAAATAACAAGGGAATAGCCCACACCTGTCCATGAAATAGCTTTTGATTTGATAGACCCATTACTTTTGGCCCCTTAAAAAGTTGGAGGCACATATAGAAACCATTGTAATTCCTACACCGTTCACCCGATTTGGATGTAATTGCCCTCAAATTAAATCTGAAAGTCTGCAGTTAAAGCACATCTTGTTTGTTTCATTTCAAAACCATTGTGGTGGTGAATAGAGGCCAAAATCTGAAAATTATGTCAATGTCCCAATATTTATGGACCTGACTGTTTATATATTATACACACACACACACACACACACACATATATATATATATATATATATATATACATACACACACACACATATACCATATTTATATATAGATATACTGTCTGTGTGTGTATATATATATATATATTATATGTACACATCATACACACATATATATGTATTTTTATATATATATATATACACACTGTATATAAATATATAGTGTGTGTATGTATATATAAGCTGGAGTACCCGGCGTTGCCCAGGATTTTAAGAATGTTTGTTTACACATCATCCTCCTCCAACAAACCTCTCCTTAGGCAGGCCTAACGAAAATTGTGACAAACTTCCCCATCCACAGTCCTAAGGTCTTTAAGGAAGTAGGACCTGTAATGGTGTAAAGCAAACTTCGGAGATAGAAGTGTTCATTCAAAATATGTCGGATGTACAGTGTTAACACGTCCAAGAGCTTCTGTTGCTCTAATACCAGGATGACTGTGTACTTCCTGGTTGCTGGATCGCACTATGAAATGCACAGCAACTACTTCCAGTTCCTTGTGCAGCTGTTTCCGGCATTCAGGGTCTCCACGGTGTATAAGATTCATCCAATCGGTTTTACCCTTCAGGGGCTGACAAAGGAATGAACCGGAAGTAGCCTCTGTGCTTTCCATAGTGCGGTCCAGCAACCAAGGAGGTAGACAAAAAAGTTTGGTCGCCACTGTTGACACCATCTAGTTGTGTAAGCTGGTGCATGAGCAAGTATAAATAAAAATTTGTGCTGCAGAGCTGCGTTTTTGCATCCCAGTATAGTTGTCATCTTTATGGGCCTGACTGTAAATCAGATGGATCTCTCCTCATGGATGCAGATATAAATTTTTACCATATTCAGACTCATAATAAGCCTGGCTTAATATCAATAGTGGTTCCTCAGTGCAGGTTTGCTGACTGTGTCGGCAGTGCAGGGGTGTTCTCAATGCAGGGTGCAGGCGATGTCGGCAGTGCGGGGGTGCCAGCGGTGTCCTCAGTGAACGTTTGCTTACTGTGTTGGCAGTGCAAGAGTGTTCTCAATGCAGGGTGCTGGCGGTGTCGGCAGAGCGGGGGTTCTAGCGGTGTCCTCAGTGCATGTGTCGGCAGTGCAGGGGTGCTGGTGGTGTCCTCAGTGTGGGAGTGCCGGCAGTGTGGGGGTCGCTAAGGCTGTTTTTTAATTATTTAAAAATTAACAGTAATTAATTTCTTTAATTTTTTTAGTTGCCTCTGCCGTGTTTTAATATGCTCGTATGTAAAATTTCACGAGCTTGGCTTGTAAACTGTGGATTTGTATAGAAAGACAGAATGACAGAAGGACAAATTTTCATTTTTATTTAGTAGATATATATATATACACACATATAAATATATATATATATATATACACACATACTGCATTAATATATATACATACATATACTGTGTCTTTACTGCCCGATCATTGTGGCCAGCAGTGATCGGGCACAAGGGAGGCAGAAGAGACGGGGCCGCTCCTGGCCGAAAGGACTGGGGAAGAGGAGGGGTTGCCCCCAGCCAGGAGGAGATAGCTGCCTTCGAGACAGCATCCGAACAGGGGAGGTTAGGGTGCTGGCGGCTAAACACAGCAGCAGCCATGGCCGGCTTCCAGGAAACGTGGCTGCTGCTTTCTATGGATGCGACGGCTGCCCTTGCAGCCACGTGGAGAGGGAAATGCCGCTGGACGGAGTCTCCTGACACATCGCAGCACGGCTGCTGCTTTCAGTGAAGCCAGGGGAAGCAGGAGGTGGGGATGCCAGCTTGACACAGCAGTAGTCGTGACTGGCTTCCAAGAGCCGCGGCTGCTGCTTACAGCAATGACGGTATCGGCTGCCCTGCAGCTGCACCGTGGGGGGTGATGCCGGCATCCTGATCACTGCTGGCCACAGTGATCGGGACTCAGCAGCAGCCGTGGCTGCTGCTACAATGGATGTCAGCCGCGCTGGAAGGGGGGTGATACCGGGTGCCCAATCGCTGTTGCCAACAGTGATCGGGACACAAAGGAGGGGAAGCCGCGGGTGTAGAGGGACCAGGAGGTCCCTCTGATATAGGCGGCTGCGGGTAGATTAGCTTTCCTCAGCCGCCTAGTGGGCATTTCTAACTGGTCGCATCAGATGCGACCATTTCAGGGAAAGCCCAGCCTGGTGTGGTCGCATCTGATACGACCATGCCAGGCATGTGGTTAAGGCACCAGAAATAGTGACTCATAGATCCCTCTCCTCCTCACTAGTGTTCATTATAGTGCCATTAATGTTATATTTAGCCTTTGGGTTTTTGAGACTGAAGTCCATGATTTTGCATTTTTTGGTGTTAAACTGTAGTTGCCATACTTCTGGCCATTCATTTGGTCTACCTAGATCATCAATCATTTGTTTTACCCCTCCTGGTGTATATAGCCTGTTGCATACCTTTGTCATGTGCAAAAATACATACTTTCCCGTCAATACTATTTGCAATGTCACCAATAAAGATATTAAATGCACTGGTCCAAGTACAGATCACTGGGGTACTTCACTTGTAACTTTCCCTCTTGAGACTGCACTCCTTTTACTACAACTCTCTGGGCAAAATTTACTAAGCAGCGGGTTCTAAACCCCGACGGTTTTGCTATCCGCAGATTTACTAATGCCAAAACCACTGCTAAACCACCATCAAAGCACACTTTAGAACAGAATAGGACAGAATAAAATACCAAATGACCATTGATGTTTTAGAACATAGAAAGAATAGAAACCCCTGATTTATCAAGCAGGGGGTTTCAAAACCACCATAAAACTGGCAGCAAACCCGCCAAAAAAACTGACTATCCTTAGACAGGCGTGTTTGCTGAAACAGCAGTTAAATGAATTGATTTTAATATGCAATTTTGACAGGAATATCATCCATTTGGACTATAGATGATTATGATGTCTCTCACTAGACATGACTGGTCTTTAACAGATATACAAAAACAAATAACAATATAAAACACAAGAAACAAACCAACTTATAAAAAACTTTATATTTTTGTCCTTATACTTTCATACAACTTTCTCCTCCACTTACATTCCTCACAGACTCACAAGGTGAAAGTAGCCGGCTGTCTGTGTCTATGATGTCAGGTGATTACTGTTTCTGCAAAAGCCCCATTAAATGAATAGGAATAGAATTGCATCTTATCCACTGTGGTCTGTTTCTATGATAAAAATAGATTCCTGCTTTCTATAATAAATAGTGTAGCACAAATGAATGACTACCAATAGAATAGCTTGTATTTCACAGTGGTCAGTTTCTGTGATGTTAGGTGAATGTTCTTTTTGTAAAAGCACTATCACATTAATATGAATAGAATGGATTCTAATCTGCTGTGGTTTCAATAGAAACCACAGTGAAATAGAATAGACACCACTGCCAAATAGAACACGCCACAACGGTTGTCGTTTAGAAACCGCTGGGGATCGACGGGGGTTTCAGTTTAGACATCAAAACAGACCTTTAGTAAATGCTGTCAATTAGAAATAAAAACCGCCGTCAATTGACACAAAAACCGCTGCTTAGTAATTTTAGCCCTCTGTATCCTATTCTGCAACCAAATTCTTATCCATTCAACCATCTCATAATCCAATCCCGAGTTTAGTCAGTCTGCAATGTGGGACAGTGTCAAAGGCCTTACTAAAGTCTAGATAAACTGCATGTACGCCCCCCATGTATTACTTTAGTCACCCAGTCAAAAAAGTCAATACTTTTCCCTACTTATCAATTTCCCTACTACTGATGTAAGGCTCACAGGTCGGTACAGGTTGAGTCTCTCATATCCAAATATTCCGAAATACGGAATTTGTTTTAGCATACTGAGATAGTCAAACATTTGCTTTTTGATATTGAATAAAACTATCTTCAGGCATTGTGTATAAGGTGTATACGAAACATAAATACATTTCATGCATGTATACAAACTTTGTTTGAGCCACAAAATTATTGAATTTATTGTATAAAATTACTTGCAGGCTGTGTGCACAAAGTGTATATAAAACATAAATGCATTATGTGTTTAGATTTTGGTCCTATTCCCAAGATAATTAATTATAGTGTGCAAATATTTCAAAATACGGAATGTTCCGATATCCAAAATACCCCTGGTCCCAAGCATTTTGGATATGGGAGACTCAACCTGTAGTTACTTGCCTCATCCTTGCTTTTGTGCAGTGGGACATTTGCTCTTTTCCAGTCCTCTGGAATTACTCCTGTAGCTAGTGACTGGGTGAAAAATTATGTTAAAGCAGTAATTTTCAACCTTTTCCAACTCGCTGCACACCGAACAAGATTTTAAAATTGCTAAGGCACACCATCAGTCCCTCCGGGAAAAAAACACACACATTGGCTCTCATGGGAAAAAACACTCACAAATTTTCCTCACACAGGAAAAGGAACAGATATTGCGCAGCCACAGAAAATAATAAAACACACTGCCCCCACAGAAATAAAACAAACACAATGGCCCCTCAGAAAAAAAATATAAAACAAAATGGGCCTAACAGAAAGAAAGCAAACACACACATTGGCCTCTACAGAACAAACAATCACATTGGTTGGCTCCCTCAAAAAAAAACACCACATTGCTCCCCACAGGAAATAAAAAAATACATTGGCCTCCACAGAAGAAAATAAAATAACCATCTGAGAAGGCTCACTGTCGTCCCTGTCCTGTCCCTCATAGGCTGGGGTTGCTCAGTCACATTCAGTGACTGAGCACACAGTGCAGAGCTGGGAGCAGTGTGCAGGCAGGTGTGCAACACGGCGTGTGTGACCTATGTCATGCTGCCACGTCCCCAAAGGTCACGGCCCGGGCGGGCCTGAGCCTCCCAGAAAGGTCCAGCACTGCCCGGGCCAGCAGTACAAGTTCAGTCAACTCTGACTTTGCTGACCTCGCGGCACTCTTGACAATCGCTCGTGGCACACTAGTGTGCCATGGCACAGTGGTTGAAAAATGCTGTGTGAATGGTGTTACCAGCACCCCTTTAAAATCTCTAAGGGGCATATTTATCAATTTTTTTTTTTAACTAAAATAATGTGAAAATGGGTGTTTTCACAACCGTTTCACATTATTTTAGTATCACCTAAATGAAGCAATGGGAAATTGGAGGAGAAATTGCACATTTCTCCCCCAAGACCATTTTTTTTTAGTAAGCAGATTGCATTTCCCATACTTGTAATGGGAAATGTGATGTGCACAAATTTACTAAAATCTGTTTGTGAAATAACAGGAGAAGCCTTGTGATAATAACGCCACCTCGAGATGGCGTTATTAGGCTTTCCCCCGTTTCACTTACTGCAGCTCTGCTCTGACAGGCAGAGCAAAGCCGGGAGTCAGCACCTGTGATCAGCCTTGTGTGTCTAGACCACAGGCTGATCACTTTAAAAAAAGAAAATGGTTAAAGAAATAAAAAACTTACCTGGACCCAGGGACCAGTGAGCTCCTCGGTGACTAAGGACAAGTGATCGCCGGGACCCAGTCATCTAACTTGTGCTGTAAATCGGCATGTCAGTTTACAGCACACATCAGATGACTGGGGTCATAGAGTAGCACATCAGATCACCGAGGTAAGAGCAAGCGAACATGTGTGTGTGTGTGTGGGGATTTGGTAGCGGTAACCAGCGAATGCGTATTCACACTGTCAAGGTATTTTTTGCGAAAAATACTCTGACAACTGTGCGGAAATGATTGTGTGTGATATTTGATATATCCTTGCTATGTATTCAAATATTGCATTGCAAATTTGGACGACATCACATCCCATCTGCAGACCCTCCAACATGACCCCTTCCACCAGGTACAAAATTCTCTGCTCCTGGACTTCACTCTTAAGGCCCCCACACACCAGAACGATATCGTTCCAACCAGCCAACTAGTTGGCTGGTTGGAATGATAATCGTCTAGTGTGTGGGAGCAAACAATAGTCAGCCGTTTGCTCCCACACGCTAAAAAACGGCCAAAAACGGTCGTTCCAACTAGTTGGAGAAAATCAAACATGTTTGATTTTCACCAACTATCGTTCTAGTGTAGGGGGAACTCTCCCCCCAACTGAACGATAAGTAGGCGGACACTGGCCGGTAGTGTCGCCTACTTCTCCACCGTGTACCTTCCAGCCTGGGATCCCTGTCAGCAGCAGTGACTCAGTGAGCATCAGTGCTGCAGCTGGATCTGTCCTGCAGCGCTGCTGTTGCACTTCAGTCAGGTACCTGTCTCTGTCTGCCACACTAGTTTCACCCCCGCGATTGCAATCACCGCCCCCTCCCCCCCGCGCACCGGACCCTGCGATCGCGGCACCCCCCTCCCTCCCCGGGACTACCACACACCCGCGACTGCACCATCCTCCCTCTCACCCTTGGCCTACCGCACACCCGCGATCGCGGCAGCTTTCTCCCTCCCCCTCCCCGGGACTACCGCACACCGGCGATCATGGAAGTTTTCTCCCTCCCCCCAGGACTACTGCACACCCGTGATCACTGCTTACCCCCTCCCCTTTCCCCCCCATGGACCACAGTACACCACGATTGAGACCCCCTTCCGGGATCACTGTAGCCCGCGATCGAGACCCCCCTCCACCCCTCGGGACCACCACACCCCGCTCCAAATTGTCATTGTGTGTATACATATATGCTTATATATACACATATATGTGTATGCAGGAATACATACATGTATATGTGTATGTATACGTATATATGTGTATATAGGTATACACATATATGTGTATATAACTATATACATGTATATAAACATGTATATGTATATATGTGTGTGTATATATATATATATATACCTATATGTGTATATATATATATATATATACCTATGTGTATATATATATATATATATATACCTATATGTGTATAGATATATACACATATGTGTATAAATTTTTTATATATATACGTATGTGTGTAATCATGTATATGTATATACACACAAGCACACACAACGGCAGCACTCGGAATAATAATCGGAATGGGATTGAAATGCCGGCGGATTAAATTGTCGACAGCAGATGCCCGACGGAGGAGATCCCGACTGGCGTATGTAAGTATACTAACCCTCCCTCTAACTCTCCCTTACGGGTGCCTAACCCTAATCTCCCCCCTAGTGCCTAACCCTAACCTCCCCCCCATGGGTGCATAAACCTAACCCCCCCTCCCTGCACCCTAACCCTCCCGGTGGAGTGCCTAACCCTAATCTTGCCCGGGGGGGGGGTGTCTAACCCTAACCTTGAGTAACCTTTGCGGCCCTCACCATTGACTTCAATGGTGAAAGCCGTTCATTGGCTGAGAGGCGGAGGGCTCGCGTCTCAGCCAATGAACGCTCAGCAGCGGGGTTTCCATGCGGGAAGTACCGTTCCTAAAGAACGGTGCTTTAATTCGTTGCTCCATGATTTCTGGAATGCCTACTTTGGAACGAAGAGGACCGAACTTCGCATATAGACAGTGAGTGTTTTTTTTAACAGGTCCCCTATGAATACTCTACTGGACAAGTGGACCGATGCTACAGGGATACATAGGTGAGTATGAGTACATGTGAGTGCATGTATGTTTAATAAACTTATACTTTGTACGGTGTGTGTCCTGTGTTTATTTTAATATTGCTTTTGCAGTGGAACAACAGGTACGAGCGGGGCCCGTAATGACCCGAATGCCTGTACTTGTGGTTCTCCAAGTACTAGCATGCTGAGGAGGCTTGCTGGGACCTGCAGTTCCACAGCAAAAAACTATTAGTTCATCTATTTTTTACACACTCTATACACAAACAACCCGGTACCCACCGCCCAGCAGTGCTGGGGATAGCCCTGGGCTATCAGCCTGTGCCTGGGGTGCCCTGGAGAGGGGGACCCCTTTATTGGGGGATCCCCAGCTCCCCAAGGATCCCTGGCCTGGGCTGACTAGCGGTCAGGGTTAATGCTTTGGCTGGATGGGTGAAAGGGCTCCCCTGGCTGTGGCATTAGCCCCTCGCTAGAAAAAGTCTTTTGCTGGTTCTGGATAATGGTAACCCTACTCATTTTCCCCCTGTATTTCCAGAACCAGAACCGGATCAGAGCCCAGTGCTGGTTGCACAGAATATGGGGGACCTCTACGTTGTTTGTCCACCGTATTTTGCGCAACCAGCACTAGGTCACTAAAGCCCGGGGGCTGGTTGCTCTTTTGTGGGAGCGGTCACGCCGTTTTTTTTTACACAGGTCTTAATTTTTTTAAACAGCAGCACAGACGGGTCTCACTGTTCCCGTCTGTGCATCTGTGTTTTATTTTTACAGACAGATACATGCATCACGGATATCCCTGATCCGTGCAAGCATCTGTTTGCTATCCTGCACGATCTAAAGATCGACAAATCTTTAGATCGTGCACGATAGATCTTGTGACACATCGAGCAGCTTTTGCTGCACTTCGTGTCCTGGAGTGCCGGGGAAAGTTCAAGGGAAATCGGACACGATATCGGATCGTGACCACATCGCCTAGTGTGTAGGCACCTTAAGTCCCCCCGGTGGTTCCTAAACCTAACCCCCCCCATCCCCGGGCTAATTCCTAAACCTAACCCCCCCCATCCCCGGGCTAGGTGTTGTACTTAACCGGCAGGAGGGCGATCGGTCCGGCGTCGGGATTAACATAGGTGTCGGAATTTCGACGCCTATGTTAAATCTCTTGCTGGGATTCCACAGTTGAAATTGAGACCGCCGGTCTCATAATTACATCCCTATGGATCATATACGTGTGTGTGTCTAGCCCATTTAGTAATGATCGCATTTACAATGCGATCTGGGCACCATATTAGCGCCCATGATTGCATTGCAGGATGCAATCATACTGCCTGGTTGTATGAAGTTCCACCTGCAGAGACAGCGGTCACTTCACTCCTGTGCTTGGATCCTGCGCATGTGCGGTCTGCAGACCACGCATGCGCTGCGCCCATTGCCAAGGGATGTTTCCTATGGAACCCTCTTCCAGACAGATTTGTGATGTGTAGACCATAGGCTACAGTGGCTTACGCCATCTTCAGAAGGCTCATGCTACGCGCATCAAGGTTTCGGAATGTTTCGCAATTCGGAACTTAATAAATCTGTCAGCATTGCATCCCCTATAGAAACTAATGGGGGTTGCGTTGCCGACGGAAATGGAGGGACAGCAACAGATATCGGACAATACTTAATATTTGCGGCCATCCCCCGAAAACGGTTTTCAGGGAATACAGCGCAAATATTGAATGATAAATGGGCCCCTATATATTTTATGACCATCTGACTTCTACTGCATCCGGCCACCCTCCCCCCGACCATCACGGCTCCGTACCCGCCGATCCATCCCAACTCTCATCCCCTCATTTGGCACTATCCAGTGTCACACACACACACACATATATATGTGTATATATATATATATATATATATATACATACAGTCAGGTCCATAAATATTGGGACATTGACAGAATTTTCATATTTTGGCCTCTATTCACCACCACAATGGCTTTGAAATGAAACAAACAATATGTGATTTAACTGCAGACTTTCAGATTTAATTTGAGGGTAATTACATCCAAATCAGGTGAACGGTGTAGGAATTACAACGGTTTCTAAATGTGCCTCCCACTTTTTAAGGGGCCAAAAGTAATGGGACAAACTAAACAATCCTAAATCTAACTTTCACTTTTTAATACTTTGTTGCAAATCCTTTGCAGGGGGTTTATTGTCAAGCGCTACACCTATGAAGATATATGGTAGTAGAGCATATATCTTTCGACCTAATCTAAGAATACAGAAATAAGTATATCAGGGAGAAGATGATATAGTGTTGCTTCTTATTAATAAACCTAAATATTGTATAAATTGATGTGCAAATGATACTTAAGATGATGATTTATTTATTGTTATAACAACACAATAAAAAAGGGGGGGAAGGGTGAAAGTATCTATATATTCAGCAATCGATGGCAGTTCTACCCAGAGAAAGTAGTTTGCAGGATGACTGTATGTGTCATAAATAAGCGATGAGTAAAATATGTCCTATGAAGTCACTTGATACAAAAATGTCCGTGACTGTTTGCTGTGATCAAGGGGTGTTAGTCATTTGAGATCACGGCGTCCCATGATCTCTGGGGGGTAAATAGTACTCCGGTGAAGTGGGTGTTTGTCTGAATAGAAACGTTGCACGGGATCTCTTCGGGCTAGAGGGGGGACGAGTGTGGGTCTGACTGGTGTGTCCCAGACCTAGCTAACAACCAGTGTGGAGCTGACCGGCAATGCGCCGATTAAGGCTGAAACGCGTTGGAGACATTTTTTGGAAGAGATCTATCCAGGCATCAGTGGCAGCACTTTCCCCTTACCAATCGTCACACTCGGGATTCCGATCACGTGACGGAAGACGCAGACGGAGAGACAGACGGAGACCGGAGCATCGTTGGGATTTCCACGAGGACAAGCAGCAAAAACACAGGAACAGAAGACGGACACAGTGAGGGCTTCCTAGGAGGCGGGAGGACGACATACGAGAGGTCAGACAAGGTAAGATCCCATAGCGGAGGAAGCACCCGGTATAAGGTTCACACACCCGAACCGGCGATTGCTTCCTCCCAAGACATATGCACACCCAAGGTGCTGGATTGAGCGTCATGTACCTCCTATGAGGCGCATTGCCGGTCAGCTCCACACTGGTTGTTAGCTAGGTCTGGGACACACCAGTCAGACCCACACTCGTCCCCCCTCTAGCCCGAAGAGATCCCGGCAACGTTTCTATTCAGACAAACACCCACTTCACCGGAGTACTATTTACCCCCCAGAGATCATGGGATGCCGTGATCTCGAATGACTAACACCCCTTGATCACAGCAAACAGTCACGGACATTTTTGTATCAAGTGACATCATAGGACATATTTTACTCATCGCTTATTTATGACACATACAGTCATCCTGCAAACTACTTTCTCTGGGTAGAACTGCCATCGATTGCTGAATATATAGATACTTTCACCCCTCCCCCCCCCTTTTTTATTGTGTTGTTATACCAATAAATAAATCATCATCTTAAGTATCATTTGCACATCGATTTATACAATATTTAGGTTTATTAATAAGAAGCAACACTATATCATCTTCTCCCTGATATACTTATTTCTGTATTCTTAGATTAGGTCGAAAGATATATACTCTACTACCATATATCTTCATAGGTGTAGCGCTTGACAATAAACCCCCTTTTTTTATTCCCAATAGACGCGGGGTGGACTGCCCGCTTGTCAAGCTGCTCCCATTGATAGGTACTCACATTTTTCTCTCTGGAGCGCTGTTATCTCTATTCTGTATTTGCAAATCCTTTGCAGGCAATTGCAGCCTGAAGTCTGGAACGCATAGACATCACCAGACGCTGGGTTTCATCCCTGGTGATGCTCTGCCAGGCCTCTACTGCAAATGTCTTCAGTTCCTGCTTGTTCTTGGGGCATTTTCCCTTCAGTTTTGTCTTCATCAAGTGAAATGAATGCTCAATCGGATTCAGGTCAGGGGTTTGACTTGGCCATTGCATAACATTCCACTTTTTAGCCTTAAAAAACTCTTTGGTTGCTTTTGCAGTATGCTTCGGGTCATTGTCCATCTGCACTGTGAAGCGCCGTCCAATGAGTTCTGAAGCATTTGACTGAATATGAGCATATAATATTGCCCGAAACACTTCAGAATTAATTTTGCTGCTTTTGTCAGCAGTCACATCATCAATAAATACAAGGGAACCAGTTCCATTGGCAGCCATACATGCCCACGCCATGACACTACCACCACCATGCTTCACTGATGAGGTGGTATGTTTTGGATCATGAGCAGTTCCTTTCCTTCTCCATACTCTTCTCTTCCCATCACTCTGGTACAAGTTGATCTTTGTCTCATCTGTCCATAGGATGTTGTTCCAGAACTGTAATGGCTTTTTTAGATGTTGTTTGGCAAACTCTAATCTGGTCTTCCTGTTTTTGTGGCTCACCAATGGTTTACATCTTGTGGTGAACCCTCTATATTCACTATTGTGAAGTCTTCTCTTGATTGTTGACTTTGACACATATACATCTACCTCCTGGAGAGTGTTCTTGATTTGGCCAACTGTTGTGAAGGGGTTTTTCTTCACCAGGGAAATCATTCTTTTGTCATCCACCACAGTTGTTTTCCGGGTCTTTTGCTGTTGCTGAGCTCTCCGGTGCATTCTTTCTTTTTAAGAATGTTCCAAACAGTTGATTTGGCCACACCTAATGTTTTTGCTGTCTCTCTGATGGGTTTGTTTTGATTTTTCAGCCTAATGATGGCTTGCTTCACTGATAGTGACAGCTCTTTGGATCTCATATTGAGAGTTGACAGTAACTGATTCCAAATGCAAATGTCACACCTAGAATCAACTCCAGACCTTTTACCTGCTTAATTGATAATGAAATAACGAGGGAATAGCCCACACCTGTCCATGAAATATCTTTTGAGTTGATAGTCCCATTACTTTTGGCCCCTTAAAAAGTGAGAGGCACATATTGAAACTGTTGTAATTCCTACACCGTTCACCCGATTTGGATGTAATTACCCTCAAATTAAATCTGAAAGTCTGCAGTTAAAGCACATCTTGTTTGTTTAATTTCAAAACCATTGTGGTGGTGAATAGAGGCCAAAATCTGAAAATTCTGTCGGTGTCCCAATATTTATGGACCTGACTGTATATATATATATATATATATATATATATATATATATTTAAACACACAGACATATATGTGTGTGTATATATATATATATATATGTGTGTGCAATATATTTATTCAAAGCATGCAGAAGTAGGCAGGCAGTCTCTGCCTACTACTGTGACATCACAAGTTGGACAGAAGTTGGCTGGTCTGTTGAAAAAATTGGCAGGTTGCCTGGTTGGATGCAAAGTTGGTTAGATGTGTGGGGAAGCGTTTTAGTTGGACAGACAAGTTGGACGGTTGGTCAGTTGGTTGGCTGGAGGAAAGTTGGTCTGATGTGTGGCCAGCTTTAGGCCCGTATTCAATTAGGGAGCGAAAAGACCGTGCTGGACTTTTTGCTCCACATCGGAGCTTTTCTGGGGATAAGTATCAGGCGCGTGCCCGCTTTATCCCCGTATTCAATATAAAATGAGCGAAAACGGGACCCGGCGAATTGGGATCTACGAAAAAAAACTGGATTTTTGGGGAAATAAATGTAGGACCCCCCTAAAGATGTCCAGACATGGGGGATCACTATGGGTACCCCCGTTTTTGCCTGCAGAAGAAAGTCGGGTTTTTAAATAGCCGCGACAGGTGTCTTTTTCCCAACATTGAAGAAGTTATGCAGAAGAGCACTTAGGTTTTTTTTTTCATTTTTTTAAGTGGTCCCATCAAATTTGGGGTACATGAAAATGGGTACTAGTATATTTTTAAGTTCCTAAAGTAATTTTTTTTAAATACTGCAAAAATGCACCTGCCGCTAATAGCCTATTCTAGAAAACACCTGCCGCATATTTGCAGAATAGCCCTGAACCTATTTCCCTATTTTTAAACACTGTTTTCCCTTCCCTGTTTTTTTCACCCCAAATTTTTTATTCATTTTTTTGGGTTTCCCTATTTTTTTTTTAAACTTTTTTTTGACAGTTTACTTTTAAATGTCATTCCCAGGGGTGCAGGCTATTTTTTTTAAGCCTGCACCCCTAAAACCCATTTCTGCACTTTTTTCCCATGTAAAAATGGTGAAAAGTTATCCCCGTTTATTTTTCAAAGACTTTTCGAACCGGCGAAAAGTCTTTGAAATTGAATACGGGGATAATTGAAATAGGCAAAAATGACGTCATCGGTGATAAATTATCGCAGATTCCGACTTTTCGCAGCCTAATTGAATACCCCCCTTAATTTATGATTGCTGTCACCTATGCTGAAATTCCTTTCACATCAATTAATCAGTTCAACACAGGTGGCTGCAATCATAAATTAAGAGGGAAGTCCAGGAGCAGAGCATTTTGTACCTGGTGGAAGGGGTCATGTTGCAGAGTCTGCATCTGAGATGTGAATTGCGATAAATATGGCCCTTAGAATCCTTGGTTGTCTCCCATCTAGCACCTTTGATTTCTAGTAACCCAGTGATATTCAGGTGGGACTTTATACTAAGCAACACACAGATTAAGTGAATTATGTTTAAAAATATTCTTCAGATAATTGTTTGTGAATTACTCTTCTTGTCAATAAACACAAATTGCATAAAGATAATCATTGAAACTGTATTATTAATTCACTACATATGTAAGAGGTGTGCGGTGCCTTCTGCCGCGCAGGTGTACTTCTGTATCTTACCTTGCGTCGCACCCCCTCACCTTCAGGCCGTATAGTAAACAGACGGTCATGGAAAACAGAACTGGAAACAATGCCGTGACCTAGGAGTAAGATGAGGTGAGAGCCGTCCTCCATCTATGCCAAATGATACGCCCTACCTAATCGAAGACTACGCAAAATTAATTTGGGTTTTAGATGAAGATAATCACTGGCGCTTTTGGCCTCAGATCCCAAGTTTCACCTATAGGTACTCACGACTAACACGCAAAGCAATACTAGGATGGTTAAACCATACAAGTGACCACGGGTTAATGACGTAAGTACTGTCTTTTTCAACCTGCCTATCAAGAGCTAGCTAAGAAACACAATATTGTGGTGAGAGCCTGACAGCTCTCCATGGGGTACTTGGGGTGCGAGAGTTATTTTGGGTGGGAGCCTGACAGTTCTCCAGAAGATATATCACAGTATTAATATTTATGTTGGGGCCACCTTTTCAATTATATTTGTAGTGATGATTATTACTTGTGGCCCGCTGACAGTGAAATGGGGCCTATTGCTCAGTCTCTATTTCTTTTGGGCTCAGGCCTTTATACTATGATTCTTTTTTTTCTTCTGAAGAAACCGCTACCCTAATATAGCAGAGAAACGCGTAAAGGGTTAGGGACATTACCACCGACGTGCAGCTGCTCTGCACGTACTGCTGCTATACACCTGCCGCTTGTCTACCAGCCGGAGGACTCCAGCCTCTTTGCCTGAGGTTTTTGCAAACTTATACACCCCTCTCCCCAGCAAAGTGACGGCGCCATGTGTTATCGGTTGCCTGCAGCACTATGGTCAAAGCCCGAGCACCGGGAGTGGTAAGAGCCTACCTTAAGAGACACTGCTCTTGGGCTGAAGTTAATTTATACCGCATAAACCGGGTGGGCTATCAACAGGATCTGGGAGTTATACACGTAAAGGGGAACTGGAGATAAAGTAATAAATCTGGCAATAAACACTTTGGAGACAAAAGGTTTAAATAATGGAGATGTTGCGCTAATTATGCCAGCTGCACAATAATATATCTACAAAGGTGGATTTTTTTAATATGATTATTTACTGTTTTTTCTTTTAAATGTTTTGTACTAACTTAAAGAGTACTTTTACAGCATAACCAAATGTATATGTAGTTATATAGATATTAAAACATTGAATACAATCTATATTTGCGCTCCTTGTGGAGAATTCTCAGGCCTTTATAGCCTGCTTAATTGGGGGGTACGTTTAGTGATCTGGGCTTAATGCCCAGAACACCTTATTTTGGGGCTCAGGCCTTTTTGGTCTGCCTACTCAGGGGTATCCTTCAGCGTTCTGGGCCTAATGCCCAGAACACTTTACTTAGGGTTCAGGCCTATAGGCCTGGCTAGTGGGAGACCAGAGTGCTTTGGGCCTACTGCCCAAAGTCACTCTATAGAGGTAGGCACAGATGCCCGCCTACCTGCTCTCTTAGTGACCTGGGCCTAATACCCAAGTCACTCAACCCTAATTGGGGCAACAACTCTATAGGGCCTAATGCCCCCTATGAAGACCGGGCCTAGAGCCCACCTACCAGAGGAACAGGCCTAAAGCCTGATTCACCACACAGGCCTAGCACCTGACGGCTAGGGAGTTATAAATAAGTGGTAGTGGCCCAAGGCCACCTATCCGAATCGTTGGAAGAGGCTGCAGTTGGTTGCTTCGTTAAGCTCTTTTGCATTCCACCACTGCAGTCCTCTCTGATCCTCAGCCGAAGCTCCGCCTCCCGCTGCCGTCTTCTGCGGCCACTCGAGCTATTCTAGAGAAGTCCATCTTCTTTCCGCGCCGCCGACTGAATGAGCTCTCCCGCCCGGCAGCATCCAATATATGATACTGTCGGTGGCGGAGCTATGACATGGCGAATTTCTATTGGCTGCCAGTCCGCGAGCCGTGATTGGCTCGCGGCTGGAGTCTAGTTTACCCGAATGCCGAACCGGCGCTAGAAGCCAAGCAGCTCCAGCGCCGGTGTCTCAACCCAACCTCCGCCGCTGGAAGGGACCGGGCAGTCCCTTCACCAGATACCCGCCGCTTCTGTACCGCCGGCGCTATGGACAAACTCACTGTCCCAGCGCCAGCTATGGATGTGTCCCGCGGAGTACACATCCTCACCGTCCTGTCCTGCTGTGCCGTTGCTGGGATCAGCCACTTGATCCCAACATGACTTTCCACACATACATTACTTTTATTTTGCTGGTTTTTTAATAAAGTTACATACAAAATACTTTGAATCAAATTAATAAAGATTTGTTGTAATGAGTTTTAAAAGGCACCTCAACACTGGAAGGAATGGGTATGAAGACCCGACGCCGGTAGCCCGAAGGAAGAAGATCCCGACAGGCAGGTAAGTACCCTATTCGTACCCTGCTGCCACCTGACCCTCATTAGTGGTGCCTACCCCCCCCCCCCCCAAAAAAAAACAACCTTATCCTGCTACGGTATTTTGACGCCTGTCTTAAACCCCCTCTCGGGATTCCGATGTCAGTATTGAGACAGGCGGTCTCATAACTACAGTACATCCCCATAGGAATACACCTTTTTACAGTTTATGTATCTATTATATTGAGGTTATTAGAGGTAGTACCGGAATGGGATTTAAATACCGGCGATATTTCGACGCCTGTCTTAAATCCCTTGCCGGGATTCCAATGTGGGGATTGAGGCCAACTACATCCCATAGTACCACCTTCTGGAGTTTTAAATTGACCAATTTAATTTACACTTCATAGGGACAATTAAAGAATGCAATATATCAATTAAGGAATAGAACTGGTGCGTGAGGTCCATTACTTTGTGAATGAGCCCTAACAAATCCTGATCTGGTGAGTATATAATCGTCCCTTCTACACCGCAGGTGCTTTGGTTAATTAATGTATGAATGAGGCACGGCATCAGTGAATTAATGGCTCTGCTCTTGAAACTCAGCATATAAATAATCCGTCAGAAGTACAAATCCTCTCCCTGACCTAATACTTTCCAGCCAGTTTCCTGCCTCACACATTAGTCAAAGGAAAGCCTAAGATAAACTGAGAACTCCAGTTTTGACTTCCATACTCCGGGTCTTATATTCACCACCTTGCAGACGTGATATATGATGGGCATGAAGTCCATCCAATGAAAAGCCGCAAAGCGTCAATTCTGAGTTCGTTGTAATATATCTACCAATCAGGAAGCAAAGGCCAAGACACGACATCTATATCACCAATTACAGAGCAGATTGGCTTGACGTCAGGTTTATTGGTTTATTCGAGGTGCCATATTGTGTGTGGAACAAACGTCGCCGTTTTGACCTTCTATTCGTCGACGTTGTGTCCTATTATAAGGCTTTCTTCGCGCTTTTTGGGCACTGTCTAACTCGTTGACAACTGTAATATGCATTTTGGGTGAGCAGGTCCACTTCTACTCAACGTCCTGTGAGTTATTCGAAGAAACGTATCGACAGATCTTACGAGGCGCCATATTGGTTGTGGCGGTGTCTGAGTACTTTGAAAAAGAGCCAAACACGGTGCCACTTTTTTTTTTCTAGTATTGTGGTTATTTTAATCTTCCTATCATTATTTTCGTGTACGTTTCCCGCCATTTATAAAGATATCGCCTTATGTAATACGATGCTTGCCCGGGGTGAGTTAGTGTGGCGGTAATGGTTGTTACTGTAAAGGGAGGGGTTGTGCGCCTTCATTACCAATTCTGCTGCCGACAGCCATTTATGGCGCAGCAGCCTACACTATGTGCCGCATGTTGCAGTACACACGATGTAATGACCCTACAGGACATTAGTGAATGCTAAAGCTAATGACCAGGGACAGGCGGGATACCTAACCATTATAAGACCGATAAGGATGGCCGGGTAGCTGGCCTTCCAGCCGGTAGGGGCAGCATTGTCTCACACCTGGAGCGGGCACCTGGGAGGTAAGTAATAGGACAGTGGGGGATTACATTATGTAATTATATAGAGAATACACATATGGCAGCTGAAATAAGCTACGTCGTCGGCTCTTGTACATTTAGTTACCCCTGCGGTGTGGTGACCACAGTAATAATAAGGATACTAAGCCCTATCTGGTGCCTCATCCTCATTACACAGCGCCGGACAGTGCTGCTCTCACACATAGCACAGTGGATGCTGCGTCTGTCAGGCTGGTGGCTGCGTTTTATGGTCGCCGTAGCAGCAGCAGCTCACAGGTTGCAGAATAGCGGCCGTCCCCGGTACTGCACCCTGGCAGCAGCAGTGAAAGGGTCCCGAGGAGGGCGGGACGGTCCGGAGAGAGAGAGGTGACGGTGTAATACAGGGGGAGGGTCAGTGCCGAATGGAAAATTTCCACTAAGTCGCGCTCTTTACAGGTTAATTAAATTGGGGGGGGGGGGGGGGGGGGGAGAGAGAGATAAGAGACGCATTTCCCTCGCAAAACCGACCCTGTAGCCTCGTGTAGTAGCCGCAGGCCGGTAGGTTTGGCGAAGGAAAGTTAGTAGCTGCCAATGGTGTATCCTAGCTATGTGATAGTACATATATAATGTATACTATAGTGTCTTGTATACATGACTTGCGTGCCCGTTAGCGGCGCTGCGCTCCCCTATCATACATGTGTGTAGTGTATAGGGATCAGGGAGAGGTGTAATAGGGAAGGTGTGTAATTAGTGTCCGGGGCTATGACTGCTAGTAATAACCGCACGGTCACATCGCGCTATAAACCGCGCTTATAGAGCCAAACGCGCTGCATCTGGCGCCCCACACAGGAGATGCTCAGTCAGTGTCCGCCTGCGCCGTACCCAGCACATATATCTTTCTATAGAACGCTGCCCGAACGAAGGGTACTAGAACGGTACTCCATTGCGCGCCACCGCGTACATAGCACTGTGCGCAGAGGGCAAGTAGATGCCCTAGGGGTATGTTTCACAACGTAAAGGGGCTGTTCTTAATCTAGGCGCTTTTGCTGTTTCTTTTTTTTTTTTTTTTAAGGTTTGCACACGCCACTACCATACCGCTCCCCCTCCTCTCCCCCCTCCCGGAGAAGAAGGAAAAAAAAAACCCTGTTCATTTGCATGGGATTGCCAAACTAAGCGCTGCTAATGCTAAACCACGGCGCATGCGCTATGGAGCGGCCGGGAGGCGCACAGGCTGCCAGCGGAACTGCAGCTGGGAGAGCGCAGGCAAACAAGCCCCCCTCCCCCATTGTTTTACCTTGGACCAATCATACAGCGGGGATGTCGGCCCCCCTTTTCTAGGGGGAACTTCACCAATCAGCAGGCGAGAAGCCGGTTTGTTGCTCCTCCCTCTAATCTATATTAAAGTCTCTGGCGCCGCGTGAGTCCGTCACTGGCAGTCACTATAGAAAAATTAAAAAAAAAAAAGCCATCTTTGCATTGTTCCCGCACCCGCTCCGCCGTTTCCCCGGATCTACCTGCTGGAGACCCAATTTTTTATTTATTTTTTTAAGATCTGTATAGATTAGATTATATTTTATTATACAGTAACCATGTCAGACACAGCAGTGGACGCCAGTGTGGAGAAGACAACTAAGGTAACGACACATCTTTGTGGAGTAGTAGTAGTGGTGTGTGTATGTATGGAGAGCCTGGCAGTGCCCTTTGTTACAGTGTAACTATGTTGCACCTGATCTCTCACTTATTGATACTTTGTCCCAGTTGTCAGAGGCTGCTGGTCACGGACAAGAAGTTTGGGTTGAAAGCCATGGGCACTGTACTGTGTGGGGGGCATTGGTAAGGGCAGAGCAGATGGAACCGGTACCCGCTGATCATAACAGGGTTAGGTGTTACCCTGATTAGATGAAGGTGATGCTGGGTGGTATTAGAGTGCGGAGCCTGTCAGACACCCTCGGTAAGACCGGGCTCTCACCAATGGCATACACACCGGGCGCTGTGACTGCATCTCTCCCCTATTAAAGTTTGCCGACAGCATCAGTGTAGCTGGCAGAGGGGCAAAGAGCTTCGTGCTCACGACTGGTGCCCACGCACAGCAGGGTGGGAGAGCTGGCATCCCCCGCGCTAGGAGCGATGTGCTGCTGCTGCTATGTGGTGCCCGCTCCTCACACAGCGAGGCTGCTACACAGGGGAGATGGAGCCTCTCGGGTGCTGTCACCTCGGCTTATGACTGAGCGCGCTGCTGATGTAACCCTATTACCGGGGGCATATTGTGCTGACCTCTCACCCCTGCTCCCTGCATTTTCATCTCTCAGTATAAAGTCTACCGGAGATTCAGGATGGGACATGGAGATATGGGAGGGGGTTATCTCCATACATGCCGGAGGGTTTGCGCCGATTGTGACAGGAGGGTCTCAGCGCTCCCCAATGAGGATGGCTCCGTGTTCCCTTGGTCGGTCTCCCTGGTAATGGGCAGACTATCCATGCATTATGTGCTCCCATTTCAATAAGCCCGGTAACTTGCTCCCGTGTGTGATGAATGTGTTATTGCATTGTCCGGGGTGGGCATCCTCTCCGGGTCAGTGCTATGTATGCGCCCCAGGGCAAGTCCCCTGCTGTGTGCTGGCTGGCTGGGCGCCTGGCACTGAGCCCTTTCATCTTCCTTGGGTTAGTGAGTGTGGAGGACTGCGCTGTGCTATGAGCCCCATAGATGTACAGCTCCGTGTAATGACAGGGATACCCGTTGCCGAGCTGTAGACTTGATGACACTCGAACGTGACATCTCCGAGTAACCCGAGCGCAGCCAGGATCAGCATCATGCCGGTCGGTGTACGATGCCTTTGACCCGACCTTATGCTCCCCAAGTGTCCCTTCCCGGCAGGCAGCCCGTGTGTAACGGCCGCGCAGGGGTTACTGAGGTCCCAGCTGCGCGGATGAGTTATGATGGGGAGGGGGCTACTGCCACTTGTTTGTGTTGTGCACAGTTCACCACGTCCACCGGCTGCAGTCCCGGGGGAGACGATGAGTCTAAGGGGAGTGCGGGGAGGGGGACAGATGGTAACCGGATTAGACTTTGAAGACAAGAGCCTTTAATTAGGAGGTGGAGGAGGGTAATTACCAAGTGCGCTGATTGCACAGTGTCTACCTGGGAACACTAATCGCGATTTCTATGCGTGGACCCAACACCGTGCCTGCTGCACAGGGGAAGGTGGATAATCGGGAGGGGAGCACAGCATGCGCGCTGTATACACTCCGTCCATTATTATTCCCCTATCATCCCGTTTATGCTATTACTGTATTGTCTCCCCCGGTTCTAACGTGAGAGCTGCTGTAGCGCGTCATTCTCCGTAAATTGCAGTGAGCAGTCTCCTGGGACTCGTAGTCTCTCCGCCCTCCCGCTCCGGGCGTGTCTGCATGAGGGAGTCAGACGAGCCCAGTGTCAGTGTTCTACAAATCCCGGGAGCCTGTGCGCCTCATGGGGGCCGGCACACAGAGGGGGCGACCAATCAGCCGCTCCGGAAAGTAGCATAAGGACATGGGCGGGGACAGAGGCCAAGGACTGGCCAATGGCTGGGCGCCGTGAGCGGCACCGATTTTGAAAGGGAATTTAAAGCGTGTTTATATATTGACTACACCGCATACTGACAGAAATTAATTTACAGAATACACTAAAAGGGATTACGTGTAATAGTGCACTTGCTCCTGTAGGCAAGTCTTCTATTATATCAATATAATCTGTAAAATTGTGCACTTAAAATAATGACTTTGGCTGATGGGAGCCTATGTGACATCAGTCTTGTTTGATGTATAGTAAAAAGTATGTTCACCTTCCTGGAGGCCAATTTAGGACTCGTGTCCTCACTCTCCCAGGACACTCCCCTTATAAATCTAAAAATATTTGGCGCCATATATATTCCCATCATATGAGCCCAAACACACAGGATACTTGGAGAAGGGTTCTGGTCTTCTTAAAAAAAACTGACTTGGTGTTGTTCAGTAGTAGTCAGTGGACTTGTGGAGCTATAGTGACTTAAACAGTGACTTGCAGTTGTGCAAAAAAGACAGTCCTATAAGGTAATGTATCAAGCATTGAAAATAGTGGAGAAATGGACCAGTGGAGAAGTTGCCCATAGCAACCAATATGCTTTCAAGTTGTATTTATCAAGTACAGTCTATAAAATAGGTAGGAGCTGATTGGTTTGCTATGGGTAACTTCTCCACTGGTCCACTTCTCAACTCTTTTCACTGCTTGATACATAATCTTCTGTGTACCTTATACACTTCCTGTCTACTAGCTGTTCCATTATTTGGGTAAAGCTGGTACTTCTCTAGCCTTGTGTTTAGTTGATATAATACAAGTATTTACAATTGTACAAATGGAATTGCTAGCTCCTTGTGTGTATCTAATTATAATCTTTTAGTAGTTTGACTTGTTTATTAAATTCCAATCTATCTTATTATGGTGAACAATAGAACTGTACAGTAGGTAGCACTTACCTTTCAGGCTGGGCTGAGACTCCTATGAATATATTTACAAAAGTGGAGATGTTGCCTATAGCAACCTATCAGGTTCTACTTATCTAGTACCTACTAGAAAATTATAGTTAGAATCTGGTTGCTATGGGCAACATCTCCACTTTTGTAAACCTGCACTTTAGTAATATATCCTTTATGCTCTGTGAGTAGTAACAAGTTTTATTTAAATAAGGAAATAGAACCCACAAATAGCAACTATCTGAAACTTCAGTTTTGCATCACTAGCAACACCAGTACACTCGCATGATTGGCATTACACACTTAAAAGATTTAATGAATGACGGAACAATCACTGTTCCATCCTTCATTAATATGTACAGCCTCACATGCGATATCGCGTGATTGACTGTGCTGCACAGTAAATCACACGATATCGAATGCGACTGCAGGAGCGTGCAAATCGGGCATACTCCCTGCACGATAAGCCCGATTTGGCCAAATCGTGCCAAGATCGTCCTGGTGTGTATACACCCTAAGTCACCTGTGACCAAGTATGGTTACCTATAAAACCTGGACCGTTAGGGTGCCTTGAGGACAGAGTTTGGACCCTTTGGCATAACCTTTCAACAAAGTTGCTTTGTTTCCATTTAAATTGCAAGTTAAGGTGGGTACACACCTGACAGATATATCTGCAGATGATAGTCGTTCATATACACTGAACGACCATCATCTGCATGCTGCAGCTGGTCCCTGTGGCCGGGGAGCGGGTAGAGGGTGTGGCCTAATCGTGGGAGGCGTGGCCAGGCCCCCATCGAAATAAAAAACCCATTTGCGGCGCTAGGGAGGGGGGCGCTGTGTGCCCCTCAGCCCGCCGCACAGCGTGATCGCTCCTCCCTTTGGCATAGGAGACTGCTCGGGCTGCTGCTTTAGCAGCCTCGGACAGTCTCCCAGTGCAGCCCAGCACACAGCCACGTGTGCTGGGCTGCTGTGGATGGGGAGCTGTGCCGGACCCAGTAAGTAGTACGCGCTCGTGGCTCCCCTCCCCCCTCTCTACACCCCTGTGTACGGGCGATCGGCTGATCGCCCGTGCACACTTGCCGATGGACAGATATGTCTGCAGACATATCCGTTCATTGGCTTTGCAGCACAGCCAATGCGAAATGTCTGTGAACGACGTTGTTCAGACACATCGTCTGTACACACTGGCTGACTGGGGCACGATATATTGGCCAATCAATTGATCGGCAAATATATCGGCCAGTGTGTACACAGCTTAAGACTACTTTTGTGCTGTTGTTCCTCTTCTAACAAGGTTTTTCAGTTGAGGCTGTGATTGCATTGGGAAACACTCACCTCCTGTCACATGGGAGTGCTTAAACTCACAAAATTCTACATGCAATATGTGAGGTGTGAAAACTGCCGCCCCCTGAACAAAACTGTACCTTAAACTTCTTGATCATTACACCCTGCTACAATTGTGAAATCACAGCAAAATGTGCCAGGACAAGTTACAAGAGAGGGGTGGGTTTTTGCTAAATATTAAGACTTTGGGGCATGTCCAATTAGCTGCGAAAAGTTGGCAGCTTTTCGCATGCCGGACTTTTCGCAGTCATCGCTGGTTTTACCTGCGGAAAAATTTTGCGTGTGTCACCACTTATCTCCGGAATTCAATTCCAAAGGACGTGAAAACGGGACCCCGCAAAAAGTGCTGTCGGTTTTGGGGAAATCAGCCTGACACCCCCCAAAAGTTGCACTAACATTGGAGATCACTATAGATACCCCCAAATAGTCCTGCTGAAGATATTTGGGTTATTTAAATGCTCTCATTATCTGTTAGCGTCTTTGCACAAGTTTTGAAGAATAGCATTTAGCAGTTTTTTTGATAACTAGTCCCAGCAAATTTGGGGTACCTGAAAATGGGTGCAAGCATGGTTAAAATTTGTAAAAGTGTGGTTTTAAAAATACA
Source organism: Taudactylus pleione (assembly GCA_031769625.1). Classification (NCBI taxonomy): domain Eukaryota; kingdom Metazoa; phylum Chordata; class Amphibia; order Anura; family Myobatrachidae; genus Taudactylus; species Taudactylus pleione. The sequence continues at coordinate 11,682,969 of JAUIMM010000010.1, forward strand.
GTGAAAAATGCATCTTCCGCAAGCACCTGCAATAAAAAAAACCCACCCCTAGACACCCCCAAAGTCTACATATTTTTTTTTAAAGATTTTTATTGACGCAGTTTACCTTTGGGGACCTGTCCTAAGGGTGCAGGGTGGTTTCCCCACCGTAGCACCCCAAAACCACAATTCTGCAATTTTTTCCGCCAGGTTTCATAGGCAAATCTTTTTCGCCTATGCCAATACATTGAGTTTCCGCATCAGCGAAAAGACGCCACAATTTAATGCGGGGATAAGTTTTCGCCTGGCGAAATGACGTCACCGGCGAAACTTTTTCGCCGAAAATGGCTTTTCGCACTTAATTGAATACGGCCCTAAGTGCTATAGGCAGGTTGGTAACTCATTTGATGGCCCTGTCCTTTCTGTATGTCGGGGTCATATAGGTTCCACAAGTCTGGCAAGTTTATAACTTGAGTCTATCACGGGAATTATAGCCAGATAATGAAAGTAACGGTCAGACTGATAAGTTCATTAACTGTTCAGGTCCCATGTTATGCACCCATATGGTCTTGTTATATCGAAAAGTCATTATAGTAGAGAAAATGTGTGTAATACATGTACTTATGGGTGACTTCAAATTAAATTGGCAGCACAATCTATTGTTAAAGTATGTGTCAAAACTAACCTATTTATTTTTATGAAGGACTTGAAAGTAAAAGAAAAAGAAAAGGAAGTTGTAGAAGAAACAGAAAATGGAAAGGAGAAGCCAGCAAATGGGAATGCAGTAAGTGCTCTGTTTACACACTTTGAGTTCTCAAAATGTTTGTTAGATCTTTTGCAAGATCTGTTCCCACACAGGCCAATAGATGACTCTGGAGTATAATTAATGTCGGCATAGAAAATTGGTATTCTTTATGCTGTACTTCAAGAGATTTTTGTTTTTCTTTAAGTAGTCCCTTATTACCCAACTATCCCTTCCTATCCTTAAGGTGCCCATCCACTAGCAGATCAGGGAAAGACTGTACGATTACGACATCATAATCGTACCGTCGTTCTCCTAGGGGGTGCAGTGCCTACACTGAACGATTGATCGTTTAGTGTAGGCACATTATTCATCCCCGAACATGGCCAATCTGTCGTTATCGGCAGATTGGACTGCATTTTCGGCCGATGATTGATGTCGGAAACGACCAGCGGGAGCGCGTATTGCTGGTCGTTTCCGACATTTGGTGCATGATTTGTGCACTATTTGCGGCCGATTACTGAGCGATTAGCATGATTACAATGTCGTAATCGTGCAATCATACAGTGTAATCGGCTAGTGGATGGGCACCTTTAAGCTGGGCATCACTATACAATTTTCTGTCATATCTGTCCAATCTGGCTGGTTGGAATGAAAACCTGGTAATGTATGGGAGCAAATGACAATCGTCCATTTGCTCACAAACACTGGAAAATAGCCAAAAATGGTTGTTTAGACAAATTGGTTAAACACACAATTTAACCAATTTGAACTATATTTTTTTTGTCCTTTTTTCAGTGTTTAAAACCATATGATCGACTGTCATTTGCTCCCATACATTACCAGGTTTTCATTCCAACCAGCCAGATTGGACAGATATCTGACAGATAATTGTATAGTGGATTCCCAGCTTAAATCACAGGGACTGCACTGTGCAGCGGTTTTTCCTAGGACTCCCCATTTCTCACAGCTCCTGCTAAAAAACTGGGATGCAAGCAAAAAGACCAATCAAGAAATTGCAGACTCTGATTGGTCCTGTATTCACACCCCACAGCACCCCCTACTTCCATTTAAAGATGGTGAGCATAAGTGCTTTACTGGCTCTGTATAACAAGATCGGCATAGATCTATTGACAGTGCCTGCATGTAGCAGCTCCTGGGGCTCTGACTTCGGGAAGGGGATATTTTCGCAGATGGTAGCTTTAAGCAATGCTTATTAGAGGCCACTTGCTCCCTGCCCAAAACTGAAGCTGTTTGAATTCAGATGACACTATTGTAATCATTGGAGACTTATTAAGTAACATGCTGCAGCATACATGAACCAATTGAATTGGTCAGTCTACTGAAAAAGTAATAATAACAATGTCTCTTTCTACTTATGCCAAGCTCAGATTAATTTGAGTATCCCAGCAATTATAACTTTAAGTTATTACCTCCATAACTGAAATCTTTTTCAAAAGGACAAACGTTTCATGTAATTTGTATTGAATATTAAATGTAACACTTCAGGAGAATGAAGAGAATGGAGATGATGGTGGAGACAATGAAGGCGACGAGGAGGAAGAGGTTGATGAGGAAGATGAAGAGGATGAAGTAGAAGGTAATATACTGGTAGCTAAAACCTTTCTAGTGGATTATGTATGTTTAATATATAAGAAAATGGAGAGCGAATCCGTATTCTAAATTGGCTCTCCTTGATGGAACTATTGGCAGTTATGATGGATAAACACGCACTTGGCAATTCCATTATCCGTGATGTGTGGCATTCCACATCATGGACAATTGTGGTTGAGCACCTCTATTTGGGTGTGAGGAAAAATGGGCGAAGTGTGCCTGCAAAGCGCTGCAGTTACGAGCTTTTGGACGCATTTCTAATAGCCCACAGATTGTTTTCCTCAATGATGCATGGCACTGATATCTTCTGATGCATAATTCTGGTCAAAGAATGATGGTTAATGACAGATTGTGTTCTGTTTTAGACAATTGTACACCTTAAGTCATCATTACCCAAATTACAAAGTGAATGTGATGCATCCTTGGGTGATATAAGCCTGACAAGGATGCAAGTCTAAAATTAAAATCCTACATTTATTAACTTTATTTAAATCTTTGTAGTGGTTTAGGTTTAAAGACTATTAAACCTAAAATTCAAATTTGCTTAAGTGCCCAAAACTTGCTAAAGTATCATAGATAATCTGGTGTCCAGCATTCCACTGAATCCAGGTTAGCAGGTCTCTGATCTCTTATGTGATCCCTAATTGCTCTGCTCACCTCTAAGCAGCGTGTTGTTGATGATGAAAAATCCCACCGAGAGCATCACCAGGACACTGCAGACATCAGGGGAACCCTCCATTTTGGGCACAGTGTTATACATCATGAATTATTATCTGGGGTCTATGTATTAATTTTAATTAAACTGCATCTTCTGTTTTGGAGCTGTTTTGTTTATTACATTGCTAAAGCATTAATCACATATCACAACTAATTTAGTGTTTTCTTTTTTAGGAGATGAGGATGAGGGTGATGATGACGATGAAGCTGATGGACCCACTGGGAAAAGAGCAGCAGAAGACGACGATGTGAGTGACACAAGCAGTATAACAATATATTGATTGCATGGGTGTACTTTATTAATTGTATGGACTACTGCAACGGTTCAGTAGAGTGGTACTTGGATTAGGCTTTCTCTTGTGTCCTTAACTACTTAGTGGCATGCTGTAATATCATTTTAATAAACCAATAAGCATTTTTCATTTGAGTTAGATGCTAATTTGCAAAATTATAGTCCTCTGCTCTGCGCAACCAGATCATATTTCTGACTCCCACCTGGCAATTTTGCTTACTGCCTTGCCTATATTATGCTTTGTGACTTAGCATTGCTCCAGAGGACCCATCTGTTAATTCTGAAGTGGAAATATTTCTGTAAGGCCCATTTCAATATGTTAGCTGCTGCCAAACTGCTTGTGCATATACAGTGGTCAAGAAACTGTTTTTATGCATGTTATTGTATTAAGTGTATGTAATTTAAGACTGTTCACTAAAGAATCTTACATTTGCAATGGTCATAGGCCTTAATCCCTATGATGGCTTTTACTTGGTTCATATCATTTTACAGGTTAATGTAAAAAGCATGATCTATGGAATACAGGGGTTTATTGACTGGAAATTTCCAGGCTTCAAAATTGTCAGATTTGATAGCAATCTTAGAATATTAACAATGTTAATGTATAATGTCACTGCTGATACTTTATAAGATGACTTTAAGAAATTATCTAATTCTAGGACGAAGATGACGTTGAAACAAAGAAGCAGAAAACAGATGAAGATGACTAGAGGGGGGGTTTCCCTGTCTCCATATAAATTCTATATATAATCCTTCTCCACCGCCTCCTCACCCTCATCACGCTCAGAATATGATCACTTAAAGTGATGCATCCGTCCCACCCTTCACGCAGGCTCCCATGGCCCCTTTCTCCGTCCGCACATATGGCTACGTCTGAGGCGCAAGTCACTGTGTCCCATGGTGCATTCTTTTTAGAGCAGCCCTTGGCCCTCTTAAACTGAGTGGGCTGCCCCTTCACTGCCTGTGTGGGTTGCACTCACTTGCTGTCCTCTCCGGTCCTGAGGAAAAAGGGGGTGAGGTTCACCACAACAGAGGTTTTTTTTTTTTCCTTTTTAAAATTCTCAAATGGAAAACTAAAACACCCTTGGACGTGGGAGTCCTATGTTTGTATTTTTTATTTACATTTTATATTTTTGTACATATTGGTATACAGCTGTCCTTTTTCTGTACCAGGGATCTGGCTGACAGGGTGTGGGGCTTTTAAATTACACATGTAATTTTGTTTTATTTTATTTTTATTTTTTGGAATTGCTCCTGTAGATTTCTGTCAATTTAAACCCTGATGTATTTTGTTCTTTTCTGGGTGGGGTGGGGTGGAGCAAGATAGGGCTGTTTCTTCTCCAAAGGGAACAAATGGAGAGATCTTTACAAAAAAAGAAAAAAAGTTGTTACAAAAAAACCTAAATAAATAAGACAAAAATTCCCTTATAAGAAAAATATTCTGATCATTCCAGTAACTTTTTACTTTTTTTGTTTTTTTTTTGTTGTTTTTGAACATATTTTTAGCTGTACTTTAGATGGGTTTGGATGAGTAAAATGGCCAAAGATTTAATTTTTTTTTTTTTTTGGCGTTCTGTCTGAAGTTGCTGTTTACTTTGTCATTTCTTGGCCTGGCTGGATGTGTGTGGCAGTATTGTCAATAAAACTGCAATTTTAATTTGCAGGCTTTCTTTTTGTTCTAATAAGCATGGTGTTTGAGTCTTCTGTTCATTTATTTAGTGACACCAATAAATATGAAAACTGATACAAAGTGTAACGATAAACGTAGATCAGTCAGAACATGCAAGAGCATGTTATAGGTCATATCCATAAATAGTGATGTTATTCCTTATATTTCCCACATTTTCTTACAGTATACTGAAGTGAAATAATATCTTAACATTTGTCAATATTATTTACAGGTGTTTGTTCAATACTTATATTACCACAAGCCTAAACTACACTTTACATCCTATTATTTTTCTGCTATAACAATAGATACTTGAGTACTAGTAATTGCTGATCCTTCTGAGGAAAAGTACCAAGCTACACATGGGAGTTTTTGCATAATGTTAGTCTGGCATTAACAGAAAATATGCCCATCTATATAGTAATTTTCTTATTGGGATTAATGATACCATGCACTAGTATCTCTTTCTCACTGTCTGCCACGGTAACAATATAACATCAGGGCTGGATTAAGGATCACTTAGGTCTGGGCCTGAAAATAGTCATGGGTCTGTTGTGAGACGCAGAGGCAGTGTGACCAGTGCTGTGCAGGTGTGTACATCACTACACTGTCAAATGTCTCCATAAATAGGTGAAAGTAACTTTGCATCAATTTTTCAGGAAAATAGAAATACGATTTTAATACTTATGATTTGTGGCCAGCCTGCCAGCTTGTCATTATGAAGCTAGGCTTATTTTTATGTGGAGGTCTGGGGCTGTAGTCCCATCTGCCCAATTTATAATCTGGCTCTACGTAATATGCCACAAGAAGTTTGATACTGGCTATCTGATTTAATGTCTTATGAGTACTCTTCTAAAGAAGTGGCTCTCACAATGGCTATCCTCATGAAAGCTGAACGTTATGGGGCGGGGGGGATTGTGGACCTGATTCAGAGCCGAACGCTCTGACCAGAGCGCTCGGTCTGAATCAGTGCCTTCCTCCCTGAAAATGGAGCGGCCTCCTGGCCGCTCGCATAGCAGTAGGTGACCACCCACAGCATATGCGAGCGGCCAAAAAGATGGTCGCGATGGTCAAGACCATCGGGCTTGCGACGAGACCCTGCGGTAGGGTCTCGCTGCAGCAAGCCCAGGAGTGATTTCGGCTCTATCAGAGCCAAAATCACTCCCACTGCCGTCATTACTGATGTCAGTGGGGCCGGCTTGAGACGGTAGGCGTTCCCATGGGAACGCCTCCGTCTGGCAGCCACGCCCCCGGCATGCCCACCAAAGGGGGCGTGCTGTCAATCAACATCGACAGCACGCCCCCTTTGGTGCGAGAGCTGGAGCGACGGAGAGCCCGTCGCTATCCGGGTCTCGCGCATGCGCACGACGGAGCTCCCTCTGTCGTGCGCAGTGGGGCAATATCGACCTGCTTGCGAGCGTCCTGCGCTCGCGAGCGGGTCTGAATGACCCCCTTAATTCAAAGTGTTGATGAATATCCCCAGGAGGGAGCTCCCAGAGATATTCAGTGCGATGTTTGGGTGGGCTAAATGATTTCTTCTTGCACCCTCCTGGGTGATGCGAGGAGAAATCTGGCAAAAGTGATGGCCGCTCAGCTGTTTTCTGACTTAGCGCCACACTAACAGCAGTGCTGCCGGCACTTTAGTCGGGGAATGCCCTCATTCTCCGACTTAATAGTGTGCAGAATTGAGTGGTTCCGAGAGCTCCCTCCTGGGGCTATTCAGCATTGCACTGAATTCGGCCCTATGTGTTTTCAATGTATCCAAAGGAATAATCAGTACTACCTGTAGATCTATTGTGTTAGTCAATTAACACACTGTCCTTAAGTTATGTTGTTGTGAGTAATGCTGGGTACACACTGGCCGACATATCGGCTGTTCAATTGAACGGCTGAGTATCGTGTGCGCGTTGTCCAGTGTGCACAGACGATATGCCTGTGAATGATGTTCAGACATATTGTGTCGACTGTGCCGCACAGGTGGCTGCTAGTGGCTGACATCACAACTAGGCAGGCACATGTAAATGCCAGCCCAGTTGTGATGTCAGGCACAACACATTGGGCTGATGATTGGTAAGTGGGCATGCACTTACCAATCGACAGGACGGCGGATCAGCCGGATGTCCGAACCATCGTCCTGATGTGTTCCAAGCATAAGAACTGGCAGTCTGATTACTTCACGTCGATACCATCATTGCACAATGGTCAGAGCAACCAGCTTTGTACCTGAAGCCACCAGCTAGTGATATTTAGAATAAAGTACACTTGACCAGATGATACGTGTGTGTATTGGCCTTATTATATACAAAAAGGAGGCTGATAACTTGCCCTGCTCTTTGAGACCGAGCATAAAATCAATGAGTGCAGTGAAGAGGTTTGATGGTATATGCTTGTATGAGGCCAATATGTATAGCTAAAATTGTTTAGAGTCACCACAAGAAGTCAGGTCCTTTATGTGATTTCAGGAACCCAATCAGTTCAGGGGTATCAAGTCACAAAGAAGTGCAAATATTGACTAACAACCTTACCTGTCTTTTGAATAATGTAGCTCATAAATCCAAATGTAAGCAAATACATTTGATGCTAGTATGTCTCCTTAAGTGGAAAAAAAGGGTCCCACATTACTCAGACCACCTCTCCCTTGGTTACCAAGTGACACTGCTGATTGACTCTTTCCACCATACTCAAACAGGCTTCCCATATCAGATGAGTCCCCATTGTCTTCTTGTGGACTGAATCACACCCCCCTCTTCAGAGAGCCTGCACAGCAGCTACGTAAAACATTGAGAAGGAGGTTGGGCAGTGTGTGTGTGGAGGAGAATTTGTGAAATGGGAAGCAGGCTGGGTGATTACTAGAGTGGTACCGCAGAGGAGCTCACTCAACATCAAATTAATTTAAGAGTATGTCCAGAGGCTTTCTAAGGTGTTCCCTACCCCCATGGTGCACCCAGGAATGTGGAACATCATCATTAATATTTCTAAGATGCTGTAACAGCCTTTAGAATCCAATAATCTTTATAGCATCATACAAAAAAAAATATATATATATTGAAGCGGTATCTGTTCGGAATCGCGGCAGTCACATTACCAGTGCCAGAATACCGACTCTGTTCAGATCCCAGCGCCCTGACCGTCGGGATGCTGAAGGTAAGTAACAGGGTTTGGGGGAGGGTTAGGTTTAGTGGGGAGGTTCAGTTCAGGCACTAGGGGAGGTTGGCATACCGACAAGTGTTGGTATGTTAACCCTGTCTGGATCCCGGCATTGGGATTCTGACCGCCAGGAGTCCTGACTGTCAGTATTTCCTACAAATTCCATAGAAACAAGGACATGCATATTTCACAGATAGGGTGCTGCTCATGAAAGCTTACTATTTAGAGGAAGGCAGCCCTTATTTTTCACAGATGTAAATAGGCCCATAGGTATGGGTTGTAAAGCAGAGAGTGTAGAACTTGCAATGAGAGATGGGTGACAACTTTACACACATATTGAGTTTCAGTCTGTAACAGGGCAGGTTTAAGAGGTGTTTTCACCAGGCTGTGCAATTCCAAACTACTGTTTCTGTAAACTCACAATTCACTGAATGTATGGAACTGGGGGGACCTATAGTGGCATCTAAGGACTCACCAATCGGTGTAACTGCAGGTACATATGCTGACAGTGGCGTCTCAGTCCTTGTACATTCGTATGCACAATGGACTTTATATCGCAGATGGATGACTGCCAATAGATGCAGCTGCAGGCGCTTCTGCCTCAACCTCTGAATCGGGCCCACTGAATGCTACAACATGCCAATTGACTATGTCTCTGAGGGCCCACAGCCCATCGGTATTTTATTTGTGCATCACTTAAAACACATTAGAATTGCATAACCAGAATTAGGCAACATCAGTTTTTTTCTCTACCTTTTATATTAATTTCAAAATATTGCATGTGCCATGTACTGTGCATGTATTGACATTTAGAATGATTAATGAATCTTCTAGGCCATGATGTATTGCTTCTTAAATCAACTCATCCCATCATGTTGCAGCAACTTAGCACAAAACAACATGAAGACATGGGCAAGAGGTCCAGTTCAGACCAAACACTACAATGGGTCAGGAATGTGATCTAAGTGACTTTGACTGTGGAGTTATTGCTGTTGCCAGACAAGGTTACTAGAATAACGCAGAAACTATTGATCTCTTGGGATTTGCACACACAACAGTCTCTAGATATTACAGAGAATTATGTGCAAAACAAAATGCCAATGAGCGATAATTCTCAGGGCAAAAGCGTCTTGTTAGTGAGAGAGCTCAGAGGAGAATGGCCAGACTGGTTCAAAAAGAAAGGAAAGCTACTAACTGAAATTAGGGATGATCATCGGAAACCAATGGTTGGCATACATTGATGTTCTGATTTGATGAAAATGTTTTTTCCATTCGATGCTGAGCTTGTGATGGCTGGGACCATTGCATGCTTGCTTCCAATGGCTCATCTGATGTTTAATTAGGCCTTTTAGCTGTGGACTCCCGGTAGTGGGGTCCGTAGCACAGTTCCATTATGCATGCGTACTAAATACTAAATAACCATTGATGTTTAAAGCATCGAACGTTTACCTTGCAATGGCAACTTATCCCCCATTATTCAGTGTTTGCTTCACAGCCACTTTTTTTTTTTTAAACAGTGGTATGCAAAAGAGCATCTCTGAACACACAGCACAGCATGTCCAACCTTGGAGTGGATGGGCTACAGCAGCAGATAATCATTGCTGATTAAAACTATGCATCACTTTGGCAGATGGTATGAACTCTGTCTGCCCCGATCTATGGGGTCAATCCCAGTAGGTGCGAGCTGCGAGTTACTGTTTTCTCTTCAAATTCGCATTGCATAATCATTTTGCAATCCAATAAGGAACTCGCACTGAACCAAGGTTAAAATGTTGGGAACCCCTTACACCCTCCCCTAATGACTATTTAGGCAATTGGAAGTTTCCAATTAGCTTAATCAAATAATTACAATAATTTACCTCAAATTACCCCAAAATCAACCTTTTTGTTAGTTTAGGCACCCCAAATTTTAATCGAAAATTAGTTATCTTTATCATTTTTTTAAATTTTTCAAAGTGCCCACAAAGTACCACAAAATCACCCTTTTTTCCTACTTTTTTATTGCCTGACAGTGCCAGCAGCATGGGAGAGAGGAAGAGCTGCTGCAGACCGTGGGTGAGATGTAATAAAGCTCAGATGCATATATGCCTGAGAAAGCCATATTATATGCAGTATGTGGATGGTACAAATACTGGATAAAGACTGTTGCCAGCTCAATTGATTATAATTGGCTGATTGAATCGCCTCTTGAGTCCCCCCCCCCGCTCCCCTTGATTTTCAAAACAAATGCAGTACTTATATGTCATATAGGGTGAACTGACTTGCTTGCACCAAGCCTTCTTCCACTTTTACACATTCTAGGATAAGGCAAGTTAAGTAATCCTTGTCGCTCATCACCACTCATCTGCACACTGTGACAGTCCTGTAATGACATTAGAAGACATTTGAGACCCAAAAGAACTGGAACCCAAGCCTGTGATGCTGTAACTAAGTCTAACTACAATACCAAAATATGGTAGATGGGTTAGGGGAGCAGCTGGTGCCCCGCAAGGCCTGACGCCCTAGGTTTCAGCCCGATTAGCCTGATGAAGTTGTTACAGCGGGTAAAATAAGTATTGAACATATCCACATTTTGCTCAGTAAATATATTTGTAATGGGGCTATTATAATGAAATTTTCACCAAATGTCAGCAACAACCCATGCGATCCACACATGGAAAGAAACCAAACCATAGATGACCATAAATTAAGTTATGTGTAATAATGTGAAATGACACATGAAAAAAGGGAGGTGCAAAAAGGCATGGAAAGCCAAGACACCAGCTGAAATCTATCAGTAATTAGAAAGCAATCATGTCCCTTGTCAGTGCAAATTAATTTAAGCTGGTTCAGTCCCAACTGATGGCCTATAAAAAGGTATCTCATTACCTTTACCTCATTACCAAGAAATATCTCATGATGGGTAAAAGCAAAGCGCTCTCACAAACCTTATTGTTGCAAAACATACTGAAGGCATTATTTACAGAAGGATTTCTAAACTTCTGAATGTTCCAGAGAGCACTGTTGGGGCCATAATCTGAAAGTGGAAAGAACATAATTTCACTATAAACCAGCCACGACCAGGTGCTCCTCGCAAGATTTCTGACAGGAGTGGAAAGAATTATCAGAAGAGTTGTCCAAGAGCCAAGGACCACTTGTGGAGAGATTCAGAAAGACCTGAAATTAGCAGGTACAATTGTTTCAAAGAAAACAATAAGTAATGCACTCAACCGCCATGGCCTGTATGCAAGCTCACCACGCAAGACTCCATTGCTGAAGAAAAAGCATGTTGAAGCTCGTATAAAGTTTGCTGCACAACATTTGGACAAGCCTGTGAAATACTGGGAGAATATAGGGTTTGATTCAGACCCGGACGCTAAGCTGCGCTCTTTCACTGTCAAAGGGGGCTGGGTATGCAAATTCCGCAATTGCACTGTCTGATGTAAAGACACCCTCTATGTTTTAGAGAGCGACAGCAGAGTGAGCGCATGCCGGTATAAAGACGCCCACTTTTCTCTCTTAGTACTCATCATCTCCAGGAAGTGTATGATTAATCAGAACAATCGAGAGCCATCGGAGCGGCACGCAGTGCCTGAGGTAGACCCTACCCCACCGCAAGCACTGCGTTCTCTGCAGGCTGAAATACAACAAAGTGAGGTGTACAATGACACCCCCATGCTAATTATGGACGCCCATTAAACTCTGTTTTGACGCCCAGACACGCCTGCGTTCGCACCACCACTCCCCCGTTCACCAGCACCTTCCCCTGTTACCACCCACAAACGGCGTTATCTGTCACTCAAAGTAGTGCTCAGTCTGTGTACAACAAGTGTACGACTCCCGATCGCAGTGACTGGTTTGCACACGCGCACTGCGATGCATACGCATATGCAGACGGGCGACAATCGCCCATAGCGTGTGTCAGCAGCTTAGCATCTGGGTCTGAATCGGGCCCTTAGTCTGGTCAGATGAGACCAAAATTTAACTCTTTGGATGCCATAATACACACCATGTTTGGAGGAGAAATGGCACTGTACATCACCCCAAAAACACCATACCAACAGTGAAGTTTGGAGGTGGGAGCATCATGATGTGAGCTGTTTTTCAGCATACGGTACTGCCATACTTCATATGATTGAAGGAAGGATGAATGCTAAAATGTACCGAGACATTCTTGATAAAAATCTGCTGCCATCTACCAGGATGCTGAAGATGAAACGAGGGTGGACATTTCAGCCTCAGACAATGATCCCAAACACACAGCCAAGGACACTCTCAATTGGTTCCAGAGAAAGAAAATAAAGCTGCTAGAATGGCCCAGCCAATCACCTGACTTGAATCCAATTGAAAATCTATAGAAAGAACTAAAGATCAGAGGGTCTGATTCAGACCTGCTTGGTAGGATGCGTTCGCTTGTAGCTGGCCGATGTTCACATTGTGCACATGCGTACGCATCGCAGTGCGCATGCATGAACTGTTCGCTCGCTGCGCATATACAGCCCAGCAGAGTGAGTGACAGGAGAAGTCGTTTGTGGGTGGTGACAGTGGCTGCCTGCTATAATTGGGGGAGTGGAGTTACGAACACAGGCGTGCCTGAGCGTCTCAACGCTGTTTCAGAGGCGTGCATATTTAAAAGGCAGCATCACAGTACACATCATCTGGCTGGTTTTGACACTGAACTGCTCGCAGTGCTTGCAGTAGGGTATGGTCTGCCTCAAGTGCTGTGATCGCATCCGATGGTGCCCGATGTGCCGATGGTTGCATACACTTCCTGGAGATGACGTGCGCAAGTGGGCGTCTTAAGACAGGCTGGTGGGTGTCTGCATACACTGAGCGATCACACGGCAAGACATAGTGAGCATGCTAATGCCTTGCCGTGCGATCGCTTGCCTGCCAAAATTTGCATACGCTGAGTGCGAGCGTACGTCTCTAGTGAACGGGTCTGAATCGAGCCCATAGAAGAAGCCGACAGAACCTTCAAGATTTTAAGACTGTTTGTATGGAAGAATGGGCCTAAATCATACCTGAGCAATGCATGCAACTAGTTTCTCCATACAGGAGGCGTCTTGAAGCTGTTATTACCAACAAAGGCTTTTGTACAAAGTATTAAATACATTTCAGTAAGCGTGTTCAATACTTTTTCCCTGTGTCATTTCACATTATTACACATAACTTAATATATGGACATCTATGGTTTGATTTCTTTGCATGTGTGGATTGCATGGGTTGTTGCTGACATTTGGTGAAAATGTCATTACAATAGCCCCATTACAAATATATTTACTGAGAAAAATGTTGATGTGTTCAATACTTATTTTACCTGCTGTATATCCTTGCAACTTCTAATCCCAGGACTACCAAGCCACCTCTTCCAGTTCCCTGAACTACCTAATACTTTATGAATTGCTCACTGCGCCCCCCCCTCCCATGATCCTATTCCTCCTAACTAACGTTCCCTCTCTCCCACCTGTTTGCCACCTCCTTGCAATATTGTTAGCGGTTAAGGTCTCATATTGTTCCACAAGAGACCCATTTCTTGCCTTCACAAAAAAACAAGTGCCAATATTTTGCTCCAATTCAAATTCTGATTGCCTGAAGTTGACCAACATGGCTATTATCTAATACTTGTAGGTAAAGTTAATCTAACACCTATTACTTAACATCAGTTTACACCTTTGTGGGACAGGATACCTTTTTCACAAAGCTTTCTCAAATTAGCATTGGGGCATATTGTAATTGTAAATACTGTCCTTGATCTAAAACTGACTGTTTGATAATCATCAAAAATACTAACTGAAACCTCTAAAGCATCTTGCAAGCTTGTTTCTCTGCTTAAACAGTATAACCTTTACAATGCTTGGAGAATACATCACCCCATATGCTCTGTTCACATATACAGTCAGGTGCATAAATATTGGGACATTGACAGAATTTTCATATTTTGGCCTCTATCCACCTCCACAATGGCTTTGAAATGAAACAAACAAGATGTGCTTTAACTGCAGACTTTCAGATTTAATTTGAGGGTAATTACATCCAAATCAGGTGAACGGTGTAGGAATTACAACGGTTTCTAAATGTGCCTCCCACTTTTTAAGGGGCCAAAAGTAATGGGACTATCAACTCTAAAGCTATTTCATGGACAGGTGTGGGCTATTCCCTCGTTATTTCATTATCAATTAAGCAAGTAAAAGGTCTGGAGTTGATTCTAGGTGTGACATTTGCATTTGGAATCAGTTGCTGTTGATTCTCAATATGAGATCCAAAAAGCTGTCACTATCAGTGAAGCAAGCCATCATTAGGCTGAAAAATCAAAACAAACCTATCAGAGAGATAGCAAAAACATTAGGTGTGGCCAAATCAACTGTTTGAAACATTCTTAAAAAGGAAGAACGCACCGGAGAGCTCAGCAACACCAAAAGACCCGGAAGACCACGGAAAACAACTGTGGTGGATGACAGAAGAATTATTTCCCTGTTGAAGAAAAACCCCTTCACAACAGTTGGCCAAATCAAGAACACTCTCCAGGAGGTAGGTGTATATGTGTCAAAGTCAACAATCAAGAGAAGACTTCACAAGAGCGAATATAGAGGGTTCACCACAAGATGTAAACCATTGGTAAGCCTCAAAAACAGGAAGACCAGATTAGAGTTTGCCAAACAACATCTAAAAAAGCCATTACAGTTCTGGAACATCCTATGGACAGATGAGACAAAGATCAACTTGTACCAGAGTGATGGGAAGAGAAGAGTATGGAGAAGGAAAGGAACTGCTCATTATCCAAAACATACCACCTCATCAGTGAAGCATGGTGGTGGTAGTGTTATGGCTTGGGCATGTATGGCTGCCAATGGAACTGGTTCCCTTGTATTTATTGATGATGTGACTGCTGACAAAAGCAGCAGAATTAATTCTGTAGTGTTTCGGGCAATATTATGTGCTCATATTCAGTCAAATGCTTCAGAACTCATTGGACGGCGCTTCACAGTGCAGATGGACAATTACCCGAAGCATACTGCAAAAGCAACCAAAGAGTTTTTTAAGGCTAAAAAGTGGAATGTTATGCAATGGCCAAGTCAATCCCCTGACCTTAATCCGATTGAGCATGCAATGCACTTGATGAAGAAAAAACTGAAGGTAAAAAGGCCCCAAGATGAAGCAGGAACTGAAGACATTTGCAGTAGAGGCCTGGCAGAGCATCACCAGGGATGAAACCCAGCGTCTGGTGATGTCTATGAGTTCCAGACTTCAGGTTGTAATTGCCTGCAAAGGATTTGCAACAAAGTATTAAAAAGTGACAGTTAGATTTAGGATTGTTTAGTTTGTCCCATTACTTTTGGCCACTTAAAAAGTGGGAGGCACATATAGAAACTGTTGTAATTCCTACACCGTTCACCTGATTTGGATGTAATTACCCTCAAATTAAATCTGAAAGTCTGCAGTTAAAGCACATCTTGTTTGTTTCATTTCAAAGCCATTGTGGTGGTGAATAGAGGCCAAAATATGAAAATTCTGTCAATGTCCCAATATTTATGCACCTGACTGTAGATATGTTCCTTATAGATCATCATTCCACCAAATTATCCTGAGCTGTGGGTATATATCCTGGTTTCTTTGTCAGATCATTTATTGGTTCCAATACAATTAGACTTTATGCCTGGCACCCCACACAACCTTACTGGCATCTCAACAATTTTCTTTTGAGAATAGAGAGCACTTTGCCCATGCACTACAGAAATATCAGGAATTGATCTCTATTAGCCCTTAAGATAAGTTGCAACCATGAAATATCTGGAATCATAGATGGCACTCAAGAACATAAGTTGGCATTATATGAGGACAACAATCACTAAGCCTCTTATCTCGCTCCCGCAGCTCTTCAAAGAGATCCAATTATATGGCGTCATCTCAAATTTTAAAATTAACTTGTACAAAATGACTTGACGTAGAAACAAGTTTTCTCTCTCAATTGAAAAATTACAGAATTAAATATTTAGGGACACCTGACCACCTTTTATGAACATCTTTTCACTGCTAACTTTCTTAAACGAATCAAGAATATCAAAATAGACATGCAAGCCTGGGATAAGATCTATATTTCATGGCTTGGCAAGATAACGGCAGACTTAAAGCAAAGGAGGCAGCTATCTTGGGTGCACTGCAGTAGTTACAGTGAATGAATACAAAATTCAAATACAAGATACCCCCCACAGAATCATCTGTTCCATGGACTGTTCAACCCACATTCAAACTACCAGACCAGGCAGCCATCTTGGGCACAATATTACAAAGGCTGCTATTATCAATACATGGGGGGTATGCAGTCGGGAAGCCGGCGGACCTAATCCCGACAGCCGGCTTCCAGACTGCTTAATCCCGGTGAGGGTTAAATGACAGGCGTCTAAATCTAGACGCCTGTCATTTAACCGACGCTGTGAGACCAGCGCCTGGCATCCCGATCGAAGTGATGCCGGGCGCCGAGCGCGGACATCCACGCGGGGGGGGGTTAGGTTTAGGGCTCCCGGGGGGACTTAGGGTTAGGCACCCCCCCTGGGAGGTTGGGGTTAGGCTAGGGGGAGGGAGGGTTAGGGTTAGGCACCCCCGGGGGGGATTTAGGTTTAGGCCGCAGTGAAAGGGGGGGTTAGGTTTAGGCACTTAGAGGGGGGATTAGAGTTAGACACTGGGGGGGTTGGGGTTAGGGGGTAGAATAGGTGAGTGGATACTGACCTGGGGACGATCGGGATTTTCATCCTTGTTGGGCTGCCGCTGTCGGGATTTGAACCGCTGGCCAGGGGTCTGGCGGTAAATCATACCGATTCCCATGAGGGGATACAAAGTATGAATATACAATACATAAACAACAAGATACCCACAGATTAATCAGTTCAATGGATTGCTCATACTACCCATGAAATTAACTGATGATGCAGCTGTCTTGGGCGCACTTCATAGGTTACGATGGGTAGGAAACACGAAAGCCTAGAGATGTGATACACAGTAAGTAGTGGGAGCGCTGTTCTTGGAGTTGTGTTGACAAGAGTCTAACAGGTACATAGCAGCAGTGGTAGGCTGCGTCAAGTACCAAGATGGAGTATCCAACTGTAGGTGGTATGGAGGTTACCCAGTTGGAAGATGAAAGATCGCAGCTCCAAGAAAGTATCAGCAGGGTCGGCAGTGTATGCTCGTTGGGGTGATAGTCCACTGCGTCACAGAATGGGCATGCAGCAGTGGAGTCAAGCAGGGGTGTCCACTGTCCACGCCACCAGACTGGTAACAGCAATGAAGACAGAACATCAAAGAGAGAGAGAACCGGCCTCCCTACCATTCCCCTTACACATGATTTTGGATTAGCCCCAGGATTAGGCCTTCCACAGTATCACTTTTTCCAGTCCTAGAGGTTTCCTTTGGTTCTGGGACTACTGTCATGCATTTTCATTGGTGGTGAGAATTAGTTCCCTTTCTAATAATCCGTTTTTCCTTCCAGGCCTCAACTGCAACACACTTCATTTGCCTGATATATGTATATATAATAGAGTATGAAGGAATCACTCACCAGATTTCTAAATTAATCCAGTAGCCTTTAATTAGTACATAGGGCCTGATTCAGCAAGGATCACAACTGCTAATATGCCCGCAATCAGCTGATTGTTGCGTATTGCGTATGAATATGCATTGCAGTGCACGTACACTTGAACCGTCCACTGCGATCGCAGTGACTACGCAGATCCATCACAGAGTGATTGACAGGAAGTGCCATTTGGGTGGTGACAGGGGGGAGGTGGGGGTGGTCGGCGAATCACAGGCGTGCCAGTGCGTTTGAACGCCGTTACAGGGACGTGCATAAATTAGCCACTGCAATGCCGTACACAGCCTGAGGACTCATAGCATGTGATGAGGTTATCAATTTCTGAGTAAGGTCAGAGCGAGCTTGTGCAAGTGTACGTGAGGCTACGATGGTATGCGATGTTACTGATGGTTTCGCAGTCATGCTAAACATTATGGATGTGTGTAAGGTAGAGTGGGCGTCCCTATGTAGTGTTTCGGTGGCATAGCAATCGCAATGGATCAGTATACTATTGCAGTGAGACTGCGTGCGTAATTGCTAATGCAATCGCAGTTTCGATCAATAGTGAATCAAGCCCTAAGTTCTACAATTCATAAACATTGGTCCCAACCAATCAAGTTCATCAATTCATCAACATCAGACTCTTATCAATGAAGTTTTTCAATTCATCAACATCGGTCCCAACTGATCAAGTTCATCAATTCATTAACATCGGACTCTTATCAATGAAGTTTTTGAATTCATCAACATCGGTCCCAGCCGATCAAGTTCATCAATTCATTAACATCGGACTCTTATAAATTAAATTGGTCAATTCTTCAACATCCATCTAAACCCGATCAAGTTCAATTCTTCAACATCGGATTTAGGCGCTGATTCAGAGCCGGACGCTCTGACCAGAGCGCTTGCTCTGAATCAGGGCCCACCTCCATTAATATGGAGCGTCCTCCTGGACGCTCGTATAGCTGTGGGTCACCACCCACAGCATATACGAGCGTGCAGGATGATGGTCGCGATGGTCTTGACCATCGCGACCATCGAAACTGCGAGCAACAGCCTGCGGTTGAGTTTTTCAACCGCAAGGCCAGGAGTGATTTTGGCTCTATCAGAGCCAAAATCACTCCCACTGACATCACTAGTGGTCAGTGGGGCCGGCTTCAGACGGTAGGCGTTCCCTTGGGAACGCCTCCGTCTGGCAGGCACGCCCACCAAAGGGGGCGTGCTGTCAGTCAACATCGACAGCACGCCCCCTTTGATGAGACACTCTGAACGAAGGAAAGTCCTTAGCTCTCTCTCCCTCCGTCGTGCGCATGCGCAGTGCAGACCTTCGACCCACTTGCGAGCGGACAGCCGCTCGCGAGTGGGTCTGAATGAGGGCCTTAAATCCATCAAATTTTTCAAATCATCTACATCGGTCTCAAACCGATCCAGCTCTATCCAGCATCATCGGTTCCAATCCGATTCTGCTAATTCATTCAGTATTATCATCTCCAGTTCTCATTCCAACCTGCTGTTTAATAAAGACATTCCATTCTTGTTCTCGCCTTTGTGCCCATCATCCTCGGCAGCTCCTCTACCACCTCAAAGCAATACATGAGGAAGTCCTGGCTCAAGCCACCCAGGTTTATTCACACCTCCCAAGTTTCCCCTTCAGCCTCCCATGCCTGTTTCAGCCCAAATTAACCCTCAGACATGATAGGGTCAAGATACCCGAGTGTGGCCTCCTGAGGCAGAGGAAGCTTTTTTTCCTGGAGGTGGATGCCTCCACGGTTGGAGTTGAGGCAGTGCTATCGCAAAAGGATGAATAGGGCAAGTGGTATTCCTGTTGGTTTTTCTCCCGTAAGTTCTCTGCTCTGGAGAAGAATTATGCCGTCGAGGATACAGAACTATTAGCCATCAAGTTGGCCCTTCAGGAATGGCGATACTTGTTGGAGGGAGCAACATTTACGGTGACAGTCTATACAGATCACATGAACCTGACATACCTCAAGACAGCTCATTGCCTAAATTACCGTCATCCAGATGGTCATTATTTTTGATCTGTTCAATCTGGTGATTACCTACCATTCGGGTAACAAAACATCAAATCTAATGACTTGTCCCGAGCATTCAGTTCTGCTGAGGGGCAGGAAGTAATTGAAAACAAACCCATTCTGAACTCTACTTGCTTTGTGGCAGTTACCAACAAGGTCAAGATTCCGCCAGGAAAAAACATTCATAGCACTCGAACTCCAGCCTAAGGGGTCTATTTACTAAGCCTTGGATGGAGATAAGGTGAACGGAGATAAAGTCCCAGCCAATCAGCTCCCAACTGCCATGTCACAGGCTGTGTTTGTAAAATAGCAGTTAGGAGCTGGTTGGCTGGCACCTTATCGCCGTTGAGTTTATCTCCATCCAAGGCTTAGTAAATAGACCCCTAAATTACTTAAGTGGGCTCATTCATCATGCTTCACCAGTCATGCAGGCGTGAGGAAAACTCTGGAGCTAATCCTCAGGAATTATTGGTGGCCGACAGTGCAGTGTGATGTCAAAGACTTTGTGACAGCTTGTACTATCTGTGCACAACACAAGGTTCCATCCCATCCTCTCTTTGGGTCTCTATGTCCACAATCAATGCTTGCTCATCCCTGGTCCCATATATCCATGGACTTTGTCACTGATCTACAATCCTGCCAAGGATTAAATACCATCTGGGTGGTGGTGGACAGATTTTCCAAGGGTGCTCATTTCAACCCATTAAAGGGTCTACCTTCTGCTCCAAAATTGGCAGAAGCATTCATAAAATAAATCTTTAGGCTGCACGGGTTCCCCAAGGACATTGTCACGGACCACGGGGTAAAATTTACATCAAGGTTCTGGAGGTCTTTATGTAAGTACTTTGGGATCAACCTAAGCTTCTCATCAGCATACCACCCTCTGAGTAACTGTCAGATGGAATGAGTACATCAGGACCTGGAGAAGTTTATCCGGATGTATGTGTCTGCCAACCAGGATGATTGGGTCTCCCTGTTGCCATGGGCTGAATTCGCACACAATAATCTGTTTCACGATACATTGGGTCAGTGTACATTTTTTATTCAGTACGGTCTGCATCCCGTTCTACCGGAATTACCAGTCCTTGGGTCAGTATCACTTTCAGCCGTCCGTGGTATGGCGAACCGTTTCTTCAAGATCTGGAAGGAAGTAAAAAAGAATCTCCTCAAGGTATAAACTATCTTCAGACAAGAAGAGGAGGAGAGGTCTTTCGCTGAGGCTTGGTGACAACGTGTGGTTGTCATCTAAACAGTTGCGATTAAAAGTTCCTACCATGAAGTTTGCTCCTAGATTCATTAGTCCCTTTAAGATTCTCCAGGTGATCAGACTAGTGGCATTCCGTCTGAGGCTTTCAGGCACTCTCACAATACCCAATGTATTTCATGTCTCTTTCCTCAAACCCCTGGTACTTAATCAATTCTCAACACCGTGCAATCCTCCCCCTGCGATTCCGGTAGACCATCAGGAGGAATATTAAGTGAAACAGATCTTGAACTTCACGGTTTCTAGAGGATCTGTTCAATTCATAGCGGATTGGAGGGGGTATGGCCCAAACTAGCACTGTTGGGTTAAGGCCTCAGATATTCATGCACCTCAGCTCCTTCAGAAGTTCCAAAAAACCATTTGTGGGGCTTTAGGTGCCCACCCCTAGAGGAGGGGGTATTGTCACAGTGTATCAGACATTACTTACCGGCCGCCCGCTGCTGGTGTCTCTGCTTCTGGTTCTTCTCTGTGTACTGTCGTGCAGGCTGCTGCGGCTCCCCTAGCAGTGCCGACCTGCAGGGAATTTAAATTCTCCCTATAACAGGGCGTCTTTGGCACTAGACAGGTGACAGAGTATACGCTCCATTACCTTACTCCAGCATTCATACCCCAGTAATTCCATCTGCTCGTTCTGAGCCTAGGCTTGTTGTGACCTGACTCTGTCTTCTCCCTGGTACTGCGCTGGGTACTACGGTTCTGACCTTGGCTCGGTTCCTGACCTGATATTACCTGATCCCTGGTATCGTCTTGTCCATTTGGTTATGACCCGGCTAGTTGACCACGTTTGAACACCTTAATCGTTCTCTGCTCCAGTCCAGAGTATACCAGCACCTGTACTAGGGAACCTAGTCTGAGGGCTGCGACCTGCATATCGGACGCAGCTAAGTTCAAACCTCCTTGCGGGGGTCCCTGGTGAATACCGCCAGCACATTACACTCTGTGCCTCAGTTCTGTGTTTAATATTGTTACGTGTAATCTATACTGCTGGCCTGGTAAGGTATTGGCATCCGATATGATTGGGCGCACCTGTGCCGTGGTGATCCCTGTGCTGCCTTCCAGCGTGGAACGCAAGCTGGGGTCACATGGACAAAGGTGACATCATACGCCAGATGTCCGCTCCCTCTGGCTCCCGGTGATGGAGGTGGTGGTGATTGGAAGCTGCACGCTATGTCTGTCCTATATAGAGCTGGTTTTGTTGTTATTTTACTTTGATGTCCTGACAAAAAGGCTGTGGAGAGCCTTGAAACGTTGCTGTATTAAATTTTGATCATTTTGCTTTTAATACCTGGTCCCTAAGTGCCATCTTTGTTGTGGATTTATGCTATTGTCTAGGATGTGCAGCATGGACGGTTATTTATAGTTGTAGTGAGTGCCGGCTGATTACATATTCTCTCTCTCTCTCTCTCTCTTTTACTGACTGTACAAAGATGCAGTGGTTGTGCTACAGCATACAACTCTGAATCAGTCCCAATGTATTAGTAATAACTGATAAATGTGCTTGTATAGTTTAGGAAGCAATGTTCTGATGATCCCTACAAGGATGGCCTTAGGGTTAAGTCTAGACTATACAGCGCTGATGGACCTGTGACATCACACCCACGTGACCCGGCTTGAAAGGGGGAGGGGCGGGGATGCTAACGGGGGACCAAAAGTGTCCGCTCACCACGCTTCGGGCACGGTGGCTCGCTACGCTCGCCACAAATATTTATTCCCCCTCTATGCCCTAGTGGATGGTAACGCAGGAGCGGTCCAGTCTCCTGCAGAAGTCATGTGGTGGATACATCACAGAAGTCCTTTAGCCACATAGGAAATAGCAGCAACCATGGCCTTAGTGCTTGTTTTTTAATCCAACCACAGGCTAATTTCAATAGATATTCCATGGTCCTTTCAGTTGTTCTTGGATAAAATGCTACTTTGTTGTACACTTTGCTGACCTTGTGTACAGTAAATAATTCCACCTCCTAAATGTCCTTTTCTTTTATGTAAATACAGCTCAATATCAGCAAACTCAAATATTTTATTCCAGACATTAACATTATTGGCTTCTGCAATGTATTTTTTATGAACTGGTTTTGAAAAGTGAAGTCCATTATCACAGTGTGGCTTTCTAGTGGGTTATAAAGAGCCAAACGCTTCTTTTCCCACCCTCTATATTTCTATTAGCTAGCACTCACAAGTGATTGTAAGGTAACATGGCACCTTTCCAATAGAATCCTAAAATCTGTTGTTAGAAAAAAATAAAAGTAGTATGTTTATTATATGATTTGTTTATCCAGAACTCTGTCTAGCAAATGCCTTGCCTGTAAAATTATTTTTAAGGTGTAACTTCATGAAAATATCACATACTGGGCTGATTCCGAGTTGCACATTGTTGTACTGCGTATACAGGGCCCGATTCAGAGCCGCTCGCACGTGCTGTGCGCTCGCAAGCGGCCCGATGTCAATGAACTGCGCATGCGCCGCGTCCAGTGTGCGCATGCGCGAGCCCAGCTGAGCGGCTGAAGTTCAGTCGCTACGGGGCTCGCAAAAAGACGAGGCGGCTGTCGATGTTGATTGACAGCTCGCCCAGTTTTGTGGGCAGGTGGGGGGGTGGCTGCACAAATGTTGGCGTTCCCTTAGGAACGCCTGGCGTTTGTAGGGCGGACTAACTGACATCACTACTGATGTCAGTAGTGGACTTCCTGCTCTATTATAGCAGGAAGTCCACTTGGCCTTGCGGCAGCTAGACCCTACCCCAGGGTCTTGTCGCAAGGCCGATGGTCGCGATTATCGTGACGGTCTCCTGGCCGCTCGCACAAGCTGTGGGTGGTCTCCCACAGCTTTGCGAGCGGTCGGAGGAAAAATATATTAAAAAGATACGCCCACATTCCCTGCGAGCAGCAAGCGGCTCTGAATCGGGCCCACAAAACTAAGTAAGCCCGAAGGCTGACAATTAAGCATGAGGGACATTAAACCACAAGTATTTTGAGTGTTGCCAGTTTAATAAGGTGTTGGCTATTGCCCCTTTAAGTTTAGCTGGTCTTATGCAGCCAATGAATGTTCATGGGGAGTGGTCTAGGAGTATTTAATGGAGTGATGCAAGAAAATCTGTCTCTTTGTTCCAGTTTTTTCCAGGACAGAGAAGTGCATTTTATCATTTGTCATTTTCCTTAATAAAACTCTCTTAGTGCTTTCCTTCTCCTTCTAATTCTCTCTCCTCCTGTTCTCTATTGTTTTAGTCATTCTTTTCATTTACTTACTTCCTGTCATTGCTTTTACCTTTCCTTTCTGTCCCCTATCACTGGTTTCTTGTGCTGCTGCGGCTTGTTCTATATGGCTTGTATCATGTCCCGCCCACGCCGCTCCTCCGGTCCCCCTGCCGGGCTGTCTGCCTACCTCCTAATGAAGAGCACTGCAGCTGCAGGCTCTCCGGATATCATCATCCGTACTCAGACTGAGGCAGCGGCCTTCGTCCTCCTGTGTGCAGGGCCGCGACTGCTGCTGCGGCCGTTGGTCCTGCCTTTGATGCAACGTTGGGGAGACGGGCAGCGCTTTCCCGGTGCTCCTGCCTCCCTGTGTAGTGTTCACCATGGCCAGCGTACCTCGGTCCGGTCTGAGACTGTGGCCGCGGCGCTGGGATTAGGTGGCGCTGCAGCACAGCTTGTTGCCGCTGACTCCGGGTCAGTATGTCAGCGGCGGACAACGGCGACTTCCGCCGCTGATCAAGTTATATATTGCATGCAGATGCGGGTGGTCGCATGCCCGGGCTTCGGAACCCACGGGGGGGCGTGGCTATGCCAATAGTCGCAGCTGCCATTTTGTGTATGGGTGGGTTGTTAATGCTTGCCCTGCCTGGTGATCAGCCTCCCCAGACCCTGGACCCTGACTCCACAGTGCCCCCCATGGTATAAAGTGCTGCAGGGGTGGTTCCCCTAATGATAGGGTTAGGACTAGACTATACAGCGCAGATGGACCTGTGACGTCACACCCACGTGACCCGGCCTGAAAGGGGGTGGGGCGGGGATGCTAACGGGGGACCAAAAGTGTCCCCTCGCGTGCTCGCTGCGCTTGCCACGCTTCGGGCACGGTGGCTTGCTGCGCTTGCCACAATTATTTATTCCCCCTCTATGCCCTAGTGGATGGTAACGCAGGAGCGGTCCAGCCTCCTGCAGCGGTCATGTGGTGGATACGTCACAGAGGTCCTTTCTCCAACTAGGAAATAGCAGCAACCCCCCTCGGGCTGCTGCAGCTTTGAGGGGGGTGGGCCAGTGCGTAGGAGGTGCGCTCCCCCTCAGTCCTTAGTGCCCCATGTCAATGTTTTCTCTGTGGCTGCAGGCCCAGCCCTGTCCCTTTACAAACAAGGGCTGTTCGGATTGCAGAAGCGGGAGGTGCAGACAGGCCCCTTCTTTATAGCGAAGAGGTCGCGTATGGGTCCAGTAGCGGTGGGCTCTCCACTACCGCAGCAACAGCAAATGCGCCAACTGCTGTGGGTGCTCAGGTCCGGGGTGCCAATTTCCCTGCTGTTACGCCAGCAGTTATTTAGTCTCCCATGCATAGAGCTAGGCAGTCCTGGCTCCGCCTGTTAAGTCTGTGACTTATACTTCAGTAAGGGTTTCTTAATAACTTGGAAACAGTGAGTGAGCATGCTTTTTTACTGTACAACAGCAGGATAACCAAAGACACAGACTAGAGATTCATACGCCAACTAATACAAACAAACAATAAGATCCGTTGTAACCTTCCACCAGAATACATACAAAGCAATGAGAACTATGTACACCGCACCGCCGATCCAGGTTGCTGTCTAGTCGGCTGTCCAACACTGCGTCAGTTGTTACCAGAGGAGTAGCGTAGAACCATGGCACCTGGAGAAAGTGCATGTCATAACCCCCCCCCCCGTCCCTGTACTGAACTGTGCCAGTGGGGTATGGCCAGCCTGCGGGGGATACTGAAGTGAAGAGAAAAACAGCAAACAGAGGCAGTATCGCGCTGGGCATTGAGGTCCCATTGGGGGAATAGAATGCCTTAGTGATGCGCTATCTGACATTATTACTGCAATTATTGCCCCAAGCAGCTTTAACTGGAGTGAGAACACCTATGGGAAGCTCCTTTCTCAGTATGCTTATACTTTGCAAATTATACATTGCACCTATATTAATGTGAGTACTACTACTTACCATGTCATGTTCTGTTTACCACCATTATAATTATTCCAGGTCTCCTAATATTTAAAAAAAATCCGTAACTTATTTAGGATAGAGCAAACTAATCGGAATAAAACTAACAGATGGCCTTCATACTATGTAGCACCCCATGAATTCCAGAACTCTGGATGGCGCCCTCTGTTCATTTTGGTGCCCGGAGCTCATGCTCCACTGGAACCACCCTCGCTACTTCGCTGGTTGTTACACCCGCGCCGGGTGCATTGTCTCCCATGGCAACCCCCCCCCTCTGATCCAGCTGCTGCTATTGCTGCCCTCCATACACTGTCATCTCTGGCCAGCGTTTTTTGACCTCTTTGCTAGCATCCCAGTCTTCCACGCCTGAGTCATCAATTGATCAGTCATCAGCAGTTACTGCTTCCCCATTGCCTTCTCATGTTCAGACACAGCTGGGCCCGTTGGCTGGCCAGCTTCTTGCTGCGCTGGTTGTTCAAACCCATGTTCTTCCCCCAACCCTGTTATTGCTACTCCTACTCCTGTGGTGTTTTTTGCAGTTACCATGTCTGGCGTTGATTATGTTCCCACAGGTACAACTTCGACAGTCGTGGTGTATGAGCCTGCTGTGGCCGGTCTTTAGGTAGCTGATGGTGCATGTTCTGGTCCTCTTGTTGAGTCCCCTGTGCCTGCGCGAAAGCATAGCATGCACGTTTGTTGCTCCTCCTCTTCCTCCAGCTCAGATTCTGTGGATAGGGGCAAAAAATGGTCACGTAATAGCCGGCGCCGTTCTTGGAGCAGGTCTAGGAGGTCCAGTTCCTCTAGCAAGGTTAGTTCAGTTTCCCCTGCGGCATCTAAAGTTGGGGTAGTGCACTGCAATAATATGGCCAGTCTGCGGGGGGCTGTGTCAGAGATTTTTGTGTCAGTATTAACAAGGGGAAGTTTGTTGATATTTTCACCCTCAACTCAAAAGCTAGGAAGGAGATTAGGATGGCTAAGTGATGGGGGAGGGGGGGGGGGTCACGGGTGAGGAGGCCTATTGCTCCTACCATTATTGGCAGGCGGGTTTCTTTATATTTGCGGCATGCTACCTTGAAACCCGCCCTCAGGAATATTTGAATGTTATTGAATATCTACATTATAAAAAAAAAAGAAAAGGGTGGCCTCACCCTGAAAAGGCTTGCTTCCATGCCGAATCTGGTACTGCCCCCAGCATACGGCTGTCGGTGGTGGATCTCCGTAAGGCGGCATCCCCTATACGCCTCAGTCATATGTGGCATTGGCTACGGCTATATTCCCATAGGAAAGTGGCTTAGTACTCCTGCAGTAACACTGAGCTCCAGTTTTACTGATACTTTACCTTGGCCGTTAGCATGGGTTGCGTAGGGGTTCACTAAGAACATGCTAGTGCTTGAGCTGTTCCCCATTGTGGTTGCTTTAGAACTCTAGGAGGGCCGCTTGGGTAACGCTAGTATGATTTTGTTGCGGCAACCAAGACGCGTTGCATGCGCTTGACCATCAGAGTTCGTCCTCTCTTGCGGTGGTTCGTTTGCTAGCGTGATTTATTCTGTGTTTTCTGCTGCTTAATGTCCATTTTGTTGCCAGGCATGTGCGTGGTATACAGATTGGGATTCCGGATGCACTGTCGGCGTCCGACTGGCTTTGATTTCGGGAATTAGCCCCCCAGGCCGCACTGGCCGGTGACCCGTGTCCTTCTTATGTTTAGCAGATCTTCAGGCCGGCATGTAGGATTAGCTTTGAGGGCCGTTGCTCCCGGACTTTGCGTTGTTATCAGGTGGGTTGTCTGGACTCGTAGCGTTTTCTCTGATTTCGGTGGCTCGTGGCACGTAAGAGCTTGCGGAGAGTCATGCTGACTTTTATTTGGGATCTGTATTCACAAGGGTGCTTGCTCGCTGTGTTACAGAGTTTTGTAGCAGGCGTGTCAATTTTCCTGTGCATTATATGACAGGCCAGACACCTCCAGGTCCTTCATAATTTCAAGGGCCTGCAGGGGTTGGTCCAGGTCGACCCCTACAGCGTTTGACTGCAGGTGTTCCATTGATATGTCCATGTTGCTTTACTTGATGGTTGCGGTCCCTTCAGTTTGTTTTTATTTTCAACTTTGAATACTTGCTACTTCAATTTGATTTTTGCCATGAGGCTTCATGTAGCGTTTTGGGTCTGCAAATTAGTTGTCCCCTTTAAGAGGGCTGACCCACCACTCACTATTGCGGATGTAATTTGTATGCCCGGAAGCGATGCTAGGCCTTATACAGTGCTCCAGGAGGGACCAGGCTGGTAGAGGGCACTGGCTTTCACTTCAACCATATCCCATTCCTGCAGTATGTCCGGTGGCGCTGGCGCGCGCCTTTGTGCAGATGCATGGCGAACGAGATGGGGCATGGGGATGGATCCCCGGTTACGAAATATCAGTTTTATAATTTTTTTAAGTGTTGTTTGGCATTATCAAGCTTGAGCCATGTGAGTTTGGTACTCACTCATTTAGAATAGGAGCTGCTTCATCTGCGGCTTCTGCTGGCTTATCCAACGGGGATATCCAAAGCCTTGGTCAGTGGTGCATTTTTGCTGTGTTCCGACGATATATTTATCCGGGTTTAACTATTTTTGCTTCAACGTAGCTCACCGGAGGCCTAACCACTCGCCAACCTACTGCGGGAGTCTATGAGGATTTTTTTCTTTTCCCCCGGGGGCCCAATTGGCTTTGAATCAGTGGTAGAAGTGGGAAATTTGAAGTGGGGGTATGGGGATGCACTCTGTGCGGGCACAGCAGAAATGGGTATGGCCACGCATAATGAGGGGTGTGGCTATGTGTCATGAGGGGTGTGACAACTCAAAATGGGGGTGTGTGATGCATCCATCTCTCATTCCTTCCTTTCGTCTCTCACCGTTTGCACCTGCACTGGGCCTGATTCATTACGGATTGTTATTGCAATCGCAAAGCCGTCGCACAGCCAGCATAGAGACACCCACTACCGCTATCTCACATCTGTAATACCTTGCAGTCCTGCCTATACATCACGCACAATTACAGCAGGTCTGACCTTACTCAGAATTGCTAACCTCGTTGCACACAGTAAGTACTCTAGCTACGTATGCCGTCGCAGTGGCTATACTATGTACGCCCGTGCAACAGTTTTTAAACGGACTAGCAATGCGGTGTTTCTCTGACCATCCCACCCCCCTGTCGCCACCCCCAAACGCTGACTACCTGTCACTCACTCTGTGATTCCTTTTCCGAAGGTGCATGCACAGTATGCAAAAATTGGCTGTGTGCGTGCGCTGTTGCGAGTCGTGCTGAATCAGGCCTACTGTACACATTATCCGGTATAAAGCAATAATATATATCAGGCTGCGGCAAGTGCCACCTTACCGCTGCTTGTATCAGGAGTCAGTACTGATGGGGAAGAGCAGCACATCACCCAGCCGGGCGGAACTGCGCGCGAGGAGGCTTCGGCTGCAGTCAGGGGCGGATCTAGACTTTTCTTTTTGGGGTGGCGGTTTACGAATGAATCCTGACTTCTCTCATATACACACATACATACACACACACATACACTGTGAAATCAAATAAAAAATGTCAACTAACTGTATTCACTCATACAAACACTAACTTCAAAACAGTTGGCTGCAGGGGTTCCGATGCTGTTGGCTGATCCAATTCCGTCTTTTGCTGAACTCGGTATTATTACGCCAGCGGCTGCATGTATATTCATCCAGGACTCTCATTCCAGAACCCCCAACCAAACAGAAATACCCCGCACTCTCCTATGTCCCATGTGCTCTCTCCTCCATGCTTCAGCTTTATCTCCTGCTCTTTCCTTAGCTGTCTGTTCTCTCCTAGCTTTCCCTCATTTTCCCTCTTATTGTTATATTTCCCCTCTCCTCCCACCTCTAACACCCTCTCTGTTCTGTCTAATGCTCCCTCCTCACCTGCCCCTCCCCCCTGCAGTCCCTGTCTACCCTCAAACTGATTTCTAAATTCTCACTTAATGTACATAGAGTGGCTTTGGCCAACCACAACTGGCCCGACACCACTGCGCCTCCGGCCCGCCGCCTGCCCCAATTATGCGGCTGGGATAATAAATGTGCGTTTGCGGGGTGGAGGACCAGGGACACGTGACTCTTCCACCTTTATTTGGCGCCGCACATAACACAAGTTGCGCTGCAGGACGAGCATTACCTCCAGTGCTCTGACCTGCAGCAGCTATTTAGTGGTGTGTTTAGGGTTTGCAATCCCCCTGATCGCCCCCACCCTGGATCCGCCACTGGCTGCAGTGTATGGTGTAGTGGTCCGTGGGGGAGGTGGCATCTGTCATCAACCAGCAGCCGCAATGCACGCTCTGGGGGTCCAGGAAAGGTAGCAGCTGGCCAGCGGCAGGGGGTTGTGGCTGTTTCCGGCCGTGGCTGCAGTGCACGTTACAAGGGCCGGAGAGTGACGGCTGTTACCGGCCGCAGCAAGAAGGTAGGGGGATGGCTCCCGTCATACAGATGGTCTGTGCGGGGGATGTGAACCGGCGGGTGTGCAGGAGTACAGGAGCGGGTGGGCGGGCGGCAGTACACTGCCGGACTCCAGCATTTACAGTGACTGACACTGCTCACAGGGCTGTCACAGGAGGACAGCCCCTAAAGCCAGCCACAGTTGTGTGTATGTGCGGCTGGCTTTAGGGGCTGTCCTTCTGTCTGTGACATCCTGTGAGCAGTGTGTCAGTGACTGATAGAAGCGGGCGGAGGCACGCGCCCTGTCCCTGCAGCTTGGAGAAAAAAAATTTGCTTAGTGCTTGAAGTGCCGGTATACCATACCGTTGTATACCGGCACACTTCGAGCACTGCTTTGAATTATATGATATGGCGTGATTGTTAGTTTACTCCAGGTTTTTTTAATGTTTTTTGCCTCAAGTCTGGTTAGCTACGTTGTTCCCCTCCCTCTTCCCCCCTCTTTGTTACGTTTCCATGTCTTGTCGATATGGTGTGTCTGTGGTTCACTGCTTTGTTTGTGTTTTTTCTTTCAGTGTTATAAAGTGCTGTATCTGGTTGGGAATGATTTAGGTCAGTGCACTGCATTGGATTTGCACTCTATTGTCATTAGATCCATTTGATAGCAGAAGCCCTGCCTTCCTGCAAGTTGTTGTGGTCTTTCATTGTCCATAGGAGTGTTTGGAGGTGTGCTGGTTCTGGTGTGCGGTTGGATGTGGCTAGGAGGAAGGTCAATACTGCAGTGTTTGTTTGAACTGTTTGGTTGTTATTGTCCTGTGCGTTCTTTTTGTGCTGTCACCATTATTATTATTGACTTATAGTCTAAAATTTAATAACTTGTCAAAAATAAATTGACAAAAATGTTCAAACGCCAACACTATTGTCTGTGTCTTTATTTTTAGAAGTTAAGTTACATTGTATTTAAAAAGGTTATTATATGGTAACACGATAATACACGTTAGAGAGTTTAATGTGGTTATTTACTTATATGCCAAGGTGCTGTATCTATGCATTGGCACCAGCCAATCAATATGCTTCTTGAAATAGCTGTCATCGCTATCAGCCTACAACCATCCCTATACCTTGTGCAAGACATCCATCTATATTCCCTTGCAATGCCTTCACTAAACATAGGGGTCAATTCTAATACCCTCGAGTACCCCCGTGGCACGAGTAAAGGCCTCCATACATCAGCAATCGACTGTGGCAATTTTGCAATTTGCAATCGATTGTGTACAAAAATCTGCAATGTATGGGCTTCATAGATCGCGGATTGCAACCAAAAAGTGATTGGAATTGTTATATCAGATTGTCCAACATGTTGAATTTTACAGATCGATTGGGGCTGTAAATTGCTAGTGTATGGACATGATCAGCAGATTTGCAGACCGTTACTAGTAAAATGATGGACCATTCAAGATTGGCAGATCTGTGTGTGCTGCAATCGATCTGCAAATCACTGAAAAAGATCTGTAATGTATGGGAGCAGATTGCTAGATTGGGAAATCCTAAAATCGGGCAATAAATCTTCAAATTGTTCAGTTGTGGTTTTCAGATTGCTGATGTATGGGGGCCTTTAGTGCAGCTATAGTACCTCTAAACGTGTGCATTTGTGTTCACAGCCCATAATGCTGCATACAAATATCTAAAGGCGCATATCCACTAGACGACAAAAATGAGTGATTGAACGAATACGATTATACTAAGCGTGAATGCCCTGTTGCTGCCTGTCTACGCCCATTAAACAGAAGTGGAGTTGCGGATGAGATGGTAATGACTCGGAGTTGCCCGTAGGTACCTGCGCTTGGTTGTGGAGAATGCACAGTGCTAAAAAAACAAGATCTGTATGCAAAAAAGGTGTCAATGTAATGGTAATTATATGCCTATTGGGACAGCTGATAAAATCTCCTGAATTTAGTTCAGTCTAATTGCTTACATTTTCTTCCAGATAAAAAATTCCTAAAACCTACATGAAAACAAACAGATGTACAGGAACCGGAAAGCTGCTAACTAGAAAGTTTTGACAGCTGGGAAGGAACCAGTGGCGTAAATTCATCCCAGACGCCTGGAGGCAAGTTATAATTTGGTGCCCCCGTCACAGCCGCTGACACTGTAATGTAGCAAATCGCATGCAGACAGACTATAGATAGACAAAGGCAGGAGCCGATGGTCTGACATGGAGCTCTCCACTAGTGTATGGTGGCTTCTCAGGTGCCGGGAAGGGGTGCCATGTATTGGGCGGCCATGACGGTACACTCCGGGTATATAGTTACAGCCCTAAGTGGGGGTGAATATGTTGTGGACAATGGCGGAGGTGCCCCTTCAGAGCTGGAGCCCGACGGCAGGCGCCTCCATTGTCTCCCATAGTTCTGCCCCTGGAAGGAACAAAGAATAGACATAAGCACTGAGGCCCTGATTCAGAGCCGGACGCTCTGACAGGGCGCTCGCTCTGAATCAGGGCCGTCCCTCTGGTTTTTTTTAGCGGCCTCCTGGCCGCTCGCATAGCTGTGGGTCACCCACAGCTATAGCGAGCGGCCACTACAATCTCTCCACTACAATCGGTACTCAATGCTGCTGCTCAGCTCATCTTCCTCTCCAGACGTTCTACATCTGCTTCCCCTCTCCTTCAAGCCCTACACTGGCTCCCCTTCCCCTTCAGATGCCAATTCAAGGTTCTTACATTTGCCTACAAAGCCCTCACCAAATCCTCTCCCGCATACATTTCTGACCTTCTCTCCCTTCACACTCCTGGCCGTCCACTTTGCTCAACTAATGCATGCCGCCTCTCTTGCCAACTGATTACTTCCTCCCACTCCCGCATCCGAGATTTTGCCCGTGCTGCTCCCTACCTTTGGAATGCTCTCCCTCTCCCTATCAGACTCTCCACCTCTCTACAAATCTTCAAACGGACTCTCAAGACCCACTACTTCATCAAGGCTTTTCACCACTCATCCTAACCCACCTCATGCTCTTTCCCTCCTATCTTCCCCTTCTGTGTCACGCCTGTCTGTCTGCCCCTCCCCTTAGAATGTAAGCTCTCACGAGCAGGGACCTCTTCCCTCATGTGCTTCTCTTTACATTTTCTTCTACTCTCTACTCCCCATTAGGGCACCTAACACGGGACTGCCAACTCCCGGCAGCTTATTGTGAGTGCTTTAATCACTATTTCAGCAATGTATATAAGTTGTGTCCTTGTCCTGTACTGTAATGTACTGTAAGTTACTTGTTTCTTGTTCACCTATTAGTTCTATGTACTATGTAAGGCGCTGCGGAACACTTGTGGCGCCATATAAATAAAGGATAATAATAA
Organism: Taudactylus pleione; assembly: GCA_031769625.1. Lineage (NCBI taxonomy): Eukaryota > Metazoa > Chordata > Amphibia > Anura > Myobatrachidae > Taudactylus > Taudactylus pleione. The sequence continues at coordinate 11,716,909 of JAUIMM010000010.1, forward strand.
TAAAAAGATGATCACGATGGTCAAGACCATAGCGACCATCGGGCTTGCGACGAGACCCTTGTGGTAGGGTCTCGTTACCGCAAGCCCTGGAGTGCTTTCGGGTCTATCAGAGGCGAGAGCATTCCCACTGACATCACTTGTGATGTCAGTGGGGCCGGCCCCAGACGGTAGGCGTTCCCATGGGAACGCCTCCGTCTGGCCAGCCATGCCCCCTGCACGCCCACCAAAGGGGGCGTGCTGTCACTCACCATCGACAGCACGCCCCCTTTGTAGGGAGACCCGGAGCGACGGCTAGCCCGTAGCTATCCGGGTCTCGCGCATGCGCACGACGGAGCCGGCTCCCTCGTGCGCATGCGCACTGGGCCAACATCAACCCGCTTGCGAGCGCTCAGCACTCGCGAGCGGGTCTGAATTAGGCCCTGAGTGTTTCTTCCTACAATCACTGTAAGGAGCACTGCTACACACTTCAACAAGGAAGGGAATACCAACAGCCACTGTAAGGAGCACTGCTAAACACTTCAACAAGGAAGGGAATACTAACAGCCACTGTAAGGAGCACTGCTACACACTTCAACAAGGAAGGGAATACTAACAGCCACTGTAAGGAGCACTGCTACACACTTCAACAAGGAAGGGAATACCAACAGCCACTGTAAGGAGCACTGCTAAACACTTCAACAAGGAAGGGAATACCAACAGCCACTGTAAGGAGCACTGCTAAACACTTCAATAAGGAAGGGAATACCAACAGCCACTGTAAGGAGTACTGCTAAACACTTTAACAAAGAAGGGAATACCAACAGCCACTGTAAGGAGCACTGCAAAACACTTCAACAAGGAAGGGAATACCAACAGCCACTGTAAGGAGCACTGCTAAACACTTCAACAAGGAAGGGAATACCAACAGCCACTGTAAGGAGCACTGCTACACACTTCAACTAGGAAGGGAATACCTACAGCCACTGTAAGGAGCACTGCTACACACTTCAACAAGGAAGGGAATACCAACAGCCACTGTAAGGAGCACTGCTACACACTTCAACTAGGAAGGGAATACCTACAGCCACTGTAAGGAGCACTGCTACACACTTCAACTAGGAAGGGAATACCTACAGCCACTGTAAGGAGCACTGCTACACACTTCAACTAGGAAGGGAATACCTACAGCCACTGTAAGGAGCACTGCTACACACTTCAACTAGGAAGGGAATACCTACAGCCACTGTAAGGAGCACTGCTAAACACTTCAACAACAGAAGGGAATACCAACAAAAATTGGTGAAACATAGGAGTAACTTTAAATAAAATGTCTTATACTTTAGGTATGTTACTCCAACTTGCTGGCAAACAATATATCCAATATCTCCATAAGAAATCTGGATAATATATTCCAAGCCATACCTTTTTAACATATGTATATTTTATTGAATAAAACCTATGGATGGTATCCTAATAACAGCTTTACTTTGAACAATGACTGTCTTTTAAATAATGGTTTTAATCTACTTTTAGATACCATAATTTTCTGCCTAATTTATCGAGAGGTAAAATGTGGTAACATGAAACAGGAACTCTAGTCTAGAACCCTAGGTAAAATATGGTGGGGAATAATTAGAAATGTAGTAAAATTTACATATTCATATCATACGTCTGTTGCCGAAGTCATGGCTGCGATAATATGCAAATGCTAGTTCCTGCCTTCCCATGGTGTAGTATCCTGAATGTGCAAGTACTGAGGCACCCACTTTCAGCATCTCTGCACATTGTAACACCGCCGGTTATTCCTGAGCTGTATGGAAACTTTGATCTTCTTATCTGCCCATTATTGTGCTGGCTGGGAGCAGGGATATGACTGAGTCAGGGCTGGATTGGCAGATACATAGCAAATTACCATTATATGGGTGGTCTGGTAGGGGAAATGTGTAACAGAATGGGAACATCCTTTTTTTTATATACAGCTCCCATTGAGCCTTTTCCTCATGACATTGCTGCTGTCAGAGGCAGGGGAGAGCCCCCCCTCACAATTTTTATCTAGGGACATAAGATAGTGCACCTGAAAAAGGGTCATGGCTTCATGGGGAAGGGCCAGGGAAGAGATAGGGGAGGCCAGGAGATGCTGGGGATAAAAGAAGAGGAAGCTACAAGTGAGAATGATAATAAACAGGAAAATTGACAGGCCCAAACAGTGCCCCCTGCCCTGCGGTGCCCTGTGCCATGGCACAGGTCGCACTACCCTAGTTACGGCCCTAGTGTCAGCTGATCATTTCATTTTTTGAAAATTATGATATTATTGTCTTTTTAATAGCCGTCAAAATCTAGCATTCCCCAAAGATACTACTAAACTTTATATTTTCTGACCATTGGAGTTTGCTATTTTTTAGTGGCACAAGGTAGCGTTACTCTCTGACCCCCATTCTTTTTGCATTGGCTCTGGAACCCATTATCCAAGTAATCGACATTATACAGTGCAATTGGATGAATGAAACTCATCCGTATATGCTTACACAATAAATGCAGATATTTGACCGTATGCAGTTGTATACATTTCGATGTGTGCCCGCCCCTATCCGGATGCGTGGTTTGCTACTAATCATCATCATCAGTGCACACATACACCAGCCTATACTTAGTGCACAATATATTCAGGAGACAGGTCTATTTACCCTTATGTCCAACTGCAGAGGCCGCAGGTCTGTTGATGCCTCTATGTCTGAACGAGCGAACGAAAATTGCGCTCGCTATTTTTAAAAAAACGCCCCCTGGCCGCTCGCATCCTACGTCATCTCCGCTATTTATTAGATTAATCGAGTACATCGAAAGGCGTATGAACTGCTCGCAGTGCTTATGGTAGCATTTTCCTACCGCAATCATGCGAACAGTTCAGGCTAAAAGACAACCAAGTGACGTGGTCGATGACGCTGCTTTGTTAATTATGCACACCCTTAAAACGCCGTTTTGACCGTTTGGCACGCCTGCGTTCGGATCACCACTCCCCCGTTTTCAAGCACCTTCCCCTGTTACCACCCACAAACGCCTCATTCTGTCACTCAAATTAGCAGGCATTCGCTATTTTGCGAGCACACAATTTCTGACCGCAATGACTGGTTCCCGCATGCGTATTACGACCCATGCGCAGTTGTGCGAACACCGCTCGGAGCGAACGAGCGGCCGCTTACGAGCTGCTCTGAATCAGGGCCTATGTCAGAATGCCCTATAACAGCCCAGTAAAGGCTCCTCAGTCATAAGTGGAGATGCAGGTGATATGCATATGACTCTGCATCATGCTTGCCTACCATACCGGGATTTGCGTGAGGTTCCTTATTATCGGGTACCCCCCCGCACCCCCGGAAGTGTAGGCACTTCTCCACATTCTGCCCACTTCCTAGTGAAGTGGGCAGAATGGGGAGAATATTAGCAGGGATCGGCGGGTCAGTGCGTTGGGGCGGGGCCTAATGACATGATATTATGATAATCCAACCGGTCTCGCCCCAACTCCGTCCATCTACGTCTCCTCCCCGGTGACTCGGAACACTCCACCATTGGCGCACAATCGTGTACACCATCGACCCTTGCACTAGCCTATGGCTGGTGCAGTGTCTCCTGCTGAAATGTGTCTGAACATGGCCTTTGTGACTGTTCGACTGCGCCTGAGAACACAGCCCGTGACACTGCCATAACATCCCATGAGACGACCTTTTTTTAGCATACATTTCAGGTCACCTCACAGTCACCACTTAGGAATGCCCATGGATTTGCCTCATCATTCCTAATGCTAGCAACAGCCTACACTCAGTGGAATCGCATGTGCCATAGGGGTTTTCAGAATTGTTTGCACATGCTCAGCAGTAAATAATTGCTAACATCGCCATTGCGTCCACCTCTGAATCAGGGCCAAAGCGTGATCACCATGAAACATAATATTAAAGACAACACATAAAGTAATGCTCGGACCAGAAGTAAGTTCCAATAGGCTTATCTTTATGAAGATGAGCAACCATTGAAATTGTGCAGTATGGTCATTGTCATTGTGTCCATACGATAAAAAGAAAGTGACAGAAAATAGAGCAATGGAGTACTACTAAACGCCTTCCATTGCATTTTGTTCATGAAAGACCTCTATAGATAAGCTTGATGTTATTTTCTTTGAAGTATGCATATATTTTGTTGTGCTAAATTAAATTAATTAGATGTCATTGCACTATTTTGTGTAATTTTCTCTTTCCATATGGATACAATGGAGATGCCCATACTGCACAATTTTATTAGTTGCTGATCATCACCACAAAGATATGCAGATAAGCCTATTGTAGCTTAGCTCTGGTATGAGCATAACTTTATATATGTGTTTTGCTTCGTGTTTACACTTTATCATCTTGAATACTGCACCAAGTAATTCCCCCTTTTCCACTTTCACAGATTTCACTCACTTGGAGTACAACTGGTTTTGAAGCTGTTGCGGAAATCCGGGCACCAGCTGTCAAGGGGGCACCAAAGCCAGGGGGCAAAGTTGTATCGGGCCTCAGAGGGTAAATCCCTCTATAGCCCCTGTCTGTGCCCTGCTGATCACTGCAGTGGCATAGGTAGTGGTTATAGATGTGGAGTCCGGGGAGCCGTTGTCTCTTGATCTTGCAACACCGCCGCAGTCTTGTGCAATAAAGTTATTTTGTTTAAGGTAGCTGAAGGCTGCATAAGCCTAAAGCTACATAAGTGTACAGGCTTGGAGCCGATAGTAATAAAGAAACCAGGTTACATAGTTGTTGATTGACAGGTCGGTAGGACCTGTGTTTTTCTTTGTCCTATCAGAGCGTAGGTGGGGCGGGTTTTTAGAATTTATATAGGTTTAAGTGGAAGCTGAGGACTGCCTCTTTGCTCCAGGATTCCCAGGATTCCGGAAGGCTAAGTGTTTTGTGTGCCACAACTTGGCCCTGTCAAATTGTTTGGCCTGTTAAATATAAGAATATTCTTATTCTTTTATTCATTATCCCTCTGGTTATATTATTTTGTCTACATTATCATTTATTATTAATTTTTCAATTTATTACATTCTTCAATTTTCCTGTCAATTTTTGACATGTCCAGACAGCAGCGCTCTGCTCCCCCCCCCAGCCATTTGGCTGAATTTTCTCACCCCCTTTCATCTGGCTACTCAGTCAGCAGGCACCTATCCCCTGCTGGGCAGCTCCCCCAGCCCTCCTCTGGAGCCCAGCAGCTCCCTGCATCGCGGCGTGCTTCAAAAAGGCATGCCCCTCCGCCCCTACCTTCCATACCTCCGGCGGTCATGCCCCCTTATGCCGCCGCCGATGGTGCGCTGGCGGCATTCGCAGCGGCTGAGCTGGTTTCAGGACCAGCCAGCGCGCACCTGATGCCGGCGCCATTCCCCCCCCCTGTGGTGACTGCGGCTCTTCCGGCGGGAAGCTTAGTCACTCCCGCCGCGCGCCGCCGGGACCTGCCGCGAGTAGCGCGGCCATTCTTTCACTCCCGCACAGCTCACTGAGTGTTCCCCCGGCCCGGGTGGGCTCCGGCCGGGGTCGCAAAGGGCGGCGGGTGTCTGCCATTAATGAGGCAGACACAGCCGTTTTGGCCACGCCCCCCACGGCCATTTTAGGCTCATATACTGGCCAGGTCTCTCATGAGTCAGCTAGTGCTGACAGAGACTTGGCCCCTTTAGCCCCGCCTCCTTTTCCATTGTACTCCACCCTCCCTGCAGACAGCCTCACTGTCATAGCCCCTCACACAGTGCAGGTTCAGCAGGATAGACATTTCACCAGCATGTCGGCCCCCTGTTCCAGTACACAAGCAGTTCTACAGCAGGTCACACCTTCATCCCAAGATATTGTGCAGCCTCTCCTGCCTGCGTTGCATTTGGATTCTGCCAGTGGTTCCAGCACACCTAGTGAGGAGGATGATTGTTTGTCTATTGTAGCTGAACCTGAGAATTCTGCTCCTCCACCTACATCGCCGCTACTTTTTTCCGAGTCAGCGGCGTCATCTTCTGCTCCACCCCCCCAGGCGCACCTTGGCTTAAGTGGGTCAGGTGTTCCCCCCTCGTTTTATTCCGTTTTTCCATTTGGGCATGGTTTTAATGCGCAAGCAGCTAATATTAGCAACCCCACCTTTCCCTTCTGGCCATTTCCCCCTCAAAATATGCAGTCGTCAGCAAGCGGATTTAATGCAGCTGGCATGGGTTTTTTTCCCATATTGGTCCCCGCAAACCTGGGGTTTTTCTCCATTTAATTGGCCCGGGCAATCACAATTGAATGCTTCAATAGCTAACGCTAATGCGGCTTCTACCCCGAGCGTAGTTCGGGAGCAAGCTTTAACATTAGAGGCGCAAGTCACACCAACCCCTTCTCCTGTTATATTGCCAACAGCCGCTCCTCCAGTTGCATCCTCAATGGCAGCGGCAGACGCTGGATCATCCGTGCCAATGGCGACATCTGAGGCAGGCGATGGGAAGGCGAGGGAGAAGAGTGTCTCTCAAGCAGTGGAGCCAGTGGCTGGTACATCTAGTGCCGGTGAGTATGGTGCTATTACACAGACATCAGATCACACTAGCTCTTACACTAGCGATAGTAGTTCTTCTTCGGGCTCGCCTAAGAGGCCAAAGAAAATTATGAAAATTTTAGAGAAACATTTTAAGGGCTCGCATAAGAGCGATTCCAGCAAGCATTCTGCGCAGACAGTTAGCCATTCTAGCAGCGGTGGAGATTTAGTGCATTGCGCGAATACAGCAATCACAAGAGGTTTGCGCAGGAGTGTAAAAGAAAGGATAGTTAAAGGACGTTTTGTGGATATGTTCAAAATTACCGAGGAAGGTAGAAAAGGTTTGTCAGCAGCAAAGGCATCAGGTGGCATAGGGGAGGAGGCCTATAGATGCTACAATAACTGGCTTAATGGTATGCTAGTTTTTGGGGCATGCTATGCGGAATCTAGGCCCACAGAGTATTTGAACATTTTAAAATACATACATTTGATACATGGTATGTACGTAAAATCTAGGGGCAATATTTGGCGATCTTACGACGAAGAGTTTCGTAAGAAACAGGACGGGCATACCATTATGTCTTTTGGATTTAAAGACGTAGAGGTATGGTTAGAAGTCACTCACCAGAAGAAAGGGGGACCGGAGGTAGCGGTTAGTAAAAAACAGTTTGGGGCAGCTAGAGCGAAGCAAAACACTTTTCAAAAAGGGAAATGTTTTGCTTTCAATGGAGGCCAATGTGATCGGGGGGCGAGCTGTCGTTTTCGACACCTTTGTTCCAATTGTGGGGGAGGGCATTCTGCAAAGGAATGCCAGAGAGGGACGGCAGCAGCAGCACCCTCGGCGACAGAGTCTCGGAAATGAGTTAAATAGAGCCCCTACCCCAGTGCAATTATCGCAATTGTCGAAATGGTTGGGGTGGTATCCAAACGAGCTTGATGCCGAATTTCTTAGGGAAGGTTTTACTGTGGGTTTTAGAATTCCTGTTTGCAGACCGGTGGTTGCCACTGCTTTGCGCAACCTTCGTTCCGCCAGGGATTTTCCTGAGGAGGTGCAGGCTAAGTTAGATGTTGAGCTAAAATTAGGTAGGATGGTTGGGCCGTTTAACAGCCCACCTATAAAAAAATTGTGCATCTCACCCTTGGGTGTTGTACCAAAAAAGACGGAAAGAAAATTTCGTTTGATTCAACATCTTTCTTACCCAGCAGGTACTTCAGTAAATGAGGCCATTGATCCTCAGATTGCCAGCGTAAAGTATCAGTCCTTTGAGGAAGCTTTGGCATTAATTAGACGTTTTGGTCCAGGGGCTATGTTAGCTAAAATCGACATCGAATCGGCTTTTAGCCTGTTGCCTTTGCATCCGGAATCCTTCAGGTTGATGGGTTTCAGATTTAAAGGACAATATTATATTGATCGTTGTTTACCCATGGGTTGCGCAATATCATGTGCTTTTTTTGAAAAGTTTAATACCTTTTGCAATGGTGTGTGCAAGCGGGTACAGGTCACACTGGGGTCGCACATTATTTGGACGACTTTCTGGTGGTCGGATCTCGGGATAGTGAGGCATGTAAGAAAACATTGTTTTCAATACAGGCGCTGTTTAAGGTTTTGGGGGTACCTATTGCTCAGGATAAGACGGAGGGTCCTGCACCCTGTTTGTCTTACTTAGGTATCGAAATTGATACGGTAATGGGATGCTGCCGTTTACCATTAGACAAGGTACAGCGATTAACGGAACAGATAAGCGGTTCTTTATCAGGTAACAAGATCGAACTCAAGGAAGTTCAATCCCTTTTAGGTTTAATGCATTTTGCATGCAGGGTAATACCGGTTGGAAAGGTTTTCTGTAGGAAGCTTGAAAGGGCTACAGCCAGGCTCACTTCTCCGCATCATAAAATTAGATTATCTAGGGAAATAAAGGATGATCTGACCATGTGGTTGTCATTCTTAAGGGACTTTAATGGAGTTAGGATTTGGTTGAGTGGGCCCACAGACAGCCCCTGCTTGCAACTGTTTACAGATGCTTCAGGTTCGGTAGGTTTCGGTGCGTACCTGGATGGGGAATGGTGCGTGGAACAGTGGCCTCAAGCTTGGCATACTTCCGGTTTGACGGCAAACCTACTGCTATTGGAGCTTTTTCCAATAGTTGTTGCAGTTGAATTATGGGCGCAGCAACTTCGCAACCGGAACATTGTGTTCTGGTGTGATAACTTAGGGGTGGTACAAGCTATAAATAATCAGAGAGCTGAATCACCTTTGGCGTTGCGTCTTTTGCGACATTTAGTGCTTAAGTGTTTGGAGGCAAATGTCTTTTTTCAGGCGAAACATGTCCCGGGAGTAGACAATTGCATCGCCGACGCGCTTTCACGTTTCCAGTGGTTGAAATTCAGAGCGCTCGCTCCCAAGGCGAATCTCCAAGGTTTAAAATGCCCTTCCTCTGTCTGGCAGATTATCGAGACGGGTTAGAAGGATTAGCTGCAATGGCGTTGGCGTCGTCCACGAGACGGGCCTATTCCAAAGCATGGAAAGATTGGGAGCAGTTTCGGGTTTCTAGTTTATGCGAAGGTAAGACCTGCGAGCAGAGCTTAAGTGCATTTGTTTGGGGGTGTTACAAACAAGGTCGATCTAGAGCGTCGACTGCTACAGCATTGGCAGGGATTTCATATTTCTCCAAGATGCATGGTAGAAATGACCCCACAAAATAATTTTTAATTACAAAAGCAATGAAGGGTTGGGCCAAATCGGAAGGAGTAAAGGAGGATAAGAGACGTCCCGTTGACTTGGACTTGCTTAAGGACCTAATTAGTTGTTTGCCCAATGTAGCTTCCAATGAGTTTGAAACAATATTGTTTCAAACCGCATTCTCCATGGCCTTCTTTGGAGCATTTAGGGTTTGTGAGCTAGTAGCCGCTTCCAAGCAGTCCATGCAATCTGGTCTTCTTGGAAAGAATGTGGTACAAAAGCCTAAGGCCCTACTGTGTAAAATTCATAGGTCTAAAACGGATCAGCTAGGTAAGGGAAACTGGGTGACGGTTCCAGCACAAGTTGTTAGAGAGGTGTGCCCGGTAACCTTAGCAGAAAATTACTCAAGAGTTCGTCCCAGGGATAGCGAGCATTGGTTGGCGCATGCAGATGGCTCACCGCTTACTAGATTTCAGTTTTCTGCAGTGTTTAAGCGATGCTTAGTATTTTTGGGGTTGGATGTGGCAGCATATGGCACACATTCATTCTGTATAGGGGCGGCCACTTGCGCAGCGGAAGCGGGTTGCTCTGAACCGGCCATTAAAGAACTTGGCAGATGGAAGTCAGCAGCGTATAAAAAGTACATTCGCAGTAAGGCGCAGCGCTAGGCATTATGCGCTCCCTGCGGGGTAAACCCAGGCTTAGTCAATTTAACTCGCCACTATTGTGGGGGTACGAAGGGATTTGCCCTAAATTTTTTCCCTTTAACTAAGGTTTTTTTTTTATTATACAGGTTTTACCTTCGCCTGGGTTGCCCGTCCTATTGCGCTCCACTCCCCTCCCCCCCCCCCCCATCCCAACCTTTTATGTTTCATGTTGTTTGTGTGAGCATGGCGTTGATTGGATTTATTATTAATTATATGTCGGATTATATCTGTTACAGATGTTCTCCGGACCTTTTCAGAAGTCTGGTTCTTGGGTCACTCGTTCATTTATTGGGCGGCCCACTCGACATCGGCCATGGAGGCTACTACATTGCTCAATGGTCGGAGGGTTAGGTGTATAGGTATCAGGGGTTTAAAGTGGGAGGGTATGGATTGTTTAATTGAGGATTCCATAAAAAAATGGGGACCCCCGGGATGCCTAGTCATACATGCAGGGGGTAATGATTTAGGTAGTTGGACAGGGATAAAACTTATAATTAACATAAGGGCAGATGTTGATAAATGGCATTTAGTTCATAACTCAATGCAAATTGTTTGATCAGACATAGTACAGCGTCGGGTCTGGAGGTGCCCTCACAAAGGACCGGTAATTGACCGCATACGTAGGAAAGTTAATGCTGCGGTTGGCAAACACATCATTGGCTTGGGAGGCCTTGTGGCAAGGCATCCGGGTATCCGGTATGATGACCCATTAACCTTCCGCAATGATGGGATTCATCTTAGTGAAGATGGGATGAGAGTGTCCCTTCAAGAAATTTTTTCAATTTTGAAAAAATAGTTATAGGGTCACTTGGTGGCGGGCTGCGATTTTAGTGATCGCTGCTTTGGCGGGAAAGCATTGCTTCTCAGCGGCCAATAGTGGACGCAAGTGGTAGCTGTTGGGGGCACCTTCCCTTTCGCAGGGCGAGCTGTCTCTGCCCAATGGGGGGACCTGGGCTTCTTCATTAAGGTTGGGCCCCAGCAGTGCTAAGCCAATAGATGGGGGAGTTTAGGCCTCCACGGCTCAGTTTGCGTCGGGGGGTGTACAGCCGCCTCCCCCTATTTGATAGTGAAGAATGTTTGGGCTAGAGCTGAGATTAGCAATGCTTTCTTTGGCCACCTTCTTTTTTCTAATAAAAATTTGATTAGTTAAAATTAAATAATAAAAGTTGTGACCTTATTTAAATAGCAATTTCTGTGTCTGTCGTTATTTCTAGTTATATAGATATTAGTGAAGTAGGTTAATGATGATTAGAGGTTATCAAACTATAGACAACTTATTGCGCTGTGCACACCGCTGAAAGGCAAAGGAGCTGCGGCATGGATACAAGCACCCAGAAGAAGATAAGTGTCTGTGGGATAAAGGCGGAGGGATGCGGCAACTGGAGCTGGAGAGGCACTGTGGGACTGGCTGGAGCCAGAGAGAAGCTTGGGGGCTGGATAGACACTGGGAGGCTGGAGCTGTAGAAACACAGGGGAATGAAGCTGGAGAGACACAACGGGAGATGACGCTGAAGAGAACTGGGGAGAAATGGCTGGAGATTAACCGCAACCGGCAGGATTTTTGGCACTTTTTTGGGAAAGGAGGGGGGGGGGGGGGGGAGGGAGCACTACCGTCTATTTTGCCTCCAGGCTGGTATGAACTCACGACCCTGTTGTAAAGATTGGCTGCCACCCTCCACTCAGATGACACTCCTGACAAAAATATACAATTTTGTGTTGAAAAATGAAATAAATATGTTAATTTATAAAATATTTATAAACAATCATATTATTCAGTCTATTCTAAAGTGCAATAGCATTTAGGCGTATGCTGTATATTTATAATACAAAATAAATGACATTTTAATGATTTGTTTTCAACATTCAATTTATTTCTCAATTACTGTTACAGTTGTATTAGTAAACATTCTTAAGATAAATCAATAAATCAAGCAGTCTATATACAATTCCTTACCTTTAACAGTATATACCCTTAAACCCTCCAGCTTATTTTTGGCCTAGTAATAAAAACAATCCGAGACACTCTGTTTTTTTTTATCTGAAGAACAAGCTTAACACAGACACTGTAGAAGACACAACAAACATTCATGAGGTACAAGTACAAATGAGCTTCCAGGAGTGTATTGTTAACTAATTTCCAACTTGCATTTGGCCATATTGTTCTCCATATGTCTATCTCTAAAGAATGAGCAAAATCTCGCTCTCAGTGCCTGACATAAATGATCAGTATGTTTCAGTAGAACCTGTAAATACAGGTGAAAACACCCTTATAAAAGGGGAATGAGTAAGGAAATATGAATCCAGTGTCTACACATATGATATGAAAGTGGGGGAAAACTTTTTTAGGGTATGTCATCGGTATGGTGGCCATCTTGAAGTCAGCAATCTTGAATTCAACTCTAATTTTTTAATTGGGAAGGTAGTCATAAGACATATCAAACAGATGCAGAAATTCATAAGAAAAACAATGGTGTTCTTCAATAAAACATATCTTTATTCATTTTTGAGTTTTAACATAAAGTTTATAGGATATGTTCGAAGTGCTGTTCACCATGTTGCTGTGTCAAGGCTATTCTCTTTTCCCATTCCTGATGATCCTTGACTAACATGTCCGGCTGAATCTGAGCACAAGCATCAACAATTCATTGTTGCAGATGATAACGATCTTGTATTGTTCATTCAGGTAACCCCACAGAAAGAAATCCAACAGAGTGAAATCTGGGGATCTTGGTGGCCACTGGACTGGAACTCTACAGCGAATCCACCTTTGGGGAAACTGCACATCAATATATTCCCTGACAATGAGTCCATAATGAGGTGAGGCACCACCTTGTTGGAAGAAATTAGGATATGACCCATCCTCTAATAACAATGAGGGAAAAATCTCTACATCTAACAACCTCTTGTAATGTGCTTATTATGAGCCATCGAGCCAGCTCATAGCTGTTGCAGGTTCTGGCCAAAGCTGAAAGGGCACCGACAGCCACAGCGAGATCTTGTCCAGGCTGATTGCTCCCAGCTGGGAAGCCTCCGTGAACTTGCAGCACTCAGCTGCTCATAAAGGAAATTACCAGAGGCTGGTCTTGTTTACTCACATGGGATTGGCTCTGTTATAGGACAGCCAGCCCATTCCTTTCCTTTTATAGTTTCTTGTGGAAGTCCGGATATCCGGTCCCTGATCTTGTATCTTCTGTTTGGTATTCCTGGTTCCTGTCCTGGCTCTGCCTTGTGTTACCTGTACCTGTTGCAAGTATACCTAAAACATTAATTGTGCTGCAAATCCACTCTGCAAGCCATTCGTGATGTGTACTGTTGCCATTCCATCCTGCAATATATGTACATATCTATTGCTGCAATTATACTCTGTGAAACACACATTGGTTAATATATTGCTATTCTATTCTGTATTATACGTTATGCTGCAATTCCATACTGCCAGCTGCATCTGAGTTTATTGCTATACTATCTTGCAATATATCTGTTATTTATGATTGCCACTATTTTATGTAGTTGTGTTTATATGCAATTGTATTCTGCCATTGTCCGCAGTGCATGCTGCTCTGTGGTAATTACCCTGCAATATTATTTCTTAGTATTGTTGGGTTTCACGCTACCTGTTTATTAGTGTGCATTCTATCTTGCTTGTGTCTATGGCTTCAGGTTGGTCTGTGGGTAATATTACCTTTGTACTACTACAGTTTTGCCTTGCAAACATTGGCCCTGATTCAGAGCCAGACGCTCTGACCAGAGCGCTCGCTCTGAATCAGGGCCCACCTCCATAATTATGGAGCGTCCTCCTGGACGCTCGTATAGCTGTGGGTCACCACCCACAGCCTATACGAGAGTGCAGGTTGATGGCCGCGATGGTCTTGACCATCGCCACTGCGAGCCGGAGCCTGCGGTTGAGTTTCTCAACCGCAAGGCCCGGAGTGATTTTGGCTCTATCAGAGCCAAAATCACTCCGACTGACATCACGTCAGTGGGCCGGCTTCAGACGGTAGGCGTTCCCTTGGGAACACCCCCGTCTGGGAGGCATGCCCCCGGCACGCCCACCAAAGGGGGCGTGCTGTCAATCAACATCGACAGCACGCCCCCTTTGATGAGACACAACGAGCGAAGGAAAGTCCTTCGCTCGTTGCGTCTGGCGCATGTGCGCGACGGAGCTCCCTCCGTCGTGCGCATGCGCAGTGCACACCATCGACCCACTTGCGAGCGGACAGCCGCTTGCGAGTGGGTCTGAATGAGGCCCATTGTTTGTATAAGCCCCTACTGTCCGGAGGTTAAGACCTGACGGCATCCTAAGTACCGGTGAGTGTGTTGTACTCTATGGGAACAATGAGCGGTTATTATAGGCATAAACACTAATTAGAGTGACTTTAGGGGACTTATACAAATACAGGGGAGATTCATTATAGTGCTGCTGTTAATGTTCCATCAATGAAGAATGGTCCCACAATACCATACCAATACAATACCATACCAACTGTTTGCTGAGGCTACAACCCTACAGGCATGCATCCAGTGAGGGTCTGTCACTAATCAGTACCTGTGGTTCTGTTTGTTTATCTCACCATTGAAAATAAATTTGCCTCATCACTAAACAATACCTGGTGTGGAAAATGAGGATTCAGTTGAATTTTCTGTGTTACTCAGTGTGCAAACTCCACCCGATGGTCTCGTTCATTCTCAGTCAGGTGCTGCAACATCTGAATCTTGTAGGGGTGCCATTTATGTATAGACAAAATTCTCAAAATGGCCATTTGACTAACCCCACATTTACGAGACAGACGACGAGAGCTAGGTTGTGTTCTCTTTGAAAATGATGCCAGCACAGCAGTTGTTGTTGCTTCATCTGTAACAGTTTTTGGTCGTCCACTTTTTGGTTTATCTGCAACTGACCCGTTTTTTTTTAATTTGGCAAAGAGTTTGGCAACTGCACTGTGAGTAATGGGTGGCCCATTTGGGTTTGCAATAGCACGTGTGCTTCGTTCTCCAGATATCAAGACAATCTCAACATTATGTTAGTGCCAATGTCATTAATGTGACTACCTGCAAAAGAAAACTCAGAACTCGAGAATTAATAAATATGTGTTAAAACAAAGCACACCATTGTTTTCTCTATGAAATTCTGTATCTGTTTGATATGTCACATGACTACCTTCCCATTTAAAAATATTTTAGTTGAATCCAAGATGGCTGACTTTAAGATGGCCACCATACTGCATTGTGGGTTGATGTTTGCAGTATATATACAATTCTGTGGGGTAATGGAGGACATACTGTTCTCAGGGGATGCCAAAAAATGGTAAATTTGAGTATACAGAAATATTCATAGGTTTCTATATCAAACATTAAAAGTATCGGCGTGAGTAAATTTCAAATGCTATAATAAAAAACATGCATTCAGAGAAGGGTTTAAAGACAATGGTGCCATGCATACCCCCAAAATTATTGGAGATTGCAAATCAGGAAGGGACCATTGTCATGCTACACAGTGGCAGGTGACACGTCCTCCAGAAGTGTGCCCAGCACTTCTGCACCCAGACCCCCTCCTCCTTCACAAAAACACACTGGCCGACATCGGTCATTCAATTGAATGGTCAATATATCGTGTGCCCGTCGGCCAGTGTGTACAGACAATATGTTGTTCACAGACATATCACGTCGGCTGTGCGGCACATCCGATGGCAAATATATCTATAGATATATCTGCACATAGTCCTTTTTGTTATGAGTGGTCAGATGACCGCCGGTACACTACCTGCAGAGGCTGCAGGGAGGGGGGTGTGATGCAACCCCCAGATAGCCTGAACCTGCGGACAGATGGCAGATTATGGTTGTTCAGTCTGTATGAACAACCATCATCTGCAGATATATCTTTTTAGGTGTTTACCCACCTTTAGAGACAGACTCATAGGCAAACGCGGGGGGGGGGTGGGGGGGGTGTTCCGGTTGCCTGGAAACCCCCCTCCCCAGGCCGCACTAAGTCCACTATAGAAATAGTAATATAGAATTTTATTAGTGCTGCATGTTCTTCTCGGTATCACAAATTATATAATTAGCACCACCTGTGTCCACAAGTAATAAATACACCTGTGCACCAACTAGGAGATCTGGAAAACATGCACGGTTAGGTGAGCACTAGGGGTGTGCACCGGCCACTTTTCGTGTTTTGTGTTTTGGTTTTGGATCTGGATCTTTCTTCGTGTTTTGGATCTGGATTGGTTTTGCCAAAACCACCCTTCCGTGTTTTGGGTTCTGGGTTTTGTGTTTTGGATCTGTATTTTTTTGAAAAAAAGCATAAAAACAGCTAAAATCACAGAATTTGTAGGTTTTTCTGCTCCTATGCTATTATTAACCTCAATAACCTTAATTTCCACTCATTTCCAGTCTATTCTGAACACCTCACAATAGTGTTTTTATGTCCAAAAGGTTGCACCGAGGTAGCTGGATGACTATGCTAAGCGACACGAGTGGGCGGCACAAACACGTGACCCATCTAGGAGTGACACTGCAGTGGCAGGCAGGATGGCAGTTAGAAAAACTAGGCCCCAAACTGTACATAATGCAAAGAAAAAAAGAGGTGCAAGATGGAATTGTCCTTGGGCCCTCCCACCCACCCTTATGTTGTATAAACAGGACATGCACACTTTAACAAATCAATCATTTCAGCGCCAGGGTCTGCCACACAACTGTGGCTGAAATGATTGGTTCGTTTGGGCCCCCACAAAACAAGCTGGCAATTAATGTGTCCCTGCACAAACTGGCTCTACGGAGGCAAGATGTCATCCTCATCCTCCTCATCCACCGATTCCTCACCCTCTTCAGTGTGTACATCCTCATCCTCACAAAGTATTAACTCGTCCCCACTTGAATCCACCACCACAGGTCCCTCTGTACCTTCTGGAGGCTGGTCTCCCTGGAAGAGCTGATAATTCATTTTGATGAACATCATCTTCTCCACATTCTGTGGAAGCAACCTCCTACGCCTTTCGCTGACAAGGTTCCCGGCTGCACTAAACACTCTTTCGGAGTACACACTGGAGGGGGGGCAACTCAGGTAAAATAGAGCCAGTTTGTACAGGGGCCTCCAAATTGCCTCTTTTTCCTGCCAGTACAGGTATGGACTGTCTGACATGCCTACTTGGATGCTGTCACCGATGTAATCCTCCACCATTCTGTCAATGGTGACAGTATCATATGCAGTGACAGTAGACATGTCAGAAATTGTTGCCAGGTCCTTCAGTCCGGACCAGATGTCCAAACTTGGTCCTGCCTGCCCTGCATCACCGCCAGCGGGTTGCTTAGGATACCTAAGTTTTTTCCTGGCAGCCCCAGTTGCGGGAGAAAATGAAGAAGGAGCCGTTGACGTGTCACGTTCCGCTTCAGCTGACAGTGTGTTCACCAGCAGGTCTTTGCACCTCTGCAGGCTTGTGTCGGCCGGAAAGAGAGACACCACATAGGCTTTAAACCTAGGATCGAGCACGGTGGCCAAAATGTAGTGGTCTGATTTCAACAGATTGACCACCCTGGAATCCTGGCAAAGCGAATGAAGGGCTTCATCCACAAGTCCCACATGCCGAGCGGAATCGCTCCGTCTTAGCTCCTCCTTCACTTTCTCCAGCTGCTTCTGCAAAAGCCTGATGAGGGGAATGACCTGACTCAAGCTGGCAGTGTCTGAACTGACTTCACGTGTGGCAAGTTCGAAGGGCTGAAGAACCTTGCACAACACGGAAATCATTCTCCACTGCGCTTGAGTCAGGTGCATACCCCCTCCTTTGCCTATGTCATAGGTGGATGTATAGGCTTGTATGGCCTTTTGCTGCTCCTCCATCCTCTGAAGCATATAGAGGGTTGAGTTCCACCGCGTCACAACCTCTTGCTTCAGGTGATGGCGGGGCAGGTTCAAGAGTGTTTGCTGGCGCTCCAGTCTTCGGCACGCAGTCGCTGAATGGCGAAAGTGGCCAGAAATTTTTCGGGCCACCCAAAGCGTCTCCTGCACGCCCCTGTCGCTTTTCAGAAAATTCTGCACCACCAAGTTTATTGTGTGAGCAAAACATGGGACGTGCTGGAATTTGCCCAGATGTAATGCCCGCACAATATTGGTGGCGTTGTCAGATATCACAAATCCCCAGGAGAGTCTAAGTGGGGTAAGCCACTGGGCGATGATTTCCCTCAGTTTCTCTAAGAGGTTGTCGGCGGTGTGCCTCTTACTGAAACCGGTGATACACAGCGTAGCCTGCCTTGTAACGAGCTGGCGTTTCTGAGATGCTGCTACTGGTGACGCTGCTGCTGTTGCTGCGTAAGGTGATACATCTACCCAGTGGGCTGTCACAGTCATATAGTCCTTAGTCTGCCCTGTTCCACTTGTCCACATGTCCGTGGTTAAGTGGACATTGTGTACAACGGCATTTTTCAGGACACTGAGGACACTTTTTCTGACGTTTCTGTACAGTCTCGGTATCGCCTGCCTAGTGAAGTGGAATCTAGACGGGATTTGGAACCGGGGACACACTACCTCCATCAATTGTCTAAATCCCACTGCACTAATGGCGGATACCGGACGCACGTCTAACACCAACATAGCAGTCAAGGCCTCAGTTATACGTTTTGCTTCAGGATGACTGCTGTCGTACTTCATCCTCCTCGCTAAGGACTGTTGGAGGGTCAATTGTTTAGTAAAAGTAGTGGTGTTCCTACTTCCTCTCTGGGATGATGAACGACTCCCAGCAGCAGCAGCAACAGCAGCAGCGGCAGCAGTAGGCGTAGCAATGCAGGATCCTCCGGAGGAATCCCGGATAGGAGAGTCAGTCATGCCAGTGATATGGCCTGCAGGACTACTTCCGATCCTGACTAAGGAGGAAATTGACGAGGAGGGAGTTGACGGTGTGGTTTGCAGGCGCTTGGATACAACAGGACAACGGGATTTAGGTGTCCCTGGACTGCTTACGGTCTGAGCCAAAGTTTCTGAACTTGACAGTAACTTTTTATGAACGCGCTGCAGGTGCCGTATAAGGGAGGATGTTCCTAGGTGGTTGACGTCCCTACCCCTACTTATTTCACCTTTACATATGGTACATATGGCAAGACAGTTGTTGTCCGGATTTGGATAGAAATATTGCCAGACCAAAGAGGTGGAATGTTTGGTCTTCTGCCCAGGCATGACCGTGATGGGCTTTTTCATCCCACGGACAACAACTGTCTCCCCCGGAGCCTGATTTAAACAAACCACATCACCATCAGAATCCTCCTCGCCAACTTCCTCCTCAGCGCCAGCTACACCAGTATCCTCATCCTGTTGTACTTCAACAGTGACATCTTCAATTTGCATATCAGCAAGTGGACTGTGGGTGCTCCTTTCAGCACTTGCAGGGGGCGTGCAAATGGTGGAAAGAGCCACCTCTTCCCGTCCAGTGCTGGGAAGGTCAGGCATCGCAACCACCACCACACTTGGACTCTCTTTGGGGATTTGTGATATCTTCTTAGAAAGCACAGTTCTTCGCTGTGCTTTTGCCAGCTTAACTCTTTTGATTTTTTTAGTGGGAGGAGTGCTTCCATCGTCATGTGAAGCTGAACCACTAGTCATGAACATACTAGGGATCGACTTTAGCCGTTCCTTGCCACTCCGTGTCGTAAATGGCATATTGGCAAGTTTACGTTTCTCTTCAGCTGATTTAAATGTCTTTTTCAAGGTCATTTTCCTGAACTTTGCCATTTGGGATTGTATGTGCCCTCTACTATGACATTGGGCATCGGCCTTGGCAGACGACGTTGATGGCATGTTATCGTCTATGTCATGACTAGTGGCAGCAGCTTCAGCACTAGGAGGAAGTGGTTCTTGATCTTTCTCTATTTTATTTTTATCGGAGAAAGTTTGGTCCTCCATTTATGTTATATCGATTTGATATATACGTGCGGCTAAACACAGAAAATAAATTTTTTTTTGGTTCGGACTGGAGTGTACTTTGTGGGTTACAGCACCCTTTAACGGTCAAGCCAGCCGGCCCTTTACTTATGACACAGGCGCACTCTTGGCACTACTTTGTTGATGCACGTGCGGCTACTGCGCACACAATTCACAAACACAGAAAATAATTTTTTTTTGGTTTGGACTGGAGTGTACTTTGGGGGTTACAGCACCCTTTAACGGTCAAGCCAGCCGGCCCTTTACTTATGACACAGGCGCACGCTTGGCACTACTTTGTTGATGCACGTGCGGCTACTGCGCACACAATTCACAAACACAGAAAATAATTTTTTTTTTGGTTTGGACTGGAGTGTACTTTCGGGGGTTACAGCACCCTTAACGGTCAAGCCAGCCGGCCCTTTACTTATGACACAGGCGCACGCTTGGCACTACTTTGTTGATGCACGTGCGGCTACTGCGCACACAATTCACAAACACAGAAAATAATTTTTTTTTTGGTTTGGACTGGAGTGTACTTTCGGGAGTTACAGCACCCTTAACGGTCAAGCCAGCCGGCCCTTTACTTATGACACAGGCGCACGCTTGGCACTACTTTGTTGATGCACGTGCGGCTACTGCGCACACAATTCACAAACACAGAAAATAATTTTTTTTTGGTTTGGACTGGAGTGTACTTTCAGGGGTTACAGCACCCTTTAACGGTCAAGCCAGCCGGCCCTTTACTTATGACACAGGCGCACGCTTGGCACTACTTTGTTGATGCACGTGCGGCTACTGCGCACACAATTCACAAACACAGAAAATAATTTTTTTTTGGTTTGGACTGGAGTGTACTTTCGGGGGTTACAGCACCCTTAACGGTCAAGCCAGCCGGCCCTTTACTTATGACACAGGCGAACGCTTGACACTACTTTGTTGATGCACGTGCGGCTACTGCGCACACAATTCACAAACACAGAAAATAATTTTTTTTTGGTTTGGACTGGAGTGTACTTTCAGGGGTTACAGCACCCTTTAACGGTCAAGCCAGCCGGCCCTTTACTTATGACACAGGCGCACGCTTGGCACTACTTTGTTGATGCACGTGCGGCTACTGCGCACACAATTCACAAACACAGAAAATAATTTTTTTTTGGTTTGGACTGGAGTGTACTTTCGGGGGTTACAGCACCCTTTAACGGTCAAGCCAGCCGGCCCTTTACTTATGACACAGGGGCACTCTTGGCACTACTTTGTTGATGCACGTGCGGCTACTGCGCACACAATTCACAAACACAGAAAATAATTTTTTTTTAGGTTTGGACTGGAGTGTACTTTCGGGGGTTACAGCACCCTTAACGGTCAAGCCAGCCGGCCCTTTACTTATGACACAGGCGCACGCTTGGCACTACTTTGTTGATGCACGTGCGGCTACTGCGCACACAATTCACAAACACAGAAAATAATTTTTTTTTGGTTTGGACTGGAGTGTACTTTCGGGGGTTACAGCACCCTTTAACGGTCAAGCCAGCCGGCCCTTTACTTATGACACAGGCGCACGCTTGGCACTACTTTGTTGATGCACGTGCGGCTACTGCGCACACAATTCACAAACACAGAAAATAATTTTTTTTTAGGTTTGGACTGGAGTGTACTTTCGGGGGTTACAGCACCCTTAACGGTCAAGCCAGCCGGCCCTTTACTTATGACACAGGCGCACGCTTGGCACTACTTTGTTGATGCACGTGCGGCTACTGCGCACACAATTCACAAACACAGAAAATAATTTTTTTTTTGGTTTGGACTGGAGTGTACTTTCGGGGGTTACAGCACCCTTAACGGTCAAGCCAGCCGGCCCTTTACTTATGACACAGGCGCACGCTTGGCACTACTTTGTTGATGCACGTGCGGCTACTGCGCACACAATTCACAAACACAGAAAATATATTATTTTTTTAGCACTTGGGGGGAGCACCCCTGATGGACAGAGCACCCCCTGGACAACACTACAGCACCCCTTTAGGACTGGGACACTGCACAGGACTTTGGAACTGACTGCACAACACAGTCCAGCCAGCCCCTATGGACTTTGAAGTAGTGGACACAGCCCCTATTAACAACAGCAGCACAGCACAACACAGCCAGCCCCTATGGACTTTGAAGTAGTGGACAACAGCAGCACTACACTACACTACACTACACAGCACTAACTCCCACCCTCCCTCTTCACTGTCCACAGCCGAGTGAGAAAATGGCGCCGACGCGGGTACCTTATATAGGATCCAAAACCCGCGAGACTCGGAAGGCGGGATGATGACGTTTTGCCTCGATGTCAGATCCGAGTCAGGCGGGAAAAGTCGAGCCTGACTCGGATCGGACTCGGATCGGGGGGGCTCGGGGGGGTTCGGATTTCAGAAATCCGAACCCGCTCACCCCTAGTGAGCACTGCTGTAGATCTTCAATAGGGTTGATTATTAATATACCATATAATAATACACTATCCAGTGCATGAAGAGACCAATATGTACATATATGTCCAGGGCAGTGCTAGGTTCTTCTGCCCGGACTAGCTCCAATGGTCTGGAATGGTGCCCACATCTGAAATAAAAACCATTAATCTCAGGCAGGATGGCTCTACTGCCACATTTAATGGCTTACTGTGATTGCTGGTCCTGTATATGCTGGAATTATGACACACAATACACTTTGTATAACGCATATTAAAGCTGGTTAAGTTATAATTATGCCCAGAGGCGTAACCATCCCAGGTGCCCGGAGACAAGATAAATGTTGGTACCCCCCCAAATTAAAATATACCCCCCCCGGCAGCTATGCCAGCCCCAGCTGCCGCCACCCCCCTATGCAGTTCCTTTTATACAATGCCCCCAGTAGTGGTCCCCCTATGCAGTGCTCTCAGTAGAGGTCCTCCTCTGCAGTGCCCGCCTATGTAGTGCCCCCCAGTAATGGTCCCCCTATGCAGTGCCTCCAGTAGTGGTCCCCCTATGCAGTGCCCCCAGTAGTAAGGCCCCTATAGTGCCCCATATGATGCCCCCAGTAGTAATGCTGCTGTAGTGCCCCCATATGATGCCCCCAGTAGTAAGGCCCCTGTAATGCCCCCTGTAGTGCCCCCAGTAGTAAACCCCCTGTAGTGCTCCCAGTAGTAAGCCCCTGTAGTGCCTCCAGTAGTAAGCCCCCTGTAATGCCCCCAGTAGTAAGCCCCCTGTAATGCCCCCTGTAGTGCCCCCAGTAGTAAGCTCCCTGTAATAAGGCCCCCAGTAGTAAGCCCCCAGTAGTAAGCCCCCTGCAGTGCCCCCAGTAGTAAGCCCCCTGTAGCACCCCCTGCACCCTCCATAGTTACGCCACTGGAGGCAGTGGCGGATCCAGGGGGGGCAATAAGGGCGATTGCCCCACGTAAACACAGCCTCGATTCCTAAAATCCCCATCCACTTGACAGCAGTTTCAGCCGGCTCAGCTGGTGCTGCTGCCTGCCAGCAGTGCATGCCCTCGGCGCAGCACCAGCGCAAGTGTTACTCTCCGCTGCTGCCGGGCCTGGGACAGAGAGCCAGCTGAGATACTAGTCCCTTCAGCAGCTGGCCTCCATGTCTTCCTTTATGCATGCCGAGCGCACGCAGGGCCCAGGTTTTTTTTTTGAGTATTCAGAAACCCCCCTCACAGACCTAATTTTTTTACTTAGAGACGGAGACAGTCTTGTCTCCGCCTCTCCACCGACCACAGGGCACCCACCATAATCAGAGCTGCCCGGCCAATGCCTGTTAAACAGTCAGCGCCTACAGGTCATACCACCTGACGTGGAAGCGCTCAGAGGAGTAGCGTGGAACCATGGCACCCGGAAAAAGTGCATGTCATAGTGCCCCCTCCCCCCCTCCCTGTAATGAACTGTGCCAGTGGGGTATGGCCAGCCCGCGGGGGAATACTGAAATGAAGAGAAAAATAGCAAACTGTGACAGTATCATGCTGGGCATTGAGGTCCCATTGGGGGAATAGAATGCTTTGGTGATGCACTATCTGACATTAAGGGGCAGGGTTGGACTGGCCCACAGGGGTACAGGAGAATCCCCCCTCCTCTAGGGATCAGCTTCAAGACTGTGCACTTGAACTATACATTAGTTACATTATACTGCACAGGACTATGGTGTATTTTCTACAATGCATTGCTGTTATTAATCTGGTACATTATCATGCATGCACTAACAGTATTTACTATGTATTAATTTTTAAGGAGCCCAGTCCATGCACTCTTTAATAGTTAGCCCAGCGTCTGTGGAGGCTAGCCACACCCCCTTTAGAGGCTGGCCACACCCCTTAATATGTGCCCCTAATACTGCATTCTCCCGATGGACCCTTCATGCCTCAGTCTGACACTGTTAAGGGGTAGCTCCTTTGCACTGTTTTATTTAAGTATAGCACCTAGGATCTGACTTTTATCTCCTTCGAATCATTGTTATTAGTCAATAGAGCAGATTGCATTATACAGTCAGGTCCATAAATATTGGGACATTGACAGAATTTTCATATTTTGGCCTCTATTCACCCCCACAATGGCTTTGATATGAAACAAACAAGATGTGCTTTAACTGCAGACTTTCAGATTTAATTTGAGGGTAATTACATCCAAATCAGGTGAACGGTGTAGGAATTACAACAGTTTCTATATGTGCCCACTTTTTAAGGGGCCAATAGTAATGGGCTTAACTAAACAATCCTAAATCTAACTTTCACTTATTAATACTTTGTTGCAAATCCTTTGCAGGCAATTACAGCCTGAAGTCTGGAACGCATAGACATCACCAGACGCTGGGTTTCATCCCTGGTGATGCTCTGCCAGGCCTCTACTGCAAATGTCTTCAGATCCTGCTTGTTCTTGGGGCATTTTCCCTTCAGTTTTGTCTTCATCAAGTGAAATGCATGCTCAGTCGGATTCAGGTCAGGGGATTGACTTGGCCATTGCATAACATTCCACTTTTTAGCCTTAAAAAACTCTTTGGTTGCTTTTGCAGTATGCTTCGGGTCATTGTCCATCTGCACTGTGAAGCACCATCCAATGAGTTCTGAAGCATTTGACTGAATATGAGCATATAATATTGCCCAAAACACTACAGAATTCATTCTGCTGCTTTTGTCAGCAGTCACATCATCAATAAATACAAGGGAACCAGTTCCATTGGCAGCCATACATGCCCACGCCATGACACTACCACCACCATGCTTCACTGATGAGGTGGTATGTTTTGGATAATGAGCAGTTCCTTTCCTTCTCCATACTCTACTCTTCCCATCACTGTGGTACAAGTTGATATTTGGGGGTCATTCAGACCCGCTCGCGAGTGCAGGACGCTCGCAAGCGGGTCGATGTTCCCCCACTGCGCATGCGCACGACAGAGGGAGCTCCGTCGTGCGCATGCGCAAGACCCGGCGAGCGACGGGCTCTCCATCGCTCCGGGTCTCGCACCAAAGGGGGCGTGCTGTCGATGTTGATTGACAGCATGCCCCCTTTGGTGGGCGTGCCGAGGGCGTGCCTGCCAGACGGAGGCGTTCCCATGGGAACGCCTACCGTCTGAAGCCGGCCCCACTGACATCACTAGTGATGTCAGTGGGAGTGATTTTGGCTCTGATAGAGCCAAAATCACTCCAGGGCTTGCGGCAGCGAGACCCTACCGCAGGGTCTCCGTCGCAAGCCCGATTGTCGTGATGGTCAAGACCATCGCGACCATCATCATGGTCGCTCGCTATAGCTGTGGGTGGTAACCCACAGCTATACGAGCATCCATGAGGCCGCTCCAAAAACAGGTAGGAGGGCCCTGATTCAGAGCGAGCGCTCTGGTCAGAGCGTTCAGCTCTGCATCAGGCCCTTTGTCTCATCTGTCCATAGGATGTTGTTCCAGAACTGTAATGACTTTTTTAGATGTTGTTTGGCAAACTCTAATCTGGTCTTTCTGTTTTTGTGGCAACCAATGGTTTACATCTTGTGGTGAACCCTCTATATTCACTCTTCTTCACGTCTTCTCTTGATTGTTGACTTTGACACATATACACCTACCTCCTGGAGAGTGTTCTTGATTTGGCCAACTGTTGTGAAGGGGTTTTTCTTCACCAGGGAAATAATTCTTCTGTCATCCACCACAGTTGTTTTCCATGGTCTTCCGGGTCTTTTGGTGTTGCTCCGATGCGTTCTTTCTTTTTAAGAATGTTCCAAACAGTTGATTTGGCCACACCTAATGTTTTTGCTATCTCTCTGATGGGTTTGTTTTGATTTTTCAGCCTAATGATGGCTTGCTTCACTGATAGTGACAGCTCTAAGGATCTCATATTGAGAGTCGACAGCAACGGATTCCAAATGCAAATGTCACACCTAGAATCAAGTCCAGACCTTTTACCTGCTTAATTGATAATGAAATAACGAGGGAATAGCCCACACCTGTCCATGAAATAGCTTTTGAGTTGATAGTCCCATTACTTTTGGCCCCTTAAAAAGTGGGAAGCACATATAGAAACCGTTGTAATTCCTACACCATTCACCTGATTTGGATGTAATTACCCTCAAATTAAATCTGAAAGTCTGCAGTTAAAGCACATCTTGTTTGTTTCATTTCAAAGCCATTGCGGTGGTGAATAGAGGCCAAAATATGAAAATTCTGTCAATGTCCCAATATTTATGGACGTGACTGTATATTCTGATCATTTAACTTAAATTGACAGAATACATGTGCTAGAGTGAGATTCCACAGGGTGCACAGCTTATTACTGCAATTACTGCCCCAAGCAGCTATCACTGGAGTGGGAACACCTATGGGAAGCTCCATTCTCAGCTATGCTCCTACTTCACAAATATACATTGCACCTATATTAATGTGAGTGCTACTAACCATGTCATGTTCTGTCTACCACCATTATTTCAGGTCTCCTAATACAGTATTTTTTAAAAGATCTTTCAAATAACACTGTGTGGTCAGGCCTAGGAACACCTCATTACTTTATATAGCAAAGCAACGACTTCTTTTAAACTCATTCCTGCCAATAAGAAAATGAGAGGAGAGGGGTGGTGACAGAAGCCAATAAGAAAGGAGTGGGGAGGGGCAAAGAGTCGATCCCATGGTAGATATGGGAGGGAATTAAAGAGGTGAGAAGTGAATGTAATCAATCTGACAGGAGAGGGGAGGTGACAGAAGATGATCACAGAGGAGGGAGGGCCAGCAATCTGGGAGCATGAAATGTAAAAACAGATCTCAGATCCATAACTTACTTAGCATGTAGAGCAAACAAACCAAAATAAAACTAACAGGCGGCCGTCATACTGTGCAGCGCCCCATGAATTTCCGGAAACCTGAATGGCGCCCTCTGTCCATTTTGGCGCCCGGTGCTCATGCTCCACTGGAACCACCCTCGCTACTCCCCTGGAAGTGCTGACAGCTTTACTGGCAGGGTCCGGGCAGCGCGCCTGTGCTGCAGTTAAAGTCCTTTCAGAGGGAGCATGTCAGCGTGGGAGAAGGCGGATCACGGCCGCCCGGCACCTAGGAGGAGGTCCAAGCAGCAGAGCCCACAGACTGTGTAAGTATGCTCTCTGTGTGTGTGTAAGTATGCTCTCTGTGTGTGTGTGTAAGTATGCTTTGTGAATGCTATGTGTGTTGTACTTAATGTTTGTGTATGATCAGTGTCTGTATATATATATATATAATTATATATATATATATATATATATATTAGGGGTGAGCGGGTTCGGATTTCTGAAATCCGAACCTCCCCGAGCCCCCCCGATCCGAGTCCGATCCGAGTCAGGCTCGACTTTTCCCGCCTGACTCGGATTCTGAAATCGAGGAAAAACGTCATCTTCCCGCCTTCCGAGTCTCGCGGGTTTTGGATCCTATATAAGGTACCCGCGTCGGCGCCATTTTCTCACTCGGCTGTGGACAGTGAAGAGGGAGGGTGGGAGTTAGGGCTGGCTGGGCTGTGTAGTGTAGTGTAGTGTAGTGTAGTGCAGAGTAGTGTTGTGCTGTGCTGTGCTGCGCTGTGCTGCTGTTGTCCACTACTTCAAAGTGCATAGGGGCTGGCTGTGTTGTGCTGTGCTGCTGTTGTTAATAGGGGTTGTGTCCACTACTTCAAAGTCCATAGGGGCTGGCTGGACTGTGTTGTGCAGTCAGTTGTCCATAGGGGCTGTGTCCACTCCAAAGTCCTGTGCAGTGTCCCAGTCCTAAAGGGGTGCTGTAGTGTTGTCCAGGGGGTGCTCTGTCCATCAGGGGTGCTCCCCCCAAGTGCTAAAAAAATAATATTTTTTTTGTGTTTGTGAATTGTGTGCGCAGTAGCCGCACGTGCATCAACAAAGTAGTGCCAAGCGTGCGCCTGTGTCATAAGTAAAGGGCCGGCTGGCTTGACCGTTAAAGGGTGCTGTAACCCCCAAAGTACACTCCAGTCCAAACCAAAAAAAAAATTATTTTCTGTGTTTGTGAATTGTGTGCGCAGTAGCCGCACGTGCATCAACAAAGTAGTGCCAAGCGTGCGCCTGTGTCATAAGTAAAGGGCCGGCTGGCTTGACCGTTAAAGGGTGCTGTAACCCCCAAAGTACACTCCAGTCCAAACCAAAAAAAAAATTATTTTCTGTGTTTGTGAATTGTGTGCGCAGTAGCCGCACGTGCATCAACAAAGTAGTGCCAAGCGTGCGCCTGTGTCATAAGTAAAGGGCCGGCTGGCTTGACCGTTAAAGGGTGCTGTAACCCCCAAAGTACACTCCAGTCCAAACCAAAAAAAAAATTATTTTCTGTGTTTGTGAATTGTGTGCGCAGTAGCCGCACGTGCATCAACACAGTATTGCCAAGCGTGCGCCTGTGTCATAAGTAAAGGGCCGGCTGGCTTGACCGTTAAAGGGTGCTGTAACCCCCAAAGTACACTCCAGTCCAAACCAAAAAAAAATATATTTTCTGTGTTTGTGAATTGTGTGCGCAGTAGCCGCACGTGCATCAACAAAGTAGTGCCAAGCGTGCGCCTGTGTCATAAGTAAAGGGCCGGCTGGCTTGACCGTTAAAGGGTGCTGTAACCCCCAAAGTACACTCCAGTCCAAACCAAAAAAAAATTTATTTTCTGTGTTTGTGAATTGTGTGCGCAGTAGCCGCACGTGCATCAACAAAGTAGTGCCAAGCGTGCGCCTGTGTCATAAGTAAAGGGCCGGCTGGCTTGACCGTTAAAGGGTGCTGTAACCCCCAAAGTACACTCCAGTCCAAACCAAAAAAATAATTATTTTCTGTGTTTGTGAATTGTGTGCGCAGTAGCCGCACGTGCATCAACAAAGTAGTGCCAAGCGTGCGCCTGTGTCATAAGTAAAGGGCCGGCTGGCTTGACCGTTAAAGGGTGCTGTAACCCCCAAAGTACACTCCAGTCCAAACCCAAAAAAAAATTATTTTCTGTGTTTGTGAATTGTGTGCGCAGTAGCCGCACGTGCATCAACAAAGTAGTGCCAAGCGTGCGCCTGTGTCATAAGTAAAGGGCCGGCTGGCTTGACCGTTAAAGGGTGCTGTAACCCCCAAAGTACACTCCAGTCCAAACCAAAAAAATAATTATTTTCTGTGTTTGTGAATTGTGTGCGCAGTAGCCGCACGTGCATCAACAAAGTAGTGCCAAGCGTGCGCCTGTGTCATAAGTAAAGGGCCGGCTGGCTTGACCGTTAAAGGGTGCTGTAACCCCCAAAGTACACTCCAGTCCAAACCAAAAAATAAATAATTTTCTGTGTTTGTGAATTGTGTGCGCAGTAGCCGCACGTGCATCAACAAAGTAGTGCCAAGCGTGCGCCTGTGTCATAAGTAAAGGGCCGGCTGGCTTGACCGTTAAAGGGTGCTGTAACCCCCAAAGTACACTCCAGTCCAAACCAAAAAAATAATTATTTTCTGTGTTTGTGAATTGTGTGCGCAGTAGCCGCACGTGCATCAACAAAGTAGTGCCAAGCGTGCGCCTGTGTCATAAGTAAAGGGCCGGCTGGCTTGACCGTTAAAGGGTGCTGTAACCCCCAAAGTACACTCCAGTCCAAACCAAAAAAAAAAATATTTTCTGTGTTTGTGAATTGTGTGCGCAGTAGCCGCACGTGCATCAACAAAGTAGTGCCAAGCGTGCGCCTGTGTCATAAGTAAAGAGCCGGCTGGCTCATTTCTTAAAGGCTGGTGTAACCCACAAAGTGCACTACTTTCCAGCAAAAATAAAAAAATATTTTCTGTGTTTAGCCGCACGTATATATCAAATCGATATAACATAAATGGAGGACCAAACTTTCTCCGATAAAAATAAAATAGAGAAAGATCAAGAACCACTTCCTCCTAGTGCTGAAGCTGCTGCCACTAGTCATGACATAGACGATAACATGCCATCAACGTCGTCTGCCAAGGCCGATGCCCAATGTCATAATAGAGGGCACATACAATCCCAAATGACAAAGTTCAGGAAAATGACCTTGAAAAAAACATTTAAATCAGCTGAAGAGAAACGTAAACTTGCCAATATGCCATTTACGACACGGAGTGGCAAGGAACGGCTAAGGTCGATCCGTAGTATGTTCATGACTAGTGGTTCAGCTTCACATGACGATGGAAGCCCTCCTCCCACTAAAAAAATCAAAAGAGTTAAGCTGGCAAAAGCACAGCGAAGAACTGTGCTTTCTAAGAAGATATCACAAATCCCCAAGGAGAGTCCAAGTGTGGTGGTGGTTGCGATGCCTGACCTTCCCAGCACTGGACGGGAAGAGGTGGCTCTTTCCACCATTTGCACGCCCCCTGCAAGTGCTGAAAGGAGCACCCACAGTCCACTTGCTGATATGCCAATTGAAGATGTCACTGTTGAAGTACAACAGGATGAGGATACTGGTGTAGCTGGCGCTGAGGAGGAAGTTGGCGAGGAGGATTCTGATGGTGATGTGGTTTGTTTAAATCAGGCTACGGGGGAGACAGTTGTTGTCCGTGGGATGAAAAAGCCCATCACGGTCATGCCTGGGCAGAAGACCAAACATTCCACCTCTTTGGTCTGGCAATATTTCTATCCAAATCCGGACAACAACTGTCTTGCCATATGTACCATATGTAAAGGTGAAATAAGTAGGGGTAGGGACGTCAACCACCTAGGAACATCCTCCCTTATACGGCACCTGCAGCGCATTCATAAAAAGTTACTGTCAAGTTCAGAAACTTTGGCTAAGACCGTAAGCAGTCCAGGGACACCTAAATCCCGTTGTCCTGTTGTATCCAAGCGCCTGCAAACCACACCGTCAACTCCCTCCTCGTCAATTTCCTCCTTAGTCAGGATCGGAAGTAGTCCTGCAGGCCATGTCACTGGCATGACTGACTCTCCTATCCGGGATTCCTCCGGAGGATCCTGCATTGCTACGCCTACTGCTGCCGCTGCTGCTGTTGCTGCTGCTGGGAGTCGTTCATCATCCCAGAGAGGAAGTAGGAACACCACTACTTTTACTAAACAATTGACCCTCCAACAGTCCTTAGCGAGGAGGATGAAGTACGACAGCAGTCATCCTGAAGCAAAACGTATAACTGAGGCCTTGACTGCTATGTTGGTGTTAGATGTGCGTCCGGTATCCGCCATTAGTGCAGTGGGATTTAGACAATTGATGGAGGTAGTGTGTCCCCGGTTCCAAATCCCGTCTAGATTCCACTTCACTAGGCAGGCGATACCGAGACTGTACAGAAACGTCAGAAAAAGTGTCCTCAGTGTCCTGAAAAATGCCGTTGTACACGATGTCCACTTAACCACGGACCTGTGGACAAGTGGAACAGGGCAGACTAAGGACTATATGACTGTGACAGCCCACTGGGTAGATGTATCACCTTACGCAGCAACAGCAGCAGCGTCACCAGTAGCAGCATCTCAGAAACGCCAGCTCGTTCCAAGGCAGGCTACGCTGTGTATCACCGGTTTCAGTAAGAGGCACACCGCCGACAACCTCTTAGAGAAACTGAGGGAAATCATCGCCCAGTGGCTTACCCCACTTAGACTCTCCTGGGGATTTGTGATATCTGACAATGCCACCAATATTGTGCGGGCATTACATCTGGGCAAATTCCAGCACGTCCCATGTTTTGCTCACACAATAAACTTGGTGGTGCAGAATTTTCTGAAAAGCGACAGGGGCGTGCAGGAGACGCTTTGGGTGTCCCGAAAAATTTCTGGCCACTTTCGCCATTCAGCGACTGCGTGCCGAAGACTGGAGCGCCAGCAAACACTCTTGAACCTGCCCCGCCATCACCTGAAGCAAGAGGTTGTGACGCGGTGGAACTCAACCCTCTATATGCTTCAGAGGATGGAGGAGCAGCAAAAGGCCATACAAGCCTATACATCCACCTATGACATAGGCAAAGGAGGGGGTATGCACCTGACTCAAGCGCAGTGGAGAATGATTTCCGTGTTGTGCAAGGCTCTCCAGCCCTTCGAACTTGCCACACGTGAAGTCAGTTCAGACACTGCCAGCTTGAGTCAGGTCATTCCCCTCATCAGGCTTTTGCAGAAGCAGCTGGAGAAAGTGAAGGAGGAGCTAAGACGGAGCGATTCCGCTCGGCATGTGGGACTTGTGGATGAAGCCCTTCATTCGCTTTGCCAGGATTCCAGGGTGGTCAATCTGTTGAAATCAGACCACTACATTTTGGCCACAGTGCTCAATCCTAGGTTTAAAGCCTATGTGGTATCTCTCTTTCCGGCCGACACAAGCCTGCAGAGGTGCAAAGACCTGCTGGTGAACACACTGTCAGCTGAAGTGGAACGTGACATGTCAACAGCTCCTTCTTCATTTTCTCCCGCAACTGGGGCTGCCAGGAAAAAACGTAGGTATCCTAAGCAACCCGCTGGCGGTGATGCAGGGCAGGCAGGACCAAGTTTGGACATCTGGTCCGGACTGAAGGACCTGGCAACAATTTCTGACATGTCTACTGTCACTGCATATGATACTGTCACCATTGACAGAATGGTGGAGGATTATATCGGTGACAGCATTCAAGTAGGCATGTCAGACAGTCCATACCTGTACTGGCAGGAAAAAGAGGCAATTTGGAGGCCCCTGTACAAACTGGCTCTATTTTACCTGAGTTGCCCCCCCTCCAGTGTGTACTCCGAAAGAGTGTTTAGTGCAGCCGGGAACCTTATCAGCGAAAGGCGTAGGAGGTTGCTTCCACAGAATGTGGAGAAGATGATGTTCATCAAAATGAATTATCAGCTCTTCCAGGGAGACCAGCCTCCAGAACGTACAGAGGGACCTGTGGTGGTGGATTCAAGTGGGGATGAGTTAATACTTTGTGAGGATGAGGATGTACACACTGAAGAGGGTGAGGAATCGGTGGATGAGGAGGATGAGGATGACATCTTGCCCCCGTAGAGCCAGTATGTGCAGGGACAGATTAATTGCCAGCTTGTTTTGTGGGGGCCCAAACGAACCAATCATTTCAGCCACAGTTGTGTGGCAGATCCTGGCGCTGAAATGATTGGTTTGTTAAAGTGTGCATGTCCTGTTTATACAACATAAGGGTGGGTGGGAGGGCCCAAGGACAATTCCATCTTGCACCTCTTTTTTTTCTTTGCATTATGTACAGTTTGGGGCCTAGTTTTTCAAACTGCCATCCTGTCTGCCACTGCAGTATCACGCCTAGATGGGTCACGTGTTTGTGCCGCCCACTCGTGTCGCTTAGCATAGTCATCCAGCTACCTCGGTGCAACCTTTTGGACATAAAAACACTATTGTGAGGTGTGAGGTGTTCAGAATAGACTGGAAATGAGTGGAAATTAAGGTTATTGAGGTTAATAATAGCATAGGAGCAGAAAAACCTACAAATTCTGTGATTTTAGCAGTTTTTATGCTTTTTTTCAAAAAAATACAGATCCAAAACACAAAACCCAGAACCCAAAACACAGAAGGGTGGTTTTGGCAAAACCAATCCAGATCCAAAACACGAAGAAAGATCCAGATCCAAAACCAAAACACAAAACACGAAAAGTGGCCGGTGCACACCCCTAATATATATATATATATACACACATATATATTATATATATGTGCTTTTCCTCCTTATTAATACTCTCCTCTCGTGGCGGCAGCAAGTCTGCAGGGTGTGAGTGGGAGAAGGTGGACAGGTTGTGCTTGGAATCAGCAGGGTCCTGTGGGAGGTTTGCAGCTGCTAAGTTACAGGACAAAAAGTGTTTGGTGTGTGACAGGTATCCTATATCGGTTGTAGAAGCACCACTTCTGAAGAGGTGGAGCTGATCTGGTGAACAGTTCTGTACTTTACTGTACAACCAAAGGGGATCAGTATTGAGGCAATTTATTTGCATGTGACAAGGTTGCTGATAACTTATCTGTGGTTGTCTGAGATTTGCCATTCTATGGATGAAAGTATTTCCCAGCGTGGAGCTCCCTGGTTGATGTAAAAGACCTATTTGATACGCTTAACGGACAAGCGTATACACTGTACCCATATATATTGAGCACATACCTGTAATAACCAATTATCAAAATTACCACACTATCAGGCACTCGTCCTTGTCCCCTATATATATATATATATATATATATATATATATGAAACCCCCCACTAAAAATCCTGCGTTTGTCACTGCCAAGGTGGATTTCTGACATGTGCAGTGAGGACAGTGAGGAGTGACGCTAAAGAGCACACTGGCCTGAGTGTGGGCTGAGCTGGCAGACAGTGTGGTTGGATAGTTGAGTTGCAGACTCATCTTTTCCTGTCGGTCACTTTTTTTTGCAGAGTGCCGTAAGTCATTGGCATATCATTAGGGGTCAGATCTGGTGCACATGTGGGGCTAGGGGGTTCCTCCTCTGTGGGGTATATTATTGGGGGGGGCCCAAGGGGGTCTGGTGCACAGAAACCGCCCCCCCCCAAAAGTAAAGTCTAGAGCCGCCACTGACTGGAGGTGGAGCGCAGATTAGCGGCGCTCCTTCTCCATGCAGCTACGGCTGACAATGGAGTCAGGTGTCCCCTCCAGGGCTGGCGCCTGGTGCCAAACGACTCCATTGTCTCCGGGAGTTCCGCCACTGATTATGCCCTCTTCATGGACTGGCCACACTCGCTCTAAAATCAAGCATTTAGAAACCCCCCTCTAGAAATCCTGCGTTTGTCACTGATGACTGCTGTGCTGGGTCAGAGGAGAAAAACTGGCAGAAGACCAGGACAGGTCCTAGTCTGCTGTGATCTTCTCACTCACATTCAGCCAGGTGAGTAATGGGGAACAGACAGGGATCATGAATTTAATGGAGGTGCTTTTAGGTGACACAACTTAATAGCAGTACTCTATATTCAAATGATCAGGGAACCCTTTCAGTGTGCATGGACTTCTTCACTTGTACAGACAGCAGCCTACCCTTGCAATAAGCCATCATATGACTGCACAGGTGGGCAGCTGCCATGGCAAGTGCACCCAGCACATTCAAAAATCAATTCCTGACCCAGGGGCAAAGAATATGTAATATTATTTATAATATTTATATATAATTTTTTTAGATCTGTCTATCTATATCATACACACAGACATATATTATATAACACAGACACTTACATTAGGGTGGTCGTTAACATTATCAAAAACAAAGATGCTTGAATCATGCCTTCATTATAATGTAGTAACTTGTGTACCAACTTTTAGCTTTGTACGTTGTAGTTTAGTGGTTGCCCAGAAGTTTCCTTTCTGGAAGCTGACACAAATGGAGATTATGCTTTCGAATGTCTTCTCATGTATATTCGGCTCTACTGGAGGCCCAGAAGTTGGAGTTTTCAACCGCTTTCAGAAAGAATGGAGAAGTATTTTTTTTTTAATTGAGTAATTTTTATTACATTTTTAATACACACCCAACAAAAAAAAAAAAAACAATGACAGTAAATGTGACAAACATGGAAAAAAAATGTGGCATACATAGACATTTACAATTTCTAGACAGAATATCCAGAACAGGATACCCCAAATTATACAAGAAGGAGAACATACCAAGTACCCGAAGGCGCCATTTGGGTCCTCGGAGCCGGAGGTTAGTGAAAAATATAAAAGACACATAAAAAAAAGAAAACATAGGAAATCTTACATGAATACCCTGTCAGTATAGAATCTGGGTACACTAACCAAATATCTAATTAGTAAAAATTTTCAATAAAATAAATAATAATAATAATAATAATAATAAAAAAGCTAACCACATCTACTAAA
Source organism: Taudactylus pleione (assembly GCA_031769625.1). Lineage (NCBI taxonomy): Eukaryota > Metazoa > Chordata > Amphibia > Anura > Myobatrachidae > Taudactylus > Taudactylus pleione. Next base: position 11,752,886 of record JAUIMM010000010.1, read on the forward strand.
ATAACAAAACTAAACAAAACAAATACACCCAAAGCAAATCTCCCCCATAACTCCCCTCCCTGTATAGCCTAATCCCAACTCAGGCACACCTGGATCCCATGATGCCCTCCCACCCCAATTACGCTAAACTACTTCTAACCCCCCCTCCCCGATATAAAGGATAAATATTGGATACATGGCTGAGGCAAATAAATAAATTACCATAACCAAAATAGAGTAGGCAACTAAATGAATAAGTGACATTAAACCAAACATATCGTAATAGGGTGAGCCCATAAATAGTGAGTTATATAAAAATATTTAAAGAGCTCAATACATACATAATGCAAGTAACTGAGCAATTAAATTAGACCTTGAATTAAATAGGGCAGGTTTCTCCCTTAAAATAAAGAATGGAAAAGTATTAATAAAAACGTTTATAGGGCAGTGGATATTGCCCTCTTCCAAGATCCTGTATTAAACAGATTACAAAAGGAAATGTTAGAATATTTACCAAAGGCACTGTAAAAACAGCAACCAAGATACGATTATCGAGAGCGTTTTCATTTATCTCTTGTTTCTTGGTGTTGGAAATAGCAGGGAAACATTTTGAGCTACTGGTCCTACTCACCACGCTCGATGGATGGGTAAAGGTGTTTACGCTCTGAAAGTATGTCTCTTTCTAAATCAGTTCCAGTTAACACCTAGAGAGGCATACAAAATGGTGAATTTGGCTTTGTTTGTAAGTCTGGTTTATGGAAAGTATTGGGATGAAGCTCCATTTGGAATTAGAGCACCATATAATGCAGGGGCGTTTCTAGTGAGGAGGGGGCCCGTGTGCAGTCTCTGTCACAGGCCCCCTCCTCTCCGTTCGGCAGCCGGCAGCGCATTGAGCTGTGTTCGGCCACCGCTGGAGTTATAGACTCTGGGCATTAGAGTCTATAGCGCATGCACAGGTCACCGGGAAAATGCCCGAGGCGGACATTTTCCCTGTACTGCACATGCGCAAACGACGGGAAAATGGTCGCTGCGGCCATTTTCCAGACGTGTTTACAGCGCCGGAGCCCTGCGCCGACGTGGGACTCCGGAGAGGTAAGTATATTATGGGTGCAGGGTGTGCGGTGCCCAAATGTGGCAGTAGGTCATCATCATTAACAATTTACAACTTGCACCAGTGGTCAAGAACCCACAAATGATACACATGCAGCCAAACATCTGTTTGGCTGCAGTTTGGGGAGCTTTTTGCGTTGAACACTGACACCCATACTGTACTTTACCTGTGTCACTGTCTACAGACCTCCTCTCACACCCATCTCAGCCCTCTCTGCGTAAGAAGTCTTAAGTGCCTAATGCAAATCTGTCGGCTTTTGCTACACATGCACAGTACAAAAAGATTCATTTTGTTAGGAAAAAATAGCACAATGCATATAAGTCCAACTCTGCTAGAGACACTTTATGTATAAACTTAAATACTGATGTGGAATAAGGTATGTACCAATGTTTAAAACAGGTCAGGAATAAATATTTGCTCTCCATACTCTAATTGCAAAAAAAAAAAATAAACAACCCTCTATCTCTGAGAATAGTAGGAAGACTCTTGTTTCTATAACTAAAACTATGTTTCCTCTCTCAAAATGGGCTTAAAATATAGTCATTAGCCATGTGTTAGCATTTATTTCCATGGTTCCCACACACAAACCACACATTTTGTATCAAAGGTTTATTTATTGTTACATATCGCCATCTGGTGGATAAATGAAGATATTCTGCGGGCAATAACAATTTCTTTAGTATACAGCTTTAGGGCCTAATTTTCAGTCGCACGCAATGCTGATGTTCCAATTCTTGAGCTATATTTACTACTGTGCATGCACGAAAATACCTAAAAACTTGTATGGAGCATGCGTTACATGGAGTGTATACCATACTTGCCTACTTTTGAAAAAGCATTTCAGGGAGATTGTGAAAGCAATACCTCTGAGCACTGTGGTAAAGTGGCGTGTACTGCTACATCTGAGAGGCATGCCATAAAACTGACATACATCCAAATGTAAATGAGCAGCAAAACAGTTAGTAAGATCTACTTGGTGATGAAAATACAAAGATACTTTTCAGAAAATGCATGCAACCATAGGGATCATTGGCCCTCATTCAGAGCCGCTCGCTAACGGCAGTACGCTCGTTCCGAGCGATGTTCGCACATCTGCGCATGCGTACGGTTTTTAGTACGCATGCGCGAACCAGTCAGTGCGGCCGAAAATCGTTTGTACGCTATATAGCGAGTGCCTGCTATTTTGAGTGACAGAATGAGGCGTATGTGGATGGTAACAGGGGAAGGTGCTTGAAAACGGGGGAGTGGAATTCGAACGCAGGCGTGCTTAAAGGTCAAAACGGGCATTTTAAGCGAGTGCATAATTAATACAGCAGCGTCATTGACCACGTCACTTGTTTTTTTTTAACTCAGAACTGCTCGCAAAATAGCGGTTGAAAAAACCAACCACAAGAATAGCGAGCAGTTCATACGCTGTTCGATGTACTCGATTAATCTAATAAATAGCAGACATGACGTATGGTGCGAGCGGCCAGGGGGCGTTTTTATCAAATAAACGAGCGTATGTTTTGCTCGCTCGTTCAGACTTAGAGGTGTGAACAGACTGCAATGTGCGAACGGATCATTTGAATAGCCACCCCTTGTTTTTGAACGAACGACCACAAATAGCGAACGGCTCTGAATGAGGGCCATTGTGTCTTATAACCAATGCAGGGAAATTATACTAATGATCCCATTTATATGTATATTTCTTTTTTTTTTATATAACAGCTTCATAATGGGGGTAAGGCAGAATAAGGGTAAGGCACAGTTCCTGGAGCTCCCGGCCATTTCGGGAGAGCAGGCAAGTCTCCTGCCCGTCGCCATCCACCCGCACCCCCTGCCGATTTCCGGTCCCCCCTTGAATCAGTATCAGTGGCCAGTCTGGGGGGAGCAGATGACGTGATTCGCATCATCGTGGCCTCGTCCCTGGCTGCACAATGCCGGCATTGATTATCAGGGGCAGGAACGCAATCACACAGTCACGCCTCCTGCCCTCAAAATTGCGTCACCGCCCTGCTGTTGGGACCTGGCTGCAGTCAGATTGTCGGCAAATCAGGGGTATGGTGCAGTCAGGGAGATTGCTGGACTCTTCAGGGAGTCAGGGACATTCCTACTACTTAAGGTAATCGCCCTGACAATCAGGGAGAGTTGGTATGTATGGCGTATGCACTGTGATTAAGACAGACATCAGTTATGTCTTCAGAAAAGAAGTTCATGTATGGAGATGGTCTGTCTTATGGGCATATTATGGGAGTGTCGTGGGCACAAACGTTCAACCACTCACATAGGAGGTCATACATGGACAGAGAAACTGCATCTGCCATAGGGCTAGTACAAGTTTCGATGGTGCGAATGATGGTGCGCCTAAAGGCTTTTTTACACTCTGACCAACATGTTTGCTAAATTACTGACTAGTTTTTGTCAATAGGGACCCCAAGGTGTTAATCCATGAACTGGCTAGCAGGGGCGTAGCTACCATTGGTGCAGGAGGACCCAGGGCCCGTCTCCTTGAACCCAGCTCACCTCATTCAGTGGAGGCAATATTGCAGAGAGCGCTGGACAGAGCACACAATGAGTAAGGAAGTGGCTGCAGACTTACCAGCTCTCCTGCTTCTCGTGACTCCAGTACATCACCATGGGGTTGGGACTACATGGGGTGCTGCTGGGCCCTAAAGCCACTAAGCCCCATAATATGAGGGTATGCGATCATGGACTGACACCAATGATCCTCCCTGATATCTCCTTCAAACTGATATCTGCCTGTGACTTAGCAGTTTGCTTTAGGAATCATCAACACTGCCAGTGGGCCTGATTCATTACGGATCGCTATTGTGATCGCGGATGCAGGTATCCTGCGAAAATAGGCTAATGAATGCAATTGTAAAGCCGTTGCACAGCCAGCATAGAGACGCCCACTACCGCTATCTCACATCCGTAATACCTTGCAGTCCTGCGTATACATCGGTAACATCGATTAACATCGGATACGCACGCAGAATTACAGCAGCTCTGATCTGTCTCAGAAATTGCAACTCTTGTGGCACGCAGTGAGCACTCATGCTGCGAACGCCGTCGCAGTGGCTAATTTATGCACGCCCAGGAAACAGCTTTCAAATGTTTCAAAGGCACGCCTGCGTTTCTCCGGCCACGCCCCTGTCACCATCCCAAAACGCTGGCGTCCCGTCGCGAGGTCTTACAGATATGAGAAAGCTGTAGTGGGCGTCTCTATGTTGGCTGAGCAGTTGCAAACATTAGCATATTTTCGCAGCAGAACTGTGTGCATAATCGCAGCTGCTGTCGCAATAGAAGTCCGTAATGAACCAGGCACCAGTCCGCAATTAAAGAGGCTGAACTCCTCCAGATACAGCTGTGCACAACCATTTCCCTACCTAGTGAGCGCAGTATATAATACCCCTACATCCCCATCTGAGCCGTAACTAGACTTTTTGGTGCCCTGTGTCAGAGAAAGCATTGGTGCCCCCCCCCATTTTTTAAATAGGGACAGAAGATAGAGTACCTGAAAAAGGGCCATGGAGTCATGGGGAAGGGCCAGGGAAGAGATGGGGAGGCCAGGAGATGCTGGGGATAAAAGAAGAGGAAGCTACATGTGATAATGATAATAAATAAACAGGAAAATGACAGGTCCAAAAAGCGCCCCCTGCCCTGCGGTGCCCTGTGCCATGGCACTGGTCGCACTGCCCTAGTTACGGCCCTGATCCCCATGTGTGCATCTGACCCACCTCCCCATGTGTGCATCTGACCCACCTCCCCATGAGTGCCTCTCACCTCCTCATTCTACGAATGTTTTATTTTAATATTTCTCATCTATTTTGTAACCTATTTCTTTCTAATTTTCATAATATATATATATATATATATATATATATATATATATAAAAGGGGTAAAAGCATTCGTGACTGGTTGGTACACAATGACATCACCAGTTTCGGTGATACCCCCGTTACACATTTCTTGACCAAAAAACCGGGCAATTATAAATGTCTGGGCTGCACGACCTGTGGATACCTGGAAACTGGAGACAGTTTTGTCCATCCACACACGGGACATAGATACAAGATTAATAATGTACTGACTTGTACTAGCCAGTATGTAGTCTACTTTGTTCGTTGTCCCTGCGGCTTATTATACATCGGCAAAACAACTAGACAGTTCCGTGAGAGAATGGCCCTTCATAGGTCTGCCATTAGACTAGCCCTCAGTGGTAAGGACAATGATCAGCCGGTGGCTCGCCACTTTCGTTTGCACAGACACAATCTATCTACGTTAAGATATAAAATGATTGATCAGGTCCCTGACAATCATAGAGGAGGTGACAGGGCCCGTAAGCTTTTGCAAAGAGAAGCATTCTGGATACATCGTCTCAATACCATACAGCCGAATGGTTTGAATGAGACCTTATCCTTATCTTGCTTTAATTAACCATGTTCTCTGTTACTCACTCAGATACTCATATTTGTTTATTTCCCTTATAGTACTATACGCTGCACATACAGTCTCAATTAGACAGCTTTTTGTTGCTTCTTTTTTACTCTTGGAATTATACCCAGTCTTTATCAGTTAGGTCACTGTTATTGTTTTCTGATTCCCTTAAGTTATACTGCTGCTATGATCTTATGTTGTTATTGGTGCCGGTATCGTTATGTCACAATTGTTGTCTTGGTTTCCTTGGTAACGGGTTTGCTGACGCCGCGCTAGCTGCGTAGTGCTATGCGATGATGTCAGACGCCCCCAGTGGACGGATGGAGCCAGACGCACTCGTGGTGTTTTCTTAGATGTTATTTAGGTAAGTGTCTTATTGTTTAGTATTGTCTTCCTGATGAAAATCATTATTGTGATTGAAACGTTGAAGAAGTAAATTAGGTTCTTTGTAACCAGTCTCAAATTCTTTACTGAGGAGTGCCGCTGCCACTGCTGCCTATATATATACATATATATATATATATATATATATATATATAAAAAAAAAATCAACTTTTATTGATAGGGGCCCCACACATTTGTTGCCCAGGGGCCCCCACAGTTCTTAATCCGACCCTGATCCCGATCATTGTGTTGTGCGTGTGAGCCGTCATGATGAGCGCGTGTATGACATCACCTGCACAGTGAGAGGAGTTGGCCCGGGACCAGAAGAGAGTGGAGCGGAGTAACTGAAGAAGTCAGGATACACCTACTGAAGGAGAACTATCTGCAACCAAGTGGAGAGGGTGCATTTGAGCCCCGAGGTATGTGCTTCTAGTGCAGCGGTTGCCAAGCTACGCCTGCCTGCAGTCTTTGCGGGTAGGGGTGAAGGGGACACAAACTGACTGAGCCAGCCTGGCCCTGACTACTACAATCAGGGGAGAGGAGTGGTATACACTGATAGAGCCTGACCCTGCTCGATATAAATTGGGGGGGAAGCATACACTGTTGCTGGCTGAGCCTGGCCCTGATTGTTACAAATGGGGGTTGGGGTTGGGTATACACTGACTGAGCCTGTCCCTGCTTGTTACAAATTGAGAGTGGGGAGGCATACACTGGCAGCCTTGCCCTTCTTGATATAAATGGGGGGGGCATACATTGTCAGTGACTGTGGATGAGCCTGGCCCTGCTTGCTATAATGTGGGAGGGGGGAATATAGTGCTATGGATTTTTTTAGGAAGGGGCCCCAAATTGGTGTCTCGCTTAGGGCCCCATGAGGTCTAAATCCGCCTCTAGCTGCAGCTGATGGAATGATCAGTGCCACTGACTGTTCATACATTGCCCTACACATTGGTGCAGCTATCTTCTAGATAGCAGCACCGATAATGACAGGTTTGTCATTTACTGGACCCCTCAATAATACATGGGTAAGAAGAGGTATGAGTGCATATAACATACATGCTGCATATTGTCACCAGGGGTCTGTTAAGTATACGGTCTGCCTTATTGCATTGCTCATGTGACATGCACTTTTGAATGGACTTTCCAAATGGCTGTATTTATATTACATTTTACTGATTGTTTGCAAATCTAGGTGGTGTGCTGGTCCCTTTTGTTTCTTAGGAAACTGGATGGCTATATGATATTTGTAATAACCCAATCCTTTAGAGTGGCTGCTAGCGTGATGCAAACTACTTCTCACCGATAGCAGGGACACACCGTGACAGAGGCAAGTAAATTGTAATAACCACTTTTGCAGACACAGAGATGAGTTCTTCAAAAACAAAGCAGTTTATTTGGCTATTTCGGTTCACAGCAAATTTTAGGTAAGAAGAGAATAACCATACACAGACGGCTACATGAGAGCCGAACAAATTGTTACAATTGCAAATATAAGTAAATACAATACAATTACGACAGGCCATTTGAATAACAGTCTGCTAAACTGAAGGAACACAGGGCCTGATTCAGAGCAGGACGCTATTTGCGCTCGCTCGTTCAGAAAAAGGGGCCGGCTATTTAAATGGAGCGCTCGCTCTTTGCGGTCTGTTGACGCCTCTATGTCTGAGCGAGCGAACAAAACATGCGCTCGCTATTTTGTAAAGACGTCCCTTTGCCGTTCGCATCATACGTCATCTCCACTATTTATTAGATTAATCAAGTACATCGAAAGTCGTCTGAACTGCTCGCAGTGCTTGTGGTAGGATTTTCCTACCGCAATCATGCGAACAGTTCAGGCTAAGAGACAACCAAGTGACGTGGTCGATGACGCTGCTTTGTTAATTATGCACACCCTTAAAACGCCCGTTTTGACCGTTTGGCACGCCTGCGTTCGGATCTCCACTCCCCGTTTTCAAGCACCTTCCCCTGTTACCACCCACAAACGCCTCATTCTGTCACTCAAATTAGCAGGCACTCGCTGTTTTGCGAGCACTCGATTTCCGTCCGCAAAGACTGGTTGGCACATGCGCATTACGACCCATACGCATGCGCAGTTGTGCGAACATCGCTCGGAGCGAACGAGCGACCGCTTACGAGCGGCTCTGAATCAGGCCCACAGGCCCTGATTCAGAGCCGGACGCTCTGACAGAGGACTCGCTCTGAATCAGGGCCGTCCTTCCTAATTTTTAGAGCGGCCTCCTGGCCACTCGTATAGCTGTGGCCAGGAAGATGGTTGCGATGGTCAAGACCATCGGGCTTGCGACGAGACCCTTGTGGTAGGGTCTCGTTGCCGCAAGCCCTGGAGTGCTTTCGGCTCTATCAGAGCCGAGAGCACTCCCACTGACATCACTTGTGATGTCAGTGGGGCCGGCCCCAGATGGTAGGCGTTCCCATGGGAACGCCTCCGTCTGGGCAGCCATGCCCCCGGCACGCCCACCAAAGGGGGCGTGCTGTCACTCACCATCGACAGCACGCCTCCTTTGTAGCGAGACCCGGAGCGACGGCTTGCCCGTCGCTATCCGGGTCTCACGCATGCGCACGATGGAGCCGGCTCCGTCGTGCGCATGCGCACTGGGCCAACATCGACCCGCTTGCGAGCGGGTCTGAATCAGGCCCACAGTTCAATGGCAGGAAATAATGTAGTAAAGAGGCAGAGGTACACTTTGCTGAAATAAATATAACTTTGGTTATACAGCTGACAACTTTGGCTTTAGCACCTGCAGGCCACTTGAATAACAGTCTTGGCTAAGCTGAAGCAACACAGGGCCTGATTCAGAGCCGCTCGTAAGCGGCCGCTCGTTCACTCCGAGCGATGTTCGCACATCTGCGCATGCGTATGGGTCGTAATGCGCATGCGCCAACCAGTCATTGCAGTCGGAAATCGAGCGCTCACAAAATAGCGAGTGCCTGCTAATTTGAGTGACAGGATGAGGCGTTTGTGGGTGGTAACAGGGGAAGGTGCTTGAAAACGGGGAGTGGTGATCTGAACACAGGTGTGCCAAAACGGGCATTTTAAGGGTGTGCATAATTAACAAAGCAGCGTCATCGACCACGTCACTTGGTTGTTTCTTAGCCTGAACTGTTCGCATGATTGCGGTAGGAAAATCCTACCACAAGCACTGCGAGCAGTTCAGATGCCTTTCGATGTACTCGATTAATCAAATAAATAGCGGAGATGACGTAGGATGCGAGCGGCCAGGGGGCGTCTTTACAAAATAGCGAGCGCATGTTTCGATCGCTCACTCAGACATAGAGGCGTCAACAGACCGTAAAGAGCGAGCGCTCAATTTAAATAGCCGGCCCCTTTTTCTGAACGAGCGAGCGCAAATAGCGTCCGGCTCTGAATCAGGCCCACAGTTCAATGGTGGGAAATAATGCAGTAAGGGAGGAAGGGGTACACTTTGCAGAAAACAGTCTAGCATTGAAGAACACCAGCAATTTAAATGAAACACCAGTAAATACATTGCATTAAAGTAAACTGACATTGAAGTAGATACCGACAGACAAACAAACAGTGCATTAGAGACATTCGCATTTCCAAGAATACCAGTACATATACATTAGTTTAAAGAAAAAACCAACACTGCAAAACTTAATATAACAGTTGCAGCAGGCATGAGCTGGTGCAATAGAGGATCGCAGGTTACCCCCCAGCATGAGCTGGTGGTCAAAAACACAACACAATGCACCAAACAAGAAACTCATCTGAGCATAAAGAATAAGGGTGAGCTACTTCTATACTCTCCCCCCCCTCTGCGTCCACACCTTACCCGGTTACCTAAGCGGGTCCCTAACTGATGGACAGCAGGCTTACTTAGCTAGTAGCAAGGAAACCCCTTAATTCTCAGGCTCCGAGGGCATAAGCAGGATATAGCAGTAGACTCAGGGACCTGACTGGTGGCAGGGGAGGGCAAGCAGTAGGCAGTGGTAAGAGCACTAGGGCAGGTTACAGGGAGGTACCAATGTCCCATCCCATGCTGCGGCTGTTCAGCCCCCTCAGATATCCAGGGTAGCTCTCCACGATGGTGTTACAAGGGTAAGTGTTCCCCACCCCGTGGTTCCGTCCGGCTGGGTAAATAATGACAAAGGGGTCCTTGAGGGGACAGCCCAAGGGAAAGTCCTCATCTGCCTGCCGTTCCCAGGTGATCCATCCAGGTCTCCTTAGCGGGGGTCTTCCACCTAGCGGGCGTTTTTTCCGGCAGGCACCAGTGGGGACTTCTCCCTGGTCCTGGCAGCACACTCCTCCGCGGGGGGTGCTCTGGTCCACGGTCACTCCTCCGGGCAGCCTGCAAATGGGAGACCCCAAACTTCGGGGTATCACATTTATTTATGTGATTGCAGCATCCAGACATTGTAACTACTATTATATATATACTGATGGAATGGAGTATGGGGAGGCCTGAGGGGCATGAGGTTCCTGTCATTACTGTGTGGGGGCATCGTGTGCTTATTCTGAGAGCTAGGGCTCCATGCTACACCTCTGCATCCACCAGGTCAGAGCCTTGCCGGTTTCATCTATACTGGGCTTGCATAGCCAATCACATACTCTGATGGCATAAGTGGTATGTGGAGGGGTCTGAGATTATATTTGATCTGGAACACTGATAGCAAAAGGTTGCGTACCCGTGCACTAGGGAGTCAGGCTGCCAGCAACTGCAAGGAATCTGGCACTGTTGTGGTACCCATACTAGGCTCTGGAAGGAAGACAGCTCAGCTACTTGTGCCACTCAGGGGCATATATAACCCATGGCCAGGATGGCACTCGCCAAGGGGGGTGCTGCCTGGCTGTGCCACCCGCGACCAGGGGGTAGATACTCCCCTGACTATAAATGAGGTGCTCCCACTCACACAGTGCATGCCTGGCTACGCGGGCTGACAGGACCAGGGAGAAGCGAATGCAGAGAGGACAAAGAGTCTGTGAGGGTCTACTACAAATATATATGTGTATTTACAGTGTATATGTTTTACAATGTACTGTATTCTTCTGCATACTACTCCGCTAGTAGACATTGATTGTAAAAGGATGCAAAATGGTTTTCTAAAACTTAATTACTCAATACATTTGTTTCCTATACCATTTTTTTATTTACAATTATCTTCAAATTGTTATAGTTTCTTTACAAGTGTCTTCTAATCTTGTGAGTAACTATCTCCACCTAGTGCCTGTTAGAGGTATTACTATTATATTTAATACACAGGCTCAGTTAATGTTGCTGTGAGGTTAACCTATATATAAACTTAAACTATATTTTGATACAGTATGTTACAGGGTAATTTAAATGGTATGATCTTGACTTATCTTAAATATTATAGCTGATCTGGTTAATTAGATAATTACTGAGAAGTTGCAATATTTATGTGAAACGCTGTCCTTTATCTATGGTTACCAACCTAATCAATGACATTGTCAGACACAATGTATGATGACATTATTCACCTCTTTACTAAAAAGTAAACAATAAGAGCATATGATTATTATTATTTACACTGTATATAGAGATTGTAAGCAGGGCCCCCTTACTGATTTGTCTGTATGTTAATGCTCAGCCCTGATTTATTATTGTGCTTGCATCTAATAATATTAATGATAATACTACTGTTAACAATGTTCTTTGCTCTCAGCAGTTATAACCTACAATGTTGAGTTAAAATAGTGTAAAACAGCCATTTATATTAATTGATGCCTCATATAGAATTTTAAAATATGTGCTTTAGTTTTTGATTAATTTGATTTAGTTTTTAATTAGTAATAGACTAATTAAAACAAAAGGTTCTCGGTAGCCTGCAATAACATAGTGTTGCCTCACAAAATAGGAGAGACTGAGGGCCTGATTCAGAGTTGGACGCAATGGTGATTACATATGCAGATCGAGCGATTGTTTGCCATCGCGCATGAGTATAAGCCGCACTGTGTGTGCACAGCAATCATATTGCGATATTGCGAGTACGGACGCACAGAGTAATCTATCGCTAAGTGAGTGACATATAGTCAGCATTTGGGGGGGTAATGGGGGGTGGTCAATAAAACGCAGGTATGTCTGTCCATTTAAAACGCTGTTACATGGGCATGCATAAATTAGCCTTTGTGATCTCCTATGCAGCATGAGAACCCGCTGCCTGTCAGGAGAGCTGCCGAGTGTGCGGCTGGTCAGACCTGCTGCAAGGGCAAGATGGCCGCTCGATGTATGTCGATGTTACCAATATTTAAGTATGTATTCGACATCATATGCACATGAAAAGGCACCAATGGGCGTCCTTATGCTTGGTTAAGCTTTGGAACTATTAGCATATTTTCGCAGCTACGTTGCATACGAAATCGCAGCTGCGATCGCATTAGCATCTATCTCTGAATCAGGCCCTTAATCCTTACTTTAAAAAGTGCGGCGAAGACATCATCATCATCATGGTTTATTTGTCGGGTGCCACAAAGCTCTACAGCGACTGACAGTCAGTTACAAATCATGCAAAATACAGTTAAGCAGAATAAGAAGAACACACAAAGCTGACAAAGCAGCTGCTGACAAGGGACAAGATCTGGCTCTGCTTTTGACACCTTACAGCACTGATTTTCAACCTTTCATCTCGCTGCACACCGAACAACATTTTAAAATTGCTAAAGCACACCATCAGTCTCTCTGGGAAAAAAAAACACACACTTTGACCCCATGGGAAAAAACACTCACAAATTGGCCTCGCACAGGAAAAAAACAGACATTGGCCCCCACAGAAATAAAACAAACACAATGGCCCCCACAGAAAAAAATATAAAACAAAATGGACCCAACAGAAAGAAAGCAAACTCACACTTTGGCCCCTACAGAAAAAACAATCACATTGGTTGGCCCCCACAGAAAAAAAATCAATCACATTGCTCCCCACAGGAAAAAAAAATTACATTGGCCCCCACAGAAGAAAATAAAATAACCAGCTGAGAAGGCTCACTGTCGTCCCTGTCCTGTCACTCATCAGCTGGGGTTGCTCAGTCACACTCAGTGACTGAGCACACAGTGCAGAGCTGGGAGCAGTGTGCATAGGCAAACGCAGGGGACTTTCCAGTTGCCTGGAAACCCCCTTCCCCAGCCTGCACCATGACCACAACAGAAATAGTATATAATACAATTTTACTAGTGCTTCATGTTCTCCTCAGTATAACAAATTAAATAATTAGCACCACCTGTGAATCTTTTAACGTGTTAGCCAGTAATAAATACACCTGTGCACCAACTAGGAGATCTGGAAAACATGCACTATTAAGGGTGCACTGCTTTAGACCATCTATAGGGTAATTATTAATACTGTTATCCAGTGCATAAGGAGACAAATATGTACATATATGTCCAGGGCAGTGCTAGGTTCTTCTGCTGCTCCCCCAGACTCTTGGACTTGCTCCCGTACTCTGCAATGGTGCCCACATGTGAAATAAATATACTTAGTTCAGACAGGATGGCCCTACAAAGTGTATTGTGTGTCATAATTTCAGCCTATACATATAGCAGCGATCGCAGAAATCTGGAAATTCCTCTCTAGAAATCCTGCATTTGCCCCTGGTATGCAGGCGAGTGTGCAACACGGCATGCGTGACCTATGTCATGCCGCTGCGTACCCGTAGGTGATGGTGCGGGCGCTCCTGTGCCTCCCAGAAGTGCCCAGCACTGACCTCGCCAGCACACGCTTCCTTACAGTCTAGAGCAGTGTCTCTCAAATTCGGTCCTCAGGACCCCACACAGTTCAAATTTTCCAGGTCACCCAGCAGGTACACAGATGTATTCATTACTCACTGACACATTTTAAACGAACCACAGGTGGAGCTAATTATTTCACTTGTGATTCTGTTAGGAGACCTAGAAAACATGTACTGTTTGGGGTCCTGAGGAAAAAGTTTGAGAATCTGTGGTCTAGAGACTTTCACGTCCTTCCTTATATAGATGCTCCTCACTTAATGACCGAGTTCCGTTCCTGCGACTAGGTAGTTAAACGAATTGGTCACTAAAGGAGGAGCCATATATACTTAATTCAGGTTATCATTTTTATTTATTCTGAATAAAGTAAAGGTCTAAATGAAACCCAAACTTGATACTGTAACTGTGTTTTACTATGCATAACTCTTACATACTGTACAGTACAATTACAGTTATATAAAAGAAAAGACATTCAGAGTAACATTTTAGTCACTGTACTCTGGGTTCCACCTGGTCGGAGCACTGGTCATAAATCCGAGCGGTTGTTAAACGAGTAGGTTGTTAAGTGAGGAGCATCTGTATTGGACCCTGTTGGACAGATAAAAGCACAAATCCAGATATTGTATGTAGAGCTACATATCCAACTTGCATACAGCTGCTTCAAAAGCATTCAACCAAAATAGCTTCTGCGGTGTAAGAAATTGTGCTAATGACTGCAACCCTGGCTACCTATACACCATCCACCTTCTGGTAGCACAGAGATATGCCTAGTGGCAAGAACACTGTGACCACAGATAACAAACCTCCTCCCAGTCTCTTATCTGTGCTAACATATAACACTCACAAACATGGAACTTTTTGTCAGTAATCTTACTTACAGTTTTTTAGAGCTAAGATATTTATGAAAGGACGAAGGGCTCATTATTGCATTGCTCTATCAATCAAAAGGATAGATTAGGTGCAGAGCCGGTACTAGCCTTGGGAGCAGCCTAGGAAGTGCACTGTTAGCAGCACTATGCTGCTTACCTAAGTAGATGGAAGGTGAGGTCTGTGGCATCATAGCCAAGCACCACCAGCAGCTTGCATGTGAGCTGCTGGTCCTGATTCTCATTCATGTCAGTGCCTGGGCTGGAATCGGTATGATTCACCGCAGGCCGCATGGCCGGCGGTTCAAATACCGGCAGCCCGACGGAGATGGAAATCCCGATCATCCCCAGGTAAGTATAAACTAACCTAATTTTCCCCCCTAACCCTCCCTTAGGGGTGCCTAACCCTAATCCCCCCTCTAAGTGCCTAAACCTAACCCCCCTTCCCCGCCGCCTAAACCTAAGTCCCCTGGGGGGTGCCTAACCCTAACCTCCCCCCGGGGATGCCTAACCCTAATCCTCCCTCCCCCTAGCCTAACCCTAAACTCCCGGGGGGGTGCCTAACCCTAATTCCCCCCCGGGTGCCCTAAACCTAACCCTCCCCCCGCGGCTGTCCGCGCCCGGCATCCCTTCGATCGGTCTCCCGGCGTCGGTAAAATGACAAGCATCTAGATTTAGACACCTGTCTTTCAACCCTCGCCGGGATTTAGTAGTCTAGAAGCCGGCGGTCGGCATTCTGTCTGCCAGCTTCATAAACGTATACTGCCTGGGCTCAGTGTGGGGTACCAGAGTTTCATTAGGCGCTCCTTAAACATTGGCACCTATGGCAACTTCTAGGTTCATCTAATGGTAGCTCATGCCTATTTTGTTTGATAACCCCACCGGTGTCATGCACTGTGTGGAGTTATACCATCTCAATGCCTGTTCTGGTCATGCATTATCAGAACAAATGCATTAAAAAATGCTTTTAGTATTAGCACAAGAATAGCAAGCAGTACGAGACAGGCCCTGTCAAATGCTAAGTTAGTTACGTGGCAGGTGAGTAATGCCTGCTCTCAGCTCTCAGATTAAGGGCCATATTCAATTTGGGAGCGAAAAGTCCATGCTGGACTTTTTGCTCCCAAGGGATAAAGTATCGGGTGCGCGCCCGCTTTATCCCCGCATTCAATTAGGATCCAGTGAAAACGGGACCCTGCGGAAAGGTAAGTATCGGAAAAGTTCGGGAATTTTCGGGAATTCTTCCTAGGACCTCCCTAAAGATGTCCTGTCAAGGGGGACCACTATGGGTACCCCCGTTTTTCCCTGCTGAAGCTAATTAGGGATTTCAAATAGCCGCGGCAGGTGCTTTTTTGCGCCTGTGAAGAAGCGATAAAGAATAGCACTTAGGTTTTTTTTTCCAAAAAAATAACTATGGCCATCAAATTTGGGGTACATGAAAATGGGTGCAGGCATATTTTTAAGTCCTAAAGTGCAATTGTACAATTCTTCAAATATGCACCTGCCTCTACTACCTGCAATGAAGAAATCACCTGCCGCATACTTGGGAACCCCTCTGGAATCTATTTCGCTACTTTAGGATATTGTCCCCCATATTTTACATTTTTTTTACCCCAAAATTCAAGTAAATTATCGCCAATAACGAGTTTCGCTTCAAATTGAATACTGCCCTTAGTCCCCAAATGGCACTAGGCATGATACTAGTAACTACACCGAGACTGACTCAATAATGTTACAAAAATAAGTTGAAACAATAGATAAATACAACAAATTAAACATAGCCTCTGTTTCCTTGTGTTCTAATGGCAAGTATTTGGATGTACAGTATGATGCAGTGGATCAAATAAAATAGTTGACGCTGCAATGTTTTTAATCAAATCATTGTCAAAAAATACATCAAAGCCCTATATGTTTGAGCGGATGGCGCTGCATGGGGGTGTGGTTTATTAGGTTGACAGTTCTCATGCTGACATGCATGTGATCAACACCACATTGTCAACATGTCAACATTCAGCATATTGACATGCTTAGCATATCATATCGATATTCTTCAAGTCTATATGGATGACATAAGGAATGAATAAAAAAGCGCTATATATGTATGTATATAGTATCAATGCAGTGTAATAAACAACAGTAGAAGAATGTATCAATGTTAGAAAAAGAATGTATTACTATAAAAATAATATTAATAATCAAATGAATAAACTACATGAAAACTGGACCCCTCAATTGAACAATTTATCCCCAAGAAACCTAGGATAGTATATAAAAAAACACAGACTTTGAGAAATATTCTGATATCAAGCTACATCCCTACAAAGACACAAAAAATGTAGGTAACAAGGGCTTTTATCATTGCAACAACTGCACAGGTTGCAAAAATAAAGAGAATCCGTCTACCAAACCCAAGAAGGACTTCAATCGCAAGTGACTAAACAGGTGCACAAAATAAGAACCGACTTGAACTGCAATTCTGAAGGAGTAATCTACTGTATATGATGACTTGTCCGTGCGGCCTACAATACATAGGCCGCAGAAAAAGAAAACAAAAAATCAGAATCTGCGAACATATTTTAAACATCTGACACAGTGTTTCAGAACACTTTTTTTTTTAACAAAAACTGCTCCGAACACCAGGGGCCAAATGTAATAGGATGAGAGCTTAGAAAATGTGACAGTTTAGCAGTAAAACTCTCACACTATTACATTGGCCAAGTTGTATTTTCAAAGCAGGAAACACCTGGATGAGAGTTTAAATCTTGAGAGTTTTTTGAGTCTGAAAAACATGCAAGTTTGCATGTTCTGTGACTTTATTACATTGGCTGAGTTTAAAAATGTGACAGTTTTCTCTCACATTTTCTAAACTCTCACCCTAGTACATTTGGCCCCAGGTGTTCCTGCCTGACTCGGATCCCACTTCGAGGCCGAACGTCATCCTCCCAACGTCGGATTCTCGCGAGAGTTGGTTTCTATAAGGAGCTGTGACCGGGACTCAGCGCCATTTCAATCGCACGCTGCGCACTGCTCTGCTCATGAAAGTGGCTGTGTCCAGACTCACAAGTGGCTGTGCTGGTAAAGTGACTGTAGGGGCACACTGCATGCTGATGTATGCTGCACTATACTCTGCTGATTAAAGTGGCTGTGTCCAGACTGTACTCCACTGTCTATATACAAGCACCATGACTCCTTGGTCCATAGCCCACTGTGTACTGTATACAATTACTGTGACTCTGTTGGCCGTACCCCACTGTGTATACAAACACTGTGACTCCTTAGGCCATAGCCCACTATGCATACAAGCACTGTGACTCCTTAGGCTGTACCCCACTGTGTATACAAGCACTGTGATTCTGTTGGCCGTACCCCACTGTGTACACAAGAACTGTGACTCCTTGGGCCTGTACCCCACTGTGTACTGTATAAAAGCACTGTGACTCCTTGGGTTGTAGTCCAATGTGTATACAAGCACTGTGACTCCTTGGGCTGTAGCCCACTTCATGTTCATAGCACACAAGTACTGTGATAAGTTAACTCAAGTTTACTAAAAGTAAAAAAAAAGTTTAAAAAAGTAAAGAAAAATTAATAAAAGTTTTAAAAAACATTTTTTTGTGATGTACCCCACTGTGTACTGTATACAAGTACTGTGACTCTGCAGGCCATACCCCACTGTGTATACAAGCACTGTGACTCCTCGGACCATAGCCCACTGTGTATACAAGCACTGTGACTCCTTGGGCCATAGCCCACTGTGTTTACAAGTACTGTTACACTGCAGGCCGTACCCCACTGTGTGATCATAACACACAAGTACTGTGACTCCGCAGTGAGTGGTGATTGGTAAATACATAATACTAGTAAGTAGTTTTTGTACAACTTGAGTGATTTCATCAATATGGATCACGACAGCCAACCGAGAGGAGAGCAGAAGCAACAAGCAAATGCTAGCACTGCAGCTACTGCACCCAGTCATGGTGACGATACTAGTCCTTCACTATCATCTAAAGCTGATGCTCAAGGGCCTGGAGGCTTTAAAAAAATCAGGGTATCTGAAATAAAAAAATCGAGATTTTACAGAGGTAAAGATAAAAACATCTCTAAAGGTTAGTGCAGAAAAACAGAAAATTGCCAACATATCATTGACCACATGCAGTGGCAAGGAAAGACTCAGGCCTTGGCCTTTATTTCTGAGTGGTGGTTCTGCAACTGGCAGTGAGACATCTTCTGCCTCTCATGACAATGAAATATCTTTTCACTCAGACTTTAGAAGAAGTGTAAAAAAACTGAAAACCACTTAGGTAGTAGATCAAACTGTGCATTCAGAAACACAAATGTCACAAATCCCTGAGGAGAGTCTAAGTGTGTCCACGAGTGTTACGTGTGAGCCTGACCTTTCAGAGAAGCCACCTTCCACAGTTTCTGCTCCCTCTATATTTGTGGGGATGAGCAGCATAAGTATTGCTGATGACATTAAAATTGAGGATGCCACCGTGGAATTGCAAGAGGATGAGGGGGATATTTGTGTAGCTGACGTTGGCACTAATGAGGATATTGAGGATGTTGCTTGTGTAAGTCAGGCATCAGTGGAAGCAGCTCTTGGCCATGATAAGAAGAAGGCCATTGTCATGCCTGAGCATTGGACCAACAAATTATCCTCTAATGTGTGGAATTATTTTTACCCAAATTCTGACAACATTTGTGAAGCCATCTGTAACCGTTGTGGAGGTAGGGATGTTAAGCACCTAGGAACCTCCACACTATTACATCATCTGCAGCTATCTCATGACAAGTATTTGATAACATTAGAAACTGGTGCTAAAAAAACAACAACCAGTCCTCATCAGCTAGCTCCCTTCTCTCTACTATATCCAAGCATCTGCAATCTCCACCGCCAAACTCCATCATCCTCAATATCTTCAGTAATGATCAGAGGTAGTCCAGCATCCAATTTGTTATTGCTAGGTGACTCCTTCCCTTTCCAGGACTCCTCAGAAGAATCCTTGAGTGCTAGGCCTGCTGCTGCTGGGGTTGGACCAAGAAGACTACTAGTAGTAGTTTAACAAAACAATTGACTGTTAAACAATCCTTTGCAAGGGAAGCAAGTATGACAGCTCTCACCCAGTCACACAGCAGATCACAGACGCCATGATGGCTATGCTGGTATTAGATCTGCGTCCAATATCCGCAATTAATGCAGTGGGTTTTAAACAGTTAATTGAGGTCCTGTGTCCCCGGTACCAAATTCCATCTTGGTTTCATTTTATCCTCAAAGCAATTCCTCAGCTGTACCGGGACATAAAAAAAAACAAGTATTGGCCTACAAAATAGTGCTATGTACCCTGCTCTAAATAGAGAAGATACCAACCCAGTGAGTAAACGCTGGGACTATGAGGCGCAGACAGTGAGGAGCTCAAAAATTATGTCACACAGTCTCCCAGCAACACCAGCTGTGGCAAGTGCACTGTCACCTGGTACCCACTGATACGGCCGTGGTGCTAGATGTCCGCGTCCTGGCAGCACAAATACCCCATTTAATGCCAATGTTTCAGGGGGACTGCTTGTAGTATTCTGCCTAAGAAGTACCACATCCTTACAGATCTTATAACAGAGTTTATTAAGTGCCGCTGTTTTATTGAACCACTGGACTGTATATACTGTAAGCCTCCATCAAACAAACAATAAACAATAAGCATGATTTCAGAAGTCTATTAGTGTATTATATGTTTAAGTAGGTAGTTGATTTACAATCGCTAACATCGGATAACATTGATGTTCCAGAACCAATGTTTAGTACTAAACAATGTTTTGTATCCAATGTTAAAAACATCAGTGCTTCCAATATTTTGAATCGATGTCCCATCCATACAAAGAGCTGTGAGCAGAAGCTCCCTGGTTACTCTCACTGATATCACCGGCGCTTTCTCCTCCCCCAATAATAGTCATTTCATTAAGTGGAACATACTTCCAGTTAGGCTACTGAAGGGGATTTATCCGCTACCCTGAGGGGATACCCTACTATCATGGGGCATCACATTGCAGTGCACTTCCCAAGCTGGAGCCACAGAGGAACTGTGTGCTGCCATGTATTCACATCACAGTGCTCTACTACCCAGGCTTCTGTCATCAACCATGTGTTGCTGGGGATTGTTAGTCCAGGCCAGGTGCTAGCCGCTAGAGCTGTGCATGCCTCAGACGGGAAGGAGGAGGCATGCGCTGGGAGATATAAGAGCTGCCAAAGCATTAGGAGAGAGCACCCAGTTGTCTCTCCTCTTAATAGCCTGCAAGCACTAGGACCAAGAGACGGCAGAGATCCGACCTCCGACCTGACAAAATGTGGTACTGCGCATGGTGGGAACCGCGACATTGTATCTACTAGTGTAACCACAAGGTTAATTGAGGTTTCTCCCCATTGGAGTCTATGGGGAGACACGTTGACCGCACACAGCCAATCAGAGAGCTGCTTCAACGGAGATGCCCGCTGATTGGCTGGTGGCTCATTCAATGACGGGGCACGTGTGCCCCGGTCATTCGCGCGGAGTAAAGCTATGTGGAAATACATAGGTTTGCTCAGTCCGGCTTGGATTCGGTAGCTCCCTTTTTTTGTTTTAACCCCATGGATGCCTACTTGGAGAAGAGGATGTGAACTACGCATAGGAGAGGTGAGTATGGATTTTTTTTTATAGGTACCCCTATGGATTACTTCGGATACTAGGTGAATATGTGTGATAGTGAGTGTGATAGTGAGTGTAAGTGTGCATGTATGTTATAATAAAATTTTACTTTCAAGGTGTATGTTGTGTTTTTTTTCGTATTGCTTTGGTTGTAGAACTACAAGTGCCAGTGGACCTGTAATGCCCTGCATGCTGGTACTTGTGGTTCTCCAAATACCAGCATGTGGGGGAGGCTTGCTGGTACATATAGTTCCACAACTAAAGACAATATTTAACCATTTATTTAACACTACTCACTAACACTATCAACCCAGCACCCACCGCCCTAGGGTGCCGGGGATAGCCCCGGGCTATCAGCCTTGGCCAGGGGTGCCCTGGGGAGGGGGACCCTTTTATTGAAGGGGTCCCCAACTCCCCAGGGATCCCTGGCCAGGGCTGACTAGGGGTCAGGGCTGATACTGCGGCTGGGGGGCCCGGTGAAAGGGCTTCCTTGGCTGTGGCATCAGTCCCCCGCTAGAAAGAGTCTGGAGCCGGTCTTAAATACAGGGGTAACCTCACGCCAATTTTTTATCCCTATATTTAAAACCAGCTCTGTCCCTGCTGCCTGGTGCTGGTTCTTAAATTACAGTGGAACCCTACACATTTTTTCCCTGTAATTTTTAGAACCAGCACTGGCTGGCAAGTCCGGGGCTGGTTAATCTTTTTTTTGGGGGGGGGGGTGCTCACATAATAAAAAAAATACATTTAATTCTTTTTTACAAGTCTTAACACACAAGCAGCAAGCACATATCTCACTGATATGTGTAGGCTGCTAGCTCGGGAGAGATTTGCAGAGAGAACACACTGCAATTTCGGGTGAGTAATCTCCTGCAAATTGAGTTACTCGGGAGAGATATCACCATCGACAAATTGTTTAGCCTCCAATCACCTGTTGGTAAATTTGGAATAAAAAAAGTGATCACCTGAGTTTTGGCGAGTTCCAGCGAGTTGAATCACTTTGAAAATCGGGACCATCTCGAATCTTAGTAAATTTATCCCTATGTGTGGTATACTGTCTGTCTAATACCTAACTTACACTACCTGCACAGTCAAAGAAAAAAGGAAACCAGAACAATAAGGATTATTTTGCAGTAATGTATTTTACCAACAGTGCCTGTCGCTTCCGCTATTAGCCCTATACAACAAATAGTTGGCCGACTTTTCCATTTTCTATCCCCCCCCCCCTTTTTTTCTAGTGCCTTGTGCCCATCAGATGAGTACATTATGTTTCATTACAAATTTTGGTGGGAAACAGATTTTTTATTTGTGAAATATGGGGAGTTTGGACACGAAACAGGGATTTGTTTGGCATGGGCACAAGCAAACCCTCCAATCCACTGATAAATTGGCAGATAGGCCTAGTGCTTGGAATAATTGTGGCCACGGGCCTAACGCCCGATTTCTGTACGCCTTGGGCCTATTGCTCCAATTATTATTGCCCCTGGGACTACTGCCCACACTAATAATGCTCACTAAACTAGTGCCCTAATGGTGCCCCCAGGCCTAATTCCTGTGCTAATGGTGCCCCCGAGCTTAGTGCCCGAACCCCCTGGTGGTCTAGGACAGAGGCGGATTTAGACCTCATGGGGCACTACGCAAGATATTGATTTGGGGCCCCCTTCAAATACAACAGGAGGTGTCTGTAGGAAACATACACCTCCTTGCTGCATCTGTGAACCCAGCGTTGCGACTGAGGTCACAGCCTGGCATCACCAACACAACCATCAACGACCATTGGACTCACAGTTGGAGGACTGCATGTGCAGTCCTTTACCAATTGGAGATATGTGCTAACCATCCCCCCATAGAAACCTATGGGGGAAGCGTCTGCCAGCTGGAATGGAGGTATAGCAGAAGGTATCGGAGATATCTGCTGCAGTCCCTCTGTGATGTATTTGGGGGAGACGTAATACTTACAGTTAAAGGGGTTATGTCATCCTTTCAGTATTAAATAAACAGCAGTAAACTTAGTTTACCTCTGTTTGTTACCCACATGCCCACCAGGTGAAAGTGTAATGCCCATGCACAGAGTGGCACCTGGCTTGTGCAATACACGACAGCCATTCGCTGGCAGCTTTAGGCTGCCAGCAACAGTGTGGAGGATGCCGCTGAGGAGGAGGACATCGCTGGACCTTGCCAGAAGGGTAAGTAATGTTAAATACCAATGGCATATTTGCTAGTCTCACTGCTATACTAAACAAAATATGCTTCTGGTAATATGGATTGTTGTTAAATTGAGCCCTTATTACCTGTCTAGGCTCCACACTAAAAGGTAAATCCCTTTTAGTATAATGGAAGCAGTCATCAATTAATAAAAGCAGGGAGAGTGAAGAGGATGGAAAGTAGAAGGGGTGTGATGGAGAGATAAGAGGGCAGGTCTAAGGTCAGTAACCCTCATACAGTATATACACAGACAGCAGTTTAGCAGAACCTTATCACTACATTTCACAGAGATGAATGCCTTTGTGTAGCTTTCCCTGCTGCAGAGATATAATTATAGCAGAGGATATAGCTACACTGCTATACAGCTACATATACATGTGGGGAAGCAGGTTATATGCTAACATTACTCTTGTACATGGCAGAGCAATAAATCCACCCTCCTCTCTCTTACTATATATAACAGTGCACAGTCAGAAATACAGTACATCAAGCATACTCACAGTTCAAACTTTCAATCGTCAGAGGGGTGCCCTGTGTAACACCGTGCGATAAAACACTTTCTTAATAAATTATATGAAATAAAGACTCGGAGACATGAAATTTGGCAGAATAATTAGCAAATTATTAAAGTTATCTATTGAGTATTAAATTAATCTAAACTGATTGAAGATATGGTGGCAAAGAAAGGACGGCAACATACAGCTTACTCCAGACATGCAGCACACAGACATGCATACCAATCGGACACCGCCAAAGGTGCAGAGCAACCGGTAACTAAACAACTGTCAACAAAAAGGTATCCACTCAACCCTCTAACATGACAGGGCCGAAACTAGGATATCTGTCACCCGGTGCAAGGCAGCAATTTTGCGCCCCCTCCCTTCCTGTATCTGGATTTTGTCCTTGCTCCTCCATAAGGCAGTGCACTAGTCAAACGTCCCTGGTATACTGACTTACATTATTCCACACACCATAATGCCCATTACACATTATGCCACACAGTGTAATGCCTATTACCAAAGTGCCACTTACATATTTGCCCGACACCATTTTATGCCCCACAGTAAGGCTTCTATTACTTTAAAATTACCTGCTCATTGTCAGGGGTTTTATGCTCATTACCAGGGGTTCCATGCTCGTTGCCAGGGGGTTTCATGCTCGTTGCCAGGGGGTTTCATGCTCGTTGCTATGGGGTTTATGCTCGTTGCCAGGGGTTATATGCTCGTTGCCATGGGGTTTCATGCTTGTTGCCATGGGGTTTATGCTCACTGTCATGGGGTTACATGCTCGCTGCCATGGGGTTTATTGCTCGTTGCCAGGGGGTTTATTGCTCGTTGCTACGGGGTTTATTGCTCGTTGCCAGGGGGTTTCACGGGAGAAGATGCAGCTTTCAGCATCTTCTCCCGGCACTTGCGCTGGCCTACAGACACTAGAGGTCCAGTAGGACCTCTAGTGTCTGTCTCCTCCTTGGCGGCAGCCATTTTTGGATGGCCGTTTTTAGCAGAGTCCATGCGGACGGCTAGTCTGCATCTAATCTGCTGAAAATGGCCATCCAAAAATGGCCACCGCCAAGGCGGAGACAGAGACTAGAGGTCCAGTAAGGAGGATCCATTTTTGGATGGCCGTTTTCTGAATCTGCAGCCCCCAAGCCACCGTGAGTGGATTGGGGGCTGCAGATTCAGAAAACTGCATTCCGGCACCCGATGCATGTGCACCTCTAGCCCCCCCTAGTTGCGGCCCTGAACATGACTATCCACCCGGAAGGGTTACGACGCTATCCCCGGCAGGGTGATCCAGTGAACTTAACAAGTCAAAGAGGGTGAGCGCACTGAAATACTATAATACTACAAACTGAAAGAGATTTGCACCCTAAGTGGCGACCTATCGTTCTTTCTCGCCACAGAAAACAGCTAAGTACAGACAATCCCACTGAATCCACGTAGGGAGGGAGGGTGGGAAGACAGGAACAAAAGAGGCTTTGTCTCAGCCCACACAGCCTCACATTCAAAGTTAAAACACACACACCTAACAGGGCAAACTAAGGCCCTGATTCAGAGGCGCTCGCTATTTGCGAGCACTCGCTCTGAATCAGGTTTTTTTTTCCACCAGCCTCCAGGCCGCTCGCTAAGTGGTGGGTGACCACCCACAGCTTTAGCGGGTGGCCTGGCGATGGTCACGATTATCGCGACCATCGGGCTTGCGACGAGATCCTTGTGGTAGGGTCTCGTCCACCACATCCCCAGTGAACTTCCTGCTCTAATAGAGCAGGAAGTTCACTACTGACATCACGTGTGATGTCAGTAGGGCCGCCCACAAATGGCAGGCGTTCCTTCAGGAACGCCTCCGTTTGTCCAGCCACCCCCCCTGCATGCCTACAAAATGGGACGAGCTGTCACTCACAATCGACAGCCGCTCCGTCTTGTAGTGAGTCCTGCAGCGAGTGAAAATTCACTCGGTACGGGGCTCGCGCGTGTGCACTGCCCGGCCATCGACCTGCTTGCCAGCGCTATGCACTCGCGAGCGGGTCTGAATCAGGCCCTGTCACATGGTGTTACCTAAGCCAGCCCCCAGACTCGAAGTTTAACCCACTCCATTCTCATTCAATCACTCTGTTTGTCTTTCACAGCAAAGCCCTAATCCCTGTGAGCACAGGAAAAGGGGAAATGAGCAGTTCAGTCACAGACACACAGTGCAGAAAGGCAGCGTGGCGGAAGGAGAGGGACGTTCCTGCTGTGCAGAGGAAGGGGAGTATAACCTAGGTCACTGCCTGGCTCACACTGTTCATGGAAACAGTAGGGCTTGTGAATGCACTATAGAAAACTAATAGGGAACATGCCACGCCCCTGCTCTAGCTGGGTCTGAAGGCAGTTTCCTCCCTTCCCCCCGGAAATTTGTTAAACAGCAGGACTCCGCGGTGAGCTTTCTTACTTTAGATAGTAAACTAAAGGCACTGGCAGGCACCTCACCTTCAGCAGCTGAGCAGCGCGCACTGCGTGACCTTACTGTCATCTTCTTCCGTACCTGTGTTGCCGGCTCCTCTCTCCCCCTCTCTGTGCGCGTCACGTGTAAACAGCAGGGCAGGAGGAGACACTGACTGTGCTGGTGCTGGCAGCAAGCAAAATGATCTCTATGTCCACTGCCGGGCCCCCTGGGACCTGCCAGGCCCTAAGCTTGCGCCTACGTTTCCTAGCGGTAAATCCGCCTCTGGTCTAGGGGAACTGGACATGGTTGGAGGCCTTGAGCCACCATTACTTCTGTTTGTACAGTTCTTTTGCTTTCCTCCACTTCAATTGGCTCAGGATCGGTGCCAAATTCAAAACTATGCAGGCCTTGGTGGAGCTTGAATCTCACATGATTTGAACCCCCACCAAGCACACAGACCAGCACCAGACTTTTTTCTGCTGGACTGCCGGACTTTCTGCCAACTCCAGAAGCAGGTATATGTCCTAAGCTGTACGCGACCGCCTCATCACAACTATACTACTTCACTAAGTCCTATTTATATACAACACAACTTCCCAACCTTATAGTTCTGCACTACTTCCCTGACCTCGTTATACCCTGAACAATTCTCCACACTACATTTGTAACACATTGACACATCTATACTTAGCAGTACGTCACAGGTCCCCCTATATGCTGCACTACATCACTGACCCCTATATACCCTCCACTACATCACTGACCCCTATATACCCTCCACTACATCACTGACCCCTATATGCCCTCCACTACATCACTGAGCCCTCTACAGTATATCAGACACTACTGTACTACATCACTGCACTACCTCATAATCCTACATCGCTAAACTACATTCCCCATATTTGTTGTACTACATTGCTGACCCCTTTAATACCTTAAACTACACTATACTACAACACTGCACTGCCTCCCCACCCTACATCACTAAACTACATCCCCCACCATCACAGGCTCCAGAACAGGGTGGGGGCAGCTTGCTTTTCCCCAACACTTGAGATAGGTGCCAGTCAATGCATCGGGGCACACTGAGGGCATGATTCAAAGCGATAAGAACCGAGTAAAACCGAGTAAAACCGAACCCGCTCACCCCTAATGCAAATACAGATGTTTACCCAGATTGAGCGATTGTTAGCCTTTGCGCATGCGTAAAATCTGCACTATGCACATGCTGCAATTTATTTGCGATTAGGCTCGAAAAGAGGATTCACTTTCAAAGTGAGTGACAGGAAGTCAGCTTTTGGGGGAGGAAACAGGGGGTGGCTAAGGAAAAGCAGGCGTGTTGGGACAGTTTAAACTCCGTTTCATGGGTGTGCATAATTTAGCCATTGCAATCTCCTTTGCAGAATGAGAGTTCTCAGCGTAGAGAGAATAGGAGATGTCCCAGACCAGAACCTTGGGGAACACCTACCATTAGTGGAAGGGGGGGAGAGAAGAGAAAGGTGAGAGGGAGCAGGCATGATGTGGGGGGGAATGAATGCAGCGGGTGAGGCGGGGGGATTGGACATGTGGGGGGGGGGGAATCTGACAACCGTGGGAGGTTATGAGTGGGGGCCGGATCAGAAACCGGAGGATGTGGGGGGTCGGGAGGGGGGCTGGATCGGACACAGAAGGCCTCAGTGGAGGGCGGGGGGTTGAGACACAGCAGTAGAATAGAGACTGAGGGGGGGAAGAGACGTGCAGCAGTGTGGAAATCCTCATGGATACCTCAGCTGCATGGGGAAAAGTATCACTTCCGAAAAGCAGACTCCACAAATTGAGCATCTTTTCTTTTTTGTTAGGGAAGCATGATGAATGCCTCCAAAAGATTTTTGAACTCACAGCGAGTTTAAAACATAAATATCAGCAGTGGTGGCAGCCATTGCTCTCTCCTGCATTCCCCTCCTTCCCTCCGGTGCAGCCAACCTGTCACTCACATAGGAAGCTCCACCCCCTAAGCAACACGAGGAACTGCTCCTGCAGCTGGATGGAGCCAGGTAAGGTATGTGTGTTATGCCTTTTTGTTGAGAAAGAATTAATGCATGGGTGAGTGTGTGTGTATGAGTGCTGACAAGTTAGTGACAGTGGGGTCTATTCATGAAGCAGTGAAGTGTCCTGTATAGCTAAAAACAGGGCACTTCTCTGCTTCATGTGATTCATAGAGCAGAATACAGCTGAAGAAGCTTATTGCTTTTCCAGTGAGCCACCTGCTCTTGTATGTATCACATCACCATACATTTGTATGGTGAGTGCGATTCATAAAGGAACGGAAAGCACAGCTTTCCGTTTGACAGCTAGCACCGCATTCGCCATCTCAGGATGGCATTAGCAGGGCTGTTAGGGGAGTAGAGCAGCAAAGACAGCTGTCTTCCTGCCTTCTCCCTGTTGTCTCCGCCCCCTTATCTGCCAGCAGCCACTCAGAGGAGCCCAGGGTGTATGCATACCCCAGGTCACCTTTTGCTGACAGCTGGCGATCCCAGTGCCCCGGCTCTGTCCCTACAGCTGACAGTGACGCAGTTATAGTAAAGTCCACACACACTGCCGCACAGCCCCCTCTCTATACCTACCTCCGCCTCCCGCCGCCCGCAACTAAATTAAAGTAAAGTGACCTGACATATGCATATGCCGGGTCACCTCGCGTATTGCTGCCAGCTGCTCCTGCGTTCCCCTCCCGTTCTTATCCCTGTCACCTCCTACTTATTGCCCCAGTGCCCCTCCGCTCTGTCATCTGAACCAGACTATTAGGAGTACATGATTATAAATAAACAAAGAAAATGGATCTCAGACTGCACACTCTGGACATATATATATATATATATATATATATATAATTGGAGGTGCTACCTGTGGAGACCATTGATATATACACAAAGAAGAAATACAGGTGCACAACTCCAAATTAACTGATTATATATAATTAAATACATTTTTGCAGTAAATACAGTAGAGGTTTTTGGCATAATCTTGGCCAAGGTTATGGGCCTGCCCACCATATCCGGGTAACCTCTTGTCGGGCAGGTCCCTAACATACTAAGGCCCGACAAGAGGTTGGAAGCCGCTCTCTGCTAATCGCAGACCTGACTGGCAGTCTCAGGGGGAGGAGACGCCTCCCACTAGGGCTGCCTGTCTGTGCATGACTGGCAAGTGGAGTTTCCAATGGGAAACCACCTCCAGTCACAGTGTAGTCACATACTGCACTGGCACACTGAAGTGGAGGATTTTACTTGGGGGGCTGCAGCCTCGCAGCCCCTAGGTAAAATCCACCATTGGAGGTGTCTATTTCCTACAGACACCTACTGCTACATTTGCATTTTAGTTGGACGGTATTGCACGGCTGCTTCCTTACGGCTGTGCAATACCATCCACATCTGAATCAGGTCCAGAGTCTCTAAGAATATATAGACACCAGGCTACACAGTAAAAAGTGTCACATAGAAACAACTGATGAAAATATTGGGCTCCAGATTATATTGTAATAGTGAATCAATAAATGTCAATAAATGATTATGAGGGAAATGTATCAAACCTTGGAGAGAGATAAAGTGGAGAGAGATAAAGTACCAAACAATCAGCTTCTAACTGGCATTTTTCAAACACAGCGTGTAAAATGTCAGTTAGAAGCTGATTGGTTGGTACATCTCTTTCCAAGGTTTGATACATCGTCCCCTCTATATTTATTTACAAAATTCCTTAACACAGTCTCTATGGGGTAGCTGTATCAAACCAACCAGCCTCTAGCTATAACATTTGCCTAGCACCTTCTATAAAATGACAGAAGCTGATTGGTTGCTATGAGACAATTCTCCAGTTTTTCTCTTTAGAAAGTTTGATATATCTCACCCTAAATGTATATGTTATCTCTTCACAGTAGTTTCTCTCACTTAACTTTGAATTGGAACTACAGTATAGGGCAGAATCAGTGGTGGACACTAAATCTGTGGTGTAACTAGTGTTACCCTGGTTAAGGGTTAAAATAAGTACTGTACTCATAAATGATTGTAATATTTATAAATGTACAATTTGTGAGGTAAAGGATTGAGTGTTACTCTGTTCAGTTAAATTTTACCACTCATTGTAATTCGGTTATGTGATTACATAATGTCTATACAAGATGTTATTTATTTGCGAGTGTCAGTTGTGAGCTTAAGTAAAATTATAAACATGCAGTAATATAGTTTAAGAGTGAGTTTATCCTCTTTTGGGTTTTCCCAAGTAGGCCCAGTCTACTACCAATACTTGGGTGGAGGCACTGAATTAATAGTAATAGGAGGTACACCACTTATCAATGAGTTTGAGATGACATAGGAGTTAGTAACCTGGTGTCCCTTTAGAGGGTAAAGGGGGGTTACATTTGAACACAGGGGGGATGAGAACTCCAGCCCTCTTAGGCCCTCATTCAGAGCCGGACGCAAGTTGCCGTTTGTACGTTCGGCGTACGTACCGAAATATGTTAATTTAAGCGCTCGCTCGTAATTTCGAACGCAGCTAAACTTCCTCCCCAAAATCTACCGACCCCTCCTCTAGCTAACGAGCGTGCCAAATAGCGAGCGTACATCCCCATTGTGGCTTGCAGGGAACGCACGCACAAGTACAAACCGGAAGTGGGCCTGTCAGATTCCGATTACCTGCTCGTTTATTCTGCCTACCTCCCTCAATCGTATCATGCCAATCAATATATCAATTAGCTTAATTGCTCGTCAATTTATTTTATTTTTTTTTGACATACAATAAACTTTACTCTTGTCCGTGTTTGTGTTTACCCGCAGAATACGTACGGCTTAAACATTCGCTTTTATTTGTCAAAATACATGTTTGAGGCAATTATCCATTTGTTTTCTGTGTTTTTACCCACGCATATTTTTCTGGGTTCATTTCTTTATTTAAATTAGCTTACGCATGTCACTGCATCAAGTCTATCATAACTCTCAATAGATTTGTGGCCCTGTCGAACACATGACTCATACACTAACCAATAGAATTGGTCCTGTTAATTACCCAAATACATTAGCCAATCAAAATAATTTTCTGGTCTTTATTAAAATTGTTTCATTAAAAATACACCATTGCCATCATGAGAGCCTCGGCATTCACCAGGCGCGAGCTCCTGGTATTAACCGAGGTGATGGACAGGCGGATCACCAGCCAGCCTCCCCCCATCACCAATCGGGAAAAGTGTTCTGCATATGCGGAGGTACGTGGCCGCCTGCGTTCCTTCGGCTCACGCCGCCAGATCGGCCAGCTGGAGCGCAGGTGGACGCCCCGCTTGCTGGCATGCTTTCGCATGCAGATAGCGGAAAGTACGTTTATTTGACTTTGGTTTTCATGTTTATCTTTGTGGCCCTAACTGCATGTGCATGTTTTCATGTATGGCCTATTTATTATTTGTACTCATATCTGCATGTGCAGGTTTTCATGTATGGCCTATTTATTATTTGTACTCATATCTGCATGTGCATGTTTTCATGTATGGCCTATTTATTATTTGTACTCATATCTGCATGTGCATGTTTTCATGTATGGCCTATTTATTATTTGTACTCATATCTGCATGTGCATGTTTTCATGTATGGCCTATTTATTATTTGTACTCATATCTGCATGTGCATGTTTTCATGTATGGCCTATTTATTATTTGTACTCATATCTGCATGTGCATGTTTTCATTTTTTGGGGTTCAACAATTAGCGTTTAACAAGGTGATGTTCTAAACTAACCTCAATTTTTTTCCCATCATTTAGGTGCAGAGCGAAGACTACGGCGTCATCACCGTCAAAGACGGCGCTCTCGGCCCCTCTCCCCAACCCCCAGCCAAACATCCTCACCCCAAAATACCCTAAATTCCCCCTCCTCCCCAGCCTGCCCAGACCCTGTCGCACATCCCTTTGTGCTACTTCCCCTCCATCCCAATTCCCCCTCCCCTCCAACCACCCCTCTCGTGACTACCCCTCGGCGGAATCCGTTATCACCCCTCCCATCTCGTTGGGGAATGTGGCCACCTCCGAGGAGGACGAGGGAGTTGGTTCTGGGCCAGCCGTCATTTTGAACGGTATGTTTCCCTTTTATCCTTTTTTGTAGTTTAAAATGTTTTAATCTAATCCTGTGTCTGTGCCTTTTCCTTTATTTGGTTTTTCAAAAGTTTGGGTATATCTCTGTTTGTCTTTACCTTTTACTGCTGATTTCCCCATACACATATCCCACATGGCAAAACTTTTTTTTTTTTTTATTGGGTGTCCATTTTTGTGTCCTTTGGTTTTTTTGGTTAAATGTGCTTTTGGTCACACTATTGTCATTTTTGTATCGCTCTGTTTTGCTTGTTTTTTCTGGGTGTTTCTTAAATTATGTATTAAGCCCCACACTTTTCTAACCCACAGAGGACCAGAGGTGTTTGGCGGACCTAGCCGGGTGCGTCCAAGTGATGCGGGCCCACGTGATCGGCCTGCTGGTGGTCCTTGACCGTATGGCTGGGATCCTGCGTCCATAATTTTTTATTTTAAACCCTAATTAGTTTTACTAATAAAAAAGTTAAAGTTAGAGTTCAGTCTCATTCCTTGTCTCCAAATCTTAGATTGTTTACACTTACATAAGTAGACTCTTGCAGCAAGTATTTGCAACTAATGTCACTAAGATTGTGTGTTGTAGATTTTTAGAAAACAGGCACATGAAACAGCTAACAGTAACAATTGGCTTAGGGTTTTTTTTTGTGTGACATTTTTTAAATTAGTACATTTTACATGTTCCAATTTTGGGGGCAACCTGCTTAGCCCGAGATTCCAAAGCATACTGATTCTACATAATACCTTTTGGTGTTGGTTTTGACCCAGAAAGCATATTTAAATTTTGAGCAAATTGCGACATTACAGGATTAACCCTTAAGCAATTTTAACGTGGGTGAACCTGGTTACACTTGCTTGCAATGTTCAAGAAAATTTGCAAAATTACACTCTCAAAAAATGTATTCAAGACATAACAAAAAAACCAAAGTGTTGGCTCACAAACAATACACACAGTGATAACAAAATGTACAACCCATCAAACACCATATGAAAAAAGTACAGAAAAATCAAGAACTGGTTGACGAATGAGCATGCCAACATGATTCCACAAATGTTGCGTTGCAATATTGGGTCCAGAATATATATCCAATGTGTCCCCATGAAGGTTTGTTTTGTGTAGCAGGAAGTAGTCATCGTTTCAGTCCCAAAGATTATGAAATCAAACAGAAGATGGGAAATAATAAACAAATTAATTAGATGGTCTCCCAAAATCCTTACCGCATTGTGTCACAGAACTTCTTTTGTGCCAATAATTACCTAAAATATCTGGCCACCACATCATCGCGTATGGCCCCCCCACATACTGACCTCCGACCAACCTCGGGGGGCCATCCTCAGGCAAGGCATCCTCTGGCTGCATTGGGACACCACTCCTTATGGCGATGTTGTGAAATATCCCACACAGGACCACAATTTTCGAAACCATATCCGGCAAATACATGAGCTCGCCACCAGAGCGGTGGAGGCATCTGAATCGGCCTTTTAAAAGGCCGATACAGCGCTCCACCACTTGCCTGGTGGCTGTAAGTGTGGAATTAAAATTACTTTGTGGCCCTGGTGTGGGAGCCAAATAAGGAGTGAGCAGCCAGGGCGTGCAAGGGTAGCCACTGTCTCCTGTGAAAAAGAAGTGACAACATCAGGATCACTTGTATCAAGCTTAACATTGTTATGGACTAAAGGTCTCCACTTACCCAGAAGCCACGCATCACCAGCTTGTAGGTTGTTTAATTTTTGCCATATCCCTGATTGCCGGATGACGAATGAGTCATGTGCACACCGGGTAATTTTGCATTCAGGGACAGGATCTGGAGGGAGGCATCACATACCACCATTACATTCAGGGAGTGATAGTGTTTGCGGTTGCGAAAAATGGCCTCCAGCCGTGCTGGAGGCTGAAGTGGTATGTGAGTACCATCCACAACCCCTATGATGTGTGGGAAGCCAGCTATTTGGTAAAAATTGGCCTTGGCCACACTAAGGGCACCCATATCCAAAGGCATTTGAATAAAATGATGGAGGTGCTTGAAAAGGGCCTCCATCACTGCCCTCAGGATCCTGGAGAAGGAGAATTGGGAGATTCCCGCAACTATTCCCACCATTGTTTGAAACAATCCTGAGGCACAGAAATGTAACACCGCCATAAATTGCGTAAGTGGTGGTATTGCTGTAGGACTGTCAATTTGCCGCTCAAGATCACTCACTATTAATGAGAGAGTGTCTATGATGATTTGGGGCGGAAGACGGTAGCGTCTTAACACCTCATCATCAGGCATTCCAAAAAGGGTGACACGTGTTCGATATATCTGGGGCCTTGCACGCCTACGATGCCTACGCCTGGGACGAGATTGAGGTTGGTCGGCTTCCGGGAGCATGGCCACAACAATCCGACCAAGATCAACCTGAAATGGCAAGAATTGAATGTCTGTTTTTTTTTCCCCAAAAAATTTGAAAAATCACTTATCTGTACGATACAATCCAATGATGCTTACATGCCGGGGTATTGTCATGATTTTCCAAGCCTAAAATTAAAAACAAACAAACAATGGAAAAATTTAGGGTGGCCATTTATGAATCTAAATTGGGTACAATCCAAAACATAAAAGGGGATAAACACACATTTCGCCAAAAAGCAAAACGACAGTGCGCAGACTACCACAATTTGGACCCCAAATTCTTATTAAATTTCTAAGGGTAAATCACAACCATTTTAACTACAGAAAATAACCAGCCAAAAATGTGCTAATTAGTTCGCAATTACAATACAGAAAATAACCAGATAAAATTGAGCTAATTAGTTCGCAATTACAATACAGAAAATAACCAGATAAAAATGCGCTAATTAGTTCGCAATTACAATACAGAAAATAACCAGATAAAAATGCGCTAATTAGTTCATAGATTTAGGAATCACAAAACCAAAGGTTAAAACTGTAAGGTCAAACAAAGCTGCGTTAAACAAAATATGAACATTTAATAAACAAGTGAAAAAAAAAACTTACCAATAGAGGATATATAAGTCACCGGATAATAAGGTCGTTGGGGCAGAGCCAAAAGAAACCTACCAAAGGAGAATTGTTAAAAAATTAGCGACCAAAATTTATCAAAAAGAAGGATACGCAAAGTGAACAAAAGGAAGACGGCCAAAAACTTACCAAAAAATGACACGACAAATACAACAACCACACCAAAAAAAGCGAACGGAAAGTTAAACTCCAAAAAAACACACCGAAAAAAACATCAAACACCGCCAAATACAATTCCCGCCAACAATTCACTCCGACCAACGTAACCTCCAACAACCAACACTCGCCACCTCGACTCGAGACGCCCAAAGCCATAAATAGTGTTTATTTTCCCGCACAAATTAAGGAGGGATCATAGGAACGCACAATCAATGATGCGGACGAAAAATAAGGACGCATGTATAAATACGTCACGACCCAAAAAAAACGTTCTGGTGTATTTCTTGTTTGGAGGTAAGAAATGGCTACAGACCAGGGAAACAATGGCCAAGAGTCGGCCGGTAAGTTTTTCAGGCATTTACAAGCAAGGATTATTTTGAAACATAATATAGTGAAAGTTTGCAAGCTTAAATTTCTCAACGTTTAAACAAATAGGTGAGGAGGATGACATGGAAGAGGCTGCTGGGTCCAGTATTCCTGGCAAAGCAGGGAAAAAGAAAAGGCAGCCACAATTCACAAGAAAGGAGATGGAGGTTTTGGTTCAGAAGTGTGTGGACATCCTGCCACAGGCAGACAGGAATATGGGTGCAAGTGGAGAATGTGGGAGGAGATAGCCAGTGCTGTCAATAGGGTGGGTGATTATGTCCGTCTAGCCCGAGATGTCAAACGGCGGTAAGTAAAAACTTGACCCCCCTAAAACCCAAAAAAACCCAGGAATAATGGTTACTTTTTCACCCACAGATGGCAAGACTTCAAATATCGCCTGAAACAAAAAATGGCGGACAGGGCTAGGCATGCAAGGGGGACAGGTGGGGGTCCCACCCCTGTGTCATTGGAGTTGAATGATTTGGAAGAGCTGGCACAGGGGTGTGTGCAGGCTGTGGAGGTGTTTGGCGTGTCCAACATGGATACGGACATGCCAGACTTTGCGGCTCCTCATGTTGTCCCAGGTAAATATTGTGATGTAACCAACTCTGAAATGTTATTGTGCCAATATGTAGATTCTAATGTGACTCTTTTCTCTTTTTTCTCACAGAGACACAGGCGGATGAGTCTGCTCCGGAGGGGAGCCTTGGCCGCAGAATTTCGGCTGGCTCTGCAGGGGAGGAACCAGTACATCTGGCTGAGGACCCTGCAGAAGCCAGTCCTGGGCAATCCCCCTCGCAGGCAGTGGCACTCCTCACAGAACTCAATTTTAAATCGGATTTCCATACGGAGATTCTGCAGAGGATGGACGCCAGTCTGCTACGGGTGGCTGAGGCCCTGGAGCAAAATGCTGCGGCCAACGTGACCATTGGTCATGCCCTGGCGGAAAATACCAGGGCCAACATCCGCATCGCCAATGCCCTGGAGCAGCTCGTTCGCCAGCACATGGTGGAGCCGACCTCCCTTCCTGCCGGAACATCAGGATCCTCCACCTCTGGCACAACATCAGCCAATCCTCCAAATGTGCCTAGCCCTATGCCTAGTCCAGAGGCCACAACATCTGCCTCTGGACAGGCCAGCCCGATGACATCCCGGACCAGGTCTGGCGCCCACCCGCCCCCAGCCAAACGGGGGAAAAAACGTTGACAGCACTGGCTACTTTTCCCACACTCCTTCTGTGCTTGCCCCATATTTCTTTCTGGCCAAAACTTCCCTCTCCTTTCTTGTGAATTGTTTTTAATTTTTTGTTTTAAGTTTCCATACCTTTTATGTTTTGCCAAATTTACATTTTTTGGGGAATAACACTGCCCAAAAAGTTTGGGCCAAAAATGGGCCGGAATATGTTTTTGGTTTCAAATAAATTTTTTATAAATGTTCGACATTGTATACTGACATTATTTTGTAAATGGTTTAGAGTTAATCCTGGCCCACAAGGCAAAAACGACCTCCAAAAGAAAAAAAAAATGTTTAAAAAAAAAAGGGCTCTTTAAGGAACACTTTATAAATTACATAAGGATGCAAATTCTCCTGACCAAAGCAAAATGGTAAAATACACACAAACATGATGACATTATTGTTACAATAGCACAAAAACAAAATTCAAACCAAAAAAAACATACCTACAAAAATGTACGCTAATTGATTGTGTAATCCAGAAATTAGCAGCTATGATTTCCACCTGCGTACGGTTTTGTGCTAACCAAAAAAATTCATTTCAAAACACATTACAAGCTGGGTTTCAATTCAAAATTGATTGTTTTTCTGACAAGCCGTGATTAATCGATGAAACATCGTGGAGGCCCGGGACGGAGGACAAGCCCATCGCCAATGTGGTCGAGTAATCCAGACTCCAAGCTGTGCGAGCAGTTTGAACGGAAAGAGGATCATCCAGTGACGTATGACTTGGTACGAAGACATTTGACGTTCGCATCAGATAATGTATGTACGCCCCAAAAACGCCTCGCCACGCCTGCATTTTTCCATCTCCACCCCCGTCACCGCCCAAAAACGGCCTGTTCTGTCAATCACATTTGACATGTCACTTCCTGTTCGCAATTTGACGAACGAGACAAAAAAAGCTCGCAATATGCCGTACGCACATGCGCAGTGTTACACCGACGCATGCGCGGTTTCTCAACATCGGAACGCAACGAGCGTACTGCTGTTAACGAGCGGTTCTGAATGAGGGCCTTAGTCTGCTGGCAGCTCCTCCTATCTGTCTTTGTCCCTGCCCTTCTTTTTCTGACAGGAGCCAAACCACACCCAGCTAAATCACTCCGCCCTTCTTCTAGTGTGTGTGTATCCCATACAATGAGACACATCCCCACCAAAGAAAGAAGTACCATATAAATTTACATGTAACTACATAAAATAGATATACTGTACCTGTATACATAAATTATAGAAGGGCCATGTACATGAATACAATAAATACATCTATATACATGTAACACCCCTAATTTGGTGGGATGTCACTGAGCGGATCGTACCTACTTTTCCTCTGGAAGCTGCTTGCGCATGGATCAGTGCAGTTCCTCTTTTAGGCTCCTCCTATCACAGCAGAGAGACAGGAGACCCCCAGAACCCAGCACAGTTATTACACACTTTGAAAGTGACGTAAGTTTTATTGTGTAGGAGCACTTTGTCACACTGGTAGTGAATACGTTTGAACATGCGAGAATCATTTAATAACCATTACATAGTAACTAGAATTGTCTTCAAACACTCACTAATGCATTCTATAATCATCACAGTAATATATTACAATACTTGCTTCTTGTTTACTAACTGATAAATAAGTACCTTAAACTCAACTAACAAACTCTCTGTGCATGACAATATGTCCCACAAACAAGTATTTCAGTATAAAGCATTATTTGCAAATGATCAATATAGAGAACAATTTTCCTATTCGTCCTGCGCAGGCTGTCGTCGGTGCACATGCGGTAAAAGGAGACTAAAGGAATTGTCAGATACTGAGATGTAAGCACACTGTAGTCCTCCTTACTTGAGAGAATGTTGAAGTGATACCATAGCAATTTAACTTGTGAAATGTCAACTACACAGACTGGTAATGGGGCAGTATCTCCATGTACTATAGGGGACCAATACTATATCATCACTGAGTGCTGTCTTGGAACAAAGCAGAGCGCTGGGGTCCAGATCTCACCACAGAAATGTTGCATTTCTTATCATAAATGGCTGGGCTGGAGCTGTCTGGGCTGTCTTTCACAGGCTGGGGCTCACTGTGGGCCTGATTCAGAGCCGGACGCTCTGACCAGAGCGCTCGCTCTGAATCAGTGCCCTCCTACCTAAAAATGGAGCGGCCTCCTGGCCGCTCACATAGCTGTGGGTGACCACCCACAGCACATGCGAGCGGCCAAAAAGATGATCGCGATGGTCAAGACCAACGCGACCATCGGGCTTGCGACGAGACCCTGCGGTAGGGTCTCGGTGACCGCAAGCCCTGGAGTGATTTTGGCTTTATCAGAGCCAAAATCACTCCCACTGACATCACTAGTGATGTCAGTGGGGCCGGACCCAGACGGTAGGCGTTCCCATGGGAATGCCTCCGTCTGGCAGCCACGCCCCCGGCACGCCCACCAAAGGGGGCGTGCTGTCAGTCACCATCGACAGCACGCCCCCTTTGGTGCGAGACCCGGAGCGATAATTATGGACCTGACTGTGTATGTATATATGTATGTAGAAGCATGAAGGTGCAGCCCTCCCCTCTCAATAAATCAAGCAGAGACCAAAGGATCAATAGAACGTTTCAGTACTTGAAGATAGTACTAAAAGTACTGAAACGTTCTATTGATCCTTTGGTCTCTGCTTGATTTATTGAGAGGGGAGTGCTGCACCTTCATGCTTCTATTTATCCCTATGTGAGGGCACCCCTGCAGGATTTGGTTTATTATCTGGAGTGCCGGACTTGGAGACTTTATATATGTATGTATATATATATATATATATATATATATATATATGTATATATATATATGTATATATGTGTGTGTATGTATAGATATATATGTATATATATATAGTATATATATATGTATGTGTATATATGTATATATATATGTGAATATATATATGTGTATATATATATATATATATATATATATGTGTATATATATATATGTGTGTATATATATATATATGTATATATATATTGTATATTTATATATATATATATATGCACGTATATATATATATATATACACACATATATAGATGGCAGCCCCAACCGATGTTAAGGAAACATCGGCAGCTGTGGTCACAATCGATGTTTCTATTGATGGCCAACAGTACTATATAGCATAAAAATTTCCATTTTTATGGTAAACAGCGCTTAAAATTTTTTGTTTTTTTTAGAAAATCGTGTTGGATAAGTTTTAAAAAGCTGTTCCTGACCTGATTCAATCATAAAAAAAAACGGAGCGGTTTTTGGAGAAAGAATTTGTCAGTTAAGTGGTTAACATGATCAGTTGCGTCACAAGGGGGACTTTGGGGGGTGCAGACCGCACCAGGATATCACCTGCAGAGAGGTGACACCAAGGTGCAGAATCCTCCTCAGTGACAGGAGCCGGGTGCTGCACTGTAGTATTAAGGGCAGTACTTGACTCCTGACACTGTGAGGGAGCCAGCACTCGGCACACAGGGCAGTCCGCACCTCCTGCACCCCCCGTAAGAAACACGGGACCACGGGGGTTTGGGCCATGAGGCCACACCCCTACCTGCAAGGCCACACCCCTTGCCTGAGAGGCTACGCCCCCTCCAGCGGTGTAGCATCCCTCCCCGCACCGGGTGACACTACTGGGAGGAGTGCCACTGAACATGATCTAGCTATTTTCTAGTTAAGCATTTTTCGGATGTATGTTCTGGGTTCAAATTGGCAAAACGTTCACCACGGCTCCGGCGTGC
Organism: Taudactylus pleione; assembly: GCA_031769625.1. Classification (NCBI taxonomy): domain Eukaryota; kingdom Metazoa; phylum Chordata; class Amphibia; order Anura; family Myobatrachidae; genus Taudactylus; species Taudactylus pleione. The sequence continues at coordinate 11,793,782 of JAUIMM010000010.1, forward strand.
GCATGTGCAGTGGGGGACCATCGACCCGCTTGCGAGCGTTTTGCGCTCGTGAGCGGGTCTGAATCAGACCGAGAATCTCTGTGGTAGATGATTTGCTGTCTTACAAATTGCTACAATGTCAATATTTATTTGGAGCTATTGTATGTATCGTATGTACTGTAAGTAGCAAATATATTGTCTGCAAGACGTAGTTTTATTTATGGACTGTAATTATTGTAACCACTAAGCAATTACCAAGATTTGACAATAATACTCTTATTTATAGAGATTTAAATAGACAAGTTTAAGTGCTATGCTGGTTTCCACAAACCAGTGTGGTTTATGTGTCTCCGATTATATACTGTAGATTCTCACATTAACAGTCTCTGCAGATTCATCTGCACTTGGGAGGTATGCGAATATGCTCAATGTTTAATCTCTCTGTGCATATTCATACTCATGTGGTTTGTGTCCTTCCAATGTCTATCTTATTAGATCTAGCATCGACAACAATAGATAGTTTTTTCCTTCTCAGTGTCCGCATATAGTGAGCGGTGACCGGCAGCATTCCGGTGTTCCCTGAGTGCTGCCGGTCACCGGCACTATGAGTGATCTCGCAGAATGAGATTTGTACATGCGCAGTGTAGCTTTTGCACATGCGCAGATCTCACACCATCAGAGAAGTACATAAACCATAGGGTTTGTGTACTGTACATCTCTGAATTAATCCCTTAAGGTGCATACACACTAGACAATATTTTACACGATTTGCCCAATTTCGACGCATCGGAACGATACATCGTGTAAAATATGTCCAAAACGTTAGTGTCCAATCATGATCACGAAGCCGATGCGCTTACCCGCCAATGTGTAATGCATGACCCAACCACTGACCACCAATGTGTTTATTAATGCATGACCCACCCACTGACCACCAATTTGTTTATTAATGCATGACCCACCCACTGACCACCTTTGTATATTAAATGCATGACCCACATCCTGTGCACCTTTCCGCTCCAAATCCTATTGTGTGTAGCTATATATATATATATATATATATATATATATAATTATATATATATATATATATATACTATATATTTAATTCATATTATGAACATGCTAAAATACTGAAATGATTCTAAAAACTTTATTAGAAAAATGCATGAAGAATACACTTTAAACACCACAACATAACTGTAAACATAAAAATACTATAACTGTAAACAACATTAAAAACAACATGGCAACATTAAAAAAACTATAAGCAACAATAAAAACATGAAAACATCGCAACATTAAAAATAGTAAAAAACAACAAAACATCGCAACATTAAAAATTGTAAAAAACAACAAAACTGTTTCAAATCATTATAAATCCTTATGCATCTATTTATTTGTTTTTTTAAATATTTTTCCCCTAGCAATGTCTTTGGATGAGGAACGCAAATTTTTACGGGATTCCTGGAGCTTTGTGAAGCGAAAGAGTATCTCTGGAGGGTCACCTGTCGGTACTATTCCAACTAGTCCAAGAAACTTTTGGCATTGGAGGAGTTGGTCCAATATAGCAGGCCATACTACAGTGACACAACAGTTAAATGGGTGAGAAATAAAATCCATAATCTCAGGACAGTCTTTGTGAAAGAGTGGAGGAAGGTGGAAGAATCCAAAATATCTGGAGGCTCCGCTGATGAAGTGTGCCAGTCCACCTTGTGGTACTACAATATAATCTCCTTTCTTCTGGCGAAAGAACCTCAGCGACAGTCGCTTGTCCTGATGGCCGAGCGAGAGGGAGAAGAGGAGGCGGCCGAAGTTGCCAGCGTAGCGTCCGAGGCAGGTTTGGTAAGTAGAGACACAGGCCCTGATTCAGACCCACTCGCGAGCGGCTGTCCGCTCGCAAGTGGGTCGATGGTCTGCACTGCGCATGCGCACGACGGAGGGAGCTCCGTCGTGCGCATGCGCGAGACGTGACGAGCGAAGGACTTTCCTTCGCTCGTAGTGTCTGATCAAAGGGGGCGTGCTGTCGATGTTGATTGACAGCACGCCACCTTTGGTGGGCGTGCCGGGGGCGTGCCTGCCAGACGGAGGCGTTCCCAAGGGAACGCCTACCGTCAGAAGCCGGCCCCACTGACATCACTAGTGATGTCAGTGGGAGTGATTTTGGCTCTGATAGAGCCAAAATCACTCCTGGCCTTGCGGTTGAGAAACTCAACCGCAGGCTTCTGCTCGCAGTGGCGATGGTCGCGATGGTCAAGACCATTGTGACCATCATCCTGCACGCTCGTAAATGCTGTGGGTGGTGACCCACAGCTATACGAGTGTCCAGGAGGACGCTCCATATTTATGGAGGTGGGCCCTGATTCAGAGCGAGCGCTCTGGTCAGAGCGTCCGGCTCTGAATCAGGGCCACAGTGCATACATCCCATGGTATTTTTTTTTTCAGTTTCCCAAATGTCTACTCTATTTTATCAGAGACAGTCCTCCTGCCATGGCACTGCCGCCGGTCCATTAAAATAGGTCATGTACTCCTCCCTCACTTGTTTTGCCTGTGCACTTCCTGTGGTTTGCAGTGCATGTGTTAGGAAATAATGGGTACAACATGAACATTCATTTTTATTCTTTTTCTTTACAGACTCCCACCCAAGAACTGGACTTGGCTGGGACTCCGGACTTAAGTGGAATTGGCGAAAGTGAGGGGATATTTCTCTGTCCCCATACCCACCACCAACTGCACCTCCCCCGAAAAAAAAGTGACACATGTGTTAGGACTTGATTGGAGTTTGGATCCGGAGTGGACACAGGAGAAGTATGTGGGACCGTTTGCTGGTATTGAAAACATGCCGGCCTTCATGTGGTGTGTTTCATAAATGGAGGCAGGTGCAGGAGGTACAAACTGTGGCAACCGAGGGAGACAAGGTATGTCGGACACTGGAGCTGGAGCTGGAGCTGTACAAGGACACAGAACCCTCAGGGAAGGCAGGACCCTCTATGGGAGAGGCGACTGGAGCACGCAATCCGGACAGGAGTCAGAGGTGGAACGAGCTGGAACACGGACTGAGAGTCAGTAGGCTTACCATGATAGACTGCAGCAATACAAGCAAGGGAGCTCAGGAACTAGCACACAGCTAAGCTGTGTAAAACATTGCACTGGCAATTAAAGAGCCTCTTGACAACTCTTTAATACCCTCAGGTAGTGCAGGATAGGTTGCTAGCCCTCTAGCCCAAGCTGCAAGTTGATTGGTCCAATTTAGACATGTGACCTGGATCCAAGATGGCAACGCCCAGTGGTCACCAGCACTGCTCAGGAATGCACAGCCAACTGTTCTGCCAGCCACTACACCTGATCTCCAGGGCCAGGATCACCTCCAGAAGCCAGGATTCCTGCAGGAAGGACCCTGCCAGAGCGCCCTGAGAGGTAAGGCCTGCGCCACCCGTGAACCCGCTGTCCTGGTCGTGACAGTATGGGAAGAAGGCAGCCCACCACGGAGCCTGCAGTCGAATTTCTGCAGCAGGCGGAAGTGGTCTTACTTAGATCACTTCACGTCTCACATTAATAGCTCCATGCATCAGATTGGGCTGGAAATGCAGATGGAATTTCTGCGCCTGGTGTACGAGTTGGTTATCAGTGTGATGAAAATTATTTATCGGCAACTACGTACCGCCTCTGTGATGCCTTCCACCCAGTCACAGCCTACTCCCCCGCCCACTAACCCTTCTACCTCAAGCCAGGCTATTTATAGTGCCCTTTTAGAATCTGAGGAGGAGATTCCTGGCTTTTACGACCTGTAAATGTTTCATTTTATTTTTTTTATACAATTATCAACAAGTTTTATCTTTCCCAATAGCTACTCTATGGTACTGTATATGTTGGTGACGACACTGATTGGACATTGGCCCTCATTCAGAGCCACTCGCAAGCGGGCGCACGTACGTTAGGCGTACGTACAAAATTATTTTAATTCAATGGCTCGCTCGTATTTTCGTTCGCATCTAAAATTCCTCCCTAAACTCAGGCGACCCCTCCTCTAACTAACGAGCGTGCGAAATAGCGAGCGTACATCCCCGAAATGGCTTGAAGGGAACGCACGCACAAGTGAAACCGGAAGTGGCCTTGTCAGATGTCGATTACCTGCTCCTTTATTCTGCCTACCTCCCTCAATCGTATCATGCCAATCAATGTATCAATTAGCTCAATTTTTTTTTTTTTTCAACACAATGCAAGAAACTTTACTCTTGTCCGTGTTTGTGTTTACCCGCAGAATACGTACGGATGGAACATTCGCTTTTATTGTTAAAAAAACATGTGAACCACAATTAAACAATTGTTCTATTGCTGTGGATCCCCGCATATTTTCCGGGGTTCATTTCTTTATTTAAATTTGCAAACGCATGTCACTGCATCAAGCCTATCATAACTCTCCAGAGATTTCTGGCCCTGTTGAACACATGACTCATACACTAACCAATAAAATTGCTCCTGTTAATTTCCAAAATACATTAGCCAATCAGAAATTTGGGCCACACTTTATCAAAAATGTTTTGTATGAAAAACTCCATTACCATCATGAGAGCCTCCGCATTCACCAGGCGCGAGCTGCTGGTGCTTACGGAGGTGATGGATAGGCGGATCACCAGCCAGCCTCCACCCTTCACCAACCGGCAGAAGCGCTCCGCGTATGCGGAGGCACGGTCCCGCCTGCGGTCGATGGGTTCACGCCGCAACATCGGGCAGCTTGAGCGCAGGTGGTCAGACCTGCAACGGCGAACGCCCCACTTGCTGGCATGCTTTCGCATGCAGATCGTTGAAAGTAAGTGTTATGTATTGTGGTTTTCATGTTTGTGTTTGTGGGGCAAACTGCGTGTGCATGTTTTCCTGTCTGTCCTATTTATTATTTGTCCTCATATCTGCGTGTGCATGTTTTCCTGTCTGTCCTATTAATTATTTGTCCTCATATCTGCGTGTGCATGTTTTCCTGTCTGTCCTATTAATTATTTGTCCTCATATCTGCGTGTGCATGTTTTCCTGTCTGTCCTATTAATTATTTGTCCTCATATCTACGTGTGCATGTTTTCCTGTCTGTCCTATTAATTATTTGTCCTCATATCTGCGTGTGCATGTTTTCCTGTCTGTCCTATTAATTATTTGTCCTCATATCAGCGTGTGCTTGTTTTCCCTCTATTTCTGTTTTTTTCATTCTACTCCTTTTTGCATGTTTTTTGTTGCTGGTTTTTTTTTTTTAATTTGGGCCCCGGATTTTCCCAAAAACTAACCTCAATTTGTTTGACATATTTTAGGAGGACAGCCAAGACTACGCCATCACCGTCCGGCCAGACGGCGTTCCCGGCCACTATCCCCAACCCCCAGCCAACACTCCACCCCAAATATTTCCCCTATACCCCACTCCTCCCCAGCCTTCCCAGACCCTCTCCCGGAACTGTCGGGCCTCCTTCCCCTCCGTCCCACTTCCCCCTCTCCTCCACCCACCCCTCTTCCAATTACCCCCTCCCCGGAGTCCATCATTACCCCTCCCCGTTCTTTGGGGAATGAAGGCTCCTCCGAGGAGGAACATGGAGGGACTTCCGGAGCTCCCGTTTTGGCTCCCGGTATGTTTTTCTTTCTCATTTTTTTTAACCACAAACTGTTTGTATGTAATCATGTGTCGTGCCTTTATTCGTGCTTGTTTGGTTTACTTTTGTTGATTTAGCAGTTTGCCTTTACCTCTTCCTGCTGATTTCAACATACACATATCACACCTGTGTGAATTTGTACATAGGCCTTGTATTTTTGCCAGCACCCCCTTTTTTTTTTTTTTTTTTTTTTTTCGGTTTAGGAGTGATTTCGTTGTGTTTTTGTTTTTTTAATGTGGATTCCCTATTGTTTTATTAATCCACACACTTTTCTCACCCACAGAGGAACAGAGGCGTCGTCAAGAGGTGGAGGATTGTGTTGGCCAGATGCGGCAACATGTAATTGGCCTTCTTGTGGCCCTTGACCGGCTGTCTGGCATCCTTCGCCAGTAGTTTTTTTTTTTTTGATTCGTTTTGTAAATAAATTTTGTAGTTCTAATATACGTTCTGGCTCATTCTTTTTTTCTAAAACACAAATAGTTTTCCCTGACATAAGTAGACTGTTCCTGCACGGATTTCCATTTTTTAAAAGTTAGATTGTATTTTGTATTTGTATGTTAAACAGCCACAAGAAACACATAACAGTAACAATGTCATTTCCCTTTTTGGGTGTAGTGTCAATTAGATATTTCGCCATTTTACAGGTTCCTAGTTGGTGTGCAAGCTGCTTAGGCCAATCTTCAAAATCCAAAGGTTTGGACAGGCTTCCTTTTGGTGTGGGTTGGGAACCTGCAAACATATTTCAGTTTACATCAACTGGTGTCAGTACTGGATTACCCCTTAGTCAATTGTAAGGTGTGTTAACCTGGTTCCACTTGCTGTTAACGTCCAAAAAAAGGAAGACCATTTCACTCTCCAAACATTTATTCACAACTTAAATGAGAAATCAAAGTGGTCAGTCCCAAAACCAAAAAACACTGATAATCTCAAATACAACACATACAAATAAAATATTTAATTTAAAAAAACAATCAAGAACTGGTTGACGAAGGACCATGCCAACATGATTCCACAAACATGGCGTTGCGATATGGGTTCCAGAATATATGGCCAAAATCACCAGATCCAGGTTTGGTAAGGGTAGCAGGAAGTAGTGAGCGTTGGAGTGGCAAAGATTATGTGAACAAACAGAAGATGGTGAAAAAATAAAAATAAATTAGATGTTCGCAAACAAACACAAACACATTAGGTATAAACACTGTAGTTTGGGTCAAACTTACCTAAAAAATCTGGCCACCACATCATCGCGTATGGCCCCCCCACATACTGACCTCCGACCAACCTCGGGGGGGCCATCCTCAGGTAAGGCATCCTCTGGCTGCATTGGGACACCACTCCTTATGGCGATGTTGTGAAATATCCCACACAGGACCACAATTTTCGACACCATATCCGGCAAATACATGAGCTCGCCACCAGAGCGGTGGAGGCATCTGAATCGGCCTTTTAAAAGGCCGATACAGCGCTCCACCACTTGCCTGGTGGCTGTAAGTGCGGAATTATACTCACTTTGTGGGCCTGGTGTGGGAGCCAAATAAGGAGTGAGCAGCCAGGACATGCAAGGGTATCCACTGTCTCCTGTGAAAAATAAGAGACAACATCAGGAACACTGTGTATCAAGCTTAACATTGTTATGTACTAAAGGTCTCCACTTACCCAGAAGCCACGCATCACCAGCTTGTAGGTTGGTTAATTTCTGCCATATCCCTGATTGCCGGATGACGAATGAGTCATGTGCACTTCCTGGTAACTTAGCATTCAGGGACAGGATCTGGAGGGAGGCATCACATACCACCATTACATTCAGGGAGTGATAGTGTTTCCTGTTTCTAAATATTGCCTCCAGCCGTGCTGGAGGCTGAAGTGGTATGTGAGTACCATCCACAACCCCGATGATGTGTGGGAAGCCAGCTATTTGGTAAAAATTGGCCTTGGCCACACTAAGGGCACCCATATCCAAAGGCATTTGAATAAAATGATGGAGGTGCTTGAAAAGTGCCTCCATCACTGCCCTCAGGATCCGGGAAAAGGAGGATTGGGAGATGCCCGCCACTATTCCCACCGTTGTTTGAAACGATCCTGAGGCACAGAAATGTAACACCGCCATAAATTGCGTCAGTGGTGGTATTGCTGTTGGACTGTCAATTTGCCGCTCAAGATCACTTTCTATTAATGAGAGAGTGTCTATGATGATTTTGGGAGGTAGACGGTAGCGTCTTAAAACCTCATCATCGGGCATTCCAAAAAGGGTGACACGTGTTCGAAATATCTGGGGCCTTGCATGCCTACGATGCCTACGCCTGGGATGAGATTGAGGTTGGTCGGCTTCCGGGAGCATGGCCAGAACAATCCTCCCCAGATCAACCTGAAATTCCAAAATTTTAAAGTAAGGCTTTTGACCCACCCCAAAACTATATTAAAACAACTTAGCTTGATGATAGCATCCATTGCTGCTTACATGCCGGGGTATTGTCATGATACGTCCAAACTGAAAATAAACAACAAAATTACTTGACACATTTCACTCTGTGCATTTTTGTGGATACATTTTGTGCTAGACCAAAGTTCAAATATGCCAAACACCCATTTAGCAAAACCGCAAAGCGACATTTAACACAGTACATCAAAACGGGTCGAAATGTTGGCTCAAAAAGCGAAAGCTAAACCATCAAAAAGATCGAATGATTATTAAGCTGTTTAAAATGTGCTAATTAGTTCGCTAATACAAGTCACAAGAGTAACTACTAAAAATGCGCTAATTAGTTCGCTAATACAAGTCACAAGAGTAACTACTAAAAATGCGCTAAATAGTTCGCTAATACAAGTCACAAGAGTAACTACTAAAAATGCGCTAAATAGTTCGCTAATACAAGTCACAAGAGTAACTACTAAAAATGCGCTAATTAGTTCGCTAATACAAGTCACAAGAGTAACTACTAAAAATGCGCTAATTAGTTCGCTAATACAAGTCACAAGAGTAACTACTAAAAATGCGCTAATTAGTTCGCTAATACAAGTCACAAGAGTAACTACTAAAAATGCGCTAAATAGTTCGCTAATACAAGATAAAAAATGGACTTACCAAGAGCAAATATCTAAGATGCAAAATCAAAAGGTCTTTGGGGTCGAAAATAAACAAAATCTAAAATAGAATAAATTAGGTATCCAAAAATTACAAAATATACGAAACACAATGAAACAACAATTGAACAAAAGTTAGACTTCACAAAACTTACCAAATCAACAAACGAGGTCCCAAAAATAGAAACCAACAAAGATAACGGAAAAAAAAACGCAAATCTAACCAACAAACGATTCTCCAAACTCCAACTCCTTTCTACACAATCAATACACTCCAGCCAAGATAACCTCCAACAATCCAAAAACACCACCTCGACTTGAGACACACCAAGCCATAAATAGTGTTTCGTTTCCCGCACAAATTAAGGAGGGATCATAGGGCCGCACAATCAATGATGCGGCCGCAAAATAAGGACACATGTATAAATACGTCACGAAAACACATTCAAATTCTGGTGTATTTCTTGTTTGGACCGCAGACATGGCGACAGACCAGGGAAAAAATGCCCAAGAGTCAGGCGGTAAGTCTTTCATGCATTTTCTATCAACGATTAATTTGAACCATAAGATGAGGCAAGTTGTGATTTTGTGAATCTGTAAATTTACACAAATAGGTGAGGAGGATGACATGGAAGAGGCTGCTGGGCCCAGTATTCCGGCCAAAGCGGCCAAAAAAAAAGGCAGCCACATTTCACAAGAAAGGAGATGGAGGTTTTGATCCAGAAGTGTGTGGACATCCTGCCACAGGCAGACAGGAATATGAGTCTAAGCCAGAAGTGGAGAATGTGGGAAGAGGTAGCCGTTGCTGTCAATACGGTGGGTGATTATGTCCGTCTAGCCCGGGATGTCAAACGGCGGTAAGTAAACCCTTGCCCCCCCTAAAAACAAACCCCATTTTAAACCAAAGGATAATGGCTTCCATTTTTCCCCACAGATGGGGCGACTTCAAATATCGCCTAAAGCAAAAACTCGCGGACAGGGCTAGGCATGCAAGGGGGACAGGTGGGGGTCCCACCCCTGTGTCATTGGAGTTGACGGATTTAGAAGAGCTGGCACAGGGGTGTGTGCAGCCTGTGGAGGTGTTTGGCGTGTCCAACATGGATACGGACATGCCAGACTTTGCGGCTCCTCATGTTGGCCCAGGTAAGTATTGTGATGTCACCAACTCTGAAATGCTATTGTGCCAATATGTAGATTCTAATGTGACTCTTTTCTCATTTTTCAAACAGAGACACAGGCGGATGAGTCTGCTCCAGAGGGAAGCCTTGGCCGCAGAATTTCTGCTGGCTCTGCAGGGGAGGAACCAGTACATCCGGCTGAGGACCCTGCAGAAGCCAGTCCAGGGCGTGCCCCCTCGCAGGCAGTGGGCCTCCTCACAGAACTCAATTTCAAATCGGATTTCCATACGGAGATTCTGCAGAGGATGGACGCCAGTCTGCTACGGGTGGCTGAGGCCCTGGAGCAAAATGCTGCGGCCAACGTGACCATTGGTCAGGCCCTGGCGGAAAATACCAGGGCCAACATCCGCATCGCCGATGCCCTGGAGCAGCTCGTTCGCCAGCACATGGTGGAGCCGACCTCCCTTCCTGCCGGAACATCAGGATCCTCCACCTCTGGCACAACATCAGCCAATCCTCCAAATGTGCCTAGCCCTGTGCCTAGTCCAGAGGCCACAACATCTGCCTCTGGACAGGCCAGCCCGATGGCATCCCGGACCCGGTCTGGCGCCCACCCTCCCCCATCCAAACGGGCGAAAAAACGGTGACAGCAATGGCGACTTTTCCCACACTCCTTCTGTGCTTGGCTCATATTCCTTTCTGGTCAAAACTTCCCTCTCCTTTCTTGTGAAATGTTTTTAAGTTATTTTTGTACGTTTATGTTATCAGTTATTGTTTTTTTTTTTTTGATAAAAAGTATCTTTGGCACAAAAACTAAAAAAAAATATTATGCCAATTGGTTTGTGTTTAAACAATAAATTTATGAAAAAAATCTGACATTGTATTGTGACATTATTGGACAAATGGGTTACATTTAATCCTGGCCCTAAAGGCAAAAAAGGACACCAAAAACCATTTCATTTGTCTAAAAAAAAGGCCTCTTGAAGGAACGTTTAAAAAAACACATAACGATGCAAATTGCACATTAAAAAAAAAAAGGGGGAGCTAATTAAAACATGATGACATTATTGTCACAATAGGCCATAAACAACAAATTGAGGCCAAAAAACCCCCCCAAAAATGTACGCCAATTGATTGTGTAATCCTGACATTAGCAGGTATGATTTCCACCTGCGTACGGTTTTGTGCTATCCCAATAAACTGCTTTCCAAACACATACCAAGCCGGTTTTCAATACAACACTAATTGCTTTTGTGACCACCTGCGATTAATCGCTACAACATCGCGGAGTCCCGGGACGGAGGAGAAGGCCATCGCCAATGTGGTCGAGTAATCCAGACCCTAAACTGTGCGAGCATTTTGAAGGGAAAGAGGATGTTCCAGTGACGTATGTGACGGTCCGAACACATTTTACGCTCGCATCTGCTAATGTATGTACGCCCCAAAAACGACTCGCCACGCCTGCGTTTTTCCATCTCCACCCCCGTCAACACCCAAAAACGCCCTGTTCTGTCAATCACATTTGACATGTCACTTCCTGTACGCTATTTTAGGAACGACAGATAAAAAGCTCGCAATCTGCCGTACGCACATGCGCAGTGTAACACCGACGCATGCGTGGTTAGTCAACATCGGAACGCAACGAGCGTACTGCTGTTTGCGAGTGGCTCTGAATGAGGGCCATAGTCACTAAACACATGGCATAAGGACAGATTGTTGGAAGTCGGGGCCACACTCTGTAATTGTGCTATGTGTTTCTTGGCCTATTGAATCCAGCGTGTGAACCAACATATATCATAGAGCAGCATAGCTATTGGGACTGATAAAACTTGTTGATAATTGCCTTTTATTACATTTTATCATTCATTATGTATATTCCAGAAAGGGATAATTTATTTATAAGTTTAAATGCTGTTGTTGCCTTCAGTAGCAACAAGTTTTATCTTTCCCAATAGCTGCTCTATGGTATATGTTGGTGACAATGCTGATTGGACATGTTCACTAAACACATGGCGTAAGGACAGATTGTTGGAAGCCGGGGGCCACAATCTGTACTTGCGCCATGTGTTTCTTGGCCCAGCGTCTGAACGAACACATATCATAGTGCAGCATAGCTATTGGGACTGATAAAACTTGTTGATAATTGCCTTTTATTACATTAGAAATGCATATACAGTTTAAAAAAAAATGCATTTTTATAGGGTTTTTTTCCATGTTGGGATTGCATATTTAAAGTGTGGTCATTATTAACTATTTTATTGCATGCAGCCATGTTGCCGCAAATGTTACACTGTTTTAAAGTGTTTTTTACACCACTTTTCTACATTTCCAAGAAACGAAAACAATAACTAAATAAATAAATAACAAAAACTTTTATCTTTCACAAGAAATAAATGTGTAGTGTATTTTTTTTCTTACCTTGCAAAACTGGTTCTGCAGCACTTTGACAATAGCGTTGCAGGTCTCCGGGATGATAACGCCCACAGCCTGAGGGGATATGAGTGACCCAAACTTCAGGTCTTCCAGTGACCATCCTGTAGCCAGGTACTTCAGGGTAACCACCAGTCTCTCCTCAGCAGGGATAGCCCTCCGCAGCTTAGTATCCTGCCTCTGGATATAGGGGGTCACCAGACGCAGCAACTCCTGGTAGGTGGCGTCATCCATGCGCAGGAAGTTGCGGTAGTTGTCCGGATTGTTCTCCCGAATCTACATCAGCAGGGACATGTGAGAGCGAGTATCCCCTCTGCAGCAGCCACTCCTTGGTCCAGAATGCTCTCCTCCTATGCTGGGCCCTCTCCTTCACCACCTTAGCCCCAGCATAGGCGAGCAGAACTCTATACCGATAGGGATCCATCACCACAGAATGCAGGATAGAATGCAAGAAAAACACATGTTGTTAAGCCAGGCAAAACAAAGCAGAGCACAATAGCAATGTACAGCATTCAGCAAGTATACTCCAAGTCTCACTAGTCACAAAGCAGAAGTGCACAGACCTAAAATTGCTCCTGCTTTATATACCCCCTAGTTAAGCCCACCCATTATTTAAATTTAGTTGAAATCTTGCAGATCATTGTCAGGTGTTTTGTAAACTAACGATATATCGTGCACAATCTCACAATTTTGAAATTATACACGATGCACAATTGATCGTGAGATCGTTGGTCAAATTGGACACTTTTTGACACCAAATCATGTCCAGGACTGCCGGGGAGCTGCTGGGGAGAGTTCAAGGGAAATCGCTCACAATATCACATCGTGAGCACATCGTCTAGTGTGTACACACCTTTAGACAGCAATAGATCATCAGACGCATAATCGATTATTTAACATAGAGAACAATAGAAACCAGATTTACTAAGCATTGAGTTTAAAAATTGCCGCAAATCTGATGGCAAACCCAGCAAAAAGAAATAGATCTGCCTTTTGACAGGCGAGTTACTGTGAAGCACTGCACAGATCACTATGATCTGTGCAGGTTTCATATGTTTAGAACGGGTTATATTTTTTTAAAACATTGGCGTGCTCCCCCTTTCAATAACAAGCACCAGACTGAATCAGACCAAGCTGGTCAACACAGGGTAGAATCCCTAGAAAAGTGGGGACCACCCCAAAAAATGGGGTTTCCCCTAAGGACAAGCATAGTTAAATAATATTGTTCTTTACAGGTGGAATACAGGTTCCAGCAAATCTGCCCAGGCATGATGCCAATTGTTGAATCACAAGTGCCAATGTAAGAGGGGTGCAGTGCGGTACCTGCTGCCGTGCAGGTGTACTTCCGTATCTTATGGTGCATCACACCCTCTTACCTTCAGGCTGTATGTTGCTCAGACGATCCTGGAATTCCAAGCTGGACACGACTACCTAGGAGGAAGGAGGATGTGAGAAGCGTCCTTCCTCATGTCGACCGACATGCCCTACCAGACCGAGGACTACACAAAAGATTCAGGTTTTAAGTGAGAATCATCACTGGCACTTTTGGCCTCAGATTCTGAGTTTCACCTATAGCTGCTCGCGTACCAGGTGAAAACTCAACCTCGCACCGGTGTGCCAGGTCCACTGTACGCCCTGAAGTAAGGAGGATGGCTATTTAGATAATATATTAGCTATATTCCAACATACTGGGATTTGTGGTTACACAGCAAGTGGGTGGTGGCTGTCCCATACCTGGCCTGTGCCTCTGTGGCCAGTCTCCTCTCTACTCTCCTGACTTTCTCTTCCGAATTGTCAGTCAGTTCTCAGTGTGGCCACAAAATCATTTTATTGACATTGTGACTGTGTCAGGCTGATAGCGGGCAGTGTGCATGGGCTGCCAGCTCCTCCAAGTCAGTGCCAGGATTCGGTTATAGGAGGCGGTACTAGCCTGTGATCGGGGGTGTCGCCAGCCCCTGCTCCACCTCTAGCCGCCAGTGCAGTGTCTGATTGACAGCAGCCGCAGGCGTAGCTCATCCCCATATTTGAAGATGGACTATCAGATCCAGCCAGTTAGTTAACAGACACCGTGGACCTCCTCCACTCCATCCCCACCCTCATTGTCCAGAGCTGATGCTTCTGACTGAGAGAGCAGCAGGAGCACAGACAGAACTGCTGCCGAGCCCCCTGTCTCCTAATTTGCAGGTACCCCTGGCGAGTGCCATCCTGGCCAATAGGTAGATATGCCCCTGGAGGCAGCCGGCAGCCAGTATGAATCAGCATGGCTGGGAAGAGGGGGAGAGAGCCAGGGGCTGAGGCAAGCCACTAAGGGGAGCACAGGACAGGCTCAGCGGGGACTGTCCCATGCTCTTGGTGACCCAATCCACCCTTGCTAACCAGTTTGAGGCTGGTTGCCGTTATGGCAGGGAACCCCACAATGTGTGTCGCCCTGCCATAGCATTAGCTGCCTCTGCTGGTTCAGCCAAATGCTGGTTAATTGAATATAGTGGTCTCCACAATATTTTGCCCACTAATTTCCAATACAATCTTTGGCTCAGAGGCCCTAAACTGGTTACTGATTTGGGGAGGAAAACCCCACGCCCTTTTTTATAACATTTGTAACCCTTTATAAAATTATTAATAAACCAAAGCCTGCACTGATCATACAGCCACAGATTCTATCAGAAATGGATATGGATATTTAGATGGGGTTTTATGCTGGGTACACACTAGATGATATGTGGTCCGATCTGGCGGATCGAAGCAACATATCGGGCACATCGTCTAGTGTGTGCCCACTATATTGCTGACAATGCGTGCTCCCGCACGTTATCAGCGACAACCTATATCGGCCCTACATGCAGGGATGTCGTTAGCGAGGGCCATGCTGCCGAATGCAGCATTGTCCCTGACGTCGCTGCTCGTGTATGCACTTGTCGATGTCGGCTCCCCCATCGGGCCCCGTCGCTGAAGATGTCGGGCTGGGTACAGATCGTCTAGTGTTCACCAAGTCTTAGACTGAAAATATATGATGGACATCACCATAGGAGTTTTATTGCAGCTCAAATAGGATGGTTATTGAATAGTTAATTTTATACAGCAATTCGACGGTGATGTCCAGCGGATTGCAATAGACAGCAAAACTGATTTTTAATAAACTTTTTACCCCATTGTATCTCCCCCTTTGGCTAAAACTTAAGAGCATAGTGCAGGGGCATATCTAGAGAAGAGGGGGCCCATGTGCAGACTCCGACACGGGCCCCCTACTCTCCGTCCAGCGACCGGCTGCGCAGCACTTATAGACTCTAGAGTGCCCAGAGTCTGTAGCGCATACACAGGTAACCAGGAAAAGGGCTGCGGCAGCCATTTTCCCTGTACTGCGCATGCACAAACGATGGGAAATGGCCGCTGTGGCCATTTTCCAGCCATTTTTACAGGCGCGCACACCCTGGACCCATTATAAATACGCCCCTGGCATAGTGCCATCATGTATGAAAGAGTTTCAAAAGTGGGTGGCAAAATATTAAAGATGCAGCCAGAAGAATTACATAAAAAAAGGAATATTTGTTTAACAAATACACCAACACAATAGAAATACACAAAGCATCCCAGTGACTGCCACACAGTAAACTGCATTCACTAGAATAAATTTAGACAAGTACCACGTGTCCTCCCCTATATTTTACAAATTATGAAGTGAGCTTGCACCTTGAAATGCAGTTGGTGGTACATAACTGCACTTATATACCACCAAGATACTGTGTATCTGCAATTTTGCTTATTATAAAGGACCATTACATTACAATAACGAAATGGCCACAAGGTGTCAGTGTTTATTAATAAACAAAGAAAATTATTTTGCAAAAGAATTACGGAACATTGGTAATCAAAACAACCTGCAATAACTGGAACATGTCCTCCTAATCAATTAGCAGTTTATTAACTAATCTTTGCAAATGTAGCAAATTCAAGTCACCTAATTTAGGCAAAGACACAAGGCCCTATTTATAAAAGCGCAGAGTGCTTTATTGTTGATCAAAACTGGTGTTTTCAACGTATATAAGGCTCGCCATAACAATGCTATATGCCATACGTTTTCACCGAACTGCATTGGGGATCATCAGGTTTCAAGTCTTAAACAATATATTTATTTATTTAATTATTACAATTCTAATTAAACACCTATCGTTGTTATGGAGGTGAATACTATTAAATATTCACCACAATTATCCTGTACACCAAGTTTTTATTTTCACATAGAAAACAAAAACTTCACCTTAAAATACAAAAAATTGTATTTAAAGCATTGAAACAGAAGTGTTTGGATGTCTAAAAAAAACTCTCCTATTTGAATAAAATCCAATTCTTTTTGCCACTGCAGTCTACTAATATAAGGGCCTTTTTTCATGGACTGATTTTGTATTATTTATACAGCTTTTCTTGTATAAGCTGGCAGCGGGCAGTCAATACTTAACTAAATACACACAAATTTTAAATGATGGCAGGCAGAATCTAAAACTTTCTGTATACTGTGATTTTGTTGGGACCCTGGGGAAGCTCATTGGAAAGGGGGCTCTTGTAAAAATACTAGGTCAGTTTTTATAATGCTATGAAGACAGCAATAAATGCATTTTTTTTATTAAGAAAACAAAATCAAAAGCACAGTAGCCAGTAATTTTACTGCATGCCAAATAAATAGATCAGTTTGTACCCCTTGTACTAATCTGCTCTTTTTTTGCTTTAAAAATACAGTAAGTGCAAATGATTTAACCATCTCCATCCCTTCCCATTAAATATTATGTACTGCAACTGCTAAATAAGATATATGTTCTGAACGAACAGTAAGGGGTATATATACTAAAGTGAGAGTTTTTAGAGAGAGTTTTTAGAAGTGAAGATGTTGCCCATAGCAACCAATCAGATTCTACTTTACATTTAACTAGCACCTTCTAGAAGATAATAGCTAGAATCCGATTGGTTGCTATGGGCAACATCTCCATTTCTAAAACTCTCACCTTAGTAAATTTACCCCTAAGAGTATTATCAGTATCAGTTAATCATGAGTTTTATAATGTTAGTGGTTATTTTTTTCGAGATGATGATAGCTGAATAGCTTTAAAATATAACAATAGATTAGTTGGTCATAACCACACCCACTGAGCGAGAGTGTCCAAACATGTAATGCCAGGAGATTCCAAATCCAGGAAAATATAGCAGGGCCATGGTGAGGGCAATGTGATCGGTGCCAATGCACAAGGTGGAGAGCCCTGGGTATGGCACTGTCACAAGTCCTCAGCCCCTGCATCTGGCTAGCAGGGTTTCTGGAACGGCACCCTGCAGAAAGTATCAGTGCTACAGTGCCGGCTGTCCTTCAGATGCTCCAGCCATGCACCCTGCAGCCTGTACAGTTTATTGGAGAATTCTGAGGATGCTTCGGCTAGTGATGCGGCGCTCTGGTCATGGCGCACACACCCACCAACCCCCTGAGGCACAGTCATATGATGGCATGCTCTTGGAGGGAGGGGGTGGCAGCTTGTAAGGCGCTCTGAAGCCCTATTACAGGGCTGACCTCGGTGCATTGCCCCTGTGTCCCAACCTATATATGACCCTGTATACTATCACTGTCAATATTTTAGCTATTTTAGCCTGTTGTCTGAATGAGAGACCGGCTGGACTGCATTTCTGATTTTTATGTTAATGTTTGTGCTATGTGGTTTTGTTGGTGCTCTGTGTGACATACTATGCCTATGTTCAATTTTTTTGCAGAAGTATGCCATGGTTTTGATTAATGATGCATTGATAGATAGAACCAGTAGGATCTGCATGCTTATCAATACGTAGAGTGGGTTTGCATCCAGATGTGTCCGTGGTCGTCTAGTGTCCATACAACATGTAGCGCGACTAGCTAGTTACGTCTCCTACCACACATCAAGGCATATTGTAACGTATTCAGTTGCAGCATAACATTTTCAGTCACAGCACAGTGTACTGAGACACCGAAGAGTGTAATACTGATTTCCGTCCACCAGATGTTGCTTTTGCTAATCGCCATTGCGTATGCGTGAAATCAGTGCAGTATAAAGCACTGACGGACAGGCAACTCACCTGCTGGACTGTATAGTCTCAACAAAACCGCTGCTCTTGGAAGAAGATGCTGGCACACCACCGGAGCAGCAGTGCACAGGGAGGTTAGACACAGCCTGTAATAGGATGAGATGTTCTCATTATGATATTTGTACTCTTGTTAAATGCTGACATATCCTCTAACAGCTTACTGCACAGTATATTTTTGCTTGCAATAATGTTGCAGGCAGCAGCCTTAATCAAAGCGCGAGCTTCTCATACTGCACAAGGACCTGTGCTGGCGGCTTCTGCAACTAATCAAATTGGCACATATGAGTTTTTGTATAGGTAAGAAACATATCAGGAATTAACTGTATCATGCAGGCCAGTGAAGTGAGTGGTGTGCAGGAGAAGATGGAGACGAAATGTGTAGAGAATAGCATAGAGGTCCAGGAGGATAAGTACGGAGAAGTGATACTTCTACTTTGCTGCAATAAGTAGACCCTTGATCCCTTTTGGGAGGGCAGTATTAGCGGAATGTTGGGGGTGGGAAGCAAGTGTGCCTACTTGGCAGCCAAGCACATTTCACAGTGCCTCTGGAAATTAAATCTATGCCTAGCTTTGCAGATCAACCTGACAATGGGCCTGATCGCAGATTCCCAATTATCGGGAATCTGTGTGTGCACAGGACCCATTCTGCAAGTGTGCAGAATGGGTCCTGCGTAGGGGGGTGCACCGGCCACTTTTCGTGTTTTGTGTTTTGGTTTTGGATCTGGATCTTTCTTCGTGTTTTGGATCTGGATTGGTTTTGCCAAAACCACCCTTCCGTGTTTTGGGTTCTGGGTTTTGTGTTTTGGATCTGTATTTTTTTGAAAAAAAGCATAAAAACAGCTAAAATCACAGAATTTGTAGCTTTTTCTGCTCCTATGCTATTATTAACCTCAATAACCTTAATTTCCACTCATTTCCAGTCTATTCTGAATACCTCACACCTCACAGTAGTGTTTTTATGTCCAAAAGGTTGCACCGAGGTAGCTGGATGACTATGCTAAGCGACACGAGTGGGCGGCACAACCACGTGACCCATCTAGGCGTGAAACTGCAGTGGCAGACAGGATGGCATTGAAAAACTAGGCCCCAAACTGTACATAATGCAAAGAAAAAAAAGAGGTGCAAGATGGAATTGTCCTTGGGCCCTCCCACCCACCCTTATGTTGTATAAACAGGACATGCACACTTTAACAAACCAATCATTTCAGCGCCAGGGTCTGCCACACAACTGTGGCTGAAATGATTGGTTCGTTTGGGCCCCCACAAAACAAGCTGGCAATTAATCTGTCCCTGCACAAACTGGCTCTACGGAGGCAAGATGTCATCCTCATCCTCCTCATCCACCGATTCCTCACCCTCTTCAGTGTGTACATCCTCATCCTCACAGAGTATTAATTCGTCCCTGCTGGAACCACAGGTCCCTCTGTATGTTCTGGAGGCTGGTCTCCCTGGAAGAGTTGATCATTCATTTTATGAACATCATCTTCTCCACATTTTGTGGAAGCAACCTCCTACGCCTTTCGCTAACAAGGTTCCCGGCTGCACTAAACACTCTTTCGGAGTACACACTGGAGGGGGGGCAACTCAGGTAAAATAGAGCCAGTTTGTACAGGGACCTCCAAATTGCTTCTTTTTCCTGCCAGTACAGGTACGGACTGTCTGACATGCCTACTTGGATGCTGTCACCGATGTAATCCTTTAACAGACAGACGCACGCTTGTCGCTGCTGCTTTGAGGATTCAAGTGCGGCTACAGCCCACACAATTCACAAAGACAGAAAAAAGAAGAATATTTTTATTGTTTGTGGAGCACACTTTGAGGGTTACACCACCCTCTAACAGACAGACGCACGCTTGTCGCTGCTGCTTTGAGGATGCAAGTGCGGCTACAGCCCACACAATTCACAAAGACAGAAAAAAGAAGAATATTTTTATTGTTTGTGTAGCACACTTTGAGGGTGTCACCACCCTTTAACAGACAGACGCACGCTTGTCGCTGCTGCTTTGAGGATGCAAGTGCGGCTACATCGCACACAAGTCACAAACACATTAAAAAAATAGTTTTTTATTTTTTGGAGCACTTCGTGAGTTACACCACCCTTTAACAGACAGACGCACGCTTGTCGCTGCTGCTTTGAGGATGCAAGTGCGGCTACAGCCCACACAATTCACAAAGACAGAAAAAAAAGAACAATATTTTAATTGTTTGTGTAGCACACTTTGAGGGTGTCACCACCCTTTAACAGACAGACGCACGCTTGTCGCTACTGCGCACACAATTCACAAACACAGAAAATAAATTTTTTTTTGGTTTGGACTGGAGTGTACTTTGGGGGTTACAGCACCCTTTAACGGTCAAGCCAGCTGGCCCTTTACTTATGACACAGGCGCACGCTTGGCACTACTTTGTTGATGCACATGCGGCTACTGCGCACACAATTCAAAAACACAGAAAATAATTTTTTTTTTGGTTTGGACTGGAGTGTACTTTCGGGGGTTACAGCACCCTTTAACGGTCAAGCCAGCCGGCCCTTTACTTATGACACAGGCGCACGCTTGGCACTACTTTGTTGATGCACGTGCGGCTACTGCGCACACAATTCACAAACACAGAAAATAATTTTTTTTTTGGTTTGGACTGGAGTGTACTTTCGGGGGTTACAGCACCCTTAACGGTCAAGCCAGCCGGCCCTTTACTTATGACACAGGCGCACGCTTGGCACTACTTTGTTGATGCACGTGCGGCTACTGCGCACACAATTCACAAACACAGAAAATAATTTTTTTTTTGGTTTGGACTGGAGTGTACTTTGGGGGTTACAGCACCCTTTAACGGTCAAGCCAGCTGGCCCTTTACTTATGACACAGGCGCACGCTTGGCACTACTTTGTTGATGCACGTGCGGCTACTGCGCACACAATTCACAAACACAGAAAATAATTTTTTTTTTGGTTTGGACTGGAGTTTACTTTCGGGGGTTACAGCACCCTTAACGGTCAAGCCAGCCGGCCCTTTACTTATGACACAGGCGCATGCTTGGCACTACTTTGTTGATGCATGTGCGGCTACTGCGCACACAATTCACAAACACAGAAAATAATTTTTTTTTTGGTTTGGACTGGAGTGTACTTTCGGGGGTTACAGCACCCTTAACGGTCAAGCCAGCCGGCCCTTTACTTATGACACAGGCGCACGCTTGGCACTACTTTGTTGATGCACGTGCGGCTACTGCGCACACAATTCACAAACACAGAAAATAATTTTTTTTTGGTTTGGACTGGAGTGTACTTTCGGGGGTTACAGCACCCTTTAACGGTCAAGCCAGCCGGCCCTTTACTTATGACACAGGCGCACGCTTGGCACTACTTTGTTGATGCACGTGCGGCTACTGCGCACACAATTCACAAACACAGAAAATATATTATTTTTTTAGCACTTGGGGGGAGCACCCCTGATGGACAGAGCACCCCCTGGACAACACTACAGCACCTCTTTAGGACTGGGCCACTGCACAGGACTTTGGAGTGGACACAGCCCCTATGGAGAACTGACTGCACAACACAGTCCAGCCAGCCCCTATGGACTTTGAAGTAGTGGACACAGCCCCTATTAACAACAGCAGCACAGCACAACACAGCCAGCCCCTATGGACTTTGAAGTAGTGGACAACAGCAGCACTACACTACACTACACTACACAGCCCTAACTCCCACCCTCCCTCTTCACTGTCCACAGCCGAGTGAGAAAATGGCGCCGACGTGGGTACCTTATATAGGATCCAAAACCTGCGAGACTCGGAAGGCGGGAAGATGACGTTTTGCCTCGATTTCAGAATCCGAGTCAGGCGGGAAAAGTCGAGCCTGACTCGGATCGGACTCGGATCGGGGGGGCTCGGGGGGGTTCGGATTTCAGAAATCCGAACCCGCTCACCCCTAGTCCTGCGTAGTCGCACGCAGACCATTCTATGCCTCTACCTGATTGTCCGCCCTATTTTCTGCGAGTGGCAAGCCCAGGGACTGCGTTGACCTGGGCTCACAAGCCGGCCAGCCTGAGTAAGCTGAGGCTTACTCAGCTGGCTGGTGACCCGACGCCATCTGCTATCATAACCATCGACCACCAATGGTCGCGATGGTAATCCCAGCCTGCGATCTCCGTCGCAGTGCTGGGATCGTGAATGCAGCAGGGCTTGTCATACACCTCCTGCTGCATTTTCATAATAGCAAGGATGGGGGCAGCTTTGCAATTGTGATCCTTGCTGAATCACCCACAATGTGCAATGTGAAATGTCATTTCAAAGTCCAACCTCGAAATACTATAGAACAATCCACTAAATTTTTCAATGAGGAATAAGAATGAGGAGAAACTGGACCATTTTTATTACATATATCACTTTTATGTGTGTGAATGTTTCTATCAAAATCCAAATGTAAAAGTCCCTTAAAACACCAATCTTTTGTCTGCTGTTCTCCTTTTTTTCTCTCTGCACCTGTTTTTCTTTGTTAATTGTCTTACTCAACTGATGCTGTCTCTCTTGCTGACTGAAATAACCTCTTTCTCTTTTCCCATGAATGGGAGAATTTCTACTCCATCCACCTCTCTTGTCCCCTCTCATCAACTTTCTTCTGAGTTCTCACCCAATCCCTGTGCTCCTTTGTGTTACCTAGCAAGCGTCTTTCTGTGCAGAGAATCACCACTCTCCAACTGGATCATCTGTCACCTTTTCTCATAAGTGTTGTATATTTTGTTGACATTCATCACGTTGACTCTGATGAAATGTCAACAAAACATCTCTGGTGGTCTAGTGGTGACTTACCTGGTACGGCAGGTATGGCAGCTCCTGTAGTGTCTTCCGGGTCTGGCGGTGATGTGCTAATAACCGGCGGATCCTGCAGGACCTCTGTCAGTGAGTATTGCTAATCCTAAACTCTAACGGGATGTAGTTAATAGACCGGCGGATGTGATGCCGCCGGTCTAAATCCCAACTCGTCCTGACCGACAAAGAACTTAAGATAGGCGTAGAAATGACGACGCCTATCTTAATCCCCACCCCCACCATCCCGATCGTCCTCTGACAGGTAAGTATATATAACTATACAAATTAGCAGAAATGCTAAGCAGAAGAATTTCATATCATGGGGCACTCTTTATGTGAAATTTTGTGTCATGTTTAAGATGTAAGATAATATAATAAAATATAACCTTTAATCAGACCATTAAGAATATAGGGGTTTAGATATCCAGACTTATATAATAGAAATTAACCAGTCTGCCCCTGAAAAAAGTTACTAAAAAGGAACACTTATATTAATTAATAAGAGACCATATAATGATCTAGAATGGTGTAGTGGCGAAAAATAAATCTCGAATATACATAAACAATGGTATCTCACCACCTAGGAGCATATAATATAATGGTTTAGGGCCTGATTCGGACCCGCTCGTGAGTGCATAGCGCTCGGAAGCGGGTCGATGGTCGGGCATTGCGCACGCGCGATGTGTGCACTGCTCGTGTGCGAGCCCCGGAGTGAGTGAGAACTTCACTCGCTCTGGGCTCGCAGCAAAACAGGGTGGCTGTCGATGTTGATCGACAGCTCGCCCCGTTTTGTAGGCGGGTCGAGGGGGTGACTGCACAAACGGAGGCATTCCCAAAGGAACGCCTGCCATTTGTGGGCGGCCCTACTGACATCACATGTGATGTCAGTAGTGAACTTCCTGCTCTATTAGAGCAGGAAGTTCACTGGGGCTTGCGGTGGACGAGATCATACCACAAGGGTTTCGTCGCAAGCCCGTTGATTGCGATAATCGCGACCATTGCCAGGCCGCCCGCACAAGCTGTGGGTGGTCGTCCACAGCTATGCGAGCGGCCTGGAGGTGGATTTTTTTTTAAAAAAATCCGCCCTGATTCAGAGCGAGCGCTCGCAAATAGCGAGCGCCTCTGCATCAGGACCTTAGTGTTTCTCCATATGTCAATCTCGTAAACACAGAGAATTCTTGATCATAGAAAAAATATCAGTACTGAATACATCTCAGTGTTCCATACACATGTATTCACAGGTATTCAAAAAATATTTAGTAGTAAAAAATTTTTTTAGATATATTTTTATATGTACTAATTTGCTTACCCATATAATGCATATACCAAGTGTGTCAAAAACTGTCACATATACCAGTAATATTGCAAATGTATCGATAGCATTAATAGGGCAACCACATACCTTAAAAGGATATAATTGCTGTGTTGTATATTGAAAATATATTCCATACAAAAAATCCTTAACTGTAAAGTATATTAGATGTGGTATTCCATAAAAGGAAGATACATAATATTATTGATAACACAAACAATACATAGCCCATGCATGTCGTTTTTTGCAAAAGGTATATTAATAGGATAGCTGAGTAGTACGGCACTATATTGCCTCCATCCCCTCTGCTGTCGGGTGTCTTACCAGAGAGGACACCGGATGAGAGAGGGACTTCGGCAATGCCGATAGAAAAAAAGATAAGTTGTGAGTGAGAAATCCCGTGCAAGGTTTTAGATGGTCTCTGTTGCCGGAGACATTGCAGAGACCATATTCCCCGCAGGAGTGTCACTCCCACAGAAGGAAGATACCTATACCGTGCAGACTGTAAGGAGAGCTTCTAGGAGGTAAGAGGTCATGCCCCACAGCATCTGATCAGGGGCTCATAGGACGCGCGTTTCGCTTAGGTGGCTTGTTCACCTACAACAATAGTTATATGTATGTACTTACATTTTCCTAGGAAGCACCACCAACTACCCCATCCAGTCAGCTTATTACTTATATATCTTAAGATAAGTTGGTTGTAATATATTGCCATATTCTAGTCCTGTGCGTGATCATCTCCAAATGATTTTGGGTAAGTAGAACACTTAACCCGGGGATGGGGGGGAGTTAGGGTTAGGCCCCCCCTCCGGGAGGGTTAGCTTTAGAGTGCGGGGAGGGGGGTAAGGTTTAGGCACCCCTGGGGGGAGGTTAGGGTTAGGCACTAAGGGAGAGGTTAGGGTTAGGCACTAAGGGGGGCGGTCATGGTTAGGCACCCCTAAAGGAGGGTTAGGGTTATGGGGGGGAGAGGGGAGGGTTAAGTTACTTACTTTTCACTGTTGGGATTTTGACCTGCCGGGCTGCCGCTGTCGATATTTGAGCTGCCGGTATTACATACTGATTCCACCCTAACCATAGTTCACATCTGCTTATATCACAACACATACATTACCTAATTTAGTCATTCATGCATACACACTACATTATAACTTTTACAAGTATTCATGTCAGTGTTCATTTTTCAGCTTCACTGGAAATCCAGACAGGTGGGAACACTAGGTGAGAGCTAGTTGCATGCCAAGGGGTATAATTACTAAAGGTCAATTTTATTTGATTTTGATTGATTTGAAATCATTGAAAATCAACCAACATCTAAGTTTTGTTTCTGAGGTTAAATCACACATTTACTTATACCCCTTTTACACCACTACAAAAACTTGTGTTATTGCTGGGTTAATCCAGGTCGCAGCTCAGTGTAAAAGGGTTAACAGTGACCTAGGTTTGAGAAGGACCCAGGTTACAGGTCAGTGTGAATGGGTAACCTGGGTCTTTCTGTGCACAGCTTAGAGAGAGCCGCATTCCCGGCACTTGTACATGATGTCATCTCCAAGCGCCGGCAGACGTGAGCTCTGGCAATATTTCCCTGGTCCTGCCTGCGGTGTAAATGGGGTTCAAGCGCTGTGATATGGCTTGAAACCAGTGTTCAGTGTTCTGGGCAGGACCCGGGATTTAGGTGTAAAAAGGATATAACAGACAATTTTTTATTTGTTTTTTTTACTATTAGTAAATGTATGATTTAACTCCGAAAACACATGTTGACCAATTTTGATCGAGTTTCAATCGATCAAAATTGACCTTTAGTAAATATACCCCCAAACAGGGGCGGAAATACAGGAGACAATGGAAGTTGGTTGCCTCCAGGTGCCACCCCTGAAGGCAGCACACTGACCTCCTTCATTGTTCCAGGTTCTGCTTTATGTGTCCCGAGCAGGGAGTAGGGAGCCCCGGGGGCATATGCCATGATCCTCCCTCTCCCAGGGGACTCTCCCTGGATTCAGGTCTCTTGGGACAGATCTCCACCAAGGAAACCATTCTTCCCTCTCACACACGCAGTACCTGCCACCTCTGCTGTTATTATGGGAGCAGCAAATAGCAAGAATGGAATACCATGATCAGCAACAGGTAGTGGTTGTGTGCTTGGATTTTGGCAATTAATTAGATGAGGAGTGTTTGTCTGTGTGCTGCTGTTGGGGTTTTGGCAGTCAATGCAGGAAGGGAGAAAGTGTGTGTGTGCTACTGGGGTGTTGGCAGTGAATGCAGGGGAAGAGAGTGTTTGTCTGGTGCTGTTGGGGTGTTAGTAGAGAATGCAGGGGGAGAGGGTGTTTGTCTGGGTGCTGCTGAGATGTTGGTAGTGAATGCAGGGGGAGAGAATGTGTATCTTGGAGTGTGTGACTTGGTGTTGGTAGTGAATGTGGTATGGGAGGAGTGTGTGTGAGTGTACCGGGACTGGGGTGTTGGTAGTGAATGTGAGGGGGAGGAGAGTGTGTGTCTGGGTGCTGCTGGGATGTTGGCAGTGAATGAAGCAGGGATGGTGTGTGTCTGGGTTCTTCTGGAGTGTTCAAAGTGAATGCAGGGAAAGGAGAGTGTGTGACTTGGTGCTGCTGGGGTTTTGTTAGTGAATGTGGTTTAGAGGTGGGGCATACAACAACAATATCGCCTCCGGGCTCTTGCCCCCAAAGGATTCTGTAATTACCATTACTGATGGCTTTAAACTGTAATGCCCCTGAAGGATTGGGAACCTGTATTACAGAAGTTTAATGCAATTTTCAGGCTACAAAGTGTGTGGGTCATGTGCAGTATATTAGAGTTGAGTGTAGATTTTCTTTTTTCTGACTCGTGCATCAGTACTCTATTGTGCAGTGTTGTGTCTGTCATTTTATGTCATGGAAATGTGTATCAGATCTCACTACTGTTTAAACTATAACCTTGTAAGTGGTGCGATACATTTCTTCAATAATCTTATTCAGGTATGTGGATTGACCATGACATTGTTTTCTAATTGAACCTTTCTTTTTGGTATACTTTAGAGAATTTATGAGCTGGAAAAATTATAGAGAGAGTGCAAACCTTTTCTTCTTCTCTTGTGATAATGCGGTTTGTTTGTATCTTTAGATGTACACATGAGACTGCATACTAAGATGTCATTACTTGTAAAGGAAGAACATTTTTTCACTTCACTTTAAATTGGGGTGAGCTTACAGCACATGAACAGTTTATGGTGCTCCTCGGAAAATGCAGGCTAAGCACAGTGATGCACCTGAGTCTGAACACAAATTCAACAATTACAGTTCCCTCTCTTTATACTACTACTTACGCAACACTAGGGATATTGCGCAAAAGTGTATGAAAGTGTATTTTTTTTACGTCATATTATTTACTGTATAACTCCACCCTTGCTATATCTCCAATATTGGCCAGTGCTTACGATGAGCGTACTGTATTTCATTTTGAATGACTAGAGGATATATTTTTTTAAAAACATAAGAGTGGAAGCAGTTAATTTATGGGGCCATCCACGTTTGTAGTTATCCACATAGCCACCAAAAAGGACATATTTGTAGATTAAGTCAAAGGGGGTTAATATTCAGTACTTTTACATGAGGTTTTACTGTATGTAGCCTTTTTTTGTATATGACAGTCCCATAACATATTGCGCAATGTGTTGGCAGAGAGGTTATTCACCAGAATGCCATTTGCACATGAGAATATGAGCACTGAGCCTCTATTTTATTTCATCATAGTAAATAGCTCACAAAAGTTTAACCCATTATATTCCTATCTTATATCATCCCTGACTATAGGGATGCATATTAAACAATGAATAAGGAAGAAATACACCACATACAGAGTAAAGCTGCATACACACGTAAAGATTTTCTGTTCAACCATCCAACTAGTTGATTGGTTGGAATGAAATCTGGTAAGGTATGAAAGCAAATGACAATCAGCAATTTGCTCCCAAACGCCGGAAATGGACAAAAACTGTTGTTTGAACAAATTGTTTAGATCAAACATTTAACAAACTTGTCTGAACGTCCATTTTCATCTGTTTTTTGGCATTTAGGAGCAAATTGCTGATCATCAGTTACTCCCATACGTTACTAGATTTTCATTCCAACCAATCAACTAGTCTCTGAACAAGCCGTGGGGTTGATAAATTGTTAGATGTATAGAAGCATAATGCATTTCATTTATCTTTAGTTACACATGACTGAGAGTTGCCCTTTGGATATTCAGCAAACTATAGTCGGGTATGGTGTTGTGAAATAAAACAAGAGAGGAGAAAAAGGAGTAGCAATGTATCCTATGATAGAACGTGGGGCATCAACTGATAAATCAGCTGGTTCAAATTTAATTAAAGAAGTTAATGACCCACATAAGTAGCAGATCAAAGTTATTCATTGATGGATTCAAATGTGAGATAAGTCAACAAAATAAGATTATTAAACAGGCACACGTTTATTAATGGCAATATAATTAAGACTTATGACATGTACTCAATATATTCCTTAGGGCATAGATAGCTAGAAAAATCAGTCTGAATGAGAAAAGTTTATTGGAGCAATATTGGATAACAACAATGGAAAGCAAAGTAAGACAGAAATTTCAGCTACGTGATCCTGCTGTAATCGTTTTTAGGAAGGATGTCAGTTTCATTGTCTGCTCTCCGGTGTATATCAACGAATATACAGTGGACAAATTAGTGCAACAACTGAGACAGTTATGACTGTAAAAAATGTTTGATATAAAAAGTGGGTGTTGCTTTTTCTAGATTAAAAACGGTGCCTGAAACAAGTAATTACAGGCCTGTGGTACTTTTGTAATTATTTTTCAGACAAGTTTGTTCTTAATGAAATAAAATTGTGAAGAAAATATATGACATGACTATGCTTCTAAGATGTAAGATATCAAGAGGTAAAATTACTAAATAGCACTTTTCAAAACTACCACATCTTTGGTGATTTTGGCCCCTGGATTTAAAGGGGCAATAATATTAGATACAAAACAATCCTGGGATTTCAGTATTGTAGATTTTTGATTTGTTTTATTTCTTATTTATGCATGAAGTACATGCCAAGAAGCTTTTTCTTACATGCCATCTTCCAACCGACATTTTCCTCACATGCCTATTGCTGCTCACCAATGTTAACAACACATGGCTCACCCAGGGTCAGTACTCCCCCTCACCTGTATCACTTCTCCCCTGCCCACTACATGGAGCATGTCAGTATAAAGCTGGTGAGCAGAGGTTTATCTGAGGGAAAAGGTGATGGGCCTGAGGAGCAAGTGGAGGAAACGCTGGTGGGAAGGCTGAGCACGTGAAGAAAAAGCTGGTGGTCCATGGAGAATGTGAGGGAAAAGCTGGTTGGCAGGTGGGTACATGAGAAAATACCTGGTAAGCACAGAGCATTTAAAGATGAAACTGGTGGACGGAGGACATGTGCGGATACTTGTACCAAGGGCCTGGACTGGTATACTACTACTTGCCTGCTGCATGACAAGTGCAACAATTTACACCAGGAGCCGGCACCCATACCCTGATCTTGCAATACATGGTGGAGAATGAAAGCATGAACTTAAATTGCAGCCATAAAAATCTATGTGTGTTGTGAAATTCCTAGTGGTGTCATCTTCAGATGCTTATGGGAGTCAGATTCTCCTTCCCACCTACACCACGAGATAACATGGAAGACATAGTTAAGTCCTTGCTACAGGCTACAAAGGCTCAGCAAGAAGCCACCATGGTACATTAATTGGCCATTGAGGAGGCAGGAAGGAAATAGCCTGTGAATGTTGAGGAGATCCAGAAGTAACAGCAAATGGTTGTTGAGGAAAATCAGAGGCAATTGATAATTGATGTACTCTGCAGGCAACTGCACCATGACCACAAAGGCTTAAAAGAGATGGTACAGCATCTAGCAGCACTGTCTGGAAATGCTCCCTGAACGTCAAAACCAGCTCCATATGGGCTAGTCATTTTCTGTAAAAATGATGAACAGTGACGATGTTGAAGCCTATTTAACAACTTTTGAAAGAACAGTGGAGAGAGAAAGGTGGTCTAAAAATCAATGGGCAAACCTGTTGGCATTGTTCTTGTCAGGAGAACCGCAAAGAGTGTACTTTGATGCTGTGGACTATGACAAACTAAAAATTTTAATTTTAACTTGCTTGGGTTTCACAATGTCTATTTGAGCATAACAAGTTCATTGCAGGGATTCCAAATTGATAAACCTTCCCATTCTCAAATGCATGGCCTTATCCATCTCATCCACAGATCATTCAAAGGGTCATTATGGACTGATATCTACTGTCACTGTCTGCAGTTCTGCGCAAATGGGTGAGCCACGGGGACCCTAAAACAGCAGTCCAGCTTGTGGAAATGGTGGAGAGGTAGGTGGCAGCCGAGGAACTGTTGAGTGTACCTCAATGACCCCTAGTCCTGCAACAGCGAACTCCAGTGACTTCTGGTGAGACTTTTCAAGGGAAAAGGGTGCAAGGGAATGAACTTAAAAATCAAGAGACTGTAGGTTTGGAACCTGGAGACTGTACAGCGGTGCCAAGAAGATTCCTCGCCTTATAATGACTTGACAAAAATGTGATCAGATGTTTAAGATGTGGTGGCCCATGTCATTTTGTTGCTAATTGTCCAATTATCTCTAAACCAATGAAATGTGATACTGCTTATGTAAATCGCAGAGTATCTTTCTTTGCTAAGCTAGCCTGCACTGCAGACCGACAGGCTGATCGAGATAAACAAATGTGTCTAACCACTATAGAACGCAAACAGGTAGAGGCTCTGTTAGAATCTGGTAGCCTGGTTACTCTTGCAATAGCCGAGTTGGTGGATCCTTCAAAATGTCAGGGAAAAACTGTTGGTATAGCCTGTATACATGGGGATTCTCGGCATTACAATACTGCTGAAGCGAATATAGAAACACAGTGTGGTCCCACTGTAGTCACTGCGGGATTAGTTCCTGATTTGATGAATGATGCTATATTCGGGAGAGGTTTTTCCCACTTCTGGAAGCTGTTGGCAACCCGATTTGTTACAGAGCTAAATAATGTATGAGTATGGCGCAGAATGGTATCCCTTCTCCTGAAGTAGAAAATGTTGATAAACCAGATGACGGTATGCCTGATCCTGAAGGGAGAAAAAATATCTTTACCTAAGAACAGCAAAAAGACCCTACTCTGTTATAGGCTAGAGAGATGGAAAAGTGGATGAGGTTAATTATAAAGTGTACTGGCTTGGGAAAAGAAAGCCAGAACAGATCTTCATGTAGATATTAAAAGCCTTGGAAGGATTGAGTAGATTTGTCTGCCACTCGGGTCCCTCTGGTAACCTCAGTACCTTTCAAAGTAACAATAACCAAAACGCTCTCAGCCAGTCAAAAACATGAACCATAAGAATTTCTGGTAAGAAATAGAGATTTGTTTTCTGATGTATCTGAATAAACAACAGTTATTAAACATGACATAATCACTGAACCCAGGGTTAAGGATAACCTAATACCCTATAGAATATCAGAAGTCCAAGAAAGGACTTGGGATTGAACCCCAACACATGAACCTGGGGCAGTGGTGGATCCAGGGGATCACCCTCATCAGCCGCCCTAACACACAGCTGAATTGTACTATTGATGCCGCAGCTCCATGCAGAGGAGTGAGCTGCGAGTACTTCCAGTCAGCCTGAGGCACACGGGGCATCCCCTACCGTCAGGAATCTCCTATACCCCTTTTCCACCAAAATTCCGGGTCTGACCCGGAGGTGGAACAGGGTTCCTATTCGGATCAGACCCGGAATTTAGCTGGCACCGACTCGGGATATTCCCGAGTTGGCGCCGCTCACACCGCAGTCGGGTCTGCATAGACCCGACTTTTCCGTCGTGAAAGTGGACGCTTGGAGATGACGTAATCTCCAAGCACCACTGAGGCTGGACCAATCGTCCGGCTTGCGGCGCACTGCAGGTCATCAAGACCCGGAGTGCGCCATACACACAGTAAAGTTTCACGGGTTACTCCCATGATAAACACTGCTATTTACCTGGGTTGGATTGCCGGGTCACTCGACCCGGCGATCCAACCCTCATCCCTTTAACACCAAGAAGCTGCCCGGGTTAATCCTGCAATAACCCGGGTTTTAGCTCCGGTGTAAAATGGGTATTAGTGACATCATCATATTCACTTTTACTGATAACTGACCTTCTTTTGCTGCCGTAGAGATAGTGCGGCTAGCGCCATTTCTCCACCGACATGGAAGATGGTGTTCTCAAAGTCCCCGATGCTCAGGCAGATTTTGCGGGTGAGGCAGGCAGCAGAGATAGTCTTCATCCCAATCAGGTAATAATACTACATGCGGCTTGTGTTAGGAGTAGGTATATGCAGGCTCGGATTAGTTCAGATTTTCATGCCAAATTAGATTTTTTTTTTCCCGCCAAAAAAAATCAGGTCTCAGAAAGAGGCAAAACATCATCTTTCATGGACAAACATCATCTTTCATGGACTTTTGTCCAGGAATGATGAATGATGATATTTGTCCTTGAAAGATGGTGTTTAGCCTCTTTCTGAGACTTGATTTTTGTCAGGAAAAATTCTAATTTGGTGGGAAAATTCTAACTAATCCGAGCATGCACATCCCTAGTTAGGAGCCTGTACTCCTGGGGCTAGGTGGGAGTTCTTCATGTCTCCCTGCCCCAGTGTCCTCAGCATGTCACACCCCAACCACCATCATTATTATTATTATTATTAGTGGCCAGACCCTATAAATTGCTCTATTGGGTTATCAGGAGTCCAAGAGCCAGACGTGACATATACTGTGTATATAAATATATATATATATATTAGGGATGTGCAGGCTCGGATAGGTTCGAGTTTGCACGTGGAGTTCGGATTTTTCCCTCCAAAAAAACGGAACTCAGAACGAGGCAAAACGTCATCTTACATGGACGAACATCATCATTCCTTGTCTTTTGTCCAGGAATGATGATGTTCGTCCATGTAAGATGACGTTTTGCCTCGTTCTGAGTTCCGTTTTTTTGGAGGGAAAAATCCGAACTCCACGTGCAAACTCGAACCTATCCGAGCCTGCACATCCCTAATATATATACATATTTTGTATACACATACTGTGTATATATACATATATACTGTGTGTGTGTATGTATATATATATTATATATATACATACATACTGTGTGTACATATATTATATATATATATATATAGTGTGTATGTATATAAATATATATATATATACTAT
This sequence comes from Taudactylus pleione, assembly GCA_031769625.1. Lineage (NCBI taxonomy): Eukaryota > Metazoa > Chordata > Amphibia > Anura > Myobatrachidae > Taudactylus > Taudactylus pleione. The sequence continues at coordinate 11,827,496 of JAUIMM010000010.1, forward strand.
TTATATATATACTGTTTATATATATATATATATATATATATATACTGTGTGTGTATATATATAAATATATTTATATAAATAAATGTATGTATGTATATGTCTATATCTATATATATATATATATATATATATATATATAAAATGTGTATGTTTATAAGAAACCACTGATGCATTTAATAACCATAGCTACAGTCTCGGGGGTAGTCCATTCTATGGAGCATATTTTTTTAACAGTACTCAAAAAAGAAGCCCCCATAACTTTCTGGGGCTTGGCCCTGATAGATAATGCCATCTTTAGTTTATGGGGTACACTTTGCAAAGTTTTTGGAGAAAGAAAACAGAAGGATCCCTCTCCATTAACTGCCGCATGCACATGCACAATCCTATGGTTGCACAGGTGCAGTAAGAAAGACGCTTCAGTTACCCGTGCCACTGTGAAAGCCAGCTTAAGGCTAGTCAGTGCAAGGGCTTTTTCTGACCACCTTGTGCTGTAGGCCTGTAACAGGATTGGGATTGATCTCTGCTTTGTTCATTCCACGTTGTGCTAGAGTAGACTAGGTGTGCATCATTGGGGCTATTATTTGGTGTACAACTTAAGTAAAAGTCTAAAAGTGGTGAATGGGAGATGTAGGGCCCAAAAGAGTTGAGACTGAAAGTGCCAGGAGTTATGAGTAGAGAGGGGAGAAGTCAGTATTAATTTGTAAACTGTCCCCCCCAAAAAAAGTCTAGATTCGCCCCTGAGCTTGGTGCCTTGATTCTGGGAATTCGGGCTAGTACCCTGATACTGGGAACTGGGGCCCCAATGGGACCAGACTGAGCAGAAGCAGAACCCTCAGCAGGGTGTTGAACACCATTCTTAGATTTGCAAGTAGGACACAAATGAATAAAATGTCCTGGCCCACTGCAATAGAAACAAAGTTGTTGTCCCTTTCGGTATTGTCGTTCTGCTTCAGAAGCTGGGTCATGGGAAACTCGTAAATCTGTGTTTGCTATGAATCACAGGGGCATGATTCAGCAGAGGACAGAATTGCAAAGCCACAAACAAGCGGCTTTGCAATTCCGTCCTGCAAAAATGCAAATGTAGCAGGTGTTTGAAACCTGGGCTTGTTGGAGAGTCCCTGTCTGGATCAGCTGCTTAAGGGAACATGTCCCTTTTTGCAGTGCTGCTTGAGGAGAACAAATATACCCTGCTGCGGCTGCCACCACCGCCTTCCTGTGCATCCATCGGTGCCCCTGTGTGGTCAATAACACCACTTTGTAGAGCAAGGGTAATGTTTTTTTTGAGGGGTGTGGCCAGGCCTCCATGGGATTTGGCCATGCCTACTCAGTACCTGGGTCCGTGGCAGCACTCTGAACCCCTGCTTGTCTGCCACCCGCATTGGGAAAGTTGAGGAGCTACCTGGCCAGCTCAGAACGCAATGTAGGGAGCACTCATCAGCTGCCAGGCCAGGGGTAGCCAAGGAGCCGTCCGGCCAGCCCAGATCACCACATAAGGAAAAAAATTGGTAATGAAAACCCATAAAAGAGTTGTCATGAAGAATTGGATCCCTTAATGAATTTTGGAGAGGTAGAAGTTTATGCTAGGTGTTGTGACAAGTGTTTGTTTCCCACCTGATTTTAGGAACATTGTTAAAAAGTAAACTAAGCAAATGGGTAAAATCTTAAAATACCAGTTTCCTGGTCCCCCCCCCCTTCCACACCTTGCAGTGTAATCTCTGAACAACTTTTTGTGGTCCCCATTACTTTTATCATCACTATGTATATTGGGCCTGATTCAGCAGCGAACACAAATGCAACTACGTACACAGATGGAGAAATTATTAGCCATTGCGCATGCATACAAGCTGCACTGTGTGCGCTGTGATCGCACTGCGATTAAACACGAACAGAGCAATCCATTGCAGAGTGAGTGACAGACTGTGAGCATTTGGGGGTGGTGATGGGAGAGTGGTCGGAGTCAGGAGTCAGTCGGGAGTGGCGTGTCTGTCCGTTCGAACGCGGTTGTTTGGGCATGCATAAATTAGCCACTGTGATTGCATACTCAGCTTGAGAGCCCACTACGTATAAAGAGACTAGCAGTGCCTGCGGTAGGTTAGACCGAGTGTAAAGGCTGCATGACTGGCCGATGTTCGTCAATGGTACTGCATGTGAGAAGGCAGCAGTGGGCGTCTTTAAGCCGGCTGTGCTTTGGCAGGCATTAGCATATTTTCGCAGTTGCGTTCCATGCAAAACTACAGCTGCGATCGCATTAGTGATCGCTGCTGAATCAGGCCCTGATTCAGCAAGGATCGCAACTGCTAATATGCACGCAATCGACCAATTGTTACGTACTGCGCATGTATATGCATCGCAGTGTGCGTGCGAACCAGCCACTGCGATGGGGACTGCTGGGATGTGTAGTTCTGGGGGAACTGTAGTATATTACTGTGTACTGTGAATTGGGGGCATTACAGCGTGGCATAATGTGATCAGTGATGCAGTTTGATGTGATAATTTTGCTTACAAGCTTCGGTGATCATTTTTTTTTTTACTTCATGTTTTTTTATTTGGATTTTCAGCCTCTCTGCCAGTCTAGTTAGGCAATTATTCCCAGTCGTGCTGACTAACATTAACAGCAAGTATAAGGTAAGACCAAGAGGTTGGTGCCATGTGGGGATGGATGTGGTAATGGTAATATTTTCCTCTTCAGGAGTTGACAACATTTCACCAAAAGCCTAGTAAAATGTTCCTGTCTGTAGGGATTAAGAAATAAAAAAAAATTATCATGCAAATCATAGTTTTCCTGCAGAATTGACTCAAAAGTGTCTATTTGTTTTGCCAAAGGTACCAAATTCAAGCCAATGTGTATATTGCGTAATGAATGTGTATCTATTATGCAGGAAGATAGTATGCAAAGACATTTTGAATCCAAACATAATTCTTTAGACAAGACTTAGCCAAAAATTCCGCACTTTGGGCCTGATTCAGCAGTGCACGTTGTTCGGGAATCTGTGTATATGCAGACAGGGCTGCAAAGAGACAGCCAGTACTATACTGGACATGGCCTAATTGTGAGAAGTTTGGCCACGCCCCCTTAAAAAAAATGCTGTGCGCTGGGGAGGAGGGCGCTGTGTGCTATATAGGCACACATCAGTGGATGACTCAAATTTTTAAGCGACTTTTAATTAATCCAACTTTAGTAGCTATAAGGACTTGATTGCTAGTTCATTTGATAGTGATAGGTTAACATTTGGTTAACTTGTTGAATAATTCCTCATTGCAGCTGAACTGCGGCTATCTGTAACACTCAGGGCTGACTCATCTCTGCCATAGCATTTCTTTCTTTGTATAGGATTCCTATTATTTTGCTTGCACTCAATTGCTTTGTGACCTATCTACGTACAATTGTAACACTTGTATTTACATTTTCTGAATTTTTCACTCTTTGCGGGAAAAATACTAAGCTTTAGAGAGAGATAAAGTACCAGCCAATCAGCTCTTAACAGTCATTTTTCAAACACAACCTGAAAAATGGCAGTTGATGCTGGTTAGTTGGTACTTTATATCTTTGCATTTTATCTCTCTCCAAAGCTTAGTATATCTACCCCTTTGTATGTAATGCAGTTGTCTCAGCACTTGAATCACAGCACATGTTCTTGAAACTGTAATCATTTTGCTCTGACTGTGGGCCTGATTCAGAGCCGCTCGCAAAAAGCGAGCACTCGCTCTGAATCAGGGCGTGTGCTTTTTTTTTTTGTTGCGGCCTCTTGGCCGCTCACATAGCTGCAGGTTACCACCCACAGCTTATGCGAGCAGCCATAATGATGGTCGCGATGGTCAAGACCATCGTGAACAACAGGCTTGCGATGAGACCCTTGCGGTAGGGTCTCATTGCCGCTAGCCCCAGTGGACTTCCTGCACTATTAGAGCAGGAAGTCCACCTACTGACATCACTAGTGATGTCAGTAGGGCCGCCCACAAATGGCAGGCGTTCGCATGGGAACGCCTCCGTTTGTGAAGCCACCCCCTGCCACGCCTACAAAATGAGGTGAGCTGTCGATCAACATTGACAGCCTCCCTTTTTGTAGTGAGTCCCGGAGCGAGTGCTTTTTGCGCTCGCTCCGGAGCTCGCACACGCGCAGTGCGCTCGCTGCCCGTGCGCACTGGGCCACCATCGACCCGCTTGCGAGCGGGTCTGAATCAGGCCCTGTGTCTATTGTTAACTTTGTTGTGTTTGTTTTCAATGCTACAACCAGGAAGTCAAACTCAGGCATCAAGATCTGCAGCATTACTGTAGCAATCTCTTCATCATCCACTTGCACTCCAACAGACAGTAGTTGCTGAGACAGACATTATTTTGTCTATGTAATAATTCATACTGTCTGCATTCGTAAAATTTTTGTGCTACACAATACAAGTCTTACATTTATCCTCCTCATGAGCCCCCTATCTTGATATGCTGCTTGCAGTGCTGTCCTCGTGTCTTTTACTGATTCTTTCCTATGTATTATAGACTACACGTGCTGCTCCATACTTAAGCCTATGGTTCCCATGGCTCTCTCTGTATCATCTGGGCTTGAATCTGCATCTGCTTCTATAATAACATTCCACAAACTTTCACTCTTTTATTGCATTTTCATAGCAAACTTCAGGTTGCATATTTTTTTTGCACCTTCTTGCTTGATTTGGGGTGAAGCTCCTGTATTTATGCTTCCTACAGACATAACTGTGCAGCTCCTGAACTCTAATTAGCTTCACTGCTGTTATACTGTGCTGAAAACACTCTGTCTTCACACAAAATGGTGTCTCTATGCTGCTCTGGGCATTTCTAATATGTATGGTTTTGTGGGTGCCTGGGTTCTTTACACCTGTGTACTTGGGTTCATAACCTGTTAAAAATTATGGGGTCTATGTACTAAGAATTGGAGAGAGATAAAGTGGACATAAATAAAGTAGCAACCAATCAGGTTCTAAATTACTAACCAAACAGATTCTAACTGTACTTTTTCAAAACCAGCCTGTAAAGTGACAGTTAGGGTCTGATTGGTTGGTACTTTATCTGCATCCACTTTATCTCTCTCCAAGGCTTAGTTTATAGACCCCTGTATGTGTGCAGGTGTTGAGATTCCAGAGTTATCTTGGCACACACCAGTGGATGACTCAAACTATGAACAGCCCAGTTACTTAATAAGTGGTGTTGGTTTATTGATAGATATAGTAGGTACAGCCATACTCACTTTTACATGCACACTGGTGATGAAGCAGAGCTTAAGTGCAGCGGGGTTCTATACAGCTCAACAGCATGTGACTGTATGCTGCAAATGGGTAGCTGTGTAGGATGCTTAAATAGCTTCATATCAGGTATTAACAAGGTTCTCTCTAGTAGCTAATTAGCCTTGTCACTCTTACACAGTACAAGAACAAGATGACCCCTGCACATGCTCAGTAGTGAGCTTGGTGGCCATCTTGGGACACATGAAGCCTCCATGGAGAACAAAAACATTGGAGTCTGTGCCTGATTCAGGGATGGACGCTAATACCAAGGCATAGGGACACCCACTGCTGCCTTCTCATATGCATCCAATGTTGTGTACAAGCATAAATATAGGTAACATCAATGCATATCAAACAGCCATGCAGCCTGGTGGCAGGTCTGACCTGTCTCAAATACAGTGGCTCTCCTGACATGCAGAGAGCTCTCATAGTGTGTATGAGATCGCAATGGCTAATCTATGCATGTAATGGCATTTAAGAGGTGAGACACACCTGCATTTTTCTAACCACCCACTCGCTACCTCACCCAAACACTGTCACTCACTTTGTGAATCTGTTTTCTGTGCATGTGGAATCACAAGAAAATGGCTGTGTGTGTGAAAATGGCTGTGTGTGTGCAGTGCGACTTTGACGCATGTGCAATAGTAAGAAAACGGTCAATCTGTAAAAATAGCAATTGCGTACGTCTCTGAATCAGGCCCTCTGTGCAGTAGTGCACTCCCCTTTGAAAAGTTTGTTCAGTTCAACAAGGTCTACTGTACCGCAAATCTTACTTTTGGAATTCTTGGAAGTGATATTATACCAATTTTTCACCAGTCTCAGGTGTGCAGAAACTTTGTCCATGGCTATAGATGAGTCAACTGATAGCAAAGACGTGCATTTTTGCTCATGTCCCCATGTACACATATAATCCCAACATATAAGTTCCTTTGAATTTCTCTGAGTCAATCAATACCTCTCTCTCTCTCTCTCTCTCTCTTTCTCTGATCAATACCTGCTCATATTCTTTACTTTGCACTGTTGAGACTGATAAAAGGTGTGCCAGTTTCTCTAGTCAGTCTTTCACTGTCTGGGGAGCAGGTTGAGGTCTGCAGAGGGAGACCATTGCTTGAGACTGTAAATGGTGTGCTAAATGCTGGTTTGTGAGTCAGACACTAGATCCTTCCATCTTGAGAGAGGGAATTATATGTTAGTTATAGCCGGACAGGCTAGGTTTTATTTTTGTAAAAAGACTGCCAGATTCTCAGATCTGCTGCTTGCGTCTGAATACGCAACATCGAATCACCATCACTGCCACTAGGTGGAGTCACAAAAATGGGCAAGTTGGCAAAAGAAAGGGAGTGGGAAGCCATGGAGCGGAGCTGGAGAACAAGTGAGGTGCCATAGGTCTGTGATCCAATACTGGGCGAGTGATGATGCCAGAGCCACTGAATACCCGCTGAGTGCTGTGGGCTGCAGCAGAAGCACCAGCAGTGTGTCTGAGAAATCCATAGAAGAATGTGTCAGCACTGGGAGCTGCAGCAGAGAACCTCTGGGGCCCTCTGAACCTTGGGTCCCAGGACAGGTGTACACTTTGTACCCCTCTGCCGCTGGACCTGTTCACATTTAACTTGATATGTTTATTGAAGAACAAACATGGAACAGGACAACATACTGTAGCAAGTGCCCAACAGCTGTTTCAACCACCCTCTGGTGGGACTATATAGCTGCTGTTCAATACTCTTTCAGACCTGTATGCATAGTGATTCCAAATCTTTAAAAAAATAAAAATATTTTATTAATGTAATCCAGATTATATGGAACTACATTAGATTTAGAGGCATACATATAAAGACAACTTTTTATCATGAAAGTGAATATTTCAATTATGATTCAAAGACTATAAGGAGAAAAAAATATACAGTAAATAAACCCTTGCACAACAATGCTTCCTCTTAGGTGGATTCAAAGGATACTGCCTGACCCTAAAGCCAGTGTGTACATGAAATGCAAAGATGCTTGTCAAATAGGTTGCATTCATACTGTATATATGGATCGCTCTAAAACAGTGGATTTATGACCTTTGCCATGGCATAATCTGAAGCTCTGGGATGTCACACATAGATCACACTCCCTTTATAATTGTCCTCCTCAAATTATCTCACTTGTAATTTATGACCACATAAAATTCCAAACGTTAACCACAGAATGTTAGAATTTGCGATATTGTGGATTTCTATCAAAGTTCAGAAATGGTTAATTTATTCTATTGTACCTCCTGGAGAGTCTTACCTTAGACCTACATAGCCAAGCTCTTCAGTGTCTGCAACAAAAACACTGTTCCATGCTTTGTAGTTTTCAGCTATCAATTCCAAATACTTAAGTCTCAGTCTACTTGTATTTTTCAATACATGTACTGAAGATAGGAACAGATTCTCTGCTGCTAAGAAGGACACACGAGAACTGAACATCAAATATGTTATGCTCCACTTCTCTAAACTCTGAATTCCTTTTGATGGATGCACTCACTTCTTTCTAATGCCTTAAGAAGCCTTCAACTGGATAGAAGAATGTTGAGTATCCAACAAAGACCTGAACCTCTCAGCACAATGACTGACAATTGTAAGTCAGCGTATGTTTTCTTGGAGAGTGCTATTCAGATCAGATAGGAGATTTCTAATTTTGAGTGCAATTTAGTACTCTTCATGTATAAAAAAGAAATTATGAGTTCCACAGAGCTTAATAAAACCCTCAGTGGGTTTATTGCAAATACACATTTTGGTAGTTGTTGTTGGGGTTGAAACTCACAAATGTTACTGCAATTTCTGTTTGGAATGGTCTTGTTACATTTGGCCCCTTCTATATAGTGGGTATACCAAGCCACATACAAATACATGTCCAGTGTCGCAAGTCTCATGCACAAATCAGTTTTCTTTCATTTTCAGCCTATAGAGGTGGATCATCTGGGCTGGTCATTTCTCCTACATGACCCTAAAATAAATACTGTTGGTCTTTGCGCTTTATACATACTGCTTCCAATTGACATAATGAGAGTAAAAGAAACCATAATCTACATTTTGCACTGTCCAGACATACTTAGCACTTATTGTAAAAATGCATTTTATTTTTTATGTTTAATTGGCCTGATTCAGAGCTGTACACTTTAGCACAGTAGCTGCAAAAATATGCCCATGCCTGAAGGAGGCGCCTGGAGGAAAAATATGCCTCCTGCTCTCATCTCAGATCCGATGCCTACATCCATTAATGCAGAATCGGGTCAACATCGCAACCAGCAGTCGCAATGTTTGCAGCATCAGCTATCTGAGTAAGCCTCAACTTACTCAGAATGGCCACCTCCTGTCCGCTTGCAAGCCCAGCAAATCTGCATCAGAAGACACAGACACTGGCTTTAGCACACCCAGAATTGGGGCTTATGCCCCAGTTTTCTGGAAACACAGGCAGCACCACCCCATCCAGGCCCCCAAATTGTCCCAGCATGTCATTGGGGCACTGCAGGACTAGTTTTGCATATTGGGGCATGCACAGTCCCACCGCCATCGGAGATGTGCGCAAACCATTGGGTTCCCATACATCTATCCTATACAACAGATGCATGTCCCTTCCTTTACTAGGGTGTGCCGAAGCCAGTGACTGCAACATTGGTTTCACTGGCCTTGGCTGCTGGACATTCTGAGCAACCTTACGGTTGCGCAGATGTCTGATGGCCAACAATGGTTCGCAATGATGATCCGATGCTGCATCTTTGGACGCATGCAGCAAATCTGAAAATCCGGCAGTGGGCGTCTTTGGTAAAAATGCTGCATTATCATAATAAACTAAGGTCCGCTGCTACTGAAGAAGAAGCAGCACCGTGTTGCATTCACCTCTGAATTAGACCCTCTGTGCACTGAACAGGAACACCTTTAGAGGAGGCTGCTATGTTTATATTTGTATGTAAGTATGTACATACAGGGCCAGCGCGATATGCTCAACCGGCCCTTCACAGCAGGGAGGGCCGGGCTGGAATTGTGCCGCCGCCTCCTTCTCCATTTACTGGACGCTCACTAAGATTTTGTTACCAGTGGGTGTCTGTTGCAGTGGCGAAACTAGCGGTGGGGCAGCTGGTGCCTTGCACTAGGGCCCGCTGTTGTGCAGGGGCCCATAGCCACCTGCCCCAACAGCATCGCTGCATCTGCTGCCAGCAGGGCCGCCATCAGGGGAAGAGTGCCGGGACTGGAGCTTGGCTGATTGGGGGGTCCCGCCGAGGCCTGCCCGCTCCTATCTCCACTCACTCTAGTGGTGCGGCAACGCACGCCATGTCCAAAACAAGGGCCGGCCCCTATGGTTAATAAAGTTTGTTTTGTACATGGAATACGTGACACTGGAGGGAGTGACGGTAAGAGCGGATGGACCCTTTCTGTGTGAAGGCGGTGTGATGGGGGTTGGGGTGTGAAGTGGTAACAGGCTGGACGTAGAGGAAGGTGAAGGGGGTAGAAGAAGATGAAATAGGCTGGGGGCAGAGGAAGGTGATGCGGCTGGGGCATAAGATGACAGGGGCTGGACCCAAAGGAAGGTGAAGGGGCAGAGGAAGATGAGGGAGGCTGGAGGCAGAGGAAGGTGATGGGGCAGGAGATGACAGGGACTGGAAGCAAAGGAAGGTGATGGTTCCTGGTGACGGATGAAGGTGAAAGAGGCTGGGGCAGAGGAAGGTGATGCGGGCTGGGGCAGAAGGTGAGGAGCTGGAAGCAGAGGAAGGTGATGGTGCCTGGGGATGGAGGAAGGTGAAAGGGGCAGAAGAAAATTAAGAGGGCTGGGGGCAGAAGGTGACAGGGGCTGGATGCAGAGGAAGGAGATGTTGCCTGGGGATGGAGAAAGGTGATAGTGCCTGGGGACAGAGGAAGTTGATGGAGGAAGGTGATGGTGCCTGGGGACAGAGGAAGATGATGGGGGCTGGGGATGGAGGAAGGTGATGGGGGCTTCTGGGCTGAAGATGGTGATGAGAGGCTGAATTTGAAGAAGATGACAGGGGCTGGATGCAGAGGAATGTGAAGGGGCAGAAGAAGATGAAGGAGGATGGGGCAGAGGAAGGTGATGGGGGCTGGGGCAGAAGGTGACGGGCTGGAAGCAGATGAAGGTGATGGTGCCTGGGGACGGAGGAAGGTGAAGGGGGCAGAAGAAAATGAAAGGGGCTGGGGGCAGAAGGTGACACAGGCTGGACGCAGAGGAAGGAGATGGTGCCTGAGGACGGAGGAAGGTGATGGTGCCTGGGAACGGAGGAAGGTGATGGGGATGGAGGAAGGTGTTCTAGGCTGAAGATGGTGATGAGAGGCTGAATTTGAGGAAGGTGATGCGGAGCTGACGACTAAGGATGGCTGGCTGCAGACACCATCCTTCCTACCCCTGAGGCATCCACAGCACTGTCATCAAGAAGACCTTGCAAGAGATGCAAGACTACAGCCTGCATCCATCATCAGTGACAGAGAGACCATTTGGTAAGTCATAGTGTGTTTTTATTTTATTTAAAGGCTGGCATATCTTTCAGTTAACATATATATGTATATATATATATATATATATATATTATTATATTATATATATATATATGTAGCGGTGATGGTGGCACTCATAACGGCTTGTTTAGACAACAAAGATTGCATCAGCTTTTCTTAATTTTTGCAATAGTGTTTTATTCATTGTTTATAGTTTTTGTAACCATGGTGATGGGTGCACTAATGATTATGCTGATTTCACCTTCCGCTTCCGGGTGGTTAGACGGCGCCTCCACAAGGTGACTTCTATAAAGGTATGTAATTTGTTCACTTTTGTTATATCCTGATGAAATGAAGTAAATTCATGAAACTTTGATACAAACAAAGAGACTTATCTGTTGTCCAAACAAGCTGTATACTTTTGTATAATTTCCTGGCGCATGCCAGGAGAGTGGAGGGTACCAGCGCAGAGACATCACGGACAGTGCGAATGCCAGCATTTCTGATATATATATATTTGGCAAATAAGCGGCACTCCAGAGACTTCTACCTTTATGAAAAAACATGAAAAAATATTTTATTTTCAATGTTTCGCAGTTACATTCCCTTCATCAGGATACAAAACATATTCTTGCACCTGGACCAACCACTATCTAGTTCCGTCACTGGTCTGGCAGCTCCCTCCCTGCAGCCGGAGGTTGGAGGTCACTCCTGAGCTCTACCTTCCGGCTCCCGCAGTGGGTGTAGGGAGAGACCATTGTTGTGACATTTACCAAACAAGAGCATCCTGCAAACAATTTATTAGGACCTTTAGTGGTCAATGTACGAACTTATATTGTTTCTGAAATCATTTATGAACATGTAATCGTGTGCCACTGATTAAGGTTCATTGTGAAATCCGATCTTTAATTTAAAGAACCAAGAAAAAGAGGCACCCAAGAACCTACAGAAAAATAATGATATTGTCATCAAGCAGGCTGATAAGGGGGGGGGGGTTGGTGGTCATGGACTGGTCTTATTATGTAAAAGAATCTTATAGACTTTTGGGGGACATGAACTCATACACTTCACTAGAAAGCGATCCTATGGAAAATTATATCAATGAACTAAGAACTCTCCTGGTTTATGGATTATGCAATAACATCATATCGAAGGAAGAATTCCAATATATTTTAATCACTAACCCCATTACCCCATCTTTTATTTTCTCCCAAAAATTCATAAATCCATGTTAGATCCACCTGGGAGACCTATCATTGCAGGTATAGACTCACTGACTTCACACTTATCCGAGTACATGGATATCTTCCTGCAAAAATATGTGATTGAGATGCAATCCTAACTCAAAGATTACACCAATGTACTACAAACTATATAGAATTTGGAGTGGAAGGAATCATACATATGGGCAACAGTGGATGTACAGTCTTTGTACACATGTATTGAATGTCAAAAAGGGATCAATGCATGCAGGGAATTTCTTGAAATGGATCTGTCAATAACTAGTACACATAGAGAATTTTTATGTGACATAATGGCTTTTATTTTGAACCACAACTATTTTAAATTTTTAGGCAAATTTTATCAACAGATCTGTGGCACAGCGATGGAGACTATTTTTGCACATAGTTTAGCTAATCTTTTTATGGGATGCTGGGAAAAGAAATATCATTTACAAGAACAACCCATTTAAGAAGAATATCATACTTTATAAACGTTACATAGATGACATTCTAATAATATGGGAAGAGTCCAAAGAGCGTTTTCATTTGTTTTTAGATCACATTGCTAAAAACACAATGAATCTTAAGTTCACGTCCAATATCAACAAAGTTGCTATCGAGTTCCTGGATTTAATCATATTCAGAGAATGAAACAAGATCCTCACAAATTTTTTTATAAAAACGGTAGATACCAACAGTTATCTTTACTACAAAAGTGGCCACCTGAAGAGGTGGAAAGAAAATATACTCTATTCAACATTCCACAGAATCAAGAGAAACTGCAGTGAGATAACCATATGTGAAGAACAAATCCAATAAAGAAAGAGAAAACAATATTATTCCGTTCGTCACCAGTTTCAATGAACAAGAGAACAAAATTAAAAATACTCTCAATAAACATTTGAATATTCCATTAATGGACCCAGCCCTATAAGAAGTTCTCCCCAAAAAAACACCAATTGTTTTTAGGAAGGCTAAAAGCCTTAAAGATACATTGGCACCCAGCATGCTACGAAACCCCAATACCTGAAAACAGACTGCATTTCACAGCTGCCCGGGTTGCTACAAATGTGGCAAATGTAATATTTGTAAGCATATACATAGACAAAGAAGAACTTTCAATAATTCCACAAACAGTAAGGAATATAAGATCAAACATCATCTGAACTGCAACTCCACAGCAGTTATATACCTGTTGGAATGTACCTGTGGAACTAAATATGTGGGCAAAACTAAACAACAAAATAAAATTAAGGATACAAGAACATATCCGAAATATCAAGAACAAAGTAGAGGGACAATCGGTATTTCAACATTTCATTCAGCATCATAATTCTAATCCAGAGGATCTGACTTTCAAAGCAATCGAACATGTACAACTTGGAGAAAGAGGTGGAGATCTGGCAAATAAGTTGTCCAGAAGAGAAATGTACTGGATCTTCGAACTGGATACTATGACCCCACAAGGATTTAACGACAGCTATGAGATAGCCCCCTTTCTGTAAGACATTAGACCTGGTTTGGACGGCAGATTGTGAATCTCATAGTTATCTACAGTCATACTTCGCTATAAGTGCCCAATCTCGTCAGATCTTGGAAGCTAAGCAGTGATGGGCCTGGCTAGTACTTGGGTGGGAGACCACTAGGGAAGACCAGGAACTGTAGTATGTCATGAGATTCACTTTTCTTACTCCGTCAGGTTGCAGCTTCTCAGTAGCAGAAACATCTTGGATTACTTGAGCAATTATTAAAAGACTGGTTATTGCAAGAACCATCACCTACAGCTGAAAGGATATTACACACTAAAGATGGGCAACTTTCTAAGCCATAGACTCCTCCCCTGGACACAAGAATGACTAATATATTGTTGCCATCAGAAAATGACTATACTAATGACATAACTTCCTCCTTTATACTAGTACATGTGTATTTATTTCGGGCTTTAATTTGTTTTAGCTGTTTTTATTCAATTCGAACGGTTTTACTGCGATTGCACATTATAATAACCTTTTGAATTCAATATTATATGGTCTGATATATTTAATGATCTTACCTGTATTAGATTCCTCTAATTGAAGTAATGGTATAATTATACTAGAATGACATCTACATGTCAGATTTATGAATATGAGAACCTGCAATTCATTACTTATGTGGCTTTAAGCGTTAACTTAATACCATTCCTTATTATATCATATAGGATAACTAACCATGAGAAATATACAGATGGCCATATTCCTATATTTCAAGATGAGCGCTTATCATTCTATCTATCATCAGATCGTGATATAGAAAGTTACCCATGGAATTATGCGGACCAAGGTGTACTAAGATGGCCGCACCTGGAGTACAAAGATGTATGCAACTGAGAGCACCAAGATGGCCACCGCCAGCAACTTGATTGAGAGCACCATAATGGCCGCCGATAGTTATCTGACTAACAGCATCAAGATGGCTGATGCCAACCATCCGACCGAGTACACCAAGATGGTCGCTGCCAGCAATCTGACTGAGAGCACCAAGATGGCCACCGATAATTACTTGATCAAGAGCACCAAGATGGCTGACGCCAGTCACCTGACTGCAACCTTTGGGCAGAAATAACACACAAATGAATCTCTAACTAAGCAGAGAAGACTCTAACAAGCCACGCACGATGGGCGGAAGTAATGTACTGGAAGTAGCTAGATGGGCGGAGATGACGTGATGCCCAGGGACACCACGTGACGACTCACAGGAATCCCCACAAAAATAAAAGACTTAAGAAACGGATATATCTCCAGCAAACATTGCGATTTTTCACATTTTAGTAACCAGAGCACTTGATTTATATAAAACATGTCCTTTTACAATAATACAAATATACATTAGCGAAAACCAGAAGTGAGGTCATATCCAATCTTGAACACCTCTCAGTTTGTCCTATTAAGTGGGTATTTATACCAGGTACCCCACAGCAGTATTACATCCCTTGAAGAAGTCTATATTCTGGACGAAATGTGTTGGGGACTCCTGGTTCCACCTTCCATGAACTTACATTTTTTTTATATACACTCAGATAAGCCATTCTTTTTTATTCTTCTATTTTTTATGCTAACTGTTTTTAACATCTCTTGGTGGCATATTTTATATTATTTATCGTATGTGTATTGCCCTATATGTCTAGGGTATTTCTGTGTTATAATTAAATTTCCCCTTTTTTATACTCTCACAGTTTATGTATTAAGTTATTCTTATTTACATTGGTATACTGTTACTGAACTGCATTTTAATTTGCACATATACAGTATGTACGGACTGTACTTTATATTGTACTTTGCACACATACCCAGGTCCTGGGATTGTATATTTTTATTATTGTTTGCACTTTTAACATTGCAATATTGCACTTATTAGCACATTGAGTGCTCTATATCAGTTCCGATATTGACACATTTCTATTATTACCTGAATCCTCTGGCACATTCTCTTCATTTGATCTCCCAAATGAAGATGAAGTATCTACACTCTTCTCATCCTCCTACTCTATTACCTCTCCTCTAGATCCTATACCCTCACAAATCAGTAAAGCTCTGTCTCCTGTGCTTATCCCAACCCTAACTAAAATCTGTAATCTCTCTCTCTCTACTGGCAACTTTCCATCACTGTTCAAGCACGCAGTGATTACTCCCATTCTGAAAAAACAAAATTCTGACCCTAATACACTCTTAAATTACCGTCCTATCTCCCAGCTCCCATGCCCCTCCAAGCTACTTGAGAGACTTGTCTACACACACCTCACACACTTTCTTAACTCACACAACTTATTAGACCCACATCAGTCCGGCTTTCGTTCCCAACACTCCACAGAGACAGCACTGACTAAGGTAGTAAATGATCTTGTCACTGCCAAGGCTAAAGGCCATTACTCAATTCTTCTAGATCTCTCTGCTGCTTTTGACACTGTTGACCACTCTCTTCTCATACAAACACTGCAATCCCTAGGTCTTAAGGACACAGCTCTTTCTTGGTTTTCTTCCTACATCTATACCACCTCTCTTGGCAAACTAATCCGCTCTTTTGGATTTCAGTACCATCTGTATGCGGATGATACTCAAATCTACCTATCCTCTCCAGATTTATCTCCATCTGTATCGGTCCGTGTCACTGAATGTCTTTCTGCCATTTCATCTTGGATGTCATCTCGCCACCTGAAACTTAATATTTCTAAAACAGAATTAATTATATTTCCACCAGCCAATAACAGTTACCAACCTGATCTCTCTATCACTGTTGATACCTCGACCATCCACCCTGCCCCACAAGCTCGCTGCCTTGGTGTCATCCTTGACTCTGAACTGTCCTTTGTTCCTCATATTCAATCTGTCTCAAAATCATGTTACATACATTTAAAAAACATATCCAAAATTCGACCATATCTCACACAAGACACTGCAAAAACTCTAATCCATGCACTTATTATTTCCCGCATTGACTATTGCAATAGCCTCCTTACTGGTCTTCCCAAAAACAGGCTATCACCTTTACAATCCATTATGAATGCAGCTGCAAGGCTTATCTTCCTTGCAAAACGTTCTTCTTCTGCTGCCCCGCTCTGTCAGTCCCTCCATTGGTTGCCGGTTTTCTACCGTATTCAATACAAAATACTTTCACTTACACATAAGGCTATTAACCAAACCACACCAACATACATCTCTTCAGTCATCTCAAAATATCTCCCAACCCGACCTCTCCGTTCAGCACAAGATCTGCGTCTCTCATCCCCATGCATTACTTGCTCCCATTCACGGTTACAGGACTTTCTTCGCGCTGCACCCACTATATGGAATAACCTACCTCGCACAATAAGACTTTCTTCTAGTCTCCAATCCTTCAAGCGTTCCCTGAAAACTCACCTCTTCAGGCAAGCTTATCAGATTCCAGAACCTGCCACATAACCTTCATAGCTTCCATATCTAATTACATCCCCTTTTACAGTCCACACACAATCTCACACATCATCTTTCTCTCACATCCTCATGACATTTGGTCGATATTCCTGTGTGACTGGATCATGCAGCCAACCAAGAAACTGTGCATTCTGGCTGGACCAAAATGCAATATATAGCACCTAATCTTGTGTATCAATGCCTATTTCCCTATAGATTGTAAGCTTGCGAGCAGGGCCTTCCTACCTATATATCTGTTTGTTATTACCCAGTTTTGTTCTGTTAATGTTCCAATTGTAAAGCGCAACGGAATATGCTGCGCTATATAAGAAACTGTTAATAAATAAATAAATAAATAATTAACAAATCACCATTGTTATCCTATTACTGATGAGCTGACACCCACATTAATGGGGAGTGCTTTGTTTTAAATATTAACTTATTATACACTTGGATACCTCCATGAAGAAACATTTTTATTTTCAACGTTTTGGGGTTACATTCCCTTTATCAGGAAACAAAACATATTCTTGTACCTGGACCAACCACTATCTAGTACTGCCTTGTCTGGCGGCTCCCTCCCTCCAGCCGGAGGTTGGAGGTAACTCCTGAGCTCTGCCTCTGGTTCCCGCAGTGGGTGTAGGGAGAGACCATTGTTGTGTCATTTACCAAACAAGAGCTAAACATCCTGCAAACAATTTATTAGGAACCTTTAGTGGTCAATGTACGGACTTATATTTTATCTGAAATCATTTATCAACATATAATTGTGCACCACTGATTAAGGTTCATTGTGAAATCCCATCCTTTGACTGTGGGACATTATGTTACAATTGTAATAGCCTGAGTGGAGACACATTTGTTTCAATTGGTACCAATGTGATATTGATAAGATTTTGGGGCCCCATTTTTATGTTGTTTTTTATTGAGCCTTATTTCTTTTTATCCTTTTTATTGGTCACATTATATACTGTGTTTTTAGTGATGTAATTTGACTACCAGTGTTTATTTTATTTGATTAATTTATGTTTATTTTCATTTATTAAATCAATTACTGTATAGATTGAATTGTTACTATTTTCCTCTGCTAGTGGCAGCGCTCCATACTAGAATAGTTTTTTTTCCCTGTTGGTCTAGAGCAGGGATGAGGAACCTTTTTTCTGCCAAGGGACATTTTGATATATATAATAATATTTGCAGGCCTGGTGCAGGCCACGCTCCCTCTGATAGATGTCACACACATCGGGGAAACGATCGCCGGTGATTACAGCAATGCCCGGAGCATCCTGAGGATGCTCTGGGGAGCTGTAAGGGCAGCGTTGTGACAGTCTGAAGCATCCTAAGGACGCTCCAGGCGGCACTGCTGCATAGATTCTGGCTGAATGGTGCCATTCTAAGCACCCTGCTATCCAGATGAGGCTAGCAGATAAAGCTCAGAGAGCCAGACCAAATGATTCCGGGGGCTTTATATGGCCCCTGGGCCTGAGGTTCCCCCTCCCTGGTCTAGAGGGTCAGCTCCTCCGTGGTAGCAGCAGCACATGTGAGGGATTTTGAGGAGTTATCAACATACATCTTCAGTATAGTGCCTCTTATTTTGTTTTTTTGTTATTTAATCTAAAACCCCTTTGTAGTTTATACCTGTAGTACCGTGTTTCCCCGATAATTAGACCTACCCCGAAAATAAGACCTATCCCTAGTTTGGAAGGAGGGCCCAAAATAAGCCCTACCCCGAAAGTAAGACCTATTAAAATAAAAAATTTCCGGGTCCCTGCACTACCGTACACTAGCCAGCTCTGCCCCCCCGCATGTAGTACCATATGGTACTAAGGTATGGTAAATGAAAGAGCTGGAGGAGGCTACCCGGCCCCGCTCCTCCACCAGCTTATGGGTATTGTAGTCAGACTGCTGGAGTCAGCGCGCGTGACGTCATGACGTCACGGCGCGCCTCTGAAGGTGGACTACGGAGGAGCCGCGCATCGTGGATGAAGAAGCCGCCTCCCGATTCTTCTGTAAAAAGGTAAGTGGTCAAATGGAAATGGCTGCAATCAACACTGTGGTGGGGGGGATGGGGGGGTTCGGGCTGGAGAGGCACTATTCAACAATAGGGGGGGAGAGAGAGAGGCAGAGGCTGCAATAAACAACAGGGGGGGAGGGAGAGGCAGAGGCTGCAATCACCAACAGGGGGGGAGGGAGAGGCAGAGGCTGCAATCACCAACAGGGGGGGAGGGAGAGGCAGAGGCTGCAATCACCAACAGGGGGGGGAGGGAGAGGCAGAGGCTGCAATCACCAACAGGGGGGGGAGGGAAAGGCAGAGGCTGCAATCACCAACAGGGGGGGGAGGGAGAGGCAGAGGCTGCAATCACCAACAGGGGGGGGGAGGGAGAGGCAGAGGCTGCAATCAACAACAGGGGAGGGAGAGGCAGAGGCTGCAATCAACAACAGGGGGGGGGAGGGAGAGGCAGAGGCTGCATTCAACAACAGGGGGGGGAGGGAGAGGCAGAGGCTGCATTCAACAACAGGGGGGGAGCATAACAGTCATCATTTTATTTCATTTTATTTATTATCCTGTCTGTTTTGACCCCCAGACATGAGTGCAAAAAGGAAGAGCTATACCGTTGAGTACAAGAAAGCAATTGTGGAGGACTCACAGGGAAAGAATCTTTCAGCTTTCTGTAAAGAAAAGATGTTGGATCTCCGAATGGTCCGAAAATGGCGAGCGGAGTACAATAACCTCAGTCAACAGGTGGATGAGGGAAAAGCTAAGAAGCGCAGGTCTGGATCAGGTCGGCAACCCTTATATCCTGAGCTGGAAGACATCATTGGTGAATGGATTGCTAACAGGAGAGCAAAGGCGTTGGTTGTGCACAGGGCTGATATTCAAGCATTTGCCCTTGCAATGGCACCACAGTTCCCAGAAGGATTCAAAGCATCACAACACTGGTTGGACGGTTTCCTTCAGCGATATGAACTGTCTCTAAGAAGATCAACAACACTGTTTAAGCTGGAAGATGCTGAAGTTATTAAACGTGCACTTGCATTCAAGTCCTTTATTGATGGGATCGACTTTTCTAAATACCAAACCTGCAATATGATTGCTATGGATGAAACTGCAGTGTTTATGGGTCAAGGATCTCAAACGACAGTTCATCACAGGGGTGCCACGTCAATCTACATTCCCACCACTGGCTACGAAAGTGCACGAGTTACTTGTGTTTTGGCAATTCGTCTGGATGGAAAGAAAGCCACACCTCTAATCATAAGAAAGGGCAAGAAAGATAAGATTGAACGTGTTTCAGGCATTTACGTTCTTGAAACCAAAAAAGCCTGGTGCACACAAGCAGTTATAAGGAAGTGGCTGGATTTAATGCTACCACTTGTTTTGTGAGGTAACCAAAGAGGTCTGCTAGTCTGGGATTCAGCCAGCACTCACCGCGCTAAAGACATGAAGAACTTCCTTGCAGAGAGAAGAATAGATCAAGTAATGATTCCCGCAGGAATGACTGCCTATCTCCAGACACTTGATGTTGCAATAAACAAGCCATTCAAGGACCATTTGCGCATGGAAGTCAATGACTACATTGAAAATAGAATGGAAAGAAATCAGCGTGGAAACTTTGTGAAGCCCCGTCTGCAAAAGGTCGTGACTTGGGTGAAGAAGTCATGGGATAAAATTACTGACAGCTGTGTCGCCAATGCACTACGAGCAGGCTACCTGGACAAGACATGCTGGACATGACAGATTGGGTCCACTTCTGCAGGAAATGGAGGTGCAAGAAATCCATGCCGGAGTTCGGGTTATGGACACTTATGACGATATTGTTGAAGAAGGTGACATGACCATTTTTGAATAAAGGTAGATTTTTTTGTTCACACTTACCTGTTTATTGAAATTGTTGTCAATTTTAATTAAAATAAGCCCTACCCTGAAAATAAGCCCTATTGTGTTTTTTTGACCTAAAAAAAAAATAAGACAGTGTCTTATTATCGGGGAAACATGGTAGCATGCATGCTATTTGCTACTAACAATGAATTCAGTCTATTCTTTACAGATAGTGCACATAGAAGATGTTCTTCCCACTGTCAAAGTTATCTGTTTTAGGTGTAAGTAGAGAGATCTGTTTATTGCGTTGCTCGGGTTAGATCTGTCAAAGGGAACTTCCCTATGCAACTCCACTGTCTAATCCTTCCAGCTAAGCAGAGCAAAAGTATCTGGAAGGATTTTAGTTCTATAATTTTATATCCTTTTACTAGGATGACACTTGTAGCAATTACTAATGTTTCAATTTGCAGTTTCTGCAACTTACAATGTAACTTTCACAGCTACTGTAGTTAGAGAGTTCAATGGAGTCCTGGCCTCACTGTACGTTGTGATCCCTGTAAGGTTTCATTAGAGTGATTTTAAATGATGACTCCTGATGAGTTAACTAAATTATGGATTATAAACTGTTCTGACTAGACTGGCTGTAGTACTGTACATCATGATGAATTTTAGGCTTGTCTCTGCTGACTCCTGTTGGTTAAACTGAGATTGCTGATCAGTGCTCTAATTACTGACTATCCGGCTCATCTGAGTCTGATGCTGTCACTGACAAATTAAATAATGGTCACTACAGCTGACTCCTGCAGTTTCTACTGCCTCATCGGTACAATCGAGTACCATCGAAGCCTCACACGCTGTTAAGGCAGGTCAGACCTCACTCAGGAATTTTTTACTTCGGCACACGCTAGGAGGCCTCAGGCTGTGTATGGTATCGCAGTGGCTAATATATGCACGCCCCTGCAACGCAGGTGAAACACACTGGCACGCCTGCGTTCGGCCGACCACTGCCATCACCACACACAAACGCACTTCCTGTCAATCACTCTGCGATGGGTCTGCGTAGCCACTGCGATCGCAACAATCGGCCGATTGTGTGCCTATAAGCAACTGCATTCCTTGCTGAATCAAGCCCTGAGTTACCAACTTCTCCAGACGATGGCCTTTGGGGGAGGTTACTGGGAACACCAAGCAGTCCTTTAGTTTATAGGATGCCGTCTAGCAGATTGATGGGGTCATCATCAGCTGCTTACCTCAGTTGCAGAGCTGGAGTGCATCAGAGAGGCCAATTGTCAGGGTTCAGCCTAGGATCGGCTATCTCTTACCTCCGTGCCGGCTTCCCCTGACTTCCTTGTGGTCAGACGCCTGGTGCAGTGAGGGGTGAGATGCTGAGTATTCTACCTTAGGTGCTTTTGCGGACTTCTATGGTCGGCTGTGTATTTTGGGGATCGGAGTTCCCATCATGGGCGCCGCCATGACAGTTCCTCTCATGTGACAGTCCTCCTAACCAATGGTAGCATGATCTCAGTCAGCTGATGCTGTGCTCCAATAATCTGCTACCCCTGGGAATAAATCCGCCCCCAGAACTTCAGGAAGATGCTGTTCAACTTCGTTATTCCAAGTGCCTGTGCTACTCCCACTGTTGCTCTGTGCTAAATCCTTCAGCGTGTTGCTTCAGCCTGCTCACAGTTTTCCAGTTTCCTGTATTAGCTTCCATGCTAACCCTTACTCTGAGACTTTAGCTTTCTCACAGTACTTCAGCGTTTCATGTCCCTTTCCTGTGTGTCTTTGTATATGTGCTGCTAATTCTATTGCAGCTTTGATGTGGCTATTACCCTGTGTCACTGAGGTGTCTGATTACCTGCTAGTACTAATTAGCTCACAGCTGGACCTCCAGCACTCTCCTAGTAATTGCCTTTGTCCAGTACCAGCATTACTAGCTTCCCCAGTTTATTCCTGCCTTCCCTCTGTGTTTTACTGTGTTTATCAGCTCCAGAATCTGTTGCAGTTCCTGTACATTTTCCTGTGTTTCCAAGCTAGCCTGCAACTGGGATTACTACATGTGCCTGTGTCCACTTCTCTCTGTGTCTTGTTTGTGCAGTCAACACCTACATTTATAGCTTTCCAGTGCATGTTGGTGTTCTTTGCTCTGTGTCTTGTCTCTGCAAATCAGCTCTAAACATATCTAGCAATTCCCAATATATGCCTCTGTTTTTCTGTGCAATCAGCACTTGGATTTCTTAGTGATTCTCAGTACACTTTCCAGTATTCCTATGCTAGCCTGTGATTAGGATCCCTAAACAGCGTTTCAATATCTAAGCATCCAGTTTACCTCCTGTGCTCTAGCATTTGCTTCGTTAAATATAGTTTCCGGTCTTCTGCCATTCCCAGGTACCTGTCCAGAGGGCCGCGACCTGCTCACTTGGTGCAGCGGAAAACCAAATCCCAATTGGAGGGGTCACTGGAGAAAACCACCAAGTGAGTTAGACTCCGCACATCTGGGCAGGTCTAGCCAAACCTGTGTTCGGCCGCAACTAGGAGACCTAGTCCAGTCACTTCCCAGGTCACCCGAACCCCCTGGCTTACCATCCTCCTCAGAGGAACATTTGCATCGGATCGTGACACCGATCCATGTCCAAAGCTCCGCCCTTCGTCCAGCCCCAATGCCAGATGTTGACAGCTAGCCGCACTGTGTCTGTCAATCGCGGCTCTATCCCCCTTAACTGGAGCTGGATAACAGTCAGTAGCACACACTACAGGAGGCAGCCCGCTATATATATATAGTCTGCAGTGCGCGGCCTGTCTTTTCAGTTGCCAGGAGCTCCGATTGGCAATGGCGCTCTCCCTTCTTCTCCCTGCAACGGCTCTTTTCAACTGTCATTCTGCCCATGCGGCTTTTTAACTGTCCCCTGCAGACAAGACTCCCCTTTTTTAATCAAGTGGGAGAATCCTTGCCTGGTCCTGTTGCATGATTATATTGGTGGGGCCATGCACCAAAGTCCAAAAAAAGAGGGGGGAATCATAGCACATGATTACAATTGTTTAACCATTTACTAAACACACACACATATATAAATATATATATATATATATATATATATATGCATTTCTACTATACATTCAAACCTTTATATTTCATGCAATTACACTAACATAACTGTTATCAAGCCCTTAAGGTCACCCTCCTTTATATGGTATACCCAAATTCTGGGGTGCCACATATGTATGTATGTATGTATGTATTTATGTATATATATATATATATATATATATATATATATACACAACACATATACACTGGGGAAATATTGATGCAAAAAAATTGGAACAAAATAAAGGAAGAACCGTTTGTGGGGGCACAACCTTGGAAATGAGTGATATAAAATGCTAAAATATAACTTTTAATTAATTTGGTTTAAAAATGTAGAGACATAAGCATTGTTTATAAATAATTGTGTGTGTCCAATAATATTTTCACTGGGTGAAAATATTTTATTCTCAATTCTCAGTATTAGTGAGAGAAAAAATATATACAATAGAGAAAAGAGGATAATTAGGAATGCCTGCGCTTCAATAAATGGTGCAGCTGAAATTCCTAGTAGTGACCACAACACATAAAACAGAATCAGCGCGCCTAGAATACGGATATATATGTGGATGACACACTTCAAACCAATCTTTTATATCAATTGTCTTATAATATGGATAGGCTTCTTGATTCAGAAGTGAGTTTATATAACTGGAACGATCCTTTTCATACAAAGGGCCATATTCAATTAGATTCGAAAAGCCGTTTTCTACGAAAAAGTATCACAGATGACGTAACTTCGCCAGGCGGAAACTTTTTGCCATATTCAATTTCAAATAGTTTTCACATACACGAAAACGCAATGCAATGTAATAGGCGAAAAAGATTAGCCTATGAATAGGTAGTGAAAAAAAGTGCAAAATTGTGGTTTTGGGGTGCAAACGTCAGGCAACCACTCAACACCCTTGGTACAGCCCCCCCCCAAAGCATAACTGTGTCAATAAAAAATGGAAAAAAGAGGAACACCCCAAAAAATGACTTTAAAATGGGGGTGAAAAAGTGCAAAGTGGGGGTACAAACTTGTAAACTAGCAAAATAGACTTTTGGGGGCTCTGCAAGTATGCCCCAGGTGTTTTTTTGATTGCAGGTGTATGCTGAAGGTATGTTTTTTAAAAATTCAATTTTGCAATTGTAAACCATGCTTGCACCCATTTTCAAGTACCCCAAATTTGACAGGACTACTTATTTTCTTAAAAAAACCTGCTTAATGCTATTCTTCACCACTTGTGCAAAGACGCTAATTAGAGGCAATTGACAGCATTTAAGTACCCCAAATAGCTTCAGTAGGGCTATTCAGAGACATCTATATTGATCCCCAATGTTAGTGCATCTTTTGGGGGCTGTCAGGCTGATTTCCCCATTTTTGACAGCACTTTTCGCCTGTTTGAGTTTCGCCGGGACACATTTTCGCGTCCTTTGGAATTGAATACGGTGAATAGCGGGGGCACGTCTGATAAGTTTCCACGGCCAAAACACATGATGTAGACGAAAAGTGTAGCAGGCGAAACCTTTCCGACTTTTCGCGACTAATTGAATACGGCCCATAGATGTTATTCCAATAAGTTTCCCATCTTCATAATACCTCAAAGACAAAAAATAGACCACTTCTCATGGTGCAGATCAATTGTAATCTTATCTATTCAAAAAGGAGGTAATATATACTGTATAAACTTATCAAGCCCCAATCGGGCCAGCAAAGCAGCGGGTAATGATTGAAGATTCTTGATCCTTCCCTTGAGCATATGACGTTACGTATTTGTTTACTTCTTCTGCAACCTGCTCTGCCGGTCAGGATATCCAGATTGCCTGGAGAGATTTATCCTGATATTGAGCTGAACTGGTGAACAAGTACATTTTGTCAAGGGTGAAACATGCGTCCAGTCAGGAGTTCCCGCTGGCACTGACGGGAACTCTCATACAGCTTCACGCTGCTTTCTCATCTAATGAGTGATACTTGCAGGTATTTCCCTTCCCCTCCAATAGTCACTTACTCATTCGGTCCGACGGTGGAACCCTGCAATGCTTTAGCAGCAGGGGCCAGACCTGGCTTCGTTCTAATTGTAATTCCCACATTACTGAACCTGATGGCTAGTTAAGGGATTCACTTTGTGGTGATACTACTCTATCCTTTTATCTATCCACAATGCACATTTATGTGAGATTGCAGAGAAGTCTACCTCACTTATTTTCCTTAGCCAAATCATTTGGTGAAGTTGTTAAGTTTTTGCAATCTATTCTATTCTAGAGATGAGCAGGTTCGGATCTCAGAGATCCGAACCCACCCGAATTTCGGGGATCCGGGGCAATCCGAGCGCAGCTCAGATCTCCCTGCCTGCCCCGGATCCCTCACCCGAGGCAAAACCTTGTGACCCCGCTATCAGGTCATGAGGTTTTGTTTTGAGCGGGCTTAACGCTGATTGGCTGAGAGCCGTCTGTCACGGCTCTCAGCCAATCAGCGTTAAGCCCATTGAAAATGCACAGAGAGAGAGAAAAAGAAGATGGTGCCCGCCGCCTGACACCACCGGCACCCCCTGCTGCCAACACCGCCGGCACCCCCACTGGCAGCATCCCCCGCTGCCGACACCACAGCTGCCAACACTCCTGCACTGTTGCCCCACGTACTGAGGACACCGTCAGCGACCCCCACACTGCCGACACTGCCGACACTCCCACACTGAGGACACCACCTGCACCCCTGCACTGCCAACACTGTCAGCACACATGCACTGAGGACACCGCTGGCACACCCGCTCTGCCGACACCGCCAGCACCCTACATTGAGAACACCCCTGCACTGCCGACACAGTCAGCAAACTTGCACTGAGGACACTGCTGGCACCCCGCTTTGCTGACACAGCCAGCAAACCTGCATTAAAGACACCGCTGGCACCCCCGCACTGCCATTCCATGTACTGAGGACACAGCCAGCAACCCCCGCACTGCCAGCAAACCTGCACTAAAGACACCGGTGGGACCCCCGCACTGTTGACACAGCCAGCAAACCTGCATTAAAGACACCGCTGGCACCCCCGCACTGCCGACACAGCCAGCAAACCTGCACTAAAGACACAGCTAGTGCCCCCGCACTGCCGACACAGCCAACAAACCTGCACTAAAGACATCGCTGGCACCCCCGCTCTGCCAACATCACTGGTACCCTTCACTGAGGACACTGCCAACACTGCAGCACTGCCTTTCCATGTACTACTGAGGACACCATCAGTAACCCCGCTCTGCTGACACTGCTGTCACATTAAGTACACTATTGGTGTATCCAACCCACACTGTATAACACACTGTATCCGTGTTGGAAATTAGAAGCTGAACTGCCACATGTTAGTGTCGCCCACTGTGTCACTTAGCTTAGTCAGCCAGCTAGCTGGATGCAACCTTTTGGCCTTAACTAGATGAAGCAAATAATATTGTGAGGTGGTCAAAATTGATTGGAAATTACTGGAAATAAATGTTATTGAGGTTAATTATACTGTAGGAACAAAAACAGGCCCAATTTATGTGATTTTAGCTGTTTTTATGGTTTTTTAAGAAAAAAATCCAGATCCAAAACCAAAACACGAAAACAAAATACGGAGGTGAGGTTTTGGCAAAACCAATCCAGATCCAAAACCAGGGGGATCCAGATCCAAAACCAAAACAAAAACACGAGGGTCGGCGCACCTCTCTAATTCTATCTATTCTATCCACACAGAAACTGGGCCTGATTCAGTTTTGGGAATAGAGCACGATATTGCAAGTAACTGTGCATCTTGGTAAAACCGTGCTGCACTGCAGGTGGAGCAGATTTAAAATGTGCCAATTGTTGCGCACTGCACATGCACCATACTTTGCGTGTGGCTGATCGCACTATGTTTATTGACATACAGAGGAATCCATTGCAGTGAATGACAGGCTTCAGCGTTTGGGGGTGATGACGTGGGAGTGGTAGGAGAAACAAAGGCGTGTCTGTTCTTTGGAATGCCCTTACAAGGGAGTGCATAAATTAGCCACTGCGATTGCCTGTGCAGCGTGAGTACTCACTGCGTGTGACAAGACTTTCAAATTCTGAGGTAGGTCAGACCTGCTGTAATTGTGCGTGAATGGCCGATGTGCTTCGATGTTACCGATGTATACGCAATACTTCAAGATATTACGGATGTGAAAAGGCAGTAGTGGGTGTCTCTATGCTGGCTGAGTGGTGGCAGACATTAGCATATTTTCGCAGCTTCATTGTGTGTGATTACGCAGCTCCGATCCATGCTGAATCAGGCCCTCTATTCCCAAAGTTGATTCAGGCCCTATATATTCTGCTGCATTATATTGTTAAGTTTATATTCTGTATAAACTATAATTTTGTGACCACTGAATTTACACTTCTTATATACTCTGATGCATTATATGGTTTAGTTAATATTCTGTATAACCTGTAGAACTGTGGTCACTAAATGTACATTGCTTATATATTTTTTCCGTCTCTTCTGCAATCTACAACATGACCAGTGGGGACAAATGGATTCTAAAGTGTCATTTGAATATGTGCCCAAGAATGTTAAAAAATATACTGTGACATTGTGTCATTCTTATAATGCTTCTTCTGATTACTTGCTCTATATATAGCTAAAATAATTGTTTTGAAGTAACCCACAGTGACAGTGAGACACTCGTTAGCCTGCATTCTCACATAGCACATTGCGGGTTCCTAATTATATAAGTATCATATTTTATAATTGGACTACAATATTGCCTACTGTATTGCAATTAAGAACGTTCTGCTAAATTTCTGCCACTATATGTAATGCTTTCTGATTATTATTTATTCTGTGTACAATAATTCCAGTGTGTAATTGTATGCATCACTAGACCTCCTGAATTGTATCATTTGTTACACCTAGCTAATTAGTAGCAACTTATTGCGCATTGTGATTTTAGATCAGCAGATTTTGTATATTAATAATCTTTCCAATATCATGATAAATCTCTCCAGGCATTGTATGGCCCTCATTCAGACCCACTCGCAAGCGGGCGCACGTACGTTAGGCGTACGTACAAAAATATTTAAATTCAATGGCTCGCTCGTATTTTCGTTCGCATCTAAAATTCCTCCCTAAACTCTGACGACCCCTCCTCTAACTAACGAGCATACGAAATAGCGAGCGTACATCCCCGAAATGGCTTGAAAGGAACGCACGCACAAGTATAAACAGGAAGTGGCCTTGTCAGATGTCGATTACCTGCTCCTTTATTCTGCCTACCTCCATCAATCGTATCATGCCAATCAATGTCTCAATTAGCTTAATTGTTTGTTTTTTTTCAACACAATGCAAGAAACTTTACTCTTGTCCGTGTTTGTGTTTACCCGCAGAATACGTACGGATGAAACATTCGCTTTTATTGTTCAAAAAACATGTGAACCACAATTAAACAATTGTTCTATTGCTGTGGATCCCCGCATATTTCCCTGGGTTCATTTCTTTATTTAAATTTGCTTACGCATGTCACTGCATCAAGCCTATCATAACTCTCCAGAGATTTGTGGCCCTGTCGAACACATGACTCATACACTAACCAATAAAATTGCTCCTGTTAATTTCCAAAATACATTAGCCAATCAGAAAATTTTTACACACTTTATCAAAAATGATTTTTAAGAAAAACACCATTGCCATCATGAGAGCCTCCGCATTCACCAGGCGCGAGCTGCTGGTGCTTACGGAGGTCATGGATCGCCGGATCACCAGCCAACCTCAACCCATCACCAACCGGCAGAAGCGCTCCGCGTATGCGGAGGCACGGTCCCGCCTGCGGTCCTTCGGCTCACGCCGCAACATCGGGCAGCTGGAGCGCAGGTGGTCCGACCTGCAACGGCGAACGCCCCGCTTGCTGGCATGCTTTCGCATGCAGATCGCGGAAAGTAAGTGTTATGTATTGTGGTTTTAATGTTTGTGTTTGTGGGGCAAACTGCGTGTGCATGTTTTCCTGTCTGTCCTATTTATTATTTGTACTCATATCTGCGTGTGCATGTTTTCCTGTCTGTCCTATTTATTATTTGTACTCATATCTGCGTGTGCATGTTTTCCTGTCTGTCCTATTTATTATTTGTACTCATATCTGCGTGTGCATGTTTTCCTGTCTGTCCTATTTATTATTTGTACTCATATCTGCGTGTGCATGTTTTCCTGTCTGTCCTATTTATTATTTGTACTCATATCTGCGTGTGCATGTTTTCCTGTCTGTCCTATTTATTATTTGTACTCATATCTGCGTGTGCATGTTTTCCTGTCTGTCCTATTTATTATTTGTACTCATATCTGCGTGTGCATGTTTTCCTGTCTGTCCTATTTATTATTTGTACTCATATTTGCGTGTGCATGTTTTCCTGTCTGTCCTATTTATTATTTGTACTCATATCTGCGTGTGCATGTTTTCCTGTCTGTCCTATTTATTATTTGTACTCATATCTGCGTGTGCATGTTTTCCCTCTATTTCTGATTTATTCATTCTACTCCTATTTGGCTTATTTTTTGGGTTGTTTTTTTTTTTTAGTTTTGGTCCCCGGATTTGTCCATAAACTAACCGCAATTTCTTTGACATATTTTAGGGGGACAGCCAAGACTCCGCCGTCACCGTCCGTCCAGACGGCGTTCCCGGCCACTATCCCCAACCCCCAGCCAACACTCCACCCCAAATCTTTCCCCTATTCCCCACTCCTCCCCATCCTTCCCAGACCCTCTCCCGGAAATGTCGGGCCTCCTTCCCCTCCGTCCCACTTCCCCCTCTCCTCCACCCACCCCTCTTCCAATTACCCCCTCCCCGGAGTCCATCATAACTCCTCCCCATTCTTTGGGGAATGACGGATCCTCCGAGGAGGATCATGGAGGCATTTCCGGAGCTCCCGTTTTGGCTCCCGGTATGTTTTTATTTTGTTTTTTTTTAAAGCACAAACTGTTTGTATGTAATCATGTGTCGTGCCTTTCTTCGTGTTTTTGTGGCTTGACTTTTGGTGATTTTGCAGTTTGCCTTTACCTCTTCCTGGTGATTTCAACATACACATATCACACCTGTGGGAATTTGTACATAGGCCTTGTATTTTTGGCAGCACCCCCTTTTTTTTTTTTTTTTTAGGTTTAGGAGTGATTTCGTTGTGTTTTTGTTTTTTTAATGTGGATTCCCTATTGTTGTATTAACCCACACACTTTTCTCACCCACAGAGGAACAGAGGCGTCGGCAAGAGGTGGCGGATTGTGTTGGCCAGATGCGCCAACATGTAATTGGCATTCTTGTGGCCCTCGACCGGCTGTCTGGCCTCCTTCGCCAGTAGTTTTTTTATTTTTGTTAACTTTTCAAAATAAATTTTTTCAGACAAATATACGTTCTGGCTCATTTTTTAAATCCAAAACCAAGATAGTTTAGCATGACATAAGTAGACTGTTCCTGCAAGGATTTCCCTTTTTTAAAAGTTAGATTGTGTTTTGTCTTTGTATGTCAAACAGACACAAGAAACACATAACAGTAACAATGTCATTTCCCTTTTTGGGTGTAGTGTCAATTACATATTTCTACATTTTACAGGTTCCTAGTTGGTGCGCAAGCTGCTTAGGCCAATCTTACAAATCCCAAGGTTGGGCCAGGCTTCCTTTTGGTGTGGGTTGGGAAGCTGAAAACATATTTCAGTTTAGCTCAACTGGCGTCAGTACTGGATTACCCCTTAGTCAAATGTAACTTGTGTTAACCTGGTTACACTTGCTGTTAACGTCCCAAAAAAGGAAGACCATTTCACTCTCCAAACATTTATTCACAACATAACAGAGAAAACAAAGTGGTCACTCCCAAAAAAATAACACAGTGATAAATTCAAATACAACACATACCAAGAAATAATTAAATAAAAACAAAAAATCAAGAACTGGTTGACGAAGGACCATGCCAACATGATTCCACAAACATGGCGTTGCGATATGGGTTCCAGAATATATGCCCAAAAGGACCAGATCCAGGTTTGGTAAGGGTAGCAGGAAGTAGTGAGCGTTGGAGTGCCAAAGATTATGTGAACAAACAGAAGATGGTGAGAAAAAAAACACAAAATTAGATGTTCGCAAACAAACACAAACACATTAGGTATAAACACTGTAGTTTTGTTACAACTTGCCTAAAAAATCTGGCCACCACATCATCGCGTATGGCCCCCCCACATACTGACCTCTGACCAACCTCGGGGGGGCCATCCTCAGGTAAGGCATCCTCTGGCTGCATTGGGACACCACTCCTTATGGCAATGTTGTGAAATATCCCACACAGGACCACAATTTTAGACACCATATCCGGCACATACATGAGCTCGCCACCAGAGCGGTGGAGGCATCTGAATCGGCCTTTTAAAAGGCCGATACAGCGCTCCACCACTTGCCTGGTGGCTGTAAGTGCGGAATTATACGCACTTTGTGGCCCTGGTGTGGGAGCCAAATAAGGAGTGAGCAGCCAGGACATGCAAGGGTATCCACTGTCTCCTGTGAAAAAAAATAGACAACATCAGGAACACTGTGTATCAAGCTTAACATTGTTATGTACTAAAGGTCTCCACTTACCCAGAAGCCACGCATCACCAGCTTGTAGGTTGGTTAATTTCTGCCATATCCCTGATTGCCGGATGACGAAGGAGTCATGAGCACTTCCTGGTAATTTAGCATTCAGGGACAGGATCTGGAGGGAGGCATCACATACCACCATTACATTCAGGGAGTGATAGTGTTTACGGTTTCTAAATATTGCCTCCAGCCGTGCTGGAGGCTGAAGTGGTATGTGAGTACCATCCACAACCCCTATGATGTGTGGGAAGCCAGCTATTTGGTAAAAATTGGCCTTGGCCACACTAAGGGCACCCATATCCAAAGGCATTTTAATAAAATGATGGAGGTGCTTGAAAAGTGCCTCCATCACTGCCCTCAGGATCCGGGAAAGGAGGATTGGGAGATGCCCGCCACTATTCCCACCGTTGTTTGAAACGATCCTGAGGCACAGAAATGTAACACCGCCATAAATTGCGTCAGTGGTGGTATTGCTGTTGGACTGTCAATTTGCCGCTCAAGATCACTTTCTATTAATGAGAGAGTGTCTATGATGATTTTGGGAGGTAGACGGTAGCGTCTTAAAACCTCATCATCGGGCATTCCAAAAAGGGTGACACGTGTTCGAAATATCTGGGGCCTTGCATGCCTACGATGCCTACGCCTGGGACGAGTTTGAGGTTGGTCGTCTTCCGGGAGCAGGGCCAGAACAATTCGCCCCAGATCTACCTGAAATTCAAAGTTTACAATGTAAGGCTTTTGAGCCACCCCAAAAGTAACATAAAACAACTTAGCTTTATGATACCATCCATAGCTGCTTACATGCCGGGGTATTGTCATGATACGTATAAACTGTAAAAAAGCCAAAAATGAGACATCAAAAATTTAGAGGGTGATTTTATTTTTGTCAAATTGGTGCAAGCCAACACATAAAATAGGCGAAACACACATTTGGCCATCGATGAAAACGACATTGCACACCGTACGTCAAATAGGGGTCAAATGGACCCCAAAAATGGAAAAGGGAAAAGCAAAACTGGTTTACATGATGAATAAGCCTCGAAAAATGCGTTAATTATTTCGCAAATGCAAGTCACTACACCAACAGTCAAAAATGCGTTAATTAGTTCGCAAATGCAAGTCACTACACCAACAGTCAAAAATGCGTTAATTAGTTCGCAAATGCAAGTCACTACACCAACAGTCAAAAATGCGTTAATTAGTTCACAAATGCAAGAAAAATAATGGACTTACCAAAATCGAATATATAAGATTTCCCTCAAAAAGGTCTTTGGGTCCGAAAGCCAAAACAAACTAAAATAGATGAAATTAGTGTAAAAAAAAAAATATCAAACAAAAAACCAGAAGTAGACACCAATTGGCCACAAATTAGACTGCACAAAACTTACCAAATCAGGAAACGATGGCAAAAAATAAACCAAAAAAATGCGAACGGAAAACCAAAACAACTGTAGCAAACCAAAAAAAAAACAAACACCGCCAAATCCTCCAACCGCAAACAACCAAATCCAACCAACTTAACCGCCAACAATCCAACAACGCAACCTCGACTCCACACACACCAAGCCATAAATAGTGTTTATTTTCCCGCACAAATTAAGGATGAATCATAGGGACGCACAATCAATGATGCGGCCGCAAACTAAGGACGCATGTATAAATACGTCACGAAATCACATTTAATTTCTGGTTGATTTCATTCTGGAAGCAGAGACATGGCTTCAGACCAGGGAAACAATGGCCAAAATTCCGGCGGTAAGGCCTTCATGCATTTTGTCTCAAT
Source organism: Taudactylus pleione (assembly GCA_031769625.1). Taxonomy (NCBI): domain Eukaryota; kingdom Metazoa; phylum Chordata; class Amphibia; order Anura; family Myobatrachidae; genus Taudactylus; species Taudactylus pleione. Next base: position 11,861,632 of record JAUIMM010000010.1, read on the forward strand.
GATTCTTTTAAAACATAATATTGTGCAAGTTGTGAAGTGGCTAAATCTGCATATTTACCCAAATAGGTGAGGAGGATGACATGGAAGAGACTGCTGGCCCCAGTCAACCCGCCAAAGCTGCCAAAAAAAAAAGGCAGCCACATTTCACAAGCAAGGAGATGGAGGTTTTGATCCAGAAGTGAGTTGACATCCTGCCACAGGCAGACAGGAATATGAGCCAAAGCCAGAAGTGGAGAATGTGGGAGGAGGTCGCCGTTGCTGTCAATAGGGTGGGTGATTATGTCCGTCTAGCCCGGGATGTCAAACGGCGGTAAGTAAACACTTTCCCATCCTATAAACAAACCCCATTGTATAAAAAAGGATAATGGTTCCAATTTCATTCCACAGATGGGCAGACTTCAAATATCGTCTCAAGCAAAAACTTGCCGACAGGGCTAGGCATGCAAGGGGGACAGGTGGGGGTCCCACCCCTGTGTCATTGGAGTTGACAGACTTAGAAGAGCTGGCACAGGGGTGTGTGCAGGCTGTGGAGGTGTTTGGCGTGTCCAACATGGATACGGACATGCCAGACTTTGCGGCTCCTCATGTTGGCCAAGGTAAGTCTTGTGATGTCACCAACTCTGAAATGCTATTGTGCCAATATGTAGATTCTAATGTGAGTCTTTTCGCATTTTTCCTAACAGAGACAGAGGCGGATGAGTCTGCTCCAGAGGGGAGCCTTGGCCGCAGAATTTCTGCTGGCTCTGCAGGGGAGGAACCAGTACATCCGGCTGAGGACCCTGCAGAAGCCAGTCCAGGGTGTGCCCCCTCGCAGGCAGTGGGCCTCCTCACAGAACTCAATTTTAAATCGGATTTCCATACGGAGATTCTGCAGAGGATGGACGCCAGTCTGATGCGGGTGGCTGAGGCCCTGGAGCAAAATGCTGCGGCCAACGTGACCATTGCTCAGGCCCTGGCGGAAAATACCAGGGCCAACATCCGCATCGCTGATGCCCTGGAGCAGCTCGTTCGCCAGCACATGGTGGAGCCGACCTCCCTTCCTGCCGGAACATCCGGATCTTCCACCTCTGGCACAACATCAGCCAATCCTCCAAATGTGCCTAGCCCTGTGCCTAGTCCAGAGGCCACAACATCTGCCTCTGGACAGGCCAGCCCGATGGCATTCCGGACCCGGTCTGGCACCCACCCTCACCCAGCCAAACGGGCGAGAAAACGGTGACAGCAATGGCGACTTTTCCCACACTCCTTCTGTGCTTGGCTCATATTCCTTTCTGGTCAAAACTTCCCTCTCCTTTCTTGTGAAATGTTTTTAATTTTGGTATTTACGTTTATGTTACCAGTTATGGCTTTTTTTTTTTTTTTAACAAATATCTTTGCCACAAAAAAAAGGCAACAAAATATTAGGCCAATTTGTTTGTGTTTAAACAATAAATTTAAAACAAAAAACTGACATTGTATTGTGACATTATTGTACAAATGGGTTACATTTAATCCTGGCCCTAAAGGCAAAAACTGACCCTCTTAAAAAAAAAAAAAGGCCTCTTTAAGGAACGTTTAAAAAATCACATAGCGATGCAAATTCCACAGTAAACCAAAAAAAAGGGGAGCTAATTAAAACATGATGACATTATTGTTACAATAGGCCATAACCAACAAATTGTGGCCAAAATAAAACACCAAAAATGTACGCTAATTGATTGTGTAATCATGACATTAGCAGCTCTGATTTCCACCTGCGTACGCTTTTGTGCTATCCCAATAAACTGCTTTCCAAACACATACCAAGCCGGTTTTCAATCCAACACTAATTACTTTACTGACCAGCCGCGATTAATCGCAGCACCATCGTTGAGTCCCGGGACGGAGGAGAAGGCCATCGCCAATGTGGTCGGGTAATCCTGACCCTAAGCTGTGCGAGCATTTTGAAGGGAAAGCGGATGTTCCAGTGACGTATGAGACGGTCCGAACACATTTGACGTTCGCATCTGCTAATGTATGTACGCCCCAAAAACGCCTCGCCACGCCTGCGTTTTTTCATCTCCACCCCCGTCAACACCCAAAAACGCCCTGTTCTGTCAATCACATTTGACATGTCACTTCCTGTACGCTATTTTAGGAACGAGAGAAAAAAAACTCGCAATCTGCCGTATGCACATGCGCAGTGTAACACCGACGCATGCGCGGTTAGTCAACATCGGAACGCAACGAGCGTACTGTTGTTAACGTGCGGCTCTGAATGAGGGCCTATATTTTTTCTATCACTAATTCTGAGAATTGAGAATAAAATCTTTTCATCCAGTGAAATGACAGTTTATTATTATAAACAATGTTTGTGTCACTATATTAGATTTTTTTTTTTAACAGAACTCTGTTTACTGTTACCACATATTTGTGGCTTTGATTATAGAAATATGTTCTTTTCCTTAAATTTTTTATACCTAATAGTAAGTTATATTTTTCCTCCCAGACCCCGATAATTAACATAATGAATAGACCCCCTAAGTGGGATACTGGTATTGTAAGCTGCCATCATCAGTCCCCTCTTTTTTTAATGAAATGTCATAAAGATTCTGAAATTAATTTTTTCACTCAGAATTCTCTTTGTGTGATGCGCAATGTATAGCCACAAAATCTACCGTATACCGTGTTTTGTCTTTGTGATTTTGGACATAGTACATGCAGAATTATATTTCAATCATATGTATTTAAGGGAATCAGTATGTAATACTGCCGGCGTTAAACAACAATAAAAAATTGAGATACTTCACTGCGCAAAAAACAGCTGCTCACTTCAACAAGAATCAAGGTGTCACCCAATACCCCAATACTTAATAATATGCAAAAGTCAGATACGATTCCTGGAGGCAAGCGCTGTTGAAGTCCCAAGGAAAATTTATTTCAATCAGTAAAACGTCTAGTACCCTTCTTATTCAAGGTTTCTTTATGAACGATCCAACATCGCAGTAGATAGTAAAAATATTTAATCACAAGTGTGCAGAAAGTTACAACATAAAATAAAAGACTTAAGGAAAGTCTGTACCCAAAGAACTCCCGAGATAGTAAAAAAATTGTGGTACCTTCCGGAATGGTGTCACAATCAATCAGGGATTCTTTAAGGGTATATAAAACAGTCCAGGAAGTGAGTCCACATAGGTGATAAAGTCCCCCAACCGGTTCTAATCCCGACAGCGGAAGCCCGGCAGGGGTGAGAATCCTGATCACTAAAAACGTTAAGTATAACTAACCCTATTGCTCCTTTAGGGGTGCCTAACACTAACCTCCCCTCCAAGTGCCCAAACCTACCCCCCCTGGGGGTGCCTAATCCTAACCCCCCTTCTCCTAGCCTAAACCTAACCCTCCCGGGGGGATGCCTAACCCTAAGTTCCCCCGGGAGCCCTAAAACCTAACCCTCCCCCCACCCGCGTGGCTGTCCGCGCCCGGCGACTGGCTAACCTTCGTTCGGTATGCCGGGCGTCAGGCACCTGGCGTAGGTCTAATGACAGGCGTCGGGATTTCGACGCCTGTCATTAGTACCTTGCCAGGATTTGACAGGCGGGAAGCCGGCGGTCGGCATTTCGACCGTCGGCTTCCTGACTGCATCCCGTATTTAAGTACATTTTTGCTTCCCATACATTGTGATAAAAGGTATACACAAGATTTCATACTAAATACTTTCCTTTCTAAAACACAGGGCCTGATTCAGCAAGGATCACAGTAGCAAAGACGCACGCAATCGGTCGATTATTTCGCATTGTGCATGCGTATGCATTGCAGTGCACGAACTACGCTACGCAGACCCTGAGCACATTGATTGACAGGAAGTGCCATTTGTGGGTGGTGACGGGGGGGTGGTCGGGCAAACGCAGGCGTACCAGTGTGTTGCAACGTTGTTGCAGGGGATTGCATAATTATCCACTGCAATACCATACGCAGCATGAGGTCTCATAGCGTGCGCTGAAGTTAGCAGTTCCTGAGTGAGGTCTGACCTGCCTTAACTGTGCGTATGGGTCCGATGTTACTCGATGTTACTGATTATTTCGCTATGTTGCCCAAGTATATGGATGTGTGTAAGGGAAAGTGGGCATCCTTATGTTAAGCTGTGATCGCAATGTGATTGCAAACATTTGCATTTCACCGCTGATATTAGCAGCTGCGTAGCGTGATTATTAGCAGAATAGCGATCCTTGCTGCATCAGGTCCACAATGTGAAATGTTGCTACTTTGTGTTGTTTCTGTACTTATTTACTTGTAAAAAAATAATTTTCAATTGATTTCTTGACTGAATCTCACAGTGAAGAAAGAGTTTCTCTCATCTATAACCATGGAGAGTAAACATCTCATAATTTGAATGCAGTTTAATTAATGACCTTTGCATCCGTATCCTGCAGTCTTGTTTACTTACTTATAAAGCCTCACATACACTACCTACTTGATGAGTGATTCTGGGTTTTGCATAGATACCTTTGTTGTACAGTATGTCCACAAATATTCAGGCATTCAAATCTGCATTATCTGACAAAATGGAATTTACAAGAATAATAATGAGGTTGTTCTTCACTAAAAGCTGTCATTAATTGTCCTATAAATAGCCACATAAAGTGCCAGCATTCTGAATTATTATTTGCATTTCTGTGCAGATGATTAAAAGTTAACCATTTAACATTGAGATAAAGGTGGGCCCAGTCTCACTGTTTCAACACTCTATGGGGTAAATTTACTAAAATGAGAGTTTTTAGAAGTGAGATTTAAAAGAGATGTTGCCAATAGCAACCAATCAGATTCTACTTAACATTTAACTAGCACCTTCTAGAAGACAATAGCTAGAATCTGATTGGTTGCTCTGGGCAACAACTCTTCTAAAACTCGCTTCTAAAAACTCTCACTTTAGTAAATTTGCCCCTATGTGCCTAGTTTTGAGTCGGATGCAGTAGATTGATGTTTTTATCGGTGTGTGTGAGTGGTACCACGCATGTGCCCTGATTTTGTGCACAGTGCAATATTAGATGCACTGTAGAAAAAATGTATGGGGAGTTCCTGGACAGTGACTGTGAGGTACCGGGTGGAGGGGGATCTACACAGACGCAGACGGGGATGTTCCATCTTATGGGAGTGTTGTGGTCGTGTCACTGATAGTGGCTGCGTTCATACATGCAGGACCGCTCATATAAGAGGCTATATTCAGATGGATGATCTGCACCTGCCATAGGGTTGATGAAATTTTCAATGATCAGACCGATGGTGTGTCTAATGACGCTTCAAGCAGTGTTTCAGCATCTACAAAAGTGGGCATCTCAGTCCTTGCACATTCGGACACACGCATGTACACCAGGGAAGGGCTTTGTTGCAGCATTTGCTTAAAGCCACAAGACAAGACTGCGGCAAAAGATGCAAACTCCCTATCTGATCTTACTTAATTTTATAACTCCTCATATGATCTTACCTTATTGTCTAACCTACCCTTTATAACTATTTCATCTTACAGTACCTCATTATGTAACACACACGGCATAACTGTCTATCTAATCTTAGCTCATTATCTAACCTACCCATTATAACTATCTATATCTTACCTCATTATCTAACCTACCCAGTATAACTATCTATGTCTTACGTCATTATCTAACATACCCAGTATAACTATCTAATCTTACCTCATTATCTAACCTACCCGGTATAAATCGAATCTTACCTCATTATCTAACCTACCCGATATACAGCCAGGTCCATAAATATTGGGACATTGACAGAATTTTCATATTTTGGCCTCTATTCACCACCACAATGGTTTTGAAATGAAACAAACAAGATGTGATTTAACTGCAGACTTTCAGATTTAATTTGAGGGTAATTACATCCAAGGTGAACGGTGTAGGAATTACAACAGTTTCAATATGTGCCTCCCACTTTTTAAGGGGCCAAAAGTAATGGGACTATCAACTGAAAAGCTATTTCATGGACAGGTGTGGCTATTCCCTCGTTATTTCATTATCAATTAAGTAGGTAAAAGGTCTGGAGTTGATTCTAGGTGTGACATTTGCATTTGGAATCAGTTGCTGTCGACTCTCAATATGAGATCCAAAGAGCTGTCACTATCAGTGAAGCAAGCCATCATTAGGCTGAAAAATCAAAACAAACCCATCAGAGAGATAGCAAAAACATTAGGTGTGGCCAAATCAACTGTTTGGAACATTCTTAAAAAGAAAGAATGCACCAGAGAGCTCAGCAACACCAAAAGACCCGGAAGACCATGGAAAACAACTGTGGTGGATGACAAAATAATTATTTCTCTGGTGAAGAAAAACCCCTTCACAACAGTTGGCCAAATCAAGAACACTCTCCAGGAGGTAGATGTATATGTGTCAAAGTCAACAATCAAGAGAAGAGTTCACAAGAGTGAATATAGAGGGTTCACCACAAGATGCAAACCATTGGTGAGCCACAAAAACAGGAAGACCAGATTAGAGTTTGCCAGACAACATCTAAAAAAGCCATTACAGTTCTGGAACAACATCCTAAGGACAGATGAAACAAAGATCAACTTGTACCAGAGTGATGGGAAGAGAAGAGAAGGAAAGGAACTGCTCATGATCCAAAACATACCACCTCATCAGTGAAGCATGGTGGTGGTAGTGTCATGGCGTGGGCATGTATGGCTGCCAATGGAACTGGTTCCCTTGTATTTATTGATGATGTGACTGCTGACTAAAGCAGCAGAATGAATTCTGAAGTGTTTCGGGCAATATTATATGCTCATATTCAGTCAAATACTTCAGAACTCATTGGATGGCGCTTCACAGTGCAGATGGACAATGACCCGAAGCATACTGCAAAAGCAACCAAAGAGTTTTTTAAGGCTAAAAAGTGGAATGTTATGCAATGGCCAAGTCAATCCCTGAATCCGATTGAGCATGCATTTCACTTGATGAAGACAAAACTGAAGGGAAAATGCCCCAAGAACAAGCAGGAACTGAAGACATTTGCAGTAGAGGCCTGGCAGAGCATCACCAGGGATGAAACCCAGCGTCTGGTGATGTCTATGCGTTCCAGACTTCAGGCTGTAATTGCCTGCAAAGGATTTGCAACAAAGTATTAAAAAGTGAATATTATATTTAGGATTGTTTAGTTTGTCCCATTACTTTTGGCCCCTTAAAAAGTGGGAGGCACATATAGAAACCGTTATAATTCCTACACCGTTCACCTGATTTGGATGTAATTACCCTCAAATTAAATCTGAAAGTCTGCAGTTAAATCACATCTTGTTTGTTTCATTTCAAAGCCATTGTGGTGGTGAATAGAGGCCAAAATATGAAAATTATGTCAATGTCCCAATATTTATGGACCTGACTGTAACTATCTAATCTTACCTCTTTATCTAACACACCCGGTATAACTATCTAATCTTACCTCATTATCTAACCTACCCGATATAACTATCTAATCTTACCTCATTATCTAACCTACCCAGTGTAACTATCTAACCTTACCTCATTATCTAACCTACCCGATATAACTATCTAATCTTACCTCATTCTCTAACCCTCCCGGTATAACTCTCTATCTAATCTTACCTCATTATCTAACCTACCTGGCATAACTATCTAATCTTACCTCATTCTCTAACCCACCCGGTATAACTACCTAATCTTACCTCATTATCTAACCTACCTGGTATAACTGCCTGTTTAATTTTACCTCATTATCTAACACACCCGGTATAACTGTCTATCTAATCTTACCTCATTATCTAACCTAAACAGGTATAACTATCAAATCTTACCTTATTATCTAAACTACCTGGTATAACTGCCTATTTAATCTTACCTCATTATCTTTTTTTTTTTTTATATCCAATAATTTTTATTTTGTTTTTCAGAAAAAGAAAAAACATTGAACAACAAAAAATAAAATAAAACTTGCATAACAATATTACTGTTTGTGTGGTTTGTGTGGTTTCTTTGCACAAAATATATCAGATCAATCAATAAAAATATAGCAATTTCCAATACAAATATAAATGTAAAAGAAACATTTGGGTATAGAATATATCTTGTAGCATAGCATACAAACACAAATATATTACATGATTTATATACTATTCATATCTCCCATTATACAAGAGCATTAACACTCCCCTCCTCTTCACTCCCACTTGGTACTCGCAGCCCAGTAGTTCTCCATCTTCAGTGGCGGGCTTGGCCGGGGGGCAGGATGCCATGTGCCCCCCGGGCCGCAGCGTCATGCGGACGTGTGTAGCGCTGACCGGACGGAGTTCGGGCAGCGCTACACAGCACAAACACACAGCCGCCGGAGCCGGCAGCTGTGTGTTTGCTTTAGCAGCTGATGAGAGTCAGACAGACTCTCATCGGCTGCTGCTCCCACTGCCAGAGCCGGACATCTTCCGGCTCCCGCAGTGGGTAATGGGAGTGACGCGTCACTCCCATGACGCGTCACTCCCATAATGCAAAGCGGCGGACGGAGGAGCTGATCTCGGCGGCGGGACCAGGAGCGGGTGTCAGGTAAGTGTTTTTTTTTTTATATTATGTGTGTCTACTGTGGGGGGTCTGGCACTATAAGGAGGAGACCACTACTGGGGGCACTACAAAGGGGGGGGCTACTACTACTGGGGGCGCTACAAGGGGGGGACTACTACTACTGGGGGCACTACAAGGGGGGGACTACTACTACTGGGGGCACTACAAGGGGGGGACTACTACTACTGGGGGCACTACAAGGGGGGACTACTACTACTGGGGGCACTACAAGGGGGGGGACTACTACTACTGGGAGCACTACAAGGGGGGGACTAGTACTACTGGGGGCACTGCAAGGGAGGGACTACTACTGGGGGCACTACAAGGGGTTACTACTACTGGGGGGGACTACTACTAGGGGCACTACAAGGGGACTACTACTAGGGGCATTGCATGGGGGAAGGGGACTACTACTAGGGGCACTACATAGGGGGGAGGGGACTACCAATGGGGGCACTGCATTGAGGGACCACTGCTGGGGGCTCTATATAAAGGGCAATAGTGGGGGTACTGCATAGGGGGAAGATTACAACTGGGGCCACTATTTAAGGGGCACTGCATAAGGGTTACCACTACTGGGGGCCCTATATAAGGGGCTTACTACTGGGGGCACAAGGGGCACTGCATAGGGGGGATCACTACTGGGGGCACTACTCGAGGCCTGCATAAGGGTGTCCTCTCCTGAGGGGGGGCGCCGTAGCACGCACGTTCTTTCGGGCACCCTGGCTGCACGCTACTCCTCTGCCAGGGCCGCCTGCATGCATTTGCCCCCCAGGCTAAAAGTTGCCAGCCAGTCCCTGTCCATCTTCCACCCCTCCGTACATGTGGTGAGTCTAACCACCTACCCAACATTAAATGAAAATGTGTCTCAGCCTTCCTGGCTAAATAAACAAATTTTTCATGTGCCATAGTCTCATTTACCAAAGCTATCCACGCCCCTATCATTGGGCCGTCAGAGGCCATCCAGGATCTGGTTATGCAGATTTTTGCGAGCATACGCATATTAATAACATATTGTGTGATTTATTTATCCAAAATATCTTCCTCAATTACAGATAAAATGCACACTATGGGATTCAGCACATCCCTGGGGATACCCGTAGATACCAGTATGCAAACTACCTCTTCCCATAATAATCTGATAACAGAACATGTCCATAATAAATGCTAAAAGGTCCCACTACTCATACTACACTTAGGGCAGGGGCGTAACTATAACTTTGTGGGCCCCATAGCAAAATTTTTAAGGGGCCCCACCAACTCAGAGTGTATACATATATAAATGTACATACGTGTATCTATATGTACAGTATATACAAATATACAGTATACAGTGATCGCGCAGAACTAAAAAAGTCCCAAGGACCACTCGCTTTAAAAAATTTGGGTCCTACTCCACTATTTCTGGGTCCCATTACATATTATGGGGGGTGAGGGCAGACAGCAGTTGGGACAGTGCTGGGGGCAGGTAGCAGTTAGTATAGAGCGTGTTAGGTGCAGGCAGTGCTAGGAGTAAAGAGGGGGTAATGGTGAATAGCAGCCGGGGCAATACTAGGGGCAAGAAGAGTTTAGCGGCAGGCAGTGCTTGGGGTAGGAAGCAGGCAAGGGTAGATGGCAGCTGGGGTAGTACTGTGGGTAGGGGGGGTATTGATAAATAGCAGCTGGGGCAGTACTGAGGGGGCAAGGAGGATTTTAGGGGCAGGCAGTGCTGGGGCTAGGAAGGAGGTAAGGGTAGCAAAGTAGTAGTAGCAGCTGCCCTCCCTAACTCCCACAGTACCAAAGAGCCAAATTTACTTTTGTGCAGGGGCCTACCTCCCGCCTTGCACCGGGGCAGTCCTGCCGCCGGGGCCTACCACTGGTTGCCAGGGCCGTCCTGCCGCCGGGTGTCGAGGTATACCTCCTGCCTGCCAGGCCATCCTGCCTCCGGGTGTGGGGGCCAGCCTGCCGCCAGCTGTCTTAGCCGCGTGCTGGGTCCGTCCTGCTGCCAGGTGCTGGGGAAGTGGCCGCTTGTCTCTGCAGTGCGCCGGGGCCGTCCTGCCGCCGGGGACTGCAACTGGTTGCCGGGGCTGTCCTGCTGCCACATGTCGAGGCTTACCTCCTGCCGGGCCATCCTGCCTCTGGGTGCGGGGGCCAGCCTGCCGCTGGTTGTCTGAGCCGCGTGCCGGGTCCGTCCTGCTGCAGGGTGCTACGGAAGCGGCTGCTTGTCCCTTCAGTGCCGGGTGCAGGAGAAGCGGCCCCTTGTTAGTGTGTAGTGCCGAGTGCTCATGCCGTGTGCCGGTGCACACCTTGACCACCCCGTAGTTTTGCCTGGGTGCAGGGGGTTGCTTGCTGGGCCGGCGGGCCCCCTAAGCCGCCGGGCCCCATAGCAAACGCACCCCCTGCACCCTCTATAGTTACGCCACTGACTTAGGGCATTTTGAATTAGATCTGCCACCAAATTTGAATAAACGTTCTGGTGTTAAATATATCCTATCTAATAGAAACATTTGGATTTGTTGAAACCTAACAGTTGTAGTAGACACTCTTGGCCTACTGTACTCACGGTACTCTTCCAAACATCATCAGACAGTGGGCCTGATTCAGAGCTGCTCGTAAGTGGCCGCTCGTTCGTTCCGAGTGATGTTTGCACAACTGCGCATGCGTACAGATCGTAATACGCATGCGCGAACCAGTCAGTGCGGCCGAAAATTGTTTGTTCGCTAAATAGCGAATGCCTGCTATTTTGAGTGACAGGAGGAGGCGTATGTGGGTGGTAACAGGGGAAGGTGCTTGAAAATGGGGAGTGGAGATCCGAACGCAGGCGTGCTTAAAGGTCAAAACGGGCGTTTTATGGGTGTGCATAATTAATACAGCAGCGTCACTGACCACGTCACTTGGTTATTTTATAGTCAGAACTGCTCGCAAGATTGCGGTAGGAAAAACCAACCACAAGAATAGCGAGCAGTTCATACGCTGGTCGATGTACTCGGTTAATCTAATAAATAGCGGACATGACGTAGGATGCGAGTGGCCAGAGGGTGTAGTTTTCCAAAAAACGACCGCATGTTTTGTTCGCTCGTTCAGACCTAGAGGCGTGAACAGACCGCAAAGAGCGAACGGTTCATTTGAATAACCACCCCTTTTTTCTGAACGAGCGAGCGCAAATAGCGTCCGGCTCTGAATCAGGCCCAGTATTCCCAGATAATTTTCCCACTTTTGTCTAAGAAATGGTAAATCTGTAACATGGTGCGCCTGCATTATAGCTGCATATATAACAGATACCATATGCCTAGATCCAATAGATTGTAATAGAAGTTTAAGAGGGGAGTCTCAAAACTCTGGGAGGGCATCTGCAAATTGTGCATTAATAGCATGTCTGAGCTGGAGGTATCTATAAAAGTATTGTGTGGATATAGCAAACTTGTTGCAACTGTTGAAACGTCTTAAATACCCCGGACTGATATAGTTGTCCTAAAGACTTCAACCCCCATTTTCCCCATACTTTATCAACCTGAATTGCATGGCAAGCTCCTCCAGTCCTTTAGCATTATATAAGGGGGTGTCAGGATCCCAGCCTTGCCCCTGAAAAGTTTTAAAACCTGCCTCCAAACCAGAACCGCTTATTGAACTATTGGAGCTCTAAGTCCCCTCACAGTACCACTGAGTAATAATTGAAGTGGGTTATGTCCCGGTGATTCCTGCGCCACTAGCAGGGTAAGTAATACATTTATATCCAAATCATGCAACCATACCCATAAATGAGCCAATTGGGAAGCATAATAATAAATCCTGAACTGAGGTAACGCAAGTCCCCCAGTATCACGAAACCTAGTAAGTGTATCCAATTGGATAGGTGCTCTGCGATTAACCCAAATCAAAGATGAGAGCAAACCATCTATTTGCCTGAATACATTTTGAGGGATATAAATTAGGGAATGTTGTATTACATAAAGAATTTTAGGTTGTAAAACCATTTTAATTAGATTCACCAGGCCAGAAAGTGTCATCAGCAATTTCCTCCATGTTACCACCCGGGATTTAAAATATTCTATTTGCGGCTTAGAGCCGTATTCAATTTGAGCCGAGCCGCGTTAAGTTAACGCGGCCCGGACTTAACGGCAACTTCGCCTGTTTTGGAGGCGGAAAAGTATCACGCGCTCCGTATTCAATTTGAAAGTACGCGTAAACGGGATCCGGTGATACTTTAACAAGCGGAAAGTACTGCCAGTTTTGGGGAAATCAGCCTGACACCCCCCAAATGATGCTCTGACATGGGGGTTCACTATGGTACCCCCCGATTTGGCTTGCTGAAGGTATTTGGTGTTTTTAAATGGGCTCAACAGCTGCTAAATAGCGTTTTTCTATACCTGATGCAGAATAGTATTTAGGAGTATTTTCCCCACAAAATAAGTTATCCCAGCAAATGTGGGGTACTTGAAAATGAGGGTCAGCATATTTAAAGTTGAAAAAGTGAAGTTGAAAAAATTGTGAAAAATCCACCTGCCGCAAACATTTGCAATCAAAAAAATGCTTGGGGCATACTTGGGGAACCCCCCAGAGTCAAGTTTGCTAGTTTTTAAGTTTGCACCCCAACATTTTTTTTTCGCCCCCTTTTTCAAAGTCAATTTTTGGGGTGTCCTTAAGTTTTTTTTTTTACACAGATTACCTTTGGGGAACTGTCTGAAGGCTGCACGGGGGTTCCCACAACGTTGCACCCCAAAACCCCAGTTCTGCACTTTTTTCCGCCTGCCATTCATAGGTGATACTTTACCGCCTATTACATTGCATTGACTTTCCGCCTAGGCGGAAAGTCTTTCAAATTGAATACGGGGTAAAACCAAAACAGGCGATAATGATGTCATCGGCGGTAACGTAACGCGGATCCGGACTTAACGCTTCAAATTGAATACGGGCCTTAATATTTAACAACACATAACTGTGAGGATCATTTGTTATCGTCACACCTAAATACTTAAAGTAAGTAACCCATTTCAATGGGAGAGATAGCAGCGCAGCATCAGGACAGGCTCCTCTAACGGGGAGTATACAAGATTTAGCCCAATTTATTAGTAGTCCCGAGTATTTTATCCATACTGGATCCTAGTTGAAAACCGCATACTTCATGGCTAGCCCTTAGCATACAAGCCAAGGGTTCACTAGCAATAGCAAATAAAATGGGCAACAAGGGGCATCCCTGTCGCGTATCCCTCATAAGGAGGAATGAAGAAGAGACAAACCCATTTGCTGATACCCTAGCCATAGGTGCTGAGTATAACAATTTAACCCACCTTATAAATCCAGGGCCTATCCCAAAATTATGCATAGTCTCCCACAAAAAACAACCATTCTACATAATCAAACGCCTTAGTGGAATCTAATGAAACAATTATCTTTGAGGAGGGATCTTCATTTGAGACCTGTAATTGCATGAAAAGACGAAAGAGGTTAATTGATGTTGATTTGCCTGGCATAAATCCAGTCTGATCCGGATGAATCAGCTGGGCAATCACTTGTTTTAATTGGATAGCCAAGACCTTAGCAAAAATGTTAATGTCCATCGGAAGGAGTGTTATAGGTAGATACGATTCTGTCTGTTTGGGATCTTTAGCTGGCTTTGTTAAAACTATTATTAAAGCTTCGGAGGATTGGATTGAGGGAGAGAGTCACATGCATATAATTGATTAAATAACTCAAGTAAGCGGGAAATGTAAAATTGATTATGCTGTTTATACAGCTCCAGAGAGATCCCATCTAATCCGGGGGCCTTGCCATTTGGAAAAGACCGTATGGCAATGTCAATTTCTTCCACTGTCAATGAGGAATCCAACAAAGCCTTTGCCTCAGGAAACCGTTTATAGCCAGAAGATAATGGCACATTTCCTCAACACTACACGTCAGACAGGAACGATAAGGTTTTTGATAATATCTAACCTACCCGGTATAACTATCTAATCTTACCTCATTATCTAACCTACCCGGTATAACTGCCTATTTAATCTTACCTCATTATCTACCAAACTCGGTATAACTGTCTATCTAGTCTTACCTCATTATCTAACCTACCCAGTATAACTATCTAATCATACCTCATTATCTAAACTACCCAGTATAACTACCTATTTAATCTTACTTCATTATCTAACAAACTCGGTATAACTGTCTATCTAGTCTTACCTCATTATCTAATCTACCCAGTATAACTATCTAATCTTACCTCAATATCTAACCCACCCGGTATAACTATATCTAATCATACCTCATTATCTAACCTACCTAGTATAACTGCCTATTTAATCTTACCTCATTATCTAAACTACCCAGGATTAACTATCTAATCTTACCTCATTATCTAACCTACCTAGTATAACTCTCTATCTAATCTTACATCATTATCTAACCTTCCTGGTATAACTCACTATCTAATCTTACCTCATTATCTATCCTACCCGGAATAATTTATTTTACCTCGTTCTCTAACCCACCTGGTATAACTCACTATCTAATCTTACCTCATCTAACCTACACGGTATAACTTTCTAATCTTACCTCATTATCTATCCTACCCAGAATAACTATCTGATCTTACCTCATTCTCTAACCCACCTGGTATAACTCACTATCTAATCTTACCTCATTATCTAACCTACACGGTATAACTTTCTAATCTTACTTCATTATCTATCCTACCCGGAATAACTATCTAATCTTACCTCACTCTCTAACTCACTTGGTATAACTCACTATCTAATCTTATCTCATTATCTAAACTACCTGGTATAACTATCTAATCTTACCTCATTCTTTAACCCACCTGGTATAACTCACTATCTAATCTTACCTTATTATCTAACCTACCCAGTATAACTATCTAATCTTACCTCATTCTCTAATCTACCCGATATAAATCCCTATCTGATCTTACAAAATTTCCTAGCCTACTCCATATCTAATAATACCTTAAGGTGGGTACACACTGCAAAGATATATCCGCAGATTGAGTGATCTGCAGATATATCTGTAGATGAGGGTTATATACACCGAACGACCATCATCTTCCAGGCAGACGTGGGTCCCGCTGGCCGTGGGTCACGCCGCGAACCCCCTCCCCGTGGCTGCCGCTGCATGTGTACGGGCAAACGGCTGATCGCCCATACACACTTGCCGATGGACGGATATATCTGCAGATATATCTGTCCATTGGCTGTGCAGCACAACCAACACGATATGTCTGTGAATGACGTTGTTCACAGACATATCGCTGGTACACACTGGCCGATGGGCACTAGATATATTGGCCGATCAATTGATCGGCCAATATATCTGTCAGTGTTTACCAAGCTTTAGTTTCTGCTTAGCCCCTTTAACTCCCTATATCATTTAACTTTTTAGCCTACCGGTATAACTATCTATTTGATTTTGTCTCATTTGATCTTATGGCATATTCTAGTCTACCCCTATAAGTCCATATTTGATTTTGTCTCATTTTCTAGTTTGCTTCACTTAAACTCCCTATATGATTTTACTTTTTAGCCTACCTGTATAACTGTATCTGATCTTACCTCATTTTTCTAGCCTACCCCTATAACGCCCTATCTGATTTTAACGTTCTAGCCTACTCCCTACAGCTCCATTTCGATTTTACCTAATTTCTAGCCTATCCCCCATAGCTCCTTATCAGATCTTATCTCATTTTATAGCCTACCCTCTATAACAAAGGAGATGTGCTATAAGTTGGAGTAACAGATGCTGATCAGAGAGGATGCAAGATGCTGGTCAGTGTGGCAGATGTGAACCAATGAGAGAAGAATATCAGTATTGCCATGGCATTTAGGATGGACTGTAGCACTGACAGATGGGTGATAGGGATGCCAGATAGGAGGAGGTTACAACAAGGGAGTGAGCTTTGGTGACTGAAATAATTGTGCTGATGTTGACCGTGAGGGAAATTTGAGGGGGTTTGATGATCTGGGAGGAGGGAAGCTGATATATTATGGACATGTTGAGCTTTAGGGATATCCACATTGAGGTAGCAAAGAGACATAAGTTTACATTTATTATTGGTTGTTGATCCTCAGCACAGTCCAATTACTGTATACTGAAGGACTGAATTAGTACTCCAAGAGAAGATGTGTACGGTGAGCAAAACAAAAGGCCACATGAGTGTACATTTGAAAGAAGATGGAAATGTGCCTGTGATTTAAGGGATATTTGTTTCAGTGGACAAGTTGAAAAAATGAGCTAAAGGCACGCATGCAGGTGGTAATGGGTGCAGAGAAGCTGAGAGGGAATAGTGTATAAGGGAAGGTTGTGGGAAGAGATGAGTGCAGAGACTTCCCTTTAGGTTATGGGGAGGATAAAGCAAGGTTAGATTGGGAAGAGCAGGAGAATGTGAGTTGGTGTGTGAGGTTTGGCATAAGGGTATATTGCATTAAGTTGTTGCGATCACACAAGAGAGGTGTTATGACTACTCACAGTGGGGTCTATTCATGTAGATGATTTGTTATTTTTCACTATATATATTGCATCAGTTTGAAGTGATATATAGCTTTGCTAGGTAGCAATTCATTTAGACTTACCTTTCCGACTAAGCGATCCAAAAAGGAGGGCTCCTGCAGTCCATTCTTCTCCTGCGGTCCTCTGTGAAGTGTGGAGCTGGAAAGTAGGTTCATTACTTCCCTGCTTTCTGCCAGTCATTGGGTGCTTGGCAGAGAGCATGGAAGTATTATTATTAATATTATTATCATTTATTTATATGGTGCCACAAGTGTTCTACAGAGCCCTACAAAGGCTTACAAAGTACATAAACAAATAGGTTGACCAGTGACTTACAGTACAATACAATACAGGACAAGGATAAGATACATTGCTACTGTACATTAGCGACCATAACATCCAGATAAGCAACAGAGCATAAGCAACCAAGTGTTAGGTGCCCTAGTGGGTAGTAAGAAGACGATGAAAGCAAAGTAAGGGGAAGCACAAGAGGGTAGAGGGGCCTGCTCATAATTGCTTACATTCTAAAAGGGAGGGGCAGACAAACCAATGTGACAAAGATGGGGAAGACAGGGAGGAAGGAGCATGTAGCAGCAAGTTAGGATGAGAGCTGGAAGGCTTTGATGAAGTAGTGGGTCTTGAGAGTCAGTTTGAAGGATTGTAGAGAGGTAGAGAGTCTGATGGGAAGAGGGAGATAGTTCCAAAGGTGGGGAGCAGCATGGGCAAAATCTTGGAGGCGGGAGTTGGAGGAAGTAATCAGTTGGCATGAGAGGTGGTGTGCATTTGTTCAATGAAGAGGGCGGACAGGAGAGTGAAGGGAGATGATGTCAGAGATGTAAATGGGAGAGGAATGGGTGAGGGCTTTGTAAGCGAGTGTGAGAACCTTGAATTGGGTTCTGAAAGGGAATGCGGGCCAGTGGAGGGCTTGTAGGACAGGGGAGGCAGATGTAGAGCATTTGGAGAGGAAGATGAGCCGAGCAGCACCAATAAGTACAGACTGGACAGGGGAGAGTTGGGAGTTGGGGAGGCCAGATAGGAGGAGGTTACAGTAGTCCAATCTGGAGGTGACCAGTGAGTGTATGAGAATTTTAGTGGCATCCTGGGTGAGAAAGGGTCTAATCTTGGAAATATTTTTAAGATAAAAACGAGAGGACTGCGAGAGGTTCTGAATATGTGGTTTGAAGGAGAGGGAGGAGCCAAAGGATAACTCCAACACAGCGCACTTTGGGGCTAGAGGAGATAGTTGTGCCATCAATTGATAAATAAATGGTGGGAAGTGAGGTTATGTTGGAGGGTAGGAAAATGATCAGCTCTGTCTTATTAAGTTTAAGAAATCACTGGGACTTCTACGTGTTTTTCCTTTCTATATTTTATATTTTGTATTGTTATTTACAATTTATTTTAATGTTTTGATACATAGCAGTTTTCATTTTTCTATTTTTTTTTCATATTAGTTTATTGCTATATGTGTGTGTATGATACAATGCTATTCTGCATTTTTGTTTTTATATATTCCAAATATTTTTTTGCCTATGCATATTTAGTTGTACTATTTTATTTTTGTAAAATGTAAAATCTAAAATAAATTTGTTAAGAAAAAAATCACTGGGACATCCAGGAAGAGACAGCAGAGAGACAATTGGAGATACAAGTGAGGAAAGAGGGGGAGAGATCAGGGGAGGAAAAGTAGATCTGAGTATCATCAGAATAGAGATGATAATGGAGGTCAAAAGAGCCAATGAGTTCACCTAGAGAGGACGCATAGAGGGAGAATAGGAGAGGTCAAAAAACAGAGCCTTGGGGAACACCTACTGTAAGAGGCTGTGGGGGGGAAGAGGAGTCATGAGAGGAGACAGAAAAGGATCGGTCAGAGAGGTAAGAGGATAGCCAGCAGGAAAGGGTGGTCCACAGTGTTGAAAGCAGCAGAGAGATCAAGGAGAATTAGCGGAGAGTAGTGGCCCTTGGATTTGACTGCAAGGAGGTCATTGCTGACTTTCATGAGGGCAGTTTCAGCTGAGTGGAGAGAACAGGAAACAGACTGAAAAGGGTCAAGGAGGGAGTGGGAGGAAAGAAAGGTGGTAAGGTTTTTGTAAATAACACACTCAAGGAGCTTGGAGTTAAAAGGGAGGAGAGAGATGGGACAGTAGTTGGAGAGAGTGTTAGGATCAACGGTGGGTTTTTTAAGAATGGGGAGACAAAGGAATGTTTTAATGTAGAAGGAACAGTGCCAGATGAGAGGGAGAGATTGAGGAGGTGGGCAAGATGGAAACAGGCACAAGGAGAGAGGTAGCGGAGGAGATGTGAAGGGATTGGGTCAAGGGGGGAGGTGGAAGGGGGAGGACCAGATGAGGGCCATGACTTTCTCTCCAAATACAGGGGAGAAGGATGTCAGAGTCAGTAAAATGGATGGGGAGGGGTGATCCAGAAAAGGAGGAGGTGGAGAGCAGGGGGGATGGTGGGAAATGATGTCCTTTGGAGCTTGGCGGTTCATGAACACTTTTTCAGGTATCTTGTGCATTTGGAATGTCAGGGTTGAGGTGTGGATCTGTGAGGGTGAGTAGTAATCGCCAGAGCAACAGAGTCCAGAGCAGAAGTAAGGGAGTCATTGTATAGGCTAGCTGCTTCTTCAGGGCAGGAGAGAGAGCGTATAGGGGACAGAAGTGAGTCAAGCAGGTAAGAAAAAGAAACGGTGTCAATAGCCTCAATGTTATGCTTAGTGATGGTGGCCTTAGGAGGTAGAGAAGGGGATGGAGAGAGGGATAGGTTAAAAGAGGGAAGGTGATGGTCAGAGAGGGGGAATGGGGAATTAGAGTAATCAGAAATATCACAACTGTGAGTGAAGACCAGATCAAGTGAATGCACATACACATGGGAAGGTGAGGAAGTTCATCGGGAGAGACCAAATGAAGATGTGAGGGTAAGGAGTTTGGAGGCAGAGAATTCTGTGGGGATGTCAATTGGAATATTGAAGTCCCCTAGGATAATGGAGGGAAGGTCAGAGGAGAGTAAGTGGGGAAGCCAGGAAGCAAAGTTGTCAAGGAATTTGGAGGGAGGGCCAGGAGGACGGTAAATGACAGCTACTCGCAGGTGTACTGGTTGGAAGAGGCGTATAGCATGGACCTCAAATGTAGCAAAAGTAAGGGATGGTTCAGAGGGTATGAGTTGGTAGGAGTAATGTGGGGAGAGAAGGACCCTCACACCACCACCATGGTGACTCCAGGGCCGAGGGGTGTGAGAGAAGGTGAGGTCCCCAGAGGAGAGAGTTGCAGGATGGTGATGCAATTCAGCCACAGAGCAGGGGTGCCGCTGGAGAAGTACTGAACTTTTCCACAGTAACCTGCTGTGTGAATAGCACCAAGCAGAGAAAAGCCCTGTTTACCGCAAAACAGTGCTTTTCTCTGCTCTGTGAATGGAGCCCAGTGTTATTTATCTGGAATTGGTGAGAGGTGGTTAGCTCGAATCTCTTCTCTCTAATCGGCCGAGTAGGCTGTTAAGTGGTATTATCTCATCTTTATTTTGTACAATAAAGAGGCAAGTGATCTCTCTAATCCAACCAGTAATTGACACAATTAAAGAAAACAAATATCTGTATATTTATTTTACAGGAAACACGATTCAACAATAGCCGGAAGCGGCCAGAATACCCTAAGGTCCATTGCCTTCTCTTCATCCATGACACTCCAATACAGGAAAATATTTATAGTAAGTGACAATCTAACACTGCATACAGTATAAGCATTTTTATTGTTTAAGAACATAAATATAACTCTAATTATTTTCACGTAAGGTTGTATTTTTATACCAGTGGTGTCACAAGGAGGGTCCAGGCCACACCTGGGTGTCACCCACCGAGGGTTTAAACCAAAGTAGTGACTCCTCCTTAGTGACAGGAGCCGGGTGCTGTAGTGTAGCATTACGTGCAGCACACGGCTCCTTGTACAGTGAGGGAGCCGGCAATGCACACGCACACTGGTCCTGGGGGCAGTTTGCATCTCCGGGACCCCCAGAGTGACTATAACGGGTGTTCGGGCTGCGCTGGCCATACCCCCTACCCGCTAGGCCATGACCCTAACCACGAGGCCACACACCCTTTTTGTCGGCCTTCTCCACCCACGGGGAGGGACGCCACCGTTTTATACTTCTATAAGTCGAGGTCACAGGACTGCAAATTTACAGTCCCTATTCCCTATCTATCAGGAACTACTAACAACAGTGACTGATATTAATATATGTATATTTTTAATATCATAACTTCAACGGTGAACACAGTGTCCAGTAGATATCAATTATTTTAAACTAGTTAACAGCCCGTCAAAATGACAGGTCATTGTCGTGCTCTCAAAAAGTCCTGTTTGAGCGCTAAAATGGGTCATCGGTCATTTCTGCTCACCAGCTTGGGGGGCTGCGAGTAGAAATGTCAGCGACGGCGGCTGTGTGTGCCTATATGGAGCAGTAATTGAATTGCTCCATCGAGCGTCATCTAGTGGCCGCCAGCGCGCTACACTTGAATTCTCCCCATAGAGGTGAGGAGCAGCATTAGCCTTTTATATATATATATATATAGATCTGACCTTCAAGAACAAATAACCTTTAGTTTTCAATGGTGCATGAATAAATAATGTTATTATTCTATTAATTAATGTTCCAATTATAGTTAGTCTACCTACACATACAATTATAACTTTTTACAAGGAAAAGTGTTCTCTGGCCAGTTTAGACATTGGTGCACTTTATAGCTTCGGTTCCCGTTATTAATTAAGATGAAAAGTACTAATAATTGGTCTCCAGTTTAGGTCTCTTAACCTAAGGATTGAATCCTTTTATGTTGTAATAGAACTGAACTTGCTTACCACTGTCCTTGACAGGTTGGGTATGGGAGACCGGCAGTCAGGATGCCGGCTGTCAAAATAATAACAGCGGCATCCCGATGCTCAGTATCCCGACAGGGGCTAGGTAAGTATCCTAACCCTCCCCCCTTCACCCCCTAATCCTCCCTTCCTGCATCCTTATCCTAACCCTCGCTACCCCGCACCCTAACCCTCCCAGTTAGTGCCTAAACCTAAACCCTCACCACTTAGTGCCTAAACCTAAACTCCCCCCCGGTGATGCCTAACCCTAACCCACCCCAGGGGTGCCTCACCCTAACCTCCCACCCCCCCCAAGCCTAGCACTACACCCCCCATAGTGCCTAAACCTAACTCTCCCCCTAACCATAGCTAACAGCTAACCTGGCCCATTATACTTACAATTGGGATGCCGGATGTTGGGATTCCAGCATCATCTCAACTGATGTCGGGATTCCGGCGCCGCTGTTCTGGCCGTGGGATGGGATTCCAACAGGTAAATTCTCTACATCCCATCTTGGACTTATTATTGAACACTAGGTAGTTGAGCTTTACCCTAACAATTATCTGGTAGACAGGGTTCATTTTATTTGCAAATTAGTCACTATAATATCAGGCAGCTGTAATCTCCTTACCCTTAACTGCAGCTCCTGTTCTTCCTTCTGCCTTCCAATTGCTATTGTTTTTAATGCGGAATAATACCTAACAGCAGTGGCGTAACCAGGGCAGGTCGGCCGGGGCTCGTGGCGCGCGGGGGGGGTCATGACGTCTCTCCCATAGTACAAAGTCGGAGGATGGAGGAGCACTACTGGGGACCTGCATAAGAGGGACCACTACTGGGAGCACTGTATAAGGGGCACTACTGGAGGCACTGTATAAAGGGCACTATTGGGGGCACTGTATAAGGGGGACCACTACTGGGGGCACTGTATAAGGGGCACTACTGGGGGCCTGCATAAGATTGACCACTACCGGGGGTACTGTATAAGGGGCACTTTTGGGGGCCTGCATAAGGGGGACCACTACTGGAGCACTGCATAGGGGGGACTTTATAAGGGGCACCACTGGAGGCACGCATAAGGGGGGCCACTACTGGAGGCACTACTGGAGGCACTGTATAAAGGGCACTGTATAAGGGTGCACTGCATAAGGGGCACTACTGGGGGTACTGTGTAAGGGTGCACTACTGGAGGCACTGTATAAAGGGCACTACTGGGGACACTGTATAAGGGGCACTACTGGGGCCACTGTATAAGGGTGCACTACTGGGGGTACTGTATAAGGGGCACTACTACATGGGGCACTGCTACTGGGGACATTGCATAAGGGGCACTACTACAGTGGGCATTGCAAGAGGGGCACTACTACTGGGGGCATTAATGTGCATATGGAATAGAAAGGAATGTGGCCAGAGTGATGAGAAACTGTCATGCTGACATGCCCCCATTTTTCAGTGACCATGTCCCTTGTAGCAACTGACCAAGCCCACTTTTTGACATAGGGGAGGGGCTCCATTTTCAATATTGCCCTGGGCCCCAAATACTCTAGTTACGCCACTGGCTAACAGTATACTAAGGGGCCCATTTATCATTGTATATTTGCAGCTATATCCCCGAAAACACACGTTTTCAGGGGTTCATCGCAAATATTAAGTTTTCCCCAGATGTATGAAGGAGGGACTGCAGCAGATATCAGATACCTGCCGCGATCCCTCCATTCCCGCTGGCTGCCAAATTTACCAACATCCAGAATGTTAAATATTTTGGATATTGGCATTAACCACTGTAGCCTATGGGCTACACTTCACATAATTAGCCGGGAGAGGGTTCCTCCGGAACCCTCCCCGTCAATGGCGGCTGCGCATATGCGCATGTGAGCATGCGAAGTAACCCAGGCAGCATTCCGGGCATATCACAGGGATGGGCTCTTTTTATACATTCTGGCAATAGGATCTCATCTTGCAATGTGATAATGGGCGGTAGTGTCATGTCCAGATCGCATTGCAATTGCGATCATTACTAAATGGGGCCCTAAGTCTGTCAATTATGGGATGTAGTTACTATGCCGGCTCTCAAAAACTCGGTGCCAGAGTCCCCACTGCCGGCCAGGAGACCGGCGCTGGAATACCAACAGCAGTGGAGATGCCGACGCTGGAATGCCAACAGCCTGCATCCTGATTGTAAGTATAGTGGGGCTGGGCACGTGTTAGCCACGGGGATGGGGAGGTTAGGCACTAAGGGGGAGGGTTAGGTTTAGGCACTTACCGGGAGGGTTAGGGTGCTGGGTAGGGAGGGTTAGTGTTAGGGTGCTGGAAAGGAGGGTTAGGGAGTAAAAAGGGCAGGGGAACAGTACTTACCATTGCCCTGTCGGGATTCTAGCCATCAGGCTATCATTACCAACCCTCACTTACATCAGCTGCATGACTGTTTCCCTGTCAGGCTTAACAACTGACCTCTTTCTTGTCATAGTATCCAGATGTAATACTGCATAACATCAGGCTTCCCCAGTTATAGGGATTGCCTCAATAGTAGTGTTCTGTAATTTTTAGTCTAATCCTTTTTTACCCCTCACTGATATGGTCTCCTAAATGGTGAGTATAAGGGATAGTTTGTAGTGAAAAGGTTACAGACCTGTGGGCAAGCTGTCATTCAAGCACCTGCCTTCTACTGGATCACTCTTCCCTTTTTCAGAGCGGTGCCCTCAGTGCTGATTGCTGCCTCCTCCTTATCTCCTCAGATGGCTAGCCTCTGATCAAGTGAGCTACCTCTATGGGTCTAGAGGCTACCTCCTGGGGTTGTACCACCTGCCTTAATGACAAGGAGCTCAACCCTCCTCATTGACGCTGTTGCTGCTACTTCAGGGTCAGCGCTTCGCAAGCTTTGTCACTGACTCACTCTCGCTTAGTTGCCTTTTTACTCAAGCTGCCCATTGTGACAGATGTAGGGATGGCCATCGACTAATGATGATTCATAATCATTGATGGTTTATGACCAATGTCTAATGCTTTTACTAGTTTCCTTCCATCCATGGCACAGCATAACTGAATATTTTTTTACATTTCTTTTACAAGGTGCCAGAACACAGAGCATTGCTCTGCCCCCAACACCCATGAAGCCCCACCCCCAGGTTCTGATCGGTCAAAGGGCCAGTCAGTCAAAGTACAGTAATGACCAGTGGTTGGTGAGACCATCGATGGTCATCAAGTGCATAGTTGGTAACATTTGATGGCTACTTGCAATATCACCATAGATAGTAACCACATCAATGGCCATTCCTAGACAGATGCTGCTTATTGAAACTGGCCAGCAGCACCTCCAACCTATAGCGATTCTGCACCACTACCTCAGGATAAACCTCCAACGGTCAGTGCCCATTCTTTGTATAATCTCGGTCGGTTGTCGAAGTCTTTCCTGCCCGTAGTGCTAGCTGGTTGTTGTACCTTGTGTGGGCTGCTAAAGGCTCCCCCTACCGCTGCAGTCAGAAAAAGCAGAAGAAGATAGGGGGTGTAAAGCAAAGATTCCCTGTTACAGTCCTATAACTGTCCTTCACAACTAGCAGTTTAATAAATACACAAGCATCACACATAGAGGCCCTTTTTACATAAGGGGAATACTTTCACAATCACATATATATCTTGAATCCTTTGGTAGGGTATCACAAAGTGATATAAATTTGTCTTTAAAGCAGGTTGCAGGTTTTCTGAGAAGCGAGTTGAAGGTGTAAAGATGTTGGGTGTTAGAAGACTGGGTGGATATTAGAGATGTGAAATATGTTTGGAAAGAGTGCTGTAAAATGAAAGGATACAATTGTAACCCCCTTTATTAGTGCTCACCACCTCCTTCATGCTGCAGCAGGGTCTCCCTTGGATGGCTCTGCCATCTGACCAGTGACAGTTGCAGCTATCTACTCAGGATGCCTCAGGAACACTGGCCGGCTCCCTTCTGACAGCTGCTACACACCTCCCAGTGACAGCCTGTCAGCTGCCTGGCTGTATTCTGCAGCATAACTGTTCACCACTGCCTCCCAACACAGGAACCTGCTGACAGCTGCTAGAGATCCACTGGCAGCTTGTCCTGGATGCCGGTCTCCCCCTCCCTCACCGATTTCCGGCCACCTCTCCTGCAAACAGCAGCCCCAGCAGTCGTATCTCAGGCAAGGTGAGTACCTCTGCCCCACCAATTCCACAGTTCCTGTGACAGACTCCCTCTCCGGCCCCACTCCCCAACACCTGGAAGCCTTTCCATAGCTCAGCTGCTGCTCAGGACACAAGGGGGTGAGCAGTGGAGGGAGGGATCTGCAGTTTGGCTTAGTGATGGGCACTGTAAACCGATGGTTAGCAAGTACTTTTTCCATCGAATACCAGGAATTTAATGGTTGCCAGGCATCGGATGTAGCTTTCCGATGCCCATCCGATGGCTGGTTTCGGGGGTAGAGCACACACGGGTGAGCAGTGGAAGAATACGGCATCTATTCTCTGTGCAGGGGGCAGCCTGGGGGCAGCCCAGCATCCCATACACACACACACACACACACACACACACACATACTTACATTGGGCTGCCTGTCCGATGTGTGTGTGTGTATATATATATATAAACACACTTATATATGTATCATACTTGCCTACCCTCCCGATTTGGCTGGGAGCCTCCCGAAAATCAGGTGTCGCTCCCGGCCTCCCGTAAAGGTAGGTAAGCCTCCCGACCTCCGGCGATGTGTCTGCACCCCGCGCAGTTGTAAGTGTAAAGCCCAGCAGCGGGGGGGCGGTGACGCGATTTGCGCTGAATTGCATCATCGTGGCTCTGCCCCCTGCTCCACAATGCCATTAATATCTGCATTGTGAAGAGGGGGCAGAGCCACGATGACGGGATAGCGCTGTCACACCCCCAAGCTCCGCCCCCAATAACGAGCAGCTGCCTTGTCCCGCCCCCTTTGACCACTCCACGCCGCCCTGCTCTGTAAGCCCGACAGCTCCCTCCCGGAAGGAGGGAGCTAAATGTCGGCAAGTCTGATATATATATAAATATATATATATATATATATATATAAACGACAGGGTTAATCCACGGCACTCAACCATCTGGGGTGCCCTTGGCATGTGACCCCACCATCTACATAAAAAATATCATACAAACTGGTCACATGCCAAGGGCACCCCAGATGGTTGAGTGCTGTGGATTAAGCCTGTCGTTTGAGGTCACACTTGGTAGGGCATCCTGTTTTTCAAATGTAAGACAAACTTTTTTTCTTTTTCCAGGTGCTTATTAACTGATAGCCCTGGGTGTGGTCCTGTCTCTTTAAGGCAGGACCCAGTTTCATGTTTAAAATGTATGCAAACTTGAGCCAAAGGTGGCAGATCAAGTTTATTTATCTGAGAATCAGTGTAGGGACTGGCCAGATGGGAACGACCGTGAAGCGGTGGTCAGATTAAGAAATTATTGCAATATTTTGGAACCAACATTCCCTATGTTCAAAGGAGTTGCAGTTTGAAAAGCATGTGAGTGCCGAGTTTGTATGATATTTTTTATGTAGATGGTGTGGTCACATGCCAAGGGCACCCCAGATGGTTGAGTGCTGTGGATTAAGCCTGTCGTTTATTTAAATTTTGTGGTCACACTTGCTAGGGGAACCCTGTTATTCAAAAGTAAGACAAACTTTTTTTTCTTTTTCTAAGTGCTTATTAATTGATAGCCCTGGGTGTGGTCCTGTCTCTTTAAGGCAGGACCCAGTTTCATGTTTAAAATGTATGCAGCTTGAGCCAAAGGTCGCAGATCAAGTTTATTTATCTGAGAATCAGTGTAGGGACTGGCCAGATGGGAACGACCGTGAAGCGGTGGTCAGCTTAAAAAATTATTGCAATATTTTGGAACCAACATTCCCTATGTTCAAAGGAGTTGCAGTGTGAAAAGCATGTGAGTGCCGAGTTTGTATGATATTTTTTTTATATATATATATATATATATATATATATATATATATACAGTAGACAGAGACAGATACACACATACATATAAACATTATTGCTTACTTCAGAGGCAGGCCAGCAGCAGCAGAAGGGGCAGAGCCAAATGCCTGGACGGGCAGGGCTTAATCATGGGCCACGGCAGGCGGCTCCGATAAAAGAAAAAAAAAAAACCAGTTCATCTTGGGGATGGGGCCAGCTGGCCGGGGACAGTGTGTGGGTGACAGTGTGTGTGTTCATCTTGGGGATGGGGCCAGCCGACCAGGCCCCCTATGTGTGGAGGCCCCCGGGATAACTGCCCCTGTCGCCCTCCCTATAATCTGGCCCTGTTTGGGATTGACTAGACCCAGTACAGAGGTGCAGAGTCTAACGTGCCGGCGGAGTATAGTGAAGTACGTCGTACATCGGAACCGCCCATTACCTCCCACACAAACCCCTGCAGCAGGGGGGGCGATGACGCAATTCACACAGAATCGCGTCATCATGGCCCACCCCCTGCTTTACAATGCCTGTAATCTCTGCATTGTGTAGCGGGGGCAGGGCCAAAATGACACGATCGCGTGGACACGGCCCCTACTCCGCCCCTAATGTCGAGTAATATCCCCGGCCCTTAGTGTCTAACCCCACCCCTAGTGCCTAACCCTAACCCTTAACTCCACTACTTACCTTTGGGATGCCGGCACTGGGATTCTGAAAGGTGTCGGAATTCCAGGGTCGTCATTCTGACCGCCAGAATCCCCGCGATCTGGATATGGACCACATCCCCAAATTACACATACTTGTACATAATTGTTTTATATACTGTATATTCTTTACATAGTTCCTTGTAAGACTGTAACACAGTTTTGTACAAAGCAATTTCCGTTTAACCAGATAACCATTTCTTTCTCCGTGTCAGCTGTTCCCTTAATATGCTATGCAGTAAATGATTCTAATCAAAACATGGAAGGTAATAATTGAAGTTGAATTAAGTTTCTGTTCTGTACATTAACCAAAGAAAGTAACTCAAGAGAGGTGGGGGATGAGCATGATACAGTAGCAGGCTAGCTTCCACATACTGTATATTACTACTAAACAAATTGCTTAAACTGCAGCAGATGGTCCTGGAAGGTGACATGACCAGGACCCAGTGGCAAACGCAGAATTTCTAGAGGGGGTTTCCAAATGCTTGATTTTAGAGTGAGTGTGGCCAGTCCATGAAGAGGGCATAATTAGTACTTAAACAGCTTTAATATGTATCATACATAGTGTAGTGTGTGTCATAATTCCGGCATATATAGGACCAGCAATCACAATAAGCCATTAAATGCAGCAGTAGGGCCATCCTGCCTGAGCTGAATGTTTTAATTTTAGATGTGGGCACCATTCCTGACTATTGGAGCAAGTTCAGGAGCCTGGAGGAGCAGCAGAAGGACCTAGCACTGCCCTGGACATAAATGTACATATTGGGCTCTGTAGCAGTGCATCCCTAACATTACATGTTTTCCAGATCTCCTAGTTGGTGCACAGGTTACAGTATTTATCACTGGCTGATGCATGTTAAAAGATCCACAGGTGGTGCTAATTATTTCATTTGTGATACTGAGAATAAAATGCAGCACTAGTAAAATTCTATTATATTACTATTTCTATTGTGGTCATGGTGTGGGCTGGGGAGGGGGGTTTCCAGCAGATGGAAACCCCCCCTGCCTTTGCCTATGAGGACCACCCACAACATGGCTGCCCAAAGCATAGGCATTCTAGAGGGGCGTTTCTAGAGAGGAGAGTGCCCGTGTGCAGTCTCTGACACGGGCCCCCTCCTCTTCGCCCGGTGGCCGGCAGCGCACTGAGCTGTGCGCGGCCAGCGCCGGAGTTATAGACTCTGGGCACTAGAGTGTGCCCAGAGTCTATAGTGTATGCACAGGTCACCAGGAAAATGACCGCGGTGGCCATTTTCCCTGTAGTGCGCATGTGCAAATGATGGGAAAATGTCCGCCGTGGCCATTTTCCAATCGTTTCACAGTGCCGGACGCCTGTGCCGACGTGGGACTCCAGAGAGGTAAGTATTATTATGGGTGCAGGGTGTGTAGTGCGGGGCCCCCCTGGACCCAGGGGCCGTGTTCCCCACACACCCTGCACCCATTATAGATACGCCCCTGGATTCTGTCTAATATAGTTTTTGAATTTGAACCTGCAATGCACTACAGCTGCAGTTCAGAACTAAAACAGCAGAGGGAGATTTTGAAAAAATGTGTGTCTCAGAGCTATTCAGCTGAAGAGAAAGAGAAGTGATTTTGATGCACATTTACATTACTGCTCTATAATTATCTCATTTTATTAGGCTTTTAATGTCTACTTGCTGAAAGTAGCTTTTCATTTATGAGCTGCCTTTATTTTGTTTTTATGTAACCTGATACCACCTCGGCAGGGGTGATGACAGATTGAATAGGTTTGTATTTCGACGTCTATTATCATTTGAGAAAAGTTTTAAACAAACTCTTCGCACTATAATCTGTTCCCATAAACGTCAATGTGAATATTCTCTTAAAATTCAGAATCATAGCTACAGAAAACATTAACCACATACACTCCAATAAGTATAATCCTCAAATATAGCATAAAGAGCGCAACCTCTGTTTATGTAATGTAATTCATTATAGGAACTTTTAGGATGGACTTATTTAATTGTCTTGTTTTAGTTTCAAAATGATGGAATGGGGGTGCAAGGAGACGGCTCCCCCCTCCAATATTTGAGAGAGCTGCCAGTCAATGCATGGCAGAGTCGGATTAACAACAAGGTGGTACAGGCAGGTGCCTAGGACCTGGTGGTCTTAGAGGGCACACACCAACACATACCCCAAATTATGAACAGCCCAGTTACTTAACCAGAGGTGTTGTAATATTGAGAGCTAGCAGGTACAGCCGTACTCACTGTTACATGCACACTGGCAACGGAGCGGAGCGGGATTCTATACAACTCACCAGCCGGTGAGTATATGCCGCAAACAGGAACTAAATAGGAGATTTCTGTCTATCACCGTGTCACTAATACCCAGTAAAAACAAGATGGACCATTCACATGCTCTCTAGTGATCATGGTGGCCATCTTGGGACAGGACATGAAGCCTCTCTGGAGAACAGGAAGACTGGAGTCTGCACAGTAGAGCTTTTTTATTGGTTTTTGGTCATAATAAGGTGAAGTCTGAGCATGTGTTCCTCTTTGAGGTGTAACCAGCCCAGAATAGTGTGTGCAGTGGTGTCTGATAATAATACCCATGTGTGACATGATAATGTGTACTGCACCTATTGTGCTAAACTTAATGCATATTTAATTGTTGCATGAATTCCTAGATTGGAAGGATTGAATTGTTGGATTGGGAGTTCCTATGTCTGTATTTGGGTGGAGTCTGATGTTGTAGTCACTATATGTGCGTGTGCATGTCTGTACATTGGGCGCCAGATGGTGCAAAGTTTGCAGTGTTTGATATGTATTTTTTTTATCCTTACCTACAGAACATTTGCAGTGGTGTTTGTGTATAGTACAGGCAATATTAGGGTGCATACACTGGGCTCAATCCTGTTCAGTGACATCAATGGGGTTGGTGACACCCAGTGCGACAAATAGGGGGCATGGCCCCAGGGATAAGGGGCAAGGCCTCTTGGCACACCCCCCAGTTTCATCATTCTGGGGCATGCCCAGCACTCCCGAAGATGCCATGCTACCCCCAGTACACTGCCGGCTCCTCCTCTGTAACCGGGAGCCAGGCGTTGCACAATAACATCACATGTCATCGCCCGGTCACTGAGGAGATGGGAAAGGAATGTTGGTGTCATGCCCTCGGCAGGTGACACCCGGTGTGGTTGCACCCCCCTAGTGATACCACTGATCCTAATAGGTGTGAGTAGGCAAACTCGCACTGGGAATTCCATTTTCTTTTTCAGCACCCCCTGAACAGGTGGAAATGTAGGGAAAATCTTTATTTGAAGGTAAAAAATTTCAAGACACAGGGCCTGATTCTGTAAGGATCGTAATTGCTAAGCTGCACTCAGGCTATAGATATATGATGTATACACTCAGGCAGCTGTGCATTTGCAATCCTTTGCAGAAATGGTAATGCACAGGAGGCATCACGCCTCCTGTTGCATTACTTATCCAAGCTGCGTTGTTCATCGCAGCATCTATAATATGCGTACCATCTGCCGGCTGCGGTGACCGATAGGGTCCAGCAGCTGGCCGGCGCAGCTTAGAGGAAGAGACCAGGAAATCTCCGTCACCTGATTGAGATCCTGGCCTCTTCCCTCCCCCACAATGGGGGTGACAGGCCTCCGTTTCAGGTAACGGAAGCTGTCACCGCCACCCCCACCCCCAAATGGCAGCAGACTGTCAATCACTGACATCTGCTGACAGTTTGCAAGCAAACTCGCAGACCCATTCTGCACATGCGCAGAACGGGTCTGGCGCCTGCAAAGTTTCCCAAACATCGGAAATCTGCAATCAGCGTGCACTGCTGAATTAGACCCACAGTACAGAACCTCTGGAACACCCCTCCCAATGAGTAATCACACATTTAGAAGGGTTTAAATTAGGGATGAGCGGGTTCGGATTTCTGAAATCCGAACCCCCCGAGCCCCCCAGATCCAAGCCGGATCCGAGTCAGGTTCGAATTTTCCCGCCTGACTCGGATCTGAAATTGAGGCAAAACGTCATCATCCTGCTGTCGGATTCTCGCAGGTTTTGGATTCAATAAAAGGTCCCCGCGTCAGCGCCATTATTCACTCCGGCTGTGGACAGTGAAATAGGAGGGTGGTAGTTGTGCTGCTGTTGTCGTCCATAGGGGCTGTGTCCACTCCAAAGTCCATAGGGGCTGGCTGGGCTGTGTTGTGCAGTCTGTTATCCATAGGGGCTGTGTCCACTCCAAAGTCCACAGGGGCTGGCTGGGCTGTGTTGTGCAGTGTCCCATAAAGGCTGTAGTCCTAAAGGGGTGCTGTAGTGTTGTCCAGGGGGTGATCTGTCCATCAGGGGTTCTACCCCCAAGTGCAAAAAATATATATTTTTCTGTTTGTGTGCTCTGTGCATCAACAAAGTAGCACCAAGCGTGTGCCTGTGTCATAAGTAAAGTGCCGGCTGGCTCGTCTGTTGAAGGGTGGTGTAACCCCCAAAGTGCACTCCAAAAAAAATAATCTTTTTCTGTGTTTGTGACTTGTGTGCGCTGTAGCCGCACGTGCAACAACAAAGTAGCGCCAAGCGTGCACCTGTGTCATAAGTAAAGGGCCAGCTGGCTCGTCTGTTGAAGGGTGGTGTAACCCCCAAAGTGCTCCAAAAAATGTTAAAAATCTTTTTTTGTGTTTGTGTGTGCCATATGCAATATCACATAAATGGAGGACAAAAATTTGTCAGATAAAAATAAAATAGGGAAAGGTCAAGAACCACTTCCCCCTAGTGCTGAAGCTGCTGCCACTTGTCATGAGATAGACGATGAAATGCCATCAACGTTATCTGCCAAGGCTGATGCCCAATGTCATAGTAGAGGCCATATAAAATCCCAAATGGCAAAGTTCAGGAAAGTTACCTTAAAAAATGTATTTAAATCGTCTGAGGAGAAACGTAAACTTGCCAATATGCCATTTACGACACGGAGTGGCAAGGAACGGCTAAGGGCCTCCCCTATGTTCATGACTAGTGGTTCAGCTTCACATGACGATGGAAGCCCTCCTCCCACTACAAAAATCAAATGAGTTATGCTGGCAAAAGCACAGCAAAGAACTGTGCTTTCTAATTTTAAGAGAGTCCAAGTGTGGCGACAGTTGCGATGCCTGACCTTCCCAACACTGGACGGGAAGAGGTGTCTCCTTCCACCATTTGCACGCCTCTGGGAGCACCCAAAGTCTACTTGCTGATATTCAAATTGAAGATGTCTCTGTTGAAGTACAACAGGATGAGGATATTGGTATAACTGGCGCTGAGGAGGAAGTTGACGAGGAGGATTCTGATGGTGAGGTGGTTTGTTTAAATCAGGCGCCGGGGGAGACAGTTGTTGTCCGTGGGATGAAAAAGCCCATCACGGTCACGTCTGGGCAGAAGACCAAACATTCCACCTCCTTGGTCTAGAAATATTTCTATCCAAATCCGGACAACAACTGTCTTGCCATATGTACCATATGTAAAGGTGGAGTAAGTAGAGGTAAGGACATTAACAACCTAGGAACATCCTCCCTTATACGTCACCTGCAGCGCATTCATAAAAAGTTACTGTCAAGTTCAGAAACTGTGGCTAAGACCGTAAGCAGTCCAGGGACACCTAAATCCCTTTGTCCTGTTGTATCCAAGCACCTGCAAGCCACACCTCCTCGTCAATTTCCTCCTCAGTCAGGATCGTAAGTAGCAGGAGCAGGGGCTGGCTGGCAACTTTTAGCCTGGGGGGCAAATGCATGCAGGCGGCCCTGGCAGAGGAGTAGCGTGTAGCCAGGGTGCCCGAAGAACGTGCGTCCTACGGCGCCCCCCCCCCCTCAAGTGTTCCAGGGAGGAGGCGGGTCCATATGGGATTAATGTAAAGTAAAAATAAAGATTAGGGACAGCCCCATCGTGGTGCCCATATGCAGTGCCCCCCTGTGCCCCAGGAGAGGACCCCCTTATGCAGGCCTCCAGTAGTGCCCCCAGTAGTGATCCCTCCTATGCAGTGACCCTTATACAGTGCCCCCAGTAGTGGTCCCTCCTGTGCAGTGCCCCTTGTGCCACCAGTAGTAAGCCCCTTATATAGTGCCCCCAGTAGTGGTACCCCCTATGCAGTGCTCCTTATATAGTGCCCCCAGTAGCAGTCCACACCACATGCAGTGCCCCCAATAGTGGTAACCCTTATGCAGTGCCCCTTAAATAGTGGCCACAGTTGTAGTCTCCCCCCTATGCAGTACCCCCAGTATTGCCCTTTTTATAGAGCCCCCAGCAGTGGTCCCGCGATGCAGTGTCCCCAGTGGTAGTCCCCTCCCCCCTATGTAGTGCCCCTAGCAGTAGTCCCTTCCCCCTATGCAGTGCCCCTCGTAGTTGTTGCCTCCCCTTGTAGTGCCCATAGTAGTAGTCCCCCTCTTGTAGTGCCCCAATAGTAGTCCCCCCTTGTAGTAGTAGCCCCCCCAGTTGTAGTCCCCCCTTGAAGTGCCCCCAGTTATAATCCCCAGTAGTGATCTCCCCCTTGTAGTGCCCCCAGTAATGATCTCCCCCTTGTAGTACCCCCAGTAGTGGTCCCCCTTGTAGTGCCCCCAGTAGTGATCTCTCCCTTGTAGTACCCCCAGTAGTGGTCTCCCTCTTGTAGTGGTACCCCCTTTGTAGTGCCCCCAGTAGTAGTCCCTCCCTCTTGTAGTGCCCCTGGTAGTGGTACCCCCTTTGTAGTGCCTCCAGTAGTAGTCCCTCCCTCTTGTAGTGCCCCCAGTAGTAGTGGTTCCCCCTTTGTAGTGCCCCCATTAGTAGTAGTCCCCCCATGCAGTGCCTCCAGTAGTGGTTGCCCCCTTGTGGTGCCCCCAGTAGTGGTCTCCCCCTTGTAGTGTCAGCCCCCCCCAGTAGATACACGTAGTAAAAAAAAAAAAAAAAAATTACCTGAATCCCCACTCCCGCCATTGCCATCCGCTCCTCGTCTGTCCTTCTCGGGCCGAGCCGCTCTGCATTATGGGATAGACGTCATATGACGTTATGATGCCTCTCCCATTGCCCACTGCGGGAGCCAGAAGAATGAGCGGCTCCCGCAGTGGGCGCAGCAGCAGCTAATGAGAGTCTGTCAGACTCTCACAGGCTGCTGATCAAAACAAACACACAGCTGCCGGAGCTGGTAGCTGTGTGTTTGTCACTTGTGTAGCACTGACCGAACTCCGTCCGGTCAGCGCTACACACGCGGTGCAGTCTGTGTCACAGTGACACAGACTGCCCGCGGCCCGCATGATGCTGCGGCCCGGGGGGCACATGGCACCCTGCCCCCTCGGCCCAGCCCACCACTGCTCGGGAAGATCCTGCATTGCTACGCCTACTGCTGCTGCTGCTGGGAGTCGTTCATCATCCCAGAGATGAAGTAGGAACACCACTACTTCTTTTACTAAGCAATTGACCCTCCAACAGTCCTTAGCGAGGAGGATGAAGTACGACAGCAGTCATCCTGAAGCAAAGGGGATAACTGAGGCCTTGACAGCTATGTTGGTGTTAGACTTGCGTCCGGTATCCGCCATTAGTGCAGTGTGATTTAGACAATTGATGGAGGTAGTGTGTCACCGGTACCAAATCCCATCTAGATTCCACTTCACTAGGCAAGCGATACT
Organism: Taudactylus pleione; assembly: GCA_031769625.1. Taxonomy (NCBI): domain Eukaryota; kingdom Metazoa; phylum Chordata; class Amphibia; order Anura; family Myobatrachidae; genus Taudactylus; species Taudactylus pleione. Next base: position 11,897,715 of record JAUIMM010000010.1, read on the forward strand.
GAGAATGTACAGAGACGTCAGAAAAAGTGTCCTCAGTGTCCTAAAAAATGCGGTTGTACCCAATGTCCGCTTAACCACGGACATGTGGACAAGTGGAACAGGGCAGACTAAGGACTATATGACTGTGACAGCCCACTGTGCAGATGTATCGCCTTATGCAGCAACAACAGCAGCATCACTAGTAGCAGCATCTCAGAAACGCCAGCTCGTTCCAAGGCAGTCTACGCTGTGTATCACCGGTTTCAGTAAGAGGCACACCACCGACAACCTCTTAGAGAAACTGAGGGAAATCATCGCCCAATGGCTTACCCCACTTAGACTCTCCTGGGGATTTGTGATATAGGACAACGCCACCAATATTGTGCGGGCATTACATCTGGGCAAATTCCAACACGTCCCATGTAATGCTCACACAATAATTTTGGTGGTGCAGAGTTTCCTAGAAAATGACAGGGGCCTGCAGGAGACACTTTGGGTGGCCCAAAAAATTTCTGCCCACTTTCGCCATTCAGCGACTGCATGCCGAAGACTGGAGCGCCAGCAAACACTCTTGAACCTACCCTGCCATCACCTCAAGCAAGAGGTTGTGACGCGGTGGAACTCAACCCTCTATATGCTTCAGAGGATGGAGGAGCAGCACAAGGCCATTCAAGCCTATACATCCACCTATGACATAGGCAAAGGAGAGGGTATGCACCTGACTCAAGCACAGTGGAGAATGATTTCCATGTTGTGCAAGGTTATCTAGCCCTTCGAACTTGCCACACGTGAAGTCAGTTCAGACACTTCCAGCTTGAGTCGGGTCATTCCCCTCATCAGGCTTTTGCAGAAGGATGAGCTGAGACAGAGCGATTCCGCTCAGTATGTGGGACTTGTGGATGAAGCCCTTCATTCGCTTTGCCAGGATTCGAGGGTAGTCAATCTGTTGAAATCAGACCACTACATTTTGGCCACCGTGCTCGATCCTAGGTTTAAAGCCTACGTGGTGTCTCTCTTTCCGGCCGACACAAGCCTGCAGAGGTGCAAAGCCCTGCTGGTGAACACACTGTCAGCTGAAGCGGAACGTGACACGTCAACAGCTCCTTCTTCATTTTCTCCTGCAACTGGGGCTGCCAGGAAACAACTTAGGTATCCTAAGCAACATGCTGGCGGTGATGCCGGGCAGACAGGACCAAGTTTGGACATCTGGTCTGGACTGAAGGACCTGGCAACAATTTTTGACATGTCTATTGTCACTGCATATGATACTGTCATCATTGACAGAATGGTGGAGGATTACATCGGTGACAGCATCCAAGTAGGCATGTCAGACAGTCCGTACCTGTACTGGCAGGAAAATGAGGCAATTTGGAGGCTCCTGTACAAACTGGCTCTATTTTACTTAAGTTGCCCCCCTCCAGTGTGTACTCCGAAAGAGTGTTTAGTGCAGCAGGGAACCTTGTCAGCAAAAGGCGTAAAAAGTTGCTTCCACAAAATGTGGAGAAGATGATGTTTATCAAAATGAATTATCAATTCTTCCAGGGAGACCAGCCTCCAGAAAGTATAGAGGGACCTGTGGTGGTGGATTCCAATGGGGACAAATTAATACTCTGTGAGGATGAGGATGTACACAACATTGAAGAGGGATAATATTCGATGAATGAGGAGGATGAGGTCGACATCTTGCCTCCGTAGAGCCAGTTTGTGCAGGGACAGATTAATTGCCAGCTTGTTTTGTGGGGGCCCAAACGAACCAATCATTTCAGCCACAGTTGTGTGGCCGACCCTGGCACTGACATGATTGATTTGTTAAAGTGTGCATGTCTTGTTTATACATCATAAAGGTGGGTGGGAGGGCCCAAGGATAATTCCATCTTGCACCTCTTTTTTTTCTTTGCATTATGTGCTGTTTGGGGCCTAGTTTTTCAAACTGCCATCCTGTCTGCCACTGCAGTGTCACTCCTAGATGGGCCACGTGTTTGTGCAACCTTTTGGCATAAAAACAATATTGTGAGGTGTTCAGAATAGACTGGAAATGAGTGGAACTGAATGTTATTGAGGTTAATAATAGCATAGGAATAAAAAAAAAACACAAATTCTGTGATTTTAGCTGTTTTTATGCTTTTTTCCAAAAAATTACAGATCCAAAACACAAAACCCAGAACCCAAAATATGGAAGGGTGTTCTTGGCAAAACCAATCCAGATCCAAAACACGAAGAAAGATCCAGATCAAAAACCAAAACACAAAACACAAAAAGTGGCCGGTGCACACCCCTAGTTTAAATAGCATAATTTGGCCCCTGTCAGTTTCAGGAGAATTTCTCTAAAAAGCTGAATAATGTGTTAAATTATGTGTGACAGGTACCTGGGGTATATTTACAAAGGTTCGATTTTGGATTCTGTTCGATTTTCCATTCCATTTTCGTTTGATTTTCTTAGAGGAGATTTACTAAAGCCCAAATCGAACAGAAAAATTATTTTAATTTCAAATAAAATTTCTGCAAAACATCTATGTTTTCCCGTAGAAGAATATTTGATTTGCAAATCGAATGTAAAATGAACTCAAAATCGAACTTCAAATCCCCAAATGAATAGAAGTGCTTCATGCTTTCGATTTTAGCATGAGCAGTTCTTTTTGACACTGATGCATGCATACATCAGTGAGATGCATGCATGTATCTTAGTGTACAAAGCTTGTTAAGTGATAATTGAAATTTTTTTTTTTTACATGTGGTCCCCCCCTAAAAGCACGACCAGCCCCAGACTTTTTATAGCCAGTCCTGGTTGTGGAGATACAGGGAAAAAAATGCGTAGGGTTCCCCTGCAATTTCCATAACCAGCACCTGGCTATTTCTAGCGGGGGAGGGGTAATGCCACAGCCAGGGAAACCTTATCACTGGGTCCTCCAGCCAAAGCATTACCCCTGACCGCTAGTCAGCCCACGCCGGGGATCCCTGGGGAGTTGGTGACCCCGCAATAAAGGGGCCCTGCTCTCCAGGGCACCCAAGGCCTAGGCTGATAGCTCAGGGCTATCCCCGGAACCCCTGGACATTGGGTGCCGGGTTGATTGTGTAAAAATCTAAGTGAAAATATTGTCTTTAACAGTAGAACTTCAGGTCACAGCAAGCCTCCCCCGCATGCTGCTACTTGGAGAACCACAAGTACCAGTATGCGGGGCATTAAGGGCCCGCTGGTACCTCTAGTACAATGTTAAAATACAGACATGACACACACCGTGACAGTATAAGTTTATTACACACATACACACATACACACTACCCCGACAGGTAACTCTAATGCGGGTAAAAATTTTCTTTGTCACTAACCTGAGGGTTACTCAGATGACTGATGTTCATGCAAGTGATCCGATAGCTGAGTACTTGGACACGGCAGCGAATCACAAAAGCTGGCAGGAGGAGTATGTTTACACAAGATGCCTCCTGAGACATTAGCATATTATCACACGGAATATATACTGGAGACAGGCAGTCAGGATGCCGTTGGTCAGAAGACCGACAGCGGCATCCCGATGCTCAGAATCCCGACAGGGGCTGGGTAAGTATCCTAACCCTCCCCCCGAACCCTTAACCTCCCTTCCTGCATCCTAACCCTCCCCCTCTGCAGCCTAACCCTAACCCTCCCCATTAGTGCCTAAACCTAACCCTCCCCCTTGATGCCTAAACCTAACCCTCCCCCCTTAGTGCCTAACCCTTGCTTCCCCAGGGTACCTAAACATAAACCCCCTGTCCAAAGCCTAATCCTAAACCTCCCCGCCCGCAGCCTAACCCTAACCATTTCCCCCGATGGTACCTAAACCTAACCCTCCCCCACCGCAGCCTAAATTTAACCCGCCTCGCTATACTTACATTCAGAATGCGGGCTGTTGGCATCTCAAGTGATGTCGGGATTCCGGCGCTGGTATTCCGCCTGCGGATCGGGATTCCGGCACCGGGAATACGACCACCAGCATCCCGACCGCTGGCATCTTAACTGCATCCCTATCACACACCCACTGCTTACATAGATGCAGCACCTGTGTGATCTGCATACAACTCAGAATCAGGCCAAATATATCAAAATATGGTTACAAGAACAACTTTAAGTAAAAAAGTTAAATTACATAAAATATTCACATACTGTAGTGAATATGATTTAACTGTACTATAAGAGTATGGCTGATTTGATGCATGTACAGTTGCCAATTTCTTATTTTGGTGCATGCGCAGTAAGCTGAGTGAGATCCATCCACCTTTCCACTTGTGTCTGATTCCAAATAAGGCCCAAAAATATATCTACAGTAGCACTTGAAAGCAACTCCCAATACAGAACACAGTGTCAGAGCAAACCCAAATCAGGAACACACTACAATGAATTCAATAAACTGAGTGCTTTGAGATGTTTCCTACTCCTTTCTTTGGGAAGGGGGGTAGATTGTAGAGATGAGCGGGTTAGGATGTCAGAGATCTGAACCCACTCGAACTTAGAGATCCGGGGCGAGAACCGAACGTGCCAGAACCCGTGTCGGCGCCATTTCACTCCGGCTGTGGAGAGTGAACAGGGAGGGTGGGTAGTGTAGGGCTGGTGCTGTCCTGTCTGCTGGTCCATCTGAGCTGGTGGTGTGTGCTGTGTCCATCTGGCCTGGAGCTGTCTGCTGTGTCCATCTGGCCTGGAGCTGTCTGCTGTGTCCATCTGGCCAGGAGCTGTCTGCTGTGTCCATCTGGGCTGGAGCTGTCTGCTGTGTCCATCTGGGCTGGAGCTGTCTGCTGTGTCCATCTGGCCTGGAGCTGTCTGCTGTGTCCATCTGGGCTGGTGCTGTCTGCTGTGTCCATCTGGGCTGGTGCTGTCTGCTGTGTCCATCTGGGCTGGTGCTATCTGCTGTGTCCATCTGGGCTGGTAGCGTGCTGCCTGTGTCGTAAATTGCTGCTGCCTCGGTCAGGGGTGCTCTGGGCCCCAAGTTGTGGGGAAAAAATAAATAAATCTATATAATAAAAAAAAAGTGTATTTTTTTATGTGTGTGTGCGTGTGCATTAGCCGTACTTATTCAGACAGCAACCTAGTGCTGCCTGTGTCGTCAATCGCTGCTGCCTCGGTCAGGGGTGCTCCAGGCCCCAAGTTGTGGACAAAAAAAATTAAAAATTAATAAAAAATGTATTTTTTTTCTGTGTGTGCGTGTGCGTTAGCTACACTTATTATCAGACAGCAGCAACCTAGTGCTGCCTGTGTCATCAATCACTGCTGCCTCAGGGCCTAATTCAGACCCGCTCGCGAGCGATGAGCGCTTGCAAGCGGGTCGATGGTGCCCTAATGTGCATGCGCACGACGGAGGGAGCTCCGTCGTGCGCATGTGCGAGACCCGCTTAGCGACAGCCAAGCTGTCGCTATGGGTCTCGCACCAAAGAGGGCGTGCTGTTGATGGTGACTGACAGCACGCCCCCTTTGGTGGGCGTGCCAGGGGTGTTGCTGCCAAGACGGAGGCGTTCCCATGGGAACGCCTTCCGTCTGGAGCCGGCCCCACTGACATCACTAGTGATGTCAGTGGGAGTGCTTTTGGCTCTGATAGAGCCAAAAGCACTCCAGGGCTTGCGGCAGCGAGACCCTACCGCAGGATCTCGTCGCAAGCCCGATGGTCGCGATGGTCTTGACCATCGCGACCATCTTTTTGGCCACTCGCATAAGCTGTGGGTGGTCACCCACAGCTATGCGAGCGGCCAGGAGGCCGCTCCATTTTTAGGTAGGAGGGCCCTGATTCAGAGCGAGCGCTCTGGTCAGAGCGTCCGGCTCTGAATCAGGCCCTCAGTCAGGGCTCCAGGCCCCAAGTTCTGAACAAAAAAAATAATAAAAAGTGTATTTTTTTTCTGTGTGTGCCTGTGCGTTAGCCGCACTTATTATCAGACAGCAGCAACCTAGTGCTGCCTGTGTCGTCAGTCGCTGCTGCCTCGGATGTATTGTAATGGCCACACTCAGCATCTCCTGTATGCCCCTTTCATTTTTTTAAAATGGTCACATGTTAGTGCCGCCCACTGCTGTCGCTTAGTTTATTTAACCAGCTAGCTGGATGCAAAATTTTGATCCTACGCCTAACCTAGATGAAAAAAAATCAATATTGTGAGCTGTGAGGTCTTCAAAATTGACTGCAAATGACTGGGAATAAATGTTATTAAGGTTAATAATACTGTAGGAACAAAAACAGGCTCAAATTATGTGATTTTACCTGTGTTTTATCATTTTTTGAAAAAAGATCCAGATCCAAAACCAAAACACATAAGGGTGGTTTTGCAAAACCAGATCCAGATCCAAAACACGAAGGAGATACAGATCCAAAACCGAAAACAAAATCAAAACACGGGGGCCGGCGCACATCCCTAGTAGATTGTACTTTATGTGAGTCCACTCCCTGGTTTTGGTGGGAAAAACAGGGTTTTGTCAGAATACAGGGTTTTTATTGACCTATTTATTAGAGGTGCCAGCCTAGCACCCTTGTCTATAAGTGGGGATGGGCCTAGTGCCTGAATATATTTGTGGACACAGGCTTAATGCCGAATTTTTATGTGGGCATGGGCCTAACACCTGAGTCTATGGGGTAAATTTACTAAGATGGGAGTTCTATTTAAGAAGTGATGTTGCCCATAGCAACCAATCAGATTCTACTTCTCATTTATCTAGCAAATTCTAGAAGATAGTACCTGGAATATGATTGGTTGCTTTGGTCAACATCACTTCTTAATAGAACTTCCGTCTTAGTAAATGTATCCCCAAATGTGGGCAGGGACCTAGGGCCTTATTCAGACCCAGTCGCAAGCGCTGAGCGCTCGCAACCGGGGCGATGTTTGCCCACTGGGCATGCGCACATCGGAGCCGGCTCCGACGTGCGCATGCGCGAGACCCGGCTAGCGACGGGCGCTCCGTCGCTACGGGTCTCACACCAAAGGGGGCGAGCTGTCGATGGTGATTGACAGCTCGCCCCGTTTGGGAGGCGGGCAGGGGGGGTGGCCAGCCAAACGGAGGCGTTCCCGATGGAACGCTTGCCATTTGGGGGCGGCCCCACTGACATCAGCAATGATGTCAGTGGGGAGCTTCCTGCTCGATCAGCGCAGGAAGCTCCCTGGGGCTTGTGCTTGCCGAGACCCAACCTTAGGGTCTCGTCGCAAGCCCCGATGGTCGTGATGGTCCTGACCATCGCGACCATAAACCTGGTTGCTCGCTAGAGCTGTGGGTGGTAACCCACAGCTTAGCTAGCGACCAGGAGGCCGCACTTCACACCACAAGCGGCCGCCCTCATTCAGAGCGACCGCTTCTATCTAGCGATCGACTCTGAATGAGGGCTCTAGTGCCAGAACTATTAATTTCCAATGGCCAAATGCCTGACAGTACTACACACCCACAGGCTTAGTGCCTGAAAACCCTGGTGGCCTATGGAGGGCAATAGGTGAGGGCCCAAGGCTGCCTACCTACAATGAAAAAGGTGGCAGCAGGGAACTTTGTATAGCTCTTTTGCATTCCAATGCTGCCATTCCTTGCCATCAGTAGACCTCAACTTGACCAGTTGGGATCCTCAACTTGACTGGCACTGTGTTTGAGTCCTTCTTCTTAATTGTGGTGACTTTGGCCTTTACCATGGTGTCTTCCAGAAACCCAAGATCTCTTCTATGTCTCTGCTGGTCTTCTTCCTTTGAACTATGCAATCAGCCTGACTTGGATCCACTTGCCTCAGCTAATATAATCTGCCATGATGGGTGGAATAATGAGAAGGCTTGTTGTAACTGTTTCTGATTAGTTTTTTCCCAGTGAGCAGCATTGGCTTACTGGGGCACCTCTTTCAAACAGATGGGCGTTGACTGGCCGAGATTGCACCTGCCGGAATGCTGGGGAGCTCAACAGGAGACCTGTTGCAGTCTCTTTAAAGGAAATAATGAGAATATTTCCACACATATGTCAGCAACAGTAAGAGCGCATGCTAGAAGTTGATGTCAGGGAGTCACCATCGATGGACATGTCGTGGAGGACATCATCATCAGAGCTCAATACATTTTTGTAAAAAACTAGGAGCCAGTTTAAAAGTTTAGGAGCCAGACCATTGTCCACGACCAAAACATATGAAAACTTGTATAGACCACCATACATGCCCCTCAACCTCCACACATGTCATTTAACAACCACACAAGCCTCTTCAATGGTCTTCAGATTCTGCTACATGCCTATACCTAACCCCAATTCAAAATATGCCACACAGTAGGGCCCAAATGCATAGTATGCCACACAGTATGTCCCAAATTTATAGTATGCCACACACTAGTGGCCTCCATTCAGTACTCCACACAGGAGTGCCCCACATGCAAGTGTCCCCAATTCATAGTGTGCCACCCATGTGTCCCCTTAACATAAGTGCTGCCAATTCATAGTGTGCCAGACAAGAGAGCCCCACACACAAACAAAAGTTCCCCACACACAAGTGCCCCAAATTCAGTGTGCCACACAGGGGTGCTTCCAATTATTAACAATATTATAGTGGGTGGCCATTGTAATGAAACCACATACTCACCAGCTTTGTACAGCTCCCTGGAGGATGCTATCTTCCACTGGAACCAGCAGTACTGCAGCTTCCTGGTGGTCACTATCTTCCTCTGCTGCTAGCAGTGCTGCAGCTACCCGACGATCACTCTTCTCATCCATGCCGGTAGTGATGCAGCTCCCCGTGGTCAATCTCCTCCTCTATGCAGGTAATGGTTCATCTCACCTGGTCACACTTCTCATTGGTAGTATTGTGGCTCCCAGTGGTAACTCTCCACCCCTGTGTTGGTAGTAATACAGCTCCCCAACTGTCACTCTACTCCCTAACTGGTAGTGCTATGGTGGTCACTGTCTTCCTTTGCTGCTGGCAGAACTGCTGCTCCCCGCGGTCACTCTTCTTCTTCCTGCTGGCAGTGCTGTAGGCACCCGCTGTCATTCTCCACCTCCACACCAGTAGTGATGCACCTCCCCACGGGCAGAAGAGAGGAATCACAGTGATAATTATGGCGGGCATCCATTCCTAAATGTGACAGGCCTGCAGTATCCCACCCACTCCAGGTAACAATGCAGTCCTATTGTTGGAACTTTTCTTTTTCAATAAGGCTTATTTTTCACAGTACATGGCTCTTGCAATGATCATTATATAATATATATATATATATATATATATTAACATCCAGAGTAAGCCAGCACTCAATTATGTTATAGGTCCATCTTGCCTAGGTGCCTCCAGACATTTCATTTTATTTAAATTTCCTGATGAAATGTTTAAATAAAATGAAACGTTGACCACATGGGGATACCGTTTGGTGTTAGGTGTTGATAGTACCACTTTTTCAAGTCCTGTGAGTGCCACTGAATTTGTTCCTGCTTATATATATATATATATATATATGTGTGTGTATATATATATATGTGAATAGGAAAGAAAGTGAAATAAATATAGACAATAAAAGCTTATCTGTCCACTTAGGAGGAGTCAAGATACAAAACCCCAATGTGTTTCATCTTTAACTTTTAAGACTTCATCAAGGGGATAGAGACAGTATAACAAGATGCTGTGTTTATGTCATTCCGGATGTGACGCTGGTGCGCTCAGGATGCGTTCCACCACTTTTCTTTTCATTTTATGTGATGTCCTAATACTTTGCTGATTTATATTTTTAATATGTATTCACTATTGTTTTTAGATGGTTATGTATAGATTGCTTTGACTATAACTGGTGCTATTGGGCCTGATTAGCTTAATATATTGATGTCAGTCACAGGAAGTGGTCACATTGGCTTTACATGTGTAGCCTCCATCTTTAATTGATAATGGTATAAATACAGCATCTTGTTATACTGTGTCTATCCCCTTGATAAAGTCTTAAAGGTTAAAGATGAAACGCGTTTTCAATTCTGTATCTTGAATCCTAAATGGACAGATAAGCTTTTATTGTCTATATGTCTTGTACGTGTGTTTTTCTACCATTGTTTTTTTTCCTGTATCATTACATTTTGCTTTTAAACCTATATATGATCCTGGAATATGGTTCAAATTTTTTTGGGACTGATATGATCCCTATAAAGGTTTAAATTGTCTATTTTGGTTATATGAAGAAACCTACAGTGTTGAATGGTACACACTATGTTGCTTTTCTCTTTTTTTATTTCATATATTTTCATGGTGGTCATATGACCGAAGAATTTCCAACCAGATAAGTAGTGGATCTTTTATCATAATTTTTTCACCTTCATGTTTAAATTAATTTTTTGACACTAGTAGACGCTTCTTACTTTCACTATTCACAGCTGTTTTTGTTTTGAGTGCCAAACTCATTATCACTGTATTGAAGCTGCCACTCAATTACCAGTTTGAGGAGTGTAAAATATTGCATTCTTTTGTCTGCTGCACCATTGTTGGTTCTTTTTATCTTTCCATATATGTTGAGTGTCACACTATAACCAGTGCGCCCCTACATCTACTATACTTTTTATATATATATAATTATTATTTTTATTTTGGTACTTTGAAGATACACCTCTGTAGCTAACCCAGTGGCACAAAGGCTGTGTGCTCATGAATTGCTGTTTTCAAAACTTTTGCTACTTGGATGACTTGAACCAGACAGTGAGAGATAAAGAGATAAATTACAAAGTACTGCATTGAACAAATGTTTTATTTCATGTGAGGTTTGTGTTACCAGAATCTGGAGTGTCACATTGATGCTCGATAAATAGGTTCTCCCAGCTTGGTTACCATTAGCGTTAACTCCGTTAGAATAAAAGGCAAAGAGGAAAAAAACAAGTATTTTCACTGATGAAAACATTCATGTTCTCCGGCTAAATAGCTTCTCATAGTTTAATAAATTGGTCCCTGTGTTCAAACCCTAAAACCATAATTTAAAGATGGGCCACTGCTCATCAGTGCTCATGGGCAAGGCTAAAATTTGCCAGCCAGCCCTTGCTTCCGCTGTTAGCGTGAGTCTGCTAGTGAGGTGGGAAAAAACTCATCTTAGGAGCCTCGGATTGATAAATACTATAGGGGATAAATAGGCTACAAACTGCATTCTGAATTTCTGTGATATGCAGTAATAGAGTATGCACCCAATGATAAATAGACCCTTCAAGATCTTATTATTTTTCTTTTTTTCTTAGTCTAAGTGCAGCTCTACACTAAAGCTGAACTACTTCACAACAAAATCCTTTAAATAATTGCAAACAATACATCACTGACTTTAATTTCCCTGCAATGCCAGGAGCAGACTTTCAATGTGTATCATCCATGTATGCAAAAGTCATATACAGATAACTGAGTTTTTGGAGGGACACACAATTGAACTTTATGGTTTAACCCTCTTCTGTTCATAATGGCCTGTATTAAGTGCTGCTCTGGCAGGTGAGAACAGTTTTCTGTGATTTGCATATTTCTCACTTTTATTTTTCGAATCCTCAATTTATCATCTGAGAGCATCTGAGGATTTCGTTAGAGGAGAAAAGTGCCACAAGTGAGGTTTTGGCTCTGAAAAGAGACTCACAGAAATGTCAGGGAGAAGTATTGAAAGTGGAATTTTTATAAAATGGAAGATGTCCGAAGGGTATGAAATAACAGATTCATCCTTTAAGATTCCCCAAAAGATGAAAACATTGAATTCCAGTAAGACAGCACAGCTATATATAAACTATTAAGTCACCAAGAAGGAGACATGACATTAATCAGGCTGACAGCACCCAGTTCACAAACTCCAGGACCATCTTCAGTGTTTTTATAGAGGGCTGCAAATTGTAGTGTAACGCTGTGTTATGCGTCAGATTTGAAATCACAAATGTGAGATTGTTCCAAATACTACTAAAGCTAGAGAGAGCTAGTTTAGGTTAATATCATAGCCCACGTTATTCATCTTTTCCTTTAAGAAGACCTCTAGAGGTATTTACTAAGCGACAAACTCAGAGCTTATACAGACTTCCGAATGCATGATTTAGGAACAAAGTAAAGAAAAACGGCTGCATTTAGCCTAAAGCAGACACTTTTTTGTAGTTAAATTGTTTCTCATACATATGGTTGAGTTCCAAAGTGTTTCTTATTATCTCGTTAGATCAAAGTGTTTCTTGTTATCTCATTAGATTAATAGTATTTAAAAGGGTAAAAGGTTTATTTAATATTATAAAACAGCACTTTACCTGCAGTGCAGTTACTGTATCTGCACCCAACACACAGGATATATTTTAGGTACGTCCAGGCTGCAGTAAGAATGTATCAAGATACATTCACCACAGAGACGGTACTTCATGCTGCATCCATCATGTGGTTAATAGTACAGATAGAGACACAAGCAGGACATGAGGACAGTCACACTGACAGTGCTACAAAACAGACTCATAGGTCATGGAGACACACTGACACTGCTTATGTTCTTTCCCCTGCTGATCAGTTATCTACAGTCTCCCCTCCTCACTGAGTGATGGGTGCCTCTTGATGTCATAGAAGAGACACTTGGTGAAAGGTTGGTGAGCTTAGGGCGTGTTATAGTAAGATGCCAGTGGCTGCTGCATTTATTCTGTTGTTGTGGGGTATCTTCACTCTTAAATGGAGCATACATGAGTAAAAAAGTGTCTGTAGTCTAGTAAATTTCACTAAAAATAATGCTATCATATACTCGTACATGTAGCTGTTTGCTATACACTTTTTTCCTGACTGAATAAGAACTCCATATAAAGGAGAAAATGTTCCTGTCTCCAGAGGACAGATGATAATATGAAAACATCTATTTCCTTAAGAAAGCACTGAAAAGAAATGGCCACTAAGTACAGAAAGGATATTTTTACATCCTAAATAAAGACTTATAGAATATGGTATAAGAAATGTATAGTCATTGCGGCCAAGATATTTATAAAAACATTTTTTTTGATTTATCGGTCTTTATAGACTGTTACAACTACCTTAAAAAAGTTTACAAATAATTTTACAAATCACTTTACTGTTTAAGGACAGATGCTGATGAAAACCCCTGAGATTTTATTTATGCACAGAAGTAACCATGGCCAAAATTCTTGCAGTGGAATCTGTCTCGCCCTCTAATACTGTTCACATGAAGCTCTGTGTGACTTACCAGTGTTATTATGAAGTTCACATAATACGGTCATTTCCAGTATAGATCTATTTTTAATGTAGCTCACATTCTCATAAAAACAGCATGTCCCCATAGAATCTAAATTGTTTCAATCTGTCTTTAGAGATTACTCGATCCCATAAAGTAAAATAACTATTCACTGGAATAGCATCAATGTAGATAAAGTTGTGACAAATTTACTTTCAAAGAGTTATAAAAACCCCCAAAAACAACTTTTGTTTTTTAGTATATCTAAGGAGTGTTTTCTTTATATGACAACTATTTTATTTATTAAGTTATTTACTCTGATCAACCATAACATTAAAACCATCTGCCTAATATTGTGTAGGTCCCCCTCGTGCCAGCAAAGCAGCTCTGACCAGTAAAGGTATTTACTTGACAAGACCTCTGATGGTGACCTGTGGTATCTGGCACCAAGACGTTAGCAGCAGATCCATTAAGTCATAAGTTGCGAGGTGGGGTCTGATTGTTTTTTCAGCACATCCCACAGATCTCGAACAGATTGAGTTCTGGGGAATTTGGAGGCCAAGTCAACACCTTAAACTCTTTGTCTTATTCCTCAAACCATTCCTGAACAATTTTTGCAGTGTGGTAAGGTGTATTATCCTTCTGAAAGAGGCCACTGCCATCAGGGAATACTGTTGCCATGAACTTGGTCTGCAACAATGTTTAGGTAGGTGGTACGTGTCAAAGTAACATCCACATAAATGGCAGGACCAAAGGTTTCCGATCAGAACATTGCCCAGGGCATCACACTGCCTCCACCAGCTTGCCTTCTTCCCATAGTACATCCTGGTGTCATCTCTTCCCCTGGTAAACTACATACACGCATCCAGCCGTTCACATGATGGAAAAGAAAATATGATTCATCAGACCAGGCCACCTTCTTCCATTGCTCCATGGTCCAGTTCTGACATTCACATGCCATTTGTAGGCACCTTCAGTGGTGGACAGGAGTCAGCATGGGCACTTTGACTGGTCTGTGGCTACACAGTTACATATGCAGCAAGCTGTGACGTGCTGTGTTCTGTCATAGCCAGCATTAACTTTTTCAACAGTTTGTGCTACAGTAGCTCTTCTGTGGGATGGGTCCAGACGGAGCTAGCTTTCTCTCCCCACACGTATCAATGCGCCGTGGGTGCCCATGACACTGCTGCTGAATCACCAGTTGTCCTTCCTTGGACCACTTTTGGTATGTACTAACCACTGCATAATGGGAACACCCCAAAAGACCTGTCCGTTCTGGAGATGCTTTGACCCAGTTGTCTAGCCATCACAATTTGTCCCTTGGCAAGTCGGTCAGATCCTTATGCTTGCCCATTTTTCATGCTTCCAACACATCAACTTCAAGAACTGAGTGTTCACTTGCTGCCTAATATATCCCACCCGTTCACATGTGTCATTGTAACAAGATAATCAAATGTATTCACTTCAACTGTCAGTGGGTTTAATGTTATGTCTGATTGGTGTATGTAGCACACACATATTATGCAGAAGATATTTAGTAATTCACAGCAGTGCCTGCCCCAGTGGAGCTTACAAACTATATTCCCCACCACATGTACATACAATGTTATACATAAACACTAAATTATTATTATTTTTTTGCCCAAAGCCAATTTATCTGCCAGTATGTTTTTGGAGTGTGAGAGGAAACCGATATATCTAGGGAAAACCAAGAGAACATACAATCTCCACCAAATATAACCACTGTGCCATGATGCTGCCTATTGACTATGATTTAAAATGTATTTTTCTAAATATTGTTTAAACTGCATTGAACTGTACACTGGAAAAAAAAATACAGTATTTGATTATATAGAGTTAAAAAACCCCATAATAAACAGATGCTTATTTACCTTCGCGGTAACTGTTGTTATCGCCCAACAATTCAAACAATTATGAATACTCTCTCCTTATGAACTCAGGTAAATGAATGAAAAACTGCTTTTTAAGATATAGCTTATTTATAAAAATACACATTTTAGCTCCAAAAAATCATAAATTTTTATCACCAAATTTCGCGCCAATAAGAAATTATATATCAGGGCACTATATAAAAAAAACACAAAACAGATAGTCCATACCTGCGATGTGTAAAATGTAAAGTGATTATGCGAGTACTTAACTTCTGGGTTCGGATCTGGCAGAGTGCAAGCGGACATTACTGGAGAGGCCTCACAAGTTCAGAGTTGTATCCTATAGGCTACAATCGTAATGCCATGAAAAGATGGCGTTAAGCTTTTCAGAGCATGGCACCCGATAGCTATCTTTGTAGAGCTTGATGAATTCGGCAGTATCACAGTGCACATAGACTTCTATTTGGATTGCTGTACCAACCAAAAAGGGACTGCAGCACATTTTGGAGATTAGCGGTACTGCGATACCCAATTAATACATTAGGTAGTCACTTAAAAAATTCAGAAAACTGCAGTTTCAGTGGATATTCCGTACTATTGGTTTAATAAATGTGCCTATTTGGGAGAAAAAAACAGATGATTTATATTTACATTTTGTATGTATTTGTAATTATACTATTTATTGGACAAATAGTGGTTTTAAGACTTGAAGACTGCGAACAATTTATGTAATTAAGCATTTTACAATACGAGTGTGGTATTTGTTTGACATTTATATGAGAAACAATTTTAAGTTATCTATATTATTTGGCAAACAGAATATTCTAAAAATTTTAACCATATATTGTCGCATTTATTTTAGTGAAACCGCTTTTAAATTACCACAATTTAGTTCCTTGCAAGGAGATTTTATACCAAATGCACCCTTGCATAGAAAGCTAGGTGTGCACGTATAATTACATAGTACTTCATATATAAATAATAATAACAAAGAAATATATGATACATATTCAAGAACCAATAAAATATATATATATATATATATATATATATATAACATTTAGGGCAATCTGGATTTTCTCTGAATATACAGGAATCTCCATCTGCCTACTATTGAAGCTTATTGTTTTTAACGGCATTGTTGTTAGTGCGATATTGCATATTATATATAAAGCGGTAGTTCCCAATCTTTCTTGAATGATGGAGTTTCAGTACTTGGTCATGGCACCCCTAGGCCAAAAGTTTCTTATTGAGAAATTCAGAAAAAAAGTATACATTCTAAAATAAATTGTGCTTATACAGTAGGTCATCCTTAGGTTCAGTTATGTGGTGGTAGGCAGGGTGGCACTTCTGTTTGTCGAAATATGTTATGTCTGGCAGTCACCAGCACTGGTTTTGCTTATCACGCTGACCATAAATAATATGACCACCAATGTTTGGCATCCCTGCAAGCGCCCGGTGGCACCCCAGGCTGTCATGGGACCCAGTTTGTGAACCAATGATATAAAGCAATAGCATTTTTAACCTTATTGATCCTGTGTTTTTATTTAAGCTTCAGGGGACTTTACATTCTACTCACTCCTGCTTATGGTCAGCAGACACTCAGAGACTCAGCAATAACCTGTACATTTCACCATATTACCAGTCAATGTCTTGTCTCCTGTGGAACCTTTGCCTTATGGTTAATTAGATCCTAAACAACTGGTTCTCCTGTACCTATCATCTCTTTAGTGTACTGATGTTTAAACTATATATACTAGAGTTACTACAAGGGCCACTGAGACAGCCATCAGGCCCGGGTAATGAATGTGGTCAAAATCCATGTAATGTGGCCATGGGAAAAATAATGAAAAATACTATGTGTGGATCCAAAATCCAACGCCATGCAAGGCAGTTGACCGGGTCCACATCGGTTCCCCCCCCAATAGGCCTGAGCTCGGTTATAGTACACCTCCACCTTGGCGTCCCTGTTTACTACCACATATTTGTATGCAAGGCATCCTATAAAAAGGATAATAACTCTTCAGTAACCATCCTGCACATCACTGTAGATTTGTTTTAACAGTAATTTGGAAAACTTTAGTGTGGAGCAACTTTATATTGTAGCAAGTGCTGTTGTCTGATAGCTGCATAGCCATAAACCTTGTGTTTCAAAAGAGTTACACCAACCAGTGTGCATGCTGCCTCACTAGGGAAACTTGTCTGGCAGCTTTCTCCAAACTACTTGACAGTCACTCCGCTAATTCCTTCTCCACTTCTTCCCTATTACTGGCGAGTGACACTTCTCTGAATGTGATTCTCTATCCTTCACATCGTGTCTGCGCCTCTCGCTTCAGTGCACATAATGTGCCTTTTGGTTCTCTGTATAAAACACATTTTTCCCTCTCTCTGGGGAATAAAAATGATGAATAAGTATTCTCACATTGAGCCCAGAAAGCTATTCACATGCTGTTATATACATTTGATTCATTTAGATTTATTAGGCTCCCAGTGTGTGAGAAATAAATGTAGACTAGAACAAAAGCAGAAAAGGAGCTCTGTTGTGGTTGTGCACTTCTTAAATATTTTAATATTTCAAACTTTACTGAATTCTAATTAAAAATATTCTTTAAGTTAATTTCTGCAGGATCCGTGAAATTACCATTAAGCTAAATATTTTAAAGGGTAAGGCCGGGATGTACTAACTGTTTGGTGTACATCCAGCCAAGTACCGCAAAAATACTAATCGCATATGTACTAACATATGTGATTAGTATCGCAAAGGACAGCTCTTGCGATAAGAGCTGCCCTTTGAGAAGCTGCTGCCGCCGGCTGAGGGGGCCTCCGCGGGTCTCCTTCCCTTCCTAGCCTCGGAAGCTTCCTGCTGGTAACCTCTGCATGAAGTCCAAGGCTTCTCCTCCTTTTCCTTGCACCCGGAAGAGGAAGAAGAGGGGAAGGAGGCAGGGGACCCAGGAGGAGCCCGCAGGAGGTTTAAGTAACAAGGGGCCAGCATGGTAGGGAGAGGTGCTGGGGCCACTATGGAGCGGGGGGAGCGGGATGCAGAAAGAAGCCCATAAGCTTCTATAGGGTAACCCCAAAAAATCTGGCGTTACCCTCTGCATGGAAAATCGGGCGGCCGGGGTTTGTACATATGAAAATGAGGTGAAACCCCAGAAAACTGAGTTTTTACCGCATTTTTTCTTTAGTACATCCCGGCCTAAAAAATATGTGCGAGAAAGTAGGTGAATGTATGAAAAGTAATTAAAATATTTTTTTCACATACAGTAAGTATGCTCTGTTACTTGTAGTATTCATTTGCTCCATATTCTTGTTTCCCTAGATATATATTTTCTACCTACGAACATGTATAAAGGGGAAAGAGATCAAATTAATGCTAAAATTAATGCAAAACGTTTAAGTGCTGATGTCATCATCATTATGTCATCTTGCTCCAGCCCTACAACATTCACAAGAGATATGCCTCCTGTCAGGTGTAATAATTTATATAGTGCCAACATACTAGTGACGTGCGGTGAGGTCAATGCCTGGGGAGGCACACATGTATAAAACACAGTTTTTATTTCAAAACACTGGAGCATGAAAAAATGGAAGGAAAAATATGCGCAATAAAAGTGAGGGTGCAGCTACTAAGGATGCACAGGAGTACACACCCAAAATAGTACTCGTTAACATATACAAAAGAAGAATAGTGCAAACATCTAATAGCGCTCCCCACTTAACATATGTACAAAAGATCACCAATGGGTATTCACACTAGGATATAAACAATAATCACCATATACAGTAGGATTAAATTCTGTAGATCATTCAATCCGATTTTTAGTTCCACTGATATCACTCTCTGGGAAGCTAATGACCATTTACTTAAATGCAATGGTTAACACCATGAGCATAGAGGGGACACAAAAGGAAATAGGGTAATAGTGCAGGTTGCCTTAAAAATATTGATTTGAATCACAAAGTTGCACTTACAATACACAAGTAGATAAAAAACATATAACATCATCCATTGGCTAATGCTGCAGCCAGCACCAGTCAGCGTGTACTCTTCAGTCCCAGATGTTCCAAGGGAGTAGTTAGATCTTCACTCTGGATGTTCAGATCCAATAGAAGAGAATACACATGACCATACTGTAACAGTTGCAACAAGTCCACAAACTTTGAGCCCCGCTTAACGCATTTCGGACATCAATTGTCCATCGTCAGAAGCATGTCCTGCTCACCAATACCCTAAAGTTAAGTACCTCACCTGGAGCCACTTGCCGCAAGCCGGCAGATGTCAGGAGCTGCGTACATGCACTAAACTCC
Organism: Taudactylus pleione; assembly: GCA_031769625.1. Taxonomy (NCBI): domain Eukaryota; kingdom Metazoa; phylum Chordata; class Amphibia; order Anura; family Myobatrachidae; genus Taudactylus; species Taudactylus pleione. The sequence continues at coordinate 11,916,983 of JAUIMM010000010.1, forward strand.
GGAAACCGGAAATCAATGACCCGAGTGCATTCCACAGCACCTGGAAGTCTTGCGCTCCATTGGCACAAAATTGCGGTCCACCATACTAAGGGGAATCCAATTGCTGATATATTATTTTCCATAAACAATTTCTAGAGAGCGAATGTATCCTCATTAATAAATCCAAAAATGGGATCATGCCACATGAAACAATTAAAATATATAAGTTATGAAACATTAATAAAATTACAATAATAACACTACAGTAAATGGGTGCAAATGAGCAGAAAGATGTGCATAAAGGTTTATATAGCAGCAAATATGTAAAATAGAGAGCAACCTCATTCTAAGAGGTATATTTAAGTTATAGAACATTTGAGCTCGAATTCTCCATTTAGCTGCTTGGGTACAAGGGTCCCTAATTGGTAAATCAATTTCATTTTGGCTTGTGAAAGCCTCTTCCCAATGTCTCTTGTTTTCCACTTAGGGAGAATCTGTTGGATCTCCAAAAACCTTTTTATATGGCACTCTTTACTATTATGAAAATGTTTGAAGTGTGTGGAGACCGTATGCGTAACTAGACCTTTATGGATATTGTAGATATGTTCTGCCAACCTAATTTTAAGGTTTCTACTAGTTTTTCCTATATAGAGAAGACCACATGCACACTCCAGGAGATATATAACATTCCTGGAGTTGCATGTGATAAATTCCCATATTGGGTACTTTTTCCCATTAACCTCTAAGTCCGTTACCTTCTGGTCAGAAGATTTGACAGTTTTGTACATTAACAGTCTCCACACCGATAAAACCCTTTTGATCTCACACTTTCAGTGTGGTTTCAGTATCAAAGTTGATTTTTAAGGGTGGGTGCCTTTCTATAGATAAATATCGGTTTCTCTGGTAGTACAGTCCCTATAATGTGATCTTGCTGTAATAGTTTCCAATTTTTCTTAGAAACACTTTTTTTTTTCTCTGTAAGATCTATTATATTGAGTAGTAAAAGCTCACTTAAATTTTTCATTAGTGTCACCTTTTCTCACTGTAGTTTTTAATAATTCAGAATGATCAATTTGAATCGCTTTATTTTTAGCTTTTAACAACACATTAGCAGAATATCCTTTAATTCAGAGATGATCTGCAGTCTCGTTTATTTGTTGTTCACAGATCTCTGGCTCTGAACAGTTTATTTTGACCCTTAGAAACTGGCTATAGGGGATTCCGTCCAATCAGTTTGAATGGTGTTGAAATGTTCTTTCTCTGATACTGTTGGAATCAGTGGATTTTCTAAAAATGTTGGTGTTCACTACACCGTTCTTAACATAAATACTAAGATCCAAAAACGACACCTCTTCAGTGTTACAATTAAAAATCAAATGGATATGAAAAATATTCTCATTAACACTGTTACAAAAATTTAAAAGAGAGTCCTCACTACCACGCCATACGAACAAGGATATCATCTATAAAACGCTGCCAGGACACTAGGCCCACCCCTAGATCACCGCTAGACCATATGTGATGATTCTCCCAGTACGCCATAAATAAATTGGCGTAACTAGGGGCGAAACTAGTGCCCATGGCAGTGCCAACCTGCTGTAGGTAAAATGACCCATCAAAATAAAAATAGTTGTTTAATAAAATAAACCCAATACTTTCAAGGATAAAATGCTTCAAAGGGTCAGTCAGATCACTCAAATCTAATAAATAGGAGACCGCAGCTAAACCCTTGTCTAACTCAATGATTGTGTACAAGGTACTCACATCAGCTGTGCAAATAAATCACCATCCTGCCATTTATAATCTGCAATTCTTCTAAGTACATCACCAGTATCCTTCAAATATGATTTAGTGGTTTGTACAATCGGCTGTAGGTAGAAATCTACCATTTCTGAAAGATTACTTGTCAGACTATTACATCTGGCAATAATCGGTCGGCCTGGGGGGTGGAGGGGGTCCTTATGAATTTTTGGGAGTATGTAAACTGATGAAGTTGTAGGATTTTGTATATTTATGAACTCAAATTCATTCTTGGTAATTACATTATTTTACAAAGCTTTTTTTGACAATTCCACTAGTGCTTTACTATTTCTTAATGTTGGGTCACTTTTAAGCTTTTTATATGTGGTCCCTTTATAAAGTTGTTTATAAATCTCAGCCACATAGTCCTCCCTTTTCATCAGGACCACCCCTCCACCGTTATCAGCTGGTTTAATCACTAAATCCTTATCTTGTAAGGATTTCACTGCATCAAATTCTTTTTTACTTAAATTAAGTTTTTTATTAAAAGTAGATTTTTGTGTAATTTCTACCTCTCGGCAGACCACTTTATTAAAGCAGCCTGTACAACTACCCTTAGATTGCGATGGATAAAAAGTGGATGGCAGTTTAAAACAAGTTTTGTTCAACAGTCTTTCTACTACACATTCCTCATTCTCTCTATTGAGAAAAATCATTTAACTGTTAACTATTGTATACATTTTTGTATATCTACCAAAACTTTAAATGGATTAGGCCTAGTTGATAGTGCAAATTTTAGCCATTTTATGAGCAAATTTTTTTCAACATTTGTTAAAACCCTATCAGTGAGATTAAAAATGTTTCCTTTACTTGGATTAGCACCCTCTATGACTTGATTCATAGAATTTATAACAGTCTAATCTTTTCTATTCGATTTAATGTGTTACTTTTTAATTCCTGCTCTTTTGCCCCTCTGAGTTTTCTGGGGGTTCTGGGGTCCCACTTTAAAAAAGACCTATTGAATGAAGAAGGATCTTCCTCTAAATCTTCATCAAGTGTTGAAAATCTATTTGTTAGGCCAATATTACAGTTGTAGGCAGGTCTATTATTCCTCTTGCCTGGATACCTCACATTTCCACTTCTATTAATTGGCCCTACATCAGATTTCTCATAGTAAATTCTGTTTTGTTTCTTATTAATAGATGGTTTTTGATAGTCAAATGGTTTATAAACCCTATCCTTTTCTAATACTATATTATAATTTTTTTTCCTCCAAAACTGGGTTTTCTTAATTGAAAAACCTTGTGATCTTTATTTTTTCAACTATTTGAGGTGATGGATCCTCTATTCTTTCAGGAGACTTCAACCAGTTTATCTCTAACATATTTCTTTTTTTTTTCTGTCGTAAGTCTTTTGTATTTGTATCCATTTTAATCAATAATTCCTTCTCAAAAACTTTAAACTCTTCTAAATCCTTAAAACGATGTACCATTGTTTTTTTAATTAATTCATTGCATCATTTAATTCAATTATACTCTTCCTTCGTTCTTTTAGAATCAAATTAATCAATGAAAATGAACAGACATCTAGAATAGATTCCCATTCTTTCTTAAAATTGATAGCTGATGATTCAAATGAGTTTAGTGCATGCAGGGCCGGATTGAGGGCCACATGGGCCTGGAGCTGAAAATGACCAAGGACCTTTTATGAAAAGCAGAGGAGGCCAGTGCCATGTGGGTGTGTACACCAACTATACTCTCAGCCCCAATGTCTCTGTAAATATGTAAAAGAAAAAAAAAGCTTCATTTTGTGAGGTAAATAGAAATTAAATTTTATGACTTATGAGTTATGGCTGACCGTGTGGAGAGCAGATGGCCAGTCAAACATCATGTTGCCATGACAATGGGCCTATTTTTATGTGGAGGCCTGGAGCTGTAGCTCCATCCGCCCCATTGTTAATCTGGTCCTGAGTGCATGGACGCAGCTCCTGACATCCGCCGGCTAGCGGCAAGTGGCTCCAGGTTAGGTACTTGACTTTAGGGTATTTAAAACAGGATTGGGGTGAGCAGGACATGCTTCTGACGAAGGACAATTGATGTCCGAAACGCGTTAAGTGGGGCTCACCGTTTGTGGACTTATTGCAACTGTTACAGTATGGTCATGTGTATTCTCTTCTATTGGATCTGAACATCCGGAGTGAAGATTTAACTACTCCCTTGGAACACCTGGGACTGAAGAGTATACGCTGACTGGTGCTGGCTGCAGCATTAGCCAATGGATGATGTTATATGTTTTTTATCTACTTGTGTATTATAAGTGCAACTTTGTGATTCAAATCAATATTTTTAAGGCAACCTGCACTATTACCCTATTTTCCTTTTGTGTCCCCTCTTTGCCCATGGTGTTAACCAGTGCATTTAGGTAAATGGACATTAGCTTCCCTCAGAGTGATATCAGTGGAACTAAAAGTCGGATTGAATGATCTACAGAATTTAATCCTATATGGTGATTATTGTTTATATCCTAGTGTGAATACCCATTGGTGATCTTTTGTACATATGTTAAGTGGGGAGCGCTATTAGATGTTTGCACTATTCTTCTTTTGTATATGTTAACGAGTACTATTTTGGGTGTGTACTCCTGTGCATCCTTAGTAGCTGCACCCTCACTTTGTATTGCACATATTTTTTTCATGCTCCAGTCTTTTGAAATAAAAAACTGTGTTTTTATACAAGTGTGCCTCCCCAGGCATTGACCTCACCCACGTCACTGGTATGTTGGCACTATATAAATTATTGTTAACAAATATACACCTGACAGGAGGCATATCTCTTGTGAATGTTGTAGGGCTGGAGCAAGATGACACAATAATGATGACATCAGCACTTGCTAGCCAAAATATTAGATGTTTGCACTATTCTTCTTTTGTATATATAAAAAAAACACTGGAGCATGACAGAGAGTATGATATGGGAGGGAGCTGTCAGGATAATGTTTTCACTTCTGGGTTTATGACCTACAGTAGCTGTTGTAATACGCATGTGTGGCCATTGAGCTGCTTCTGTGCTAGTGGCCACTATCGGAGAGGGGCCACATTGTAATCTGGTAGCCAGTAGCCTGCAGTGGCTTACATTGTCCTCTATGTGGGCTGCTCTGCTACAGGACAGCTTCTCTCTACCAAGCAGCAGATCAAAGAACATTTACTGTAATATTTAAAAAATATTGTCATTTCCTCCCCCCTGTATGAGAGGAATTAAGAATCTTCATCTCCTGCTGCCATGTAAATACATTTCCAAATCTATTGATAAATACATGTAGACATAAAACCTGTGCGATAGTTAATTTTTTGCACGTTTGTTGTAACAATAGTTATTTGCAGTGTACTTGTATTGAACAAAATAGATTATAGCTTCTGCATCTTACTATGCCACGTATAGTGATGTAAATAGGCACAAACGTTTGCAACTAAATGTTTTCAGCCCATAAAGAGAATCCTATTCATCTTTTTTTTTAACCTGCTGTTAACAGTGACTGGGACAGTACAAAGTTCTGCATCTTTTTTACCTCTCTAAAGAGCTTGAAAGAGTAAAGGGAATCAATCTTAATAGTCATTGCTCATACAATTTATGTCTATATATTGTAGTATCTGTAGTTAGTGTGTTGCATTGATTGGTATCGTTCTATGATTGAGTAATTCCAGACCAGCATCTAGTCCTAGGGTATTTACCTACTGACATCAAAATATATGCTTTTATTATCACGGCATAATGATAAATAGACCTTTAAATAGACTTGCCAGTTCTGCTACTTACCCAATACACTATACACTTAAGTTTATGTAATTGTTACCAACACTGGGCCTGATTCAGTAAGGATCGCTATTGCGATCACAATAGCTATTCTGCACGCAGTATCACTGCGAAGATATGCTAATGATTGCGCTCACAATGCCATATGCAACCTAACATACACACATCCAAGACTGTAAAACCATCTGTAACACTGAGTACAATCACAGCCTCACGCACACTTGCACAGGGCCTGACCTTACTCAGAAATTGCTAACCTCATCGCACACAGTGAAAGCCCAAGCTGCGTATGGCGTCGCAGTGGCTAATTTATGCACTCCCCTGTAATGGCGTCTAAACACACTGGCACGCCTGCATTTCGCCGACCACCCCCCATTACCACCCCAAACGGTGCTTCCTATCAATCACTCTGCGAAGGGTCTGTGTAGTCACTGCGGTCGCAGCCCCAATCGTAGTGGTGTGTTCGCGCATGCGCACTGCGATGAATACGCATACACAGAATGCAACAATCGTCCGATTGCGTGCGTAATCGCAGTTAACAATCAGTAATGAATCAGCCCCACTATTCTCTAATATGTTTGCACAGCTCTTTGTGAATCCATTACAAATATGCAGCATTTTGTGGTCAAACCACATGTACCTCATCCCACAGAACTTTGAACTAAAGATAACTTTATCATGAGAGCGGGAAGTAAACTGTGATATTCTCAAGGCTCCTCTGATACCTGTAAACTCTGTGCTTGCTGCCCAAACATCTCACAGCTCATTTCTGTTTTCACATAAAACGTGTCTCATTGACTGCTTGCCTAGCCGGATTGAAAATGTAAGAGAAATATGTTATTATCACTGCTGCTACATATTTGACTGTGAAAAGTTATAAGCAAAAAATTACCATAAGCACGTTATACGGTAGATACATTAAACGGTTATTTTTAAAAATAATTCCTATCTTTTTAGTATACGATTATAAATACACCAACAATGTCATATTTATGATTTAGTATATGATTATAAAAACCCCAGCAATGTCATATTACAAGTAGATGCTTTGTTTACTAATGAACTCATACAATTAAGCCAATTGTTCACTCCCAAACAGTGGCGGCTTCAGAGGTGAGGCTGCAGCGCAGTTCAAAATTCAAAAAGGGGAGCCACACCAACTGCCAGTAAGTCCCGGCTGGCGATGTTTGGCAGCGTTTGGGGTGGCAGTTACTGTGGCTCCCCTATTTGGACTTTGAACTGCACAGCAGCCCCACCGATGGAGCCGCCACTGCTCCCAATGGTCAATATGAAGCAAAAATACAATATACTGTATACCTCAATCACAAACAAAGCTTAATAGATTGTGACGTTTAAAATGAGATGATAATTTCATCAGCGGATGAACAAAGGAATATATATGTATAAATGATTAAATCCAATTACCCTCATGTGTACATTAACAAAGAATAATAAAACTCATTTAAAAAAAATATACTGGATTGTACATTTAATTAGAATGAATACAGTGTAAATACAAATGTATTAGTGAGAAAATAGAGCATGATCAAATACAGGTATTAATTATAACATTAGAAGCTAAACTATGTAAATGTGCTTGAATCATCATTGTTCTATGGTCTACAGCCAGAAATGATACTTATATGGGCTCAGCACTGGCTTTTTAACATAAAGTGTATAGAGTAGAACTGTTGAGGGAGACATTTGAGAATACCCCCCCTCCCCCCCCACACACACACACACACAACAGTATTACTAGATACGTTTAATAGTTTAATTTGCAAAAAAAACAACTCCAACTTACTTTGGTTATTAAAAAGTTAAGGAGGTAGCAGAGTTCTAGACACAAAATATATGAAATGAAAGATTCTAACTGGTTGTCCGTGAGAACAAAAAGTGTGCATTGAACCAATAGACATATTAAAAAGAGAGTAATGAACATTGAATAAAAAATAATCAGTAAGAAATATAAAATAGATTGCATTAGCAGATGTGCTATATGATAATAATACTAATAATAATTTTATTTATATAGCGCTTTTCTCCTGTAGGATTCAAAGTCGCTTTACAGACATCAGAAAACATGGTACATTGTACTGTACAAGGATTTGGTATTGCAGAAAATAGAAAACCACACAGAGATAATTAAAAATAACTGAAATCTAGAGAGCACTATAAGCATATTGCAGGGTTGGTGCACAGTCGCAGACATTTTGGGAAATAACTTCCATGGGTTAAATATATTTCTCCCACGAAAGGTACCACATGAGGCAGCCATCTTGGGCGTACTACGTAGGATTACCCTGGGTGGAATAGGTTACGCCTAGAAGAGATGACACAAAATGGGTGATTGCAGCATCCTAATGCTAGGAGTAGAGTCCCACCATAATCCGCAGGTCCATGTATAATTAATCCCATCCAAGAGTGTACCAGGTGAGGCAGCCATGTTGGGTGCACTACGAAGGTTACACTGTGGGAGATAAGCCGTACAAGGACTCAAGGCATACAGTATATGGGAAGACTGATGTGTGTGGCAGTATGATATACCCTGTATGAATAGAGACACACGTGAAATATATCCTGTCCATGGAGGAGGCACTTCAGTGGAGGTATAGCACACCGGCATAGCATACATGGTACAAAACAGGGAATAGCAAATATAGCGAAAATGATGCAGTTCGGGCAGTGCCAGATTAAGGTCCACATGGGCCTGGTTGATGAAATTTAAGAAGGGCCTATTGTGTGCCGCCACAGGGGTATGTGACAAGAGCTATGTCAGTGTGACTAGTGATATGGAGGTATGATGAGTGCTGCATGGGTGTGGTCTACACAGGGTGTGTGACCATCTCCATGGGGTCCTATCTGGTGCCTACCTTCAACCACTTGAAGGTAGAGCTATAACAAGAAAAGTTTTGTGTTTTTTTGAGAAATTCTGAGAACTGTGTGGTCTGCCTTTCCTTGACTGCTAGAATAGTTTAAATTAATAAGGTAAAAAAAAAAATCAAAAATTGTTCACTGATTTTGGCACATTTCTATACGTTTTCATTCCATATCCCTAGACACTGCAGTAAATTCATACATGAACTACCTTCTTAGGTGTTGCCTTTTTAAAAAAAAGAAAATAATGGCAATATTGAACCAAGGCGGTAAGGATTAACTTTGACCATGTCTGTAACGCAGTAACAACCTGGTACATTCAAGGTTGTTACCTTGTTACAGACAAGGTAAAAATATTGGTGATGTGGTGGTCAATAAGATATCTATCCCGCTAAGTGGGGAAAAAGACTAAATTTCAATCATGCAGGAAAGGGTGTGTGAGGTGTCTCGGATGCACAACGTGTGGCTATTTGGAGACGGGACATTTTTGCACAACCCCACTATGGCAAGAAATTCAAAATCAATTACACACATGGGAGGCATGCCATATAATACAGAGAACATGACAGTGACCACCAGATAATGCAAAGAACATCACAGTGACCACTGTATAATACAGAGAGCATTACAGTGACCACCATATAATACAGAGAGCATTGCAATCTCCGCCATATAATATGGAGAGCATTACAGTGGCCACCATATAATAAAGAGAGCATTGCAATCTCCGCCATATACTGTAATATGGAGAGCATTACAGTGGCCACCATATAATAAAGAGAGCACTGCAGTGAGTGCCATATAATACAGAGCATCAGTGCCCGCCATATAATACATTAAGCATCCAAGTGGCCTCCATACACTATAAAGAACATTGCAATGAGTGCCATATAATAAAGAGAGCTCCAACAACCACCAGAAAAATACAGAGGACATCACAGCCACACACTATGGCTCCTGAAATTGGATAAATCATATTGCAAGCAGCTGGCAGATCTATATCAATAATACAGCACAGCCCCGAGCCCGCCTAATTCCCCCATCCTTCACTCCCACCTCCCTCCATACTGCTAGTGTGTCAACACACATACACTGAGCTCGCAGCTGCGTTGTAGTTGAGCCAATATTATTCCTTTGCCAGGGTGCCCTCCATAGGGGTGGCATACTCAAATAGTAATTAATTACCAGAGAAAAGGCTGCACTCACGGACATCAAAGTGAAGAAACAACTGGTGTTTTATTTCAATGTTTCAGGGTTACTCCCCCGTCATCAGGACGCACAGTGACAGATAAAACAAGTGCAACTTAAGTACTTACATAACAGAACCCTCCCTGCTTGTTGAGGCCATGTCCCCGATGTCCACACTCCCGCTTCCGGTCTCAAGTGAGCCATCGCGCCGGAAGTGACGCACAACAAGGGCCGCAGCTAACTGTGAATGACGCCCATGGAATGTGTCCAGGTTCCCATGGTAACTGGAATGCCATGTCATAACCTGGGTACATAATCGGGCAGTGTGATAACATTGAAAATATATGCATTGAATAAATATATAAAGTGCATAATTATAAATAATACACATAAAATGATGATGCACTTAACCATGCTGAAAATGTTGTAAATAAATAATGATAATACACATACAATCATGATATACATAAACGTGATAAAAAATCTTATAATTAAATATATAGTGAACATATACCACAAATAAAGTGCTTATTCAAGCCATACCATGTAAAAAACATCTGTTACATAAATATTTTGTGAAATCTTATAAAACCACACCTTACATGATGCATACTCCAATATATATAAATTTTAAAATATATATATATATATTTTTTTTATTCTTACAAATATGTGTACATAACTTTGCCCACCCTGCATTATGTATAAAATTTTAGTTACTATACAGCAGCAGCCTGGCAGCCTTGCAAGCAGGTCTGACCAGCACCTCACCTCAGGACTGCTGCTGCCAGGTCACCTTCATGACGAGCTACTGTGCTGCTGGGGCTGCCCTGTCTTGGAGGACATAGTTGGCTAAGCCGGGGCCAGGTGGGCTGCTTCAGGGTGGTGCGGTGGTGGCGAGCAGCACTTATGTGACGTCACATGGTGCATAGGTGGCGTTGCTGCTGAGTCACTGACACTGTGCATTAGCGGTGATTGGAGGGCTAGTGAAGCCCTCCATGTGCCTCCATCACGTTTATCCTACATTCGGCTTTTTAGAGCTGCTTACAAGGTGGGTGGGGGGAGGTGGCTGCGCGGGTGGGGGGCGGGGCTTTGGATGGCCACTCGCAGGCTGCTGTAGAAGGAAAAGAAAATCCTGAAAACCCTGTCTACAGCAGCATACTCAGTAGTTGCTTCTGTGAGCATACTCAGTAGTTGCTTCTGTGGGCCTATTCTGTTGGTGGGCCTGGAGCTGTAGCTCCATCAGCCCCATTAATAATCCGGCCCTGAGTTCGGGCAAGACATATACAGTCAGGTGCATAAATATTGGGACATTGACAGAATTTTCATATTTTGGCCTCTATTCACCACCACAATGGCTTTGAAATGAAACAAACAAGATGTGCTTTAACTGCAGACTTTCAGATTTAATTTGAGGGTAATTACATCCAAATCAGGTGAACGGTGTAGGAATTACAACGGTTTCTGTATGTGCCTCCCACTTTTTAAGGGGCCAAAAGTAATGTGACTATCAACTCAAAAGCTATTTCATGGACAGGTGTGGGCTATTCCCTCGTTATTTCATTATCAATTAAGCAGGTAAAAGGTCTGGAGTTGATTCTAGGTGCGACATTTGCATTTGGAATCAGTTGCTCTCGACTCTCAATATGAGATCCAAAGAGCTGTCACTATCAGTGAAGCAAGCCATCATTAGGCTGAAATATCAAAACAAACCCATCAGAGAGATAGCAAAAACATTAGGTGTGGCCAAATCAACTGTTTGGAACATTCTTAAAAAGAAAGAATGCACCGGAGAGCTCAGCAACACCAAAAGACCCGGAAGACCACGGAAAACAACTGTGGTGGATGACAGAAGAATTATTTCCCTGGTGTAGAAAAACCCCTTCACAACAGTTGGCCAAATCAAGAACACTCTCCAGGAGGTAGATGTATATGTGTCAAAGTCAACAATCAAGAGAAGACTTCACAAGAGTGAATATAGAGGGTTCACCACAAGATGTAAACCACTGGTGAGCCACAAAAACAGGAAGACAAGATTATAGTTTGCCAAACAACATCTAAAAAAGCCATTACAGTTCTGAAACAACATCCTATGGACAGATGAGACAAAGATCAACTTGTACCAGAGTGATGGGAAGAGACGAGTATGGAGAAGGAAAGGAACTGCTCATGATCCAAAACATACTACCTTATCAGTGAAGCATGGTGGTGGTAGTGTCATGGCGTGGGCATGTATGGCTGCCAATGGAACTGGTTCCCTTGTATTTATTGATGATGTGACTGCTGACAAAAGCAGCAGAATGAATTCTGAAGTGTTTCGGGCAATATTTTTTGCTCATATTCAGTCAAATGCTTCTGAACTCATTGGACAGCACTTCACAGTGCAGATGGACAATAACCCGACGCATACTGCAAAAGCAACCAAAGAGTATATTTAAGGCTAAAAAGTGGAATGTTATGCAATGGCCAAGTCAATCCCCTGACCTGAATCCGAGCGAGGATGCATTTATTTATTTATTTATTTATTTATTTATTAACAGTTTCTCATAGAGCGCAGCAAATTCCATTGCGCTTTACAATTTGAATCAAGATTAACATTATACTTGGTTGTAAAAGACATACATACATGACATACATAAGGGTAAGAGGGCCCTGCTAGCAAGCTTACAATCTATAGGGAAATAGGTGTTGATACACAAGGAGAGGTGCTACATATTGCAAATTGGTCCAGCCCAATTGCAGATATTCTTGGTGGGCTGTATAATCCAATCACACTGGAAAGTTGGCCTAGGGTTAGGAGGATGTTAAATTGAAGAAAGAGAAGATGTGATAGGCGTTTACTATAAGAAGAGAGTTAGATAGGGAGCTATAAAAGGTTAGGTGGGCGGTCCTGGAATCTGATAAGCTTGTCTAAAGAGGTGAGTTTTCAGAGAACGCTTGAATGTTTGGAAACCAGTGGAAAGTCTTATTGTGTGTGGGAGGGCATTTCACAGGGTGGGTGCAGCCCGAAAAAAGTCCTGTAACCGTGCATGGGAACAAGTAATGCGCGGGGATGAGAGATGCAGATCTTGTGCAGAACGGAGATGTTGGGTTGGGAGATATTTTTAGATAAGTGAAGAGATGTATGTTGGTGTGGTTTGGTTAATAGCTTTATGTGTGAGTGTAAGTATTTTGTATTGAATACGGTAGAAAACCAGCAGCCAATGGAGGGACTGACAGAGTGGATCAGCAGACACTGAATGTTTGGTGAGAAAGATCAACCTCGCAGCTGCATTCAAAATGGATTGTAGTGGGGAGAGCCTGTTTTTGGGAAGACCAATAAGGAGACTATTGCAATAGTCAATGCGGGAAATTATGAGTGCGTGTATTAGAGTTTTTGCAGTGTCTTGCGTTGGATATGGTCAAATTTTGGCTATGTTTCTTAAATGTATGTAACAGGATTTAGAGACAGATTGAATGTGGGGAACAAAGACAGTTCAGAGTCAAGGATTACACCTAGGCAGCGAGCTTGTGGGGTGGGGTTGATTGTCGAGTTGTCAACAGTAATAGAGATATCAGGTTGGTAACTGCTATTGGCCGGTGGAAATATAATTAATTCTGTTTGGATATATTAAGTTTGAGGTGGCGAGATGACATCCAAGATGAAATGGCAGAGAGACATTCAGTGACACGGACCAGCACAGATGGTGACAAATCTGGGGAGGATAGGTAAATTTGAGTATCGTCCGCGCACAGATGATACTGAAAACCTTGATGAAGACAAAACTGAAGGGAAAATGCCCCAAGAACAAGCAGGAACTGAAGACATTTGCAGTAGAGGCCTGGCAGAGCATCACCAGGGATGAAACCCAGCATCTGGTGATGTCTATGCATTCCAGACTTCAGGCTGTAATTGCCTGCAAAGGATTTGCAACAAAGTATTAAAAAGTGAAAGTTAGATTTAGGATTGTTTAGTTTGTCCCATTATTTTTGGCCCGTTAAAAAGTGGGAGGCACATATAGAAACCATTGTAATTCCTACACCGTTCACCTGATTTGGATGTAATTACCCTCAAATTAAATCTGAAAGTCTGCAGTTAAATCACATCTTGTTTGTTTCATTTCAAAGCCATTGTGGTGGTGAATAGAGGCCAAAATATGAAAATTCTGTCAATATCCCAATATTTATGCACCTGACTGTACGTGTGACTGAAAAGTTTGTAATATGAAATGCACTGAATGAATAGATCCACGTGTTTTTTTTTCATCCTGCCCAAGAAAGAACCAATGCGAGGCAGCCATCTGGGGCGCACTGTGTAGGTTACGTCTGGCAGGAGAGAAAAAAAAAATAAGAAGAAACAGAATACAAAGTTATAAAAGGTCGCAGGGGCACAACTAGACCTAGGGGGTCCCCATAGCAAAATTTTCATGGGCCCCCCTAGGTCCCCACCCCCCCTCGTTCCCCCCCCTCCGCACTACCCCCCTCCCCCAAGACTTACCTCTGGTGGTTGCGTCCTCCTTCATCGCGTGCTGCGCAGGGCAAGAACACTTCCTCTCCTGGTTGCCTCCAATTCTCCTCACTGACTAATGCCAGGGGGAGGCGGCCACACCTCCTCCCATTATCAGTCAATGAGAAGAGCCAGTGGCAGAGCTGACAGGGAGAGGAGGAATTCCTGCGCTGCGCAGCACGCTGCTGGAGGACGCTACCACGGCTGGCCTGGCACTCAGTGGCGTCCCTCTACGCGGTGTCACAGGGTGCGGGGAGGGACGCTGTGTGCGCGGTGCAGCAGCATGTCATGAGAAAGGGGGTGTGGCCCCATGGGCAGGGGGGTGGCCACGAGGGCAGGGGGCACTGCCCCAACCCCCGTGGTTCTGTGTTTCTTACCGGGAGGGGTACAGGAGGTGCAGATTGTGTGCAGTGTCCCGGCTCCCTCACAGTGTCAGGAGCCGAGTGCTGCACTTAATATTACAGTGCAGCACCCGGCTCCTGTCACTGAGGGGGAGTCTGCACCTTGGTGTCACTCGGCGGGTGACACCCTGTGCGGCCCGCACTCCCTGCATCCCCCTTGTGATACCACTGCTGGCACCATAGCTGCAGGGGGAGGGCCGGGCCCCGGAGCTAGTCCGGACCCCATAGCAGCCGCACCCCATGCACCTATGGCAGTTATGCCAGTTAAAGGCCATATTAAACAGAACGGTGACAACATTATAAGTTAACAACCATGTTACAGTTAATCAGAAATGATGGAGTGAACTGCAAAAAGCCACGTGACTAGCGTCTCCCTCGCTCGAGTGTGTGGTCTTGTCGCATCCAGCAGTTTGTTGAGTACGATTTGAGTGCAGCATTAGACTGCTCCCGGTCCCAGTCTCATGGAAGTTCAATTGAAGGTGGAGTGGCAGCATTCCTGAGCTGCTGTGTTTGAGAAATTGTTTCATTTTTGGGTTAGGTAGTAGTCCAAAGTCCAAATCCAATTCAAACTTCGGTTCTAACTCCATGCTTCAGATGACATGCTTAGGATGCAGGCTATAGTGGCAGGCCAAAACCTGTGTGTGCAGCCTTTCAATGATTCCATTTTGCACGAGATGCTAGGTTAGTTGGTACAAGGGGAAGGAGTGTTTGAACAGTTTGTTCAACAAGCTAAGTAATGGTGGGGGAAGATGCAGCCTCACAGTTTCAAAACAAACTTTCAGTAAAGACTATTCTTGCAGAGAAAAGCATACTAAATATATTATAGATCTGTTAGACTTAGAATGCCAGTGAGGCCTACAACATGTGGGGTGCATAACATTTGCTCTAAATATATGTTCTTTCAGTATAGGAGAAATATCTTTCAAAATTGACAACACTACTGAGGTTCCCCCCGTTTCGAATAGCAATAGCAGCTCAAGGTAGGTTTCTATGGGGGCTGTTATATTGTGAAATTTACCAAGCACCGGAATGCTTCCCATTCCGGATTTGCTCTCTGTAGCTAATGTCATCTATAGATGCACAGTAGCGTGTCAGGGATCCCACAGCACAAAGTAAAGTGATCACATCAGTGATCACTTTATTTACACATTGCAGGGTCTGGCTCCAATCGGAGCTCCTGTCCCTGTGCGTGATTTTTAATTCATTGGGGCAGAACATAATTTCTTATTGCCTAAAACCCGATTAATAAATACTGTATGCCCTAAATGAGACACTACACTAGGTTTAAATAATGTATATTACTGCTTTTTTTGGAGTTTTGAGTTCATGATATTGTTTAAAACATATTCTTGATGTCTCTGAACTGGAGCCAGTGGAAGAGCTTTTGGAGACTTTGGGGACAGATGTGCAGATTTTTGGCAAGGACACAAGAAACACTGTATTTTTTGCATGGAGTTTGTAAAGTTAAAAGTGTAAAGTTTCTTTAAGATTTAAAAAGGCTAAATTGTGCAAAGATTTGTTTTTTTGTGAAGAGTCAATTAGCCTACTTGGTAAGGATTAGTTTCATATTGTCATATCTGCTTACAGCTTGTAGGACTGCTGAACCCTCTGAAGTAAAGCTCAATGGAATCATTGGCTGTTTAGCCGCCGGTTCAAATCCCGACACGAGAAGCCGGACAGCAGGAGATCCCGATGCCGGCTGGTAAGTACCATAACTCTCCCCTCTCACCCCCCTTACCCTCCCGGGGTGGAGCCTAACTCTAAGTCCCCTCCGGGGGTGGCTAAACCTAACCCTTCTTCCTGCACCCTAAACCTAACCCTCCCTGGGGGGTGCCTAACCCTAATCCTTGCCCCTAGGGGTGCCTAACCCTAACCTTCCCCCCAAATCCTAACCCTAACACCGCTACACTCCCTAAACCTAAGCCTCCCCCCCATGGCTAACGCTAAGGATGCACCGGACTTGACTCGTTCGGGCTGTAGTCCTTCGGCGCTCCGACGTCGGGATTCAGATAGGCGTCAGTATTTTGACGCCTATTTGAAGTCCCCCGTCGGGTTTCTTGTGTCGGGATATAGAGAATATAGACTGGCGACATTTAGTCCACCGGTCTATAAACTGCATCCCAGCTCAATAAGTGTTATGGATAGTTTGATGAATCAGTAATAGCTTGTAGAGAGCCTCCAGTTCAGGGAATATGGTAAGCTCTTTGATGGAACCCATATTTGCAAATAAAGATTGGTTGTTGGATTGATTTAGACTAGCGCTGTTGTATGCAAACACCATTATTGAAAGACTGAGACCAATTTTCTTGTTAAAAATGAATATGTTTTCAGAGATATTGCTTCAAGGTCTAGGTGTATTTGTTCCATTTGTCTGTTGTAGTATGGGTGATAGGTGGTGGATAAATATCACCTTAATTGCATATCTCAACTTTCCAAATCTATGCAGTAATCTGAACAAATATAATATCCTGTGGACATACATGGGAGCAGTAAATTTCTTTGATAAGGATACAAGCTGTGAGAGGAGCTGAGGGGAGACCCTTCATAAAGAATACATTAACTTTGTTTAGTGATTCTGTCCACGATTACCAATATGGTGTCATAACCAGAAAAGGGAGCTCGTTCTGATATAAAACTCATAGAAAAACATCTCCAAAGAACTGAAGGAAGATGTAGTGGTTGTGTGAGGATCCACGGCCATACCAGCTACAAATGACTTGTTGCAATGCACCACCAACACTGACAACTGCACATTCCTTTTCACCTACTGCAATCCGCAGTTTGCTAAAGGTCAAATCAATTACAACTCACCTGTATGAAACCTTTATAAGGCCCTCCCTCTAGCACATTGGGCCTGATTAAGACCCGGTCGCAAACGCTGAGCGCTCGCAACCTGGTCGATGGTGGCCCAGAGCGCATGCGCACGACGGAGCCGGCTCCATCGTGCGCATGCGCCTTACCCGGATAGCGACGGGCAATCCGTCGCTCCGGGTCTCGTACCAAAGGGGGCGTGCTGACGATGTTGAATGACAGCACGCCCCCTTTGGTGGGCGGGCCGGGGGAGTGGCTGCCCAAATGGAGGCGTTCCCATGTGAACGCCTCCGTTTGGGGGCGGCCCCACTGACATCACGAGTGATGTCAGTGGGAGAGATTTCGGCTCTGTTAGAGCCGAAATCTCTCTGGGGCTTGCGGCAATGAGACCCTACCACAAGGGTCTTGTCGCAAGCCCAATGTTCGCGATGGTCTTGACCATCACGACCATCTTCCTGGCCGCTCGCCAGGAGGCCGTTCTAAAAAAAAATAGCCCGGCCCTGATTCAGGTCGAACGCTCTGTCAGAGCGTCTGGCTCTGAATCAGGGCCATAGAGTGCTAATCAACAGCCGAAATACACAGCACATACTCTATAAGACAGGGTTGCCGACTTTCTGGCTGCGGGCATAGCCGGCATGTGTGGGTGGAGCGGGGACGTGGCCACGCGATCACATCATTTTGGCCCCACCCCCGCTACACAATGCTGAGATTACCGGGCCTGCGTCACTGGGCCCCCCTGCTGTGGGGGATTCTCTTATAATTGGGGGGGGGGGGGGCGCAAGGGTCAGTGGCTGCCGGGAGGCTTGCCTGCCTTTCCGGGGGACTGGGAGCAGGACCCAATTTTCGGGAGGCTTCTGGCTGAATCGGGAGGTTAGGCAAGTATGCTATAAGAGCTATATAAGAACTATATACATACATACATGGCAAAAAGAGACAAAAGCATTATAAACTCACATTAGTGCCACAGATTTAAGAACATTGCAATAGAGTTATATACTAGAGTGAAATATGAGTTAAACATCATGACTATAGATTAGCAGCACTGCAAGATAGCTATAAACATACTGTAGAGAGGAAGACAAAACACACCCAAAAAGAGGAAACATCTAGGAAAATTACTACATAGGAGAAAAACTGCACAGTACGGTACACCAGACTAAGGGCCTGATTCATCATGGATCGCTATTGCGATTGCAGCTCCGTAATCACACGCATGTCTGCTGCGAAAATAGGCTACAGATAGCAATCGCAATGCCGTAGCACTGCCAGCATAGAGATGCCCACTGCCTTCCACTACCGCTATCTCACATCCGTAATACTTTGCAAACCTTCACAAACATCGGTAACATCGAGTACCATCGGTTCCTCATGCAAAATTACAGCAGACCTGACCTTACTTAGAAATTGCTAACTTTGTTGCACGCAGTGAGTACTCAAACTTTGTTTGCAATCGCAATGGTTAATTTATGCACGCCCATGCAATGGCGTAAAAACGGTGAGGCACACCTGCGTTCCTCCGACCACCCCCCAGTCACCACCCCCAAACGCTCACTGCCTGTCAATCTCTCTAAGATGGCTCTGCGTGGTCTCCGTGATCGCTGTGTGCCTTCTCACACTGCAATGTATTCGCATGTGCAGTATGCAACAATCCCTCACCCATTCCTATCCCATTTACATATCTGACCTCATCTCCCTTCACTCTCATGTCCACCCACTTCGTTCAACAAATACACGCCGCCTCTCATGCCAACTGATTACTTCCTCCCACTCCCGCCTCCAAGATTTTGCCCGCGCTGCTCCCCACCTCTGGAACTCTCTCCCTCTTCCCATCAGACTCTCCACCTCTCTATGATCCTTCAAACAGGCTCTCAAGACTCACTACTTCATCAAAGCCTTCCAACTCTCATCTTAACTTGCTACTACATGCTCCTTCCTCCCTATCTACCCCATCTGTATCACACCTGTTTGTCTGCCCCTTCCCTTTAGAATGTAAGCTCTTACGAGCAGGGCCCTCTACCCTCTTGTACTTCCCCTTACTATACTTTTATCTACTTCTTACTCCCCACTAGAGCACCTCACACTTGGCTGCTCATGCTCTGTTGCTTATCTGGGTGTTATGGTCACTAATGTAGCAATGTATATTATCCTTGTCCTCTTCCTGTATTGTATTATACTGTAACTCACTGGCCAACCTATTTGTTTATGTACTTTGTAAGGCGCTGCGTAACACTTGTGGCGCCATATAAATAAATGATGATAATAATATTAATAAAAAATAAGTAGCAATCTACATTCAGCTGACTCCCCAATTAGCCACACTTCCAGACTTGGAAACGCTCCAAAAACACACATAAAATTGGAACCTATATCCATCATGTAGTGCCAACTAAAACTTACCAAATAAAACAGTGCTGACAGTCTGTGCCCACTTACTATGATAGTCTTAATGGCCATAGTAAATCCATAATGCTGTATTTCAGTAGCCTTCTGGTCTTACCAGTATTAGGTAGGTATCCCTAAGGTCTATCATGGAGAAAAGTTTAGCTGTCAGTAATCATTTCAGTAATTCTGGGATTAAGGAAAGTTGATATTGATTCCATAATGTTATCAAACTCAGGGCCGGGTAATCAATTCCCAAAAAATATAAGGACCCCATAGGGTATATACAATGCTGAATGAACTCCTGTTTGAAATTCTCATCTAAATATTAAGACCTTCAGGTTCTGATAATGAGTATCTTTGGCCAATAGGAATCTGAGCCCCATGTAACAGTCCAATATTCCAATGAGTAAGAGTGATGGCAGCAGAAAGATAACAGATGGTTATTCCGAAAACCAACACCTGAGCATACGAATCAGAGCTGCACGTAATGTCAATGCCGCAAGCAAGAGGCCGATGTTTTCAGTCTGTGTGGGCATCTGAGTCGTACTGTGCTCATGTCATGAAGGTTACTGCTCTAAGCCGCAGAAAAAAATTGTACACAAAAGCTGAGGATTTAAGTGGACGTTCCTGGTAGGTAACGGGCATGGCTAGCCAGGCGCAGGCTGTATCATTTTTTTTAACAAATGTACAGATTTGCTAATAATATTATACTGAACCATAGCTATCATTTACATAATTTAATATTTAAAAATAAAAATTTTACCATGCTGCGCTGTATCCTCTAGGCCAGAGGTTCCCAAAGTCAGCCATTACAGTCCACGTTTTAGGGATATCCATGCTTGAGCACAGGTGACTTAATTAGTACCTCAATCCATTTGATTTAACCATCTGGACTCAAGCTTGGATATCCCTAAAATGTGGACTGTAATGGCTGACTTTGGGAACCTCTGCTCTAGGCAGTAGATAGGTGTAGCCATACTCTTTTTTTAACCTTGTTTAGGTGGATCCCACCATCACAGCATAGATTCAGTGGCTCACCAATGCCACCTATCTTCATTCTACCACTTATCCCCCTCCCCAGCTCACAACCAACCCCTGGGGTCAGCAAATTAGGAAGAGGCATTTTCATGGAGAAGTCACTATTCACTTTTCTCGTCAGGGCATTTCAACACACTCAAGAACATCATCCAAACTCTTCTGTCAGCTGGTGGTCTTATCTTCCATGTTCTTGTGTTTCTTTGCTTTCTAACTTTATATATGAACAGGGCAAGTTGCTCTGATTAAGGATCCAATGAAGTTTGAACAGCACTGTAACTGCACATCGCTGACCAAGACATTACCAACAGGATCAGACTTTTCCAAAGATTCTCTCAGCACAAGATCAGATTTTAGGTACAGGGTCTGTTTTGTGAGGGCAGACACTTTTCATAAAGAAGTACGTTTCTCAAGACAGTCAATTTCTATTGGTTGGCTAGAACCTTTAAATTCTGCAGCTGGTTTGAACTCATCGCCTTCTATATCCTGTACTCAAAATTCAATATTGAACACCATTATAGGTGTTGAGAACTTAAAGTAACTTTCCAAGGGTCTGTCATTAACTTTCAAATAAGACTTTTCCTCTGTGGCCATGTAACATTCTCAACATTGTGTTCCTCTGCGATATCCAATTTACACACAACTGTTGGCTCTTACTCTCTATTGGTTTGTTGGACATTCCTTTCATAGAATTAAAAAAATTACTGATTTATCCTATCCATCCTATTACTGTTGGCTTTATTTATAAATGTTTAAGGCACTTCTTAGATTGAGAGCTTTCAAGTCCTTGTAGTGTGAGACTCACATAAATACATTTCCTCACAAACAGTGAGTACAGAATTGGTTGCATAAAGTCACTGTTTCATGTACAGGAGCACAACTCTCCACAAGACCGTTACTAAGAATCGAGTTTGGTCAAGATGACAATCTCAGGTGAGTTTAGGCATGTTTTTCATTTCGCAAATTTACTAAAGGCAAACTCTGGTGAGTTTGGAGAGATTTCTTTATTCTCACTCAACTCTCCACAAGACCGTTAATATGATCTCCCTGCAAGTTTTTGCTTTCAACTGCAAAAGTGTGTGACCTACAGTTTCCATATCATTCTGATCATGTGGCATTTTCACATATGCAGACAACTAAACAACACATCACAATAGGCTCTTTGTCACTCAGAGCTTCCCAGAGCTTCATAAAAATGAGTCCTGGGGGTAAATTTACTAAGAATCGAGTTTTGTCGAGATGACAATATCAGGTGAGTTTAGGCATGTTTTTCATCTTGCAAATTTACTAAAGACAAACTCTGGTGAGTTTGGGAGAGATTTCTTTATTCTCACTCATGAGATCGCAAACTCGAAACAACTCACCATCAGCCAACTCGGGAGTACTTTTCATGTAAGAAATACAACTCTCAAATTTACCAAGAATCAAGATTACAATCGCAGGTGAGATTGTAGCAAATTCGCAGAGAAATTGAAGTTTCAAACACTCCACCTCCTGAGCTGCGAGTTTGGCAGAAACATACACAGATCAGTGTGATTTGTGTATGTTTCTGCATGTGTACTTAATTTAAAGTGTTTATATAAAAAAAAAATGATGTAGGGTCCCCCCCCCCCAAAAGACATAACAATCCCCGGACTGGTCAGCCAGTCTTGGTTCCAAAAATGAGGTGGAACAAAACGAGTAGGGTTTCACCGTAATTTAGGAAACAGCACCTGGCTGCAGGGCCAGTCCTGGTTTTAAACATAGGGGGAAAAATATTGCGTAGGGGACACCTATACTTAAAACCAGCACCAGGCCCAAGCCGACCGGGGTGTAATGCGACAACCAGGAGACCCTATCACCGGGTCTCCATGGCCAAAGCATTCGCACCCCAAGCTGATCAGCCCAAGCCGGGGAGGTGGGGACCCCCCCAAAAATAGGTCCCTCCTCTCCCAAAACCCCAGGCTTGGACTGAAGCCCAGGGCTCTTCCCCGCACCACTGGTCTGTGGTTATGGGGGCAATAATGTGTATATTAGTTGAAAACAGAAATACAGATTAAGAAAAATACGGATTAAGAAAGACAACAACAAAGGGTGGGTAATTAATGTACCCTGCCTAACCCTTACATGAGTATCTAATCACACTGCGGGACCGCTAGCGGCGAATAATTTCTCATGTGGACATGTAGAATAAGCAGGGATATAACTGAAATACCATACATGTGAATTACAGAAACAACTTGAATTCAAAGTCATTATTTAGACCAGGGGTCTTCAACCCGTGGCCCGCGGAGCCGTTCCCCGTGGCCCGCCGATGGTTACTGTGGTGCAGACTGCAGTGAGTGCAGTCTGCACTACACACAGAAACAAGCACACCGCCGCCACTGGCAGTGCATTTGCTTTGGCAGCCAGCCAATGAGAGTCAGACAGACTCTCACTGCTGCGCCCACTGCAGGAGCCAGGCTGGAGGTCACTCATGAGCTCCATCTTCCGGCTCCCGCAGTGGGTGATTGGAGAAACGTCATGACGTCTCTCCCATAATGCAGAGCGGGCCGGCCTGGGAAGACGGAGGAGCGGACGGCGGCGGAAGCAGGAGCCGGAGAGGGAATTCAGGTGTGTTTTATTTTTCTTTTTTTTACGTATGTGTTTTTGTCGCACTGCTGGGGGAACTGCATCGGGGAGGACTACTACTTGGGGCTCTATTGGGGGGGACCACTACTGGGGGCACTGCATCAGTGGGGACCACTACTGGGGGTACTACTGTGGGGAGGACTACTACTGGGGCACTGCATCGGGGGACCACTACTGGTGGCACTGCATAGGGGGGGGCTACTACTGGGGGCACTATATAAGGGCACTACTGGGGGCACTGCATATGGGGGGATTACTACTGGGGGCACTATATAAAGGGCACTACTGGGGGCACTGCATCGGGGGGACTGCTTCTTGGGGCACTACTGGGGGGACCACTACTGAAGGGCACTGCATCAAGGGGGACTACTACTGTGGGGTGAACTACTACTGGGGGCACTGCATTTGGACCACTACTGGAGGCACTGCATAGGGGGGGACTACTACTGGGGGCACTATATAAAGGGCACTACTGGGGGCACTGCATAGGGGGGGGACTACTACTGGGGGCACTATATAAGGGCACTACTGGGGGCACTGCATATGGGGGGATTACTACTGGGGGCACTATATAAAGGGCACTACTGGGGGCACTGCATCGGGGGGGACTGCTTCTTGGGGCACTACTGGGGGGACCACTACTGAAGGGCACTGCATCAAGGGGGACTACTACTGTGGGGTGAACTACTACTGGGGGCACTGCATTTGGACCACTACTGGAGGCACTGCATAGGGGGGGACTACTACTGGGGGCACTATATAAAGGGCACTACTGGGGGCACTGCATAGGGGGAACTACTACTTGGGACACTATATAAAGGGCACTACTGGGGGCACTGCATAGGTGGGGACTACTACTGTGGGCACTATATAAAGGGCACTACTGAGGGCACTGCATAGGGTGGGACTACTACTGTGGGCACTATATAAAGGGCACTACTGGGGGCACTGCATAGGGGGGATTACTACTGGGGGCACTATATAAAGGGCACTACTCGGGGCACTGCATAAGGGAGACAACTACTGGGGGCACTGCATGGGGGGACTACTACTGGGGGCACTGCATGGGGGGGCTACTACTGGGGATACTATATAAAGGGCACTACTGGGGGCACTGCATATGGGGGGATTATTACTGGGGGCACTATATAAAGGGCACTACTGGGGGTACTGCATCGGGGGGGACTACTATTTGGGGCACTACTGGGGGGATCACTACTGGGGGGACTGCATCAGGGAGGACTACTACTGGGGGCACTACTGTGGGGTGGACTACTACTGGGGGCACTGCATCGGGGGACCACTACTTGGGGCACTGCATGGGGGGGGACTACTACTGGGGGCACTATATAAAGGGCACTACTCGGGGCACTGCATAGGGGGGTCTACTACTGGGGGTACTATATAAAGGGCACTACTGGGGGCACTGCATAGGGGGAACTACTACTTGGGACACTATATAAAGGGCACTACTGGGGGCACTGCATAGGTGGGGACTACTACTGTGGGCACTATATAAAGGGCACTACTGAGGGCACTGCATAGGGTGGGACTACTACTGTGGGCACTATATAAAGGGCACTACTGGGGGCACTGCATCGGGGGGGACTACTATTTGGGGCACTACTGGGGGGATCACTACTGGGGGGACTGCATCAGGGGGGACTACTACTGGGGGCACTACTGTAGGGTGGACTACTACTGGGGGCACTGCATCGGGGGACCACTACTTGGGGCACTGCATAGGGGGGGACTACTACTGGGGGCACTATATAAAGGGCACTACTCGGGGCACTGCATAGGGGGGTCTACTACTGGGGGTACTATATAAAGGGCACTACTGGGAGCACTGCATAGGGGGAACTACTACTTGGGACACTATATAAAGGGCACTACTGGGGGCACTGCATAGGTGGGGACTACTACTGTGGGCACTATATAAAGGGCACTACTGAGGGCACTGCATAGGGTGGGACTACTACTGTGGGCACTATATAAAGGGCACTACTGGGGGCACTGCATCGGGGGGGACTACTATTTGGGGCACTACTGGGGGGATCACTACTGGGGGGACTGCATCAGGGGGGACTACTACTGGGGGCACTACTGTAGGGTGGACTACTACTGGGGGCACTGCATCGGGGGACCACTACTTGGGGCACTGCATAGGGGGGGACTACTACTGGGGGCACTATATAAAGGGCACTACTCGGGGCACTGCATAGGGGGGTCTACTACTGGGGGTACTATATAAAGGGCACTACTGGGAGCACTGCATAGGTGGGGGCACTATATAAAGGGCACTACTGGGGGCACTGCATAGGGGGGACTACAACTTGGGACACTATATAAAGGGCACTACTGGGGGCACTGCATAGGGGGGACCACTACTGGGGGCACTATATAAAGGGCACTACTGGTGCACTGCATAGGGGGGACTACTACTTGGGGCACTGCATAGGTGGGGACTACTACTGGGGGCACTATATAAAGGGCACTACTGGGGGCACTGCATAGAGGGGGACTACTACTGGGGACAATATATAAAGGGCACTACTCTGGGCACTGCATAAGGGGGACAACTACTGGGGGCACTGTATGGTGGGGACTACTACTGGGGGCACTGCATAGGGGGGGACTACTACTGGGGGCATTGCATATGGGGGACCACTACTGGGGGCACTGCATAGGGGATCACTACTGGGGGCCTGCATAAGGGAGACTACTACTAGGGTACCGTATAAGGCAGTGGCAAACGCAGGATTTTGAAAGGGGGGGTTTCCAAATAATTGCTTACAGAGCCAATGACAAAAAAGTCTAACCAGAATAAGCCTGCAATATACACTTTATTGTGTACTTCAAGTGTTTTAATATAAATAACAATAAATAATATAAATAACAAGGCATCTGGGCATAAAACTTGCACAATGTGATTTTTAGCAACTGCACATGTGCGAGAACCTCAGAAAGCCAGTACGGCAAATGTGTTACCCTGAGTGTACACACAATGATTCTGCTGCGATTGGATCAGATGGTAATGAAAATGGAGCGGCAAAGTGATGGGAGTTCCTGGGTGGTGACCTGAAGTGAACGCAAAAAGAGTGTTTCATGGGCATCTTATGGGAGTGTTGTGGGGTTATCAGTGAGAGCTGCTGTGTTCTCAGATAGCCGCAGCTACAGAGGTCATGTTTAGACGGAGAAAGTATGCCTAACTAGTCAGAGTCAGAAGGCATCAGTGCAGTGGCGTAACTATACAGTTTGCTCGCCAACTGCAAAAAATGTTTTTGGCGCCCTCCCTCCCATGGCATTTTGATAATACCAGTGCAGGGCCATCTGTAGGCAATTTGGCTCCTAGTGTGAACAGTTAAAAATGCTCCTCCATATCCCACAGTTTACATAATTTTTCCTCCTTATAGTAATGCCCATTACACATTATGCTACACACCGTACAAGAATTACACATTATGCCACATATAGTTATGCCTCTAACACCATTTTATTCCCCATAGTAAGCCTTCAAATTACTTTTCAATTACCTTCTCATTGCCAGGGGTCTCATGCTCGTTGTCAGGGGTTTCATGCTCGTTGCCAGGGGTCTCTTGCTTGTTGCCAGGGGTCACATGCTCATTGCCAGGGATTTCATGTTCATTGCCAGGGGTCTAATGCTCGTTGCCAAGAGTCTCATGGTCGTTGCCAGGGGTTTCATGCTCGTTGCCAGGGGTCTCATGCTCGTTGCCAGGGGTTTCATGCTCGTTGCCAGGGGTTATATGGGGGAAGATGCATCTCTCAGCATCTTCTCCCGACTGCTATGCACAGTGTACCCTGACAGACACTAGAGGTCAAGTAGCACCTCTAGCGTCTGTCTCCTATTAGGCGGTGGCCATTTTGGAGGGTATTTTCAGCAGATTCCATGTGGACGTCTAGTCTGCATGGAATCTGCAGCCCACTGTCCCTTACCTGTCTAAGGGAGCGGTGGCTCGGCTATTAAGCAGCCCGGGGGGGACACAAAGCACCCTGCCCCCCGGCCCAGCCCGACACTGGGCCAGGGGGGTTTCCAGGTACTCGGAAACCCCCCTGTGGGCGCACCTGTAAGGGGCACTGCTGAGGGCACTGCAGAGGGGGCAGTTATGGGACATGATTATAATTGTAGAAGGGGCAGTTATGGGTCATAATTGTGTGAGGAGGGGGATAAAGTCTAAGGGCCATATTCAATTTGGAGTGAAATGTCGGAATCGGCGATAATTTATCGCCGATGACGTCATTTTCGCCTATATCAATTATCCCCGTATTCAATTTCAAACACTTTTCGCAGGTTCTAAAGCCTTTTCACCACTGAAATAGGTGGCTAAAAAAAAGTGCAGAATTGGGGTTTAGGGGTGCAGGCTTAAAAAAAATAGCCTGCACCCCTGGGAATAGCCCCTAAAAATTACGTGTCAAAAAAAGTTCAAAAAAAAGATAGGGATACTCCAAAATATATTTAAATTTTGGGGTTTAACGAAAAAAATATATGGGGAACATGTTTTTAAATTAAGAAAATAATTCAGGGGGGTTCCCAAGTATGCGGCAGGTGTTTAAAAGAATGCGGGTGGTAGCGGCAGGTGCATTTTTGAAGAATTTTCAAAATGCACTTTAGGGACTTAAAAATAGGAATACCTCCATTTTCATGTACCCCAAATTTCATAGGAATAGTTATATATATATATATATATATATATATAAATCTAAGTGCTATTCTTCACCACTTCTTCATAGCCGCAAATATGCACCTGCCGCGGCTATTATACAAACCTTGACTTCCTTCAGCAGGCAAAAATGGGGGTACCCATAGTGATCCCCCATGTTTGGACATCTTTAGGGGGGTCCCAGGCACATTTCCCGAAAATTCCCATTTTTTTTCGTAGATCCAATTTCACCTGGTCCCGTTTTCGCTCCTTTTAAATTCAATACGAGGATAAAGCGGGCACGCACCCGATACTTTATCCCCAGAAAAGCTCCGATGTGGAGCGTAAAGTCCAGCATGGACTTTTCGCTCCCTAATTGAATATGGCCCTTAGTCTAAAGTCTAAATACTGCAGTATAGCTTAGTGGCTCTCGGCTTCGTCTAATATTTTAATGTGGCCCACACTGCCTTAAAGGTTGAAGACCCCTGATTTAGGCCGTGTGGTACTAAGGTTTTGATCTCGTATATTAGCCTCTTTTCTGTTTTCACTAGTGATGTTTCTGTACCCTTTGTCCGCCAATTATTCTCTACTTTTTGAATTCCTATAATTGATTTTATGCCTCCAATAGAGCAATTGTGTTTCTCTTTAAAATGTTGTGACAAAGAGTGTTTTTCAAAGCCCTTTTTAATATTTTACAGGTGCTCTACCCATCTATCTCTTATCCTCCTCGTGGTCCTTCCCACGTATTGTAATCCACAATTATAGACTTGCCTGTTCAGAGATGTGGCAGGATGACTTCACTGATATATATCTTTAAAGATATCTTTCAGTGTGTACACCCAATATCGCTTGTCCTGCACTGCAGAAAGTTCAAGGGAATCTTTCACCAATATCGTCTATACAGCACATCGTCTAGTGTGTATGAGCCTTTACATCCAACTAGTTGGTTGGTTGGAATGAAAATCTGGCAAGGTATGGAAGCAAATGACAATCAACCATTTGCTCCCAAACCCTGGAAAATGGACAAAAACTGTTGTTTAAACAAATTGTTTAGATCAAACATTTAAACAACTGAACGACTATTTTTGTCTGTTTTCCGGCATTTGGGAGTAAATTGCCGATTGTCATTTGCTACCATACCTTGCCAGATTTTCATTCCAACCAGCCAACTAGTTGGATGGCTGAATGTAAGGCTCCCCAACAGTTCAGGTTTTAGAGGTATCCATAGTTGAGCACAGGCAATTTAATTAGTATCTCAGTCAATTTGATTTAACCAGCTGTGCTCAACCATGGATAGCTCTAAAACATGAACTGTTGGGGTGTCTTGAGGACCACGTTTAGGAACCTCTGGTCTAGTGTATGGCCAGCTTTAGAAGAAAGATTGTCAGCTAACTAAGCTGGGTACACACTGACAGATACATTGGGCGATCAATTGATCGGCCAATGTATCTGCTGCCCTTCGGGCAGTGTGTACCCGTGACATGTCGGTGAACGTCGACGTTCACCGACATATCGCATTGGCTGTGCTGCACAGCCGATGAACAGATATGTCTGCAGAAATATCTGTCCATCGGCACACACACAGCGGTAGCCGCGAGGAGGGGGCGGGACACAACCCCAGCCCGCCGGGCAGGCACAGATGATGGTTGTTCAGTGTGTACGAACAACCATCATCTGCAGATGTATCTGTATAGTGTGTACCCACCATTACACTGAGTATGCTAAGAGAAACAGGAATCTGAAGCTTATCTCTTCTTTAAACAAGTGCAGAGTTGTGACACTATGGTAGTTATCATATAAATCAAAAGTGTAACATGAACTGTTAAGTAAACATAGCACTTTGGAATAATGAGAATTGCAGGCTGGAGAGTGTTACCCTGCCACAATAGGTCACTAGTGTAGTAATTGCTCCATTCTAACACAGTACATGCAATGGTCATTATTACTGTGGCAAATGTATTCTTCTTATCTTTCAGTAACAGTAGGCTCTGGAAGAGTTGAACAATGCTTTAGTCAACCCAGGGGTAACCATATAAGAGTGACAAAAAGGATCAATTTGTGTCACCTTGTTTGGTGAGAGGGAGTGGATTGGTACTATAAGTGAGGAGTGGAAAAAGGGAAGGGAAATTGTATATTAATGAGAGTTTTAAAGTAGAGCAATTGAAACATAACAATTATATTTAGCTATAGGAACAGATCAGGGGTGCTCAATGATTTGGTAAACATGACTTACGGGGAGTGGCCAAGGTAGACATGGAGTAGCACACACACTGGCAAGCTCTCCATCAGCTTTATCCTGTCCTGACATCCTGTGCTCTGACCCATGGTGTCAATTGTGGCCTGTCGATGGAAGAAGGTGCGATGGCTGCGGGTGAGTATCTTGGACTGGCTCCAAGCACCAGGAAGTCCCCTAGCAGCTGGCCTAATAGTGTGGCCTGTGGAGCCTGTGAGTCACGTGGGACACTGAGCGGTCCCGCTCTGCTTGCCTATACTGCCCCGGCGGTGACTATCTGCAGTGAGGGGTGTGATTACAGTGTCTTGGTCTCTATTGCATTAACATTCCACTGCTCCAGCCTCCTCTGCTGGACTGCAGGACTTGCATATTGCTGGCTGTGTGGTGCCCTGCTGTCAGCTCACAATCTCTTCCTCACAGCTCCTGTCTACCTTAACCCCTTCAATACCATATACTCTATTCCTCCTGCATTGTCATTTGCCTCTAGGACAATCACTATGGGGAAGTCTTACCATAAATATGCAGCAGTTATATTAGAGCGCTATGTTTTGCCACTGTTACAAGTCGCGCTCACATATTGTTCCTGGTGCCGTTCCGTTGGTTGCTAGGTGATCCAGACACCGCAGGATGGCATGTGTTATCCACAACACGGCATGATTGATTCCTGCTCCTATTTGTACATGCCGACCTTTTGCCGCCTCACCGACTATAGCGTTCCCTGTGGATCTCTCAGCTCTGCTGCATGGTCAGCATTATTGTTAATCCTGGTTGTTGTGAATCCTGTTTTCTGGCTCTCTAGCCACTCCATCAGCCTCCAAGCCTCCAAGCTGCTACTGGCTCTCAAAGCCGCATCACCGGCTCTCAATCCGCTCCATCAATTCTCCAAATTGAACCACTGGCTCTAAGCCACACTATCACTCTCAAAGCCACACCCCATCGGCTCTCAAAGCCACATCACTGGCTCTCAAGCCGCTCCATCAAATCTCCAAATTGAAACACCGGCTCAACACTGCACCATCAGCTCAAAGCCGCACCATCAGCGCTCAAAGCTGCACCATCGGCTCTCTAAGCCACACCACCAGCTCTCGAACCACTCCATCAACTCTTCAAATTGTACTACTGACTCTGAGCTTCATCATCGGCGCTCAAAGCCGCACCATCAGTGCTCAAAGCCACACCTTCGCCTATCAAAGCCGCACCACCAACTCTCAAGTCACTCCATCTATTCTCCAAGTTGCACCAGCGGCTCCCAGGCCACTCCACTGACTTTTGTTCTCTTATCCAGTATCTCACGCAATTCTCTGGTTCCCAGAGGTAATCCATGTAAACTACTACTACTCCGAGTTTTAAGACCAGGCAGCCACTTAAGTACCAGTGAACGCTTCCAGTTCTAAGTGAACAGCAGGTGGCCTCGTTAGCCTGGGTTCTCAGGTGTTTACACGGAGCAGCCTTGGGATCCATAACAGCGACACAACCTGTTGGGTTCAGGTAAGGCCACCAGGTATGCCATATTTGGGGTTAGGTACACAGGGTGGGGGGTTGGGTTGGAATGGGTTTGATTTGTTTATTTTGTTTTGTATCTTTGATATTTGTTTTTTGTGGGGTTTTTTTTCTTTCTTTTCTGTGTTTGATTTGTACATGCATATTTTATGTGTTTATTTCCGACACTCTGAGGGCTGCTTGGATTTTGGAGTTATTAGTGTATGATTTCTACTACTGTCTAATGTCTGTTCACCAAATTAAAGCCTTATATCTCTGGGGGATAAACAACAAAATTAAGAGAGCCTTGGTCCTCTGCCAAATCCGCCATTACAGATGTGAAATTGTATGCTGAACTAAAATTAATTTAGTGGGAAATAAGCTAATGTCCCTTAAAAGACCTTGGTTTGGCTGAGCATTCCACACTTCACACACTTCCTCCTCCAGAGGGTTATCTAACTTCATACAGAAAACAAATTTTTTATGTTAAAATCTATGGAAAGTAACCCATGGGGTGCATTGTCAGATTGATTCTGTGCAACTTCTATTGCTATTCCCATGAAGTATTGAAAAAAGGTGTTGCATTTATAGCTACCGTATGTCTTTTGAAACATCTGGGAGATTTTAATAAAGGCTTGGACTCCTAATTAGATAAATGGGGTGCTCCTTCCTCAGGTAGTGTTAGGTTTGAGACTATTGTGACAGAGCTGGGCCTGGTGGATGCTTGGAGAGTGAGACATCTGTGTGTTTGACAATTTTCTTGTATTTTCAGATATGCACCACTCATTCTCAAAGATTGACCTCGCTTGAGCTTGGGCTGATCTGGCAAATCAGCATGGGCAACCTTTCTAGAAGCTTAACCCATTTTGGATGATGCAAATTGGGGCAGGATCTGAACTAGAAGCTTCCTGGGAGGGTTTTTTCTGCCAATCAGCACCTGCCCCTGGCTACAGTAATGTTGGATGCATCTACAACCTTCCTGATGGGCACTTTAATTGAGCATGTTGCTAAGCTTAAAGCTTTCTATAGAAGTGAAAAAAATTAGAACTAGAGACATCCTGTAGAAATTTGGAACTGGCCTATCTGCCAGATGAGCTGGCTAGCTACCCAGAGGAAATAGAACAACCATTTTCTAGCGAAAATAAAATGCAGACTGTTGTTTGCTGCACGTTCCCATACTCTTTTGCAGATAGGCTGGGTAGCAACCTTTCCAATTTGGCTAGGGCCAAGAGGTTCTCTGTGGTGGTTGTAAAGATTATTGATACTGACAGAGTGGCTCAGATGCAGACCCCAGATATTGCTGCATTCTTCATGCAGTTTTATAAAAAATTTTATATGTGTGGATTAACCTGGAGTCCTACATACCAGACATTGGAGCTCCCCACTTTGATGAGGTTAGGACTTATTTGGACTCTCCATTGATGCTGGAGGAGGTTGATGCGGCCCTTTGCTCCTCCCTTGGTGGTAAGGCTCCTAGACTTGATGGTGTACATACTAAGTTGTACAAAAAGCATGCTGGTTTTAATGTTCAGCATTTTCTATAGTTATATATTAGTTTGTAGGAGGGAACACGTCTTCAGCACTGTATGTTGGAAGCTCTTATTATTGTCGTGCCAAAGCCGGGTTAGGATCCGGAACTTCTTGATTCTTATTGCCCTATATCATCTTCATACAGATGCCAAGATTTTGGCTATATTACTGACTAACAAGCTCAATCAGGTAAACATGCTTATGATCTAGATGAATATATCTAAGTAAAGGCAATGTGTGTTAGACATGGACAGCTAATATTATAAGTTCATATTTTTTTTAAATGAGTAACAGAAAATAAAATAAAGAAAAAGCATCATATTGACTCATCATGCGAGAAGAATCAAAACAACAGGATCCCAAAATGTGCCAAGAACATGGAGAAAATAAACTGACACCAGAATTTATTGGGAGAAAAAACTGGAGTGGCCAGTGGCAGTGACCTCTGCCTGTCTGTATCTCATAACATGTTCAAGCAGCATAACCAGAACAATGTTGCTGAAGACGTTGGGTGTACTCATTAGACTTATGATTATCAATTTTAGTTAGGTATAGATAATATGGTGGACATTCATGCTAAATGAAGATATCAAAGATGTAAGGTGATATTCACTAATACTGAATTAAAGCTAAATGAGTCTGTTCATCAACTAGTATACAGAGTATATTTACTAAAGTGAGAGTCTTTAGAAGTGGAGATGCTGCCCATAGCAAACAATCAGATCCTACTTAACATTTAACTAGCACCTTGTAGAAGATAATAGCTAGAATCTGATTGGTTGCTATGGGCAACATCTAAACTTCTAAAAACTCTCACTTTAGCAGTTATACCCCGTAGACTCTAGCGGGGTTTCAAATTGAAGCAGGCAAAATCTCATTGCCATTTTATGAGGGACATTTTTGGTGGCATGAGGAGGACTGAGAATTTGAGGTATGTCCAATTTGGAGAGTATGGTTTGGCTTTGATTGACTGTTTTGCATACAGAGCATTAGATTCTGTGAATACTTGAAGACTGAAAGGGAAATACCATCTGTATTTATAGTTGTAAATTCTTAGAATTGTGTAAGTCCTTGGAGCTCTTGTCATTTCTGCACTATATAAGGAGCAAAGTTGTGAAAAAATAAAATAAAATATAAAAATAAAATATGTGTTCAACATAAGGATGGTTACAAGAAAAATGGTTATTATTAATTATAATTATCTATATGTTTAAACTTGCTTTCATTCTGAGACAGGTAATAAAATGTAAAGTAAGCATCTGGTGTACCGTTTTATCTAAGGAAGAGGGAAGGTGTGAATACCCGTTGCTTGAAAACGCGGCAGGCAGTCATCTTTTTTTATCCTGTCAGTATGATTAGAGAGATTGGGAAATTATCTCAACTAATGGAGCATACAGTCAGTACACAATCTGATTAAAATCCATACTTGTAGAAATGTTATTTTAATGCATTCTATTGCCAATTTGGAATTAGCTTGTTTATGACATTATTGTAGGATGAAATTTTGGGTCTGATTCAAAGGTGGACGCAGTTTCAATGCCGCATGCAGGCGGCCAATGTTTTCAGTCTGCGCATTCGTCGCCTAAGACGTACTGTTCATGCGTCCCTATGGTCTTCGCCGGGAGCTGCAGAATGAAGTTGGATGCAGAGAGAGGCAATTTCAGTAGGTGTTTCTGGGTGGTAACTGGGGGGGCTTAACCATACATGGGGCGAGTTATGGGCATATCATAGACAGCAACTGCATCTCTTGCATAGTTGCACTAACAATGGCAGCCGTGTTCAGACAGATAATCTGCACTTCCATAGACTGATGCAGTGTTATTCACTAATTAGAAGTAAATTGCTCTAAATAAAAAGCTCATGCACAAATAACATATTTTTGCCCATAGGCAGAGTTGTGCACAGATGTGTCCAGTTCAAAATCGTAAGCACACTTGCATGCTTTACAGGCATCATCATCACCAGTGTATGTACCACCTGTACGCTAACAGCTGGGAAAAGATACACCTCTTATCAGGTGTCTATCTATGTTTCTGCTAGTCTCCGTGAGCTGCACTTGTGTAAACATGCCCTTACTATCCTTGGCCTGCGTCCAGGGCCACCTGACAAATTATTATCCGTGGCCTCCCTTTCCTTTAAAGATGAGTTTAAAAAATGTTATATCACACAACCTAACTGTACATTGATATTCATTGAAAACTGTGGTAATTAAATGACTAAGTTTACTTGCTGTCTAATTTTAATTTAATGTGTTGGAGTCTAACTAGACTTTATAAATCAAGCAACATTAATGTTCAGCAAGGCTGCCATAGTCCATGTTAGATTCAAAGTGTCAGATTATAAGTGTAGTTACAATTTCATAACTACGACGGAGGTATGC
This sequence comes from Taudactylus pleione, assembly GCA_031769625.1. Classification (NCBI taxonomy): domain Eukaryota; kingdom Metazoa; phylum Chordata; class Amphibia; order Anura; family Myobatrachidae; genus Taudactylus; species Taudactylus pleione. The sequence continues at coordinate 11,952,584 of JAUIMM010000010.1, forward strand.
TCGAAATCTTACTGCTCCCATCAGATGCTGTTATATTGATTGCAAAGCACAGATTTGGACATTTATTTTAGGTAAATTGCCACTACTTTTATATTAGGAGCAATTTCTATGAAGGAAGTTAGGATTTTTTTGTGAATCTGTGACGCTCACCCACCTTCTCACAAATTGTTTATCTTAGACTTTATTGCATCCCAATTTAGTGTGTGTTGTGCACAGGGAGTGGGGTGGGGTCCCAATCTGTGAGCACACAGACACATGTTTGTAACTTTAGTTATTAGTGTTCAGTAAGGCTGCATAGCCTGTGGCTGCCATAGTCCGTGTTAGATTCAAAGTGTTAGATTATAAGTGTAATTACAATTTGATAACTAAGACGGAGGTACACTGGAGTTAAACTGGAAGAAAACTGAGGGAAAACATCCTCAAAACCAGAACACTTTCTGAACAACATCAAGCAACATAATTATGTGAGTTACCGAATTCACCATCAGCTGCTGGATGCATATCCAGGAAACTCCTTACTGCACTCGCTGCTTGGCCGTTGCAAGTACTCCCCTATCTGCTGCAGCTCTTGTTGATTGATCTTTGTTGTTGAAAACACCTCTGACTGGATCGCCTCTGTACATTGTAATTTTTGCCTTCATACTACAGAAAATCTTGTTTGTACTGTATTGCCTTTTTCCATTGCATCACATCAATCCACTTTAATAATTCTTGTAATAACTGATTCCTTCTCCCATTACTCACATATCTCTCTTTATATATCACTTTGGGAGCTGCGCTCATACATTAGCAGCACTGTTCTTTTACCTGTATTTTTGAATATTTAACAACTTTTATCCACACTGCCTCTACATCACACAGCCTCCACTCCAGTTTTCATCTTACTTATTACCTCATCCACAGCATGAACACCCTTTCTTCAAACACCCCCATATTTAATGTCCACATAATCCTCTCCTTTATCCTTCCTTTTCATTTTACTTATTACCTCATCCACAGCGTGAACACCCTTTCTTCAAACACCCCCGTATTCAATGTCCACATAATCCTCTGCTTTATCCATCCCTATCCTCCCCATCTTGTCTTCTCCACTTGCTGTTCCCCCTTTTTTCTCTCATCAGTCTGCTTTCCCACCCTCTGCTTCTTTCCCCTGCCTTTCCTGTTCCTCCACTCTCAACCACCTCCCTCCCTCCATGGCCTTGCTACCCCACCACTAAGACCCATTCCCTCCTGGTTCTGCCTGTCATGTCCAGGGCTGCCAAGAGAAATTCTGGGCCCGGATATAGCAACATTCTGTAGGACCACAGCATGTTGGGCATGGCTGCAGCCATTTGTGGGTGGGTCTAGCATGTGAAATGCACCCACTCACAGGAGCATGGCATAGCAACCAGAAGCTTGGACAAAGTATTCACTACTGTATTAGGATAGCAGGACAGTCCCATAATAGCTGCATTTTTAGTAGAGATGAGCAGGTTCGGATCTCAGAGATCCAAACCCACACGAATTTCAGGGATCCGGGGCGATCCGAGTGACACACAGATCTCCCTGCCTGCCCTGTATCCCTCACCCGAGTCAAAACCTTGTGATCCCGCTGTCGGGTCGCAAGGTTTTGGATTGAGTGGGCTTAACGCTGATTGGCTGAGAGAGCCGTCTGTCATGGCTCTCAGCCAATCAGCGTTAAGCCCATTGAAAATGAACACAGAAGAAGAAGATGGCGCCCCCGCTGCCGACACCGCCAGCACCCCCAGTGGCAGCTTCCCCCAGTGCCGACACCACCGCTGCGCTGTGTCCTGTCACTCCAGCCTGCTGCCCTGTCTCTCCAGCCTCCTATCCCCTTGTGTCTTGAGCCTCCTGTACCCTTGTGTCTCCAGCCTCCTCTCCCCTTGTGTCTCCAGCCTCCTGTCCCCTTGTGTATCCAGTCTCCTTGTGTCTCCAACCTCCTGTCCCCTTGTCTCCAGCCTCCTGTCCCCTTGTGTCTCAAGCCTCCTGTCCTCTTGTGTCTCCAGCCTCCTCTCCCCTTGTGTCTCAGCCTCCTGTCCCCTTGTGTCTCCAGCCTCCTGTCCCCTTGTGTCTCTCCAACCTCCTGCCCCAAAACTACAGCCTTCTGTCTTTCCAGCCTCCTGGGCCCTGTGTCTCTCTGCCTCAACCACCTCCCCTGTGTCTCAGCCACCCCCTCAGCCTGCATCTCCCAGGCACCCCCTCACCCTGTGTCTTGTGTCTCTCAGCCTCCCCCTTGGGCCTCACTGCTCCCAAAGACAGTCACTTTGGCTGCCAAACATAGACACAAAATCGAGGACCCTTTCACACACCACACACACATTGTTACACAGTCTGGGGCACACAATATAGTGTCCCCTCTCCCTTTTGCCTTGCAGGCCTGGTGGTATAGTATAAATTGCTGGGGAATTGGTCCTGCAGCTGCTCCGTGACCGCTATCTCCCATACACTTAGTCTGTTCACCCCCTCCCCATCATTCAATCCTCGAGTCCAGCAGCACTGGGCATAGCAGTGGGAGCCTACACAGAGTTATAATCTCTCACTCACATTAAGGAGCTGGGTCTCTTGCACCAGGCATACAATAGTTACACTTATCGATGTCCCAGCCTGGAAGACCTTTGAATTCCATATACACTTTAACATCTGCAACCTGGCGCGGTCGGTGCTCATTGCTGCGCCTTAGCTGAGGGCAGCAACATGAGGAGGATCAGTTCAGCACAGAGCATTACCTGCTGTGTCCATAGTGGCAGCCACTGGGAGTAGAGAAGGCACCCATTCCTGACTGTGCCGCTGCTGCAATGACAGGGATACCTCCATTGGGACACAAAGTACTGCTCCCCGGGCCAGGGGGGATGGATGGACTTTTACCAGTCACAGGGGAGATCATAGGCACCACCCCTCCAGCAGCTGTGGCATCCCTGGTCAGTCGGTGCCAGAGGCCTCTGCACATAGCGTTGTCTCAGCAGATGCCCGACAATAGGGATTGCATTGCGGCGCTGGGTAAGCTACAGTACAAGCCACGCCTCCACTCTGCAGACCACTTAGAAACTTCCTGGAGCAGTGCAAAATTTGAAGTGCCAGTATTCCATACCATTGCATACCATCACAATTCGAGCACTGTATACATATATATATATATATATATATATATAGTGGTAGAAGCACTGGAGAAGTCTGGGATGGCATATATGTGTGTCCCAGATTCCAATCTTATGTGTTTTAAAACCCCAGGAAAAGTCTGTTATGACAAACAGACCAGAAGTGTCAGCTTTTGGTAAAACCCGGATAATGGGTCCTAGGGGTGTGGATGTGAGAAGAGAGGGGAGGGATCCATCCATAGGCCATTCTAGGTGTTGGGCCTTTCAGTCTGAGAGCAGGCTGATTAGTAGTTGCACCTGCAAGTGGCTCAGATAAGCTGTGTTAGGTTTTGAGTCAGTGTCTCACATACCCTGGAGGAGAACAGACATTGAGGTTTGTTGAGAGACACTGTGTTATTTGGAAGTGCTGTGTTTGTGTTTGTGGTAAGGCAGTAGGCCCTGCCATTTGTAGAGAGGGAAAAACCTGTCTACTTAGTGCCCAGACGGGCTAGGATTTATTTTTATGTTTTGTTTATTTTGTTGTTTATGTTGCACAATAAAACTGGTTCCGACCAGCTTGCACGAAAACCCTGGACTGGTGTGATGTTTCCTGGCTTCTGTGTGTAAGGAGGTGTCCATCTACCCCAGAAGAGAGACCCCCTACCCCGACTATATCATAATATATATATGTATATATAGAGAGAGAGCGAGAGAGAGATTCCCACAAATATCCTATATTCCTACATTTAGTGAATCATACACAATATTGTTACCTAAACCGGGTAAAGATCCCCCAATTACTAGGTTCATATAGGCCAATCACGTTATTGAATGTGGACGTCAAAATTTTATCAAAAATTATGGCCAGTCATCTTCAAGCAATTTTGCCAGGCCTGTTGACGGATCACCAGTTGGGTTTTGTAGCCAGGAGACACTCAGTACGAGCAATTCGGTTGGCATTTGCGGCGACGATATTCTTGTTGCAATCCTCCCACTTGCAACAAGAATATGCTATGTTGTTGAGTTTGGACACGCACAAAGTGTTCGATACAAATTGGTGACAGCATTTGTTCTCTGTATTGGAGCATAGAGCATGTGATTCCAAATGTATTAGACTAATTTATTTTTTATATTGCTCCCCGATCGCCTCATTTGTGATTACTCTACGAAGAGACCGTAAATGAACTATGTACAGAGGGACATGCTAGGGCTGCCCACTCTCTCCTCTGGCCAAACGTCCAGAGTATCCAAATTCACTCCCATGAAATAAAAATATCAGCTTTTGCTGATGACTTCTTATATATTAAGCCCCCCTTTTGACATATTAGGCTGAGGGGTATCATCTGCTTGATGTCCGTGCAGACTCTAGTATCCAGCATTCTAATTAACATCTTTATAGATACACTGGTAGAAGGGGGATCAAATTGGGACTGTTTTTGTAGACACTGCACTTTATGAGGAATTGAGATATCTTCTGGCTGATGAACAGCCCAAAATGTTCTTTTAATGTGAGAGTTGGATTAATCTTGAAATTTCAATTTTCCAAGAAAAGTGGCCATGGTATACTGTTGTAACATAGTTTTATCTCTCTTCAAGCTTTCATGAATCCCCCCTAAATGTCTGCATGTATTTGATATGATAAACAGTATTCCACACTGTTTACCTAAACCATGTAATGTATTTTTTTCTTTTTTTTATCAATGTGCATTTTTAATTGTGGACAGCCTATGCTAATGTCTAGCAAAAATAAAATGTGCAATTCCCTGTAATATAATACCCTATACATGGAGGTGATGCAAACCAGCACAATGGCATAGTTCCCTTGTATACAATCCCCTGTAATATAATCCCCTATACATGGAGGTGATACAAACCAGCACAATGGCATAGTGCCCTTGTATACAATCCCCTGTAATATAATCCCCTATACATGGAGGTGATGCAAACCAGCACAATGGCATAGTGCCCTTGTATATAATCCCCTGTAATATAATCCCCTGTACATGAAGGGACCCTGCCCAGGATGAGAATTATGTGAGGCACACATGCATTCTGTCCTTGTGAATTCCTCTAAATGTATATATAATCCCCTAGAAATACACTTTACAGAGATTTGCACATATTAAAGAAGTAGGACTATCACATAAATAGTGTAAGGGAATATTGGAATAGATGTTTCTGAAATATTTAATAAAATTTATATATTTTTTAACTGAGGAAATGGCTTCAGAAACAAGTCAAGACTTCATCCATGATATGATAGAAGCCTACAGAGCTCATCTATGCTTTTGAAAAACCAAATCACTGGATTATTCTAATAGGATAATAAGGACTAGGGCCTTGGAAGAACTGGTGAAGGTATGCCAGTCTTGTCACCCTTCTGCCAACATTGCATGGGGCAGGACAAAGATCTCAAACCTCCACACTGTGTTCAAGAAAGAACTGAACACAAGATCAGGTGCCGGAGCAGATGAGGGGATGAGCTAAGACTCTGGTATTTTGATTTGCTGCTATTTATGGCCGACCAGGAGCTTCCTCCAGCATTTGTCACCAACCTGGAAGAGGATGTAAATGAGGGGGCATTCATGTCTTCCAGTATACCAGCATACATGGATAAATAGCTTTCAGTGGCATAGTAATAGTATACGAAGGCGGAATAAGCGTGAGTATAACTAAGAATACTATGTTTTTTGCTGTATGGCTGTTGATGACAGCCTTGTTGCTGGGCAGATTATAAGGCTGTCTGGTCAGCTGGTTGGGTGAGCCAATGATATTGCTTGAAGGAGTGGTCAGATGATCAGTATATATTGGGCTGTGTGAGCATGGACAGCCTCTTGGTTCCTGGATCTTTGAAACACTATCAGGCTGAGTAGTTTTTCCCTTTTTCTGTGCATTACCTTTCTATTCCAGTTTAATCCTTGCATCCCCCCCTGGTATATATATTCCCACTAGTGCCTCCCTTTTACATTTATCCCCTTTTCAGGCTGTACTGCCCCCCACCCCTCCCTGCCTTCTTTCCCTGTATAGCCTGTTCATGCCATTTCTGCCCCCCCCTCCACCCCCCTGTATTTGGTATTATTGAGCAAATGGCACCACTCAGCCCCGGCACCATGCACCCCCCCTCCTCCACCTCCTCGTGACTCCCCCGTGTCTGTAGGTCTCCAGCCCTTCCCGCAGCAGACCAGCACTTCACTGCGCCAGTGGGAGCTTCCGCTTTCGCGCCTCCCGCTGGCGCCTTTTGGTTCTCCCCCTAGCCCCCTTTTCCTTCACCCCCCCTGCGGGGGTGTGCGCTCCTGCGCCTTCCGTCGGCTTCCAGCCCCGGCAACACAAGCACTTTTGCACCAGCGGGAGCTCCCGCTTCCGCGCCTCCCGCTGGCGTGCCGGTCACTGCCCTCCGGTCCCCATTTCACCTTCCCCGCCGGTGGGGGTGAGCTCCTCCCGCCGGTGCCCAGTCCCTGGCGGCGCTTGTTACTCTCTGCGCCAGCGGGGGGTCCCATCTCCACGTCTCCCGCTGGCGTTTCCTGGCTGCCCTCCAGCCTTCACTTCACTTGCGGGGGTTACCGCTCCCACGCCGCCGCGAGTGCGGCCCCGCACTCCCCTTCCTACCCCCCCGCGCTGCGTCCACCGCGCTGGGGGGTGTCACTTTGTTTGTTAGCTGCTATAAATTTTCCCTGCCCGTGCAGCATGCCCGGTGGCCATTTCCCATGGCGGCCATTTTGGGTCCCTCCTTGGTAGTGGGATCTCAGCCCAGCATCCATTTTTTTTTTTTTTCCCTTGCTTTACCTCCCCCAATTGGTCTTATTATCTCTGCCCCTCCTTACTCTGGCTATCTTTCTTTGCCCCTTCATCCATGCCTCCTTATAATATTTTCCTAGTATGGCTCCCCGTCTCTCCTATGTCTCTGCTTCCTGTACCCCATCTTCCTCTCTACCCATTATCCTTCCACCCCTGTGGGTCCCATGCACCCTCCCTGCCTTCACATCTGTCACCCCCTCCACCCCCGTGCTTGCACCCGCCTTCTCCTGCTCACCTTTCTCCTTTAGTTACAGGTCGGCCTGGCTCTGTTGGCTCCTCAAGTTGAAGCTGAAGTTCATGCAGCTGCTGTTCCATTGCGGTGGCTAGTGATCCCGCGCGTTTTGAGATTTTTATGTCGGTCGACATGGTGGCTCCGCTGCGTTAAAACATCGAAGATGGCGCCTCGCAGAAGCATTGTAGAGGAGGTTCTGGGTCCACCTGGTGCTGGCGAGTATGATTGTGTCACAAATTTTGTTATGATTCTATTTTTGTTTCTCATCTACCGTTTGCTCGCCCGCGTAAGATTGACAGGAGGGTTGCGCAGCGGTTAGACAAGGGGTTTAGGCGATAATTACAAGTTGGTTTATGACACAGTTATAGGGGTTAGGAAACAAGGGTACTGTACATTGTGTCAATTCAGCTTTTGCTGTGCGCTTTGCGCAGCAGCGAATAAGGATCCGCAGAAGTTAATTTGCTGATTTTTCTTGTTCAGAATCAGACAACATAGGCGAGTGTCGCAATTTTTGTGAATATAATGGATTGGATCATGCTCCCCTTTGCCATGGGCTATTTGGCTGACAGGGTGCATGGGTGGATTTATTATACATCTGTGTTGTAGTTACATGTATGTCTAGTCCAGAAATTTGGTATGGGTTGTTTTTTATGCCTAATGTTTTTTATGCCTTTTGGGTGCAAAAGGTGTTTCAATTTGTTTATAGGTTACGCAGCAGCGTCAACCCTCCTTGGTCACTGGCTGCCTCGCTTTACCTTTTCTAAGCGGGTGTAATAATGGTTTATAAGGCATTTGTTTTGCCGGTTATGACCGCCTATGTTTTGGAGGTTGGGTTTTCGTTTGCCCTCATGCCGCACCTGCGGGGGTAACGCCTATCCGGGTATAGCCTAGGTGTATAGGAGGGTTTACCTCCCGACTAAGGGGTAGCTACAAGGGAGCTAGTTAGGCTCAGTCGACATTTTTTGTTTGGTTTCTTTTCTGTGGTTATAGCCCCACGCAGGTTGTGGGTTAGTTTCGGTTTGTGCAGCATCAGGGTTGCCTACCTTTAATATTCTCTTCCCGGGAGAAGCCCGGGTAAGAGAAGCAGCAGGGGGCCGACGGGGGCGGGGCTTGATGATTCGCGTCGTTAAGCCCCGCCCCCTTGCGGAAAAATTGCCGCGATTGGGCACAATTTACATAGGGGGCGGGGCCAGGTGCTGTGATTCATGCCGAGTCGCAGCTTAAGCCCCGCCCCCTTCACAGAGACCCGCGATTGCCGCGGGTATTCTCCTCATTCTGCCCGCTTCACTAGGAGGTGGGCGGAATGCGGGAGAGTTGCCTACCCTTCCGGGGGTGCGGGGGGTTACCCGAAAAATCGGGAGCCTCCCGCAGAAACCGGGAGGGTGGGCATGTATGTGCAGCATGCATCCTATACATGGTAGTATCCTATACATTGTGTAGTCCCGTTATTCTACCTTCCCCGTTGGTTCCTCATAGCAGTTTCCACATTTTGAGTTTTAGTTCGCAGTCTTGTTATGTTGACTTTCTGGTTACGTTTATTCTGGGTCAATTTTTTGGTTGTTGTCTTGCACTCGTAGGACGGGCAATGCATGGGGTTTCAGTGGTGTTCAGTTGAATTAGCAATGATTGTTTGACTTCGGGCGGTGCGGTTTCCGACACCTAGATCGAGAAATCCAATTTTTCTTACTTTTGTATGTTCAGGCCGGCACTGACCATGTCGGTGTAGCACATCGTCTGGACTGATTTCTCTTCATGGGTGCAGGAAGGAGTTACGTCTGTTTGGACCTCCTCTTTTGGCACAGTCAACTTTTTCCGTGTTTTGGGGGTTCCAGTTGCGCTTGATATGAATGTAGGTTTTGTGTCCAGTTTGTCTGTTGGTGATGGAGATAGCAGGTTATGGTTGTTTGATAGGTTTTTGTAGCGTAGTGGGAAATGGACCGCATATCACACTAGACATTTAAGGTTTTGAGTCTCAGTAGAAACACTATAAAAAAACAAAAAAACAAAAACAAATTTAAATGACTGGGTTTGTAAGTTGTTTGCTTAAAGGCGGCTTGTTTATAGGTTTACGCAGTTTGAGCGGGCACTTCATTGTTGGGTCAGGTTTCTGGTTCAATTTATCGGTGAACTAATTTTGTACTTCAGTGGCAATGAGTTTTTGCTGCAGTTTTTTACCAGTTCGGCTGGCTGGCCGGGTATTTTGAGCTTTCAGTTAGAGGAAAATTTTTCTGGGTAGTTTATTAAGATGCAGGTCTTATGAGTAATGTTACTGTTGGAGCCGTTCCCAATTTTCATGGCCATATAGGCTGGTCAGTGCGACTGAGGATTAATTCTTTTCTAATCTACAGAATTGGGTGTAGCTCATGCCATCTACATCTGAAACTCGTTCTTTTTGCGTTCCCTTTGTCATTTATTTTTGTGCGTTTAGGTACAGAATATTATATTTCGTCATGTAAATTGCGCTTCGGTCTCTAGTTCCAATTATACCATGGACGTAACCGTCTGCCTGGCAATTTTTGGCGAGATTATGGGCTAAGCCATCTACGGAGGGTGAGTTTTTTTACAATATTTGCTTTACTTCATAGTTTGAAACCATTCGTAGCAGGGTGGGTCCAAAGCCTCTGCGGTGGCGGCGCCAACGGGTATCTCATCTATAGTAATCTTAAAGGTATACATGTACATACCCAGTCATTTATTGCATGTTGGGTTAATTGGGTTCCCCGTTCGCAGCGTCTCCCGGAGGCCTTTTTTATGTGCAGTTTTTATGCGTTGCTTGTGGTTACGGGTCAGGTGGCTTCTCACGGGTGTTAGGCCTCGTTTTTACATTTTACTTTTCAGCTGCAATTTTGGAGTGTTTAGTTTCATCAGAGATTTTGTTTCAAGATATTGTTTTCCGGAGATCAGTAGTGCTTTGCAATTTTTCATGGGGCAGTGGAGACCATACAGGTGGGGGTGGATAGTTTCCTTTTCTCAACATCAAGAGGTTAATTTGCCTGGTACGCCTTGTGGTGCATTATAGATGTGGTGCCCTGCTAAGTTGAGCACAAAGATGGTTTACATTCCAATCTTATCCTGCATACTACAGTTCAATTGGAATACGAGGTTGGTTTACAGGCCCAATCTTATCCTGTGTACCACATTTTAGTTCTCTGATGTTTTGGGCAAAGTTTTGATTGGGGCAGTTTGTTTGCTTCAGTTTCTAGTACTCATTTTCTTCAAATTGGTGCAGCGATTGCGGGGACATTCCCTGCAGAGTTTAGGGTGTGCAAACGGCTGCCTAGGAGACATGTGCAGTTGCGACTAGAGCTAGTTGCGCACCTGGCGCCAACCTGAAACATTGTTTACCAACCAATCGTTGAACGGCTAGCATTCAACAATTGGGGGGTGGTGAAGGGATTTTTTTATTTTTCCTCCCGGGAGCCTTGATCCGGCCCAATTTGGTTCACGGGGAGGTTTTTTAGTTTTTCCCCTTCACTCGGCTTACTTGTTTTCCCCTCTTATGCATCCCTGCTAGGTAGTTGCTATGTGTTTTCTTAAAGTTGTGTCGGGATGGTTTGGGTTTGGTGCGATACTCAGGGTACGGAACTTTGTTGCTCACTGGGTTTGCAGCAGTTGATAGTTTGGGTTGTGAATGATGTGCGCGGTTTAGGTGTAGAGTTTCGTGCTTGATTTTCTTGTGTCCTCGGTGACTAAATAGGATGTGTCTGACTAGGAGGTATTGCCTGTCAGGAGCAACGATGTGCGTCAGTGGAAAGGTATGGAGTGATCGTTCGTGGTGAGGGTTTTTGTTGGGTTTAAGGCCAAGTTGGAGGATGTGTGATCTGTATGGTGCATAGTTTGACTGGAGAGTGATGTATAAGCATGAGGCGTTAGACAGGACAAGGAAGAAAGTGAATGTGTCAGAAGACTGTTATGCGGTGTCACTGGGTGGCTTGGTTGTGAGTCATAGCTTTTAGTTGGAGATTTAACTCGGTATTTTTCAATCCTGATTGAGGGCATCTTGATGACTTGGATTCAGTTTCCTTATTTAGGAATTCTTGTTTTGGGCTAGGTCGTGTTGGGTGGCGGGCCAGTTTCCTTTGGAGTCTGGCTTTGGCGGGAGTACGCTGCAGCTCAGTAGCTTTATGTGGCGTAAGATACGTTGTGGGGGCACTTGCCCTCGATGAACCTGGCGAATTTGTCCTGCTCCGCACGGGGGGACCCGGGCGCTTTTTGGTACGGAAGCACCTCGGATTGGCCCAGGAGGGAAGTGGGACCCTCGCAGCGTTAGTGCGTCTAGAGGGGGGACGTGTCAGTCGTTCCCCGAGTATTTGAGCAAAGAAAAAGCTAGAACTGAGTCTGCAGCGTCTCTTTGCCACCCTGGTTAGGTTAATTCATTATAAATAAAAGCTGTGACCTTTTTTAGCCAAGCTCTTGTTGTCTGTGTCGTTATTTATTAGTTTAAGTTAAGTAAGCTATACAAGGTTGTTAAGGGTTAGAAGCAATAAACCAATGTATTTCTTAGTATTAAAACAATAATGACAAATTTGTATGCAATGTTTATTATACAAGATATATGTAAAATATGGAAACATTACAAGAACAGGGTCAATAGTTCACCATTGCAGTAATTGAAATACTGCTCCCTGTTTAACTTGCCTCAACACTGATGTTTCGCACTTCACTTGGCTCCACTGGTGTAAATCCTATGTCATCCTCTGGATATTCTGCAATGTCACCAAAACAGAATGTTGTACTGTGCACAGTTGAGGCTTTGTGATGAAGATAGGTGTGTAGGACGCAACATGCCAGCACCACCAAGTCTATTCTGTCATGGCACAGGTTTATTGCAGCGTGGAAAATCCAGGAAACGGGCCATTGCAGGCCATTCCTCTGAGTTGATGGTAACTGAAAAGACAAAACGTAATCGTAAATGACAAGAACACAATGACAAGACAAAACAACTATCTGCCTCTATACTATAAGGAGGGGAAGGAAAAGATAATGTGAGTTAGGGGTGAGCACAGAGGTCATGACTTGTTGGATTCTGGAGTCCACCAACTCACTCATGGAAAAGAATCCAGATGACTATGACATTGTGGCAGCCAATATAGCATAGAAACTACGATGAACAGATGACAGCAACAGAGCTAAGGTGGTGAGGATATTGGCTGATGTGGGGACCAGAGGTCTACTCACCCCTTATAGTGTCCTAATGGAGATGCCTCCTAGGCCACAACAGGATCCCTATACCCTATGTATACCTCCCCATCTCCCATATGTCATTTCAAAAGGGAATGCACCACCAATATGAGAGGCCCTATGTTAACACTCAGCTTTCAATCAGGACATCCCCACCTACCACTTCTGAGAATAGAAGTTCATTGAGCTACAGTGTGGGCCTTGTCTCACTGGAAAATTGAGACAAAAAAAGGGGAAGGGAAATGAGAGGATAAGGGATATATCTCACCGCACTGGTATATCTACTACTGAAAAATATGTATACAGATAAAATTATTGAAAAGACTATGGCCCTCATTCAGACCCACTCGCAAGCGGGCGCACGTACGTTAGGCGTACGTACAAAAATATTTAAATTCAATGGCTCGCTCGTATTTTCGTTCGCATCTAAAATTCCTCCCTAAACTCAGGCGACCCCTCCTCTAACTAACGAGCGTACGAAATAGCGAGCGTACATCCCCGAAATGGCTTGAAAGGAACGCACGCACAAGTATAAACAGGAAGTGGCCTTGTCAGATGTCGATTACCTGCTCCTTTATTCTGCCTACCTCCATCAATCGTATCATGCCAATCAATGTATCAATTAGCTTAATTGTTTGTTTTTTTCAACACAATGCAAGAAACTTTACTCTTGTCCGTGTTTGTGTTTACCCGCAGAATACGTACGGATGAAACATTCGCTTTTATTGTTCAAAAAACATGTGAACCACAATTAAACAATTGTACTATTGCTGTGGATCCCCGCATATTTCCCTGGGTTCATTTCTTTATTTAAATTTGCTTACGCATGTCACTGCATCAAGCCTATCATAACTCTCCAGAGATTTCTGGCCCTGTCGAACACATGACTCATACACTAACCAATAAAACTGCTCCTGTTAATTTCCAAAATACATTAGCCAATCAGAAAATTTTTACACACTTTATCAAAAATGATTTTTAAGAAAAACACCATTGCCATCATGAGAGCCTCCGCATTCACCAGGCGTGAGCTGCTGGTGCTTACGGAGGTCATGGATCGCCGGATCACCAGCCAACCTCAACCCATGACCAACCGCCAGAAGCGCTCCGCGTATGCGGAGGCACGGTCCCGCCTGCGGTCCTTCGGCTCACGCCGCAACATCGGGCAGCTGGAGCGCAGGTGGTCCGACCTGCAACGGCGAACGCCCCGCTTGCTGGCATGCTTTCGCATGGAGATCCTGGAAAGTAAGTGTTATGTATTGTGGTTTTAATGTTTGTGTTTGTGGGGCAAACTGCGTGTGCATGTTTTCCTGTCTGTCCTATTTATTATTTGTACTCATATCTGCGTGTGCATGTTTTCCAGTCTGTCCTATTTATTATTTGTACTCATATCTGCGTGTGCATGTTTTCCAGTCTGTCCTATTTATTATTTGTACTCATATCTGCGTGTGCATGTTTTCCTGTCTGTCCTATTTATTATTTGGACTCATATCTGCGTGTGCATGTTTTCCTGTCTGTCCTATTTATTATTTGTACTCATATCTGCGTGTGCATGTTTTCCAGTCTGTCCTATTTATTATTTGGACTCATATCTGCATGTGCATGTTTTCCTGTCTGTCCTATTTATTATTTGGACTCATATCTGCGTGTGCATGTTTTCCCTCTATTTCTGATTTATTCATTCTACTGCTATTTGGCTTTTTTTTTTTTTTTTTTAGTTTTGTTGCCCGGATTTGTCCATAAACTAACCGCAATTTCTTTGTCATATTTTAGGGGGACAGCCAAGACTCCGCCATCACCGTCCGTCCAGACGGCGTTCCCGGCCACTATCCCCAACCCCCAGCCAACACTCCACCCCAAATCTTTCCCCTATTCCCCACTCCTCCCCATCCTTCCCAGACCCTCTCCCGGAAATGTCGGGCCTCCTTCCCCTCCGTCCCACTTCCCCCTCTCCTCCACCCACCCCTCTTCCAATTACCCCCTCCCCGGAGTCCATCATAACTCCTCCCCATTCTTTGGGGAATGACGGATCCTCCGAGGAGGATCATGGAGGTATTTCCGGAGCTCCCGTTTTGGCTCCCGGTATGTTTTTTTTTTCTATTTTTTTAAAGCACAAACTGTTTGTATGTAATCATGTGTCGTGCCTTTCTTCGTGTTTTTGTGGCTTGACTTTTGGTGATTTTGAAGGTTTGCCTTTACCTCTTCCTGGTGATTTCAACATACACATATCATACCTGTGGGAATTTTTACCTAGGCCTTGTATTTTTGCCAGCCCCCCCTTTTTTTTTTTTTTTTTTCGGTTTAGGAGTGATTTGGTTGTGTTTTTTTTTTTTTAATGTGGATTCCCTATTGTTGTATTAACCCACACACTTTTCTCACCCACAGAGGAACAGAGGCGTCGGCAAGAGGTGGCGGATTGTGTGGGGCAGATGCGGCAACATGTAATCGGCATTCTGGTGGCCCTCGACCGGCTGTCTGGCCTCCTTCGGCAGTAGTTTTTTTATTTTTGGTATCTTTTCAAAATAAATTTATTCAGACAAATATACGTTGTGGCTCATTTTTTAAATCCAAAACCAAGATAGTTTAGCATGACATAAGTAGACTGTTCCTGCAAGGATTTCCCTTTTTTAAAAGTTAGATTGTGTTTTGTCTTTGTATGTCAAACAGACACAAGAAACACATAACAGTAACAATGTCATTTCCCTTTTTGGGTGTAGTGTCAATTACATATTTCTACATTTTACAGGTTCCTAGTTGGTGCGCAAGCTGCTTAGGCCAATCTTACAAATCCCAAGGTTGGGCCAGGCTTCCTTTTGGTGTGGGTTGGGAAGCTGAAAACATATTTCAGTTTAGCTCAACTGGCGTCAGTACTGGTTTACCCCTTCGTCAAATGTAACTTGTGTTAACCTGGTTACACTTGCTGTTAACGTCCCAAAAAAGGAAGACCATTTCACTCTCCAAACATTTATTCACAACATAACAGAGAAAACAAAGTGGTCACTCCCAAAAAAAGAACACAGTGATAAATTCAAATACAACACATACCAAGAAATAATTAAATAAAAACAAAAAATCAAGAACTGGTTGACGAAGGACCATGCCAACATGATTCCACAAACATGGCGTTGCGATATGGGTTCCAGAATATATGCCCAAAAGGACCAGATCCAGGTTTGGTAAGGGTAGCAGGAAGTAGTGAGCGTTGGAGTGCCAAAGATTATGTGAACAAACAGAAGATGGTGAGAAAAAAAAAAAAAAATTAGATGTTCGCAAACAAACACAAACACATTAGGTATAAACACTGTAGTTTTGTTCAAACTTACCTAAAAAATCTGGCCACCACATCATCGTGTATGGCCCCCCCACATACTGACCTTCGACCAACCTCGGGGGGGCCATCCTCAGGTAAGGCATCCTCTGGCTGCATTGGGACACCACTCCTTATGGCAATGTTGTGAAATATCCCACACAGGACCACAATTTTAGACACCATATCCGGCACATACATGAGCTCGCCACCAGAGCGGTGGAGGCATCTGAATCGGCCTTTTAAAAGGCCGATACAGCGCTCCACCACTTGCCTGGTGGCTGTAAGTGCGGAATTATATGCACTTTGTGGCCCTGGTGTGGGAGCCAAATAAGGAGTGAGCAGCCAGGACATGCAAGGGTATCCACTGTCTCCTGTGAAAAAAAATAGACCACATCAGGAACACTGTGTATCAAGCTTAACATTGTTATGTACTAAAGGTCTCCACTTACCCAGAAGCCACGCATCACCAGCTTGTAGGTTGGTTAATTTCTGCCATATCCCTGATTGCCGGATGACGAAGGAGTCATGAGCACTTCCTGGTAATTTAGCATTCAGGGACAGGATCTGGAGGGAGGCATCACATACCACCATTACATTCAGGGAGTGATAGTGTTTACGGTTTCTAAATATTGCCTCCAGCCGTGCTGGAGGCTGAAGTGGTATGTGAGTACCATCCACAACCCCTATGATGTGTGGGAAGCCAGCTATTTGGTAAAAATTGGCCTTGGCCACACTAAGGGCACCCATATCCAAAGGCATTTTAATAAAATGATGGAGGTGCTTGAAAAGTGCCTCCATCACTGCCCTCAGGATCCGGGAAAAGGAGGATTGGGAGATGCCCGCCACTATTCCCACCGTTGTTTGAAACGATCCTGAGGCACAGAAATGTAACACCGCCATAAATTGCGTCAGTGGTGGTATTGCTGTTGGACTGTCAATTTGCCGCTCAAGATCACTTTCTATTAATGAGAGAGTGTCTATGATGATTTTGGGAGGTAGACGGTAGCGTCTTAAAACCTCATCATCGGGCATTCGAAAAAGGGTGACACGTGTTCGAAATATCTGGGGCCTTGCATGCCTACGATGCCTACGCCTGGGACGAGTTTGAGGTTGGTCGTCTTCCGGGAGCAGGGCCAGAACAATTCGCCCCAGATCTACCTGAAATTCAAAGTTTACAATGTAAGGCTTTTGAGCCACCCCAAAAGTAACATAAAACAACTTAGCTTTCTGATACCATCCATAGCTGCTTACATGCCGGGGTATTGTCATGATACGTATAAACTGTAAAAAAGCCAAAAATGAGACATCAAAAATTTAGAGGGTGATTTTTTGTTTGTCAAATTGTTGCAAGCCAACACATAAAATAGGCGAAACACACATTTGGCCATCGATGAAAACGACATTGCACACCGTACGTCAAATAGGGTTCAAATGGACCCCAAAAATGGAAAAGGGAAAAGCAAAACTGGTTTACATGATGAATAAGCCTCGAAAAATGCGTTAATTAGTTCGCAAATGCAAGTCACTACACCAACAGTCAAAAATGCGTTAATTAGTTCGCAAATGCAAGTCACTACACCAACAGTCAAAAATGCGTTAATTAGTTCGCAAATGCAAGTCACTACACCAACAGTCAAAAATGCGTTAATTAGTTCGCAAATGCAAGTCACTACACCAACAGTCAAAAATGCGTTAATTAGTTCGCAAATGCAAGTCACTACACCAACAGTCAAAAATGCGTTAATTAGTTCGCAAATGCAAGTCACTACACCAACAGTCAAAAATGCGTTAATTAGTTCGCAAATGCAAGAAAAAAAATGGACTTACCCAACTCGAATATATAAGATTTCCAACAAAAAGGTCTTTGGGTCCGAAAGCCAAAACAAACTAAAAAAGATGAAATTAGTGTTTAAAAAAAAATAGCTAACCAAAAACCAGAAGTAGACACCAATTGGCCACAAATTAGACTGCACAAAACTTACCAAATCAGGAAAGGATGGGGAAAAAAAGCAAAAAAATGCGAACGGAAAACCAAAACAACTGTAGCAAAACCAAAAAAAAACCAACTCTGCCAAATCCTCCAACCGCAAACAACCAAATCCAAACAACTTAACCGCCAACAATCCAACAACCCAACCTCGACTCCACACACGCCAAGCCATAAATAGTGTTTATTTTCCCGCACAAATTAAGGATGAATCATAGGGACGCACAATCAATGATGCGGCCGCAAACTAAGGACGCATGTATAAATACGTCACGAAATCACATTGAATTTCTGGTTGATTTCATTCTGGAAGCAGAGACATGGCTTCAGACCAGGGAAACAATGGCCAAAAATCCGGCGGTAAGGCCTTCATGCATTTTGTCTCGATTCTTTTAAAACATAATATTGTGCAAGTTGTGAAGTGGCTAAATCTGCATATTTACCCAAATAGGTGAGGAGGATGACATGGAAGAGACTGCTGGCCCCAGTCAACCCGCCAAAGCTGCCAAAAAAAAAAGGCAGCCACATTTCACAAGCAAGGAGATGGAGGTTTTGATCCAGAAGTGCGTTGACATCCTGCCCCAGGCAGCCAGGAATATGAGCCAAAGCCAGAAGTGGAGAATGTGGGAGGAGGTCGCCGTTGCTGTCAATAGGGTGGGTGATTATGTCCGTCTAGCCCGGGATGTCAAACGGCGGTAAGTAAACACTTTCCCATCCTATAAACAAACCCCATTGTAAAAAAAAGGATAATGGTTCCAATTTCATTCCACAGATGGGCAGACTTCAAATATCGTCTCAAGCAAAAACTTGCCGACAGGGCTAGGCATGCAAGGGGGACAGGTGGGGGTCCCACCCCTGTGTCATTGGAGTTGACAGACTTAGAAGAGCTGGCACAGGGGTGTGTGCAGGCTGTGGAGGTGTTTGGCGTGTCCAACATGGATACGGACATGCCAGACTTTGCGGCTCCTCATGTTGGCCAAGGTAAGTCTTGTGATGTCACCAACTCTGAAATGCTATTGTGCCAATATGTAGATTCTAATGTGAGTCTTTTCGCATTTTTCCTAACAGAGACAGAGGCAGATGAGTCTGCTCCAGAGGGGAGCCTTGGACGCAGAATTTCTGCTGGCTCTGCAGGGGAGGAACCAGTACATCCGGCTGAGGACCCTGCAGAAGCCAGTCCAGGGCGTGCCCCCTCGCAGGCAGTGGGCCTCCTCACAGAACTCAATTTTAAATCGGATTTCCATACGGAGATTCTGCAGAGGATGGACGCCAGTCTGATACGGGTGGCTGAGGCCCTGGAGCAAAATGCTGCGGCCAACGTGACCATTGGTCAGGCCCTGGCGGAAAATACCAGGGCCAACATCCGCATCGCCGATGCCCTGGAGCAGCTCGTTCGCCAGCACATGGTGGAGCCGACCTCCCTTCCTGCCGGAACATCCGGATCCTCCACCTCTGGCACAACATCAGGCAATCCTCCAGATGTGCCTAGCCCTGTGCCTAGTCCAGAGGCCACAACATCTGCCTCTGGACAGGCCAGCCCGATGGCATCCCGGACCCGGTCTGGCGCCCACCCTCACCCAGCCAAACGGGCGAGAAAACGGTGACAGCAATGGCGACTTTTCCCACACTCCTTCTGTGCTTGGCTCATATTCCTTTCTGGTCAAAACTTCCCTCTCCTTTCTTGTGAAATTTTTTTACATTTGGTATTTACGTTTATGTTACCAGTTATGGCTTTTTTTTTTTTTAAACAAATATCTTTGCCACAAAAAAAAGGCAACAAAATATTAGGCCAATTTGTTTGTGTTTAAACAATAAATTTAAAACAAAACACTGACATTGTATTGTGACATTATTGTACAAATGGGTTACATTTAATCCTGGCCCTAAAGGCAAAAACTGACCCTCTTAAAAAAAAAAAAAAGGCCTCTTTAAGGAACGTTTAAAAAATCACATAGCGATGCAAATTCCACAGTAAACCAAAAAAAAGGGGAGCTAATTAAAACATGATGACATTATTGTTACAATAGGCCATAACCAACAAATTGTGGCCAAAATAAAACACCAAAAATGTACGCTAATTGATTGTGTAATCATGACATTAGCAGCTCTGATTTCCACCTGCGTACGCTTTTGTGCTATCCCAATAAACTGCTTTCCAAACACATACCAAGCCGGTTTTCAATCCAACACTAATTACTTTACTGACCAGCCGCGATTAATCGCAGCACCATCCTTGAGTCCAGGGACGGAGGAGAAGGCCATCGCCAATGTGGTCGAGTAATCCTGACCCTAAACTGTGCGAGCATTTTGAAGGGAAAGCGGATGTTCCAGTGACGTATGAGACGGTCCGAACACATTTGACGTTCGCATCTGCTAATGTACGTACGCCCCAAAAACGCCTCGCCACGCCTGCGTTTTTTCATCTCCACCCCCGTCAACACCCCAAAACGCCCTGTTCTGTCAATCACATTTGACATGTCACTTCCTGTACACTATTTTAGGAACGAGAGAAAAAAAACTCGCAATCTGCCGTACGCACATGCGCAGTGTAACACCGACGCATGCGCGGTTAGTCAACATCGGAACGCAACGAGCGTACTGTTGTTAACGTGCGGCTCTGAATGAGGGCCTATGTCCACAGGTTTTCCTTAATGTAGAAAGAATAAACAGGTAATGGAGTGTATGGTGGTGCTACTCAGAGTTGGCGACAACAATACAAAAAAGAAGATAAAAAAAAATGACCCACACTGGAAAATTAACATGTACACAATAGTTAACGGTTATGTTATATGTTATGTGTGCTTATTTATATTTTTGATGGGGAAATGCATCTTTAATGTATTTTCTATTTCATATGTTTAGATTTATTTTATTAAAAATTAAGTTGATCTGTATTATTTATGTTTATTTTCAGTTTGCAAAAAATTGCTCATTTAATAAAATTAATATAAAAAAACATGACTGTGATTTTTTGTGAAAACTCGAAGTATTGCCTTTTAGGAATATGTATGATGTCCAGTGGCGTATAGTGGGCACGGCCAGGGCAGGGGCATAATGTGCCCTGGGTGCCAGGGCAGGGGAGGGTGCTGTCCTGTGGCTTGGCAGACATTTTGACAGCACTGTCAGCACAGATCACATTTACCCAGAGGAGGCTCCGAACACTACAACTAGTAGTATTGTATGATCTATAGCTGGATGCTGTCACGCTGGCCATTGGACATGTAACAATTTCACAAGCCCTTGTCACATGGATGCATAGGAGGGGCATCAGCCCCCAGCAGTTGAGGACTGGAGAGAAGAATATGTGCTGCACGCACCACACTGATTGGACAGTGCACGCTTCAGACCAGCACTGAAGCAAAGCTTAATTGCTGATTCAAACTGTGCTGTCCAGCTTTAGCAACCAGATGATATGCAGCTAAGGGCTCTATTTACTACAATCCGCATATTGAATGCGGATTGTAGTGTGATATTACCGAGTGAATTCGCATTGCGAATTCAGGCAATATCACAGGGATTTACTATAAATCCCTTGCAGGGACAGAGCTTGTGATACAGCTCTGTCCTTGCGGATCCCATCCGCACTCTAGTCGCGGTATTTTCGGAAAAAATACCGTGACTAAGAGAGCGCGCATGCGCCGACCCACCGTCGCTGCTACCCCCCTCCGACGCTAAGCCCCACCCCCTGCGATCGCACAAAAGAGAAAATATAATTGCACACAAGTAAAGTTACAGTATGAGCAGGGAAATTATTATAGCAAGTAGTCTGGGGAATTATTTATTGCATACCTCCCAACTGTCCCACTTTTCTAGGCTGTCCTGCCATCCTACTTACTGATCACAGTTTCCTGTCGAAAGGGGGGAGATCAGGGGGAGATCTTCAAGTCTCATCGCTGCTCTGCTGCATGCACATCTGTTCACAGTGCAGTGAGAGCCTGGGGGCAGCCCAGCATCGTCGGGAGTTCTGGGCACGCCAGTAGTGTGATGAAAATGGGGCAATGTCACAAGGTCACACCCCTAATAGTTTGCACATATTTATTGGAAGCAGTGTGATGACAGCCAGGGTGTCCTTACCTGACTGTGGATGGCTCTATTGGAGCCAAAAGCACTCCCACTGACATCACTAGTGATGTCAGTGGGGCCGGCCCCAGACGGTAGGCGTTCCCATGGGAACGCCTCCATCTGGGCAGCCATGCCCCCGGCACGCCCACCAAAGGGGGCGTGCTGTCAATCACCATCGACAGCATGCCCCCTTTGGTGAGAGACCCATAATGACGGCTTGGCCGTCGTTATACGGGTCTCGCACATGCGCATGACGGAGCCGCCTCCGTCGTGTGCATGCACACTTGGGCAACATCGACCCGCTTGCGAGCGCTCAGCGCTCGCGAGCGAGTCTGAATCAGGCCGTGAGTACTCAATTAGCCCAACAGACCAAAGAGAACAGAGAGCAGCTATCAGCAAGGAGACAGGTGTCTTACCATAAGGTGGGAGACTGTGTGCTTAGAAAGCTCAGTTTTGTCTCCTACTGGTTCTGTCATGTATGTATATTTATTATGGGATGTTTAAACTTTTTAGCTCAGGCTGGTTAGTCCTTCTGTCACATCTAATGGTCTATGATGATAGCCTGTCCTGTATATGCCTGAAGTATTACAAACAGTTTGTGTGAAGCAGACTATAGCTTGTTAAGTGCTAATTATGTGACCTCTTCATGGACTGGTCACACACACCCTAAAGTGAAGCATTTGGAAATCTTGCATTTGCAGGTCTAATAAGTTTTTTTTATAACTCTGCCTAATACAGATAATTCATTAATAGAAATACTGTATATAGGATATATGCTATATTTAGCTGAGAGCTTTCTGTACCAGAAGCAACATATGGAATGGAATACACACAGTCTGCTTCCTTTATCAGAGATATTTTATCCATCAGTATTTTGACATGAGAGTGAGGAATATGACTTATAGAGGTCTATTCATGATGTTAATTATCGGGGTGCAAACAATCCCCAATAATTAACATTCTAACTCACCGCTGAATCCGGAGTAATTCATCATTGCTCTGACACGGTGACAGGTGAGCAGTGACGTAGTGCCCTACAGGTCACGCATGTGCACAAGAGCCAAAATGTCCGGCGGAAGGAGCCGGAAAGGGGCAGAGGTATCCGAAAGGATCCCTCTTCGCAACCCAAACCTCCTTCCTATAGGGAAGGAATGGGTTGCGATCCACATGCTGGAGCATTCGCCATCTGAAAATGGTGAATGCTCCCGCACTCAAGCTCCAAAAATATTGTATTTTTGGAGCTTGATTAATTCTGTCCTCATTCTAGTGTATGGGGACAGCGAGCCATTCTGCAAGAAGAAGGTAAGTAGGTGATATCTATTACATACCTAGCACAACTTCAGCAGCTTCCACGCCTCCATTAAGCACGTAGACACTGTCAGAGTGTTCCAAGCTATCCCAGAGTGTTTGGGAAGAGCCAATCACTTGGTAGTATCCAGCTGTCACAAGTGCCCACAACGAGGACCAGTAAACGATGCTGCAGGAATAGCACTCACGGAAGTCCAGCCACTGCTGCTTGAAGAACTTGGCCACCATCTTACAACAGCTGTGCACAGCATTCATGTGTCTGTGTTTGAAGTGGTCATTTGTACATTCTGAACATGGCTGCTCCTTGCTGGGCATGGGCAAGAAAATGGAGATGATGAAAGCCACTGATGCACTTTCCAAGGTAATAATGTTCAGGTAATAGTAGGAGAAATGACCAAGAAACACCATGAGCTGACCACACACAGCACCTATAGCGTATCCCAGCAAGCTGCACCCTCGGAAATAAAGGCCTTCTCATATCGATCAGCAGCCAGCACATTGTGTACATATGAAAAGATGGCAATGTCACATGCAATGACCATGGCTGAGGTAACCTGAAGGTACTGCATGGCCCGGAGACTGGAAGCAAAGCACAGTAGGCTGTAGCTGATGACATGGCACAGGCCCTGGCACACAATGACTGGTTTGTATCAGCAGAGGTCAGTAAAGTGGAGCACTAGCAGCTGGAGAAGCAGCAAACTGTTTGTCTTTATTGGGGAGAGTTTATCCGTGACCTGGGGAGAAAGAAGACAAATGATCAACAATCTGTTAGTGAAAACAGAGTTTGAGTATCAGTTGTCATATTTTCAAAGGCAAGTTAGGTATTCACATTGTATGACCAGGAGACAAGATCCTTAGTAAAATTATATTTCCATTATGTTTATTACAGATATAGTATTTTCACGAGCAGAGTTCCACTTTTTTTATAATGCTGAGTTAGACATACACCCATTTGTTTTGTGTAAAATATGCAAATTTATACTACACTAGTCCGCAATAAAGCGCACGCCTATATTCGTATGCAGACTTGGTCACATCTTACACTTGCGCCTCCTTATGTTTGGAGTGGAAGAACAGGGTAAGGGGAGGTTAAGTGCAGTCCAGGTACAGAAAGAGCATATTCATGTTACTATGAATAAGGTAAACTTCACAGAGGTGCATATACACAAGTCAGTAGTGTTGAAGATGGAGAGTGCTATGCACAGACTCCATATTACTCCTCCAAGGAGGCTTCATTCCCTGTACCAAGATGGCTGCTGAGGCTACTACTGCGGATACACGATAACATCTTGTTCACTGTGTTACAGCACCACAATGGGAGACACAATTCTTCCACTTAGCTCTTTAAGACCTGAGAGATTACCTGCGATATTCACACTTTCCAGTGATCCTGCACCACTACCCAGTACCTGGATACAATCACTGGCTGATGAGCTATAAGACACCCTGCTCCACTCAATCTCAGCTCCATCCAACCAGTGTGTATAACAGTGAGTACAGCTGTAGCTCATATAACATCAATATACCACTCCACTGGTTTAGTAACTGGGCTGTTCATTATTTCAAGGCATGTGTATACAGTAACTATGCTACATCATCCAACCTATACACACATATTTCCAACAAGAAGCTGTATCACTAGGGGTGCATACACATTGATGATCAGGATAACAGTTCCAGCGCTATAAACTAGTTGCTTCTGACTGACTGTGATTAAGTGCCCGCACATGTGCCGACCGATTGCCGCTGCTACCCCCCGGTGCTAAGCCCCACCCCCGGTGCTAAGCACCGCCTCTGCGATCATGGACCTCCCTGCAACCCCCCCTCCTTCCCCCGCGACCCCCCTCCCTTAATAGCACTTACCTGCATGCTCCGGGCATCCGGTGATGTTCTCCTTTCCTCCAGTCAGGTGATCTCCCATACTGCACTGGGGCCCGATCACCTGATGACTGGGCAGCAGTGCACTGTGGGAGACCAGCTGACCGGAGAGGAGCCATCACCGGAGGCGCGATCACCGGTCCCTGGAGTCAGGTAAGTAAATTTTTTTTTTTACTATTTTTTTTTTCTTTTTTTTACAGTAATCAGCTTGCGGTCTGTTTAGACCACACAGCTGATTACTGAGACCGACTCCCAGCTCTGCTCTCCCCGTTAGAGCAGGGCAGGAGGCCGGTAACCTCCAGGTGGCGTTATTATCACAGGGCTTCCCCCGGTATTTTTCACATTTTATTTTTTTATTAACTCTGGTCGGATCACATTTCCCATTACAATTATGGGAAATGCGATCTGATTACTAAAAATAAGTGATAGTTAGGGGTTGGAGTAGAATTTTACGAATTCTACTCCAATTGCCCTGTAATAACTATAGGTGATACTAAAATAATGTGAAAAGGGTGTGAAAACACCCCTTTTCACATTATTTTAGTAAAAATAATGTTGATAAATAGAGCCCTAACAGTCCTGGTTTTAGTGATATCCATGCTAAAGCACAGGTGGTTAAATCAAAATATTTGAGGTAATAATTAAGTCACCTGTGCCCATGTATGGCTATCCTAAAACCTGGACTTAGTGTGCCTTGAGGACCATGGTTGAGAACCCCTGCCATAGAGTGTATTGCAATTTCTCACAATTTATATGTTACTGATATAAGTAAGAATTGTGTTGTCTTACCTCTTCCATGGTGAACTGTTTGTCAGGCCCAATCATATATGATATGTAAAAGGGGTCTGCAGATCTCAGATGGAAGAAGAAACCATACAGACTAAGGGCTCTATTTACTACAATCCGCATATTGAATGCGGATTGTAGTGTGATATTACCGAGAGAATTCGCATTGCGAATTCAGGCAATATCACAGGGATTTACTATAAACCCCTTGCAGGGACAGAGCTTGCGATAAAGCTCTGTCCCTGCGGATCCCATCCGCACTCTAGTCGCGGTATTTTCGGAAAAAATACAGCGACTAAGAGCCTGCGCATGCGCCGACCGACCACCGCTACAACCCCCCACCGATGCTAAGCCCCACTCCCGATGCTAAGCCCCGCCCCCCCGCGATCGCGGACCCCCCCTCCCTTCATTACACTTCCACATCCTCCTGGCCTCCAGTGATCTTCTCCGGACTTCCCATCACGTGATCTCCCATACTGCACTGGGGCCCGATCACCTGATGACCGGGCCCCAGTGTACTATGGGAGACCAGCTGACCGGAGAGGAGCCATCACCGGAGGCCCGATCACCGGTCCCTGGATTCAGGTAAGTAAAAAAAAAAATTTTCTTTTTTTTTTCTTTTTTTTACAGTAATCAGCTTGCGGTCTGCTTAGACCACATAGCTGATTACTGGTACTGGCTCCCAGCTCTGCTCTCCCCGTTAGAGCAGAGTGGGAGCCCGGTAACCGGGGGAGACCCTGGATAACGCCACCTCCAGGTGGCGTTATTATCACAGGGCTTCCCCCGGTATTTTTTTACAATTTATTTTTAGTAACTGTGGTCGGATCACATTTCCCATTACAATTATGGGAAATGAGATCTGCTTTACTAAAGATAAGTGATACTGGGGGTTGGAGTAGAATTTTACTAATTCTACTCCAATTGCCCTGTAATAACTACAGGTGAAACTAAAATAATGTGAAAAGGGTGTGAAAACACCCTTTTTCGCTTTATTTTAGTAAAAATAATGTTAATAAATAGAGCCCATAATAAGAACACTGGATGCTCCTGAAACATGTTCTTAAAAGGAATTCTTAAATTCATAGCTATTTAATAGCGCACAGAATTTGTGGAACTCGTGGTAAAGTCTCTTCTGAAAGATAAACACAATGGTTGTCAGGTAGATTAAACCAGTAAAATATAATGTTAGCTGCTATAACTTATTCATGTTCTTGTCTTTTTACCTACATTACATATATACAAGTATTTTCAATCCATTCCACAGTGGGCATAAAACAAGACACATCTTACATGATGCTTAAGTACTATACAATGGGCCTGATTCTTTACGGATCGCTATTGCTATTGCTATCGCAGCTGCGATTATGTACGTAGTTCTGCTGTGAAAATATACTAATGTTTGCAACCACTCAGCCAGCATAGAGAAGCCCACTAACATCCATAAGACCTCACAGCGCTGTGTATACATCAGTAACATTGAGTAACATCGGCTCCTCACACAGAATTATAGCAGCTCTGACCTGTCTCAGAAACTGCAAGAGTCATCGCACACAGTGAGTACTCAGGCTGCGTATGCCGTTGCAGTGGCTAATTTATGCACGCCCATACAAAGCCTGTGTTTCTCTGACCACTCCCCTGTCACCACCCCCAAACGTTGACGTCCCGTCACTCACTCTGCACTGGCTTTCTATGTGCGTGTGTGCAGGGCCGGATTAAGGTCTATGGGGGCCCCTGGGCAATACACTGGTAGGGGCCCCATCAATTACATAATCAAATATAAAAAAGTTACAAGTGATTTTCCAATATTTCTAAAGTTAACTAAAAACAGTTAAAATCACAGACATCTTGCTGTACACCAAAATAATCTTTAGTAAGGTAGAAATCTCTATACCTATAGATATATATATCTATATATCTATAGATATATATATAATATATATATTTATATCTATATGTATAATTATATATATCTATATATAGATATATTATATATATATAGATATAGATTTATATAGATAGATATATACATCTATATATATATATATATATATATATTAGGGGTGAGCGGGTTTGGATTTCTGAAATCCGAACCCCCCCGAGCCCCCCCGATCCGAGGCAGATCCGAGTCAGGCTCGACTTTTCCCGCCTGACTCGGATTCTGAAATCGAGGCAAAACGTCATCATCCCGCCTTCCGAGTCTCGCGGGTTTTGGATCCTATATAAGGTACCCGCGTCGGCGCCATTTTCTCACTCGGCTGTGGACAGTGAAGAGGGAGGGTGGGAGTTAGGGCTGGCTGGGCTGTGTAGTGTAGTGTAGTGTAGTGCAGAGTAGTGTTGTGCTGTGCTGTGCTGCTGTTGTCCATAGGGGCTGTGTCCACTACTTCAAAGTCCATAGGGGCTGGCTGTGTTGTGCTGTGCTGCTGTTGTTAATAGGGGCTGTGTCCACTACTTCAAAGTCCATAGGGGCTGGCTGGACTGTGTTGTGCAGTCAGTTGTCCATAGGGGCTGTGTCCACTCCAAAGTCCTGTGCAGTGTCCCAGTCTTAAAGGGGTGCTGTAGTGTTGTCCAGGGGGTGCTCTGTCCATCAGGGGTGCTCCCCCTAAGTGCTAAAAAAAAAAATTTTTTTCTGTGTTTGTGAATTGTGTGCGCAGTAGCCGCACGTGCATCAACAAAGTAGTGCCAAGCGTGTGCCTGTGTCATAAGTAAAGGGCCGGCTGGCTTGACCGTTAAAGGGTGCTGTAACCCCCAAAGTACACTCCAAACCAAATAAAAAATATTTTCTGTGTTTGTGAATTCTGTGCGCAGTAGCCGCACGTGCATCAACAAAGTAGTGCCAAGCGTGCGCCTGTGTCATAAGTAAAGGGCCGGCTGGCTTGACCGTTAAAGGGTGCTGTAACCCCCAAAGTACACTCCAGTCCAAACCAAATAAAAAAATATTTTCTGTGTTTGTGAATTCTGTGCACAGTAGCCGCACGTGCATCAACAAAGTAGTGCCAAGCGTGCGCCTGTGTCATAAGTAAAGGGCCGGCTGGCTTGACCGTTAAAGGGTGCTGTAACCCCCAAAGTACACTCCAGTCCAAACCAAATAAAAAATATTTTCTGTGTTTGTGAATTGTGTGCACAGTAGCCGCACGTGCATCAACAAAGTAGTGCCAAGCGTGCGCCTGTGTCATAAGTAAAGGGCCGGCTGGCTTGACCGTTAAAGGGTGCTGTAACCCCCAAAGTACACTCCAGTCCAAACCAAATAAAAAAATATTTTCTGTGTTTGTGAATTGTGTGCGCAGTAGCCGCACGTGCATCAACAAAGTCGTGCCAAGCGTGCGCCTGTGTCATAAGTAAAGGGCCGGCTGGCTTGACCGTTAAAGGGTGCTGTAACCCCCAAAGTACACTCCAAACCAAATAAAAAAATATTTTCTGTGTTTGTGAATTGTGTGCGCAGTAGCCGCACGTGCATCAACAAAGTAGTGCCAAGCGTGCGCCTGTGTCATAAGTAAAGGGCCGGCTGGCTTGACCGTTAAAGGGTGCTGTAACCCCCAAAGTACACTCCAAACCAAATAAAAAAATATTTTCTGTGTTTGTGAATTGTGTGCGCAGTAGCCGCACGTGCATCAACAAAGTAGTGCCAAGCGTGCACCTGTGTCATAAGTAAAGGGCCAGCTGGCTTGACCGTTAAAGGGTGCTGTAACCCCCAAAGTACACTCCAGTCCAAGCCAAATAAAAAAATATTTTCTGTGTTTGTGAATTGTGTGCGCAGTAGCCGCACGTGCATCAACAAAGTAGTGCCAAGCGTGCGCCTGTGTCATAAGTAAAGGGCCGGCTGGCTTGACCGTTAAAGGGTGCTGTAACCCCCAAAGTACACTCCAAACCAAATAACAAAATATTTTCTGTGTTTGTGAATTGTGTGCGCAGTAGCCGCACGTGAATCAACAAAGTAGTGCCAAGCGTGCGCCTGTGTCATAAGTAAAGGGCCGGCTGGCTTGACCATTAAAGGGTGCTGTAACCCCCAAATTACACTCCAGTCCAAACCAAATAAAAAAATATTTTCTGTGTTTGTGAATTGTGTGCGCAGTAGCCGCACATGCATCAACAAAGTAGTGCCAAGCGTGCGCCTGTGTCATAAGTAAAGGGCCAGTTTGGACATCTGGTCCGGACTGAAGGATGTGCCAACAATTTCTGACAAGTCTACTGTCACTGCATATGATACTGTCCTCAAAGCAGCAGCGACAAGCGTGCGTCTGTCTGTTAAAGGGTGGTGTAACCCTCAAAGTGCGCTCCACAAACAATAAAAAAATTCTTCTTTTTTTTTCTGTCTTTGTGAAATGTGTGGGCTGTAGCCGCACCTGCATCCTTAAAGCAGCAGCGACAAGCGTGCGTCTGTCTGTTAAAGGATTACATCGGTGACAGCATCCAAGTAGGCATGTCAGACAGTCCGTACCTGTACTGGCAGGAAAAAGAAGCAATTTGGAGGTCCCTGTACAAACTGGCTCTATTTTATCTGAGTTGCATCCCCTCCAGTGTGTACTCCGAAAGAGTGTTTAGTGCAGCCGGGAACCTTGTCAGCGAAAGGCGTAGGAGGTTGCTTCCACAAAATGTGGAGAAGATGATGTTTATAAAATGAATTATCAACTCTTCCAGGAAGACCAGCCTCCAGAACGTACAGAGGGACCTGTGGTTGTGGATTCCAGCAGGGACGAATTAATACTCTGTGAGGATGAGGATGTACACAACACTGAAGAGGGTGAGGAATCGGTGGATGAGGAGGATGAGGACGACATCTTGCCTCCGTAGAGCCAGTTTGTGCAGGGACAGATTAATTGCCAGCTTGTTTTGTGGGGGCCCAAACGAACCAATCATTTCAGCCACAGTCGTGTGGCAGACCCTGGCACTGAAATGATTGGTTTGTTAAAGTGTGCATGTCCCGTTTATACAACATAAGGGTGGGTGGGAGGGCCCAAGGACAATTCCATCTTGCACCTCTTTTTTTTCTTTGAATTATGTACTGTTTGGGGCCTAGTTTTTCAAACTGCCATCCTGTATGCCACTGCAGTGTCACTCCTAGATGGACCACGTGTTTGTGCCGCCCACTCGTATCTCTTAGCATAGTCATCCAGCTACCTCGGTGCAACCTTTTGGATATAAAAACAGTATTGTGAGGTGTGAGGTGTTCAGAATAGACTGGAAATGAGTGGAAATTAAGGTTATTGAGGTTAATAATAGCATAGGAGCAGAAAAACACACAAATTCTGTGATTTTAGCTGTTTTTATGCTTTTTTAAAAAAAAAATACAGATCCAAAACACAAAACCCAGAACCCAAAACACGGAAGGGTGGTTTTGGCAAAACCAACCCAGATCCAAAACACGAAGAAAGATCCAGATCCAAAACCAAAACACAAAACACGAACAGTGGCCGGTGCACACCCCTAATATATATATATATATATATACACACACACACATATAGGTACATAGATATGTACAGTCAGGTCACCCGATTTGGATGTAATTACCCTCAAATTAAATCTGAAAGTCTGCAGTTAAAGCACATCTTGTTTGTTTGATTTCAAAGCCACTGTGGTGGTGAATAGAGGACAAAATATGAAAATTCTGTCAATGTCCCAATATTTATGGACCTGACTGTATATACACACATATACATATATACACATGTATCTACATATCAATATATATTTATACATACACATATATATTATATATATATATTATATATATGTACACATATTTTATATATGTATGTGTATAACCTTGAATGGATTTGACCTGTAATGTTTAGAAATTGACCTGTAATGTGTGCCTATTATGTGTAGAAATGTGTGGTACCTGCTTGTCAGCTGTCTAGCTCAGCTCACAACCACACACGGGGAATTGGCTTGGATGTCTGCTTCATCGCTGAGTCTCCCATGCAGTGCTCTGTGAGTTGGTTACATCGGTTAGTTACAGCCCCAGCTCAGGTCCTGAGTGAGCGGTCAAATTCAAAGATGTGATGTCATCATCTCGCGAGACTTTGCCTGCTGCTCACTCAGGACCACTGCAGTACAGTGAAGCTCCTTGGAGGAGCTTCCTAGCTGTAATACAATGTCGGTCCTCGTCGGCGGCTGCTGTTAGGAAGCAGCAGAGCAGCCACCGAGGAGGACCTGAGTGCACACAGTTAAATGCTCCGTTTTTGTTTGTTCAAGTTGTGGGGGCCCTATGTGTGTGGGGGCCCCTGCGTGCGTGCTTGCAGTGCAATAGCAATGCTGTCCTGCACACGTGCACTACGGTGCATGCGCAGTACGCACCATCGGCCGATCTGCGTATCCTGTTGCAATTGCGATCCATGCTGAATCAGGCCCAATGAGCAGTCACTGCAGGACAGCAACTGAATAGTGTCAGTTAGCAGACAAACTGCTGGGAAATGTTACAATGGGATGTAGTCAAAATTCAAACACTCAAAATGTCAACAACAAAGAAGTTGACATGGTCATAAGGTTACATTTGAAATGTATACACAGTCAAAATGTTGGCAATGAATACAGAAATGTCAACATTCAATACTGCCGACAGGGTCTAAATGTAGACAAATTGTAAACAGTTAAAATGTTGACAGTCATAACAATGAGAACTAAAATTTCAACAGGGTCAATATGTTGACAGTCAGAATGTCATCAGTCATAGTAACATAACACAGATGCTGATAAAAGCCATCTGGCGGCTCAGATGCTACTGAAAGCTGGTGGCTGAGACGTCTATGAGAGCGGATGGGCTAGGAGCAGTGAAATTGTTACATTTTCTTTTTAAAATGTCTGGGGTCCCCCCCAAATCCATAACCAACCTGGATCTCTTCGCCTAGACTGGCATGGGAAAATTGGGTGAACAAATTGTGTGGGGTTCCCCCTATTTTCCAATGTGGAATATTACGCAGACACATGATGTCTGTGTAACTATACATACACATACCAGGCACTATTATATGCATTTTAGTGGAAAGATGGATCCATGTTTTAAACTTTATTGCCATCTGTCATCTCTAGTTTTGCATAGAATAGAGTGTAGGGGGTGCAGGGCCGGCAGAAGCACTCAGAAAAGCAGGTATTTTGCTAGCAATTGTTTTAGATATATAAATAACAGTGTATTTTATATTTCATAAATCTGATATTACAGCTAGAGAAATACACTGATTGGCAGATCAGATCAATTTAATGATGCTCAATTATACAGTTCCCCGGCCAGCTGCTTTTTAATAGTTTTAATCTATTTTTTTTAATTGCTTTATAATGCACTTTTTTACTTTATTTTTGAATTGCAACAAGTACATAGAACAATATGAGATACATAAGTAGAAGTTATTGTGAAGTGGACACTAATAATAATAATAATAATAATAATAATAATAATAAATCTTTCTTAATGTTTACTTAATCCACATAAAGTAGATATTCACTTCTAATAGATGTGGGATGT
Organism: Taudactylus pleione; assembly: GCA_031769625.1. Classification (NCBI taxonomy): domain Eukaryota; kingdom Metazoa; phylum Chordata; class Amphibia; order Anura; family Myobatrachidae; genus Taudactylus; species Taudactylus pleione. The sequence continues at coordinate 11,985,656 of JAUIMM010000010.1, forward strand.
TTTAATGAACTTCCCTCTATGATCAAGTCCTATTAAAGGTTAGGAGACGACCAAAGCACATTAGAAAGAATACATGTAATTACAGTATGTTAAAGATTAAGATAATCACATGTACTCTAATACCATAATACAGAGAATAGCAAATGTTTTATTAGCACTATTATATTATATTTATTATAATTTATGGGTTTCACAATTAAGAATACAATTTGCAGAAGAATTTTGAAGCAGCCCATCTTCTATACATACAGTATATTCTATATATGTAACAGAACACTTTGTTTTTTAGCTTTTACAATATCCATGTGGACTTGATTATATAGGTAAAAAAAGCGATAAAATCAAAATTAGACTGACTTAACATAAAAGATGATGATATCTGGCATGTAAAATAATGAAAAACAAATAAAAAATAAAGTAACCCCATCCACCACCTCCACAATCACCAAATTGATCACAGCACCAGCGCTGCGGCCTGGTAGGCTAACAGCTAGTAACATTATTTAGGTTAAGATAAATTTACCTGAGACTGTCAGATGTCAAATATATGGAAAGAGTTATAGCGATAAGAAACAATCTATAGAATATAGATACAACTCGCAATCAGCTAATAACTCAGTGTCCTATGCCAGGCAGTGACTTTTATAAGCTTAGTGACATCACAAAGGCTCTCTGTCACAGTCATCCTCACATTGCCTGCATTCCACCAATGAATGTAAAGGATTTACATACTTTATTAGAAAGTTTATTTACCATGAGAAGATGTGATACAAAATAGTGGCTGCATCTCACCAGCACACTGATGTAGTCATTACTAACCTTCTCCATATTGTGTAAGAGAGAAGCAAACGGGAAAGCAGGGCTGGGAGATAGAGGGGTCTATTTACTAAGCTGTGTTAGGAGATAAAGTGAACGGTGATAAGGTAACAGCCAATCAGCTCTTAACTGTCATTTTTAAAACATAGCCTATAAGATAGCAGTTAGGAGCTGATTGGCTGGTACCTTATCACCATTCACTTTATGTCCTAACACAGCTTAGTAAATAGACCCCAGAGAAATGGGGGATGGGGAGAGACAGGGAAAGAATAAAAGTGGGTGTAGGTGGGGCCAAAACTAGGATTTTTGTCACCTGGGGCAAGGCAGTAATTTGCCCCTCCCCCTCCATAACTATATTATTATTATTAGCCTTTATTTCTATGGCACCACAAGAGATCCGCAGCGCCTTACAAAGTGCATAAACAATTGAGCAGACAAGAGAACATCGACTTACAGTCAGGGCCAGCCCTAGCCCAAATTTTTTGGTAAGCGAGTATATTTTTTGGCACCCCCCTTTACAGTGCCACCGGTAGTGGTCCCCCCTGTGCAGTGCCCTTTGTGCCCCCAGTAGTATTCCCCTTATATAGTGCCCCCAGTAGTAGCCCCCCTATGCAGTGCCCCCACTAGTGGTACCCCCTATGCAGTGCCACCGGTAGTGGTCCCCCTGTGCAGTGCCCCTTGTGCCCCCAGTAGTAAGCCCCTTATATAGTGCCCCAGAAGTACTCCCGACCCCCTATGCAGTGCCCCCAGTAGTGGTGCTCCCTATGCAGTGCCCTTTAAATTGTGCCCCCAGTAGTGGTCCCCCGCTTGTAATGCCCCCAGTAGTAGCCCTCCCTTGTGGTGCCCCAGTAGTAATCCCCCCCTGTAGTGCCCCCAGTAGTAATCCCCCCTTGTAGTGCACCCAGTAGTATTCCCCCCCTTGTGGTGCCCCCAGTAGTAATCCACCTCCCCCCCAGTAGAGACGTAATAAACAAACAAAAAAAACCCCACTTACCTGAAACCCGCTCCTGCTCCTGGTCCCACCGCTGATATCAGCTCCTCCGTCCGCCGCTTTGCATTATGGGAGTGACGTCATGACGTCACTCCCATTACCCACTGCGGTAGCCGGAAGATGTCCGGCTCTTGCAGTGGGAGCAGCAGCCGATGAGTCTGTCTGACTCTCATCAGCTGCTAAAGCAAATACACAGCTGCCGGAGCCGGTGGCTGTGTGTTTGTGCTGTGTAGCGCTGACCGAACTCCGGTCCTGATTCAGAGCCGGACGCTCTGATCAGAGCGCTCGCTCTGAATCAGGGCCCTCCTCCATGAAAATGGAGCGGCCTCCTGGCCGCTCGTATAGCTGTGGGTGACCACCCACAGCATATGCGAGCGGCCAAAAAGATGGCCGCGATGGTCTTGACCATCGCGACCATCGGACTTGCGACGGAGACCCTGCGGTAGGGTCTCCCCGCCACAAGCCCTGGAGTGATTTTGGCTCTATCAGACCCCAAATCACTCCCACTGACATCACTAGTGATGTCAGTGGGGCCGGCTTCAGATGGTAGGCGTTCCCTTGGGAACGCCTCCGTCTGGCAGGCACGCCCCCGGCACACCCACCAAAGGGGGCGTGCTGTCAATCAACATCGACAGCACGCCCCCTTTAGTGGGAGACCCTGAGCGATGGAAAGCCCGTCGTTCCCCGGGTCTTGCGCATGCGCATGACGGAGCTCCCTCCGTTGTGCGCATGCGCAGTGGGGAACATCGACCCGCTTGCGAGCATACTGCTGCTCGCGAGTGGGTCTGAATGACCCCCTCCGTACGGTCAACGCTACACACGTGGTGCAGCTGTGTCACAAAGCCACAGTCTGCCCGTGGCCCGCAGCTGAGGCGCCCTTCACTATGTGGCGCCTTACGCAGCTGCATACCATGTGTAACGGGAGAACTGGCCCTGCTTACAGTACAAGGCAATACAGGACAAGTACATGGTATAAAAACATTGCTGCAACAGCGATCATAACACTCAAGTTAGTAGTATGGTGGCAAAAGTCAAGGGTTAGATGCTGAAGGGGTAATAGTAAGTCAAGAAAAAGCACATGGGGTAGAGGGCCCTGCTCGTGAGAGTTTACATTCTAAAGGGTAGGGAGGGGTAGACAGATAGGGTGACACAGATGGGTAGATAGTGAGCAGCCTCTGTCCTTTCAGAAACCCCTGCCTGTGTGCAACAGCTGATATCGTAAGAGTGTTTTTATATACATATAGTATGTATCTATATATAAAAATAATATATATATATATACACATATACATACACAGACATATATACCGTATATTCTCGAGTATAAGCCGAGTTTTTCAGCACATTTTTTGTGCTGAAACAGCCCCCCCTCGGCTTATACTCGAGTGACCACTGTTACGCAGCTGAGTAAGGCACCACATATTGGAGGGCACCTCACTCAGCTGCGTACCATGCGGGGCGCGGTGCAGACTGTGTCTCTGTGACACAGCTACACTGAGTGTGTAGCGCTGACCGGACGGAGTTCGGTCAGCAATACACAGTGCCAAACACACAGCCGCCGGCAACGGCAGCTGTGTGTTTGTTGTAATTAGCAGCCAATGACAGTCTGTCAGACTCTCATCGGCTGCTGCTGCTCCCACTGCGGGAGCCATCTTCCGGCTCCCGCAGTGGGTAATGAGAGATATGTCATGATGTCATGACGTCTCTCCCATAATGCAAAGCAGCCGGATGAGCCGGTAGCAGCGTTGGGACAAGGAGCGGGGTTTCAGGTAAGTGTTTTTTTATTACGTCTCTGTCTACTGGGGGGGATTACTACTGGGGGCACTAACAGGGGGGATATTACTACTGGGGGCACTACCAGGGGGGGATATTACTACTGGGGGCACTACCAAGGGGGATTACTACTGGGGGCACTACCAGGAGGGGATTACTACTGGGGGCACTACCAGGGGGGGATATTACTACTGGGGCACTACCAGGGGGGAATATTACTACTGGGGCACTACCAGGGGGGATCCATATTAGGGGCACTACCAGGGGGGGATTACTACTGGAGACACTACCAGGGGGGATTACTAGTGGGGGCACTACCAGGGGGGGATATTACTACTGGGGGTACTACCAGGGGGGATATTACTACTGGGGGCACTACCAGAGGGGATAACTACTGCGGGCAGTACCAGGGGGGGATTACTACTGGGGGCACTACCAGGAGGGATTACTACTGGGAGCACTACAGGGGGAGCTACTACTGGGGGCAATACAAGGGGGGCTACTACTGGGAGCACTACAAGGGGGCCTACTACTGGGGGCAATTTTTTTATTTTTAAAATTTACCAGTAGCTGCTGCATTTCCCACCCTAGGCTTATACTCGAGTCAATAAATTTTCCCTTTTTTTTGTGGGAAAATTAGGTACCTCGGCTTATATTCGGGCCGACTTATACTCGAGTATATACGGTATATATATACACATACACACACACACACACATATATGTACATATGCATACATATATATATGCATATATAAATACATATGTATACATATACACATATATACACACACCCACACCTATATATATATATATATATATATATATAGTATATATAGATAGACAGACACACAGATAGATAGACATAGATAGATAGACAGACATAGATAGACAGACACACAGATGGATAGATAGATAGATAGATAGTATTGAAATAGATAGACATATATAGATAAATAGACATAGATAGATAGACATAGATAGATACCTGTAGATAGATAGACATAGATAGATAGATAAATAGATAGACACACAATTATGTATGTAAATATATATATATATATATATATATATATATATATATATATTAGGGGTGTGCACCGGCCACTTTTCGTGTTTTGTGTTTTGGTTTTGGATCTGGATCTTTCTTCGTGTTTTGGATCTGGATTGGTTTTGCCAAAACCACCCTTCCGTGTTTTGGGTTCTGGGTTTTGTGTTTTGGATCTGTATTTTTTTTAAAAAAAGCATAAAAACAGCTAAAATCACAGAATTTGTAAGTTTTTCTGCTCCTATGCTATTATTAACCTCAATAACCTTAATTTCCACTCATTTCCAGTCTATTCTGAACACCTCACACCTCACAATAGTGTTTTTATGTCCAAAACGTTGCACCGAGGTAGCTGGATGACTATGCTAAGCGACACGAGTGGGCGGCACAAACACGTGACCCATCTAGGCGTGAAACTGCAGTGGCAGACAGGATGGCAGTTTGAAAAACTAGGCCCCAAACTGTACATAATGCAAAGAAAAAAAAGAGGTGCAAGATGGAATTGTCCTTGGGCCCTCCCACCCACCCTTATGTTGTATAAACAGGACATGCACACTTTAACAAACCAATCATTTCAGCGCCAGGGTCTGCCACACAACTGTGGCTGAAATGATTGGTTCGTTTGGGCCCCCACAAAACAAGCTGGCAATTAATGTGTCCCTGCACAAACTGGCTCTATGGAGGCAAGATGTCATCCTCATCCTCCTCATCCACCGATTCCTCACCCTCTTCAGTGTGTACATCCTCATCCTCACAAAGTATTAACTCGTCCCCACTTGAATCCACCACCACAGGTCCCTCTGTACCTTCTGGAGGCTGGTCTCCCTGGAAGAGCTGATAATTCATTTTGATGAACATCATCTTCTCCACATTCTGTGGAAGCAACCTCCTACGCCTTTCGCTGACAAGGTTCCCGGCTGCACTAAACACTCTTTCGGAGTACACACTGGAGGGGGGGCAACTCAGGTAAAATAGTGCCAGGTTGTACAGGGGCCTCCAAATTGCCTCTTTTTCCTGCCAGTACAGGTATGGACTGTCTGCCATGCCTACTTGGATGCTGTCACCGATGTAATCCTCCACCATTCTGTCAATGGTGACAGTATCATATGCAGTGACAGTAGACATGTCAGAAATTGTTGCCAGGTCCTTCAGTCCGGACCAGATGTCCAAACTTGGTCCTGCCTGCCCTGCATCACCGCCAGCGGGTTGCTTAGGATACCTAAGTTTTTTCCTGGCAGCCCCAGTTGCAGGAGAAAATGAAGAAGGAGCCGTTGACGTGTCACGTTCCGCTTCAGCTGACAGTGTGTTCACCAGCAGGTCTTTGCACCTCTGCAGGCTTGTGTCGGCCGGAAAGAGAGACACCACATAGGCTTTAAACCTAGGATCGAGCACGGTGGCCAAAACGTAGTGGTCTGATTTCAACAGATTGACCACCCTGGAATCCAGGCAAAGCGAATGAAGGGCTTCATCCACAAGTCCCACATGCCGAGCGGAATCGCTCCGTCTTAGCTCCTCCTTCACTTTCTCCAGCTGCTTCTGCAAAAGCCTGATGAGGGGAATGACCTGACTCAAGCTGGCAGTGTCTGAACTGACTTCACGTGTGGCAAGTTCGAAGGGCTGGAGAACCTTGCACAACACGGAAATCATTCTCCACTGCGCTTGAGTCAGGTGCATACCCCCTCCTTTGCCTATGTCATAGGTGGATGTATAGGCTTGTATGGCCTTTTGCTGCTCCTCCATCCTCTGAAGCATATAGAGGGTTGAGTTCCACCGCGTCACAACCTCTTGCTTCAGGTGATGGCGGGGCAGGTTCAAGAGTGTTTGCTGGCGCTCCAGTCTTCGGCACGCAGTCGCTGAATGGCGAAAGTGGCCAGAAATTTTTCGGGCCACCCAAAGCGTCTCCTGCACGCCCCTGTCGCTTTTCAGAAAATTCTGCACCACCAAGTTTATTGTGTGAGCAAAACATGGGACGTGCTGGAATTTGCCCAGATGTAATGCCCGCACAATATTGGTGGCGTTGTCAGATATCACAAATCCCCAGGAGAGTCTAAGTGGGGTAAGCCACTGGGCGATGATTTCCCTCAGTTTCTCTAAGAGGTTGTCGGCGGTGTGCCTCTTACTGAAACCGGTGATACACAGCGTAGCCTGCCTTGTAACGAGCTGGCATTTCTGAGATGCTGCTACTGGTGACGCTGCTGCTGTTGCTGCGTAAGGTGATACATCTACCCAGTGGGCTGTCACAGTCATATAGTCCTTAGTCTGCCCTGTTCCACTTGTCCACATGTCCGTGGTTAAGTGGACATTGTGTACAACGGCATTTTTCAGGACACTGAGGACACTTTTTCTGACGTTTCTGTACAGTCTCGGTATCGCCTGCCTAGTGAAGTGGAATCTAGACGGGATTTGGAACCGGGGACACACTACCTTCATCAATTGTCTAAATCCCACTGCACTAATGGCGGATACCGGACGCACGTCTAACACCAACATAGCAGTCAAGGCCTCAGTTATACGTTTTGCTTCAGGATGACTGCTGTCGTACTTCATCCTCCTCGCTAAGGACTGTTGGAGGGTCAATTGTTTAGTAAAAGTAGTGGTGTTCCTACTTCCTCTCTGGGATGATGAACGACTCCCAGCAGCAGCAACAGCAGCAGCGGCAGCAGTAGGCGTAGCAATGCAGGATCCTCCGGAGGAATCCCGGATAGGAGAGTCAGTCATGCCAGTGACATGGCCTGCAGGACTACTTCCGATCCTAACTAAGGAGGAAATTGACGAGGAGGGAGTTGACGGTGTGGTTTGCAGGCGCTTGGATACAACAGGACAACGGGATTTAGGTGTCCCTGGACTGCTTACGGTCTTAGCCAAAGTTTCTGAACTTGACAGTAACTTTTTATGAACGCGCTGCAGGTGCCGTATAAGGGAGGATGTTCCTAGGTGGTTGACGTCCCTACCCCTACTTATTTCACCTTTACATATGGTACATATGGCAAGACAGTTGTTGTCCGGATTTGGATAGAAATATTGCCAGACCAAAGAGGTGGAATGTTTGGTCTTCTGCCCAGGCATGACCGTGATGGGCTTTTTCATCCCACGGACAACAACTGTCTCCCCCGGAGCCTGATTTAAACAAACCACATCACCATCAGAATCCTCCTCGCCAACTTCCTCCTCAGCGCCAGCTACACCAGTATCCTCATCCTGTTGTACTTCAACAGTGACATCTTCAATTTGCATATCAGCAAGTGGACTGTGGGTGCTCCTTTCAGCACTTGCAGGGGGCGTGCAAATGGTGGAAAGAGCCACCTCTTCCCGTCCAGTGCTGGGAAGGTCAGGCATCGCAACCACCACCACACTTGGACTCTCCTTGGGGATTTGTGATATCTTCTTAGAAAGCACAGTTCTTCGCTGTGCTTTTGCCAGCTTAACTCTTTTGATTTTTTTAGTGGGAGGAGGGCTTCCATCGTCATGTGAAGCTGAACCACTAGTCATGAACATACTAGGGATCGACCTTAGCCGTTCCTTGCCACTCCGTGTCGTAAATGGCATATTGGCAAGTTTACGTTTCTCTTCAGCTGATTTAAATGTCTTTTTCAAGGTCATTTTCCTGAACTTTGCCATTTGGGATTGTATGTGCCCTCTACTATGACATTGGGCATCGGCCTTGGCAGACGACGTTGATGGCATGTTATCGTCTATGTCATGACTAGTGGCAGCAGCTTCAGCACTAGGAGGAAGTGGTTCTTGATCTTTCTCTATTTTATTTTTATCGGAGAAAGTTTGGTCCTCCATTTATGTTATATCGATTTGATATATACGTGCGGCTAAACACAGAAAATAATTTTTTTTTGGGTTTGGACTGGAGTGTACTTTGTGGGTTACAGCACCCTTTAACGGTCAAGCCAGCCGGCCCTTTACTTATGACACAGGCGCACGCTTGGCACTACTTTGTTGATGCACGTGCGGCTACTGCGCACACAATTCACAAACACAGAAAATAATTTTTTTTTTGGTTTGGACTGGAGTGTACTTTCGGGGGTTACAGCACCCTTAACGGTCAAGCCAGCCGGCCCTTTACTTATGACACAGGTGCACGCTTGGCACTACTTTGTTGATGCACGTGCGGCTACTGCGCACACAATTCACAAACACAGAAAATAATTTTTTTTTTGGTTTGGACTGGAGTGTACTTTCGGGGGTTACAGCACCCTTAACGGTCAAGCCAGTCGGCCCTTTACTTATGACACAGGCGCACGCTTGGCACTACTTTGTTGATGCACGTGCGGCTACTGCGCACACAATTCACAAACACAGAAAATAATTTTTTTTTTGGTTTGGACTGGAGTGTACTTTCGGGGGTTACAGCACCCTTAACGGTCAAGCCAGCCGGCCCTTTACTTATGACACAGGCGCACGCTTGGCACTACTTTGTTGATGCACGTGCGGCTACTGCGCACACAATTCACAAACACAGAAAATAATTTTTTTTTGGTTTGGACTGGAGTGTACTTTCGGGGGTTACAGCACCCTTTAACGGTCAAGCCAGCTGGCCCTTTACTTATGACACAGGCGCACGCTTGGCACTACTTTGTTGATGCACGTGCGGCTACTGCGCACACAATTCACAAACACAGAAAATAATTTTTTTTTGGTTTGGACTGGAGTGTACTTTCGGGGGTTACAGCACCCTTTAACGGTCAAGCCAGCCGGCCCTTTACTTATGACACAGGCGCACGCTTGGCACTACTTTGTTGATGCACGTGCGGCTACTGCGCACACAATTCACAAACACAGAAAATATATTATTTTTTTAGCACTTGGGGGGAGCACCCCTGATGGACAGAGCACCCCCTGGACAACACTACAGCACTCCTTTAGGACTGGGACACTGCACAGGACTTTGGAGTGGACACAGCCCCTATGGAGAACTGACTGCACAACACAGTCCAGCCAGCCCCTATGGACTTTGAAGTAGTGGACACAGCCCCTATTAACAACAGCAGCACAGCACAACACAGCCAGCCCCTATGGACTTTGAAGTAGTGGACAACAGCAGCACTACACTACACTACACTACACAGCCCTAACTCCCACCCTCCCTCTTCACTGTCCACAGCCGAGTGAGAAAATGGCGCCGACGTGGGTACCTTATATAGGATCCAAAACCCGCGAGACTCGGAAGGCGGGAAGATGACGTTTTGCCTCGATTTCAGAATCCGAGTCAGGCGGGAAAAGTCGAGCCTGACTCGGATCGGACTCGGATCGGGGGGGCTCGGGGGGGTTCGGATTTCCGAAATCCGAACCCGCTCACCCCTAATATATATATATATTGTAATAGGATCATTGGTAAAGTGGTCTGTGGCAGGTACATTTGTCCCAGATTCCTGTCTTATGTGTTTTAAACCCCCAGGAGAAAGTCTGCAGTATAGCAGGCTTGAGTTTCGGCTTTTTGAAAAGCCGGTTTGGGACCTGGGGGTTGTGGGTGAGAGGAGAGGGAGGGCTCCACCCACGGCCACTCCAGGTTTTGGGCCTTGCAACCTGGTAACAGGCTTGTTAAGGTTTCCACCTGAGAGTGGCCAATATAAGCCTAGTGTGTTTAGGGCTGAGTGTCTCACCTGGGAGAGCAGGCAGGGAGTTTGCTCAGAGACACTTGAAAAACCCATTTGTGAGTGTTGTGCTGTGCTTTTGTTGCTGGCGAGGGCATTAGGCCCTGCCAGGTTCTGGTAGTGAGGGAACTACCTGTGAAGTTAGTGCCCCGACAGGGCTAGGATTTATATTTTCTTTATATTTCTGACATTGTACAATAAAGACTGGCGCCGACCACCTTGTACTTGCATCCAGACTGGTGTGCTGCTTCCCTGCTGCTGTGTGTGTGTGTAAGGAAGGAGTCCTCTACCCAGGAGAGGGACCCCCTAACCTAACTGTGTCACAATATATATATATATATATATATTAGGGATGTGCAGGCTCGGTTCTACTCGGTTCCGTTCGGTTCTTTTTACCGGATCTTATTGGGTTTCAGCTGTCACGAGTTTTGGATAGCCAATAAGATTCGGTAAAAAGAACCGAACGGAACCGAGTAGAACCGAGCCTGCACATCCCTAATATATATATATATATATATATATATATATATATATATATATATATATTAGGGGTGTGCACCGGCCACTTTTCGTGTTTTGTGTTTTGGTTTTGGATCTGGATCTTTCTTCGTGTTTTGGATCTGGATTGGTTTTGCCAAAACCACCCTTCCGTGTTTTGGGTTCTGGGTTTTGTGTTTTGGATCTGTATTTTTTTTAAAAAAAGCATAAAAACAGCTAAAATCACAGAATTTGTTGGTTTCTCTGCTCCTATGCTATTATTAACCTCAATAACCTTAATTTCCACTCATTTCCAGTCTATTCTGAACACCTCACACCTCACAATAGTGTTTTCATGTCCAAAAGGTTGCACCGAGGTAGCTGGATGACTATGCTAAGCGACACGAGTGGGCGGCACAAACACGTGACCCATCTAGGAGTGACACTGCAGTGGCAGACAGGATGGCAGTTAGAAAAACTTGGCCCCAAACTGTACATAATGCAAAGAAAAAAAAGAAGTGCAAGATGGAATTGTCCTTGGGCCCTCCCACCCACCCTTATGTTGTATAAACAGGACATGCACACTTTAACAAATCAATCATTTCAGCGCCAGGGTCTGCCACACAACTGTGGCTGAAATGATTGGTTCGTTTGGGCCCCCACAAAACAAGCTGGCAATTAATGTGTCCCTGCACAAACTGGCTCTACGGAGGCAAGATGTCATCCTCATCCTCCTCATCCACCGATTCCTCACCCTCTTCAGTGTGTACATCCTCATCCTCACAGAGTATTAATTCGTCCCTGCTGGAACCACAGGTCCCTCTGTACGTTCTGGAGGCTGGTCTCCCTGGAAGAGTTGATAATTCATTTTATGAACATCATCTTCTCCACATTTTGTGGAAGCAACCTCCTACGCCTTTCGCTGACAAGGTTCCCGGCTGCACTAAACACTCTTTCGGAGTACACACTGGAGGGGGGGCAACTCAGGTAAAATAGAGCCAGTTTGTACAGGGACCTCCAAATTGCTTCTTTTTCCTGCCAGTACAGGTACGGACTGTCTGACATGCCTACTTGGATGCTGTCACCGATGTAATCCTTTAACAGACAGACGCACGCTTGTCGCTGCTGCTTTGAGGATTCAAGTGCGGCTACAGCCCACACAATTCACAAAGACCGAAAAAAAAAAAGAATATTTTTATTGTTTGTGGAGCACACTTTGAGGGTTACACCACCCTTTAACAGACAGACACACGCTTGTCGCTGCTGCTTTGAGGATGCAAGTGCGGCTACAGCCCACACAATTCACAAAGACAGAAAAAAGAAGAAGAATATTTTAATTGTTTGTGTAGAACACTTTGAGGTGTCACCACCCTTTAACAGACAGACGCACGCTTGTCGCTGCTGCTTTAAGGATGCAGGTGCGGCTACAGCCCACACATTTCACAAAGACCGAAAAAAAAAGAACAATATTTTAATTGTTTGTGTAGAACACTTTGAGGTGTCACCACCCTTTAACAGACAGACGCACGCTTGTCGCTGCTGCTTTAAGGATGCAGGTGCGGCTAAAGCCCACACAATTCACATAGACAGAAAAAAAAGAACAATATTTTAATTGTTTCTGTAGCACACTTTGAGGGTGTCACCACCCTTTAACAGACAGACGCACGCTTGTCGCTGCTGCTTTGAGGATGCAAGTGTGGCTACATCGCACACAAGTCACAAACACATTAAAAAAATAGTTTTTTACTTTTTGGAACACTTGGAGAGTTACACCACCCTTTAACAGACAGACGCACGCTTGTCGCTGCTGCTTTAAGGATGCAGGTGCGGCTACAGCCCACACATTTCACAAAGACCGAAAAAAAAGAACAATATTTTAATTGTTTGTGTAGAACACTTTGAGGGTGTCACCACCCTTTAACAGACAGACGCACGCTTGTCGCTGCTGCTTTAAGGATGCAGGTGCGGCTACAGCCCACACAATTCACATAGACAGAAAAAAGAAGAAGAATATTTTTATTGTTTGTGTAGCACACTTTGAGGGTGTCACCACCCTTTAACAGACAGACGCACGCTTGTCGCTGCTGCTTTAAGGATGCAGGTGCGGCTACATCGCACACAAGTCACAAACACATTAAAAAAATAGTTTTTTATTTTTTGGAGCACTTTGAGAGTTACACCACCCTTTAACAGACAGACGCACGCTTGTCGCTGCTGCTTTAAGGATGCAGGTGCGGCTACAGCCCACACATTTCACAAAGACCAAAAAAAAAAGAACAATATTTTAATTGTTTGTGTAGCACACTTTGAGGGTGTCACCACCCTTTAACAGACAGACGCACGCTTGTCGCTGCTGCTTTGAGGATGCAAGTGTGGCTACATCGCACACAAGTCACAAACACATTAAAAAAATAGTTTTTTATTTTTTGGAACACTTTGAGAGTTACACCACCCTTTAACAGACAGACGCACGCTTGTCGCTGCTGCTTTAAGGATGCAGGTGCGGCTACAGCCCACACAATTCACAAAGACAGAAAAAAGAACAATATTTTAATTGTTTGTGTAGCACACTTTGAGGGTGTCACCACCCTTTAACAGACAGACGCACGCTTGTCACTGCTGCTTTAAGGATGCAGGTGCGGCTACAGCCCACACAATTCACAAAGACAGAAAAAAGAACAATATTTTAATTGTTTGTGTAGCACACTTTGAGGGTGTCACCACCCTTTAACAGACAGACGCACGCTTGTTGCTGCTGCTTTAAGGATGCAGGTGCGGCTACAGCCCACACAATTCACAAAGACAGAAAAAAAAAGAACAATATTTTAATTGTTTGTGTAGCACACTTTGAGGGTGTCACCACCCTTTAACAGACAGACGCACGCTTGTCGCTGCTGCTTTGAGGATGCAGGTGGAATCTAGACGGGATTTGGAACCGAGGACACACTACCTCCATCAATTGTCTAAATCCCACTGCACTAATGTCGGATACCGGACGCACGTCTAACACCAACATAGCAGTCAAGGCCTCAGTTATACGTTTTGCTTCAGGATGACTGCTGTCGTACTTCATCCTCATCGCTAGGGACTGTTGGAGGGTCAATTGTTTAGTAAAAGTAGTGATGTTCCTACTTCCTCTCTGGGATGATGAACAACTCCCAGCAGCAGCAACAGCACTAGGAGGAAGAGGTTCTTGATCTTTCCCTATTTTATTTTTATCGGAGAAAGTTTGGTCCTCCATTTATGTTATATTGATATATATACGTGCGGCTAAAGCGCACACAAACACAGAAAATATTATTTTATTTTTGCTGGAGAGTAGTGCACTTTGTGGGTTACACCACCCTTTAAGAAATGAGCCAGCCGGCTCTTTACTTATGGGACACAGGCGCACGCTTGGCGCTGCTCCTTTGTTGATGCACAAACACAGAAAATAATTTTTTTTTTGGTTTGGACTGGAGTGTACTTTCGGGGGTTACAGCACCCTTAACGGTCAAGCCAGCCGGCCCTTTACTTATGACACAGGCGCACGCTTGGCACTACTTTGTTGATGCACGTGCGGCTACTGCGCACACAATTCACAAACACAGAAAATAATTTTTTTTTGGTTTGGACTGGAGTGTACTTTCGGGGGTTACAGCACCCTTTAACGGTCAAGCCAGCCGGCCCTTTACTTATGACACAGGCGCACGCTTGGCACTACTTTGTTGATGCACGTGCGGCTACTGCGCACACAATTCACAAACACAGAAAATAATTTTTTTTTTGGTTTGGACTGGAGTGTACTTTCGGGGGTTACAGCACCCTTAACGGTCAAGCCAGCCGGCCCTTTACTTATGACACAGGCGCACGTTTGGCACTACTTTGTTGATGCACGTGCGGCTACTGCGCACACAATTCACAAACACAGAAAATAATTTTTTTTTTGGTTTGGACTGGAGTGTACTTTGGGGGTTACAGCACCCTTTAACGGTCAAGCCAGCTGGGCCCTTTACTTATGACACAGGCGCACGCTTGGCACTACTTTGTTGATGCACGTGCGGCTACTGCGCACACAATTCACAAACACAGAAAATAATTTTTTTTTTGGTTTGGACTGGAGTGTACTTTCGGGGGTTACAGCACCCTTAACGGTCAAGCCAGCCGGCCCTTTACTTATGACACAGGCGCACGCTTGGCACTACTTTGTTGATGCACGTGCGGCTACTGCGCACACAATTCACAAACACAGAAAATAATTTTTTTTTTGGTTTGGACTGGAGTGTACTTTCGGGGGTTACAGCACCCTTAACGGTCAAGCCAGCCGGCCCTTTACTTATGACACAGGCGCACGCTTGGCACTACTTTGTTGATGCACGTGCGGCTACTGCGCACACAATTCACAAACACAGAAAATATATTATTTTTTTAGCACTTGGGGGGAGCTCCCCTGATGGACAGAGCACCCCCTGGACAACACTACAGCACTCCTTTAGGACTGGGACACTGCACAGGACTTTGGAGTGGACACAGCCCCTATGGAGAACTGACTGCACAACACAGTCCAGCCAGCCCCTATGGACTTTGAAGTAGTGGACACAGCCCCTATTAACAACAGCAGCACAGCACAACACAGCCAGCCCCTATGGACTTTGAAGTAGTGGACAACAGCAGCACTACACTACACTACACTACACAGCCCTAACTCCCACCCTCCCTCTTCACTGTCCACAGCCGAGTGAGAAAATGGCGCCGACGCGGGTACCTTATATAGGATCCAAAACCCGCGAGACTCGGAAGGCGGGATGATGACGTTTTGCCTCGATTTCAGATCGAGTCAGGCGGGAAAAGTCGAGCCTGACTCAGATCGGACTCGGATCGGGGGGGCTCGGGGGGGTTCGGATTTCAGAAATCCGAACCCGCTCACCCCTAATATATATATATATAACCCAACACAGCCGGCACTCTATGTAACACGTAGTAAGTGCCCGGGTGCCTTCCTAGTGTATTTGCCATACACAATATGCTCCTCCAATCTCACGGTGGCACTCCTGGGATTTTATATGTCAATCAAAGAAAACTGCAAATACTCCCAGTTTTTTGTGGTAAAATTAGGTACCTCGGCTTATATTCGGGGTGACTTATACTCGAGTATATACGGTATATATATATATATATATATATACACACATATATATATATATATATATATATATATATACATATACATACATATATGTACATATGCATACATATATATATATATATATATATATATATGCATATATAAATACATATGTATACATATACACATATATACACACACCCATACCTATATATATATATAAATATGTATATAGATAGACAGACACACAGATAGATAGATAGATAGATAGATAGATAGATAGATAGATACACAATTATGTATGTAAATTAGGGATGTGCGCCGGACCATTTTTGCCGGATTTGGATTTGGTTCTAATTCATCATCCGGCTTTGGATTTGGATTTGCCAAACTGCGGTGACTGGCTTTGGATTTGGATTTTTTACAAAAATAGGCAAAAAAAGCTAAAATCACATAAATTGGGCTTTTTTTTCTTCCTAGAGTGTTATTAACCTCAAAAACATTAATTTCCTGTCATTTACAGTCAATTTAGACCACCTCACAGCTTAAATTATAGTTTTCACCATTATTGGCCAAAGGTTGCAGTGAGCTGACTGGTTACCAAGCGTCAGAGCAGCGGCGCAGTGGCACAGACACCACAGTTTAAAGCACATCTATGAAACATTGCCACACAGCAGTGGCAGAAATGAAAGGTAGTTCAAAATGGAATTGTCCTTGGGCCCTCCTACCCACCCTTATGTTGGATATTAAAAAGGACATGCAGAGTCACAGTGCTTTTATACATAGAGGGCTAGTGCCCAAAGGAGTCACAGTGCTTTTGATTTATACACAGAGGGCTACTGCCCAAGGACTCATAGGACCTCATTCATAGTCAGTCATTGCGGCCGCACGGTTGTAAGGGAAAAGGGGCCGGATATGCAAATGATGCACTCGCAAGTTGCGTCCTTAAGATCGGATCGTTAGCTGGCCGACCAAGGGGAGGATGCGGCCGTAAGACAAAAAATACGCCCCCTTCTCGTACGCATTACACGTCATCTCCGGCCATATAAGGATTAATCAAGACCATCGGTAACCATCGGAACTGGTCGTAGAGCTTAAGGTTGACCATACCCTCTCTTAAGCACTACGATCAGGTCAGTGTACAAACCACCCATGTCAAGTGTGCCATGACACTACTTTGTTAATTATGCACTCCCATAAAACGCCATTCGCATAATTAGGCACGCCTGCGTTCGGACCTCCACTCCCCCGTTTTCAAGCACCTTCCCCTGTTACCACCCACAAACGCCTCATTCTGTCACTCAAACTACCGACCTGGCTGTGTTCAAGGAGAGAGAAATTTCTGATCATAGCAGCTAGTTTGCGCATTGCGAACTTTACACATGCGCAGTTTAGCAAACATCGGTGGCGTACGACCATGCGGCTGCAACGACCGACTCTGAATGAGGTCCATGGTGCTTGTATACAGATAGGACTAAGGCCCAAAGAGTCACAGAGCTTTTATACAGTGGGCTAAGGCCCAAGCAGTCACGAAGCTTGTATACACACAGTGGGCTTATGTCCAGTAAAGTCACAGAGCCTGTATACACAGAGAGCTTATGCCCAAGAAGTCACAGTGCTTGTTTACAGAGGGCTAAGGTCCATGGAGTCACAGAGCTTTGTATACAGTGGGCTAAGGCCCAAGCAGTCACGAAGCTTGTATACACACAGTGGGCTTATGTCCAGTAAAGTCACGGAGCTTGTATACACACAGTGGGTTTATGCCCTTTCATGGAGCTTGTATAATACACTCAGTGGGCTTATGCCCTTTCACGGAGCTTGTATAATACACTCAGTGGGCTTATGCCCTGTCACGGAGCTTGTATAATACACTCAGTGGGGTTATGCCCTTTTGCGGAGCTTGTATAATAGACACAGTGGGCTATGCCCTTTCACGGAGCGTGTATGCACTCACTGGGCTAAGCCCAGTCACGGAGCTTGTATAATATACACACAGTGGGCTAAGTCCAGTCACGGAGCTTGTATAATATACACACAGTGGGCTAAGCCCAGTCACGGAGTTTGTATAATATAAATAATACACTCAGTGGGCTAAGTCTACTCACGGAGCTTGTATAATACACTCAGTGGGCTAAGTCCATTCACGGAGCTTGTATAATATACACACAGTGGGCTAAGCCCAGTCACGGAGCTTGTATAATACATGCCTACCCTCCCGGTTTTCGCGGGAGGCTCCCGATTTTTCGGGTAACCCCCCGCACCCCCGGAAGGGTAGGCATTTCTCCCGCATTCTGCCCACTTCCTAGTGAAGTGGGCAGAATTAGGAGAATACCCGCGGCAATTGCGGGTCTCCGTGAAGGGGCGGGTCTTAAGCTGTGATTCTGCATGAATCACCGCATTTGGCCCCGCCCCTATGTAAATTGTGCCCAATCGCGGCAATTTTACCGAGAGGGGGCGGGGCTTAATGACGCGAATCGTCAAGCCCCGCCCCCGTCGGCCCCCTGCTGCTTCTCTTACCCGGGATTCTCCCGGGAAGAGAATATTAAAGGTAGGCAACCCTGGCTTGTATAATACACAGTGCACACAGTTGGCTAAGTCCAGTCAGGGAGCTTGTATAATATACACACAGTGGGCTAAGCCCAGTCACGGAGCACACAGTGGCAAGAAGTAGAACTACTCTCTCTAACTAATCTAACTCTAGTCTCGCTTTTCCCTTCTCTATTACTACCTAACTAAGCGTGACTGATCCGACTGGATACAGTCACGCGAAATGGCGCCGACAGCTGGGCACCGCGCCTTTTATGGAGGCTGAATGTCACCCGGCTCTCGCAAGGTCTCATGAGAATCCGAAGCCGGACGGGTGACGTTCGGCCTCGAGGTGGAATCCGAGTCAGGCGGGAACACCCGAACTTGCGTTCGGGTGGACTCGGATTCCACCTGTTCGGAGCGTGTAAATATATATATATATAACCCAACACAACCGGCACTCTATGTAACATGTAGTAAGTGCCCGGGTGCCTTCCTAGTGTATTTGCCATACACAATATGCTCCTCCAATCTCACGGTGGCACTCCTGGGACTTTACATGTCAATCAAAGAAAACTGCAAATACTCCCAGTTTTTTGTGGTAAAATTAGGTACCTCGGCTTATATTCGGGGCGACTTATACTCGAGTATATACGGTATATATATATATATATATATATACACACACATATATGTACAGATGCAGTCATATATATATGCATATATAAATACATATGTATACATATACACATATATACACACACCCATACCTATATATATAGATATATATATAGATATATATATATATATATATATATATATATATATATATATAGTATATATAGACAGACACACAGATAGATAGATAGATAGATAGACATAGATAGATAGACATAGCTAGATAGATAGAGATAGATAGATATAGATAGACAGACACACAGATAGATAGATAGATAGATAGATAGATAGATAGATAGATAGATATAGATAGTAACGATACTGAATTCAGAACCGCTATACACTCCTTCCTATACCTTCTAATATCCTGCCTATACCTTCTAAGGATGACGCTGTTATGTTCTGGGTTGTTTGTGGACCCGGGGTGGTAGCAGGAGCGATCACAGAAGCAGATTTGAAAATAAAACTAGGATCTTTAATAAGTGCTGAGTAGACATATAATGTGGCAGTAAATAAAAGTCCAGGAATATATAAATGTGCACAAGAGTTCTGTGGTGGGAGCAAAAGGGTTAATGTCCAAGTAGACACAATTAGAGCTGTCCAGGTGTGCAGGTAGTGAAACTGAAAATAATCAAGCCAGGTTTGCAGATAGTGAACTGAAAATAAACAAGCCAGGTTTGCAGGTAGTGAACTGAAGCGCAGGATGTCAGCAGGCTCAGGCACTCAGGTATGGGCAAGGGTGATGGAGGAAGCGGGGTAGTCCAGTGGGAGCTAGGAGCTGACAGGCAGACTGACAGACAGCGAATTCACAGGAACAGGAAAGCACAGAGAACTCCCTCTCAGCTAGGCTGAGATACACGTTGCACTGGCAAAGAAGGAAGGCACTGACCCTTCCTAAATACCCCATGCCGTGCTGTTACTGGCCGGAGGGAACATGTGACTCACCAGGATTGGCCAGCCGCATCACATGGCCAGAAGGCAAGATGGCGGCGCCTATGCCAAATGGAACGGAGACGCCGCCAGGCCTTACCAGCGCAGAGTGACAACAGGCCCGCACAACAACGCGCGCAGCCAAAGCCCACCGCCAGACACCAGCTCCGCCACCAGACAGCCCGCGCCACAATGACCTCACAGGTAACACTCGCCTAGCGCCATGCTGAAATACCCTGGCCGTGACAGTACCCCCCCCTTTTGGGGTGGCCTCAGGACACTCACCAGGCTTCTCCGGATGGGCAGAATGGAATCTCCTGATGAGCGTGGGAGCGTGGACATCACGAGCATCGGTCCAGTAATGTTCCTCTGGACCGTAACCTTTCCAGTCCAGCAAATACTGTAGATGACCTCTGCGTAGACGAGAGTCCAAGATCTGGGCGACCTCAAACTCAGCTCCTCTCTCCATCTGGACTTGAGGAGAAGCAGGTAGAGCACTATGGAATTTATTCAGGACCAGGGGCTTCAATAAGGAAATATGGAAGGAATTAGGGATTTTTAGGTATGGGGGTAACTGTAGACGATAGGCCACTGGATTAATGACTTCTGTTATGGAGAAGGGACCAATGAAGCATGGTGCAAATTTCATAGAAGGAACCCTCAGACGAAGATTCCGGGTGGATAACCAGACCTGGCTTCCAACTTGCATGCGTGGAACTATTCTACGCTTCTTATCGGCCTGGGTCTTATAGCGAGAGGATGCCTTCAACAAATCAGACCGTACTTGAGTCCAGATGGCAGCAAAATTCCGCACCGTGTCCTCCACGGCCGGAACATCGAAAACAGGCAGGCTTCGAAATTCGGGAACACGAGGATGAAGGCCATATACAACCTGAAATGGCGTTTGGTTAGTTGACGAGTGGTAGGAAGCATTATGTGCAAACTCAGCCCACGGCAGCAAGGCAGCCCAATTGTCCTGGGAAGATGACATAAAAATTCTTAAGAAAGTCTCTAGATCTTGATTAACTCTCTCGGTGGAGCCGTTGCTTTGCGGATGGTAGGCTGTGGAAAAGTTTAACTTCACTTGAAGAACAGAACACAAAGCCCTCCAGAATTTTGCAGTAAACTGCACACCACGGTCAGAGACAATTTCAGCAGGAAGGCCATGTAGACGAAATATGTGTTGGACAAACAACTGTGCCAGGTCAGGGGCAGAAGGTAACTTCTTCAACGGTATATAGTGGACCATCTTAGAAAATCGGTCTATTACAACCCAGATAGTATTGAAACCTTGAGAGACTGGCAGGTCTGTGACGAAATCCATGGAGAGATGCGTCCATGGACGTGATGGAGTAGGTAATGGGAGCAATTCCCCAGCTGGAGCTTGTCGTGATGATTTATGCTGGGCACAGGAGGAGCAGGAAGAGATGAACTCCATTATATCTGCCTTCATAGAAGGCCACCAATAGTGTCTTTTCAGGAACTCCAAGGTCTTCCGAGTGCCTGAGTGCCCTGCGAAGCGAGAGGAATGTGCCGAAGTGAGAAGCTGCTTCCTTAATTCCGGGGCCACAAATGATTTTCCCGTAGGAGGCTGAACTTGTAATGAGGCAAAAACTCTTGATTCCAAGACAGGGGTATTGCTTTGATTTTCAGATTGATCATCACAGAGGAGAGATCTCGATAGGGCATCAGCCTTCTGATTAAGTGCTCCAGACCGGAAGGTCAGGGTGAACTGAAATCTGGCAAAGAATATTGCCCAGCGGGCCAAACAAGGACTCACACATTGGAGGTTTTTGAGAAATAGGATATTTCTATGGTCCGTAAATACAGTAAATGGAAACTTGGCGCCTTCTAGCAAATATTTCCATTCTTCAACGCCAACTTTACAGCTAGTAGTTCTTGCTCACCTATGGCGTAGTTCCTTTCGGCAGGTGAGAATTTTTTAGAAAAGAACCCACACGGATGGACTCGGTTGTCCTCATAACGTTGAGACAAGACTGCTCCCACAGCTTCAGATGATGCGTCCACTTCCAACAAAAAAGGCCTGTCCAGATCTGGTTGTCGAAGAACTGGTGCTGAGATAAAGGCCTGTTTTAGAAGATGAAAGGCAGACTCTGCCTCAGGTGACCATTGGGCAGGATTAGCACCTTTGCGGGTCAAGGCTGTAATGGGAGCCAGCAGTGTAGAAAATCCCTTAATGAAGCGTCTATAATAATTGGCGAAGCCCAACAATCTCTGGATGGCCTTCCGTGTCTGAGGTCCAATCCAGAATTGCTTGTACCTTCTTGGGGTCCATTTCTAAACTGGAGCCAGATATTACATAGCCGAGAAAAGGTACACTGGGCACTCCAAAGACGCACTTCTCCAGTTTGCAGTAAGGTGGTTTTCTCTCAAACGGGTCAGAACTTCTTTAACATGTTCTTGATGTTTAGCCACAGAGGGTGAAAAAATCAGTATGTCCATCCAGATAGACAACAACCGAAACATATAACAGATCCCGGAAAATCTCATTAACGAAACTTTGAAAGACAGCAGGGGCGTTACACAATCCAAAAGGCATTACTAAATACTCGAAATGTCAATCTCTGGTATTAAAAGCGGTCCTCCATTCATCGCCAGCTCGAATACGAATGTGGTTGTAAGCCCCTCTCAGATCTAATTTAGAAAAAATGACGGAGCCCTTGACCCTATCAAACAACTCAGTAATCAGGGGAAGAGGGTATCGATTCTTTACAGTAATGTCATTAAGGCCTCGATAATCGATACATGGTCTTAGACCACCGTCCTTCTTGCCAACGAAGAAGAACCCAGCTCTGGCAGGTGAAGTAGAGGGGCGAATGAACCCCTTTGCCAGGTTGTCCCGGATGTACTCGGTCATGGCTTGAGTCTCAGGCAAGGACAGCGGATAGGTACGACCATGAGGTGGTATCTTATCAGGTATCAATTCAATTGGACAGTCCCATTCCCTAGGAGGGGGTAAGATATTTGCTTGTTGCTCAGAGAACACATCGGCAAACATCTGATATTCCTTGGGAATGGCAGAAGAAACTAATGGAACTGTCTTTTCTCACAGGTCGAATTTTTGGAAGACAGGATTTCTGACAGTCCATACCCCATGACAGAATCTGCATAGAACTCCAATCAATCCTGGGATTATGTTGACGTAACCAGGGTAGACCAAGAACCACTTCTTGAGAGGCCTCTGATATCACCAGGAATTTTAAGGACTCAGAATGAAGTGCTCCAATTCGGACCAATACTGGTTGAGTCTCTTTGGTGACTATCCCGTTAGTTAGAGGACGTCCGTCTATAGAAGTCAGAGAGATGGCATGGTTGAGAGACAAACAAGGAATCTGAAATTTATCTATGAAACTAGACGTTATGAAATTTCCGGCTGCTCCCGAGTCAAGTAGAGCAGTAGCAAAGACAGGTTTGGGTTTAAGATCAAAGGCTAGGGTAATCGTGAAATCTTTAATTTTTGGAGACGGGTTCATAACTCCTAACTTGATGTCTCCAGGGTCAGTTAGGATTTGGCATTTCCCGGTTTACGGGGGCAGGAGATCAGCAGGTGACCGGACTCTCCGCAGTACAGACAGAGGTTCTTTTGCATTCTTCTCTGACGTTCTTCTTTGGAGAGGTGTGTATGATTCACCTGCATAGGCTCCTCTTCAGTAGGAGAAGGAATGGGTCGGGTAGAAATGGAGGGGGTAAATGACCTTTGCCGGTCAGTTCTGTTTTTTTCAGCCTGACGTTCCCTGAAGCGTAGGTCAACTTTGATACACAACGAAATCATGTCGTTCAGATTAGTAGGAAGCTCTCGAGTGACTAGATCATCCTTTAGTCGGTCTGACAACCCATGCCAGAAGGCCGAGGTGAGGGCTTCCTCATTCCATTTGAGCTCTGATGCTAAAATTTGAAATTGCACGGCATATTGACTGACAGGACGGACCCCTTGTCTCAGTGTCATGATGTTTGATGATGCTGATACAATACGCCCAGGTTCATCGAAAATCCTCTTGAAGGATGACACAAAGCCTGCGTAATTATCCAGCAGCGGATCTGAGCGCTCCCAGAGTGGGGAAGCCCATTCCAAGGCCTGGCCGGATAACAGAGAGACTATATAAGCCACTTTAGTTCTTGCAGTTAGAAAGTTGTCAGGCTGCAGGGTAAAATGTATGTCACACTGATTTAGGAATCCTCGGCAGAGTTTAGGATTGCCGTCAAATTTACTTGGTAAAGGAAGATGTAAGTGGGGAGATGATCTGCCTCCTGTATTCCCAGACGCTGATGCGGATGTAGATGCTGGTACTTCAGGGGTAGAAAAGGAAAAGAAAACTATCCGGTCGCTTGGACATCTCTTGCAGAAATTTAGCCATCTGATGCTGCATGTTTTCCAGATTTTCTAAACGACCAGAAATGCACCTGAACAAATCCACTCCTGACTCCTGATCCGTGGCCGGCTCCATGGGGCCAGTGCAAACTGTTATGTTCTGGGTTGTTTGTGGACCCGGGGTGGTAGCAGGAGCGATCACAGAAGCAGATTTGAAAATAAAACTAGGATCTTTAATAAGTGTTTGAGTAGACATATAATGTGCCAGTAAATAAAAGTCCAGGAATATATAAATGTGCACAAGAGTTCTGTGGTGGGAGCAAAAGGGTTAATGTCCAAGTAGAAACAATTAGAGCTGTCCAGGTGTGCAGGTAGTGAAACTGAAAATAATCAAGCCAGGTTTGCAGATAGTGAACTGAAAATAAACAAGCCAGGTTTGCAGGTAGTGAACTGAAGCGCAGGATGTCAGCAGGCTCAGGCACTCAGGTATGGGCAAGGGTGATGGAGGAAGCGGGGTAGTCCAGTGGGAGCTAGGAGCTGACAGGCAGACTGGCAGACAGCGAATTCACAGGAACAGGAAAGCACAGAGAACTCCCTCTCAGCTAGGCTGAGATACACGTTGCACTGGCAAAGAAGGAAGGCACTGACCCTTCCTAAATACCCCGTGCTGTTACTGGCCGGAGGGAACATGTGACTCACCAGGATTGGCCAGCCACATCACATGGCCAGAAGGCAAGATGGCGGCGCCCATGCCAAATGGAATGGAGACGCCACCAGGCCTTACCAGCGCAGAGTGACAACAGGCCCGCACAACAACGCGTGCAGCCAAAGCCCCCCGCCAGACACCAGCTCCGCCACCAGACAGCCCGCGCCACAATGACCTCACAGGTAACACTCGCCTAGTGCCATGCTGAAATACCCTGGCCGTGACAGACGCTAATTTGCGTACGCAGTCATACAGTAAATAAAGACTTAAGACCTGGAATCTGTGGTTCCAAAGCACAAGTATTATTCAAGTAAAAGTACAGTCAGTTACACGCTATTGATCCAGACACAATTCAGTGCAAAGGAATTATACAGACCCAAGTACAGTATACATACGCAGCGCTTCCGGACCAGGTGTTAGGCATCAGAGAGAAACCCCTCGTCTATCAGCATTCAGCACAAAGACTAAAGACCCAGTGTTGGAGCACACATATTTATACCCCCCAGGAATAGACAACACAATAGGAAAGTTTGTTGCTGATGCTATTGGTTCCCAAGGGAGATACATCTGTTACAGAGCATTTAACAGGCTGATTCAAATAGACACAACCCAGCCTCCAACAACTGAGGGTCCCTAGATTCCCGCCACATGCAACATCCTAACAGTTATTCATATCATATACATTTTGTTGCTTGAAGTCTCTGCGGTCCATAAGTTGAGAATGCATGATGCGATCTCCCCACCGATAATACCGGAATACTGTGGAAAGAGCATCAGTACAAAACCAAACACTGCTTACTTATCATGTATAAAACCTTAGTTACCAAACAATCTTTATTTCATAGCATTTATGCTAAATGAACAAACTTAAATCTTATACCTTAAAGCTTATAAAACCTTGTTTGTGAATATGTAATGTGTATGCGGGGTTTGATATAAAGATGCTAGTTGACTGGGGACAGATGCGTGCACATTTACCAACTAAACGGTGTTTTCATGTAGGATCTTATGCATTCGCTAATATGAGACTAGTCAACAGCGCAATTGTGCGTATTACTGTGTATATGAGAAATGATGAAAAATGCAATCGCATGGTGCTAATAGTAATCTCGCCACATGTACTTAATTGTGAGTTTATCTAAAATGGCGCTGGGGCGGCCATTCGCAAAATGGCGTCTTGCAATTTAATTTCCAAGATGGCGTCTTGCGGCCAGTCGCAAGATGGCGTAGCCGCGATTCAATTTTAAACTGATCTTGTCTCAGCCAATTATCCAGCTTCGACAATAGATAGATAGATAGATAGATAGATAGATACCTGTAGATAGATAGACATAGATAGATAATATATATAAAACCCAACACAGCCGGCACTCTATGTAACACGTAGTAAGTGCCTAGGTGCCTTCCTAGTGTATTTGCCATACACAATATGCTCCTCCAATCTCATGGTGGCACTCTTGGGACTTTATATGTCAATCAAAGAAAACTGCAAATACTCCGAGTTTTTTGGGGTAAAATTAGGTACCTCGGCTTATATTCGGGGCGACTTATACTCGAGTATATATATATATATATATATACACATATATGTACACATGCATACATATATATATATATGCATATATAAATACATATGTATACATATACACACACCAATACATACATATATATATATATATATATATATATTAGGGGTGAGCGGGTTCGGATTTCTGAAATCCGAACCCCCCCGAGCCCCCCCGATCCGAGTCCGATCCGAGTCAGGCTCGACTTTTCCCGCCTGACTCGGATCTGAAATCGAGGCAAAACGTCATCATCCCGCCTTCCGAGTCTCGCGGGTTTTGGATCCTATATAAGGTACCCGCGTCGGCGCCATTTTCTCACTCGGCTGTGGACAGTGAAGAGGGAGGGTGGGAGTTAGGGCTGTGTAGTGTAGTGTAGTGTAGTGTAGCTGTGCTGCTGTTGTCCACTACTTCAAAGTCCATAGGGGCTGGCTGTGTTGTGCTGTGCTGCTGTTGTTAATAGGGGCTGTGTCCACTACTTCAAAGTCCATAGGGCTGGCTGGACTGTGTTGTGCAGTCAGTTCTCCATAGGGCTGTGTCCACTCCAAAGTCCTGTGCAGTGTCCCAGTCCTAAAGGAGTGCTGTAGTGTTGTCCAGGGGGTGCTCTGTCCATCAGGGGTGCTCCCCCCAAGTGCTAAAAAAATAATATATTTTCTGTGTTTGTGAATTGTGTGCGCAGTAGCCGCACGTGCATCAACAAAGTAGTGCCAAGCGTGCGCCTGTGTCATAAGTAAAGGGCGGCTGGCTTGACCGTTAAAGGGTGCTGTAACCCCCGAAAGTACACTCCAGTCCAAACCAAAAAAAAATTATGTTCTGTGTTTGTGAATTGTGTGCGCAGTAGCCGCACGTGCATCAACAAAGTAGTGCCAAGCGTGCGCCTGTGTCATAAGTAAAGGGCCGGCTGGCTTGACCGTTAAGGGTGCTGTAACCCCCGAAAGTACACTCCAGTCCAAACCAAAAAAAAAATTATTTTCTGTGTTTGTGAATTGTGTGCGCAGTAGCCGCACGTGCATAAACAAAGTAGTGCCAAGCGTGCGCCTGTGTCATAAGTAAAGGGCCGACTGGCTTGACCGTTAAGGGTGCTGTAACCCCCGAAAGTACACTCCAGTCCAAACCAAAAAAAAAATTATTTTCTGTGTTTGTGAATTGTGTGCGCAGTAGCCGCACGTGCATCAACAAAGTAGTGCCAAGCGTGCACCTGTGTCATAAGTAAAGGGCCGGCTGGCTTGACCGTTAAGGGTGCTGTAACCCCCGAAAGTACACTCCAGTCCAAACCAAAAAAAAAATTATTTTCTGTGTTTGTGAATTGTGTGCGCAGTAGCCGCACGTGCATCAACAAAGTAGTGCCAAGCGTGCGCCTGTGTCATAAGTAAAGGGCCGGCTGGCTTGACCGTTAAAGGGTGCTGTAACCCCCGAAAGTACACTCCAGTCCAAACCAAAAAAAAATTATTTTCTGTGTTTGTGAATTGTGTGCGCAGTAGCCGCACGTGCATCAACAAAGTAGTGCCAAGCGTGCGCCTGTGTCATAAGTAAAGGGCCGGCTGGCTTGACCGTTAAGGGTGCTGTAACCCCCGAAAGTACACTCCAGTCCAAACCAAAAAAAAAATTATTTTCTGTGTTTGTGAATTGTGTGCGCAGTAGCCGCACGTGCATCAACAAAGTAGTGCCAAGCGTGCGCCTGTGTCATAAGTAAAGGGCCGGCTGGCTTGACCGTTAAAGGGTGCTGTAACCCCCAAAGTACACTCCAGTCCAAACCAAAAAAAAAATTATTTTCTGTGTTTGTGAATTGTGTGCGCAGTAGCCGCACGTGCATCAACAAAGTAGTGCCAAGCGTGCGCCTGTGTCATAAGTAAAGGGCCGGCTGGCTTGACCGTTAAAGGGTGCTGTAACCCCCGAAAGTACACTCCAGTCCAAACCAAAAAAAAATTATTTTCTGTGTTTGTGAATTGTGTGCGCAGTAGCCGCACGTGCATCAACAAAGTAGTGCCAAGCGTGCGCCTGTGTCATAAGTAAAGGGCCGGCTGGCTTGACCGTTAAGGGTGCTGTAACCCCCGAAAGTACACTCCAGTCCAAACCAAAAAAAAAATTATTTTCTGTGTTTGTGAATTGTGTGCGCAGTAGCCGCACGTGCATCAACAAAGTAGTGCCAAGCGTGCGCCTGTGTCATAAGTAAAGGGCCGGCTGGCTTGACCGTTAAAGGGTGCTGTAACCCCCGAAAGTACACTCCAGTCCAAACCAAAAAAAAATTATTTTCTGTGTTTGTGAATTGTGTGCGCAGTAGCCGCACGTGCATCAACAAAGTAGTGCCAAGCGTGCGCCTGTGTCATAAGTAAAGGGCCGGCTGGCTTGACCGTTAAAGGGTGCTGTAACCCCCGAAAGTACACTCCAGTCCAAACCAAAAAAAAATTATTTTCTGTGTTTGTGAATTGTGTGCGCAGTAGCCGCACGTCCATCAACAAAGTAGTGCCAAGCGTGCGCCTGTGTCATAAGTAAAGGGCCGGCTGGCTTGACCGTTAAGG
Source organism: Taudactylus pleione (assembly GCA_031769625.1). Classification (NCBI taxonomy): domain Eukaryota; kingdom Metazoa; phylum Chordata; class Amphibia; order Anura; family Myobatrachidae; genus Taudactylus; species Taudactylus pleione. The sequence continues at coordinate 12,014,718 of JAUIMM010000010.1, forward strand.
GTGCTGTAACCCCCGAAAGTACACTCCAGTCCAAACCAAAAAAAAAATTATTTTCTGTGTTTGTGAATTGTGTGCGCAGTAGCCGCACGTGCATCAACAAAGTAGTGCCAAGCGTGCGCCTGTGTCATAAGTAAAGGGCCGGCTGGCTTGACCGTTAAAGGGTGCTGTAACCCCCAAAGTACACTCCAGTCCAAACCAAAAAAAAAATTATTTTCTGTGTTTGTGAATTGTGTGCGCAGTAGCCGCACGTGCATCAACAAAGTAGTGCCAAGCGTGCGCCTGTGTCATAAGTAAAGGGCCGGCTGGCTTGACCGTTAAAGGGTGCTGTAACCCCCGAAAGTACACTCCAGTCCAAACCAAAAAAAAATTATTTTCTGTGTTTGTGAATTGTGTGCGCAGTAGCCGCACGTGCATCAACAAAGTAGTGCCAAGCGTGCGCCTGTGTCATAAGTAAAGGGCCGGCTGGCTTGACCGTTAAGGGTGCTGTAACCCCCGAAAGTACACTCCAGTCCAAACCAAAAAAAAAATTATTTTCTGTGTTTGTGAATTGTGTGCGCAGTAGCCGCACGTGCATCAACAAAGTAGTGCCAAGCGTGCGCCTGTGTCATAAGTAAAGGGCCGGCTGGCTTGACCGTTAAAGGGTGCTGTAACCCCCGAAAGTACACTCCAGTCCAAACCAAAAAAAAATTATTTTCTGTGTTTGTGAATTGTGTGCGCAGTAGCCGCACGTGCATCAACAAAGTAGTGCCAAGCGTGCGCCTGTGTCATAAGTAAAGGGCCGGCTGGCTTGACCGTTAAAGGGTGCTGTAACCCACAAAGTACACTCCAGTCCAAACCCAAAAAAAAATTATTTTCTGTGTTTAGCCGCACGTATATATCAAATCGATATAACATAAATGGAGGACCAAACTTTCTCCGATAAAAATAAAATAGAGAAAGATCAAGAACCACTTCCTCCTAGTGCTGAAGCTGCTGCCACTAGTCATGACATAGACGATAACATGCCATCAACGTCGTCTGCCAAGGCCGATGCCCAATGTCATAGTAGAGGGCACATACAATCCCAAATGGCAAAGTTCAGGAAAATGACCTTGAAAAAGACATTTAAATCAGCTGAAGAGAAACGTAAACTTGCCAATATGCCATTTACGACACGGAGTGGCAAGGAACGGCTAAGGTCGATCCCTAGTATGTTCATGACTAGTGGTTCAGCTTCACATGACGATGGAAGCCCTCCTCCCACTAAAAAAATCAAAAGAGTTAAGCTGGCAAAAGCACAGCGAAGAACTGTGCTTTCTAAGAAGATATCACAAATCCCCAAGGAGAGTCCAAGTGTGGTGGTGGTTGCGATGCCTGACCTTCCCAGCACTGGACGGGAAGAGGTGGCTCTTTCCACCATTTGCACGCCCCCTGCAAGTGCTGAAAGGAGCACCCACAGTCCACTTGCTGATATGCAAATTGAAGATGTCACTGTTGAAGTACAACAGGATGAGGATACTGGTGTAGCTGGCGCTGAGGAGGAAGTTGGCGAGGAGGATTCTGATGGTGATGTGGTTTGTTTAAATCAGGCTCCGGGGGAGACAGTTGTTGTCCGTGGGATGAAAAAGCCCATCACGGTCATGCCTGGGCAGAAGACCAAACATTCCACCTCTTTGGTCTGGCAATATTTCTATCCAAATCCGGACAACAACTGTCTTGCCATATGTACCATATGTAAAGGTGAAATAAGTAGGGGTAGGGACGTCAACCACCTAGGAACATCCTCCCTTATACGGCACCTGCAGCGCGTTCATAAAAAGTTACTGTCAAGTTCAGAAACTTTGGCTAAGACCGTAAGCAGTCCAGGGACACCTAAATCCCGTTGTCCTGTTGTATCCAAGCGCCTGCAAACCACACCGTCAACTCCCTCCTCGTCAATTTCCTCCTTAGTTAGGATCGGAAGTAGTCCTGCAGGCCATGTCACTGGCATGACTGACTCTCCTATCCGGGATTCCTCCGGAGGATCCTGCATTGCTACGCCTACTGCTGCCGCTGCTGCTGTTGCTGCTGCTGGGAGTCGTTCATCATCCCAGAGAGGAAGTAGGAACACCACTACTTTTACTAAACAATTGACCCTCCAACAGTCCTTAGCGAGGAGGATGAAGTACGACAGCAGTCATCCTGAAGCAAAACGTATAACTGAGGCCTTGACTGCTATGTTGGTGTTAGACGTGCGTCCGGTATCCGCCATTAGTGCAGTGGGATTTAGACAATTGATGGAGGTAGTGTGTCCCCGGTTCCAAATCCCGTCTAGATTCCACTTCACTAGGCAGGCGATACCGAGACTGTACAGAAACGTCAGAAAAAGTGTCCTCAGTGTCCTGAAAAATGCCGTTGTACACAATGTCCACTTAACCACGGACATGTGGACAAGTGGAACAGGGCAGACTAAGGACTATATGACTGTGACAGCCCACTGGGTAGATGTATCACCTTACGCAGCAACAGCAGCAGCGTCACCAGTAGCAGCATCTCAGAAATGCCAGCTCGTTACAAGGCAGGCTACGCTGTGTATCACCGGTTTCAGTAAGAGGCACACCGCCGACAACCTCTTAGAGAAACTGAGGGAAATCATCGCCCAGTGGCTTACCCCACTTAGACTCTCCTGGGGATTTGTGATATCTGACAACGCCACCAATATTGTGCGGGCATTACATCTGGGCAAATTCCAGCACGTCCCATGTTTTGCTCACACAATAAACTTGGTGGTGCAGAATTTTCTGAAAAGCGACAGGGGCGTGCAGGAGACGCTTTGGGTGGCCCGAAAAATTTCTGGCCACTTTCGCCATTCAGCGACTGCGTGCCGAAGACTGGAGCGCCAGCAAACACTCTTGAACCTGCACCGCCATCACCTGAAGCAAGAGGTTGTGACGCGGTGGAACTCAACCCTCTATATGCTTCAGAGGATGGAGGAGCAGCAAAAGGCCATACAAGCCTATACATCCACCTATGACATAGGCAAAGGAGGGGGTATGCACCTGACTCAAGCGCAGTGGAGAATGATTTCCGTGTTGTGCAAGGTTCTCCAGCCCTTCGAACTTGCCACACGTGAAGTCAGTTCAGACACTGCCAGCTTGAGTCAGGTCATTCCCCTCATCAGGCTTTTGCAGAAGCAGCTGGAGAAAGTGAAGGAGGAGCTAAGACGGAGCGATTCCGCTCGGCATGTGGGACTTGTGGATGAAGCCCTTCATTCGCTTTGCCAGGATTCCAGGGTGGTCAATCTGTTGAAATCAGACCACTACGTTTTGGCCACCGTGCTCGATCCTAGGTTTAAAGCCTATGTGGTGTCTCTCTTTCCGGCCGACACAAGCCTGCAGAGGTGCAAAGACCTGCTGGTGAACACACTGTCAGCTGAAGCGGAACGTGACACGTCAACGGCTCCTTCTTCATTTTCTCCTGCAACTGGGGCTGCCAGGAAAAAACTTAGGTATCCTAAGCAACCCGCTGGCGGTGATGCAGGGCAGGCAGGACCAAGTTTGGACATCTGGTCCGGACTGAAGGACCTGGCAACAATTTCTGACATGTCTACTGTCACTGCATATGATACTGTCACCATTGACAGAATGGTGGAGGATTACATCGGTGACAGCATCCAAGTAGGCATGGCAGACAGTCCATACCTGTACTGGCAGGAAAAAGAGGCAATTTGGAGGCCCCTGTACAAACTGGCTCTATTTTACCTGAGTTGCCCCCCCTCCAGTGTGTACTCCGAAAGAGTGTTTAGTGCAGCCGGGAACCTTGTCAGCGAAAGGCGTAGGAGGTTGCTTCCACAGAATGTGGAGAAGATGATGTTCATCAAAATGAATTATCAGCTCTTCCAGGGAGACCAGCCTCCAGAAGGTACAGAGGGACCTGTGGTGGTGGATTCAAGTGGGGACGAGTTAATACTTTGTGAGGATGAGGATGTACACACTGAAGAGGGTGAGGAATCGGTGGATGAGGAGGAGGAGGATGACATCTTGCCTCCATAGAGCCAGTTTGTGCAGGGACACATTAATTGCCAGCTTGTTTTGTGGGGGCCCAAACGAACCAATCATTTCAGCCACAGTTGTGTGGCAGACCCTGGCGCTGAAATGATTGGTTTGTTAAAGTGTGCATGTCCTGTTTATACAACATAAGGGTGGGTGGGAGGGCCCAAGGACAATTCCATCTTGCACCTCTTTTTTTTCTTTGCATTATGTACAGTTTGGGGCCTAGTTTTTCAAACTGCCATCCTGTCTGCCACTGCAGTTTCACGCCTAGATGGGTCACGTGTTTGTGCCGCCCACTCGTGTCGCTTAGCATAGTCATCCAGCTACCTCGGTGCAACGTTTTGGACATAAAAACACTATTGTGAGGCGTGAGGTGTTCAGAATAGACTGGAAATGAGTGGAAATTAAGGTTATTGAGGTTAATAATAGCATAGGAGCAGAAAAACCTACAAATTCTGTGATTTTAGCTGTTTTTATGCTTTTTTAAAAAAAAATACAGATCCAAAACACAAAACCCAGAACCCAAAACACGGAAGGGTGGTTTTGGCAAAACCAATCCAGATCCAAAACACGAAGAAAGATCCAGATCCAAAACCAAAACACGAAAAGTGGCCGGTGCACACCCCTAATATATATATATATATATAGACAGACACACAGATAGATAGATAGATAGATAGATAGATAGATAGATAGATAGGTTGATAGATAGACATAGATAGATAGACATAGATAGATACCTGTAGATAGATAGATAGATAGATAGATAGATAGAAAGATAGATAGATACACAATTATGTATGTAAATTAGGGATGTGCGCCGGACCATTTTTGCCGGATTTGGATTTGGTTCTAATTCATCATCCGGCTTTGGATTTGGATTTGCCAAACTGCGGTGACTGGCTTTGGATTTTTTACAAAAATTGGCAAAAAAAGCTAAAATCACATAAATCGGGCTTTTTTTTCTTCCTAGAGTGTTATTAACCTCAATAACATTAATTTCCAGTCATTTACAGTCAATTTAGACCACCTCACAGCTTAAATTATAGGTTTCACCATTATTGGTCAAAGGTTGCAGTGAGCTGACTGGTTACCAAGCGTCAGAGCAGCGACGCAGTGGCACAGACACCACAGTTTAAAGCACATCTATGAAACATTGCCACACAGCAGTGGCAGAAATGAAAGGTAGTTCAAGATGGAATTGTCCTTGGGCCCTCCCACCCACCCTTATGTTGGATATGAAAAAGGACATGCAGAGTCACAGTGCTTTTATACATAGAGGGCTAGTGCCCAAAGGAGTCACAGTGCTTTTGATTTATACACAGAGGGCTACTGCCCAAGGACTCATGGTGGTTGTATACACAGATTACTAAGGCCCAAAGAGTCACAGAGCTTGTATACAGTGGGCTAAGGCCCAAGCAGTCACAGAGCTTGTATACACAGAGAGCTTATGCCCAAGAAGTCACAGTGCTTGTATACAGAGGGCTAAGGCCCATGGAGTCACAGAGCTTTGTATACAGTGGGCTAAGGCCCAAGCAGTCACGAAGCTTGTATACACACAGTGGGCTTATGTCCAGTAAAGTTACGGAGATTGTATACACACAGTGGGTTTATGCCCTTTCATAGAGCTTGTATAATACACACAGTGGGCTATGCCCTGTCACGGAGCTTGTCTAATACACTTCGTGGGCTTATGCCCTGTCACGGAGCTTGTATAATACACTCAGCGGGCTAAGTGCAGTCATGGAGCTTGTGTAATATAAATAATACACTCAGTGGGCTAAGTCCAGTCACGGAGCTTGTATAATACACAGTGCACACAGTTGGCTAAGTCCAGTCACAGAACTTGTATAATATACACACAGTGGGCTAAGCCCAGTCACGGAGCACACAGTGGCAAGAAGTAGGACTACTCTCTCTAACTAATCTAACTCTAGTCTCGCTTTTCCCTTCTCTATCACTACCTAACTAAACGTGACTGTTCCATCTGGATACAGTCACGCGAAATGGCGCCGACAGCCGGGCGCCGTGCCTTTTATGGAGGCCGAACGTCACCCGGCTCTCGCGAGGTCTCGCGAGAATCCGACGCCGGACGGGTGACGTTCGGCCTCGAGGTGGAATCCGAGTCTGGCGGGAACACCCGAACTTGCGTTCGGGTGGACTCGGATTCCACCTGATCGGAGCGTGTAAATATATATATATATATAACCCAACACAGCCGGCACTCTATGTAACACGTAGTAAGTGCCCGGGTGCCTTCCTAGTGTATTTGCCATACACAATATGCTCCTCCAATCTCACGGTGGCACTCCTGGGACTTTATATGTCAATCAAAGAAAACAGCAAATACTCAGAACATTATTCCAACATTTCAATTTTTATTGGAATTGAAACGTTGGAATACTGTTTCGCGTATTTGCAGTTTTCTTTGATTGATATATAAAGTCCCAGGAGTGCCACCGTGAGATTGGAGGAGTATGTATGTATATATATATATATATATATTATATTCCAAAATGTCCCGCACTCACAACCATATAAAGTACAACGTTGGGGTGCTTCCAAGGATCAGACAAAAGTGATCCTAAAATAGACTTCCGAATCTCACGAGCAGGGCCTTCTTCTCTCACGTGCTTCTTCTCCCCCATACGTATAGTATCATTTACTCCTAACTCCCGACAACAGCACCTAACACTTGGTTGCTCATGTCCTGCTGCTTGTGTTATGCAGCTATGTTTATAACCATGTCCTTGTCCTGCATTGTTTTGTATTACTACTAACTAGGGGTGAGCGGGTTCGGATTTCTGAAATCCGAACCCCCCCGAGCCCCCCCGATCCGAGGCCGATCCGAGTCAGGCTCGACTTTTCCCGCCTGACTCGGATCTGAAATCGAGGCAAAACGTCATCATCCCGCCTTCCGGGTCTCGCGGGTTTTGGATCCTATATAAGGTACCCGCGTCGGCGCCATTTTCTCACTTGGCTGTGGACAGTGAAGAGGGAGGGTGGGAGTTAGGGCTGGCTGGGCTGTGTAGTGTAGTGTAATGCAGAGTAGTGTAGTGCTGTGCTGTGCTGCGCTGTGCTGCTGTTGTCCATAGGGGCTGTGTCCACTACTTCAAAGTCCATAGGGGATGGCTGTGTTGTGCTGTGCTGCTGTTGTTAATAGGGGCTGTGTCCACTACTTCAAAGTCCATAGGGGCTGGCTGGACTGTGTTGTGCAGTCAGTTGTCCATAGGGGCTGTGTCCACTCCAAAGTCCTGTGCAGTGTCCCAGTCCTAAAGGGGTGCTGTAGTGTTGTCCAGGGGGTGCTCTGTCCGTCAGGGGTGCTCCCCCCAAGTGCTATAAAAAAAAATATTTTTTCTGTGTTTGTGAATTGTGTGCGCAGTAGCCGCACGTGCATCAATAAAGTAGTGCCAAGCGTGAGCCTGTGTCATAAGTAAAGGGCCGGCTGGCTTGACCGTTAAAGGGTGCTGTAACCCCCAAAGTACACTCCAGTCCAAACCAAATAACAAAATATTTTCTGTGTTTGTGAATTGTGTGCACAGTAGCCGCACGTGCATCAAGAAAGTAGTGCCAAGCGTGCGCCTGTGTCATAAGTAAAGGGCCGGCTGGCTTGAACGTTAAAGGGTGCTGTAACCCCCAAAGTACACTCCAAACCAAATAAAAAAATATTTTCTGTGTTTGTGAATTGTGTGCACTGTGGCTGCACGTGCATCAACAAAGGAGCAGTGCCAAGCGTGCGCCTGTGTCCCATAGGTAAAGAGCCGGATTGCTCATTTCTTAAAGGGTGGTGTAACCCACAAAGTGCACTACTCTCCAGCAAAAAAAAAAAAATATTTTCTGTGTTTGTGTGCGCCTTAGCTGCACGTATATATCAATATAACATAAATGGAGGACCAAACTTTCTCCGATAAAAATAAAATAGGGAAAGATCAAGAACCACCCTCCTAGTGCTGTTGCTGCTGCTGGGAGTTGTTCATCATCCCAGAGAGGAAGTAGGAACACCACTACTTTTACTAAACAATTGACCCTCCAACAGTCCCTAGCGATGAGGATGAAGTACCACAGCAGTCATCCTGAAGCAAAACATATAACTGAGGCCTTGACTGCTATGTTGGTGTTAGACGTGCGTCCGGTATCCACCATTAGTGCAGTGGGATTTAGACAATTGATGGAGGTAGTGTGTCCCCTGTTCCAAATCCCGTCTAGATTCCACCTGCATCCTCAAAGCAGCAGCGACAAGCGTGCGTCTGTCTGTAAAAGGGTGGTGTAACCCTCAAAGTGCGCTCCACAAACAATAAAAAAATTCTTCTTTTTTTTTCTGTCTTTGTGAAATGTGTGGGCTGTAGCCGTATGTGCATCCTTAAAGCAGCAGCGACAAGCTTGCGTCTGTCGGTTAAAGGGTGGTGTAACCCTCAAAGTGCGCTCCACAAACAATAAAAAAATTCTTTTTTTTTCTCTTTGTGAAATGTGTGGGCTGTAGCCGCACGTGCATCCTTAAAGCAGCAGCGACAAGCGTGCGTCTGTCTGTTAAAGGGTGGTGTAACCCTCAAAGTGTGCTCCACAAACAATAAAAATATTCTTCTTTTTTTTTCTCTTTGTGAAATGTGTGGGCTGTAGCCGCACATGCATCCTTAAAGCAGCAGTGACAAGCGTGCATCTGTCTGTTAAAGGGTGGTGTAACCCTCAAAGTGCGCTCCACAAACATTAAAAAAATTCTTCTTTTTTATCTCTTTGTGAAATGTGTGGGCTATAGCCGCACGTGCATCCTTAAAGCAGCAGCGACAAGCGTGCGTCTGTCTGTTAAAGGGTGATGTAACCCTCAAAGTGCGCTCCACAAACAATAAAAATATTCTTCTTTTTTTTTCTGTCTTTGTGAAATGTGTGGGCTGTAGCCGCACCTGCATCCTTAAAGCAGCAGCGACAAGCGTGTGTCTGTCTGTTAAAGGGTGGTGTAACCCTCAAAGTGTGCTCCAAAAAATAAAAAACTATTTTTTTTATGTGTTTGTGACTTGTGTGCGATGTAGCCACACGTGCATCAACACAGTAGCAGCGCCAAGCGTGCGCCTGTGTCATAAGTCAAGGGCCGGTTTGGACATCTGGTCCGGACTGAAGGACGTGCCAACAATTTCTGACAAGTCTACTGTCACTGCATATGATACTGTCCTCAAAGCAGCAGCGACAAGCGTGCGTCTGTCTGTTAAAGGGTGGTGTAACCCTCAAAGTGCGCTCCACAAACAATAAAAATATTCTTCTTTTTTTTTCTGTATTTGTGAAATGTGTGGGCTGTAGCCGCACGTGCATCCTTAAAGCAGCAGCGACAAGCGTGCGTCTGTCTGTAAAAGGGTGGTGTAACCCTCAAAGTGCGCTCCACAAACAATAAAAAAATTCTTCTTTTTTTTTCTGTCTTTGTGAAATGTGTGGGCTGTAGCCGTATGTGCATCCTTAAAGCAGCAGCGACAAGCTTGCGTCTGTCGGTTAAAGGGTGGTGTAACCCTCAAAGTGCGCTCCACAAACAATAAAAAAATTCTTTTTTTTTCTCTTTGTGAAATGTGTGGGCTGTAGCCGCACGTGCATCCTTAAAGCAGCAGCGACAAGCGTGCGTCTGTCTGTTAAAGGGTGGTGTAACCCTCAAAGTGTGCTCCACAAACAATAAAAATATTCTTCTTTTTTTTTCTCTTTGTGAAATGTGTGGGCTGTAGCCGCACATGCATCCTTAAAGCAGCAGTGACAAGCGTGCATCTGTCTGTTAAAGGGTGGTGTAACCCTCAAAGTGCGCTCCACAAACATTAAAAAAATTCTTCTTTTTTATCTCTTTGTGAAATGTGTGGGCTATAGCCGCACGTGCATCCTTAAAGCAGCAGCGACAAGCGTGCGTCTGTCTGTTAAAGGGTGATGTAACCCTCAAAGTGCGCTCCACAAACAATAAAAATATTCTTCTTTTTTTTTCTGTCTTTGTGAAATGTGTGGGCTGTAGCCGCACCTGCATCCTTAAAGCAGCAGCGACAAGCGTGTGTCTGTCTGTTAAAGGGTGGTGTAACCCTCAAAGTGTGCTCCAAAAAATAAAAAACTATTTTTTTTATGTGTTTGTGACTTGTGTGCGATGTAGCCACACGTGCATCAACACAGTAGCAGCGCCAAGCGTGCGCCTGTGTCATAAGTCAAGGGCCGGTTTGGACATCTGGTCCGGACTGAAGGACGTGCCAACAATTTCTGACAAGTCTACTGTCACTGCATATGATACTGTCCTCAAAGCAGCAGCGACAAGCGTGCGTCTGTCTGTTAAAGGGTGGTGTAACCCTCAAAGTGCGCTCCACAAACAATAAAAATATTCTTCTTTTTTTTTCTGTATTTGTGAAATGTGTGGGCTGTAGCCGCACTTGCATCCTTAAAGCAGCAGCGACAAGCGTGCGTCTGTCTGTTAAAGGATTACATCGGTGACAGCATCCAAGTAGGCCTGTCAGACAGTCTGTACCTGTACTGGCAGTTAAAAGAAGCAATTTGGAGGTCCCTGTACAAACTGGCTCTATTTTACCTTAGTTGCCCCCCCCTCTAGTGTGTACTCCGAAAGAGTGTTTAGTGCAGCCGGGAACCTTGTCAGCGAAAGGCGTAGGAGGTTGCTTCCACAAAATGTGGAGAAGATGATGTTCATAAAATGAATTATCAACTCTTCCAGGGAGTCCAGCCTCCAGAACGTACAGAGGGACCTGTGGTTGTGGATTCCAGCAGGGACGAATTAATACTCTGTGAGGATGAGGATGTACACAACACTGAAGAGGGTGAGGAATCGGTGGATGAGGACGACATCTTGCCTCCGTAGAGCCAGTTTGTGCAGGGACAGATTAATTGCCAGCTTGTTTTGTGGGGGCCCAAACGAACCAATCATTTTAGCCACAGTCATGTGGCAGACCCTGGCGCTGAAATGATTGGTTTGTTCAAGTGTGCATGTCCTGTTTATACAACATAAGGGTGGGTGGGAGGGCCCAAGGACAATTCCATCTTGCACTTCTTTTTTTTCTTTGAATTATGTACTGTTTGGGGCCTAGTTTTTCAAACTGCCATCCTGTCTGCCACTGCAGTGTCACTCCTAGATGGACCACGTGTTTGTGCCGCCCACTCGTATCTCTTAACATAGTCATCCAGCTACCTCGTTGCAACCTTTTGGATATAAAAACACTATTGTGAGGTGTGAGGTGTTCAGAATAGACTGGAAATGAGTGGAAATTAAGGTTATTGAGGTTAATAATAGCATAGGAGCAGAAAAACACACAAATTCTGTGATTTTAGCTGTTTTTATGCTTTTTAAAAAAAAATACAGATCGAAAACACAAAACCCAGAACCCAAAACACGGAAGTGTGGTTTTGGCAAAACCAATCCAGATCCAAAACACGAAGAAAGATCCAGATCCAAAACCAAAACATGAAAAGTGGCCGGTGCACACCCCTACTACTAACTGTTTTTCTTGTGTGCTCATTTATGTACTGTGTAAGGCGCTGCGGAACCTTTGTGGCGCCATATAAATAAAGGATAATAATATATATATATATATATATATATATATCTAAATTAGGGATGTGCGCCGGACCATTTTTGCCGGATTTGGATTTGGTTCTAATTCGTCGTCCGGCTTTGGATTTGGATTTGCCAAACTGCGGTGACTGGCTTTGGATTTGGATTTTTTTACAAAAATTGACAAAAAAAGCTAAAATCACATAAATTGGTCTTTTTTTTCTTCCTAGAGTATTATTAACCTCAATAACATTAATTTCCAGCCAATTTAGACCATATCACAGCTTATAATATTGTTTTCAACATTATTGGCCAAAGGTTGCAGTGAGCTGACTGGTTACTAAGCGACAAAGCAGCGGCACAACGACACAGACACCACAGTATAAAGCACATCTATGACACATTGCCACACAGCAGTGGCAGAAATGAAAAGTAGTGCACCCACCCAGTGGGGTACGGCCAGCAGAGTCACAGTACTTGTTTACAAAGTGTGCTACGGCCCTAGGAGTCACAGTGCACAATCTTATTAGCATTACACCGCACATAGGGCCTGATTCACATTACACCATAAAGTAGTGTCTCTTATTTATGTTACGACACACAGTAGTGCCCCTTTTACACAATGCCCACAGTAGTGACCCTTTTACACAATGCCCACAGTAGCGGTGTCCCTTACACAATGTCCCCCAGCAGTGGTGCCCCCTATGCAGTCCCCTTAGTAGTAGGGTCCACTATGCAGTGCCCCCAGTAGAATGCCCCCCAGTAGTATGCCCCCCATTAGCAGGCCCCCCCAGTAGTATGCCCCCCATTAGCATGCCACCCAGTAGTATGCCCCCCATTAGCAGGCCCCCCCAGTAGTATGCCTCCCATTAGCATGCCACCCAGTAGTATGCCCCCCCAGTAGTATGGCCCCCCTAGTAGTATGGCCCCCCCAGTAGCAGGCCTCCCCCAGTAGTAGGCTGCCCCAGTAGTAGCCCCCCCTGTAGTATGGGCCCCCCTGTAGTATGGCCCCCCTGTAGTAGGCTGCCCCAGTAGCAGCCCCCCCAGTAGTAGTAAGCCCCCCCAGTAGTATGGCCCCCCCCAGTAGCAGGCCCCTCAGTAGTATGGCCCCCCCAGTAGCAGACCCCCCCCAGTAGTATAGCCCCCCCCAGTAGCAGGCCCCTCTGTAGTATGGCCCCCCCAGTAGTATAGCCCCCCAGTAGCAGACCCTTCCCAGTAGTGCAGACCACCCCAGTAGTATAGCCCCCCCCAGTAGCAGGCCCCTCTGTAGTATGGCCCCCCCAGTAGTATAGCCCCCCCAGTAGCAGACCCCCCCAGTAGTGCAGATCCCCCCCAGTAGTATGGCCCCCCCAGTAGCAGACCCCCCCCAGTAGTATAGCCCCCCCAGTAGCAGGCCCCTCTGTAGTATGGCCCCCCCAGTACTATAGCCCCCCCCAGTAGCAGACCCCCCCAGTAGTGCAGACCCCCCCCAGTAGTATAGCCCCCGGCCCAGTAGCAGGCCCCTCTGTAGTATGGCCCCCCCAGTAGTATAGCCCCCCCCAGTAGCAGACCCCCCCAGTAGTGCAGACCCCCCCAGTAGTGCCCCTGGCCCTTGCACAAATAAAAAAATTAAAAATAAAAACTTACCTGTATCCCCGCTCCCGCGCCATCCGCTCTGTCACACGCTGAGGAGGGAGCCGGAAGACGGAGCTCATGTGTGAGCTCCAGCCGGCTCCCTCCGTGCAGCAGCCAATGAGAGTCTGTGTGACTCTCATTGGCTGCTGTAACAAACACACAGCTGCCGCTGGCGGCTGTGTGTCTGTGTCTGTGTAGGGCAGAGCGCTATCACTGCGCTCTGCCCTACACGCGAGGAGACCTGATGTCGGATTCTCTAGTGAGAATCCGACATCAGGCGGCCGCCGTTCGGCCCCGAACGGGGATCCGAGTCAGGCGGTGAACACCCGAACAGGGTTCGGGTGGACTCGGATCCCCAATGTTCGGAGCGGTTCGGATTCCACAGAATCAGAACCGCTCATCTCTAATCTAAATATATGTATATATATCTATATATATATATATATATCTATCTATATATATATATATATATATATATCTATATATATATATATATATATATATATATATATATATATATATATAGACTTCCGCATCCACCAAAGGAAGGAGGCACTCGCCACTGTATTTCTTTCAAGAATTTTATTCATTCATGGGCTTTACACTTGCTTGGATGTATAAAGATATTATTTCTGGTCGACGTTTCGGTTCCAAACTGAACCTTTCTCAAGACCTCATCAAACAATTGGTTCTTACAACAAATGATACAGAGACATCATCTGTGAAAAACAGAAAAACAACATTGATATGTCTACCAGGCTCCTTATAGCCAAATACACAATTTATGTTAAACTGTCTCATGTGTCCAGCACATATAGTGTAATATAGAGTGCTGTATGTAAATAACACCAGTGGGACATCATCACCCAGGTGCCTGTATAACAATATGATCACACCATAACTAAAGCAAGCACCACTCAGTGTTAACCACCAGACTGTGAAAAATCATTATAAATGGATACCTCAATAATACAGCGCTGTAAATGAAGTGCATAGTTCAATGCAGACGCACGAGGTTCAAAGCCTATAAAGGACATAACTAAGTTAACCACAGAGATAAAAACGTCAATAACTCCACAAGATATGTGGAAATAGGCTCACCTTATAACCTAGGGATCGCTTGTAGTAACCACTGGTACATCACTTAGAGTGCCGCATGTTGGTTCGCAATCTGGTGCACGCTGTGTGTTCACTCACATCGTGTTTCCGGCTATAAGAGCCGCGAAACCGGAAGTACGTGTAAGTGTTAACTAAACACTTCTGCGTGCCAGCATGAAACGCACGCTATTAATATAACCTGGGTAACCAACGGTGGTGGCCCACTGGGGTCAAAAAAAGGGGTGTAGATAGTACAGAATGGACAGAAAGAAAACCGCCCCTTATCTGACCATATTACACTGCTATAGGAGCCTGGTAATGCCATATTTACATCACAATACACCAAAATATCGTTGAAATATCTGGCTACAAAAGTTCATTTATAGATAATATCGCATATGTATGTGTGTATATACACTCACATACATTTGTGTGTAACTGTAACACCGCAAAGAATATCAACAAATGGATACTATGAACCAATACCTATAGATAACTTATAGATGGTGTGTAGAAAACATTTATTTACATAAAACAAGACGGACATTAATATATAAACAAACATATTAAAATGATGCAAGATCATTATTCAATAGTCATTATATAAGCCTAAGTACCCTAGACCCAAAATGTCTAATGTATCTAGTCTTATATCAAATACACCATACGGGACCCACATAGGGAGAGACCCACATAGTGCAGCAACAAAATCTTGTCACTCTGCCTCAATGTTTATAATGTTTATAGGAATACATTCAACGGATTACATTCATTAAGTCCTTTTGGTATGACCGTATTTAATTTGTATATCCAAAAGCTTTCACGCCTTTCCAAGGCTGTGAGCCTATCTGTGCCCTGCCTAGGTGGTATCCAATCTATTAATTTGCATCTTAAAGATGCTGCCGGATGTGCTAGTTGCAAAAAATGTCTAGCCACTGGTTTATCACTGGCGCCAGTGGTCAAAGCTGCTCGTATAGACGCCCTGTGGTTGGCCATACGATCTCTGAATCTTCTGGCCGTGAGGCCAACATAATATAGGCCACATGGGCATACAAGAATATAGATAAGATAGTCCAGTGCACAGTGTAGTCTGTATTTAATTTTAATTTTTCATCCCGAATGTGGATGAGGGAACGTGGACCCCACAATCAAAGAGGCACAGGTAACACAGCTACCACACGAGTAGCTACCCGGCCTTTTTAACATTAAATCCGAAATGTCACTTTTCTTATCGGGATAAAGTGTGGGTCTCATTAATAATTGTCGTAAATTGGGCCCTCTCCTATACGCCATCATTGGTGGTGCCATCTTACGAAAAGGTAGCGTTTGGTCACTTTTAATGATCGGCCAAAACTTCTTTAATGACTTCTGCATTGTCTGTGCATTGCCATCAAAGGTAGTGGTGTATATAAGGCGAGTCTCCTTATTGGTATTAGGGTTCACATTACATGAATCGGTCTGAGACATGTGTATAGCTTTTGCCAGACAACGAGTTAGTGCGGATTGTTGGTAACCACGTGCAAGAAATCTTCTTGTCATTTCTGCAATTTGGACTTCTCTATTGGCCTCCGTAGAATTAATTCTAATGACACGTAAATATTGTGACAATGGTAAATTTTCTTTTAATTTTGTAGGGTGATGGCTTGATGGTAACAGGGCCAAGTTTCTATCTGTCGGTTTCCTAAATAGGGTTGTGGTTAATTTAGCATCAGTATAACTGATGGAAACATCAAGAAAATTAATGGTAGTGGCATCGATGTTATAAGTAAATCGAATCGGCGAGTTTAATGAGTTCAGATCAGATACCATTGATTTAAAGGCTTCAATTGGACCTCGCCAAATTATGAAAATATCGTCGATAAAACGATGATAAAAAATAATCTTGTCGCCATAAACAGATAGTATATGCTCCCTTTCATATTTAGCCATAAATATATTGGCATATGACGGAGCCAAATTCGAGCCCAGTGCCGTACCCGATACCTGTATATAGTATCGATCTTAGTATTGAAAATGATTTTTATGAAGAACCAGGGTAGCCAATTCAATCAAAAATTCTGTGGGAATCACTTTTTTAGGTCTAGTTGACAGTGCTTCCCTCAGTGTTTCCAGACCTTTATCGTGCGATATTACTGTATATAAAGACTTTACGTCCAAGGTGGCCAAAAAGATGTTATCAAGGGCTCCTAGATTCCTGATCAATTCTAAAAGATGACCTGTGTCACGAAGATATGATGGATTGCCACTCACAAGTGGTTGTAGTTCGCTGTCAACAAAGATGGCTATAGGCTGCAAGACCGACCCCTGAGCAGATATGATGGGTCTACCAGGTGGCTTGACTAGAGTTTTGTGAATTTTTGGTAATGTATAAATAATAGGACATTGTGGATTATCCACCGTCAAAAATTTAAATTCGTCATCATCAATCCACATTTGAGCATGAGTATGTTTAAGAACCATGTCAACATGATTTTTAATTTCATCAACAGGTCTGGTAACCAGAGTAAGATATGTATTAGGATCATTTAATTGTGACATGATCTCTTTGTCATAATCCACCCAGTCTTGAATTACAACTGCCCCTCCCTTGTCTGCAGGACGGATAACTAGATGAGGATTGTCCCTAAGGATCTGTAAAGCAACCTTTTCTTCTGATGATAGATTATCATAGATTTTTAAGGTAGTATTAGAATTAAATTAATTATTAACTAACCTTATGTAGGTTTTCAGACTAGCATTGTGAGAGGGGGGATCGAAAGTCGATGGTCCTTTGAATTTTTTAACTGGCATAATACAACTCCTGTCAGCAAAGAATTCCTTTAACCTCATTGATCTTCCAAACTTATACATATCAACTGCAGTTTTAAACCTGCTATGCCTTTAGGTGGGTACAAACGTTAAGCCTTTGGCTAACAGTTTCAGTTGTATATCATCAAGAGGAAAACTAGACAAATTGAAGACAGGACTTAAATCCAGCGGCCCCTTCTGCGTCGTCTTGTAGCTGCGCCGGCGCGGGTGCGGTCTTCATTTTTTCCAAGTTCTCCTGTCTGTAAAAATTGTTCTTGATCTGTCCCCTGTCCTAAAAAATGACTAGAAGATGTCGTACTAGTATAGTTGACATCAGTATCAGATGTAGATACTGAGGAACCAGATTCAATCGGAAACCGTGGAGTTCGATGTCGACGTGGCGGCCGATTTTGTACTCTAGCTCTCAATTGTGTGTTGTCGCCTGATAGCCAACGATAAACTGTATGGTTTTGGTAATCGCTGGTGACTATATTAAGTTTCTTTCTTTTAAAAGAAGTTAAGTCCCTTTTATAAGTGTCAATCTGGGACTGCAACCTTTCCAGCCAATTTGTACCCTTATCTTCTTTCAGCTGAGGTAATGCAACAAGGTTAGCTTGCTCAATATCACTTTTAACCTTACATAATTCACTACCAACCTCTTCTATGACCAAAACCATCAGATCTAAGGAACATTTGTTTAGAATAGCACACCATCGGCTGCAAAATACCGGGTTGTTCCTGCCTAGGGTTGGAATATTATTTATCCTAAAACCCCTAGGTAACTGTTTACGACGATGGTATTCAGAAAGAAATTGGCCATGTAATAACAGATCTACCTCTCTCCTCTGTAGTCTTAATAGCCTATAGAAAATATCAGCTGAAGTTTCGGCTGGTAATTCACTAAAATCCAACTTTTCAAACAATACTTTACTGATTTCATCGTCCGTGAACGAAATAGCACCACTTTCTGCTTGAGAAAGAAGGCATTCATCCAAAAAACCAATACCACCAGAAGCCATAGCCAGATAACAGTAAAAGAATATTTTTCTTAGCAATTTAAAAAATTTACATAGTATATAGACACAACAGAATTAGTATCTATTAATGGAATAATGCCCTTTGTGATGTTAGGCAAAACAAATCAAATAATGCATTCATAGTTTTCACATCAAATACATAACAAAAAAATTATAAAAAGAATGTTGGGTGTCAGGAAAGGTATGCATTAACATCAGTCTTTGCAGACCCAAAATATTCCAAAATGTCCCGCACCCACAACCATATAAAGTACAACGTTGGGGTGCTTCCAAGGATCAGACAAAAGTGATCCCAAAATAGACTTCCGAATCCACCAAAGGAAGGAGGCACTCGCCACTGTATTTCTTTCAATAATTTTATTCATTCATGGGCTTTACACTTGCTTGGATGTATAAAGATATTATTTCTGGTCGACGTTTCGGTTCCAAACTGAACCTTTCTCAAGACCTCATCAAACAATTGGTTCTTGAGAGCTTACATTCTAAAGGGGAAGGGCAGACAGACAGGGGCAACACAGATGGAGTAGATAGTGAGGAAGGAGCATGGAACAATGGGTTAGGATATGTGCTGCGGAATGTGTGTGTTTAAGATGACCTGATGTTATGTAAAAATATAATATATATATATTATACATAAGTGTGGAAACACACTCGTAGATAATGAAATGAGTAAGGAAATATTGATCTTGTGTCTACACATATGATATGGGAGTGGGAGGAAACTTTTTTTTTTGTCATCAGTATGGTCTTAAAGTCGGCCATCTTGCATTTTACTTTCAGTTTTAAAATGGGAAGGTAGTCATGTGACATATCAAACAGATGCAGAATTTCATAAGAAAAACAATGATATTCTCTGTTTTAATGAATCTTTATTGATTCTTGAGTTATAACTGTTTTCTTTTGAAGGTAGTGACATTAATGACAATGGCACTAACACAAACAGAATGTGTTGAGATGGTCTTGATATCTGAAGAATGAAGCACATGTGCTATTGCAAATTATTTCAACCAGCGTCCCCCAAATAAGTCACCAACTACTCACAGTGCAGTTGCCAAACATCTTGCCAAATTTTTAAGAAAACCAATCAGTTATAGATAAACCAAAAAGTGTACAACCAAAAACTGTTACAGATGAAGCAACAACAACTGCTGTGCTGGCATCATTTTTAAAGACCACACATGTAGCACTCGTCATCTGTCTTGTGAATGTGGGGTTAGACCTACGGTCATTTTGAGAATTTTGTCTACACATAAATTATACCTCTACAAGATTCAGATGTTGCAACACCTGAGAATGACCTAGGGCAGGGGTTCTCAAACTTTTTTGCTCTGGGACCCCGTCTAACAATAAAAATGCTTACAGGACCCCAGCAAGTTACTGCAGAATGACTGCCACACATGCTTGGTCAGCAGACTGCTCATGCACAGTAGCACTATGGAAACTGAAGCATACTTACCTACCTTTTATCATCTCTTCCCAGGAGAAGCCCGGGTAAGAGAAGCAGCAGGGGGCCGATGGGGGTGGGGCCTAACGATTCGCGCCATTAAGCCCTGCCCCTCGTGGTAAAACTGCCGCGATTGGGTAAAATTTACATAGGGGGCAGGGCCAAATGCTGTGATTCATGCAGAATCACATCTTAAGCCCCGCCCCCTTCACGGAGACCCACGATCGCCACGGGTATTCTCCTCATTCTGCCCACTTCACTAAAAAGTGGGCAGAATGCGAGAGAAATGCCTACCCTTCCGGGGGTGTGGGGGGTTACCCGAAAAATCGGGAGCCTCCCGCGCAAACCGGGAGGGTAGGCATGTATGAACTGAAGTGAGGTATCTGCTAATGCAGGGGCAGAACTATGGGAGACAATGGAGATGCGTCCTCTATTGCCCACAATATAGTCACCCCACTTAAGGCTATTCTATATTAGTGTTTTTGTGCATAAGTGATAGATAGATAGATAGATAGATAGATAGATATGCACCACATTTATTTTCCCTTTTGTTTTAGGGGGGCACAAAAATAATAACTTGCCTGCTGGCATCTGGTATGAACTTACGCCACTGCGCTAATGCGATCATTTCATTTAGACATTGCAGGGACGAGCTCCTTTCTAAGCCCCTGTCCCTGCAAGGTGAGGCAGAGAGTGACTGGGGAGACAGTGGGTGACTGGGGAGGCAAAGGGTGACAAAGGAGGCAGTGGGTAACAGGGAGAACGAGTGGCTCACATGGGGAGGCAAAGGGTGACAGGAAGAGAGAGAGAGGGTGGCAGGGGCTGACTGGATGACAGGGAGAGACAGGGTGATAGGGGGGAGGCAGATCATGGCATGGAAAGGCAGAGAGTGACTGGGGAGGCAATAGGTGACATAGGAGGCAGTGGGTAATAGGTAGAAGCAGTGGGTGACAGGGGGTAGGCAGAGGGTGTGGGTGGCAGTAAGAAGCAGTGGGTGACAGGGGGGGAGTGGGTGAAAGAGAAGCAGTGGGTGGCAAGGAGCAGCATAGGGTGTCAGGAAAGACAGTGGGTGACTGGGGAGGCAAAGGGTGACATAGGAGGCAGTGGGTAACAGGGAGCGAGTGGCTCACATGGGGAGGCAGAGGGTGACAGGGAGAGACAGAGGGTGGCAGGCGGTGACTGGATGACAGGGAGAGACAGAGTGATAGGGGGGAGGAAGATCATGGCATGGAAAGGCAGAGAGTGATTGGGGAGGCAATAGGTGACATAGGAGGCAGTGAGTAATAGGGAGAAGCAGAGGATGGCAGTGGATGACAGGAGGCGGCAGTGGGTGGCAAGGAGCAGCAAAGGTTGGCAGGGAAGACAGTGAGTGGCTGGGGAGGTAGTGGGAGGCTAAGGGTGACATAGGACACAGTGTGTAACAGGGAGAACCAGTGGGTGACAGGGGGAGGTAGTAGATGAGAAAGACAGAGGGTGCAGTGCGTTTCAGGGGGAGGCCGTGGATGACAGGGGGGAGGCAATGGGTTTTTAATAAATTTGTTTTTTTTTGTTCACCCCCTCCAGTTACCACACTGTGTGCTCCCCTGTTCCCCCATAGGGTCTGTGCTCAGCACTCCCCTCATTCCTCCTCCCGCTGAAGTTTCTTCTCCCTAAACAGCAATCAACACACATTCTGTGTCCTCCCACCCTGGCAGCAGTGGTACCCCAGGCTACACTTACTTAACAACATCTGCACAGGCTGCAGAGAGAGTCTGGCAGCTGGCTCCTCTGAGTCTGTCTGCTGCTGAGGCTTGCTGCCTGTGTGTCAGTTTTTGCTGCTGGGCAGGAGGACAAGAAAGCTGAGCACTGGGGTGGGACGGGGCTGCCTGATCTCAGCCAGTGATCTGAGGAGTCTGAAATAACAGACAGTTCATCTGGTTTCACTCTCCTCAGAGGGGTCATCAACCTCACCCCATGTGAGTAGTGACCCCAAGCTTAGATGGCCGCGACCCACTTTGGGGTCACGACCCACAGTTTGAGAACTGCTGACCTACGGCGTCAAGTGAAGTTTGCACACTGGGTAACACAGCAACTTCAAATGAACCCTCATTTTCCACACCAGTTATTGTTAAGTGGTGAGGCAAATTTCTTCATCAATGGTGAGGTAAACAAACAGAACAACAGGTACTGATTAGAGACAACCCCCACTGGTTGGATGCCTGTGGGGTTGTAGCTTCGGCAAAACGGTTGGTATGGTGTGGTTTGTGGGGTACCTGTATTGTGGGACCATTCTTCACTGATGGAACAGTAACAGCAGCACGTTACAAGAGGTTGTTAGATGTAGAGATTTTTCCCTCATTGTTATCAGAGGATGGGTCATATCCTAATTTCTTCCAACACATTGGTGCCCCATCTCATTATGGACTCATTGTCAGGGATTACTTGATGTGCATTTTCTCCAAAGGTTGATTGGCTGTAGAGTTCCAGTCCAGTGGCCACCAAGATCTCCAGATTTAACTCCGTTGGACTTATTTCTGTGGGGTTACCTGAAGGAACGTGTTTATGCTGTGAAGGTACAAGATTGTTATCATCTGCAACAATGAATTGTTGGTGCTTGTGCTCAGATACAGCGTGACATGTTGGTCAAGATTCATCAGGAATGGAAAAAGACCGCAACATGGTGGACAGCGCTTCGAACTTTATGTTAAAACTCGAGAATGAATACAGATACATTAAAACGAAGTGTTTCCACACTTATGGACCACCCTAATTATATGTTTTTTATAGTACATGGGGCCTGCTTCAGAGCCGAACGCTCTGACCAGAGCGCTCGCTCTGAATCAGGGCCCTCCTCCATGAAAATGGAGCGGCCTCCTGGCCGCTGGCATAGCTGTGGGTGACCACCCACAGCATATGCGAGCATCCATGATGACCATCAAGACCATCGCGACCATCGGGCTTGCGATAGAGACCCTGCGGTAGGGTCTCGCTGCCGCAAGCCCTGGAGTGATTTTGGCTCTATCAGAGCCAAAAATCACTCCCACTGACATCACTAGTGATGTCAGTGGGGCCGGCTTCAGACGGTAGCCGTCTGGCAGGCACGCCCCCGGCACGCTCACCAAAGGGGGCGTGCTGTCAATCAACATCGACAGCACACCCCCTTTGGTGCGAGACCCGGAGCGATGGAGAGCCCGTCGCTCGCCGGGACTCGCGCATGGGCACGACGGAGCTCCCTCCGTCATGCGCTTGCACAGTGGGGGAACATCGACCTGCTTGCGAGCATCCTGCGCTTGCGAGCGGGTCTGAATGACCCCCATAGCCCAGTCCTAGAGGTAAGTAGAGTAACAGCTCAAATGTCTGTAGCTGTGTTTGAAACCATTTCCTAGCTATGTAGATAAGCCTACTTTTCCTAAGATAAAAACATAACTAATCACTTTTCTTTATGTCTGTAAACACTTTTAACAAGAACATTTCAGTTTTTATCAGCAGAAACTACTGATGTACTTTTAGCCTTTTCAAATGTTGATTTGGAAGCAATCATACACTAATTAAAACTAAAAGCTTGCCAGGAATTGAATACATTAATATATATGTAGATGGTTTCTAGTCTAATTATTATGTTTTATTTATTAGTTCCGTAGCTCTGTATATAGTAGGTGTATCATATAGCAAAATAACACAGTACATAGGAGATCAAATTAGATCATTATTGACAAGTTCGCAAATTTATTTTCTCGTTTATTAACATTTACTAAAATGTTTCAAACCACTTTTTTTTTTTATCCCAACCTCTATTTCTTATAACTCAGAGGGTCACTTACCCTTCAGTATATACCGCTGACCTGAATTTCATTGTCCTCATATAAATTGTTGATAGATAACAGGTGTATTTTTGAGATCAGTCCTTTTAGCACCTGTTCACTGCTTGGCCACTGTTCAGCCCCCCTCACCCAGCACCTGCTCAGCTCCCCCCTAACCCCTCACACACCAACTGTTCAGCCCCCCTCATTCAGCATATGCTCAGCTCCCCCCTCACACAGCCACTGTTCAGCACCCCTCACTCAGCACCTGGTGAGCTGCCCACCACCCCCCATAGCAACTGTTCAGACCCTCTCACTCACAGTTACTCAACACCTTCTCACAGCAGACAGTGTGCTCTGCAGCCGCCCTCAGCCCGAGTCATCCATCATTCACACCTGATGCCTCATCTCACTGAAGTGAACTCAGCACCACCATCTGTAGGTCACGTCCGGCCCGGGCCACGTCTGAGCAACCTGGAAGTGCTCAGCGCTGCACGGGCCAGGCTACTAATACTTAATTTAGTAAGGGGATGGGCAATCAGCAGCTGTATATTTACGTGCCAGCCTTGTGCGCATGCATGACCTAAAGGGGCCACAGGGCATTCCCTGTGGAGGCAGCGAAGAGATCCGCTCAGATCCCTTTTCGCAACTCTGGACCTCCTTCCCATAGGAAGGAGCAGGGCTCCGGGAATCAATGCCATCTGAAGGTGGCGTTAGATCCCGCTGGCAAACTCCAATAACTGAGAACTTTTTTTGCAGTTTGCTGAATACTAGGCGTCCCTATTAGGCCCTTAGTAATAGAATGGGCCCTTTACTTAAACCAAAACTACCTTTTCTGCATGTGTAATTGGCATGTTAGTGCAAATGAATAGGCCCCTATATAATGTAGTTTGTGTAGAATGTACAGTATTTACTTATTATTAGGGGTGTGCACCGGCCACTTTTCGTGTTTTGTGTTTTGGTTTTGGATCTGGATCTTTCTTCGTGTTTTGGATCTGGATTGGTTTTGCCAAAACCACCCTTCGGTGTTTTGGGTTCTGGGTTTTGTGTTTTGGATCTGTATTTTTTTTTTAAAAAGCATAAAAACAGCTAAAATCACAGAATGTGTTGATTTTTCTGCTCCTATGCTATTATTAACCTCAAAAACCTTAATTTCCACTCATTTCCAGTCTATTATGAACACCTCACACCTCACAATAGTGTTTTTATATCCAAAAGGTTGCACCGAGGTAGCTGGATGACTATGCTAAGAGATACGAGTGGGCGGCACAAACACGTTGTCCATCTAGGAGTGACACTGCAGTGGCAGACAGGATGGCAGTTTGAAAAACTAGGCCCCAAACAGTACATAATTCAAAGAAAAAAAAGAGGTGCAAGATGGAATTGTCCTTGGGTACCCCCAAACACCCTTATGTTGTATAAACAGGACATGCACACTTTAACAAACCAATCATTTCAGCGCCAGGGTCTGCCACACGACTGTGGCTGAAATGATTGGTTCGTTTGGGCCCCCACAAAACAAGCTGGCAATTAATCTGTCCCTGCACAAACTGGCTCTACGGAGGCAAGATGTCGTCCTCATCCTCCTCATCCACCGATTCCTCACCCTCTTCAGTGTTGTGTACATCCTCATCCTCACAGAGTATTAATTTGTCCCCGCTGGAATCCACAACCACAGGTCCCTCTGTACGTTCTGGAGGCTGGTCTCCCTGGAAGAGTTGGTAATTCATTTTATGAACATCATCTTCTCCACATTTTGTGGAAGCAGCCTCTTACGCCTTTCGCTGACAAGGTTCCCGGCTGCACTAAACACTCTTTCGGAGTACACACTGGAGGGGGGTCAACTCAGGTAAAATAGAGCCAGTTTGTACAGGGACCTCCAAATTGCTTCTTTTTCCTGCCAGTACAGGTACGGACTGTCTGACATGCCTACTTGGATGCTGTCACCGATGTAATCCTTTAGCAGACAGACGCACGCTTGTCGCTGCTGCTTTAAGGATGCAGGTGCGGCTACAGCCCACACATTTCACAAAGACAGAAAAAAAAAGAAGAATTTTTTTATTGTTTGTGGAGCACACTTTGAGGGTGTCACCACCCTTTAACAGACAGACGCACGCTTGTCGCTGCTGCTTTAAGGATGCAGGTGCGGCTACAGCCCACACATTTCACAAAGACAGAAAAAAAAAGAAGAATTTTTTTATTGTTTGTGGAGCGCACTTTGAGGGTTACACCACCCTTTAACAGACAGACGCACGCTTGTCGCTGCTGCTTTGAGGACAGTATCATATGCAGTGACAGTAGACTTGTCAGAAATTGTTGGCACATCCTTCAGTCCGGACCAGATGTCCAAACCGGCCCTTGACTTATGACACAGGCGCAAGCTTGGCGCTGCTACTGTGTTGATGCACGTGCGGCTACATCGCACACAAGTCACAAACACATAAAAAAAATTGTTTTTTATTTTTTGGAGCACTTTGAGGGTTACACCACCCTTTAACAGACAGACGCACGCTTGTCGTTGCTGCTTTGAGGATGCAAGTGCGGCTACAGCCCACACATTTCACAAAGACAGAAAAAAAAAGAAGAATATTTTTATTGTTTGTGGAGCACACTTTGACGGTGTCACCACCCTTTAACAGACAGACGCACGCTTGTCGCTGCTGCTTTAAGGATGCAGGTGCGGCTACAGCCCACACATTTCACAAAGACAGAAAAAAAAAGAAGAATTTTTTTATTGTTTGTGGAGCGCACTTTGAGGGTTACACCACCCTTTAACAGACAGACGCACGCTTGTCGCTGCTGCTTTAAGGATGCAGGTGCGGCTACAGCCCACACATTTCACAAAGACAGAAAAAAAAGAAGAATATTTTTATTGTTTGTGGAGCACACTTTGACGGTGTCACCACCCTTTAACAGACAGACGCACGCTTGTCGCTGCTGCTTTAAGGATGCAGGTGCGGCTACAGCCCACACATTTCACAAAGACAGAAAAAAAAAGAAGAATTTTTTTATTGTTTGTGGAGCGCACTTTGAGGGTTACACCACCCTTTAACAAACAGACGCACGCTTGTCGCTGCTGCTTTGAGGACAGTATCATATGCAGTGACAGTTGACTTGTCAGAAATTGTTGGCACATCCTTCAGTCCGGACCAGATGTCCAAACCGGCCCTTGACTTATGACACTGGCGCACGCTTGGCGCTGCTACTGTGTTGATGCACGTGCGGCTACATCGCACACAAGTCACAAACACATGAAAAAAATTGTTTTTTATTTTTTGGAGCACTTTGAGGGTTACACCACCCTTTAACAGACAGACGCACGCTTGTCGCTGCTGCTTTGAGGATGCAGGTGGAATCTAGACGGGATTTGGAACAGGGGACACACTACCTCCATCAATTGTCTAAATCCCACTGCACTAATGGCACGTCTAACACCAACATAGCAGTCAAGGCCTCAGTTATACGTTTTGCTTCAGGATGACTGCTGTCGTACTTCATCCTCATCGCTAGGGACTGTTGGAGGGTCAATTGTTTAGTAAAAGTAGTGGTGTTCCTACTTCCTCTCTGGGATGATGAACAACTCCCAGCAGCAGCAACAGCACTAGGAGGAAGTGGTTCTTGATCTTTCCCTATTTTATTTTTATCGGAGAAAGTTTGGTCCTCCATTTATGTTATATTGATATATACGTGCGGCTAAGGCGCACACAAACACAGAAAATATTTTTTTATTTTTGCTGGAGAGTAGTGCACTTTGTGGGTTACACCACCCTTTAAGAAATGAGCCAGGCGGCTCTTTACTTATGGGACACAGGCGCACACTTGGCGCTGCTCCTTTGTTGATGCACGTGCAGCCACAGTGCACACAATTCACAAACACAGAAACTATTTTTTTATTTGGTTTGGAGTGTACTTTGGGGGTTACACCACCCTTTAACGGTCAAGCCAGCCGGCCCTTTACTTATGACACAGGCGCACGTTTGGCACTACTTTGTTGATGCACATGCGGCTACTGCGCACACAATTCACAAACAAAGAAAATATTTTTTTATTTGGTTTGTAGTGTACTTTGGGGGTTACAGCACCTTTTAACGGTCAAGCCAGCCGGCCCTTTACTTATGACACAGGTGCACGCTTGGCACTACTTTGTTGATGCACGTGCGGCTACTGCGCACACAATTCACAAACACAGAAAATATTTTTTTATTTGGTTTGGAGTGTACTTTGGGGGTTACAGCACCCTTTAACGGTCAAGCCAGCCGGCCCTTTACATATGACACAGGCGCACGCTTGGCACTACTTTGTTGATGCACGTGCGGCTACTGCGCACACAATTCACAAACACAGAAAAAATATATATTCTTTTTAGCACTTGGGGGGAGCACCCCTGACGGACACCGCACCCCCTGGACAACACTACAGCACCCCTTTAGGACTGGGACACTGCACAGGACTTTGGAGTGGACACAGCCCCTATGGACAACAGCAGCACAGCACAACACTACTCTGCACTACACTACACTACCACTACACTACACAGCCCAGCCAGCCCTAACTCCCACCCTCCCTCTTCACTGTCCACAGCCGAGTGAGAAAATGGCGCCGACGCGGGTACCTTATATAGGATCCAAAACCCGCGAGACCCGGAAGGCGGGATGATGACGTTTTGCCTCGATTTCAGATCCGAGTCAGGCGGGAAAAGTCGAGCCTGACTCGGATCTGCCTCGGATCGGGGGGGCTCGGGGGGTTCGGATTTCAGAAATCCGAACCCGCTCACCCCTACTTATTATATATATTATATATATATATACAGTGCTCGAAGTGGTAATTTAGAGGTGGGGGTATGGAGATTGAATCTTCCCCCCCCTATGGGCCCCTGCTTCCATATCACTCCATTGTACTTCTAACCCCCCCCACACACACACTTCTCCCTGCCTACTCCCCTCTCTCACACCCTGCCCTTACTGATTCCCTCTCTCTTTCACCCCCTACAATAGCTAGCCTGCATCTGTCTGCCCCTCTCTCTATTCCCTCTTACCTGCGCTGCTGGAGTGGAGCCACCGGGATCCTCGGGTCTTCCCTCCAGTTTATCTGGCTCCGCTGCGAGCCAATGAGAAGCTGCCATTTGGCAGCTTCTCATTGGCGCCGCTGCGAGCCAATGAGAAGCTGCCATTTGGCAGCTTCTCATTGGCTGGCGGCTGCGAGCCCTGTAATTGGCTGGCGGCCGCGAGTCCCGCGATTGGCTGGCGGCTGCGAGCCTCGTGATTGGCTGGCAGCCGCCCAGTACGTGGTGCTTACAGTGCAGCCGGGACCAGGTACTTTGTCCCGGCTACATGTCAGCGCCTCCACTGCCCCGATTGAGATGTGTCCCCTGTGTGTTTTATATGTAAGGGGCACTACTGGGGGCACTGTATAAGGGGCACTACTGGGGGCACTGTATAAGGGGCATTGTATAAGGGGCACTGTTTGAGGGGCACTACTGGGGGTACTGTATAAGGGGCACTACTCCGATCACTGTATAAGGGGCATTACTGTGGCACTGTATAAGGGACACTACTGGGGGCACTGCATAAAGGACACTAATGGGAGCATTGTAAAAGGGGCACTACTGAGGGTACTGTAAAAGGGGCACTACTGGGGGCACTGCATAAGGGGCACTACTGGGGGTACTGTATAAGGGGCACTACTACTAGGGGCATTGCATAAGGGGTACTACTACTGGGAGCACTGCATAATAGGCACTACTACTGGGGGCACTGCATAAAGGGTACTACTACTGAGGCCACTGCATAAGGGGAACTACTACTGGGGGCATTGCATAAGGAGCACTACTACTGGAGGCATTAAGGTGCTTATGGAATGGAAAGTAATGTTCCCAGAGTGACGAGAAATGGTGGCGTGTCATGATGACACGCCCCAATTTTTCAGTGGCCATGCCCCTTGTGGCATGTGGCCACGCCCACTTTTGGCACACATGCCTACAGCATGCTCACAAAGTGGGGGGGGGGAGGCGGCATTTATCATCTTGCCCTGGGCTCCAAAAACCCTAGTTACGCCTCTGGCTGAAGCTTCCTAATGTACAAAAGAGAAAAAGATACAGTATGTCTGCACACACTTTCAATTTTCTAATATTAAATTATCCATTCCCTACCAAAAATGTTCTAATCAAATAGGAATATGCCTTATTCAAAAAATCTCTGTTTTGTGGGAGGTGCACCCAGGAATGAATTTACATACAGTAGAAAAAAAAAACCAAAAGAGTTTTCCTATACTCACTGGACTGATTGAACAATTGCTATCGTACTCTAGCAAAGTAGGTTCATCACAAAGATCCAAATTTGCAACATTAATATATAACTTTTATTCTCAATTCCTAATAAAATCTGTCTGTCACGGTATGGCGTGGGCTTGGACCCGGAGTGGAGTCGGATGCGGAATGGAGGCTTGTTTGTTGATACTGGAAGTCAGCTGGTCTTAACGGAGTATGACTCATGAGGTGAGTGGGTACACGGAGGGCGGGGTGTCGCTGAAGGAATGCGGACTATACTCAGCGACCGGGGTTGGTTGGTCCGCAGCGGGTAGCGGGTACAGGTGGCAAGCTGGTATGCAGAACAGGCGAGGTACAGAGCTGAGAAGTGGTAACACTGAGACACTCTGGAACTGCAGCAAGTATGGAGCAAGGGAGCACAGGAACTAGCTCACAGCTATGCTGTCATAAATGTTGCACTGGCAACTAAAGGACCTCTTGACAGCCCTTTAGTACCCCTCAGGTAGTGCAGGATTGGCTGCAAAACATTCCCAGGACAACTGTGACCTGATTGGCTCCCACCAGACACCTGACCAAAATCCAACATGGCCACGCCCAGTAGTCTCCAGTGCAATGCACTGTCAGTTTCCCCTGCTCACACCTCCCTCCAGATGAGCCCCCATAGTCTGTGGGGACCCCCTGTGCCCAGCGCCGCTCCCCAGGACCCTGCTCCACCGCCGGAGGGACTGCGCCAGAGCGCCCGGCGAGGTAAGAGTCGGGAGCCTGACAGCCCGAATCATGACACTGTCTTAAGCAAGCAAAATATTGTCACAATACAGAATAAAGTAAAAAGACAATGCAATTAAAATGTGAAAATGTGTACATGAAATAAAATACTTGTCCTTAAATACTATATGATGTTATTTAGTATAACATTCTGTAATCCTAAAGTTTTAACAAATTCAATTCCATTGATGACCAATAATATAAATAACATAAAATTACCTCCAGGATGGTCAGTGAGTCACCCTTATTTCAAAGGAGATAGTATAAATTATAGCATAAATGTTGATATGGCATATATTCTAAGCTATATGGTGCCAATATGATTGATAGCAAAATTATCACAAGTATTCAATATTATAGATGTTGTACATTGCTTCAATCTATCTATATATCAATTCTCCCTTTTTCTTATTATGTGAATCAGCAGGGGAGGTTTCCAAATGCTTGATTTTAGAGCGAGTGTGTACAGTCAGGGCTGCCATCAGAAAATGTGGGGCCCGGGACTGACAAAACAGGCAGTGCCCCCTCCCATGTTTTTGAAACTCCAGCCCCACACTGTCTCTCCAGTCCCACAGAGTCCTCTCCTGTCTCTTCAGTTCCCCCTCTGTCTCCCCAGCCAGCCCCCCTTCTCTCTCCCCAGCAATAGGGCGATTACCAAGATCTCTGCAATGGTCCCTTGCATCTGCTTGTCGCGTTTCAAGTTGATACTCTTTTTCCAAAGCTTTTATAAATAATATACACTTGAAACATGACAAGCAGATGCTAGGGAACATCGCAGGGATCTTGTTAATTACTTTATTACCATCTGCCAGGACGTTCAGAGGGACTTTTGGGGGAACATCCTTCAAGAGCACCTCATTATCATTCTGACATGTTTTTTAAACATCTATATCTGATAGGCGAACCATCTTGAACCGCATTACCCTGCTGTGATTCCTACATGATATGCTTTTACAATCTTGTTTTATGTGAGTGCATTATGGCCCTCATTCAGAGCCGTACGCTCTGAGCAGAGCGCACGCTCTGAATGAGGGCCGTCCTCCATTTTCATGGAGCGTCCTCCTGGACGCTCGTATAGCTGTGGGTCACCACCCACAGGCTATACGAGCGTGCATTGTGATGGTCGCGATGGTCGAGACCATCGAATTTGCGAGCCGGAGCCTGCGGTTGAGGTTTTCAACCGCAAGCTCCGGAGTGATTTTGGCTCTATCAGAGCCAAAATCACTCCCACTGACATCACTAGTGATGTCAGTGGGCCGGCTTCTGACGGGAGGCGTTCCCGTGGGAACGCCCCCGTCAGGGAGGCACGCCCCCGGCACGCCCACCAAAGGGGGCGTGCTGTCAATCAACATTGACAGCACGCCCCCTTTGATTGGACACAACGAGCGAAGGACTTTCCTTCGCTCGTCGCGTCTGGCGCATGCGCACGACGGAGCTCCCTCCGTCGTGCGCATGCTCAGTCCATAACATCGACCCACTTGCGAGCGGACAGCCGCTCGCGAGTGGGTCTGAATCAGGCCCTATGTAATTTACAAAAAAATAGTTATTTGGACATATTGTGCTATCTTTCCTATCTTTATTGTTCACATATTGATTTGGAGAAAGTATAAGAATATGCCATAATTCATCCGGTGGTCCACCTGATGTTGATAGACCTTGTGATACTGCCCGATATATACAGTAGAGAACTACCTCTCTTAAGGGAAAACCCATAGGGAAGGAATTCCTTTTCCCCTGCATCTTATCTTCAGCAGAAGAGTGTTTTGAATTTAAATTGTCAGATATATTACATTACTGTATATTTTTCTTTGGTTGTTTATTTTTCATATGTAATAGTTATTGAAGATAGGTTATCGGGGTGAGCACCAAAAAGTGAGTGCTCTGTATTATACAAACTTTCTAATTATAGGAAAGGAAGGTGAACCCATCAGGAGTTCACATTTACAGCCCTTATATCCGCAATCTAGTGAGCATAGGCTCTTCCATATATTATTTTATCACCTCAAAGTAGCCCCCCTGTCCCCATCAATGCAGAGTCTATGCGGGGCCAGCAACAGAAATCTTGGGGCCCTGCACACCCCCTTCTCCCTCTCAGATAAAGAACGGTCTGCTTGAGACTTTTCTTACCTACTGTACATCATGGTTTCTCAGTAACGGGGAACCTCTGAAGAAATTGATCCTCCCTGGGTAGACGGTAACTTCAGTCGGTACTCACTATTCATGTAAGCGATCACAAGGTCTGGAAGACATCTGTTTGCATAGGAATATAACAAATGTCAACATCATATAACAGTGGTAATATGGGTTTTTATAAAATTGGTGTCTTAATAAATATTATTGTTCAGCAGCCTTTTGCTGCTAATCTTGAAAATTGTGGAATATCTCCAGCCCTTCACCCCGTCTCTCCAGCTGTCTCATCCCACCTTGTCTCTCCAGCTTACTCAGCTTCCCTCATGTGTCTCAAGAATCCTTAACTCCCCCATTCCCTTCCGTGACTCTCAATGGCCTCAGCTCCCATCCTGTATCTCTTTATGGCCTCCCTCAGATCCCCTTACCTCCCTATGCCTCTCCATGGCCTCAGCTCTCCCCCCCCCAGTGTATTTTCATGGCCTCAAACCCCCTGTGTAAATCCATCCACCCTCTGTGTATCACCATGGTCCCAGCCTCCCCATGTGTATCTCTATGGTCTCATCTGCCCCCTCCCCCTCCCCCTGTGTATCACCATGGTCACAGCTCCCCCCGATGTATCTCCATAGTCTCACCCCCCCCGTGTATCTCCATGGTCTCAGCTACCCCCACCCCCCCTCTGCGTGTCCCCATGGTCAGCTCCCATGTTTTGTCTCTCTAGGCCTCCACAGCTCCTCCAATCCTCACCTATGGCCTCCCTCAGCTCCTTCCCCTTCTCTCCAGCAGCCACTTACCTCTCCTAACCTGGCCTGATCTCTGCTGAGCTCCTCATTGCGGCGGCTGTGGCCGCTTCCCTGCTCTTCTGTGGCAACATGTTGACATCATGGCGTTGCGCGCTGAGCCACAAGCAAGACAATAAAAACTTTATTGCACTGGGACATCATGTCCCAGCGACATGGCAGCAAGTAAAAGCAAGCTTGCGCCTGCTGATTACTTTAGCAGCACAGGCTCAGGGGGAACAAACCAGTGACCGGGGTCCGGGACAAGAAGCATCCATTCCTCTGCCCCCTGGCCCAGCCCGCCCCGTAATACTGTAGTAGCAGAGTAAAGATGGTAGGAGCAGTCGGGCCGCCTCCTCTGACTTTGTTGCACAGCTGGTGGTAGGAGCGGTCGGGGGTCTGAGTATCCGGGCCTGGGACTCCAGTCCCGGCAGTCCCCCTTGATGGCAGCCCTGTTTACATTCCATGAAGAGGGCAGAATTAGCTCTTATCCAGCTTTAATATGCTTCATACAAAGTATATTGTGTGTCATAACTCCAGCATATTCACGACCAGCGATCACAGTAAGCCATTAAATGCGGCAGTAGCGCCATCCTGCCTGAGCTGAATGGTTTCATTTCAGATGTGGGCACCATTCCAGAGCACTGGAGCTTGTCCGGGAGTCTGAGGGAACAGTATGCTCTGGACATATACAGTATATACCAGTGTGATGTACTAACTGATTTGTACAGTGCTGCACCACTAGCACCAGGTTCAGGTGTGTTCGGATTGCTTCGATGGCTGATTTCCCCATGTTAAGATAGGACACACCGTGACAGAGAGGCAAGTCTGTATTCCCCTTTTGCAAACACAATGACCAGTCAGGAGGGAAGGTGCAACTCAATTTTATTATTTGTTAATAATTAACAACTAATGACAAGATATATTTACCATTTACAGATGGAATGAAATTAATTACACTATTCAATGACAAGGTATTTATTTATTACCTCCCGTCATCTACCGGTGACCCCAGCTGGCAAGCATGTGAAACCAACAAGAACCACAATTCCTGCAGAACTTTACTTTACCACAAAACAAATGAGAGACCTAAATATGAAACCTGCTGGTTTAGCTTGAATCAATGGTGCTCCGGCAGTCTATAGCTGTGAAATACAGTCTGGGTTAACGCTCCCTTTTTGCTGAGAAAAACGTGGGAAAACACATGCAGGTTGGATAGGTTCTTGTAGTGCGCCAGCTGTAACAACAAATAGTCTATGCAAAATAATTAGCTCCAAGCAGGGTTATGCACATGTAGGTTGGATAGGTTCTTGTAGTGCATCAGCTGTAACAACAAATAGTCTATGCAAAATAATTAGCTGCAAGCAGGGTTATGCACCTGCCGGTTGGATAGGTTCTTGTAGTGCACCAGCTGTAACAACAAATAGTCCATGCAAAATAATTAGGTGCAAGCAGGGTTATGCACCTGCCGATTGGATAGGTTCTTGTAGTGCACCAGCTGTAACAACAAATAGTCCATGCAAAATAATTAGGTCCAAGCAGGGTTATGCACCTGCCGATTGGATAGGTTCTTGTAGTGCACCAGCTGTACCAACAAATAGTCTATGCAAAATAATTAGCTGCAAGCAGGGTTATGCACCTGCCGGTTGGATAGGTTCTTGTAGTGCACCAGCTGTAACAACAAATAGTCTATGCAAAATAATTAGCTCCAAGCAGGGTTATGCACCTGCCGGTTGGATAGGTTCTTGTAGTGCACCAGCTGCACCAACAAATAGTCTATGCAAAATAATTAGCTGCAAGCAGGGTTATGCACCTGCCGGTTGGATAGGTTCTTGTAGTGCACCAGCTGTAACAACAAATAGTTTAAAAATACAATTCATCAGCTAAAAACAGAAGTTTACCGGCCACTTGCACTAACTTACACAGTCTTTGAGCCTTGCTGGTAGCAGTAGTTCACCGGCCACTTGCAATAATGTAACACAGTCCTTGAGCCTTGAGAAAATAGGGACAACAGTCTTCCTAATTGCCTATGCCACAAATTACTATCACCAGAATTGCCAGCCGGGGTTACGCAGGGCTAAATAAACAAGCAATATACATTACATCAGCATGAATAGACTTTGAAATGGTTACCAGGTCAAATAGTGTATAAGAATCAATTTACATCAACACCAATACGGGTAAATACTCAAACATTTCATGCAAGCAAAATATCAATCAGCATTGATAATAATAACACAGCGAGCAGTGAACAGCTTTACAGAGTATTATAACAGATAAAGGGCCACGGAGGGCCACTATCAACCCTTTAGCTAACACACGAGTCAAACAGTAAACAGAGCCAAATACATATCACATGGCATTACATTTACTTTAAAGCTAGACATAAAATATTTTGTACATCACCCACAGTGGCATTGGACATGAGCCGACGCCCATAAGGCACATCCCCTCCTGGTCATGAGCCAGAGGTTCACAGGAAAGAAAATGACCACCAATGCAACTCTTGGGAAAAAGAGGGGGTGACCTATCTTTTACTTCCCCCCCTATTTCATCACTACACACACCATACCTAATTTAAAACACTATGACCCCTTTCTACACCCAGTTGTGTGGGAGACTAACTGGTCCCAGCTTTTACACAAAATCTAGTCTCCCAGCCTAATCATGGTTAGCCACAAGGTAAAGGATAATGCAATAGACCCAGGGGACCCAGATAGGATAGGTGTACATAGGGGCAGGGCCTTAATGGAGGGAAGATAGGAGCTGTGGAGGGACATATAGGGAGTATAGGGAGGTTCTGGTATGATCTCACCCCTAGCAGTGGCTGTTCAGCCCCCATGATGTCCAGGGAAACTCTGGGATGCTAGGCACCGCACCGGAGCTTCCAGCTGCAGACCTCCGGCAGGTATTTTACAAGGAGCAACAGGTGCAAAATCCCTTTCCAGAGGAGCTCTGTCCAGCAAACACACACAGCAGCAGGAGGGGTCCTGAAGCACTCTTCCTCTGGGCTGTCTTTTCTTCTGCCCGTGCCAGCAGGGTTTTCATCACTGGCGGGACCTTTTCCTCAGCTGGGGCTTCACCTGCAACGATGGAGCGATGAGATCTCCTTCCCAGGCAGCTCCTCTTCTCTCTCAGCATGTGCAGATTTACAAATGTGGCTCCTCCTAATAACAGGCACTTAGAAAGGCAGTCCTCTATTCAGAGGGGGCTTCTTCCAAAGCAGTGTGCTCTATGCAAATCCCCAGGCAAGCTTCCTCCAGGGACTCACATTCAGCATCAGAGCACCTCTCCTGGCAGATTGGATAGGTAGCCTACCAGGTTAATATGAAGTCTGGTAATTGTAATCCAGGGCAACATTAAAGTTATAGCATCCTTATTTTTACAACTCCAAGGGCACTCCAATGAAAGTCCTTACAGACAGCACCAGGTGCAGTATTTGTAATCCAGGTGTAGTATTTGTAATCCTGGGTAAATGAGAGGGGTTACTGCTCCCCTATTTGTACAGATCCAGGGACATTCCACAGCAACTCCTCACAGACAATCATTCTTCAGAAATTCCTCCCAGACTCCTTCTATAGAAATTCCTCCCAGACTCAGCACTGACAGCCTAGAGGAAGGTATTATATAAGCTCTCCCTCAATCTCCTCCCTGTTTGTCCGGCATTTATGAGTGGACAGGGGGGACTCAGCAACAGGCCGCCTACAGGGATCTCTGCCTGGACACCTAGGCTACCAATCAATGGGGCAGGATTTTCCCTCCTAAATGGATCGCTGACCAAGGGGCACTTTCTACCTCCCTGTCTGCACATGCTCAGTAAGGTTCAGGGAGAGCAAGGTCAGTCAAAGTTCACTATACCTGCCTATTATGTGGAATGGGGCTGCAGTATATATGTGTACATACATAAAAAAAATATTGGGGGACCCCTATTTGGGAACAAACTTGGGGGTACCACATACTTCCCCCCTAAAATTATACGTGTCCTCACGTATTGACCTTCACAATTTCAAACAATATTTAGTAGCAATTTGTGTTTTACACAATATTACCTCTAGTAATGATGTTTTTTTTGCAAAGTAACAATGCAGTTTTCACGTAACAAATTATATTTATGTAACACTAGATTCAGTCTCTATATCTAAGAGGTAAGACCCCTTTTGTGCTTCTCTCGGAATGTCTGAGTCCCTCTTCTCCTGTGACGGCTTCAGGAATTGTTTCTTTGGGGCCCGGAGTGTTGACGTTCTTCCATGTTACTGGAAAGTCTGTGAGCAGTAGCACATCCATTGGATTGCTAATGGTCGGGTCTGCAGGGACACTTGACCTCTCTGTCACAAATGAGCCAGCTACCTGATCTGGACCTTCTCCTTGATTTGTGATCAGCAACTCTGGTTGTTTGCATGAGGCCATACCAGCATCTCGGTCATTCACCCTCAGTGGGCTCTCATGCATTGGCTCTTGACAGGGAAGCAGTCGATCTGTCTCATGGTGCTGCCTTTTTCCTGGGTTAAGTACCATCTCTTTGTGTGCAGACAGTTCTGTATCTAGGTTGTTCACCAGGTCTTCTATCCCTGACCACCCAATGTCTGTTACTACTCCTTTATCAAATTTCTTAACTTCCTTCCTTTCACTGGGAGTGGGAACACTGGGGACTTGTGGTGGATGTTCCTGTGACTGAGTTGGGACATTGTGGTTTCTTCTGTATGACCTCCGTTTGCGATGCACTCTGTTATTAGGATTACGCCTGCTGCGACGAGCTGCATATCGGCTGCCTTGTACAGGAACACCTCCAGGACCAGTCACATTTATGGCTTTAGCACCTTTCTCTCCAATCGCAATTTCAAACTCAACTATCTCTCCATCTCCCACACTGCACAGGTAGTTCCTGGGGTTGTTCTTCTTAATGGCCGTGAAGTGCACAAACATGTCAAACGTGAGGTTATTTGGGTTTATAAAACCATATCCACATTGTACGTTAAACCACACCACCTGACCCAGCATTCTTCTTGCGCTTGTTGATATATTATTGCGTTAGTTCATAGTTCTGGGTTGTTCTTCTGCCAAGAGTGGACCTAGTGTCTCAGTTCTTCCTGAAGGTTGGTCCTTGGCCTCAGGACTTCGGAGGTTAACACCTCAGACTGACATTCGCGTTCCAGATGACCGCTTTGGCGACATCACCGATAAATCGGGCGTCTTTGCTGGTCAAACTTATCTGTGGGCCATCGACCTTGCCTCTCTTGTTTTCTCCAATTTTCCTGATATGGTTTTCGCTCTTGGTCAGGATTTCGCCAATTTTCCCTATAGGCCCGTCTTTCCATTCTCCACCCAACTGGGTGTTCCTGCTGTCCTACTTTTAGGGATTTTATTTCTTTGGCAAGTTCAGCCACTTGCTTGCTTAGGGATTCTAATGGATCCATTTTAGATTGCTGACTGCTTTGTGGCGCTGATACTGTTACTGGGTCCCGCTCCCCATTTCTTGATCCGGTATTTTCACCTACCACAAGGATGGCTGTCTCTTTAAAGTCCAGGAAAGTTGCTTCTGGGTCTTGCCGCTGCAATAATCGCAACTGGATTCTCATGGGTTCTCTCCTCACGCCTTCCGTAAACTGATCAATTATCGTTTTATCAGCGTCTCTCACTTCGTCTTCATCCACTTGCTGAATGGCCTTCAAAGCCTCCTGCAGACTAAGGGCATAGTCACGGAGTGATTCTCCATGTTGCTGTGTCCTGGCATAGAACCGCATCTTCAGCTCTGACAGTTTTCATTTCAAAGGTTGTTGTTAGCCTCTCAAATATCTGTTCGACTGTGTTCTTTTCACGATTTGGCCAGGAGGTGACTTCTCTTAAAGCTGACCCTTTTAATTGTCCTATCAGGACTTCCACTTTCTGTGCTTCAGTCAGCGAGTATAATCTGAACATTGACCATAGTTTTGCTTTGAAGTCTTTCAGACTCCCTGTTCCTTTATCTCCCACTTCACCAGAATAACATGGCAGCCATGGGGCCCCAAAGTAGTAAGGCATAGTGATAGGAGTAAGGCTGGTCCCCTCCTGGGAATTGCTGCTTGGAGATGACTGTTTGGCTTCCATTGTATCTGTAAGGGTAGGCTTGCGTGGAATCTCTGTATCCTGTTCGTCAACGCCAAAAAATTATGTAATCTACTGACTGATTTGTACAGTGCTGCACCACTAGCACCAGGTTCAGGTGTGTTCGGATTGCTTCGGTGGCTGATTTCCCCGTGTTAAGATAGGACACACCGTGACAGAGAGGCAAGTCTATATTCCCCCTTTGCAGAGGGAAGGTGCAACACAATTTTATTATTTGTTAATAATTAACAACTAATGACAGGATATATTTACCATTTACAGATGGAATCAAATTAATTACACCATTCAATGACAAGGTATTTACTTATTACCTCCCTGTCATCTACCGGTGACCCCAGCTGGCAAGCATGTGAAACCAACAAGAACCACAATTCCTGCAGAACTTTACTTTACCAAAAAACAAATGAGAGACCTAAATATGAAACCTGCTGGTTTAGCTTGAATCAATGGTGCTCCGGCAGTCTACAGCTGTGAAATACAGTCTGGGTTAATGCTCCCTTTTTGCTGAGAAAAACGTGGGAAAACACATGCAAGTTGGATAGGTTCTTGTAGTGCGCCAGCTGTAACAACAAATAGTCTATGCAAAATAATTAGCTGCAAGCAGGGTTATGCACCTGCCGGTTGGATAGGTTCTTGTAGTGCACCAGCTGTAACAACAAATAGTCTATGCAAAATAATTAGCTGTAAGCAGGGTTATGCACCTGCCGGTTGGATAGGTTCTTGTAGTGCACCAGCTGTAACAACAAATAGTCTATGCAAAATAATTAGCTGTAAGCAGGGTTATGCACCTGCCGGTTGGATAGGTTCTTGTAGTGCACCAGCTGTAACAACAAATAGTCTATGCAAAATAATTAGCTGCAAGCAGGGTTATGCACCTGCCGGTTGGATAGGTTCTTGTAGTGCACCAGCTGTACCAACAAATAGTCTATGCAAAATAATTAGCTGCAAGCAGGGTTATGCACCTGCCGGTTGGATAGGTTCTTGTAGTGCACCAGCTGTAACAACAAATAGTCTATGCAAAATAATTAGCTCCAAGCAGGGTTATGCACCTGCCGGTTGGATAGGTTCTTGTAGTGCACAAGCTGTACCAACAAATAGTCTATGCAAAATAATTAGCTGCAAGCAGGGTTATGCACCTGCCGGTTGGATAGGTTCTTGTAGTGCACCAGCTGTAACAACAAATAGTCTATGCAAAATAATTAGCTGCAAGCAGGGTTATGCACCTGCCGGTTGGATAGGTTCTTGTAGTGCACCAGCTGTAACAACAAATAGTCTATGCAAAATAATTAGCTCCAAGCAGGGTTATGCACCTGCCGGTTGGATAGGTTCTTGTAGTGCACCAGCTGTACCAACAAATAGTCTATGCAAAATAATTAGCTGCAAGCAGGGTTATGCACCTGCCAGTTGGATAGGTTCTTGTAGTGCACCAGCTGTAACAACAAATAGTTTAAAAATACAGTTCATCAGCTAAAAACAGTAGTATACCGGCAACTTGCAGTAACTTACACAGTCTTTGGGCCTTGAGAAAATAAGGACAACTAAGGCTATGCTGGTATCAGTAGTTCACCGGCCACTTGCACTAACTTACACAGTCTTTGGGCCTTGACAAAATAAGGACAACTGAGGCTATGCTGGTAGCAGTAGTTCACCGGCCACTTGCAATAATGTAACACAGGCCTTCATTCAGAGGTGGCCGTACGGTCTACGACCGCACGGTCGCCTCGATGTTTGTCAAGTGCGCATGCAAACGAGGGAGCCGGCTCCTTCGTGCGCCTGCGTGAGACCCGCTACGACCGACAGCGCCGGTCGTAGCGGGTCTCTTTCCAAAGGGGGCGAGCTGTCGATGTTGATTGACAGCTCACCCCGTTTGGAAGGTGGGCCGGGGGGTGGCAGTGATGTCAGTGGAGAGCTTCCGGCTCTGACAGAGCCAGAATCTCTCCGGGGCTTACGACAAGTGAGACCCTACCATAGGGTCTCGTCGTAAGCCCTGATGGTCACGATGGTCTCTGACCATTGCGACCATCACCCTAGCAGTCGTTAGAGCTGTGGATGTAAACCCACAGCCTAATGACCAAAACAGAGGCGGGCGGTCAGGATGCAAGCGGCCACCCAGTTTCTGAGCGACCGCTTGCATTCTCCGACCGCCTCTGAATGAGGCCCACAGTCCTTGAGCCTTGAGAAAATAGGGACAACAGTCTTCCTAATTGCCTATGCCACAAATTACTATCACCAGAATTGCCAGCCGGGGTTACACAGGGCTAAATAAACAAGCAATATACATTACATCAGCATGAATGGACTTTGAAATGGTTACCAGGCCAAATAGTGTATAAGAATCAATTTACATCAGCACCAATACAGGTAAATACTCAAACATTTCATGCAAGCAAAATATCAATCAGCATTGACAATAATAACACAGCGAGCAGTGAACAGCTTTACAGAGTATTATATCAGATAAAGGGCCACGGAGGGCCACTATCAACCCTTTAGTTAACACACGAGTCAAACAGTAAACAGAGCCAAATACATATCACATGGCATTACATTTACTTTAAAGCTAGACATAAAATACTTTGTACATCACCCACAGTGGCATCGGACATGAGCCGACGCCCATAAGGCACGTCCCCTCCTGGTCATGAGCCAGAGATTCACAGGAAAGAAAATGACCACCAATGCAACTCTTGGGGAAAAGAGGGGGTGACCTATCTTTTACTTCCCCTCTATTTCATCACTACACATACCATACCTAATTTAAAACACTATGACCCCTTTCTACACCCAGTTGTGTGGGAGACTAACTGGTCCCAGCTTTTACACAAAACCTAGTCTCCCAGCCTAATCATGGTTAGCCACAAGGTAAAGGATAATGCAATAGACCCAGGGGACCCAGATAGGATAGGTGTACAGAGGGGCAGGGCCTTAATGGAGGGAAGATAGGAGCTGTGGAGGGACAGAGTATAGGGAGGTTCTGGTATGATCTCACCCCTGGCAGTGGCTGTTCAGCCTCCCACGATGTCCAGGGAAACTCTGGGATACACAGCACCGCACCAGAGCTCCCAGCTGCAGACCTCTGGCAGGTATTTTACAAGGAGCAATGGGTGCAAAACCCCTTTCCATAGGAGCTCTGTCCAGCAGACACACACTGCAGCAGGAGGGGTCCTGAAGCACTCTTCCTCTGGGGCTGTCTTTTCTTCTGCCCATTCTTCAGAAATTCCTCCCAGACTCCTTCTATAGAAATTCCTCCCAGACTCAGCACTGACAGCCTAGAGGAAGGTATTATATAAGCTCTCCCTCAATCTCCTCCCTGTCGGACAGGGGTGACTCTGCAACAGGCCGCCTACAGGGATCTCTGCCTGGACACCCAGGCTACCAATCAATGGGGCAGGATTTTCCCTCCTAAATGGATCGCTGACCAAGGGGCACTTTCTACCTCCCTGTCTGCACATGCTCAGTAAGGTTCAGGGAGAGCAAGGTCAGTCAAAGTTCACTATACCTGCCTATTATGTGGAATGGGGCTGCAGTATATATGTGTACATACATAAAAAAAATATTGGGGGACCCCTATTTGGGAACAAACTTGGGGGTACAACACCAGTGGTCTCCAACCTGTAGCTCATGAGCTACTGGTAGCTCGCAGTCTTAATTTTGGTAGCTCGTCTAGCTGCAGTACTGCCGAGTCAGCTAGGAGTCAACTAGGTGAAAGTGACCTCTGATGCACGCTCCCCGGTGGCATCAACACCATGGGAGGAGTCATGGGGAAGCGCATCAAGTGATTGCCATAG
Organism: Taudactylus pleione; assembly: GCA_031769625.1. NCBI lineage: Eukaryota > Metazoa > Chordata > Amphibia > Anura > Myobatrachidae > Taudactylus > Taudactylus pleione. The sequence continues at coordinate 12,057,820 of JAUIMM010000010.1, forward strand.
CCACTACGGCAATCGCTTCCTTGTGATACCACCCATGGCGTCTCTGCTATTGTAGAGTTGCACAATACATGACGAACACCACAAGTGACTCCTGCCCAGCCCTGCCTATATCTTTTGCTCCTTTACTGCACATACCTGCTTGGATCCGGTAATTAACAGTGAAATGTGTCTGTTCTTAAACTTTATTTACAAATTGCAACAATATCACTGTATTAATTAAATGCATTGTTGTTTTCTATGAAACTTTTTTTAATTTTCATTAAATTACCTTCAATTGTTCGGTTATTAGCCAGATTTTTTTTTCAATAATTTTAGTAGCTCTTCAGGAGGTTTCATTTTTCTCGATTAGCTCACACCCCAATTAAGGTTGGCGACCATTGGTATATACATATTGACAGGTACGTGCAGTCAGGGGAGACACTGGTGGTTCTCCTGTGCTGGTTACTGGTAAATTGGGGGAACCCTATGCTGTTTTTTTTTCTATTTTAAGGGGGGGGGGTTGTTATTTAGCCAGTGTCTCCCCAGCCATTGACCTCACCGCACGTCACTGTATATTGGTCTCCTTATGCACTGAATAGTGTATTATTATACAGTATTAATAATTAACCCTATTGATGGTGTCTATAGCAGTGCACCCCTAATAGTGCTTGTTTTCCAGATCTCCTAATTGGTGCACAGGTGTATTTATTACTGGCTGACACATGTTGAAAGATTCACCGGTGGTGCTAATTATTTAATATGCGATACTATGCAGCACTAGCAAAATTCTATTATATTACTATTTTTATTGTGGTCATGGTGAGGGTTGGGAGGGGGGTTTCCAAGCAACTAGTAACCACCCTGTATTTGCCCATGATCAGGGTATTATATTCAGTGTAACATTCCTATCTCTATCGAGATTTACAACCAGCGGATCAACTTTTCTGTTCCGATCGGAGGATCGGGCAATCTGTTGTTAGATGTACAGTATGGGGTCCTTAATTCAAAGGAGGCAATAACGTAAAGCAAGTGTCAGATTGTTCACTATAGATATGTATAAATGTTACAGGCAAAATTAGTAAAGTAATTATAATATATGACAAGGCTGCTTGTATTATGGGGTATATTTTATGAAACAACAACAAGCTTTCAGAATACTTGCCAAATCTCCCTCATTGTCAGGGAGACTCCCTGATATAGCAGCAATCTCCCTGTCTCCCTGAAGAGTCTACCAATCTCCCTCATTTCACCTTACCCCCATTATGACAATGTTATATAAAAGAAAAAACAGAGATATATACATTCAAATGGGATCATTAGTATAATTTCCCTACATTGGATATAAGGCACAATGATCCCTATGGCTACATGTATTTTCTGAGAAGTATCAGTGTGTTTTCATCAACAAGTAGATCTTACTAACTGCTTTGGGGCTCATTTACATGTGGATGTAAATCAGTTTTATGACACACCTCTCAGACAGGGCCGGATTAAGGCCCACATGGGCCTGGAGCTGAAAATGTTCAAGCGCCTATACTGAGAAGGGGAAGAGCTGTGATCAGTGCTGTGTGGCTGTGGTCAGTCACCTTGGTGTATACACCCCCTAAACTATAACCACAATGTCTCCCTAACTACATAGAAATAGAAAGATTGCAAACTGTTGTTTTTTTTTGGAGGGGGGGGGACTAGAAAGACTATTTAAATACTTAAAATTTATGGCCAGTTAGGCAGCTGGTAATCATTCTGTCATGTTGATGGGCCTATTTTTATGTGGAGGCCTGGAGCTGTTGCTCCATCAGCCCTATTGTTAATCTGGCCCTGCTCTCAGATATAGCAGTACACGCCCACTTTACCGCCGCACTCATAGGTGCTGCTTTCACAATCTCCCTGAAATGCTTTTTCAAAAGTAGGCAAGTATGGCTTAAAGGCCTGACAAGGCTGACTTAAGGATGTATATATTTAGAATGTGAGCTGTGTGTACCAATGAAATCAGCAAATGTCTTCTACAGTTAAAATATACCAGACATGAAACACATCAGTCTAAAGGGTAAATTTACTAAGGTGAGAGTTTTTAGAAGTGGAGTTGTTGCCCATAGCAACCTGTCAGATTCTAGCTATTACCTTCTAGAATGTGCTAGTTAAATGTTAAGTAAAATCTAATTGGTTGCTATGGGCAACATCCCCACCTCTAAAAATTCTCACCTTAGTAAATTTACCCCTAATGGTTTCTTTTGTAAACAATTCCATTATCTATATAGTTGTACTTTCATCACCACAGTAACTAATTACTACCTAATTTTTACATGTGCATAAAATATGATTCAATGTAATAATTTTGGTTGCTAAGTAATTATTAATATATATGCAGCACAGTTGCCTACTCTCCCAGAATGTGCAGGAGACTCCCGGATTAGACTAAGCTGTTTATGTAATAGTGTGCAAGCTGGTGTCGTGTGCAAGTCTTTCCATATTTTTAAAGTAGCAATCATTTTGAAGGCAAAACCAAGCTGGTTTTGCCTTTAAAATGATTGCTGCTTTAAAAATACGGGAAGACTGACACTCAGGGGTGGATCTACACTTTTCTTTTGAGGGAAGGTTGGTATAAAGATGAATCCTAATTCCTCCCCTTTTACTCCTCCCACTTCCAGTATTGCTAATTGCTGGGCTACCAAATTCTATAGAACCTGTCACTGCAGCACTATCCAAAAACACTTCCGCAAATCTGGTGCAAACAATAACTATTGCCTGTGTGGGATGCCAAGTGTTACCCTTATCTGTCCCACCCAGAGAGCCTGGTGTTACCCCTTTCTGCACTACAAAGATTGCCAAGTAATTGTTACCCCCACTCTGCCCCATTCCACACAGTGCCAAGTGTTACCTCTACTCTGCCCCACTCCACACAGTGCCAAGTGTTACCCACTCTATGCGCCACCCTGAGTGACAGATGTTATCCCCCTTTGCCATACACCACCTTTGCCAGATGTTACCCCCTATCTGCCCCACACTACACAGTGCCAGGTGTTACCTCCTGTCTGCTCCCCACCACACAATGCCAGGTGTTACCCCCTTTCTACCCCACAAAGTGCCAGGTATTACCCCTCTCTACCCCACATCACATAAGTCACTATCATTACTACTAACTTTGACTACAGGTAGTTATGACCGGCCTCGGGTATGAAACCAAGGCTCCTCCCACGCTTGCTTGTGTTTGCTGCTGTGCAAGGAATGCTGGGAGGTGAGATGTAATTGCCGCCTCCAGCAGGCAGAGAGAACAGAGCAGTGTTCATGCGGTAGGGATGGCCATCGGTATGGTTACCATCAATGGCAAATTATAAAGTGGCCATCGATGGTAATCAACTATGCAATGGATGACCATTGATGGCTTCACCAAATGATGGTCATCCCTATTCCATGACTGACTGGCCCGTGGGCTAATCAGAACTGGGAGGGCATGGCTTCACATGTGTTGGGGGGCGGAGTTGTGCTCCATGTCCCGTCACCTTGAAAAATATAAAAATAAATATCTGGTTATGTTTTTCCATCAATGGAGAGAGACCATCTGGTTCTCCCCAATCAATGGGAAAAATTTGACATCCGCCATAAACCAGCGATGATTATGAATCATTGGTGGTCGATGGCCATCCTTATCATGCGGTGCAGGATGCAGGTGGAGATTGCCAGGCGTGGGCCTTCTGGGAGGTGTGATGTGACAGTTCATCCCAGCAGGCAGGGTCCTGCAAGGAACACTTCTCTGAGGTGACTGTGATGTGAGGTGAGCGCTTGGTGCAGAAGAGTTAGGCCCTGTAGCGCAGCTCATGCAATGGTCCCCATAGTGCCCGGACCCCGTCCACCTATGATAGCTACATCCCTGCCTGCCAGCAAGATGAACAGGGACAGCAGAGCTGCGCACCTTGGACCTGGTTTGGTTAGTTTGGTGAGGTGTCTCCTTCAGGAGTCTGGGCTCTGTAGCGCTTTCTCCAAATTGTCCCTCAGTCAGCAGCTTCCAGTTTGGGACAGTGGAAAGTGGAGTGGAGAGTCTATGGCTATGCCTGCCATGTCACTGTGGTCACTGTGGACTAAAGTTAGTAATAATAAGCACTAAATACTAGTGATGAGCGGTTTGGATTCTGTGGAATTCAAACCGGCCCGAACAGGTGGAATCCGAGTCCACTTGAACGCAAGTTCGGGTGTTCCCGTCTGACTCGGAATCCACCTCGAGGCTGAACGTCACCCATTCGGCCTCTATAAAAGGCGCGGCGCCCGGCTGTCGGCGCCATTTCGCGTGACTGTGTCAGACGGAACAGTCACGCTTAGTTAGTTAGTGATAGAGAGGAGAAAAGTGAGACTAGAGTTAGATTACAGTTAGAGAGAGTAGTTCTTGCCACTGTGTGCTCCGTGACTGGGCTTAGCCCACTTGTGTATAATACAAGCTCAGTGACTGGACTTAGCCAACTGTGTGTATTGTACAAGCTCCGTGACTGGACTTAGGGCCTGATTCTGACCCGCTCGTGAGCGCTGAGCACTCACAAGCGGGTTGATAGTACCCTAGTGCGCATGCGCACGACGGAGGGAGCTCCGTCGTGCGCATGCGCGAGACCCGTATAGCGATGGCCAAGCCGTCGCTATGGGTCTCGCACCAAAGGGGGCGTGCTGTTGATGGAGAGTGACAGCACCCCCCCTTTGGTGGGCGTGCCGGGGGTGTGGCTGTCCAGACGGAGGTGTGCCCATGGGAACGCCTACCATCTGGGTCCGGCCCCACTGACATCACTAGTGATGTCAGTGGGAGTGCTTTTGGCTCTGATAGAGCCAAAAGCATTCCTGGGCTTGCGGCAGCGAGACCCTACCGCAGGGTCTCCATTGCAAGCCCAATGGTCGTGATGGTCTTGACCATCGCGACCATCTTTTTGGCCGCTCGCATAAGCTGTGGGTGGTCACCCACAGCTATGCGAGCGGCCAGGAGGCCGCTCCAATATTAGGTAGGAGGGCCCTGATTCAGAGCGAGCGCTCTTGTCAGAGCGTCCGGCTCTGAATCAGGCCCTTAGCCCACTGTGTGTATTATACAAGCTCCGTGACTGGACTTAGCCCACTGTGTGTATTTATATTATACAAGCTCCGTGACTGTACTTAGCCCACTGTGTGTATTATACAAGCTCCATGACTGGACTTAGCCCACTGTGTGTATTTATATTATACAAGCTCCGTGACTGGACTTAGCCCACTGTGTGTATTATACAAGCTCCGTGACTGGGCTTAGCCCACTGTGTGTATTATACAAGCTCCGTGACTGGACTTAGGGCCTGATTCCGACCCGCTCGTGAGCGCTGAGCACTCGCAAGTGCGTCGATGTTGCCCAAGTGCGCATGCACACGACAGAGGCGGCTCCGTCGTGCGCATGCACAAGACCCGAATAACGAAGGGCAAGCCGTCGTTATGGGTCTCGCACCAAAGGGTGTGTGCCGTTGATTGTGATTGACAGCACGCCCCCTTTGGTGGGCGTGCCGGGGCGTGGCTGCCCTGACGGAGGCGTTCCCACTAGTGATGTCAGTGGGAGTGCTTTTGACTCTGATAGAGCCAAAAGCACTCCAGGGCTTGTGGCAACGAGACCCTACCACAAGGTTCTCGTCGCAAGCCCGATGGTCATGATGGTCTTGACCATCGCGACCATCATTTTGGCCGCTCGCTATAGCTGTGGGTGGTCACCCACAGCTATGCGAGCAGCTAGGAGGCCACTCCAAAAAGGAGAAGGGACGGCCCTGATTCAGAGCGAGCGCTATGTCAGAGCGTCTGGCTCTGAATCAGGGCCTTAGCGCACTGTGTGTATTATACAAGCTCCGTGAGTGGACTTAGCCCACTGTGTGTATTATACAAGCTCCGTGACTGGACTTAGCCCACTGTGTGTATTATACAAGCTCCGTGACTGGGCTTAGCCCACTGTGTGTATTATACAAGCTCTGTGAAAGGGCATAAGCCCAGTGAGTGCATACAAGCTCCATGAAAGGGCATAGCCCACTGAGTGTATTATACAAGCTCCGTGACAGGGCATAAGCCCACTGAGTGTATTATACAAGCTCCATGACAGGGTATAAGCCCACTGAGTGTATTATACAAGCTCCGTGAAAGGGCATAAGCCCACTGAGTGTATTATATAAGCTCTGTGACAGGGCAAAAGCCCACTGAGTGTATTATACAAGATCCGTGACAGGGCATAAGCCCAGTGAGTGCATACAAGCTCCATGAAAGGGCATAGCCCACTGTGTCTATTATACAAGCTCCATGAAAGGGCATAACCCCGCTGAGTGTATTATACAAGCTCCGTGACAGGGCATAAGCCCAGTGAGTGCATACAAGCTCTGTGAAAGGGCATAGCCAAGTGTGTCTATTATACAAGCTCCATGAAAGGGCATAGCCCACTGTGTCTATTATACAAGCTCCGTGAAAGGGCATAAGCCCACTGAGTGTATTATATAAGCTCCGTGAAAGGGCATAAGCCCACTGAGTGTATTATATAAGCTCCGTGAAAGGGCATAGCCCTCTGTGTCTGTTATACAAACTCCCTGAAAAGGCATAAGCCCACTGAGTGTATTATACAAGCTCCATGACAGGGCATAAGCCCAGTGAGTGCATACAAGCTCCGTGAAAGAGCATAGCCCACTGTGTCTATTCTACAAGCTCCGTGAAAGGGCAAAAGCCCAGTGAGTGTATTATACAAGCTCCGTGAAAAGGCATAAGCCCACTGAGTGTATTATACAAGCTCCGTGATAGGGCATAAGCCCAGTGAGTGCATACAGGCTCCGTGAAAGGGCATAGCCCACTGAGTGTATTATACCAGCTCTGTGACAGGGCATAAGCCCAGTGAGTGCATACAAGCTCCGTGAAAGGGCATAGCACACTGTGTCTATTCTACAAGCTCCATGAAAGGGCATAAGCCCAGTGTGTGCATACAAGCTCCGTGAAAGGGCATAAGCCCACTGAGTGTATTATACAAGCTCCGTGAAAGGGCATAAGCCCACTGTGCCTATTATACAAGCTCCGTGAAAGGGCATAAGCCTAGTGAGTGCATACAGGCTCCGTGAAAGGGCATAGCCGACTGTGTCTATTATAAAAGCTACGTGAAAGGGAATAAGCCCAGTGAGTGCATATAAGCTCCATGAAAGGGCATAGCCCACTGTGTCTATTCTACAAGCTCCGTGACAGGGCATAAGCCCAGTGAGTGCATACAAGCTCCGTGAAAGGGAATAGCCCACTGTGTCTATTATACAAGCTCCGTGAAAGGACATATGCCCACTGAGTGTATTATACAAGCTCCGTGAAAGGGCATAAGCCATACTTGCCTACTTTTGAGCGTTTCAGGGAGATGTGAGCATGGTGCTAAAGTGGGCGTGTACTGCTACATCTGAGAGGTGTGTCATAAAATTGACTTACATCCTAGTATAAATGAGCCCCAAAGCAGTTAGTAAGATCTGTTTGTTGATGAAAACACACTGATACTTTTCAGAAAATGCATGTAGCCGTAGGGATCATTGTGCCTTATAACTAATGCAGGGAAATGATACTAATGATCCCATTTGAATGTAAATATCTCTGTTTATTTTTATATATAACATATTCATAATGGGGGTAAGTTAGAATCAGGGAGATTACTAGGCTCTTCAGGGAGACAGGGAGATTGCTACTGTTTCAGGGAGTCTCCCTGACAATGAGGGAGAGTTGGCAAGTATGGCATAAGCCCACTGAGTGTATTATACAAGCTCCGTGACAGGGCATAGCCCACTGTGTGTATACAAGCACGAGAATGAACTGAGAGGAGAGCAGAAATAACAAGCAAATGCTAGCATTGCAGCGGCTGGAAGTCCATCACTTTCATCTAAAGCTGATGCTCAAGGGCGTAGAAGCTTTAAAAACTTAGGGAACCTGAAATCAAAAAATTTAGATTTCACAGGGGTAAAGACAAAAAAAAATCCTCTAAAGACTACTACTATTGCAGAAAAACAGAAAATTGGCAACGTACCTTTCACCACACGTAGCGGCAAGGAAAGACTCAAGCTTTGCCCTTTATTTCTGAGTGGTGGTTCTGCAACTGTCAGTGAGGCATCTTGTGCCTCTCATGACGATAAAAGACCTTTTCAATCAGACTATAGAAGTGTGAAAAAATTTAAAACCAATAAGGCAGTAGATCAAATTGTGTTTTTTGAAACACAAATGTCAGAAATCCCTGAGGAGAGTATAAGTGGTTCCACGAGTGGTATTGCTCTGTGTAAGCCTGACCTTTCAGAGAAGCCACCCTCCATGGTTTATTTTCCATCTGTAGTTGTGGGGATGAGCAGTATTGCCGAGGACATAGAAATTGTGGATACAACCCTGGAATTGCAAGAGGATGAGGGGAATATATGTGCAGCTGACCTTGGCACTAATGAGGATGTTGAGGATGAGGATATTGTTTGTATAAGTCAGGCACCAGTGGAAGCAGCTCTTGGCCAAGATAAGAAGGCCATTGCCATGCCTGGGCATTAGAACCAACAAATACACATCTTTTGTGTGGAATTACTTTTACCCAAACCCTGACAACATTTGTCAAGCCATTTGTAGCCTCTGTGGGACCACAGTTAGTAGAGGTAGGGACGTTAAGCATCTAGGAACCTGCACGCTATTACGTCATCTGCAGCGAGCTCATGACAGGTGTTTGATAACAGAAACTACTGCTAAAAAATAACAACAAGCAGTCCAGCATTAGCTAGATGCTTTTCTCTACTAAATCCCAGCACCTGCAATCTCCGCCGACAACACCTTCCTCCTCAATATCCTCAGGAATGATCAGTGGTAGTACAGCATCCAATTTGTTAATGCTAAGTCATAGTGACTCCTCCACTTTCCAGGACACCTCAGAAGAAACTGAATCTTTGAGCGCTAAGCCTGCTGCTGCTGCTGCTGCTGCTGCTGGTGGATCTTCATCCCAGAAGTGAACCAAGAAGACTACTAGTAGTATACCAAAAAAACAATTGACTGTTAAAGAATCTCTTGCAAGGGGAAGCAAGTATGACAGCTCTCACCCTGTCGCACAGCGGATCACTGACGCCATGACAGCTATGCTAATATTAGATCTGCGTCCAATATCCGCAATTAATGCAGTGGGATTTGCACAATTAATTGAGGTCTTGTGTCCCCGGTACCAAATTCCATCCCGGTTTAATTTTACCCGAAAAGCCATTCCTCGGCTGTATCAGGACGTTAAACAGAACCTAATTATTGGACTGCAAAATGCTATTGTACCCACTGTCCACTTAACCACAGATATGTGGACAAGCGGTAGTGGACAAACTAAAGATTACATGACTGTGACGGCCCACTGGGTGAGTGAATCGCCTTCAGCAGCAGCACTATCTCACAAACAACACCATCTCATTCAGAGGCAGGCAACTCTGTGCATCACCGGATTCAATAAGAGGCATACCGCTGACAACCTCTTAGAAAAACTAAGAAATGTCATATAAACAAGGCTTACCCCACTTGGACTCTCCTCAGGATTTGTGATTTCTGACAATGCTACAAATATGGTGAAAGCATTACAGCTGGGTGAATTCCAACACATCCCCTGTTTTGCTCACACAATAAACTTAGTGGTGAGGGTTTTTAAAAAAACGACAGGGGCGTGCAGGAGATGCTGTCTGTGGCCCGAAAAATTTCGGGACATTTTCGGCATTCAGCAACAGCGTGCGGGAGATTGCAGCACCTGGAAGAGCAGTTTAATTTGCCCTGCCATCAACTGAAGCAAGAAGTGGTAACGAGGTGGAACTCAACCCTGTATATGCTTCAATGGATGAAGGAGCAGCAAAAAGCCATCCATAGCTATACAACAAGCCATGACATTGGGAGAAGAGGGGGAATGTACCTTAGCCCAGCACAGTGGAGAGTACTTTCTGTCTTGTGCAAGTTGCTCAAACCATTTGACGTTGCCACATGTGAAGTGAGTGCTGACACTGCTAGCTTGATGATTTAGCTTTTGGAAAAGCAGCTGGAGAAATTGAAGGATGAGATTAAACAAAGTGATTCCGCAAAGTATGCTGGACTGATCAAGTCCTTTGTTCGCTTCGCCAGGATCCACGGGTGGCCAAGATCTTGAAATCTGATCATTATATTTTAGCAACCATGCTTGATCCTAGGTTCAAGTCGTATGCTGTGTCTTTCTTTACAACTGACCTAGATCTCAAAAGAACCAAAGCGCTCCTGGTGAGCAAGTTGGCAGCTGAAGTGACACATGGCACTACGATGACGTCTCCTCCTTCGGTTTCTCCAGCAGCAGCCAGAAAAAAAATCACCTTTTCCAAAAGAGCCAGTGGTGATGCAGATAAGTCAAATCAACATTTTGACATCTGGTCGGGTCTAAAAGATTTGCCCAACACCAGTGACACCTCTACCATAACTCCATCTAATACAATTACCATCCAAAGAATGGTGGAGGATTACTTTCAGGACACCGTACACGTAGACATGTCATAGAGTCCCTTCGAATATTGGAAGAAAAAAAGGCAATTTGGAGACCCTTGTATAAACTGGCTTTGCATTACTTAAGCTGCCCACCCTCCAGTGTGTACTCAGAGAGAGTTTTCAGTACAGCCGGGAACCTTGTGAGCGAACGACGAAGGAGGCTACTTCCACAAAATGTAGAAATAATTGTGTTCATTAAAATGAACTGGAAATTTCACAAGGAAAACCTTTCCCGCCAATCACGTCACAGTACAGATACTTCTGTAATGGTGGATTCCAGCGGGGATGAACTGATATTGTGTGAGGAATCGGATGATGTACACACTGATGAGGGTGAGGATGGCAATGATGGTGACATCATGCCACTGTAAACCTGTTGCATTTAGTAGATTGGAAGATTTTTTTGTGGGGGCCCAAACAAACCAAGCACTTCAGCCACAAAGTGGCAGCACCTGTCGCTGAAATGCTTGGTTTGTAAAAGTGTGCATGTCCTTTTTAAGATCCAATATAAGGGTGGATGGGAGGCCCCAAGGACAATTCCATCTAGCACTACCTTTCATTTCTGCCACTGCTGTGTGGCATAGTTCCATAGATCTGCTTTAAACTGTGGTGTACGTGCCACTGCGCCGCTGCTCTGACGCTTGGTAACCAGTCAGCTCACTGCAGCCCTTGGCCAATAATGGTGAAAACAATAATTTAAGCTGTGAGGTGGTCTAAATTGACTGTAAATGACTGGAAATTAATGTTATTGAGGTAAATATCACTCTAGGAAGAAAAAAAAGCCCGATTTATGTCATTTTAGATTTTTTTGGCAAATTTTGCAAAAAATCCAAATCCAAATCCAAAGTCAGTCACTGCAGTTTGGCAAATCCAAATCCGGATGACGAATTAGAACCAAATCCGGTAAAAATGGTCCGGCGCACATCCCTACTATATACAAATACTACAGTGATTGTGCTAATGGAAATTATTCATGAATTTTGCTTTGGTAAAGCTGTAAAGCAGAATGCATAGTGTGATAGTAACAACAAATGGTAATTTCAATACTGGCCAATTTTAGTTCAGAAATATATATATATATATATATATATATATATTGTAGCTGGACGCCGACCACACGTGAATAAAATGGCTGCCAAGGCACTGAGGGGATTAACCCTCATGCCTTTGCACCATTTTTAAAAGGACAGTGTAAAAGCAAACGGCACATGGTTTATAATAAACTGTATTAAAATATATATGTATTGCTGTACTGCACTGCAGCTGCTCTGCAATGCATTAGTGCATGAAGCAACATATATTTAATAGGCTATGCACTTATAAGGAATGTATAAGTTGTTTTGTTTTAGAAGGCTGTAACATTTGTCAAATGGTTATGAGACCCTCTCACCTCCTGACATAGGAAGTGATATGTTAATCGTCCTGACCTATGCTAGTGGTCAGACCCATTGTGTAACAAAGCTTTCTTTGAAGTGCATTCCAAGTGAGACCAGGATGGAAGCTGTGAAGGTGTGAAGAGAGTCAATGGCCTGAGACTCTCTCCTGTGTGTGTGTGCACTTATGGGGGAAAGAAGTGTTTGTTTTTTCATGATTATTGCAGGAAGACCAAAGCGACTTTTATTGCTTGTTATCCTGCATAGATATTTTGTCACTGTATGATAAATGTATCAAAGGATGAAAGTAAATTACCAGTTCACGTGGAATGTGAGTTGTAATTACATTTGGGTAGATGGTCTGATTGGTTTACAAGACCAAATGTGGGTGGATTTCACCATGCTGTATTATGTGTTCTGACTATATATACAGGGCCTGTGAGCCTCTGTTTTGTTGTACAACCCTGTAACTTCTTTGAGGAAAAGAACTGCTTGATAAGATTTCTTGTATGTGATGTACCCCATCATCTGGAAGGACGAGTATTCAAAAGACTGTGGGACCAGGAGCCAAATCATTGGGACATGGCCCTCTGGTAGCCCGCTTGAGGGGGGGGAGAAGTGTGGCCGGAGGCCGACCACACATGATTAAAATGGCTGCCAAGGCATTGAGGGAATTAACACTCATGCCATTGCGCCATTTTTAAAAGGACAGTGTAAAAGCGCACTGCACATGGTTTATAATAAACTGTATTACCCCTTCATCTGGAAGGACAAGTCTTCTTCAAGACTTTGAGCAATAAACATCTTGCCTGACTTCAATTGTATCTCAATCCTGCGACCATCAGAATTGCGCCAAACGCTATTCCGTTCTACGGCTATTCTGGGTAAAAGCTCCATGTTTCCAAGTTCAAGCCCTCTGCCAAGCTACCGTGCAGACCTGGTCCATTGCGAGGGATCAGGAAGAATCAGCCGACACCAATCAGGGGGTGTGGCCGCAGCTAATCAAACGCATACGCAGCAGAAGCGGTTCCAGGTGCCGAGGTAGGAGCCTGAGGGTAATGTAAAAAGTGATTCCAAACGCCGATGGTAGAGTTTGGTGGTGGCAGCATCGTTACATGCCCACAGCGCAGTGGGCGTAGTCAGTGACAGGCGGTCACTGACGGTGATTGGGATTTTGAAAGCGCTAACCCGTGACCAGGGCCGGCCTAGGCGAAAGGCGTCCGGTCACATCTGGTGGCATAGCGGTGGGATAATCCCAGGTGGCTTTTCGGTCACCCGACGAGAAAAGCCGAGTTACTCAGGGGAGGAGTAACTGCAGTTCAGGAGAAGGCGCAAGATGACTGATTACAGTGGAATGGAGTTGCATCAGACGGAGGTGGAAAGTGCGGCCAGCGTAACAATGGACGCCCCTCAGAACGTGGTGAGAGCAACAAGTCCCGCCCCCTCTCGCAGCAGTTATGTATCTCAGCATTCCCCAGCATGGCAGGGATCTCAATGAATGGATACCCTAATGGATTGGCTAGCAGAATTGGTAGAAAAGGCAACAGAACAAGAACGTATGATAATAATTTGGATGTGGCATGATGAGCGGGCACCACGGGCCGTGGTACCCCAATCACCGTTGCAGACTGCTGTACCCAGATCAGGACGGATACAGTTTGCCAAGTTTGCAGACAGTGATGGGGACATTGATGGACATTTGCAAGTATTTGATAGGACTTGTAAACTACACGATTTACCCAAGCAGGAGTGGGTCAGTGCCCAAACTGCACAGAGAGGCCCTGGAGGCCTGTCGAGGAGTGGCCACCGAGGACTGTGGTGACTATGATGAAGTCGTAAGGGCCCTCCTACAGCGATACTTTGTCACTCCTGAGTCCTACAGGAAAAAGTTCCGGGACTTGCCCAAGAATCCTACCAGCATCCATGAGCAGTTCGCCACCCAGCTGAGGCAGTACGTGGTGAAGTGGGTGAAGGGATCTGGTGCCACTACCTGGGATGCACTGGTTGATCTGCTGTGCCAAGAGCAGTTCTACCGCAAATGCTCCCTAGAGGTGAAGGAGTGGGTGCTAGACCGGGAGCCACCAAGCTTGAAGATTGCAGCCCAGTTATCAGACAAGTATGTGGCAATTCGGCCACAAGGGCAGAAGCGCCTGACTAGTAGGCAACCCCAATGGACTGTACAACCAGGGGAACACCCCTCTTCTGCTCATCACCCCCCAAAGCGGGCATCCTCCAACCCGGGTGCTCTTGGCCAGCAATCGCCCCACCCTGTCCCCGCAAATCATCAGAGACCAGGGCCCCGACTAGTCAAAAAGTGTTATGACTGTGGGAAAATCGGACATCTGAGGATGAACTGTCCCACACCCCAAGCATCCCAGACTCGTGCCCCAAATCCGAGTGCTGGAGCCCGGCTTGCTTGCCTGACCTGGGGAGGTGAGCCCAAAGAGACTGTTCCTACTCCAGACAGTCCAATGGAGTGTGGGGAGAATCAGGTGAACTCTACAGAGAGAGTCACCTCCATGGCCAAGGGGCCACCCCAAAATATGTGGCGGCACCTGCAGATGGTCCAAGTGGGCTCTCTGCAGGGACAAGTATTAAGAGACTCTGGGGCCTCAATCACTGTTATAAGCCCCCACCTTTTGATCCTGCCACAGTATTGCCAGGTCACACTGCCAAAGTGACCGTGGCAGGTGGTATGGAGCAAGAGGTACCTGTGGCAAGAGTCTACCTGGACTGGGGAGCTGGCCCAGAGTTGAGGGATGTTGCTGTCATGGATGGCCTTCCAACTGATGTGGTCCTGGGGAATGGTTTGGTGGTGGAATAGTTACCACGTTTGCTGACGCCATCGCCCGGAGTCAAGTTTCCGGATCACAGTCTACATCAACTGCACCAGAACAGCCCAGCCCAGAGGAAAAGACCACAGCGGCTAGACAACTGCCAGCACAACATACCACAGCATCAGCCAGCCCAGGGGAAAAGATTACAGCGGCTAGATCAGCACATCTACCCAGCATACCTTTTGCCTCTGTATTGCCTACGTCCCCTAGCAACGCAGAGGATGTTGGTTCCGGCTCGATGGATCCTGTGAGGGTGCCCAGTGATGCTCCTGTCCCTAGTGGTTTGCCAACTCCGGTGGTGAGTATAAATGACCACACTTACTTCTCTTTGACTGACCTCAACCAGACTGACCCTAGCGATCCCAACCCATATCCCCCTGTAGACTGTCCCTACTTAGAAGGAAGTGTGGGCCCCAGACAGGAGTTCAGGAAAGCTCAGCTCGCTGACCCACATCTGGAAGGCATATTGTGCCAAGCTGGCAGCTTCCTTCCAGGGATAGCGGCAGTGAGTATGATCTGGCGGGAAGGGTTAAGGTACAGGATAGCCAGGAAGGTAGAAGGGGATAGGCCAGTTAGGGAGCAAGGTCCCCTGCTTGTGCCAAGTAGATCGGGGAAGACACGCAGCCTACCCGTGGTGGATGTCACACGGAGTTCAGAGGCTGGTGATCTTTCCGCCATCACTATGGAACAGGTAGTGGATGAGGTGGTGAGAGAAGGCCTAGGTGACAGGGTAGGTTCCCCTAGTCATAGGTCATTGGAGGAGGATGGTGGGGCAGGTCTGACAGGTAGTACAGACAAATGCCAGATGGAGATGACAGAGGTGCAGTGCCTGGGGTATAGCGTGGGGGGAGACAGTGGTAGGCCCAGACCAGTGGGGGTAGAGGCAACCAGAAACTGTCCCCGGCCCACAACCCCATGACAGGTACTGACCTTAGAAACTGTAAGACCCTACTGATAAGTTGTCCCTGACTTTAGTGCTGTAGTGACACCCCTTACAGAGTTGACCAGGGAGGGACTTCCCAAGTCAGTGGACTGGATACCCGCTTGTGAGTTGGCATTCCAGTCATTGAAGGAGGCTCTGATACCAGCTCCAGTGCAGATGGCGCAATTTCAGGACCAGGACATTGTGGTACGAACTAATGCGTCATTGCACGGACTGGGAGCAGTACGGAGCAAGGAGGAGCCATATGGGCAGGAGCACCCTTTGGCTTGTTTGAGCAGGATACTGCTACGGTGGGAGGTGGGGTATGCCACAATTGGAACACAGTGGTTTGGCAATTGTTTGGGCATTGGACCACCTTCAGCACTATGGACCTCATTCAGAGTCGGTCGAAGTGGCCGCACGGTCGCACGGGAAGAGAAGCCGGATATGCAAATGATTCCCTCGCAAGTTGCGTCCCTAAGTTCGGATCGGTAGCTGGCCTACCAAGGGGAGGAAGCGGCCAGAATTCAAAAAAATATGCCCCCTTCTCGTACGCATTGCACATCATATAAGGATTAATCGAGACCATCGGAACTGGTCGTAGAGCTTAAGGTTGAACCATACCCTCTCTTAAGCTCTACGATCATGCCAGTGTAAAAACCTCCCATGTCATATGTGCCATGACGCTACTTTGTTAATTTTGCACTCCCATAAACCGTATGCACTCCCATAAAATGCCGTTTGCATAACTAGGCACGCCTGCGTTCGGATCTCCACTCCCCTGTTTTCAAGCACCTTCCCCTGTTACCACCCACAAACGCCTCAATCTGTCACTCAAACTACCGACCTGGCTGTGTTCAAGGAGAGAGAAATTTCTGATCGTAGCGGCTAGCTTGCGCACGCGCATTGCGAACTTTATGCATGTGCAGTATAGCGAACATCGGTGGCGTACGACCGTGCGGCCGCTTCGACCGACTCTGAATGAGGTCCTATGTGTGGGACCAGCCCCCCAAAAGGGAAACTGACAGACTGTTGTGGTGGCGCCTTGGACTTCAGTGTGACTATTTCGACATTGTGCACCGACAAGGAGAGACCCACTGCAATATGGATGAACTGTCAAGGCTGGAGCCGAAGCCCCCCAGGTAGCTTCCCTGAACCCCCCAAGAGACTGTGGGACCAGGAGCCAAATCATTGGGACATGGCCCTCTGGTAGCCCACTTGAGGGGGGGGGGAGAAGTGTGGCCGGAGGCCGACCACACATGATTAAAATGGCTGCCAAGGCATTGAGGGAATTAACCCTCATGCCATTGCGCCATTTTTAAAAGGACAGTGTAAAAGCACACTGCACATGGTTTATAATAAACTGTATTACCCCTTCATCTGGAAGGACAAGTCTTCTTCAAGACTTTGAGCAATAAACATCTTGCCTGACTTCAATTGTATCTCAATCCTGCGACCATCAGAATTGCGCCAAATACTATTCCTTTCTCCGGGTGTTCTGGGTAAGAGCTCCATGTCTCCAAGTTCAAGCCATCTGCCAAGCTACCGTGCATACCTGGTCCATTGCGAGGGATCAGGAGGAATCAGCCAACACCAATCAGGGGGTGTGGCCGCAGCTAGTCAAACACATACGCAGCAGAAGTGGTTCCAGGTGCCGAGGTAGGAGCCTGAGGGTAGCGTAAAAAGCGGTTCCAAATGGTGATGGTAGAGTTTGGTGGCGGCAGCATCGTTACATGCCCACGGCGCAGTAGGTGGAGTCAGTGACAGGCGGTCACTGATGGTGATTGGGATTTCGAAAGCGCTAACCCGTGACCAGGGCCGGCCTAGGCGAAAGGCGTCCGGTCACACACACACACATATATATATATATATATATGTATGCCGGCTGCAAGTATCTGCCCTGGTGCCTTCCTAGATGCTCCCAAAGAAACAACCAATTGCACAATAAAGGTAAATGGCGGCACTCACGGGTCTTGTAGATAAAGTATCCAACTGACAACGGTGTCTGTCCGTCATTTCAGTCCAATTGACTTGTATCAAGAACACTGTGTTCTTGATAAAAGTCATTTGGACTGAAACGTCGAACAAGACACAGTTGTCAGTTTGATTCTTTAGCTACAAGACGCGTGAGTGCCGCCATTTACCTTTATAATATATATATATATATGTATATATTTCACGCAATAAAGATTTGCCATGCAGTGATGAACTTGGAGAGATAATTCACATTTAAATGTTGTAATGAGTACTGTAACCCATTTTAATCTCTTTTGTAATCAAATACTTTAATTGTATTGCAAAAATAGACTACAGAAAGCAGACAAAAGCTTGCTTAATGTTAATAATAATTACATATATTAAAAGAAATATGCTTCAAGCAATAAAGGTTCAAGGGGCTCTTACTGCCATTACTGTGTGGCCTAATGTTATAAGGGGAGTTACTTTGTGTGGCATAATGTATAAAGGGGTATTACCATGTGTGGCATAATGTATAAGGGACATTACTGTGTGCGGCATAATGTGTTATAAGGGGCATTACTGTGTGGCATAATGTATAAGGGGCACTACTACTGCATGGCACAATATTTAAGAGGCACTACTATTGTGTGGCACAATGTGTTATAAGGGGCACTACTACTTTGTGGCATAATGTTTAGAAGGAGTGCTACTATGTGGCATAAGGTGAATGGGTTCTACTGAGTGGCATAATGCGAATAAGAGGCACTACTGTGTGATGTAACATGAATAAGGGACACTACTGTGCAGTGTAATGTGACGAAAGGACACTACCATGCAGTGTAAGGGGCACTACTGTGTGGCATAATTTAAATTTGGGGTACTACTATGTGGTCAAGACACTTCCCAGCAAGACCACAACTGTTTTTTTCGTCTTGTGCCTTTGGTGCGCTAAGCCTGCTTCACTTGTGAATGGCGGCACAGATGGTGTTTTCTCAGTATGTGTAGTTATGGCTTTGCTTTGGTGTGCACAGATGTGTCCTCCTCTGTGTTCAGCACCCCTGCCCTAAAAAAATCCTACAGTGATTACTAGCTAATCCTCTACAACTGCTAAGCCAGGGCTTGGTCATTTGGGAAAATGCCTTCACTTTTCTTTGTGTGTGACCTACACCAATGAAGTGCCAGCTTTACCTAACAGAACCAACCAAATACCAAATATCTGACTATGGCACATGTTTGAATTCCCTGCAGGATTTGCTCTGTTGTGTGTTTTTTAATACAGAGAATGATGTGCACTTGTATATTGTTCTTATAATATTAATTATATTTGTAAGAGCATAGACTAAGAAGTGGGAGGAGTCATGAATAGTAAGGGGAGGAGTCTATGCTAGGAGCCAGATGCAGACGCGAGGTAGGCCTGTGTGCTTTAAATGCCTGGGTCTATCTTTAGTCCGGTCCTGACACACAAACCCATAAAAATTGCTCGCTGTGGAGAAACTTCTGTACAAACACAAATGAGTGTGTACTGGCAAGCTCAGCGACAAATGGTGCTTTGCACATCTGAGACCCAAGAGCAGACAATTATGAGCCGATAGGCTGCTGATGACTATCAAACGTAATTTTGAGTATCCCATTCGGACAAACAGCACGATGCAAGGCTTCAACAGCAATGTGCTACATGCGCTAATTTGAAGAGGGTTAATTGGCTTCTATGCTAAAGGTGACATTTCACTACGATCCTTTAATTGAATAATGCTTTCATCCTCTAAAAACAATCGTGAAGATGGAGGAGTGCAAACTATGTAACAGTATGAGATTATGTATTACAAGTCTCATTGGAGCTACCGTTTCGACAGAATCGGCAAAGGGAGAAAATGCACTCATACCCAGGATTCCCTTAATACCTACGGAGCTACCATTTCAATGTTAGCGTTTCCAGTTCCCCTTGAAGATGACGATTGCCATGTCCATCAACAAATCACAGGGCCAAACTCTGAAAGTGGCAGCTATACATGAAGAGGACCTCTCTCTCTCTCTCTCTCTCTCTCTCTCTCTCTCTCTCTCTCTCTCTCTCCTGCGGTGAACTTCATTACTATTGTTTATGTTCTTCATAAAGTTACTTTACACATCACTCAGATGTCCACATACAAAATTCCCTATCAATTTAATTCTAATGACGTTTGGTCATGGACTTGCCCAGGCAACACCGGGTACTACAGCTAGTGAAATATAAATAATATTTAATAGACAGTTATCAGATCTGAAGATCTTTCAGATAATATATAATAAATAAATAAAAATACAGAAGTATGGGAGAAATGTTTCCTGTAGCAGTTCCAGTTTTGTAGTTAATCATAATACCATGGACGTTAACCTTAAATGTTTCCTGCCAGTTGAAAACAAAAGCTTGTACAGGTTGAGTCTCCCATATACCAAATATTCCGAAATATGGACTATTCCGAAATACGGAATATTTTTAGCATAACTGAGAGAGTGAAACCTTTGCTTTCTGATGGTTCAATGTACACAAACTTTGTTTAAAGCACAAATTATTAAAAATATAGTATAAAATAACCTTCAGGCTGTGTGTATAAGCTGTATATGAAACATAAATGAATTTCATGTAAGTACACAAACTTTTTTTGATGCACAAAATTATAAAAAATATAGTATAAAATGACCTTCAGGCTATGTGTATAAGGTGTATATAAAACAGAAATGCATTCTGTGTTTAGATTTGGGTCCCATTCCCAAGATATTTCATTATTTTATGCAAATATTCCAAAATACGGAATATTCCGATATCCAAAATACCCCTGGCCCCAAGCATTTTGGATATGGGAGACTCAACCTGTACTCTGTTGCATATCTCATCAAATCTGAACCATCTAAAATTGAAACAAAACCTAAAACAATAATAATTAGATTGATGTGCTGCACAGAACGCGTACAGCACCCCGATGGTCGGAATGCTGGCAGCGGAATCCCGACGGTAAAAATACCTGCGTGATTTGGTAAGTATTCTAAGACCAACCTAACTCACCTCTCCCGCAGCCTAACCCTAACCTTCCCCCCTCCCTTCCTGCAGCCTAACCATAACCCTCCCCTCCTGCAGTCTAACCCTAACCCTCCCTTTCGATGCCCTAACCCTCCCCTCCCACAGCCTAACCCTAACCCTAATAGTTACCTTTGATGTTGTTGGCATTTTGACCCAGTTGAGATCCCACAGTTGGTATAGGGCGTTTCAGGATTCTGACTGTCGGTATGCAAACTTCTTTTTCTGCTGTGTAGGGGGGTAAACTGTATTGTTTCCTTATTGCAGTTTTGGTTAACAGAAACGTATTTAAAATTTATGTACATATTTATATCTGACTGACATTTTCATCCACATATCAGCTGTTGGGGCAAGTCCCTGTGTCCCGGCTAATTTGAAGTCTCAAAGCTCATTTATGCTATCCCTAACTGTATTTTTCTATAACACAGTCTTTTGACTGGTGGATGGTAATCCTTCTTGCTATATTTACAGGAAGAAGAGAAGCCAGCTCTGTATGTATACATTTTTGTGTCTACAGAGAAAGTCCAAATAATGGGGAATGTACATCTTTTTGCTGACACAGTTTCCAGACTAAAGTCCTTAGTATCTATGAAATGTGGATTTCCAGTCAGTGTTTTCTACCTGAAGAGGGCATAGAAATGTATGACTGAGCGATTACAAGCTGGACCTAGGTATGATGTCCTCCGTGACCTCTGTTTGTTTGTGAAGTAATCAGGAATGGCCAGGCATGTGCTTATCCATTATACTGTCTGATTCATTCCTTTCAGAAGCCAATATATTATCTTATACAATAGTAGTCTAACTGCGATATCCTGAAGGTGAATCATGCATCCTGCCTTTGTAGGGGGATCCCACCCTCTTTAATTAAAATATATAATGAATAAAGTCTAATGGCACTAGATATAAAAACTAGAGATGTGCACCGACCCCCGTGTTTTGGTTGTGGATCTGTATCACCTTCGTGTTTTGGATCTGGATTTGGTTTTGCCAAAACTGCCTTTGCGTTTTGGTTGTGGTTCTGGATATGTATTTTTTTTTCTAAAAATTCATAAAAACAGCTGAAATCATATGTTTTGTGCCTGTTTTTGTTCCTACAATATTAGTAACCTCAATAACATTTATCTCCAGTAGTTTTGACCACATCACAGCTCACAATATTGATTTAATTCAGTTTAAGCCAAAAGGTTGCATAGAACTAGTTGGCTGACTAAACTAAGCAACAGCAGTGGGCATCACAAACGTGGCAGTTCAGCTTCCAACATGGCACATCTAGGAAACAGAGTGGCACTGCAGTGGCAGACAGGATGGCAGTTTAATAAACTGTATGACCCCATAGAGAAACAAAGAATGTTTTCATTAATCAAGAACTAGATCAGAGGGCTGAGAGAGATGGAGTATGTTTATGGTGTAGTTGAAGGTAAGGAAAAAAAGGAAGTAATGATTAGCTTGTAAAAGTATTCATTTTTTTTATTCTGAAGAAAGGGAGGATCAATGTAGGATTCAGTTCCTGAAAGACATCTTTGATCTAGAGAAGGTTCGCTATTCAAACATGGAGAGATTTTCAGAAGCGTCTGCACCATCGCACAGAGATGCTTGGGGCATATATGGGAGCAGGCTCACTGAAGCCCACTTGTGTCTAATCCTGTCAACCAACCACCTAAAATCTGATCACCTGAGTGACATCTGCAGAGCACTTGTCCCTTACACACAGTGAGGGCAGCCATTTTGTGCCACATCCTGATTGAATATTGATTAAGCCCATATACGCTGTATAATTTTTTTTATACATCTAACAGAAATGCAGTGGCCTTGCTTGTGGAGGTGCTAAATAGTATACACTGTAAACAGACATTTACTTTGTGCTCAGGGTTGTTGTTGGGGATAATGGGACCAATACTTGCTGTTTACATCAGAGGAAAGCGGCCTGTAGCTCTCTGGATGAAGTACAACTCTCAGCATCCGTGGTGTTTGCCGGGCCTGCTGGAAGCTGTTTGTCAACAAAGCGTAGAGTACTTTAGGTTACCTCAGCCTGCTTTACACACGGTATGTACCATGTAAATATGTATGTATGTGACCAATATAGACAAATTTCTGTATTTAACGTATTAGCATTTTATTGCACACATCCTGACAGGAAGATGCTCTGTGCTGCTGCTCATATTTCTGGTCTCCCGCATGCACCATTTACATTATCCAGTTATTCTGCTTAGAGTCATCTACATACAAAGGAGTCAGGCGTTTATTGAGCTGAACTGTTATTTATAACAGCCTATCAATTCACCAGGGTCCTGGGGCAACCGGTTGGGGTTTGGGGGGAGCAATTACAAAAACTGGGTAAATTTGAAAATCTACCATGTTTTACCACCCAATCAACTTGGTGGAAATTTTTTTTTTAATTAAAAGGGGCATGCACGAGATGCTGTCTGTGGCCATAACAATTTCTGGACATTTTTTTGGGGGGGCAGCACAGACGGTGTAATGGTTAGCATTACTGCCTCACAGCAATGAGGTCATGGGTTCAATTCCCACCATGGCCCTAACTGTGTGGAGTTTGTATATTCTCCCTGTGCTTGCGTGGGTTTCCTCCGGGTACTCCGGTTTCCACCCACACTCCAAAAATATACTGGTAGGTTAATTGGTTCTCCACAAAAATTAACCTGTGTGAGCATGTGGTAGGGAATATAGAGTGTAAGCTCCACTGGGGCAGGGACTGATGTGAATGGCCAAATATTCTCTCTGTAAAGCGCTGCGGAATATGTCCAGAATGTGCAGTCTGAGATCCATTTTCTTTGTAAACTAATTAGTGCATTGATTTGCACACCTGGGAAGCCTGAGCCACTTCCCACTCAGACTAGCACTTCTACTACATTGGTTATAGCATGGAGTATGGCAATGTAATATGCACACCAGTCAGAGGCACAATAATAGGTAAGTCCTGCTAATATTTAGACTGTGTAGTGCAGCTTTGGTTCATTTTTGGGGTGTGGGTCCCCCTAGATTGCTTTGCTGATCTGCTTCAGGGCACCACAGTATAACACATTTTCCTTTAACACATTTTATTACCTCACTGTCTGTTTCTTTTATATATATGTATTTCACTTTTTTATTTTTATGCCTTATATGCGGCCAGCGGCTGCTCTTAACACTTCACTTTTCTTATTAGAGCGGTGCCTTGGGGTGGTTTGGCTGGGCTAGTTTGGGGGTGTCCTGCGCTCTGGATTTGAGCCTTAGTATGTTAGGGACCTGCCCGACAAGAGGTTACCCGGATATGGTGGGCAGGCCCATAACCTTGGCCAAGATTATGCCAAAAACCTCTATTGTATTTACTGCAAAATGTATTTATTTCTATATAATCAGTTAATTTGGAGTTGTGCACCTGTATTTCTTCTTTGTGATGATGGCAGTTTAATAAACGTTAAAAATGTTTGTCATCTAAAAAGACAGCCAGCAATGCCCCAAACAGTGCAAAAAAAGAGGTGTAAGATGGAATTGTCCTTGGGCCCTCCCACCAACCCTTATGTTGTAGCTTTTAAACAGGACAGTTTAACAAACCAATCACTTTTAATGACAGGGTCTGCCATTTATGGCTGTAGAGATTGGTTTGTTTGGGCCCCCACAAAAAATTGCTGGCAAAAAATGGCAGTTATGTACACAAACTGGCTCTACAGAGGCAAGAAGTTGTTACCATCATCATCCAGTTCCTCGCCCTTATCAGTGTGTACATCATCTTCACACAATATTAATTTGTCCCCGCTGGAATCCACCATTACAGGTGCTTCTATATTTTTTGGACATAATTGGCAGCAAAGGTCTTCCTCATGGAATTTGTAGTTCATTTTGATAAACATCATCTTTTCCACATTTTGAGGAAGAAGCCTCCTACGCCGATCGCTGACAAGGTTCCCGGCTGTGCTGAAAACTCTGATTACGCACTGGAGGGTGGGCAGCTCAAGTAGAGCAAAGCCAGTTTGTGCAAGAGCCTCCAAATTGCCTTTTTCTCCTGCCAATAGTCAAACAGACTGTCTAACATACCTATTTGGATGCTATCATTAATATAATCCTCAACAATTCTTTGAATGGTGACCGTATCAGATGAAGTCACGGTAAAGGTGTCGTTAATTGTAGGCAATTATTTTAGACCCCACCAGAAGTTATAAGGTTGTTTTGACTCATCTGCATCACCAGTGGGTCTCCTAGGAAAGCTGAGTTTTTCCTGGCAGCCGCACTTGCCGGAGAAACTGAAGGAGGAGCTATTGCTGCATCACGTGCCACTTGAGCTGACAATTTGCTTACCAACAGATCTTTGCATCTCTTCAGATCTGTGTCCATTGGGAAGAAAGACACAACGTATGACTTAAGTCTGGGATCGAGCACAGTTACCAAAGTGTATTGATCCGATTGTAAGATCCTGACAACCCTTGGATCCTGGCAAAGCGAATAAAGGACTTGATCCACAAGTCCAACATACTTAGCGGAATCGCTTCATTTCAGCTTATCCTTCAGTTTTTTGAGCTGCTTTTCCAACAGTCTGATTAGGAGAATTACCTGACTCAAGCTGGCAGTGTCTGAACTCACTTCACAAGTGACTACTTTGAAGAGTTTCAGTACCTTGCACAACACGGAAAGAATTTTCCACTGAGCTTGAGTAAGGTACATTCCCCTCCTCTTCCTATGTCATAAATCATTGTGTAGCTTTGGGTAACTTTTTGCTGTTCCTCCATTCGCTGAAGCATATAAAGGGTGGAGTTCCACCTTGTTACTACCTCTTGCTTCAGCTGGTGGCAGGGCAAATTCAACAGCTCTTCCAGGTGCTGCAAACTTTTACATGCACCTGCTGAATGGCGAAAATATCCTGAACTTTTTTGGTCCACAGAGAGCATCTCTTGCATGGCCCTGTCATTTTTTAAAAAGTTTTGCACCACCAAGTTGATTGAGCAAAATATGGGATGTGTTGGAATTCACCCAGCTGTAATGCTTTCACAATATTGGTGGCACTGGCAGAAATCACAAATCCTGAGGAGAGTCCAAGCAGGGTAAGCCATTTTGCAATGACTTCCCTGAGTTTTTCTAAGAGGTTGTCAGCGGTATGCCTCTTAGTGAAACTGGTGATAAACAGAGTAGCCTGCCTCTGAATGAGCTGCTGTTTGTTAGATGCTGATTAAGGCAATACACTCACACAGTGGGCTGTTACAGTCATGTAATCTTTAGTTTGCCCTGTTCTGCTTGTTCATTTATCTGTGGATAGTGGATTCTACAGCATTTTTAAAGGCCACTAATAACATTTTTTTAACATCCCTGTAGAGGCTAGGTAATGCTTTTCTAGTGAAGTGGAATCTAGATTGGATTTGGTAGCGGGGACACAGGACCTCAATTAACTGTCTAAAACCCACTGCATTAATGGCGGATATTGGACAACATCTAATACCAGCATAGATGTTATGGAGTCAGTGATCTGCTGTGCAACTGGGTGACTGCTGTCATACTTGCTCCCCTTGCAAAGGATTGTTTAACAGTCAATTGTTTTTTTATACTACTACTAGTAGTCTTCTTGGTCCCCTTCTAGGTTGAAGATCAACTCCCAGCAGCAGCAACAGGCAAAGCGCTCAATGATTCTTCTGAGGAATCCTGGATAGGGGAGGACTCAGTTAGCCTTATCAAATTGGATGCAGGACTACTTCTGATAATTATTGAGGATATTGTTGATGAAGGTGTTGGTGGTAGAGATGACAGGTGCTTGGATCTAGCAGAGAGAAGGGAGCTAGCTGACGCTAGACTGGTTTTTGTTACTTTTTCAAGCTTCTGAATTTGGCAAAAACTTTTGCAAATGATGTCACAGGGAGGAGGTACCTAGATGGTTAAGGTCCCTACCTCTACTTAGTCTGGCTTTACAAATTCTACAGATGGTTTGACAGTTTTTGTCCAGATTTGGGTAGAAATAATTCAACACATTCAGGGTGGATTTGATTGTTTTATGCCCAGGCATGACAATGGGCTTTTTCTTATCATGGGCAACAACTGTTTCCACTGGTGCCTGGTTTACACAAACAACATCCTCATCAACAGCACCCTCGTCATCAGGCTCACACATTGCAGCCACGGACACACTTAGATTCTCCTTAGGAATTTGTGACGTTTCTGAGCACGCAGTTGGTTCCTGTGCCTTAGTGGTTTTAATTTTTTACACCTCTTCTAGAGTGATAAGGGCTTACATAGTCATAAGAGGCAAAAGAACATGCCTGACTGACAGTTGCAGAACCACCACTCATAAATAAAGGCCAAGGCCTTAGCTTTTCCTTGCAACTTCGTGTGGTGAATGCTTTTCTGCAGTCAACTTTCCCTTTGATGTTGTTTTCTTTACCACTGTAAAATATTGGTTCTGTGATTTCAGATGCCCTGATTTAAACCCTTTATGCCCTTGGTTATCGGTTCTAGATTATGTTGAAGGACTAGTATCGTCATGACTGGTGGCAGCAGCTGCATCAAAAGAATTTGGTTGTTGCTCCTGCTCTTCTCTTCTAAACTGATCATTATGCATTTTTCACAGCTCAGCTCACACTGCGGGGATTCAAAGGGCTTTGTATGTGAACAAACTCACTGTGGTACAGCACACAGAACAGTATAAGTAACAATAGAACCAAATATATATTTTTTATCTTTTTTTTAATATATATTCTTCAACTGACAGTGCTCGGACTCAGAGTGCGTATGCAAAGTTAGTGAACGCAGTGGGCTATGGCCTGTGGATTCACTGCAGCACCTGTCTATGACAGGACAGGAGTGGATGGACACAGTCACTGGATGGATAACACAGCACAGCCATCGGATGGAACAGTACAACAACAACGTCTTAACTTGCTGCTACATACTCCTTCCTCCCTGCCTACCCCATCTGTGTCGGAATCAGTATGAAATACCAGTGGCCCTGTGGTCGACAGTTCAAATCCCATCAGCGCCTGGCCGACAAAAGCAGAGATCCCGGCAGTGGAAGCCCGACAGCGCTGGAAATCCCGATCGTGGATAGGTAAGTATCTACTAACCTAACCTAACCCCGTAACCCTAACCCTCCTTAGGGGTGCCTAACCCTAACCTCCCCCCAAAGTGCCTAACCCTAATCCCCCCTCTAAGTGCCTAACCCTAAACCCCCCCCTTCCCCGCTGCCTAAACCTAAGTCCCCCGGGCAGGGCCGGCCCGAGCCTAATCTTTTTCGTAAGCGGATATAGATTTTGGCGCCCCCTAGTGAATTAGTCATGGGGAAACCCTGCGGCTAATTGAATAGGCTAAGCATTAAAAAAAAAAAAAAACATTAGCCCCCATGTGAAAATAATTAAACACACACATAGGCCCCCACATGAATATGTATGAAGTCCTTATACAGCTGGACCACCCTGGGTGCTAGGCTACAATTATACCCAAAGATACATATTCAGGGAGAGGGTGACAGTGAGAGAATGACAGCACTGGGTGAGGGTGACAGCAATGGGTGACAGGGCGAGAGTGACCACAGTCGGTGTCAGGGAGAGGGTGACAGCCAGTGGATGACTAATATACAAATCAGGCCACACATTTAATGCACTATTATGCCACACATGTAATGCCCTTTATAATGCATTATGCCACACATATAATGCCCTAATACATTATGCCACACATGTAATGCCCTTTATAATGCTTTATGCCACACATATAATGCCCTAATACATTATTCCACACATGTAATGCCCTTTATAATGCATTATGCCACACATACAATGCTGTAATACATTATGCCACACATGTAATGCCCTTTATAATGCATTATGCCACACATATGTAATAGTAAAGCGTATTTGTATGCCCAAGCACTGTAGAACCAATTTTCCTTGTGGTGGGAGCAGCTCTAGGTATATGAGGTAACCACCCTCAATTACGTATTAATAAACAGATTAGTTCTACCTTAGCGCTCAGACCTATGTATAACTTTCCTATAAATTATGTGATTAAAGTCAAGCTATCTTAATGAAGTTTTGTATTTTCATTACAATCAGAGAGCTTTCCCCTGCATATTTGAAGGGCTATCTTTAGACATATTGTACTGAAGTACCGGGACCAAATACAGCAACCGATCCCGTTTCCTCCTCATCCCTTCCTACCCCAACACTTAATCACAGTTGTCCCTGCATTTCCTTACACATTCCAACACACCCACACCCTCCCTGTGATATATTTGTCCTGTTTTATGAGCGTCTAAGATTAACATACTGCAAGCCGGCTGACATTCAGAGAGCACTTCATTCATGCTTTTTTTTATACATTTTATTTAATTACCATTGATTTTTAATATATAAACAACATTTCATTCTAACCCTATGATAATACAAAGACTGTAATAAAAATACAAAACTTCTCTAAGATATCTTGACTTTAATCACATCATTTTTAGGAAACTTATACATAGGTCTGAGCGCTAAGGCAGAACTAATATCTGTTTATTCACACATATGTAATGCCCCCCCTCCTCTCCTCAGCATTTCACTGCCTCCTAATCCTTCCCCCCCTCCCCCAGCGACTCTCCGCCTCCTAATCCACCCATTCCCCAGTGACTCACCTGCAGTGTGTTCCTCCAGGCAAAGGCAGCTCCTCCGTGTCTTGGTTCTTCAGGCTGCTCCGTGTTCTCTCCCCTGCGTCCCAGAATGCTAGGTGCGGCTGCGATGACGTCACGCGGTGCTCCGCACAGGCATTCTGGGAGACAGTGGGAACTAGAAGGAGGCGGTGGTCATCATTTCGCTGCTGGATTAGCTGCGGCCTGAACACTGTCTGTGATTAGCACTACAGGCTGCACTGTCAATCACCGACAGTGTTCAGGCCGTAGCTGCAGCACTGGCGGCGCCGGCAGGCAGTGCAGCGGCTCTGCTTTGGTGGACAGCGGCGGGACTCCGGACACGGTGCCCTTTTAGCTTGGCGCCATACGCGCTTGCGTACCTGGCGTAATGGGCTGGCCGGCCCTGCCCCCGAGGGGGTGCCTAACCCTAAGTCTCCCCCGGGGGTGCCTAACCCTAACCCTCCCTCCCCTAGCCTAACCCTAACCCTCCCAGGGGGGTGCCTAACCCTAAATACCCCCCGGGTGCCCTAAACCTAACCCTCCCCCCGCGCGGCTATCCGCTGGCGGCGCCCGGCATCCCTTCGATCTAGATATAGACGCCAGTAATTTATCCCATGCCGGGATAAAGCAATCGGGAAGCCGGCTGTCGGGATTAAGACAGTCGGTTTTCTGATTGCATCCCTCTGTCACACCTGTTTGTCTATCCCTTCCCTTCAGAATGTAAGCTCTTATAAGCAGGGCCCTCTACCCTCTTGTGCTTCTCCTAACTCTACTTTCATCTACTTCTTACTCTCTACTAGGGCACCTAACAGTTGGTTGCTTTGCATTGTTGCTTATCTGGGTGTTATGGTCATAAATGTAGCAATGTATATTATCCATGTCCTATATTGTATTGTACTGTACTGTAAGTCAATGTAAATCAACCTATTTGATTATGTACTTTGTAAGGCGCTGCGGAACAGTTGTGGCACCATATAAATAAATGATAATAATAATAATAACAACAAATATATATATTTGTAACTTTTTTTTAGCTTTTTTTTTTAACTTTGTTTGCAAATGACACTGTGGAGTCACACCACTTATGTGAATGCAGTGGGGACAGCCTACAGTGTCACAGTACTTGTGTGGATACACTGGGGTACGGCCTGCAACATCACAGTACTTGTATGGATACTCTGGGGTATGGCCTGCAGCATCACAGTACACCAGGGTATGGCATGCAGCGTCACAGTACTGATATGGATACACTAGGGTAAAACCTGCAGAGTCACAGTACTTGTGTGTTAGGGATACAGACTGGGGTACTGTCTGCAGCTTCACATTACTTGTTTGTTAGGGATACACACTGGAGTAAGGCCTGCATTGTCACAGTACTTATATGGATACAATGGGGTACGGCCTGCAGTGTCACAGTACTCATATATGGATACACTGGGGCACGGTCGGCAGAGTCACAGTACTTGTGTGTTAGGGATACACACTGGGGTACGGTCTGCAGCATCAGACTTGTGTGGATACACTGTGGTACAACCTGCAGCGTCACAGTACTTGTACGGATACACTAGGGTACTGCCGGCAGCATCACAGTACTGATATGGATACACTGGGGTACGGCCTGCAGCATCAAAGTACTTGTGTATTAGGGATACACACTGGGGTACGGCCTGCAGCATCACAGTACTTATATGGATACACTGGGGTATTACCTGCAGCGTCACAGTACTTGTGTTAGGGATACACTGGGGTACAGCACAAAATAAAAAACAATTATTTAACTTTTTTTACTTTTCTTGACTTTTTTTAAAAGTGTTTTTTTTTTTACTTATTTCTTACTTTTTTTTAGCAGATGGACACCGGACAGGTGCGCCTGCAGCACTGAGTGGATGGATACCGGACAGGTGCATTGGCAACACTGGAGCGGATGGGCACCAGACAGGTGCGTTGGCAACATTGGAGCGGATGGACACCGGACAGGAGTGGCAGCAGCACTTGAGTGGATGGACACTGGACAGATGCATCAGCAGCAGAGTAGTGAATGGACACAGCACAGCACTGAGCACAGGTGCAGCCACTGGAGTGTATGGACTGAGCACAGAACAGCCCCTGGGCCGACACAGCACATCTTCTGGATGGACACAGCACGACCCTTGATGGACAGCATAGCCCCTGAATATGCAGTACAGCCCCTGGATGGACACAGCACAGCCCCTGGATGGACAGCACAGCCCCTGGATGGACACAGCCTAGCCCACAGCTCAGCCACAAAGCAGAGTACAGCACAGCCAGAGTGAAGCAAATGGCACTGCAGGAAGGGTCTTATATGCAATCCAAACCCCACGAGAATCCGATGTAGGGATCGATAATATTTTGCCTCGTTTGAGAATCGAGTCTGGTGGGAGACCTCGAGCCAGACTCGGATCCCCCACAGATCAGGTATGTTTGGGTGGGTCCGGTTCTCATAGAACCGAACCTGCTCATCTCTAATATATATATATATATATATTAGGGATGTGCAGGCTCGGATAGGTTCGAGTTTGCACGTGGAGTTCGGATTTTTCCCTCCAAAAAAACGGAACTCAGAACGAGGCAAAACGTCATCTTACATGGACGAACATCATCATTCCTGGTCTTTTGTCCAGGAATGATGATGTTCGTCCATGTAAGATGACGTTTTGCCTCGTTCTGAGTTCCGTTTTTTTGGAGGCAAAAATCCGAACTCCACGTGCAAACTCGAACCTATCCGAGCCTGCACATCCCTAATATATATATATATATATATAGATACATATATACTGTAAATATATATATACTGTATATATACACACACATATATATATATATATATATATTGTGACACAGTTAGGTTAGGGGGTCCCTCTCCTGGGTAGAGGACTCCTTCCTTTCACACACAGCAGCTGGGAAACAGTATGCCAGACTGGATGCAAGTACAAGCTGGTCGGCGCCAGTCTTTATTGTGCAATGTCAGAAATAACACAAAGAAAACATAAACATAAATCCTACCCCTGTCGGGGCACTAACTTCACAGGTAGTTCCCTCACTACCAGAACCTGGCAGGGCCTAATGCCCTCACCAGCAACAAAAGCACAGCACAACACTTACAGTTAGGTTTTCAAGTGTCTCTGAGCAAACTCCCTGTCTGCTCTCCCAGGTGAGACAATCAGCCCTCAACACACTAGGCTTATATTGGCCACTCTCAGGTGGAAACCCAAATAAGGCTGTTACCAGGCTAAGAGAACCAAAACCTGGAGTGGCCGTGGGTGGAGCCCTCCCTCTCCTCTCACCCACAACCCCCAGGTCCCAAACCGGCTTTTCAAAAAGCCGAGACTCAAGCCTGCTACACTGCAGACTTTCTCCTGGGGATTTTAAACACATAGGACAGGAATCTGGGATAAATGTCCCTGCCACAGACCACTTTACCAGTGATCCTATCACAATATATTATAAAGATAATGACATTTTGACTACTTTTGAAGGAAGATTGATTCCCACCCCTAGGTAAGGGAGGGACCTGATCAATTACCATATGTCTCATTGCTGTAAAGGAATGCCTGTGGTAGCAAAATGTATTGCCACAGGTTGTTCCTCAGTTTCAGAGAGGAAGACCTGTGCATCGCCATCCTCTCCTTGAACTGCCGCTCGGTCTTCCTGATATAATATTGGCCGCATACCAACACATAACAACAAACTTACTGGTGCAATTTAAATGGTGGAATTTTGTAACTGTTTATCTGTATAGGGTTTTTTTATTAAGTTGCCTGTGATCATGTAACTACAGGTAACACAGTCTGCACATTTAAAACAACCTTTTTTAAGAGGACCTAAAAAGCTTTTAGATGTTGGTTTACCAAACTTTGGGCCTGATTCAGAGCCGTTCGCTATTTGTGGTCGTTCGTTCAAAAACAAGGGGTGGCTATTCAAATGATCCGTTCGCAAATTGCAGTCTGTTCCCACCTCTAAGTCTGAACGAGCGAGCAAAACATACGCTCGTTTATTTGATAAAAACGCCCCCTGGCCGCACGCACCATACGTCATGTCCGCTATTTATTAGATTAATCGAGTACATTGTACAGCGTATGAACTGCTCGCTATTCTTGTGGTTGGTGTTTTCAACCGCTATTTTGCGAGCAGTTCTGAGTTAAAAAAAACCAAGTGACGTGGTCAATGACGCTGCTGTATTAATTATGCACTCCCTTAAAACGCCCGTTTTGACCTTTAAGCACGCCTGCGTTCGGATCTCCACTCCCCGTTTTCAAGCACCTTCCCCTGTTACCACCCACATACGCCTCATTCTGTCACTCAAAATAGCAGGCCCTCGCTATATTGCGTACCAACAATTTTCGGCCGCACTGACTGGTTTGCGCATGCGTACTAAAAACCGTACGCATGCGCAGATGTGCGAACATCGCTCGGAACGAGCGTACTGCCGCTAGCGAGTGGCTCTGAATGAGGGCCTTTGTCACATCAGGGTATACCAGATAGTAGAGATGAGCGGGTCCGGTTCCCTGAGAACCGGACCCACCCGAACTTAGGGGATTCGAGGCAGATACGAGTCGGCTCAGGTTTTCCCGCCTGACTCGGATCTGAAAACGAGGCAAAATGTCATCATCCCGCTGTCGATTCACCGCCATTTTTCATTCCGGCTGTGGAGAATGAAGAGAGAGGGAGCTGGGAGCTGTACTATGCTGTTGTTATATTGTTTATACTTAATACTTGTTACTGGCTTTCTGTTGTCTATAGAGGGACTGGCTTTCTGGCTGTTGTCGTGTCCATAGGGGCTGGCTGGCTGTCGTTGTCCTGTCCATAGGGGCTGGCTGTTGTACTTGTCCTGTCCATAGGGGCTGGCTGCCTGTAGTGCTGTGTAGTCCTGGGGGTACTCTGTCCTTCAGGGGTGCTCTTCACCCACCCCCAGTGTTACAAAAATAAATAAATTTGTGTTAGCCACACAGGGGTGCTGTTCTGCTGTCTGTTAAGGGGCTGCTGCCTCTTTTCAGTGGCTCACCCCAGTGTTAAAAAAAATAAAATAAACAATTTTTTTTGTGTGGAGTGTTAGCCATACCTGTCATCGTAATAGGTGTGCAGGGTTGCTGTACTGCTGTCTGTCAAGGGCTGCTGGTCAAAAATAATAATAAAAAAAATTTGTGTGCGTGCCACGGTGTCAGCCACACCTGGCTGTCACTGTCATCGACGTAGCTGCACAGGGGTGCTGAGCTCCTGTCTGTCGAGGGGCTGCTGCCCAAAATAATAAAAATAAAACCAACAATTTTCTGTGTGTGTGGTTGTTTGCATAGTGAGTATGGAGGACAGTCACTTGACCAGAGAGCAGGATCCACATACCAGTCTTGTAGCTGCCGGCAGCAGTCATGATGACGATGCAAGGCCGTCAACATCACCTATGAAGGCCGATGTACCAGGGCTTAAGTCAGCCCAAAAAGTCAGGCTAAAAAAATCTACTTTTACCCTGTTAAAGCAAAATAAAAAGCTTTAGAGAAACAAAAAATTGGCAATATGCCATTCACTATACGAAGTGGTAAGGAAAGGATAAGGCATTGGCCTGGTTTTATATGACTGATGGTTTTAGTGATAATTTAAGCCCCTCTGATTGTAGGAGAGGTACAAAAAAAATTGCAATTGTTAAGACGAGTAAGACACCAGAACCAACTGTGTGCTCGGAAAAATCAGAAATCCCAGAGGAGAATCCAAGTTTGTCCACGGTTGCCATGTGTGAGACTGACCTTTCTAATACTGTACTTGAAGAGGATCCTCCTTCCACCATTTATGTGCCTTCTGAAGTAGAATTCGATGATGCTTCTGTGGAATCGCACGAGGAGGATGAGGAGGATATTTATGTAGTTTGCGATAACAACAAGGATGATGAGGATGTTGATGATGATGAGGATATTGATGGCGAGGATGTTTGTGTAAAAACTGTAAATCAGGCAACAGTTGTTGCCAATGGTGGCAAAAATCTCATTGTTGCCATGCCTGGGCAAAGGACCAAAAAATACAGTTCTCATGTGTGGAATTATTTAAACCCAAATCCAGACAACCTTTGCCAAGCCATTTGTAACCATTGCCAAGTAACAGTTAGTAGAGATAAGGACCATAACCATCTTGGAACCTCCTACCTGTTACATTACTTGAAGCGCATTCATCAAATTGGAAAGGGTACAGAAACTTTGGGGACAAAAAAAACAACATCAATCAGTCCAGTGTCACCAAGCTGTTCCCTTCTTTCTGGATCTAAGTGCCTGCAATATCCACCACCAACACCTGCATCATCATCGACATCCTCATTCGTGATCGGAAGTAGTACTGCATCTAATATCATAAGGACTGGCTCCTCTCCTATCCGTTGTTCCTGAGAAGGATCCTTGAGTGTTATGCCTGCTGCTGCTGCTGTTGCTATAAGTGGATCTTCATCCCAGAAGGGGACCAGGAAGGAGACTACTTTTAGTAGTTCAGGAAGTTCAACAAAGCAATTGACTATCACACAGTCCCTTGCATTGGCGAACAAGTATGACAGCAAACACCCAGCTGCACAGCGGATTACTGACGCCATAACAGCTGTGCTGGTATTAGATGTGCGTCCAGTGTCCGCCATAATGCAGCGGGTTTTACCCAGTTAAAAAAAGGTCTGGTGTCCCCACTACAATGTGCCTTCTAGATTCCACTTCTCTAGAATAGCAATTTCCAATCTGTACAAGGGCATTAAAAAAATCTTATTAATGTCCTCCGAATTGCCGTTGTGTCCACTGTCCACTTAATCACAGATATGTGGACAAGTGGGACAGGGAAAACTAAAGATTACATGACTGTGACAGCCCACTGGGTAGGTCAATTGCCTCCAACTGTGCAAACAGCAGCAGCATCTAACAAACGCCAGCTCATTCAGAGGCAGGCTACCCTTTGCATCACCGGTTTCACTAAGACGCATACCGCTGAGAAACTTTTAGAGAAAGTCAGGGAAATCATTGCAAAATGGCTTACCCTACTTGGACTCCTCGGGATTTGTGATTTCTGACAATTCCAGCAATATTGTGCGAGCATTACATGTGGGCGAATTCAATCACATCCCATGTTTTGCTCACACAATTAATCTGGTGGTGCAACATTTTTTTTAAATGAACATTATCTTCCAAACAGAAGAGGGCACAGGCTTGTAAATTGAAATTTAAAGTACGTAGTCCAGTTAGGAATGACCTTTGCCCTTGATGGAGGAGATCCAGAGGTTCTCCCCCAATGATGGCAGAGGGTGTAGCGATGTTATTTTCATTCCTCCAAGGGGCACAGCAAATAGCACCTCCCACCCAACATGCCAATTAGCCACAGTCCCCTCTTCCCTGATTGGCCTGCCACCCACTGGGTTAATTCAGAGGTGGACACAGTAACAGTCAAAACAGTGGGCCTGATTCAGAGCCGAACGTTCTGACCAGAGCGCTCGCTCTGAATCAGTGCCCTCTTCCATGAAAATGGAGCGGCCTCATGGACGCTCGCATAGCTGTGGGTTACCACCCACAGCTATAGCGAGCGTCCATGATGATGGTCGCGATGGTCAAGACCATCGGGCTTGCAACGGAGACCCTGCAGTAGGGTCTTGCTGCCGCAAGCCCTGGAGTGATTTTGGCTCTATCAGAGCCAAAATCACTCCCACTGACATCACTACTGATGTCAGTGGGGCCGGCTTCAGATGGTAGGCGTTCCCATGGGAACGCCTCCGCCTGGCAGCCACGCCCGCGGCATGCCCACCAAAGGGGGCGTGCTGTCAATCAACATCGACAGCATGCCCCGTTTGGTGCGAGACCCGGAGCGACAGAGAGCCCGTCTCTATCCGGGTCTCGCGCATGCGCATGACGGAGCTCCCTCCATCGTGCGCATGCGCAGTGGGGCAACATCGACCCACTTGCGAGCGTCCTGCGCTCACGAGCGGGTCTGAATGACCCCCAGAGTATTTTGCTGTACCTGCGACCAGGGGCGGTTTGGGCATTACTTTCTGCGGGAAAAATCCTGGTGGGCCGATTGGTTGTGGGGCCACTTGTCATTTGAGGCCCCGCCCCCCAATTCGCATCACCCAAATCCTGTGTGTTTTACACAAGCAGCCCGGCTGCCTGTCAGTACTCCTTGCCTGGCCACGCCTGAGCCTTTCTCACAAGAAGAGAGGCCAGCGGCCAGCATCCTATCAAGGCCCCACCCACTGTACTGTTGGCGTCACACTCTGCAACGCCATTGAGGAGTGAGGAGGTGAAGTGGCGCGGGACTGCGGCAGTTGGTGTGGCTGCGGTGGGGGTAAGTTGCAGCGGGGCTAGAGGGCCAGTCAGAGCAGTCTGTCAGCCTGATCATCTCCTCTCCACTCTCCCCTCTCCAGGCTGTGAATGTCAAGTTTAAGTTTCATTTCACAGCCAGGGGAGGGGGCAGAATGGAGAGGAGACAATCAGGGCTGGCTGCAGTCCAGGGGGAGATGATCTGTCTGTTGGGGAGGTAGGGTCTGATATACTAGGGGCGGGGGAGATGTTGATCTGTCTGTGGGGAGGCGGGCTCTGCTATAATAGGGGTAGGGGAGATGATCTGTCTTGGGGAGGGGGGCTCTGCTATACTAGGGGTGGGGGAGGTGATGATCTGTATGGGGGGTCTGCTAATCTAAGGATGAGGGAGATGATGATCTGTCTGTGGGGGAGGGGGAGTGTGCTATACTAGGGGTGGGGGAGATAATCTGTCTGGGGGAGAGGGGGTCTGCTATACTACGGGCGGTGGAGATGATGATCTGTCTGTGGGGAGGGGGGTATTCTGTGCGAAGGGGAGATGATCTGTGTGTGAGAAAGAAGGGCTATTCTGTGCTAGGGCAGGGAGAAGCCACTGAGGAGCTGCAGGATGATGGCGCTTGGGAGGCGCAGGAAGATGATGCCTGGGAGACACAGGAAGATGGCACTGTGGGGAGACACAGGCGTATGTGTCGGAGAGCATTGGGGGTGGCACTGGAGAGGCGCAGGGGGATAGCACTGAAGAAACACATGAGGGGATAGGCAGGAGACACACCAAGGTGATGGTGCTGGAGATACACATATAGGATGGTAGGAATGCTGGTACTATTAGAAGAAAACACTGGGGCACAGTAATCTTCAGTAAGATAACAATTCTAATGAAACCATATTCTGATGCAAATGGTACCAAATGAGCAAATATAGTTTATTAATATAAAATTGTACAATATAGGAAACTTCTATTTTGTCCTGCCCCAAAACATCTATTACTATGTATTGTCTGGTTGAACCTCTGTTGCATGATGATGACATTGGCTTCATTGCTACACAAACAGGCGGCTTCCGGACCATGTAATCTCCTGCATGAATAGTGAATACCGACTCAAGAAACTGCCTGTCCAGGAAGGATCAATTTCATCAGAGGTTCACCGCTGCAGAGAAATCATATAGGTAAGAAAATACTCATTCACATGCTCGCTTATTCACTGGAGAGAGGGATTGGGGGCATGGCTATCATCTCTTGCAGCTGAGGGCAGGCCCCCAGCATTAAAAAATGGGGGGAGTGGCTTGTGGGTGTGGTATTTCTTATTAGGCTACACCCCTTGTAATTAGGCCACACCCACTTAGGGTCTCTTCCACATTTCTTTTTCCAGGGCCACTTTAAATTCCCAATCCGCCCCTGCCTGCGACTGTGTCTTTATGCTAATGCCGTGGCCAATGGTCTTCCTACTGTGATACGTTGGACAGGACCTCAGTGCAGCATGTGCTACGCTTTATATAAATGCTGGTCAGGGAGATAGTGCAGGTGTCTGAGAGGAGGCCTCTCAACTACCCATAGACATGTCCCCCCACCCCCTATGGACAGCCCTGTCTACATCAGACCACCCTTCTCCAGTTGTGAGGAGCACAGGTCTGCAATTGCACGTATGCTTGTGTAATACTCACACATCAGCCTCATTGGGGCATATCAATTGAGCACAAGGTTTACAGAGGAAAAAACCTTGCCCCCCTCACGCCCTATTTTGGATTACCGTGGGTATGCGTGATCCTGATACCCGTGGTATCCAATAAAAAAAAAGTGGTCATGCGGTTTTGAGCTCTGAAAACCCTGTGCCGCGTAAAAAAAAAATATACGGAAAAATCACACTTACCTGCCCCGGGGTCTCCGCGGCTCTCGGTGGCCTCCGCTCCATCTTCTCACTGGGGAGGAGGCTGCTGGGAGTCCTGGGGGCTGCTGGTAGGCTCCAGGTGCTGTAGGGAGGCACAAGGGCTGCTGGGAGATGTAGTTCTTCCAACGCCCATTATGGGGGGGCAAACATACACTTGGGGGGGACACACCGGGGGTCACACACACACAGTCACACACTCATACACACACACATTCACTCATACACACTTACAAACACTAACAAAAACACACACTGCATACTCACCGCTGCTGCTGACCCGACGTTGGATGCAGAATACAGCGCTGCAGAAGTAATTAAGGACTAATTAAGCTAATTGGGAACTTCCAATTGCTTAATTAGTCATTAGGAGGGGTGCCGCCGGGGTCCCAGAGCATTTCCCGACCTTTTTCCTAAAATTGTGGATTTTAGGAAAAATTGGTCGTGCTCTGGAGGTGTGCACAAAAACCTCCCGGCGCTCAAAAAAAAATCAAAAACCCTGCTCCTAACTGAATATCAAAAAATCCAGCAGCTGCAGAAAACCCCCGGGATTTTTGCTATTCTCGTTCCCCAATTGAATATATCCCATTTGGTAACTCAATTTTTTTTTTTTTTTTATATATATATTTATTATTTTTTAAATGATGCTTTTATATAATAAAATGATCACTCTAATGACTTACAACAATTGCAAATGGTGTTTTTCCACGACAATGACTTGGTATCAGATGCAGAATGTATACAGCTGAAACAAATTAGGTAACAGAATCTTCTCCCCTCTGGTGCAATAGACTATTAAAAGTGCTAGGTAATCAGAATATCATTTTCCCCTTGAAATGCTGTTTGTTCAGGTAATATGATATGATTAATATAATCAGTGATTACATTTTGCTGTATGTATTGTAATATATAATAGTATTCTTTATAAATTGAGTTTTCCTAGTAATAAGGAAAGGGAGGTACAGCACAGACCCGCTATCTTAACTAGCAAAGTAAAATAAAATGCATATACCTTGTAGAAATGCATATGTTAAGTGGTTTGGGAAAAAATAAGCCAGTGGGAACACCTTGTAAAAAATGTGCAGGTATATTCTTATAAAGTGCAGATAACTATAATTATTGTTATTTTTAAGGCACCTATAGTTTTTAAGCTATTAAAAGGTCTCCGCAGAAGAGTTAAACAAAATCTTTGAGATGATCAGTTTTTACATTTTCATGTAGCAACAAGTTTCCATTTTATTATTACTATACACTGTATATAGTTATATTGTCAGTATTATTTCCCTCCAATGCATTGTGTGTTTCCATCATAACATTGCAGAACAGATGTATCAAGGATTCATGTATCAAGCAGTGAAAAGAATGGAGAAGTGGACCAGGGGAGAAATTACCCATGGCAACCAATCAGAATCTACCTATCATTTTATAGAAAGTACTTGATAAATGCTTCCTCAAAGCTGATTGGTTGCTATGGGCAATCTCTCCACTCTTATCACTGCTTGATACATCAAGCCCAGAGTAACTTGCGCTTTTAATTTCTTTCTTCTGATTTTCTTATCTCCTTATAATTAGGGGTGTGCACCGGCCACTTTTCATGTTTTGTGTTTTGGTTTTGGATCTGGATCTTTCTTCGTGTTTTGGATCTGGATTGGTTTTGCCAAAACCACCCTTCGGTGTTTTGGGTTCTGGGTTTTGTGTTTTGGATCTGTATTTTTTTTTTAAAAAGCATAAAAACAGCTAAAATCACAGAATGTGTTGATTTTTCTGCTCCTATGCTATTATTATCCTCAAAAACCTTAATTTCCAGTCATTTCCAGTTTATTCTGAACACCTCACAATAGTGTTTTTATGTCCAAAAGGTTGCACCGAGGTAGATGGATGACTATGCTAAGCGACACGAGTGGGCGGCACAAACACGTGGCCCATCTAGGAGTAACACTGCAGTGGCAGACAGGATGGCAGTTTGAAAAACTAGGCCCCAAACAGTACATAATGCAAAGAAAAAAAAGAGGTGCAAGATGGAATTGTCCTTGGGCCCTCCCACCCACCCTTATGTTGTATAAACAGGACATGCACACTTTAACAAGCCTCATTTCAGCGCCAGGGTCTGCCACACGACTGTGGCTGAAATGATTGGTTCGTTTGGGCCCCCACAAAACAAGCTGGCAATTAATCTGGCCCTGCACAAACTGGCTCTACGGAGGCAAGATGTCGTCCTCATCCTCCTCATTCACCGATTCCTCACCCTCTTCATTGTTGTGTACATCCTCATCCTCACAGAGTATTAATTCATCCCCGCTGGAATCCACCACCACAGGTCCCTCTGTACGTTCTGGAGGCTGGTCTCCCTGGAAAAGTTGATAATTCATTTTTATGAACATCATCTTCTCCACATTTTGTGGAAGCAACCTCCTACGCCTTTTGCTGACAAGGTTCCCGGCTGCACTAAACACTCTTTCGGAGTGCACACTGGAGGGGGGGGCAACTCAGGTAAAATAGAGCCAGTTTGTACAGGGGCCTCCATATTGCCTCTTTTTCCTGCCAGTACATGTACGGACTGTCTGACATGCCTACTTGGATGCTGTCACCAATGTAATCCTTTAACAGACAGACGCACGCTTGTCGCTGCTGCTTTGAGGATGCAGGTGCGGCTACAGCCCACACAATTCACAAAGACAGG
Organism: Taudactylus pleione; assembly: GCA_031769625.1. Classification (NCBI taxonomy): domain Eukaryota; kingdom Metazoa; phylum Chordata; class Amphibia; order Anura; family Myobatrachidae; genus Taudactylus; species Taudactylus pleione. Next base: position 12,099,847 of record JAUIMM010000010.1, read on the forward strand.
AAAAAAATAATTTTTTTATTGTTTGTGGAGCGCACTTTGAGGGTTACACCACCCTTTAACAGACAGACGCACACTTATCGCTGCTGCTTTAAGGATGCAGGTGCGGCTACTGCCCACACATTTCACAAAGACAGAAAAAAAAAGAAGAATTTTTTTTATTGTTTGTGGAGCACACTTTGAGGGTTACACCACCCTTTAACAGACAGATGCACGCTTGTCGCTGCTGCTTTAAGGATGCAGGTGCGGCTACAGCCCACACATTTCACAAAGACAGAAAAAAAAAGAAGAATTTTTTTATTGTTTGTGGAGCGCACTTTGAGGGTTACACCACCCTTTAACAGACAGATGCCCTCTTGTCGCTGCTGCTTTGAGGACAGTATCATATGCAGTGACAGTAGACTTGTCAGAAATTGTTGGCACGTCCTTCAGTCCGGACCAGATGTCCAAACCGGCCCTTGACTTATGACACATAAGCTTGGCTTGGCGCTGCTACTGTGTTGGTGCACGTTCGGCTACAGTGCACACAATTCACAAACACAGAAAATATTTTTTTATTTTGTTTGGAGTGCCCTTTGGAGGTTACAGCACCCTTTAGCGGTCAATCCAGCCGGCCCCTTATTTATGGGACACAGGCGCACGCTTGGCACTACTTTGTTGATGCACATGCGGCTACTGTGCACACAATTCACAAACACAAAAAAATATTTTTTTTTATTTTGTTTGGAGTGTACTTTGGGGGTTACAGCACCCTTTAATGGTCTAGCCAGCCGGCCTTTTACTTATGGGACACAGGCGCACGATTGGCACTACTTTGTTGATGCATGTGCGGCTACTGCGCACACAATTCACAAACACAAAAAAATATATTTTTTTATTTTGTTTGGAGTGCCCTTTGGGGGTTACAGCACCCTTTAGCGGTCAATCCAGCCGGCTCTTTATTTATGGGACACAGGCGCACGCTTGGCACTTTGTTGATGCACGTGCGGCTACTGTGCACACAATTCACAAACACAAAAAAATATATTTTTTTATTTCGTTTGGAGTGCCCTTTGGGGGTTACAGCACCCTTTAGCGGTCAATCCAGCCGGCCCCTTATTTATGGGACACAGGCGCACGCTTGGCACTACTTTGTTGATGCACATGCGGCTACTGTGCACACAATTCACAAACACAAAAAAATATTTTTTTTTATTTTGTTTGGAGTGTACTTTGGGGGTTACAGCACCCTTTAATGGTCTAGCCAGCCGGCCTTTTACTTATGGGACACAGGCGCACGCTTGGCACTACTTTGTTGATGCATGTGCGGCTACTGCGCACACAATTCACAAACACAAAAAAATATATTTTTTTATTTTGTTTGGAGTGCCCTTTGGGGGTTACAGCACCCTTTAGCGGTCAATCCAGCCGGCTCTTTATTTATGGGACACAGGCGCACGCTTGGCACTACTTTGTTGATGCACGTGCGGCTACTGTGCACACAATTCACAAACACAAAAAAATGTATTTTTTTATTTTGTTTGGAGTGCCCTTTGGGGGTTACAGCACCCTTTAACGGACAAGCCAGCCGGCCTTTTACTTATGGGACACAGGCGCACGCTTGGCGCTGCTCCTTTGTTGATTCACGTGCAGCCACAGTGCACACAATTCACAAACACAGAAAAAATATTTTTTTTTTAGCACTTGGGGGGAGCACCCCTGACGGACAGAGCACCCCCTGGATAACACTACAGCACCCCTTTAGGACTGGGACACTGCACAGGACTTCGGAGTGGACACAGCCCCTATGGACAACTGACTGCACAACACAGTCCAGCCAGCCCCTATGGACTTTGAAGTAGTGGACACAGCCCCTATGGACAACAGCAGCACAGCGCAGCACAGCACAGCACAACACTACACTGCACTACACTACACTACAACACTACACTACACTACACAGCCCAGCCAGCCCTAACTCCCACACTCCCTCTTCACCGTCCACAGCCGAGTGAGACAATGGCGCCAACACGGGTACCTTATATAGGATCCAAAACCCGCGAGACCCGGAAGGCGGGATGATGACGTTTTGCCTCGATTTCAGATCCGAGTCAGGCTCAACTTTTCCCGGATCGGGGGGGCTCGGGGGGGTTCGGATTTCAGAAATCCGAACCCGCTCACCCCTACTTATAATAGATGTATTCAACTGTTATTTTCTGTGGGCCACTGAAATGTTAGAGCACAGGTTCTCAAACTCGGTCCTCAGGACCCCAAACAGTGTATGTTTTGCAGGTCTCCTCACATAATTACTAGTGAAAGTGTTAGCTGCATCTGTGGATCTTTTAAAACGTGTCAGTGACTAATGAATACACCTGTGCATTTGATGGGTGACCTGCAAAAAGTGAACTCTGTGGGGTCCTGAGGACCGAGTTTGAGAACCACTGTTAGAGATTTGGCAGGCCCGTACATTCACATACTTAGAAAAAGTACTGAAAAAAAAGGATACGATTTATTTTTATATTTTAATTTCTTAAATATATATTTTTATTGCCAGTATATTTTTAGAATTTAAACATTTAAACTGAATGAAATGTACAAGAAATAGAACAGAGTACAAAAAATATAATTAGTCACTTACATGTTACAGAAAATGACTTTGAGTGTGGAGACAGAGAGCCCCAGCAAGTCTGTGAGAATACAACCACTGTGGCCTAGGAAGTTAAACAGTCCGGCCACACACAGCACCAACCAGTGGAAGAGACACTACACACACAACACCATCAGAGATCCAGAACAGTGGCACCTTCTGGTAAGTAAAGGTGGCCATACACGGGACGATCTTTAACACGATTTTGGCAGTTTCTACAGGATGGACAGACCAATCGTTTGAAAATAGTTGTATTTTGAGTCTTCTGCGCCTCCGATGCGCGTCCCAGCCGTCGTCTAGTTGGATCGCAGATCAGATGGTTTTGCAGAGAGATCTCAACCGATCGTGTATGATGTAACACACTTCTATGCATCTTATCCTATGATCTTAATGATCAATCGTACACCATTTGACCACATCTTATGAAGAATTTCAAGGGAAGAATTTCAAGGGAAATCGTACAACTCATCTTAAAAACTTTGAATCTCACCGTGTATGGGGGCCTTTAGTGTGAAGGACTGTACAGAAAGGTGTAGCTGCAAGTCTCTGCAGGAATGTGGCAGTGTCTGTGCTTGTGTTGTCACCGGACTTAGAGTAGGGGGCTTCTCAATGTTGGGCTGCAGTCGAGGGAGCCAGGAACATGCAGATGGCTTGGCTTTGGCTTCTCAATGTTGGGATGAAAGTGAGGGAGCTGGGATGGACAGTAAGCCATACTTGCCTACCCTCTCAGAAGTCGCAGGAGGCTCCCGATTTTTTCGGGTAACCCCGTAAGGGTAGGTGCTTCTCTCGCATTCTGCCAACTTCCTAGTGAAGTGGGCAAAATGGGTAGAATATTACAGGGGATCGGCAGGTCTGTGCATTGGGGACAGGGCTTAATGATGTGATTCTATGAAAAATGCGTCATTTAGCCTCGCCCCTATTTAAATATCTGGTGGGTGTGGTGAATTCCCATGAGGGGCGGGGCTTAATGATGCAATCTGGCCAGCCCCGCCCCCAACTCTGCCCACCTGCTTCTCCTCCCCAGGCTTCTCCCAGGGAGGAGAATTTAAAAGTCGGCATGTATGCAGTAAGCTCTGGATGTTCCTCCGTTGCAGGCAGAAAGTGAAGCAATACTATATGGGGAGGAAGCTCACTGTTGCTTTAGAGCACAAAAGAAATGCAAACATCCGTAATAGCCATAGTTGCTAACTCCCTGAAAAAGTAGCAATCTCCCTGACTCCCTGAAGAGTCTAACCATCTCTTTGATTGCACCTTACCCCTATTATGAAGCTGTTCTATAACAAAAAGGTGCAGAAAAAGGTACAGAAAGGTGTAGCTGCAAGTCTCTGCAGGGATGTGGCAGTGTCTGTGCTTGTGTTGTCACCGGACTTAGAGTAGGGGGCTTCTCAATGTTGGGCTGCAGTCGAGGGAGCCAGGAACATGCAGATGGCTTGGCTTTGGCTTCTCAATGTTGGGATGAAAGTGAGGGAGCTGGGATGGGCAGTAAGCCATACTTGCCTACCCTCTCAGAAGTCGCAGGAGGCTCCCGATTTTTTCGGGTAACCCCCCGTAACCCCGTAAGGGTAGGTGCTTCTCTCGCATTCTGCCAACTTCCTAGTGAAGTGGGCAAAATGGGTAGAATATTACAGGGGATCGGCAGGTCCGTGCATTGGGGACAGGGCTTAATGATGTGATTCTATGAAAAATGCGTAATTTAGCCTCGCCCCTATTTAAATATCTGGTGGGTGTGGTGAATTCCCATGAGGGGCGGGGCTTAATGATGCAATCTGGCCAGCCCCGCTCCCAACTCTGCCCACCTGCTTCTCCTCCCCAGGCTTCTCCCAGGGAGGAGAATTTAAAAGTCGGCATGTATGCAGTAAGCTCTGGATGTTCCTCCGTTGCAGGCAGAAAGTGAAGCAATACTATATGGGGAGGAAGCTCACTGTTGCTTTAGAGCACAAAAGAAATGCAAACATCCGTAATAGCCATAGTTGCTAACTCCCTGAAAAAGTAGCAATCTCCCTGACTCCCTGAAGAGTCTAACCATCTCTTTGATTGCACCTTACCCCTATTATGAAGCTGTTCTATAACAAAAATAGAGATATATACATTTAAATGGAATCAGTATAATTTCCCTGCATTGGTTATAAGGCACAATGGGAAGAATTCAGTTCAACTCAATGTTGAATAGCCGCGGAAGGGAGCTACCGCAGCTATTCAATACACCGCGCTGTTTGGGCGCGTTAAGGATTTCTTCTCGCACCCCCCTGGGGATGCAAGGAGAAATCTGACCAAAGTGCCGGGTGTGCAGCAGTTTTTCTGCTTAGCGCGGCACTAACAGCCACGTGCCCGTCACTTTGGTCAGAGAATGCCGGTTAACGCTCCTTAACACCCTTGTTAAGGCGCGATAATCGCGATAACCGGCAATTATCCGACCGCACAGCGCACTAAATTGAATAGCTATTCAATTCGCGTTGAATTGAATCGCCCCCAATGATCCCTATGACTGCATGCATTTTCTGAAAAGTATCCATGTGTTTTTATCAACATATACTGTAGATCTTACTAATTGCTTTGGATATCATTTAGATTTTGATGTAAGTAAATTTTATGACACGTTTCTCAGTACACATCCACTTTAACATCGCGCTTATAGGTGTTGCTTTCACAATCTCCCTGAAGTAGGCAAGTATGGTAATGGCTGCTAGGCCACATCCCCAAACAGTTGCTTTCAGGGATGAAACTATGAAAGATCCCTAATACATTATTTCCAACTATTGCTAAAACTCTACAAAAATTCCATAATCCAGGAAAGTCTTACAGACCAGTTTACATTGTCGTGGGGTGCATTTGGCCTGTGGGTCCCCAGCTGCATAGGGCTGCCTTATATGGCTGTGACATTTTCAATTTAATGTTATGGAGTCTAACTAAACCAGGGCTTGACAAATTTTTCTAAAATTTAGAAGCCAGGATGAAAGTGTAGGAGCCAGAACCCCCTTCCCCCCGGGAAGCATTACTGAGCACTTACGCCCCTGACAACCAACCCCCATGGCCACACCACTGACGGGGTAGTAGTAATCCCCCCTCTATAGTGCCCCCAGTAGTAATCCCCCCTCTGCAGTTCCCCCAGTAATAATCCCCCCTCTGCAGTGCCCCCAGTAGTAATCCTCCCTCTGCAGTGCCCCAGTAGTAATCCTCCCTCTGCAGTGCCCCCAGTAGTAATCCCCCCTCTGCAGTGCCCCCAGTAGTAATCCCCCCCTCTGCAGTGCCCCCAGTAATAATCCTCCCCCTGCAGTGCCCCCAGTAGTAATCCCCCCTCTGCAGTGCCCCCAGTAATAATCCCCCCTCTGCAGTGCCCCCAGTAGTGGTTCCCTTATGTAGTGCCTCTTTAATCAGTGCCCCCAGAAGTGCCCCCACTATGCATTGCCCCCATTAGTAGTCCCCCTTATGCAGTGACCCCAGTAGTAGACACCACTATGCATTTCCCCTAGTAGTATCCCCCCATAGTGTCCCCAGTAGCAGCCACCCCCACCTATGCAGTGCCCCCACAGTAGCGGCCACCGCCACCTATGCAGTGTCCCTACAGTAGCGGCCACCCCCACCTATGCAGTGTCCCTACAGTAGCGGCCATTCCCCCTATGCAGTGCCCTTTAAAAAAAAAATGCAACTTACCTGATCCCTGCTCCTACCGACGACCGCCGCTGTCCACCCCTCCTGGCCGCTCTGCACTATGGGAGAGACGTCATGACGTGACGTCTCTACCAACCTGCTGCGGGGTGAGCCGGAAGGTGGAGCTCATGAGTGAGCTCCAGCTGGCTCACTTCATGAATGACACAGCAGCCAATGAGAGTCTGACAGACTCTCATCGGCTGCTATAACAAACATACAGCCGCCGCTGACGGCTGTATGTTTGTTACTCTGTGGTGTGGACAGCGCTCGCGGTCTGCACTACAGGGCTGGGGGTTGCTGAAAACCTGGTCGCCAGGCAGCCAAATCTGGTCGCCATGGCGACCTGGTCCCCGGGTTTTCTCGAGCCCTGAACTAAACTATTAGACATAAAAAATAATTCTTGTTGTTACCATTATATAAAATAATGTAAATACAAATATAAAGTTTGGCCTAAAGCTGTAATTTACTGTGAGCTAATAAGAATTGCATGTTATTGAGATTATACATATATATTGACAATTTTAAGTTTTCTTTCTCAAGAGAAAAAATTCTAATAATAATACATATAGTACATTTAAGAATTTAGCCATGACTATAATGAGCTTCTCAGAATACATTAAAGCATGTTTTGTATCCAATGGGAGGGGCTGGCTATAATGAGCTGTCACTTTTATTGTAAAGGGAGAAATCTGCAGTGTCTCAATAACTATGGCCCTCATTCAGAGCCGTACGCAAACAGCAGTACGCTCGTTGCGTTCCGATGACTAACCGCGCATGCGTCGGTGTAACACTGCGCATGTGCGTACGGCAGATTGCGAGCTTTTTTGGTCTCGTTCGTCAAATAGCGTACAGGAAGTGACATGTCAAATGTGATTGACAGAACAGGGCGTTTTTGGGTGTTGACGGGGGTGGAGATGGAAAAACGCAGGCGTGGCGAGGCGTTTTTGGGGCGTACATACATTAGCAGATGCGAGCGTAAAATGTGTACGGACCGACTCATACGTCACTGGATGATCCTCTTTCCCTTCAAAATGCTCGCACAGGTTAGGGTCTGGATTACTCGACCACATTGGCGATGGCCTTCTCCTCCATCCCGGCACTCCACGATGTTGCTGCGATTAATCGCGGGTGGTCAGAACAGCAATTAGTGTTGGATTGAAAACCGGCTTGGTATGTGTTTTGAAAGCAGTTTTTTGTGTTAGCACAAAAGCGTACGCAGGTGGAAATCATAGCTGCTAATGTGATGATTACACAATCAATTTACGTACATTTGTGGTTGTTTCTTTTGGGCTCAATTTGTTGGTTAGGGCCTATTGTAACAATAATGTCATCATGTTTTTTTGGTTTTTACCTTTTTCTATTGGCCTGTTGAATTTGCATCGTTATGTTAAATTTGAAACGTTCCTTAAAGAGCCCTTTTTTTGGGGGGCATGTAAAATGTGGTTTTTGCCAGTTTGTGCCTTTTGGCCCAGGATTAAATGTAATCCATTTTGACAATAATGTGAGAATACAATGTCAGTTTTTTACTTTTTTTTTATTGCTCAAACAAAAAATAAAAAAAAAAACCAATTTGTGGCAAAGTTTTTTTTGCAGGGTTCATTCCCAAAGTTACAATAATTGGGCCAACATAAAAGATTTATAAAATGTAGAACACAAAATTAAAAACAATTCACAAGAAAGGAGAGGGAAGTTTTGACCAGAAAGGAATATGAGCCAAGCACAGAAGGAGTGTGGGAAAAGTCGCCATTGCTGTCACCGTTTTTTCACCCGTTTGGCTGGGGGAGGGAGGGCGCCAGACCGGGTCCGGGATGTCATCGGGCTTGCCTGTCCAGAGGCAGATGTTGTGGCCTCTGGACTAGGCACAGGGCTAGGCACATTTGGAGGATTGGCTGATGTTGTGCCAGAGGTGGAGGATCCTGATGTTCCGGCAGGAAGGGAGGTCGGCTCCACCATGTGCTGGCGAACGAGCTGCTCCAGGGCATTGGCGATGCGGATGTTGGCCCTGGTATTTTCCGCCAGGGCCTAACCAATGGTCACGTTGGCCGCAGCATTTTGCTCCAGGGCCTCAGCCACCCGTAGCAGACTGGCGTCCATCCTCTGCAGAATCTCCGTATGGAAATCCGATTTGAAATTCTGTGAGGAGGGCCACTGCCTGCGAGGGGGATTGCCCTGGACTGGCTTCTGCAGGGTCCTCAGCCGGATGTACTGGTTCCTCCCCTGCAGAGCCAGCAGAAATTTGGCGGCCAAGGCTCCCCTCTGGAGCAGACTCATCCGCCTGTGTCTCTGTTAGGAAAAATGAGAAAAGACTCACATTAGAATATACATATTGGCCCAATAACATTTCAGAGTTGGTGACATCACAAGATTTACCTGGGACAACATGAGGAGCCGCAAAGTCTGGTATGTCCGTATCCATGTTGGACACGCCAAACACCTCCTCAGGCTGCACACACCCCTGTGCCAGCTCTTCTAAATCCGTCAACTCCAATGACACAGGGGTGGGACCCCCACCTGTCCCCCTTGCATGCCTAGCCCTGTCCGCGAGTTTTTGCTTTAGGCGATATTTGAAGTCTTGCCATCTGTGGGATAAAATGGGAACCATTATCCTTTTGTTTAAAATGGGGTTTGTTTATAGGGTGGTCAAGTGTTTACTTACCGCCGTTTGACATCCCGGGCTTGACGGACATAATCACCAACCCTATTGACAGCAACGTCTACCTCTTCCCACATTCTCCACTTCTGGCTTGTACTCATATTCCTGTCTGCCTGTGGCAGGATGTCCACACACTTCTGAATCAAAACCTCCATCTCCTTTCTTGTGAAATGTGGCTGCCTTTTCTTTTTGGCAGCTTTGGCCGGAATACTGGGCCCAGCAGCCTCTTCCATGTCATCCTCCTCACCTATTTGTGTAAATATGCAGATTTCTCAAATTCACAACTTGCCCAATCTTATGTTTCAAATTAATCATTGAGACAAAATGCATGAAAGACTTACCGCCTGACTCTTGTCCATTATTTCCCTGGTCTGTAGCCATGTCTGAGGTCCAAACAAGAAATACACCAGAATTTAAATGTTGTTTCGTGACGTATTTATACATGCGTCCTTATTTTGCGGCCGCATCATTGATTGTGCGTTCCTATGATCCCTCCTTAATTTGTGCGGGAAACGAAACACTATTTATGGCTTGGTGTGTCTCGAGTCGAGGTGGCGTTTTTGGATTGTTGGAGGTTACCTTGGTTGGAGTTTCTTGTTTGCGGATTAAGGAGTTGGCGTTTGGAGTTTATTTTGTTTGCTAGATTTGCGTTCTTATTTTCCGTTCGCTTTTTTTTTGGATTTTTTTTTGGCCTCATTTCTTGATTTGGTAAGTTTTGTGAAGTCTAACTTTGGTTCAATTGGTGTCTCCTTTTGTTTGTTATTGTTCTTAATTTTTTGAACCATAATTTCATCTCTTTTAGGTTTTTTTTTATTTCGGACCCAAAGACCTTTTGATTGGGAATCTTATATATTTGCTCTTGGTAAGTCCATTTTTTAACTTGTATTTGCGAACTAATTAGCGCATTTTTCTCTGTTTGTATAGTGACTTGTATTTGCGAAATAATTAGCGCATTTTTCTCTGTTTGTATAGTGACTTGTATTGGCGAACTAATTAGCGCATTTTTCTCTGTTTGTTTTTTAACTTGTATTGGCGAACTAATTAGCGCATTTTTCTCTGTTTGTATAGTGACTTGTATTGGCGAACTAATTAGCGCATTTTTCTCTGTTTGTATAGTGACTTGTATTGGCGAACTAATTCGCGCATTTTTAAATGCTTATTCATCCTGTAAAATTGTTTGTGGTTGCCCTTTAGCATTTTTGGCTTACATTTGACCCCAATTTGACGTACTGTGTGCAATGTCGTTTTGCTCTTTGCTCAAATGTGTGTTTCGCCTATTTTATGTTTTGTCTAGCACCAAATTTAGAAACATAAATGCACAGACTAAACTTTTACAAATTAATATTGGGATTATTTTCAGTTTTGACGTATCATGACAATACCCCGGCATGTAAGCAGCAATGGATGGTATCATCAAGCTAAGTTGTTAATTTTCTTTTGGGGTGGGTCCAAAGCCTTACATTCAAATCTTGCCATTTCAGGTTGATCTTGGGCGGATTGTTCTGGCCATGCTCCCGGAAGCCGACCAACCTCAATCTCGTCCCAGGCATAGGCATCGTAGGCGTGCAAGGCCCCAGATATTTTGAACACGTGTCACCCTTTTTGGAATGCCCGATGATGAGGTTTTAAGACGCTACCGTCTTCCTCCCAAAATCATCATAGACACTCTCTCATTAATAGAGAGTGATCTTGAGCGGCAAATTGACAGTCCAACAGCAATACCACCACTTACGCAATTTATGGCGGTGTTACATTTCTGTGCCTCAGGATCATTTCAAACAACGGTGGGAATAGTGGTGGGCATCTCACAATCCTCCTTTTCCAGGATCCTGAGGGCAGTGATGGAGGCACTTTTCAAGCACCTCCATCATTTTATTAAAATGCCTTTGGATATGGGTGCCCTTACCAAATAGCTGGCTTCCCACACATCATAGGGGTTGTTGATGGTACTCACATACCACTTCAGCCTCCAGCACGGCTGGAGGCAATATTTCGCAACCGTAAACACTATCACTCCCTGAATGTAATGGTGGTATGTGATGCCTCCCTCCAGATCCTGTCCCTGAATGCAAAATTACCAGGAAGTGCACATGACTCCTTCGTCATCCGGCAATCAGGGATATGGCACAAATTAAACAACCTACAAGCTGGTGATGCGTGGCTTCTGGGTAAGTGGAGACCTTTAGTACATAACAATGTTAAGCTTGATACACAGTGATCCTGATGTTGTCTATTCTTTTTCACAGGAGACAGTGGATACCCTTGCATGCCCTGGCTGCTCACTCCTTATTTGGCTCCCACACCAGGCCCACAAAGTGAGTTTAATACCGCACTTACTGCCACCAGGCAAGTGGTGGAGCGCTGTATCGGCCTTTTAAAAGACCGATTCAGATGCCTCCACCGCTCTGGTGGCGAGCGCATGTATTTGCCGGATATGGTTTCGAAAATTGTGGTCCTGTGTGGGATATTTCACAACATCGCCATAAGGAGTGGTGTCCCAATGCAGCCAGAGGATGCCTTACCTGAGGATGGCCCCCCCGAGGTTGGTCGGAGGTCAGTATGTGGGGGGGCCATACGCGATGATGTGGTGGCCCGATATTTTAGGTAATTATTGACCAAACAGTGTGTATACCCAATGTGTTACGGTTTTTTGGCGTTCATCTTTTTTGATATTAATTCTTGCACCATCTTCTGTTTGTTTGCATAATCTTTGCCACTCCCACGATGACTACTTCCTGCTACCCTTCAAAAACCTTTATGTGGAAACTTCTGGAATATATTATGACACCCATATTGCAACGCCATATTTTTGAAATCATGTGGGCATGGACCTTCGTCAACCAGTTCTTGATTTGTTGTGTTTGTTTCCTGTTTTTGGTATGTGGTGTATTTCTGATTATCACTGTGTGTTTTGTTTGTGAGTGACCACTTTGTTTTTTGATTTCTGTTGTGAATAAATATTTGGAGAGTGTAATTTGTTTCCTTTTTGGGCACGTTAGAAGCAAGTGTAACCAAACTCCCAAACGTTAAATTTACCTAAGGGGTAACCCAGTAATGAAGCAAGTGGAGCTAAAATGTAATATGTTTTCGGGGTACTAACCAACACACCAAGGAATCCTGTACAATCAGTTGCCTTCGTAAGATTGGCCTAAGCAGATTGGCCACCAAATAGGAACCTGTAAAATGTTGTAAACTATCATGTTGTCCACCCCAAAAAAGGAAAATGACATTGGTACTGGGAGGTGTTTCTTGTGCCTGTTTGCCTTCAAAATACAACACACAATCTGTAGTGAGATTATTTGGCAATCCTTGCTTGAAGAGTCTACTTATGTCAGTGTAAAGAATCTTGGATTTACTAAAAACGCATGAGACAGAGCGTGAATTAAAACTGATTTATTTGTAAACAATTTGAAAAAAACTTAAAAAAAAAACTAATTCCTAAGGAGGACCGCCAGATGGTCAAGGCCCTGCAGAAGCCCAGTGACTTGCTCCCGCATACGTGCCACACACTGACAGATTTCTGCCCGACGCCTCTGTTCCTCTGTGGGTGACAAAAGTTTGGGGATTAATACATCAATAATGAAGCAACATTAAAAAAAAACACAAAACAAGCAAACCAAAACTTAAAAGCTTGTGCCAAAAAACAACATTAAACGGATAAAACCCAGCACCTTAAAATGTCCTAGGCCAAAAATACAAGGGCCCTAAAAAAATGCACACAGGTGTGATATGTGTATGGTGAAATCAGCAGGAACAGGTAAAGACAACCCCCAAAAATACCCTAAGGCGACAGAAAGCCAACAAAAATGGGGACGACACATGATTACATACAAACAGTTTGTGGTGCCCAAAAAATAAAAAAAAAACATACCGTTCGGCAAAACGCCAGAGTGAGAAGCCACTCCCTCGACCACCTCGGAGGTGGCTACATTCCCCAAACCTAGGGGCAGGGTGTTGGAAGATTCCTGGGAGGGGGTATTTGGAGGAGGGGCGGATGGAGGAGAGGGGGAATTGGGCTGGAGGGGAAGTAGACCAGAAATCTCGGCCACAGGGTCTGGGGAGGAGGGGGTAATTGAGGAATTGGGGGTTGGAGAGAGGGGCCGGGACCGGCGTCTTGTCTGCCGATGACGCCGTAGTCTTTGCTGTGCCCCTAAAAGATGTAAAAAATATTGTGGTTAGTTTCAACAGGAATCCAAATACAAAAAAAATATATATATATAAGTACAATGACTAAATAGGACAGACATGAAAACATGCACATGCAGATATGACTACAATGACTAAATAGGACAGACATGAAAACATGCACATGCAGATATGACTACAATGACTAAATAGGACAGACATGAAAACATGCACATGCAGATATGACTACAATGACTAAATAGGACAGACATGAAAACATGCACATGCAGATATGACTACAATGACTAAATAGGACAGACATGAAAACATGCACATGCAGATATGACTACAATGACTAAATAGGACAGACATGAAAACATGCACATGCAGATATGACTACAATGACTAAATAGGACAGACATGAAAACATGCACATGCAGATATGACTACAATGACTAAATAGGACAGACATGAAAACATGCACATGCAGATATGACTACAATGACTAAATAGGACAGACATGAAAACATGCACATGCAGATATGACTACAATGACTAAATAGGACAGACATGAAAACATGCACATGCAGATATGACTACAATGACTAAATAGGACAGACATGAAAACATGCACACGCAGTTAGGGCCCACAAGATAAACTTGAAAACCACAGTCCATAAAACTTACTTTCCTCGATCTGCATGCGAAAGCATGCCAGCAAGCGGGGCGTACGCCGGTGCAGGCCCGACCACCTGCGCTCCAGCTGGCCAATATGTCGGCGTGAGCCGAAGGAGCGCAGGCGGCGACGTACCTCCGCATATGCGGAACGCTTTCTGCTATTTGAGATGGGTGGAGGCTGACTGGTGATCCGCCTGTCCATCACCTCCGTGAGAACCAGCAGTTCGCGCCTGGTGAATGCGGCAGATCTCATGATGGCAATGGTGTATTTTTAGAAAATTATTTTTAATAAAGCACCAAAAAAAAATTTGATTGGCTAATGTATTTGGGAAATTAACAGGACAAATTCTATTGGTTAGTGTATGAGTCATGTGTTCGACAGGGCCACAAATCTCTTGAGAGTTATGATAGGCTTGATGCAGTGACATGCGTAAGCAAATTTAAATAAAGAAATGAACCACAGAAAATTTGTGGGGATACAAACAAATAGAACAATTGTTTAATTGGGGCTAACATGTCTTTTGAACAATAAAAGCAAAGGTTTCAGCCGTACATATTCTGCGAGTAAACACAAACACGGACAAGATTAAAGTTTATTGCATTGTGTTGAAAAAAAAAAAACAATTAAGCTAATTGATACATTGATTGGCATGATACGATTGAGGGAGGTAGGCAGAAAAAACGAGCAGGTAATCGGAATCTGACAGTCCCACTTCCGGTTTGTACTTGTGCGTGCGTTCCCTTCAAGCCATTTCGGGGATGTACGCTCGCTATTTGGCACGCTCGTTAGTTAGAGGAGGGGTCGCCTGAGTTTGGGGCGGATTTTTAGCTGCGTACGAAAATACGAGCGAGTGCTTGAATTTAAATATTTTTTTACGTACGCCGAACGTACGTACGCCCACTTGCGAGTGGGTCTGAATCAGGGCCTATGTTCAAACTGTATTATATATGTGTGGCCTATTAAATTCTGAGTAATCACTTTTATTAATAAGAATTCTTTAATGATCAAACATAAAAAGAATAATTGTGCAAACTGCAAAATTCTATTTTTGTGCTTACAGCATGAGTTGTTCCCTGCAGAGATAGGAAACAATGTTTGATATACTGTAACTGTAGCCGCAGCTATCTTGATATAAGTCTATTTATATTGCTTCAGGAACTACAAGAACTATTTGATGCCTTTGTCTGTTTCTAAATACCCAGTCTAGTTTTATTACTGTTTCATCCCAATTATAAAGTGCTGTGCAATATTCTGGCGCCATATATTAATTAATAGATAAATACATTTTATTTTATACTATATCTGAGATCATCTAATAACAGTTGGCCAATAAGTATCTGAGTATTTATCTACTTTTTATTGTGTGATGTTTTTTTTTCACCCTTATAAGGGCATGGCTAAAAATAGATTACATTAACTTACTGGTTTTAATCATATATTTGTTGTGGTTGCCTAATTCTAATTATCATCTATTGTGAATATGAATAAAATCAAAGACCACTTTTGCACATCTGCGACCTGTGTGATATAAAATGAAATAGTAGACCTGAATAGAGGATGTACTTTTACTCAAATAAAATCCAAAGATGTGCTACTTAGGAGGAGCTGTGCTGAGAACGGTGCTGTTCTGTGAGGTGGGCAGTGAAGGGGGCAGTATGTGGTGCTGTGAGGTGGGCAGCAACTGGATCAGTGTGTGTGCTCTATGTGTGTACATGTAGCTAGCTATCTATCAATCTATCTATCTATCTATCTATCTAGAGAGGGAAATGTAATAGATATGTTAAAATGTGGGCAAATTAATCACAATTTTGTCCTCTGCCAGACTCCTAGAAGAAGAAAGAAGAGGGAGGAAGAAAGGAAAGGGAGGAACACCTAACAGGTAAGTGAAAACTGAGTATCATGTATGAAGAGGTGGTGGAGAGTGTCTGCAGAGTGTAGTGTGGTGGGATTATATGCTAGGGGGCACCAGCCAAAATCTTTCCTAGGGCACCAAATTGGTTAGGACTGGCTCTGGCTGGGGCTGTTGTAAGCACCCGATGTGCAGGGTAGGGGGAGTTAGTGTGGGGGCTAGTAGCTGGAGTGAAGTGGGGGTTGGTATGGGGCCTAGTACCTGCGGCTGGGCACACAGGGGTGTTGCCGCAATATCACCAGACCACAGTAGTGCCCCTTGTAACCGTGCCCCCTATACATAGCCCACAGTAGTAGTGCCCCTTGTAGTCAGTGGTGTATCTGTAATGGGTGCAGTGTGTGTGGGGCACATGGGCCCCCGGGTCCAGGGGGGCACCGCACACACTGTACCCATATTATTTTAGACTTACCTGTCCGTGGTCCCACGTCGGGTGTCTGCGCTGCTCAGAACACCGGAAAATGCCCGCCGTGACCATTTTTCAGGTTTTCTGCACATGCGCAGTAGACTCCAGGCACTAGAGTGTATCCGGAGTCTACTGTGCATGTGGAGAACGCCAGAAAAATGGCCGCCGCTGCCATTTTCCGGCATACTGCATATGCGCAGTAGACTCCGGGCACACTCTAGTGCCCGGAGTCTACTAAGGCTCCGGTGGCTGGCTAGCCACGTCATTCGGCTGCCGGCCACCGGGGAGAGAGGAGGGGGACCCACACGGAGAGTGCACATGGGCCCCCTCCTCTCTTAAGACACCCCTGCTTGTAGTAGTGCCCCCTATTCATTGCCCACAAGAGTAATATAGCCCCCAATACATTGGCCACAATAATAATGCTCATTATATTAGTGCCCACAGTATATATTAGTAGTAGAGATGTGCGCTGACCCCATGTTTTGGTTTTGGATATGGATCTCCCCTGGTTTTGGATCTGGATTGGTTTTGCCAAAACCTCACCTCCGTGTTTTGTTTTCGTGTTTTGGATCTGGATTTTTTCTTAAAAAATTAAAAAAAACTGCTAAAATCACATAAAATTGGCCTTTTTTTGTTCCTACAGTCTTAATAACCTCAATAACATTTATTTACTCTCATTTCCAGACAATTTTGACCACCTCACAGCTCACAATATTGATTTTTTCATCTAGTTATAGGGCCAAAAGGTTGCATCTGGCTCAAAACTGGTTGATATAATTATTAATAGAGTTGAGGACTGTGCAAAGATGATGGTTGGGATACCCTTGAGGATTGAAGAATTGATAGTTGATAGTTGGTGCAGCACCTAGCTGTAAAATTTGATAATAAATTAATTAAAAAACAATTCATTGGTGCAGCCCTGGGCTGAATAATTAATAATTTAATTAAAAAAGTAAAAAACAATTCATTAGGTGCAGCCCCTGGCTGAATAATTAATAAAAATAAATTCATTTGTGCAGCCCCTGGCTGTAAAATTGATAATAAATTAATTTAAAAATAAATCATTGGATCCTAAACCAACCATAACATTAATTTAAAATGTCAGGCAGCAATGCCCCAATCAGCACATAATGGGATGGAAAAAGGTGCAAGATGGAATAGTCCTTGGGCCATCCCACCCACCCTTATGTTGTATACGCAACAGGACAGTTTAACAAACCAATCATGGACTGCCAATTGTGGCTGAAATGATTGGTTTGTTTGGACCCCCATAAAACAAGCTGCCAATGTGCATTGGACATGGAAATGAAAATGATTCCATACCCAAACTGGCTTTACATTACAAGTTGTCGTCATCCTCGTCCTCGTCATCCCCATCCTCTTCTTCACACAATATTAATTTGTCCCCGCTGGATTCCACCATAGGCGCCTCTGTCATTTTTTGATGTAATTGTTGGTAGAGGTCTTCCTCATGGAATTTGTAATTCATTTTAATGAACATCATCTTTTCCACATTTTGTGAATGTAACCTCCTACGCCGATCACTGACAAGGTTGCCAGCTGCACTGAAAACTCTTTCGGAGTACACATTTGAGGGTGGGCAACTTAAGTAATGGAAAGCCAGTGTGTATATGGGCCTCCAAATTGCCTCTTTTTCCTGCCAGTACTGAAAGGGACTGTTTGACATGCCTATTAGGATGTTATCTCTGAAATAGTCCTCCACCATTCTGTGAATGGTGACCGTATCACACATAGTCACGATAGAAGATATGTCACTAGTAGGCAGTTCTCTCAGGCCCGACCAGATGTCATTTTTTGGTGACTGATCTGCATGACCAGCAGGCATTCTTTAAGGAAAATTGAGTCTTTTCCTGGCAGCTGCAGAAACTGAAGGAGGAAATGATGGCGATTCACGTGCGGCTGCAGCTCACAATTTTTTTACCAACATCTCTTTGCACAGGTTTAGATTTTTCTCTGTTCGAAAAAACTCACAAGGTAGGACTTAAAGCTAGGATCCAGAATGGTCGCCAAAATATATTTTCAGATTTCAGTAGATTGACGAATCTTGGATCCTGGTGAAGTGAATCAAGGGCTTGATCCACCAGTCCAACATACCTTGCGCAATCGCTCCATTTCACCTCCTCCTTCAGTTTCTCCAGCTGTTTTGCAAAAGTCTGATGAGGGGAATGACCTGACTCAAGCTGTCAGTGTCTGAACTAACTTCACGTGTTTACAAGTTCAAAGGGTTTGAGAACCTTGCACAACACGGAAATTATTCTCCACTGCGCTTGAGTAAGGTGCATTCCCCCTCCACGGCCTATGTCATAGTCTGTTGTATAGGTCTGGATGGCCTTTTGCTGTTCCTCCATCCACTGAAGCATATAGAGGGTAGAATTCCGAGTTACTACCTCTTGCTTCAGCTGACGGAAAGGGCAAATTTAACAGTACCTGCTGGTCATGCGATCTTCGACAAGCGGTCGCCGAATGTCTAAAATGTCTGGATATTTTGCAGGCCACCGAGAGCATATCCTGCACAACCGTGTCAGTTTTTAAAAAATGTTGCACCACCAAATTAATTGTGTGAGCAAAACATGGGACGTGTTGGAATTCACCCAGATGTATTGCTCTCACAATATTGCTGGCATTGCCCGAAATCACAAATCCCAAGGAGAGTCCAAGTGGGGTAAGCCATTTAGCAATGATTTCCTTGAGTTTTACTAAGAGGTTCTCAGCGGTATGCCTCTTAGTGAAACCAGTTATACAAAGTGTAGCCTGCCTCTGTATGAGCTGTCTTTTGGCAGATGTAGCTGCTGCTGTTGTAGGCAATACACTTACCCAGTGGGCTGTCACAGTCATGTAATCCTTAGTTTGCCCTGTCCCACTTGTCCACATATCAGTGGTCAAGTGGACAGTGGGTACAACGGCATTTCTGAGGACATTAATAAGGTTTTTTTAATGTCCTCGTACAGATTGGAATTGCTCTTCTAGCAAAGTGGAATCTCTAAGATATCTGGTAGCGAGGACACAGGACCTGAATTAACTGTTGAAAACCCACTGCAGTAATGGCTGATACTGGATGCACATCTAATACCAGCATAGCTGTTATGGCGTCAGTAATCCGCTGTGCAACTGTGTGATTGCTGCCATACTTGTTTGCCCTTGCAAACGATTGTTTGACAGTTAATTGTTTTTTGGAGGATACGCTTCAAGTAGTCTTCCTCCTGGTCCCCTTCTGCAATGAAGATCCACTGACAGCAACAGCAGCAGCAACAGGCGTAGTCATCAAGTATCCTTCTGAGGAATCATGGATAGGAGAGCAGTCAATCATGCTTCGAATAGCAACATTGGATGCATCAGGACTACTCCCGATGACTAATGAGGATGTTGATGATGCAGGTGTTGGTGTTGGAGATCGAAGGCGCTTGGATCTCACAGCGAGGGAGCAAGTAGGTGACACTTGACTTGTTACGTTTTGAGTTTTGGAACTTGGCGACGTACACTTTGATATTTGATGAAGTCGCTCCAAGTGACGTAACAAGGAGAAGGTTCCTGGGTGGGTTATGTCCCTCCCTCTACTCACTCTTGCATGGCAACAGGCACATATGGCTTGACAACTGTTGTCCGGATCGGGGTGGAAATAATTCCACACGTGAGAAGTGGATTTTTTTGTATTTTGTCCCAGCATGACAACAATGGGCTTTGGCTTTTACAATCCATGTACAACAGCTGTTGCCTTACTTACACAAAGGACATCCTCGGCATCAACATCCTCATCACCAACATCTTCATCATCAACAACCTCATCATCCTTAGCGTCTTCAACTACCAAAATATCCTCCTCCTCAATGTGCAATTGCACAGAAGCATCCTCAATGACTACGTCTGCAAGATGTTGACTGCCCTTCCCCACATTTAAAGAGGGCACACAAATGTTGGAACTTGGAGGATCCCCAGTACACTAGTATTTAGGTCTGGCTCACACATGGCAACCTTGAACACACTTGCACTCTCCTCTGGGATTTGTGGTTTAGATTTCTCAGGGCACACAGTTGTTTTTACCGAAGGGCTATCAGAATCCGCAGTCTTCCTAAAGAAAATCCAAGGCCTTATCCTTTCCTAGCCACTTCGTGTAGTGAAGGGCATATTGGCAATGTGTTGTTTATCTAAAGGCAACTTGCCTTTTGATTTTTTATTCTTTACTTCTGTAAAAGTAGCTTTACCATAGTGTTTGCGTGACTTAAGCCCCGGGGCATGGGCCTTCATAGAGGACGAGGAAGTTGATGGCCTTGCACTGCTGGCTGCAGCTACAACATGTGGTTATTGGCCTTGCTCTCCTGTCATGTGACAGGCCTCCTGATTTTCTGCGGTCTTGAAGCAGTCACGTTGCGTTGCCGACTTGATAGATCTTGTGCGGCTAAGCCTAACACGCACAGACAATTATTTATTATTAGAAGAAAAAGACAAGTTTTTTAAATTTTTTCTGCTCCAGAACTTTGGGCTGGAGTCGGGCAGCACTAGCTTACTTTGTCGACTTGATAGATTTTGTGCGGCTAAGCCTAACATGCACAGACAATTATTTATTATTAGAAAAAAAAGACAATTTTTTAAAAAAATTTCTGCTCCAGAACTTTGGCCTGGAGTGGGGCAGCACTAGCTTGCATTGCCGAATTGCTGTATATTGTGCAGTTAAGCCTAACACGCACACAGACAAATATATATTACACAAAAAACCCAAAAAACTTTAGGGTCCAGAACTTGGGCCCAGATGGATGCAGCAGACAGCACCAGCCCAGATGGATCAGAACCAGCCCAGATGGATCAGCAACAGCCCAGATGGATGCAGCAGACAGCACCAGCCCAGATGGATCAGCAACAGCCCAGATGGATACAGCAGACAACACAGCACAGCACCAGCCCTGATGGATCAGCAGCAACAGCCCAGATGGACACAGCAGACAGCACAACACAAGTTACACAACACCAACCCAGAATGGATCAGCAGCACCAGTACCTCTCCCCAGCCATACACTACCCACCCTCCCTGTTCAGTCTCTACAGCCGGAGTGAAATGGTGCCCGCCGCGTCCCCCAAATATAGAAGAGACGAAACCTCGCGAGCCAAGAAATTTTGTCTCTGTAGTTTTGCCTCAATTTGGAGATCCAAGTCGGCAGGGACAATCCGAGCCTGCTTGGATCCGACTCGGATCTCCTTAGTTCGGGTGGGTTTGGATCTCTTAGATCCGAACCCGCTCATCTCTAATTAGTAGTGCCTCTTGTAGTAGTGCCCACAGTAGTTGTAGTGCCCATAGTAGTAGTTACCACAGTAGTAGTAGTGCCCATAGTAGTAGTGCCTACAGTAGTAGTGCCCAGAGTAATAGTAGTGTCCCTTGAAGTAGAACCCCTTACACATAAACACACACAGACGGACACACACAAAAACATACTTACTTGAAGCCCCACTACTTCGCCCGTTGCCGTCTGCCAGCTCCTTGCTCTGCACTGTAGGAGAGGGAAAGGCGTCATCGTCTCTCCCAACACCCATTGCGGGAGCCGGGAGGCGCTGCTCAGGAGTGTGCTCTGTCCTCCGGCTGCAGGGAGGGAGTCGCCGGGCACCCACTGGTAACACAATCTCAGCGGATTCCGGGCACATGGAGAAAGCAGTGACAACGCCTTCTCCATATGCCTCTTGCCGGTGGGCGGGTCAATGCTGGAAGTGCCAATACACCATACCGTTGTATACCAGCACACTTTGAGCACTGATATATATATATATATATATATATATATATACACACACACACACAAGTACACAAACTCCATGTAATACATAATCATTAATTACTACTATTGTCCCGGCATGGGTTAAATTAGGAGACAGAAAAGAAAATATACAACAAAAATAACTGGATGCATAAATATACAAATCTCAGCAGTTCAAGTACTATTAATACATACACCCCTTAACACAAATTTACATCAGAAAACAATTAATAAATTGGGATAAACCCATGACCAATATATTACCAAGTATCTGATGACAGCATTCACATCAAACCTTCTTCACAAAAAACCCCAACTAATTTCACATTCATCACACATTACCTGCACTTGACAAAACAAGAACTTTTATCAGCTATGCAAACTAACACAGGCTAACAAGCACGGCTGAGGGTTGGAGCCAAGGAAGAAGCAAAGAATCATGGGGAAAACATGACAAAGAAGGGAGTCCCTGAATCAACATCCATCTGACATGAGAAACTAATCAGGGGAGATAAGATAACACCATCTACAGATGGAGATAAGTTTGTTTGAAAAAAATTTAGATTTATTTCCAAAAACCGTTATATAAATGTGATCTGGAGAAAAGTCCCATTGGTCACAATGGCAGAAACTGTCATTTCAATAAACTGTGAAAAGTTAAAGAAATAATAGATTCCTCCAAAGTTTTCACTGCACTTAAATATGGAGAAAACAAAATTATCAAATTTTCCTGCTTTTATGCTGAAAAATGAGATAATTATGTTTATTAAATATCTCCCTTATTAGTTTTTTATATACAGATCTGTCCTAATAGCATCTATAATAGGGGTGGGCAATAAGCGGTCCTCCAGCTGTTGTTAAACCACAAATCCCAACATGCATTGCAATATTTTTAACATGGCTAATTAGCAAAACTGTGGCAGGTCATGCTGGGATGTGTAGTTTTACTACAACTGGGAGTCTGCTTATTGCCCACCCCTAATCTATACGCCAAAAGGACATAAGAAGCCTGGCATAACTGATAGGCTGTGAGAGGTGTAGCGTATTGTCTTTTTCTTTAAATTTGCATGTTATTTACATCGCAGACACAGCAAAACACCATTCACATGCCCCTCAGCCCACCAGAATTACAATTACATGTCCCTCTGCCAACCAGCTTTTCTCACATGCTCCTTTGCCTACACAGTCATTAGTTCCTGATTAACTAATTGGCTGCAACCTTATGAATATTGGCTCAGCCCACAAAATGGCTGCCTCAGCTGTATGTAAGTAAAAGTGCAATTTCTTTGCATAAATACGTGATTTACTGGCCAGCAAAAAAAATGGAAAGAAAATTTCTGCAACGTAAAAGTAAATACATTTCAAGAATACATAAAATAACATATGACTGTTGTTAGACCAAAAACATGACACAACTAAACAAAAGGAAAATGAAAAACTATAAACAGGCACATATAAGGGCAGACTAAATGGGCCTGTTATGTCAACACAAAGTTACATATCTGCTGTAGCTAATCAGCACTGTCCTAGTCCAGGGGTGTAACTAGGTATTTGAAGACCCCATAGCAAAAGTTTGTAAGGGCTGGTGAAAAATTTATAAACACATGTAACTTTAACAAGGAAGATGGGCCCCCTCAGCTTTGGGCCCAATAAAAGCTGCACCCCTTGCACCTATGGTAGTTACGTCCATGAGTACAAATATATAGATATATAAAGATACAGAATCCAAGAAGACATCTATTTGAATGTTTTTATTTCATGTGATTTATTGTAACAAACAGTTGCTTCTGCTACAAATAAACAATGTATTAATATCATACAACTATCATAGTAATGATTATAAATAATTGTACATTTATACGTTCTTTCTAAAGGGTAACTTTTTATTTAGGACTTGCAAAACACAAATCTAAATACAAACAGCACAAACAAGTTCAGTGCCCCAACATAACCAGAGTGCAAAGACAAAAATCAGCATATCACCCTCACAGCAATGGAAACCTGTCAAACAGCAATGGTAATAACGGAAAAATCAATGGCAGTCAGCTGCAGAGCCAGAGCCAGAGCAAGCCAGTAGTAGTGTTATTACCACAGAGCAACGAAAAGCTCATTTTCGATAAGAGCCTGCTTCTTAACAAAGATGCAGAAGACTTACCCAATGGAGTAGACCTCACTAAAAAAAAGGTAAATGAAATCAGATCATGCAACAAAACCCCAAAAAGATGTAAAAAGTCACTTTCATTTGTCCTGGGAAACTAGTGCTACCGGTATAAACCTTGTTCACAGGAAGTGTTACTGATGTACAAAGACCTCTTGAGGCCTCCACAAAGCACCATATACGGCGCAGAGCAGCACCTAGATAGGAAATGTTTGCAGAGGAGCTGACCACAGCCACCTCTGGTGATGAGGTTAGTGGGCAGCGCATGTAATGATGAATCTCATTACCATGTGTGTGCACTGCGGCTCTGCGCAACTCCTCTGGTCATATATTTTATAGATAATATTCTCATAAATCAGATTAAAAACACATACATAAAAGCTAATACAAACATCTTATCTGTAGTGACAATAAAGCAATATTCCACTAATAGTCATCCAGTATAGGGCTATTTTATCCACCAGTAAAGGTCCAAACCACTTTGGAATAACAAGGGAAGGCAGCAAGATGTATGCACCTACAATATAAAGTCTGTAATTAAAAACGGACTATAAAGTATGTGAAGTGTGTATTATTGTACTATATGCAAATTTGGAAGTGCAATAGTGATATTTAAAGAGTTTGGTCATAGGCGTAACTGCCGTTGGTGCAAGGGGTAAAGCTGCTTTGGGGCTCAAGCTGCCTCCAAGGTCCTTCGCTCCCCCTTCACCCAGTCACGCAACACTGTCTGCAACAGTCAAACTGCTGCTGCGGTGCTGACTGCCCTGCTGGGATGCCTATGGAAGGAGGCATGGATACCTGAGCAGGCAGCTCAGCACCAGAGATGGATTAAGGGGCGGCAATGGGATATGTGTACTGGGCTCCCCTGTCTCATGTCCGCCTGCCCCGCACATTGGCCTGCTGCTTTTATGCACGGCAGGGCAAGAGGAGAGGAGGCAGACTGGATGAGGAGAGGGGGCAGCCCAGATGAGGAAAGAGGCGGTAGGCTAGATGAGAGGAAGCAGGCTGGGTGAGAAGAGGGGTTGGGCCACATGAGAAGGGACAGGCTGGAAAAGGAGAGAGGGTGGATCAGATGAGAGGGTGCAGGCTGAATGAGGACAGGGGGTGGGCCAAATGAGAGGGGGCAGGCTGGACCAGCAGATGGGCGAGCCAGATGGGAGGGGGCAGGCTGGATTGGTAGCTGGGTGGACCAGATGAGGAGCAAGGGGGGGGGGGTAAATGAGAAGAAAGAGTTAGCTTTGCAATTCCGTCCTGTGCTGAATCAGCCCTTAATAGTCCTGAATGGTGACGCATACAGCTGCTGGCCATCCATTGTGCCAGTAGAAAGTACGATGGGAGCAGACCTGCAGACCAAGTTCGGCAGAACAATAAGGAACTGGCTCAGCCGATAGCACTGGATCCTGTGCAGCCAACGGTCTCAAGGTTAGTTTGTGCTTGTGTGAATGTATACAGTTTTTCTTTTAATTATTATGGAGCATACACACGGTCAGATTTGTCAGATCTGTCAGATGAACAATTGAACGATTTTTGACTGTATTAAAATGCATGGAATCGTCCAAGTCTGACTGCAAACACATCAGATGTCAGATATCGTTATCTGACCATCGGGAACGTGCATCGTTGAAATCGTTCATCTGAATGATCTGACAGATATGTCAGATATGTCAGATTTTCCTTCAGATATGAACGATTGAACGATTTTTTCAATCGTTATCGTTCAGATCTGAAGAAAAATCTGACCGCGTGTATGCACCATTAGATCTTACACTGTGGGGGAGATGCACTAAGCCTTAGAGACTGATAAAGTGGAGAGTGATACAGTACCAACCAAACAGCTCCTAATTGTCAGTTTACAGGCTGTGTTTGAAAATGACAGTAGGAGCTGATTGGTTGGTACTTTATTACTCTCCACTTCATCACTCTCGAAGGCTTATAGGGGTATTCAATATGGGTGCGATAACATCGTTTTTTGCGTTAATATCGCACTTTTTAACTTTTTTGCGTTAATATCACTGGTTTTAGTTTTACACCGTATTCAATTTCAAAGACTTATCGCAGTTTTGAAAAGTCTTTGATAAAAAACGGTGATAACTTTTCACCATTGAATAGGTGTCGAAAAAAAGTGCAGAATTGGGGTTTAGGGGTGCAGGCTTAAAAAAAATAGCCTGCACCCCTGAGATTGACATTTAAAAAAGAACTGTGTAAAAAAAAGTTTTAAAAAAAAATAGGGACACCCCAAAAAATTAATTTCAAAATTGGGGTGCAAAAAAAAAAAATGGGAAAAAATTGTTAGACAATAGGGAAATAGGTTCAGGGCTATTCTGCAAGTATGCGGCAGATGTTTTCTAGAATAGAATTATAGCGGCAGGGGCACAAATGCAGAATTTGTAAAAACCGAGTTTAGGGACAAAAAAAACGCTAGTAACCATTTTCATGTACCCCAAATTTGATGGGACCACTTACAAAAACGAAAAAAATAACCTAAGTGCTCTTCTGCATCACTTCTTCAATGTCGGGAAAAAAACAGCTGCTGCGGCTATTTAAATCCCCGACTTTCAATTAAAGGCTAAAACGGGGGTACCCATAGTGATCCCCCATGTTTTTACTACTTTAGGGGGGTCATACAATTTTTTTAAGGAAAAATTTGTAACTTTACGCAAATCCAACTGCGGAGTTTCCCGTTTTCGTTAATTTTATATTGAATACGGGGATAAGCGGGAGCACGCACCATACTTTAACGCAGAGAAAAACTCCGATATGAAACCTTAACTTCGACAGTGAAGTTAACGTTTCATATTGAATACCCCTCTTAGTGTGTAAATGACACCTCAGTCTCTGTCCTGCTCCGGCCCCCCCCCCCCCACTGTCACTTTGGTGGAGCACTGAGGGTCCTTTTCAAATTTTGTTATGGGGCCCACAAAGGTCTAGTTACGAGCGCCGGAATCCTGTAACCAACCCGCAACAAGTATGTGATCACCCCTTCTGATTAGTGTGCTTCACACTCATTACTAACAGGTATATGAAACCAAGCATACAGCAATGCAATTTTTATAATCAAACATTAGCAATAAAGTGGGTAAAGAGCTCAGTTACTTTCAACTGTCGTAGAATGTATCCTTTGTAACAAGTTAGTTCATCAAATGTCTACACTAGCTGCCTCAGTCTACAAAGCTGCCCTGGTAGCTGTCAATGCTGCTACTGAGAAGTGGAAATACCCAGGAGTGCCAAGAGGAGAGAATGAAGTGGGTACTTATTACTCAGGCCCGGGCCTCTTACCTGTCAGCAACAGCAGTCTATGGGCCTGATTCAGACCCATTCGCTAGCAAGCGATGGCTCAGAGCGAGCAATGTTTTGCAAAGTGCGCATGCGTATGCATCGCAGTGCACGTGCGCAAACTAGTCTGAGCGATCGGGAAGCAACCGCTCGCCCAGCAGAGACAGCCCAGGTGAATGAGTGACAGGTCGAGCCGTTTGTGGGTGGTAACAGGGGCAGGCCACTGGAAACAGGGGAGTGGAGGTGCGAACGCAGGCATGCCTGAGCATCTTTACGTCGTTTCAGAGGCATGCATAATTAACAGGCAGCATCATAGTACACGTCACATGGTTGAATTATACACTGAAGTGCTCGAGGTAGGGTACAGACAACTGCAAGCGCTGCGGTCAGTTCCGATGGAACCCGATGTACCGATGGTTGTATACACTTCCTGGAGATGACGTTCGCTAGTAGGCAGCTAAAGACAGGCTGGTGGGCGTCTGCATACACAAAGGGATCGCATGCCAAGACATAGTGGGCGTGCTTATGCTTTGACGTGCGATCGCCTGCCTTGGCGTCACTTAGCTGAATTTGCATACACTGAGAGCGAGTGTCTGCATCTAGCGACCGGGCCTGAATCAGGCCCTATGTCTATCCAGCCTAGCAAACATTGCTGTAAGCTGGGCTGCGGTGGGTCCAGGGAGGCTGCCGCTGATCAGCAGCAGCAGCAGCAGTCTCCTCTGGTTGTGCAGGGGGTATCGCGATGGCTGGGTACATACACCGATATATCGGGCAGTCCGTACACGCCGCATGATCTGGTGTACGACTGCCTGATATATCACTCCCCCACTGCATCCCACTGCATCCAGAGGCATGGTGTCATGGTGCATGCACAGCAGATCAGAAAATGCGACGAACAAGCACAATCACCTGTAGTACTGTACACACTGAGTGATGTGGCCAATATTTCGCTACAATCCGAGGCGGAACGATATATTGCTTAGTGCTTACGCCCTTTTACACTTACGCAGCCTCTCACAGCTTCCCCTCTTTACATAGGGATCTCTACTGCCTCTACAACACAAGCCAATTTACAGCTGACCCTTAACTGCTTATTACAGCTAATGGTGCATACACACGATCAGATTTTTCCTTCAGATATGAACGATAACGATTTAAAAATCGTTCAGTCGTTCAAATCGTTCAAAACTTTGGTAAAATCGTTCAAATCGTTCAATCGTTCAGTCGTTCATCTGACAAATCTGACAAGTCTGACAAATCTGACCGTGTGTATGCTCCATAACACTATGCTGCCTCTGTAGCTTTTCCCTTAAAATTGGATTTTTTTGTTTAAATGAGGGCTCTCTCTCCTCTTGACAAATAACTGTAATTACACTGCTACAGCAGTCACCCCACTCTGTGGCTGCTGGTAGCTCTTATACATATAGGGCCTGATTCAGAGCCGGACGCTATTTGCACTCGCTCGTTCAGAAAAAGGGGCCGGATATTAAATAGAGCGCTCGCTCTTTGCGGTCTGTTGACGCCTCTATGCCTGAACGAGCGAACGAAACATGCGCTCGCTATTTTTAAAAAAACGCCCCCTGGCCGCTCGCATCCAACGTCATCTCCGCTATTTATTAGATTAATCGAGTACATCGAAAGGCTATGGACTGCTCACAGTGCTTGTGGTAGCATTTTCCTACCGCAATCATGCGAACAGTTCAGGCTAAAAGACAACCAAGTGACGTGGTCGATGACGCTGCTTTATTAATTATGCACACCCTTAAAACGCCCGTTTTGACCGTTTGGCACGCCTGCGTTCGGATCTTCACTCCCCGTTTTCAAGCACCTTCCCCTGTTACCACCCACAAACGCCTCATTCTGTCACTCAAATTAGCAGGCATTCGCTATTTTGCGAGCACACAATTTCCGACCGCAATGACTGGTTCGCGCATGCGTATTACGACCCATACGCATGCGCAGTTGTGCGAACATCGCTCGGAGCGAACGAGCGGCCACTTACGAGTGGCTCTGAATCAGGGCCATAGTACGGACTCTCCCTTTTTGCATGCATCTGCAACTTTTATTCCTCTCTTGGATGCTACAAGGTAAAACCCCAATAGCCTGGCCATGCTGCATTCTTTTTGCTCTGGCCCCTCTTTGGACTCTCTCGTTCTTTGATTACTCTCGTGTTTCTCCTGCCATAGACCCACCAGGGGAGCATGGGATTAAACTTTTGGCTCCCCAACTCTGTGGTCATTCCCCAAGTGTGGGAACTCAAATCTCTTATACATTTGTGTAACATGTGATGTCATGACCCTTTGTGATGTGCTGCCATTTGATCATGCCCCCTTTTGGTGACATGATTTGTCTATGCCCAGTTTTCTTCTGCTACGCACTCCATGTGACCTAGGCTTGCAGTCACCATAAGAATGGTCATTGAAGAGTGTCACCATTGGTACTATGATGGGAAGCCATCAATGGTTTTACCCATCGCTAAGCATTCATATTGTAGGTGGCAGGTCAATCAAGGAAGGGGGTGGGACTGAATGAGAGAGGTCTAATTAGCAGTCCTATCAGAGAATGGGGTGGTACTGAGTAAGCTGATGGGGCAGAGCTAAACTCCAGAACCCTGGGCCGAAAAAGAAGAAAAAGAAAAAAATCATTGCGTTCTTCGGATCTCCACCATCCATGGCAAAACCATAGACCGTTGATGGTTGTAGGCTGTTATAATTAGGAACTACCAGGGTTATTGTCTTAGTAACATTTGCTTGATGGTGTTACACATATATGTGTTTTTTTGCTATTAAAGTGGACAAGGAATATGTCTTCTGAAAACATATAATTTACATATTCATGTGAGAATGAGTAAAATCCAAAGGGAACAATCCTAAGGGGAAGTCTAGGTTGATCCTTTGTGAATAGGAGAGAAGTGAAAATGTTCTTTAAACTCAATCCCAGATGAATGAGGAGCCAAGGAACTGTGAGGAGAATATTATATTTAGCATTGTACCTTCATTATCAACCCATATTCTAGTGCCACGGTCAGTATGTATCCCTATGCAGTGTGTAAGCTGGTAAAAAATTGTAGTACTTATGAAAGTCCTGAACACCAGGTCAAGCTCCTTGAAAGCTCTTATGGTGAGTATTGTTTTACTAACAGTCTTTTCTCATCCAAACATTTTAGGGAATTTCCATTAGAAGGGTTTGGAAGTGGAATAGGAGAAGTGGTAGCAAGCCCATTGTGGCCAAACCATGAGATGAGGAATTTTCGGCAGTTGGTCACATACAAGATAAAGGTTTATATGAATTTTCACAGATGTGATTTAAGCATTAGTGTACTTGTCTGGTTGGCCAAACTTTTGTTAAACTGGGTAGTTCAGTTTTATTCAGTTTTACAGTTCCTCTTCTTATAAAACAGCAGTAGGCCATTGTTGCTTAACAATTTGCATCAACAGGCCTGGATCTGTCAGAAGGCAATATAAGCCAGAGCCAATGGTGGCAATATTGTATATTTTGCAAGAATAAGGGAGTTTTCCACCTTGAGATGACTTTAACTTTCTTCTTTTCATATTCATATTATTATTATTATTATTATTATTAATAATAATAATAATAATAAACTTTATAGTGCATCACAATTGGTCCGCTGCACTGTACAGAGAGCAAAACAATAAGACAGTACAGCATAAAACAGTACAGTACAATAGAGTAGACAAGTAACAAGTACCACTACAACTCTCAACAAAGCCAATGATGCAAGGGGTGCAATGGAAACAAACCTGTTTCTATTAATGTGGGCACAGATAACGGGTCTAAGTCATCTGAAGAAACAAAAACAATGAAGGAATGGAGTCCTGGGGCAGAGAGCCCAAGGAGGAGGTGTAGAGTGTAACTGGTGTGCAAGAGAAGTAAGTAAAGATAACAGGAGAGAGGAGGGCCCTGCTATTGGTACTTTAGGTCTAAAGGGAAGGGGGGTGACAAACAGAAGACATAAGAAGTGAGATGTGTAAGGAGAGCTAAGTTCAGGAAGAAGTAGGAAAATTGGAAGGTACAAGAGGGTGAGGTAAACTACATGATGACATGGTTAAGTGCTGGATGGATATACATTTATGAATAGGTGGGTTTTCAGCACCTGCTTGAAGCAATATATGCTGGGCAATAGACTGATGGAATGAGGGTGATCATTCCAAAGGTAGGGGAAAGAACAGGAGAAATCTTGAAATCTGGAGTAAGATGTGGTAACCAGGGGTGAGGAGAGATGGGTGAGGGTGGGAGGGAATGCGCATGTAGATATAGGGAGTAGTGGAGTTGGAGAGGGCCTTGTACATAATGGCAGGGAGTTTGAAGAGGATTCTGTTTGGGAATCGGAGTCAGTGAAGGGCTTGGCAGAAAGGGGAGGCAGATGTCGAGCGGCAGGAGAGGAAGATAAGTCTAGCTGCAGCATTGATTACAGATTGAAGAGGAGTAAGATGGGAGCAGAGGAGTCCAGTGAGGAGAAGGTTGCAGTAGTCAAGGTGAGAGATGATCTATGAGCAATGGTTTTAGTGGCATCCTAAGAGAGGAAGTGTCTGATACAAAGGATATTGCAGAGCGAGAACTGACATCATAGGGCAAGAGATTGAATGTGGGAGATGAAAGAGAGGGAAGAGTTAAGAATGACTTCCAAGCAGTGGACTTGGCAAATGGGGAAGATAGTGGTGCTGCCAACAGTGATGGAGAGATCAGGAGGAGAGGAGACTCTAGATGGAGAGAAGACAATGAGTTCATATTTGGCCATGTTGGGTTCGAGAAAATGCTTGAACATTCAGGAGGACATGGTGGAGAGGCAAATGGACAATGGAGAGAGGAGGGAAAGATGAGGAGAGGAGAAGTAGAGTTGAGTGTTGTCGGCATAGAGGTGATACTGGAGGCTGAAGGAACTGATGAGTTCACCCAGGGAGGAGGTGTACAGAGAAAAGAGCAGGGGGCCAAGGACAGAGCCCTGGGGAACATCTATGGGAAGAATGGATGGGAGGTATGTGGAACCAGAGGTAGAAACAGAGAAGGAACGGATGACAAGGTAAGAGGTGAATCAAGAAAAGTTGGTGTCAGAGAGGCCCATGGTCTAAAGGGTGAGCAGCAGGATAGGATGATCCATGTTAAAAGCTGCAGAAAGGTCCAAGAGGATGAGGAGAGAGAAGTGGCACCTTTACTAGGCCAAGAGAAAATCGTAAGTGACTTCGATCAGCGCAGTTTCAGTGGAGTGGGGGGAGTGTTTGGTAGATTGGAGAGGATCAAAGATAGCACTATGGGAGAAGAAGCAGGACTATGAGACACAGGTGCTGGTTGCTGACTGTTACTTTTGTAAGAGTGCAGAGGAGGTTTCCAGCATCAAGAAGACTAGTGACAACTGGTGAATTTTACAGCAACCGTCTTCTCTGTGGCACCTGATTACTAAACATGCCAGTAGCTACTCCCGTCAGTTTTTGGATAGAAGCTTCCCAGCACGTCTTGGCTGGAGGATCAGCAGGTGCGGTTTTACACTGAAGTGGTCATTTATACTGGTGTGTTGAAGAAGATCTTTTACCGTCTTGATTATTTACGTTGGAGGAAGTATACTAAGAAGAATATTCCATCTGAAGAATCTATTAACTTTATTAACTTTTTTAAAGAGATACTTTTAACTAATTTTAAGTTTCTGTGCACTATTTTCTCATTAGTGTGGCATTCATAAATGTTACGGAACACATTGCTTCTTGTTTGTGGATCCTTTTTGTGCTTTATTGCTATATGTAATTTTATCATCAGGATTAGATGTTTATTCACATTTACCTTGTTTTTCTGCCTGAGATACGGGAAGGGTCCCCCAAAGATGTAATGCCATGATTCGGGGGACTATGTTGTGAGGGCTGTTAATGACGCAATTCATAGTGAAGCTCATTATCAAGACCCGTCCACTTTTCCAACCTTCCAATGTGGGAAGGTTGCCTACTCTCGGGAAGTGGGAGAACAAATTCGGGAAATTTACTGAAACTTCAGGAGGGTATGCAACTATGTTTTTATTTTATTATTTCACAATACTACACAAAGCTGCTGTTTGAATTGGACTGCACCTAATGCAGCTTGTACAGAAGAGTTGCTCTGCCAGGGAAAAAAAAAATAAATGTCTAGTCTTAATTAAAAAATACATGGTTATGAAGTATAAAATAAATTTAGGAAAGCCACTGGATCTAATGAAGGTGTCCCCTTAAAGATCCTAAAAAAAAAAATTTGGCTTTCGAAGTATGAATGAAAAGTAAATAACCAGGGCTTTCTATAATCTCTGTATGGATCTTGTATATACTATGAATATAAGAACATTTATGAAAAGATAAATTCTCAGAGGCAGTCTCTACGCCAGAAGAGTTCAAACAAAGCATAATGTATAAAACAATTACAGATTCATTGAATATCAATGATCATAACAGTATTACACATACTTTTGACTCCCTAAAATATAGATTAACATTCTTTCAATTTGAAGATGAGAAGATTGGGATAGAAAAATAGGTTATAACACACTTAAATCAATTGCTCACTTGTGAAAGTACAGTAATTACAAGCTATGGGAGGCAGGGATTTAGGCATAGGTGTTAACTGTATAGGTGCTAGAGCACCAACAGACAAGGGGGACATCCAGTGGCATATTTATTATGGGTGCAGGGTGTACGATGCACATGGGCCCTGTGGTCCAGGGAGGCCCACACTGCACACTCTGCACCCACTTTATTTAATACTTACTCTTCTGGAGTCCCCCAGAGTGTACTGCTCATGCACAAATCACCAGGAAAATTATGCAGCGGTCATTTTCTATGCAATATGTGCATGAGCAGTAAAAAAAAATCTATGGTAAAATGGCCGCCACGCCATTTTCCCAGTTACCTGCGTATGCTCAATAGATTCTGGCAATTCGCCATAGTCTACTCTGTGCACCACTGGGTAGAGAGGAGGGGCCCGAATGGAGACTGCACACGGGCTCCTTCCTCTCTTAATATGCACTTGGGGACATCTATGCATGTGTGGCAATTCCCCCCAATTGACTCTTGCCAACATCATTTCTCTGGTTAGAACCATACTCTTATAATGCTAATCTATCATTGGAGGTTGAGATTGTTCTCTGGTTCCTCCAGGGACGGATGGGGGCTGTAGAACCTTACTGGGATGTGGCCACGCCTCACAGTGGCCTAGCAAACGGACGGGAGGTGGAATTGCTCACCCAGGCTTTCGGGTCGGACTGTCCCATCGGGCCATTGGTTCTTCTGGCATTTGCCAGAAGTGCCAGATGGCCAGTTTGGTCCTGGGTCCCTCTATTACAGTTTTACTATTGGGGTGATGCAAATCGTACTACAACAGTTGACTCGGCATATGTTTCCTGAATTCACATGCGTACTCAGAACCAGGGGCCCTGAGAGGGGGGGGAGCTTGTGCAAATTACCCGGGCCCGGGCTTGCTGGAGGGGGCGGTGGGGGCCCGGGTCAGGAACCGCCACACCTCCCATCTACATTACAGCAGCCCAGCACATGCTGCTGTGTGCTGGGCTGCAGTGGGAGACTGCTCACAGCTGCTAAGCAGCAGCTGGAGCAGTCTCCTATGCCTATGGGGGGGAGCGATCACATTAATCGTGCCCCCCATTGGCTGTGCACCGGTGTGAGGGGCTCACAGCAACCCTCTCCCAGCGTGCAGCAGCACTGCAAAAAAAAATTTCATAAGGGGCGTGGCCACACCTTCCGTGATTAGACCACGCCCCCTGTTACCCAGGCCTGGCATGGCTCTTGGCGGCCCTGCTCAGAACAGTCTTTGCACACATATGCGCACATGCAGATTCTGCCACTTATAACTGTCTATGATTGGAAGGGCAGAACGGGGACATTTTAATATAGACCAAGTACAGTGAGGACACTTCCACAATTACGAATGTATTGCAAACCAGAAAAAAGATGCATATGTATCTGGGAAAGCCATATTATTTGCTAGTGATCAGGGGCTAAATGTTCAGCTATTACTGAATGGTGCTTTCTTCATCGCTTGGGCATAGTTTACACTTTTCTGCTCATAGTAAAGCAATTTTATAATTTTCTTTGTGAATATGTTTGATACACCTTAAATAAAAGGATTGCAACATGGGAGTAAATAGGAGGGTGTGCCTGGGGTAAGCAAGATGCATATTCTATTGATACCATCCAGAATGTATCTCGAGCTCTGCATATGGGTGGAAATAGGCTTTTTTTGCATGCCTTATACAGGGCCGGACTGGCCATCTGGCACTTCTGGAAAATGCCAGAAGGCCGATGGCCTGGTTCTGTCTGAAACCCGGCCAAGCAGTTCCACCTCTCAGCACACTGCTTGGATGGGATATTGAAAGACGTGGGCATACCGCGAGGTCAGGCCCCGTGGCTCGTGACACGCCCGAGTTAGCTTTAATTATGCCCCCATAAGGTGAAGCTACACATGGTAAGACGAGGCCACACCCTTTTTGCGTGACATTCATGCTAGGGCTACTTAAGAGCCCCAGTCCATTCCTGGGCCTATATACAGTATTAAAGTAATTTGCTTGCAGAGATAGCCTATCTTGCTGAACGGATAGAAAACTATAAGTATAACCATAAGTATAATCTGTAGAGACTGCTTTCCTTTAACTTATAACCCCCTCCACATCCTTCCAGATCATAGACACAGAGGGCCTCATTTAGAGTTTGCAGCTACAGGGTACTTATTTGCACCTGGACAATATATGTACTTAGGACGCATCTTCCTCCCAACTCTAGAGTTATTGTTAGCGATAATGATGCCAGCAGCACATAAGAAAGCTGAAAGGGTTATAAGAACACTTGCTGACATTGTCTGAAAACTTTTCCTTTATTATGATCATGACGGGTCCTTCGATAACTCTCTGTTGTCCACTAGTAACTAATCTTGCCTTTAATAGGATTGGGCACTCAAGCGTACATTACCTGAGTTAGAAATCATTATTAATTCTGTATCTATTACTTAGAGAGAGCTATGCAGTGTTCTTGAATACAAAGAACATTCCCAGGTACTTAGAGAGATATGCAGTGTTCTTGAATAAAAAGAACATATCCAAGTACTCAGCAATGTTAACTACTTCCTGACCACTATTCCCCTATGTTAAGCCAAAATTAAACTTGAGTACTTTTCAAATTTCTTGATTCTTGTTAAGGGCCTGTTGCATGCTTATCGATAGTGTGTCCTGTCTATGGAAAGCGGAAAGATGGTTGGGTAATGTTGTGCTGATGTTTACATTATTATTATTATCATCATTTATTTATATGGCGCCACAAGTGTTCCGCAGCGCCTTTACAAAGTATATAGACAAATAAGTAACCAGTGACTTACAATACAATACAATACAATACAGGACATGGATAATAAACATTGCTATATTAGCCACCTTTACGCCCACATAAGCAGCCATGTGTTAGTTACCCTAGTGGGGAGTAAGAGATAAATTAAATTACAGTAAGGAGAAGCACAAGAGGGTAGAGGGCCCTGCTCGAAAGAGCTTACATTTTTTAAGGGAGGTGAAGACAAACAGGAGTGACACAGAATGGGGTAGGCGGGGAGAAAGGAAGATGTAGCACAAGTTAGGATGAGAGCTTACATGATATGGACTACGGTACTGTGATACATCTGTGCATCCCAGTGCCAGAAACCTGTATGAGAATGCTGTGACAAAGATTGAATATTAAAGATACTTAAATGAGAAGAGTAATAGTCCTACCATGATGCCAACTGAATATCTGTGTGAGGAACTGAAGTATAGAAAGTATAGTATGTGCAGCACATACTATACATCATGCATCACTAACATAAATGGGTAAATCTCTTTTCTTTTATTACATATATACAATTGAAGATACAGTATTTGAGATTAGATGTTGATGAATATAGTGACAGTCATATTTCCCTATATACACTAGTTGCTAGATATGGAAAGGTTATGGGATGAGGTTTCCCTGAATGCCAGAAGATGCCTTTTCATTCTCACTGGCTTCTAAATAATACATGAGTTTGTCCATTCCTGCATGTAACAATCTGTTTGCCATTGTTTCCAAGTATGGACTTACAGACCAGGAACAATTTGTCTTAACAAATGTTTAGTTTGTCCTTCAAAATATTATTCAGCATGAGGAAACTCTTGGATATGATAAGGCATACAAACAATCTGCAATCTTATCTCTTCTCTATGCCCAGTTGTTCCTAACATTAATAAGTCAAGCTCTCTAATCCCATCGTTTATAAAACAGACAACTGAAATAGTGAATAATCCATTGTAGCATTTATAGATTCATCAAATTAAATAACAATTTCTCTAGATGTATTGAAATGAGAGAAAGAGAGATAGGGCAGTAGTCAATTTGAAGCGAAAACTCGTTATCGGCGATAATTTATCGCCGATGACGCCATTATCGCCTGTTTGCATTATCCCCGTGTTCAGTTTCAAAGACTTTTCGCCGGTACGAAAAGTCTTTGTTAAAAAAAGGGGGTAACTTTTCACCATGTTGTACATGGTGAAAAAAAGTGCAGAATTGTGGTTTAGGGGTGCAGGCTTAAAAAAAATAACCTGCACCCCTGGGAATGGCCCCTAAAATTAATGGGTGTAAAAAAAAAAAAAAAAAATCGGGACACCCCAAAAAATTTATTTGAATTTTGGGGTAAAAATAAATAAATATGGGGGACAAAATCCGAAAGTAGCTAAATAGATTCCAGAGGGGTTCCCAAGTATGCGGCAGGTGTTTTCTTCATTGCGGGTAGTAGCGGCAGGTGCATTTTTGAAGAATTTTAAAAATGCACTTTAGGGACATAAAAATATGCTTGCACCCATTTTCATGTACCCCAAATTTGATGGCCATAGTTATTTTTTGGAAAAAAAAAACCCTGCTATTCTTCATCGCTTCTTCACAGGCGCAAAAAAGCACCTGCTGCGGCTATTTAAAACCCCTAATTAGCTTCAGATGGGAAAAACGGGGGTACCCATAGTGATCCCCCATGACAGGACATCTTTAGAGGGGTCCTAGGAAGAATTCCCAAAAATTCCCAAATTTTTGCGATACTTACCTTTCCGCCGGCTCCCGTTTTCGCTGGATCCTAATTGAATGCGGGAATAAAGCGGGCGCGCGTCCGATACTTTATCCCTGCAAAATCTCCGTTGTGGAGCGAAAAATCCAACACAGACTTTTCGCTCCCAAATTAAATATGGCCCATAGAGTCCAGGCAAGTGAGCCATGTTATACATCCACCCTAACATCCAGATCACCAATGTACAAACTATGAATGATTTCTAACCAACCATGTAGCTCTGTAGATATTTTACCTATATGAGCCCCAATATTTTGATATGGAAACAATATTAATGTAAAGTTGTACAAAGTACTAATGACAAGATGCTTGAATGTATTGCTGTGATACCTAAAATGGCTTGCTCCCCAACAGTTGTGGCTCTGGGGAAAACCGGTTGCATGGAGCAGCTATCGTGGCTCCAACTTTGTGGAAGTGCATATTTGGTAATGCTTCTTTAAGGTTGTGATTCAAAATTGTATGTACAATAATTTGCAAACCAACAAAAATACATTTTGCATGTAATTTAATGCACTGCACAAGCATCCATATTGCACTCATACTTAGATTAACACATCTTGAGAGACAGATTGGGGTCATTCAAGTACAACGTCAGCAGAGAAAGAGCATGCGCACGCACGTTAAGTTATAGCATTATTTGAAATATTTATTTATTGAAGATTTTGCAGAAATGATCAATGATGCAGCTGCTGTACAGCAGGTAGAATATGTATTGCTGTGTCTGTAAAGCTGTCACCTCTTTCAAATGCCCCTTAGTAGATCATTTGAAAGAAAGTAGTCCATACTGTATAATGATGTTGTGCCTTAGTAAGTGATGCCTCGTGATCACCTGTGGTCATCAGATAATAGCACCCTCAGGGGCGGATTTAGGGCTTAGGTCACCCCTAGGCACAATAGTAATGGCCATCTCCCACTGACCAATTTTATTATTTGCACTGTTTGGTTACAAGCACTCATTTGGTAGTTGTGAGTTTAATATAATAATAAAACAAGTCATGAGCTATTACATTTAGTTTTATTTTCAATTATGTATACATATTTACTAAGGAATGTAGCTTACAGGGGTAGTCTGCGCAGGTCCTATGCGTCCACTCTTAAATCAAGATGACATAGGTTAGAGTGGAAATATTGTTTAGTTACTAGTACATTTTGGACTGACAGTAATAAAACAAGCACATGCCTCATGTGCCTCACCACTGAAAACCCACCAGAAACAGACCCTAAAATGATGACATACCTGCCCAAACAATAGACGTGCCTGTGGAAGGCAAGTTTGGGTGAAGCACTGCACAGATCTCTATAATCTCTGCAGGCTTCGTTTGCTTTAGATGTTAAAAAAAGAGAAAAATATGTGGGGTCCCCCCAATGCAAAGCCAGCTCCAGATCTCTGAGCCTAGGCTGGTATTGAAAAATAGGGGGAAAACACTATGCAGGAATCTCCCTATATTAGAATAACCAGCACCAGGCTGATTCAGCTGGGGTGCTGACGCTATAGCAGGGGGACACACAGCACAGGGGCTCCAAAACTGGTCAGCCCAGGGCTGTAATTCCTATTTCTTCATAACCCCTGGACTTTGGGTTTGGAGGTAACAGTAATGAATGAGTTAAATAATATTTTTTTTTTACCGGTGGCCTACAGGTCCCAGCAAGCCTGCCCCGGCCTGATGGTACTCGTCAAACCACAAGCGCCAGCATGCCTAGACATTAAGGGCCCTTTGGCTCATGTAGTCCACTTGTCCACCTGTAAAAAAAAATAGTACACAACAGACATGACACACACTGAAGTGCTTTATTGAATTAAAGACACCCCCATACCGCCTTCGTTCACCAATTTATTACTTACAGTATGAAGGGGTTACGTCCTCTTTGGACCATGTAGCATTCCGACACTTAACAGACCCTCATCGCGAATGACTGGTCACTCTATTAAAATGAATGGGGACATGCTGATTGGTCATAACGCGGCAGTTCCCACGTGCTGACCAATCAGACCGTCCCCATTCATTACTATGGAGAGTGACCAGGAGAGACCAGTACATAAAGTAGAGGGATCATTTATACATCCCTAGAGAGTTAATGATAACAAGATTTGTACATTACACTTGGCTAGGTAAAAATATTGATAGTGTGCATATACAGTGGATATATTTTTTAATCAATTTATTGATCAAAATGATCCAATATTCAACTACTTTGTCAGAAAAAGTATGTTAACATCTACAGGCATAATTATTACAAGCTGCAAATAAATTGCATTTGTGATGTGAAAAATGTGATTACATTTGGAATACGATATATGCAAATATAACTGTATGTATTATAATTAGCAATGTGAGCGGTTGCTCGTGGTTTGGTTCTAATTCATCGTGTTTTGGTTTTGCCAAAACCACCCTCAATTGTATTGGTTTTGGATCTAAGGCCCTCATTCAGAGCCGTATGCTCTGAGCAGAGCGCACGCTCTGAATGAGGGCTGCCCTCCATAATTATGGAGCGTCCTCCTGGACGCTCGTATAGCTGTGGGTCACCACCCACAGCCTATACGAGCATGCAGTTTGATGGCCGCGATGGTCGTGACCATCGCGACCATCGCCACTGCGAGCCGGAGCCTGCGGTTGAGGTTTTCAACCGCAAGGCCCGGAGTGATTTTGGCTCTATCAGAGCCAAAATCACTCCCACTGACATAACTAGTGATGTCAGTGGGCCAGCTTCTGACGGTAGGCGTTCCCTTGGGAACGCCCCCGTCAGGGAGGCACGCCCCCCAAAGGGGGCGTGCTGTCAATCAACATCGACAGCACGCCCCCTTTGATCCGACACAACGAGCGAAGGAAAGTCCTTCGCTCGTCGCGTCTGGCGCATGCGCACGACGGAGCTCCCTCCGTCGTGCGCATGCTCAGTGCAGACCATCGACCCACTTGCGAGCGGACAGCCGCTCGCGAGTGGGTCTGAATCAGGCCCTAAGAGTTATATAACTAAGCGGCTGTTTCTAATTTTCTGCAGTCTTACGGTGGAAACGCTACGGATATGCAATCTGCAGATTTACTATTGCCCAAACTGCCAGGAACCCACCACAAAGCTCGAGTTTAGAAACCAATTGAACATCGGCACACTATCGATTGTCTAGTATAGGAATACTGAATTTACTAAGCTGCAGTTTCAGAAACCGTTGAACAAACTGCCCAAACAAATTATTTGTTAAGAGAGGCAGATTTGACTTCAACAATATTCAACTGCTTTGTGCTTCATGTTTATGTATGCACAGAGCCACCCGTAAATATAATTATCTGCCCATGACACTTTGGGGGTGAATCAAAGATGGATGCAGTTTACCATGCTGCTGCTGACAGGGTGCATCTGTAAATTGGATATTCACACCATGTACAGACTGTGTAGGAATGATCCGTCTTACCTCCTCCTCATATTCGGTGTAATCAATAATAATAGGGGAGCCATCACTTGTCCTAAGTGCACCCTTCCGTTCCTCTGACATTTTTGCTTTCACCCTCTTTTTATCAGCAAACCTTTTTCGGCAATACATCTCAGTACGCTTATATGGCCCTGAAACATTTACAGATGTCAGCACATTTTCCACAGTTGGCGCTTACACGTATGTGGAGTTTTTGATGCCTTGCTGCTAGGGGCGTTTTAAGAGAGGAGGGTGCCCGTGCTCACCGTCCGGGGCCCCCTCCTCTCTCCCCGGGTGCCGTCAGCGAACTGACAGAAGCTGTATACTCCGGGGTCTATTGCACATGTGCAGATCACCGGGGAAATGGTGTGGCAGCCATTTTCCAGGAGATTTCCTACTGCGCAGACGAAGATGCTGGAAAAATGGCCGCAGCAGCCATTTTCCAGGTGTTTTCTGTAGCACTACTCCGTGGGACATTGGAGAGGTATTAAAAAACAAGAATGGATGCAGGGGGTTCGGTGCGGGCCCTCCCTTGACCCAGGGGCCTGTGTGCACCCCACACCCTGCACCCATTATAAATACACCCCTGCTTGCAGCCCAACATCATGTCATAACGGAATAATTGCTGACACTAATGCCATATTTTTCACATATGAAAAATTAAATGTTTTTGCCACATGCTGTTTTCCACCAGCCTCCTTTTCAGCCTCCTCCACCTTTACTGGGTGATTCTCCTTCTCACGCCTATCTCTCCTCTGCCCCTCCATACTGATACACAAGACTGAACAAACGGACAGGACTGACAAATACTTAAAAGGAAAAACTAAACAAACCCTAGCACAACAGCCAACCACCCCAAACACAAACAAATAACAGTAATGCTGGGTACACACTGGCTGATATATTGGCCAATATATTGTGTGCCCGTCGGCCAGTGTGTACCAGCAATATGTCTGTGAACGACGTTGTTCACAAACATATCGCGTCGGCTGTGCTGCACAGCTGATGGCAGATATAGCTGCAGATATATCTGTCCATCGTGCTGTGTGTACGGGTGATCAGCCGCCCGCCCGTACACTTGCGGTAGAGACCGCGGGAAGAGGGTCGTGGCGCACCCTCCAGCCAGCGGGATCCGCAGCCTAATGACAGATGATGGTTGTTCAGTGTGTATGAACAACCATCATCTGCAGATATACAGGAATACTAGCGCTAAAGTAAAAAGATGGATGGTTTAAAATGTAAACAATTAAATTGCATTTATTCATAAAAAGAAATATGCACAATATACCACATATAGTACTTAAAAATGCTAGCACCCTTATTGGCATAAAAATTCCTTTAAGATATATAAGTAATTTAACATACTGTTACTGTGTGGTCAAAACAGGACCTAGGACTCCCTCCACTGTATCCAATTTTGGAATTTGTTAAGCAGCAAGGAATTAATGAATGGTGGGCAAATTAATTCCAACACAGTCCTCAGCATCCAAGCAGCAAATAAAATAGGCTGCATATAGTCTACCTGCAATGTCTCCAACGCTGCAGTCAATCACAGGGAGGATATAAAAGTCCAAATCATAGTCCAGTTGATCCCAGGTTTCCAGAGAAATCACCTCAACGCATTTCACTGAGTAAAGGGGCACCCAGCTTCTTCAGGAGATCTGCAGATATACACTATATGTTAGGTGTGTACCCATAACAAGACCTTAAAAAAACAGACAATACTAAAAAATTAGACAACATCCCAAATCAACAATACAATAGTGATAAGCACAAGACACACTTCCACCTCCACTTCGAAATTGCAGCAAAAATCCTCCATACACCACAGAACTCCAGTAAGCACCTCCAAACACCTCAGGACAGTTTCACATCAGTTTGAGCCAGTTTCCAGCATTTTTAAGGGGGTTTGTGATGTCTCAATTGCATGTGGGAGCTTTAAACTAGGGGTGTGCACCGGCCACTTTTCGTGTTTTGTGTTTTGGTTTTGGATCTGGATCTTTCTTCGTGTTTTGGATCTGGATTGGTTTTGCCAAAACCACCCTTCCGTGTTTTGGGTTCTGGGTTTTGTGTTTTGGATCTGTATTTTTTTTTTAAAAAGCATAAAAACAGCTAAAATCACAGAATTTGTTGGTTTCTCTGCTCCTATGCTATTATTAACCTCAATAACCTTAATTTCCACTCATTTCCAGTCTATTCTGAACACCTCACACCTCACAATAGTGTTTTCATGTCCAAAAGGTTGCACCGAGGTAGCTGGATGACTATGCTAAGCGACATGAGTGGGCGGCACAAACACGTGACCCATCTAGGAGTGACACTGCAGTGGCAGACAGGATGGCAGTTAGAAAAACTAGGCCCCAAACTGTACATAATGCAAAGAAGTGCAAGATGGAATTGTCCTTGGGCCCTCCCACCCACCCTTATGTTGTATAAACAGGACATGCACACTTTAACAAATCAATCATTTCAGCGCCAGGGTCTGCCACACAACTGTGGCTGAAATGATTGGTTCGTTTGGGCCCCCACAAAACAAGCTGGCAATTAATGTGTCCCTGCACAAACTGGCTCTACGGAGGCAAGATGTCATCCTCATCCTCCTCATCCACCGATTCCTCACCCTCTTCAGTGTGTACATCCTCATCCTCACAAAGTATTAACTCGTCCCCACTTGAATCCACCACCACAGGTCCCTCTGTACCTTCTGGAGGCTGGTCTGCCTGGAAGAGCTGATAATTCATTTTGATGAACATCATCTTCTCCACATTCTGTGGAAGCAACCTCCTACGCCTTTCGCTGACAAGGTTCCCGGCTGCACTAAACACTCTTTCGGAGTACACACTGGAGGGGGGGCAACTCAGGTAAAATAGAGCCAGCTTGTACAGGGGCCTCCAAATTGCCTCTTTTTCCTGCCAGTACAGGTATGGACTGTCTGACATGCCTACTTGGATGCTGTCACCGATGTAATCCTCCACCATTCTGTCAATGGTGACAGTATCATATGCAGTGACAGTAGACATGTCAGAAATTGTTGCCAGGTCCTTCAGTCCGGACCAGATGTCCAAACTTGGTCCTGCCTGCCCTGCATCACCGCCAGCGGGTTGCTTAGGATACCTAAGTTTTTTCCTGGCAGCCCCAGTTGCGGGAGAAAATGAAGAAGGAGCCGTTGACGTGTCACGTTCCGCTT
Organism: Taudactylus pleione; assembly: GCA_031769625.1. Taxonomy (NCBI): domain Eukaryota; kingdom Metazoa; phylum Chordata; class Amphibia; order Anura; family Myobatrachidae; genus Taudactylus; species Taudactylus pleione. The sequence goes on from JAUIMM010000010.1 coordinate 12,144,764, forward strand.
CAGCTGACAGTGTGTTCACCAGCAGGTCTTTGCACCTCTGCAGGCTTGTGTCGGCCGGAAAGAGAGACACCACATAGGCTTTAAACCTAGGATCAAGCACGGTGGCCAAAATGTAGTGGTCTGATTTCAACAGATTGACCACCCTGGAATCCTGGCAAAGCGAATGAAGGGCTTCATCCACAAGTCCCACATGCCGAGCGGAATCGCTCCGTCTTAGCTCCTCCTTCACTTTCTCCAGCTGCTTCTGCAAAAGCCTGATGAGGGGAAGGACCTGACTCAAGCTGGCTGTGTCTGAACTGACTTCACGTGTGGCAAGTTCGAAGGGCTGGAGAACCTTGCACAACACGGAAATCATTCTCCACTGCGCTTGAGTCAGGTGCATACCCCCTCCTTTGCCTATGTCATAGGTGGATGTATAGGCTTGTATGGCCTTTTGCTGCTCCTCCATCCTCTGAAGCATATAGAGGGTTGAGTTCCACCGCGTCACAACCTCTTGCTTCAGGTGATGGCGGGGCAGGTTCAAGAGTGTTTGCTGGCGCTCCAGTCTTCGGCACGCAGTCGCTGAATGGCGAAAGTGGCCAGAAATTTTTCGGGCCACCCAAAGCGTCTCCTGCACGCCCCTGTCGCTTTTCAGAAAATTCTGCACCACCAAGTTTATTGTGTGAGCAAAACATGGGACGTGCTGGAATTTGCCCAGATGTAATGCCCGCACAATATTGGTGGCGTTGTCAGATATCACAAATCCCCAGGAGAGTCTAAGTGGGGTAAGCCACTGGGCGATGATTTCCCTCAGTTTCTCTAAGAGGTTGTCGGCGGTGTGCCTCTTACTGAAACCGGTGATACACAGCGTAGCCTGCCTTGTAACGAGCTGGCGTTTCTGAGATGCTGCTACTGGTGACGCTGCTGCTGTTGCTGCGTAAGGTGATACATCTACCCAGTGGGCTGTCACAGTCATATAGTCCTTAGTCTGCCCTGTTCCACTTGTCCACATGTCCGTGGTTAAGTGGAAATTGTGTACAACGGCATTTTTCAGGACACTGAGGACACTTTTTCTGACGTTTCTGTACAGTCTCGGTATCGCCTGCCTAGTGAAGTGGAATCTAGACGGGATTTGGAACCGGGGACACACTACCTCCATCAATTGTCTAAATCCCACTGCACTAATGGCGGATACCGGACGCACGTCTAACACCAACATAGCAGTCAAGGCCTCAGTTATACGTTTTGCTTCAGGATGACTGCTGTCGTACTTCATCCTCCTCGCTAAGGACTGTTGGAGGGTCAATTGTTTAGTAAAAGTAGTGGTGTTCCTACTTCCTCTCTGGGATGATGAACGACTCCCAGCAGCAGCAACAGCAGCAGCGGCAGCAGTAGGCGTAGCAATGCAGGATCCTCCAGAGGAATCCCGGATAGGAGAGTCAGTCATGCCAGTGACATGGCCTGCAGGACTACTTCCGATCCTGACTAAGGAGGAAATTGACGAGGAGGGAGTTGACGGTGTGGTTTGCAGGCGCTTGGATACAACAGGACAACGGGATTTAGGTGTCCCTGGACTGCTTACGGTCTTAGCCAAAGTTTCTGAACTTGACAGTAACTTTTTATGAACGCGCTGCAGGTGCCGTATAAGGGAGGATGTTCCTAGGTGGTTGACGTCCCTACCCCTACTTATTTCACCTTTACATATGGTACATATGGCAAGACAGTTGTTGTCCGGATTTGGATAGAAATATTGCCAGACCAAAGAGGTGGAATGTTTGGTCTTCTGCCCAGGCATGACCGTGATGGGCTTTTTCATCCCACGGACAACAACTGTCTCCCCCGGAGCCTGATTTAAACAAACCACATCACCATCAGAATCCTCCTCGCCAACTTCCTCCTCAGCGCCAGCTACACCAGTATCCTCATCCTGTTGTACTTCAACAGTGACATCTTCAATTTGCATATCAGCAAGTGGACTGTGGGTGCTCCTTTCAGCACTTGCAGGGGGCGTGCAAATGGTGGAAAGAGCCACCTCTTCACGTCCAGTGCTGGGAAGGTCAGGCATCGCAACCACCACCACACTTGGACTCTCCTTGGGGATTTGTGATATCTTCTTAGAAAGCACAGTTCTTCGCTGTGCTTTTGCCAGCTTAACTCTTTTGATTTTTTTAGTGGGAGGAGGGCTTCCATCGTCATGTGAAGCTGAACCACTAGTCATGAACATACTAGGGATCGACCTTAGCCGTTCCTTGCCACTCCGTGTCGTAAATGGCATATTGGCAAGTTTACGTTTCTCTTCAGCTGATTTAAATGTCTTTTTCAAGGTCATTTTCCTGAACTTTGCCATTTGGGATTGTATGTGCCCTCTACTATGACATTGGGCATCGGCCTTGGCAGACGACGTTGATGGCATGTTATCGTCTATGTCATGACTAGTGGCAGCAGCTTCAGCACTAGGAGGAAGTGGTTCTTGATCTTTCTCTATTTTATTTTTATCGGAGAAAGTTTGGTCCTCCATTTATGTTATATTGATTTGATATATACGTGCGGCTAATCACAGAAAATAATTTTTTTTTTGGTTTGGACTGGAGTGTACTTTGTGGGTTACAGCACCCTTTAACGGTCAAGCCAGCCGGCCCTTTACTTATGACACAGGCGCACTCTTGGCACTACTTTGTTGATGCACGTGCGGCTACTGCGCACACAATTCACAAACACAGAAAATAATTTTTTTTTGGTTTGGACTGGAGTGTACTTTCGGGGGTTACAGCACCCTTAACGGTCAAGCCAGCTGGCCCTTTACTTATGACACAGGCGCACGCTTGGCACTACTTTGTTGATGCACGTGCGGCTACTGCGCACACAATTCACAAACACAGAAAATTATTTTTTTTTTGGTTTGGACTGGAGTGTACTTTGGGGGTTACAGCACCCTTTAACGGTCAAGCCAGCCGGCCCTTTACTTATGACACAGGCGCACGCTTGGCACTACTTTGTTGATGCACGTGCGGCTACTGCGCACACAATTCACAAACACAGAAAATTATTTTTTTTTGGTTTGGACTGGAGTGTACTTTCGGGGGTTACAGCACCCTTAACGGTCAAGCCAGCCGGCCCTTTACTTATGACACAGGCGCACGCTTGGCACTACTTTGTTGATGCACGTGCGGCTACTGCGCACACAATTCACAAACACAGAAAATAATTTTTTTTTTGGTTTGGACTGGAGTGTACTTTGGGGGTTACAGCACCCTTTAACGGTCAAGCCAGCCGGCCCTTTACTTATGACACAGGCGCACGCTTGGCACTACTTTGTTGATGCACGTGCGGCTACTGCGCACACAATTCACAAACACAGAAAATAATTTTTTTTTTGGTTTGGACTGGAGTGTACTTTGGGGGTTACAGCACCCTTTAACGGTCAAGCCAGCCGGCCCTTTACTTATGACACAGGCGCACTCTTGGCACTACTTTGTTGATGCACGTGCGGCTACTGCGCACACAATTCACAAACACAGAAAATAATTTTTTTTTTGGTTTGGACTGGAGTGTACTTTGGGGGTTACAGCACCCTTTAACGGTCAAGCCAGCCGGCCCTTTACTTATGACACAGGCGCACGCTTGGCACTACTTTGTTGATGCACGTGCGGCTACTGCGCACACAATTCACAAACACAGAAAATTATTTTTTTTTTGGTTTGGACTGGAGTGTACTTTGGGGGTTACAGCACCCTTTAACGGTCAAGCCAGCCGGCCCTTTACTTATGACACAGGCGCACGCTTGGCACTACTTTGTTGATGCACGTGCGGCTACTGCGCACACAATTCACAAACACAGAAAATTATTTTTTTTTTGGTTTGGACTGGAGTGTACTTTGTGGGTTACAGCACCCTTTAACGGTCAAGCCAGCCGGCCCTTTACTTATGACACAGGCGCACTCTTGGCTCTACTTTGTTGATGCACGTGCGGCTACTGCGCACACAATTCACAAACACAGAAAATAATTATTTTTTTGGTTTGGACTGGAGTGTACTTTCGGGGGTTACAGCACCCTTAATGGTCAAGCCAGCCGGCCCTTTACTTATGACACAGGTGCACGCTTGGCACTACTTTGTTGATGCACGTGCGGCTACTGCGCACACAATTCACAAACACAGAAAATAATTTTTTTTTTGGTTTGGACTGGAGTGTACTTTCGGGGGTTACAGCACCCTTAACGGTCAAGCCAGCCGGCCCTTTACTTATGACACAGGCGCACGCTTGGCACTACTTTGTTGATGCACGTGCGGCTACTGCGCACACAATTCACAAACACAGAAAATAATTTTTTTTTTGGTTTGGACTGGAGTGTACTTTCGGGGGTTACAGCACCCTTAACGGTCAAGCCAGCCGGCCCTTTACTTATGACACAGGCGCACGCTTGGCACTACTTTGTTGATGCACGTGCGGCTACTGCGCACACAATTCACAAACACAGAAAATAATTTTTTTTTTGGTTTGGACTGGAGTGTACTTTCGGGGGTTACAGCACCCTTAACGGTCAAGCCAGCCGGCCCTTTACTTATGACACAGGCGCACGCTTGGCACTACTTTGTTGATGCACGTGCGGCTACTGCGCACACAATTCACAAACACAGAAAATTATTTTTTTTTTGGTTTGGACTGGAGTGTACTTTCGGGGGTTACAGCACCCTTAACGGTCAAGCCAGCCGGCCCTTTACTTATGACACAGGCGCACGCTTGGCACTACTTTGTTGATGCACGTGCGGCTACTGCGCACACAATTCACAAACACAGAAAATAATTTTTTTTTGGTTTGGACTGGAGTGTACTTTCGGGGGTTACAGCACCCTTTAACGGTCAAGCCAGCCGGCCCTTTACTTATGACACAGGCGCACGCTTGGCACTACTTTGTTGATGCACGTGCGGCTACTGCGCACACAATTCACAAACACAGAAAATATATTATTTTTTTAGCACTTGGGGGGAGCGCCCCTGATGGACAGAGCACCCCCTGGACAACACTACAGCTCTCCTTTAGGACTGGGACACTGCACAGGACTTTGGAGTGGACACAGCCCCTATGGAGAACTGACTGCACAACACAGTCCAGCCAGCCCCTATGGACTTTGAAGTAGTGGACACAGCCCCTATTAACAACAGCAGCACAGCACAACACAGCTAGCCCCTATGGACTTTGAAGTAGTGGACAACAGCAGCACTACACTACACTACACTACACAGCCCTAACTCCCACCCTCCCTCTTCACTGTCCACAGCCGAGTGAGAAAATGGCGCCGACGCGGGTACCTTATATAGGATCCAAAACCCGCGAGACTCAGAAGGCGGGATGATGACGTTTTGCCTCGATTTCAGATCCGAGTCAGGCGGGAAAAGTCGAGCCTGACTCGGATCGGACTCGGATCGGGGGGGCTCGGGGGGGTTCGGATTTTAGAAATCCGAACCCGCTCACCCCTACTTTAAACCAATAGTAAAGTGTCAGGAATTGTTGGGCAGTTTGGCGGCAGTTTAGTGGTGGTTTGACTAGTCCATTGAAAAGCATTAAACCGCTACTGTTTTTGATACCAAAAACCGCTGGACATCGCTGGTGGTTTGATAATCATAGGCAAAACTTAGTTAATGCTGTATTTTCCGCCGCAAAAATGCTGGCGATGTCCGGTGGTTTCTATTTGAAGCCCAAACCGTTGCTTAAAAATATACCCCTAGATCTTTTAAAAAATGTATAAAAACAGCTAAAATCAAAAAATTCTTCCTTATGTGGGAGAGTTATATAGATACACTTTCTACCTCTATGCATTCTCAAATCCACAATAATTTACAGGACTCGTCTTGGTATCTGTTACAACTTGCAGCTAATGACCCTCCGATACGATTACAACATTGAATTTGAGTAGAATGGTAAGCTACTGTATCTAGTTTATTTAGTCTTCTATTTCTTGTATGTTGTTTTTATAATGATTTGTTATACCATTCTAATTTTCCTCTGTATAACATCAATTCCATATGTGAATTGAAGCTACTTTATTGATCTATCTCTTTACTATTTGGATGATGTTATACACCATTTTCACCATTGTACAACTATTTGAGATCATTGCCTTCCCTTTTTCATGAACATTTGTATTATTGTTCATTTCGATGTCCGTAAATGTGACACTTGATGCTTCAATAAAAAAAAAACAGAAAAAATCAATCATGTAATTTGGGCCTACAGTATTATTAACCTTAATAACATTTACTTCCATTTTCAGTAACTTTTGACCACTTCTCAGCTCACAATATTGTTCACCAATTTTGGCCATAGTCTGCAGTAAATTGGCTGGCTAAACTAAGTAACAGAGCAGTGGCACAACACATGGCATTTAAAAAGGATATAGCAGCTCTATGAGACAGGATTGCAGTTTAATAAACTATACGACCCCATAGAAAGAATGGTTTCCTTAATCAAGAACTAGATTAGAGGCCCGAGGGCAGTACAGGGAAATGGAAGGGGACTAGGTAACGGAAGGCAAGTAAAGGATTGATTGATTGCTTAATTGATTGATTAAGAACATTTAATTTGGCACTGAGAAAAGGCCATAAAAGAGTACAATTTATCTTGTTCAAGATATGTTCATATTACTGAAAATAAGCAGTGGCACCATACATTTTTTAATAACAGTGCCCCTTTAACACAGTGCTTTAGGCTTTTATTTCTTAACACAATGCCTGCCTGAACACACAAAACAGCATTTTTTTTAACACAGTACCTGAACACACAACAGTGTTTATTTAATACAGTGCTTGAAGCTCTGAACACACAACACAGTGCCTCACAGTGCTCCTATGGCATTTTTTTTAATAACAAAGTGCCCCTTTAACACAGTGCTCCTAATGGCTTTTTTAGTGCCTGAAAGTGACGTTTTGAAACACAGTGCTGCAGCCCACAGTCCACACCCTCTCTCTCCGATCTCCTGTGTGAAATGGCACCCGATCACAAAGGAGGGACTTTTATTAGCATTTCAAAAAACGCAAGATCCAACACCGGGAAGATGATGCTTTCAATAACACATGGGTCCGGCGCTAGGAACATTACGTTTTGCCTTGTTTTGGGATCCGAAGTTGGCAGGAAGTCCCAAGCCAGGGCTTGGTTTGGCTCGTAACCCCTATATTTGGGTGTGTTCGTATTGCTGGAATCGCACACATCTCTAATTATAATTCACATCCCGGGACAGATTTTGCAAGAAAGCTCTGTTCCTGTGAATCCCTTCCCCGCACTTCTTGGGTATTTTTCACAAAATATACCCGAATTTTTCTCGAAAAGCCCTTTGATACATTTTAGTGATACTAAAATAATGTGTAAAGGGTGTGAAAACACCCGTTTTCACATTATGTTAGTTAAATGAAATTGATAAATATGCCCCCTAGCATTATCAGTTCAGTTAAGGGGACAATTACAGTAAGGAGCAACAATCAATGGGCTGAAAATAGGATTGCATTTGAGTGGCCTACTGTATTTAAAAACATAAGCCAGAGTTTTCATTACTAATGACTATCTTCACCAAACAGATTTGTATGTAATGCCTCAATCAAAAGAAATTTCTGAAGAGCTCAGTTATTGATGCTCAACAGGCTGGAAAACGATACAAAACGATTTCAATGACATTGGCCTTCAACCAATCCACTGTCAGTTACTGTACAAATGGAGAAATGTCAACACCATTGCTCAAAAATCATTCCAAGCACAAAGAACATAATATTATGGAGATAAAAAAGAACCCGAAGATAATGTCTAAGGGCTGCAAATGGTCATCAAGCAATGCAACCTAGTGGTTGCCAATCATTGATTGGTTCAGGCAGCCCAGGAGACCCAATCCATGCCACGTGAACACACCCCACACCATTATGGAACCACCACCAACCTCCATGATGCCTTGTTGACAAATGGGGTCAATGGCCTCATGGGGTCAGCGCCACACCCAAACCCTACCATTAGCCTGAAACAACTGGAACTGTGACTCATCGGACCATGCCACATGTTGCCAGTCCTCCAAGGTAGAATTAGTAATGTCATGAGCACAGGTGAGGCACTGTGTCCATTGTCATAGTGTTGACGATTTGAACGATTTATCATTCAGATCTGTCGGAATCAGGCAAATCATTCAAAATATTGTAAACTGTGTACCCAGCTTAAGACGTAGAGGATCAGAGATATTTTTCGTTGCCAGCAGGGAATGGTGACAGCAGGTACATTATGATGACATGCTACAATGTGGATAATGTCACAATCTCATAAGTCAGAAATGACAGTGTGTATGGGAAGCAATCGGGAAGCCGACTGCCTAAATACCGGCAGCCGGCATCCCGACTGTCATATCCCGGCAAGGGTGAAATGCCGGGCGTCTAGATGTAGACGCCCGCATTTCCCCGACGCCGGGAGACCGGCGCCCGGCATCCCGATCGTAGTGATGCCAGGCGCCACGAGCGGAAAGCCGCAGGGGGGGGGAGAGTTAGGGTTAGGCACCCCCGGGGGGGGGACTTAGGGTTAGGCACCCCCCCCGGTGGACTTAGGTTTAGGCAGCGGGGAAGGGGGTGGTTAGGTACTTAGAGGGAGGATTAGGGTTAGGCACTTGGGGGGGAAGTTAGGGTTAGGCACCCCTAAGGAGGGTTAGGGTTAGGGGGGTTAGGTTAGGTTAGTAGATACAAGGGGTGTGCACCGGCCACTTTTTGTGTTTTGGTTTTGGATCTGGATCTTTCTTCGTGTTTTGGATCTGGATTGGTTTTGCCAAAACCACCCTTCCGTGTTTTGGGTTCTGGGTTTTGTGTTTTGGATCTGTATTTTTTTGAAAAAAAGCATAAAAACAGCTAAAATCACAGAATTTGTAGGTTTTTCTGCTCCTATGCTATTATTAACCTCAATAACCTTAATTTCCACTCATTTCCAGTCTATTCTGAACACCTCACACCTCACAATAGTGTTTTTATGTCCAAAAGGTTGCACCGAGGTAGCTGGATGACTATGCTAAGCGACACGAGTGGGCGGCACAAACACGTGACCCATCTAGGCGTGATACTGCAGTGGCAGACAGGATGGCAGTTTGAAAAACTAGGCCCCAAACTGTACATAATGCAAAGAAAAAAAGAGGTGCAAGATGGAATTGTCCTTGGGCCCTCCCACCCACCCTTATGTTGTATAAACAGGACATGCACACTTTAACAAAGCAATCATTTCAGCGCCAGGGTCTGCCACACAACTGTGGCTGAAATGATTGGTTCGTTTGGGCCCCCACAAAACAAGCTGGCAATTAATCTGTCCCTGCACAAACTGGCTCTACGGAGGCAAGATGTCATCCTCAATCCTCCTCATCCACCGATTCCTCACCCTCTTCAGTGTGTACATCCTCATACTCACAAAGTATTAACTCGTCCCCACTTGAATCCACCACCACAGGTCCCTCTGTACGTTCTGGAGGCTGGTCTCCCTGGAAGAGCTGATAATTCATTTTGATGAACATCATCTCCACATTCTGTGGAAGCAACCTCCTACGCCTTTCGCTGACAAGGTTCCCGGCTGCACTAAACACTCTTTCGGAGTACACACTGGAGGGGGGGCAACTCAGGTAAAATAGAGCCAGTTTGTACAGGGGCCTCCAAATTGCCTCTTTTTCCTGCCAGTACAGGTATGGACTGTCTGACATGCCTACTTGGATGCTGTCACCGATGTAATCCTCCACCATTCTGTCAATGGTGACAGTATCATATGCAGTGACAGTAGACATGACAGAAATTGTTGCCAGGTCCTTCAGTCCGGACCAGATGTCCAAACTTGGTCCTGCCTGCCCTGCATCACCGCCAGCGGGTTGCTTAGGATACCTAAGTTTTTTCCTGGCAGCCCCAGTTGCGGGAGAAAATGAAGAAGGAGCTGTTGACGTGTCACGTTCCGCTTCAGCTGACAGTGTGTTCACCAGCAGGTCTTTGCACCTCTGCAGGCTTGTGTCGGCCAGAAAGAGAGACACCACATAGGCTTTAAACCTAGGATCGAGCACGGTGGCCAAAATGTAGTGGTCTGATTTCAACAGATTGACCACCCTGGAATCCTGGCAAAGCGAATGAAGGGCTTCATCCACAAGTCCCACATGCCGAGCGGAATCGCTCCATCTTAGCTCCTCCTTCACTTACTCCAGCTGCTTCTGCAAAAGCCTGATGAGGGGAATGACCTGACTCAAGCTGGCTGTGTCTGAACTGACTTCACGTGTGGCAAGTTCGAAGGGCTGGAGAACCTTGCACAACACGGAAATCATTCTCCACTGCGCTTGAGTCAGGTGCATACCCCCTCCTTTGCCTATGTCATAGGTGGATGTATAGGCTTGAATGGCCTTTTGCTGCTCCTCCATCCTCTGAAGCATATAGATGGTTGAGTTCCACCGCGTCACAACCTCTTGCTTCAGGTGATGGCGGGGCAGGTTCAAGAGTGTTTGCTGGCGCTCCAGTCTTCGGCACGCAGTCGCTGAATGGCGAAAGTGGCCAGAAATTTTTCGGGCCACCCAAAGCGTCTCCTGCACGCCCCTGTCGCTTTTCAGAAAATTCTGCACCACCAAGTTTATTGTGTGAGCAAAACATGGGACGTGCTGGAATTTGCCCAGATGTAATGCCCGCACAATATTGGTGGCGTTGTCAGATATCACAAATCCCCAGGAGAGTCTAAGTGGGGTAAGCCACTGGGCGATGATTTCCCTCAGTTTCTCTAAGAGGTTGTCGGCGGTGTGCCTCTTACTGAAACCGGTGATACACAGCGTAGCCTGCCTTGGAACGAGCTGGCGTTTCTGAGATGCTGCGACTGGTGACGCTGCTGCTGTTGCTGCGTAAGGTGATACATCTACCCAGTGGGCTGTCACAGTCATATAGTCCTTAGGTGCCCTGTTCCACTTGTCCACATGTCCGTGGTTAAGTGGACATTGGGTACAACGGCATTTTTCAGGACACTGAGGACACTTTTTCTGACGTTTCTGTACAGTCTCGGTATTGCCTGCCTAGTGAAGTGGAATCCAGACGGGATTTGGAACCGGGGACACACTACCTCCATCAATTGTCTAAATCCCACTGCACTAATGGCGGATACCGGACGCACGTCTAACACCAACATAGCAGTCAAGGCCTCAGTTATACGTTTTGCTTCAGGATGACTGCTCTTGTACTTCATCCTCCTCGCTAAGGACTGTTGGAGGGTCAATTGTTTAGTAAAAGTAGTGGTGTTCCTACTTCCTCTCTGGGATGATGAACGACTCCCAGCAGCAGCAACAGCAGCAGCAGCGGCAGCAGGAGGCGTAGCAATGCAGGATCCTCCAGAGGAATCCCGGATAGCAGAGTCAGTCATGCCAGTGACATGGCCTGCAGGACTACTTCCAATCCTGACTAAGGAGGAAATTGACGAGGAGGGAGTTGACGGTGTGGTTTGCAGGCGCTTGGATACAACAGGACAACGGGATTTAGGTGTCCCTGGACTGCTTACGGTCTTAGCCAAAGTTTCTGAACTTGACAGTAACTTATTATGAACGTGCTGCAGGTGCCGTATAAGGGAGGATGTTCCTAGGTGGTTAACGTCCCTACCCCTACTTATTCCACCTTTACATAAGGTACATATGGCAAGACAGTTGTTGTCCGGATTTGGATAGAAATATTGCCAGACCAAAGAGGTGGAATGTTTGGTCTTCTGCCCAGGCATGACCGTGATGGGCTTTTTCATCCCACGGACAACAACTGTCTCCCCCGGAGCCTGATTTAAACAAACCACATCACCATCAGAATCCTCCTCGCCAACTTCCTCCTCAGCGCCAGCTACACCAGTATCCTCATCCTGTTGTACTTCAACAGTGACATCTTCAATTTGCATATCAGCAAGTGGACTGTGGGTGTTCCTTTCAGCACTTGCAGGGGGCGTGCAAATGGTGGAAAGAGCCACCTCTTCCCGTCCAGTGCTGGGAAGGTCAGGCATCGCAACCGCCACCACACTTGGACTCTCCTTGGGGATTTGTGATATCTTCTTAGAACGCACAGTTCTTCGCTGTGCTTTTGCCAGCTTAACTCGTTTGATTTTTTTAGTGGGAGGAGGGCTTCCATCGTCATGTGAAGCTGAACCACTAGTCATGAACATAGGGAAAGACCTTAGCCGTTCCTTGCCACTCCGTGTCATAAATGGCATATTGGCAAGTTTACATTTCTCTTCAGATGATTTAAATGTTTTTTTTAAGGTCATTTTCCTGAACTTTGTCATTTGGGATTGTATGTGGCTTCTACTATGACATTGGGCATCGGCCTTGGCAGACGACGTTGATGGCATGTTATCGTCTATGTCATGACTAGTGGCAGCAGCTTCAGCACTAAGAGGAAGTGGTTCTTGATCTTTCTCTATTTTATTTTTATCGGAGAAAGTTTGGTCCTCCATTTATGTTATATCGATTTGATATATACGTGCGGCTAAGGTGCACACAAACACAGAAAATATTTTTTTATTTTTGCTGGAGAGTAGTGCACTTTGTGGGTTACACCACCCTTTAAGAAATGAGCCAGCCGGCTCTTTACTTATGGGACACAGGCGCACGCTTGGCGCTGCTCCTTTGTTGATGCACGTGCGGCTCCTGCGCACACAATTCACAAACACAGAAAAAATATTTTGTTATTTGGTTTGGAGTGTACTTTGGGGGTTACAGCACCCTTTAACGGTCAAGCCAGCCGGCCCTTTACTTATGACACAGTCGCACGCTTGGCAATACTTTGTTGATGCACGTGCGGCTACTGCGCACACAATTCACAAACACAGAAAAAATATTTTGTTAATTGGTTTGGAGTGTACTTTGGGGGTTACAGCACCATTTAACGGTCAAGCCAGCCGGCCCTTTACTTATGACACAGACGCACGCTTGGCACTACTTTGTTGATGCATGTGCGGCTACTGCGCACACAATTCACAAACACAGAAAATAATTTATTTTTTGGTTTGGACTGGAGAGTACTTTGGGGGTTACAGCACCCTTTAACGGTCAAGCCAGCCGGCCCTTTTCTTATGACACAGGCGCACGCTTGGCACTACTTTGTTGATGCACGTGCGGCTACTACGCACACAATTCACAAACACAGAAAAAATATTTTGTTATTTGGTTTGGAGTGTACTTTGGGGGTTACAGCACCCTTTAACGGTCAAGCCAGCCGGCCCTTTACTTATGACACAGTCGCACGCTTGGCAATACTTTGTTGATGCACGTGCGGCTACTGCGCACACAATTCACAAACACAGAAAAAATATTTTGTTAATTGGTTTGGAGTGTACTTTGGGGGTTACAGCACCATTTAACTGTCAAGCCAGCCGGCCCTTTACTTATGACACAGACGCACGCTTGGCACTACTTTGTTGATGCACGTGCGGCTACTGCGCACACAATTCACAAACACAGAAAATAATTTATTTTTTGGTTTGGACTGGAGAGTACTTTGGGGGTTACAGCACCCTTTAACGGTCAAGCCAGCCGGCCCTTTACTTATGACACAGGCGCACGCTTGGCACTACTTTGTTGATGCACGTGCGGCTACTGCGCACACAATTCACAAACACAGAAAATATATATTTTTTTGGTTTGGAGTGTACTTTGGGGGTTACAGCACCCTTTAACGGTCAAGCCAGCCGGCCCTTTACTTATGACACAGGCGCACGCTTGGCACTACTTTGTTGATGCACGTGCGGCTACTGCGCACACAATTCACAAACACAGAAAATATATATTTTTTCTGGTTTGGAGTGTACTTTGGGGGTTACAGCACCCTTTAACGGTCAAGCCAGCCGGCCCTTTACTTATGACACAGGCGCACGCTTGGCACTACTTTGTTGATGCACGTGTGGCTGCCGCGCACACAATTCACAAACACAGAAAAAATATTTTGTTATTTGGTTTGGAGTGTACTTTGGGGGTTACAGCACCCTTTAACGGTCAAGCCAGCCGGCCCTTTACTTATGACACAGGCGCACGCTTGGCACTACTTTGTTGATGCACGTGCGGCTACTGCGCACACAATTCACAAACACAGAAAATATAATTTTTTTTGGTTTGGACTGGAGTGTACTTTGGGGGTTACAGCACCCTTTAACGGTCAAGCCAGCCGGCCCTTTACTTATGACACAGGCGGACGCTTGGCACTACTTTGTTGATGCACGTGCGGCTACTGCGCACACAATTCACAAACACAGAAAATAATTTTTTTTTTGGTTTGGACTGGAGTGTACTTTGGGGGTTACAGCACCCTTTAACGGTCAACCCAGCCGGCCCTTTACTTATGACACAGGCGCACGCTTGGCACTACTTTGTTGATGCACGTGCGGCTACTGCGCACACAATTCACAAACACACAAAAAATATAATTTTTTTAGCACTTGGGGGGAGCACCCCTGATGGACAGAGCACCCCCTGGACAACACTACAGCACCCCTTTAGGACTGGGACACTGTACAGGACTTTGGAGTGGACACAGCCCCTATGGAGAACTGACTGCACAACACAGTCCAGCCAGCCCCTATGGACTTTGAAGTAGTGGACACAGCCCCTATTAACAACAGCAGCACAGCACAACACAGCTAGCCCCTATGGACTTTGAAGTAGTGGACAACAGCAGCACAGCGCAGCACAGCACAGCACAACACTACTCTGCATTACACTACACTACACAGCCCAGCCAGCCCTAACTCCCACCCTCCCTCTTCACTGTCCACAGCCGAGTGAGAAAATGGCGCCGACGCGGGTACCTTATATAGGATCCGCGAGACCCGGAAGGCCGGATGATGACGTTTTGCCTCGATTTCAGATCCAAGTCAGGCGGGAAAAGTCGAGCCTGACTCGGATCTGACTCGGATCGGGGAGGCTCGGGGGGGTTCAGATTTCAGAAATCCGAACCCGCTCACCCCTAGTAGATACTTACCTATCCACGATCGGGATTTCCAGCGCTGTCATGCTTCCGCTGCTTCTAACTCTGCTCTTGTCGGGCTGCCGCTGACAGGAATCGAACCGCCGGCCAATGCGGCCGGCGGTATTTCATACCCATTCCGTGTGTATACATTTATGTTAACGGAGTTTCACAGCATACATTACAACCCAGCAAATCCAGAAAATGTGGCATATTTGGCATAAGTTCAAGGTGACAATTAGTGACATGCTCTTCCAGAGATACATGCAAAGTGTCTTGTATTGTTATATTATGTAAAATATCTTGATACCTATGTAGTGTATTAGGAGCAAATAAAAAGATGTCTAAGTTTGTATAGTGAGTAATTGTCCACTGGACCCATTTATTAGCAGGAGATGGAGATTTTTATTCCAGATCCACTATGAGGAGATTTTTACTTCAGGTTATAGTAAGGCACAATTCAGCCCAGCATCACACTGATCTGTTTCTTCCAAGGAGCAGCTGTTACTTGCCGATGTGTACATCTGCAATATATTCTGTATGTGAGGATCAATGTACATTACATGCTGGGTCCATTGTAAAGTGAAACTAAAGCATTGATAGACAAATAGAACCACTTATAAACAATTCTTCCTGGTCAAATGGTTTATCCAGTGATGCTTTTAAATGTTCAAAAACAATCTGTTAACTAGTATAGATCCGAATACTTGAATAAGTTTGAGAAAAGTTAAGCACCCTGTCCAGTGATGGAATATTGCTAGTTCACCAGGGGTTAAATGATAGGAGAGGGCGTAGCCAAGAATGTGTCCATCAAAATAATAGCCTATAGCAGAAATAGAGGGCATGGCTCCTACTGTTCATTACATAAAGTATATAGTCTGGAAGAGGAGCCATCTTCCTCTTGTCCAGTTCTGGAACCAGGCTGGGCTAAGTATCATCATTATAGTGCCACTTTCTGTGAATTTTCTGTCGCTCTATATTTTTCCACATGCTGCCCCCCCTCCCCTCTCCCTCCATCTCCAGCAACTTCTACCCCTGTGTCCTTGCTCCCTGTTGCCCCTTTTTTCCGGCTGCTGCCTCCCCCCACCTCCTCCCTCCCTTTTCATGTGCAGCCTCTTTCCCTCCCTGTGTCCTTGCGCACCAGTCTTTCATTCGCAGCCTCCAACGCCGGCGTCCCCCGTACCGCCTCCCCTCTCCTCCCTCTTCTCCCAATTTGCCACCTGGCGAGGTGACCATGCTCCTTGCCCGGCGGCCGCGGCTTCCTGCAGGTGCGGTGCATGGCTGGCGGCAGGACGCCATGCCACGCCTTCCTTCACCCCCTGCATGCACTTCGGAACCACCAGCGCTGGCTGCGAGGCCTTTTCACTGGTGCCGGCCCACAGGGGGGGCTCCACAAATCACCTCGGCACCCTCCACCAGGCCACACGCCCCTCCAGTTTCAGACTCCCCCGGGCTCCATTCCGCAGGCTGGCCCCACCCACGAAACCCTGGTGGCCATTTTAGCCTCCGGCCATCAACAGTGTGCTCCATGATGGCCTCTGCCGTTAACCACCATCCCCCACTGCATTAAACACTGCCCCCCTCCCTCCACAGTACCTTAACTGCACCACAGTTTTGGCCCCAGGGGACATGCCTTTTGGTCCTTCAGGACCCTTGGTGCGCCGCTGGGTTTTACCCAGCCCCCCTCCTCATCCCCCCCTTTTTTATTTCCAAGCAGCAACCATGCAGCATCAGCCCCCCCCCCGGCCCGCCCCAACAACTTTAAGCACCCCCAGGTTTTCCCCCAACTGCCCCATTTCACATATAGCCCCCCTGGTTTTCACAGCAATAACAGCCACCCTGCATCCTAGCGCAGTTATATACAACCCTCACTACGGCCCCGCCACCACCGTTCCGCCATATTTATCAGCTGAAATAGGTCATGCTCCATGCTTCCACCTCACGTGTGTTATTTCAAGTCCCCAGGTTGCCATCTCGAAGTCTTCCAAGTTTCCACAGGAGGGATCTGCGGCTGTCCAGGATGTTCAGAAGGCGACTCAAGTCATGGTGGGCGCACTGCGCAGCGTGGGACAAGCATTAGCGGGCAGTCGGTCACAGCTGGGCCATCATCCACTGGATCACGTGAGCATGTTGTTCTATTTTTGTGCAGCGCTTTCACTTTTCTTTGCTGTGTATAGCGATTTTTCCAGATACACCGTAGGCCCTGTAAGTTCAAGGCGTGTTTGCGCAAGTGATTAAGGGCTAGCATAAAAGTCCAAAGAGATCTTGTACTATATTAGCAGCTAGGGTCACGTTTACAGCAGGGGATGGAGTCCATTGTACAAACGCAGCTCTACTTAGGTGTTTTGAGGTAAGGTTATGGCAGCACTGAAGGTGTGGTTACCGTTACTGCCTCTCAGGGCACACTTTGAAGGTTAATTTCCATCATTGGCCCCATCTGTGTGGAGTTTGTATGCTCCCAGGTACTCGGGTTTCGGGGAGCGGATTATGAAAGGCATGTTTGTGGGCATGGTTGCCAGTACGGCAGATACTAAAGGCATAAACAGGCAGCATGATTGGCGTAGTGGTTAGCATTCCTGCCTCACAGTACTGGGGGCTTGGGTTTGAATCCCAAGAAGGTCCTATCTATGTGGAAAGCAATAGAAATTACCAAGCAAGTTGGGTACAGGCAATAAGATGGGCTGTCAATTCCAAGCTGCTACTGAATAGGGCTAGTCAGGCCCATGAAACATATATATAAACAGAACGTATAGTAGCGCTTTTGATGATACGAATACATTTATGTGAGTCTAAATGCATAGACAATCCATTACTTTACTAAAAAACACATATAGCAAAGACAATTAATATAAATATAAAACATATAAAAAAAAAGCTGTAAATCATCAGCCTAAATCGATAGGACAATGTTCCACCCTAATTGCACATTCACCCTCCTAACATAGGTATATACCTTTGAAAAAGCTGTCATTTTGTCATCAAAAGCGCTACTATACTTTGTGTTTATACCTATCTATGTAAAGTTTGTATGTTCTCTCAGCGTTTGTTTCAGGTAAAATACATAGAGGTGCTGAAGTACCTCCATGTAGTTGTTTCAGGAAGAAGCAGGAAGGTTAGGCAGTGTTTTAGTTAGTTATTCAAGGGTGTGGAGTTTCTCGGTTGAGGGTTACTCGGCAGTCCTTTATACCTATGGGTTCCGCTATAGCCTGGAGGTAACACCGTCCAGCCTGTTCAAGTACCTCAAGTAGGTGCGGTGAGGACTATGAGTTCAATAATGCCCAGTACAGCAGGGATTCAGGCGTAGGTGCATTGAATTCTGCATGCTGTGTGGACGGCCATCGGCCAGTAATATAGCCGCACTGGCGGTGCAGGAGCAGGTCGAGGGGATATCGAAACGAGCAGCTAAGGGGTATTACATAGTGTTAGAAGGTTTTAATTTGAGTTTTCGTTTGCTCTTAACACACAATATATGCATCGTATTCTAAACGGAACCTTCAGTCCATAAGCAATCACCCGGAAGTCTATAGGTGTAAATGGGTAATGGAGTTTAGATTAGGGCACATGTGTGGCTCTTTCTTGTCTTTCCCTGGGAAGTGATATTGTACCCCGCCTTTGGGATTTGTATCTAAGAGGGTGTCGAAGCTGGTTTAGTGGCTGTGGCAGAATCAGTGTAAAATTAGCTTGGAGCGACGCCATCTTGTGAATGGAAACCAGACTCCATCTTAAAAATAAGAATCTGCACGACGCCAATTTAAGTTACAACTCACGAGCTGAGTACAGTTGGCAATGTTTTTGGTACTGGGGACAACCTTGCATCGAAAAATACCAAAACAACTAGAGAAACAGACTCCTGAGAAAAGTAAATAGAAAAGACAATACACTAGGAAATGTGGGTGTTTTTGCATGTAAATGGAGAGACCCCACATGTGGACAGGTGTAGCTGTGGCAATTGTAATATGGCCCAGACACTTGAATTTAACTGAATGAACAATGGTAAGAAATCTGCTCTTTTAAACTCACTGTCAGACAGGCTGGCACCAACATGGTTGGGGGTCTCCACCCTGTTTGAGAGTGAATCTCATTACTAATAAAATATTGCATTGCAGTTTAAAAATGATATATATATATATATATATATATATATGTATACTGTATATATATGTATATATATTAAATCCTTCATAAATAGAATCACATGCATAAACACCGCACATTACGCACAGTTGCGCTGTTAACATGACGCACATTAGCGAATGCACAATATCCTGCTTGCGAACGCTGTTTATTAGCTGCATGCGTGCACATCTGCCCCAAATCAGATAGATATAATTAGCGTCTTTACCCAAACCCCTAATACTTACACAATGCACACCCACATAAAAGGTTCCATAGCTTTAAAGTATAAGATTCAAGTTTTATCCATTTATTACAAATGCTGTGAAATAAAGGCTATTTTGGTATCTAAGGTTTAATACGTGATAAGTAAGCCGTGTTTGGTATTATACTGATCTGCACTTTCTCAACAGCTTTCCGGTATCATCGGTGTGAAGATCGCAACATGCATTCTCAACTTATGGACCGTAGAGATATAAAGCACCAAAATGTATTTTGTGAAACCAACAGCCTGTATTTGCATGCAGGGGGAATAGAGGAGACAATAGGCTGTCGGAGGCTGACCTGTGTCCATTTGAATCAACCTGTTAAATGTCCTGTAACAAACGCACCGCGATGGGGAACCAATGGGATCAGCAACAAACCTCTCTATTGTGTTGTCTGTTTCTGTAAGGGTATAAATGTGTGTGTTGTGACCCCAGTCTGGAGTCTTCTTGCTGATTGCTGATTGACGGAGGTTTCTTGCTGATGCCGGTATCTGGTCCAGAGCGCGTGCGTATGTATAACTGTACCTTGGGTCTGTATAATTTCTTTGCACTAAATTGTACTTAGATCACAGCGTGTAACTATCTGTATTTTACTTGAATAATACTTTGTGCTTTGGAAGCACATGTTCAAGGTCTAAGGTTTTCATTTTACTGTATGACTGCGTACGCAAATAGCGTCAATTTTATAGGTTTATAGGCAGGTTTTAGAAGGTATAGGTACGAGTGTATAGAGGTTCAAATTCAGTATCCTTAAGGGTGACGGGCAAGTTTAGATTTAACCAGCATTTTTCCTACCCGGATTGGTGATCTGTCAACGACGCGTTTAGATTCTGCATTTTGCGAGAGTTGTACCAATTCTTCGAGTAGGCATTGGAGAGGGTGCAAAGTTTTGGCGAGCGAGCTCCCCTGGCTAAAGTGGATATCGAATACATTTTCGTTTAATGCCGCTTTCACTCCATATCTTTTCTGCATAAGGGAATTTGTGTCGCTGGAACTTATTCTGTAGATAAGCTCTTTCCAACGGGTTGTTCTGTTTACTTTTCCTTTGTCGTCTGTCACAGCTCACCTTAGCAATGGTACGTGCAAGCATGTACACATCACGGAGGGGTGGGCCAGATTTTTTGGTTGCTTTATTGGTAGTGCGGACAATTGGGGTTTTTAGCTTGCAATATTTAATTTTTCTTTACAGACATTTATCGATTCTGAAGTAACGTTTTCTCACGACTAAACTGAGGTCTCTGTTACACGTTTCTCCTATCTGGGGACAGATATATAGATATAGACACTTTGCTAGGTCTTTACCATTTGCCTTTGGTTAAAGTTAGTGAATTGGAGAATTATTGGGGAAGGTCACTAGAGCAATTTTAATCACTTATAGGCTGCAAATTTTGATTGTAGATTAGTACCCACGGGCAGAAAATTGTCTTCGCTCGGACCGCTTCATAGCCAGGATTGAAGATCTCGACATTTTCGCTTGTCTCAGGATTGGTGGGAGGATCTGCAAGTTTGGTTGGTAAGGTTTCTGGAGTTCAACGGAGTTAGAATTAACTACCTGCTCGGGGGGACAATTACGGGTTTCAGTCGTTTAAGGGAGCGTCTAATTCCATAGCTTTAGGGGAGTTATTGAAGGGCGGCTGTGCGCAAGAACTTTCCCGGTTTCCTGGATGCGGCAAGATCTACCTGACAGTATGCTGTTTTTTTTGGGAGTTTTTTCCAATCATGGTTGCAGCCGAAATCTGGACTACCAGACTCGGCAGCAAGAAGATTATGTTATGCATTGATATTTTAGGTGTAGTTCTTACTATCAATATTTGTGAGGCTGAGTCCCCTTCAATTTTGAGTTTGCTTAGGCGTTTTTCACCTCTTTGGGTGTTTGCGCAGGAGCATGGACGTTAGGGCATGTCACATTCCGAGAGTGGAGTACGGTATTGCAGATGTCCTTGTCTCGTTGTCCATGGATTGAGTTTCAGGGGCTGGTTTCCTACCATTGTTTGCTGAGATACACAGCTTACCCTGGTCCTGTTAATATCGGTTGATTGTAGCACCGGAGGTTAAGTCGTTTGTTTGACGTCATTGGCTTCGCATACGCTGAGGATTTAGTTGATGGCTTGTAATGTTTAGCAAGGTTTCTTGGCTTACGAGGTTTAAGGAGGTTCGTTGTTACATGCATATCTGTTAGAATCATTTGCAAATGGCACGAGCAAAGCCGTTCAGGAGTGTCCACGTCGGCAGCTCGGTCTAGCGTTTTCATGTTTTGCAAAGTTTCCTGGTATTGGTTTTCTGTATTAGTTAAGGTAGAGAGAGGACAGGAGTGTAGCGCCTCGTTCAAAGTGATTTTGTGAAGAGCTATTGACCTATCAAATTTAAAGGATCCGTTTAGTTACAAGGTCGGGAATCGCATCAGTTTATTAAGAGGCACAACTCTTTAATTTGGCATTGTGCTTAGCTTATTTAGGGATCTGTATATTGGCGGGTTGTTTTGAAACAAGCTGAGTTAGAGAATGAAGTTTTCAGTATAACCTATAATTGTGTCATATTCATGGATTAATAAACTGATCAGCTTGCTAAAGGGAGATGGACCTCTATCCCAGCTCAAGCACACCCTTTCACCAATCCTAGTCAGCTTGGCCGTACGTTTAATGGGTTACGGCCCCCAGGCAGTGCATGCTGGCTCATCCACGCCACTCAGACAACATTATCTAGGTTTTACACAAGGGTTTTTCACATCTATTTGTTTGCTTTAGAATTGCCGCTAGATCAGTTTGACACATATTTTTCCGGATTGGGGCGGCAATCTGCATGGCAGCTGCATGTGCTCCTGTTGACGTCTAATACATTTAGGTCAATGGTAGTCATCAGCATATAAGTAATAGTTGCGCGGCGATAAGTTGCATTAGTTAGCAGCGCTTCTTGCGAGTTTGTTGGGAAACCCAGTGGCCTTATGCCTACTGCCGCTAGAGATTTTGATGGGCTTTTCAGCTTTTGCCCTCAAAGAGGTTTTGCTGTTCTTCACCTTCAGATGGGTCACCCAATTATTGTTTTCCTTCCCTTGGCAAGGCTGTTTTCTATATAAAGTGTATTAGCCTATCCGGGCAGGATTAACCCCTTTTGCATTTTTATAGGAATGCTAACTGTCGGGTGTGGTTTGTGGGACATTCATGTATCTATTGAGCTAAGGAGCATCCTTTAGCACTTCAGGCCCCGCACTTATTAGGTACTAATAAGAATCAGTGGTTTAGTTTTAGGGGCATGTCCTAGGGTGGCTTTTATTAGATGTTTATGTACAGTGGAAGCCAAATTTGGGACCCCAAATCGGTACATTTGGGGGGCAATGATCGGGGTAATTGTGATTGCATTGCACTTATTGTATACTTGCTATTAGGAAGGACCTGCAAATAGTCTAACTAGAGATGGCTAGCAGTAGGGTAGGCTGGTGGTAATGTCTAGTCCGGTCACTAATGGATGGATATGTTATATCGGCACCTTCGATTGCCTTACAAGGAGAAGAGTTTTTATAGGCCCGATGGGATACACCACACAGGCGCAGGTCTAGAATGTTATATTCGAAAACATTGCAGTCTTCCTTGGTGTGCGATTATCTCCTGATGGGTGGTGGGGCTCGGCTCTTTGAGCCAAGCTTTTTGGCGGGAAGCAGTGCTCCTAGGCAGCCTATTATAACGTAAGAGTGCCTGGGTAGCATTTGCCTTTTTATAGCGGCGAGTTGGTCATTCCCCTTGGGGGGGGGACTGGGCCATCATCTTAAGGAGGGGTAAGGGCTATGCCAATTAAGGGAGAATGGTTCTACCTCAGGCCTCTTATTTATTTAGTCAAAATATATTTGCCGGGCTGTGGCCTTGGAGCACTGCTTTTTACTGCCACCATCTTTCTAATTACAAATTGATCAATAAATTTCGTCGGTGTCCTCTTTTAATTCCACATAGGTGTCCGTGTGGTTATTTCTAGTTAGTAGTTAAGTGAGTGAATTAGTTTATGTAAGATTCAAACAATGGGTGACTTAATAGATCCGAATACTTGAATAAGTTTGAGGAAAGACAAGCACCCTGTTTAGTGATGGAATATTGCTAGTTCACCAGGGGTTAAATGATAGGAGAGGACGTAGCCAAGAATGTGTCCATCAAAATAATAGCCTATAGCAGAAATAGAGGGCAGGGCTCCTACTGTTCATTATAAATAGTCTGGAAGAGGAGCCATCTTCCTCTTGTCCAGTTCTGGAAAAGTCTAAGCTGATTTGTATGCAATTCTTGGAAATGTTGTTGGACTGTGTAATTTAAAATTTTAACCTTCCAAGAGGTGGAGGTAAAGCCTGGCGGGAAGCAGTGCTCCTAGGTGGCCTATTATAGCGTAAGAGTGCCTGGGTAGCATTTGCCTTTTAATAGCCGCGAGTTTGTCATTCCCCTTGGGGGGGGACCAGGCCATCATCTTAGGGAAGGGTCAGGGCTATGCCAATTAAGGGAGAATGGTTCTACCTTAGGCCAGTTTGCGCCGGGCGCGGATCCACCTCTTATTTATTTAGTCACATATAATTGCCGGTCTGTGGCCTTGGAGCACTGCTTTTTACTGCCACCATCTTTCTAATTACAAATTGATCAATAAATTTCGGCTGTGTCCTCTTTTAATTCCACATAGGTGTCCGTGTGGTTATTTCTAGTTAGTAGTTAAGTGAGTGAATTAGCATAATGTAAGATTCAAACAATGGGTGACTTCTGTTCCCATATGACCCAAATTATACCTTCAGTCTCCCAGCATTCCTCTTCCTTCCCTTACCTTGTCTTACACCAGTGCTAGCCGCTATGCTACTCATGCCCCTGCTCCAGGAAGATGAGCACTGTGATTAACCTGTGTTTGATACAATAGCCACTTGCTGTCTTATGCATACAGTCAGGGGCGGATTGGGTCAAAAAACCAGCCCGGGAAATATCTGGAAGCAGCCCTAATGGGGGTGGAGTCCATTGGGGGCGGGGACTGTCAAGGGGAAGAGTCTGGTGACGGGGCAGGATGCTGTACCCTCAGAATCAAGAGCTTTGCCAGAAAAGTAACTGTCATTTCCTTGTTATATGTATATGTATATGAACGGCTGGCTGGGTGGCCGACCAGGGACTGGCCCATACTATATATACAGGCTAACTGACGCAAGCAGATTGGCAGGAATCAGGTCAGCGCTGGGTCCTGTGTGTGCAGGGCAGGAGTCGGAGAGGGGGCGGGCCACTGACTAGCTGTAGGCGGAGCCATCTGGTAACTGGCGGCAGAGCCAGTGCTAGGGTGTTCGGCGCCCACCTGCAAACTATAAATTTGTGCCCTCCCACCCATATTCTATAAAGGTACAGCGCGCCCCGAAGATCTGTGGTCTCACAAGTAAGGAGCTTAACAATGCATTCGGACCCCCAATTTAAAGTACGCCACACAGCAGCACAATCTTATTCACATTACGCCACACAGCAGCACAATCTTATTCACATTACGCCACACAGCAGCACAATCTTATTCACATTACGCCACACAGCAGCACAATCTTATTCACATTACGCCACACAGCAGCACAATCTTATTCACATTATGCCACACAGCAGCACAATCTTATTCACATTATGCCACACAGCAGCACAATCTTATTCACATAGTAGAGTCCCTTATTCATTTTACGCTACACAGAAGTGCCCCTTATACACAAATTCCATAGTAGAGTAAATCATCGACGGACATTTCCGGTTCCTTCACAGGGAATGAATGGGCTAGTGTATTCTCCCTAGGGGAGGAAACCAGATATCATGGCCAATACACTGTGACAATGTATGCCCATGATATCTGCTGGTTTAAAGACTGTCCAGTAAAATGTCTGTCTGCCTGACAGCCATTTTATCTGACCGTGTATGCTCAGTTTTAGCATGAGTGCCAAGTATGTGATACTTAGCGTGAGTGATAGTTTGATTGACGGGAATACTGTAAATGATGAGTGTAGGGAAATTCAAGATCAATGTGAATGAGTGTGATGGCGTAAGTGACTGGCATAGTGGTGGCAGGAATATTGAGGTGGAGAGTTGGAACACAGTGGAAGTTACAGGGAGGGTGAGGGCAGGGATACTCAGGGACAGTTACAGAAAGGGTAAAGACTGGGACACGGAGAAGTTACAGGGACACTGAGGGAAAGTTACAGGGAGGGTGAGGGCAGGGATACTCAGGGACAGTTACAGAAAGGGTAAAGACTGGGACACGGAGAAGTTACAGGGACACTGAGGGGAAGTTACAGGGAGGGTGAGGGCAGGGGTACTCAGGGACAGTTACAGAAAGGGTAAGGACTGGGACACGGAGAAGTTACAGGGACTCTGAGGGGAAGTTACAGGGAGGGTGAGGGCAGGGGTACTCAGGGACAGTTACAGAAAGGGTAAGGACTGGGACACGGATAAGTTACAGGGACACTGAGGGGAAGTTACAGGGAGGGTGAGGGCAGGGGTACTCAGGGACAGTTACAGAAAGGGTAAAGACTGGGACACGGAGCAGTTACAGGGACACTGAGGGGAAGTTACAGGGAGGGTGAGGGCAGGGGTATTCAGGGACAGTTACAGAAAGGGTAAGGACTGGGACACGGAGAAGTTACAGGGACACTGAGGGGAAGTTACAGGGAGGGTGAGGGCAGGGGTACTCAGGGACAGTTACAGAAAGGGTAAGGACTGGGACACGGATAAGTTACAGGGACACTGAGGGAAAGTTACAGGGAGGGTGAGGGCAGGGGTACTCAGGGACAGTTACAGAAAGGGTAAAGACTGGGACACGGAGCAGTTACAGGGACACTGAGGGGAAGTTACAGGGAGGGTGAGGGCAGGGGTACTCAGGGACAGTTACAGAAAGGGTAAGGACTGGGACACGGAGAAGTTACAGGGACACTGAGGGGAAGTTACAGGGAGGGTGTGGGTTGGGACACTGAGGGGAAGTTACAGGGAGGGTGTGGGTTGGGACACTGAGGGGAAGTTACAGAAAGGTTAAGGACTGGGACACGAAGAAGTTACAGGGACACTGATGGGAAGTTACAGGGAGGGTGAGGGTTGGGACACTGAGGGGAAGTTACAGGGAGGGTGTGGGTTGGGACACTGAGGGGAAGTTACAGGGAGGGTGAGGGCAGGGATACTCAGGGACAGTTACAGAAAGGGTAAGGACTGGGACACGGAGAAGTTACAGGGACACTGAGAGGAACACTGAAGGGGGAGAAACAGGGAAGTTAAGGGCAGAGACACTCAAGTGAATTTACAGGAAGGGTAAGGCCAAGGATTCTGAGGTAACCAAATGTGACCATGTGATAAAAAATAAAAAATATATATGAAATTGCTGGAGACCAGCACTTCCTGTATATATAATGATATCCTCCAGTAGGGCAAATAATACTTTTTGTTGTCTGGCACTCTAGTGAAATAGAACAACTTGCCCGGTGTGCCTTTCCTATACAGGCATATAAAATACAAACATGGATGGCACTCTGGGTCTGTCATGCAAAAATAAAGAATCTCCAAGTCTCAGGGAGTCAGTCGAAGTTTCAGGGCACAAACCCTTTGATCAAGGTCTTGATAAAAGGTTTGCATCGTGAAACATTGACTGACTCCTTGAGACCTGATGATTCTTTATTTTTTACCAAGAGTGCCATCCATGTTTACACCATTATATATATATCTGGTCTCACAACAGTGAAAAATAACTCACGTTTCGGCTTTCTTTCAACCTATCTTCAAGGAAACACAATACAGTGTCTTACCTTAAATAAACATTAATTGTCACCGACGCTGGTCACCCGCAGGCTCTGTGGGCGGCTAACACAGGAGTTCCGGTCTAGGCTCTTCTGGTTCAAGCATGCACAACCCTCCATTGCCCTGGCAACCAGACGCTGACGACAAGGATACTAACCCTACACCATAGATAATGCGAAAAGCACCATTAAAATGTATTGTAAGTGGACATGGTTATATACATTTAGATATATGCAGTGAGTGCCAGAAAATCCATATTTGTATATATGTATATAATCAATAGAAACGCCACTCAGGATCCAGATAAAAAGACAATCAACACCAGGTAAATGTTTCCGATGTTTCAATGCTTTACTGATTTTACTCAGGGATATGAACAAACAATAAACACTACTCACCTTATATCCCCAAACATCTCATCCAAGCAGCCCAGCTTCCGGTTTCCTGGTGAGTAGTGTTTATTGCTTGTTCATATCCCTGAGTAAAATGCAGTAAAGCATTGAAACATCGGAAACATTTACCTGGTGTTGATTGTCTTTTTATCTGGATCCTGAGTGCCACTTCTGTGGAATATGGGGGTATTAAGCCGATTTTTACATACTTTTTTTTGCAGTTTCTGCATAATTTTATGTATCGATCCTATGAACTAAAGCACAATGCAGGAGATTTCACAGAAATCTCTGGCAAAGTGCTAATTAGCACTTCAGATCGCAGTCCCCATTATTATCAATAGGGACTACGATCTGACCCCTATGTACTAAACTCCAAAAAGCTAAGCTATTCGGAGTTTAGCACCAGTAGTTTACACTATCTTCAGATGGCGTGAAATACTGTAAGCCTCTCTCCCTCAAAGCCCCCGGCCGACTCCAGAAGCTGCCGAAAGAGTGTGAAAGACTTCTAATGCTGGTGATATAACTCGCAGGGTAGCGGTTGCCGCAACCGCTGTCCCTGTGAGTTCCTGGTAGCACATAGCCGAGATAGTTTTTATTAAAAATGAAAATATTCCTGGCGAGTTAGACCGTTAATAAATGTGGCAGTACCATGATTATTAATACATAGACCCCTATATGTGCACCTTATTTGAGGATCGCTGAAAGGGAATGGGTATGATATTCTGGCTGTCGGGATGCCACTGGTCAGAATACAGAAAGCGGCATCCCGACAGCCAGAATCCCGACACCCATAGGAACTAATAGTAAGTATTTTCCTAATCCCTACCCTAACCCTCCCCGGTACCTAACCCTTACCTTAACCCACTAGTGCCTAAACCTAACCTCCCCCTCCTCGCATCCTAATCCTCCCTCCCCAGTGCCTAACCCTCCCTCTAACACCCCGATACTTCGGGATGCCGCAGTTCGGGATACTGGTGCTAGTATTTCCGCACTGGTATTCAGAACATCGGCATCCTGCACGCCGGGATGCCGACTGCATACCGCTGAAGGCTCCAGGCAATTCAAACTTGAGTGCATACACCACTGTGGAACTTGAGTACATACACCACTATATGCATTATATATATATATATATATATATATATTATATATATATATTAGGGGTGTGCACCGGACACTTTTCGTGTTTTGTGTTTT
The DNA here is from genome assembly GCA_031769625.1 of Taudactylus pleione. Lineage (NCBI taxonomy): Eukaryota > Metazoa > Chordata > Amphibia > Anura > Myobatrachidae > Taudactylus > Taudactylus pleione. Next base: position 12,173,409 of record JAUIMM010000010.1, read on the forward strand.
GGTTTTGGATCTGGATCTTTCTTCGTGTTTTGGATCTGGATTGGTTTTGCCAAAACCACCCTTCCGTGTTTTGGGTTCTGGGTTTTGTGTTTTGGATCTGGATTTTTTCTTAAAAAATAAAAAAAAAACGCTAAAATCACATAAATGGGCCTTTTTTTGTTCCTACGCTATTAATAACCCCAATAACATTAATTTCCACTCATTTCCACTCTATTCTGAACACCTCACACCTCACAATATTGTTTTTAGGCCAAAAGGTTGTACCGAGGAAGCTGGATGACTATGCTAAGCGACACAAGGGGGCGGCACAAACACGTGGCCCATCTAGGAGTGGCACTGCAGTGGCAGACAGGAAGCCAATCAGCGTTATGGTGCCCATTTGCATGTAGCACGAACCCGGGAGATCCGTGCTACATGCATCTGTGTGATTGGCACAGAGCAATGACAGGTCCGTGAGACCCGTCTGTGCTGCTGTGGTAAAAAAAAAAAAAAAAACCTGTGTAAAAAAAGAAAAAAATGGCGTGCACCCCCCCAAAAAAGAGCAACCAGCCCCGGGCATTAGTAACCCAGTGCTGGGTGTGCTTAAATACAGGGGACAAACGACGTAGGGGTCCCCTGTACTTAAGCACAACCAGCACCGGGCTAGTCAGAACCAGCGCTGGTTGCCAAAATACGGGGGACAAACGACGTAGGGGTCCCCTGTATTCTGCGCAACCAGCTCTGGGCTCTGATCCGGTCCTGGTTCTGGAAATATAGGGGACAAAAAATGAGTAGGGTTCCCCTGTATGTTCCAGAACCAGCACTGGACTTTTTCTAGCGGGGGGCTGATGCCACAGCCAGGGGAGCCCTTTCACCGGGCCCCCCAGCCGCAGCATCAACCCTGACCGCTAGTCAGCCCAGGCCGGGGATCCCTGGAGAGCTGGGGACCCCCCCAATAAAGGGGTCACCCTCTCCAGGGCACCCCAGGCCCAGGCTGATAGCCCGGGGCTATCCCCGCCACCCCTGGTGGCGGTGGGTGGCGGGTTGATTGTGTGGTGTGGTGTAAATAAAGAATATCAAACATTGTCTTTACAAGTAGAACTGCAAGTCCCAGCTAGCCTGCCCCGCATGCTGGTACTTGGAGAACCACAAGTACCAGCATGCAGGGCATTAAGGGCCCACTAGTACCTGTAGTTCACCTGTAAAAAAAATGTTTAAAAAAACACAGGACACACACACCGTGACAGTATAAGTTTATTAAACATACATACACACACACACATGTACACATACTCACCTATGTAACCTGTAGCATCGGTCCACTTGTCCGGTAAAGTATCCCTAGGGGACCTGTGAAAAAAAACATACTCACCATCTCCTATGCGAGGTTCTGTCCTCTTCGTTCCAAAGTAGGCATCCCCGGACTTGGCAAAAAAAAAAAACGAAAACGCGATCCACGAACTTAGTACCGTTCTATAGAACGGTACTTCCCGAATGAGAGCTTAGCGGCGGGGTATCACCATGGAAACCCCGCTGCTAAGCGTTCATTGGCTGAGAGAGGTCATCTCCCGTCTCTCAGCCAATGAACGGCTCCCTCCATTGTAGTCAATGGTGGGAACCGCAGGGTAAACTTTAATAACCTTGCGGCTCCCAGCATTGACTACAATGGAGGGAGCCGTTCATTGGCTGAGAGACGGGAGATGGCCTCTCTCAGCCAATGAACGCTTAGCAGCGGGGTTTCCATGGTGATACCCCGCCGCTAAGCTCTCATTCGGGAAGTACCGTTCTATAGAACGGTACTAAGTTCGTGGATCGCGTTTTCGTTTTTTTTTTTTTGCCAAGTCCGGGGATGCCTACTTTGGAACGAAGAGGACAGAACCTCGCATAGGAGATGGTGAGTATGTTTTTTTTCACAGGTCCCCTATGGATACTTTACCGGACAAGTGGACCGATGCTACAGGGTTACATAGGTGAGTATGTGTACATGTGTGTGTGTGTGTGTGTGTATGTATGTTTAATAAACTTATACTGTCACGGTGTGTGTGTCCTGTGTTTTTTTTAAACATTTTTTTACAGGTGAACTACAGGTACTAGTGGGCCCTTAATGCCCTGCATGCTGGTACTTGTGGTTCTCCAAGTACCAGCATGCGGGGCAGGCTTGCTGGGACTTGCAGTTCTACTTGTAAAGACAATGTTTGATATTCTTTATTTACACCACACCACACAATCAACCCGCCACCCACCGCCACCAGGGGTGGCGGGGATAGCCCCGGGCTATCAGCCTGGGCCTGGGGTGCCCTGGAGAGGGTGACCCCTTTATTGGGGGGGTCCCCAGCTCTCCAGGGATCCCCGGCCTGGGCTGACTAGCGGTCAGGGCTGATGCTGCGGCTGGGGGGCCCGGTGAAAGGGCTCCCCTGGCTGTGGCATCAGCCCCCCGCTAGAAAAAGTCCAGTGCTGGTTCTGGAACATACAGGGGAACCCTACTCATTTTTTTCCCCTGTATTTCCAGAACCAGGACCGGATCAGAGCCCAGAGCTGGTTGCGCAGAATACGGGGGACCCCTACGTCGTTTGTCCCCCGTATTTTGGCAACCAGCTCTGGTTCTGACTAGCCCGGTGCTGGTTGTGTTTAAGTACAGGGGACCCCTATGTCGTTTGTCCCCTGTATTTAAGCACACCCAGCACTGGGTCACTAATGCCCGGGGCTGGTTGCTCTTTTTTGGGGGGGGGGCACGCCATTTTTTTCTCTTTTTACACAGGTTTTTTTTTTTTTATTTACCACAGCAGCACAGACGGGTCTCACGGACCCGTTAGTGCTCTGTGTCAATGACACAGATGCAAGTAGCACGGATCTCCTGGTCCGTGCGTGCATCTGTGTCATTGAAATACACAGCAGCACAGACGGGTCTCACTGACCCATCTGTGCTCTGTGTCACTGTCAATCACACAGATGCATGTAGCACGGATCTCACGAGTCCGTGCTACATGCAAATGAGCACCATAATGCTGATTGGCTGAGAGCCGTGACAGACGGCTCTGTCAGCCAATCAGCACTTTGCCCATTAAAGGCAAAGGCATTTTTTTTTAAATGGGCGCTCGAGGCAAAACCTCGAGATCCGACAGCAGATCTCGAGGTTTTGCCTCGGGAGAGGGATCCGGGGCAGACAGGGAGATCCGAGCTTGGGCTCGGATCGCCCCGGATCCCCGAAGTTCGGGTGGGTTCGGTTCTCAGGGAACCGAACCCGCTCATCCCTAATATATATGTGTATATATAAAAATATGTGTGTGTGTGTGTGTGTGTGTAATATATATATATATACACACACACACACTTACCTGATAGCTTTTCATAATGCCTCCTCTTCTTCAGGATCCAGGACATGCAGCTTTCACACTGGGTCTCAGTCAGGGGGGTGCACCGCATGGTATCCTCCTGCTTCCGTTCAATGCTAGTGCGCTGCTCCTCCTCGGCTGCTCGGCACTAACAAGGTCTTCTTCACCAGGAGGCAAGCAGGCGCACACACTGAGCACATGCGCGCCGCACGCATCGTGATGTCATCACGTCATATTCCATATTTATCCAGTCACAGGCCAGTTGTATAGAGCCAAGGGAGGAGGCGGAGCTTTAAGTTGTCCTTCTCTGCTTACAAATTACTAGGCAGACAGCAGGGCGCGGGCAGCACTAGTTCACCCGCACAGCAGCAGCAACAACAATTGTCTCAGCAGCCGCTGCAGGGAAAGCGCCTCCCTGCAGTGCAGGAACTGATGTGCGGGTTGCGCCGGCCCTGGCTACCCGATCTGAGCTGAGCTCCTATCACTGCAGCCCGGCCAGCTGTAGTGAAGTAGGGGTGAATGAAGGGTGGCAGCCTCTAAAGGTAACAATGTGGCCGGCCCAGCGGGAAACGGCCCGGCGTCCCGGCGGCCCAATCCGCCCCTGCATACAGTGTGTACTCAAAGAACTCAGTAACTGACAGCAGAAGTAGAGGATCTAGAGAAGGTATACAATCGGGAAGCCGGCTGCCTTAATGCCGGCTTCCCGACTGTCATATCCCGGCGAGGGATGAAATGCTGAGCCGATCGAAGGGATGCCGGGCGCCGCGAGCGGACAGCTGCGTGGGGGAGGGTTAGGTTTAGGCCACCCGGGGGGGGACTTAGGGTTAGGCACCCCCCCGGGAGGGTTAGGGTTAGACTAGGGGGAGGGAGAGTTAGGGTTAGGCACCCCCGGGGGGGACTTAGGGTTAGGCACCCCCCCGGAGGACTTTGGTTTAGGCAGCGGGGAAGGGGGGGTTAGAGTTAGGCACTTAGAGGGGGGGTTAGAGTTAGGCACTTAGAGGGGGGATTAGGGTTAGGCACTTGGGGGGGAGGTTAGGGTTAGGCACCCCTAAGGAGGGTTAGGGGGTTAGGTTAGGTTAGAGAATACTTACCTATCCACGATCGGGATTTCCAGCGCTGTCGGGCTTCCGCTGGCAGGCGCTGCCGGGAATCGAACCCGGAATCGGAATCGGTATTTCATACCGATTCCCTAGAGAAAGGGAGGATAATTAAGGAGGCATAATCAGTAATAGTTAGTACTGCTCAAGGCTCAAATATTTCTGTTGGTTATTGAGGAATAAATAACTGCTAAGTGCAATTCTGGTAATGTGTTATGAGTGAGTTCAGGTCACATTAATATTTTTATTACACATTTCTCAGGAGTGATTCCTCATCACTCTACTCAATTGGAATAACTCTGGTACATAGAATGGGGTACTATCATCGTACAATCACTGCTGGTATAATAATTAGGAGAGAGGCTACTGCAACACAGTACATGGGGGTGATGCTTGTGTTATAAAAAGGGATCACTCTGGTATTATCAATTCCAGTTTCATCAATCAGATGAGATGATAAACCACAAATATGGGGACGCTCCTGTATATGCGATATTGGAACATTGTCTGTATGGAATGTTTCTTGTATACATTGTGCAGGTGATGGTAAGTAAAAAGGGTGATGGGTTCAGGGATAATGCTGCATGAAAACAAAACATCAAATAACATTTCCAATGAGTGCCGTACACGTCTTCTCCTGTCCCTGTCAGATACCTGGCTAGACAGCAGACATCTGGGTTATTTAGAAAGAGCAATTTAATTCTTTGAACGTGGCTGACAGAAAGATTGAGGAAGAGGGGACATCTTAATTATGTATCCATGGAGAGCACGACCCAATGTCATTGCTGGTTTACTGTCATCTCTCTAGCAAAATATTTATCCAATACACAATTACAGACTTTCACTCAGAAAGCACAATCCTATTTTCTGTAGAGATTACTCTCCAAGGAATACATTTCCAGTGTTTACAGGGGGGATATTTTCCAACACAATGAGCTACTGTATGAAACACCTGCCTTAGCTTATTCTGTGCACATAGTATGATATGTAGAATGGGTGGAAGAGGACCAGCCATGAGATCATACTATTAATAGAACTCCTAATACAACTACAGCACCATAAAACATTAATTAAAAATGCATATGTAAAGGTATGTATAGAGGCATGAGATTACAGTACTGAAATTTTATGTGTTTCTACCTTGGTTACATTTTGAGTACTATGTACACTGTGAAGACAATGGGGTTATCTAAAATAAGATGGTGCAATGCTTTTGTGCAATAAAACTGCATTCCTTCCAACTTTAGTGATTTTATGTGGACAGAGACAATTGGACACTTCTGTTCTGTGGATCGTAAAGTTGAGAAGTATGGCCCTGATTCAGAGCCGGACGCTCTGACCAGAGCGCTCACTCTGAATCAGGGCCCACCTCCATTAATATGGAGCGTCCTCCTGGACGCTCGTATAGCTGTGGGTCACCACCCACAGCATATACGAGCGTGCAGGATGATGGTCGCGATGGTCTTGACCATCGCGACCATCGCCACTGCGAGCAGAAGCCTGCGGTTGAGTTTCTCAACCGCAAGGCCAGGAGTGATTTTGGCTCTATCAGAGCCAAAATCACTCCCACTGACATCACTAGTGATGTCAGTGGGGCCGGCTTCTGACGGTAGGCGTTCCCTTGGGAACGCCTCCGTCTGGCAGGCACGCCCACCAAAGGGGGCGTGCTGTCAATCAACATAGACAGCACGCCCCCTTTGATCAGACACTATGAGCGAAGGAAAGTCCTTCGCTCGTCGCGTCTCGCGCATGCGCACAACGGAGCTCCCTCCATCGTGCGCATGCGCAGTGCAGACCATCGACCCACTTGCGAGCGGACAGCCGCTCGCGAGTGGGTCTGAATCAGGGCCTATGTCCCATTCACTAATGCAGAGCTTCTGCGATCAAGTACCACACACCGTCCACAGGTACAGTACAACAATTAATGCATTTTTTCAGAAGGTTGATGTAAGAAATTATCTAGTGATTCAGAGGTGCTAGACATAACCCCCATGGTGATCCCCTTTCATAGTCTGTCCCAATATGAAGAGCTCCGAGGTTGGTAGATATGCAACTGCACATGTCTTTTGTAGCCAGAAATGGTTTTACAAAAGGGACAAATATGTGCTAGATCTTCGGTGGATTAAGGTCTTCTGTCAACATAACAAGCTAATCACATTTATACAGTATACTGAATATATAGAAGAGTGTTGCAAGGCATTGAGAGCATTTATCACAGCACAATAAGCTTTGACTTTAGTATAACCTTATTTTTATTGAGGTATTATCACAGTAAAAGGCAGGTTATTTCTAACTACTCACCCCCTTTCACTTCATGTCCACTTGCAATACAGTTGACCATTCTCGTCTCCTTCATTCTCTTCAATCTCTTGTACATCACAGCACTGTTCTCTCTTGGTTCATCTCCAACTTTTCTGAACATGCTGTTGTATCATTTCTACTATCCTCTCTTCCACAATCTGATGGGGTGTCTCAGTTCTCATCTCCTGCTTTTCTAGCTTTATATCTCTTTCTCTTGGTGAACTAACACACCTCCACTACCAGCTCTAAACGTCTTCTCCGGGCATGACCGTACCCCTAGTTCTCTTTTATCCTGTGTGTCCACCTGGCTCTCTGTCATAACCACCTGGATGTCCCAATGCTACCTAAAATACAATATGTCCAAACAGAGCTCATCATCTTCCCCAATCCTAGTGTCACTAATCCTCTAATCTCCATCACAGTTGACAATGCTCTACTCCCTTGTTCCTCAAGCCTCCTGCCTAGATATCATCCTTGAATCTATATTCAGCTTCACTTCACACATCCAGTTATTTGAGCTGTCATGTCATCTCTTTCAAAACATTGTCAGAATTCTTCCTCTCTATGTTGATGTTACAAAAACCATTAACCATTCTCTCACCATATCCTTGGTTGACTATTGCAGCCTTTAAATATATGGTCTTGTCCTCACCCATCTTTCATCTCTGCAATCTTCCCTAAATACTGCAACAAAAGTGATATTCTTCTCTTGCTGTTTCACTACTCACATTCAAATCCCTCCACTTCCTAAACCTTTGACCTTGCCATGAAACACACTCCCTTTCTAACCCTCTGTTCTGCCTTTGACCAATGCCTCTCCTCCCCCCTGGTAACTACCACTGACCTCTGCCGCCAAGACTTCTCCAGTGCTGATTCCCACTTACAGGGCTCTCTGCCCTATCTAATTAGACTTTCCTCCAATCCTAAATCTTTCAAGTGTTCTATAGAAGCCCACCTCTTCCATACAGCCATTACAATGTTCTGCAAACTATAAACAAATGTTTGCTTGCTCTTATTGTTTCAGCACTGCCCTATCACTCTACTAAAGGCTCTCACAAGCAGGACCCTCTCTAGCCTTTGTCTTATATAGCTGCACTCATTTCAGTGTTCTGTGTTTCTATACCGTTGTATTTTGTATGATTTGTACCTCTGACTGTACTGTGCTGTAGAGTTCTTCTGTAATAAATAAGACCGGGTTTTCATAAACACACAGGTAGGATATTCCTGCTTACAACCTATAGCATGTATTATATCTCTTAGTTACTGCTTAATGTCTCTCACAGAAGCCTACATATTAAATCAGCGAGAGATAGATTTTTTGGTCCTCTTCTCTATATTAACTGCATATTACAGCAGCGAGAGATACATTTTTTGGTCCTCTTCTCTATATTAACTGCATATTAAAGCAGCGAGAGATAGATATTTTTGGTCCTCTTCTCTAAATTAACTACATATTACAGCAGCGAGAGATACATATTTTGGTCCTCTTCTCTATATTAACTACATATTAAATCAGCGAGAGATACATTTTTTGGTCCTCTTCTCTATATTAACTACATATTAAAGCAGTGAGAGATACATTTTTAGGTCCTCTTCTCTATATTAAGCAGAGTTATTGATTTAGCTATCCTCAAAAGGTATGAGCGGAGCTAGGACAGCCTTGAATAAACTTCCACTATTCACTGTAACACAATTAGTTTCCTAGCTGTTAAGATAATAAATACTACAATTTGTAGAATGATATGTAGTATGGGCTGTTCAGAAATGATTTACAGTATGTTACCGTCCTAGCATTGCTACCAGGATTTTGTCTACTAATTGTTAGTAACTGTAACTATCTTCTTATGCCAAAGGGCATGCCTTAAGTCTGTACCTCTATGATTGCATTTTCTACAATAATTGTTGTGCTCTTTTTTATACTATGTTGTCTAATGAACGGTATATAGACAATATGGAACAGTTTCAATTATGTCCTCACCCTCTTCAACTTCTCATGGAAGGATTCAATGGAAAATATTGTAGGAAGCACTTTTTGACTTGCCTGAAAGCTATTTGATATAGAAGCATGAAAATTGATGTCTAATAAATAAAGTAATTATAAAATTAGTCAGATTTGCCATATGAGTTTTTATCTGTTTTATCTGTCTTGTTCATATTTCTGAGTACATACAATGTGTGGGATACATTATAGCTTTTCCATATCATTTTCTAATCAACTATTTCGACCTTTAAAAAAATATTTTCTTTAGAAGATAAGGGATTTCTTTCCAAGAGCAATAGATTACTGCATGTATACAGGCGGGGGATGTTATCCGGTGGTCTATGTGTTATTTTGTGTAGAAATCTTGGAGTATAGCTATTAAGATATTTATGGAGTCAGGCTTAGTTATAAATTCTCACAGCTGACAAGTTTTGTACCCATAAATGACACAGTAGACGTAATGTTTGCAATTCTTCAAGGCTTTAATGTGGTATTCTACATCCGCATTCTCCAGTAAGAAATACAAAATAAATTAAAAATTACAGAACGTAAAACACTTACATTTGCAATGGATGACATACTAATTAGATTGAACACCAAGAAGACAAGGATTTTTGGGTATCCACACTTTTCTGGCCTCACCCTTCCTTCTGGGATGCTATTGAGAGAAGATTAATGACTCAACTGCCAGCCAGCAGCTTTGTAGCCAATTGTTTTTACTTCCCATCCTTACTTCTTGCATTACCTTGATAATTGGCAGGAATAACACCAAGGCCCCTTTGCCTTTTCATATCCCTTAATTTTATTTAGTTATCTAATGGTGCATACACATGGGACGATCGTCAACGATAATGATATCGTTGAACAATCTCCCAGGTGTGCTGGATGATCGATATCGATCATCCAGCACTCCACCAACCCAGCAACGATGGCCAATGACTCGCGATCAACGATTGATACAGACCAGGTTGGCCTGCATGCACGGGCGATGGACGATATTGTTATTGTCCATATGCGCCCGCGCATCACAGATCGTTGGTGGGTTGGAGGCACAAAAAAATGCACAATATGAACGATAATGATATGATTGATATCGCTATCGTTCATATCATGCATTTTAATCGTACCGTGTGTACGCACCTTTAGATTTACAGCAGGAGGGAAATTGGATTATTAAATGGTAATCCACATATCTGGTCTCTGACATGCAGATGCTGAAATCTTTAAGTAGCCCCTTTGCAGGGCTTACTGGCCACGTCTTGAAACTATCTGATGAGAAGTTATGTACTATATTGACCATTATATTTGAAACTACATTTTTTAATTGAGGCTCTACCATGTAGATTGTAAGCTTGCTAGCAGGGCCCTCTTACTTCTATGTCTGTCTGTTATTACAAAATTTGTTCTAGTGTTGTTCCCAATTGTACAGTGTAACGGAATATGCTGCACTACATAAAAAACCTTTTCATAAATAATACTGTATGTAAATACCATGACATTGGGACTGATGTTGAGTTGAACCAAATCGACCGTAATTGCTCCTATTTTTTGTGCATGGAACTAAGGGCCTGATTCAGATCCGCTCGCGAGCGCTGAGCGCTCGCAAGCGGGTCGATGGTGCCCTAGTGCGCATGCGCACGACGGAGGGAGCTCCGTTGTGCGCATGCGTGAGACCCGCATAGCAATGGCCAAGCCGTCGTTATGGGTCTCGCACCAAAGGGGGCGTGCTGTCGATGGTGAGGACAGCACGCCCCCTTTGGGGGGGGTGCCGGGGGCGTTGCTGCCCAGACGGAGGCGTTCCCATGGGAATGCCTACCGTCTGGGGCCGGCCCCACTGACATCATTAGTGATGTCAGTGAAAGTGCTTTGGCTCTGATAGAGCCAAAAGCACTCCTGGGCTTGCGGCAGCGAGACCCTACCGCAGGGTCTCGTCGCAAACCCGATGGTCGCGATGGTCTTGACCATCGCGGCCATCTTTTTGGCCGCTCGCATAAGCTGTGGGTGGTCACCCACAGCTATACGAGTGGCCAGGAGGCCGCTCCAATTTTAGGTAGGAGGGCACTGATTCAGAGCGAGCGCTCTTGTCAGAGCGTCCGGCTCTGAATCAGGCCCTAAATGTGTTTATCCACCTATTTGCTGAGTTGCACACTTACTTTGCTACTCATCATCATCAGTGTGCACTGCACCGATACCCCATCACAGCCTCAGTCCCAAGTAAGAATCAACTGAACTGCATCATCATCTGTAATGGGTGCAGAGCAGAAACACACAACATACCGTATGTTTTGCAAATGGTCATGTTCCACTCTGCATCACCTCCATTATGTGTAAATTCTCTATATTGCTTTGCTACTATTTGTGATTAGTCTTGAAAGATCATCACTTTTTACATTTAGCAACATCTTAAACATTATTTACTCTAGTTTTAGCCTGGTGCTGGTTATTGGAAAATAGGGGAACCCTACACATCCCCCCTTCCCCCTAAAATTACAATACCAGAGCAGCCTCAGAGGTCCAGGGCTGGTTGATGATTGGGCGGGTTCCTGACGGTTTTATGGCGGTTTTCAAAACCCCTGCTCAGAGCTGGATTTAGGCCCTCATTCAGACCCGGACGCAAGTGGCCGTTCGTACGTTGGGCGAACGTAAAGAAATATTTAAATTCAGGCACACTCTCATATTTTAGTTTGCATCAAAACATCCTCCCCAAACTCAGACGACCCCTCCTCTAACTAACGAGCGTGCCAAATAGCGAGCGTACATCCCCGAAGTGGTTTGAAGGGAACGCACGCACTAGTACTACCCGGAAGTTGGCCTGAGACATTTCGATTAACTGCTCGTTTATTCTGCCTACCTCCCTCAATCGTAACATGCCAATCAATATATCAATTAGCTTAATTGTTTTTTTTTTTTTTTTTTACACAATGCAATAAACTTTATTTATGTCCGTGTTTGTGTTTACCCGCAGAATACGTACGGCTTAAACATTCGCTTTTATTTGTCAAGATACATGTTAACCCCTATTAAATAATTGGTCTATTTGTTTTTAGCCCCGCATATTTCATGGAGTTCATTTTTTTATGTAAATTTGCTTACGCATGTCACTGCATTAAGCCTATCATAAGTCTCCTCAGATTTCTGGCCCTGTCGAACACATGACTCATACACTAACCAATAGAATTGCTCCTGTTAATATCCTAAATACATTAGCCAATCAGAAAATTTTTGAGCACTTTATCAAAAATGATTTTTTGGAAAAACTCCATTGCCATCGTGAGAGCCTCCGCATTCACCAGGCGCGAGCTGCTGGTGCTTACGGAGGTGATGGATCGGCGGATAACCAGCCAGCCTCCACCCATCACCAACCGGGAGAAGCGATCCGCATATGCGGAGGTTCGGGCCCGCCTGCGCTCCTTCGGCTCACGCCGCCATATCGGGCAGCTGGAGCGCAGGTGGTCGGACCTGCAACGGCGGACGCCCCGCTTGCTGGCATGCTTTCGCATGCAGATCGCTGCGAGTAAGTTTAATGGATTGTGGTTTTCATGTTTGTCTTTGTGGCCCTAACTGCATGGCCATGTTTTCCGTGTCTTTCATCTTTATTCATTCTCCTCCTATCTGCATGGCCATGTTTTCCCTGTCTTTCATATTTATTCATTCTCCTCATATCTGCATGGCCATGTTTTCCCTGTCTTTCATCTTTATTCATTCTCATCCTATCTGCATGGCCATGTTTTCCGTGTCTTTCATATTTATTCATTCTCCTCCTATCTGCATGGCCATGTTTTCCATGTCTTTCATATTTATTAATTCTCCTCCTATCTGCATGGCCATGTTTTCCCTGTCTTTCATCTTTATTCATTCTCCTCCTATCTGTATGGCCATGTTTTCCCTGTCTTTCATCTTTATTCATTCTCCTCCTATCTGCATGGCCATGTTTTCCGTGTCTTTCATATTTATTCATTCTCCTCCTATCTGCATGGCCATGTTTTCCGTGTCTTTCATATTTATTCATTCTCCTCCTATCTGCATGGCCATGTTTTCCCTGTCTTTCATATTTATTCATTCTCCTCCTATCTGCATGGCCATGTTTTCCCTGTCTTTCATAGTTATTCATTCTCCTCCTATCTGCATGGCCATGTTTTCAGTGTCTTTCATATTTATTCATTCTCCTCCTATCTGCATGGCCATGTTTTCCGTGTCTTTCATATTTATTCATTCTCATATCTGCATGGCCATGTTTTCCCTGTCTTTCATATTTATTCATTCTAATTTTAATTTTTTTTTTGGGTTTGGGGCTGCATTTGAAATTGATTTTGTTTGCGGATTTGTGTTGGATCTAACCACAATTTGTTTACCATCTTTTAGGGGCCCAGTGAAGACTACGCCATCAGCGTCCCGCCAGACGGCGAGCACGGCCACTCTCCCCCACCCCCAGCCAACACTCCAACTCCTCTCCTTCCCCTATTCCCCCCTCCTCCCCAGCCTTCCTACACCCTCAGCCAGATTTTTCTGGACTCCTTCCCCTCCGTCCCGATTCCCCCTCTCCTCCAACCACCCCTCTTCGAATGACCCCCTCCCCGGAGTCGGTCATTACACCGCCCCGATCTTTGGGGAATGGACCCACCTCCGAGGAGGACGATGGAGGGCCTTCTGTAGCTGGCGTTGGGTCTTCCGGTATGTTTTTTTTTGCTGTTTATTTTCGACACAAACTGTTTGTTTTTGTTTATAATTTTATGTTTTTTGTTTGTTTAACCCAAAAATAAGTGGCTTTGGTTGTTTGCCGTAACCTGTTACTGCTGTTTTCAACATACACATAGCACACCTGTCTGAATTTGGACATAGGCCTTGTATTTTTGCCCTACACCATTTTAGTGTGATGAATTTTAATGCAGTTTTGTTTGGTTTTTTTTTTTTTAATTGTTTTTTTATGTGGTTTCACTATTGTTGTATTAATCCCCAATTTTTTCTCACCCACAGAGGAACAGAGGCTTCGGGCAAATTTAGCCGGATGTGTGGCCCAGATGCACAGCCAAATCATCGGGGTGCTGGTGGTCCTTGACCGTATGTCGGTCCTCCTTAGGGAGTAGTTTTTTTTTTGTTCAACATTCTGTAAATAAATTGTTTTGTTTGAAGTTACGTTCTGGCTCATTCGTTTTGTCCCAACCACATATTGTTTACCCTGACATAAGTATAGTGTTCCTGCAAGGATTTCACATTTGGGCCAATAAGAGTGTGTGTTGTATTTTTGGGTCAAACAGCCACAAGAAACACCTAACAGTACAAATCTGATTTCCCTTTTTTGGTGTAGTCACAATTAGATATTTCAACATTTTCCAGGTTCCTAGTTGGTGTGCAAGCAGCTTAGGGCAATATTACAAAGCAAAAGGATTGTACAGGCTTCCTTTTGGTGTTGGTTTGGACCCAGAATAAAGGAATCATTTTTGCTCAAATGGCGTCAGTACTGGATTACCCCTTAGTCAAATGTTACATGTGTGAACCTGGTTACAATTGGTGGTAACGTTACAAAAAAGGGACAACATTTCACTCTAAAAACATTTATTACCAACATAACAGAAATTTCAAAGTGGTCACTCACAAACAAAACACACAGTGATAATCTCAAATACAACACATACCAAAAAACAAACACCCAAAAAAAACAATCAAGAACTGGTTGACGAAGGACCATGCCAACATGATTCCACATATATGGCGTGGCAATAAATGTTCCAGAATATAGCCACAAAATATCCACATACAGGTTTTGTAAGGGTAGCAGGAAGTAGTCAAAGATTATGTCAAAAAACAGAAGAGGGAGAAACAAATTAGCAAAAAATTAGATGCTCTCAAACAAACCCAACCACATTAGGTATCAACACTTTTTTTTTGCAAATAATTACCTAAAAAATCTGGCCACCACATCATCGCGTATGGCCCCCCCACATACTGACCCCCGACCAACCTCGGGGGGGCCATCCTCAGGTAAGGCATCCTCTGGCTGCATTGGGACACCACTCCTTATGGCGATGTTGTGAAATATCCCGCACAGGACCACAATTTTCGAAACCATATCCGGCAAATACATGATTCCCAACCAGAGCGGTGGAGGCATCTGAATCGGCCTTTTAAAAGGCCGATACAGCACTCCATCACTTGCCTGGTGGCAGTAAGTGCGGAATTATACTCACTTTGTGGCCCTGGTGTGGGAGCCAAATAAGGAGTGAGCAGCCAGGGCGTGCAAGGGTAGCCACTGTCTCCTGTGAAAATGAAAAGACAACATCAGGCTCACTCTGTATGAAGCTTAACAATGTTATGTACTAAAGGTCTCCACTTACCCAGAAGCCACGCATCACCAGCTTGTAGGTTGGTTAATTTGTGCCATATCCCTGATTGCCGGATGACGAAGGAGTCATGTGCACTTCCTGGTAATTTTGCATTCAAGGACAGGATCTGGAGGGAGGCATCACATACCACCATTACATTGAGGGAGTGATAGTGTTTACGGTTTCTAAATATTGCCTCCAGCCGTGCTGGAGGCTGAAGTGGTATGTGAGTACCATCCACAACCCCTATGATGTGTGGGAAGCCAGCTATTTGGTAAAAATTGGCCTTCGCCACACTAAGGGCACCCATATCCAAAGGCATTTGAATAAAATGATGGAGGTGCTTGAAAAGTGCCTCCATCACTGCCCTCAGGATCCAGGAAAAGGAGGATTGTGAGATGCCGGCCACTATTCCCACCGTCGTTTGGAACGATCCTGAGGCACAGAAATGTAACACCGCCATTAATTGCGTAAGTGGTGGAATTGCTGTAGGACTGTCAATTTGCCGCTCAAGATCACTCTCTATTAATGAGAGAGTGCCTATGATGATTTTTGGAGGAAGATGGTATCGTCTTAAAACCTCATCATCTGGCATTCCAAAAAGGGTGACACGTGTTCGAAATATCTGGGGCCTTGCACGCCTACGATGCCTACGCCTGGGACGAGATTGAGGTTGGTCGGCTTCCGGGAGCAGGGCCAGAACAATCCGACCCAAATCAACCTGAAAAGACAACATTGGAAGGTCAGCCTTTTTACAACACCCAATAAAAATACATGTAACTTTGCTTTCAAATACCATCCAGTGATGCTTACATGCCGGGGTATTGTCATGATATGTTGTAACTGCAAATAATAACATCAAAAATATACATCATTTTATGCTGGCCATGTCATTATCACAAATTTAAGCAACACAAAACATAAAAGGGGACACACACACATTTGGCCCAAGAGCAAAACGACGTTACGCACACTACGCCAAATAGAGGCCAAATGTAATCAACCAATGCTCCAGGCGACAAAAAACATTATTAAGGGATGAATACACATTTCACAATGCGCTAATTAGTTTGCCAATACAGGGCACAATAGCAAGTAGTAAAAATGCGCTAATTAGTTCGCCAATACAGGGCACAATAGCAAGTAGTAAAAATGCGCTAATTAGATCGCAAATACAGGGCACAATAGCAAGTAGTAAAAATGCGCTAATTAGTTCGCCAATACAGGGCACAATAGCAAGTAGTAAAAATGCGCTAATTAGATCGCAAATACAGGGCACAATAGCAAGTAGTAAAAATGCGCTAATTAGTTCGCCAATACAGGGCACAATAGCAAGTAGTAAAAATGCGCTAATTAGATCACAAATACAGGGCACAATAGCAAGTAGTAAAAATGCGCTAATTAGTTCGCAAATACAGGGCACAATAGCAAGTAGTAAAAATGCGCTAATTAGTTCGCAAATACAGGGCACAATAGCAAGTAGTAAAAATGCGCTAATTAGATCGCAAATACAGGGCACAATAGCAAGTAGTAAAAATGCGCTAATTAGTTCGCAAATACAGGGCACAATAGCAAGTAGTAAAAATGCGCTAATTAGATCGCAAATACAGGGCACAATAGCAAGTAGTAAAAATGCGCTAATTAGTTCGCAAATACAGGGCACAATAACGGCGCAAAAAAAAATTAACAAAAAACACAGAGTTCGATTTGGCAAAAAACAACGTCACGTGTGGAAGGCCAACCAAAGTTGCGTACAGACAAACAAGAACATTCCCTAAACAATTTAACACATGAACTTACCAAGAGCTAATATCTAAGAAACCGGACCAAAATGTCTTTGGGGCAGAGCCAAAAAAAAACCTAAGAGAGATGAAATGACGGAAAAAAAATATTAGAAAAATCAACACCACAATGAGAGACAAATTGCCCCGAAGTTATACTTCCCCAAACTTACCAAAACTGGAAACGAGCCAAAAAACCAAAAGTGAAAAAAAAGGAACTGAAAACCAAGAAAAACCGCTAACCCCCCAAAAAAAACAATAAACGCAATCTCCTAAACCAGCCAACAATCAACTCCAACCAACGTAACCTCCAACATTCAATAAACGCCACCTCGAGTCGAAACGCCACAACCCATAAATAGTGTTTAGTTTCCCGCCCAAATTAAGGAAGGATCAGAGGAACGCACAATCAATGATGTGGCCGCAAAATAAGGACGCATGTATAAATACGTCACGAGACAAAAACACAATTCTGGTGTATTTCTAGTTGGAACAACACACATGGATACAGACCAGGAAAACAATGGACAACAGTCCCGCAGTAAGTATTTCATGCATTTTGACTCAATGATTAATTCTAAACATATTATTGTGCAAGTTGGGAAGTTGAGATTTCTTCAAATTACCCCAAATAGGTGAGGAGGATGACATGGAAGAGGCTGCTGGGCCCAGTAATCCGGGCAAAGCTGCCAAAAAGAAAAGGCAGCCACAATTCACAAGAAAGGAGATGGAGGTTTTGATTCAGAAGTGTGTGGACATCCTGCCACAGGCAGACAGGAATATGAGTGCAAGCCAGAAGTGGAGAATGTGGGAAGAGGTAGCCGTGGAGGTCAATAGGGTGGGGGATTATGTCCGTCTAGCCCGGGATGTCAAACGGCGGTAAGTAAACACTTGACCACCCTAAAACCAACAACCCAATCAAATAAAAAGTAATGGTTCCAATTTAACCCACAGATGGCAAGACTTCAAATATCGGCTGAAACAAAAAATGGTACACAGGGCTAGGCATGCAAGGGGGACAGGTGGAGGTCCCACCCCTGTGTCATTGGAGTTTACAGATTTAGAAGAGCTGGCACAGGGGTGTGTGCAGCCTGTGGAGATGTTTGGCGTGTCCAACATGGATACGGACATGCCAGACTTTGCGGCTCCTCATGTTGTCCCAGGTAAATGTTGTGATGTCACCAACTGTGAAATGTTATTGTGCCAATATGTAGATTCTAATGTGAGTCTTTTCTCATTTTTCCAACAGAGACACAGGCGGATGAGTCTGCTCCAGAGGGGAGCCTTGGCCGCAGAATTTCTGCTGGCTCTGCAGGGGAGGAACCAGTACATCCGGCTGAGGACCCTGCAGAAGCCAGTCCAGGGCAATCCCCCTCGCAGGCAGTGTCCCTCCTCACAGAACTCAATTTAAAATCGGATTTCCATACGGAGATTCTGCAGAGGATGGACGCCAGTCTGGTACGGGTGGCTGAGGCCCTGGAGCAAAATGCTGCGGCCAACGTGACCATTGGTCAGGCCCTGGCGGAAAATACCAGGGCCAACATCCGCATCGCCACTGCCCTGGAGCAGCTCGTTCGCCAGCACATGGTGGAGCCGACCTCCCTTCCTGCCGGAACATCAGGATCCTCCACCTCTGGCACAACATCAGCCAATCCTCCAAATGTGCCTAGCCCTGTGCCTAGTCCAGAGGCCACAACATCTGCCTCTGGACAGGCCAGCCCGATGACATCCCGGACCAGGTCTGGCGCCCTCCCTCCCCCAGCCAAACGGGCGAAAAAACGGTGACACCATTGGCTACTTTTCCCACACTCCTTCTGTGCTTGCCTCATATTCCTTTCTGGCCAAAACTTCCCTCTCCTTTCTTGTGAATTGTTTTTAATTTTTACATTTACGTTTATTCAAAAATTATTGTTTGCACAATTAATAAATATTGTGGAACACTGCCCAAAATGTTGTAGTTCAATATGTTTTTTTTTTATGGGTGGATACAAATAAATTTTCCAGAAATGTACGACTTTGTATTCTGACATTCTTTACAAAATGGGTTACTTTTAATCCGGGCCCACAAGCCAACAACGTTCAAAAACACAAATTACACATTGTAAAAAAAGTGCTCATTAAGGAACGTTTTAAACATTACCTAAGGAGTAAAAAACACCTTGCAAACACAAAATGAGGGACCAAACCTAAACATGATGACATTATTGTTACAATAGTCCAAAAACGAACACATTGCGGCCAAAATACACCCCCACAAATGTACGCTAATTGATTGTGTAATCCTGACTTTAGCAGCTATGATTTCCACCTGCGTTCGGTTTTGTGCTATCCAAAAAAACTGCTTTCCAAACACATACCAAGCCGGTTTTCAATCCAACACTAATTGAGTTTCTGACAAGCCGTGATTAATCGATGCAACATCATGGAGTGCCGGGACGGAGGAGAAGGCCATCGCCACTGTGGTCGAGTTATCCAGCCCCTAAGGTGTGCGAGCATTTTGAAGGGAAAGAGGATCATCCAGTGACGTATGAGTTTGTACGAACACATTTGACGTTCGCATTTGTTAATGTATGTACGCCCCAAAAACGCCTCGCCACTCCTGCGTTTTTCCATCTCCACCCCCGTCAACGCCCAAAAACGGCCTGTTCTGTCAATCACATTTGACATGTCACTTCCTGTACGCTATTTGACGAACGAGAAAAAAAACCTCGCAATCAGCCATACGCACATGCGCAGTGTAACACCGGCGCATGCGCGGTTAGTCAACATCGGAACGCAACGAGCGTACTGCCTCTAACGAACGGCTCTGAATCAGGGCCTTAGACCTCAAGGGGCCCTAGGCAAGATATCGGTTTTGGGACCCCCACTTTAAACAATCCATAGCACAAAATTTAGTTTACATTATTTATCATTTTTTCCTCCATATATACAACCTTTTAAACAAATATATAATACAAAATATTTGATTTAAACGTTTAATGCCTAATATCATAGAAAGTGCAATCAATGTATGTAAAAATAGCCAACTTTAAACAGCCCTGGCCCATAGCTATTCTATTATTATACTGTACCCCTCACTCACTGACTGTATTATATTACTGACCCACCTACACTGATTGCACCATAGCCCTCTAATTTCCGTTGTTATACCACTCATATACCACATTTTAGATCAGTGAACCCCCCCTCACTAATTGTAGCAGGCACTTACACCCATTAATGACCGTGTCACCCCCCCCCCTCCCTCTCACTGATTGTAGCAGGCAGTGGCATCCATCCCTTAATGCTTATCGTTACACCCCAGGCCATTAGTGAACGCGCTATATTTTTTTCAGTGCCCCTCTCCCCTCACTGATTGTCAGGGCCGTCGCCAGGTCTACTAGCACCCCGTGTGAGAAATTTTGGGGCGCCTCTCCCCTCCACCCAAATACAGCTCTTTTCATAATTAATACTTTTATTAACCAAAAAGATATTCTCTAGTTTTTAATTTAAACAAATTATTACACAGAAGATGAAAAATACAGAGAAGTATACACATTGTCTACCACAGGAAAAACATACACACACACACATTGTCTGCCACAGAAAAAAAAATAGACACATAGATCCGTATTCAAGTAGAGGCGAAAAATCGTAAAGTTTTCGCCTGTCCAACTGTCCGCCTCATTCGTCTGTTTCAGAGGCGAATTCATTCCGTGCGCGTCCGCGCTTTTTGCCTATTTCAATTGCAAAACAGGCGAAAACTGAAATTGGCGAAAGTGGAACAGGTGAAAGGTACTTAAAGAATTGGGGAAATCAGTCTGTACCCCAGAAAAAGATACACTAACATAGGGAATCAATATAGAGGCGTACTAATAGCCCTAATAAAGCTATTTTGGGTACTTAAGTTGTGTAAATTGCTTGCTATTAGCGCCTTTGTAAAAGTGGTGAAGAATGGCATAAAGAAGTAGTTTTTGGTGAAAATAATCCAGACAAATTTGGGGTAGTAGAAAAAGGGTGCTAGTATATTTTTATGTCTCTAAAGAGAACATTTTAAAAACTTGAAAAAACCACCTGCTGCATGCACCTGCAATCCCAAAAACACCTGACCCATTCTTGCAGCCCCACAAGAAGTCTATTTCACTAGTTTTTATGCTTGTCCCTCCAATTTTTTAATTTTCACCCCAAAAATTACATGTCTTTTTGGGGTGGTGTTAGGTTTTTTTTTGCAGATTTGTCCTATGGGGGCCTGTCCCAAGGGTTCTGAGTCATTTGCCCACATTTGCACCCCAAAATAACGAATTTGCATTTCTTTTCTTCTGCTTTTCATTGGAGAATCTTTTTTGCCAAATTCAATGCATCGAGTTTCCGCTTAGGCAAAATCGTCATGGAATTGAATTGAGCACAGGTTATAAATAGTAGACACCACGGAATCCAAATACAACAGACAGCACAGTACTGAGCCAGCAGTTGGGTTTATTGTAGTGTATCGGTATGCTTGTACAGCTGTACTCGCATTTACATACACACTTGTAGTCTTGGATGGATCGGAGCTTGAGTGTATCATACAGAGGACCAGCCGGTCATGTATAAAGGTAATGGTGCAGGGATACATCGGTATAATGCAGATATACAGAATATATGCCAGGGTCATTGAAGCTAAGTAGTACACAGCCGTGTACTACTGTGGTGCTCAAACACAGTAGCAAGATATCGCAGTGCATACACAAGAGACCAAACAGCGGTCATTTTGGTAAAAGATAATGCTTCAGTTAAAGAGCATTCATGATGGTAGCACAGTAGTGCACTCCATATTTCACCATTCCCCTAGCTGCAAGCTTTCTCCATGTTACACAAACATATTACATATAGCTTTTGTTGCAGCAACTTGTAAAATAAAACATGAGGGTCAAACAAGCAATAACATATCAACATTCAGGTAGATTCTAGTCCACATTTCTTCAGAAATACGACCAATGAATGTGATGTAATCCCCTTGGTAAGCATGTCCCCAGGATTCTTCTCACTAGCTATGTGAACCACAACAACAGATCCCTTTTTCACAAGTTCACAGATAAAGTGATGCCTCATCTCAGTGTGCTTTGATAGAATAGAATGCTTGGTGCTATACTAAAGATCAGTTGCACCTCTATTTTCTCATTCAATGTTGATGGTGTCATCCTCGTTTATAAGACTCAATTCTCTCAAAGGGGTATATTTACTAAAGTGAGAGTCTTTAGAAATTGAGATGCTGCCCATAGCAACCAAAGAGATTCTATTATTTTCTAGAAGGTGTTAGTTAAATGTTAAGTAGAATCTGATTGGTACTCTCACTTTAGTAAATATACCCCAAAGACTCTTTAAGGTATAGAGCTTTCTTGGCTATTTTGGGTTTCCACTCACACCAGTCATTTCTTGATTTTGCCTCTCGGATATTTTGTGGTTCACAAAATATGATATTTGCAAACACCTTACATTATCTTCTAGGTGGGTTCTCCACTGTTTGACCTTGCAGAGGTTCCTTTCCTTGGTTGGATGCCCACACTGGTAGCTTCTGGTTCAGATATGTCTCCAGTTGCTGCATATCCAATAACATACTTGTTCTGCAAATCCAATTCCAGCATTGCTTTAAGTAGACTCTTGGAATATAACATATCTTTGATAAGCCTTTAGTCTGAGATTCCAGAGTCTGTATCACTTACTCTCTTGGCAATATCCAAGCATGATACATTTATGTCTTTTCTTGGGGATGTGTACATACGCAATACACCCAAAGACTCTGAGATGTTTGATACTTGGTTTTCTTCCAGTCCATGCCTCTATTGGCATCTTGTCTTTTAGGGCAACTGTGGGAGAATGATTCATCAGCTAGTCTGCCATAGACACTACTTCCACTCAAAAACACTTGTTCAGGCTGGCATCTTTCAGCATAGATTGGGCTTTCTCCACTATGGTGTGATTTTCACACTCACTTACACTATTCTGCTCTGGCATGTGTGCAATGGTCAGTTGATGATCAATGTCATGCTTCTTGAGGAAGGCTTCAACATCTTCTCCTCCACTGTCAGACCTCAAGACCTTTAATTTGTAACCAGTTCAGTTCCTACTGATTTCTTCTAATCTGCAATCTTCACTTTACTCTTTTCTTTGATTAAATGTGTTTCATTCTTGTGAAATCATCGATGAATGTTGTGAAGTATCAATATACACTCATCCAATTTGCTTCCATTACACCACACACATCTGTTTGCACCAATTCCAGGGATGCCTTAGCTCTGCTTGCTGATTTTGGGAATGGGCAATGCTTTGCTTGTCTGTAATACAGCTTTCATACATTGACTTTTCTGTATCAGTCACTGATATTCCTGTAACTATTCCGTTAAGAAGTTTCTGGACACTGTCGTATCCAAGGTGACCTAACCTTCTGTGCCACAGTTCCAAAGACTGTGAGTCCCTGTTCAACTCAAAGTGAACTGGACTATGTAGCCTCTTTGCTCTAGGATATTTATGGCTATGAGCTTTGTCCCCATATCTGGTATATATAGTACATATTGGATTTCTGCAACTTTGGTTTTAGGGGGTCATTCAGACCCGCTCGCGAGCGCAGGACACACGCAAGCGGGTCGATGTTCCCCCACTGCGCATGTGCACGACGGAGGGAGCTCCGTCGTGCGCATGCGAGAGACCCGGCGAGCGACGGGCTCTCCATCGCTCCGGGTCTCGCACCAAAGGGGGCGTGCTGTCGATGTTGATTGACAGCACGCCCCCTTTGGTGGGTGTGCCGGGGGCGTGCCTGCCAGACGGAGGCGTTCCCATGGGAACGCCTACCGTCTGAAGCTCTGATAGAGCCAAAATCACTCCAGGGCTTGCGGCAGCGAGACCCTACCGGAGGGTCTCCGTCGCAAGCCCGATGGTCAAGACCATCGCGACCATCATCATGGACGCTCACATATGCTGTGGGTGGTCACCCACAGCTATGCGAGCGGCCAGGAGCCGCTCCATTTTCATGGAGGAGGGCCCTGATTCAGAGCGAGCGCTCTGGTCAGAGCGTTCGGCTCTGAATCAGGCCCTTAGTTCCTATTGTTAGGTGAGTAGTGATTGTTCCAGCTTTTGTAGCTGAAAGTACTTCCCTATTACTCTGATTGTTACAGGAGACACATGTTCAATGCAGTGAACCTTTCTGTAACTGTCTGTGACACTTAAAGCTGACTCATCTTTGCTGTTACACTACTTACTTTGTGTAGCATTCACATTTTTCAGTTTGCATTCAGATACCTTTGTGTACTGTCTTATGACACACATAACACTTGTATTTGAATTTTCTGGGCTTATCACATGTAATGCAGTATTCTCAGCACTTAACTTAATTGGCACACATTATTGGAACTGCAGTAGTTTTGACCTGATAATATCTGTAGATAGCTTGGCAGTATTAGCTTCTAATGGAATTCAGGTGTCAAGTTCAGCAGCATCACCATGGCGATCTTCTTGTCATGAACTTGGACTCCACAGATATTAATTGCAGGGATATGGCCATAATTTTATCAATGTAGTCACTCATTTTATGCATTCACTTAAATTGGTATTATACAGTATGCAACTCAGATTAATTCTCATCAGACCTATATCCTCATAAACTGCCTGCAGGGCTATCCACATGTCTTTAGATGACATTTACCCATGTATGATAAAATAAATGTTCTGTTCAGCACTTAAGCCTATTGTTCCCATGGCTTTTATTTAATTTATTTTTTTACATCATCTGGGGTTTGACTGTCACCTGGTTTAATTGTAACATTCCACAGCTTCTCATGCTTAAGTTGCATTTCCATTGCAAATCTCCATGTAGTATAATTCTCTGAGCCTTCAAGTTTAATAAAAAACCATCATGGATGCAGCTCCTGTGTATATGCTCTACACTGAAACACTTTTGAAGCATCACTGATTACCTTTACTGACACCATGTGCCGTTTCTTTGGGGTCTGGGGTGTTTAGGTGCCTGGGTCCATGACCTGTTGATATGTGTATACTATTTTGTAGTGGAACACAGGTTGTAAATTGTAGACACTAGTGGAATCCAGAAACAGCAGACAGCACAGTGTTTCTTGGCGGTGACAGGGAGGGAGCTTAACGCACGCATGGAGATGGTCCATTTTATGGGTGTGTTATGGGAGTCTCGCAGAGGCATGTTGGTGAAAGTTGTTGCTTACAGAGACGCTCAACCACTCACATAAGAGGCCATACTCAGAAGGAAAAACTGCACTTGCCATGGGGCTGGTGCAAGTTTCGAAGGTGCGACCAATGGTGCATCTAAAGATGAACCAATCAGTATGTCAGCATCCATGGATACCGCAAGTGGGCACCTCAGTCCTTGCACAGTGAGATGCATGAATGTACACCAGGGAAGGGTTTTCTAGCATGATTTGCATAAAGACACAGATGAGCGACCGCCAAATGATGCAGATACGGACGCGGCTGTGTTAGACTTAGAATAGGCCCCTGGGGGGGCAAAAAAGTATAGATTGTGTCATATAGGATTAAAGTGTCAGTAACAGTCTAGATTGGAACTTGGTGTGTGAGTGTATGTGCAATAAGTTTTATTCACAGGTTTTCTGTTATATATACAGATAAATATATTTCACAATAAAATAAAAATAAATAAGAAAACAATTTGCTTAAAATAAAAATGGTATGTAAAAAAAACATAAATATGTAGGGTGGTACATAAATAACAAATAAAAGATAAAGTCACTTTATGATCAAATTGGTTTATTGTTAGAATCCTTTATGAGAAGTACACAATTTTATGTTAATAAAGCTGAAAAATGCCTGTGTGTCAGATCCAATATGGATCAGTTCTATACAGTGTATGATCCTTAGAGATCCATTTTAACAAAGTGGCATCCCATACTATACCTCTTGTGCTTTTTCAGGTACAATCTGCCAACAGTTGTCATAAAATGTAAAAAATGTGTTAAAAAAAGCGCTTGTATCACTGTTACATAGGCATTGCAATTTATGTAGTCTTTTGTATTGTTCACATTTACTGCGGCATTTAGAGTCAGAATTGAATGGGGAGTCCCACTCCCTGTTCACTCATGCCAGAGGGCCAGATTCATAAATGGAAGAAATTCCTATGTTTACATAAATGGAGGATGATTTTGCAATGGCGGTTGCAGAGAGGATTTATTCGCATAGTGATTGGTAGTCAGGGACCATTTGTGGACGGTAACGGATGGGGGGGGGGGGCAGGAGACTTAAATGCAGACTTGTCATGCTCAGTTTCTGGAGGTGTCTCAGCCAGCAACCTTGATATCGTAGGCAGTCGCAAAGGCTCCAGCGCCTCAGTTCCGACAGCCATTCTGAGTAACCATAGGTTTGTTGCATATAGTATGTCAGTACATGAAATTTATAGTTCTGGCTGATTAATAAACAATTAAGTCTGTAAAACTTGTTGATTGCTACATTTATGCAATCAGTATGGTTGTTAATATTGCTGTCACTTATTATAACGTTATTTCTTTTATTAGAAGAATCTTAAAATATACTTATCTTATGAAGGTGCATAACACATATAAAATAATAAGTAGTACATAATGTAGTAAAATTAATATAATAGTGCATAAAAAAATCAAACACATTGCACTAATTTGTAAGTAGGATGTGTGTGGAAATTAAAGTGCAAAGTGTGCAATGAATGCTGATTAATCCCAGTATTGTGGGGCAGCATAGTATCTGCAATTCCAAAGTAGACTTGTAGTATGTATATTGAGAATCTGAATTAAACTACTGGAGGAAAAAAAAAAACTTTACATTTTCCAAAGTATATAATCAAACTTCTGCAACCACTAGTGACAATTCTATACAGCAATATTACACATATTGTGAACATTTTTAAACAAACCAGTTGATAGGAAAATTACATCATGGGCATCTGAAATGTCACATTTTTAAACAATCCAAATTATACAGCAGGTATAACAATGTACAATATGTGCCTCAGACTGGGTTACAACTAAATCACTCAGGTCAACTTTTTGATAGTCTTGATTTTGTATTTTACCACAATTGCTTTTGAATCGAAGGCACATTTTACAATCACACACAAAAGGGACTATATTTGCACCTACAGAAGTGATGCTAACTTATTCATGGCATAATAGGAGGAAGATGTAATACTGCAATACAGCTCACACAGTAAAGCTATAGGGCTTGTATTTGTGGTTACCTACAAATGTTAAGAATCCCTCAGATGTACCATTGAGGGAACGCAGAAGATTTCTCCGATATCTGCCATGGCCCCTCCATTTCCGACCACAAATGCTTCCCCCATAAGTGTCTAGACGATGGCGTTAGCCTATAGTAGTCTGTCGGCTACAGTATCATGTGCCTTTTTTTGGCAGGTATGGAAAAAATGCTGCAAAGTAAGAATGATTTCAAAAATAGAAGTGTTAATAGTTTATTAATGCAAAATGCAAAGTGAATAAACAGAAGAGAAATCTAAATCAAATCAATATTTGGTGTGACCACCCTTCAAAACAGCATCAATTCTTCTAGGTACACTTGCACACAGTTTTTGAAGGAACGCGGCAGGGAGGTTGTTCCAAACATCTTGGAAAACTAACCACAGATCTTCTGTTGATGTAGGCTTGCTCAAATCCTTCTATCCCTTCATGTAATCCCAGACAGACTCTATGATGTTGAGATCAGGACTCTGTGGGGGCCATATCATCACTTCTAGGACTCCTTGTTATTCTTTACACTGAAGCTAGTTTTTAATGACATTGGCTGTATGTTTGGGGTGTTGTCCTACTGCAGAATAAATTTGGAGCCAATCAGATGCCTCTCTGATGCTATTGCATGATGCATAAGTACCTGCACGTATTTTTCAGCATTGAGGACACCATTAATACTGACCAAATCCCCAAATCCATTTGCTGAAATACAGCCCCAAACTTGCAAGTAACCTCCACCATGCTTCACTGTTGCCTGCAGACACTCATTATTGTACTGCTCTCCAGCCCTTCGGCAAGCAAACTGCCTTCTGATACAGCTTAATATTTAAAATTTTGACTTATCAGTCCAGAGCACCTGCTGCCATGTTTCTGCACCCCAGTTCTTATGTTTCCATGCATAGTTGAGTTGCTTGGCCTTATTCCCCCCCCGTGCAGTGTCCTTTATATATTGCCCCCAGTAGTAGCTTCCCCCCAGCAGTGCCCCCAGTAAGAGCCTCCCCCCAGCAGTGCCCCCAGTAGTAATCATGCCCTCAGTAGTAGCCTCCCCCCAGCAATGCACCCAGTAGTAATTGTGCCCCCAGTAGTAGCCTCCCCCCAGCAATGCCCCAAGTAGTAGCCTCCCCCCAGTAGTGTCCCCAGTAGTAACCTCCCCCAGCAATGCCCCCAGTAGTAATCATGCACCCAGTAGTAGCCTCCCCCCAGCAATGCCCCCAGTAGTAGCCTCCCCCCAGCAGTGCCCCCAGTAGTAGCCTCCCCCCAGCAATGCCCCAAGTAGTAATCATGCCCCCAGTAGTAGCCTCCACCCAGCAATGCCCCCAGTAGTTGCCTCCCTCCAGCAATGCCCCAGTAGTAGCCTCCCCCCAGCAGTGCCTGCAGTGGTAGCCTCCCCCAAGCAGTGCCCCCAGTAGTAGCCTCCCCCCAGAAAGACACACATGTGAAAAAAAAAACTCCACCTTAATCCCAGCTTCGGTGTCCACTTCTCTGTGCCCTGGGTTCCCGCAGTCCCCGCGGGCCGCTTTGCATGATGGGAAAAACGTCATGATGTCTCTCCCATCACCCACTGTGGGAGCCGGAAAATGGAGCAATGCCTCCAGTAGTAATCGTGCCCCCAGTAGTAGCCTCCCCCCAGCAATGCACCCAGTAGTAATCATGCCCCCAGTAGTAGCAATGCATCCAGTAGTAATCATGCCCCCAGTAGTAGCCTCCCCACAGCAATGCCCCCAGTAGTAGCCTCCCCCCAGCAGTGCCCCCAGTAGTAGCCTCCCCCCAGCAATGCCCCCAGTAGTAATCGTGCCCCCTGTAGTAGCCTCCCCCCAGCAATGCCCCCAGTAGTAGCCTCCCCCCAGCAGTGCCCCCTGTAGCAGCCTCCCCCAAGCAGTGCCCCAAGTAGTAGCCTCCCCCCAGAAAGACACAGACTTAAAAAAAACAAAACTCCACTTACCTTAATCCTAGCTTCGGCGTCCACTTCTCTGTCCCCCGGGTTACTGCAATCCCGTGGGCCGCCTTGCATGATGGGAGAGACGTCATGATGTCTCTCCCATCACCCACTGCGGGAGCCGGAAAATGGAGCTCATGAATGAGCTCCAGCCCGGCTCCGGCAGTGGACGCAGCAGCCGATGAGAGACTGACTCTCATCGGCTGCTGAGACAAACACACAGCTTATGTGCGGTCCACACTATCGCCCTGCAGGGCCGGCGCTCTTAGGCAGCTGCCTAAGTTTGCCTAGTGGTAGCGCTGGCCCTGTCTCCAGAGCCTTGAGGCTTTGGGAGTTGACTGTGCAGTCAGATTTAGAAGAGAAAGTCTCAAGACATTATTTACAGAGAAGTCTCATCAGGTATAATTTTACAGAAAGAGACTGCTCAGTTACCCAATAAGTCTGCTCTTTAGCCCATGAGCCCACTAACGCAAGATATTTTACAATCAGCTTGACTAAATGGCTGCACACTATTGTTGTCTAACATCTTAAATGAGCCCCTGTAATGCAGCATACATGCCCTGTAATGCAATACACATGTCCTGTGATGGAGCATATGCCCACAGGAAATCAGCACACTTTCTTGGGCACAAATTGCCTGAAATTCAACACACATCCTTGGGCACACAGTCATGTAGCCACCAGTGTGCTGGAGAGCAGCAGCCATTTTCTTGTAGCACAAATTATTTTTCTTCTCCCCAAATTCCAAAAAGTTGAGCAGAGTGATGACTAACACTCAGTTGCAAACACCCAGCCCAGCCCCAGGGCCATAGCGAATAGAGAGCAGCAATGGACCTCGGTACTGAAAGAGGGTGTGGCCAATCCGGGGAGACATGGCCAATGCCAGTGGCAGACACAGGATTTTTAAGGAGGGGTTTCCATACATTATATATACATTCTGCCTTATTACAGAAACAATGGGTAATTTAGAGAGCACTCACCAGTCTTCTCAATGTCATGCAAAGGTATTTATTTCATAGCAGCAACATATTGAAAGTGCCAAATGTCAACGTTTCGGTCCTGGTCAGGACCTTTGTCAAGACCAAATGAATAATACAAAGGAAGTGCAAACCCACCTATCGCACATACCTAGGATATAAATAGCACCCTGCAGCCAGAGGTTGAACTCACGTGGGATGCCACAGGAAGTGACGTCACATCTCATATGATAAACAAAAGATCAAGAAAACACACCAAAAAGTAAGCATAGCAGATCTAAATACAAGCAACCTATAGATTTATTTAGGTCACCTATGATGCTATGCTCTGGGACAGCGGCGCTACCCATGCCATCACTACATCGCATAAGATGTACAACCGGGAGGCAGTCCCATCACTTCCTGTGCCTGTGTTCCATCTAGTGGAACGCAGAGACGGAAGTCAAACATCGGGCATTCCTGCCAAAAGAACACAATGGTGATCACTTCCGGACAGTGTTCCAACAAATGGAACGCACACCAGGCTATGCCCCACAGAAGGGGACAAATCATGTAGCAGCCTAATAATATCTAATTAGAAATATAGAATGTCACAATACATGATTATGCTGGACTGCAGTTAAACAACAACTGCTCAACCACAGTCAAAAACCACAATTCATCATAGGTAAATATGAAAAAAATAATAAATATAACAAAATACACCCTTCAAATTAGAAAGGTGAAGGTGCAGTGTGCAATCATATCCCAAGTATCACAAAACACCAAAATATTAAAAACATCTTAAACTAACTTTTAAAGAAACAATCCAAATGATCATCAGGCATTGTGAGAAAATCAGGACAAAAGGACAAAAAATATATCTTATGTCCCTATTTGTTATCTGGGAGGTAGATTAAACCATTTGCTGTGTCCATTACAAAATATATCACAAAAGAGGAGTACCCAGAGAAATGTAATACTTTGAAGCAAAATTAGGTCATGATCACCGCCTCTTGGTAGTGCTGGGATCCAATCGATTAGCATATAGAAAAGGGTTGATATTTAATGTTTTTCTCTCAAAAAATGTTGAGTCACTGGTTTCTCCGAATGTCCAGCAGAATATGCCAAACGGATCGAAGATTGGTGCTGTGACATACGCTCTCTGAAAATCCTCACAGTTTTCACCACATAAAACAGTCCATAGGGGCAAACAAGTGTCGAAGCTGAATAATTGGCTGAGACAAGTTCAGTTTAAAATTGAATCGCAGCGACACCATCTTGCGACTGGCCGCAAGACGCCATTTTGCGAAATGGCTGCCTAAGCGCCATTTTTGGTAAACTCACATTTTAGTACATGTGGCGATAATACCATTAGCATCATATGAATGAATCGGTGACCATTATCATATGTTACGGTGATTCACTAAAAGCCTATTTCATTACTTTACGTATTATAAAGGATATATTCCAGAAATGACTTTATAGTATTGATAAGCAAGTGGCCAGGTGACAACTGGCTTGTGTAGATAAGTTTCCTGCATAGTGTTTGCTCACTACGGGTGGTCTGGCTAGAATGTCTCTTGTAGTTTGCATTTTCACACAAGAAACCAACAGAGGTATTTTCCCTTTGAACACAGGAAAGGTGGGGGGGGGGGCTGCTGACAGGACATGTAGAACTATCTAACCCAGCATGCCACACTGCTAAAATGTTCACTCAGTTAGAGACAAATGCATTTTCATACACACATTAAATATGTCTTTATACCAAACCCTGAATACCCACACATTTCATATTCATACATAAGGTTCAATAAGCTTTAAAGTGTATGATTCAAGAAGGTTCAGTTAGTTTATATGCTAAGAAATAAAGATATTTGTTAACTAAGGAATTATACAAGATAAACACATCATTCTTGGAGTTGTTCTGATGCGTACTCTTTCCACAGTTTCCCGGTGCTATCGGTGAGGAGATCGCATTATGCATTCTCGAGTTATGGACCGCAGAACCTACAAGCAACCAAAATGTATATTTTAGATTCAACTGTTAGGATGCTGAAGAAGGCGTGAGGAGGAAGACCCCTAGCTGTTAGATGCAGGGAAAGTCTGTTTAAACCAGCCTGTTAGATGCAGTGTAACAGATGCTTCACCTCTGAGAACCAATGACATCAGCAACAGACATACCTTTTGTCTTGTTTATACTGGGGGGGTATAAGTATGGGTGCACGGACACTATTTGGGAAACTTATCTACACAAGCCAGTTGTCACCTGGCCACTTGCTTATCAATACTATAAAGCCATTTCTGGAATATATCCTTTATAATACGTAAAGTAATGAAATAGGCTTTTAGTGAATCACCGTAACATATGATAATGGTCACAGATGCATTCATATGATGCTAATGGTATTTTCGCCACATGTACTAAAATTTGAGTTTACCAAAAATGGCACTTAGGCAGCCATTTCGCAAAATGGCATCTTGCGGCCAGTCGCAAGATGGTGTTGCTGCGATTCAATTTTAAACTGAACTTGTCTCAGCCAATTATTCAACTTCGACACAAGGTAGTAGATAATATGATCCAATTGACATGTCAAATGGTGGTGAAGGAAGATCTTTTTCCACACCGTAGATAACAAAAATATTTACCCATAATCAGAGACCTACAGGCAATACATTCCAAACACTTAAAGTATCCATGCTGTTGGGGCACAGGAGCAGCCATTGGGACTCTGAGTTACTCCATGGATGCATATCAGCCCTCAACAAGAAATCCTTCAAATTGGGTCCGCGTGTCTCACACTTACGAGGTGTGGTCTTTTCTGCAGCTTCTTAAAGGCTGTATCTGATGTAACAATTGGCCAAAACTTTTTAGTGGCCTTCTGTGAATTTCTCAAGTTGGTATCATAATTCAAGATAACATTATTAGAATCTACTGTCTTCTGGGTGCTTTCTGTGCATGATGACACACAATAATTCTGTCTCTGGTGAGGCACTTTTCTATTATAGCAGGTTTATACCCACATTCCACAAAGCGATCCTGCCACTCCTTCAGTTGGTTTTCTGCGGTTACTGGGTCAGAATTTACTAGATTTTAGAGTCTGGATGATGGCTAGTAGTCCAAAGTAAAGTTTCTGATGGTTGACTTCCTGTACAGAGTGTTGTCTAAACCATATGCTTTTTCAAAATTGTGACATCTAAAAAGTGAATAGCTTCACTGTCTATAGAGGCTGTGAACCAAATTGGGTTATGCAAACCATTCAAAAAATTCAACCATTTTATGATAGGACTCAGCACTGCTTTTCCAGATAAAAAATGTCATCGATATAACTTTTAAAGTACAAAATGTGTTCAGCAAATCTCCCAAGGATATATCCATGCTCATAACGATGCATTAAAATATTAGCATAAGAGGGCACCAGATTTGAGCCCATGGTGGTTCCATATAATAGTCACCCTGGTACATTAAGTGACAGAATAAATTCAATAGGCGGGCCATTGTAGGGATGTTGCATCAGGGCCTCTCATACCACCTCAATACCTTCAATATGTAGAATCACTGTATAATGTGAGCACACATCAAGTGTGCCCACTAGTAAATCTTCAGGTAAATCCATAATTGATCTTAATTCTGCCAAAAGGTGACTAGTATCTTTCAGATATGTCTTGGTATATTTAACAAACAGTTGGAGAAAGTAATCTACATACTGTGCAACAGGTTGTAAGATTGACCCCGTGCTGAAATAAACGGTCTACCAGGGAGATCAACTATAGACTTTTGGGCAGTGTGTAGATTACTGGGCAAATAGGATTATCTATGTCAAAGTCAATTACCAAAATTGAATGCATTACAACAATAAAGAACTTTCTGTACGTTTACATTATATTTTATACACTTAAATATTGGTTTTCAATATCATGCATTGTTATATATTAGTGTTTATATTCTTTACAAACAATTTCCAAAATAACAGTGTGTAAATATAGCACTACAATTCTATGTATGAAAATATATTTGATTTTGTAAGTGATCACAGATTCTATCACTTATTTTACTCAACATTGCTTGCAGTTACAGCTTGTTTGGTAAATGCATATGCTTTCCATAAGAACCTGTTTTTAACTGTAAACTGTTGCCTGGACTTTCCCACTGGCGAGCACCTGAAGACATAAGCACACATGGATACAACAATGATGAGAAGCAAGAGGTTACCACGACTCAGGAAGACAATTTGAAAGCTTGACCAGTTGCACTGTTTGACCTGTAATCTATTGTGTAGTGACCAGTTTATCTGAACTGTAATATGTGTTACTAAGGTTACTCCTGTATTGTTTGCTGTGTATAAATTGTACCACACTAACCCTGCAAGTCAGTTCATTCAGAATTGAAGCCTTGTGTTGTGCAACCACGCATGAGCAGTGTAAGGGGCGGTACTCTTTGTATTTCTTTATGCGAATAAATCTTTTGGACTTTGGAACTCCAAGAAGCTAAGTGGACTTCACAATTATTTTATCTTTAATATCTACCATGAGAAAAGAACTCATATTCTCAGCAATCCAGGCTTGGGCAAAAGAAAGAGCTCTTTTTTAATCCTGGCCATCGAGTTAAAATCCACAATACGGTAGATAAGATAAGATAAGTGTCAACTTCACAGCCTGGGGAAGGGACAGAGTGAAGAGGAGACAATTGGGGCTGGCTGCCTGGGAGACCTGGGTTTAATTAACTAGCTGCAGCACAGTGGAAACAAAAGGGGGAGGGCTGGCTGGCTGGGAGACTTCCACCGGCCCCTGAATGCAGGAGTCAGGCCTCTTTTTTTTTTTTTTGTGGCTGATAGAGATCTGTCTGAGGGAGTGGGGGGAATTAATGCTGATCTGAGGGGGGGGGAGTTATTCTATATTAATATGATCTGTCTGTGGGGGAGGGATCTATTTTTTGCTAAGGACAAATGATTGTCTGAGGGGGATGGGGATCTGCTCTACTAGGGGTGATGATGATCTATCCCTGGGGAGGGGTAATTATGTGCTAAGGGGAGATGTTGATCTGCCTGGGGGAGGGGGGTTATATTGTGCTAAGGGGGGATGATCTCTGAGGGGGACTATGCTGTGCTAGGGGGAGATGATGATCTGTCTGAGGGGGATCTGCTGTGCTAGGGGAGATCTGTCTGTGGGGATGGGGGCTATTCTGTGAAATGGGAATATGATCTGTGTGTTGGGGAGGGGGGCTATTATGTCCCAAGACAGGAGGATGCTGCTGGGGAGATGCAGGATAATGGCACTAGGAATATGCAGGATGATGGCACTGGGAAAATGCAGGATGATGGCATTGGGGACACCAAAGGTGATGGTGCTGGAGACACACATAGAGGATAGTAGGACCACTGGTACTATGAGAAGAAAAGATTGGGGGACAATAATCTTCAGTAAGACATCAATCCTAACAAAACCATATTATTGATGCAAATGGAACCAAATTAGCAAATATATTTTATTAATATAAAATAGTTTGATATGGGAAACCCATATTCTGTCCAGCCCCAAAACTTCTGATTGAACCTCTGTTGAACGATAATGACATTGGCTTTATTACTACACACACAGGCAGCTTCCAGACCATGTGATCTCCTGCATGAATAGTGAATACCGTCTCAAGACACTGCCTGTCCAGTTAGGATCAATTTCTTCAGAGGTTCCCTCGTTGCAGAGAAATCATAAAGGTAAGAAAATGCTCATTGTCATTAACATGTTTGCTGTGCCTATTCACTAGAAAGAAGGAATGGGGGCATGGCTATCAGCTTTTGGAGCGGTGGGCATGCCCCCAGCATGATGAAAATGGGAGGAGTGGCTTGCGTGCATAACATTTCACATTAGGCCACACCCCTGCCACAAGGCCACACCCACTTTTCGGGCGCGCATGGGGCCACTTTCTACATTTTTTTCCAGGGCCACTTTAAATTCCCAATCCGCCCCTGAGTGTCAGCAAGGCATTTTGCCAGTCACAAGCGGTTCTCTAGTGCTAACAACCATCATTATCCACTATTTGCACCTGCTCCTGAACACCTGCAAATAATGTGGTGATTTATGTTAATGCAGCGGCCAATGGGCGTCCTATTGAGATGCCCACTAGTAGTGGTGTGAATCCGCCAATATGCGTACTAAGAGGCACTATCAGCGAACCATTGACCGCACCATTGGACATTGCACCTGTCCGTGGAAGGTACAGAATGTCTGAGGGACCATGGCCATCAGTGTCAGTGTGCTGACACTGACACTCCCACGATAGGCCCCCTTCTGTTAGTCACCTAACAAGTTAATGCCCATTGAAATTGCATGGATCTCTGGGCAATTTCGAACTATGAGCATCATTCAGCACACATTGCAAGTCTGTAATCGCACCACTCACTTGCTGCAAAATTATGCAAATGAATGCAACCACAGCATTATACCAAGATGCCCACCACTGTATAAAGCCACTGACTTCCCATTACATACATACGCAAGTCAGCGAAAACATTGGTAACATTGAGTAACATGTAGTTCAGCTGACCTGTCTCGGTAATTGCTAAACTTCCTGTCCGTGTCTTGAGCTCAGGCTGTGTATGCCGTCGTAGGCTCTTAATTATGCATGCCCATGTAACAGCGTTGAAACGCACTGACTCGTCTGCGTTTCTGTGACCACCCCCACTCTCACCCACAAATGGCAGCTCCTGTCAATCAATTCAGGGTGGGTCTGCGTAGCCGCTGCACTCGCATTCACGATCGCAGTGACCAATCCATGCATGCGCACTGCGACTTATATGCATTTGCACAGCGCAAACATCGGCCGTGGTGTGCGAATGCAGACTTGCGATCCAAGCTGAATGAGGCCCTTTGTCCCCCTGCATTAACCATCAGGATACATGCACAGTGCAGAGGGAAAACATGCCCGATGTTTTCTCTGCTCTCAACTCAGAATCCTGAAACCAGTATGTCTTTCCAGGCAAGTATGTGTCTTTATCTAGGTCTGCATGTGATTAAAATGCATGAAAATGCCTTTGTTGTGTTTGGCCCCATAGAATTCTATGGGTCTATGATGTGCCCATATGCTTCAAGCTCCAGAAAGCGTTAATTTCCTGAGTTTGAGCCTGATAGGCCATAACTAGGGCAGGCTTGCCTACTCTCCCGATTTGGTCGGGAGCCTCCCGAATATCGGGTGCCGCTCCCGACCCCCCGGAAAGGCAGGCAAGCTACCGGCTGCCACCTGCCCCCCGTCCAATAATAGAAATCCCTGCCGCGGCAGGGGGCGATGGCGCGATTCACGCTGAATCGCCTAATCGCGGCCCTGCCCCCTTCTTCACAATGCCTTTCATTTTGGCATTGTGAAGAGGGGGCGGGGCCACGATTACACGATAATGTGGCCCCACCCCAGCTCCACCCCAATCCGGCATCAGTGTCTGGCCACGCCCCCCACAGTATGCAGGCATTCAGCTCCCTCCCGGAAGGAGGGAGCTGAATGTCGGCAAGCATGAACTAGGGGTGTGTGTGCGGAGCTACCGCACAGAATGTAGACCTGTGGGTGGCACTGCCGCTCACCCACAGCCCCTGCATCTAGAACAGCATCTTGCAACCAGAATATCTGCAGCAGTGCTGTCTCAAGTGTCCTTAGGACGCTTCAGACAAGCACACCACTGCCCTTACAGCTCTTGCTGTAATTCCTGGCAATTGTGGCCCTGTATGACCTCAAGGGTCATGGCCTGCACGGGCACTGGGACCCCTATTTATGATGCTGCTGATAGGCAATTTCATCTATATAGGATGTTGCCTATAAAACCTATGGGCTTATTCGACAATAAGTCCCTGGAATTGGTTCCTCACTGGTCCCCGCAGCATGTGCATGTGCTGGTTGAGGACTATGTGCTCCTGGCAGGGGCGCCGAGAGGGGGGGAGCGGGTACAGATTACCCGGGCCCGGGCTTCCTGAGGGGCCCGGCGAGGGCCCGGGTCTGGCGCCCCCCCCCTTACAGCAGCCCAGCACACAGCGTGTGCTGAGCTGCAGTTGGAGACAGCAGCCACAACAATCTCCTATGCCTGTGCGGGGGAGCGATCACACTGATCGCGCCCCCCCTGGCTTTGCGCTGGGTTGAGGGTGGTCAGAGCACCCCCCCCCTCCCCCCTCCCCAGCTGCAAATCTTTTTTTTTTTTCTGTCACCAAGGGGGCGTGGCCATGCCTCCCGTGATTAGGCCATGCCCCTATTACCGGTGCCCGCCACGTCTCTTGGCGGGCCTGGCTCCTGGGTCATAAACACGGAAGTCACTTCTTTGCCGAGACAGCTGTACATCAGAATAGCTGTCTTGGTAGTAAGTAATCATGCATACTAGTGTTAAGAGGTACTCATACCAAATATGGGTAGGGTGTATCATAATCTAATTGTGATACGTGAAACACCCCACTCTAACGAGAAGCAAACCTGTTAGCGACTGGTAATTACATAATACCTTGTTCACTATGAAACCGTGTCTTCTCCACCTGGGAGACAACGTATAGTAATATATACAGTGTGTGCACAATACATCCAAAGGGTTTACTCTGTATACTACACCATTACCCATTCCTACATCACAGCACCTCACTCTTAAATTATTAAGGGGCCTATTCATCATCACTTAATTTTTACAAAAGCAGGTGAAAATGCACATCTTCACCTGCAATTGTAAAAACTAAGTTATCGGGCCATTCATCAAGAGGGTAAAGCAGGAGATATCACAGATATTTCCTAATTACCTTCCTGTTGGGGAATGGCTCGCTGTTCCCATACACCTTTTGGATTCCTTCGCCCCTGTCCGGCTCATTCCGCCAGATGTTGGCGCTCTTGTGTGACCTGTAGGTCGCGCATGTGCAGTCCCATCACTGCTCCAAAAGAAGCAGTGGAAAGATTCACTGCTCTGAAAAGGAGTAGTGAAGCTGCTCACTAGGACAGCTGATTTCGCATAAGCTGTCACCGCACCGGAGCAATGATGAATTGCTCTGGAAGCTGCAGCGAGTTAGAATGTTAATGATAATTAACATCATGAATAGGCCCCTAAATATTTATAAAACAAATATGAAGTAACAAAAACTAAATTTTAGTCTGAGTAAAAACAACTACTGTATTATGTTATTTCTTTTTTGGTTCTACATCAATCAGTGTAATATTATTTAAAGTGTACAGTGCTTTAATAATTATGCTACCAAAATTCAGAACTTTAAAGTTTAACTTTTTTCTGTGATAACGTACTGTGCACGTCACCCCTTGCTTGTTGGCCTGATTTATGGGTTTATTAATAATAAGGGAACCATTTTACTTGCAAACATTGTTTTCTTTCACACATGAATCAATTATTTTATCAGTTTTGACAAAAGACATTTTTAACATTGTTGACAGCATAACTCACTGCCTCATAAATATGGCCCAGGGCCACAGTTTCAGTGTATGTTTTATTGCATTTGCCCGCACCCCAGGAGTGCTGCTAGACTAATTATAAGCATAGCTGGATATATAAAATGGATTGTATGAATGTTCTGACAGGTTTGTAAATTACTCAAATTTACAGCTATTTATTTCATGGGTATTAGAATAACATCCATGTTGAAGAGATATTGGGGGTGATTACTGTGTCTTTATGGTTATGCCGTTACCGATAGATGTCCTATTGAGATGCCCATTGACTATACCGTGATTCTACCGATGTGTGTACAAAGATGCACTATTGGCGCACCATCAGCCAGACCAACGGACATTGCACCTGCCTATGGCAGGCACAGAATGTCCGATTGACGATGGCTGTCGGCGTCAGTGCAACTGCATCTTTAAGCGCAGTCGCTGGCACAGACATGGCTGTGCTACATCCATGGCCGG
The DNA here is from genome assembly GCA_031769625.1 of Taudactylus pleione. Taxonomy (NCBI): domain Eukaryota; kingdom Metazoa; phylum Chordata; class Amphibia; order Anura; family Myobatrachidae; genus Taudactylus; species Taudactylus pleione. The sequence goes on from JAUIMM010000010.1 coordinate 12,213,177, forward strand.
TAGCCACCTCCCCAGTTACCGCCCATTGAAATTGCATTGAGCTCCATGCAATTTTGATCTGCAAAAAAACAGAAAGGGGTCTGTCCTCCAGCACACTAAATTGTACCTCCAACAATACTTGAAAACTATATGGTAATAGAAATTCAGAAATATTCGTTGAATGCATATGCAAATACATGTTAAGACATCAGGCCAATTTCATGGCTTCTCTGATACTGGTGGTCCCTGCAATGCTTGATAACAGTACCCACTTTTGTCTATTGTAAGGCCTCATGGTAAATGCACATACAGAAACACATCCAAATTGAGAGCCAGCTTACCTGGGAGTCACCCCTGGAACCTCAAATTAGCACTATAGGAATCAGCATGCCCTCCAAATGCTGGTTCCATCTATGCCTCTCAAAACAGCAAACATAAAAAGTGGAAGCTGCTCAAATCAATTTGGCCATACTCTTCAGAATCATGAAAGGGATGGCTCATACTAAAAAAACAGAAAGGGGGGTGTCCCCAAGATGGCCCCCAGCACACTGTATTGTACCTGCAACAATACTTGGGAACTATATGGTAATAGAAATTCAGAGATATTTGTTGCATACATTTGCAAATACTGGTAGTACCTACACTGCATGATAACAGTACCCACTCTGGGCCATGTCCAAGGACTCATGGTTAAGGTCCTTATTTTCATAATTTAGTCTAAGCCATCCCTTTTAAAATGTCTATGACATGTCATGATTACCCCTCAGGTCCCAAGGCTATCCTAATCTGTATCTGAGTGATGGGCATCCTGTAACAATAGGAAGTGTTATAGCAGAGAGACATTGGGCCTGAATCAGTGGTGTATTCACTGCCTATGTTGGACATAGTGGAATTATTTATTTGTTAATGCACATTTGTCTAAAGGGTGCCATACATCTGCGGTGGATTGCTGCAATTCCCCGTTCTGCTGATGTTGGGGCTAGGAGATCGGGAATATTCAACATTTTGAAAATCTCGATTCCCCGATCCTGACCCGAAAATTGTTGGAATTGGCGAGAGATTTTTAACATGTTGAATTTTCCTTATTTGCCATCACCTGTTCCAAAGGAAGTCGACCTAGGGGGTCCCTACAGGAAACCCATCGACTACAGTCCTGTATGTGGTGGGACCCCAGGCGCGGCCCCAAGACCATCTACAATCGGTCATGGTTGGTGATCAGGTAACTGTGGGATTATGTGACACTGGGACAGATATTATGTTCGTTTACCCAGCGCTAGTAAGATTAGAGAACCGTATCCCAGGAAAAAACATTTCTGTGCAAGGGATATGTGGGGTACAGTCTAATGTGCCTCTTGCCAGAATTAATTTAGATTGGGTATCCTGGTGAGGATTATGGGACGTTGGGGTGTTGGACAATCTTCTGCCTCTGTATTGTTAGGACCTGATTTAGGGAGGTCTGCATATGTATCTGGATTTGATGTCATTGCTGAAATAACGCAACTTAACCTTGTTCCTTCCCAGGTGTTCCCAGCTGCTACTTGAATAATGTGTACAACTCTATGTGATAAGGTTGATTTGTCTGGAGAAAAATAATAAATCCCCAAGATGCCGAGCAGAGCATGGTAACAGAATGTGTATGATTAAGTCTACTCAGGATGAAATGCCTGGTGATATGATGAAAAATGATGATGCCAATTTACATGTGCCAGGGTTCGAGAATGACAAAGGGTGTACAAAGGTGTTTGTGACTTAGGTATTAACATTAGTTACCAGAGCCAAAGCAGCACAGATAAACTTCTCTCCATTGACCCCTGAAGGGCAGGGTGAGGTGTTGTCAGGGACAGGAGGCAGAAGTGTATATTGGGTACCTCAAAATGTGTACAGCTAAAAAACATTAGCACTTAGTAAGACATAGCAAGTGTGTATGTTTACACAATATAAATGTAATAAAGTGTCACAAGAGAAAATAATGTCTTGACAGTTATAATATTATATATTTTATTATATAGTGTATACAGCTTACGTTTGCCCACCACTCATTGGCATATCTATAATGGGTGCAGGGTATGAGGTGTACATGGACCTCTGGTCCAGGGGGGTCCACACCGCACACCCTGCACCCATGTTTAATACCTACCTCTCCAGAGTCCAGATTCAGCACTGCAGCAATAGCACAAATCACCAGGAAAGTGGCATGGCGGTAATTTTCCCAGAGATTTGTGCATGCACAGTAGAGTAGTCTCTGGGGTCATGGCGCGGGTGCCATGTTACCGGAGACCTGAGCAGGCGCAGTAGATTCTGGCACAATGCCAGTCTACTATACCATGGAGAAGGGGGGACCAACACGGAGTCTGCACACGGGAACCCTCCTCTTTTAAAAAGCCCCTGCAACAACTGCCTGACCATATTCCACCTCTCCAGGTATAAGGAGACACAAGTCAATAATGTGTAAAAATTAGGGGTGTGCACCGGCCACTTTTCGTGTTTTGTGTTTTGGTTTTGTATCTGGATCTTTCTTCGTGTTTTGGATCTGGATTGGTTTTGCCAAAACCACCCTTCCGTGTTTTGGGTTCTGGGTTTTGTGTTTTGGATCTGTATTTTTTGGGAAAAAAGCATAAAAACACCTAAAATCACAGAATTTTTTTTTTGTTGTTCCTACACTATTATTAACCTCAATAACATTAATTTCCACTCATTTCCAGTCTATTCTAAACAACTCACAATATTGTTTTTAGGAAAAAAGGTTGCACCAAGGTAGCTGGATGACTATGCTAAGCAACACAAGTGGGCGGCACAAACACGTGGCCCATCTAGGAGTGACATTGCAGTGGCAGACAAAGAGTATATACTGCAAAGAAAAAAAAGAGGTGCAACATGGAATTGGGCCCCCACAAACCAAGCTGGCAATTAATCTGTTCCTGCACAAACTGGCTCTACAGAGGCAAGATGTCGTCCTCATCCTCCTCAACCACCGATTCTTCACCCTCTTCAGTGTTGTCCTCATCCTCACAGAGTATTAATTCGTACCCGCTGGAATCCACCACCACAGGTCCCTCTGTACGTTCTGGAGGCTGGTCTTCCTGGAAGATTTGATAATTCATTTTGATGAACATCATCTTCTCCACATTTTGTGGAAGCAACCTCCTATGCCTTTCGCTGACAAGGTTCCCAGCTGCACTAAAAACTCTTTCGGAGTACACACTGGAGGGGGGGCAACTTAGGTAAAATAGAGCCAGTTTGTACAGGGGCCACCAAATTGCCTCTTTTTCCTGCCAGTACATGTACGGACTGTCTGACATGCCTACTTGGATGCTGTCACCAATGTAATACTCCACCATTCTGTCAATGGTGACAGTATCATATGCAGTGACAGTAGACATGTCAGAAATTGTTGGCAGGTCCTTCAGTCTGGTCCAGATGTCCAAACTTGTTCCTGTCTGCCCTGCATCACCGCCAGTAAGTTACTTAGGATAACTAAGTTGTTTCCTGGCAACCCCAGTTGCGGGAGAAAATGAAGAAGGAGCTGTTGACGTATCACGTTCCGCTTCAGCTCACGGTGTTTTCACCAGCAGGTATACGCACCTCTGCAGGCTTGTGTCCATCGGAAAGAGAGACATCACGTAGACTTTAAACCTCGGATTGAGCACGGTGCTCAAAATGTAGTGGTCTGATTTCAACAGATTGACCACCCTCGAATCCTGGCAAAGCGAATGAAGTGCTTCATCCACAAGTCCAACATACCGAGCGGAATCGCTCCGTCTTAGCTCTTCCTTCACTTTCTCCAGCTGCTTCTGCAAAAGCCTGATGAGGGGAATGACCTGACTCAAGGTGGCAGTGTCTGAACTGACTTCATGTGTGGCAAGTTCGTAGGGCTAGAGAACCTTGCACAACACGGAAATCATTCTCCACAGCGCTTGAGTCAGGTGCAAACCCCTTCCTTTGCCTATGTCATAGGTGGATGTATAGGCTTGAATGGCCTTTTGCTGCTCCTCCATCCTCTGAAGCATATAGAAGGTTGAGTTCCAACACATCACAACCTCTTGCTTCAGGCGATGGCAGGGCAGGTTCAAGAGTGTTGCTGGTGCTCCAGTCTTCAGCACACAGTCGCTGAATGGTGAAAGTGGACAGAAATTTTTTGGGCCACCTAAAAAGTCTCCTGCATGCCCTTGTCGTGTTTCAGAAAATTCTGCACCACCAAATTTATTGTGTGAGCAAAACATGGGACATGCTGGAATTTGTCCAGATGTAATGCCCGCACAATATTGGTGGCATTGTCAGATACAGTATCACAAATCCCCAGGAGAGTCTAAGTGGGGTAAGCCATTAGCGATGATTTCCCTCAGTTTCTCTAAGAGGTTGTTGGCGATGTGCCTCTTACTGAAACCAGTGATACACAGTGCAGCCTGCCTTGGAACGAGCTGGCATTACGGAGATACTGCTACTGGTGATGCTGCTGTTGTTGCTGCATAAGGTGATACATCTACCCAGTGGGCTGTCACAGTCATATAGTCCTTAGTCTGCCCTGTTCCACTTGTCCACATGTCCGTGGTTAAGTGGACATCGGGTACAAGCGCATTTTTTAGGACACTGAGGACACTTTTTCTGATGTCTCTGTACAGTCTCGGTATCGCCTGCCTAGTGAAGTGGAATCTAGATGGGAGTTGGTACTGGGGACACACTACCTCCATCAATTGTCTAAATCCCACTGCACTAATGGCAGATACCGGGCGCACATCTAACACCAACATAGCTGTCAAGACCTCAGTTATCCGCTTTGCAAGAGGATGACTGCTGTTGTACTTCATCCTCCTCGCTAAGGACTGTTGGAGGGTCAATTGCTTAGTAAAAGAAGTAGTGGTGTTCCTACTTCCACTCTGGGATGATGAACGACTCCCAGCAACAACAGCAGCAGCTGCAGCAGTAGGCCTAGCAATGCAGGATCCTCCAGAGGAATCCCGGATAGGAGAGTCAGTCATGCCAGTGACATGGCCTGCAGGACTACTTCCAATCCTGACTGGGGAAGAAATTGATGAGGAGGGAGTTGACTGTGGGGTTTTCAGGCGCTTGGATACAACAGGACAAAGGAATTTAGGTGTCCGTGGACTGCTTACGGTCTTAGCCACAGTTTCTGAACTTGACAGTAACTTTTTATGAATGTGCTACAGGTGACGTATAAGGGAGGATGTTCCTAGGTGGTTAACGTCCCTACACCTACTTATTCCAACTTTACATACGGAACATATGGCAAGACAGTTGTCTGGATTTGGATAGAAATATCTCCAGACCAAAGAGGTGTATTGTTTGGTCTTCTGCCCAGGCATAACCGTGATGGGATTTTTCATCCCACGGACAACAACTGTCTCCCCCGGTGCCTGATTTAAACAAACCACCTCACCATCAGAATCCTCCTCGTCAACTTCCTCCTCAGCACCAGTTACACCAAAATCCTCATCTGTTGTACTTCAACAGTGACATCTTCAATTTGAAATATCAGCAAGTGGAATGTGGGTGCTCCTTCCAGCACTTGCAGAGGGTGTGCAAATGGTGGAAGGAACCACCTCTTCCCGTCCAGTATTGGGAAGGTCAGGCTTCGCGACCGCCACCGCCACTTGGACTCTCCTTGGGGAATTGTGATATCTTCTTAGAACACACAGGGGGTCATTCAGACCCGGTCGTTAGCGCCGATGCGCTCGGACCGGGTCGATGGCCCCCCACAGAGCATGCGCACGACGGTGCCGGCGCCGTTGTGCGCATGCGTGAGACCCGCTATGACCGACAGCGCTGGTCGTAGCGGGTCTCAAACCAAAGGGGGCGAGCTGTCGATGTTGATTGATAGCTCGCCCCGTTTGGAAGGCGGGCTCGGGGGGTGGCAGCCCAAATGGAACGCCTACCGTTTGGGGGCGGCCCCACTGATATCACTAGTGATGTCAGTGGAGAGCTTCCGGCTCAGACAGAGCCAGAAGCTCTCCGGGGCTTACGACAAGGGAGACCCTACCCTAGGGTCTCGTCGTAAGCCCTGATGGTCGCGATGGTCTCTGACCATCGCAACCATCACCGGAGCGGTCGTTAGAGCTGTGGGTGTTAACCCACAGCCTAACGACCACAACAGAGGCTGGCGGTCAGGATGCAAGTGGTTGCCCAGTTTCTGAGCGACCGCTTGCATCCTCCGACCGCCTCTGAATGAGGCCCACAGTTCTTCGCTGTGCTTTTTCCAGCTTAACTCGTTTGATTTTTGTAGCAGGAGGAGGGCTTACATCGTCATGTGAAGCTGGACCACTAGTCATGAACATAGGGAAGGACCTTAGCCACTCCTTGACACTCCGTGTCGTAAATGGCATATTGGCAAGTTTACGTTTCTCCTCAGATTATTTACATTTATTTTTTAAGGCCATTTTCCTGAAATTTGTCATTTGGGATTTCATATGCCCTCTACTATGACATTGGGCATCGGCCTTGGCAGACGACGTTGATGGCATTTTATTGACTATATCATGACTAGTGGCAGCAGCTTCAGCACTAGGAGGAAGTGGTCCTTGATCTTTCCTTATTTTATTTTTATCGGACAAATTTTTGTCCTCCATTTATGTGATATTGATATACGTGCAGCTAAGGCACACACAAACACAGAAAAAGATTTTTTTTTAATCTTTTGGAGCACTTTGGGGGTTACACCACCCTTCAACAGACGAGCCAGCTGTCCCTTGACTTATGACACAGGCGCACCCTTGGTGCTGCTATATTGATGCATGTGCGGCTACAGCGCATACAGACAGAAAAATATATTTTTTTTGCACTTGGGGGTAGCACCCCTGATGGACAGAGCACCCCCTGTACAACACTACAGCACCCCTTTAGGACTACAGCCTTTATGGGACACTGCACACAAGTCATAAACATAGAAAAAAAAAATTTTTATTTTTTTTCCGGCACTTTGGGAGTTACACCACCCTTCAACAGACAAGCCAGCCAGCCCTTGACTTATGACACAGGCGCACGCTTGGCACTGCTACTTTGTTGATGCACGTGCGGCTACAGCGCACACAAACAGAAAAAAAAAATTGTTTTTTTTGCACTTGGGTGGAGCAGCCCTGATGGACAGAGCACCCCTTGGACAGCACTACAGCACCCCTTTAGGACTACAGCCTTTATGGGACACTGCACAACACAGCCCAGCCAGCCCCTATAGACTTTGAAGTTTGCACAACAGCAGCAAACCCCCACTTTCCCTCTTCAGTGTCCACAGCCGGAGTAACATGCACTATAAGCATAATCAATCTCTTATGCAAAAATACTGATATACATCCAAACCTAAATCAGCCTCCATATATTTCCTCCCTCCTTGGAGTTCCATCTACGCTATAAAATTGACTTCTGTGACCTCCTATTGCAATTTATACAGGAAAGAGAATTTTAGATGTGTGATTGTACAATAAACAGTCTTGATGTCTCTTTACTCTAATGATGAATTTAAGAGATAAGTGAGGCTGAAACAAGCTGTATTTTAGAAGATACAATTAAAAATAAAGCATAGGGTAACCATAAAGTAATAGGTAACTAACTGGGCATTATACTAACTGCTCTAAGGTAAACTCTGAATCAGTTAGTGGCCATTCATACCCCATAAGGGTTCTGCTCAGCTGTTTTACTGCCATTATTAAAGCAACTTTCTCAAATTCTGTTTTTTAACTATATACAGTATTTAACATCATATAGGGATTATATAACTGAGGAGTGTATGAAAGGTTATTTGTCATTCACTTCTTTGGTATCTGTTACTTCTTTTACATCTGTGTGCAGTGTGCTTTGCCTGCTTCCAGACTGCAATTAAAAAGTCAGTTTCCATATTCTGAGAACAGACATGAAAGTTTAGCTGTTTGTGCTCTGAGAGAGCTCTGCGGCACCATGCAAATGACCAACATGTATCCAAACTTGCCTAGTAAACTCTACTGTTACTCATTAAGAAAAGCTACCAGTGCCTATGTGTTAATGAATTCTGTGTGCACAGTAACATCCTGCTATTCCCAGACACAAGCAGACACAGTGCAAATGCATGACTAAAGATAACACTCCCAGAAAGTAATACTGGTTAGGAATATTTTTTTTAAAAGGATTCAGATGTGGTACCCTGGGGTGGAAGTGTGGGCATAGATATAGATGGTAAATTACAGGGGAGACAACAGCTCCAGTGGATCTTCATTTCTCCTGGCAACGACTCCACCGCCTTGTCCTTCTCAGACTGCAGCAGAGAGGCTAGGCCTGTACACAGTAAAATGATTTAACATGATAACTTTGATAATAAGAATACTCTGGCAAATGTATTAAAGGGAGTAATAAGATGTAGGTCTAGGGATAAGATATTCAGAAAATAACTTTCAGCATAAAAAGGACATGGGACTTCACACAATAAAGAATATGCTGTAAACAAGTAGAAAATAATTTATAAAAAATGACGTACAACCACATACAAACATACATACATGCCACACAGAAGAGCAGACAGTAATATGCTTTAGTTTCCTATAGGGGTGAGCGGGTTTGGATTTCTGAAATCCGAACCCCCCTGAGCCCCCCCGATCCGAGACAGATCCGAGTCAGGTTCGACTTTTCCCGCCTGACTCGGATCTGAAATCGAGGCAAAACGTCATCATCCCGCCTTCCGAGTCTCGCGGGTTTTGGATCCTATATAAGGTACCCGCATCGGCGCCATTTTCTCACTCGGCTGTGGACAGTGAAGAGGGAGGGTGGGAGTAAGGGCTGGCTGGGCTGTGTAGTGTAGTGTAGTGCAGAGTAGTGTTGTGCTGTGCTGTGCTGTGCTGCGCTGTGCTGCTGTTGTCCACTACTTCAAAGTCCATAGGGGCTGGCTGTGTTGTGCTGTGCTGCTGTTGTTAATAGGGGCTGTGTCCACTACTTCAAAGTCCATAGGGGCTGGCTGGACTGTGTTGTGCAGTCAGTTCTCCATAGGGGCTGTGTCCACTCCAAAGTCCTGTGCAGTGTCCCAGTCCTAAAGGGGTGCTGTAGTGTTGTCCAGGGGGTGCTCTGTCCATCAGGGGTGCTCCCCCCAAGTGCTAAAAAAATAATATATTTTCTGTGTTTGTGAATTGTGTGCGCAGTAGCCGCACGTGCATCAACAAAGTAGTGCCAAGCGTGCGCCTGTGTCATAAGTAAAGGGCCGGCTGGCTTGACCGTTAAAGGGTGCTGTAACCCCCAAAGTACACTCCAGTCCAAACCAAAAAAAAAATATTTTCTGTGCTTGTGAATTGTGTGCGCAGTAGCCGCACGTGCATTAACAAAGTAGTGCCAAGCGTGCGCCTGTGTCATAAGTAAAGGGCCGGCTGGCTTGACCGTTAAAGGGTGCTGTAACCCCCAAAGTACACTCCAGTCCAAACCCAAAAAATATATATTTTCTGTGTTTGTGAATTGTGTGCACAGTAGCCGCACGTGCATCAACAAAGCAGTGCCAAGCGTGCGCTTGTGTCATAAGTAAAGGGCCGGCTGGCTTGACCGTTAAAGGGTGCTGTAACCCCCAAAGTACACTCCAGTCCAAACCAAAGAAAAATATATTTTCTGTGTTTGTGAATTGTGTGCGCAGTAGCCGCACGTGGATCAACAAAGTAGTGCCAAGCGTGCGCCTGTGTCATAAGTAAAGGGCCGGCTGGCTTGACCGTTAAAGGGTGCTGTAACGCCCAAAGTACACTCCAGTCCAAACCAAAAAAAAAATTATTTTCTGTGTTTGTGAATTGTGTGCGCAGTAGCCGCACGTGCATCAACAAAGTAGTGCCAAGCGTGCGCCTGTGTCATAAGTAAAGGGCCGACTGGCTTGACCGTTAAAGGGTGCTGTAACCCCCAAAGTACACTCCAGTCCAAACCAAAAAAAAAATTATTTTCTGTGTTTGTGAATTGTGTGCGCAGTAGCCGCACGTGCATCAACAAAGTAGTGCCAAGCGTGCGCCTGTGTCATAAGTAAAGGGCCGGCTGGCTTGACCGTTAAAGGGTGCTGTAACCCCCAAAGTACACTCCAGTCCAAACCAAAAAAAAAATATTTTCTGTGTTTGTGAATTGTGTGCGCAGTAGCCGCACGTGCATCAACAAAGTAGTGCCAACCGTGTGCCTGTGTTATAAGTAAAGGGCCGGCTGGCTTGACCGTTAAAGGGTGCTGTAACCCCCAAAGTACACTCCAAACCAAAAAAAATATATTTTCTGTGTTTGTGAATTGTGTGCGCAGTAGCCGCACGTGCATCAACAAAGGAGCAGCGCCTAGCGTGCGCCTGTGTCCCATAAGTAAAGAGCCGGCTGGCTCATTTCTTAAAGGCTGGTGTAACCTACAAAGTGCACTACTCTCCAGCAAAAATAAAAAAATATTTTCTGTGTTTAGCCGCACGTATATATCAAATCGATATAACATAAATGGAGGACCAAACTTTCTCCGATAAAAATAAAATAGAGAAAGATCAAGAACCACTTCCTCCTAGTGCTGAAGCTGCTGTCACTAGTCATGACATAGACGATAACATGCCATCAACGTCGTTTGGCAAGGCCGATGCCCAATGTCATAATAGAGGGCACATACACTCCCAAATGACAAAGTTCAGGAAAATGACCTTGAAAAAAACATTTAAATCATCTGAAGAGAAACGTAAACTTGCCAATATGCCATTTACGACACGGAGTGGCAAGGAACGGCTAAGGTCGATCCATAGTATGTTCATGACTAGTGGTTCAGCTTCACATGACGATGGAAGCCCTCCTCCCACTAAAAAAATCAAAAGTGTTAAGCTGGCAAAAGCACAGCGAAGAACTGTGCTTTCTAAGAAGATATCACAAATCCCCAAGGAGAGTCCAAGTGTGGTGGTGGTTGCGATGCCTGACCTTCCCAGCACTGGACGGGAAGAGGTGGCTCTTTCCACCATTTGCACGCCCCCTGCAAGTGCTGAAAGGAGCACCCACAGTCCACTTGCTGATATGCAAATTGAAGATGTCACTGTTGAAGTACAACAGGATGAGGATACTGGTGTAGCTGGCGCAGAGGAGGAAGTTGGCGAGGAGGATTCTGATGGTGATGTGGTTTGTTTAAATCAGGCTCTGGGGGAGACAGTTGTTGTCCGTGGGATGAAAAAGCCCATCACGGTCATGCCTGGGCAGAAGACCAAACATTCCACCTCTTTGGTCTGGCAATATTTCTATCCAAATCCGGACAACAACTGTCTTGCCATATGTACCTTGTGTAAAGGTGGAATAAGTAGGGGTAGGGACGTTAACCACCTAGGAACATCCTCCCTTATACGGCACCTGCAGCGCGTTCATAAAAAGTTACTGTCAAGTTCAGAAACTTTGGCTAAGACCGTAAGCAGTCCAGGGACACCTAAATCCCGTTGTCCTGTTGTATCCAAGCGCCTGCAAACCACACCGTCAACTCCCTCCTCGTCAATTTCCTCCTTAGTCAGGATCGGAAGTAGTCCTGCAGGCTATGTCACTGGCATGACTGACTCTCCTATCCGGGATTCCTCCGGAGGATCCTGCTGCCGCTGCTGCTGTTGCTAGGAGTCGTTCATCATCCCAGAGAGGAAGTAGGAACACCACTACTTTTACTAACAATTGACCCTCCAACAGTCCTTAGCGAGGAGGATGAAGTACGACAGCAGTCATCCTGAAGCAAAACGTATAACTGAGGCCTTGACTGCTATGTTGGTGTTAGACGTGCGTCCGGTATCCGCCATTTGTGCAGTGGGATTTAGACAATTGCTGGAGGTAGTGTGTCCCCGGTTCCAAATCCCGTCTAGATTCCACTTCACTAGGCAGGCGATACCGAGACTGTACAGAACGTCAGAAAAAGTGTCCTCAGTGTCCTGAAAAATGCCGTTGTACCAATGTCCACTTAACCACGGACATGTGGACAAGTGGAACAGGGCAGACTAAGGACTATATGACTGTGACAGCCCACTGGGTAGATGTATCACCTTACGCAGCAACAGCAGCAGCGTCACCAGTCGCAGCATCTCAGAAACGCCAGCTCGTTCCAAGGCAGGCTACGCTGTGTATCACCGGTTTCAGTAAGAGGCACACCGCCGACAACCTCTTAGAGAAACTGAGGGAAATCATCGCCCAGTGGCTTACCCCACTTAGACTCTCCTGGGGATTTGTGATATCTGACAACACCACCAATATTGTGCGGGCATTACATCTGGGCAAATTCCAGCACGTCCCATGTTTTGCTCACACAATAAACTTGGTGGTGCAGAATTTTCTGAAAAGCGACAGGGGCGTGCAGGAGACGCTTTGGGTGGCCCGAAAAATTTCTGGCCACTTTCGCCATTCAGCGACTGCGTGCCGAAGACTGGAGCGCCAGCAAACACTCTTGAACCTGCCCCGCCATCACCTGAAGCAAGAGGTTGTGACGCGGTGGAACTCAACCCTCTATATGCTTCAGAGGATGGAGGAGCAGCAAAAGGCCATACAAGCCTATACATCCACCTATGACATAGGCAAAGGAGGGGGTATGCACCTGACTCAAGCGCAGTGGAGAATGATTTCCGTGTTGTGCAAGGTTCTCCAGCCCTTCGAACTTGCCACACGTGAAGTCAGTTCAGACACTGCCAGCTTGAGTCAGGTCATTCCCCTCATCAGGCTTTTGCAGAAACAGCTGGAGAAAGTGAAGGAGGAGCTAAGACAGAGCGATTCCGCTCGGTATGTGGGACTTGTGGATGAAGCCCTTCATTCGCTTTGCCAGGATTCCAGGGTGGTCAATCTGTTGAAATCAGACCACTACATTTTGGCCACCGTGCTCGATCCTAGGTTTAAAGCCTATGTGGTGTCTCTCTTTCCGGCCGACACAAGCCTGCAGAGGTGCAAAGACCTGCTGGTGAACACACTGTCAGCTGAAGTGGAACGTGACACGTCAACAGCTCCTTCTTCATTTTCTCCCGCAACTGGGGCTGCCAGGAAAAAACTTAGGTATCCTAAGCAACCCGCTGGCGGTGATGCAGGGCAGGCAGGACCAAGTTTGGACATCTGGTCCGGACTGAAGGACCTGGCAACAATTTCTGACATGTCTACTGTCACTGCATATGATACTGTCACCATTGACAGAATGGTGGAGGATTACATCGGTGACAGCATCCAAGTAGGCATGTCAGACAGTCCATACCTGTACTGGCAGGAAAAAGAGACAATTTGGAGGCCCCTGTACAAACTGGCTCTATTTTACCTGAGTTGCCCCCCCTCCAGTGTGTACTCCGAAAGAGTGTTTAGTGCAGCCGGGAACCTTGTCAGCGAAAGGCGTAGGAGGTTGCTTCCACAGAATATGGAGAAGATGATGTTCATCAAAATTAATTATCAGCTCTTCCAGGGAGACCAGCCTCCAGAACGTACAGCGGGACCTGTGGTGGTGGATTCCAGTGGGGACGAGTTAATACTCTGTAAGGATGAGGATGTACACACTGAAGAGGGTGAGGAATCGGTGGATGAGGAGGATGAGGATGACATCTTGCCTCCGTAGAGCCAGTTTGTGCAGGGACACATTAATTGCCAGCTTGTTTTGTGGGGCCCAAACGAACCAATCATTTCAGCCACAGTTGTGTGGCAGACCCTGGCGCTGAAATGATTGCTTTGTTAAAGTGTGCATGTCCTGTTTATACAACATAAGGGTGGATGGGAGGGCCCAAGGACAATTCCATCTTGCACCTCTTTTTTTTCTTTGCATTATGTACAGTTTGGGGCCTAGTTTTTCAAACTGCCATCCTGTCTGCCACTGCAGTATCACGCCTAGATGGGTCACGTGTTTGTGCCGCCCACTCGTGTCGCTTAGCATAGTCATCCAGCTACCTCGGTGCAACCTTTTGGACATAAAAACACTATTGTGAGGTGTGAGGTGTTCAGAATAGACTGGAAATGACTGGAAATTAAGGTTATTGAGGTTAATAATAGCATAGGAGCAGAAAAACCTACAAATTCTGTGATTTTAGCTGTTTTTATGCTTTTTTTCAAAAAAATACAGATCCAAAACACAAAACCCAGAACCCAAAACACGGAAGGGTGGTTTTGGCAAAAACCAATCCAGATCCAAAACACGAAGAAAGATCCAGATCCAAAACCAAAACACAAAACACGAAAAGTGGCCGGTGCACACCCCTAGTTTCCTATCAATACTATGATGAATAACCAATAAACTGCATTTCTCTTGGCAATTAAATACACTTCTCAACTTCAGCTGCTGCAGCAAAGTTGTTATTAAGTAGAAAATGCAATTCCTCAACTAGTTTAACACATTATACTCTGAATATAAACAGCAATTTTCATATAAACACATAGCTACATATTTTATTAAGACTAAAGACCATACATACCCAGATTTATCAGTCATTTACTTGTAGGTTAACACAGAGGGCCTAATTCAGACCCGCTCGTGAGCGCTGAGTGCTCGCAAGCGGGTCGATGTTGGCCAAGTGCGCATGCGCACGACAGAGATGGCTCCGTTGTGCGCTTGCGCAAGACCCGAATAACGACGGCCAAGCCTTCGTTATGGGTCTCGCACCAATGGGGGCGTGCTGTCGATGGTGAGTGACAGCACGCCCCCTTTGGAGGCATGTCGGGGGCGTGGCTGCCCAGACGGAGGCGTTCCCATGGGAACGCCTACCGTCTGGGGCCGGCCCCACTGACATCACAAGTGATGTCAGTGGGAGTGCTTTTGGCTCTGATAGAGCCAAAAGCACTACAGGGCTTGCGGCAACGAGACCCTACCGCAAGGGTCTCGTCACAAGCCCGATGGTCGTGATGGTCTTGACCATCGCGACCATCATTTTGGCCGCTCGCTATAGCTGTGGGTGGTCACCCACAGCTATGTGAGCGGCCGGGAGGCCGCTCTTAAATTCAGAGGGGCGGCCCTGATTCAGAGCGAGCGCTCTGTCAGAGCGTCCGGCTCTGAATCAGGGCCAGAGTTCTTTCATTGGAGTACTCTCTTGCTATGTGGTCACTGTCCTATTGCATACATGTATTTATAATCTACAATAGGGAATCCACAATAAGGCACAAGTTAGGGGTTGGGTACGCGATCCCAGTGCACACAATGCCGGAGGCCAGATTCCCAGCAGCGTAATCCCAACGGTGGAAATCCTGATGCATGGTGGTAAGTATCCTAATCCACTTTTCCCGCAGCCTAACCCTATCCACAGCTTAACCACTACCCTTCTCCTAATGCCTAACCCTAAACCTAACCCTACTACTTGCCATCGTCAGGATTCTGGAGCCGGGATACTGACTGCTTCCAGGATTCCAGCGTCAGGATTTTGAACTCCGGCATTGTGGGCGCCGGGATGCTGACTACATTCCCAAGTTAGCATCTAATGGTGTTCATCCAGCACATACAGAAAAACATTAGCTTCAGCTCTCTAGTGAGGGGGAAGCGGCAGGAGGGTGTCATAGCTAAATACAGAAGGCATGGCCATGCCCCCTCCAAAATAATATGAAAAAATATACATGGAGCCGTGTTCTGCAAAGGGGGACATTTGTCCCAATCAGCAAGTGACCCCGCCAGGTCTCTTCAACAAGCCTGGCCCTGGGTGATTAGTAGCCGCCGCACTTTCCCGTCTCTGCACCCATGTATAGAGCTCAGTCCAGAAGGCACCAGTATTTTTAGCACTCTAGGCGGTAAATTTAATAAGCTTCGAGTTTGGTCGAGATGACAATCTCGGGTGAGTTTAGGCATGTTTTTCATCTCGCAAATTTGCTAAAGGCAAACTCTGGTGAGTTTGGTAGAGTTCTCTCTTCTCACTCGTAAAACTAGGGTGAGATTTGTTAAGTTCGACTAGTTGCTATTCAATGATTGCTTTCCAATCCCAATAGTGTGGTTCCAAAGCACAAAGCGATTTAATAAGAAAAGATAGCAGAATAACAATTAATGCAAAAAGTATAGCCGATACATACGCATGCGCTCTGGATCCAGCAAACAGCCATTCAATCCTGAAGTCTGTGGTCACACAAAGGAGACTGTTTGCTGGTCCCAGAACTCAGATATATATACAATTCATGTTACATAGAGAACAAAGGAGGCAATTTGGCATTTTTCCATTGGTTCAGGCTTCAGGTCAGTCTGGTGTAAAACAGGACATTGGCCAGTTCAAAGTGTGCCCACAAAGGGTGGGGGTCAGATCTCCAACTGCTGCAGACATGACTTCCCTCCGGAAAATCTAGTTCAAACTGGTCTATTTACATTACACAAACAATAGCATTGTGATCATTAATTCCCTATCATCCATAACTTGCATACGCAAGGTGCAATCTCTTTGCCGATAGGAACGGATGTCTGCGAATAAATAGGGAATCAGAATGATACCAAACATGATATGTCCTCTGTATCCTGAACCTTGGATCTCTACAAGGTATATCTTACATTTTTATTATTAACTATAAATAACTCTATCAACCCTGGTTATAAAGACAGTGTGTAGGAACCATTTTATAAGTGAATGTGTATAAATGTATAAATATGCATATGTATAAAAATGCATTCGCATGTGATGTGCAAATAGACGCTAGAACGCCGTAGCTTGCTTGTCGCATGTTTTCATACAAAGACGATAGTATCGCTATATAATAATTGCAAACTACTTCATCCAATTATTTGACTTCGACAGATTGCAAACTGGAATCAACTCACCATCGGGCAAACTTGGATGTAATTTTCATGAAAAAGATGCATCTTGCAAATTTACTAAGATTTGAGATTACATTCTTGGGTGAGTTTAGAGCAAACGTGCAGAGAAATTTAAGTTTCAAACACTCCACCTCCTGAGCTGCAAGTTTGCCAGAAACATACACAGATCAGTGTGATTTGTGTATGTTTCTGCATGTGTACTTAATGTAAAGTGTTTATATTAAAAAAAATTACATAGGGTCCCCCCCAAAAGACATAACCAGCCCCGACTGGTCAGCCAGTCTTTGTTCCAAAAATTATGGGGGACAAAACGAGTAGGGATCCCCAGTAATTTAGGAACTAGCACCTGCTGCAGGGCCAGTGCTGGTTTTAAATATAAGGTGGAAAAAATTGCGTAGGGGTCCCCCTACATTTAAAACCAGCACTGGACCTTAAACCGACCGGGCCAAAGCATTCGCCCCCCAAGCCAGTCAGGCCAAGCCAAGGATCTCAGGGGAGATGCAGACCCCCACAAGAAGGAGTCCCCCCACTCTGAAATCCCAAGCTTGGTCTGAAGCCCGAGGCTCTTCCCTTCACCCCTGGGCTGTGGGTACGGGGTAATAATTTATTATTACCAGTTATTTATATTGCGCACACATATCTTACCATTCACATCAGTCCTTGCCCCAGTGGACTGATGTGAATGGTAATTCCCAACCACATGCACACACACATACACACTATGGGCAATTTTATGGGGAGGCAATTAACCTACCAGTATTTTTTTGGAGTGTGGGAGGAAACCGGAGTACCCGGAGAAAACCCATGCAAGCACAGGGAGAATATACAAACTCCACACAGTTAGGGCCATAGTGGGAATCGAACCCATGACCTCACTGCTGTGAGGCAGTAACGCTAACCATTACACCGTCTGTGCTGCGTAATGTGTAAAATAGTTATAAACTATTGTATTTTAAAGTGGAACTACAGATGCCAGCATGCCTGCCCTTTTGCACCTGTGGAACCACAAGTGCCAGCAGGCAGCCGACACCCTTACTCCCACTGTAAAATAAATAGTTAAAAAAGCACAGTACACACACCGTATGCAGTAAAACTTTATTACATACACCTATGCCCTTACACATACTTAAATGTGCCAGCTGTACTGTCCCCTTGTCCCATGTAGATTCCACGGATGTACCTGGAAAAAAAGAACTCATATTCACCCCCATCCTGGCGCCACTCTCCGTAGCATCCACGTTCTTGGCAAAATAAGAAAATGAGTTACGCGACCCATGCGAACAGGTGCAAGTATATGTTGGGACATAATACTTGCACCTCGCGAAATGACACAGACGACTGTGATCATCTGTTATTTCCCATGGGCTGCTAGCTAATCAGTGACCGCTTTACATGTAGTGGCTGCTCATTGGCTGGGATCCACGTATAACCAGCCAATGAGCGGCCGCTACATGTAACCCTCTCACTAAACAATAATAAATATATATAAAAAAATACCAACTGGTGTGGTTATAATTATATCAAATGACTGTCTAGTTAGATCACATTATGAATATAAGATTGTCAAGATGTCAATAAAAAAATTATTGTATTGCTTTAATATAAAAAATAACATACAAGTTAAAAGTGAATATATCATATCACATTGTAACAAGCAATAACATGTATTTACCGAATAGAAATACAGTGATAAAAAATATATATATTTTGTTGCAGATCTGTTGGATAACAGACGGTATAAATTACTCAATGTATTGATTTATCCTAACATTCCGGAAACACTGTATAAAAAGTGTATCAAAAAAATTTATCAGAGGTTCTCTCCAGCTGTATGCAATATACAGTATTAAACCACCGAGGTGGTAAACGTGGCTTATCCCTGGTGTGTAGCAGCCTTCTTTGTAAGTTTGTATCAAAAAATGTGGCAATCACAAACTTGTATTCATAAATTGAGAGGGTGTATTTACTCATAAATCCTCCTGCAATCCAGAAAAAGTGTGTCCTCTTATATATATACTCACAATCCCAGCGGTTATAGTCCATATGTTCGGTAGTCAGTAGCCAGATATTTCAGCTGGCTGTGTGTTTAGATATCCTTGCCTGTATTCAGGCTCGGGAGGAAAGTAAGTCCATGCATTGCGGGGGGCCCCCTTGCAATCGTACACCTGGTTGACATGGACAGGTGGATCACCGGCACTTGTGTTAGTGGTACAACCGGACAAGTGAGCTGTAACCTGGTTGGGGATATATCACCTCAATCCTCACCAGTGAAGGTGACCATCATCATCATGTGTAGGACAGGTCCTACACAAGCAGCCTTCACACATTTCACTGTACGTGCCTGGCAGCTCTGTGTTCAGTGTTCAGCAAAAGTCAGTTTAAAGTAAACTAATATGAGATAGCAAACTCCCCGACAAAATCACTTGTGTTTAATAGGAGTGTGCATGTTTTGTCAATACAAATAATTAGAACTCTCACATGAAGCCTACAAAAGGCCTCAATTCACATGCATTCTGTTGCGAGAGGAATAATGGTTGAATTTGTGAGTGCAGCTGCATTTGGGGTATGGCTGGCATACCAGTCGCTTTACCACCAGGCTGGAAGGACACAGGAGTATTAACTAGAAAACCGTTTTTTTAGGGGGTGTTTGAACCCAATCGCATTGGTCGATGGCGAGGTCATACAGATGGCCCACCTACAGTAAATCATTTAAAAATCTTCCATCTGTATGACCTTTTCATACCTGACAAAGACCCTGAGACAGGATGCTCACATCGCTGTTTCAGGACTGCATAAGCTTTTGAGTGTGTTGCACTTTTTTGCTACTGGAAACATCCAGTCTTACTGGTAGAGTTATAGGGATATCCCAGGCCACATTCTCCAGATACCTGACTCAGGTGATGGCTGCGTATATGCCTCTGCTACAAGCCTCAATCTGCTTCCCTAACCAGGAGTCACACTGGCATGCAGTCAAGGTCACTTATTATGGTATTGCAGGCATGCCAAATGTCCTTGGCACAATGGACTGCACACACATTGAGCTGAGACCACTTAGGGCCAGGGCGCATGTGTATTTGAATAGGCACCATGCCCATTCCACCAATGGTTTGTGATGCAAAACTAAAACTACTGTTGTATTCGGCTAGAACACTTGCCTCACAATGCCTTTGTCTTCAGCCAGTTATCCCTCCATGACAAAATTGAAGCGGCCAAATGCCGGAGGGATGGCTGTTGGGTAAGCATTTTTAGATATACTGATCCCCTGTGCACATTAATCCCTAGGTGTTATTGACTGTTGTAATTTTTTTAAATCAATAGGTGACTCTGGCTATGGCTGTTGCTCCTGGTTACTGACTCCACTGTCGCTTCCAAATTCTCCAGCTGAGCGCAAGTACTGTATAATGATGCACATACAGTAAGTCCGCCAGATGTGTTATAGAACATACATTTGGCCTGTTAAAGTCTCGTTTTCGGTGTCTGGATAAATCTGGAATTTTGTTGTATTTGCCAAGTAAAGTATCAGATATTGTGCTCTGCTGCTGTCATATGCATAATATGTGTTTGCAGCAGCCTTTAACCGCTGATTATGCTGAGGACATCGGGCAGGCTGGGGATTTAGTGGCTGCAGGCGACAGTTGGACAACAGAAAGTGGAAGACAGGTGAGGCAGAATCTGATTTTGGAGCATTTCTCTGGTAAGTAGTTTAGCTTATGGTGCATACACACAGTCAGATTTGATGAATGATTGAACAATGAACGATTGAACGAGTTTTTTCAATGATTTGAACGATTTCTGACAGTATTAAAATGAATGAAATCATTAAAATCTGACTGCAAACACATCAGATTTCAGAGATGGTTATCTAACATGCGGGAACGCGCATCGTTCGTCGATGCATGTCCCATATGTCACAGATATGAACAATTGAACGATTTTTACAATTATCGTTCAGATCTGACACAAAATCTGACTGTGTGTATGCAGCATTACATGTGTAATATGGGCTATTTTCTATATACTATTTTGTTAAAATATTTAAAAGAATAAATAAAATAAAATGCATGTCTTTTAGCACTCAATCTTTTAGATTGTGTTTAATCTTAATACAGGAACTTTAGCAAATTAAATTAACATCACACATGTCAGTCACTTGCATCCAGAATATAGTATGTATGTTTTGGATTATATTTTTGAATGAATATATTCTACTGTTATTGTGACTTTTTAAAAAAAAAAAATTCCTTTTTCACATAGACCTGCTGTTGACCATATGAACTAGGGGTGAGCGGGTTCGGATTTCTGAAATCTGAACCCCCCCCGAGCCCCCCCGATCCGAGTCCGATCCGAGTCAGGCTCGACTTTTCCCGCCTGACTCGGATCTGAAATCGAGGCAAAACGTCATCATCCCGCCTTCCGAGTCTCGCGGGTTTTGGATCCTATATAAGGTACCCACGTCGGCGCCATTTTCTCACTCGGCTGTGTACAGTGAAGAGGGAGGGTGGGAGTTAGGGCTGTGTAGTGTAGTGTAGTGTAGTGCTGCTGTTGTCCACTACTTCAAAGTCCATAGGGGCTGGCTGTGTTGTGCTGTGCTGCTGTTGTTAATAGGGGCTGTGTCCACTACTTCAAAGTCCATAGGGGCTGGCTGGACTGTGTTGTGCAGTCAGTTCTCCATAGGGGCTGTGTCCACTCAAAAGTCCTGTGCAGTGTCCCAGTCCTAAAGGGGTGCTGTAGTGTTGTCCAGGGGGTGCTCTGTCCATCAGGGGTTCTCCCCCCAAGTGCTAAAAAAATAATATATTTTCTGTGTTTGTGAATTGTGTGCGCAGTAGCCGCACGTGCATCAACAAAGTAGTGCCAAGCGTGCGCCTGTGTCATAAGTAAAGGGCCGGCTGGCTTGACCATTAAAGGGTGCTGTAACCCCCGAAAGTACACTCCAGTCCAAACCAAAAAAAAAAATATTTTCTGTGTTTGTGAATTGTGTGCGCAGTAGCCGCACGAGCATCAACAAAGTAGTGCCAAGCGTGCGCCTGTGTCATAAGTAAAGGGCCGGCTGGCTTGACCGTTAAAGGGTGCTGTAACCCCCGAAAGTACACTCCAGTCCAAACCAAAAAAAAATAATATATTTTCTGTGTTTGTGAATTGTGTGCGCAGTAGCCGCACGTGCATCAACAAAGTAGTGCCAAGCGTGCGCCTGTGTCATAAGTAAAGGGCCAGCTGGCTTGACCGTTAAAGGGTGCTGTAACCCCCGAAAGTACACTCCAGTCCAAACCAAAAAAAAAATAATTTTCTGTGTTTGTGAATTGTGTGCGCAGTAGCCGCACGTGCATCAACAAAGTAGTGCCAAGCGTGCGCCTGTGTCATAAGTAAAGGGCCGGCTGGCTTGACCGTTAAAGGGTGCTGTAACCCCCGAAAGCACACTCCAGTCCAAACCAAAAAAAAATAATTTTCTGTGTTTGTGAATTGTGTGCGCAGTAGCCGCACGTGCATCAACAAAGTAGTGCCAAGCGTGCGCCTGTGTCATAAGTAAAGGGCCGGCTGGCTTGACCGTTAAAGGGTGCTGTAACCCCCGAAAGTACACTCCAGTCCAAACCAAAAAAAAAATAATTTTCTGTGTTTGTGAATTGTGTGCGCAGTAGCCGCACGTGCATCAACAAAGGAGCAGCGCCAAGCGTGCGCCTGTGTCCCATAAGTAAAGAGCCGGCTGGCTCATTTCTTAAAGGCTGGTGTAACCCACAAAGTGCACTACTCTCCAGCAAAAATAAAAAAATATTTTCTGGGTTTAGCCGCACGTATATATCAAATCGATATAACATAAATGGAGGACCAAACTTTCTCCGATAAATATAAAATAGAGAAAGATCAAGAACCACTTCCTCCTAGTGCTGAAGCTGCTGTCACTAGTCATGACATAGACGATAACATGCCATCAACGTCGTCTGCCAAGGCCGATGCCCAATGTCATAGTAGAGGGCACATACAATCCCAAATGACAAAGTTCAGGAAAATGACCTTGAAAAAAACATTTAAATCATCTGAAGAGAAACGTAAACTTGCCAATATGCCATTTACGACACGGAGTGGCAAGGAACGGCTAAGGTCGATCCCTAGTATGTTCATGACTAGTGGTTCAGCTTCACATGACGATGGAAGCCCTCCTCCCACTAAAAAAATCAAAAGAGTTAAGCTGGCAAAAGCACAGCGAAGAACTGTGCTTTCTAAGAAGATATCACAAATCCCCAAGGAGAGTCCAAGTGTGGTGGTGGTTGCGATGCCTGACCTTCCCAGCACTGGACAGGAAGAGGTGGCTCTTTCCACCATTTGCACGCCCCCTGCAAGTGCTGAAAGGAGCACCCACAGTCCACTTGCTGATATGCAAATTGAAGATGTCACTGTTGAAGTACAACAGGATGAGGATACTGGTGTAGCTGGCGCTGAGGAGGAAGTTGGCGAGGAGGATTCTGATGGTGATGTGGTTTGTTTAAATCAGGCTCCGGGGGAGACAGTTGTTGTCCGTGGGATGAAAAAGCCCATCACGGTCATGCCTGGGCAGAAGACCAAACATTCCACCTCTTTGGTCTGGCAATATTTCTATCCAAATCCAGACAACAACTGTCTTGCCATATGTACCATATGTAAAGGTGAAATAAGTAGGGGTAGGGATGTCAACCACCTAGGAACATCCTCCCTTATACGGCACCTGCAGCGCGTTCATAAAAAGTTACTGTCAAGTTCAGAAACTTTGGCTAAGACCGTAAGCAGTCCAGGGACACCTAAATCCTGTTGTCCTGTTGTATCCAAGCGCCTGCAAACCACACCGTCAACTCCCTCCTCGTCAATTTCCTCCTTAGTCAGGATCGGAAGTAGTCCTGCAGGCCATGTCACTGGCATGACTGACTCTCCTATCCGGGATTCCTCCGGAGGATCCTGCATTGCTACGCCTACTGCTGCCGCTGCTGCTGTTGCTGCTGCTGGGAGTCGTTCATCATCCCAGAGAGGAAGTAGGAACACCACTACTTTTACTAAGCAATTGACGCTCCAACAGTCCTTAGCGAGGAGGATGAAGTACGACAGCAGTCATCCTGAAGCAAAACGTATAACTGAGGCCTTGACTGCTATGTTGGTGTTAGACGTGCGTCCGGTATCCGCCATTAGTGCAGTGGGATTTAGACAATTGATGGAGGTAGTGTGTCCCCGGTTCCAAATCCCATCTAGATTCCACTTCACTAGGCAGGCGATACCGAGACTGTACAGAAACGTCAGAAAAAGTGTCCTCAGTGTCCTGAAAAATGCAGTTGTACACAATGTCCACTTAACCACGGACATGTGGACAAGTGGAACAGGGCAGACTAAGGACTATATGACTGTGACAGCCCACTGGGTAGATGTATCACCTTACGCAGCAACAGCAGCAGCGTCACCAGTAGCAGCATCTCAGAAACGCCAGCTCGTTACAAGGCAGGCTACGCTGTGTATCACCGGTTTCAGTAAGAGGCACACCGCCGACAACCTCTTAGAGAAACTGAGGGAAATCATCGCCCAGTGGCTTACCCCACTTAGACTCTCCTGGGGATTTGTGATATCTGACAACGCCACCAATATTGTGCGGGCATTACATCTGGGCAAATTCCAGCACGTCCCATGTTTTGCTCACACAATAAACTTGGTGGTGCAGAATTTTCTAAAAAGCGACAGGGGCGTGCAGGAGACGCTTTGGGTGGCCCGAAAAATTTCTGGCCACTTTCGCCATTCAGCGACTGCGTGCCGAAGACTGGAGCACCAGCAAACACTCTTGAACCTGCCCCGCCATCACCTGAAGCAAGAGGTTGTGACGCGGTGGAACTCAACCCTCTATATGCTTCAGAGGATGGAGGAGCAGCAAAAGGCCATACAAGCCTATACATCCACCTATGACATAGGCAAAGGAGGGGGTATGCACCTGACTCAAGCGCAGTGGAGAATGATTTCGGTGTTGTGCAAGGTTCTCCAGCCCTTCGAACTTGCCACACGTGAAGTCAGTTCAGACACTGCCAGCTTGAGTCAGGTCATTCCCCTCATCAGGCTTTTGCAGAAGCAGCTGGAGAAAGTGAAGGAGGAGCTAAGACGGAGCGATTCCGCTCGGCATGTGGGACTTGTGGATGAAGCCCTTCATTCGCTTTGCCAGGATTCCAGGGTGGTCAATCTGTTGAAATCAGACCACTACATTTTGGCCACCGTGCTCGATCCTAGGTTTAAAGCCTATGTGGTGTCTCTCTTTCTGGCCGACACAAGCCTGCAGAGGTGCAAAGACCTGCTGGTGAATACACTGTCAGCTGAAGCGGAACGTGACACGTCAACGGCTCCTTCTTCATTTTCTCCCGCAACTGGGGCTGCCAGGAAAAAACTTAGGTATCCTAAGCAACCCGCTGGCGGTGATGCAGGGCAGGCAGGACCAAGTTTGGACATCTGGTCCGGACTGAAGGACCTGGCAACAATTTCTGACATGTCTACTGTCACTGCATATGATATTGTCACCATTGACAGAATGGTGGAGGATTACATCGGTGACAGCATCCAAGTAGGCATGTCAGACAGTCCATACCTGTACTGGCAGGAAAAAGAGACAATTTGGAGGCCCCTGTACAAACTGGCTCTATTTTACCTGAGTTGCCCCCCCTCCAGTGTGTACTCCGAAAGAGTGTTTAGTGCAGCCGGGAACCTTGTCAGTGAAAGGCGTAGGAGGTTGCTTCCACAGAATGTGGAGAAGATGATGTTCATCAAAATGAATTATCAGCTCTTCCAGGGAGACCAGCCTCCAGAACGTACAGAGGGACCTGTGGTGGTGGATTCCAGTGGGGACGAGTTAATACTCTGTGAAGATGAGGATGTACACACTGAAGAGGGTGAGGAATCGGTGGATGAGGAGGATGAGGATGACATCTTGCCTCCATACAGCCAGTTTGTGCAGGGACACATTAATTGCCAGCTTGTTTTGTGGGGCCCAAACGAACCAATCATTTCAGCCACAGTCGTGTGGCAGACCCTGGCGCTGAAATGATTGGTTTGTTAAAGTGTGCATGTCCTGTTTATACAACATAAGGGTGGGTGGGAGGGCCCAAGGACAATTCCATCTTGCACCTCTTTTTTTTCTTTGCATTATGTACAGTTTGGGGCCTAGCTTTTCAAACTGCCATCCTGTCTGCCACTGCAGTTTTACGCCTAGATGGGTCACGTGTTTGTGCCGCCCACTCGTGTCGCTTAGCATAGTCATCCAGCTACCTCGGTGCAACCTTTTGGACATAAAAACACTATTGTGAGGTGTGAGGTGTTCAGAATAGACTGGAAATGAGTGGAAATTAAGGTTATTGAGGTTAATAATAGCATAGGAGCAGAAAAACCTACAAATTCTGTGATTTTAGCTGTTTTTATGCTTTTTTTCAAAAAAATACAGATCCAAAACACAAAACCCAGAACCCAAAACACGGAAGGGTGGTTTTGGCAAAACCAATCCAGATCCAAAACACGAAGAAAGATCCAGATCCAAAACCAAAACACAAAACACGAAAAGTGGCCGGTGCACACCCTTAATATGAACCAAGTAATTGTTATTTTTAGCCTTGTGTAAGATGCAGATTTTTTTTATACCGATTTATATTAGTTTGAAACATATTTTCTTTTAAAACAAAAACAAAATGACTGCATACATAAACATTCTATATGTAAGTATTTTAAAAACCTGTGATTCCTGGGTTACACTATGAACACCATATATTTCACAAATACAATGTGTTATGAGCACTGTTAGATAAATAAACAGTTATTTATAAAATGCACCCAACATATGTTGTATTAATTTATGGACAACACACAGTTTTGATTATGTACATTTTTAATGAAGATTCAATGCACAATGCATTACCACATTAGAAGAAACAAATGAAGTGCAACGTATTTAAGCCAGCCATACAGTGTGTTACATTAGCTTATACATTTTCCAAAATACATACTTGGTACAAATCAATAATCTGGTGAGACAGTGAATATGTCAGTTTTTTTGTAATGATTTTTGTTCACTTTAACTTTTATACAGATCTTACTTAGAGTGACCCCTGCCACCCTCACCTGTTTGGCTTCCACGTCTAGTTCTGGGTGTACGTCTGGGTGGTGTGTCTACTGTTGTGGGGGCCTGGGAAGTGCTGCTTGACGTGATACTTGCTGCTGCTTCAGGTAATCTGCTTAAAATTTGAGTACCTACATTTTGTACAATACCAGCAAAATCTGTAATGGCTGCATTTTGACGATCTACTAATCGCAACAAGTGGTCATTGAACCTGTTTTGATTTTCTTGGTTTCGTAAGTGTGCTGCTTCCAAACACATCATCCATTGCCTAATTCGGTCCATACTGTTGGCCATATGTGTTAACTATACCGTCTGAGCCATTTGGTTCTTAGGGCCTGATTCAGAGCCGGTCGCTATTTGCGGTCGTTCGTTCAAAAAAAAGGGGTGGCTATTCAAATGAACCGTTCACTCTTTGCGGTCTGTTGACGCCTCTATGTCTGAACGAGCGAACAAAACTTGCGGTTGTAATTTTGAAAAAGACGCCCCCTGGCCACTCGCACCATACGTCATGTCCGCTAATTATTAGATTAATCGAGTACATCGAAGAGCGTATGAACTGCTCGCTATTCTTGTGGCTGGTGTTTGCTACCACAAATTTGCGAGCAGTTCTGGCTATAAAATAACCCAGTGACGTGGCCAATGACGCTGCTGTTTTAATTAAGCACACCCATAAAACGCCCATTTTGACCTTTAAGCACGCCAGCGTTTGGATCTCCACTCCCCGTTTTCAAGCACCTTCCCCTGTTACCACCCACATACGCCTCCTCCTGTCACTCATATTAGCAGGCATTCGCTATTTAGCGAACAAACGATTTTCGGCCGCACTGACTGGTTCGCGCATGCGTATTACGATCCGTACGCATGCGCAGTTGGGCAAACATCGCTCGGAGCGAACGAGCGGCCGCTTACGAGCAGCTCTGAATCAGACCCTTAGTGTGTCTATGTCCTATTTTATTAATAGTTTGGCTATTGACGTGTGTGCGTAACAAATCTATTTATTGCTGCTGAAATGCAACCATATCTTGCCAGTATGATGCTTCTGGCTGTGGAGGGGGTGGGGGAGGGGGAGGTAATAAAATTGGTGGAGTGGAAGGCACAGTGGGTGTTGGCAGCATATTTGGCGTTTGAGGAATAAGGGCTAAGGAAATCTCCTGTTCATTTTCGTGTAGCCTATCATCCTCTGAAAATCCAGCATGGGAAATGTGAGGTGGATCTTTATAATCTATAAGAGTTGTGTATTGTATTAAAAGTACAACACAGTATTTCCTGTAATAAAATAAAAAAACCCTGACAACAAAGCAAATGAACTAAACAACCCCAGGTTGCTGGAGCACACAATTTGTAACCCACTGTGTTAATGTATATTAAGGTTCGGTGCTCAGTAGTCAATTGGTGTTACAACTAGGGGTGTGCACCGGCCACTTTTCGTGTTTTGTGTTTTGGTTTTGGATCTGGATCTTTCTTTGTGTTTTGGATCTGGATTGGTTTTGCCAAAACCACCCTTCCGTGTTTTGGGTTCTGGGTTTTGTGTTTTGGACCTGTATTTTTTTTTTTTTAAAAGCATAAAAACAGCTAAAATCACAGAATTTGTGGGTTTTTCTGCTCCTGTGCTATTATTAACCTCAATAACCTTAATTTCCACTCATTTCCAGTCTATTCTGAACACCTCACACCTCACAATAGTGTTTTTATGTCCAAAAGGTTGCACCGAGGTAGCTGGATGACTATTCTAAGAGATACGAGTGGGCGGCACAAACACGTGGTCCATCTAGGAGTGGCACTGCAGTGGCAGACAGGATGGCAGTTTGAAAAACTAGGCCCCAAACTATACATAATGCAAAGAAAAAAAAGAGGTGCAAGATGGAATTGTCCTTGGGCCCTCCCACCCACCCTTATGTTGTATAAACAGGACATGCACACTTTAACAAACCAAACATTTCAGCGTCAGGGTCTGCCACACGACTGTGGCTGAAATGATTGGTTCGTTTGGGCCCCCACAAAACAAGCTGGCAATTAATCTGTCCCTGCACAAACTGGCTCTACGGAGGCAAGATGTCGTCCTCATCCTCCTCATCCACCGATTCCTCACCCTCTTCAGTGTTGTGTACATCCTCATCCTCACAGAGTATTAATTCGTCCCCGCTGGAATCCACAACCACAGGTCCCTCTGTATGTTCTGGAGGCTGGTCTCCCTGGAAGAGTTGATAATTAATTTTCTGAACATCATCTTCTCAACATTTTGTGGAAGCAACCTCCTATGCGTTTCGCTGACAAGGTTCCCGGCTGCACTAAACACTCTTTCGGAGTACACACTGGAGGGGGGGCAACTCAGGTAAAATAGAGCCAGTTTGTACAGGGACCTCCAAATTGCTTCTTTTTCCTGCCAGTACAGGTACGGACTGTCTGACATGCCTACTTGGATGCTGTCACCGATGTAATCCTTTAACAGACAGACGCACGCTTGTCGCTGCTGCTTTGAGGATGCAAGTGCAGCTACAGCCCACACAATTCACAAAGACAGAAAAAAGAAGAAGAATATTTTTATTGTTTGTGTAGCACACTTTGAGGGTGTCACCACCCTTTAACAGACAGACGCACGCTTGTCGCTGCTGCTTTGAGGATGCAAGTGCAGCTACAGCCCACACAATTCACAAAGACAGAAAAAAAAAGAAGAATATTTTTATTGTTTGTGTAGCACACTTTGAGGGTGTCACCACCCTTTAACAGACAGACGCACGCTTGTCGCTGCTGCTTTGAGGATGCAAGTGCGGCTACATCGCACACAAGTCACAAACACATTAAAAAAATAGTTTTTTATTTTTTGGAGCCTTTGAGAGTTACACCACCCTTTAACAGACAGACGCACGCTTGTCACTGCTGCTTTGAGGATGCAAGTGCGGCTACAGCCCACACAATTCACAAAGAGAAAAAAAAAGAACAATATTTTTATTGTTTGTGTAGCACACTTTGAGGGTGTCACCACCCTTTAACAGACAGACGCACGCTTGTCGCTGCTGCTTTGAGGATGCAAGTGCGGCTACATCGCACACAAGTCACAAACACATTAAAAAAATAGTTTTTTATTTTTTGGAGCACTTTGAGAGTTACACCACCCTTTAACAGACAGACGCACGCTTGTCGCTGCTGCTTTGAGGATGCAAGTGCGGCTACAGCCCACACAATTCACAAAGACAGAAAAAAAAAGAACAATATTTTTATTGTTTGTGTAGCACACTTTGAGGGTGTCACCACCCTTTAACAGACAGACGCACGCTTGTCGCTGCTGCTTTAAGGATGCAGGTGCGGCTACAGCCCACACATTTCACAAAGACAGAAAAAAAAAGAACAATATTTTTATTGTTTGTGTAGCACACTTTGAGGGTGTCACCACCCTTTAACAGACAGATGCACGCTTGTCGCTGCTGCTTTGAGGATGCAAGTGCGGCTACAGCCCACACAATTCACAAAGACAGAAAAAAAAAGAACAATATTTTTATTGTTTGTGTAGCACACTTTGAGGGTGTCACCACCCTTTAACAGACAGACACACGCTTGTTGCTGCTGCTTTGAGGATGCAAGTGCAGCTACAGCCCACACAATTCACAAAGACAGAAAAAAAAAGAACAATATTTTTATTGTTTGTGTAGCACACTTTGAGGGTGTCACCACCCTTTAACAGACAGACGCACGCTTGTCGCTGCTGCTTTGAGGATGCAGGTGGAATCTAGACGGGATTTGGAACCGGGACACACTACATCCATCAATTGTCTAAATCCCACTGCACTAATGGCGGATACCGGACGCACGTCTAACAACAACATAGCAGTCAAGGCCTCAGTTATACGTTTTGCTTCAGGATGACTGCTGTCGTACTTCATCCTCATCGCTAGGGACTGTTGGAGGGTCAATTGTTTAGTAAAAGTAGTGATGTTCCAACTTCCTCTCTGGGAAGATGAACAACTCTCAGCAGCAGCAACAGCACTAGGAGGAAGTGGTTCTTGATCTTTCCCTATTTTATTTTTATCGGAGAAAGTTTGGTCCTCCATTTATGTTATATTGATATATACGTGCGGCTAAAGCGCACACAAACACAGAAAATATTTTTTTATTTTTGCTGGAGAGTAGTGCACTTTGTGGGTTACACCACCCTTTAAGAAATGAGCCAGCCGGCTCTTTACTTATGGGACACAGGCGCACGCTTGGCGCTGCTCCTTTGTTGATGCTCGTGCAGCCACAGTGCACACAATTCACAAACACAGAAAATAATTTTTTTTTGGTTTGGACTGGAGTGTACTTTGGGGGTTACAGCACCCTTTAATGGTCAAGCCAGCCGGCCCTTTACTTATGACACAGGCGCACGCTTGGCACTACTTTGTTGATGCACGTGCGGCTACTGCGCACACAATTCACAAACACAGAAAATTATTTTTTTTTTGGTTTGAACTTGAGTGTACTTTGGGAGTTACAGCACCCTTTAACGGTCAAGCCAGCCGGCCCTTTACTTATGACACAGGCGCACGCTTGGCACTACTTTGTTGATGCACGTGCGGCTACTGCGCACACAATTCACAAACACAGAAAATATTTTTTTTTTTGGTTTGGACTGGAGTGTACTTTGGGGGTTACAGCACCCTTTAACGGTCAAGCCAGCCGGCCCTTTACTTATGACACAGGCGCACACTTGGCACTACTTTGTTGATGCACGTGCGGCTACTGCACACACAATTCACAAACACAGAAAATATTTTTTTTTTGGTTTGGAGTGTACTTTGGGGGTTACAGCACCCTTTACCGGTCAAGCCAGCCGGCCCTTATACTTATGACACAGGCGCATGCTTGGCACTACTTTGTTGATGCACGTGCGGCTACTGCGCACACAATTCACAAACACAGAAAATAATTTTTTGGGGGTTTGGAGTGTACTTTGGGGGTTACAGCACCCTTTAACGGTCAAGCCAGCTGGCCCTTTACTTAAGACACAGGCGCACGCTTGGCACTACTTTGTTGATGCACGTGCGGCTACTGCGCACACAATTCACAAACACAGAAAATATATTATTTTTTTGGTTTGGAGTGTACTTTGGGGGTTACAGCACCCTTTACCGGTCAAGCCAGCCGGCCCTTTACTTATGACACAGGCGCACGCTTGGCACTACTTTGTTGATGCACGTGCGGCTACTGTGCACACAATTCACAAACACAGAAAATAATTTTTTTTTTGGTTTGGACCGGAGTGTTCTTTGGGGGTTACAGCACCCTTTAACGGTCAAGCCAGCCGGCCCTTTACTTATGACACAGGCGCAAGCTTGGCACTACTCTGTTGATGCACATGCGGCTACTGCGCACACAATTCACAAACACAGAAAATAATTTTTTTTTTGGTTTGGACTGGAGTGTACTTTGGGGGTTACAGCACCCTTTAATGGTCAAGCCAGCCGGCCCTTTACTTATGACACAGGCGCACGCTTGGCACTACTTTGTTGATGCACGTGCGGCTACTGCGCACACAATTCACAAACACACAAAAAATATAATTTTTTTAGCACTTGGGGGGAGCAGCCCTGATGGACAGAGCACCCCCTGGACAACACTACAGCACCCCTTTAGGACTGGGACACTGCACAGGACTTTGGAGTGGACACAGCCCCTATGGAGAACTGACTGCACAACACAGTCCAGCCAGCCCCTATGGACTTTGAAGTAGTGGACACAGCCCCTATTAACAACAGCAGCATAGCACAACACAGCCAGCCCCTATGGACTTTGAAGTAGTGGACAACAGCAGCACAGCGCAGCACAGCACAGCACAACACTACTCTGCACTACACTACACTACACTACACAGCCCAGCCAGCCCTAACTCCCACCCTCCCTCTTCACTGTCCACAGCCGAGTGAGAAAATGGCGCCGGCGCGGGTACCTTATATAGGTTCCAAAACCCACGAGACTCGGAAGGCGGGATGATGACGTTTTGCCTCGATTTCAGATCCGAGTCAGGCGGGAAAAGTCGAGCCTGACTCGGATCTGCCTCGGATCGGGGGGGCTCGGGGGGGTTCGGATTTCAGAAATCCGAACCCGCTCACCCCTAGTTACAACTACAGGTATTCACAATGTCTTATACTAATGTTTGTTGTTTTGTCCATAGACTCACCATCCTGAAGGGGTGAAGCAGGTTCCGCTGTGTAAGACCGAGTCTCCAGACGTCTTCATGGTGGTGTTGCAGCCTGTTTACGGCTGCAATGTTCTTGGTCTTTTTGGTGGAAGGTTTGAAGGTCCTTTAAAGAAAAAAAAAACAGTGTCTGGATTAGGGGTGAGCGGGTTCGGTTTTACTCGGTTTTACTCGGTTCTTATCGCCACTTTACCGCAAATTTGGCTCGATTTTATTCGCTATCCAAAACACATGTTCGGCGACAGCCAATAAAAAGATCCGGGTAAAACCGAGTAAAACCGAACCCGCTCACCCCTAGTCTGGATATGACATTACTGTTTGTGCCACATATGTTTGTGTGTATTTAATTTGAATATTGTTTTGGATAAACATTTACATTATCACAATGTTTTCTACATTTGTTGGAACAACAGATATCTGGATTGGTTAATATTGGACGTAGGTATGATCGAAACAAATGTGCCTATACACAATAGCATTGATCCAACAAACAACATTAATCTGTTAGCCCAAGCAAATGAAAACTTTAAAATAAAAAACTAGAATCCCTACACATCCCTGCATGGCTAAACTTTGTTTGTGAAGACTAGCATAACAACACTTTCAATTAGAGGCGAAAAGTGCCGTTTGGAGATAAGTTTCCGCGGATTCGGACTTTCACCCTGTTTTCAAAGTATCTCCATAGTCAATTCCAGGACGATGTCACCTGAGCGGAAACTCAATGCATTGGAATAGGTGGAAAAGTATCTCCTTTGAACAGCAGGTTTAAAGAAATTCAAAATCGTTATTTTGGGGTGCAAATGTGTGGAAACGACTCAGAACCCTTGGGACAGCCCCCCAAAGAACAAATCTGCCAAAACTTTTTACAAAATTACATCAGAACACCACAAAAAAGAACTTTTGCTTTGGGGGTGAAAAAGTAAAAAGTGGGGGGACAAACATTAAAACTTGCGAAATAGACTTCTTAGAGGTCTGCAAGGATGGGCCAGGTGTGTTTAGGATTGTAGGTGCATGACGCATTTGTGCGTTTTTTTCTTTTTTTAAAAGTATACTTTAGAGACATAAAAATATGCTAACACCCATTTTCAAGTATCCCAAATTTGACTGGATTACTTATTCTCCAAAAAAATAAAAAAATTATGCCATTCTTCACAACCTTTGCAAAGACGCTAATAAGAAGCAATTTAAACAACTTAAGTACACCAAACACTTTTATTGGGGCTATTATCACACATCTCCATTGATTCACTATGTAAGAGCATCTTTTTAGAGGGTACAGACTGATTTGCCCAATTCAGACTTTCCGCTTGTTCCACATTCTCCACTTTGCATTTTCCCCTGTTTAGGAATTGAATAGGGTGAAAAGCGGTGATGCACACAGAATGTTTTCACCTCTGAAACAGGCGAAGAAGGCGGAATGTCGGACAGGCAAAACTTTTCGTAGTTTTCACCTGTAATTGAATAGGGGCCCTATAGGCATTATATTGGACATAACCAAAACACAGATTTAAGCATTTCTGACAGTTATTATCTAAGAAAAAAAAGGAAAAAACTTACATGTCCGCTTGGGGGCATCTGTGTCCCGCACATAAGTCCTGCGCACCGCTTCAGGAGGAATGAGGTTTTTGAGGGGTTCCTCATATTCTAAATAAATAGCTTCATAAGCAGAACCACCTCCAGCACCCCGTGCTGACTTCATCTCAACCGCCATCTTCTCTTTCAAATGTAGCTTGATGTCAGAGAAACGCTTCTTACAGTGGGACTCACCACGCTTGGTTGGCCCCACAGCATTGACTGCCTGGACAACACCAGACCACATGGCACTTGTACGCCGGGCAGAGATTCGGACAGCCTGCTATCTACACGAGTGATGTCAGTAGGGATGCCCACAAACGGCAGGCGTTCTTTCGGGAACGCCTCAGTTTGTTCAGCCACCCCCCTACCCGCCTACAAAACGGGGCGAGCTGTCGATCAACATCAACAGCCGCCCCGTTTTGGTGCGAGCTCTGGAGTGAGTGAAGTTCTCACTCGCTACGGGGCTCGCACATGCGCGTTGTGCACGCTGCGCGTGCGCACTGGGTCACCATTGACCCATTTGTGAGCTCAATGCGCTTGCGAGCGGGTCTGAAGCCGGCCTTTAGTACTCAAAGGGCTAAGTGATAAGCATTTATATTCTTTTCTTTTAATTTGACTGTCTTTATTGTTCTCTCATTTGTTATTTCCTTGCCAACTCACTTCATTTTGCGATTTTTTTTATGACAATTTATGTAATGATTACGAATAGGGATAAAGAAAAGTGCAAGAAGAATGTACTTTTCTATTTTTAGTTTAATAAACAAAAAAATGCATTGTGGGTATTTTTTTACAATAATTTCTTTCATATTAACAAAAAACACTTAAATCATTCCTGTTATACATTACATTTCTGGAATAAAACCAGCATTGTTCTTATATACAAACTACAAGTATATATGTATATATTTGAGGGTGGTTCAATAAATACTTTAAGGTAACAAGATCTCTCAGAGCGTAAATTTATTCAACTCGTCCATATACGTATAATCAATAGTATGGCTTTGGTACAGATTATTTTTCCACATAGTCCCCATACTTGTCTAAGCATTTGTTCCAATGGTACACCAAGGCCCGAGGCGGAACTACTGTGAAACTAATAAAGCTTAATTTTTCAACAAAATCAATAGTTTTTAAGTGTGTGTTATTAAAATAAGGTTATTTTAGTGATAGAATCATAAGCCAATGGGTTAAAGTACTTAATATTGACGTTAGAATATGCTCTAAAGTAGTGCATGTAGTTGGAGTTTCTGAGAACCCAGGAACCCCCCTGATCAGTACTGGCTGGCAGACATTCTATCTACAGCTCCAACCAGAGGATAGCTCTTATGAGCTTGTCGGGTGCAGAATAGAGAGCTGTTGTCAGTGTCACTGCTGAGTGCAGTACTGTCAGGTGCCACAAGATGCTCACATTTCCATTTGTGCTGTCCTATCTGCCAGAAGTCGGCCCTGCAGTGCTGACCACAAACTGAAAGCTGAGCTGATTGTGGGATGGCATGCAGCTCAGAGGCAGGAGCAAGCAGCATGGGGGAGAGACCTGACTCATGGGGATTCCAGAGATCCCACTCAGGAGGATCAATAGCTGGGATCCTACAGAGGAAGTAAGTTTTAGTTTTGTATGTGATCTGTCTACAGACTCTTTGTCTCCCTCTGGGGCTTCCTACATCTATCTATCTATCTATCTATCTATCTATCTATCTATCTATCTATCTAAAGTCTCACTCTCTTGGTGGTTTCTACATCTACTGTATCTATCTACAGTCTTACACCTTCTGGGGGTTTCTACATCTATCTATCTACAGGCTCACTCTCTGAGGGGTTTATACATCTATCTACTGTCTCTCTCTCTCTCTAAGGGGTTTCTATATATATCTACAGTCTCTCTCTAAAGGGTTTCTACATCTATCTACAGTCTCTCAATCTCTGGGGGATTTCTAAATATATCTACCTACAGTGTCTCACTCTCAAGGGGGTTTCTACATCTGCAGGGGACATAGAATGCAGGCACACACTCTAGGTACTAAGAACAATGATAGAAAAATAATAATCCTGATAAACTCTACTATTAACATGGAGTATAAGTGAGGTTCTTAGTACAAGTTTGGCCAAAAATGTTTGCCCAGCCACCTCGTCAAGGTGAACCCCATAAGATGGGTCCCTAACATCCCTAATACTAACACATTACATTAAATTTATCCAAGACTTACCAGTAATAATGCCCATTCTAATATGTAGACAGATATGATGGAACCTGGGCTGGTGATTAAAAACACCTAAGGGCAGATGGGTTGGGTGCAAATTCCAAATAGAAGGAGTCTCCATCTTCAAATGTACAAAATATACACGAATAAAGTAGTAAGGGGGGGGCTTGGACTGCACACCCTAATTTTAAACATAATAGGAGGTGCTGCCATGCTGAGACTTGTAGTACAATGCAGAGGACATAGAATGCAGGTGCACACTCTAGGTACTAAGAACAATGATAGAAAAAATAATCCTGATAAACTCTACAATTAACATGGAGTATAAGTGAGGTTCTTAGTACTTGTTTGGCAAAAATGTTTGCCTATCCACCTCGTCTAGGTAAACCCCATAAGATGGGTGGATGGGCAAACGTTTTTGGCCTCCAGTGACAGGCAGAACCAAGAGAGAATGGGGCTTAGTGGTGGTGTAGCAAGGTCATGGAGGGAGGGAGGTGGTTTAGAGTTGAGGAACAGGAAAGAAGCAGATGGTTGGAAAGCAGACTGATGAGAGACCCACATCTATCTGCAGTCTCTCACTCTCTGGGGGTTTTCTACATCTATCTACAGTGTCTAACTATTTGGGGGGTTTCTACATCTATCTACCTACCTACAGTGTCTCACTCTGGGGGGTTTCTACATCTATTTACAGTTTGTCACTCTTCTGGGGGGTATCTACATATATCTACAGTCTCTCTCTCCCTGGCAGGTTTCTACATCTATCTATCTAGTCACTCTCTGGGGGGTTTCTACATCTATCTACTGTATCTACAGTGTTTCACTCTCTGGGAGGTTTCTACATCTATCTATCTATCTATCTATCTATTTATCAATCTATTTAGTGTCCCACTCTCTAGGGGTTTCTACATCTATCTATCTATCTATCTATCTATCTATCTATCTATCTATCTACAGTGTCACTCTCTGGGGGGTTTCTACATCTATATATCTATATTCTCTGCCTTTCTGGGGGTTTCTACATCTATCTATCTACATTCTCTTGCTCTCTTTCTACATCTATCTATCTACATTCTCAATCTCAGGGGTTTTTCTACATCTATCTATCTATCTATCTATCTATCTATCTATCTATCTACAGTCTCTCATTCTCTGGGAGGTTTCTAAATCTATCTATCCATCTACAGTCTCTCACTCTCTGGGGAGTTTCTACATCTATCTGTCTACAGTGTCTCACTCTTTGGGGGTTTCTACATCTATCTATTTACACTATCTGGGGGGTTTCTACATTTACAGTATCTATCTATCTATCTATCTATCTATCTATCTATCTACAGTCTCTCACTCTCTACATCTATCTACAGTGTCTCACTCTTTGGGGGTTTCTACATCTATCTATCTATCTATCTATCTATCTATCTATCTATCTATCTATCTATCTATCTACATTGTCTCACTCTGGGGGGTTTCTACATATATCTATCTATCTATCTATCTATCTATCTATCTATCTATCTATCTATCTATCTATCTATCTATCTACAGTCTCTCACTCTCTGGGGGTTTATACATTTGTCTACAGTGTCTCACTATGGGGGGTTTCTACATCTAGATATCTGTCTATCTACAGTCTCTCATTCTTGGAGGGGTTTCTACAGCTATATACATTGTCTCACTCTCTGGGGGGTTTCTACTGTATATCTATCTATCCATCTACAGTATCTTCACTCTCTGGGGGATTTCTACATCTGTCTACAGCCTATCACTCTCTGGGGGGTTTCTACATCTATCTACAGTCTCTCACTCTCTAGGGGGTGTCTACATCTATGCTATTTGGGCCTCAAGGTCCTTGCAAGGGCAGCAAGGTTCTTTGGACCTTGTTGGATGTTGCCCTATTGTTGCTGGTTGCAAAGGGCCCCCCATAACAGTTCAAGCTTCAGGGTCCAAAAAATGTAAATCCACCACTGACCAAGGCATCTATCCCGCCATAGAAGAAATCAGAGTCAAGCACCTGAGGTAGGACATGAAAGCTTGCTGAACTACACTGTAGGTTAGGAAACGCCTTCCACCCAGGTGCTTCTTCAATGGTCCGAAAAGATAGAAATGTCTCTGCTTCTTCAATGGTCCCAAAGCACTGTGCCATGACCTTCTATGCTGATGAAGTTGTTTAGAATTTCTTTGAAGGTGTGAACGAAGCATGTTTTCATGTCATGGATGCTTGCTTTGTCTCCAGTGTCACATGATGCACCCATGTTTCATCACCTGTAACAATACGCTGCAGGAACTGCACTCCCTACATATCAGTGACTATTGTAGAGTCAAAGGCTATAATAGCAAGGATATTTTAACTATTTTCTTTATTTGTATATTTTGGATATAGAAATGGCTGTATTGTAAACATATAAATAAGAGAAATATTGTTTAAACTCTGTGGACTTCATTCAGAGTTGAATGTAAATGGAAGTTGCAGCTTTTTTCGCCCATAATTTGCTTTCTTTGGTGCACACGTGCGATTTTCCACGATGCACATATTTTTTCCTGTCACTTATGATTCCCTGTGACAAGAGGGCTGAGACGGGGATGGAGGGGGAATGTAGGTGCGGCCAAACTACAGGAAAGCTGTGTCAATGTGAAATCCACACAAAATGACCACCTGTAAGACACAAATGTGACTGTTTGGAGGGACGTGATTTGCAGCTAAAACCCAGGTGCAATTTCTGCTGAAAAAAGAAGAATGTTTGTGAGCTGAAACAAAGACTCAATTCCCTCATTTAACTTTGCACTAAAAAGACATTTTGCTCTCAGGAATCTTGATTAATTATCTACACTGGGATTAATTATGGCCAGACTCCTTTTTTAACAGCTATTGATCTGATTCTTACAATACTATCATCACTTAGGGTTTTATATTTCACAGTTTTTAATTATACCAATAAAAGTTATTTTTTATTTGTTTTGCTGCCTGTGTTCCCTATTAAAAAGAACTTTTACTTTCCTTCTATTCAGGTAAAAGTACCACTATCTTAGGGAATACCTCCCTCACTACTATGGTGTTATAGACCACCAATCCATTGATTTTGCCAATCATAACTAATATTTTATCTCAAATCCTGTGCAGATTCTTTTTTATTCAGCAATCCTTTATTATAACCTACAAGATTTCTTCACCTCTGCAACAGTAGCATATACGAATACAGTAGCATGTGTGCTAGGTTTACGTAAGAAGAAAATAGCAGCAAATGCGCCAGGTGTACCCCAAAGAAATAAAGTAACATATGGTTTATGCAAGGAATAATAAGAGTGTAGAGATGAGGCTTGACAGTGTTAGTATTGTGCTGAAACCTAGAGATGTGCGCTGACCTCCGTGTTTTGGTTCAAAATCATCGTGTTTTGGTTTTGGCAAAACCACCCTCAAGTGTTTTGGTTCGGATTCGATTTTGGATTTCTTTAAAAAACAGCTAAAATCATGTAACTTGGACCTGTTTTTGTTCCTTTAGTATTTTTAACATTAATTTCCATTAATTTCCAGTATAGATGAGCGGATTGGATTCTGTTGAATCCGGACCGCTCCGAACACTGGGGATCCGAGTCCACCCCCATCTGACTCAGATCCCACTTCGAGGCCGAACCTCATCTTCCCGACGTCTGATTCTCGCGATAATTGGCTTCTATATAAGGCGCCAATTCACTCGCACACTGCAGAATGCTGCGCACTTTTCTGCTGTATTGGTTGTACAGCTGCTGTGTCCAGACTCACAACAAGTGGCTGGCTGTGCTGTTAAGTGACTGTGTATGGGGTACGCTGCTGTATGCTGCGCTTTACTCTGCTGTATTGGATGGCTGTGCTGTGTTCAGAGTCACAATTGGCTGGCTGTGCTGTTAAAGTGACTAAGTATAGGATGTATGCTGCGCTATACTCTGCTGATTAAAGTGGCTATGTCCAGACTCACAAGTGGCTGTGCTGGTAAAGTGACTGCATATAGGGGGCACACTGCACCCTGATGTATGCTACGCTGTAGTCTGCTGATTAAAGTTGCTTTGTCCAGACTCACAAGTGACTGTGTGTACAAGGCATGCTGATATATGCTGTGCTGTAGTATGCCCATCTGCTCCAGTGTAAAAAAAATTTAAATGATATTTTTTAAAAGTTTAAAAAAACTAAAAAAGTAAAACAAACTTTCAAGAAAGTTAAAAGTTTAAAAGGTAAAAAAAAATGTTTTTTTTGTTGCTGTACCCCACTGTGTATACAAGCACTGTGACTCCTTGGATCATAGCCCACTGTGTATGCAAGCACTGTGACTCTGCTGGCCGTACCCCCAGGGCTGCCATCAGTAATGGTGGGGCCTGGGACTGACAAAATAGGCAGCCCCCCCAAGGCTATTAGACCAAGTCTCTGCCCAGCTTTCTTTTTTTCCACGCCACTCCCCACCAAAACCCCCCTGTCCAGGTCACCAGGTTATCAGACCCAGTCTCTGGCCAGCTTTTTTTTTTTCCACTCCACTCCCTCCCACCCCCAAGGTAACCAGGTTATTAGACCCAGTCTCTGCCCAGCTTTTTTTTTTCCACTCCACCCCCTAGGTACTTAGACCCAGTCTCTGCCTTCCATCCAGTCGCTGATGATTTCACTTACCTTATATCCTTTTTCTTTGCCTATTTCCCAGCACTGCAGACGCTGGCTGCTGGCCCAGCACCTCTCGATCTGCGGCTCCTCCTACCACAGTCTCTCCCTCCAGTAGCGCGGCGCGACGTAATGACGTCACGCGAGCCGACTTCATACCAGAAAACTTTATTGACCATAGAGGGCAGGCAGGTGTCTATCATGTAGGTTGGTGCAGGAGCGGCCCCGTTGCCTCCTCCATTTATGGGTACCGGATCGGTGGACGGTAACAGCGGCTGGGCCCTTTTTCTTCTGTTCACGGGCTGCAGGCTGTGCAGTGGCGATAGCGGGCAGGCCCACGGCGGGCACCCCCTCCTTCAGCCAGGGTCCGGGCCCGGGACTCCAGTACCCGCAGTCCCCACCTAATGGCGGCCCTGCATACCCCACTGTGTATACAAACACTGTGACTCCTTGGGCCGTAGCCCACTGTGTATACAAGTACTGTGACTCTGCTGGCCGTGCCCCACTTTCCAAGGACAATTCCATCTTGCACTGTAATGTTTCATAGATGTGCTTTAAACTACAATGTATGTGCTGCTGCTCTGTCGCTTAGTAACCAGCCAGCTCATTGCAGCCTTTGGCCAATAATGGTGAAAACAATTTTGTGAGCTGTGAGGTGGTCTAAATTGACTGTAAATGACTGGAAAGTAATGTTATTGAGGTTAATAATATAACAAATTATGCAATTTTAGCTTTTTTATTAATTTTTGTAAAAAATCCAAATCCAAAACCAGTCAAATCGGTTTGGTAAATCCAAACCCAAAACCAGACGATGACTCCAAATCCAGCAAATTTGGTGTGGCCTAATTTCCAGTCAGTTTTGATCAACTCACAGCACCTGAAATCACAAGGGCGGGACTTAAATGCTATTCACATGACGCGGATACTTCTGTTTAAATCCGATTTCCGAATTGCGAGAAGCAGTGGCGTCATGAGGGGGGCTGCGGGCCGCACCCTAGGGTGACACCAAAATGTTGGCACCCCTGCAGTGACAGCAGAGCCGGATTAAGGCCCATGCGGGTCCCAGGGCAACTAAATTGTGGGCGCCCCCTTCAAGCCACATGGAGCCTACAATGCCACCCCCTCCCCTTCCCCCTAGCCACACGGAACCTACATAGGCACTCACCCCCCTTAGTCACCTAGAGCCTACATAGACACACACACCCCCTTAGTCACATGGAGCCTACCCCCCCTTCCCCCTAGCCACCCTGAGCCTACCGCCCTCCTACCCCCAAACCACATGGAGCCTATTGCTCCGCCGCTGATTACTCACCTGAGTGACGGCATGCGGGCGTGACCTCCTGGCAGAGCTGCTTCCTAGTCCTTTCATCAGCTCCACGGATGTAATGTGTCATGTGACGGGAGCCACTCTGCACTGTATGCAGCAGCACCAGGGGCGGATTGGGCCACCGGGACTGCGGGAAAGATCCCGCTGGGCCGG
This sequence comes from Taudactylus pleione, assembly GCA_031769625.1. Classification (NCBI taxonomy): domain Eukaryota; kingdom Metazoa; phylum Chordata; class Amphibia; order Anura; family Myobatrachidae; genus Taudactylus; species Taudactylus pleione. The sequence continues at coordinate 12,255,931 of JAUIMM010000010.1, forward strand.
TCCCCTCTCCCCCCTGCTGGGCCGCTTTACACACATTGACTGGCCGGCGGCGGCTCTAACTGCCACTACCGCGATCGGAGCTCAGCTCCGAAAGCGCAGCTGTCATGAACGAGCTTCTGCGCGTGCGCAGAAGCTCATTCAGTAGTGAGATGGTAGAGGGAGCGCTGCTGTGTAAGCCGAGCCGCAGCAGCTCCTCCCGTGGGGCATTGCGGAGCACGTGAGTGACACCTCACGGCTCCGCCTCCAGCAGCCACTTATCCAGCGCAGGAGCCAGGAAGAGGAGAAGGGGCAGGCTGCAGGAGTGGCAGGGCTGTATGGACTGGAGCAAGCGGTCGCGACTGGCAGTGACACTGTGAGTCAAAATGTATTCACATGATGTGATGTGACATATGACTCCTTTTATATATATATATATATTTATTTCACATCCCAACCCACAAGTTATTATAGTTATTTAGGTGATACCTGGGATGTGATTATAATATGATCACAACATCCCAGGCATCACCTAAATAACTATCATAACTTGTGGGTTGGGTTGTGAAATAAATATATATATATATATCTTGATAAAAGGGCTTATTCCCCTGAAACGTTGACCACACAGACTGCCTCTGGGTTCGTTTCTTTGTTGCTGAGACTCCGAGTGCCATCCGCCATACACCTGCTATATATATATAATATATATATATATATATATATCAATAACGCTGTATCCAGCACTCTAGGCAGCTGCAAGCCCCTTGTAGAATTGCTTGGGTGCCTTCCTAAGATAGGGTATAATTCCCCTCCAAATAGTGCAAACAATAGGCGTCACTCCAAGTCTTGCAAGGATAATAAACGTGTCTTTAATTCATATCGACGTTTCGGGGACTGCTACCCCGTCATCAGGACAGACAACCCCCGATGACGGGGTAGCAGTCCCCGAAACGTCGATATGAATTTATTATCTTTGCAAGACTTGGAGAGACGCCTGTTGTTTGCAATATATATATATATTAGGGATGTGCAGGCTCGGATAGGTTCGAGTTTGCACGTGGAGTTCGGATTTTTCCCTCCAAAAAAACGGAACTCAGAACGAGGCAAAACGTCATCTTACATGGACGAACATCATCATTCCTGGTCTTTTGTCCAGGAATGATGATGTTCGTCCATGTAAGATGACGTTTTGCCTCGTTCTGAGTTCCGTTTTTTTGGAGGGAAAAATCCGAACTCCACGTGCAAACTCGAACCTATCCGAGCCTGCACATCCCTAATATATATATATATATAAATATTTAAGGTGTCCTATGCGTTTGTGTTACTACAATATCATGCACTGACATTTATGTAGGTTGCACATGTAGTTAGTAATTAGTTATTTAGAGCTGATTATGCTATGTATAGAAAATGTGTGTGTAACTGTATAGATCTATCTATCTATCTATCTATCTATCTATCTATCTATCTATCTATCTATCTATCTATCTATCTCGTATCCATCTATCTATCTCTGCCAAACAAATAGTGCACTTATTTAGATCCTTAAAATGTCAAAATGGAACAGGTCCCAGAATTGATTGTTTTAGGTGTGAACAACTCTCTACTTCAGTTGAAACCACCGTATCAGTCCTAGCATGGACCAAAGAATTTTGTGGCTGGCATCTTTCCCAGTAATTTATCCGAATCCAATCGCTTCACAGGAACGTCACTGGCTTGGCGTTGTTGTGACGATCCTGTGACGTGTTTGCCCAGAGAAACCTGTTAATTTGACGGTGGTATCTTTGGTTGCCTAACCCTGACCCCTAACCCTCCCACTAACACACGTTTCCCACAGCCTAAACCTAACCCTATGTAGCCCCCCTCCCCCAGTAGCATAACCCTAGCCCTCCCCCTGCAGCCTAACCCTCCCCCTAGTGTTTAACCCTTAACCTTAAACCTAACCCCTAAACCTAATACTTACCATCTGGATTGTGGGGCTGTTATTATGAGCCCCAGCATCCTGACCCCCGGGATGTCAACTACATCCCCCCTGTAGGAATCTACTATATTAGTTGCTACTTCTTGTGCTTTGATTTTAGAATATATAATAGTTGCGTCCAACTCAGAATCCCGCCACCCTCGACAGTACCCGCCCCCTCATTAGATCACGCCCCAAATAGGGCTGCTTCCAGAAATTTCCCGGGCTGGTTTTCCAACCCAATCCGTCCCTGAGCAGCACTGACTGTGCTGCTGCATACAGTAACACCGGATCGTGGCAGTGAGCCTCAATCCGGGAACAAGTGTCACTGGACCCCATTCCCGGCAGGGTCACACTGACGCCCCCCCCCCCTTAATACAGCCCTGAGAGACAGGAGCTGGGTGCTTCAGTGTGATATTCTCCCGCAGCACCCGGCTTCTGTCATAGAAGAGGAGCTGACAGTGCTGACAGCCCAGTTTCCGGTGGCAGCCCAGCATCTCCAATGATGCTGGGCTGCCCCTTCAGTGAAGTCATTGGGATCCCCGCCCGAGGCCATGTCCCTTTATTTTAGGCCACGTCCCCTTTTTAATAATATGTCAGATACATAACACAGAATAGAGCCTGGGCAGTGAAAATAAATAAGACATCTGCATTAACCATGTAAAATACAATACCACATAAATAATTTGGAAACGGCAGTCTCCACATGATATCAGTAACTTAGGAAATGTCGCAGATATCTCCTGCATTAAATGCAAAATCACATTGTATGGGAATATTGCTGTAGTGCAATTTATCAAGCCCCGTAAACAAAAGCTTTCAGAGCTTGAACGTTATAGCTACCGCCATATAAAGATGACATTAGTCACTTTGCACCTGGGGAGGGGAACAAACTGGCTGGATGGGTGTTTTGATCCCTCCTCAGTCCAGCATGAACCGACTGTCATGCGCCGAAACCCAGTATCCTTCTCTGCTCTCCCCAGCCCCATGTAATGTATATCCTGCGCAGGACTGGCTCAAGGCATGTTCAACCAGTGCGGTTGATCAGGGGCGCCACCCCATAGCGGGCGCACCCCTCCCAACCATTCCTGATTTCAGCAGGACAGTCCCGTTTTTTGTGCACTGCCCCGCTGTTCCACCCGCGGGGCAAAGTCTCCTGCGGGTGGTTGGGAGGTTGGGCATCTTGACTGCCGTGCGGCGGTGTCGGCCCATAGTAGAGGAATGGATGCAGTGCGCATGTGTGCGGCTTTCATACAGTGCAGGAATAGGGCTGGGGGCAGCCCAGCTACTGACGGAGTGCTGGGCTCTCCCCCAGCCTGATGTTAACAGGAGGCGTGCCATACGCGCACGCCTCCAAATAGCGTCATGTAGGGGTGTTATATGGTAATTAGACCATGGCTCCAATTTTGGACACACGTGGCTTTACCGCGCGCATGTATGGGGCGACTAGATACCGTCCTGCACAGGGCGTGGCTCCCCCTGGAACCAGCCCTGATCCTGCATTTGCTTCTATCTTGTCCACTATTTAATGGCGCAGTAGTGTAGGAGCAGCAACTTGGCATCTCTCACTTGGCTCTAACCAACTCAGACATAGGTGCCCGTGTGCATGTAGGTTTATTAGCACCTATCAGAATGAAATTAATGCTCAGTTCATTGACATTTCTTTTCACTCCTGCCCAGTCCTTTGTCCAGAGGCACTGAAAGGAGGGGAGAGGAGCAGGTACTGATTAACCAGGCCCGGGCTTGCTAAAGGGGCCAGGCGGAGGCCTGAGTCTGCCACTTTCCCCCTTAGTACTGTCAGCGGCAGCAGCACCCAGTGAGTACAAAGAGGCTGCTGCTGCCACTGAGCGCAGCAGCAGTCTCCTCTGCCTGGACCTGCTATGAGGGGGAAGAGCGATCTCACTGGTCACACGCCCTCCCTGGATCTGCCCCTGGCTGAGGGACACAACGGCGCCCCCCTTTGGAGCCACGCCTTCTTACATTAGGCCATGCCCCCTTGTCAGTATCCGGGCTCAGCCAGGCTCTCTACAAACCGGTTTGTGTCACATTATACATGATGCATTCACTTCAGGACGGTTACTCTGCTCTCACTTCTGCACTGCAGGTATCTGCGTGCTACTCTTGTTCTCATGTATTTATTAGTATTCATCATGCCATCAATTGTCAGTGTGACTTACTTTGGCATTATTTAGTCTGTATTTAATTAGTTTGTTATTAAGGGCTCTATTTACTACAATCCGCATATTGAATGCGGATTGTAGTGTGATATTACCGAGTGAATTCGCATTGCAAATTCAGGCATTATCACAGGGATTTACTATAAATCCCTTGCAGGGACAGAGCTTGCGATAAAGCTCTGTCCCTGCGGATCCCATCCGCACTCTAGTCGCGGTATTTTCGGAAAAAATACCGCGACTAAGAGCCCGCGCATGCGCCGACCCAGAGTCGCTGCTACCCCCCACGATGCTAAGCCCCGCCCCCCGCAATCGCGGACCCCCGTGACACCCCCTCCCCCCCCCGTGACCCCCCCCTCCCTTCATTACACTTACCTGCATCCTCCTGGCCTCCGGTGATCTTCTCCGGGCTTCCCGATCAGGTGATCTCCCATACTGCACTGGGGCCCGATCACCTGATGACCGGGCAGCAGTGCACTGTGGGAGACCAGCTATCACCGGAGGCCCGATCACCGGTCCCTGGATTCAGGTAAGTAAAAGAAAAAATGTTTCAATTTTTTTTTTTTTTTTTTTTACAGCAATCAGCTTGCGGTCTGTTTAGACCACATAGCTGATTACTGGTACTGGCTCCCGCCTCTGCTCTCCCCGATAACCGGGGGAGACCCTGGATAACGCCACCTCCTGGTGGCGTTATTATCACAGGGCTTCCCCCGGTATTTCTTTACAATTTATTTTTAGTAACTATGGTTGGATCACATTTCCCAATGTGATCTGCTTTACTAAAAATAAGTGATACCTAGGGGTTGGAGTAGAATTTTACTAATTCTACTCCAATTGCCCTGTAATAACTATAGGTGAAACTAAAATAATGTGAAAAGGGTGTGAAAACACCCTTTTTCACTTTATTTTAGTAAAAATAATGTTAATAGAGCCCTATGTCTCAGTGCTGCTTAGGGTTATATTTATTAAAATATGTAGCCAACACCTGAATATTTAGAATCCTTACCGCTGCATATGGCAGGAATAAGGATTTTTTTTTCTTAAATTTATTAATTTAAATCGCTGCAACACGTGCTCCAATAAGTGTCTATGCCTGCGATCAGTACATACGCAATCAATTTATTTCCACCTATCATGCAATGCAGCGCATATGCAATAAAGAAAAGGGTGTGATGTGCATTGGGGTCTCCTGTCGCCCACTGGAGAGGGATTTTAACATCTCTCTCCAACATGGCTGCCACATTGCTAGGGATGGCCAATTAGCAGTCCCGTATCGATCTTTTGCATCAATGTGGGACTGCCATGTCTGCATTTAATGCAGAGGATAATCAGCAAAATAAAATTGTTCTTCCCTAAGATCGATATTATTTTTGCCCATGCGCCGTTAGGGTTTAAATAAAGCTTGTGCATTCACAGTTAAAAAAGAAGAAGAAAAGAAAATCTCATGCATAGGCAGTGGAGCGGGAGACACCGGAGACCAGGAAGTATATCGCTGCTGCCGTATCATGGTTTTCGGATCGGTTCTGCTAATACATCAAATCTCCAGAATCAATCCAAAAATCCTGATGCATCGGGCAAGGAAATCGATCATTTAAAAAAAAAAAAAAATCATCCCTATCCATTGATTGCAGTTAATGGTCTAGCAGCATCTAAAGATGGTGTTAGCCCACACATGCAAAGATCCACAAAGCAAATCTATGGGGACAGCTGATGCTAGGACTGGCGGCTAGAAAGCAGGAGATATCATCTGCTTTCTTTATTGGTAAATTTAAGGGATAATACATTTTGCATTTAAACATCAATTTCCACATATTGTATGGACAAAATTGTTTAATAAATAGCAAAGCCGTAACTAGACTTTTTGGTGCCCTGTGCCAGAAAGAGCATTGGCACCCCCTTCATTTTTCAAAGGGACATAATGCACCCAAAAAAGGGCCATGGCTTCATGGGGAAGGGCCAGGGAAGAGATAGGAGAGGCCAGGAGATGCTGGGGATGAAATAGCAGGAAGCTACAAGCAAGAATGATAATATACAGGAATTTGACAGGCCCAAACAACACCTGTGGTGCCCTGTGCGATGGCACCAGCCGTACTACCCTAGCTACGGCCCTGATAAATAGGCCCTCAAGAATGTACAGCAATCTCGTGCCGCTATGTAATAAAAGTGCCATCCACACTCACTTTTCCAGAATCATATGCAAAGTGTTATCCTTGTATTTGGCGGGTCAGGTAGGGGTAATCCAGCGCTGACCCCCAAAATTTGCTATTCTATGAGATTGAGACCTAGAGATATTAATCTGGAAGGAGGCACTAACTGCTAGTGAACCATCAGGCAACTAACTGATCACTCACCCCTAGGATCTGTCTAGTTTGTTACACTTATAAACTAGAATAAAAATACACAAATTGTTACATGTTCAATTCAAATGTTAATGCTACAGGTTCAATAACATCTTTATCATTCTCTTTAGATCAATGTGATATATTTGTCTTCACACTGTATATAGATCATCCCAGGGTCTGTTTGTTTAGAAAGCAGAAAGACTGGAAACTATACAACCTTAAGGACAGATCTACTGTATGCTAGGTTTTGTAAATAGAAAAACATATATCAAGAACCTCGTGATCTGCAGGAAATGTAAGCGTAAAAAAGCAGCTACTGTATGCTCACTCTCGCTGTCAGAGGGAAGTGAATGGATGTGTATTATTGCTGTATTGCGAAGTGAGAGAATAGCTTCTATACACAGCTCATCTGGGCTGTCCTTTAAGTACAGCACCGCCCTCTGGTGGAGCTTTAATAAAATGTGTATAAGAGTTGAGCAACGCTTCTTATTCAGGTCTGTGTAGGATGTGAAGACACTCAGCCAGTGGTGTATACCTTGGGAGGGCTTCAAACTGCTTGGAGCATGTGAAAAAGCTGGAGGAATTTTTCACACCTACAGGACCAGGTGAGTGTCCTAAACTTGTCAGGCTGAAGTCCTAAACTTGTCAGGCTCAGCATGTTTACTGTTGCAGTTATTCACTTTTTAAAAAAAATGTTTGACTGCAAGATCTGCAGTGTGAGCCAAATTCTTTTATTGTTTAACACTACTGAAGTGACATAATATATTATATGAGATCATCTTACATATAACATACAGTAGGTAATGTATTTGGCGGCAAGTTTTAATGTCATCATTATATTTGTACAGCAGGTGTGCCTACATAAACTAAATGGAAAATAAATAAATGTGCAAAATAGCAGAAGTTGTTTTGATGGTGTACATAACATAGATTTAGTATATATATTTTATACATCGGTTAGTAATGTATTTTATATCAGCATTCGCCACTTGATGTTTTATTCAATTGATTTTGTTTGAATGGATGCTGTCTTGAAATATTAATATTATAGAGCTGTTGTTGCCATTATAATTCTTATTTGGATTCAACAATTGATGGGTCAAGAGAGCACTGGATAAAACTCTACTGCAGAACTATCATTATTTGTATATCCTTCTAACTTTGTATTCTAATATTCTTTTCAGTGTAATTAAGTGACAGTTATAGCAGAGTGATCCAAATAAGATCAGAGAGGTATAAAATAAAATTGTGTGTGTATATATATATGTATATATATATATATATATATATATATATTCAGATATATTAATTCACTCACATAAATAGAAGCTAGATTTTGGTATACTGTTCACATATTCTTGCTATTTTGATCATGATCACTAGCCACACGTTCAGTACAAATACTTTGAGCGTCGCAGGAGACCGTCTTTAATGTATTCCCAGCATGGTCAATTAATATGCTATTGCAAGTATCATGTGTATAGTTATCTACACCTCATTCAACAGTGTATGCCACAGAGAGAGGATATTAAAGTGTATTTTACCACACACCTCTGTTACAAACAACCTGTTTTATTGTGTTAGTAATATACTGTACACATTTTTCTCTCGATCTTTGTGTCATAGATGTTCTAAGACAGCCCCAATCTTTGCTCCTTGAAGTCTTTAAACGGTTTAGATTGTTTCTCTGAGCGTAGACCTGAAGCGTTTACATTAAAAGAGAAGGAATGGAGCACTTGTTTTATAGTAATTAATACTAAAAGTATTCTGATATTTTTTTTTATTAAACTAAATGACATGGATGGTTATTTATTTAAAAATGAATAAGCCACATTGGTATGAAAATTTGTTGCCACCAGGAGCATGCATTATGGGACACACATACATGGATGGATGGACACACATACATTATGTTATTATTTTAAAACACACAGGGGTCTATTTACTAAGCTCTGTTAGGAGATAAAGTGAACAGTGATAAGGTACCAGCCAATCAGCTCCTAACTGCCATTTTTCAAACACAGACTGTGACATGGCAGTTAGGAGCTTATTGGCTGGTACCTTATCACTTTTCACTTATTCTCCTAACACAGCTTAGTAAATAGACCCCACAGACACTTAAAAGAAGACACACATCATGCATGAACCAGTTGTTGAATGTGACACAAAGACAATATTAATTAAGTACACAGACAAAAGAGTATGACTTTGAAGTGTGAGCTTATTGCACAAAGTACTTATAAGAGCGGAGGGAAACACAGGCTATCCATAGAGAGACTAACAAATACTTGGATGAGGAAGCCTATTTGACAAATATCACGGCGGTACTTGTACTACCACAATACCTATTCTGTCATCGCCCCCTCAGGATGGTAGTAATAGATTTATATCATTAGCATATGCTTTAGTCTTTTTTTTTAAATGTAAAGATTTTAAATATTATATATTTTTTTAATAAATGTAATTTGCGCCTGTGAAAGCTGATATCAGGAGGGTGTGGAGTATAGAAGGGAGTTGTGGGCAACTGAAAGCTCCTTCAAATGTGCATCCGGAGTACAGATAGGATGAGCGTAGAACAGACATACACTAAATGGGGAGAAATAAAAGAAGAAAGGGACAGAAACACAAACAAGGTGGGGGGTACAGACAAGGAGAGAGATTCACAAATTGGACAGAGAGGTGCACATACATACACACATACATGGTGGTGGGGGGGATCAGAAGCATACATGGTGAGACAGAGGGCGGGATGCAGGGAGAGGAAAAATGCGGGTTTGACCACACTTCTCATATGCACCAAGTGGTACATCCCCCCTGACTTCGGGTACATACCGCGGTTCATTACCGCAGTATGTACCAAGAATTTTGCAAAGGACATCTCTCCCGATAAGAGCTGTCCATTGCGATGCTGCCTGGTAGAGGGACTTACGGGTTCAACACCCAGAGGTCCTCCTGGCGACCTTCTGCGCATGTACATAATGCCGCGGGGGTTCAGCCTGGAGCGCCCCGATAAGAAGTCCATAGGCCTCTATGCGGTAACCCACCTGAGTGTATTGCATTCCGGTGCTTAATACATTTGGGGAATGCAGTAAAACCCCTGAAAACTGAATTAAGTGGGTTTTACCGCATTTTCCCTGTTAGTGCATCCCAGCCCGGGGCTTGGTTGCAGTGGGTAACGCCATCTTCCTATAGGCTTCTATTGGGAAAGTGCTGTGAGAGGGATCCAATTGGACCCCTCCCTGCACCCCCCGTGGTGCGTGCGTTCTTCTGCGACAGAGCGGTCCTTTGAGGGGATCGTCATGCAAACTGGCGTTACCAATGTCAGCATGCATGTGATGACTGGCGGAATGCATCCTGCTCAGAGAGAGATATATAAAACAAGCCTACCTGGTGAGAGCAGGGAATGAGGTAAATCATCTCACGTAGTATGCGTTCTCCTGTTCCGCTTTTACATTGTAACAGTCAGCATGCTCAAGAGTCATATTAAGCAGCAGGTGCTTACTGATTAAACACACTGGACCAAGAAATAGATAACTACATTGCCACTCGTCTAGTGCTGGAGGGAACGGGGTCTTCTGTCTCCGAACTAAGTTGCCACACGTTGACTTCTTTATAGCTGACAAACGGCAGCACATGGACCATGGTGTGGCTAGCATTAAGAGGTGGCGATTTGTGAACAAGGGCAGTTTCAGGGCAACTGGAATGCCTACCTAATCGGCCCAGGGCACAGAAGTGCGGTACTACGGTACTAGGCAAAGCTACAGGTTGTGAAAAAAAAGTGTCCACCTAATTTCCATTCTAATGAAACTGTAGAGAAAATAATGAAACTGAAATAAGTGTACAATGCAGAGGACTCACTAGACTTCCAGGAGACTTGGCAGGCCTCTTACTAATGTTCACAGAGCTCTTTCTTACACCTCAGATGATCTACCTAGTATATAATTATATTTTCTCTCTCATGTATGCACAGCTACCTATTCTTTCTCTATAGCATGTAACTGCCTCTCCTCTATGTAATGTACAATACTATGGGCGCCAGCCTCTCCTGTCTAGTGCAGGCATTCTCAGCCTGTAATACATGTACTCACGAAGGTACATCATACATATTAAAGGAGTACCTCCATCAGCTAATTTAAACAAATAATAATGATTTCATGCATAAGTAATGAATTCATGACAAGCAAAACAAATGAGTAACGGCAGTTTTTAAATCTTGAATGTATTAAAGTGTTAGTTGCCAAACATTTATGCACCTTCTGGGGTACTTGGAATAAATATAAACACTTTGCGTGGTGCTTGGAATAAATTGACATTACAATAGGAGACACTTGGCAAACATTTACCTTCATAGAAGGGGTACATGATATTAAAAGGTTGAGGATTTCAGTATTAATCTACCCATATTTCTTCTCACTATCAATCCCAGCTGCCTCCCTTCTGTAATGTACAGTATTCAGACTGTATCTCTCTGGTATAAGTAACTCCGAATGTTCTCCCAGCTGAGACATATGGGGGCCTATTCATCATCGGAGGCCATATGTCCCCCGATGATTAAGTAATGATCTCGCTATGAGGGATACATAAGTATTCAACTCGCAGCGGGGGAAACTTTGCATCAGAGCAATTCATTATTGCTCTGGTACGGGGACAGCTGTTCCGAAAAGCAGCTGTCCCCTCAGTATCACAACTACAGAAGTAGCTGCGTTACTTACCTCCTCCCCGTCGTCCCGGCCACACATGCGTGACCCGAGGGTACACATGCGCAAAGCCACTACGGAGGTAGTAAGGCGGCGGTGGGATCCGCTCGGATTCCTCTTCACTTCCCCGGAACTCCTTCCAATAGGAAGGAGCGGAGATCCGAGAACAAGCGCCATCTGAAGATGGCGCTTGTTCTCGCAAGCAAACTCCAAAAACTTTCAGTTTTCGGAGCTTGCTAAATAACACGTGGTCCCTTTGGAACCCCTGATGATAAATGGCCCGGTAACTAAAATATGCGGAAACTAGCGTTTCCGCATGGTTACCGGGCCATATATCATTGATGAATAGGTCACATGGAAATAAAAGCCTTCACTCTTTAATTTGATCAGCACAACAGAATGGATACTTTACCTCATAATTTAAGGTTCTGTGGGTTCTATTATCTAAGCAGTGTTAGGAGATGTGTTGCTCTTGTTTCTATGAGAAACAGTGCCAGTACTCAGGGAGAAGGTGCCAGTACTCAGGGAGAAGGTGCCGGTTCTCAGGGAGGTGGTGCTGGTATTCAGGGAGAAGGTGCCACCAGTGGCGTCACAAGGGGGGTGCGGGTGTCACACACCGAGGAGTGACACCAAGGTGCAGACTCCCCCTCAGAGACAGGAGCCGGGTGCTGCACTGTAGTATTAAGTGCAGCATTTATGCTCCTGACACTGTGAGGGAGCCGGCACTGCACACAGGGCAGTCTCCTGTACAAAGTAAGAAGCACAGGACTATGGGGGTTTGGGCTACGTGGCCACACCCCCTTCCTGCATGGCCAAGCCCCTTCCCACAAAACCAAGCCCCCTGGCAGCGAGGCCACACCCCCTTTTTGGCGGCTCAAGTCTTCACCACGCGCACAGCATTCATCCCAGCACCGCGTGACACCGTGGGGAGGGATGTCACTGGGTGCCAGTACCAGACCCTCCAACATGACCTGTCCCACCAGAAACAAAATGCTCTGCTGCTGGACTTCCCACTTAATTTATGATTACAGTCATCTGTGTTACACTACTTAATTGATGAGAGTTGTGTTTAAGCACAGGTGAGGGCCATCATAAATCAAGTGGGAAGTCCAGGACCAGAGCATTTTGTACCTGGTGGAATGGGTCGTGTTGGAGGGTATGCAGTACTCAGGGAGAAGGTGCTGGTACTCACCTAAAGTCACAGATTGATACAAGATGTATAGTAGCTGCCATTCTCCAGACCTATTTTACTAAATTCTGAAATTATTTAACCGATTTCTACCTGAGAATGAAAAATGACACCAAAAAAAGGTGGCGTTACCATCAGGAAAAAATATTGTTTTTATAAAAATAAATCCAAATCCATTATGTGCATAGGAGCAAGCAGAATATAGGCTGTATGCCTACAGTATGCCCTGCTCAACAATTGTCATGCTTGCTCCTCAATAGGACATCAGTTTTGGTTTACACATATATAGTGCACAAAGCACTATGTGAAACTTATTTTTTCAATAACCTGGTATGTCCTCATTGTGTATATATATCTATATATCTATATATACATTAGGGGTGTGCACCGGCCACTTTTCGTGTTTTGTGTTTTGGTTTTGGATCTGGATCTTTCTTCGTGTTTTGGATCTGGATTGGTTTTGCCAAAACCACCCTTCCGTGTTTTGGGTTCTGGGTTTTGTGTTTTGGATCTGTATTTTTTTTTAAAAAAGCATAAAAACAGCTAAAATCACAGAATTTGTTGGTTTCTCTGCTCCTATGCTATTATTAACCTCAATAACCTTAATTTCCACTCATTTCCAGTCTATTCTGAACACCTCACACCTCACAATAGTGTTTTCATGTCCAAAAGGTTGCACCGAGGTAGCTGGATGACTATGCTAAGCGACACGAGTGGGCGGCACAAACACGTGACCCATCTAGGAGTGACACTGCAGTGGCAGACAGGATGGCAGTTAGAAAAACTAGGCCCCAAACTGTACATAATGCAAAGAAAAAAAAGAAGTGCAAGATGGAATTGTCCTTGGGCCCTCCCACCCACCCTTATGTTGTATAAACAGGACATGCACACTTTAACAAATCAATCATTTCAGCGCCAGGGTCTGCCACACAACTGTGGCTGAAATGATTGGTTCGTTTGGGCCCCCACAAAACAAGCTGGCAATTAATGTGTCCCTGCACAAACTGGCTCTACGGAGGCAAGATGTCATCCTCATCCTCCTCATCCACCGATTCCTCACCCTCTTCAGTGTGTACATCCTCATCCTCACAGAGTATTAATTCGTCCCTGCTGGAACCACAGGTCCCTCTGTACGTTCTGGAGGCTGGTCTCCCTGGAAGAGTTGATAATTCATTTTATGAACATCATCTTCTCCACATTTTGTGGAAGCAACCTCCTACGCCTTTCGCTGACAAGGTTCCCGGCTGCACTAAACACTCTTTCGGAGTACACACTGGAGGGGGGGCAACTCAGGTAAAATAGAGCCAGTTTGTACAGGGACCTCCAAATTGCTTCTTTTTCCTGCCAGTACAGGTACGGACTGTCTGACATGCCTACTTGGATGCTGTCACCGATGTAATCCTTTAACAGACAGACGCACGCTTGTCGCTGCTGCTTTGAGGATTCAAGTGCGGCTACAACCCACACAATTCACAAAGACAGAAAAAAAAAAAGAATATTTTTATTGTTTGTGGAGCTCACTTTAAGGGTTACACCACCCTTTAACAGACAGACGCACGCTTGTCGCTGCTGCTTTGAGGATGCAAGTGCGGCTACAGCCCACACAATTCACAAAGACAGAAAAAAGAAGAAGAATATTTTAATTGTTTGTGTAGAACACTTTGAGGTGTCACCACCCTTTAACAGACAGACGCACGCTTGTCGCTGCTGCTTTAAGGATGCAGGTGCGGCTACAGCCCACACAATTCACAAAGACAGAAAAAAGAACAATATTTTTATTGTTTGTGTAGCACACTTTGAGGGTGTCACCACCCTTTAACAGACAGACGCACGCTTGTCGCTGCTGCTTTGGTCCTCCATTTATGTTATATTGATATATATACGTGCGGCTAAAGCGCACACAAACACAGAAAATATTATTTTATTTTTGCTGGAGAGTAGTGCACTTTGTGGGTTACACCACCCTTTAAGAAATGAGCCAGCCGGCTCTTTACTTATGGGACACAGGCGCACGCTTGGCGCTGCTCCTTTGTTGATGCACGTGCAGCCACAGTGCACACAATTCACAAACACAGAAAATAATTTTTTTTTTGGTTTGGACTGGAGTGTACTTTCGGGGGTTACAGCACCCTTAACGGTCAAGCCAGCCGGCCCTTTACTTATGACACAGGCGCACGCTTGGCACTACTTTGTTGATGCACGTGCGGCTACTGCGCACACAATTCACAAACACAGAAAATATTTTTTTTTTAGGTTTGGACTGGAGTGTACTTTCGGGGGTTACAGCACCCTTAACGGTCAATCCAGCCGGCCCTTTACTTATGACACAGGCGCACGCTTGACACTACTTTGTTGATGCACGTGCGGCTACTGCGCACACAATTCACAAACACAGAAAATAATTTTTTTTTGGTTTGGACTGGAGTGTACTTTCGGGGGTTACAGCACCCTTTAACGGTCAAGCCAGCCGGCCCTTTACTTATGACACAGGGGCACGCTTGGCACTACTTTGTTGATGCACGTGCGGCTACTGCGCACACAATTCACAAACACAGAAAATAATTTTTTTTTAGGTTTGGACTGGAGTGTACTTTCGGGGGTTACAGCACCCTTAACGGTCAAGCCAGCCGGCCCTTTACTTATGACACAGGCGCACGCTTGGCACTACTTTGTTGATGCACGTGCGGCTACTGCGCACACAATTCACAAACACAGAAACTAATTTTTTTTTTGGTTTGGACTGGAGTGTACTTTCGGGGGTTACAGCACCCTTAACGGTCAAGCCAGCCGGCCCTTTACTTATGACACAGGCGCACGTTTGGCACTACTTTGTTGATGCACGTGCGGCTACTGCGCACACAATTCACAAACACAGAAAATAATTTTTTTTTTGGTTTGGACTGGAGTGTACTTTGGGGGTTACAGCACCCTTTAATGGTCAAGCCAGCCGGCCCTTTACTTATGACACAGGCGCACGCTTGGCACTACTTTGTTGATGCACGTGCGGCTACTGTGCACACAATTCACAAACACAGAAAATAATTTTTTTTTTGGTTTGGACTGGAGTGTACTTTCGGGGGTTACAGCACCCTTAACGGTCAAGCCAGCCGGCCCTTTACTTATGACACAGGCGCACGCTTGGCACTACTTTGTTGATGCACGTGCGGCTACTGCGCACACAATTCACAAACACAGAAAATAATTTTTTTTTTGGTTTGGACTGGAGTGTACTTTCGGGGGTTACAGCACCCTTAACGGTCAAGCCAGCCGGCCCTTTACTTATGACACAGGCGCATGCTTGGCACTACTTTGTTGATGCACGTGCGGCTACTGCGCACACAATTCACAAACACAGAAAATATATTATTTTTTTAGCACTTGGGGGGAGCACCCCTGATGGACAGAGCACCCCCTGGACAACACTACAGCACTCCTTTAGGACTGGGACACTGCACAGGACTTTGGAGTGGACACAGCCCCTATGGAGAACTGACTGCACAACACAGTCCAGCCAGCCCCTATGGACTTTGAAGTAGTGGACACAGCCCCTATTAACAACAGCAGCACAGCACAACACAGCCAGCCCCTATGGACTTTGAAGTAGTGGACAACAGCAGCACTACACTACACTACACTACACAGCCCTAACTCCCACCCTCCCTCTTCACTGTCCACAGCCGAGTGAGAAAATGGCGCCGACGCGGGTACCTTATATAGGATCCAAACCCCGCGAGACTCGGAAGGCGGGATGATGAAGTTTTGCCTCGATTTCAGATCCGAGTCAGGCGGGAAAAGTCGAGCCTGACTCGGATCGGACTCGGATCGGGGGGGCTCGGGGGGGTTCGGATTTCAGAAATCCGAACCCGCTCACCCCTAATATACATATATATATATATATATATATGTACATATATATATATATATGTACATATATATATATATATATATATATATATATATATGTACATATATATATATATATATATACACACACACTATATAGACAAAAGTAATTGGACACTGACAGCAAGTAGATCAACCAGATTTTATTGACGTCAGTACTTTGCAGATACACCAGGTGCAGTGATCACAGCAAACAATCTTATTGGCATGTCTTGCCATTCCACCTTTAGTACAGCAACCAACTGTGACACTGAAGAAGGTTGAGTCGACCTAGAACGTACCCGTCGCTCCAATTCATCCCAGAGGTTCTCAATGGGGGTCAAGATCTGGATTCTGAGCTGCAAGTCCATCCGTGTTACCGAATTTTCTGTATACCAGTCCAGCGCCACTCTGGAAACATGACAGTTGGCATTGTTGTCCTGATAAAAACATTAGTTGTTTCCATAGAACTCAAGTGCATGGGCCTCTCTATGAAGTGTTCTTGTCAAAACCGCCACATTGATGGTCATTTGGAACTCGTGTGCAATGGTATGCATGGGACCATTTCACTTGAGCGGGGGTGTCCAATCATTTTTGTCTACATAGGCCCGTATTCATTTAGAAGCGAAAAGCCGAGATCCACAAAATACTATCGCTGATTGCGACTTTTTCACCAGTCGAAAAAATATTGCCTTATTCAATTGCATCCCTCTTTTTGTGCACCCGAAAACGCAATGCAATGTAATAGGCGAAAAAGATTCGCGTCAGAATAGGTTGAGAAAAAAAGTGCAAAATCGCTATTTTGGGGTGCAAAGGTGGGGAAACCACTAGGCACCCTTGGGACAGCCCCCCGAAGGATAACTGCATCAAAAAAAAAACAACTAAAAAAAATAGAGGAACACCCCAAAAAAACACTTTGAAAAGGGGGGTGAAAAAGTGCAAAGTGGGGGTACAAACTTAAAAACTAGCGAAATAGACTTTTGGTGGGTCTACAAGTATGGGTGAGGTGTTTTATGGATTGCAGGTGCTTGCTTCAGGTGCGTTTTCTAAAGTTTTTTGAAAATTTATTTTAGCGACTTCAAACCATGCTTGCACCCATTTTCATGTACCCCAAATTCGACAGGACTACTTATTTTCACCCAAAAAAATACTTAATGCTATTCTTCACCACTTGTGCAAAGACGCTAATTAGAAGAAATTGACACACCTTATGTACCCCAAATAACTTTATTAGGGCAATTCGGGGGGCATGTACATTGATCCCCAATGTTAGTGCATCTTTTAGGGGGTGTCAGGCTGATTTCCCCAATTCTATCAGCACTTTTCGTCTGGTTTGCATCCGCCTGGTTGCGGCTTCGCGTCTTTTGGAATTGAATAGGGCGAATCGTGGTACCTGCTCGATAAGTTTCCGTGGCTAAATTACGCAATGTAGGTGAAAAGTCCGGCAGGTGAAAAAGTATCGCGGGTGCTAAACTAATTGAATACGGGCCATAGTGTGTGCATGTATATATATGTGTGTGTGTGTGTAATAAGTACAGTTTGGAATATAATGGTGAGTGCTGAGTTTGTATGATTTATATATATATATATAAATATTAGGGGTGAGCGGGTTCGGATTTCTGAAATCCGAACCCCCCCGATCCGAGTCCGATCCGAGTCAGGCTCGACTTTTCCCGCCTGACTCGGATCTGAAATCGAGGCAAAACGTCATCATCCCGCCTTCCGAGTCTCGCGGGTTTTGGATCCTATATAAGGTACCCGCGTCGGCGCCATTTTCTCACTCGGCTGTGGACAGTGAAGAGGGAGGGTGGGAGTTAGGGCTGGCTGGGCTGTGTAGTGTAGTGTAGTGCTGCTGTTGTCCACTACTTCAAAGTCCATAGGGGCTGGCTGTGTTGTGCTGTGCTGCTGTTGTTAATAGGGGCTGTGTCCACTACTTCAAAGTCCATAGGGGCTGGCTGGACTGTGTTGTGCAGTCAGTTCTCCATAGGGGCTGTGTCCACTCCAAAGTCCTGTGCAGTGTCCCAGTCCTAAAGGGGTGCTGTAGTGTTGTCCAGGGGGTGCTCTGTCCATCAGGGGTGCTCCCCCCAAGTGCTAAAAAAATATTATATTTTCTGTGCTTGTGAATTGTGTGCGCAGTAGCCGCACGTGCATCAACAAAGTAGTGCCAAGCGTGCGCCTGTGTCATAAGTAAAGGGCCAGCTGGCTTGACCGTTAAAGGGTGCTGTAACCCCCAAAGTACACTCCAATCCAAACCAAAAAAAAAAATTATTTTCTGTGTTTGTGAATTGTGTGCGCAGTAGCCGCACGTGCATCAACAAAGTAGTGCCAAGCGTGCGCCTGTGTCATAAGTAAAGGGCCGGCTGGCTTGACCGTTAAAGGGTGCTGTAACCCCCAAAGTACACTCCAGTCCAAACCAAAAAAAAAATTATTTTCTGTGTTTGTGAATTGTGTGCGCAGTAGCCGCACGTGCATCAACAAAGTAGTGCCAAGCGTGCGCCTGTGTCATAAGTAAAGGGCCGGCTGGCTTGACCGTTAAAGGGTGCTGTAACCCCCAAAGTACACTCCAGTCCAAACCAAAAAAAAATATATTTTCTGTGTTTGTGAATTGTGTGCGCAGTAGCCGCACGTGCATCAGCAAAGTAGTGCCAAGTGTGCGCCTGTGTCATAAGTAAAGGGCTGGCTGGCTTGACCGTTAAAGGGTGCTGTAACCCCCAAAGTACATTCCAGTCCAAACCAAAAAAATATATATTTTCTGTGTTTGTGAATTGTGTGCGCAGTAGCCACACGTGCATCAACAAAGTAGTGCCAAGCGTGCGCCTGTGTCATAAGTAAAGGGCCGGCTGGCTTGACCGTTAAAGGGTGCTGTAACCCCCAAAGTACACTCCAGTCCAAACCAAAAAAATATATATTTTCTGTGTTTGTGAATTGTGTGCGCAGTAGCCGCACGTGCATCAACAAAGTAGTGCCAAGCGTGCGCCTGTGTCATAAGTAAAGGGCCGGCTGGCTTGACCGTTAAAGGGTGCTGTTACCCCCAAAGTACACTCCAGTCCAAACCAAAAAAATATATATTTTCTGTGTTTGTGAATTGTGTGCGCAGTAGCCGCACGTGCATCAACAAAGTAGTGCCAAGCGTGCGCCTGTGTCATAAGTAAAGGGCCGGCTGGCTTGACCGTTAAAGGGTGCTGTAACCCCCAAAGTACACTCCAGTCCAAACCAAAAAAATATATATTTTCTGTGTTTGTGAATTGTGTGCGCAGTAGCCACACGTGCATCAACAAAGTAGTGCCAAGCGTGCACCTGTGTCATAAGTAAAGGGCCGGCTGGCTTGACCGTTAAAGGGTGCTGTAACCCCCAAAGTACACTCCAGTCCAAACCAAAAAAATATATATTTTCTGTGTTTGTGAATTGTGTGCGCAGAAGCCGCACGTGCATCAACAAAGTAGTGCCAAGCGTGCACCTGTGTCATAAGTAAAGGGCCGGCTGGCTTGACCGTTAAAGGGTGCTGTAACCCCCAAAGTACACTCCAGTCCAAACCAAAAAAATATATATTTTCTGTGTTTGTGAATTGTGTGCGCAGTAGCCGCACGTGCATCAACAAAGTAGTGCCAAGCGTGCGCCTGTGTCATAAGTAAAGGGCCGGCTGGCTTGACCGTTAAAGGGTGCTGTAACCCCCAAAGTACACTCCAGTCCAAACCAAAAAAATATATATTTTCTGTGTTTGTGAATTGTGTGCGCAGTAGCCGCACGTGCATCAACAAAGTAGTGCCAAGCGTGCGCCTGTGTCATAAGTAAAGGGCCGGCTGGCTTGACCGTTAAAGGGTGCTGTTACCCCCAAAGTACACTCCAGTCCAAACCAAAAAAATATATATTTTCTGTGTTTGTGAATTGTGTGCGCAGTAGCCGCACGTTCATCAACAAAGTAGTGCCAAGCGTGCGCCTGTGTCATAAGTAAAGGGCCAGCTGGCTTGACCGTTAAAGGGTGCTGTAACCCCCAAAGTACACTCCAGTCCAAACCAAAAAAATATATATTTTCTGTGTTTGTGAATTGTGTGCGCAGTAGCCGCACGTGCATCAACAAAGTAGTGCCAAGCGTGCGCCTGTGTCCCATAAGTAAAGAGCCGGCTGGCTCATTTCTTAAAGGCTGGTGTAACCCACAAAGTGCACTACTCTCCAGCAAAAATAAAAAAATATTTTCTGTGTTTAGCCGCACGTATATATCAAATCGATATAACATAAATGGAGGACCAAACTTTCTCCGATAAGAATAAAATAGAGAAAGATCAAGAACCACTTCCTCCTAGTGCTGAAGCTGCTGCCACTAGTCATGACATAGACGATAACATGCCATCAACGTCGTCTGCCAAGGCCGATGCCCAATGTCATAATAGAGGGCACATACAATCCCAAATGACAAAGTTCAGGAAAATGACCTTGAAAAAAACATTTAAATCAGCTGAAGAGAAACGTAAACTTGCCAATATGCCATTTACGACACGGAGTGGCAAGGAACGGCTAAGGTTGATCCCTAGTATGTTCATGACTAGTGGTTCAGCTTCACATGACGATGGAAGCCCTCCTCCCACTAAAAAAATCAAAAGAGTTAAGCTGGCAAAAGCACAGCGAAGAACTGTGCTTTCTAAGAAGATATCACAAATCCCCAAGGAGGGTCCAAGTGTGGTGGTGGTTGCGATGCCTGACCTTACCAGCACTGGACGGGAAGAGGTGGCTCTTTCCACCATTTGCACGCCCCCTGCAAGTGCTGAAAGGAGCACCCACAGTCCACTTGCTGATATGCAAATTGAAGATGTCACTGTTGAAGTACAACAGGATGAGGATACTGGTGTAGCTGGCGCTGAGGAGGAAGTTGGCGAGGAGGATTCTGATGGTGATGTGGTTTGTTTAAATCAGGCTCCGGGGGAGACAGTTGTTGTCCGTGGGATGAAAAAGCCCATCACCGTCATGCCTGGGCAGAAGACCAAACATTCCACCTCTTTGGTCTGGCAATATTTCTATCCAAATCCGGACAACAACTGTCTTGCCATATGTACCTTATGTAAAGGTGGAATAAGTAGGGGTAGGGACGTTAACCACCTAGGAACATCCTCCCTTATACGGCACCTGCAGCGCGTTCATAATAAGTTACTGTCAAGTTCAGAAACTTTGGCTGAGACCGTAAGCAGTCCAGGGACACCTAAATCCCGTTGTCCTGTTGTATCCAAGCGCCTGCAAACCACACCGTCAACTCCCTCCTCGTCAATTTCCTCCTTAGTCAGGATCGGAAGTAGTCCTGCAGGCCATGTCACTGGCATGACTGACTCTCCTAACCGG
Source organism: Taudactylus pleione (assembly GCA_031769625.1). NCBI lineage: Eukaryota > Metazoa > Chordata > Amphibia > Anura > Myobatrachidae > Taudactylus > Taudactylus pleione. The sequence continues at coordinate 12,277,482 of JAUIMM010000010.1, forward strand.
GATTCCTCCGGAGGATCCTGCATTGCTACGCCTCCTGCTGCCGCTGCTGCTGTTGCTGCTGCTGGGAGTCGTTCATCATCCCAGAGAGGAAGTAGGAACACCACTACTTTTACTAAACAATTGACCCTCCAACAGTCCTTAGCGAGGAGGATGAAGTACGACAGCAGTCATCCTGAAGCAAAACGTATAACTGAGGCCTTGACTGCTATGTTGGTGTTAGACGTGCGTCCGGTATCCGCCATTAGTGCAGTGGGATTTAGACAATTGCTGGAGGTAGTGTGTCCCCGGTTCCAAATCCCGTCTAGATTCCACTTCACTAGGCAGGCGATACCGAGACTGTACAGAAACGTCAGAAAAAGTGTCCTCAGTGTCCTGAAAAATGCCGTTGTACCCAATGTCCACTTAACCACGGACATGTGGACAAGTGGAACAGGGCAGACTAAGGACTATATGACTGTGACAGCCCACTGGGTAGATGTATCACCTTACGCAGCAACAGCAGCAGCGTCACCAGTCGCAGCATCTCAGAAACGCCAGCTCGTTCCAAGGCAGGCTACGCTGTGTATCACCGGTTTCAGTAAGAGGCACACCGCCGACAACCTCTTAGAGAAACTGAGGGAAATCATCGCCCAGTGGCTTACCCCACTTAGACTCTCCTGGGGATTTGTCATATCTGACAACACCACCAATATTGTGCGGGCATTACATCTGGGCAAATTCCAGCACGTCCCATGTTTTGCTCACACAATAAACTTGGTGGTGCAGAATTTTCTGAAAAGCGACAGGGGCGTGCAGGAGACGCTTATTTCAGGCCACTTTCGCCATTCAGCGACTGCGTGCCGAAGACTGGAGCGCCAGCAAACACTCTTGAACCTGCCCCGCCATCACCTGAAGCAAGAGGTTGTGACGTGGTGGAACTCAACCCTCTATATGCTTCAGAGGATGGAGGAGCAGCAAAAGGCCATTCAAGCCTATACATCCACCTATGACATAGGCAAAGGAGGGGGTATGCACCTGACTCAAGCGCAGTGGAGAATGATTTCCGTGTTGTGCAAGGTTCTCCACCCCTTCGAACTTGCCACACGTGAAGTCAGTTCAGATACTGCCAGCTTGAGTCAGGTCATTCCCCTCATCAGGCTTTTGCAGAAGCAGCTGGAGAAAGTGAAGGAGGAGCTAAGACGGAGCGATTTCGCTCGGCATGTGGGACTTGTGGATGAAGCCCTTCATTCGCTTTGCCAGGATTCCAGGGTGGTCAATCTGTTGAAATCAGACCACTACATTTTGGCCACCGTGCTCGATCCTAGGTTTAAAGCCTATGTGGTGTCTCTCTTTCCGGCCGACACAAGCCTGCAGAGGTGCAAAGACCTGCTGGTGAACACACTGTCAGCTGAAGCGGAACGTGACACATCAACAGCTCCTTCTTCATTTTCTCCCGCAACTGGGGCTGCCAGGAAAAAACTTAGGTATCCTAAGCAACCCGCTGGCGGTGATGCAGGGCAGGCAGGACCAAGTTTGGACATCTGGTCCGGACTGAAGGACCTGGCAACAATTTCTGACATGTCTACTGTCACTGCATATGATACTGTCACCATTGACAGAATGGTGGAGGATTACATCGGTGACAGCATCCAGTACCTGTACTGGCAGGAAAAAGAGGCAATTTGGAGGCCCCTGTACAAACTGGCTCTATTTTACCTGAGTTGCCCCCCCCCTCCAGTGTGTACTCCGAAAGAGTGTTTAGTGCAGCCGGGAACCTTGTCAGCGAAAGGCGTAGGAGGTTGCTTCCATAGAATGTGGAGAAGATGATGTTCATCAAAATGAATTATCAGCTCTTCCAGGGAGACCAGCCTCCAGAACGTACAGAGGGACCTGTGGTGGTGGATTCAAGTGGGGACGAGTTAATACTTTGTGAGGATGAGGATGTACACACTGAAGAGGGTGAGGAATCGGTGGATGAGGAGGATGAGGATGACATCTTGCCTCCGTAGAGCCAGTTTCTGCAGGGACACATTAATTGCCAGCTTGTTTTGTGGGGGCCCAAACGAACCAATCATTTCAGCCACAGTTGTGTGGCAGACCCTGGTGCTGAAATGATTGGTTTGTTAAAGTGTGCATGTCCTGTTTATACAACATAAGGGTGGGTGGGAGGGCCCAAGGACAATTCCATCTTGCACCTCTTTTTTTTCTTTGCATTATGTACAGTTTGGGGCCTAGTTTTTCAAACTGCCATCCTGTCTGCCACTGCAGTATCACGCCTAGATGGGTCACGTGTTTGTGCCGCCCACTCGTGTCGCTTAGCATAGTCATCCAGCTACCTCGGTGCAACCTTTTGGACATAAAAACACTATTGTGAGGTGTGAGGTGTTCAGAATAGACTGGAAATGAGTGGAAATTAAGGTTATTGAGGTTAATAATAGCATAGGAGCAGAAAAACCTACAAATTCTGTGATTTTAGCTGTTTTTATGCTGTTTTTCAAAAAAATACAGATCCAAAACACAAAACCCAGAACCCAAAACACGGAAGGGTGGTTTTGGCAAAACCAATCCAGATCCAAAACACGAAGAAAGATCCAGATCCAAAACCAAAACACGAAAAGTGGCCGGTGCACACCCCTAATATATATATATATATATATATATATATATGTATAATTTACTATAAACTATCTCATGCACAGTACCTGTTTTGTTTATGATATTTATACACTGAGGGATACAATATTCTAGGCTTCCTCTCCTATGTAATTGGACACTGCCATTATTAACATGTCTGTATACAGTAATAAATATCCGTTCAGTACTGTATGTGATCATTGCTATAATTGTGATTGCTCTATTGCTTTCTCATACATTACACAATTCCCTGGCTATGTCTGCCTGTGTACAGTAGTCATCTGTAAAGTGGTTGTTTCCCTCTCTGTGTTACTCAGCTCTGTCCAACCCACAATTATTGATCACTCTGTCTTATGCATATTTCTCTCTATGAGTTTATATGCCAACCTGGTTATTTATAAAGGCATTAGATGCTTGTATGTCTCTCTGAATATATACTAAAATCTCTCTTCTGCTGTAATGGCTGTGTTCAGTGGCGGGCTGGGCCGGGAGGCACGGTGCCATGTGCCCCCCGGGCCGCAGCGTCATGCGGGCGCGGGCCGGTGCAGTCTGTGTCACTGTGACACAGACTGCACCGCATGTCCGGTCAGCGCTACACAGCACAAACACACAGCCGCCGGAGCCGGCAGCTGTGTGTTTGCTGTAATCAGCAGCCGCTGAGAGTCTGTCAGGCTCTCATCGGCTGCCGCTGCTCCCACTGCGGAAGCCATCTTCCGGCTCCCGCAGTGGGTAATGGGAGAGCCGTCGTCATGACGACGTCTCTCCCATAATGCAAAGCGGCCAGAGGAGCCGGTGGAAGCGTCGGGACCAGGAGCGGGAGTTTCAGGTAAGTGTTTTTTTTTTTCTAAATTAAGTCTCTCTCTACTGGGGGCACTACTAAGGGGGGGGGATTACTATGGGGGCACTACCAGGGGGGGATTACTACTGGGGGCACTACCAGGAGGGTGGATTACTACTGGGGGCACTACAAGGGGGGGACTACTACTACTGGGGGAACTACAAGGGGGGACTACTACTACTACTGGGGGCACTACAAGGGGAGGGGACTACTACTAGGGGCACTGCATAGGGGGGAGGGAACTACTACTAGGGGCACTACATAGGGGGAGGGGACTACCACTGGGGGCACTGCGAGGGACCACTGCTGGGGGCTCTATTTAAAGGGCAATACTGGGGGTACTGCATAGGGGGGAGACTACAACTGGGGCCACTATTTAAGGGACATTGCATAAGGGTTACCACTACTGGGGGCACTGCATGGGGGGGTGGACTGCTACTGGGGGCACTGCATAGGGGGTACCACTATTGGGGGCACTATATAAGGGGCTTACTACTGGGGGCACAAGGGGCACTGAACAGGGGGGACCACTACTGGGGGCACAAGGGGCACTGCATAGGGGGGGATCACTACTGGGGGAACTACTGGAGGCCTGCATAAGGGTGTTATCTCCTGTGGCACACGGGGGCACTGCATATGGGCACTACGACAGGGGGCTGCCCCTAATCTTTATTTTTACCTTACATTAATCCCATATGGACCCGCCTCCTCCCTGAAACACTTGAGGGGGGGCGGCGCCGTAGCATGCACGTTCTTCGGGCACCCTGGCTACACGCTACTCCTCTGCCAGGGCCGCCTGCATGCATTTGCCCCCCAGGCTAAAAGTTGCCAGCCTGCCCCTGGCTGTGTTTGACTAAACCTCTGAGTAACCTACCATCTTCACAGCCTACAGTATTCTTCCACTGTATCTGAAACAGACACCATTCAAATCTTATATCAAATTTTTATCACATTGGTAAATTATATCTATCATGGTGTCTTTGTCTTAGTGATTATTGTGCAGTTTTCCATGTGCTCTAGTTACATTGCACGTTTACCAGTACAATCTAGTGTAACGGCAGTGTGCGCCAGCACATGAGAAATTGTTATACCACTTTCTAAAAGTTAAGAATGCAATAGCGGGAATGTTGTTGCGCTACAGGAGTTTGATACGATATCCCAGCGGTGACAATACCGGCAGTGGAATCCCGTTGGCTAAAATCCTACAAATTTTTATCAGTGTTCTAACTTGAATTCTAACCCACCCCTCCCGCAGCCTAACCCTAACTGTCCCCTTCGGTAGCCTAACCCTAACCATCCCCTACCGTAGCCTAACCCTAACCATCCCTTACCGCAGCCTAACCCCAACGTCCCCTACCGCAGCCTAACCCTCCCCCTAGTGCCTAATCCTAAACATTACCCTAATACTCACCGTTGGGATTCCGCTGCTGGGGTACATACCGACATTTATAACTCCATTATGTACTTAGAATTGCGATTAAAACCACAAAGGACAGCTCTTACGAAAAGAGCTGCCCTTTGCAATGATAGGACTTGTATGAACCCCAGAAGTCCCTCTGGAGTTCTTCTGCGCATACAACTTATGACGCGTGCAGCACAGGGGACACTGGGAGGGATCCGATTGGATGCTGGGTTGGAAAAAAACTCATGATGACACATGTACATATAGCAGTGCTTTGGATAGATTGGGTGTTATTTAAATTACCCAATTTTCCTAATAGGAAATCAGGGAGTTATGCGAAAAAGGGCCTTATTCAATGTTGGAAGCATCAGAGTCGCAAACGGTATACACAAAAAAAGATGCATTTCTGCATCCTATTCAGAGTTGGTCACATTCGCAACGCAACTCGCGTTAATGTCTCACTCCGAATAAGGTCCAATGGGTTTGGGAATAGCAGTGTAACAGATGAAAACAAATACAGTCAGGTGCATAAATATTGGGATATTGACAGAATTTTCATATTTTGGCCTCTATTCACCACCACAATGGCTTTGAAATGAAACAAACAAGATGTGCTTTAACTGCAGACTTTCAGATTTAATTTGACGGTAATTACATCCAAATCAGGTGAACGGTGAAGGAATTAGGGATGTGCAGGCTTGGATAGGTTCGAGTTTGCACGTGGAGTTCGGATTTTTCCCTCCAAAAAAACGGAACTCAGAAAGAGGCAAAACGTCATCTTGCATGGACGAACATCATCGTTCCTGGACAAAAGTCCAGGAATGATGATGTTCGTCCGTGCAAGATGACGTTTTGCCTCTTTCTGAGTTCCTTTTTTTTGGAGGGAAAAATCCGAACTCCACGTGCAAACTCGAACCTATCCGAGCCTGCACATCCCTAGTAGGAATTACAACAGTTTCTATATGTGCCTCCCACTTTTTAAGGGGCCAATAGTAATGGGACTATCAACTCAAAAGCTATTTCATGGACAGGTGTGGGCTATTTCCTCGTTATTTCATTATCAATTAAGCAGGTAAAAGGTCTGGAGTTGATTCTAGGTGTGACATTTGCATTTGGAATCAGTTGCTGTCGACTCTCAATATGAGATCCAAAGAGCTGTCACTATCAGTGAAGCAAGCCATCATTAGGCTGAAAAATCAAAACAAACCCATCAGAGAGATAGCAAAAACATTAGGTGTGGCCAAATCAACTGTTTGGAACATTCTTAAACAGAAAGAACGCACCGGAGAGCTCAGCAACACCAAAAGACCCGGAAGACCACGGAAAACAACTCTGTGGATGACAGAAGAATTATTTCCCTGGTGAAGAAAAACCCCTTCACAACAGTTGGCCAAATCAAAAACACTCTCCAGGAGGAAGGTGTATATGTGTCAAAGTCAATAATCAAGAGAAGACTTCACAAGAGTAAATATAGAGGGTTCACCACAAGATGTAAACCATTGGTGAGCCACAAAAACAGGACGACCAGATTAGAGTTTGCCAAACAACAATGGGAAGAGAAGAGTATGGAGAAGGAAAGGAACTGCTCATGATCCAAAACATACCACCTCATCAGTGAAGCATGGTGGTGGTAGTATCATGGCGTGGGCATGTATGGCTGCCAATGGAACTGGTTCCCTTGTATTTATTGATGATGTGACTGCTGACAAAATCAGTAGAATGAATTCTGAAGTGTTTAGGGCAATATTATACGCTCATATTCAGTCAAATGCTTCAGAACTCATTGGACGGCGCTTCACTGTGCAGATGGACAATGACCCGAAGCATACTGCAAAAGCAACCAAAGAGGTTTTTATTTCTAAAAAGGGGAATGTTATGCAATGGCCAAGTCAATCCCCTGACCTGAATCCGATTGAGCATGCATTTCACTTGATGAAGGCAAAACTGAAGGGAAAATGCCCCAAGAACAAGCAGGAACTGAAGACATTTGCAGTAGAGGCCTGGCAGAGCATCACCAGGGATGAAACCCAGCGTCTGGTGATGTCTATGCATTCCAGACTTTAATTGCCTGCAAAGGATTTGCAACAAAGTATTAAAAAGTGAAAGTTAGATTTAGGATTGTTTAGTTTGTCCCATTACTTTTGGCCCCTTAAAAAGTGGGAGGCACATATAGAAACCATTGTAATTCCTGCACCATTCACCTGATTTGGATGTAATTACCCTCAAATTAAATCTGAAAGTCTGCAGTTAAAGCACATCTTGTTTGTTTCATTTCAAAGCCATTGTGGTGGTGAATAGAGGCCACAATATGAAAATTCTGTCAATGTCCCAATATTTATGAACCTGACTGTATATATTTGCATTACTGAAACTAGTCATCGAACTTTCTGCATTACAGAAATGAGGAAAACTACATTATACAAGTGATCGGAGAAATTGTTGTGTACATTGTAGTCAGGAGTGATTCCAGCTTATATGTCAGGACAGGAAATAGGGTGATAACAGTGTACATTAAGTAGAAGAGAGTAGACTGTGGACATTATAGAGAGAGGGAAAATGAGATGTGTAAACCTAAACAGAGACATTTTTATCACTTTTCTATTTACCCAAATGTAAGTTAAAACATTATCTTTAGGGTTGAAAAAGCAAGAGTTTCTAATCTGATAATTATCACCTTATATGCACAAATAATACTAGACAGTTGCTGCGTAAAGATTAGTTAAATGGTGCAGCAACAAAATGATTGTGATAAATTAATGGTAGACTAAACCCCAGACCTGGGGACATTGCTTTCTAAAACCCTCACACAGTGTGCAACAGGCATTGGGGTATAGTACCAAAGGTATTTTGCATATGTGAATGGTCACATATTGGAATGGGGAGCTATGGATCTACGATCCTTATACTTTAAAAAAATGCTGTTTGTGCTTCCATGACAACTTCAAAGTCCAACAATGGCCACAGTAAGGGAAAATAGTCCTGTGCAAACAGGTTGTAAATGTATAACAACAGACTGATGCTCAAGTGATGATTATGCTGTTACAATGCTTATTTCAAAGAACAATAGGGATTTACGTGGTTCCATTCCATAAATGTATATTATATTTTTCCACCGTAATTCTCATTTGCTGCAAATCATCACATGCGAGAAGGTGACTTAAAGGGTAAGTGACAAAGATACAAAGAGGAATCATTGTCACAGATCTGAGAGTTATTCATATTATTGGATATGCAGCCTATGTATATCTTTATAAAGAATATTTCCAGACTGTGTTTGGCGTATTGTGCGGAAATGCACAATATGCACATGATGCATAGAACTGTAAATTACTTTCCAAAGTTCATATCAGTTCTTTATTAGTAAATTCTAATAAATGTCCCATAAATGGTGGGATCAAAAATAAAAATAATTGGATTGAATACCGAGGGGCTGAGATGAAATCTTCTATGGTCATGGACCAGAAATTGGATTGTGGGTCAGCAGAATAGAAATATTGTTTTGGTTTTTGTAGCGATAGCATTAGATATAAATCAATGTCTTGTTTTCCATAGTAATAAAAAAAATAAATGTCTATAGAATCATTTCTGCATTATCTTTCTGATAAAAACCCCAAATCAAGTTCAGAGAACAGTATGTACCCTTGTAGCAAAGTGTCATCAGACCGATACAGGTAATCATTTCACTGCATGTCTTAAAAGCAAAATTTGCTAAGAAATGAGCAAAGTAGTTTAGTATTTGTTGAGCTACTAATGAACCATTTCACATTGGATCTATTAAACTAATACTGTAGGTAGAATTCTTAAACAAAATGTTGACCTGGAATTGTTGGTGTTTTTTTTAATCGCTTTCAAATTATGTTTTTACCGATCAAGTTGGGTAACCTCGTTTTACTTTGCAGGGAAAGTCAGACTAGAATAGTACTAACAATGTATTGTGCGGGAGAGCCACTGCTGACCCCAAGGGAACACAAAGGTCAGGCGAAATCAGTATTTATGGAATTAACCCTATGGCACTATAAGGCATAGGGAAAACCAATATTTCTGAAGTTGATATGAATTGGAAGAGCAAGTCTTAGCCTTAACCTTTTCAAAGTTTAAAATAGCTTGGCTGCTATTGGTTAAGCCCTAGGGACAAATATGAGAGTTTGTGACACAGATATATCATTCAGTATTAACAGTTACCAAGTATCGTGACCAATGAGGACAGCATCATTTACATAACAACGTTGTCTTTGTCTAAAATAAGAGAATACAGGCAGTTGGGTAGGTGAAGAGTAAGTTGTAATTTATAATCAGGTGCTTTTGCGAACCAGTAGTACATGGAAGATAGCATTAGGTCACTTAACTGCAGGTTAGTCAACTGTTTGGATATGTTTGGTCAATATAAAGGTGTTTGGTGCTACAAAGAGCATCAAATCAAAATTCGTTCATCACTGACTTATATTAGTATAACAATTGACAGGATACCAAGGCCAGATTAACAATGGGGCAGATGGAGCTGCAGCTCCAGGCCTCCACATAAAAATAGGCCCATCATCATGACAGCATGATGTTGACCAGCCACCAGCTGGCCACACAGACGGCCATAAGTATTTCAGTCCCAGGGCCTTAAGCTGGGTACACACTAAGCCAGGGGTCTTCAACCTTGGCCCTCCAGCTGCTATTGAACTACAGATCCCAGGATGCCCTGCCACAGTTTTAGCATGCTGTTATATCAAAACGGTGGCATGGCATGCTGGGATGTGTAGTTCCACAACAGCTGGAGGGCCAAGGTTGAAGACCCATGCACTAAGCTATATATCATACTGAGGCATATCGGAACAATATATCGGCCTCATCGCTCAGTGTGTATCACACGTTTACGTGGGTCGTTAGTCGCATCTTCTAATCTGCGGTGCACGCATGGCAGATTGGAAGATCCAGCGGCTGACACCATGGCTATGGATGCTAAGGGGGAACGATATATTGGGCAGTCGTACACCATATCGTGCAGTGTGTGATATTTTGTGCCGTCGTTTCTGCCATTGCTGGGTACACACATCGTCTAGTGTGTACTCAGCATTAAGCCGGCCTTGGATGGTACATTATTATCTACAGAAAAACTGAATGATATCCAGGTTGTTTTTTGCCCTTAACAACCCCTATTTCATAAAGACCAATTAACAGTACAAAAAAACATACCTCACTAGTTCAGGGCAGGCAATAATGGGTAATGAAATAAAAATGATAAAAAACAGGATATAATTGGTAGTGGGCAGAGTCAGTAACAGGAACATAATATTGCCACCAATCAGCAAAAGACTGTGCTCAGACACAAAAGAAATGAAAAGCTGGATTTAAATAGCAGCAAACATGCAGCTTACAGTTTACATAGATGCACTATCATCCCAGCAGTACGTATGTCCATCCCTCTCTAATGTGAAATGTCACACATTATTGAAATTATTATTATTATTATTATTATTATTATTATTATTATTATTATTTATTATCATCAATAATATTTATTGAAATTTTCCAGGGAGAGGGGTACAGAAAAAAAGAGGGTAGGGAAAGGAATGCAGGGAAGGGATACAGGAAATCAAATACGCACTATACAATACAGAAAAATAATACAGAATACTTAACAACAAAATATTGTAAACAAACTAGAAGAATCACGTAATAATACGAAAATGAAAATTCAAGCAGAATCAACCTCATTAAATTTAATGGTAATGGGTCTGACAGACATGGCTTATATAGATATTAAGCGCCCTCACCGTCAGTAACATACTCATGTCAAGCCATCCACTTCATAATTGGGGAGGTAGCAGAGGTGGAATATGGAACAGAAGCTGTTTCCATAGTGAAATGAAAATGAACTTTGTAAAATACTTTAAACAAAGGGAGGGGCTGTTTCCAACATTGTGCTAGGGCTGCGCGTGCTGTTCTTAAAATGTGACCTAACACATACCTCTTATGGGGTTGCACTAGATCAGGGTAAAGGTGAAGGAGCGGTAGAGATGGAGAAGAGGTCAAGGTACAGTAAGACCCAACACTTTATTCATTAATAAAAAAAACTTATCCCAAAAATTACGTAGAAGCAATTTCTCCACAATTTCCAAGTTCCAAAACTTGGAACAAGAGGGCCAAATGGTGTGCAGTTTATCAGGAGTGAGGTATAGTCTATTTATTAATGTAATATGCATTTCAGTATGATTTAAACAGCGAGACATATGATAAAACGTTACATAGATCACATTCCACTGAGCATCTGAATTACAATGACCCAAGTCCGACTCCCAGCTAGACTTAGAAGGCAGCTTAACAGATGGACACACCCCAATAGAAACTTATACCAAAAAGAAATGTTGCCCCTGCTGCCCCCCAAGATGAAACAGGGTATTAAATAACAAGGGGGTAAACCGAAAGACTCAGACAAATGTGCTACACTTTGGAACCAGTGTCGGATTGTAAATGAGGAAACAAAAGCAAAACACCTCCATCCATCAGATCTCCTAAAGTACCAATACCCCTAGAGTGCAAAGTAGACACATTTTAAGAAATAGCTTGTATGGAAATAACAGGAGCAGGGAGAGATATCTCAGATACTTGAAAGACTAATTTGTCCCAATCATATAAAGAAGCTTTTGTAGAAGAGAGCAATGGCAAGTTGGAGGGCCACATATGTTTAGGATGTCCGCCAAAGGGAATCCTAAACAGTAAGAACTTTCAAGGGACACCTAGCAATTAGTAACAAACTGACAGAACCAATCACGAAGTTGAGCTAGGAGGCATGCCTCTTGATATTTCACTAAGTCTGGAAGAGCTAACCCACCTCGATGTGTAGGGAGAATCATTCACAATCATGCAAGTTTCGAAGGGCGAGTTTTCCAAATGTATTTAAATAAAATAAAGCGGCATTTATCTAAATATTTACTAGGAAAGGTTAGAGGTATTGTACAGAAAAGTTACATAAGCTTAGGAAAGAGTTACATTTTAAATACTGCTAGGATAGACATGACTTCGTAAAATCTATCAAGCGTTCAATCAGAGATTAACATCAAAAACTGAAGAAAGTGGTGGAGGAATGTGAATACCTAGATATTGAAGACAAGTAGTTCGCCAATTATAAGGAAATTGAGAGCGAAGTAGAGAAACGACGGTTTCCGAGAGGTTAATGGGTAATGTGTCAGCTTTAGTAGTGTTTAACTTATAGAAAGAGGCCTTACTGTACTCGTCCAACAGAGAGTGGAGATGAGACAATGAGGTCAGAACAAAATGTAGCAAAAAGAAGAAAATCCTCCGCAAAAAGACAAAGTTGAGATGTGTCACCAATCACAACACCAGGGAATGCCCAGTCCGCCATAATTTGGCTGCCAAAGGTTCAATTGCTAAATCAAAAATAAGAGGGGATCAGGGGCAACTCTACCGAGTACCATTGGTAATAGGGAACGGGTCCGATAGAAAGTCATGACTAAACACCCTGGCATTAGGAGTACTGTATAAAGCTAAAATAGATGATAAAATTTGTTCACAAAAACCAAATCTAGAAAGCACTGTATGCATGTATAACCAATTCAGCTGATCGAATGCTTTCTCTGCATCAAGAGAAAGCAATACAAGGACAGTTTCATTGGTAGAAAAGCAATCAAATTAAATACTCTACAGATATTATCTGAGGCATGTCTGCCGGACATGAACCCCACCTGGTCAGGATGAACCAGAGTGGGAAGAAGGGGGTTGAGGCGAATAGTAATTAATTTAGTGTAAAGCTTAACGTCCCTATTAAGAAGTGCAATGGGTCGCAATATGCCGGGTCTTTCCCCGGTTTAGGCAGAGTTACAACTAGAGCTAACAACATCTCAGGAGGGAAAATCCCAGAGCTCGTGACCTCTTAGTACGTGGTCGGCAAAATTGTAAGTGGTCTTTGAAAGTCACATAAAAGTCATTATTAAAGCCGTAAGTATGTGGAACCTTGCCATGTGGGAGAGACTGAATAGCCGAATCTACTTCTAAAGATGTCCATGGAGCATTAAGATCAGCTAGCTGATCAGAAGTCAATGAGGATAAGCCAATAATGGACAGAAAACACTCAATAGAAGAGAGTGAGGGCTGAGATATGGAAGTCTAAAGAGAGATTATAGAGTTGAGCGTATTAATGTTAGGATCCGCGCCAGCGGATCATCTTGGTGGCAGGTCCCAGCTATACTCACTGGGACACTGCATTTTTTCCTGATCCATGTTCCGGCTGTTGCAGGGAGCTGGATTCCTGTCTGTTCTGTGTACAGCTCTAGCTGTTTGTCTTTGTTTAGCTTATAGTCTGTCATTCCTGTCTGTCCGTGTGTTTGTCTCAGGTGCTCACTAATCACCATCTGTCTGTGTGCAGCTCAGGTGCACACTAGCCTTTGATTAAGAATAGCTCTCTGTGGGAAATGGCTTTGATTGGACCCTGTATTCCTTAAGTTACAGCCAGCCCTTCACTCCATTCTGGTTATACTATCTGACATGCTATGTTAGTTGGTCTGTCCTCAGAAGTCTGAGTCCTAGCTGGTCTTCCTAATTCTACAGTTTTGTTTCCTGAACCTGTCAGTATTCAGCCCTGCAGCATTTCCATTCCACAGCCTGTCAAGCCTTGTCTGTTTTGTTACAGCTATTCTACCTGCAGTATTCTCCACCTCACTGCCTCCAGTCTGTGTTCCTGCTGTGTCTGAGTGTACCTGTCTGCCATCTGGTTCATGCACCTCCGCATGTAAGGCTGCATCAAGATGTGTCCATCTGCAGTATTCTCCACCTCGCTGCCTCCAGCTTGTGTTCCTGCCACACCTGAGTGCGCCTGTCTGCCGTCTGGTTCCTGCACCTCGGCCTGTAAGGCTGCATCGAACTCTGTTTGTACCATCACGGCTCAGTATCCTCACCCCGTCTGTCTAAGCCGCATCACGGCCTGCAAGGCCACATTAAACTTTGTCTGTACCATCACGGCTCAGTAGCCGCATCCCGGCTATCTAAGCTGCATCATGGCCCACAAGGCTGCACTGTACTCTCTATCATCATGGCTCAGTAGCCGCATCCCGGCTGTTTAAGCTGCATCAAGGCCGCATAGAACTCTGTCCGTACCTTGGTGGCTCAGTAGCCGCATCTCAGTTGTTTAAGCCGCATCTCGGCCCGCAAGGCTGCATCAAACTCTGTACATTGGCGGCTCAGTAGCCGCATCTCAGTTGTTACAGTCACACATGGCCTTCAACGCCACTTTGTTCAAGTCTCGTCTCTGGCTACTAGGCCACATCATAGTCTGCAACCATCTCGGCTCATTAGCAGCACCTGGACCTGCTAGCCGCACCTTGAACTGTGTCTGTACCACTTCCACTGTTCTTGCCTTATCATTGTATTTTGTCTGTGTCTTGTTTGTCCAGTCCTTGTCCGTATCTTGCCTGTCTAATCCTTGTCTGTATCTTGCCAGTACTGTCTTGTCTAGTCCAGTGTAATCCTGCAATACCACTGTCCCGGTCTCTCCTGCTTAGCAGCTAGTTATTATTGTCCAGACACTCCTTATCTGGTGTCCTAGCTGCACCATAGTCCCTAGACATTCCTGAGACCCATCATCTGTCGCTGCTGGTGTCCATTACACCTGTTTTAGTACTATTACCTGCAGCCTCACTCCAGTTAGCCAGTTGTGGAAGGACTGCCACATCACCATCCTGTTTTGTCCTAGTCAGCAGTCCTGTGGTCTCATCTCATTGTGTGAGATCTTAACAATTAGCAAACTGATGGGCAATGTCAGAAGGTTTAGCGACCTTAGTACCTGATGGGGAGAAATTTTTTTTTAACCTATTCCTAGCCTGCTGTACTCTTAATTTACGAGTTAACAATCTCCCAGCTCTGTTGTCCGTCAAATTGAATTTCTAACGTAATCTATTAAGAGCTGCCTGAGTACGAGTCATAACAATCTTCTGTAATTAGATTCTGAGAGAAGACAATTCTTTACAAAGAGTTTTAGAAGGGTGGCATTTATTTAGGTCCTCAACCTCTCACAATTTGGTCTCTAAGTCAGCTTGTTCTCTAAGTCAGCTTGTTATTGTGTATTTTGTCTCTTATAACTTGAATAGCAGCTCCTCGAATCACTGCCTTAAGGGCACACCAAAACATAAAAAGTGTCAGGGGGAATTAGTAGCTAAAAATGTCGAAAGACTACTGTATATGCAATAGATTGCTTTGTCATAGGATCCTGTAAAAGATGAGTGGACAACCGTAGGGGTGTATAAGATTTAAAAATATCCTAACACCATAATAACGGTGCATGGTCGGACCATGTGATTGGTAATATAGATAGTAACCTAGAGTGTTGTAGTGTCATTTATCAGAGAGAAGTAGGTCAATATGGGAATAAGAGTCATGTTCAGGAGAACAACACATATAATCTTGCCCAATTGGATTCTGTACTCGCCAAAAGTCATATAAATTAAATTCCGCTAAGAGGTTACGGAATACAAGAGAGGGCCCAAGGTGAGACTTAGGGCCTCATTTATCAACAAGTTTATCACTCAAAACTAGTGATAAATATCACTTTTTAAGATAAATGGTGCTCAGCCAATCAGCTCCCAACTGCCAATTGTTAGAAAAATGACAGTTGGGAGCTGATTGGCTGGAGCACCATTTATCGTAAAAAGTGATATTTATCACTAGTTTTGAGTGATAAACTTGTTGATAAATGAGGCTGTTAGACAGAGAACAGGAAGACTTTTCCACTTTGGGATCTAGAACTAAATTAAAGTCTCCCAAAACAATAAGAGAACCCCTACGTAGCTTCTGTATGGCTAAACACACTTCATGGAGAAATGGGATGTGGTTAGAATTAGGGGCAATAATAGAAACAAGAGTAACCCACTTATCTTCAAGCAGACCAGTTAGAATAAGGTAACGTCAAATTAGCAATTTAGAGCAGACGAAACTGATTTCTGAAAAAAGAATAGCAACCCCATTGCGTTTAAATGGACCATTTGCAAAGTAACCTAAAGCGTACCTCTGGTCTCGGAAGACTGATAGTCCTAAATAAGAGAAGTGAGTTTCCTGCAAGGCTACTACATCTGCTTTTTGTTTGTGGAAGGTAGACAGAGCCAACCTACGTTTGTTTGGAGAATTTAAACCTTTAACATTTAAAGGAAAAACCTGTACCATCTAACTCAAAACAAAAGCAGCGAGATAAAATAGAAAGTGTAATGAGAAATACATGTAAAAAATCTAAATCACATTGCATTTGTCGTACAACTAAATGAGTATCCCAAAAATCATAGGGATGGGAGGAGATGGATAAGGGGACAAAAAAATTAACAAGGGGAAGAAAAATCAAAAGACCCGGTACATTGGGTCAGTGGACCTGATTCAGACCCGGTCGCTAAGGTGCGATCGCTCGCTGCCGGGCGAATGTTGCTCAGTGCGCATGCATATAATTCGTAGTGCGTGTGCGCAAGCCAGCTTAGCGATGGGGATTTGTGCACTCGTAGTACACAGACTGCCCGCTACTTTGAGTACCGTTTGTGGGTGGTAACAGGGGAAGGTGCTTGTGAACGGGGGAGTGGTGTTGCGGATGCAGGCGTGTCAGGCCGCCAAAATGCAGTTTAAAAGGCGTGCATAATTAGCAAAGTAGTGTCATTGTACACGTCACCTGCATGTATTGCATCCAGCACTGATTGCAGTGCTTGCGGTGGGGAAAGGCAACCCCAAGGGCTGCAAGCAGCTCCGATGGCTCTCGATGTTACCGATTAATCAAACAATTCCAGGAGATGACATGTGTTGCGAGGGGAAAGGAGGCGTCTTTATACACTTGCGAGCTCTCAGTGCCGTAGCTCACTAACACATAGAGGGCGTCCTTATGCCACGCAGTGCGAGCGTTTAATTTAAATATCCGGCCCCTTTTTGCTAGCGAGCGGCCTTATCTTGTGAGCAGGTCTGAATGAGCTCCAGTGTCTTTACTGCAAGGATTGAAATGATTATTAAAATGTGCAAGGGAAGGAGTCATAGCGGACAATAGTACAAGCCTATATACAGTATAATAATGACATACTAATACTATCCACGCCTATGTTTTATTGTATATCACACTACATTTTGTTTTGTTGCAGAGCTCTACATATCAGTCGCCAAGATTACAGCCAACTGCAGGACTCTGCACCACATCCACCGATAACTGGCTCCAGGGATCAGCTGTACTACAAGACCTGAGCAGAAGTGAGTAGGGTTAGTGGGAATGTAATCTCTGTCATATATAGGATGGCAGAATGTCATCTATCATTTTCATGTCATATCATTGCTGTCCACATTCCTAGGCATAGAAGGCCATATTTTTATTTTCATGCCTTAAATTAATACTTTAATTCCTCCAACTTTTCGAGTATATATTTAATTCTTCCAAGTCACCCTGCTTAAAGGTATATTGTATTGCCCTCAACTTGCCTTATGTATTTGTGCATTTAATTCACATTAGTGCATGATATTTATTACCCTACTTACCTATCCGTTTCGAAAGTATCATGCCAAATATTTTTTTCTCCTGATCAACACACAGACTGTTCAATAGCCCATCCCCATATGAGCAGTTTGTTAGAATGAAATGCAGACAATTCCCCCCAGTGTAAGATGTAAAAAGTATATTATATTTCATTTCACAGCCACAGGGATATGCAAGTCAGCAATTGCTATAATGGACAGCACCATCAGCATGAACAAAATGAGAGAAATAAGGACTCTCTACATTCACTGAGCTACAAATAAACTAAAGGGGAAAAAAAACATAGAAATACTTAAGGCACTAGAATTAATTTGTGAAGCATATTGGATGTGCACCAAAGAGCACCCTGTATTTGCACTAGTATGCGCGGATAGTTACCCTTGAATTGTATAATGGGGGCAGGGCCAAGAAGATGCAAGTGTGCCTCATGCCCCCTGCACCGCCCACTTGGCCATCCACACACTGCATTGCCAACCTGGTTTGCTGCCATAAATAATCAGTTGACTACAGTTGACACCCTGCTCTGAGTGTGAATTAGATATGTGCATGCCCAAGAGTCACCTAATTACTACAGCAGCACAGTGAGGTACCAAGTGGGTTTGGTGTTAGTTTCTTCAAACTGGCACCTTTTGCTACTTGGGTGGATTGAAGTTTTTGGGGAAAACATATAGTACAAAAGTAAGAAGTAAATTTGAACAAAAGGTTATAAGTAAGAAGGATGGTAAAAATAGTGATCTCCAATAGAATAATATAGACCACGCTCTGTAAAAGGAAACCGTACGTTACAAGGAATACCCTCACTACCTCTCACTTCAACCTGTACAAACTTCGCACAATGCCATCATCTTGCACTGTAAACCCATGGTGGAAAACTTGGATAACACTGGGACTAAACTGATTTTGCACTGATGATATACACTTTGTAACACCTCAACACTTCTTCATATAGTGATGATAAGATATCTCTTTGCTAATGAATGAAAAAAGTCTTGACAAACACTGCCTGCTACAGATGTATCCTCATACATCTAGCCCAGTGGTTCCCAAACTTTTTTGAATCGCGGCGTCCTAGAGTATCAGCGTTGTTTTCACGGCACCCCTAAGCCAAAAGTTTGTTATTGAGAAATGCAGAAAATATGTAGTATTGTAGTAAAGTGAAGTAAATTGTGCTAACCTGTCATCCTTAGGGTCATTTATGTGGTGATGAGCAGGTTTGTGCTTCTGTTTGTCCACATAGTTACATTACATTGACCATAAGTAATTTGATTTGGTGCTGGACCACCAACCTGAGGCACCCCAGGGTGCCGTGGCGCACAGTTTGGGATCCACTGATCTAGCCTCAATACGCCATGTAGTACGCGCATGTGAGCCGCCAGGACGTGTACCTATGCTAGCACAGAAAATGCATCTTAGTCTCAATGTGGTGCAAGTAAGATGCACCAGTAGACTGTGGTGATTTATTTGATAAACAACACTTGTATATCTGTGTGCACATGAGTCTGTATACGAAGCACAACGGAACTTGTCATGGAAAAAGCTGCGGCCACTACATTGTAGCACTTTGTATACAGATTCAGACTCAGTCACACACAGATACAAGTGTTGCATAACAAATTAATAAGCGCAGTCTCCTGGTGCATCCTAGACACATTGAATTGTCACAAAGATGTGGAAAAGACATCCGGCGCTAGCAGAGTCGCACAGGACCTGGAGCACCAAGAAGGTCTGTTTGGGGCGACTGCAGCAAAGATGTATGAGGACACATCAGTAGATCAGAGGCTCCTATCAGAGGCTCCCAGCCCAGCAATTCTTTCATGGCACTCCTAAGCCAGAAGTTTCCTATTGGGAAAAATGATTCAAATCATAAAATTTGCTTATGTGCCTTTCTTGGAGTCAGTTATATGCTTCTATTTGTTCATGTCGCTGCTGATTGCCAGCCACGCGCATTGGTTCTCTATTTCACAGCTAGGAGGATAGGATGGTGTAAAGAGAGTAGAAAGTAGAAGGAGGGTGGGTGAGTGAGTTGTGAGTGAACAGTGGATTGTGGGAAGCAGATGACAGAATAAGCAGGAGGAGCAGATGGGATGGGGAGACAATGGGAGATATACACAAAAATGTGGGGACAGAAAGACATATATGGGGACACAGAGACATTTCAGCAGACAGAGGCAAAAGTAGAGATGGACAAACTAAATAAAAGAGAGTGACAGACAAACACACAGTAGGTTGGCAGAGACACACAAAGGGTGAGACAATCATGGGGGAGGGGAGGAATGGAGTCAGGTGTAGCTGGGGAAGAGAAGGACCCTGGTACTTTGAACTTCTGCTGGTTGCATGAGACTATGGAGGAAGCGGCACGGAGGAGAAAGTATGGTGGTAATGGTGGTAAGTGCAGGAGATGGTAGCAATGCACAGCAGCATGCTAAGTGGTGCAGACTGCGTACATGGCCAATCGTTGCATAAATGCAGTCCAAATATTTTGATTTGGGACTGGACCATCCACCCATGCAGTGGCGTCACAAGAAGGATGCGCGGGTGCGGGCCGCACCCGGGTGTCACCCACCGAGGAGTGACATCAAGGTGCAGACTCCCCCTCAGTGACAGGTGCCGGGTGCTGCACTGTAGTATTAAGTGCAGCACTCGGCTCCTGACACTGTGAGGGAACTGGCACTGCACATAGGGCAGTCCGCACCTCCTGCACCCCTCTGGCCCTCCCAGTAAAAGCATGGGAGTCGGGACAATGGGGTTCAGGCCACAGAGCCATGCCCCCATGGTGACACCATGGGGAGGGAACGCCACTGCACCCACGACCCCCTTGTGAGTGTGCTGCAATGTCCAGTTTGGGAGTCACTGTACTAGATACTAATAATTGTTGTAGGAAGTCAATCTAGACTGTCACTAGCAGATCACTGTAATATACCCGAGTATAGCAAATAATTGAGCATTGCTATAACATAATAAATCACATCTCATCACATATCATATATCTGAATAAACGTGAACATACAAATTAGGGGTGTGCACCGGCCACTTTTCGTGTTTTGTGTTTTGGTTTTGGATCTGGATCTTTCTTCGTGTTTTGGATCTGGATTGGTTTTGCCAAAACCACCCTTCCGTGTTTTGGGTTCTGGGTTTTGTGTTTTGGATCTGTATTTTTTTTAAAAAAAGCATAAAAACAGCTAAAATCACAGAATTTGTAGGTTTTTCTGCTCCTATGCTATTATTAACCTCAATAACCTTAATTTCCACTCATTTCCAGTCTATTCTGAACACCTCACACCTCACAATAGTGTGTTTATGTCCAAAAGGTTGCACCGAGGTAGCTGGATGACTATGCTAAGCGACACGAGTGGGCGGCACAAACACGTGACCCATCTAGGAGTGACACTGCAGTGGCAGGCAGGATGGCAGTTAGAAAAACTAGGCCCCAAACTGTACATAATGCAAAGAAAAAAAGAGGTGCAAGATGGAATTGTCCTTGGGCCCTCCCACCCACCCTTATGTTGTATAAACAGGACATGCACACTTTAACAAATCAATCATTTCAGCGCCAGGGTCTGCCACACAACTGTGGCTGAAATGATTGGTTCGTTTGGGCCCCCACAAAACAAGCTGGCAATTAATGTGTCCCTGCACAAACTGGCTCTACGGAGGCAAGATGTCATCCTCATCCTCCTCATCCACCGATTCCTCACCCTCTTCAGTGTGTACATCCTCATCCTCACAAAGTATTAACTCGTCCCCACTTGAATCCACCACCACAGGTCCCTCTGTACCTTCTGGAGGCTGGTCTCCCTGGAAGAGCTGATAATTCATTTTGATGAACATCATCTTCTCCACATTCTGTGGAAGCAACCTCCTACGCCTTTCGCTGACAAGGTTCCCGGCTGCACTAAACACTCTTTCGGAGTACACACTGGAGGGGGGGCAACTCAGGTAAAATAGAGCCAGTTTGTACAGGGGCCTCCAAATTGCCTCTTTTTCCTGCCAGTACAGGTATGGACTGTCTGACATGCCTACTTGGATGCTGTCACCGATGTAATCCTCCACCATTCTGTCAATGGTGACAGTATCATATGCAGTGACAGTAGACATGTCAGAAATTGTTGCCAGGTCCTTCAGTCCGGACCAGATGTCCAAACTTGGTCCTGCCTGCCCTGCATCACCGCCAGCGGGTTGCTTAGGATACCTAAGTTTTTTCCTGGCAGCCCCAGTTGCGGGAGAAAATGAAGAAGGAGCCGTTGACGTGTCACGTTCCGCTTCAGCTGACAGTGTGTTCACCAGCAGGTCTTTGCACCTCTGCAGGCTTGTGTCGGCCGGAAAGAGAGACACCACATAGGCTTTAAACCTAGGATCGAGCACGGTGGCCAAAATGTAGTGGTCTGATTTCAACAGATTGACCACCCTGGAATCCTGGCAAAGCGAATGAAGGGCTTCATCCACAAGTCCCACATGCCGAGCGGAATCGCTCCGTCTTAGCTCCTCCTTCACTTTCTCCAGCTGCTTCTGCAAAAGCCTGATGAGGGGAATGACCTGACTCAAGCTGGCAGTGTCTGAACTGACTTCACGTGTGGCAAGTTCGAAGGGCTGAAGAACCTTGCACAACACGGAAATCATTCTCCACTGCGCTTGAGTCAGGTGCATACCCCCTCCTTTGCCTATGTCATAGGTGGATGTATAGGCTTGTATGGCCTTTTGCTGCTCCTCCATCCTCTGAAGCATATAGAGGGTTGAGTTCCACCGCGTCACAACCTCTTGCTTCAGGTGATGGCGGGGCAGGTTCAAGAGTGTTTGCTGGCGCTCCAGTCTTCGGCACGCAGTCGCTGAATGGCGAAAGTGGCCAGAAATTTTTCGGGCCACCCAAAGCGTCTCCTGCACGCCCCTGTCGCTTTTCAGAAAATTCTGCACCACCAAGTTTATTGTGTGAGCAAAACATGGGACGTGCTGGAATTTGCCCAGATGTAATGCCCGCACAATATTGGTGGCGTTGTCAGATATCACAAATCCCCAGGAGAGTCTAAGTGGGGTAAGCCACTGGGCGATGATTTCCCTCAGTTTCTCTAAGAGGTTGTCGGCGGTGTGCCTCTTACTGAAACCGGTGATACACAGCGTAGCCTGCCTTGTAACGAGCTGGCGTTTCTGAGATGCTGCTACTGGTGACGCTGCTGCTGTTGCTGCGTAAGGTGATACATCTACCCAGTGGGCTGTCACAGTCATATAGTCCTTAGTCTGCCCTGTTCCACTTGTCCACATGTCCGTGGTTAAGTGGACATTGTGTACAACGGCATTTTTCAGGACACTGAGGACACTTTTTCTGACGTTTCTGTACAGTCTCTGTATCGCCTGCCTAGTGAAGTGGAATCTAGACGGGATTTGGAACCGGGGACACACTACCTCCATCAATTGTCTAAATCCCACTGCACTAATGGCGGATACCGGACGCACGTCTAACACCAACATAGCAGTCAAGGCCTCAGTTATACGTTTTGCTTCAGGATGACTGCTGTCGTACTTCATCCTCCTCGCTAAGGACTGTTGGAGGGTCAATTGTTTAGTAAAAGTAGTGGTGTTCCTACTTCCTCTCTGGGATGATGAACGACTCCCAGCAGCAGCAGCAACAGCAGCAGCGGCAGCAGTAGGCGTAGCAATGCAGGATCCTCCGGAGGAATCCCGGATAGGAGAGTCAGTCATGCCAGTGATATGGCCTGCAGGACTACTTCCGATCCTGACTAAGGAGGAAATTGACGAGGAGGGAGTTGACGGTGTGGTTTGCAGGCGCTTGGATACAACAGGACAACGGGATTTAGGTGTCCCTGGACTGCTTACGGTCTGAGCCAAAGTTTCTGAACTTGACAGTAACTTTTTATGAACGCGCTGCAGGTGCCGTATAAGGGAGGATGTTCCTAGGTGGTTGACGTCCCTACCCCTACTTATTTCACCTTTACATATGGTACATATGGCAAGACAGTTGTTGTCCGGATTTGGATAGAAATATTGCCAGACCAAAGAGGTGGAATGTTTGGTCTTCTGCCCAGGCATGACCGTGATGGGCTTTTTCATCCCACGGACAACAACTGTCTCCCCCGGAGCCTGATTTAAACAAACCACATCACCATCAGAATCCTCCTCGCCAACTTCCTCCTCAGCGCCAGCTACACCAGTATCCTCATCCTGTTGTACTTCAACAGTGACATCTTCAATTTGCATATCAGCAAGTGGACTGTGGGTGCTCCTTTCAGCACTTGCAGGGGGCGTGCAAATGGTGGAAAGAGCCACCTCTTCCCGTCCAGTGCTGGGAAGGTCAGGCATCGCAACCACCACCACACTTGGACTCTCTTTGGGGATTTGTGATATCTTCTTAGAAAGCACAGTTCTTCGCTGTGCTTTTGCCAGCTTAACTCTTTTGATTTTTTTAGTGGGAGGAGTGCTTCCATCGTCATGTGAAGCTGAACCACTAGTCATGAACATACTAGGGATCGACCTTAGCCGTTCCTTGCCACTCCGTGTCGTAAATGGCATATTGGCAAGTTTACGTTTCTCTTCAGCTGATTTAAATGTCTTTTTCAAGGTCATTTTCCTGAACTTTGCCATTTGGGATTGTATGTGCCCTCTACTATGACATTGGGCATCGGCCTTGGCAGACGACGTTGATGGCATGTTATCGTCTATGTCATGACTAGTGGCAGCAGCTTCAGCACTAGGAGGAAGTGGTTCTTGATCTTTCTCTATTTTATTTTTATCGGAGAAAGTTTGGTCCTCCATTTATGTTATATCGATTTGATATATACGTGCGGCTAAACACAGAAAATAAATTTTTTTTTGGTTCGGACTGGAGTGTACTTTGTGGGTTACAGCACCCTTTAACGGTCAAGCCAGCCGGCCCTTTACTTATGACACAGGCGCACTCTTGGCACTACTTTGTTGATGCACGTGCGGCTACTGCGCACACAATTCACAAACACAGAAAATAATTTTTTTTTTGGTTTGGACTGGAGTGTACTTTCGGGGGTTACAGCACCCTTAACGGTCAAGCCAGCCGGCCCTTTACTTATGACACAGGCGCACGCTTGACACTACTTTGTTGATGCACGTGCGGCTACTGCGCACACAATTCACAAACACAGAAAATAATTTTTTTTTGGTTTGGACTGGAGTGTACTTTCAGGGGTTACAGCACCCTTTAACGGTCAAGCCAGCCGGCCCTTTACTTATGACACAGGCGCACGCTTGGCACTACTTTGTTGATGCACGTGCGGCTACTGCGCACACAATTCACAAACACAGAAAATAATTTTTTTTTGGTTTGGACTGGAGTGTACTTTCGGGGGTTACAGCACCCTTTAACGGTCAAGCCAGCCGGCCCTTTACTTATGACACAGGCGCACTCTTGGCACTACTTTGTTGATGCACGTGCGGCTACTGCGCACACAATTCACAAACACAGAAAATAATTTTTTTTTAGGTTTGGACTGGAGTGTACTTTCGGGGGTTACAGCACCCTTAACGGTCAAGCCAGCCGGCCCTTTACTTATGACACAGGCGCACGCTTGGCACTACTTTGTTGATGCACGTGCGGCTACTGCGCACACAATTCACAAACACAGAAAATAATTTTTTTTTGGTTTGGACTGGAGTGTACTTTCGGGGGTTACAGCACCCTTTAACGGTCAAGCCAGCCGGCCCTTTACTTATGACACAGGCGCACGCTTGGCACTACTTTGTTGATGCACGTGCGGCTACTGCGCACACAATTCACAAACACAGAAAATAATTTTTTTTTAGGTTTGGACTGGAGTGTACTTTCGGGGGTTACAGCACCCTTAACGGTCAAGCCAGCCGGCCCTTTACTTATGACACAGGCGCACGCTTGGCACTACTTTGTTGATGCACGTGCGGCTACTGCGCACACAATTCACAAACACAGAAAATAATTTTTTTTTTGGTTTGGACTGGAGTGTACTTTCGGGGGTTACAGCACCCTTAACGGTCAAGCCAGCCGGCCCTTTACTTATGACACAGGCGCACGCTTGGCACTACTTTGTTGATGCACGTGCGGCTACTGCGCACACAATTCACAAACACAGAAAATAATTTTTTTTTTGGTTTGGACTGGAGTGTACTTTCGGGGGTTACAGCACCCTTAACGGTCAAGCCAGCCGGCCCTTTACTTATGACACAGGCGAACGCTTGACACTACTTTGTTGATGCACGTGCGGCTACTGCGCACACAATTCACAAACACAGAAAATAATTTTTTTTTTGGTTTGGACTGGAGTGTACTTTCGGGGGTTACAGCACCCTTAACGGTCAAGCCAGCCGGCCCTTTACTTATGACACAGGCGCACGCTTGGCACTACTTTGTTGATGCACGTGCGGCTACTGCGCACACAATTCACAAACACAGAAAATAATTTTTTTTTTGGTTTGGACTGGAGTGTACTTTCGGGGGTTACAGCACCCTTAACGGTCAAGCCAGCCGGCCCTTTACTTATGACACAGGCGAACGCTTGACACTACTTTGTTGATGCACGTGCGGCTACTGCGCACACAATTCACAAACACAGAAAATAATTTTTTTTTGGTTTGGACTGGAGTGTACTTTCAGGGGTTACAGCACCCTTTAACGGTCAAGCCAGCCGGCCCTTTACTTATGACACAGGCGCACGCTTGGCACTACTTTGTTGATGCACGTGCGGCTACTGCGCACACAATTCACAAACACAGAAAATAATTTTTTTTTGGTTTGGACTGGAGTGTACTTTCGGGGGTTACAGCACCCTTTAACGGTCAAGCCAGCCGGCCCTTTACTTATGACACAGGGGCACTCTTGGCACTACTTTGTTGATGCACGTGCGGCTACTGCGCACACAATTCACAAACACAGAAAATAATTTTTTTTTAGGTTTGGACTGGAGTGTACTTTCGGGGGTTACAGCACCCTTAACGGTCAAGCCAGCCGGCCCTTTACTTATGACACAGGCGCACGCTTGGCACTACTTTGTTGATGCACGTGCGGCTACTGCGCACACAATTCACAAACACAGAAAATAATTTTTTTTTGGTTTGGACTGGAGTGTACTTTCGGGGGTTACAGCACCCTTTAACGGTCAAGCCAGCCGGCCCTTTACTTATGACACAGGCGCACGCTTGGCACTACTTTGTTGATGCACGTGCGGCTACTGCGCACACAATTCACAAACACAGAAAATAATTTTTTTTTAGGTTTGGACTGGAGTGTACTTTCGGGGGTTACAGCACCCTTAACGGTCAAGCCAGCCGGCCCTTTACTTATGACACAGGCGCACGCTTGGCACTACTTTGTTGATGCACGTGCGGCTACTGCGCACACAATTCACAAACACAGAAAATAATTTTTTTTTTGGTTTGGACTGGAGTGTACTTTCGGGGGTTACAGCACCCTTAACGGTCAAGCCAGCCGGCCCTTTACTTATGACACAGGCGCACGCTTGGCACTACTTTGTTGATGCACGTGCGGCTACTGCGCACACAATTCACAAACACAGAAAATAATTTTTTTTTTGGTTTGGACTGGAGTGTACTTTCGGGGGTTACAGCACCCTTAACGGTCAAGCCAGCCGGCCCTTTACTTATGACACAGGCGCACGCTTGGCACTACTTTGTTGATGCACGTGCGGCTACTGCGCACACAATTCACAAACACAGAAAATATATTATTTTTTTAGCACTTGGGGGGAGCACCCCTGATGGACAGAGCACCCCCTGGACAACACTACAGCACCCCTTTAGGACTGGGACACTGCACAGGACTTTGGAGTGGACACAGCCCCTATGGAGAACTGACTGCACAACACAGTCCAGCCAGCCCCTATGGACTTTGAAGTAGTGGACACAGCCCCTATTAACAACAGCAGCACAGCACAACACAGCCAGCCCCTATGGACTTTGAAGTAGTGGACAACAGCAGCACTACACTACACTACACTACACAGCACTAACTCCCACCCTCCCTCTTCACTGTCCACAGCCGAGTGAGAAAATGGCGCCGACGCGGGTACCTTATATAGGATCCAAAACCCGCGAGACTCGGAAGGCGGGATGATGACGTTTTGCCTCGATGTCAGATCCGAGTCAGGCGGGAAAAGTCGAGCCTGACTCGGATCGGACTCGGATCGGGGGGGCTCGGGGGGGTTCGGATTTCAGAAATCCGAACCCGCTCACCCCTAATACAAATATGTAAATGTGATTCAGATGCTGTACTTGCTAGTTCTGGGTTATATAAATTTAAGCAACGCAATAGAAAAAGCAGAGGGGTCCCACTTTGAAAAAGTGCCTTGGGATTAGTACCACAGAAAAGTAGAGCCTTTGCTATTGTGGCTAGCTATCTCAACATATACTGATAAGCAAGGGAAAGCTCCTATGTAATCCATATGTTCTCCCTATCTGTCATAAAATTTTCAATCTGAAAAATATGTAAAAATGCCCCATTTCTGTCATTGAAACATAAATCCTTCTTTCCATAGGTTTGTACACAATAGAGAGAGAAATGACCATCAGCAACTACTCAAGCTTGGAGCTTCCTCCACATCACAAAGATGTTCCTCGCAGCCTTGATCAAGTTGATATCTCCAATCAAAGTGCAATAAACCACAGCCTTGGGTTCTGTGATGTAAACCCTATGGAATGTAATCTGACATTGGAGGAAATCCTCTTCAAGTACCTGGGTCCACGTCGGTCAAACAACTTCACCACAATTTGTGTGATATACCTTCTTATCTTTGCAGTTGGTGCTGTGGGAAATACTTTAACTTGCATTGTGATTATTAAACACAAGATCATGAGAACTCCTACAAATTACTACCTATTTAGCCTTGCAATTTCTGATTTGATGGTTCTCATAATGGGAATGCCTCTGGAGCTGTATGAGCTCTGGAGTAACTATCCATTTCTTTTTGGGAAGGGTGTATGCTCCTTCAAAACTCTACTTTTTGAGACAGTATGCTTTGCCTCCATATTGAACGTAACTGCACTCAGTGTGGAGAGATACATTGCAGTGGTGCACCCTCTTCGGGCCAAGTATGTAGTAACTAGGAACCATGCCAAGAGAGTTATCATAACTGTGTGGGTTTTGTCTGTTCTGTGCTCTGTTCCCAACACCAGCCTTTTTGGAATCTACCACCTGGACGTGCCTGGTCTTGGCATTGTACCTGGCTCTGATACATGTACTTTGGTGCGACCAAGGTGGATTTACAATGTTATTATTCAGATTACCACTATATTCTTCTTCTTCTTACCAATGGGTACCATCAGTGTTCTGTACCTTCTGATTGGCCTTCAACTTAAGAGGGAGAAGATGTTGCAAGTTTTAGAGGCGAAATCTGGTGGAGATGGAGACAGTTACCAAAACGTTAGACTTCAACAAGAGAAGAGTCGAAGGAAACAGGTGACTAAGATGCTGTGTAAGTTATATCACTTTCTTACTACTTGTTCATGTAAATAAAAATAATGATCAACTTGCTACAGCAGATACAGTTTTTCTCTTGTAAGACCAGAACTGTATAAATCAAATTCGAAATGTACATTATTTTTTGTAGAAATATTTTAAAACCCAGATGATTTTATATAAACTTCCTCATTAACCTTTGCGTCAGTGGATAGAAAAAACATTCATGTCCCTGCTGATACAAACTTATATCTATGAATCTATTATTATTTGTAAATATTGGTTATATATTACTGTGCAGTGGTTTATTGGCAGCTAGTGTCATTCCCTGCTCACCAACAGCAAATAAAAGTGAATAAAGTCTTACATGAGGCTGTTTTAATGGGTTATGAATAATGGAAGCATGGATGTTATGCTGTGGTCAAGTCACCAGCACATACAGTATACTACAATATTGTACTCATATTTGATATTGCTGTATGTAATTTCCCTGTGGTAGCATATCTGAGTCAACAAAGACTATTTCAGGAATAGAGATATGTGTAATAAAAGCAAAGTGTATGCGGCTTGCTGTTTGGATTCAATGTTCACCTAATCAAAGTCATCTGTGATTAAATACATAGGCCCTCATTCAGAGCCGTACGCTCTGAGCAGAGCGCACGCTCTGAATGAGGGCCGGGCTCCATTTTCATGGAGCGTCCTCCTGGACGCTCGTATAGCTGTGGGTCACCACCCACAGGCTATACGAGCGTGCTTTTTGATGGCCGCGATGGTCGAGACCATCGCGACCATCGAAATTGCGAGCCGGAGCCTGCGGTTGAGGTTTTCAACCGCAAGCTCCGGAGTGATTTTGGCTCTATCAGAGCCAAAATCACTCCCACTGACATCACTAGTGATGTCAGTGGGCCGGCTTCTGACGGGAGGCGTTCCCGTGGGAACGCCCCCGGCACGCCCACCAAAGGGGGCGTGCTGTCAATCAACATTGACAGCACGCCCCCTTTGATCGGACACAACGAGCGAAGGACTTTCCTTCGCTCGTCGCGTCTGGCGCATGCGCACGACGGAGCTCCCTCCGTCGTGCGCATGCTCAGTGCATAACATCGACCCACTTGCGAGCGGACAGCCGCTCGCGAGTGGGTCTGAATCAGGCCCATAATTTGTTTACTCTTAATATAAGGACAAACTATATATTCCAATGGTAAATACTGCTCAGTCAATACATATATCTATCCAGTGGTTTACACCTGGAAATATCTCATTCTGCCATAGGAAAATAAATATGCAGTAAAAAGGAATTTTATTTCAGGGTTTGCTTTCTGTAAAACAACGTACATTAAGGTAGTTACAGACTGTAACCCTATTTCTTTATTACCATTTGTTTGAAATGTGTACCTTCTCTTGCCTAATATTTTGAATTAAAATAGGACCTGCTATGATTTATCAAGTAAGAGAATGTCTTTTCGTTGTTAAGCAAAATTCTAGAGTCACAAAATATATATTTAGCGTATGTTCATAGGCAACATATTTTATGGCCAGTGTCTGGCAAATTATATAGCCTCATACCCAATCTAGTATTATACATCTAAGAACCATTTTATACTGTCCTCTGACCATTATTCCAACAGCCAGCCTCTTTCCACCCCCTCCTCCCACTTCATCCTCCTTCTCTTGTTTTATATGCTTAGTGATCTGGCCCACAATGAATTCTAAGGTGATATACTGTATATCAAAGGCAAAAATTGGTGTTTTCACCGATGACAGGGGGTTACCACCGGGGTTACCACCTGGCTATCAGATTCACCACACCTTGCCTATTTAACATGCATTCCAGTTGTATACTGCATCAGTATTTGTTCTGTTATGGCCATCTCTGAAAGTGCATTTCCCCTGAGACTGACCTGGCAATGCGATAAACCAGTATCACTCAGCTTCACAGTGAGATTTGTTTACTAGATCAGAGGTTTTTCTTATTAGAAAAAATTGCTATTGCCTATTTTATACATAGATCCTTAAGAGAAAATATGTACAGTCATTGGTTATAGCTTTGCTGTTGTGAAATCTGATTGCCTGCTAGGTTTTACAGAAGAAAAGCAAGATCAGTACTATCACTTAAGCATGTGTTTGTGGGGCTTGGCCTATTCATCATCGAAGGCCATATGGCTTCCGATGATGAAGTTTTGATCTTGCTGCGAGGGATACTTAAATATAGAACTTGCAGCGGAGGGAGCGTGACACCGGAGCAATTTATCATTGCTCCGGTGCGGGGACAACTGCTCCGAAAAGCAGTTGTCCCCGTGGTTAGTTTTGATGCTACTTCTGTAGCTGCGTTACTTACCTTCATCCGTCATCACGGCTATGCATGTGTGACCCCAGGGAGGTAGAGGGGAGGTGGCAGGGGGATCCGCTCGGATGCCTATTCGCATCCCCGGGATCCGAGAACAAGCATTCGTCTGAAGATGGCGCTTTTTCTCGGAAGCAAACTCCGAAAACTTTCAGTTTTCAGAGTTTGCTGAATATCAAGCGGGTCCTATCGGACCCCTGATGATGAATGGCCCGGTAACTTAAATATGCGGAAACCAGCATTTCCGCATGTTTACCGGTCCATTTATCATTTGATGAATAGGCCCCTCTGTGTGAAAGGATAGATCAAAACCAAAACAAGCTGGTCTGTATAAAAATGACTAACATCTCCCAAAATTATATCTAAAACTCACTGATAACTGCCCAGTTTTCCCACCACTAGCACTTGTTTTATTTCTGATACTGTACTCTAAAGCGGCCCATACACGGTGCGATAAAGCAGCCGTTCCGACTAATTGGTGCGATTTGGCTGCTATATCGCACCGCGTATGGGCTTGATGTCGGACGGAGGCCCATACAGGATCGGTCGATCAGGGGATGTGATATGCAATCTCATGCTTCTCTACGGGGGTGAGGGAGGGGGGAGCCAGCAAATCGGCCGGTCAGCCACCTGATCTCATCGTGTGTGGGGATCGCCCGATATGCCGGACGTCGGGCGATCCGATTCCTCAGAATCCGAACCGCTCCGAACAGGTGGAATCCGAGTCCACCCGAACGCAAGTTCGGGTGTTCCCGCCTGACTCGGATTCCACCTTGGAATTCCAGCCGGGCACCGCGCCTCTATAAAAGGCTCGGTGCCCGGCTGTCGGCGCCATTTCGCGTGACTGTGTCAGACGGAACAGTCACGCTTAGTTAGTGATAGAGAGGAGAAAAGTGAGACTAGAGTTAGATTACAGTTAGAGAGAGTAGTTCTTGCCACTGTGTGCTCCGTGACTGGGCTTAGGGGGTCATTCAGACCCGCTCGTGAGCGGCAGTACGCTCGCAAGCGGGTCGATGTCCCCCACTGCGCATGCGCACGATGGAGGGAGCTCCGTCGTGCGCATGCACGAGACCCGGAGAGCGACGGGCTCTCCATCGCTCTGGGTCTCGCACCAAAGGGGGCGTGCTGTCGATGTTGATTGACAGCACGCCCCCTTTGGTGGGCGTGCCGGGGGCGTGCCTGCCAGACGGAGGCGTTCCCATGGGAACGCCTACTGTCTGAAGCCGGCCCCACTGACATCACTAGTGTTTCTCATCATAATTAAAATACTAAACATCAAGACTTTACATTTTTTTTCTGCAGAAAAAGAAAAGTTTTAAAAATATAAATATAGATCTTCATTAGAAAACATGGCTCCCAGAGCGAGGTATTTACACAGTGATGTCAGTGGGAGTGATTTTGGCTCTGATAGAGTGAGAGTGCATACAAGCTCCGTGAAAGGGCATAGCCCATTGCGTCTATTCTACAAGCTCCGTGAAAAGGCATAGGCCCAGTGAGTGCATACAAGCTCCGTGAAAGGGCATAAGCCCACTGAGTGTATTATACAAGCTCCGTGACAGGGCATAAGCCCACTGAGTGTATTATACAAGCTCCGTGACAGGACATAAACCCAGTGAGTGCATAGAAGCTCCGTGAAAGGGCATAGCCCACTGTGTCTATTATACAAGCTCCGTGATAGGGCATAGCCCACTGTGTGTATACAAGCTCTGTGACTCTAGTTCATAGTGATAAATTAATATGGATCACGAGAATGAACCGAGAGGAGAGCAGAAACAAGCAAATGCTAGCAAGGGTGTAGAGGCTTTAAAAACTTAGGGAACATGAAATTAAAAAATTTAGATTTCACAGGGGTAAAGACAAAAAAAAAACCTCAGGCTTTGCCCTTTTTTTTTGAGTGGTGGTTCTGCAACTGTCAGTGAGGAATCTTGTGCCTCTCATGATGATAAAAGACCTTTTCAATCAGACTATCGAAGTGTGAAAAAATGTAAAACCAATAAGGCAGTAGATCAAACTGTGTTTTTTGAACACAAATGTCAGAAATCCCTGAGGAGAGTCTAAGTGGGTCCACGAGTGGTATTGCTATGTGTAAGCCTGACATTTCAGAGAAGCCGCCCTCCACAGTTTCTTTTCCATCTGTAGTTGTGGGGATGAGGGGAATATATGTGCAGCTGACCTTGGTACTAATAATGTTGAGGATGAGGATATTGTTTGTATAAGTTAGGCACCAGTGGAAGCAGCTCTTGGCCAAGATAAGAAGGCCATTGCCATGCCTGGGCATAGAACCAACAAATCCACATCTTTTGTGTGGAATTACTTTTACCCAAACCCTGACAATGTTTGTCAAGCCATTTGTAGCCTCTGTGGGACCACAGTTAGTAGAGGTAGGGACGTTAAGCATCCAGGAACCTCCACACTATTACGTCATCTGCAGCGAGCTCATGACAGGTGTTTGATAACAGAAACTACTGCTAAAAAAATAACAAGCAGTCCAGCATTAGCTAGATGTCTTCTTTCTACTAAATCCCAGCACCTGCAATCTTCGCTGACAACACCTTCCTCCTCAATATCCTCAGGAATGATCAGTGGTAGTACAGCATCCAATTTGTTAATGCTAAGTCACGGTGACTCCTCCAATATCCAGGACACCTCAGAAGAAACTGAATCTTTGAGCGCTAGGCCTGCTGCTGCTGCTGCTGGTGGATCTTCGTCCCAGAAGTGAACCAAGAAGACTACTAGTAGTATACCAAAAAACAATTGACTGTTAAAGAATCTCTTGCAAGGGGAAGCAAGTATGACAGCTCTCACCCTGTCGCACAGCGGATCACTGACGCCATGACAGCTATGCTAATATTAGATCTGCATCCAATTTCCGCAATTAATGCAGTGGGATTTACACAGTTAATTGAGGTCATGTGTCCCCGGTACCAAATTCCATCTCGTTTTCATTTTACCCAAAAAGCCATTCCTCGGCTGTACCAGGACGTTAAACAGAACCTAATTATTGGCCTGCAAAATGCTACTGTACCCACTGTCCACTTAACCACAGATATGTGGACAAGCGGTAGTGGACAAACTAAAGATTACATGACTGTGACGGCCCACTGGGTGGGTGAATCGTCTTCAGCAGCAGCAGTATCTAACAAACAACACCAGCTCATTCAGAGGCAGGCAACTCTGTGCATCACCGGATTCAATAAGGGGCATACTGCTGACAACCTCTTAGAAAAACTAAGAGATGTCATAGAAACATGGCTTACCCCACTTGGACTCTCCTCAGGATTTGTGATTTCTGACAACGCTACAAATATAGTGAAAGCATTACAGCTGGGTGAATTCCAACACATCCCCTGTTTTGCTCACACAATAAATTTAGTGGTGCAGGGTTTTTTAAAAAACTATAGGGGTGTGCAGGAGATTCTGTCTGTGGCCCGAAAAATTTCGGGACATTTTTGGGATTCAGCAACAGCGTGCAGGAGCTTGCAGCACCTGCAAGAGCAGTTTAATTTGCCCTGCCATCAACTGAAGCAAGAAGTGGTAACAAGGTGGAACTCAACCCTGTATATGCTTCAGCGGATGGAGGAGCAGCATAAATCCATCCATAGCTATACGACAAGCATGACATTGGGAGAGGAGGGGGAATGTACCTTACCCCAGCACAGTGGAGAGTACTTTCTGTCTTGTGCAAGGTGCTCAAACCATTTGAAGTTGCCACTTGTGAAGTGAGTGCTGACACTGCTAGCTTGAGTAAGGTGATTCCCCTGATTTCACTTTTGGAAAAGCAGCTGGAGAAATTGAAGGATGAGATTAAACAAAGTGATTCTGCAAAGTATGCTGGACTGATAGATCAAGTCCTTTGTTCGCCTCGCCAGCATCCACGGTTGGCCAAGATCTTGAAATCTGATCATTATATTTTAGCAACCATGCCTGATCCTAGGTTCAAGTCGTATGCTGTGTCTTTCTTTACAACTGACCCAGATCTTAAAAGAACCAAAGCGCCCCTGGTGAGCAAGTTGGCAGCTGAAATGACACATGGCACTACGATGACGTCTCCTCCTTCGGTTTCTCCAGCAGCAGCCAGAAAATAAAATCACCTTTTCCAAAAGACCCAGTGGTGCTGCAGATACGTCAAATCAACATTTTGACATATGGTCAGGTCTAAAAGATTTGCCCAACACCAGTGACACCTCTACCGTAACTCCATCTAATACGATTACCCTCCAAAGAATGGTGGAGGATTATTTTCAGGACACCGTACACGTAGACATGTCACAGAGGGCCTGATTTAGACCCGCTTGCGAGCGCTGAGCGCTCACAAGCGGGTCGATGTTGGCCCAGTGCGCATGCGCACGAGGGAACTGGCTCCGTCGTGTGCATGCGCGAGACCCGGATAGCAATGGCCAAGCCGTCGCTATGGGTCTCGCTACAAAGGGGGCGTGCTGTTGATGGTGAGTGACAGCACGCCCCCTTTGGTGGACGTGCCGGTGGCATGGCTGCACAGATGGAGGGGTTCCCATGGGAACGCCTACCGTCTGGAGCCGGCCCCACTGACATTACAAGTGTTGTCAGTGGCAGTGCTTTGGGCTCTGTTAGAGCCGAAAGCACTCCAGGGCTTGCTGCAGACGAGACCCTACCACAAGGGTCTCGTCGCAAGCTCGATGGTCGCAATGGTCTTGACCATCGCGACCATCTTTTTGGCCGCTCGCTATAGCTGTGGGTGGTCACTCACAGTTATGCGAGCGGCCAGGAGGCCGCTCTAAAAAAAGGTAAGGATGGCCCTGATTCAGAGCAAGCGCTCTGTCAGAATGTCCGGATGCTCTGACAGAGCGCTCGCTCTGAATCAGGGCCGTCCCTCTGTTTTTTTTGAGCGGCCTCCTGGCCGCTCGCATAGCTGTGGGTGACCACCCACAGCTATAGCAAGCGGCCAAAAAGATGGTAGCGATGGTCAAGACCATCGCGACCATCAGGCTTGCGACGAGACCCTTGTGGTAGGGTCTCGTCTGCAGCACTCCCATTGACATCACTTGTGATGTCAGTGGGGCCGGCTCCAGATGGTAGGCATTCCTATGGGAACCCCTCCATCTGTGCAGCCACGCCCCCGGCACGCTCACCAAAGGTGACATGCTGTCACTCACCATCGAGTGCACGCGCCCTTTGTAGCGAGACCCATAGCGACAGCTTGGCAGTCGATATCCGGGTCTCACGCATGCGCACGACAGAGCCGGTCACTCGTGCGCATGTGCACTGGCCCAACATCGACCCGCTTGTGAGCGCTCAGCGCTCGCGAGCGGGTCTGAATCGGGCCCTGAGTCCCTTCGAATATTGGAAGAATAAAAGGCAATTTGGATACCCTTGTATAAACTGGCTTTGCATTACTTAAGCTGCCCATGCTCCAGTGTGTACTCGGAGAGAGTTTTCAGTACAGCCATGAACGACAAAGGAGGCTACTTCCGCAAAATGTAGAAAAAATGATGTTCATTAAAATGAACTGGAAATTTCACGAGGAAAACCTTTCCCACCAATCACGTCACAGTACAGACTTCTGTAATTGTAGATTCCAGCGGGGATGAACTGCTATTGTGTGAGGAATCGGATAATGTACACACTGATGAGGGTGAGGATGGCAATGATGGTGACATCATGCCACTGTAGACCTGTTACTTTTAGTAGATTGGAAGATTTTTTTGTGGGGGCCCAAACAAACCAAGCACTTCAGCCACCAAGTGGCAGTACCTGTCGCTGAAATGGTTTGTTAAAGTGTGCATGTCCTTTTTAAGATCCAACATAAGGGTGGGTGGGAGGGCCCAAGGAAAATTCCATCTAGCACTACCTTTCATTTCTGCCACTGCTGTGTGGCATAGTTTCATAGATGTGCTTTAAACTGTGGTGTCTGTGCCACTGCGCCGCTGCTCTGACGCTTGGTAACCAGTCAGCTCACTGCAATCCTTGGCCAATAATGGTGAAAACAATAATTTAAGCTGTGAGGTGGTCTAAATTGACTGTAAATGACTGGAAATTAATGTTATTGAGGTAAATAATACTCTAGGAAGAAAAAAAAGCCCAATTTATGTCATTTTAGATTTTTTTGCCAATTTTGGCAAAAAATCCAAAGCCAGTCACCGCAGTTTGGCAAATCCAAATCCAGAGCCAGATGACGAATTAGAACCAAATCCAAATCCGGCAAAAATGGTCCGGCGCACATCACAATCCTAACATACTGCCATGTAAGGATATAACAAAGGACTATTGTGGTCTATGGGTTTCCCATTGATCACCTTGACATTCTCCCTGGCTTTTACCAGAGTAGGGTCATTTAACTGCTCCATGGCAAAGACCTCTCTTCTGACCTCTAAATGAGGCAGACGATCAACTGGCTCAACAACACTTCCCTCAGTGGGAGGCACATCACTTGGCGAGCCACCATCATGCTCTGCATTCTCTAGTTCGCCAATCATACTAGAAAAAGGGAACATCTCTGACTCTGAAGAAACTTCCTCTGCTACTACGCCAGTAACCTTCTCAAATGAATCAGGGTGATTTACCTCTGTGAAAAATCGGCTTTCCCACAACTTCCAGAAGTGAGCAAAGTCTCTCCCCAATAAAACATCATACATTAAGCCATGTACCAAACCCACAGAGACTATCGCGGGAAACCACATGGTGTTTCGATGTTCACTTCTGCAGTATTATAATAGCGAGTGTCCCCATGTATGCAGGTCACACCAACAGTTTTCCACTTACGCTTCAAGGGGTCACCAGCTCAGCTTTCATAAGTGTCACCAGGCTACCAAAATCTAACAGAGTCTCTACACAGTTGCCTTCTACAGTGAGTACACACATGTGCTTATCAGTCTAAATCCGCCGGTCAGCAGTACAGGCTGGCTGTGCAAAGAAAGACCCCCTGCGGTATACATGAGCAGTATCATATTGCATAGGTTCAGAGGTAAGAGAACAATTAGCTGAAATATGGCCGAAGTCACCACATCAGAAACACTGGAGCACATTATAATCTAGTCTTTTATGGGGAAGGAGCCTTCCTGGCCTGGCTGGCCTGTCTCCAGGTTCCTCACCCTCAGTCTTAGGTACATTCCATCACCCAGTACCCTTCTCCCCTGGAACAGTCTTACCAGTGCCGATGGGAGTTCACCATTGTGCCATCGGGGCTCGGTGGGGAAGACTCAACAGCTCCTCAGCTGCCACGTACCTCTCCACCAGTTTGACTAGCTGGTCTGCGGACTTAGGGTCTGCATGGCTCACCCACTTGCGCAAAGATGCAGGTAGCGATTGCAAATACCCGATCCATCACAACTCTTTCCACGATCTGTGGTCCTGTCAGCGTCTCGGGCTGTAGCCATTTTGTGGTTAGATGGATGAGGTCATGCATCTGTGAGTGTGGAGGTTTTTCCATTTGGAACTCCCAGCGGTGGACTCGTTTGGCCTGAACAAATGAGCCGACTCCCAAGTGAGTTAGGATCTCCCGTTTTAACTTTGCATAGTCCTTGGCATCATCTAGGCATATATCATAGTAGGCCTTTTGTGGTTCTCCAGACAGGAAGATGGCCACAAGACTTGCCCACTATTCCTTGGGCCAACTCTCCCTTTCTGCGGTTCTCTCAAAGGCCATAAGATACGCCTCCACGTCATTACTCGGGGTCATCTTCTGCAAAAAATGACTGGCGCGTATAGAGCGAGTGTGGGTTGGAGGGTCAGTGGAAGCATCTGCTGTCCGGGCTAGTAGGTGTTGTACCACCTCTTTTATGGCCCGGCTGTTCTCCGCTAAGGCCTGGTGGGTTTCCTCGATGGTAACTTGGGTTTCCTTAGGGCTGCCTCCTGAATTTTGTTGGTTTCCTGCTGTGCTGCCGTAGCCTGGAGCAAGGCCTTAACAATGTCCTCCATGTTGTCTTTAGGGGTCAGCTGAAAGCAGAACCTGGCCTCTCTGAGCATCTGCTAACGCCACCTTCATGGATTCCACAATCTCGTGTCTGTCCCTTTAAATTTTAAAGGACACATTTTTTCCTTGCTGCAACTTCAGTGTGCGTTTGCCCGCATTCTCCACCAATTGTAATAAGGTCGGGGTAGCGGGTCCCTCTCCTGGGGTAGATGGACACCACCTTACACACAGCAGCCAGGAAACAGCACTCCAGTCATGGATTTTCATGCAAGCTGGACGGTGCAAGTTTTTATTGTGCAATTTCAACAATCAAATAAACAAAACATAAAATAAACCCTAGCCCTGCTGGGCACGAACTAGACAGTAAGTTCCCTATCTAACAGAACACTAAACAAAATCCCCATCCACAGTACCTTCTGGTTTACAGCCAACAGTGTCTCAGAGCAAGCTAACCTGCGGCCTGCTCTCCCAGGTATGAGACACTCAGCTATGAAAAAACCTAGCTTATCTGAGCCACTTTCAGGTGCAAACCCTAAAGAGCCTGCTACCAGGCTGAAAGGCCCAACACCTGGAGTGGGCTGTGGATGGAGCCCTCCTTCTCACATCCACACCCCCAGGACCCATTCTGGCTTTTCACAGAAGCCGACATTTCTAGTCTGCTTATCCAACAGACTTCTCCTTGGGGTTTTAAGACATAAGACAGGAATCTAGGACATATATAGTAGCCATTCCACATTTCTCCAGTGCTTCTATCACAGTTACTATGTAAAGAAAAGTTGCAATAAATGACAGAATTTATTTGAAAATAATAGCGGAGTGTAGCCAATTGTATTTTGTACTCCTGTCACCAACAAGTGGCTTCTTGCTGTGTTCATTCAAAGAACATTACCATATTTTCAGTAGATATGCCTGATTAATAATAGACGTTTCCATCTCTGAGGATGGCTATAAGATTGTTTTATCTTTCAAGAAGATATAATCCTCACTTCAGCTCAATGATTGTTCTCTTGAAACCCCTGCTCCCTTCAATTCCCATATTAGAGAGCATGACCGATATATTCACTGAACTTGTGCAACCATACCGCACATTGTGAGCGCTGTCTGATTTTCGGATTTGAACTCTGCAGTTTTATTTTTTTCTCCACTCACAGCCTGTCACAGGTCATTTCAGTAAGAATGCCAACAGTTTGGTGACTTATAGCAACATACTGTACTGTAGCTAGCCACAGATCTGTCAACTTGAAAACGTTCAGATGGCTTCATACAGATTTACAGAGAGATTTATCAAAACTTTCTACAGAGGACAGCTAGCGGCCTTGTATATAGCAACCAAATAGAGTCTAGATGGCATATTTACTAAAGATTTATTTTAATCGAGTTTGATTGATTTGAAATCGATCAAAATATATTAAAATCAACCTTTAGTAAATATACCCCTAGCTATCATTTAGCTAGTACATTCTATAGAATGATAGGTAGAATTTGATTGGTTGCTATAGACAGCACCTCCACTTGGTTTGATAAATCTTCTTAAGGGGAGATGTATCAAGCTTTGGAGAGAGATTCCGTGGAGAAGGTGCTGAAAGCAAAAAATCAGCTTCTGTCATTTCATAGAGTAAGCTACTGTAGCTAAATGACCGGTGTATAAATCGACAGTAAAAAAGTCAATAAACAGTAGGTTAACACCAGATGGTCGACAGTCAATAGGTTGACAGGGGCAAAAGGTCGACATGTACAAAAGGTTAACACACAACATGCCAACGTGTATGTATGCTGACACATACAAAATGTCGGCAGGGTCAAACATTCCACATGGGAATGGTCAACACAAAAATGGTCTTTTTTTTGTTTTCTAACCCTTATCTTCACCCTAACCATAACCCTCTCCTTGGTGCCAAACCCTAACCCTACGGTAAGTGCCTAACTCTAACCATCCCTCCTAGGGCCTAAACCTAACCGTCAGGGTAAGTGTCTAACCATCCCTCCTAGAGCCTAACCCTAACCCTTTGGTAAGTGCCTAAGCCTAACTGTCCCTCCTAGAGCCTAACCCTAACCCTTTGGTAAGTGCCTAACCCCCAAGGCCAGTGCACACTATCCGATGCCAGAAGCAATGGAGTGACAGCGAGGGCCATGATGCATTCAGCAGCTTGGCCCCCGCTGATGAGATCGCCAGACAGATTATGTCGCTGACGATGCGCTGGAGCATGCTTGTAATATTACTTCAGCATACCATAGTACCATCTGATAAAAAGGTCTAAAAACACTGAAGCAGCAGACTTTGCGAAAACCAATACTTGTGTCATTCTCAAACTTTTGCCCATGGTTGTACAGTACTGACTAGGTCAGTGATTTTCAACTCGAGGCACACTACACAAGATTTTAAAATTGCCAAGGCACACCATCCAAATATGCTGTGTGTGTGACCAATGAAAAAACATAAACATTGGCTCCCACATAAAAAAATACACACATATTGGCCTCCACAGGAATAAAATACACTACACTACAAGTGGCACTAGTGTGCCACGGCATAGTGGTTGAAAAAGGCTGTACTAGGACTTTCTACTATGTTGCCATTTCAGTCCATTACAGTGGTGGTACTTTCATAGCCTCTTTGCATTATTGACTGAAGTAGAATGCATACTGTGATGATTGATATAATGGGAAACAGCAAATGAAAAACCTGTAGCCAGAAGGGTTAAATAAAAAAAAGCATCATACACCCTCTGCTCAGTATCCTACTGAATGGTGTTTATCTTTTCAGCGCACAATGATTGGTATCTTGGTATCTCACTAATGTAGTAGTATGTAGAAATTGCATACATTTTATTAGGCATTATAGGAAACTATTAGATGTCAACTAATGTATTATGGTGCAAAAGTGAGAGCATCGCCTTGTATAGAGATGAAATGGTGCAGTAGTTAGGTGCTTTGGCTGTAGCACATCAATTCTTAGATTATATTATAAAATGAATGCTGATATTTGCTGTTGGTGATGATTTAGAACAGTGACTGTGTGCCAGATAACAAGTACTAAGTGTAAGCTCTGTTGGTAGGAAAACTGATTAAAACACTGTAGCATGGAGTAAAATTGTTCCACTATAAGAATACAATTTTGTAATATTCTGGATGATATTACATTTGTGATAGGATGCACACATCTCCCTTTTCCTATGCATATTAAACTGACCTATGTCAAGTACATTGTTTCCATCTGGAGTGTTTATTAATACAAAATTACTTTGTTCTGTAGACACTATACGATCTATCGTCTGATATATTGCTCTGACGCGGATCGGAATGATATATCGTACACATCATATAGTGTGTATGCCCAATCCATCGTCTCTGGCCGTCATTCATTGCATCGTCCCATCTGCTGTGCTGCACGTCAGATAGATTGATTCCATGGCTGACACTTTGTTTTTACATGCAGCATATGCATCATATGCCGGGTGATGTGTGTACAGTGAAGCAATGTATTGTTACATTTAGAGATGAGCAGTTCGGATTCTGTGGAATCTGAACCGCTCCGAACATAGGGGATCCGAGTCCAGGGTTCAGGTGTTCCCCGCCTGACTCTGATCCCCGTTCGGGGCCGAACGGCGGCCGCCCGATGTCGGATTCTCGCTAGAGCGGTCTGCCCTACACAGAACAACCACACAGCCGCCAGCGGCAGCTGTGTGTTTGTTACAGCAGCCAATGAGAGTCACACAGACTCTCATTGGCTGCTGCACGGAGGGAGCCGGCTGGAGCTCACTCATGAGCTCCGTCTGCCGGCTCCCTCCTCGTCGCGTGGCAGCAGAGCGGACGGCGGCTGGAACGGGGATACAGGTAAGTTTTTTGTTTTTTTTAATGTGTGTATGGGGGCCTGCTAATGGAGAGGCCTACTACTGGGGGGCATACTACAGGGGGCCTGCTACTGGGGGGCCTACTACTGGGGGGGCATACTACAAGGGGCCTGCTACTGGGGGGGCATACTACTGGGGGCCTGCTACTGGGAGGGCATACTACTGGGGGGGCCTGCTAATGGGGGGCCTGCTACTGGGGGGCATACTACTGGGGGACATACTACTGGGGGCCTGCGTATGGGGGCATACTACTGGGGGGCCATACTACTGGGGGCCAGCTAATGGGGGGCATACTACTGAGGGGGCATACTACTGGGCACCTCCTTATGGGGGCATACTACTGGGGGGGCATACTACTGGGGGCCTGCTTATGGGGGCATACAACTGGGGGGGCATGCTACTGGGGGCCAGCTAATGGGGGGCATACTACTGGGGGGGCATGCTATTGGGGGCCTGCTTATGGGGGCATACTACTGGGGGGGCATACTACTGGGGGCCAGCTAATGGGGGGCTTACTACTGGGTGGCATACTACTACTGGGGGCCTGCTACTGGGGGCATACTACTGGGGGCCTGCTTATGAGGGCATACTACTGGGGGGCATACTACTAGGGGCCAGCTAATGGGGGGCATACTACTAGGGGCCTGCTTATGTAGGCATACTACTGGGGGCCTGCTAATGGGGGGCATACTACTGGGGGGCACACTACTGGGGGCCTGATAATGAGGGTGGGCATACTACTGGGGGCCTGCTAATGGGGGGAATACTACTGGGGGGGCATAATACTGGGGGCATGCTAATGGGGGGCATACTACTACTGGGGGCACTGCATGGGGGCCCTACTACTAAGGGGACTGCATAGGGGGCACCACTACTGGGGGCATTGTGTAAGGGACAGCACTGCTGGGGGCATTGTGTAAGGGACACCACTGCTGGGGGCATTGTGTAAGGGACACTATTGCTGTGGGTATTGTATAAGTGGCACTACTACTGTGGGCATTGTATAAGGAGCATTACTACTATGGGCCTTGTGTATAAGGGTCACTACTGTGGGCATTGTGTAAAAGGGTCACTACTGTGGGCATTGTGTAAAAGGGGCACTACTGTGGGCATTGTGTAAAATGGTCACTACTGTGGGCATTGTGTAAAAGGGGCACTACTGTGTGTCGTAACATAAATAAGAGACACTACTTTATGGTGTAATGTGAATCAGGGGCACTATGTGCAGTGTAATGTGAATAAGATTGTACACTGTGACTCCTTGGGCCGTAGCCCACTTTGTAAACAAGTACTGTGATTCTGCTGGCCGTACCCCACTGGGTGGGTGCACTACTTTTCATTTCTGCCACTGCTGTGTGGCAATGTGTCATAGATGTGCTTTATACTATGGTGTCTGTGTCGTTGAGCCGCTGTTTT
This sequence comes from Taudactylus pleione, assembly GCA_031769625.1. NCBI lineage: Eukaryota > Metazoa > Chordata > Amphibia > Anura > Myobatrachidae > Taudactylus > Taudactylus pleione. Next base: position 12,321,740 of record JAUIMM010000010.1, read on the forward strand.
GTCGTTTAGTAACCAGTCAGCTCACTGCAACCTTTGGCCAATAATGTTGAAAACAATATTATAAGCTGTGAGGTGTTCTAAATTGACTGGAAATTAATGTTATTGAGGTTAATAATACTCTAGGAAGAAAAAAAAAGACAAATTTATGTGATTTTAGCTTTTTTTGTCAATTTTTGTAAAAAAATCCAAATCCAAATCCAAAGCCAGTCACCGCAGTTTGGCAAATCCAAATCCAAAGCCGGACGACGAATTAGAACCAAATCCAAATCCGGCAAAAATGTTCCGGCGCACATCACCGCATTTTCAAGCCGCACCGTTGTTAGGTGTGTACCCAGCTTAAGTTTTCTAAAATATCAGTGTTTCAGACAGATTCAAAAAGTACATCCAAGCTGTCTGCTGGAGGCTGGATCCTAACCAAGAACATTTCTAAGTATAGATTTTCCATAGCGTATTCATATGAGGTGGTTGTTAAGAGGAGTTATATGATGAAGCAATCACTATACAGGAGCTATATATAGGCAATATAGCAAAACTGGGTAATGCAGTGTAGGCAAACTCAGCATTAAATATACACTTGCAGATCAGTATTACAAGAGCTTTTCCACTTGTGACCATAGAGGCTGAAGAAGGCTGTGACGGGGTTTTCCCATAAGCAAAGTTCAGAGTGGTGCATCAATGCAATTGCTGTCTATGTAGTGTTGAATGGAAGAGTAAATACATTTGTATCAAGTATAGGCTGGTGTAAGTTTGCACTGATGATAATAAGAGCAAACTAAGCATATGGAGAGGGATAGGGTGTACTGCAAAGATGCATTCATCACAATGCAGGAGCAACTACTCAGCACCAGTCTGAGGCCCATAATCTGAAATTTTTATGTAGGACCAGAACATGTATGCAGGAAGAATTCACCTTTCCTACAGGTCTTCAGAGGGACACATCTTACCAGATTTCACATGGTGATTGCTTCTGAGCACACCCTCTTTGCACCAAGTCTATAAGGCCCCCTGCAGAAAACCTTAACCAGCTTGGCTAGGAAATATATTTAACTACCTAACATAAGCCCAGTGGGGTAGAGTAAGACCAATTGTGGGATGAGCCACCACCAGCACTAGGCTGGGCTGGTAACATTAATACAGGGAAATAAGCAGTGAGGGGGGGAATGCGGTTAACATTCACCCTGGATGCTGTCTGCCGGAACCGCAGCATTGGAATCATGATCGCCGAGACAACACTGACGTCAGAATCCTGACACGACTCGGGATACCGGTATCCCGATCGTAATGACACTGGGGAAAGGTGAGTTTCAGCCGCGGGGGGGGGGGGGGGTTTAGGTTTAGGCCGCGGGAGGTGGGAGGTTAATGTTACGCTCCCGCCAGGGGGGTTAGGTGCTAAGTTCAGGCACCACCGGGGGAAGGGGGGTTTAGGGTTAGGCACTAAGGGGTTAGGGTTAGGTTTAGGCACTTACCCAGAGGGTTAGGGTGCGGGGTAGGGAGGGTTAGTATAAGGGTGCAGGAAAGGAGGGCTACGGGGTAAATAGAGCAGGGGAACATTACTTACCGTTCCCCTGTCGGGATTTAAACCATCAGGATGCCGATGTCAGTGTACTGACAGCCGGCATCCCGTCCATCTGTATTTCATACCGATTCTGTGAGGGGTACCTCTGTCATAATGACAGCTATCCATAGCCTGTTCAGCACAATACTGACTTCAATTTATTAGTCACCTTAATCTTAGTGGATCCTCCTCATCCTTTTTGCTTTTTAATCCTTTGGGGGTAGAGAAAAGACTAGCTCCTTGCAGAGCCACAATGCCACAGTCTGGTAGGCCTATCAGCTCCTAACAATAGAATGCTGCTATGGTCTGATTGGTCACAGTGTGGAAAACTGCTGTATTGGTTAATAATGGCTCCACCCCATGTTGGGTATAACTTCAATGAACTACCTTCATAAAATGTATCATAGACAAATGTATCAATGTACTACAATATTGTAATGAATAATGTTATTTTCTTTTTTTATAAAAAACTATTTTTTTTATTGCAAAGGATTTAAACTGCAATGGTTATCATTCCAGGGGTAGAGCACCTGCAACAGATATGCCTCCTAACAGGCGTATCTGGCGCCATCTATACCTGAGTAGGGTGCAAGTACAGTGCTTTGCAAATAATGTCAATGTTTTTGGACTCATGTGCAGCTCTAAAACTGTGTTATACACATTTGCACTGTCCTGTAATAAAGCCCTGTAATGAGCACCAATGAGGCAGTCAGCATATCTCCCTATATTGTGTGTTGGGGGGTGGCTTGTTTTGAAACAAGGGGGGACATGACCGTATAATAGTGGGCGAGGAGACACTTGCAGTGGACATGCTTAGTGGAAAAACCCAATTTTCAGTGGAGGCTTTCAACTTTCAAAAACTTGGACAATTGTGCCATTCGACTCAGGACTGACCTGATAAAATTGTAATGGTTTAGAGACATGAATAAGTATTATAAAAACAATGGGATACAAAAATAGAATTTATAAGGAGAAAAATTAGACAGAATATGTGGAGATTGCTGTAAAGATGAGCTGTATGCTATAAGCGGTAGTCTTTAGTGCATGCAACAGTTTTTAGCCTTTTACCTATATTAATATACAGTAGGAGATGACTTCTTAGCTAGAAATATTCAGTAATTTAACTATTGGCATTTGGCACCCATCAGATTTATGGGTTTGAAAGTGTGTATTCTTTTAAATGTGCTCTACAATCAATCCTTGCTTTAGTTTTGTTTGCTTGCATGGTGAGAATAATTCCTACTTACCATCCTTGGTTGTTGCATTCAGGGATAAGGCTCCCTTGTATCATGGTTTTGAAAGGACATGGTTTCATATTGTTGCATATTGCAGACTAGGTGCACCGAAATAAGAGGATAATTGAAGGTAGGTTCCTATACTTGTGATTCATACATTAGTATCTAAAAGTACGTATGGAGTAGGTGTTAGGGCCTGAGAAATATCCAGCTTACAATGGATAATATTTTTTTCTATTTAGAAATTATTGAAGCACTATTGTTTGTAGCACATCTGTATTTTTCTCATTTGGTTACTATAAGACTAGTGCTCCCCTTTGGGTTTCTAAATGCATTATTAGGTGGCAACCGGTGGGCATGCATTAGAATTATTCATGTCTTGTTTTTTAGCCTGATTTCTTTTACATAATATATACTTGGCTATTAGAATTCTCGTCATGAAAATAACACAAAATTATTACAGTATGCTGTGTGATAAAATATACCAAGGGGTTGGGTACGGGATGTGGCGCTCGGGATGCCGATGGTCAAAATCTTGGCACCGACATCCTGACAGGTTTAGGATACCGACACTTGTCAGTAGGTATCCTAACCCTCCCCCTCTCCCTACTCTAACCCTCCCTTCCCAGTGACTGAACCTAACCTCCCCACTCCAGTGCCTGAACCTAACCTTCCCCTCCCCGCACCCTAAACCCAACCAACCCCCTAGCGCCTAACCCTAACCCTCCCCCTAGTGCCTAACCCTAACTTTCCCTCCCCACACCCTAAACCTAACCAACCCCCTAGTGCCTAACCCTAACCATCCCCCTAGTGCCTAACCCGACCACTTCTCCCAACCCCGCTACTTACCTTCAGGATGCCGGCGGTCGGAATGCCTGTGCTGAGATTCTGACACGTGACGGGATTCCTGCGCCGGTATTCTAAGCCCCGGCATTCCCTGTGCCGGGATGCTGAACATATCCCATACCGATGTGGTATGATTTTGTGGTGATAGCATGATAGGGCTTATTATCAGTAGTTATATGATAGAGAGATGGACATTATAGGATTAATAATTAGACAATAGATGTAAGAATCACATAATAAGAATAGGGAGATAATACACATATGAGTTGTATGATGATATGATAGGAATGATAAAGGAGAACTACGCTAGTGTGATAAGAGTTATGGGTTGTACTGTATAACAACATTGGCAACTGATTAGACTACACCTACTCTTTTCAGTACACAGGGTGAAGAATTTAATATGTGGGCACCAGCATCACTGTTGGGAGATCCAGGAAAAGATCTCATGTATTTTGTAAATGGTAGGGTGAAGAATAATAAATATATACAAGACTGGACATTTGTTCATTATGTTGTGCTACAGAGCTTAATTAATTAATTCATTCGTTCATTTATTAATGTGTTTTTAAAATGGATTACAAGAAATGGAGTAGTATTTTGAATTAATCACAAGCAAGAAAGGCGTTAGCCCGGTCATCCAGTAAAGCGGGCTATTAAAAACAGTACTCATGTATTATCGGCACGTAACATATTGCTGGCAAGTACAAAGGCCTGTAATGATGGATATGACAGTGGTTAAAGGAACATTTAATTGTTTTAATGGCACTACATTAAAAAGATGTTCTATGCTTTATAGGGCAGCTTCCTGTAATCATGCTTAAACAAATGTCACATAGAGTTATAATTAATTCATTATGTGTTTTACAGGACTTTCATATTATCTAACTTTTAATGCAGTATGCTTATACAGTACTTGCCTGCTGCAGATTTTATATGTACTGTAGCAGGCACCTTACTGCTTGTGTTACAAGCTCTTAGTGTGTCTAGATTGATGCTTTTCAAACTTGGTCCCCAAGACACACAAACAGTCCAGGTTTTAAGGTTATCCATGTTTGAGCCAGATGGTAAAATCAAAATGACTGATATACTAATTAAGGGGCTTCTTCAGAGATGTACGCAATGCCGATATTTATTGACGCAGTTGAGCGATCGGTAACCTGCTCATGCATTTAAGTCATAGAGTACATGCATCAAGGTACATAACCATCATTGCTCGCAGTGACTTTTTACTCACAGTGTGATTGACAGTCAGGAAACGATTGACTGGGGAGTGGCGACAGGTATGTCACAGCCTGTGTCTGTGATCCCGTATGCAATAAAAATGGCTCCGGTGTCTCAGTAATCATGTCCAGTCTGTGTGACCATAGGGTTACTCAGGAGGTCGAATATCGAAGGCATACTTGCCAACTCTCCCTGATTGTCAGGGAGACTCCCTGAAATAGTAGCAATCTCCCTAACTCCATGAACAGTCTAGCAATCACCCTGATAGCCCCTTTCCCCATTATGAAACTTTTATATATTTAAAAAAACAGAGATATATACTGTACATTCAACTGGTATAATCGGTGCTATTTCCCTGCATTGGTTGTAAGACACAGTGGGCCTGATTCAGAGCCGCTCATAAGCGGCCGCTCGTTCGCTCAACTGCGCATGCGTATGGGTTGTAAAAAGCATGCGCGAACCAGTCATTGCGGTCGGAAATTGTGTGCTCGCAAAATAGCGAATGCCTGCTAATTTGAGTGACACAATGAGGCGTTTGTGGGTGGTAACAGGGGAAGGTGCTTGAAAACGGGGAGTGGAGATGCGAATGCAGGCGTGCCAAACGGTCAAAACGGGCGTTTTAAGGGTGTGCATAATTAACAAAGCAGCGTCATCGACCACGTCACTTGGTTGTCTTTTAGCCTGAACTGCTCGCATGATTGCGGTAGGAAAATCCAACCACAAGCACTGCGAGCAGTTCAGACGCCTTTCGATGTACTTGATTAATCTAATAAATAACGGAGATGACGTAGGATGCGAGCGGCCAGGGGGCGTTTTAAAAAAAATAGCGAGCGCATGTTTCGTTCGCTCGTTCAGACATAGAGGCGTCAACAGACCGCAAAGAGCGAGCGCTCTATTTAAATAGCCGGCCCCTTTTTCTGAACGAGCGAGCGCAAATAGTGTCCGGCTCTGAATCAGGCCCTGTGATCCTTATGGCTATATGCATTTTCTGTAAAGTATCAGTGTGTTTTCATCAACAAATAAATCTTATTAACATCTTTGGGGCTGGTTTACATTTGGATGTAAGTCAGGTTTATGACACGCCTCTCAGATGTAGCAGTACACGCCCACTTTACCTTGTGCTCATAGGTGTTGCTTTCACTATCTCCCTGAAAAGGCAAGTGTGATCGAAGGATATCTGCAACATTTGCATATTATTGCACAGCAGCTGCGTACAAATTCGTACCTGGGTTGCATTAGTGTAAATCTATGAATCAGGTCCTAAGTTACATGTTCCCAAGCATGGATATCCTTAAAACCTGCACTGTTAGTGTGTCTTGAGGACCGAGGTTGAGAAGCCCTAGTCAAGATGGTATCAGCAGATGGTTAAAATTGAGTTGACAAAAATTTTCAAAATTGTGCTGTAAAATAATTGTCTTGTTCCGCACTTGACCATACCATAAAGTATGCTTTCCTGTAAGTGTCTCCAGTCCTACACCAATCACACCACTCAGTCTGACTCTAGCCCATGCTAATTCATTTCATGACGTGAATTATAATAGTGTGCAGAATGGCATTCCCAGGGGCGCCAAGAGGGGGTGGAGCGGGTACAGATTACCGGGGCCCGGGCTTCCTGAGGGGCCCTTAAAGATAACTTACATTGATCGTGGTACACGCCCCAAACAATTTACACTAAATACTTAGTTCCATAGCATCAGGAAAAGACCTTTATTTCCGTTGCACTAGGATATGACACAGCCCATATTAGTATTCTTCTCTGGATGCAATTTCCTATTAAAATAAACATAACAGAAGAAAGCTTGAAAGAATAACATAAAGCGATTTAACCATATTGAGCCTGGGTGGGGTCAGTGGCCAATTGGCATGTTGTTTGAATTTCCTGTCTCAGTGATTCTCTGTTGATACAACAGACCGTCTTTCATTCAAGATGACAGTTCACAATAAGAAGTACCTGCTCAGAGCCTCAATCCCACCAGCTTCTCCTGTGTCTCTGACACATCGTCGGTCTCATCAGTCCCAACACACTGTCACACACTGTTACTGACTGATTGAGCCCAGTGTCCCACCAGGGAAATGCAGAGGCAGGGGCCCGCTGAAGGGGTGTGACCAACCATTGGGTAGGTATGGTCATTATCGGGAGGGGCATGACCGTTCCACAAAGGAAACATCATAATAATATTATACATTCTCAGAAAGCACTATGTCCAATTTAGTCCAATAGATGTGTAGGGGGACAGAGGGGCATATGGATCATAACTAAAATGGCCCATGCGGAAACGCTAGTCAAAGTTTTCGGAATTTGCTTGTGAGAACAAATACCATGTTGTCGGAGCCCCGCTCCTTCCTATGGGAAGGAGTGCTGCAATGAGGGGGGTAACACTGGTACTTTTGTAGCAGTATGACTAATTTTGGGGACAGCTGCTTTTCAGAGCAGCTGTCCCCGCAGCGGAGCAATGATAAATTGCTTCGGTGTTAAGTTTTCCCCGCGGCAAGGTTGAATACGATTATGAATGGGCCCCAGAGGCATAGATGGAAAAGTGAACAAAGGCACAAATGACAGGGTGGCAGAGGCACAGCTGTAGAAGGTGCAGCAAGACACCTGGATAAGGTGCAGAAGGACAGATGTGGAAAGTGTCTGAGACACAGGTGGGGAAAGTGGCAGAGGGACAACAGTGGAAAGTGGCGGAGGGACAGTGGAGGAAGATGCACAGGGACAACTGTGGAAGTTACAGAGGGACAGCCATAGGTGACAGGACAGCCAGCAAAGGGGGCAGAGAGGAAGGTGGACAGAGGGACAGCAGAAGAAGGTGGCAGAGGTACAGCCAGGGAAGGGGGCAGAGGGACAGTCTGGGTAGATGGGTAGAGGGACAGCTGGTGAAGGGGCAGAAGCATTGCTGGTAAGGGGGCCTAGAGACACACTGTCCTAGGGGTTTACAGTGCGCATTCAAAGTCTGGCCAATGGAAGCAGTGGGAGAATTAGAGCTAGGGGTGGGGTCATATGGGGAGAAAGGAAGTACAGCTGGTCTGGGGGCCCTCGAGAGATGAAATCCAACCCCTCCAACTTCCACCTCCTGTTCTGTCGCTGATGACAGGTGGGCCCACTGCTGCTGGAGTGTATTAGGAGTGTTGCGGACCGGGTCAGTAGGGTGTGAACAAGAGACATGTAGACATCAGTGGTGTAGGATCAGAGCATCATGTACAGTACCTGCATAGAGAGGTCCCCAGTCTGACTGTAACAACCACGAGTCTTCCCAGCGCTCATTCTGCAGGACCTGCAGCTGACCCTGATGATTGCAAGAGGGAAGGTGGGCGCTTCTGCCGTTGCTGAGAATGGGGGAGCCCGATGCTGCCGGCACTAAGGACGCGGGGGGCCCTGCTGAGGATGAGGGGTGGGAGGAGGGCCGCTGCTGTTCCAGATACTGAGGATGCGTGGGGGGCTCTGTGCTGATGATGGGGTCCCGATGTTGCTGCTGCTGAGGATGGGGTGCGAGGAGGGGGGATAGGCACCTCGGGGGGGGGGACTTAGGGTTAGGCACCACCCCCAGGAGTCTTAGGGATAGGCACCCCAAGAGAGGATTAGGGGGGGAGAGGGGAGGGTTAACTATACTTACCAGCCGGCATCTGGATTTTTTGCTGTCGGGCTTCCAGTGTCGGGATTAGAACCGGCGGCTTTTAAGCCGTCGGTATTTCATACCCTACCCAGTTCAGTTATGTGGTGGTGGACAGGTTTGCGCTTCTTTTTAACCTCATATTTACATTACAATGACCATAAATAATTTGATTTGATGCTGCTCCACCAAGCTGAGGCACCCTTGCAAGTGTCCCGAGGCACCCCAAGGTGCCACGGCACACAGTTTGGCAAATATTGGTGTAATGCATATTATTAATAATACATAATAAAAATGGACCAAGATACATACACAGCACACTAAAGATAAAAAAAAATGTGAAAAATTGACTCATACACACTTAAGGTACTTTTTGAAAGCAAATACAATTTTTCTTAGTGGGCAAAGTACCTATGGGTCTTATTCAGAGTCAGTCTGTAATGGTATTTACAATTTTTTTGTTTTTAGTTGTGATTCTTTTCAGGGCAAATTTGTGCAATCTAAAACATAACTTGAGACTGTCTGCATCTAGTGTGTCTGTACCCCATCCCTCCACCATTATGGCTCTGTTCCCCCTCCTATGTGTGCCTCTGACCCCCTTCCCCAAGTGTGTTTCATCCCCACAATTTTTCCTCTGTCCCCATTGCTCCCCAAGTATGCTTCCGACTCCATTCCATAGGGTTCCCCTGCCCCCATTTCGTCCCAGGAGTGTCTCTGCCCCCATCTATACCCAAGTGTGGGCATCATAGTATGTGCCTGTTTTGGGTACCAGGGTTCTATGCTACACATCTACGCCCATCGGTTCGGAAGCCCGGGAGAAAGGATGAGAGGGGCCCTGCCTGTTTCCTCTGTACTGAGCCCCACAATTTCTGATGGCAGCCCTGGCTGTAGAAAGCACAAGGCAAAGCACTGCAGGCTTAAGCTAGACAGCGATCTCCCCTGAATACTGCTGTTCCAACCCTTTACTCTCATTTTAATCTAGCTTTGCAAAACAAAACATAATTTTTGTGTGTGAATGCCTAGCTTGGTATAGTTGTGTGCAGGCCACAACAAACTCCCAGGTAGTTTATCCTAAATGCAAAGTCTTGCACCATACTTACCTACTTTTGAAAAAGTATTTCAGGGAGATTGTGAAAACAACACTTATGAGCATGGCGGTAAAGTGGAGTGTACTGCTACTTCTGAGAAACATCTCATACAATTGACTTACATCCAAATGTAAACGAGCCCAAAAGCAGTCAGTAAGATCTACTTGTAGATGAAAACACACTAATACTTTCCAGAAAATGCATGTAGCCAAAGAGATCACTGTGCCTTATAACCAATGCAGGGAAATTATACTAATGATCCCATTTGAATGATGTATATGTCTCTGTTTTTTCTTAATATAACAGCTTCATAATGGGGGTAAGGTGCAATTAGGGAGATTGTTAGACTCTTCAGGGAGACAGGAAGATTGCTACTATTTCAGGGAGTCTCTCTGACAATGATGGAGAGTTGGCCAGTACAGTATGTCTATGTTTTTAAGTGTTAATATTGGCCACCTTGCACATAAACTCACAAATGGCATCTAAACTTCCTTGAATTGTACTTTTAGAAATATCCTCACTGTGTATAAAGGAGGTAGCTATTATGTTGCTACTGTAAGTAAAAGGACAAAGAAGGGTGGAAGGGTGTTTACCATGGTTCTAAGATATGGTTGAATAGACGGGTTTACCACTAAAATGAACAGTGAGTTTACATTTGATACTAATGGATGGATAACAGTAAGCAATGAGTAGAATGAGTGTTAGGAAACCTGAGCATAATAATGTTAGGAGTTCTGATCTAGGTTGGCGCTATATATAATGAGACACAATACAATATCCTATGCTGTATGATGCTTTCAGACCAATCTGACATATGGCACATGCACTTAGATTCCTAATGTGTCTACATGGAAAATCCATTTCTTAATGAATGGTTCCTGGGTTACAGCAAGTAATTTCAGGACAGATCTGACTTTACTAATGGAAGCATCAATATATCAATGGGTGTCCTTCCTGTTCCATCTGATCTGCTGTATGGCCATTGAATCGGGAGCTGTTTAAGTTTGTAGTCATCAGTGCCTTTATCCCAACTGATATGTACAAGAATAACAATTCTCTGAACACTGTACATTCAATGTCCTTGTTGCTCAAATCAGAATCCACCGTAGCCTCGGTATTATAATACAGAAAATATACTGCTCATAACTATATAACTCTGCATGCCAATGTAAAACTCTGACTTGTTTCATATTGATAAAGTCTAAGGGCTGGAATAAAAAAAAATATAATTTATGTTAAGATTTTATTTCCAGAGTTCCTCATAAACTAAAATAGAACAATGAAATAAAACAGGCTACAAAATTCAGCCCTTTATCTCACTTTAATGGCTTATTTAATTATTTTTAATAAAAGCAACAACACATTTTATGATTTTATTAAGAAAGGCAATACATATAAATAATAGTGCACAATGTTCAGAAAATCAGAATGTAAAAAATAATACAACTAAAAGTCTCTTTACTACTCTAAGCTAATAAAAAACAATAATTAGAGTAGACTGGAATTATATAGATATAGCAAACAAATAGTTGGCCATACATTGACTCCTCAGTATTATTTTGTAATGTTAAAGTGAAATGTTAAAAGGGAGAAATGATCTAATATATCAAAGGGTATAAATAAAATAAAACAATGGGAGCACTTCCACATCCCCAGCTTGCAGCAGCCCTACCCCCTTTTCCACCATTTTGAATTTTGAAGTTGGGTGGTACAGATAGGATTCCCTCCAAACTAGTCCTGGGTAATATAAGTTCTAGAAATATAAAAATTCTGATTTCTAGATATTCAGGACTGTCCTAGGAACATTTGAAGAGGCGAGTGGATGAAAGCGTTATGTCACGTTTAGAAGAAACTGAAATATTTACATTGAAATGTAAATTATTAGAACTTAAGAATTGGATTTAGCACTTTTATCCATAAAATACAGTATAACAATTAACAGACTTCCATCATGTAAAATAACATTGTTACAATGATCCTTAGGTCATAACACTTTCAGCTATTAAAAAAGTAATTTTTTAGAATATTGTTACATAACCCCCTAATCCACAAGCCTCTTCATTTGATAGTATGGCGTCCTGGGGTATTCTGCTTAGTAGAGTGGCCAGTGGTGCAGTATCTGGGTGCTCAAATAATGGTCTCCATACAGCTTATTCAGGTTAAAACAAACAAAATGGTGTTTTAATATTTTCAGACAGGCACGTAGAGAGCCGTCCCGGGCCCCAGTACAGTACACTCGTGGCGTGGCCTAATCGTGGGAGGCACGACTACGCTCTCAGCCAGGGGACAATCCAGGGGGCGCGATCAGTGTCATCACTGGCACAGGACACTGCTGTTGCTGCTCAGCGGCAGCAGCCTCCCTGACCCCACTGCAGCCCAGCACACAACAGCTGGTGCTGGGATGGAGACACAGGCTGCTGACAGTTAAGAGGGAGGGGGCACGCTGGCTGACCCATGCCCCCGCCTGGCCCCACCAACAAGCCTGGGCCCGGGTAATTAGTACACATGCCCCCATCTTGGCGCCCCTGTCATTAGCATATAATAACAGAAAATAAGAAACAACCTAGCCCCCATTCAAAGCACTACCTCACTTCTTCAGCCCTATCTGTCAAGAGCAGCTAGTCTGTGCAAAGTCTTAGTCCTGTCTGCTTCTAGCAGGTACAATATGACCTCAGGGTTAGTGCCCTCGGTATACAATCGGGAAACCGGCTGCCTTAATACCGACAGCCGGCTTCCCGACTGTCATATACCGGCGAGGGTGAAATGCCGGGCGTCTATATCTAAACGCCTGTCATTTCCCTGACACTGGGAGACAGACGCCCGGCATCCCGATCGAAGGGATGCCGGGCGCCGCGAGCAGACAGCCGCAGGGGGGGGAGGGTTAGGTTTAGGGCACGCGGGGGGGAATTAGGGTTAGGCACCCCCCCGGGAGGGTTAGGGTTAGGCTAGGGGGAGGGAGGGTTAGGGTTAGGCACCCCGGGGGGGACTTAGGGTTAGGCACTTAAAGGGGGGATTAGGGTTAGGCACTTGGGGGGAAGGTTAGGGTTAGGCACCCCTAAGGAGGGTTAGGGGGTTAGGTTAGGTTAGTTTATACTTACCTTAGCGACGATCGGGATTTACAGCGCTGTCAGGCTTCCGCTGCCGGGAACTCTGCTTTTGTCGGCCAGGCGCTGCTGGGAATCGGAATTTCATAACGATTCCCTGCCCTCCTGGCCTGTCTTGACTGCCACAGCTCTACCTGGGCTGCATCCTCTGGGCAGCAGATAGGTGAGATCACTCCCCTTTTAAATTTGTTTGGGCAGATCCCACCATCACAGAACAGATTCGCTGGCTCACCACTGAATGATAAAAGATTAAGGGGTCTATTTACTAAGCAGTGTTAGGAGACAGAGTGAAAAGTGATAAGAAAGTGATAAGGTGCCAGCCAATCAGCTCCCAACTGTCATTTTTCAAACATAGCCTGTGAGATGACACCTTATCACTTTCTTATCACTTTTCACTCTGTCTCCTAACACTACTTAGTAAATAGACCCCTAAAGCCTCTACTTCCTTCAAACCGCATTTAAAATGCGGTTTCTTCGATAAAGCTCTGTCCCTGCGAATCCTCTTTGCACATTTCTCATGGTATTTTTTCCCAAAAATACAGTGAGAAGGTGTCTGCGCATGCGCTGCCGCCTACTAGCGCTACCCACTCGTGACACCCCCCATGATAGCTCCCCTCCCGCAATGCACCCCTCCTCCGTGACACCCCCCCATATCTCCCAGCTGACACTTACCTCGGTGATTAGTGAGGTCTTTCCTCTGGGAGGCTGGTCTCCGGACTCCTGGTCTTTACCACTGGTCAGCTGTGCTGTTAACTAAGATGCTGGTTTACAGCACAGCTTACCGGGGCCACAGTGCAGGAGCCCCGCTGACCAGCTGACCAGAGGGGAGAGCTCACCGATCAGCCGTCCCCCGGCTGCAGGTAAGTGTTTAAGTTTTTTTTTTACAAAGTTTTTTTTTACAGTAGGGGAAGGTGGGGATAGATGTTACAGAGGCAAGTTGTGACAATGAATCTAAAACCACACCCACATCACGCCACGGCTCATGTGACTGGGAACAAGTTTGAATATGTTACCGTCAGTTAACGCAGACGTGTTTATGTAATAGGTACCTAAACAAACTCGTTTTTCGTGTTCCAAAGTAATATTTTTCACCTAGATTTGAAGTCGTATCGTGCCTGGACTGGTAAAGGTAAGGGTTTATCATTCATTTTGTTAGAATCACAGACCATTAGTGTATTTATCATTGTTATAATTGTGAATTGAAGCACGGAAATCGAACTATGGCCATCTTGGTTATCTGACGTCACTTGGGGCAAGTTGTTACACAATATTGGGGGCAAGTTGTTACTCACTGACACTCCCATTAAAGGCCAGCTGGAACTAGAGGCAAATATAAGTAATTAAAAAAAAGAGGCAAAACTACAGAAAGTTAAGAAATCTTTAACTCTGGAATGAAGGCAAATATAAAAAGACTAAGATGACATCGAAATCTAAAAAAAGAAAGTAGCCAAAACATCGTCGAGTTCTAAAGACGAGTGTTTCTGTATAATGTGTACTAAGAGTTACAATCTGTCGAAACCTGGCCAGGAGTAGGTCCAGTGTATTACATGTAAAGGGTGGGCTCATATTGCTTGCGTAAGAGGTGATGCAATAGCATTTACTTGCAGAATTGCAAATCAGAAATCGTCAGTGAAGACTATGGGGGGTATTCAATTTGGAGCGAAAAGGTTTTCCGGGGATAAAGTACCGGGCGCGTTCCCGCTTTATCCCCGGATTCAATTAGAAATCAACGAAAACGAGAGCCAGCAAAAGGGTATCACCAAAAAATGGGAATTTTCGGGAAATATTCCAGGGATCCCCCTAAAGATGTCTAGACATGGGGATCACTATGGGTACCCCCATTTTTACCTGCTGAAGGAATTTGGGGTTTCTAATAGCCGAGGCAGGTGAAGAATAGCACTTAGATTTTATTTTTTTAAATAACTATTCCTAGCAAATTTGGGGTACATGAAATGGGGGTAAGCATATTTTCAAAAATAAAATGATATTTAATAATTCTGTAAAAATGCACCTCAATGAATAAAACACCTGCCAGCATTTATGGGAACCTCTAAGGAATCAATTTTGCTATTTTTTGAACTGTGTTCCCTATTTTTTTTTAAAGACCCCAAAATTAAACCTTATTTTTTGGGGTATCCTGATTTTTTTTTTTTTTACACAGATCTATGTTATTGGTCATCTCCAGGTGGTGCAGGCTATATTTTTTAACCCTGCACCCCTAAACCCCAATTCTGCACTTTTTTTTCACAATGTAAAACATGGTGAAAAGTTATCCCCCTTTTTTTACAAAGACTTTTCACACTGGCGAATACGGGGATAATTGAAGCAAATGCCAAAATGACATCATGGGCGACTCCGACTTTTTCGCAGCCAAATTGAATACGGCCCTAAGAGTAATGTCTGTCATTGTCATCAGACTATATACCAAATATATGCCAAATGTGATTTTGTGATAAATGCACAAAGTTTTCTAATGAACACTTTTTATAGTAAAGTTTTGTATAAATTATTTTATCGGTAACAATTTGCCCCAACCCCTGCAACAATTTACCCTCTGGGACAGAGTGTTACGATTGTTTTTGTTCCGAAAAACATGTTTTTCATTGTTAATAACAATTATTGGATAAATAGAAGAAAGAATACTGTTGGTTTGTAATTTATTCTGTATTTTTGTAACAACTAGACCCGCCTTCCCCTAATCAGCTTGCGGTCTACCAGAGCGGAGCAGGAGTTGGGGAACCCTGCTTAACGCCATCTTGTTATAGCAGGGCTCCAACCCAATATTTTTTCTAAATATATATATATATATATTTTTTTTATATATATATATATATATATATATATATATATATATATACAAAGCACTCATGTCCATCTCAGGACAGGAAAGAGACCAACACACCATTGATTTGATGAAAAATACAAGTATATTAAAATATTAAAAATACAAAAAAGTTAAATAGCCATGCTCAACAATGTGTCTCAATACATAAAGCACAAAGTATCTCATGATTGAGCTCATGATTAAGGTGGTAACACACCAAAACGGCCGTTGGACCTATGGCTGCTATTTTCTGGTCACCAGGCGTACGATGAGTATTCCAGTTTTACTGGCTCCTGTTCTGTGACTTACAGCGCTTGATATTTTGTGCACCACCGTCTATTTCGCCCCTAACTCCTAAATACTATGGAATACCTACACAGACCATTGCATGTAAGATTCCTGAAAGTGGAATTCCTAAGCTGATATATTGTGCTTCATATATTATACCTGTTTATAGACACTAATATCTATTAGCTTGCTGAGGGATCATCTATTTCTGATAGATCATCATACGGAAAGCAGCGCACTGTCACTGTCCCTGATTGATTGGAAGTTCCAGGGACTATGTGACCCTGCAGCATGTCCAGGTGATGTTTGTATCCAGCTGGATGGAGCTCTGTGTTGTCTCAGGATGACAGCTTATGGCTGCTCTCCCCATTTAACTGTAGGTGTTTTTTGTCTGATCATGTCCTTATTAGGAAGTTTGCTTTGTGCTATGGGATTTACTTGTACACCCCAACAGGGCAGCCACAGTAACGTCTGGACATATACCTGGGGGAACATTTAGCTTTCTCCCCACTGACTGAAAGCTACTAAGTAGTTTATGAAATACACAGTGACAATAAATTGGTTGTGTGGAACACTATTCTGCAGACGATACAGGCACGAGGAAAATAATATTTATCTTTTCACTCGGAGGAGCAGGATATTTTTGCAGACAAAATGTATTTTTATGTGTGCAGCCGCTTGTAATTCTGGCACCCTTAAAAAGACTAAATCAGACCAAAATAATTTCATTCTTTGACTTCCAGTAGTTTTTGTACAAAATATTCTATCTTTGGGAAAGAAGAAAAGAAGAAATAATTGTACTGTGCTTTGTAGCAACAAAATAATAAACCCTTTATTATCTACTAGTAGACTGCAGTAAGAACATGGAGCGCTCTTGTGAAAACTGTATTTAAATAGAGATTCAGAGTGTTGTTAACTGTTTATGGGACAAACCATTTTTTATTTTTATTTTTGTAAGCAATGTCTTTATTAATAATAATAATAATAATACAATAATAATAATAATAATATGAAACCACTGCTAGTTTCTTACATTATCCTTTTTTTGTACCTACAGTTATCCTTGTGGTGGTGTTTGGTCTTTGTTGGGCTCCCTTTCATACTGAACGTCTGATGTGGAGTTTCATAGACAACTGGACAGAAGAGATGCACGAGATGTTTGGTTTTGTCCATATTGTCTCTGGGGTGCTATTTTACCTCAGTTCGGCAGTCAACCCAATCCTGTATAACCTACTGTCTACACGTTTCCGTGAGATGTTCAAGGAGGTGATGTGTCATGGGAGAAAAAAGAGACTAGGTTCTCGCAGGTCTTCCCCAAGTGTGACACGGGTTACTACACGAAGCACGGTGTGTGAGCATGTACCGGGAAACGGACTTCCTTTCTCTGATGTGGATGAATTTGAGGTCTATGTGGAGTGTGATAATGTGGCCAAAAATGAGTCTTCTTTTTCTTGATCACATATCTCGTCCATAGCCATTGTGTTTTATTGCAATGGCCCATGGACTGTAATACAGACTATACGCTGATGTAGACTGTGTTTGTGCTTACATAAAGTTCTCTAATTCAATGGGATCTGCAGAATTTAAAAAAAAAGAATAATTTCCTTTCAATATCCCAGTGATGAATGAGTCAAAAGCAGCTGCATCTTTCCGAAAGCACCTATTACAGATCAAGTGTCTCTCTGTGAACAGAACTGTTCGCATGAACCCATATTGTCCTCTTAGGATAACGAGACACTTATATGGGATTGGTGTTGTTATATATAGCAATGGGGGAGTGTGAGAGGCTAGATTTATTAACAATTCTTCCAAACTGCTTTGCCTGGAAGGTCTCATCTGTGCACGCCTTCACACTGTAAAATGTCAGTAGAATTAGAAAAGCCTGGATTGTACTGTACATTCCAGAAACAGAAGCCAGAAAGGTTAGTAATCTGTGCAGCCACTCATGCAGCTAATAACTTAATAGGGGCCTCTGCTAATCAAGTCAGGATGTGTAAAATAAATTCAAATTCCATTTATTTGTCCCCGTAAACATAGTTTGTTCAAGTTAGCATTAACTAAAACGCCAGTGCATTTGTCTCATTTCATCTGATAGGACTCACAATAGGATTACCATTGTATAATTATAAGTGGAATCTAGTCACTATGGGGTCTATTTACTAAGCAGTGTTAGGAGACAGAGTGAAAAGTGATAAGGTGCCAGCCAATCAGCTCCAAACTCTCATTTTTCAAACACAGCCTGTGAGATGGCAGTTGGGAGCTGATTGGCTGGCACCTTATCACTTTTCACTCTGTCTCCGAACTGCTTAGTAAATAGACCCCTAAATTCCCTAATGGCCTTATTCAGAATCAGACACATACCGAAATGCAAAATGCGTCCATAAACATATTTACATTTTAAAGACCTATTCAGAGTCAGTCGCATATGCAAGTCCTGAGCTGCAATTCCCTTCCCTTGGCTGCAGATCTCTCACCTTGTCATACCTGGGTCTGATGCATCTGGATTATGACTGGGGGCGTGGTTTCACTGTGAGCTCTGAAATTGCTAAAAGTCGCAGCATACATTGGGAACACACTAAAGTTAATGGCCAGATTGAACAGCTAAGTACCCAAGTGGATTGCAACATGTAATATGCAGAGAATAGTAGACACAAATAGGACATTTTATGACAACACTTAAAAATATATATGCAGGGTTACCCTTCTTATTTATGGAAACTCATACCCCTTTTACACCGGAGCTAAAACCCGGGTTTTTGAAGGGTTAACCCGGGCAGCTCCCTGGTGTAAAAGGGCAGAGAGTTGGATCGCCGGGTCGAGTGACCCGGCAATCCAACCCAGGTAACTAGCAGGGTTTAACACAGGCGTAGCCCGTGAAACCCTGCTATGGGAACAGCGCACTCCGGGTCACGATGACCTGGAGTGCGCTGCTAGCCGGCCGATTGGTCCGGCTTCAGTGGCGCTTGGAGATGACGTCATCTCCAAGCGTCCACTTTCACTCCACAAAAGCCGGGTCTATGCAGACCCGACTGCGGTGTGAGCGGCGCTGACTCGGGATTATCCCGAGTCAGCGCCGGCAAAATTCCGGGTCTGATCCGGATAGGAACTTTGTTCCAACTCCGGGTCAGACCCGGAATTTAGGTGGAAAAGGGGTATAAGTGTGCTTCAGTATAAAGTGACCTTTAAAACACTTTTGCAGCAGTTTTAAGAGATTTGCATAAATAGGTGAGTTACTGTGCGTGACCAATCATACGCAATCGTTATTAGCAACATTACACTTAGACCAGGGTTAGAGCACCTGCAAGTAAGACCACTCCAGTAGACTGCATTTGAGACTTTTTGGCAGCCATATCAGTTGAATTTTGCAATTCCCTACCACGCAATTACTATAAAGGAGGGACAATCAATCGTGCCCCTGAAAAGGGGCATGGCCCAGTGGGAAGGCACATGATCCTGTATCGTATTCCCATTTACAACACTGTGGGGAGGTGTCCAGCACTTGCCAGGCTGCCCCTAGACTCACCTCAAGCAGTTTAGATGCCGTGCGCACTTATTACCGAGCACTGGTAATGCATACTCCCCCAGCCTTCCAACCCCCTGCAGGACACTGTAGCTGAAAAGTGAGTTTGTCCCACCAAAAGTAAGACAATTGGGGGAGTATGCCCTTACTGCAGCCCACTGCCCTAATGCCCACTGCCCACGACTGCACTCCCATTCTAGCCCTGGTCTCGGCCTTCTATATCTGTACAATCACAAGCCATGTCACAACTGGAAAAAGCTGTGGATTGCAAAATTTTGTGAATGAGCCATAAAAAACGCATCTTGAGACATAAAAAGACAAATCGCTTTTCTGTCTGACTCTGAATAAGTCCCTATGTTTTTAAATTATTGTCCCTGTTGATATATCTAGGACTTCTTATATTTTGATTTCTGCATTGCTACAATGCCTTACTTTTAATAAGGCATATAAGTGGGCATGTTTTGTACCACGTTTACCTGGGATGTATGAAAGGAAGCATGGAAATTATTTAAATACCTCATAGTGGACATTGTACACTAAAGTAACCCCTCAATTCTCATACTGAACAACATAAGCCTGAATTCTACGAAGATCCCAATGCTGACAACTCTGAAATGGCAATTATAGACATCCCTGTCCTCAAGGAGCATATGTAAGACACACAGAACATGTCTGTACATAAATACTTCTCTGTCTGTGACTACTTTCTGATTTTATGTACATAAGTGGAAATTGTATTAATTGTGCAGTATAAAGTAGCTTTTTAAAACCACTAATTGGCAACTATGATTGTAAACAAGGCTCTCTTCTCTCTCCTCCAAGTACCTGAAGGTACTCTGTTCATCGGACAAAGGGAAGAGGGATTTCCGGGGTCTTTGTGCATGAGACGTGGAGATTTTGCCAAATAGATCTGAGCAACAGTGTCAAGCGAGTGATTTACTACAGGACATATTTCAAAACTAGTATATCTTCTCTCATAATTATCAGAGACACTTTTATCAAAGCACAGTGACAAAAAAGTAGGAGATTTATAGCCAGCTGCATTTTATCCTGTGTATATTATACAGTGATTCATCCCGATAGAAGTATAACACTGCAATATCCTGCCATACTGCACAGTGTAATAGAAGTATCTTTATAATGTATGTATTTCTCTATAATGTATGTATATAATGTTAACCAATATGTAAAGTCCTGTATACACATTCTATATACATATATATATAAAGGTGATTATTTAATTTGTGTTGAAAAAGCAGAGCAAAGAGTTCCCAAAAGAAGAACTCTGGTGAATAAAGGCCAAACTCCACAAACTTTTTTCCATATATTGTTACACTTTGTTAAATCATCTATTTTTTTGTACAACACTTTCTCAGCCTCTTATATGTGTCCTCAAGATCTAGGGGGTGTATTTACTAAAGATAGGTTTTTCAAAGTCGCTGATTCTCAGTGGCTTCGAGAGGGGTTTTAAAAGGGCAATGGTAATAAATGCAATACACTTGTTTTGCGTGCTTTAATTGGTTTTGCCTTACTAAACATTGCCGCTGTAAATGCATCATCTAACTCGCCAAAATCTCGAGACTTTCAGAAACACCCAATTACATTTGTCCCTTAGGGGTAAATTTACTAAATGGCACTATTAAATCCACCACATCTTCAGCAGTTTTGGACGCTGGATTTAAAGAGGTAATAATATTGCATACAAAACATTTCTGTTTTTATATTTATTATTTGTAGTTTTATTATTATTATTATTATTATTATTATTATTATTATTACTATTATTAACAATTATTCATACCTCCAGCATATTCCTTTGTGCATTACAATTGGAAACAAAACAATAATAAAATGAGACTGGGTAATAACAGAAGAAACGTAAGAGGCCCCTGCTTGTAAACTTACAATATTTTAAATTATTGTTCCTTTAAATTCAGTGGCCAAAACACAGAAGATGCGGCACTTTGAAAAATGCCTCTAAATAAAATTACACATTAAAGATAATAAGTATGTATATAATGGTAACATAAGTGTGAAATATATTCACAAGCCTAAGATATATATCATCAGTCATATGGTAATCACTTTTGTTGAAGGTAAAATACATTTTGGGGGAGTTACTAAGCTGGAATACACAGTTTTACATGCAGGTTGCAAACTGCCACACAGCACATTCGGTTTTCAGAGCTAAACAACCAGATTTACTAAAAGGCACTTTGGAGGCTTCAAACTGTTGAGGTTTGCAAAGTCTAAAATCCCATGCTGATTACCGCAACCTGTCAAAAGATAAAGTTATCAGTTTGGGCCCACTCGGTCAACTGCATGCAAATTTACACACACACTGCCCTCAAAGCTGCACAGACACGCGGCTCCCATAGCCGCACACACACGCATGGCCCCCATAGCCGCACACACACACGGACCCCATAGCCGCATACACACATACTGCCTTCATAGCTGCATACACACATACTGCCCTCATAGCCGCATACACACATACTGCCCTCATAGCCGCATACACACACACACACACACACTGCCCCCATAGCCACACCAGGGGCAGATCTAGACTTTTAGGTGTGGTGGTTTACAAATTAATCTTGACTCCTCCCCTCTTCTCATTACTCCTCCCATGTTCAGTAATGTCCCCTCCTATTTTCAGTTTTAACTCTTTTGGGTCCTGCACCCCCCATTCACCACTTTAAGACTTTTTCTTAAGTTGCAGTCCAAATAGAAAGAGCCCCAATGAACCACACCTAGCCTCCTCTAGCACAACTGATGACATGGAATGAACAAAGCAGAGATCAATCCCAATCTTGTTATAGGCCTCAGTTCTATAGCACAAGGTGGTCAGAAGAAGCCCTTGCACTGACTAAAGCTGGCTGTCACAGTGGCACGGGGAACTGAAACAGCATTCTTACTGCGTGTGTGCAGCCATAGGATTGTGCATGTGGCAGTTAATGGTGAGGGATCCTTCTGTTCCCAATTCCGAAAAACTTTGCGAAGCGTTCCCGATAACCTAAATTACACATCAGAGCCAAGTCCCAAAAAGTTATGGGGGCTAATCTTTTGTACTGTTAAAAAATATGCCCCATAGAATGGAGTAGTCCCTGGACTGCAGCTGTGGTTATTATACCTCAGTGGTTTCTTATAAACATCTGCCTCTATGCACACACAAATATATATATATATATATATATATATATATAACGGATATCACATCTACTATACATAGAGATAAAGGCACTCGCCAGACTTTTGAGGTCCAAAACATACTTTAAGCTTTATTAGCATGCACATAATAATCCGTAGTTGCCAACAAGGCTTCATAAGAGTACAAAGGACTGTGGAGCTGGAGAGTGCCAGCATGCACAGCACATACACACTTTTTCAGCTACACAGTCTTTTGTAATCTTATGAAGCCTTGACAGTGGTTCCGGAGTGGAACCGAAACGTTGGCCACAATGGATTATGTGCATGCTAATAAAGCTTAAAGTATGTTTTGCCTTCAAAAGTCTGGCGAGTGCCATTATCTCTACGTATAGTAGATGTGATATCCTTTATCGTTGGGTTACCCACAGTTCAGTGGAATCTCTAAAGAAGCACCCCAGCAAATTAAAATTACAAGATATAAGGTGGGTGTGAGTGCTGGACCACAGATACTATATTTATATATATATATATATATATATATAGTAAAGAGCAGGAACACTTGCAATTAACTAGTGTGGTGACGGGGAGCAGGTATCATCTATGTTCAATTCTTGATAAGCACGATGAGAATCAGGGCCCTGTTCGATTGTCTTATAGGATTGACCCTAGTACTAGTACCTAATACTTGATGTAACCGTTAGTATTGAGCACAATCTATTGAGAATATCTTACTCTCTCCCATAAGTTTAATTCCAATTCGGTCCAAAAGCGGTTGCCTTTTTTGCAGCTTCTCCGTATATGGAGAATTTGCAATAATGATGCAGATATGCACAAAAAATTGGACACCATGATTAATAAATTCATAGATAGGGATTATAAATTAGCCCCACTATTGAAAATTAAAGAAAAGTTGATTCGCATTCCACGTACAGTAGCAAAACCTTAACCCCTAAACAATTCAAGAGCACTGCTAATAGAATTACATGGCCAAGTAGATATAGCACTGCCAGTTTTAGATCTCGGGAAGCCATTGAGAAATATTGGCCCTTAATCTGCAGTGACAAAGATTTACCCGGGTCTACATGACCAATGCATCCCTACTTGCTATTCTCGTGGAAGAAATATCCGCGACTATCTGGTGTACCCTGATGTGACAAAGTTTGGTAAACCAACATCTAAAAGCTTTTTAGGTCCTCTTAAAAAAGAGTGTTTTAAATGTGCAGGGTGTGTTACCTGTAGTTACGTGATCACAGGCAACTTAATAAAACACCCCTATACAGGTAAACAGTTAAAAATTTCCAGCATTTAAATTGCACCAGTAAGTTTGTTGTTATGTGTTGGTATGCGGCCAATATTATATCAGGGAGACCGAGCGGCAGTTCAAGGACAGGATGGCAATGCACAGGTTTTCTATACGTACCGCCGTCCTCTCCGAAACTGGGGAACAACCTGTAGCAATACATTTTGCCACCACAGGCATTCCTTTACAGCAATGAGACATATGGTAATTGATCAGGTCCCTCCCTTACCTAGTGGTGGGAATCGATCAAAAATCGACCCACCCAAACACACCTGATCTGTGGGGGATCCGAGTCTGGCTCGAGTTCTCCCGCCAGACTCGGTTCTCAAAACGAGGCAAAACATTATCGATCCCCGCGTTGGATTCTCGCGGGTTTTGGATTGCATATAAGACCCTTCCTGCGGCGCCATTTGCTTCACTCCGGCTGTGCTGTACTCTGCTATGTGGCTGAGCTGTGAACTATGCTGTGTCCATCCAGGGGCTGTGCTGTGTTTCTCCTGGGACTGTGCTGTGTCCATCCAGAGGCTGTTCTGTGTCCGTCCAGGGGCTGTGCTGTGCTCCGTCCATACACTCCAGTGGCTGCTCCTGTGCTCAGTGCTGTGTCCATCCACTAGTCTACTGTGTTGCCGACGCACCTGTCCGGTGTCAATCCGCTCCAGTGTTGCCGACGCACCTGTCCGGTGTCCATCCGCTCAGTGCTGCTGGCGCACTTGTCCGGTGTCCATCTGCTAAAAAAAATAAGAAAATGTAATAAAAAAGTAAAAAAAATCACTTTTACAAAAAAGTCAAGAAAAGTTAAAAATTTTAAATAATTGATTATTTTGTGTGCTCTACTCCAGTGTATCCCTAACACAAGTACTGTGACACTGCAGGTCATACACCAGTGTATCCAAATAAGTACTGTGATGCTGCAGGCCATACCCCAATGTGTATCCTTAACACACACATACTGTGATGCTGCAGGCCGTACCCCGGTGTATCCATACAAGTACTGTGATGCAGCAGACTGTACCCCAGTGTATCCATATAAATACTGTGACAACGCAGGCCGTACCCCAGTGTATCCATATAAGAACTGTGATGCTTCCGGCCGTACCCCAGTGTATCCATACGAGTACTGTGATGCTGCAGGTTGTACCCCAGTGTATCCATATACTGTAAGTACTGTGACACTGCAGGCCGTACCCCAGTGTATTCTTAACACACAAGTACTGTGACTCTGCAGGCCATACGCTGGTATGTGCATATCAGTACTGTGATGCTGCAGGCCGTACCCCAGTGTGTATCTCTAACAAACAAGTACTGTGACGCTGCAGGTTGTACTCCAGTGTATCCATACAAGTACTGTGACGCTGCAGACTGTACCCCAGTGTGTATCCCTAACACACAATTACTGTGACTCTGCCGGCCGTGCCACATTGTATCCATATAAGTACTGTGATAATGCAGGCCGTACTCCAGTGTGTATCCCTAACACACAAGTATTGTGACGCTGCAGGCTGTACCCCAGTGTATCCATACAAGTACTGTGATGCTGCAGGCCGTACCCCAGTGTATCCATATATGAGTACTGCGACATTGCAGGCCGTACCCCATTGTATCCATATAAGTACTGTGATAATGCAGGCCGTACTCCAGTGTGTATCCCTAACACACAAGTATTGTGACGCTGCAGGTTGTACCCCAGTGTATCCATACAAGTACTGTGACGCTGCAGGCCATACCCTGGTGTATCCATATCAGTACTGTGATGCTGCAGGCCATACCACAGTGAGTATGTAGTCAGGAAGCTGACAGTCTAAATGCCGACCACTGGATTCCCGACTGTCAAATCCCGGCAAGGTACTACTGACAGGCGTCGAAAACCTGATGCCTGTCATTAGACCTACGCCGGGAGCCCGACACCCGGCATACCGAACAAAGGTAAGCCGGGCGCTGGGTGCGGATAGCCGCGGGGGTGGAGGGTTAGATTTTAGGGATCCCGGGGGGACTTAGGGTTAGGCACCCCCCCGGGAGAATTAGGTATAGGCTAGGGGAAGGGGAGGTTAGGGTTAGGCACCCCCGGGGGGAGGTTAGGGTTAGGCACCTCCCTGAGAGACTTAGGTTTAGGCTGCGGGGACGGGGGGTTAGGTTTAGGCACTTAGAGGGGAGTTAGGGTTAGGCACTTGGGAGGTTAGGGTTAGGTACCCCTAAGGGAGGGTTACCTTTTTTGCAATTGGGATCTTCACCCCTGCCAGGCTTCTGCTGTCGGGATTTGTACCATGCAGCCAGCGGTATTACCTACTACACCCCCCCAGTGTATCCACACAAGTACTGTGACACTGCAGGCTGTACCCCACTGTGTTCACATAAGTGGTGTGACTCCACAGTGTCATTTGCCTACAAAGTTTAAAAAAAGTTAATAAAAAGTTAAAATATATATATATTTGTTGTTCTACTGTTCCATCCAGTGGCTTTGCTGTGTTGTCCATCCAGTGACTGTGTCCATCCACTCCCTGTCCTGTCACAGACAGGTGCTGCCTGCAGTGAATCCACAGGCCATAGCCCACCGCGTTCACTAACTTGGAACTAATATTTTACAGTGTTAAAGAAAACAACATCATAGGGAAAGTTGGCTGCAGAAAAACATTCACCACATGAAGTGGCAAGGAAAGGCTAGGTGGCAATGTGGTTCAGTGAGACATGTTCTTTTGCCTCTTATGACTATGTAAGCCCTTATCACTCTAGAAGAGGTGTAAAAGATTAAAACCACTAAGGCACAGGAACCAACTGTGTGCTCAGAAACGTCACAAATTTCTGAGGAGAATCTAAGGGTGTCCGTGGCTGCAATGTGTGAGCCTGATGATGAGGATGCTGTTGATGAGGATGTTGTTTGTGTAAACCAGGCACCAGTGGAAACAGTTGTTGCCCATGATAAGAAAAAGCCCATTGTCATGCCTGGGCATAAAACAAAAAAATCCACCCGTTTTGTGTGGAATTATTTCTACCCAAAGCCGGACAACAACTGTCAAGCCATCTGTAGAATTTGTAAAGCCATAGTAAGTAGAGGTAGGTACCTTAACCATCTAGGAACCTCCTCCTTGTTACATAATTTGCAGGGCATTCATCAAAAGTTTTTGCCAAATTCAGAAACTTTGGCTGAAAAAGTAACAACAACCAGTCCAGCGTCAGCTAGCTCCCTTCTCACTGCTAGATCCAAGCACCTGCCATCTCCACCACCAACACCTTCATCAACAATATCCTCAATAATGATTGGAAGTAGTCCTGCATCCAATTTGATAAGGCTAACTTGAGCGCTGCGCCTGCTGCTGCTGCTGCTGGGATTGGATCTTCATCCTAGAAAGGGACCAAGAAGACTACTAGTAGTAGTTTAAAAAAAACTATTGACTGTTAAACAATCCTTTGCAAGTGAGAGCAAGTATGACAGCAGTCACCCAGTTGCATGGCAGATCACTGACTCCATAACATCTATGCTGGTATTAGATGTGTGTCCAATATCCACCATTAATGCAGTATGTTTTAGACAGTTAATTAAGGTCCTGAGACCCTGCTACCAAATCCAATCTGAATTCCACTTCACTAGAAAAGCATTTCCCGGCCTGTACATGGATGTTAAAAAAATGTTATTAGTGGCCTTTAAAAATGCTGTAGTACCCACTAGCCACTTAACCACAGATATGTGGACAAGCGGAACATGGCAAACTAAAGATTACATGACTGTAACAGCCCACTGGGTGGGTGTATTGCCTTCAGCAGCAGCAGCATCTAACAAACAGCAGCTCATTCAGAGGCAGGCTACTCTCTTTATCACTGGTTTCACTAAGAGGCATACCGCTGACAACCTCTTAGAAAAACTCAGGGAAGTCATTGCAAAATGGCTTACCCCACTTGGACTCTCCTCAGGATTTGTGAATTCTGCCAGTGCCACCAATATTCTGAGAGCATTACAGCTGGGTGAATGCCAACACATCCCATATTTTGCTCACACAATCAACTTGGTGGTGCAAAACGGTTTTAAAAATGACAGGGCCATGCAAGAGATGCTCTCTGTGGCCCAAAAAAGTACAGGATATATTTGCCATTCAGCAGGTGCATGTAGAAGATTGCAGCACCTGGAAGAGCTGTTGAATTTGCCCTGCCATCAGCTGAAGCAAGAGGTAGTAACAAGGTGTTTGATCCCAGCATCAGCCGACGTGCAGGGGCAGGCAGAAGGGATGTGTCCTCTGCGGGACACATCCGTTGCCGGCGCTGGGACAGTAATGTCCCTAGCGTCGGTGCAGACACTGCGGGCATCTGGTGAAGGGGCCGCCTGGTCCCTTTCACCAGTGCCGGCGGTACTGTGGCGCCGGGAGAAGCTTGGCTCCGGGCGCAAGCTCAGCGGAGCTTGGCGCCCGGCAGCCAAGAAGCGGCGGGTAGCCAGCGCTGGGAGAGAGTACTTGCTCCCAGCGCCGGTCGGGCGTTTTGCTCTGGCCGCGAGCCAAACCTGGCTCGCGGGCCAGCAGCCAATCAGAGGCGGACGCGACGAGCCAATCGCGGCTCGCCATGTCATAGCCCCGCCCACTCGCGCCATCTTGTATTAGACGACGCCGAGCGGGAAAGTTCAGTTCAGCGGCGGAGAGGGAGGAGAGAAGACCTCCCGAAGAGCAGAAGATCGGCGCGGCAACAGGGGCGGCGGCCGCGGAAGAGGCCAGAAGACGCCGCTGTCAAGAAAGAAGAAGACAGGCGGCGCCGGCTGGAAGAAAGGTAGAAGAGGCGGCGCCGCTGGCCAGGATGGGCCAGCGGCCGAAGAATGCGGCTGAGGACCGGAGAGAACTGTGGGGGAGGAAAGTAAAAGAGCATCACGAAGTTCCCCCCCGCAGCCTCTTCCAACGTAGCAGGTAGGCCCTCCGTGAGGCCCACCATATACCCTCCTCCCTAGACCGCCGGGGTTGTCGGGCGCTAGGCCCGTGTAGCATTGTCGGGCACTAGGCCCGTGGGTAATTAGGCGGGCACAAGGCCCAGGGCATTATAGCGGGCATTAGGCCCTATGAAAGGATTGCCCCATTAGTAGGTGTAAGTGGCCTGGGTACTAGGCCCAGGTCACTATATAATAAAGTAGGCGGGCAACTGCCCGAGCCACCCACCATATAAGGTGGTCTGGGCATTAGGCCCAGACCGCTAGGCGAGCCCCACAGACAGGCAGGCAAATAGGCCTGAGCCCCATAAAATGTGGTCTGGGCATTAGGCCCAGACCACTACCAGAGCCCACCGTTTGGCAGGCACCTAGGCCTGAGCCGCAGGTAAGACCCTGGGCGTTAGGCCCAGGGCCCTGAGCCCATTAGCTGCAGTGCTAACAGAGGCGGATGATTAGAGGTGTGAGCAGTGGTGGAGAGCTGTACGGCTTCCACCCATGAGGTAGTGGTTTCCCCAGTCACCGAGAAGAGGAGCTGGCCAGCTCTGGATAGGTAGCAGACATTTAAAGGGACAGCACTGTGTTTTGCTCTTGTGTATTTAGTCTGTGTTTGGTGTTCCGTGCAGGACAAATGTTTAGTTTTTTGTTACATCTGTCGCACTACACACACTGTAGGTTGAGGGTGATGCCGTTTTAGTATGTGTAGTTGCTTGACATAGGTTTAGGCCCTGCACGGCTGTGTTGTGTATCTCCTTACAGGGACCTGTAGGCGAGTGAGCGGACGAAGAGCAAGAGTGGACATGGTGAGGAATATCTGTGTGTACTGTCTCTCCCTGTTTGTCACTATCTATCTCCTTCCTTCTGGGCGGACGGTGAACCTTGCAACCCGGTGCAAGGACGGATCTTCACCTGGTGCGTGAGTACCGATAGGTGAAAATTCGGGATCTGAGGCCAAAAGTGCCAATGATGATCTTCACTTAAAACCTGAATTTATCCCCCGGTTCGGTAGGGCGCGTCGGTCGACGTGAGGAAGGACGGTACTCACCTCGTCTCCTTCCCCCTAGGTCATCGTGTCCGTGTTCTATTTGGAGGTTCCAGGACCGTCTGCTCAACACACGGCCTGAAGGTGAGAGGGTGCGACTTAAGGTAAGTAACAGACTTACACCTGCACAGCAGCAGGCATTGCACCGCACCTGCCCCTCACATTTGGCGTAGTCGGCAGGATCACGGACACGATGTGGACCACCGGCAAGAGGACCTCCCTACGGACAACTCCGGAGTGGATCCATCCCCGGGCGTATGAGGACAAGAGAGACTGGATTACGGTGTCGGGAGAAGACATCATGAAGATGGTGCAGCGGTCGGTACAGCGCGGCAAGGAAGAGCGCCGGGAGAAGGGGCGCAAGAAATCCGCTGTGATCCCCTGCAAGACGTGTCAGCGGCTGGGACATGATGCCAGCGAATGTCCCTGGAGAGAGTTTAGGGCGACAGAAGAGGAAGAAATGTCCCTGTTGGAGATCACACAGATGGCCCAGCAAGCGGTCCAGAGATGTGGTCAGAAGAACTCTGTGAAGAAGAGACTCTGGTGTATGCTCTGCGGAACCTACGGGCATGAGCATAATAGCTGTCCACGTGATGAAGAGTGGCACCAGGAGGATGAAGAATTCCGGTGTGAAAGATGTGGAGATCCAGAGCATGAGCTTCGAGATTGTCCGTGGGACGAAGACGGGATGATCTTGAATGGCAGAGCCCAGAAGTGGATAGAAGAAGCCAGGGAAGTGGAGCAGAAGAGCCTGCTGGAAGTACGTTCGCAGGTGCCCATTGTTCCTGAGCAGGAGCCGAAGAGTAGAGACCCCTTTGTGATGAAGATGGCAACAGCACCCCCGTGCTGGAAGTGTCGGCGGCAGGGACACTTGGCCCATGAGTGTCCCTGGGAAGATGCAGTGGCACTGTTAAGCCCCGAAGAGGTCCCAGTAAAGAAGAATCCTTGACCGCAGAGGATGGATGTGGATGACTGGGAGGTGAAGATGCCACGCTATAAGGAAGAGCGTGAAGACCCAGTGGCAAAGGAGTCTAGGATCTCCCCATGCTGGAAGAGTCCGAGACCTGGATACCCGGAGATGTCAGCGGAAGAGATGGAGTACGCTGAAGAAGGAAAGTGTCGCTTGCTGCAGGAGTCTGTGGAGAAGAGTCCAGACTCATGGAAAATGTCGGCGGAGACCCGAGAGGAAGAGGATGCCCCGGAGGAATCGACTATTGGGTGGTGGTTAGTGCCACACCCTGAATTCAGTGAAGATGCCCCAGACAAGTTGGAAGAAGAGTGGGTGGCTGCGGCACCCTTAGAAGAAAATTCCCCATGGTGGCCCATCGTGTGTGGCACTTCCGAGTTGCCACTCCCACAGAGGATCGGCAGAGTGAAGTCAGGAGGTACAAAGATGGAGAGCCCGGAGATAGTGGAGAAGGAATGTGGGGTCATAGTCGGTCCCGGCTGGGCCCTTGAACAGATCCTCGCTGGAGGGACCATAGAATACCCTGACCCGCGGACGTTGGAGATGGAAGAAGACTTTGTAGGGACTACAAAGGAAAAAGGGGGGGGAAATGTGGAAGGCTGTGCTGGGATCACGTGTTTGATCCCAGCATCAGCCGACGTGCAGGGGCAGGCAGAAGGGATGTGTCCTCTGCGGGACACATCCGTTGCCGGCGCTGGGACAGTAATGTCCCTAGCGTCGGTGCAGACACCACGGGCACCTGGTGAAGGGACCGCCTGGTCCCTTTCACCAGTGCCGGCGGTACTGTGGCGCCGGGAGAAGC
Source organism: Taudactylus pleione (assembly GCA_031769625.1). Taxonomy (NCBI): domain Eukaryota; kingdom Metazoa; phylum Chordata; class Amphibia; order Anura; family Myobatrachidae; genus Taudactylus; species Taudactylus pleione. The sequence continues at coordinate 12,353,187 of JAUIMM010000010.1, forward strand.
TTGGCTCCGGGCGCAAGCTCAGCGGAGCTTGGCGCCCGGCAGCCAAGAAGCGGCGGGTAGCCGGCGCTGGGAGAGAGTACTTGCTCCCAGCGCCGGTCAGGCGTTGGGCGCGGCGGGCGTTTGGCTCTGGCCGCGAGCCAAACCTGGCTCGCGGGCCAGCAGCCAATCAGAGGCGGACGCGACGAGCCAATCGCGGCTCGCCGTGTCATAGCCCCGCCCACTCGTGCCATCTTGTATTAGACAGCGCCGAGCGGGAAAGTTCAGTTCGGCGGCGGAGAGGGAGGAGAGAAGACCTCCCGAAGAGCAGAAGATCGGCGCGGCAACAGGGGCGGCGGCCGCGGAAGAGGCCAGAAGACACCGCTGTCAAGAAAGAAGAAGACAGGCGGCGCCGGCTGGAAGAAAGGAAGAAGAGGCGGTGCCGCTGGCCAGGACGGGCCAGCGGCCAAAGAATGCGGCTGAGGACCGGAGAGGACTGCGGGGGAGGAAAGTAAAAGAGCATCACGAAGTTCCCCCCCACAGCCTCTTCCAACGTAGCAGGTAGGCCCTCCGTGAGGCCCACCATATACCCTCCTCCCTAGACCGCCGGGGGTTGTCGGGCGCTAGGCCCGTGTAGCATTGTCGGGCACTAGGCCCGTGGGTAATTAGGCGGGCACAAGGCCCGGGGCATTTTAGCGGGCATTAGGTCCTATGAAAGGATTGCCCCATTAGTAGGTGTAAGTGGCCTGGGTACTAGGCCCAGGTCACTATATAATAAAGTAGGCGGGCAACTGCCCGAGCCACCCACCATATAAGGTGGTCTGGGCATTAGGCCCAGACCGCTAGGCGAGCCCCACAGACAGGCAGGCAAATAGGCCTGAGCCCCATAAAATGTGGTCTGGGCATTAGGCCCAGACCACTACCAGAGCCCACCATTTGGCAGGCACCTAGGCCTGAGCCGCAGGTAAGACCCTGGGCGTTAGGCCCAGGGCCCTGAGCCCATTAGCTGCAGTGCTAACAGAGGCGGATGATTAGAGGTGTGAGCAGTGGTGGAGAGCTGTACGGCTTCCACCCATGAGGTAGTGGTTTCTCCAGTCACCGAGAAGAGGAGCTGGCCAGCTCTGGATAGGTAGCAGACATTTAAAGGGACAGCACTGTGTTTTGCTCTTGTGTATTTAGTCTGTGTTTGGTGTTCCGTGCAGGGCAAATGTTTCGTTTTTTGTTATATCTGTCGCACTACACACACTGTAGGTTGAGGGTGATGCCGTTTTAGTATGTGTAGTTGCTTGACATAGGTTTAGGCCCTGCACGGCTGTGTTGTGTATCTCCTTACAGGGACCTGTAGGCGAGTGAGCGGACAAAGAGCAAGAGTGGACACGGTGAGGAATATCTGTGTGTACTGTCTCTCCCTGTTTGTCACTATCTATCTCCTTCCCTCTGGGCGGACGGTGAACCTTGCAACCCGGTGCAAGGACGGATCTTCACCTGGTGCGTGAGTACCGATAGGTGAAAATTCGGGATCTGAGGCCAAAAGTGCCAATGATGATCTTCACTTAAAACCTGAATTTATCCCCCGGTTCGGTAGGGCGCGTCGGTCGACGTGAGGAAGGACGGTACTCACCTCGTCTCCTTCCCCCTAGGTCATCGTGTCCGTGTTCTATTTGGAGGTTCCAGGACCGTCTGCTCAACACACGGCCTGAAGGTGAGAGGGTGCGACACAAGGTAAGTAACAGACTTACACCTGCACAGCAGCAGGCATTGCACCGCACCCGCCCCTCACAGCTACACAATGACTTATGACATAGGTAGAGGAGGGGGAATGTACCTTTCTCAAGCTCAGTGGAAAATACTTTCCGTGTTGTGCAAGGTGCTGAAACTCTTCGAAGTAGTCTCTTGTGAAGTGAGTTCAGACACTGCCAGCTTGAGTCAGGTAATACCCCTAATTAGATTATTGTAAAAGCAGCTCGAGAACTGAAGGACGAGCTGAAATGAAGCAATTCTGCTAAGTATGTCGGACTTTAGTCGCTTTGCCAGGATCCAAGGGTTGTCAGGATCTTAGTCGAAAAAGGAGGGGGGTTTAACCCCCTATTGTTCCTCAATATATGAAGACCATATAGTCTTCATATATTGTTGCAGGTACTATTCAGTGTGCTGAGGGACAATAGGGGGTTAAACCCCCCTCCTTTTTCTACTTAGTATGACCCCTCCCTTTCATGCACCTGATTAGTGCTGCTAGATTGATTGAACAGCTGCCATTTTTTGTTTGTTTGGTATGAGTGGCATGAAGGAGCCAGTATTAGTAGGGCATGCTGGTTCTAGTAGTGCTAGTTGGAGTTCCCAGGGGTGACTCCCAGGTAAGCTGGCTCTCAATGTGGATGCATTTATGTATGTGCCTTTATCAGGAGGCCTTACATTTGACAAAATTTATATGTGCCTTTATCATGAGGCCTTATAATTGGTATATTTTACATTTGGGGTGAGCGTACAGGCGTTAGAACCCCGGGGCTGGTCTGGCTGGGCCCCCTCATGGCATCACCACTTAATACACATAGTTGCTTTTTACATCACATATTATGTTTGTATTTTATTCATGTAATAAGTCACATATATTTTAACCCCTTTTTCCAACACCCATTAATTAGTCTTACACACCTATACTTTACACTGCACTGTCACTCTTTTTCCATTTTTCGTGTGATGCCCTGGGGGGGGGGGTCCTGGGCTGGACGTTTTTCGGGGTGCACTGCGCCCCGGATGTGAATCCCTTAGTGTTAGGGACTGCTAGAGACAGAGAAGCCGTGACGTGGCCTAGCAGCTTCCCATGTATTTGCAAATGCATGCAACTAATATCTCTGATTTCTATGACCATATAGTCTTCATATATTGTTGCAGGTACTATTCAGTGTGCTGAGGAACAATAGGGGGTTAAACCCCCCTCCTTTTTCTACTTAGTATGACCCCTCCCTTTCATGCACCTGATTAGTGCTGCTAGATTGATTGAGCAGCTGCCATTTTTTGTTTGTTTGTCAGGATCCTACAATCAGATCAATACACTTTAGCAACTGTGCTCGATCCCAGGTTTAAGTCAAAAGTCATGTCTTTCTTCCCAATGGACACAGATCTGAAGAGATACAAACATCTGTTGATAAGCAAATTGTCAGTTCAAGCGGCACATGATGCAGTGATAGCACCTCCTTCAGTTTCTCCGGCAAGTGCGGCTGCCAGCTTTCCTAGGAGACCCACTGGTGATGTAGATGAGTCAAAACAACCTTTTAACTTCTGGTGGAGTCTAAAATAATTGCCTACAATTTATGACACCTCTACCATGACTTCATCTGATACGGTCACCATTCAAAGAATGGTTTAGAATTATATTAATGCTAGCGTCCAAGTAGGTATGTTAGACAGTCCGTTTGACTATTGGCAGGAAAGAAGGCAATTTGGAGGCTTTTGCACAAACTGGCTTTGCTCTACTTGAGCTGCCCACCCTCCAGTGTGTGCTCAGAAAGAGTTTTTAGCACAGCCGGGAACCTTGTCAGCGATCAGCGTAGGAGGCTACTTCCTCAAAATGTGGAAAAGATGATGTTCATCAAAATGAACTACAAATTCCACGAGGAAGACCTTTACCACCAATTATGTCCAAAAAATACAGAAGCACTTGTAATGGTGGATTCCAGCGAGGACTAATTAATATTGTGTGAAGATTATGTACACACTGATAAGGGTGAGGAATAGGATGATGATGGTGACAACTTCTTGCCTCTGTAGAGACAGTTTGTGTACATAGAGATCATTGCCAGCAATTTTTTGTGGGGGCCCAAACAAACCAATCACTTCAGCCACAAATGGCAGTCCCTGTCGCTAAAAGTGATTGGTTTGTTAAACTGTGCATGTCCTGTTTAATAGCTACAACATAAGGGTGGGTGGGAGGGCCCAAGGACAATTCCATCTTACACCTCTTTTTTGCATTATGCACTGTTTGGGGCATTGCTGACTGTCTTTTTGCGTAGATGACAAACATTTTTAAAGTTTATTAAACTGCCATCATGTCTGCTACGGCAGTGCCACTCTTTTTTCCTAGATATGTCATGTTGGAAGTTGCACTGCCACATCTGTTGAAATCTTCTACATGCGGTTGATGAATCCCAAAAATGTCCAGAAATTGTTATGGCCACAGACAGCATCTCCTGCATGCCCCTTTCATTTTTAAAACAAATTTCCTACCACCAAGTTGAATGGGTTGTTAAAACATGGTATATTTTCAAATGTACCCAGTTTTTGTAATTGCTCCCCCCCATCCCCAACCTGTTGCCCCAGGACCCTAGTGAATTGATAGGCTGTTACAAATAAAAGTTCAGCTCAATAAACGCCTGACTCCTTTGTATGCAGGTGACTCTAAGCGGAATAACTGGATAATGTAGATGGTGCATGTGAGAGACCAGAAATATGAGCAGCAGCACAGAGCATCTTCCTGTCAGGATGTGTGCAATAAAATGCTAATACATAGAAAAATGTGTCGATATTGGTTACATACATACATATTTACATGGTACATACCGTGCGTAATGCAGGCTGAGATAGCCTGAGGCCCTCTACCCGTTGTTGACAAACAACTTCCAGCAGGCCCGGCAAACAGCACGGATGCTGGGAGTTGTAGTTCATCCAGAGAGCTACAGGCTGCTTTCCTCTGATGTAAACAGCAAGTCTTGGTCCCATTATCCCCAACAACAACCCTGAGCACAAAGAAGATGTCTGTTTACAGTGTGTACTATTTAGCACCTCCACAAGCAAGGGCACTGCATTCTATTAGATGTATAAAAAATATACAGCGTATATTGGCTTAATCAATATTCAATCAGGATGTGGCACACAATGGCTGCCCTCACTGTGTGTTAGGGACAGGTGCTCTGCAGATGTCACTCAGGTGATCAGGTTTTTGGGTGGTTGGTTCACATAGGATTGGACACAAGTGGGATTCAGTGAGCCTGCTCACATATATGCCCCAAGCATCTCTGTGCGATGGTGCAGACACTGCATCTGACAATCTCTCCATGCTTGAATAGCAAACCTTCTCTAGATCAAAGATGTTTTTCAGGAACTGAATCCTACATTGATCCTCCCTTTCTTCAGAATCCCAAAAATGTAATACATTCACAAACTAATCAATCCTTTCTTCTTTTCCCTACCTTCAACTACTCCATAAACATACTCCATGTCTCTCGGGCCTCTGATCTAGTTCTTGATTAATGAAAACATTCTTTGTTTCTCTATGGGGTCATACAGTTTATTAAACTGCCATCCTGTCTGCTACTGCAGTGCCACTCTGTTTCCTAGATGTGCCTTGTTGGAAGCTGAACTGCCACATTTGTGATGCGCACTGCTGTTGCTTAATTTAGTCAGCCATCTAGCTCGATGCAACCTTTTGGCTTAACCTGAATTAAATCAATATTGTGAGCTGTGATGTGGAGATAAATGTTATTGAGGTTACTAATACTGTAGGAACAAAAACAGGCCCAAATTATGTGATTTCAGCTGTTTTATGATTTTTTTGAAAAAAATACAGATCCAGAACCAAAACCAAAACACGCAAAGGCTGTTTTGGCAAAACCAAATCCAGATCCAAAACACGAAGAAGATACAGATCCAAATCCAAAACATGGGGGTCGGTGCTCATCTCTAGTTTTTATATCTAGCGCCATTAGACTTTATTCATTATACATTTTAATTAAAGAGGGTGGGATCCCCCTACAAAGGCAGGATGCAGGATTCACCTTAAGGACATCGCAGTTAGACTACTATTGTATAAGATAATATATTGGCTTATGAAAGGAATGAATCAGACAGTATAATGGATAAGCACATGCCTGGCCATTCCTGTTACTTCACAAACAAACAGAGGTCACGGAGGACATCATACCTAGATCCAGCTTGTAATCGCTCAGTCATACATTTCTATTCCCTCTGACATCTTCAGGTAGAAAACACTGAATGAAAATCCACATTTCAGAGGTACTAAGGACTTTAGTCTGGAAACTGTGTCAGCAAAAAGATGTACATTCCCCATTATTTGGACTATCTCTGTAGTCACAGCATTGTATACATACAGAGGGGATCGGTATGGAATACCACCGGACGCATTTAAAGCACACAGTCCCACCTCACATCCGCTTCTGGGTCCTAGCATAGACTCCTCCCCTTACTATTCATGACTCCTCCCAGTTCTTAGTCTATGCTCTTACAAATATAATTAATATTAGAAGAACAACATACAAGTGCGCATCATTCTGTGTATTAAAAAACACACAACAGAACAAGTCCTGCAGGAAATTCAGACATGTGCCATAGTCAGATATTTGGTATTTGGTTGGTTCTGTTAGGTAAAGTTGGCACTTCATTGGTGGAGGTAACACACAAAGAAAAGTGAAGGCATTTTCCCAAAGGGCTGCTAAGCCCTAGCTTAGCAGTTGTAGAGGATTAGATAGTAATCACTGTAGGAATTTTTTAGGGCAGGGGTGCTGAACACAGAGGAGGACACATCTGTGCACACCAAAGCAAAGCCATAACTACACATACTGAGAAAAGAGCATCCTGCCGCCATCCACAAGTGAAGCAGGAATAGCACGCCGAAGGCACAAGACAAAAAAAAACAGGTGTGATCTTCCTGGAAAGTGGCTTGAACACATAGTAGTACCCCAAATTCAAATGATACCACATAGTAGTGCCCCTTATGCAAATTACACTGCATGGTAGTGTATTTTAGTCACATTACACTGCACAGTAGTGTCCCTTATTCATGTTACATCACACAGTAGTGCCTCTTATTCACATTACGCCACACAGTAGAGCCCATTCACTTTATGCCACATAGTAGTACTCCTTCTAAACATTATGCCACACAGTAGTAGTGCCCCTTATAACATATTATGCCAAACAACAGTAGTGCCCCTTATATATTGTGCCATGCAGTAGTAGTGCCCATTATACATTATTCCACACAGTAATGCCCCTTATAACACATTATGCCACACACAGTAATGCCCCTTATAATACATTATGTCACACAGTAATGCTCCTTACACATTATGCCACACACAGTAATGTCCCTTATACATTATGCCACACACAGTAATACCTCCTATACATTATGCCACACACAGTAATGCCCCTTGTAATATTAGGCCACACAGTAATGGCAGTAACAGCCCCATGAACCTTTATTGCTTTAAGCATATTTATTTTAATTAGGGGTGAGCGGGTTCGGATTTCTGAAATCCGAACCCCCCCGAGCCCCCCCGATCCGAGTCCGATCCGAGTCAGGCTCGACTTTTCCCGCCTGACTCGGATCTGAAATCGAGGCAAAACGTCATCTTCCCGCCTTCCGAGTCTCGCGGGTTTTGGATCCTATATAAGGTACACACGTCGGCGCCATTTTCTCACTCGGCTGTGGACAGTGAAGAGGGAGGGTGGGAGTTAGGGCTGTGTAGTGTAGTGTAGTGTAGTGCTGCTGTTGTCCACTACTTCAAAGTCCATAGGGGCTGGCTGTGTTGTGCTGTGCTGCTGTTGTTAATAGGGGCTGTGTCCACTACTTCAAAGTCCATAGGGGCTGGCTGGACTGTGTTGTGCAGTCAGTTCTCCATAGGGGCTGTGTCCACTCCAAAGTCCTGTGCAGTGTCCCAGTCCTAAAGGAGTGCTGTAGTGTTGTCCAGGGGGTGCTCTGTCCATCAGGGGTGCTCCCCCCAAGTGCTAAAAAAATAATATATTTTCTGTGTTTGTGAATTGTGTGCGCAGTAGCCGCACGTGCATCAACAAAGTAGTGCCAAGCGTGCGCCTGTGTCATAAGTAAAGGGCCGGCTGGCTTGACCGTTAAGGGTGCTGTAACCCCCGAAAGTACACTCCAGTCCAAACCAAAAAAAAAAATATTTTCTGTGTTTGTGAATTGTGTGCGCAGTAGCCGCACGTGCATCAACAAAGTAGTGCCAAGCGTGCGCCTGTGTCATAAGTAAAGGGCCGGCTGGCTTGACCGTTAAGGGTGCTGTAACCCCCGAAAGTACACTCCAGTCCAAACCAAAAAAAAAATTATTTTCTGTGTTTGTGAATTGTGTGCGCAGTAGCCGCACGTGCATCAACAAAGTAGTGCCAAGCGTGCGCCTGTGTCATAAGTAAAGGGCCGGCTGGCTTGACCGTTAAGGGTGCTGTAACCCCCGAAAGTACACTCCAGTCCAAACCAAAAAAAATATTATTTTCTGTGTTTGTGAATTGTGTGCGCAGTAGTCGCACGTGCATCAACAAAGTAGTGCCAAGCGTGCGCCTGTGTCATAAGTAAAGGGCCGGCTGGCTTGACCGTTAAGGGTGCTGTAACCCCCGAAAGTACACTCCAGTCCAAACCAAAAAAAAAATTATTTTCTGTGTTTGTGAATTGTGTGCGCAGTAGCCGCACGTGCATCAACAAAGTAGTGCCAAGCGTGCGCCTGTGTCATAAGTAAAGGGCCGGCTGGCTTGACCGTTAAGGGTGCTGTAACCCCCGAAAGTACACTCCAGTCCAAACCAAAAAAAATATTATTTTCTGTGTTTGTGAATTGTGTGCGCAGTAGTCGCACGTGCATCAACAAAGTAGTGCCAAGCGTGCGCCTGTGTCATAAGTAAAGGGCCGGCTGGCTTGACCGTTAAAGGGTGCTGTAACCCCCAAGTACACTCCAGTCCAAACCAAAAAAAAAATTATTTTCTGTGTTTGTGAATTGTGTGCGCAGTAGCCGCACGTGCATCAACAAAGTAGTGCCAAGCGTGCGCCTGTGTCATAAGTAAAGGGCCGGCTGGCTTGACCGTTAAGGGTGCTGTAACCCCCGAAAGTACACTCCAGTCCAAACCAAAAAAAAAATTATTTTCTGTGTTTGTGAATTGTGTGCGCAGTAGCCGCACGTGCATCAACAAAGTAGTGCCAAGCGTGCGCCTGTGTCATAAGTAAAGGGCCGGCTGGCTTGACCGTTAAGGGTGCTGTAACCCCCGAAAGTACACTCCAGTCCAAACCAAAAAAAAAATTATTTTCTGTGTTTGTGAATTGTGTGCGCAGTAGCCACACGTGCATCAACAAAGTAGTGCCAAGCGTGCGCCTGTGTCATAAGTAAAGGGCCGGCTGGCTTGACCGTTAAGGGTGCTGTAACCCCCGAAAGTACACTCCAGTCCAAACCAAAAAAAAAATTATTTTCTGTGTTTGTGAATTGTGTGCGCAGTAGCCGCACGTGCATCAACAAAGTAGTGCCAAGCGTGCGCCTGTGTCATAAGTAAAGGGCCGGCTGGCTTGACCGTTAAAGGGTGCTGTAACCCCCGAAAGTACACTCCAGTCCAAACCAAAAAAAAAATTATTTTCTGTGTTTGTGAATTGTGTGCGCAGTAGCCGCACGTGCATCAACAAAGTAGTGCCAAGCGTGCGCCTGTGTCATAAGTAAAGGGCCGGCTGGCTTGACCGTTAAGGGTGCTGTAACCCCCGAAAGTACACTCCAGTCCAAACCAAAAAAAAATTTTTTTCTGTGTTTGTGAATTGTGTGCGCAGTAGCCGCACGTGCATCAACAAAGTAGTGCCAAGCGTGCGCCTGTGTCATAAGTAAAGGGCCGGCTGGCTTGACCGTTAAAGGGTGCTGTAACCCCCAAAGTACACTCCAGTCCAAACCAAAAAAAAATTATTTTCTGTGTTTGTGAATTGTGTGCGCAGTAGCCGCACGTGCATCAACAAAGTAGTGCCAAGAGTGCGCCTGTGTCATAAGTAAAGGGCCGGCTGGCTTGACCGTTAAAGGGTGCTGTAACCCACAAAGTACACTCCAGTCCGAACCAAAAAAAAATTTATTTTCTGTGTTTAGCCGCACGTATATATCAAATCGATATAACATAAATGGAGGACCAAACTTTCTCCGATAAAAATAAAATAGAGAAAGATCAAGAACCACTTCCTCCTAGTGCTGAAGCTGCTGCCACTAGTCATGACATAGACGATAACATGCCATCAACGTCGTCTGCCAAGGCCGATGCCCAATGTCATAGTAGAGGGCACATACAATCCCAAATGGCAAAGTTCAGGAAAATGACCTTGAAAAAGACATTTAAATCAGCTGAAGAGAAACGTAAACTTGCCAATATGCCATTTACGACACGGAGTGGCAAGGAACGGCTAAGGTCGATCCCTAGTATGTTCATGACTAGTGGTTCAGCTTCACATGACGATGGAAGCACTCCTCCCACTAAAAAAATCAAAAGAGTTAAGCTGGCAAAAGCACAGCGAAGAACTGTGCTTTCTAAGAAGATATCACAAATCCCCAAAGAGAGTCCAAGTGTGGTGGTGGTTGCGATGCCTGACCTTCCCAGCACTGGACGGGAAGAGGTGGCTCTTTCCACCATTTGCACGCCCCCTGCAAGTGCTGAAAGGAGCACCCACAGTCCACTTGCTGATATGCAAATTGAAGATGTCACTGTTGAAGTACAACAGGATGAGGATACTGGTGTAGCTGGCGCTGAGGAGGAAGTTGGCGAGGAGGATTCTGATGGTGATGTGGTTTGTTTAAATCAGGCTCCGGGGGAGACAGTTGTTGTCCGTGGGATGAAAAAGCCCATCACGGTCATGCCTGGGCAGAAGACCAAACATTCCACCTCTTTGGTCTGGCAATATTTCTATCCAAATCCGGACAACAACTGTCTTGCCATATGTACCATATGTAAAGGTGAAATAAGTAGGGGTAGGGACGTCAACCACCTAGGAACATCCTCCCTTATACGGCACCTGCAGCGCGTTCATAAAAAGTTACTGTCAAGTTCAGAAACTTTGGCTCAGACCGTAAGCAGTCCAGGGACACCTAAATCCCGTTGTCCTGTTGTATCCAAGCGCCTGCAAACCACACCGTCAACTCCCTCCTCGTCAATTTCCTCCTTAGTCAGGATCGGAAGTAGTCCTGCAGGCCATATCACTGGCATGACTGACTCTCCTATCCGGGATTCCTCCGGAGGATCCTGCATTGCTACGCCTACTGCTGCCGCTGCTGCTGTTGCTGCTGCTGCTGGGAGTCGTTCATCATCCCAGAGAGGAAGTAGGAACACCACTACTTTTACTAAACAATTGACCCTCCAACAGTCCTTAGCGAGGAGGATGAAGTACGACAGCAGTCATCCTGAAGCAAAACGTATAACTGAGGCCTTGACTGCTATGTTGGTGTTAGACGTGCGTCCGGTATCCGCCATTAGTGCAGTGGGATTTAGACAATTGATGGAGGTAGTGTGTCCCCGGTTCCAAATCCCGTCTAGATTCCACTTCACTAGGCAGGCGATACCGAGACTGTACAGAAACGTCAGAAAAAGTGTCCTCAGTGTCCTGAAAAATGCCGTTGTACACAATGTCCACTTAACCACGGACATGTGGACAAGTGGAACAGGGCAGACTAAGGACTATATGACTGTGACAGCCCACTGGGTAGATGTATCACCTTACGCAGCAACAGCAGCAGCGTCACCAGTAGCAGCATCTCAGAAACGCCAGCTCGTTACAAGGCAGGCTACGCTGTGTATCACCGGTTTCAGTAAGAGGCACACCGCCGACAACCTCTTAGAGAAACTGAGGGAAATCATCGCCCAGTGGCTTACCCCACTTAGACTCTCCTGGGGATTTGTGATATCTGACAACGCCACCAATATTGTGCGGGCATTACATCTGGGCAAATTCCAGCACGTCCCATGTTTTGCTCACACAATAAACTTGGTGGTGCAGAATTTTCTGAAAAGCGACAGGGGCGTGCAGGAGACGCTTTGGGTGGCCCGAAAAATTTCTGGCCACTTTCGCCATTCAGCGACTGCGTGCCGAAGACTGGAGCGCCAGCAAACACTCTTGAACCTGCCCCGCCATCACCTGAAGCAAGAGGTTGTGACGCGGTGGAACTCAACCCTCTATATGCTTCAGAGGATGGAGGAGCAGCAAAAGGCCATACAAGCCTATACATCCACCTATGACATAGGCAAAGGAGGGGGTATGCACCTGACTCAAGCGCAGTGGAGAATGATTTCCGTGTTGTGCAAGGTTCTTCAGCCCTTCGAACTTGCCACACGTGAAGTCAGTTCAGACACTGCCAGCTTGAGTCAGGTCATTCCCCTCATCAGGCTTTTGCAGAAGCAGCTGGAGAAAGTGAAGGAGGAGCTAAGACGGAGCGATTCCGCTCGGCATGTGGGACTTGTGGATGAAGCCCTTCATTCGCTTTGCCAGGATTCCAGGGTGGTCAATCTGTTGAAATCAGACCACTACATTTTGGCCACCGTGCTCGATCCTAGGTTTAAAGCCTATGTGGTGTCTCTCTTTCCGGCCGACACAAGCCTGCAGAGGTGCAAAGACCTGCTGGTGAACACACTGTCAGCTGAAGCGGAACGTGACACGTCAACGGCTCCTTCTTCATTTTCTCCCGCAACTGGGGCTGCCAGGAAAAAACTTAGGTATCCTAAGCAACCCGCTGGCGGTGATGCAGGGCAGGCAGGACCAAGTTTGGACATCTGGTCCGGACTGAAGGACCTGGCAACAATTTCTGACATGTCTACTGTCACTGCATATGATACTGTCACCATTGACAGAATGGTGGAGGATTACATCGGTGACAGCATCCAAGTAGGCATGTCAGACAGTCCATACCTGTACTGGCAGGAAAAAGAGGCAATTTGGAGGCCCCTGTACAAACTGGCTCTATTTTACCTGAGTTGCCCCCCCTCCAGTGTGTACTCCGAAAGAGTGTTTAGTGCAGCCGGGAACCTTGTCAGCGAAAGGCGTAGGAGGTTGCTTCCACAGAATGTGGAGAAGATGATGTTCATCAAAATGAATTATCAGCTCTTCCAGGGAGACCAGCCTCCAGAAGGTACAGAGGGACCTGTGGTGGTGGATTCAAGTGGGGACGAGTTAATACTTTGTGAGGATGAGGATGTACACACTGAAGAGGGTGAGGAATCGGTGGATGAGGAGGATGAGGATGACATCTTGCCTCCGTAGAGCCAGTTTGTGCAGGGACACATTAATTGCCAGCTTGTTTTGTGGGGGCCCAAACGAACCAATCATTTCAGCCACAGTTGTGTGGCAGACCCTGGCGCTGAAATGATTGATTTGTTAAAGTGTGCATGTCCTGTTTATACAACATAAGGGTGGGTGGGAGGGCCCAAGGACAATTCCATCTTGCACCTCTTTTTTTCTTTGCATTATGTACAGTTTGGGGCCTAGTTTTTCTAACTGCCATCCTGCCTGCCACTGCAGTGTCACTCCTAGATGGGTCACGTGTTTGTGCCGCCCACTCGTGTCGCTTAGCATAGTCATCCAGCTACCTCGGTGCAACCTTTTGGACATAAAAACACTATTGTGAGGTGTGAGGTGTTCAGAATAGACTGGAAATGAGTGGAAATTAAGGTTATTGAGGTTAATAATAGCATAGGAGCAGAAAAACCTACAAATTCTGTGATTTTAGCTGTTTTTATGCTTTTTTTCAAAAAAATACAGATCCAAAACACAAAACCCAGAACCCAAAACACGGAAGGGTGGTTTTGGCAAAACCAATCCAGATCCAAAACACGAAGAAAGATCCAGATCCAAAACCAAAACACAAAACACGAAAAGTGGCCGGTGCACACCCCTAATTTTAATATATGTAATTATTATTAACAGTAAGCAATATTTTGTCTGCTTTCTGCAGTCTATTTTTGCAATACAATTAAAGTATTTGATTACAAAAAAGATTAAAATGGGTTACAGTACTCATTACAGCATTTAAATGTGAATTATATCTCCAAGTTCATCACTGCATGGCAAATCTTTATCGCGTGAATTAAAAAAAATAAAAAATATATATATATATATATGTATATATATATATATATATTAGGGGTGTGCACCGGCCACTTTTCGTGTTTTGTGTTTTGGTTTTGGATCTGGATCTTTCTTCGTGTTTTGGATCTGGATTGGTTTTGCCAAAACCACCCTTCCGTGTTTTGGGTTCTGGGTTTTGTGTTTTGGATCTGTATTTTTTTGAAAAAAAGCATAAAAACAGCTAAAATCACAGAATTTGTAGGTTTTTCTGCTCCTATGCTATTATTAACCTCAATAACCTTAATTTCCACTCATTTCCAGTCTATTCTGAACACCTCACACCTCACAATAGTGTTTTTATGTCCAAAAGGTTGCACCGAGGTAGCTGGATGACTATGCTAAGCGACACGAGTAGGTGGCACAAACACGTGACCCATCTAGGCGTGAAACTGCAGTGGCAGACAGGATGGCAGTTTGAAAAACTAGGCCCCAAACTGTACATAATGCAAAGAAAAAAAAGAGGTGCAAGATGGAATTGTCCTTGGGCCCTCCCACCCACCCTTATGTTGTATAAACAGGACATGCACACTTTAACAAACCAATCATTTCAGCGCCAGGGTCTGCCAAACAACTGTGGCTGAAATGATTGGTTCGTTTGGGCCCCCACAAAACAAGCTGGCAATTAATCTGTCCCTGCACAAACTGGCTCTACGGAGGCAAGATGTCATCCTCATCCTCCTCATCCACCGATTCCTCACCCTCTTCAGTGTGTACATCCTCATCCTCACAGAGTATTAATTCGTCCCTGCTGGAACCACAGGTCCCTCTGTATGTTCAGGAGGCTGGTCTCCCTGGAAGAGTTGATAATTCATTTTATGAACATCATCTTCTCCACATTTTGTGGAAGCAACCTCCTACGCCTTTCGCTGACAAGGTTCCCGGCTGCACTAAACACTCTTTCGGAGTACACACTGGAGGGGGGGCAACTCAGGTAAAATAGAGCCAGTTTGTACAGGGACCTCCAAATTGCTTCTTTTTCCTGCCAGTACAGGTACGGACTGTCTGACATGCCTACTTGGATGCTGTCACCGATGTAATCCTTTAACAGACAGACGCACGCTTGTCGCTGCTGCTTTGAGGATGCAAGTGCGGCTACAGCCCACACAATTCACAAAGACAGAAAAAAGAAGAAGAATATTTTTATTGTTTGTGTAGCACACTTTGAGGGTGTCACCACCCTTTAACAGACAGACGCACGCTTGTCGCTGCTGCTTTAAGGATGCAGGTGCGGCTACAGCCCACACATTTCACAAAGACTGAAAAAAAAAGAACAATATTTTAATTGTTTGTGTAGCACACTTTGAGGGTGTCACCACCCTTTAACAGACAGACGCACGCTTGTCGCTGCTGCTTTAAGGATGCAGGTGCGGCTACAGCCCACACAATTCACAAAGACAGAAAAAAGAAGAATATTTTTATTGTTTGTGTAGCACACTTTGAGGGTGTCACCACCCTTTAACAGACAGACGCACGCTTGTCGCTGCTGCTTTGAGGATGCAAGTGCGGCTACATCGCACACAAGTCACAAACACATTAAAAAAATAGTTTTTTATTTTTTGGAGCACTTTGAGAGTTACACCACCCTTTAACAGACAGACGCACGCTTGTCGCTGCTGCTTTAAGGATGCAGGTGCGGCTACAGCCCACACATTTCACAAAGACCGAAAAAAAAGAACAATATTTTAATTGTTTGTGTAGCACACTTTGAGGGTGTCACCACCCTTTAACAGACAGACGCACGCTTGTCGCTGCTGCTTTAAGGATGCAGGTGCGGCTACAGCCCACACAATTCACAAAGACAGAAAAAAGAAGAAGAATATTTTTATTGTTTGTGTAGCACACTTTGAGGGTGTCACCACCCTTTAACAGTCAGACGCACGCTTGTCACTGCTGCTTTGAGGATGCAAGTGCGGCTACATCGCACACAAGTCACAAACACCTTAAAAAAAATGTTTTATTTTTTGGAGCACTTTGAGGGTTACACCACCCTTTAACAGACAGACGCACGCTTGTCGCTGCTGCTTTGAGGATGCAAGTGCGGCTACAGCCCACACAATTCACAAAGACAGAAAAAAAAAGAACAATATTTTAATTGTTTGTGTAGCACACTTTGAGGGTGTCACCACCCTTTAACAGACAGACGCACGCTTGTCGCTGCTGCTTTAAGGATGCAGGTGCGGCTACAGCCCACACATTTCACAAAGACAGAAAAAAAAAGAACAATATTTTAATTGTTTGTGTAGCACACTTTGAGGGTGTCACCACCCTTTAACAGACAGACGCACGCTTGTCGCTGCTGCTTTGAGGATGCAAGTGCGGCTACATCGCACACAAGTCACAAACACATTAAAAAAAATTTTTTTTTTTTTGGAGCACTTTGAGAGTTACAACACCCTTTAACAGACAGACGCACGCTTGTCGCTGCTGCTTTGAGGATGCAAGTGCGGCTACAGCCCACACAATTCACAAAGACAGAAAAAAAAAGAACAATATTTTAATTGTTTGTGTAGCACACTTTGAGGGTGTCACCACCCTTTAACAGACAGATGCACGCTTGTCGCTGCTGCTTTAAGGATGCAGGTGCGGCTACAGCCCACACATTTCACAAAGACAGAAAAAAAAAGAACAATATTTTAATTGTTTGTGTAGCACACTTTGAGGGTGTCACCACCCTGTAACAGACAGACGCACGCTTGTCGCTGCTGCTTTGAGGATGCAGGTGGAATCTAGACGGGATTTGGAACCGAGGACACACTACCTCCATCAATTGTCTAAATCCCACTGCACTAATGGCGGATACCGGACGCACGTCTAACACCAACATAGCAGTCAAGGCCTCAGTTATACGTTTTGCTTCAGGATGAATGCTGTCGTACTTCATCCTCATCACTAGGGACTGTTGGAGGGTCAATTGTTTAGTAAAAGTAGTGATGTTCCTACTTCCTCTCTGGGATGATGAACAACTCCCAGCAGCAGCAACAGCACTAGGAGGAAGTGGTTCTTGATCTTTCCCTATTTTATTTTTATCGGAGAAAGTTTGGTCCTCCATTTATGTTATATTGATATATACGTGCGGCTAAAGCGCACACAAACACAGAAAATATTTTTTTATTTTTGCTGGAGAGTAGTGCACTTTGTGGGTTACACCACCCTTTAAGAAATGAGCCAGCCGTCTCTTTACTTATGACACAGGCGCACGCTTGGCACTACTTTGTTGATGCACGTGCGGCTACTGCGCACACAATTCACAAACACAGAAAATAATTTTTTTTTGGTTTGGACTGGAGTGTACTTTCGGGGGTTACAGCACCCTTTAACGGTCAAGCCAGCCGGCCCTTTACTTATGACACAGGCGCACGCTTGGCACTACTTTGTTGATGCACGTGCGGCTACTGCGCACACAATTCACAAACACAGAAAATAATTTTTTTTTGGTTTGGACTGGAGTGTACTTTCGGGGGTTACAGCACCCTTTAACGGTCAAGCCAGCCGGCCCTTTACTTATGACACAGGCGCACGCTTGGCACTACTTTGTTGATGCACGTGCGGCTACTGCGCACACAATTCACAAACACAGAAAATAATTTTTTTTTAGGTTTGGACTGGAGTGTACTTTCGGGGGTTACAGCACCCTTAACGGTCAAGCCAGCCGGCCCTTTACTTATGACACAGGCGCACGCTTGGCACTACTTTGTTGATGCACGTGCGGCTACTGCGCACACAATTCACAAACACAGAAAATAATTTTTTTTTTGGTTTGGACTGGAGTGTACTTTCGGGGGTTACAGCACCCTTAACGGTCAAGCCAGCCGGCCCTTTACTTATGACACAGGCGCACGCTTGGCACTACTTTGTTGATGCACGTGCGGCTACTGCGCACACAATTCACAAACACAGAAAATAATTTTTTTTTTGGTTTGGACTGGAGTGTACTTTCGGGGGTTACAGCACCCTTAACGGTCAAGCCAGCCGGCCCTTTACTTATGACACAGGCGCACGCTTGGCACTACTTTGTTGATGCACGTGCGGCTACTGCGCACACAATTCACAAACACAGAAAATAATTTTTTTTTTGGTTTGGACTGGAGTGTACTTTCGGGGGTTACAGCACCCTTAACGGTCAAGCCAGCCGGCCCTTTACTTATGACACAGGCGCACGCTTGGCACTACTTTGTTGATGCACGTGCGGCTACTGCGCACACAATTCACAAACACAGAAAATAATTTTTTTTTGGTTTGGACTGGAGTGTACTTTCGGGGGTTACAGCACCCTTTAACGGTCAAGCCAGCCGGCCCTTTACTTATGACACAGGCGCACGCTTGGCACTACTTTGTTGATGCACGTGCGGCTACTGCGCACACAATTCACAAACACAGAAAATATATTATTTTTTTAGCACTTGGGGGGAGCACCCCTGATGGACAGAGCACCCCCTGGACAACACTACAGCACTCCTTTAGGACTGGGACACTGCACAGGACTTTGGAGTGGACACAGCCCCTATGGAGAACTGACTGCACAACACAGTCCAGCCAGCCCCTATGGACTTTGAAGTAGTGGACACAGCCCCTATTAACAACAGCAGCACAGCACAACACAGCCAGCCCCTATGGACTTTGAAGTAGTGGACAACAGCAGCACTACACTACACTACACTACACTACACAGCCCTAACTCCCACCCTCCCTCTTCACTGTCCACAGCCGAGTGAGAAAATGGCGCCGACGCGGGTACCTTATATAGGATCCAAAACCCGCGAGACTCGGAAGGCGGGATGATGACGTTTTGCCTCGATTTCAGATCCGAGTCAGGCGGGAAAAGTCGAGCCTGACTCGGATCGGACTCGGATCGGGGGGGCTCGGGGGGGTTCGGTTTTCAGAAATCCGAACCCGCTCACCCCTAATATATATATATATATATATATATATATATATTATAAAGGTAAAGTAAATGGTGGCACTCATGGGTCTTGTAGATAAAGAATCAAACTGACAACTGTGTCTTGTTTGACGTTTCAGTCCAAATGACTTTTATCAAGAACACAGTGTTCTTGATACAAGTCATTTGGACTGAAACGACAAACAGACACAGTTGTCAGTTTGATTCTTTATCTACAAGACCCGTGAGTGCCGCCATTTACCTTTATTGTGCAATTGGTTGTTTCTTTGGGAGCATCTAGGAAGGCACCAGGGCAGATACTTGCAGCTTGAAAGTGGAGTGCAAGCATACATATTAGAGATGAGTGGGTTCGGATCTAAGAGATCCGAACCCACCCAAATTTGGGGGATCCGGGGCGACCGAGCGCAGCTAGGATCTCCCTGCCTGCCCCGGATCCCTGACCCGAGGCAAAACCTCGCGACCCCTCTGTCGAGTCACGAGGTTTTGTTTTCAGCGGGCTTAACGCTGATTGGCTGAGAGAGCCATCTGCCATGGCTCTCAGCCAATCAGCGTTAAGCCCATTGAAAACAGAACAAAAGAAAAAAAAGAAGATGGCGCCCATCATCCCCTGCCACCGGCACCACCCGCTGCTGACACTGCCGACACTCCCACTGGCAGCATCCTCCGCTGCCGACACCACCACTGCCGACACTCCTGCACTGCTGCCCACTGTACTGAGGACACCGTCAGCGACCCCCACACTGCCGACACTGCCGACCCTCCCACACTGAGGACACCACCAGCATCCCTGCACTGCCGACACAGTCAGCAAACCGGCACTGAGGATAACGCTGGCACCCCCGCTCTGCCGACACAGCCGGCACCCTGCATTGAGAACACCTCTGCACTGCCGACACAGTCAGCAAACCTGCACTAAGACACTGCTGGCATCCTTGCACTGCCGACACAGCCAGCAAACCTGCACTAAGACACTGCTGGCACCCCCGCACTGCCAACACAGCCTGCAAACCTGCACTAAGACAACGCTGGCACCCCCGCACTGCCGACACAGCCAGCAAACCTGCACTAAAGACACCGCTGGCACCCCCGCACTGCCGACATCACCGGTACCCTTCACTGAGGACACTGCCAGCACCGCAGCACTGCC
Source organism: Taudactylus pleione (assembly GCA_031769625.1). NCBI lineage: Eukaryota > Metazoa > Chordata > Amphibia > Anura > Myobatrachidae > Taudactylus > Taudactylus pleione. The sequence goes on from JAUIMM010000010.1 coordinate 12,373,074, forward strand.
ATTCCATGTACTGAGGAGGACACCATCAGCAACCACGCTCTGCCGACACTGCTGTCACAGTAAATGCACTATTGGTGTATCCAACCCACACTGTATAACCCACTGTAACCGTGTTGGAAATTAGAAGCTAAACTGCCACATGTTAGTACCGCCCACTTAGTCAGCCAGCTAGCTGGATGCAACCTTTTGGCTTTAACTAGATGAAGCAAATAATATTGTAAGGTGGTCAAAATTGATTGGAAATGACAGGAAATAAAGGTTTTTGAGGTTAATTATACTGTAGGAACAAAAACAGGCCCATTTTATGTGATTTTAGCTGTTTTTATGATTTTTTCAAGAAAAAACACAGATCCAAAACCAAAAACGAAAACAAAACACGGAGGTGAGGTTTTGGCAAAACCAATCCATATCCAAAACCAGGGTAGATCCAGATCCAAAACCAAAACCAAAACACGGGGGTCGGCGCACATCTCTAATATATATATATTTTTATCTATCTATCCATCTATCTATCTATCTATCTATCTATATATCTCTCTCTCTATATATATATATACTATATATATATATTAGGGGTGTGCACCGGCCACTTTTCGTGTTTTGTGTTTTGGTTTTGGATCTGGATCTTTCTTCGTGTTTTGGATCTGGATTGGTTTTGCCAAAACCACCCTTCCGTGTTTTGGGTTCTGGGTTTTGTGTTTTGGATCTGTATTTTTTTGAAAAAAAGCATAAAAACAGCTAAAATCACAGAATTTGTAGGTTTTTCTGCTCCTATGCTATTATTAACCTCAATAACCTTAATTTCCACTCATTTCCAGTCTATTCTGAACACCTCACACCTCACAATAGTGTTTTTATGTCCAAAAGGTTGCACCGAGGTAGCTGGATGACTATGCTAAGCGACACGAGTGGGCGGCACAAACACGTGACCCATCTAGGAGTGACACTGCAGTGGCAGGCAGGATGGCAGTTAGAAAAACTAGGCCCCAAACTGTACATAATGCAAAGAAAAAAAGAGGTGCAAGATGGAATTGTCCTTGGGCCCTCCCACCCACCCTTATGTTGTATAAACAGGACATGCACACTTTAACAAATCAATCATTTCAGCGCCAGGGTCTGCCACACAACTGTGGCTGAAATGATTGGTTCGTTTGGGCCCCCACAAAACAAGCTGGCAATTAATGTGTCCCTGCACAAACTGGCTCTACGGAGGCAAGATGTCATCCTCATCCTCCTCATCCACCGATTCCTCACCCTCTTCAGTGTGTACATCCTCATCCTCACAAAGTATTAACTCGTCCCCACTTGAATCCACCACCACAGGTCCCTCTGTACCTTCTGGAGGCTGGTCTCCCTGGAAGAGCTGATAATTCATTTTGATGAACATCATCTTCTCCACATTCTGTGGAAGCAACCTCCTACGCCTTTCGCTGACAAGGTTCCCGGCTGCACTAAACACTCTTTCGGAGTACACACTGGAGGGGGGGCAACTCAGGTAAAATAGAGCCAGTTTGTACAGGGGCCTCCAAATTGCCTCTTTTTCCTGCCAGTACAGGTATGGACTGTCTGACATGCCTACTTGGATGCTGTCACCGATGTAATCCTCCACCATTCTGTCAATGGTGACAGTATCATATGCAGTGACAGTAGACATGTCAGAAATTGTTGCCAGGTCCTTCAGTCCGGACCAGATGTCCAAACTTGGTCCTGCCTGCCGTGCATCACCGCCAGCGGGTTGCTTAGGATACCTAAGTTTTTTCCTGGCAGCCCCAGTTGCGGGAGAAAATGAAGAAGGAGCCGTTGACGTGTCACGTTCCGCTTCAGCTGACAGTGTGTTCACCAGCAGGTCTTTGCACCTCTGCAGGCTTGTGTCGGCCGGAAAGAGAGACACCACATAGGCTTTAAACCTAGGATCGAGCACGGTGGCCAAAATGTAGTGGTCTGATTTCAACAGATTGACCACCCTGGAATCCTGGCAAAGCGAATGAAGGGCTTCATCCACAAGTCCCACATGCCGAGCGGAATCGCTCCGTCTTAGCTCCTCCTTCACTTTCTCCAGCTGCTTCTGCAAAAGCCTGATGAGGGGAATGACCTGACTCAAGCTGGCAGTGTCTGAACTGACTTCACGTGTGGCAAGTTCGAAGGGCTGAAGAACCTTGCACAACACGGAAATCATTCTCCACTGCGCTTGAGTCAGGTGCATACCCCCTCCTTTGCCTATGTCATAGGTGGATGTATAGGCTTGTATGGCCTTTTGCTGCTCCTCCATCCTCTGAAGCATATAGAGGGTTGAGTTCCACCGCGTCACAACCTCTTGCTTCAGGTGATGGCGGGGCAGGTTCAAGAGTGTTTGCTGGCGCTCCAGTCTTCGGCACGCAGTCGCTGAATGGCGAAAGTGGCCAGAAATTTTTCGGGCCACCCAAAGCGTCTCCTGCACGCCCCTGTCGCTTTTCAGAAAATTCTGCACCACCAAGTTTATTGTGTGAGCAAAACATGGGACGTGCTGGAATTTGCCCAGATGTAATGCCCGCACAATATTGGTGGCGTTGTCAGATATCACAAATCCCCAGGAGAGTCTAAGTGGGGTAAGCCACTGGGCGATGATTTCCCTCAGTTTCTCTAAGAGGTTGTCGGCGGTGTGCCTCTTACTGAAACCGGTGATACACAGCGTAGCCTGCCTTGTAACGAGCTGGCGTTTCTGAGATGCTGCTACTGGTGACGCTGCTGCTGTTGCTGCGTAAGGTGATACATCTACCCAGTGGGCTGTCACAGTCATATAGTCCTTAGTCTGCCCTGTTCCACTTGTCCACATGTCCGTGGTTAAGTGGACATTGTGTACAACGGCATTTTTCAGGACACTGAGGACACTTTTTCTGACGTTTCTGTACAGTCTCGGTATCGCCTGCCTAGTGAAGTGGAATCTAGACGGGATTTGGAACCGGGGACACACTACCTCCATCAATTGTCTAAATCCCACTGCACTAATGGCGGATACCGGACGCACGTCTAACACCAACATAGCAGTCAAGGCCTCAGTTATACGTTTTGCTTCAGGATGACTGCTGTCGTACTTCATCCTCCTCGCTAAGGACTGTTGGAGGGTCAATTGTTTAGTAAAAGTAGTGGTGTTCCTACTTCCTCTCTGGGATGATGAACGACTCCCAGCAGCAGCAGCAACAGCAGCAGCGGCAGCAGTAGGCGTAGCAATGCAGGATCCTCCGGAGGAATCCCGGATAGGAGAGTCAGTCATGCCAGTGATATGGCCTGCAGGACTACTTCCGATCCTGACTAAGGAGGAAATTGACGAGGAGGGAGTTGACGGTGTGGTTTGCAGGCGCTTGGATACAACAGGACAACGGGATTTAGGTGTCCCTGGACTGCTTACGGTCTGAGCCAAAGTTTCTGAACTTGACAGTAACTTTTTATGAACGCGCTGCAGGTGCCGTATAAGGGAGGATGTTCCTAGGTGGTTGACGTCCCTACCCCTACTTATTTCACCTTTACATATGGTACATATGGCAAGACAGTTGTTGTCCGGATTTGGATAGAAATATTGCCAGACCAAAGAGGTGGAATGTTTGGTCTTCTGCCCAGGCATGACCGTGATGGGCTTTTTCATCCCACGGACAACAACTGTCTCCCCCGGAGCCTGATTTAAACAAACCACATCACCATCAGAATCCTCCTCGCCAACTTCCTCCTCAGCGCCAGCTACACCAGTATCCTCATCCTGTTGTACTTCAACAGTGACATCTTCAATTTGCATATCAGCAAGTGGACTGTGGGTGCTCCTTTCAGCACTTGCAGGGGGCGTGCAAATGGTGGAAAGAGCCACCTCTTCCCGTCCAGTGCTGGGAAGGTCAGGCATCGCAACCACCACCACACTTGGACTCTCTTTGGGGATTTGTGATATCTTCTTAGAAAGCACAGTTCTTCGCTGTGCTTTTGCCAGCTTAACTCTTTTGATTTTTTTAGTGGGAGGAGTGCTTCCATCGTCATGTGAAGCTGAACCACTAGTCATGAACATACTAGGGATCGACCTTAGCCGTTCCTTGCCACTCCGTGTCGTAAATGGCATATTGGCAAATTTACGTTTCTCTTCAGCTGATTTAAATGTCTTTTTCAAGGTCATTTTCCTGAACTTTGCCATTTGGGATTGTATGTGCCCTCTACTATGACATTGGGCATCGGCCTTGGCAGACGACGTTGATGGCATGTTATCGTCTATGTCATGACTAGTGGCAGCAGCTTCAGCACTAGGAGGAAGTGGTTCTTGATCTTTCTCTATTTTATTTTTATCGGAGAAAGTTTGGTCCTCCATTTATGTTATATCGATTTGATATATACGTGCGGCTAAACACAGAAAATAAATTTTTTTTTGGTTCGGACTGGAGTGTACTTTGTGGGTTACAGCACCCTTTAACGGTCAAGCCAGCCGGCCCTTTACTTATGACACAGGCGCACTCTTGGCACTACTTTGTTGATGCACGTGCGGCTACTGCGCACACAATTCACAAACACAGAAAATAATTTTTTTTTAGGTTTGGACTGGAGTGTACTTTCGGGGGTTACAGCACCCTTAACGGTCAAGCCAGCCGGCCCTTTACTTATGACACAGGCGCACGCTTGGCACTACTTTGTTGATGCACGTGCGGCTACTGCGCACACAATTAACAAACACAGAAAATAATTTTTTTTTGGTTTGGACTGGAGTGTACTTTCGGGGGTTACAGCACCCTTTAACGGTCAAGCCAGCCGGCCCTTTACTTATGACACAGGCGCACGCTTGGCACTACTTTGTTGATGCACGTGCGGCTACTGCGCACACAATTCACAAACACAGAAAATAATTTTTTTTTAGGTTTGGACTGGAGTGTACTTTCGGGGGTTACAGCACCCTTAACGGTCAAGCCAGCCGGCCCTTTACTTATGACACAGGCGCACGCTTGGCACTACTTTGTTGATGCACGTGCGGCTACTGCGCACACAATTCACAAACACAGAAAATAATTTTTTTTTTGGTTTGGACTGGAGTGTACTTTCGGGGGTTACAGCACCCTTAACGGTCAAGCCAGCCGGCCCTTTACTTATGACACAGGCGCACGCTTGGCACTACTTTGTTGATGCACGTGCGGCTACTGCGCACACAATTCACAAACACAGAAAATAATTTTTTTTTGGTTTGGACTGGAGTGTACTTTCAGGGGTTACAGCACCCTTTAACGGTCAAGCCAGCCGGCCCTTTACTTATGACACAGGCGCACGCTTGGCACTACTTTGTTGATGCACGTGCGGCTACTGCGCACACAATTCACAAACACAGAAAATAATTTTTTTTTGGTTTGGACTGGAGTGTACTTTCGGGGGTTACAGCACCCTTTAACGGTCAAGCCAGCCGGCCCTTTACTTATGACACAGGGGCACTCTTGGCACTACTTTGTTGATGCACGTGCGGCTACTGCGCACACAATTCACAAACACAGAAAATAATTTTTTTTTAGGTTTGGACTGGAGTGTACTTTCGGGGGTTACAGCACCCTTAACGGTCAAGCCAGCCGGCCCTTTACTTATGACACAGGCGCACGCTTGGCACTACTTTGTTGATGCACGTGCGGCTACTGCGCACACAATTAACAAACACAGAAAATAATTTTTTTTTGGTTTGGACTGGAGTGTACTTTCGGGGGTTACAGCACCCTTTAACGGTCAAGCCAGCCGGCCCTTTACTTATGACACAGGCGCACGCTTGGCACTACTTTGTTGATGCACGTGCGGCTACTGCGCACACAATTCACAAACACAGAAAATAATTTTTTTTTAGGTTTGGACTGGAGTGTACTTTCGGGGGTTACAGCACCCTTAACGGTCAAGCCAGCCGGCCCTTTACTTATGACACAGGCGCACGCTTGGCACTACTTTGTTGATGCACGTGCGGCTACTGCGCACACAATTCACAAACACAGAAAATAATTTTTTTTTTGGTTTGGACTGGAGTGTACTTTCGGGGGTTACAGCACCCTTAACGGTCAAGCCAGCCGGCCCTTTACTTATGACACAGGCGCACGCTTGGCACTACTTTGTTGATGCACGTGCGGCTACTGCGCACACAATTCACAAACACAGAAAATATATTATTTTTTTAGCACTTGGGGGGAGCACCCCTGATGGACAGAGCACCCCTTGGACAACACTACAGCACCCCTTTAGGACTGGGACACTGCACAGGTCTTTGGAACTGACTGCACAACACAGTCCAGCCAGCCCCTATGGACTTTGAAGTAGTGGACACAGCCCCTATTAACAACAGCAGCACAGCACAACACAGCCAGCCCCTATGGACTTTGAAGTAGTGGACAACAGCAGCACTACACTACACTACACTACACAGCACTAACTCCCACCCTCCCTCTTCACTGTCCACAGCCGAGTGAGAAAATGGCGCCGACGCGGGTACCTTATATAGGATCCAAAACCCGCGAGACTCGGAAGGCGGGATGATGACGTTTTGCCTCGATGTCAGATCCGAGTCAGGCGGGAAAAGTCGAGCCTGACTCGGATCGGACTCGGATCGGGGGGGCTCGGGGGGGTTCGGATTTCAGAAATCCGAACCCGCTCACCCCTAATATATATATATATATTTCTGAACTAAAATTGGACAGTATTGAAATTACCATTTGTTTGTTACTGTCACACTATGCATTCTGCTTTACAGCTTTACCAAAGCAAAATTCATGAATAATTTCTATTAGTACAATCAGTGTAGTGTTTGTATATAATACTTACTAGTAGTAACTTTAGTCCACAGTGACCACAGTGACAGGGCAGGCATAGCCACAGACTCTCCACTCCACTTTCCACTGTCTCCAACTGGCAGCTGCTGGCTGAGGGACAATTTGGACAAAGCGCTACAGAGCCCAGACTCCTGAGCGAGACACCTCACCAAACTAACCAAATCAGGCCCAAGGTGTGCAGCTCTGCTCTCCCTGTTCATCTTGCTGGCAGGCAGGGGTGTAGCTACTGTAGGTGCAGGGGGTGCGGGCGCTATGGGGCCCATTGCACGTGCTGCGCTACAGGCAGGGCCGGCCTTCCTGTTACGCCAAGTACGCAGTTGCGTACGGCTCCAAACTGTAAGGGCGCAGCCGGCATCACAATGCCGCTGCGCCACTTTCAGGGGGAAGACTGCAGTCCCGGCTCCAGGAATCCCAGCTCCCGGACCTTGACTCAACTAGGAAGCCCGCCGAGGCTCGCCCCCTCCTATCGCTACTCCCTCCAGCGGCGCTCGCCGCGTCCAAAACAGACTTTGTTGAACATACCCGCCGGCGGCAGCCAGCGGGCCGTCCCCTGGGCTCAATAAAGTTTTGTTTTGGACGCGGCGCGCGTGATGATGTCACGCGCCGCTGGAGGGAGTAGCGATAGGAGCGGGTGGGCCCCGGCGGTGTGAAGTGGTGACAGGGCTGCGGGAGCCTGGATGTACAGGAAGGTGAAAGGGGCAGAAGAAGATGGAGGCTGGGCCAGAGGAACATAATGAGGACTGGGGGGCAGAAGGTGACAGGTCACAAAGGCAGGTGAAGGGGGCAGAGGATAATGAAGGAGGCTAGAGGCAGAGGAAGGTGATGGGGGCAGGAAGCAGAGGATAATGAGAGAGGTAGAGGAAGAGGTGATGGGGGTAGGAGGTGATGGGCTGGAAGCAGAGGAAGGTGAAAGGGCAGAAGCAGATGAAGGAGGCTGGGGCAGTGGAAGGTGATGGGCAGAAGATGAAGGAGGCTGGGGCACTGTCATCAAGAAGACCTTGTACAAAAGACGGAAGACAAGAACTACAGAGACAGTGTGGTAAGTAATAGCGTATTTTTACTTTATTTAAAGGCTGGCATAAACTTCAGTTTATATATATATATATATATTTATTTTTTGTTAAATAGGCGTCACTCCAGAGACTTCTACCTCCATGAACAAACGTTTTTTATTTTCAATGTTTCGGGGTTACATTCCCTTCATCAGGATACACACACGGGACTGGGGGGGGGGGGGTAACATGTTCTTGCACCTGGTCCCACCACTCTAGTTCCGACACTGGGGGGAGGCATTTTATGTATGTGGAATAATGCAATATAAAGGGCATTGCATGTGTGGCATAATGTATTAGGGCATTACATGTGTGTGGCATAATACATTATAAAGGGCATTACATGTGTGTGGCATAATACATTATAAAGGTCATTACATGTGTGTGGCATAATGTATTAGGGCGTTACTGATGTCACCCCCTCCCTGTTACCAACTGCAGTCACTCTCTCCCTGCTGTCACCGTCTTAATGTCACCCAGTGCTATCACCCTCTCCATGTCATCATCCACTGCTGTCACTCTTTCCCTGTCACCCAGTACTGTCACCCTCTCCCTGTTGTCACCCAGTGCTGTCACCCTCTCCCTGTCACCCAGTACTGTCACCCTCTCCCTGTTGTCACCCAGTGCTGTCACCCTCTCCCTGTCACCCAGTGTTGTCACCCTCTCCCTGTCACCCAGTGCTGTCACCCTTTCCCTGAATATGTATCTTTGTGTATAATTGTAACTTAGCACTCAGGGTGGTCCTGCTGTATAAGGACTTCATACATATTCATGTGGGGCCTATGTGTTTTTTTTTTGTAAAGCATAAAAGCATAATTATTTTCACGTTGGGGCTAATGTGTTTTATTTAGCCTACGGGGGTTATTCAATTAGATGCAGGGTTTCCCCCGTCACTAATTACAGTAAAAAAATCCCCGCTGCGCGGGGAAAGGCTATGCAATTAAATAGCCCTTTTCTGTCGCCGAAAAATCGGGAATATTTCAGAAGGGGCGCCAAAATTTATATCCGCTTACCAAAAAAATTAGGCTCAAGCCGGCCCTGGCTACAGGGCCCGACTCTTCTGCACCAAGTGCTCACCTTACACCACAGTCACAGAGAAGTGTTCCCTGCAGGACCCTGCCTGCTGGGATGAACTGTCATGTCACACCTCCCAGCAACCCCGCGCCCGGCCATCTCCACCTGCATCCAGCACTGCATGATAGGGATGGCCATCGACCACCAATGATTCATAATCATCAATGGTTTATGGCCGATGTCAAATGTTTTTCCCATCGATGGGGGTGAACCAGATGGTCTCCCTCCATTGATGGAAGAACATAACCGAATATTTATTTTTTTCAAGGTGACGGCACATGGAACACAGCTCCGCCCCCAACACATGGGAAGCCACTCCCCCTGGTTCTGATTAGTCCTCGGGCCAGTCAGTCATGGAATAAGTATGACCATCGTTTGGTGAAGCCATTGATTATCATCCATTGCATAGTTGATTACCATCGATGGCCACTTTATAATTTGCCATTGATGGTAATCATACCGATGGCCATCCCTACCGCATGAACAGTGCTCTGTTCTCTCTGCCTACTGGGAGGGGCAATTACATCACACCTCCCAGCATTCCTTGCACAGCAGCAAACACAAGCAAGTGTGGGAGGAGCCCTGGTTTCATACCTGAGTCCGGTCATAACTACCTGTAGTCAAGGTTGGTACTTAGTAGTAATGATAGTGACTAATGTGATGTGGGGCAGAGAGGGGTAATACCTGGCACTTTGTGGGGTAGAGAGGGGGTAAAACCTGGCATTGTGTGGTTGGGAGCAGAGAGGAGGTAACACCTGGCACTGTGTAGTGTGGGGCAGAAAGGGGGTAACATCTGGCACTGGGTGGTGTATGGCAAAGGGGGATAACATCTGTCACTCAGGGTGGCGAATAGAGTGGGTAACACTTGGCACTGTGTGGAGTGGGGCAGAGTAGAGGTAACACTTGGCACTGTGAGGAGTGGGGCAGAGTGGGAGTAACAATTACTTGGCAATCTTTGTAGTGCAGAAAGCGGTAACACCAGGCTCTCTGTGTGGGGCAGATAAGGGTAACACTAGGCTTCCCACACAGGCAATAGTTATTGTTCGCACCAGATTTGCGGAAGTGTTTTTGGACAGTGCTGCAGTAACAGGTTCTATAGAATTTGGTAGCCCAGCAACCAGCAATACTAGAAGTGGGAGGAGTAAAAGGGGAGGAATTAGGATTCATTCTTAAACCAACCCCCCCCCAAAAGAAAAGTGTAGATCTGCCCCTGAGTGGCAGTGTGATAGATGTCTCTAGATCCCCTTCCCGGGAAGGACCTTCTGACATCAGGCGCTGGGCGGGGACACAGGCAGTAGCAGGGGTCAGAATGATGGTGATTGGAGAGAGCAGAAACCAAGGTGTTCCACCTGGGTGTCTGTGCTCTGTGTGGCTGGTGGGTGCTAACGGGAAGTCAGGAGAGATTCAGCCAGCATGTGTTGCATCTCTGGCTGGTTGATTTACTGTGCAGTGTGCACAGAGGAATGTCTGTGGGTGCCCAGAAATGAGGGGGAGTTTGCTAGGTGTGCCCAGTATGTAGTGTGCTAAGTGTGCCCAGAATGGGAGGGGAGGGTAAGGGAGTGCTAGGTGTGCCCAGTAAGTGGTTGGGTTCTAAGCATGCCCAGTAAGGGGGTGCTAAATGTTCCCAGTAAGGGAGGGGGCCCTTCAAAATGTTGCTTTGGGGCCCACAAAGTTCTAGCTACGCCCCTGCTGGCAGGTAAGCGCTTTTTCAGAAGAAATGCCTGCTCTCCCAGGAAGCTGGAAATACTCAGTGGCAAATGTAATAAGGTGCAATCTGGTGCCGCTGCGGGGAACTCCTACGAGTCTTCGCACACTTTGAAAGCGGCAATCATTTAAAGGCAAAACCAGCTTGGTTTTGCCTTCAAAATTATTGCTGCTTTAAAAATATAGAAAGACTTTCACACGGCACCAGATTGCACACTATTACATAAACCGCCTGGCCCTAGTCTAATCCAGGAGTCTCCTGCACATTGTGGGAGAATAGGCCACTGTGCTGCAAATATATTAATAATTACTTAGCAACCAAAATTATTACATTGAATCATATTTTATGCACATGCAAAAATGAGGAAGTAATTAGTTACTGTGGTGATGAAAGTACAACTATATAGATAATGGAATTATTTACAAAATAAACCATTAGGGGTAAATTTTCTAAGGTGAGAGTTTTTACAGGTGGAGATGTTGCCTATAGCAACCAATTAGATTCTACTTAACATTTAACTAGCACATTCTAGAAGATAATAGCTAGAATCTGATTGGTTGCTATGGGTAACATCTCCACTTCTAAAAAACTCTCACCTTAGTAAATTTACCCCTTAGACTGATGTGTTTGCATGTCTGGTATATTTTAACTGTAGAAGACATTTGCTTTATCTATAGGATACTGATTGCTTTTGTGCTACAGTAGCTAACCAATCTGATTTCATTGGTACACACAGCTCACATTCTAAATATATACATCCTTAAGTCAGCCTTGTCAGGCCTTTAAGATTGTTGTTGTTTCATAAAATATACCCTATAATACAAGCAGCCTAGTCATACATTATAACTACTTTACTAATATTGCCTGTAACATTTATACATATCTATAGTGAACAATCTGACATTTGCTTTACATTATTGCCTCCTTTGAATTAAGGGCCCCATACTGTACATCTAACAACAGATTGCCCAATCCTCCGATCAGATCGGAAATGCTGATCCGCTGGTTGGAAATCTCGATAGAGATAGGAATGTTACACCAAATATAACACCCTGATCATGGGCAAATGCAGGGGGGTTACCAGTTGCCTGGAAACCCCCCTCCCAGCCCTCACCATGTACAATAAAAATAGTAATATAATAGAATTTCGCTAGTGCTGCATGTTCTTCTCAGTATCACATATTAAATAATTAGCACAACCTGTGGATCTTTCAACATGTGTCAGCCAGTAATAAATACACCTGTGCACCAACTAGGAGATCTGGAAAACAAGCACTGTTAGGGGTGCACTGCTATAGACCATCAATAGGGTTAATTATTAATACCGTATAATAATACACTATTCAGTGCATAAGGAGACCAATATACAGTGGCTGGGGAGACACTGGCTGAATAACAACCCCCCCCCCTAAAAAAAAAAAAAAAAAAAAAAAAAAAAGTAGGGTTCCCCCTATTTACCAGTAACCAGCACAGGCTGAACCACCAGTGCCTCCCCTGACTGCACGTACCTGCCTATATGTATATATATACTGTATATGTCCAGAGCATACTGTTCCCACAGACTCCCGGACAAGCTCCAATGCTCTGGATTGGTGCCCACATCTGAAATAAAAACTTTCAGCTCAGGTAGGATGACCCTACTGCTGCATTTAATGGCTTACTGTGATCGCTGGTCCTGAATATGCTGGAATTATGACAGACAATACACTTTGTATGACGCATATTAAAGCTGGATAAGTGCTAATTATGCCCTCTTCATGGAATGGACACAGGGCCGCCAGCAGTGGGGACTGCCAGGACTGGAGTCCAAGGCCTGGACACTCAGACATAGAAGAGGGGCCCCTTCCGCTCCTACCACCGGCTGTGCAACAAAGATAGAGGTGGTGGCCCGACTGCTCCTACCATCTTTACCCCACTACTACAGTATTACGGGGCGGGCTATGCCAGCGGGCAGAGGAATGGATGCTCCTCGTCCCGGACCCCGGTCACTGGTTTGTTCCCCCCTGTGCCTGCGCTGCTGAAGTAATCAGCAGACGCAGGCTTGCTTTAACTTGCTGCCATGTTGCCGGGACATGATGTCCCAGTGCAATAAAGTTATTATTGTCTTGCTTGTGGCTCAGTGCGCTCCCACTCTGCCACAGAAGAACAGGGAAACGGCCACCGCCGCTGTAATAAGGATCTCAGCAGAGATCAGGCCAGGTTAGGAGAGGTAAGTGGCTGCTGGAGAGAAGGGGATGGAGCTGAGGGAGGCCATAGGAGGTGAGGATTGGAGGAGCTGTGGAGGCCTAGAGAGACAAAAGATGGGAGCTGACCATGGGGACACACAGAGGGGTAGCTGAGACCATGGAGATGCACAGGGGGGTGGGGGGCTCAGACCATGGAGACACACAGAGGGGGTGGGGGTAGCGGAGACCATGGAGATACACAGGGGGAGGAGCTGAGACTATGGAGATACATGGGGGGAGCTTTGACCATGGTGATACACGGGGAGGGGGAAGATGAAACCATGGATATACACATGGGGAGGCTGGGACCATGGAGATACACAGGGGGTGGGGATGCAGAGATCATGGAAATACATGGGGGGGCTGAGAACATGGATTTACACAGGGGGTTTGAGGCTGTGAAAATACACTGGGGGGGGGGAGAGCTGAGGCCATGGAGAGGCATAGGGGAGTAAGGGGAGCTGAGGGAGGCCATGAAGAGATACTAGATGGGAGCTGAGGGCCTGATTCAGAGCCGCTCGTAAGCGGCCGCTCGTTCGCTCCGAGCGATGTTCGCATAACTGCGCATGCGTATGGGTTGTAATAAGCATGCGCGAAGCAGTCATTGCAGTCGGAAATTGTGTGCTCGCAAAATAGCGAGTGCCTGCTAATTTGAGTGACAGAATGAGGCGTTTGTGGGTGGTAACAGGGGAAGGTGCTTGAAAACGGGGGGTGGAGATCCGAACGCAGGCGTGCCAAACGGTCAAAACGGGCGTTTTAAGGGTGTGCATAATTAACAAAGCAGCGTCATTGACCACGTCACTTGGTTGTCTTTTAGCCTGAACTGCTCGCATGATTGCGGTAGGAAAATGCTACCACAAGCACTGCGAGCAGTTAATACGCCTTTCGATGTACTCGATTAATCTAATAAATAGTGGAGATGACGTAGGATGCGAGCGGCCAGGGGGCGTTTTTAAAAAAATAGCGAGCGCATGTTTCGTTTGCTCATTCAGACATAGAGGCGTCAACAGACCGCAAAGAGCGAGCGCTCTATTTAAATATCCGGCCCCTTTTTCTGAGCGAGCGCAAATAGCGTCTGGTTCTGAATCAGGCCCTGAGGGGAGTTGAGGATGCTTGAGACACATGAGGGAAGCTGAGTAAGCTGGAGAGACAAGGTGGGATGATACAGCTGGAGAGACGGTGTGAAGGGCTGGAGATATTCCACAATTTTCAAGATTAGCAGCAAAAGTCTGGGGAACAATAATATTTATTAAGGCACCAATGTTATAAAAACCCATATTACCAATGTTGTATGATGTTGACATTTGTTATATTCCTACGCAAACAGATGTCTTCCAGACCTTGTGATCACCTACATGAATAGTGAGTACCGACTGAAGTTACCATCTACCCGGGGAGGATCAATTTCTTCCGAGGTTCCCCGTTGCTGAGAAACCATGATGTACAGTAGGTAAGAAAAGTCTCAACCAGACCGTTCTTTATCTGGGAAGGAGACGGGGGTGTGCAAGGCCCCAAGATTGCAGTTGTCGGCCCCGCATAGGCTCTGCATTGATGGGGACAGGGGGGCTACTTTGAGGTGATAAAAAAATGTATGGAAGAGCCTATGCTCACTAGATCGCGGATATAAGGGCTGTAAATGTGAACTCCTGATGTGTTCACCCTCCTTTCCTATAATTAGAAAGTTTGTATAATATTGAGTACTCACTTTTGGGCGCTCACCCCGATAACCTATCTTCAATAAATATTACATATGAAAAATAAACAACCAAAGAAAAATATACAGTAATATAATATACTGTATCTGACAATATAAATTCATAACACTCTTCTGCTGAAGTTAAGATGCTGGGGAAAAGGAATCCCTTCCCTATGGTTTTCCCTTAAGAGAGGTAGTTGTACCTCTACTGTATACTGTATATCGGGCAATATCACAAGGTCTATCAACATCAGATGGACCACCGGATGAATTATGGTATGTTCTTATACTTTCTCCAAATCAATATGTGAACAATAAAGATAGGAAAGATAGCACAATATGTCCAAATATTTTTCTAAATTACATAATGCACTCACATAAAACAAGATTGTAAAAGCATATCATGTAGGAATCACAGCAGGGTCATGCGGTTCAAGATGGTTTGCCTATCAGATATAGATGTTTAAAAAACATGTCAGAATGATAATGAGGTGCTCTGTAAGGATGTTCCCCAAAAGTCTCTCTGAACGTCTTGGCAGATGGTGAATAGAGTAATTAACAAGATCCCTGCGATGTTCCCTAGCATCTGCTTGTCATATTTCAAGTAGAGATGAGCGGTACGGATTCTGTGGAATCCGAACCGCTCCGAACATTGGGGATCCGAGTCCACCCGAACGCTGTTCGGGTGTTCCATGCCTAACTCGGATCCTTGTTCGAGGCTGAGCCGCAGGCTCCTGATGTCGTTTTCTCGTGAGAGAATCTGATGTCAGGGCTCCTCTAGTGTAGGGCAGACCGCTGTGATAGCGGTTTGCCCTACACAGATCAAACACACAGCCGCCAGCGGCAGCTGCGTGTTTGTAATAGCAGCCAATGAGAGTCACACAGACTCTCATTGGCTGCTGCAAGGAGGAAGCCGGTTGGAGCTCACTCATGAGCTCCGTCTTCTGGCTCCCTCCGCTCGTTATACAGCAGAGCAGAGTGGAGGGCGGCGGGAGCGGGGATTCAGGTAAGCTTTTTATTTTTTAATGTGTGTGTGTAAGGGGGCATTACTGGGGGGCATACTACTACTGGGAGCCTGCTAGTGGGGGGCATACTACTACTGGGGGCCTGCTAAGGGGGGGCACTACTACTACTGGGGCCCTGTGTGATGGAATGTGAATAAGATTGTGCACTGTGACTCCTTGGGCCGTAGCCCACTATGTAAACAAGTACTGTGATTCTGCTGGCCTTACCCCACTGGGTGGGTGCACTCTTTTCATTTCTGCCTCTGCTGTGTGCCAATGTTTCATAGATGTGCTTTAAATTGTGGTGTCTGTGTCGTTGTGCCGCTGCTTTGTTGCTTAGTAACCAGTCAGCTCACTGCAACCTTTGGCCAATAATGTTGAAAACAATATTATAAGCTGTGAGGTTTTCTAAATTGACTATAAATGACTTGAAATTAATGTTATTGAGGTTAATGATACTCTAAGAAGAAAAAAAAGGACCAATTTATGTGATTTTAGATTTTTTTGTCAATTTTTGTAAGAAAAATCCAAATCCAGATCCAAAGCCAGTCACCACAGTTTGGCAAATCCAAATCCAAGCCGGACGACGAATTAGAACCAAATCCAAATCTAAATCCGGCAAAAATGGATCCATAGTTTCAGGTGTATATTGTTTATAAAAGCTTTGGAAAATGAGTAGCAACTTGAAACGCGACAAGCAGATGCAAGGGACCATTGCAGAGATCTTGGTAATCACCCTATTGCTGGGGAGAGAGAAGGGGGGCTGGCTGGGGATACAGAGGGGGAACTGAAGAGACAGGAGGGGACTCTGTGGGACTGGAGAAACAGTGCGGGCTGGAGTTTTAAAAACATGGGAGGGGGGCCCTTCTTGTTTTGTCAGTACCGGGCCCCACATTTTCTGATGGCAGCCCTGACTGTACACACTCGCTCTAAAATCAAGCATTTGGAAACCTCCCCTGCTGATTCACATAATAAGAAAAAGGGAGAATTGATATATAGATAGATTGAAGAAATTACTGTACAACATCTATAATATTGAATACTTGTGATAATTTTGCTATCAATCATATTGGCACCATATAGCTTAGAATATATGCCATATCAACATTTATGCTGTAATTTATACTATCTCCTTTGAAATAAGGGTGACTCACTGACCATCCTAGAGGTTATTTTATGTTATTTATATTATTGGTCATCAATGGAATTAAATTTGAGAAAACTTTAGGATTACAGAATATTATACTAGATAACATTATATAGTATTTAGGGACAAGTATTTTATTTCATGTACACATTTTCACACTTTAATTGCATTGTCTTTTTACTTTATTCTGTATTGTCACAATATTTTGCTTGCTTAAGACAGATTTTATTAGGAATTGAGAATAAAAGTTATATATTAATGTTGCAAATTTGAATCCTTGTGACGAACCTACTTTGCTACGATAGCAATTGTTCAGTCAGTCCAGTGAGTGCCCCATATAGGAAAACTCTTGACTTTTGGGGGGGTTTTCTATGTAAATTCATTCCTGGGTTCAACTTCCACAAAATAGAGATTTTTTGAATTAGGCATATTCCTATTTGATTAGAACATTTTTGGTAGGGAATAGATAATTTAATATTAGAGAATTGAAAGTGTGTACAGACATACTGTATCTTTTTCTCCTTTGTACATTAGGAAGCCTCAGCCAGTGGCGTAACTAGGGTTTTTGGAGCCCGGGGCAAGATTATGAATGGCACCTCCCCCCACTTTGTGAGCATGCTGTAGGCATGTGTGCCAAAAGTGGGCGTGGCCACATTCCATAAGGGGCATGGTCACTGAAAAATGGGGGCATGTCAACATGACACGCCACCATTTCTCGTCACTCTGGGAACATTACTTTCCATTCCATAAGCACCTTAATGCCTCCAGTAGTAGTGCTCCTTATGCAATGCCCCCAGTAGTAGTTCCCCTTATGCAGTGGCATCAGTAGTAGTACCCTTTATGCAGTGCCCCCAATAGTAGTGCCCTTTATGCAGTGGCCTCAGTAGGAGTACCCTTGATGCAATGCCCCTAGTAGTAGTGCCCCTTCTACAATGCCCCTTATACAGTATCCCCAGTAGTGCCCCCAGTAGTGCCCCTTATACAGTACCCCCAGTAGTGCCCCTTTTACAGTGCCTCCAGTAGTGTCCTTTGTACAGTGCCCCCAGCAGTGTCCTTTATACAGTGCCACAGTAATGCCCCTTATACAGTGCCCCCAGTAGTGCCCCTTATACAGTACCCTCAGTAGTGCCCCTTTTACAGTGCCCCCAGTAGTGTCCTTTATACAGTGCCCCCAGCAGTGTCCTTTATACAGTGCCACAGTAATGCCCCTTATACAGTGCCCCCAGTAGTGCCCCTTATACAGTGCCCCTCTGCCTGGCTCCGGCCCTGGGTGCAGCAGCCAATAACAGTCTGTCTGACTCTTATTGGCTGCTAAATCAAACACACCACCTCTGGGTAGTGCACTCAGGCACCGGCGGTGGTGTTTTGTTAACTGTGTAGTGTGGACCACAGTCATTGTATAAAGAGCACGGAGTAAATCTCGGAATCAGACCCTATATGCACATATTCATCCATATACAGGGTTGTACACATTTCTGCAGCTGAACTGACCCAAACTGTTTGCTTGGTATTATACCTATATACCCATAATTATCAGTATGGCTCTTGCATCAGCACTACCCCTGGTGCAACAGATAGGTCTGAAAACAGGCGTAATTGCGCGCAAGCACAACCATACATAGCCTGTGATACCTGTAATAAAATAAATACTAAAGGAAAATAAAAACAATGGTAAGGATAGATAGATAGATAGATAGATAGATAGATAGATAGATAGGAGATATATATGAGATAGATAGATAGATAGATAGATAGATAGATAGATAGATAGATAGATAGATAGATAGGAGATATATATGAGATAGATAGATAGATAGATAGATAGATAGATAGATAGATAGATAGATAGATAGACAGATATGATATAGATAGATAGATAGATAGATAGATAGACAGAGATAGATAGATAGATAGATAGATAGATAGATAGATAGATAGATAGATAGATAGACAGATATGATATAGATAGATAGATAGATAGATAGATAGATAGATCATACTTGCCGACAATCAACTCCAGCCATCCGGGAGGGAGCTGATTGTCGGCTAATAGCGGGGGGCGGGGTGGCCATTTTGGGTCACACTGGGGGCGGAGCCGCACGATCGCGTCATCGTGACTCCGCCCCCTCTTCACAATGCCGTGATTTTTGGCATTGTGAAACAGGGGGCGGGGCCACGATGACGCGATTCTGCGCGAATCGCGTCACCAGGCCCCCCGCTGCGGGGATTTCTGTTTTTTTCAGGGGGGAAGTGGGGAGGGTGTGAGACTTCCGGGAGGCTTGCCTGCCTTTCCGGGAGGCCGGGAGCGGCACCCGAAAATCGGGAGGCTCCCGGCCAAATCGGGAGGGTAGGCAAGCCTGAGATAGATAGATAGATAGATAGATAGATAGATAGATAGATAGGAGATAGATAGATATGATATAGATAGATAGAAAGATAGATAGATAGATAGATAGATAGATAGATAGGAGATAGATAGGAGATAGATAGATAGGAGATAGATAGATAGATATGATATAGATAGATAGAAAGATAGATAGATAGATAGATAGATAGATAGATAGATATGGAAGAAAAGTACCATTGCCATTTATTTATTTGCCATTTATTTGTACTTTTCAAATATACAACAATTTCTTCAGTACAGAATGAATACAAGCAGTGGCGGCTCCAGAGGTGGGGCTGCAGCATTGTCCAAAATTCAGACAGGGAAGTCACTCCAACTGCCACCCCAAACGCTGCCATCTATCGCCGGTCGGGACTCACTAGCAGTTGGTGTGGCTCCCCTATTTGAATTTTGAACTGCGCTGCAGCCTCAACACTGGAGCCGCCACTGAACACAAGATTTAACAAATCCAGTCAACATCATTCCAACATCTTGTGCTTTGCAAAAGACTCCTAAATCACCACCTGCGCAATAATTGCCTGAATACTACAAAATGCATGAAAGTGGGGTGTACTTCATATCCATATTCCCTATATATGCATAATAAAAATATTTGTACTCAAAAAGTTATCACCTGACTCACATTCAGAATGAATAAAAAAATACTTTTGCTTCAGGAAAGCTTTATTTATTTATTTTATTTATTAATTTTATTTCTTTATTGATTGATTTATTTATTATTTAACTTATGTCTCCCTTTCCCACTGCAGTTTTGATGCACAATGTAAAGTTACTGCAGCGTTAATATGGGTTAACAAGGTGAATTGGCTCACTTGAGTTACCGGGGCTTCTAAAACTTTTTTTTAACACTTACCCATTTCTAATGGTAAATGTTTACCAAGAACCCCTTAAAGTGTCCATCAATGTGTGTAGTTACACTGAACATCAGTTTGGCATCCTTCACGGTTTGGCCAGGGTCACAAAGACCATCAAAAGATGTAAATACTTAAATTTTATTTTTCAGAATATATAAAGAGCTTGAATATTCCCTTGTTTTACCATTAGCAGATCTCCTATAGCTGTTTGTGGCCCTAGCAAGGACGAACCTATGAGTATACGGGTGAGTCTGTTCCGTTACCGCCTGATAGGAGTGACGTTAGTAACACAGATGAGACTTTTCCTTGCCAAGTGAACAGAAACAAAACTCCACCCAGCTTTTAGCAAACCTGCAAATAAGACCAGAGATTACAGTTTAGATACTATCATGAGCGCAGTGTGAGCGCATACACCCATAATGCTATATTTACCTCTGTACGCTCTCTGTGAGTATCTAATAATAATCTCTATGGTCAGTGATGGAGTTTTAAAATGTATGAGGTGCTCTCCCATCTTATTTAATATATGCTCTTAAACTTTACATACACATTTATATGTATAATCCCTATATTGTTATAACAACATAATCTCTGCTTTTCTGAATACTAGGGATGTGCGCCGGACCATTTTTGGCGGATTTGGATTTGGTTCTAATTCGTTGTCCGGCTTTGGATTTGGATTTGCCAAACTGCGGTGACTGGCTTTGGATTTGGATTTGGATTTGGATTTTTTTACAAAAATTGACAAAAAAAGCTAAAATCACATAAATTTGTCTTTTTTTCTTCCTAGAGTATTATTAACCTCAATAACATTAATTTCCAGTCAATTTAGACCATATCACAGCTTATAATATTGTTTTCAACATTATTGGCCAAAGGTTACAGTGAGCTGACTGGTTACTAAGCGACAAAGCAGCGGCACAACGACACAGACACCACAGTATAAAGCGCGTCTATGACACATTGCCACACAGCAGTGGCAGAAATGAAAAGTAGTGCACCCACCCAGTGGGGTACGGCCAGCAGAATCACAGTACTTGTTTACATAGTGGGATACGGCCCAAGGAGTCACCGTGCACAATCTTATTCACATTACACCGCACATAGGGCCTGATTCACATTACACCATAAAGTAGTGTCTCTTATTTATGTTACGACACACAGTAGTGCCCCTTTTACACAATGCCCACAGTAGCGGTGTCCCTTACACAATGCCCCCAGCAGTGGTGCCCCCTATGCAGTCCCCTTAGTAGTAGGGTCCCCTATGCAGTACCCCCAGTAGAATGCCCCCCAGTAGTATCCCCCCCATTAGCAGGCCCCCCCAGTAGTATGTCCCCCCCATTAGCATGCCACCCAGTAGTATGCCCCCCATTAGCAGGCCCCCCAGTAGTATGCCCCCCATTAGCAGCCCAGCCAGTAGTATGGCCCCCCCAGTAGTATGCCCCCCCAGTAGTAGGCTGCCCCAGTAGCAGCCCCCCCCAGTAGTAGGCTGCCCCAGTAGTAGCCCCCCCTGTAGTATGGCCCCCCCTGTAGTATGGCCCCCCCACTAGTAGGCTGCCCCAGTAGCAGGCCCCCCCCAGTAGTAGGCCCCCCCCAGTAGTAGTAAGCCCCCCAGTAGTATGCCCCCCCCAGTAGTATGGCCCCCACAGTAGCAGGCCCCTCAGTAGTATGGCCCCCCCAGTAGCAGATCCCCCAGTAGCAGACGCACCCCCAGTAGCATAGCCCCCCCAGTAGCAGGCCCCTCAGTAGTATGGCCCCCCCAGTAGCAGACCCCCCCAGTAGCAGACCCCCCCCAGTAGTATAGCCCCCCCAGTAGCAGGCCCCTCAGTAGTATGGCCCCCCCAGTAGCAGACCCCCCCAGTAGCAGACCCCCCCAGTAGTATAGCCCCCCCAGTAGCAGGCCCCCCCAGTAGTATGGCCCCCATGCACCCCCAGTAGCAGACCCCCCCAGTAGCAGACCCTCCCCCCAGTAGCGCCCCCGGGCCCTTGCACAAGTAAAAAATAAATAAATAAAAACTTACCTGCTGAGGAGGGAGCCGGAAGACGGAGCTCATGTGTGAGCTCCAGCCGGCTCCCTCCATGCAGCAGCCAATGAGAGTCTGTGTGACCCTCATTGGCTGCTGTAACAAACACACAGCTGCCGCTACACAATAGGAGCCCTGATGTCGGATTCTCTAGTGAGAATCCGACATCATGCGGCCGCCGTTCGACCCTGAACGGGGATCCGAGTCAGGCGGTGAACACCCGTACAGGGTTCGGGTGGACTCGGATCCCCAATGTTCGGAGCGGTTCGGATTCCACAGAATCCGAACCGCTCATCTCTACTGAATACTAAATAATAAATATATATATATATATATATATATATATACTAGGGATGTGCAGGCTCGGATAGGTTCGAGTTTGCACGTGGAGTTCGGATTTTTCCCTCCAAAAAAACGGAACTCAGAACGAGGCAAAACGTCATCTTACATGGACGAACATCATCATTCCTGGTCTTTTGTCCAGGAATGATGATGTTCGTCCATGTAAGATGACGTTTTGCCTCGTTCTGAGTTCCGTTTTTTTGGAGGGAAAAATCCGAACTCCACGTGCAAACTCGAACCTATCCGAGCCTGCACATCCCTAATATATACAGTATATATATATATAAATAGACCAGCGTGTCCGGCTCTCCCTGTTTAGATCAATGGCGCCGGGTGCCCGCACAGAAGAAAATTTCCAATAAAAAACAGGAGTGGTGCAGCACTCCTTGCGGCTTTGTGAAGGGCGGCATGAGGTATGGCAACGTTTCAGTGCCCTTTATCGCGGCACTTTCGTCAGGCTCGAAAGTGGAGCGACGTTGCCTAGGATATATATAGTGGCTGTGTATTTATTTACATACATAATTGTGTATCTATCTATCTATCTATCTATCTATCTATCTATCTATCTATCTATCTATCTATCTATCTATCTATCTATCTATCTATCTGTACTGTACATATATAGACCAGCACACTCCAATTAGGGCTTCTTTTGTAACAAAAAAGCAGTGTGTTTTGACAATATTCATGAAGAATTGGGTCAGTTTGAATTATATGCCAGTGTCTGAGGATGGCTTGTTTGATACCCCTGGATGCCAGACACTGGCATATAATTCAAACTGACCCGATTCTTCATGAATATTGTCAAAACACACTGCTTTTTTTTTACAAAAGAAGCCCTAATTTAAAGGACCAGATAATGTTTTCTGCTATAAGCTCGAGTACTTCTACTATTTCAACGATTTGGCTGAAATCCACTAAAGGAGCCTTTAAATGTACCGGGTGTACAAATTGCCAGTATATGAAGACAGGTCCGGTGTTTACGCACCCTATGAAAGACACTGTGGGCCTGATTCAGAGCCGGACGCTCTGAACGAGCGCCCGCTCTGAATCAGGGCGTGTTTTTTTTTTTGCGAGGCGGCCTCTTGGACGCTCGCATAGCTGTGGGTTACCACCCACAGCTTATGCGAGCGTCCATGATGATGGACCATCGCGACCATTGGGCTTGCGACGAGACCCTTGCGGTAGGGTCTCGTTGCCGCAAGCCCTGAGTGATGTCAGTGGGGCCGGCCCCAGACGGTAGGCGTTCCCATGGGAATGCCTCGGTCTGGGCAGCCACGCCTCCGACACGCCCACCAAAGTGGGCGTGCTGTCCATCACCATGGACAGCACGCCCCCTTTGGTTGCGAGACCCATAACGACGGCTACCCCGTCGTTATTCGGGTCTCGCGCATGCGCACGACAGAGGCGCCTCTGTCATGCACATGCGCATTTGGGAAACATCGACCCGCTTGCGAGCGCTCAGCGCTCGCGAGCGGGTCTGAATGAGACCCAGTATTCCATCTAAAACATCGGATGAACTGTGAAACTAAGTTTATAATTTACATTATCCTTTGCCCTTGCAACAAATATTATGTTGGCAAGACAATCAGAATGGTAAAGGAAAGAATTTCTATGCACAGATCATCCATTAAAAAAGCGAGTGTGAAACGAATCTATTACACCACCAGTGGCCAAGCACTTTGTCACAAGTGGTCACACGATTAAAGATTTTGGGCCTGATTCAGAGCCGTTCGCTATTTGCGGTCGTTCGTTCAAAAACAAGGGGTGGCTATTCAAATGATCCGTTCGCAAATTGCAGTCTGTTCACACCTCTAAGTCTGAACGAGCGAGCAAAACATACGCTCGTTTATTTGTTAAAAACGCCCCCTGGCCGCTCGCACCATACGTCATGTCCGCTATTTATTAGATTAATCGAGTACATCGACCAGCGTATGAACTGCTCGCTATTCTTGTGGTTGGTTTTTGCTACCACAATTTTGCGAACAGTTCTGGCTTAAAAAAAACCCAGTGACGTGGTCAATGACGCTGCTGTTTTAAATATGCACACCCATAAAACGCCCGTTTTGACCTTTAAGCACGCCTGCGTTCTGATTTCCACTCCCCGTTTTGAAGCACCTTCCCCTGTTACCACCCACATACGCCTCATCCTGTCACTCAAATTATCAGGCATTCGCTATTTTGCGAGCACATGAATTTCGGCCGCACTGACTGGTTCGCGCATGCGTATAACGATCCGTACGCATGCGCAGATGTGCGAACATCGCTCGGAACGAGCGTACTGCCGCTAGCGAGTGGCTCTGAATGAGGGCCTTTGTCTTTATGCCAATAGACCATGTGCCACCACTTAGAAGGTGAGGTGACAGACATAAACAATTATTACAGAAGGAGTGTAAATGGATTCACCTTCTAGGCACCATGAGTCCTCATGGCCTGAATGAGGAATTCTCTTTTTCACCCTTTTTGGGTTAAAATAAATAAATAAAATAATAGAGCTGTTTAATCTTACAAACTAGCCTGCAGACATTGACTCTGTGTTGTTACAACATATATTTCATTATGCTTCATCTTTGGATTTTCTTGTATAGGTGACTTGTGTCGTTATAACATACAGTTTATTATGTTTAATTTCTACATTGTTTCTTGCGAAATCAAGGTTAACATAATGGGCCTGATTCAGACCCACTCGCGAGCGGCTGTCCGCTCGCAAGTGGGTCGATGGTGTGCACTGCGCATGCGCACGACGGAGGGAGCTCCGTCATGCGCATGCGCGAGACGCGACGAGCGAAGGACTTTCCTTCGCTCGTAGTGTCTGATCAAAGGGGGGCGTGCTGTCGATGTTGATTGACTGCACGCCCCCTTTGGTTGCGAGACCCATAACGACGGCTACCCCGTCGTTATTCGGGTCTCGCGCATACGCACGACAGAGGCGCCTCCGTCATGCGCATTTGGGAAACATCGACCCGCTTGCGAGTGCTCAGCGCTCGCGAGCGGGTCTGAATGAGACCCAGTATTCCATCTAAAACATCGGATGAACTGTGAAACTAAGTTTATAATTTACATTATCCTTTGCCCTTGCAACAAATATTATGTTGGCAAGACAATCAGAATGGTAAAGGAAAGAATTTCTATGCACAGATCATCCATTAAAAAAGCGAGTGTGAAACGAATCTATTACACCACCAGTGGCCAAGCACTTTGTCACAAGTGGTCACACGATTAAAGATTTTGGCCCTCATTCAGAGCCACTCGCAAACAGCAGTTCGCTCGTTGCGTTCCGATGTTGACTAACCGCGCATGCGTCGGTGTAACACTGCGCATGTGCGTACGGCAGATTGCGAGCTTTTTTGGTCTCGTTCGTCAAATAGCGTACAGGAAGTGACATGTCAGATGTGATTGACAGAACAGGGCGTTTTTGGGTGTTGACGGGGGTGGAGATGGAAAAACGCAGGCGTGGCGAGGCGTTTTTGGGGCATACATACATTAGCAGATACGAGCGTAAAATGTGTTCGGACCGACTCATACGTCACTGGATTATCCTCTTTCCCTTCAAAATGCTCGCACAGCTTAGGGTCTGGATTACTCGACCACATTGGCGATGGCCTTCTCCTCCGTCCCGGGACTCCACGATGTTGTTGCGATTAATCGCGGGTGGTCTGAAAGCAATTAGTGTTGGATTGAAAACCGGCTTGGTATGTGTTTTGAAATCAGTTTTTTGGGATAGCACAAAACCGTACGCAGGTGGAAATCATAGCTGCTAATGTCAGGATGACACAATCAATTTGCGAACATTTGTGGGGGTTTATTTTGGCCTCAATTTGGTGGTTAGGGCCTATTGTAACAATAATGTCATCATGTTTTAATTTTCTCACCTTTTTTTTTTTGCCTGTTGAATTTGCCTCGTTATGTGAATTTTAAACGTTCCTTAAAGAGCCCTTTTTAAAAAAAAATTGTTTATTTTTTTTTTGCAAGTTTTTGCCTTTTGGGCCAGGATTAAATGTAACCCATTTGTACAATAATGTCACAATACAATGTCAGATTTTTGGCGTCAATTTATTGGTCAAACCAAAACTAAAATAATAAAAAATTTGGGGACATCTTTTTTTGGCAAAGATCATTCCCAAAATCAAACAAATTGGCCCAACATAACTGTAGACATAAACGTACAACAAAAAATTAAAAACATTTCACAAGAAAGGAGAGGGAAGTTTTGACCAGAAAGGAATATGAGCCA
The DNA here is from genome assembly GCA_031769625.1 of Taudactylus pleione. Classification (NCBI taxonomy): domain Eukaryota; kingdom Metazoa; phylum Chordata; class Amphibia; order Anura; family Myobatrachidae; genus Taudactylus; species Taudactylus pleione. The sequence continues at coordinate 12,399,629 of JAUIMM010000010.1, forward strand.
AGCACAGAAGGAGTGTGGGAAAAGTCGCCATTGCTGTCACCGTTTTTTAAACCGTTTGGATAGGGGAGGGAGAGCGCCAGACCGGGTCCGGGATGTCATCGGGCTGGCCTGTCCAGAGGCAGATGTTGTGGCCTCTGGACTAGGCACAGGGCTAGGCACATTTGGAGGATTGGCTGATGTTGTGCCAGAGGTGGAGGATCCTGATGTTCCGGCAGGAAGGGAGGTCGGCTCCACCATGTGCTGGCGAACGAGCTGCTCCAGGGCATTGGCGATGCGGATGTTGGCCCTGGTATTTTCCGCCAGGGCCTGACCAATGGTCACGTTGGCCGCAGCATTTTGCTCCAGGGCCTCAGCCACCCGTAGCAGACTGGCGTCCATCCTCTGCAGAATCTCCGTATGGAAATCCGATTTGAAATTGAGTTCTGTGAGGAGGGACACTGCCTGCGAGGGGGATTGCCCTGGACTGGCTTCTGCAGGGTCCTCAGCCGGATGTACTGGTTCCTCCCCTGCCGAGCCAGCAGAAATTCAGCGGCCAAGGCTCCCCTCTGGAGCAGACTCATCCGCCTGTGTCTCTGTTAGGAAAAATGAGAAAAGACTCACATTAGAATCTACATATTGGCCCACTAACATTTCAGAGTTGGTGACATCAAAAGATTTACCTGGGACAACACGAGGAGCCGCAAAGTCTGGCATGTCCGTATCCATGTTGGACACGCCAAACACTTCCACAGGCTGCACACACCCCTGTGCCAGCTCTTCTAAATCCGTCAACTCCAATGACACAGGGGTGGGATCCCCACCTGTCCCCCTTGCATGCCTAGCCCTGTCCGCGAGTTTTTGCTTTAGGCGATATTTGAAGTCGGCCCATCTGTGGGAAAAAATGGAAGCCATTATGCTTTCGTTTAAAATGGTGTTTGTTTTTAGGGGGGGCAAGTGTTTACATACCGCCGTTTGACATCCCGGGCTAGACGGACATAATCACCCACCCTATTGACAGCAACGGCTACCTCTTCCCACATTCTCCACTTCTGGCTTAGACTCATATTCCTGTCTGCCTGTGGCAGGATGTCCACACACTTCTGAATCAAAACCTCCATCTCCTTTCTTGTGAAATGTGGCTGCCTTTTTTTTTTTGCAGCTTTGGCCGGAATACTGGGCCCAGCAGCCTCTTCCATGTCATCCTCCTCACCTATTTGTGTAAATATTCAGATTTCTCAAATTCACAACTTGCCCAATCTTATGTTTCAAATTAATCATTGATACAAAATGCATGAAAGACTTACCGCCTGACTCTTGGGCATTGTTTCCCTGGTCTGTCGCCATGTCTGAGGTCCAAACAAGAAATACACCAGAATTTAAATGTGTTTTCGTGACGTATTTATACATGCGTCCTTATTTTGCGGCCGCATCATTGATTGTGCGTTCCTATGATCCCTCCTTAATTTGTGCGGGAAACGAAACACTATTTATGGCTTGGTGTGTCTCGAGTCGAGGTTGCGTTTTTGGATTGTTGGAGGTTACCTTGTTTAGAGCTTCTTGTTTGCGGATAAAGGAGTTGGCGTTTGGAGTTTATTTTGTTTGCTAGATTTGCGTTTTTATTTTCCGTTCTCTTTTTTGGTATATTTTTTTTTGGCCTCGTTTCTTGATTTGGTAAGTTTTGTGAAGTCTAACTTTGGTTCAATTGGTGTCTCATTGTGTTTCTTCTTGTTTTTAATTTTTGGAACCATAATTTCATATCTTTTAGCTTTTTATTAATTTCGGACCCAAAGACCTTTTGATTTTGAATCTTATATATTTGCTCTTGGTAAGTCCATTTTTTATCTTGTATTTGTGAACTAATTAGCGCATTTTTACTACTTACTATTGTGACTTGTATTTGCGAACTAATTAGTGCATTTTTACTACTTACTATTGTGACTTGTATTTGCGAACTAATTAGCGCATTTTTACTACTTACTATTGTGACTTGTATTTGCAAACTAATTAGCGCATTTTTCTCAGTTTGTTTATTAACTTGTATTTGCGAACTAATTAGCGCATTTTTAAATGCTTATTAATCCTGTAAAATTTTTTGTGGTTGCCCTTTCGCTTTTTTGGCTTACATTTCAACCCATTTTGATGTACTGTGTGCAATGTCGTTTTGCTCTTTGGCCAAATGTGTGTTTCGCATATTTTAAGTTTTGTCTAGCACAAAATTTAGAAACATAAATGCACAGAGTAAAATTTGTCAAATGATTTTTGTGATTAATTTCAGTTTGGACGTATCATGACAATACCCCGGCATGTAAGCAGCAATGGATGCTATCATCAAGCTAAGTTGTTCTTAATTTTCTTTTGGGGTGGGTCCAAAGCCTTACATTCCAATCTTGCCATTTCAGGTTGATCTTGGGCGGATTGTTCTGGCCATGCTCCCGGAAGCCGACCAACCTCAATCTCGTCCCAGGCGTAGGCATCATAGGCGTGCAAGGCCCCAGATATTTCGAACACGTGTCACCCTTTTTGGAATGCCCGATGATGAGGTTTTAAGATGCTACCGTCTTCCTCCCAAAATCATCATAAACACTCTCTCATTAATAGAGAGTGATCTTGAGCGGCAAATTGACAGTCCAACAGCAATACCACCACTTACGCAAATTATGGCGGTGTTACATTTCTGTGCCTCAGGATCGTTTCAAACAACGGTGGGAATAGTGGCGGGCATATCACAATCCTCCTTTTCCCGGATCCTGAGGGCAGTGATGGAGGCACTTTTCAAGCACCTCCATCATTTTATTCAAATGCCTTTGGATATGGGTGCCCTTAGTGTGGCCAAGGCCAATTTTTACCAAATAGCTGGCTTCCCACACATCATAGGGGTTGTGGATGGTACTCACATACCACTTCAGCCTCCAGCACGGCTGGAGGCCATATTTCGAAACAGGAAACACTATCACTCCCTGAATGTAATGGTGGTATGTGATGCCTCCCTCCAGATCCTGTCCCTGAATGCAAAATTACCAGGAAGTGCACATGACTCCTTCGTCATCCGGCAATCAGGGATATGGCACAAATTAACCAACCTACAAGCTGGTGATGCGTGGCTTCTGGGTAAATGTAGACCTTTAGTACATAACAATGTTAAGCTTGATACACAGTGATCCTGATGTTGTCTATTCTTTTTCACAGGAGACAGTGGATACCCTTGCATGCCCTGGCTGCTCACTCCTTATTTGGCTCCCACACCAGGTCCACAAAGTGAGTTTAATACCGCACTTACAGCCACCAGGCAAGTGGTGGAGCGCTGTATCGGCCTTTTAAAAGGCCGATTCAGATGCCTCCACCGCTCTGGTGGCGAGCTCATGTATTTGCCGGATATGGTTTCGAAAATTGTGGTCCTGTGTGGGATCTTTCACAACATCGCCATAAGGAGTGGTGTTCCAATGCAGCCAGAGGATGCCTTACCTGAGGATGGCCCCCCCGAGGTTGGTCGGAGGTCAGTATGTGGGGGGGCCATACGCGATGATGTGGTGGCCCGATATTTTAGGTAATTATTGACCAAACAACAGTGTGTATACCCAATGTGTTACAGTTTTTTAGCGTTCATCTTTTTTGATATTAATTCTTGCACCATCTTCTGTTTGTTTGCATAATCTTTGGCACTCCCACGATGACTACTTCCTGCTACCCTTCAAAAACCTTTATGTGGAAACTTCGTGAATATATTCTGACACCAATATTGCAACGCCTTATTTTTGAAATCATGTGGGCATGGACCTTCGTCAACCAGTTCTTGATTTGTTGTGTGTTTGTTTCGTGTTTTTGGTATGTGGTGTATTTCTGATTATCACTGTGTGTTTTGTTTGTGAGTGACCACTTTGTATTTTGATTTCTGTTGTGAATAAATATTTGGAGAGTGTAATTTGTTTCCTTTTTGGGCACGTTAGAAGCAAGTGTAAACAAACTCCCAAACGTTAATTTTACCTAAGGGGTAACCCAGTAATGAAGCAAGTGGAGCTAAAATGTAATATGTTTTCGGGGTACTAACCAACACAACATGGAATCCTGTACAATCAGTTGCCTTCTTGAGATTGTCCTAAGCAGTTTGGCCACCAAATAGGAACCTGAAAAATGGTGTAAACTATCATGTTGACCACCACAAAAAAGGAAAATGACATTGGTACTGGGAGGTGTTTCTTGTGCCTGTTTGCATTCAAAATACAACACACAATCTGTAGTGAGATTCTGTGGCAATCCTTGCTTGAAGAGTCTACTTATGTCAGTGTAAAGAATCTTGGATTTACTCCAAACGCATGAGACAGAGCTTGATTTAAAACTGATTTATTATGAAACAATTAGAAAAAAAAATAATAATAATTCCTAAGGAGGACCAACAGATGGTCAAGGCCCTGCATAAGCCCGGTGACCTGCTCCCGCATACGGCCCACACAATTAAATATTTCTTCCCGACGCCTCTGTTCCTCTGTGGGTGACAAAAGTTTGGGGATTAATAAATCGATAATGAAGCAACATTCTAAAAAAACACAAAACAAGCAAACCAAAACTTAAAAGCTTGTGGGCCAAAAAAACATTACACGGATAAAACCCAGCACCCCAAAATGTCGTAGGCCAAAAATACAAGGGCCCTAAAAAAAGGCACACAGGTGTGATATGTGTATGGTGACATCAGCAGGAACAGGTAAAGACAACCCCCAAAAATACCCTAAGGCGACAGAAAGGCAAAAAAAATGGGGACGACACATGATTACATACAAACAGTTTGTGGTGTCCAAAATAAAATTTAAAAACATACCGTTCTCAAAAACGACAGAGCCAGAAGCCACTCCCTGGACCACCTCGGAGGTGGCTACATTCCCCAAACCTAGGGGCAAGGTGTTTGAGGAATCCTGGGAGGGGGTATTTGGAGGAGGGACGGATGGAGGAGAGGGGGAATTGGGCTGGAGGGGAAGTAGGCCTGAAATTTCGGCCACAGGGTCTGGGGAGGAGGGGGTAATAGACGAATTGGGGGTTGGAGAGATGGGCCGGGACAGGCGTTTTGTCTGGCGATGCCGCCGTAGTGTTTGCTGTGCCCCTAAAAAATGAAAAAAATATTGTGGTTAGTTTCAACAGGAATAAAAAATAAATAAATAAATAAATAAATAGGACAGACATGAAAACATGCACATGCAGATATGACTACAATGACTCAATAGGACAGACATGAAAACATGCACATGCAGATATGACTACAATGGCTCAATAGGACAGACATGAAAACATGCACATGCAGATATGACTACAATGACTCAATAGGACAGACATGAAAACATGCACATGCAGATATGACTACAATGACTCAATAGGACAGACATGAAAACATGCACATGCAGATATGACTACAATGACTCAATAGGACAGACATGAAAACATGCACATGCAGATATGACTACAATGACTCAATAGGACAGACATGAAAACATGCACATGCAGATATGACTACAATGACTCAATAGGACAGACATGAAAACATGCACATGCAGATATGACTACAATGACTCAATAGGACAGACATGAAAACATGCACATGCAGATATGACTACAATGACTCAATAGGACAGACATTAAAACATGCATATGCAGTTAGGGCCCACAAGATAAACTTGAAAACCACAGTCCAGAACACTTACTTTCCGCAATCTGCATGCGAAAGCATGCCAGCAAGCGGGGCGTCCGCCGGTGCAGGTCCGACCACCTGCGCTCCAGCTGGCCAATATGTCGGCGTGAGCCGAAGGAGCGCAGGCGTCGACGTACCTCCGCATATGCGGAACGCTTTCGCCTATTGGAGATGGGTGGAGGCTGACTGGTGATCCGCCTGTCCATCACCTCCGTCAGCACCAGCAGTTCGCGCCTGGTGAATGCGGCGGATCTCATGATGGCAATGGTGTTTTTTTGGCAAAATATTTTTAATAAAGCACCCCAAAAAAATTTGATTGGCTAATGTATTTGGGAAATTAACAGGACAAATTCTATTGGTTAGTGTATGAGTCATGTGTTCGACAGGGCCACAAATCTCTTGAGAGTTATGATAGGCTGGATGCAGTGACGTGCGTAAGCAAAGTTAAATAAAGAAATGAACCACAGAAAAATTGTGGGGAGACAAACAAATAGAACAATTGTTTAATTGGGGCTAACATGTCTTTTGAACAATAAAAGCGAAGGTTTCAGCCGTACGTATTCTGCGAGCAAATACAAACACGGACAAGACATTGTGTTGAAAAAAAAAACACAATTAAGCTAATTGATACATTGATTGACATGATACGATTGAGGGAGGTAGGCAGAATAAAGGAGCAGGTAATCGACATCTGACAAGCCCACTTCCGGTTTGTACTTGTGCGTGCGTTCCCTTCAAGCCATTTCGGGGATGTACGCTCGCTATTTGGCACGCTCGTAAGTTAGAGGAGGGGTCGTCTGAGTTTGGGGCGGATTTTTATATGCGTTCGAAAATACGAGCGAGGCCTTGAATTTAAATATTTTCTTACGTACGCCGAACGTACGTACGCCCAATTGCGAGTGGGTCTGAATCAGGGCCTTTGTCTTTATGCCAATAGACCATGTGCCACCACTAAGAAGGTGAGGTGACAGACATAAACAATTATTACAGAAGGAGTGTAAATGGATTCACCTTCTAGGCACCATGAGTCCTCATGGCCTGAATGAGGAATTCTCTTTTTCACCCTTTTTGGGTTAAAATAAATAAATAAAATAATAGAGCTGTTTAATCTTACAAACTAGCCTGCAGACATTGACTCTGTGTTGTTACAACATATATTTCATTATGCTTCATCTTTGGATTTTCTTGTATAGGTGACTTGTGTCGTTATAACATACAGTTTATTATGTTTAATTTCTACATTGTTTCTTGCGAAATCAAGGTTAACATAATGGGCCTGATTCAGACCCACTCGCGAGCGGCTGTCCGCTCGCAAGTGGGTCGATGGTGTGCACTGCGCATGCGCACGACGGAGGGAGCTCCGTCATGCGCATGCGCGAGACGCGACGAGCGAAGGACTTTCCTTCGCTCGTAGTGTCTGATCAAAGGGGGGCGTGCTGTCGATGTTGATTGACAGCACGCCCCCTTTGGTGGGCGTGCCGGGGGCGTGCCTGCCAGACGGAGGCGTTCCGTCAGAAGCCGGCCCCACTGACATCACTAGTGATGTCAGTGGGAGTGAATTTGGCTCTGATAGAGCCAAAATCACTCCTGGCCTTGCGGTTGAGAAACTCAACCGCAGGCTTCTGCTCGCACTGGTGATGTTCGCAATGGTCAAGACTAGGGGTGTGCACCGGCCACTTTTCGTGTTTTGTGTTTTGGTTTTGGATCTGGATCTTTCTTCGTGTTTTGGATCTGGATTGGTTTTGCCAAAACCACCCTTCCGTGTTTTGGGTTCTGGGTTTTGTGTTTTGGATCTGTATTTTTTTTTAAAAAAGCATAAAAACAGCTAAAATCACAGAATTTGTTGGTTTCTCTGCTCCTATGCTATTATTAACCTCAATAACCTTAATTTCCACTCATTTCCAGTCTATTCTGAACACCTCACACCTCACAATAGTGTTTTTATGTCCAAAAGGTTGCACCGAGGTAGCTGGATGACTATGCTAAGCGACACGAGTGGGCGGCACAAACACGTGACCCATCTAGGAGTGACACCGCAGTGGCAGACAGGATGGCAGTTAGAAAAACTAGGCCCCAAACTGTACATAATGCAAAGAAAAAAAAGAAGTGCAAGATGGAATTGTCCTTGGGCCCTCCCACCCACCCTTATGTTGTATAAACAGGACATGCACACTTTAACAAATCAATCATTTCAGCGCCAGGGTCTGCCACACAACTGTGGCTGAAATGATTGGTTCGTTTGGGCCCCCACAAAACAAGCTGGCAATTAATGTGTCCCTGCACAAACTGGCTCTACGGAGGCAAGATGTCATCCTCATCCTCCTCATCCACCGATTCCTCACCCTCTTCAGTGTGTACATCCTCATCCTCACAAAGTATTAACTCGTCCCCACTTGAATCCACCACCACAGGTCCCTCTGTACCTTCTGGAGGCTGGTCTCCCTGGAAGAGCTGATAATTCATTTTGATGAACATCATCTTCTCCACATTCTGTGGAAGCAACCTCCTACGCCTTTCGCTGACAAGGTTCCCGGCTGCACTAAACACTCTTTCGGAGTACCCACTGGAGGGGGGGCAACTCAGGTAAAATAGAGCCAGCTTCTACAGGGGCCTCCAAATTGCCTCTTTTTCCTGCCAGTACAGGTATGGACTGTCTGACATGCCTACTTGGATGCTGTCACCGATGTAATCCTCCACCATTCTGTCAATGGTGACAGTATCATATGCAGTGACAGTAGACATGTCAGAAATTGTTGCCAGGTCCTTCAGTCCGGACCAGATGTCCAAACTTGGTCCTGCCTGCCCTGCATCACTGCCAGCGGGTTGCTTAGGATACCTAAGTTTTTTCCTGGCAGCCCCAGTTGCGGGAGAAAATGAAGAAGGAGCCGTTGACGTGTCACGTTCCGCTTCAGCTGACAGTGTGTTCACCAGCAGGTCTTTGCACCTCTGCAGGCTTGTGTCGGCCGGAAAGAGAGACACCACATAGGCTTTAAACCTAGGATCAAGCACGGTGGCCAAAATGTAGTGGTCTGATTTCAACAGATTGACCACCCTGGAATCCTGGCAAAGCGAATGAAGGGCTTCATCCACAAGTCCCACATGCCGAGCGGAATCGCTCCGTCTTAGCTCCTCCTTCACTTTCTCCAGCTGCTTCTGCAAAAGCCTGATGAGGGGAATGACCTGACTCAAGCTGGCTGTGTCTGAACTGACTTCACGTGTGGCAAGTTCGAAGGGCTGGAGAACCTTGCACAACACGGAAATCATTCTCCACTGCGCTTGAGTCAGGTGCATACCCCCTCCTTTGCCTATGTCATAGGTGGATGTATAGGCTTGTATGGCCTTTTGCTGCTCCTCCATCCTCTGAAGCATATAGAGGGTTGAGTTCCACCGCGTCACAACCTCTTGCTTCAGGTGATGGTGGGGTAGGTTCAAGAGTGTTTGCTGGCGCTCCAGTCTTCGGCACGCAGTCGCTGAATGGCGAAAGTGGCCAGAAATTTTTCGGGCCACCCAAAGCGTCTCCTACACACCCCTGTCGCTTTTCAGAAAATTCTGCACCACCAAGTTTATTGTGTGAGAAAAACATGGGACGTGCTGGAATTTGCCCAGATGTAATGCCCGCACAATATTGGTGGCGTTGTCAGATATCACAAATCCCCAGGAGAGTCTAAGTGGGGTAAGCCACTGGGCGATGATTTCCCTCAGTTTCTCTAAGAGGTTGTCGGCGGTGTGCCTCTTACTGAAACCGGTGATACACAGCGTAGCCTGCCTTGTAACGAGCTGGCGTTTCTGAGATGCTGCTACTGGTGACGCTGCTGCTGTTGCTGCGTAAGGTGATACATCTACCCAGTGGGCTGTCACAGTCATATAGTCCTTAGTCTGCCCTGTTCCACTTGTCCACATGTCCGTGGTTAAGTGGACATTGTGTACAACGGCATTTTTCAGGACACTGAGGACACTTTTTCTGACGTTTCTGTACAGTCTCGGTATCGCCTGCCTAGTGAACTGGAATCTAGACGGGATTTGGAACCAGGGACACACTACCTCCATCAATTGTCTAAATCCCACTGCACTAATGGCGGATACCGGACGCACGTCTAACACCAACATAGCAGTCAAGGCCTCAGTTATACATTTTGCTTCAGGATGACTGGTGTCGTACTTCATCCTCCTCGCTAAGGACTGTTGGAGGGTCAATTGTTTAGTAAAAGTAGTGGTGTTCCTACTTCCTCTCTGGGATGATGAACGACTCCCAGCAGCAGCAACAGCAGCAGCGGCAGCAGTAGGCGTAGCAATGCAGGATCCTCCAGAGGAATCCCGGATAGGAGAGTCAGTCATGCCAGTGACATGGCCTGCAGGACTACTTCCGATCCTGACTAAGGAGGAAATTGACGAGGAGGGAGTTGACGGTGTGGTTTGCAGGCGCTTGGATACAACAGGACAACGGGATTTAGGTGTCCCTGGACTGCTTACAGTCTTAGCCAAAGTTTCTGAACTTGACAGTAACTTTTTATGAACGCGCTGCAGGTGCCGTATAAGGGAGGATGTTCCTAGGTGGTTGACGTCCCTACCCCTACTTATTTCACCTTTACATATGGTACATATGGCAAGACAGTTGTTGTCCGGATTTGGATAGAAATATTGCCAGACCAAAGAGGTGGAATGTTTGGTCTTCTGCCCAGGCATGACCGTGATGGGCTTTTTCATCCCACGGACAACAACTGTCTCCCCCGGAGCCTGATTTAAACAAACCACATCACCATCAGAATCCTCCTCGCCAACTTCCTCCTCAGCGCCAGCTACACCAGTATCCTCATCCTGTTGTACTTCAACAGTGACATCTTCAATTTGCATATCAGCAAGTGGACTGTGGGTGCTCCTTTCAGCACTTGCAGGGGGCGTGCAAATGGTGGAAAGAGCCACCTCTTCCCGTCCAGTGCTGGGAAGGTCAGGCATCGCAACCACCACCACACTTGGACTCTCCTTGGGGATTTGTGATATCTTCTTAGAAAGCACAGTTCTTCGCTGTGCTTTTGCCAGCTTAACTCTTTTGATTTTTTTAGTGGGAGGAGGGCTTCCATCGTCATGTGAAGCTGAACCACTAGTCATGAACATACTAGGGATCGACCTTAGCCGTTCCTTGCCACTCCGTGTCGTAAATGGCATATTGGCAAGTTTACGTTTCTCTTCAGCTGATTTAAATGTCTTTTTCAAGGTCATTTTCCTGAACTTTGCCATTTGGGATTGTATGTGCCCTCTACTATGACATTGGGCATCGGCCTTGGCAGACGACGTTGATGGCATGTTATCGTCTATGTTATGACTAGTGGCAGCAGCTTCAGCACTAGGAGGAAGTGGTTCTTGATCTTTCTCTATTTTATTTTTATCGGAGAAAGTTTGGTCCTCCATTTATGTTATATCGATTTGATATATACGTGCGGCTAAACACAGAAAATAATTTTTTTTTTGGTTTGGACTGGAGTGTACTTTCGGGGGTTACAGCACCCTTAACGGTCAAGCCAGCCGGCCCTTTACTTATGACACAGGCGCACGCTTGGCACTACTTTGTTGATGCACGTGCGGCTACTGCGCACACAATTCACAAACACAGAAAATAATTTTTTTTTTGGTTTGGACTGGAGTGTACTTTCGGGGGTTACAGCACCCTTAACGGTCAAGCCAGCCGGCCCTTTACTTATGACACAGGCGCACGCTTGGCACTACTTTGTTGATGCACGTGCGGCTACTGCGCACACAATTCACAAACACAGAAAATAATTTTTTTTTTGGTTTGGACTGGAGTGTACTTTCGGGGGTTACAGCACCCTTAACGGTCAAGCCAGCCGGCCCTTTACTTATGACACAGGCGCACGCTTGGCACTACTTTGTTGATGCATGTGCGGCTACTGCGCACACAATTCACAAACACAGAAAATAATTTTTTTTTGGGTTTGGACTGGAGTGTACTTTTGGGGGTTACAGCACCCTTAACGGTCAAGCCAGCCGGCCCTTTACTTATGACACAGGCGCACGCTTGGCACTACTTTGTTGATGCACGTGCGGCTACTGCGCACACAATTCACAAACACAGAAAATAATTTATTTTTTGGTTTGGACTGGAGTGTACTTTGGGGGTTACAGCACCCTTTAACGGTCAAGCCAGCCGGCCCTTTACTTATGACACAGGCGCACGCTTGGCACTACTTTGTTGATGCACGTGCGGCTACTGCGCACACAATTCACAAACACAGAAAATAATTTTTTTTTTGTTTGGACTGGAGTGTACTTTCGGGGGTTACAGCACCCTTTAACGGTCAAGCCAGCCGGCCCTTTACTTATGACACAGGCGCACGCTTGGCACTACTTTGTTGATGCACGTGCGGCTACTGCGCACACAATTCACAAACACAGAAAATAATTTTTTTTTGGTTTGGACTGGAGTGTACTTTCGGGGGTTACATCACCCTTTAATGGTCAAGCCAGCCGGCCCTTTACCTATGACACAGGCGCACGCTTGGCACTACTTTGTTGATGCACGTGCGGCTACTGCGCACACAATTCACAAACACAGAAAATAATTTTTTTTTTGGTTTGGACTGGAGTGTACTTTGGGGGTTACAGCACCCTTTAACGGTCAAGCCAGCCGGCCCTTTACTTATGACACAGGCGCACTCTTGGCACTACTTTGTTGATGCACGTGCGGCTACTGCGCACACAATTCACAAACACAGAAAATAATTTTTTTTTTGGTTTGGACTGGAGTGTACTTTCGGGGGTTACAGCACCCTTAACAGTCAAGCCAGCCGGCCCTTTACTTATGACACAGGCGCACGCTTGGCACTACTTTGTTGATGCACGTGCGGCTACTGCGCACACAATTCACAAACACAGAAAATAATTTTTTTTTTGGTTTGGACTGGAGTGTACTTTCGGGGGTTACAGCACCCTTAACGGTCAAGCCAGCCGGCCCTTTACTTATGACACAGGCGCACGCTTGGCACTACTTTGTTGATGCACGTGCGGCTACTGCGCACACAATTCACAAACACAGAAAATTATTTTTTTTTGGTTTGGATTGGAGTGTACTTTCGGGGGTTACAGCACCCTTTAACGGTCAAGCCAGCCGGCCCTTTACTTATGACACAGGCGCACGCTTGGCACTACTTTGTTGATGCACGTGCGGCTACTAAGCACACAATTCACAAACTCAGAAAATATATTATTTTTTTAGCACTTGGGGGGAGCACCCCTGATGGACAGAGCACCCCCTGGACAACACTACAGCACCCCTTTAGGACTGGGACACTGCACAGGACTTTGGAGTGGACACAGCCCCTATGGAGAACTGACTGCACAACACAGTCCAGCCAGCCCCTATGGACTTTGAAGTAGTGGACACAGCCCCTATTAACAACAGCAGCACAGCACAACACAGCCAGCCCCTATGGACTTTGAAGTAGTGGACAACAGCAGCACTACACTACACTACACTACACAGCCCTAACTCCCACCCTCCCTCTTCACTGTCCACAGCCGAGTGAGAAAATGGCGCCGACGCGGGTACCTTATATAGGATCCAAAACCCGCGAGACTCGGAAGGCGGGATGATGACGTTTTGCCTCGATTTCAGATCCGAGTCAGGCGGGAAACGTCGAGCCTGACTCGGATTGGACTCGGATCGGGGGGGCTCGGGGGGGGGTTCGGATTTCAGAAATCCGAACCCGCTCACCCCTAGTCAAGACCATCGCGACCATCATCCTGCACGCTCGTATAGGCTGTGGGTGGTGACCCACAGCTATAGCGCTCTGGTCAGAGCGTCCGGCTCTGAATCAGGGCCAATGTCCATAGCATGAGTTCCATTATTAGTGGGACATGTGGGTTCACAGCTGAGCTCATTATTATAAGTTAATGGATTATAGTTATTAGAGATGTTGAACGGGACTCTGGTTTTTAATAGTATAATTATAATATCACCTATAATTTACATATGTGTAGCTTAGAGTTAATTTCACTATAGGACACATTAATATATGTTTGTGATGTTTGTCTTTATGAGCCTCGATATGTAAAATTGTGTATTATTGTAATTTGTGTGTTATTGTGTTTTATTTTAATTTCTTTGGTTGCCGGGCAACGCTGCTTCACTTTCAGTGGAGCGACGTTGCCTAGGATACTACAGTGGCTGTGTCACGTGGTGTTAAGCGCGGCGCTGCTATGACCGTCCTTCTGGCACATCAGAACTCTCTGTTCCTCCGCGCAGCTGGGCGCATCACTTCTGTTCCGTCTGCTGCAGGTTTTTGCGGCATGATGTGACGTCGTTGGTGTGCGACCCACGTGGTGGGACTTCCGGTGTTCCTGGGAGATGAGCGATGGTGTGCTCCAGGTGTTACACGCAGGTGAATGTAGTTGTTTGTTTTAAGGGGGTATTTAACTTGGCCGGGTTTGCTATTATGGTTGTGGTCTCCTGAAGAAGTATTTATGAAACAGCTGTCGGGACTTTTCCTGCGCGATATGGGCATGTTGACATCATGGAGCCTCTATTTGTTGGCTATGATAAGTACTGATGTCTTTTTGTATATCTGATTATATGGATGGCTTGTTTCCCCTGTTATATTATGGACATTAAATTAACTTTTTTGTATTGGAGTGTGCTGGCCTATATTCCACATTGAGTTGGATATTATTCTATCTTATCGACCTGGACCTGGCACCTTAATTTTCATTGCATTGACTGCAAGTGTGTGCAAATTCTTTTGTCATATATATATATATATATATATATATTAGGGGTGAGCGGGTTCGGATTTCTGAAATCCGAACCCCCCCGAGCCCCACCGATCCGAGGCCGATCCGAGTCAGGCTCGACTTTTCCCGCCTGACTCGGATCTGAAATCGAGGCAAAACGTCATCATCCCGCCTTCCGGGTCTCGCGGGTTTTGGATCCTATATAAGGTACCCGCGTCGGCGCCATTTTCTCACTCGGCTGTGGACAGTGAAGAGGGAGGGTGGGAGTTAGGGCTGGCTGGGCTGTGTAGTGTAGTGCAGTGTAGTGTTGTGCTGTGCTGTGCTGCTGTTGTCCATAGGGGCTGTGTCCACTCCTTTAAAGTCCATAGGGGCTGGCTGGACTGTGTTGTGCAGTCAGTTGTCCATAGGGGCTGTGTCCACTCCAAAGTGCTGTGCAGTGTCCCAGTCCTAAAGGGGTGCTGTAGTGTTGTCCAGGGGGTGCTCTGTCCATCAGGGGTGCTCCCCCCAAGTGCAAAAAAAAAATAATTTTTTTCTGTGTTTGTGAATTGTGTGCACTGTGGCAGCACGTGCATCAACAAAGGAGCAGCGCCAAGCGTGCACCTGTGTCCCATAAGTAAAAGGCCGGCTGGCTTGTCCATTAAAGGGTGCTGTAACCCCCAAAGGGCACTCCAAACAAAATAAAAATATATATTTTTTTGTGTTTGTGAATTGTGTGTGTAGTAGCCGCACGTACATCAACAAAGTAGTGCCAAGCGTGCGCCTGTGTCCCATAAATAAAGGGCCGGCTGGATTGACCGCTAAAGGGTGCTGTAACCACCAAAGGGCACTCCAAACAAAATAAAAAAAAATTTCTGTGTTTGTGAATTGTGTGCACTGTGGCTGCACGTGCATCAACGAAGGAGCATGCGCCAAGCGTGTGCCTGTGTCCCATAAGTAAAAGGCCGGCTGGCTTGTCCATTAAAGGGTGCTTTAACCCCCAAAGGGCACTCCAAACAAAATAAAAAAATATATTTTTTTGTGTTTGTGAATTGTGTGCGCAGTAGCGCACGTGCATCAACAAAGTGGTGCCAAGCGTGCGCCTGTGTCCTATAAATAAAGGGCCGGCTGGATTGACCGCTAAAGGGTGCTGTAACCCCCAAAGGGCACTCCAAACAAAATAAAAAAAAAATTTCTGTGTTTGTGAATTGTGTGCACTGTGGCTGCACGTGCATCAACAAAGGAGCAGCGCCAAACGTGCGCCTGTGTCCCATTAGTAAAGGGCCGGCTGGCTCATTTCTTAAAGGGTGGTGTAACCCACAAAGTGCACTAGTCTCCAACAAAAATAAAAAATTATTTTCTGTGTTTGTGTGCGCCTTAGCCGCAAGTATATATCAATATAACATAAATGGAGGACCAAACTTTCTCCGATAAAAATAAAATAGGGAAAGATCAAGAACCACTTCCTCCTAGTGCTGAAGCTGCTGCCACTAGTCATGACATAGACGATAACATGCCATCAACGTCGTCTGCCAAGGCCGATGCCCAATGTCATAGTAGAGGGCACATACAATTCCAAATGACAAAGTTCAGGAAAATGACCTTGAAAAAAACATTTAAATCATCTGAAGAGAAACGTAAACTTGCCAATATGCCATTTACGACACGGAGTGGCAAGGAACGGCTAAGGTCTTTCCCTATGTTCATGACTAGTGGTTCAGCTTCACATGACGATGGAAGCCCTCCTCCCACTAAAAAAATCAAACGCGTTAAGCTGGCAAAAGCACAGCGAAGAACTGTGCATTCTAAGAAGATATCAAAAATCCCCAAGGAGAGTCCAAGTGTGGTGGCGGTTGCGATGCCTGACCTTCCCAGCACTGGACGGGAAGAGGTGGCTCTTTCCACCATTTGCACGCCCCCTGCAAGTGCTGAAAGGAGCACCCACAGTCCACTTGCTGATATGCAAATTGAAGATGTCACTGTTGAAGTACAACAGGATGAGGATACTGATGTAGCTGGCACTGAGGAGGAAGTTGGCGAGGAGGATTCTGATGGTGATGTGGTTTGTTTAAATCAGGCTCCGGGGGAGACAGTTGTTGTCCGTGGGATGAAAAAGCCCATCACGGTCATGCCTGGGCAGAAGACCAAACATTCCACCTCTTTGGTCTGGCAATATTTCTATCCAAATCCGGACAACAACTGTCTTGCCATATGTACCATATGTAAAGGTGAAATAAGTAGGGGTAGGGACGTTAACCACCTAGGAACATCCTCCCTTATACAGCACCTACAGCACGTTCATAAGACCGTAAGCAGTCCAGGGACACCTAAATCCCTTTTTCCTGTTTTATCCAAGGAATCGGTGGATGAGGAGGATGAGGACGACATCTTGCCTCCGTAGAGCCAGTTTGTACAGGGACACATTAATTGCCAGCTTGTTTTGTGGGGGCCCAAACGAACCAATCATTTCAGCCACAGTCATGTGGCAGACCCTGGCGCTGAAATGATTGGTTTGTTAAAGTGTGCATGTCCTATTTATACAACATAAGGGTGGGTGGGAGGGCCCAAGTACAATTCCATCCTGCACCTCTTTTTTTTCTTTGCAGTATGTACTGGTTGGGGCCTAGTTTTTCAAACAGCTATCCTGTTTGCCACTGCAGTGTCACTTCTAGATGGGCCACGTGTTTGTGCCGCCCACTCATGTCGCTTAGCATAGTCATCCAGCTACCTCTGTGCAATCTTTTGGCCATAAAAACAATATTGTGAGGTGTGAGGTGTTCAGAATAGACTGGAAATTAGTGGAAATGAAGGTTATTGAGGTTAATAATTGCATAGGAGCAGAAAAACCCACAAATTCTGTGATTTAAGCTGTTTTTATGCTTTTTTTCAAAAAAATACAGATCCAAAACACAAAACCCAGAACCCAAAACACGGAAGGGTGGTTTTGGCAAAACCAATCCAGATCCAAAACACGAAGAAAGATCCAGATCCAAAACCAAAACACAAAACACGAAAAGTGGCCGGTGCACACCACTAATATATATATATATATATATTATATATGTGTATGTATATGTGTATATATATATATAAATATATATATATACTGTATGTGTATAAAAATACTCTTACTATATCAGCTGTAGCACACAGGCAGGGGTTTCTGAAAGGATAGAGCCTGCTCACTATCTACCCATCTGTGTTACCCCTGTCTGTCTACCCCTACCCTTTAGAATGTAAACTCTCACAAGCAGGGCCCTCTACCCCATGTGCTTTTTCTTCACTTACTATTACCCCTCCAGCATCTAACCCTTGACTTACTTCTGCCACCGTACTACAAACTTAAGTGTTATGACCGCTGTTGCAGCAATGTTTTTATAGCATTACTTGTCCTGTACTGTCTTGTACTGTAAGTCACTCTTCTCTTATTCTGCTCAATTGTTTATGGACTTCGTAATCACTGCGTTTCTCCTGTGGCGCCATAGAAATAAAGGCTAATAATAATAATATAGTTATGGCGAGGTATAGGGGGGGCAAATTACTGCCTTGTCCCAGGTGACAAAAATCCTAGTTTCGGCCCCACCTACACCCACTTTTGTTCTCTCCCTGTCTCTCCCCATCCCCCATTACTCTGGGGTCTATTTACTAAGCTGTGTTAGGAAATAAAGTGAACGGAGGTAAGGTACCAGCCAATCAGCTCCTAACTGCCATCTAACTGGCTATGTTTTAAAAATGACAGTTAAGAGCTGTTACCCAGCCCTGCTTTCCCGTTTGCTTCTCTCTTACACAATATGGAGAAGATTTAGGGGCCTATTAATTATGTTAATTATTGGGGTCTGAACAGACCCAGATAATTAACATTCTAACTCGCCGTGGCCACGGAGCAATCCAGCATTGCTCCGGCATGGTGATGTGAAATCAGCTGCCTCCGCAAGTGGCTTCACTGCTCCTTTTCGGAGCAGTGAATCTTTTCACTGCTCCTGTCGGAGTAGTGACAGCGGTGCACATGCGTAACCTACAGGTCAGGCATGCGCACAAGAGCCCTGGCGTACGGTGGAAGGTGCCGGACAGGGGCGGAGGGATCCAAAAGGATCCCTTCTCGCAACCCGGACCTACTTCCCATAGGGAAGAGCGGGTAGCGATACACAAGCGGGGGTATACGCCATATACGCCAATATAATATTTTCAGAGCTTGATGAATTCTGTCCCCATACTAGTGTATGGGGACAGCAAGCCATTCCGCAAATGGAAGGTAAGTAGGAGATATCTGTGATATCTCCTGCTTTACCTTCTTAATGAATGGCCCGAATCAGGGGCAGAACTATGGGAGTTGTCCACAACATAGTCACCCCACTTAGGGCTGTTAATATGTACCTGGTGTGTACCGTCATGGCCGCCCAATACATGGCACCCCCTCCCGGCACCTGAGAAGTCACCCTACACTAGTGGAGAGCTCCATGTCAGACCATCAGCTGCTGCCTTCGTCTATCTATAGCCTGTCTGCATGCAAATTGCTACATTAAATTGTCAGCGGCTGTGATGGGGGGCACCAAATTATAACTTGACTCTGGGCGTCAGGGATGAACTTATGCCACTGGCCCAAATACTTAATTTTCACAATTGCAGGTGAAAATGTGATGATGAATAGGCCCTTATTAATGACTACATCAGTGTGCTGGTGAGATGCAGCCACTATTTTGTATCACATCTTCTCATGGTAAATAAACTTTCTAATAAAGTATGTAAATCCTTACATTCATTGGTGGAATGCAGGCAATGTGAGGATGACTGTGACAGAGAGCTTTTGTGATGTCACTAAGCTTATAAAAGTTACTGCCTGGCATAGGACACTGAGTTATTAGTTGATTGTGAGTTGTATCTATATTCTATAGATTGTTTCTTATCACTATAACTCTTTCCATATATTTGACATCTGACAGTCTCAGGTAAGTTTATCTTAACCTAAATAATGTTACTAGCTGTTAGCCTACCAGGCCGCAGCGCTGGTGCTGTGATCAATTTGGTGATTGTGGAGGTGGTGGATGGGGTTACTTTATTTTTTATTTGTTTTTCATTATTTTACATGCCAGTCATCATCATCATTCATGTTTTTTTTTATTTTTATTTTACTTTTTTGGGGCTTTTCACCCTCATAATTTAGAAATGATCCTTAAACATATTTTAGCAGATTCAGCTCTTAATTTGCTCTTATGTTTAGTCAGTCTAATTTATTGCTTTTTTGACCTATATAATCAAGTCCACATGGACATTGTAAAAGCTAAAAAAAATGTTCTGTTACATATATAGAATATACTGTATGTAGAGAAGATGGGCTGCTTCAAAATTCTTCTGCAAATTGTATTCTTAATTGTGAAACCCATACATTATAATAAATATAGTATATATATAATATAATATAATAGTGCTAATAAAACATTTGCTATTCTCTATATTATAGTATTAGATTACATGTGATTATCTTAATCTTTAACATACTGTAATTACATATATTCTTTCTAATGTGCTTTGGTCATCTCCTAACCTTTAATAGGACTTGATCATAGAGGGAAGTTCATTAAAAATTCTCATATTGTTCTATGTACTTGTTGCAATTCAAAAATAAAGTAAAAAAGTGCATTATAAAGCAATTTAAAAAAAATAGATTAAAACTATTAAAAAGCAGCTGGCCGGGGAACTGTATAATTGAGCATCATTAAATTGATCTGATCTGCCAATCAGTGTATTTCTCTAGCTGTAATATCAGATTTTCATTTTATGAAATATAAAATACACTGTTATTTATATATCTAAAACAATTGCTAGCAAAATACCTGCTTTTCTGAGTGCTTCTGCCGGCCCTGCACCCCCTACACTCTATTCTATGCATCACTAGAGATGACAGATGGCAATAAAGTTTAAAACATGGATCGATCTTTCCACAAAAATGCATATAATAGTGTCAGGTATGTTTACGGGTGCCAAGAGGGGTGAGGGTGGTGGGTACTGTTTACTCGGGCCCGGGCTTCCTGAGGGGCCCGGCAGGGGCCTGGATCCGGCTCCGCCACCCCTCCCTTATCTCTACCACACAGCAGCCCAGCACATAGCGTGTGCTCAGCTGCAGTGGGAGACTGCTCGTGGCTGCTGAGCAGCAGCCACAGCAGACTCCAATGCCTGTGGGGGGAGCGATCACACTGATCGCACCCCTTTGGCTTTGCGTCAGGCTGAGGGGCTCACAGCGCCCCCCTCCCTGGCAAAAGTGTTTATTTTATTTTTTTGTACAAGGGGGCGTGGCCTCGCCTCCTGCAATTAGGCCACACCCCCTCTGTACCTGGGCCAAGCAGGGCTCTCTATGGCCCTGGGTATGTGTATGTATAGTTACACAGACATCATGTGTCTGCTTACATTATTATTATATTCCACATAATAAGATATGAGCTAATGTGTCAGTAGAAATGCATAGAGGACATGGCTAGGTATATTAGGTATATTAGGAAAATTGTTTAGTATGTAAATGTAAAGGCAGATTCGGTGATAAACATATTTCTGTTAGGAGTGTTTAGTAAGATATTGTCTTTAACTTAAAAGTTTTGAAGTTTGTTATACTAGAAAAATGATAATAAATTATTGCCAACTTATGCTAGAAAGGGAAAGTGTAGTCCCTCATCCCAATCATCCCTTTCTGTGATCAGTCATGTAGTACATCCCATCACATAACATTTTATCTGCGGCTAAAGACCTGAATGATTTATCAGTGGTGCCAGTAGGGGGGTACATGCTGCACCAGGTGACACCATCTGAGGGGGAGAAACCAAAATAGCAGAGCTGCTCTGTTATTTTGGTGTCACCACATGGGCTGATGTCACCGAGTGATGAGCAGTGGTGATGGATGATATGCCCAGTTTTGGTTTTTGGAAAATAGGGGGATCCCCACACAATTTTTTTGCCCAATTTTCCAATGCCAGTCTAGGCTGAGACGACCAGGGTTGGTTATAGATTTGTGGGGTGGACCCCAGACATTTTAAAAAGAAAATATAACTGTTTCACTGCTCTTAGCCCATCCGCTCACATAGACGTCTCAGCCACCAGCATTTAGTAGCATCTGAGCCGCCAGATGGCTTTTATCAGCATCTGTGTTATGTTACTATGACTGATGACATTCTGACTGTTAACATTATGACCCTGTTGGAATTTTAGTTCTCATTGTTATGACTGTCAATATTTTAATTGTGTACAATTTGTTTACATTTAGACCCTGTCGGCAGTTTTGAATGTCAACATTTTGTTTGTTGACATTACTGTATTCATTGCCAACATTTTTACTGTCTACATTTTAACTGTAACTTTATGACCCTGTCAACCTTATGTCCATGTTGACTTTGTTGTTGACATTTTGAGTGTTTGAATTTTGACTTCATCCCATTGTAACATTTCCCAGCAGGCGGCTCCGTCGTGCGCATGCGCGAGACCCGGATAGCGACGGCCAAACCGTCGCTCCGGGTCTTGCACCAAAGGGGGCGTGCTGTTGATGTTGAGTGACTGCACGCCCCCTTTGGTGGGTGTGCCGGGGGCGTGCCTGCCCAGACGGAGGCGTTCCCATGGGAACGCCTACCGTCTGGGGCCGGCCCCACTGACATCACAAGGGATGTTAGTGGGAGTGCCTTCGGCTCTGATTGAGCCGAAAGCACTCCAGGGCTACCACAATTGTCTCGTCGCAAGCCTGATGGTCGCGATGGTCTATGCTGGGATGTGTAGTTCCACAGCAGCTGGAGGGCCCAGTTTGAAGAACCCTGGTCTAGACCATCGCGACCATCTTCCTGGCCACTCGCTATAGCTGTGGGTGGTCACGCACAGCTATACGAGTGGTCAGGAGGCCGCTCTAAAAATGATGAAGGACAGCCCTGTTTCAGAGCGAGCACTCTGTCAGAGCGTCCGGCTCTGAATCAGGCCTGTGTGCGACGACACTTGCAGTTTCTAAGACAGGTCAGAGCTGCTATAATACTGCGTGAGGGGCCGATGTTAACCAATGTTACTGATGTATATGCAGGGCTGCGAGGGATTAAGGATGTGAGAAAGCTGTAGTGGGCATCTCTATTCTGGCTGAGTGGTTGCAAACATTACCATATTTTCACAGCAGAACTATGGGCCTGATTCAGAGTTGGGAATAGAGAGAGAGATAGCACTTAACTGCGTACCTGGGCAAACCATATTGCAATGCAAGGGGTGTAAATATTTTTTTTTTGCATACAGGGTAACTACTGGCTGCTTTTGTATGTAGCTCACAAATACTGCACAGCTTTATTATTACACTGCACTTTAGATGTCAGTTTGTACACCTCCCTCCCAAATCTAAATCTCTGCATATTTTAAATCTGCCCCACCTGCAGTGCAGCATGGTTTCACCAAGATGATCAGTTAAGAGAGAGATCTCTCTCTATTTCCAACTCTGAATCAGGCCCTATGTGCGTAATCGCAACTGCGATCGTAATAGTGATCTGTAATGAATCAGGCCCATTGTACAGTACTTCAGCATCATGTAAGATGTGTCTTGTTTTATACCCACTATGGAATGGATTGAAAATACTTTTATATATGTAATGTAGGCAAAAATCCAAGAACATGAATTAGTTATAGCAGCTCACATTATATTTTACTGGTTTAATTTACCTGACAACCATTGTGTTTATCTTTCAGAAGAGACTTTACCACGAGTTCCACAAATTCTGTGCGCTATTAAATAGCTATGAATTTAAGAATTCCTTTTAAGAACATGTTTCAGGAGCATCCAGTGTTCTTATTATGTCTGTATGGTTTCTTCTTCCACCTGAGACCTGCAGACCCCTTTTACATATCATATATGACTGGGCCTGACAAACAGTTCACCATGGAAGAGGTAAGACAACACAATTCTTACTTATATCAGTAACTTATAAATTGTGTGAAATTGCAATACACTCTATGGGATAAATTTACTAATATCCCTTTTCCACCAAAATTCTGGGTCTGACCCGGAGTTGGAACAGGGTTCCTATCCAGATCAGACCCGGAATTTTGCCGGCGCCAACTCTGGATATTCCCGAGTCGGCGCCGCTCACACCGGAGTCTGGTCTGCATAGACCCAGCTTTCCCGGCGTGTAAGTGGTCACTTGGAGATTATGTAATCTCCAAGCGCCACTGAAGCCGGACCAATCGGCTGGCTTGCAGCGCACTCCAGGTCATCGTGACCCGGAGTGCGCTGTTCTCACAGCAGGGTTTCACGGGCTACACCAGTGTTAAACCCTGCTATTTACCTGGGTTGGATTGCCGGGTCACTCGACCTGGCGATCCAACCATCTCCCCTTTTACACCAAGGGGCTGCCCGGGTTAACCCTGCAATAACCCGGGTTTTAGCTCCGGTGTAAAAGGGGTATAAGTTGGGAGTTCTATTAAAGAAGTGATGTTGCCCATAGCAACCAAGCAGATTCTACTTGCTATGGGCAACATCACTTCTTAATAAAACTCCCATCTTAGTAAATAAATTTACCCCTATGGGTGAGTTGTATGAAATCACTTAGTAAAACATACCATAGACAGGATCAAACTAAGAAATCATGTATTACATATGGCTGCAATCCTAATTGGTAAAATGCAGATAAAATACAAGGAAAGTCTGTGTTACTGTCATCTCTGGCACTGTACAAATACACTGGCTCCTCTTTGGATGACAGCATGGAGTTGGTTGCACATACACAGTAACACTGCTGGAACAGAATCCGGCAGTGTAAACTTTCGTCACTACTATTATATTAGCAATGAAAGTACAGGCTTGGAACTTCTCAGAGACAGATCAGAGAAGCTGTCTGGCTAGGGGGTCATTAATCAATTGTCTCAAAACCAGTTCCAAAATATATTTATATATAAAGTTGAATTAAATAATAACACTAATAATATTAATCATATGTCAAAATGAAAAGTTTTTAACACCAATAGCATATGTGCTAGGTCGATGTCAGGGGTATTTACACCCAACAAAGTCATAGGCACAGGAAAGGTTTTTTGACACTTGACTGAAATGAAAAAAAAAAGAAATTGCTCTTAAATTTGATATAAATAATAATAAAAAAACACCTATACTACAGCAATTAGAGTTACTGTATACACATGCCTTGAAAGAATGCACAGCTCAGTTACTTAACTAGTGGAGTGGTATATTTATGTTATATGAGCTACAGCTGTACTCACTGTTATACACACTGTTCGGATGGAGCTGAGCTTGAGTGGAGCAGGGTTTCATACAGGTCATCAGCCAGTGACTGTATCCAGGTACCGGGTAGTGGTGAAGGATCACTAGAAACTGTGAATATTGCAGGTAATCTCTTAGGTCTTAAAGAGGTCTAAGTCTTGTGTCTCCCATTGTGGCACTCTAACACAGTGAACAAGATGTCATTGTGTGTCCGCAGTAGTAGCCTCAGCAGCCATCTTGGTACAGGGAATGAAGCCTCGTTGGAGGAGTAATATGGAATCTATGCATAGCACTCTCCATCTTCAACACTACTGACTGGTGTATATTATGCACCTCTGTGAAGTTTACCTTATCCGTAGTAATATGAATATGCTCTTTCTGTACCTGGACTACATTTAACCTCCCCTTACCCTGTTCTTCCACTCCAAACATAAGGAGGCGCAAGTGTAACATGTGACCAAGTCTGCATATGGATATAGGTGTGCGCTTTATTGTGGACTAGTGTAGTATAAATTTGCATATTTTGCACAAAACAAATAGGTCTATGTCTAACTCAGCATTATAAAAAAAGTGGAACTCTGCTCGTGAAAATACTATATCTGTAATAAACTTATAATGGAAATATAATTTTACTAAGGATCTTGTCTCCTGGTCATGCAATGTGTTAAAACCTAACTTGCCTTTGAAAATATGACAACTGATACTCAAACTCTGTTTTCACTAACAGATTGTTGATCATTTGTCTTCTTTCTCCCCAGGTCATGGATAAGCTCTCCCCAATAAGGACAAACAGTTTGCTGCTTCTCCAGATGCTAGTGCTCCTCTTTACTGACCTCTGCCGATACAAACCAGTCATCATGTGTCAGGGCCTGTGCCATGTCATCAGCTACAGCCTACTGTGCTTTGCTTCCAGTCTCCAGGCCATGCAGTACCTTCAGGTTACCTCAGCCATGGTTACTGCATGTGATATTGCCATCTTTTCATATGTACACAATGTGGTGGCTGCTGATCGATATGATAAGGCCTTTATCTATTTCCGAGGATGTAGCTTGCTGGGATGCACCATAGGTGCTGTGTGTGGTCAGCTTATGGTGTCTCTTGGTCATTTCTCCTACTATTACCTGAACATTATTACCTTGCAAAGTGCATCAGTGGCTTTCATCATCTCCATTTTCTTGCCCATGCCCAGCAAGGAGCAGCCATGTTCAGAATGTACAAATGACCACATCAAACACAGACACATGAATGCTGTGCACAGCTGCTGTAAGATGGTGGCCAAGTTCTTCAAGCAGCAGTGGCTGGACTTCCGCGAGTGCTATTCCTGCAGCATCGTTACCTGGTCCTCATTGTGGGCACTTGTGACAGCTGGATACTACCAAGTGATTGGTTCTTCCCAAACGCTCTAGGATAGCTTGGAACACTCTGACAGTGTCTCATTTAATGGAGGCGTGGAAGCTGCTGAAGCTGTGCTAGGTATGTTATAGATATCTCCTACTTTCCTTCCTCTTGCGGAATGGCTCGCTGTCCCCACAGAATTAATCAAGCTCCGGAAATACTATATTTTTGGAGCTTGAGTGCGGGAGCATTCACCATCTTCAGAGGGCGAATGCTCCAATGTGTGGATCGCAACCCATTCCTTCCCTATGGGAAGGAGGTTTGGGTTGCAAAGAGGGATCCTTTTGGATACCACCGCCCCTTTCTGGCTCCTTCTGCTGGACATTGGGGTTCTTGTGCACATGCATGACCTGTAGGTCATACATGTGCACTACGTCACTGCTCAGCTGTC
Organism: Taudactylus pleione; assembly: GCA_031769625.1. Taxonomy (NCBI): domain Eukaryota; kingdom Metazoa; phylum Chordata; class Amphibia; order Anura; family Myobatrachidae; genus Taudactylus; species Taudactylus pleione. The sequence continues at coordinate 12,426,002 of JAUIMM010000010.1, forward strand.
ACCGTGTCGGAGCAATGATCAATTACTCCGGATTCTGCGGTGAGTTAGAATGTTAATTATCGGGGTCTGTTCGCACCCCGATAATTAACATCATGAATAGGCCCCTATAAGTCATATTCCTCACTCTCATGTTAAAAGAGTGATGGATAAAATAACTCTGAAAAAGGAAGCAGACTGGGTATATTCCATTCCCTATGTTGCTTCTGGTCTAGAAAGCTCTTAGCTAAATATAGCATATATGCTATATACAGTATTTCTATTAATGAGTTATCTGTATTAGACAGAGTTATAAAAAAAAATTATTAGACCTGCAAATGCAAGATTTCCAAATGCTTCACTTTAGGGTGTGTGTGGCCAGTCCATGAAGAGGTCACATAATTAGCACTTAATAAGCTATAGTCTGCCTCATACATACTTCTGCAAATGTGGCAACTGGGAACCCCCCAGCATTTGCCTATGTGCTATGCCAAATGCATGTTTTATAGAGTACTGAGCCCTGTTCAATGAACATGTTATACATTCTTAAAATTTATTTTCCCTTATGTATCAAAAATGGATGATAACATTAATTTTATGTTCCTCTAGTCATATCAGGTCAATAAAATACATGATGACACCTGATAGCTACTCTGCACCTTTTTGTTCCCTTCAGGTATATTTGCATTCTCCGTGATGGACTGCATGACGACAGACTGGAGCTTCTGGGGAGAGCTGACTCTGTGTGTCCTCTGTGCAGTGGACAGTGCTGCCATATTCACCATGGCCTACATTAACAATATCTGGGTGGGCTATGCTGGCTACATTGTATGTAAGACCATCTATAAGATATTTACCACAATAATAATGTAAGTATACACTCTGTACCACTACTACTGAGATGCCTATGATGTCATATTACTACCATGTATAGATCTATAACAGTCACTGACTAATTATTTTGTTTCCTTTGTATGTAAAACAAGCAACGTGATTATTATTCCCAGTTCTTTAAGCATTTGTTATTCTAGGCCTCAATGTGCTGTGTATAATGGCCCTGATTCAGAGATGGAGGCAATGATGCTGTTTGCACAGTTATAGCAATTACATGTAACCTGCACACACATATGAGTCGCACTGCGCATAAATCATGTGTCATTACTGATGTCGCTCGCAGTCAGGATTTATTCACAAAGTGATTGACAGGAAGGGAACGTTTATGGGCGACAATGGGGAGGTGACGCCTAAAATGCAGAAGTGACCCGACCATTTTTGGGGCATGACTCTGTCTGTGACTGAGATCCTGTATGCAGAAAAAAATGGCTCCCGCATCTCAGTTCCTGCACCCATTCTGCATGACCATAGGGGTACTCAGAAGTCAGATAATCAACTGATCTGCATCTGAGCTGCGTCTTTGTACGCAGTTGTTTGGATCTGTGAGGCAGCAGATGTCATGGCTCATTACAAATCCTGGCAGCTGTGGCATTTGTATACATTAGCACAGCCTCTGTGTACAAATCCGCAGTCACTGTGGCATTAGTGTACATCGCTGACTCAGGCCCAGTACCACTTACCCATCAGAGCAATCCGCAGTCACTGTGGCATTAGTGTACATCTCTGACTCAGGCCCAGTACCACTTACCCATCAGAGCAATCCGCAGTCACTGTGGCATTAGTGTACATCTCTGACTTAGGCCCAATACCGCTTACCCATCAGAGCAATCCGCAGTCACTGTGGCATTAGTGTACATCTCTGAATCAGGCCTAGTACCACTTACCCATTAGAGCAATGCTGATTACAGTTCTAGTACCAATGAGGGTTATGTATATAAAGAACACTATTAAAACGTACAAATCTTTAGTAACAATCACAGCATTTAATCAGACATCTGATTTAATGATCTAACTTATGCCCTGTTCTAGCCCTGTGTAACACAATGATATATGTCTGGTCACACCTATGACTTACAGTACCATAGTATCACCATGTCTTGTTCTGTGTTATATAACTGATGCATGTCCCACTCTAATACTAGGCTGAATATTGCTGTCAATGTGAGAAAGGAAAGATACGCTTTGGTATCTGGGATAAATAATATTGTATCCCTGCTGTTGCTGGCGATTGTGAATATAGTAATGACTGGTATCACGGAAGACATCCACAGTCAGGTAAGGACACCCTGGCCACCATCACATTGCTTCCAATAAATATGTGCAAACTATTAGGGGTGTGGCCTCGTGACATTGCCCCATTTTCATCACACTACTGGCGTGCCCAGAACTCCCGACGATGCTGGGCTGCCCCCAGGCTCTCACTGCACTGTGACAGATGCGCATGCAGCAGACCAGCGATGAGACTTGGAGTGCTCCCCCTGATTTCCCCCCCCTTTTCTGCAGGTGGGATGGCAGGACAGCCTAGAAAAGTGGGACAGTTGGGAGGTATGCAATAAATAGGTTCCAGACTACTTGCTATAATACTTTCCCTGCTCATACTGTAACTTTACTTTTGTGTAATTATATTTTCTCTATTGTGTTTCTTTTAGTTTCTCATCTATGCCGGCTATTTCCTTATACTATCAGGGATCTGTGGTTTCATCGGAGTCTGCACAATGATTAACAAAAGAAAGAAAAACATCAGAGGCCAGCAGATCACAGATAACATTATAGGATGTCCATAAGACAATGCCGTTAAATAATTCTGGTGGGTGGTCCCAGCATCCAGCGTATCTAAGCAAAGATTTTCCACCTAATTGGGTGGCTAAAACCATCTTGGTACCCAGAGGTCCCTGCATCTGTCTCTCCCTCAGAATCCAACTCTGCAAGGGTGAGGTGCTGCTGTGGTCCCCATTCTTGATTCAGCGGCCTGGCATCTCCCAGCAGCTGTACTCAGTAGATGGTGCAAGGGTCCCGGGACCTAGGCTGGTGACACTTGGAGAAGGCTCACCAGCAGCAAAAAGTCACCAAAGTCATCTAATAAGAGGTAATAAGCGCTATTACTGTATCAATGTGGGAACAGGGAGGTTTACTAAACAATAGTGTAGAAGCTATCAGCAGAGATATTTAGCAAGTTTAACTGTTGGGGTAGTTTAGCAGTTACTACTGATGGTCGTGATAAACAGGAAGGAGCCATGCAAAGCCCTTCTCACTAAGCTGCATATCATCTAGTTGCCGAAGCTGGACAGCACAGTTTGAATCAGCAATTAAGCTTTGCTCCAGTGCTGGTCTGAAGAATGTCATCTTGAGATAACATGATATATGAATATCATCTCCCAGTGTGGTGCGTGCAGCACATACGTATTCTTCTCCAGTCCTCGACTACTGGGGGCTGATGCTCCTCCTCTGCATCCATATGACAAGGGCTTGTGAAACTGTGACATGTCCAATGGCCAGCGTGATAGCATCCAGCTATAGATCATGCAATACTACTACTTGTAGTGTTCGGAGCCTCCTCTGAGTAAATGTGATCTGTGCTGACAGCGCTTCCCAAATGTCTGCCAAGCCACAAGCCAGTACCCCCCCTGCACTGGCATCCAGGGCACATTACGCCCCAGCCCTGGCCCCACCCACAATACGCCACTGGCCATCATACATATTCCTAAAAGGCAATACTTCAAGTTTTCACAAATAATAAGTCATGTTTGTTTTTTATAATAATTTAATAAATGAGCACTTTTTTCCTAACTGAAAATAAACGTAAATTATACAGATCAACTTAATTTTTAATAAAATAAATCTAAACATATGAAATAGAAAATACATTAAAGATGCATTTCCCCCTCAAAAATATAAATAAGTGCACATAACATAAAACATAACCATTAACTACTTAAAACTACTGTATACATTTTTCCAGTGAAGCAAGGCCCACACTGTAGCTCAATTAACTTGTGGTGCATTCCCTTTTGAAATGACATATGGAAGATGGGGAGGTATACATAGGGTATAGGGGTCCGGTTGTGGCCTAGGAGGCATCTCCATTAGGACACTATAAGGGGTGAGTAGACCTCTGGTCCCATTATATAGCACATTAGCCAATATCCTCTTTACCTTAGCTCTGTTGCTGTCATCTATTCATCGTAGCTTCTATGCTATATTGTCTGCCACAATATCATAGTCATCTGGATTCTTTTCCATGAGTGAGTTGGTGGACTCCAGAATCCAATAAGTCATGACCTCTGTGCTCACCCCTAACTCACATTGTCTTTTCCTTCCCCTCCTTATAGTATAGAGGCAGATAGTTGTCTTGTCTTGTCATTGTGTTCTTGTCATTTACATTTACATTTTGTCTTTTCAGTTACCATCAAATCAGAGGAAAGGCCTGCAATGGCCCATTTTCTGGATTTTCCACACTGCAATAAACCTGTGCCATGACAGAATAGACTTGGTGGTGCTGGCATGTTGTGTCCTACACACCTATCTTCATCACAAAGCCTCAACTGTGCACAGTACAACATTCTGTTTTGGTGACATTGCAGAATATCCAGAGGATGACATAGGATTTACACCAGTGGAGTCAAGTGAAGTGCAAAACATCAGTATTGAGGCAAATTAAACAGGGAGCAGTATTTCAATTACTGCAATGGTGAACTATTGACCCTGTTCTTGTAATGTTTCCATATTTTACATATATCTTGTATAATAAACATTGCATACAAATTTGTCATTATTGTTTTAATACTTACTATGCCACTGAGAGCTATTTTATCTATGTATGCTGGTATACTGGAAGACATGAATGCCCCCTCATTTACATCATCTTCCAGGTTGGTGACAAGTGCTTGAGGAAGCTCCTGGTCGGCCATAAATAACAGCAAATCAAAATACCAGAGTCTTAGCTCATCCCCTCATCTGGTTCAGTTCTTTCTTGAACACAGTGTAGAGGTTTGAGATCTTTGTCCTGCCTCATGCAATGTTGGCAGAAGGGTGACAAGGCTGGCATACCTTCACCAGTTCCTCCAAGGCCCTAGCCCTCATTATCCTATTAGAATAATCCAGTGATTTGGTTTTCCGAAAGCATAGATGAGCTCTGTAGGCTTCTATCAAATCATGGATGAAGTCTTGACTTGTTTCTGAAGCCATTTCCGCAGTTAAAAAATATATTAATTTTATTAAATATTTCAGGAGCATAATCTATTCCAATATTCCCTTACACTATTTATGTGACAGTCCTACTTCTTTAATATGTGCAAATCTCTGTAAAGTGTGTGACACCCATGAAACGGACACCCCTAGGACTGTGAGGGGTTAATACCACTTTGGGCAAGGAAGGAGTTAATACATGTCTCCCCAGCACGTGTGAAGCAAGGGGACAGCTGGTGCTGATTGGATGAGCCTGTCCTGTCTCTCAAGCGGTGGGTGTGGTCAGGTGCCCGCGAAGAAGAGGGTGAATTATAGAGGGCGTGCCAGGAGCTGAGGAGAAGTGGGGCGTGCAGCACGAGGACAGCGGGCAGAGACCGCCAAGCTGCAATGCTCTAGTGGAGTGTGGAGCAGCCGAGCCGGGAGCGTGGATGCCGGGGACCCGCGGAAGATAGATCGGGTCAGGTGAGAGTGGGAAGTTGGGACCAAGAGCAGCACACCATTAAGGCGTCCAGCGCAGCAGCAAGAGCCGCTCGTGGAGGTACACAGCCACAGTGGCAACACGCAGTACAGGGTAATCATCCCCCCTGCCCCATACCACAGCAGCAGCCATCATAGGGTAACTTCAAAGCACCCTCATTTCAGTTATACTACTTATAAGAGAAGTCGCTGTCCTATTGTGATTTATAACTTTTTCTGCCAACCACAAGATGGCCGCAGGCCAACAGCAACAATTGCTTTGAGTTGCCATGCTGCCAACCACAAGATGGCCACCGATTAACTGCAGTATAGACATACAGCTCCAGCAGTGGAAAAGTTACATAGCCTTGCACCAGAGGTAGCTACAGGAGTGGTGAGTGGAAGATTGATTGCACCACAGGCAGAGCTGCACTGACACTCAGTAGTACTGGACTTTCTTATACCTTGTTGCAAATAGCAGAACCTCAGTGTTACTTTCACTTTCAGTATATAGGAGTTATCTGCTTCACTGACCAAGCTTACCACTATTTACCCTGTATGTTTTCCGGACCACACCAACACTGTCCTATTTCACAGCACAGTGATTCTTTGATACTTGAAAGCTGGAATACACTGCTTAAAGGAGATAATATAGCCCATCAAACTGGGATAGAACTGCGGGACACTTTACAGTAACAGTTGTCTAGGAATATTGAATAACCTTCTGATTGCCTGAGAATTGGATGTGCCTATAGAGAGAAAAGTGGAATTAACATTCAGTGACTGAATTGCTGTACTGTGTACAGGACTTCCATATACACATTGGTGATTCTTCCCTCCCAGATTTAATACTAACAAACGTTACACTAAATGGGACTAGTACCATGGTCAACTTAAACTGATCTATAAGAGCTCCACCAGCTGCAGCAGCGAAGACGGGTAGGAATACAGTGTTTTGTGTTTAAGGTCATCTGGACATTGAAACTGTTAGTTAGTTTAGTACTGACATCATTTGCTGAATTGTTCTCTTGTAGTGTACAACCGTTTGAGATAAGAATGTATGCTCAATACTGAATTTAACTGTGAATAGTAACGTAAAAGTTGCCTTACATTGTATGGTCATACTGCTGAAGTATTATTACACCAATCCGTATGGTGCCGTGCAAATGCCATTGTTTTTATGTGTAATCTCATCATTGATGTTTTTCCCACTGATGCAATACAAAGGCTGCCTCATTGAGTGAGGTGTGTTATTTATGCAAGTGCCCTGCCGACTCTCTAATAAACCTGTGTTCACAAAATAAAAACCACAAGCTGCCTCGTCACCCCTTCATGTGCTTCCATTACTCTCACCTCTCCGTAAGTCGAGTGAAGATTGAACCACAACACACAAGGTAAACTCTTTACTTACCACATAAAGTCAAGGTTACCACAACTGGCGTCATGAACAGGATTAGCGGAGTCCAAAGTGAGAAGGTTGGAAGTATAGAAGAGCCATGTCGACCGATCCACCAGCCCAGGCAGTACCGCCTGCTGGCGCAGGAGCACCGATCAACCCACCTGTGGCACAGATCAATCCTATCACGCTCCCCTATTACTTCGGAGCCCCGTGGCTCCCCACGTATTCTGGTGAGGACCATGGCACAGAAGGAAGCACTCTCACCGAGTTTAAAAGGAAGATTACCTCTATGTTCCGTTTGTACCCGCTAAGTGATCAGCAGCAGGTCGAGATACTCATTGGGCAATTGAAGAATTCGGCACTCAGGGAAGTGACGTCCTGACCCGCCAGAGAAAAACAGAACGTAGAACAAGTCCTTAAACGACTAGCGACCACTTTTGATGCCCATACCTTATCCACCTTGAAAATGAGGTTATATGCATGTAAACAAAAACCTGGGGAGAGTCTGCGTGACTACGCCCTCACCCTGCAGGAGGCCTTGAGGGCAATCCAGGCTGTCGATCAGGAAGAAGTCAGGAACCCGGATGAGACCTTGGTCACCCAATTGATAGAGGGAGCTAACAGAGAAGGAACACAAGTTCAACTGCGACTACTGCGACTACAACTTCCGACGCATACTTTCTTAGACTTTAAAGAAGCGGCTATCAAAATGTTGGGCACGGTCGAAGAGCATAATACGGAATTCCCAGAATTACCAAGTCAGTCCTACTCGGCAGAAGCTGGCTTACGGAATGCATGTCAGGCACCCAAAGAAACCAACCCCGCCTCCCATGGGCTGCAGCTGCCATCCCCTGACCCAATACAACTGTTGAGGAAACAGATGGAAGAAATGACATTGGGAATGGCAGAGATACGTAGGGAGGTGCATAGCCTAGCTCAATCCCAACCGGCAGATTATGAAGAGCCGCGGTGGTGGCCGAGAAGACAAAGGGCTGATGACTGGTGGGAACCACCCCGGGGACAAGGGAGAAGATCAACAGATCGGTTTGATGCTCAAGGCCGTCCCATCTGCAGGCGGTGCCAAAAGGCAGGTCATGTGGAGAGACACTGCAGGCAAGAGGAGACGTTAAACTGCAACACCCCGAGGGTGGGGGTCAAGCCTCGGGGAGAACAGGAAGAGTAGATCCGAATCCTGAAGAGTGGTGGCCCCGGTATGTCGGGACGTGTCCGACAATCCCAATTGTCATAAACGGCGTGGAAGTTTTGGCCATGTTAGACACAGGATCCCAAATCACCACCATACAGCTACCTGCTTTTCAACGCTATTGGAAGGAGGGGCAGTTGCTGATGCCACCTCCCTCATGGCTGCAACTAATTGCTAGTAATGGGCTGGGGATCTCCTGCGTGGGATACTGGGAGGCTAATATGCAGATCGGAGAAACCCTCCTTCCACTACAGGGATGTCTGATCACTGAGAGCAGTGAAGCTAAAGTAGCACCGGTGATTCTAGGAATGAACGTCTTACAGCAATGTCCGGAGGAGCTATTGGCCACACTAAGGAGTGAATTGTCTCAGTTGGTCACCGGGGAGCGAAGAGTCATACAGAAGACTATCAGGGTGCTTCAAGGTCATCAGAGGTTCGCCCATAGTGAGGGAGAGATTGGAAAGGTTAGACTAATGAATAGTACATCCATCAAATTGCAACCCAATTCAGAGACCATCCTCTGGGGCAAGGCACGATGCGGACCAGCTGGCAGAAGCTATGAGGCCTTAATTGAACCCTGTTTAACGTCCGTTTGCCAGGAGGCGGTAGTAGCCAGTACGCTAGTCACTGTGGAGAACGGACGAGTCCCAGTGCGGATCTTAAATCCCCATAATTACGCAATGAAGTTGTATCGACACCAGCCACTGGCCCGATTATTGTGGACCTCATTTCAAGATGTCGTATATCCATCCTTACAAGCTAATCAGTGTCAAGTAACCACGGAGTGTAGTACAGCTGACGAGCAGGAAGATGAATGGTGGACAGAGATTCAGGTAGGGGATGGCAGCACACCGAGAGACCATAAGGCCGGAATCCTCCAGGTTGTGAAGAATAATGCTGAGACTTTCAGCCATAGCCCTACAGATCTGGGTATCGTGAAGGAGATACACCATCGTATCCTGACAGGGGATGCCCCACCCATAAAGGAGCGGCATCGCCCATTGACACCAGCACTATATCAGCCCGTACGGCAACTGTTGGAGGACATGAAGAGCAATGGCATCATCAGAGAGAGTCACAGCCCATGGGCAGCCCCATTGGTGTTATTTCGCCAAAAGGATGGCCAGCTAAGATTCTGTAGACTACAGGAAGCTGAATGCTATCACACATAAGGATGCCTATCCTCTACCCCGAATTGAGGAGTCTCTGACGGCGCTTAAATCTGCCAAATATTTCTCAACCCTAGATTTGACCAGCGGCTACTGGCAGGTTCAGATGAAGGAAGAGGACAAGGAGAAGACTGCCTTCGTCACACCAATGGGACTCTATGAATTCAACCGTATGCCATTTGGCTTATGCAATGCTCCCGCCACCTTCCAACGCGTGATGGAGCATTGTCTAGGCCATAGGAATTTCGATGTGGTTCTCCTATATTTGGATGACATTATCATCTTTTCAAAAACCTACTCTGACCATCTGCAACACTTACGGGAGGTTTTCCAACAGCTGACTAGATTCGGTCTGAAGCTGAAGCCATCCAAGTGCCACCTGCTCAAGCCCCGAGTTCAGTACTTAGGTCACATTGTAAGCCCTGAGGGTGTGACCCCGGACCCCGAAAAGGTGAAAGCGGTATTGGAATGGCCCATCCCGCTGACAGTCAAAGATGTCCGACGGTTCCTTGGATTTGTAGGATATTATCGACGTTTTGTGAAGGACTTTGCCAAAGTCGCCGCCCCTCTATTAGAAATTCTACGAGGGATCACTAAGGATAAGTATAACAAACGAATTCCCATTGAGTGGACGACTGAACGACAGACAGCCTTCGACCTGCTGAAGAAAGTCCTGACAGAGGCCCCTGTGCTGGCCTACCCAGATTACAACCACCCGTTCCGGCTGTACATGGATGCCAGCAAGCAAGGGTTGGGAGCTGTACTTGCCCAAGTTCAGGAAAATCAAGAGCGTGTGATCGCTTCCGCTAGTCACAGTCTACATCCCACCGAACGGAACGACGCCAATTACAGCGCCTACAAACTCGAGTTTCTTGCCTTGGTGTGGGCAGTGACAGAAAAATTCAGAGACTATCTAGCGGCAACACCGTTTGTAGCTTATACGGACTGTAACCCACTGGCTCATCAAGCCACCACCCCTCTAGGAGCTTTGGAACAACGGTGGTCCTCCAGACTGGCCAACTACCAGTTCAAAGTAGTATAAAGAAGTGGGCGAAGTAACGCGAATGCTGATGCACTCTCCTGGCTACAGATGGGCGAAAGTGAATTGGAAGGAATAGACAGGTGGGAGCAGATTGAAACTCCCAACTTCAGTTTGAAAAGAAGAGCACCGCAACAGAATGCTATGGTTCCCATCCCTGCGAGAGTGCAGGAAGTTCAGGGCGTGGAGATGGAAGGAGATTGGACTGTCTGGCAGGACGCAAGCCCAACCTTAAAAAGGGTGAAACAGTTGCTGGCCTCTCGTCAGGGGTTGACCCGAATTCAGAGACAAGCTGCAACCCCGGACCTAATCCAATTGTGGCGGCAAAAGGACCGTTTGACGTTGCGAAGAGGCCTATTGCTACGACAGAGCACAGATCCAAAGACACATCTGTTGATTGAGCAGTTGGTGGTGCCCCCTGCGAAAATCGATCTTATCCTACGGGCCTATCATGACCATTTCGGCTGTCAAAAGACCGAGACGACCCTACGTCGAAGATTTTACTGGGGGAATATGCGTCAGGATGTGGAAGACTGGTGCAAACCTTGCGACATATGCACAGCACGTAGACCGGCTCCATCAGAAGAGAAAGCACCGCTGCACCCCATTGTTACCCGACAACCACTAGAACTCGTAACTATCGACCATGTGAAGCTAGAACCAAGTAGCAATGGATATCAATATGCTGTAACCATAATTGACCATTACACCAAGTTTGCCGTTGTACTGCCAGTTCGGGATCTCACGGCAAAGACGACAGCAGAAATCGTCTGGCGAGCATTTGTACGGCCCTACGGGTACCCTGCTAGTATTCTGATGGATCAGGGGCCTGCGTTTGAAGCCCTACTCTTCCAAGAACTATGCCAGTTGTACGGGTGTGTGAAATTACGCACTACAGCATACCGTCCTCAGGGCAACGGGGCCTGCGAAAGGATGAACCAAACTGTGATAAATTTACTCCGAGCTGTACCCCTTCCACAAAGACGTGAGTGGCCCACTCTGCTAGCAGAACTGATCTTTGTCTACAACAACACTGTGCACAGCTCCACAGGATACACGCCATATTATCTGCTTTTTGGACGATCTGGGAAACTACCCGCTGACGTTCACTTAGGCCTGGCTTCGGATGATGCCACAGATACTTGCTTCCAAGGGGATTGGGTCGTAGAACACCAGCGTAGATTACAGACTGCTCGAGCTCTTGTGGACCAACGTATGGATGCTATCCGTGATCGACAAAAGGATCGATACGATGCGACCGCACATGCCAGACCATTAACCGTAGGAGATGTCGTGCTAAGGCGAAATAATCGGCGGCACAGCAAATTGGATTCGCAATGGGAGCCTGATCCATATGTAGTTACCGGCATTCCCGACGCTGAAATAGCCGTGTACCAGATTGATAAGGTAGAAGGTGGTCAACCGAAAGTTGTACATCGGGATCAACTCAAATTGTGCCCTAACCATCACAGAGCTCCAGAATTACTACCTGATTCTCCACCATCACACCCAGCCCGAGATCAGTTGTCGATGCTAAATGACCCATTGAGTCTTGTCCTGAGTATGTATTGGCCTGTCGTGGCCGGTTCCCCGACCCCAGAAATGAGGCAATCGCCTGTGGTTGAGGAAGTCATTGCAGACGTCCCTGAAATTGGTGAAGTGAGACGCTCGACCAGGAGCACCCAAGGAATACTGCCCACGCGTTACAGACAATAGAGAGGTCGGTAGAGGCACCTTTAGTACTGTTTATATTTTCCTGATTGCACTAATCTGTTTGACATTGATATGTTGTATTTATGTGTACATTTGTGCTAGTGTGATAGTTAATGGTTAGGCGTAGTCAGGGTCATGATCTATTCATCCTATGTTCATTGATGCCCAGGATTTGTGACTTACAGATGCCAATACTCTGTTATTTGGGAATTATCCTTTGCTCTGTTTCCCTTTATTATTGGACCAAGCATGAGGACACGCATCATTTCAGTATGGAGGGATGTGACACCCATGAAACGGACACCCCTAGGACTGTGAGGGGTTAATACCACTTTGGGCAAGGAAGGAGTTAATACATGTCTCCCCAGCACGTGTGAAGCAAGGGGACAGCTGGTGCTGATTGGATGAGCCTGTCCTGTCTCTCAAGCGGTGGGTGTGGTCTGGTGCCCGCGAAGAAGAGGGTGATTTATAGAGGGCGTGCCAGGAGCAGAGGAGAAGTGGGCGTGCAGCACGAGGACAGCGGGCAGAGACCGCCAAGCTGCAAAGCTCTAGTGGAGTGTGGAGCAGCCGAGCCGGGAGCGTGGACGCCGGGGACCCGCGGAAGATAGATCGGGTCAGGTGAGAGTGGGAAGTTGGGACCAAGAGCAGCACACCATTAAGGCGTCCAGCGCAGCAGCAAGAGCCGCTCGTGGAGGTACACAGCCACAGTGGCAACACGCAGTACAGGGTAATCATCCCCCCTGCCCCATACCACAGCAGCAGCCATCATAGGGTAACTTCAAAGCACCCTCATTTCAGTTATACTACTTATAAGAGAAGTCGCTATCCTATTGTGATTTATAACTTTTTCTGCCAACCACAAGATGGCCGCAGGCCAACAGCAACAATTGCTTTGAGTTGCCATGCTGCCAACCACAAGATGGCCACCGATTAACTGCAGTATAGACATACAGCTCCAGCAGTGGAGAAGTTACATAGCCTTGCACCAGAGGTAGCTACAGGAGTGGTGAGTGGAAGATTGATTGCACCGCAGGCAGAGCTGCACTGACACTCAGTAGTACTGGACTTTCTCATACCTTGTTGCAAATAGCAGAACCTCAGTGTTACTTTCACTTTCAGTATATAGGAGTTATCTGCTTCACTGACCAAGCTTACCACTATTTACCCTGTATGTTTTCCGGACCACACCAACACTGTCCTATTTCACAGCACAGTGATTCTTTGATACTTGAAAGCTGGAATACACTGCTTAAAGGAGATAATATAGCCCATCAAACTGGGATAGAACTGCGGGACACTTTACAGTAACAGTTGTCTAGGAATATTGAATAACCTTCTGATTGCCTGAGAATTGGATGTGCCTATAGAGAGAAAAGTGGAATTAACATTCAGTGACTGAATTGCTGTACTGTGTACAGGACTTCCATATACACATTGGTGATTCTTCCCTCCCAGATTTAATACTAACAAACGTTACACTAAATGGGACTAGTACCATGGTCAAATTAAACTGATCTATAAGAGCTCCACCAGCTGCAGCAGCGAAGACGGGTAGGAATACAGTGTTTTGTGTTTAATGTCATCTGGACATTGAAACTGTTAGTTAGTTTAGTACTGACATCATTGCTGAATTGTTCTCTTGTAGTGTGCAACCGTTTGAGATAAGAATGTATGCTCAATACTGAATTTAACTGTGAATAGTAACGTAAAAGTTGCCTTACATTGTATGGTCATACTGCCAAAGTATTATTACACCAATCCGTATGGTGCCGTGCAAATGCCATTGTTTTTATGTGTAATCTCATCATTGATGTTTTTCCCACTGATGCAATACAAAGGCTGCCTCATTGAGTGAGGTGTGTTATTTATGCAAGTGCCCTGCCGACTCTCTAATAAACCTGTGTTCACAAAATAAAAACCACAAGCTGCCTCGTCACCCCTTCATGTGCTTCCATTACTCTCACCTCTCCGTAAATCGAGTGAAGATTGAACCACAACACACAAGGTAAACTCTTTACTTACCACATAAAGTCAAGGTTACCACAAGTGTATATATAGGGGATTATACATACATTTAGAGGAATTATTCACAAGGACAGAATGCATGTGTGCCTCACATAATTCTCATCCTGGGCAGGGTTCCTTCATGTACAGGGGATTATATTACAGGGGATTGTATACAAGGGCACTATGCCGTTATGCTGGTTTACATCACCTCCATGTACAGGGGATTATATTACAGGAGATTGTATACAAGGGCACTATGCCATTCTGCTGGTTTGCATCAACTCCATGTACAGGGGATTATATTACAGGGGATTGTATACAAGGGCACTATGCCATTGTACTGGTTTGTATCACCTCCGTATACAGGGGATTATATTACAGGGGATTGTATACAAGGGCACTATGCCATTGTGCTGGTTTGTATCACCTCCATGTACAGGGGATTATATTACAGGGGATTGTATACAAGGGCACTATGCCATTGTGCTGGTTTGCATCACCTCCATATACAGGGGATTATATTACAGAGGATTGTATACAAGGGCACTATGCCATTGTGCTGGTTTGTATCACCTCCATGTACAGGGGATTATATTAAATGGGATTGTATACAAGGGCACTATGCCATTGTACTAGTTTGCATCACCTTTATGTACAGGGGATTATGGCCCTGATTCAGAGCCGGATGCTCTTACAGAGCGCTCGCTCTGAATCAGGGCCGTCCCTCCTACTTTTTGGAGCGGCCAAAATGATGGTTGCGATGGTCAAGACCACCGCGACCATCGGGCTTGCGATGAGACCCTTGCGGTAGAGTCTCGCTGTCGCAAGCCCTGTAGAGCTTTTGGCTCTATCAGAACCAAAAGCACTCCCACTGACATCACTAGTGATGTCAGTGGGGCCGGCCCCAGATGGTAGGTGTTCCCATAGGAACGCCTCCGTCTGGGCAGCCACGCCCCCGGCACGCCCACCAAAGGGGGCGTGCTGTCAATCACTATTGACAGCACGCCCCCTTTGGTGCGAGACCCATAACGACGGCTTGGCCGTCGTTTTTCGGGTCTCGTGCATGTGCACGACGGAGCCGCCTCAGTCGTGCGCATATGCACTTGGGCAACATTGACCCGCTTGCGAGCGCTCAGCGCTCGCGAGCGGGACTGAATTAGGTCCTATATTACAGGGGATTGTATACAAGGGCACTATGTCATTGTACTGGTTTGCATCACCTCCATGTACAAGGGATTATATTACAGGTGATTGTATACAAGGGCACTATGCCATTGTGCTGGTTTGCATCACCTCCATATACAGGGGATTATATTACAGGGTAGTGTATACAATGGCACTATGCCATTATGCTGGTTTACATCACCTCCATGTACAGGGGATTATATTACAGGGGATTGTATACAAGGGCACTATGCCATTGTGCTGGTTTGTATCACCTCCATGTACAGGGGATTATATTAAATGGGATTGTATACAAGGGCACTATGCCATTGTACTAGTTTGCATCACCTCTATGTACAGGGGATTATGGCCCTGATTCAGAGCCGGATGCTCTTACAGAGCGCTCGCTCTGAATCAGGGCCGTCCCTCCTACTTTTTGGAGCGGCCAAAATGATGGTTGCGATGGTCAAGACCATCGCGACCATCGGGCTTGCGATGAGACCCTTGCGGTAGAGTCTCGCTGTCGCAAGCCCTGTAGAGCTTTTGGCTCTATCAGAACCAAAAGCACTCCCACTGACATCACTAGTGATGTCAGTGGGGCCGGCCCCAGATGGTAGGTGTTCCCATAGGAACGCCTCCGTCTGGGCAGCCACGCCCCCGGCACGCCCACCAAAGGGGGCGTGCTGTCAATCACTATTAACAGCACGCCCCCTTTGGTGCGAGACCCATAACGAAGGCTTGGCAGTCGTTTTTCGGGTCTCGTGCATGTGCACGACGGAGCCGCCTCGGTCGTGCGCATATGCACTTGGGCAACATTGACCCGCTTGCGAGCGCTCAGCGCTCGCGAGCGGGACTGAATTAGGTCCTATATTACAGGGGATTGTATACAAGGGCACTATGTCATTGTACTGGTTGGCATCACCTCCATGTACAGGGGATTATATTACAGGTGATTGTATACAAGGGCACTATGCCATTGTGCTGGTTTGCATCACCTCCATATACAGGGGATTATATTACAGGGTAGTGTATACAATGGCACTATGCCATTATGCTGGTTTACATCACCTCCATGTACAGGGGATTATATTACAGGGTAGTGTATACAATGGCACTATGCCATTATGCTTGTTTACATCACCTCCATGTACAGGGGATTATATTACAGATGATTGTATACAAGGGCACTATGCCATTGTGCTGGTTTACATCACATCCATATACAGGGGATTATATTACAGGGGATTGTATACAAGGGCACTATGCCATTGTGCTGGTTTACATCACCTCCATATACAGGGGATTATATTACAGGGGATTGTATACAAGGGCACTATGCCATTGTGCTGGTTTACATCACCTCCATATACAGGGGATTATATTACAGAGGATTGTATACAAGGGCACTATGCCATTGTGCTGGTTTACATCACCTCCATGTACAGGGGATTATATTACAGATGATTGTATACAAGGGCACTATGCCATTGTGCTGGTTTACATCACCTCCATATACAGGGGATTATATAACAGGGGATTGTATACAATGGCACTATGCCATTATGCTGGTTTACATCACCTCCATATACAGGGGATTATATTACAGGGGATTGTATACAAGGGTACTATGCCATTGTGCTGGTTTACATCACCTCCATATACAGGGGATTATATTACAGGGGATTGTATACAAGGGCACTATGCCATTGTGCTGGTTTACATCACCTCCATATACAGGGGATTATATTACAGAGGATTGTATACAAGGGCACTATGCCATTGTGCTGGTTTACATCACCTCCATTTACAGGGGATTATATTACAGGGGATTGTATACAAGGGCACTATGCCATTGTGCTGGTTTGCATCACCTCTATGTACAGGGGATTATATTACAGGGGATTGTATACAAGGGCACTATGCCATTGTGCTGGTTTACATCACCTCCATGTACAGGGGATTATATTACAGGCGATTGTATACAAGGGCACTATGCCATTGTGCCGGTTTGCATCACCTCCATATACAGGGGATTATATTACAGGGGATTGTATACAAGGGCACTCTGCCATTGTACTGGTTTGCATCACCTCCATGTACAGGGGATTATATTACAGGGGATTATGCCAATACATGCAGACATTTAGGGGGGATTCGTGAAAGCTTGAAGAGAGATAAAACTGTGTTACAGTATACCATGACCACTTTTCTTGGAAAATTGAGATGTTCAAGATTAATCCAACTCTCACATTAAAAGAACATTTTTGCTCTGTTCATCAGCCAAAATATATCTCAATTCCTCATTATTTATTAGCAGTTATTTATATAGCACACATGTATTCCACAGCGCTTTACAGAGCATATTTTGGCCACTCACATCAGTCCCTGTCCCAGTGGAGTTCACAATCTATATTCCCTACCACATGTACACGCACACACATACAACAGGGTTGCCGACATTTAACTCCCTCCTTCCGGGAGGGAGCTGTCGGGCAATCACAGGGGAAAGTCTCTCGGCAAAAAGGGGGCGTGTCGCGGGAGAAAAGGGGGCGTGGTTATGATGATGACACGCCATTGGGGGCGGGGCATGGGCGTGACAGCGCGATCACGTCATCGTAGCCCCGCCCCCTGCATCACAATGTCATTAATATCGGCATTGTGATGCAGGGGGCGGGACTACGATGACGCGATTCAGCGCAAATCGCGTCATCGGCCCCCCCGCTGCCGGGGTTTAGGCAGGTGGGTCGCTGGGGCCGGGAGACTTGCCTACCTTTCCGGGGGGCCGGGAGCGGCACCCGATTTTCGGGAGGCTCCCGGCCGAATCGGGAGGGTAGGCAAGTATGACATACAATCTAGGGTTAATTTTTGTTGGGAGCCAATTAACCTACCAGTTGCCCATGCCAGTCATTTAGGAATTGTAAAGAACCAACAACTTTTACGTGAAAAGGTATGGTTTCTCTCCATGGAGCAACATGTTGAATCAGAAATCCGAAACTGCATGACATGCACCTTTCTTTCTATGCAACCTAACAGGGAACCATTACGGATGACTAACCTACCTGACAATAGATCTGATTCAGACCCGCTCGCAAGATGCGATCGCTCGCTGGCAAAAAGGGGCCGGATATATAAATTAAGCGCTCGCACTGCGTCACATAAGGTTGCCCACTGTGTTAGTGAGCAACGGCAAAGTGCGCTCGCAAGTGTCTGGAGATGCCCCCTTGCCACTCGCAACACGCGTCATCTCCAGGACATGAATGATTAATCGGGACCATTGTGAGCCATCAGAGCAGCTCGCTGCCCTTAGGGCTTCCTTTCCCTGCCGCAAGCACTGCGATCAGTGCAAGCTGAAATACATGCAGGTGACGTGTACAATGACACTACTTTGCTAATAATGCATGCTCTTTAAATAGCATTTTGGCGGGCAGACACCCCTGCATTCACAACACCACTCCCCCGTTCACATGCACCTTCCCCTGTTACCACCCACAAATGGCACTATCTGTCACTCAAAGCAGCAACCTGATAGTGGCTTACGAGCTACCAAAATCAGATCGCAATGAATGGCTTGCGCACGTGCACTGTGAATTATACGCATGTGCAGATGGGTGAAAATCGCTCACAGCGAGCGTTCGCACCTTAGCGAGCGGGTCTGAATGTGAAAATGTTGATGTTGACTTCTATGGCCCATTATGCAATGGTAAATACATACTAGTAGCTGTGGATGAATATTCACGATATTCTGTTCTTGAAATAATATCTTCATCATCTGCCACATGTGTCTTACCAGCGTTGGATATAATCTTCACTACTTATGGAATTCCAGGAACAATAAAGACAGATAATGGTCCACCATTTCAAGGTGCTGATTTCAGCAAATTCATGAAACATTTTGGAATTCGATATAAAAAAATTACTCCCCTGTGGCCACAAGCTAATGGTCTTGTTGAACGTTTTATGTGTAATCTTGGAAAGCAAATAAAGATTTGTAAAGTATCCCAAATTCCAATTCAACAATCCTTAAATCAATTTCTCAGACAATATCGATCAGTGCCTCACTCCACAACAAATGTCCCTCCTCAGACATTAATGTTCCAAAGAAAAGTGATCAGATCCACACTTCCGGAAATTCATTTAACTCCTGCGTCTAAAGATCATCAGATTAGGAAGACGGACTCTGCTAAAAAACAAAAAGCTAAACAGTATGCAGATCAGAAAAGGAGATCGTGTTCTGGTGAAACATAAAGTAGTACGCAAGGACATGACTGCTTTTCACCCAAGTCCACTGACTATAATGAAAAGGAAAGGAACAATGATTGTTGCAAGAAATGACAATCAAACAGTGACAAGGAATGTTTCCCATTTCAAGAAGATATTTCCATCTTTATCTTTTGGTGGACCAAGTCAAGAGGATGTCATCACAGTACCTTTACCCAGTGGCGTAACTAGGGGGGGTCGGGCAGGGTGCGTGCCCTGGGCGGCGTGGGACCGGCGGCGTGCGGGGGCGCCAACGGCCACTGTCCGGCCCGCCCTAGTTAGCCACCAGTGTAGCGCGGACCACAATGAGTGAGGTCAGCACTACACATTTACACAGGACCAGCGCTAGGCTTCCAGCGCCGGTCCTGTGCTGCATGCCTGAGCCCGTTCCCTCCCCCTGAGCGCTTGCCCAATAGCGCCAGGAGGTGGGCTCAGGCTGTGCATAACACACGCATCGCCGCCAGCGCTGGCGGCGATGCATGTGTTAAACAGCAGCCAATGAGAGTCAGATAGACTCTCATTGACTGCTGCAGCACCCACTGCAAGAGCCGGACTTCCATCCGGCTCCTGCAGTGGGTAATGGGACAGATGTCATGACGTCTGTCCCATTATGCTGAGCGCGCCAGCCCGGGAGGACTGGCGGGCGGTGGCGGCGGCGGGAGCAGCAGCAGCGTGGATTCAGGTAAGTATGTTTTTATATATATATTTTTAACAACCTGTCAGCACTACTGGGGGCACAACGGGGGTGGCTACCACTGGGGGGACCTCTACAGGGGTGGGGGCACAACGGGGGGGCTACTACTGGGGGCACCATTATTAGGAGGACCTCTACTGGGGGGGGCTATTACTGGGGGCACCATTATTAGGAGGACCTCTACTGGGGGGCTATTACTGAGGGCACCATTATTAGGAGGACCTCTACTGGGGGGGCTAGTACTGGGGACACCATTATTAGGAGGACCTCTACTGGGGGGGCTATTACTGGGGGCACCATTATTAGGAGGACCTCTACTGGGGGGGGCTATTACTGGGGGCACCATTATTAGGAGGACCTCTACTGGGGGGGGCTATTACTGGGGGCACCATTATTGGGAGGACCTCTACGGGGGGGCTATTACAGGGGGCACTTATACGGGAGGGGGGACCTCAACTGGGGACCACTACTTGGGGGGGGGAACTACTACTGGGGGCATTATAAAAGGGGCCTACTACTAGGGGCACTAACTGGGGGGACCACAACTGGGGGCAATAACAGGAAGGACCACTACTGGGAGCCTGCATCAGGGGGACCACTACTGGGGGCACTGCATGGGAGGGGGGGACTACTGCTGGGGGCACTATATAAGGGGCTTACTGCTAGGGGCACTGTGGGGACCACTACAGGGGGCACTAGATAGGGGGGATCACTACTGGGTGTCTGCATAAGGGGGACCACTACTGGGAAACCTGCATGGGGGAGACTACTGCTGGGGGCACTATATAAAGGGCACTGCATAGGGGGGGACTACTACTGGGGGCACTATATAAAGGGCACTGCATAAGGGGATACCACTACTGGGTGCACTGCATTGTGGGGACTGCTACTGGGGGCACTGCATAAGGGGGAACACTACATAGGGCACTGCATTTGGGGGGACCACTACTGGGGGCACTGAGTAAGGGGAACTAATTGGGGGCTGTATAAGGGGGACCACTACTGGGGATACTGTATAAGGGGCACTACTATGGGCCTGCTTAAGAGGGACCACAACTGCATACTGGGGGTACTGTATAAGGGGTACTACTGGGGTTAAGGTGCATATGGACAGGAATGTTCAGCGTGAAAATAAAGGGGTATGTCATGTTGACACGCCCCATCTTTAAGTGACCGCGCCCATTTTTTTTCGGCGCGTGGCGAGCGCACATCTCAGTGTGGTGGTGGTGTGGGGGGGCTCCCTTTACAAATTTAATCTGGGCTCCAAATACCCTAGTTACGCCACTGCCTTTACCATCCTCAGCATCAATTGATCCCATCACGGAGTCTGTTTCTTTGAGTGAAGGATCACATATTCAGATGAAAAGAGGCAGAGTCATTAAACCTCCTGCTAGGCTTATTGAGCAGATATGACTCTTAGAGGGGTATTCAATATGAAAGGTTAACTTCCCTGGCGAAGTTAACATTTCATATTGGAGTTTTTTTCTGCATAAAGGTATGGTGCGCGCTCCCGCTTATCCCCGTATTCAATATCAAATTAACGAAAACGGGAAACTCCGAAGTTGGATTTGCGTAAAGTTATGAATTTTTCCTTAAAATAATTGTAAGACCCCCCTAAAGTAGTAAAAACATGGGGGAACACTATGGGTACCCCCATTTTAGCCTTTAATTGAAAGTCGGGGCTTTAAATAGCCGAAGCAGGTGTTTTTTTCCTGACATTGAAGAAGTGATGCAGAAGAGCACTTAGGTTATTTTTTTCGTTTTTTTAAGTGGTCCCATCAAATTTGGGGTACATGAAAATGGGTACTAGCATATTTTTAAGTCCCTAAAGTCAGTTTTTAAAAATTCTGCATTTGTGCACCTGCCGCTATAATTCTATTCTAGAAAACATCTGCCGCATACTTGCAGAATAGCCCTGAACCTATTTCCCTATTGTTATACAATTTTTTCTCTTTTTTTTTTTTTGCACCCCAATTTTTAAATTAATTTTTTGGGGTGTCCCTATTTTTTTTTTAAACTTTTTTTGACACAGTTCTTTTTTAAATGTCAATCTCAGGGGTGCAGGCTATTTTTTTTAAGCCTGCACCCCATAACCCCAATTCTGCACTTTTTTTCTACACCTATTCAATGGTGAAAAGTTATCACCGTTTTCTACTTCAGGGTCCATAGGGGGTCCACAGGGTTGACCTTGGGGTATAGCTGGATCTGGATCCATGGGCACCACGCAGTTAAAGCTTTGCTGCTCCCAGGATGCACTTGGGTCCGTCCTCCTCTATATCCCGCCCCGGCCACAGGCACCTCAGTTTTAGTTGGTGCCCGGCCGGAGTCGGGTCACCCTGCGCAGTGGGGCTGCATAAGCAGCCCCTAAGCTTTATTCTTTATTTAAAAAAAAAAAAAAAAAAGATTTTATTATTTTATTTTTACTGTCTTCAGAGCGGCAGCATCAGACTGTCCATCTGGACGTCTATGCTGCCGCTCCAACAGCCCCGCTGGCGCTGCGACGCCGGTACTGATCCGGGGATCGCAGCGGGACCCCGGAGTCAGTGCTAGCGTGGCTCCGGGACCACCCAAGGACTGCTGCCGGACTGAAGGGGCCAGGTAGGCCGCGTGCAGCGCTGTCAGCGCTGCACGCGGGGAAAATGCAGTCTTCATGCCGCCGGTCTCTGGGGACAGACCGGCGGCGCTAGTGGCAGCGGCAGGCTCCCCCTCTTCAGGCATACCCCGCGTGTCCGCTGGCCCCCGGGGTGTAAGTACCGGCGGGGAACCGGCTTCCCCGGGGGTTTAGTACTAGCAGGGGAGGCAGCATTCCCTGCTTCAGCGCTCCTCCCCTCAGCCCAGCGCGCCTTCTCTCATGTGTGCTGGCGTCGCTGGGCTGTTCTCACTCGGCCACTCCTCCTCAGAGCTCTCCGGCGGCCATCTTCCTCAGGCAGCATAGCAGAGCTCCCAGGCAGGCTTCCAGTGGACCAGTCCCCCTGCGTACCTCTCCCCCTGCAAAGGACAGTGTTCGCAGCGCTATAGCCCTCCCAGACACTGAATCTGGGAGGTTGATTGTAGCGGAAGGTGCAGTGAGTATAACTTCTCTGCATGGTATGTGACTTTTGCTAGTGCTGCTGTCTGTGCTTATTTTCTACTTACTGTCAGCTTTTTACCTATCCCTTTCCTTCTCCTACGGCCCGCAGGTGCGTGGGGGAGGGGTGTTCTTTCTGTGTACCTCACTTATATAAATCTACGTATTTGTGAGGTCCGTGACATACTGCGGTGTGCTCCTCAGTACCATATTGTGGGCTGTTTGGGTTGCATACTTGGGAGTGCGTGGGTGTTATACGCCTTACCTCGTTTCGGTGAGACACTTTTTTTGCAAAAAAGTTTGTCATGTCTGATGAGGGGAATGAGCGCTCTGAGGCTCCTGTGTTGTTTTCCTGCCGGCGCTGTTCGTCAGGGGTTGACGGGGCAGAATTGTCTGAGGACGGTCTGTGTGGGCGGTGCCAGTTGGTACCTGGACCCTCTAAACCCCCGGTGGCGCAGGATCCTCCGTGGGCAATGTTTACGCAAGTGCTGGCGTCAATCGCGGACCGACTTGCGGTCCCGACTGCGGCCCCTTCTAGGGCGTTGCCCCAGCCTACCATGCCCCGTTCCCCAGGTGTGACTCGTCTGGTGCAGTCTCCTCCCGGGTCTCAGACTGTGGGTCCTTATGCGGGTTTGCCGGTATACGTGCAAACCCCCACGGTGCCGCAGCAGTCGATGGTACCTTTTCTGGGGTATCCTCAGGCAGTACCCCCGCCTTGGGTGGACGTCCTCTCCAGCTCTGTTCAGAGTCTGGCGGCTTCGTCATCGGCTTTTCAACATATGTTGCACAGTGATTTGCCCCCACGGGCGTCCAAGCGTTCCGTTCCGGCTTCACTGGCGGCTCAGTTCACGGACACGGACGTGTCTTCGGATGACGGGGAGATCCATGAAGACTCTGACTCGGATGCCGGGGCCCAGGAGATGGAGGCTAAGTCTTCCATTAATGTGCCGGCATTGGTTAGGGCGGTGCGGGCCATCCTTCACATTGAGGAGGATGTGCCCGCCCCCAGGTCAAAATACCCAAATTTTAAAAAGGCCAAGGTAGCTTCGACGGTTTTTCCCCTGTCCGATCAATTGACGGATCATATGGCAGGGGCCTGGCAGTTGCCCAGCAAGAGGTTCCAACCGCAGAAGCGGTTGGCTTCGAACTATCCATTTCCGGAGGCTCATTGCAGGAAGTGGGAAACTCCTCCAGCGGTGGATTCCCACATTACCCGCTTAATTAAAAGCGCTACGCTGCCTTTGCCGTCGATCTCCTCCCTGAAGGATCCCACGGACAGGAAGGTGGAGACTTGTTTGAAGTCTATTTACTCTCTCTCGGGGGCGGTGGCCCGTCCGTCCATGGCCATCTCTTGGGTGGCTAAGGCCATCGAGAGCTGGGCCAATGCTTTGGAGGATACCTTTCCGGAAGATGCTCCGGAGATCCAGAGAGCGTTGATAGGTCAAATGAGTGATGCGGCTTCCTACATTGGGGAAGCATCGTTAGACGCAAGCCTGCTAACCTCTCGGGTGTCGGCTGCAGCTGTGTCGGCGCGTCGGTCCTTGTGGCTGAGGTCTTGGAGAGCTGACGCTGACTCCAAAAAGGGACTGGAGGCCTTACCTTTTAATGGGGAGTTGCTTTTTGGTCCAGACTTGGACAAAATTGTGGACACTCTGGCTAAGTCTAAATCAGCCTTCCTCCCTTCGGCTTCTGCTCCTACCAAGGTACGGAGCTCTGCTTTTCGGTCCTTTCGGGTTCAGGGCAAGGCAAAAGGTCAGTCCTTCCCGAGGCAGTCGACGACCAAGGCCGCTTCTAAGCCCAAGAAGCAGCCCTGGAGTGCCAGGCGCCCTTCTTCCAAGCAGGAAGATAAACCTTCTGCCTGATGGGACGGGCCTCCCTCTGGGGGACCCCAGAGTGGGAGGCCGACTTCTTCTATTTGCCCAGTGCTGGCACAATACCACCACGGATGCCTGGGTTCGAGAAGTGGTCTCCCAGGGGTACGCCCTGTCTTTTCGGCACAGACCGCCCCACCACTTTTTCTGCACGAGTCCTTCTCAGGATACGACGAAGTCTTTACAGATTCAGGAAGCTATAGAGTCCTTGCTGACAGCAGGGGTCATTGTTCCCGTTCCTCAATTACAACGAGGGACGGGGTTCTATTCTTCTCTGTTTCTGGTGCGGAAACCCAATGGTTCTCATCGCCCTATCCTCAACTTGAAGTCTCTGAACAAATTCCTCAGAGTTCCCAAGTTCAGGATGGAAACGTTACATTCCATCATTCTGGCGATGGAACCGGGGGATTACATGGTGTCCCTGGATATCCAGGACGCCTACCTCCATGTTCCGATAGCACCTTCGCACCAGCGGTATCTGAGGTTTGCTATCCTTCAACACCATTACCAGTTCCGGGCGCTACCCTTTGGTCTCTCCACGGCACCGAGGGTGTTCACGAAGATTATGGTGGTCATGGCCGCACATCTTCGGAACCAGAATGTACGGCTACTACCGTATCTGGACGACCTCCTGTTGCTGGCGAGTTCCCCGGAGGTACTGCTTCATCATCTCCACTTGACGGTCGCTTGCCTGCAAGCGCACGGGTGGCTGATAAATTGGAAAAAGTCCTCCCTGATTCCATCTCAGCGGATGGTTCATTTGGGAGCCCTGCTAGATTCTCAGCAGCAAAGGATCTTCCTGACCCCGGAGAAGGTCTCCTCCCTGCAGCTGAGGATACACAGTTGCCTGAGCAGTTGCCGCCTGTCGGTCCATTCGGCTATGAGGGTTTGGGGCTCCATGGTGTCAACATTCGACATGGTGGAATTTGCCCAGTTCCATTCCCGGCCTCTGCAGGGGCTGATTCTATCGGAATGGAACGGGTTACCTCACCGGATCCGCTCTCAGTTGCTGGTGTTGTCCCCGGAGGTTCGGCAGTCTTTGGCTTGGTGGCTTCAGACAGCTCATCTGGTCGAGGGGCGTCCCTTTTGGATCCCGGACTGGGTCCTGCTCACGACGGATGCCAGTCTTCGGGGTTGGGGGGCAGTGACCGGCTCGTTGTCACTTCAGGGTCGTTGGTCTGCGGAAGAAGCTCTTCTTCCCATCAACATTCTGGAACTGCGGGCGGTTTATTGGGCCCTGC
The DNA here is from genome assembly GCA_031769625.1 of Taudactylus pleione. Lineage (NCBI taxonomy): Eukaryota > Metazoa > Chordata > Amphibia > Anura > Myobatrachidae > Taudactylus > Taudactylus pleione. The sequence continues at coordinate 12,452,338 of JAUIMM010000010.1, forward strand.
AGACGGCCGGTTCAGGTGCAGTCCGACAACGCCACCACGGTGGCGTATATCAACCACCAAGGAGGAACTCGAAGTCGGGCAGCAATGTCGGAGGTGTCTCGCATCCTTGCTTGGGCGGAGTGTCACATTCCAGCGATCTCGGCAGTCTTCATTCCCGGAGTCCTCAATTGGGAGGCGGACTTCCTCAGCCGTCACGACGTGCATCCTGGGGAATGGTCACTTCACCCAGAGGTGTTTCAGCTACTCGTGGGCAGGTGGGGGCTGCCGGAGCTGGACTTGATGGCCTCCCGTCACAATCACAAGTTGCCCGTTTACGGGTCAAGGACAAGAGACGCAGGCGCCAGTCTGGTAGACGCGCTGTCGGTGAAATGGACGTTTCACCTGGCGTATCTGTTTCCTCCGATATCCTTACTTCCTCGGGTTCTGCGGAAATTCAAGCAGGACGGCGGCACGCTCGTGCTGGTTGCTCCGGCGTGGCCCAGACGTCCTTGGTACTCCGATCTGAGGTGTCTCTCCATCGACGCTCCGTACCTTCTTCCTCAACGTCGGGACCTGTTGTCTCAAGGGCCCTGCCTTTACCCGGATCTGGGTCGGCTGTCTTTGACGGCGTGGCTCTTGAGACAGCCATCTTGAGGTCTAGGGGTTTCTCCAGTTCAGTCATTGGTACCATGCTTAGGGCACGCAAGCCTGCCTCCGCACGGATTTACCACAGGGTGTGGCGCACTTACTTTCAGTGGTGTGAATCCAGAAACTATGATCCTCAGGTGTTCCAGGTTTCCAGAATCTTGGAGTTCCTTCAATAAGGTTTGGACCTCGGCTTACGCCTGGCCTCTCTGAAGGTTCATGTGTCTGCATTGTCCGTGTGGTTTCAGCGACGGATTGCTACACTACCGGATGTTCACACCTTTTTCCAGGGTGTTCTCAGGATACAGCCTCCCTTCGTGCCTCCTGTGGCTCCTTGGGACTTGGCGGTGGTGCTACGGGTCTTGCAGGGTCATCTTTTTGAGCCTCTTGAGGCGGTGGACCTCAAGTGGCTGACGTTCAAGACCGTTTTTCTCCTAGGAATTGCTTCTGCCAGGAGGGTGTCAGAGTTGGGGGCGCTTTCCTGTCGCCCTCCTTTTCTGATTTTTCATCAGGACAGAGCGGTGCTCCGCACTCGTCCTGAGTTTTTGCCCAAAGTGGTCTCGAAGTTCCACATTAATCAGGAACTTGTTGTGCCAGCTTTTCAGTCGCCTGATCTTTCAGCTGGTGAGGCTTCCTTAGATGTAGTCCGGGCACTTAGAATCTATGTGGATCGGACTGCTTCGGTTATGAAGTCGGATTCTTTGTTTGTCCTCTTCGGTTTTCACAAGAGGGGATGGCCTGCCAACAAGCAAACGTTAGCCCGTTGGCTTTGTTCCGTTATTTGTGAGGCTTATGCACAGGAGGGTTTACCTGTGCCAGCCTCTGTTAAGGCTCAGTCCACTCGTTCTGTGGGTCCCTCTTGGGCTGCTAGACGTGGCGCCTCCGCTGTTCAGCTGTGTAAGGCGGCCACTTGGTCTTCAATTCAAACGTTTTTGAGGTTCTATGCGTTTGACACCTTCGCCTCTCAGGATGCATCCTTCGGGCGCCGGGTACTCCTTTCAGCACAGGAGCGTCCCCGCCCTTAGTTGAACTGCTTTGGGACATCCCCAAGGTCAACCCTGTCGACCCCCTATGGACCCTGAAGTAGAAAACAAGAGATATGGTAAGAACTTACCTTTGTTATCTCTGTTTCTACGAAGTCCATAGGGTCCACAGGGCGCCCGCCCTGACGCACCTGGCTTCAAATGGGCTGTGTGGCTGGTCACCGGTTTTCCGTCTCCCATTTCTGTGAGTATGGTTTCTTGTGTGTTCCAGTCTTCCTTCTCTCTGTTTAGTCTCCTCCTCCGGCCTTAGCTGCTTACCAACTGAGGTGCCTGTGGCCGGGGCGGGGTATAGAGGAGGACGGACCCAAGTGCATCCTGGGAGCAGCAAAGCTTTAACTGCGTGGTGCCCATGGATCCAGATCCAGCTATACCCCAAGGTCAACCCTGTGGACCCTATGGACTTCGTAGAAACAGAGATAACAAAGGTAAGTTCTTACCATATCTCTTGTTTTTTATCAAAGACTTTTCAAAACTGCGATAAGTCTTTGAAATTGAATACGGTGTAAAACTAAAACCTGTGATATTAACGCAAAAAAGTTAAAAAGTGCGATATTAACGCAAAAAACGATGTTATCGCATCCTTATTGAATACCCCTATTAATTTATGGCCTGTAACCATTCCAGAAGGTTTTCCAGTTTCATGTATATTGGGTTAATGTTCATACTCAGATACTGTTAACACATTGTTATATGTTTCATTTTATAAATGCACTATTTGTTTAAACGTAAATTTTATATTTAAAAAAAAAAAAATGAAAGGAAGGGGGAGATGTAGTATCTATATGTGCATTGTCATGTAATAGTAATATGAGGTAGTGTGCCTTAGGGATCCTGCAGCATAGAAGGACATGTGATCAGGAGGCGGAGGGATATAGGAGAAAGTAAGAGAAAGGAGAACAGCCATGAGGAGAGGATATCTTTATCTACCTGTACTAATGCAAGTATTACTTACACAATAAATAAACTACATAAATTGATGAGTCATTGCTATAAAGAACGGTATATCAGGATCTAACAATATTGTGTATGATTCATTAAATGTAGGAATGTAGGATATTTGGGGAAACTCTCTCTCTATATATATATAATACATATATACAGTGTTTGAATTGTGATGGTATGCAACGGTATGACATACTGACACTTCAAATTGTGCTCCAGGAAGTTTCTAAGTGGCCTGCAGGGTGGAGGCATGGTTTGTACTGTAGCTTACCCAGCGCCGCAATGCAATCCCTATTGCCGGGCATCTGCTGCAATGCAGGCTACGCTAGCAGTGCGCCCACCTCCTTCAGAGTCCTTCTCTCCAGTATCTACTCCCATGTCCCGCACTGTGTGGGACTCAGAGCTAAGAGACAATGCTATGTGCAAAGGCCTCTGCCACTGACTGACCAGGGATGCCACAGCTGCTGGAGGGGCGGTGCAGCCGCAGGATGACTATGATCTCCCCTGTGACTGGTAAAAGTCCATCCATCCCCCCTGGCCTGGGGAGCAGTACTCTGTGTCCCAGTGGAGGTAACCCTGCCATTGCAGCAGCAGGACAGCCGGGAATGGGTGCCTTCTCTCCTCCCTGTGGCTGCCACTATGGACACAGCAGGTAATGCTCTGTGCTGAACTGATCCTCCTCATGTTGCTGCCCTCAGCTAAGGCGCAGCAATGAGCACTGACTGCAGGTGTTAAAGTGTATATGGAATACAAAGGTCTTCCAGGCTGGGACATTGATAAGTGTAACTATTGTATGCTGGTGCAAGAGACCCAGCTCCTTAATGTGAGTGAGAGATTATAACTCCGTGTAGGCTCCCACTGCTATGCCCAGTGCTGCTGGACTTGAGGATTGAATGATGGGGAGGGGTGAACAGACTAAGTGTATGGGAGATAGCGGTCACGGAGCAGCTGCAGGACCAATTCCCCAGCAATTTATACTATACCACCAGGCCTGTAAGGCAAAAGGGAGAGGGGACACTATATTGTGTGCCCCAGACTGTGTAACAATGTGTGTGTGTGTGTGGTGTGTGAAAGGGTCCTTGATTTTGTGTCTATGTTTGGCAGCCAAAGTTACTGTCTTTGGGAGCAGTGAGGCCCAAGGGGGAGGCTGAGAGACACAAGACACAGGGTGAGGGGGTGCCTGGGAGATGCAGACTAAGGGGGTGGCTGAGACACAGGGGAGGTGGTTGAGGCAGAGAGACACAGGGCCCAGGTGGCTGGAAAGACAGAAGGCTGTAGTTTTGGTGCAGGAGGTTGGAGAGACACAAGGGGACAGGAGGCTGGAAACAAAAGGGTACAGGAGGCTGAAACACAAGGGGAGAGGAGACTGGAGACCCAAGGGGACAGGAGGCTGGAGACCCAAGGGGACAGGAGGCTGTAGACACAAGGGGACAGGCGGCTGGAGACACAAGGGGACAGGAGGCTGGAAATACAGGAGGGACAGGACAGGAATCTGGAAAGACAGGAGCCATGAAGCTGTAAAGATACCGAGCAGGAGGTGGCAAAGGGGGCATGAGCCTGGTTGAACCTCTGTTGCATGATGATGACATTGGTTATATTCCTATACAAACAGGCATCTTCATGAATAGTGAATACTGACTGAAGACACTGACAATAGAGGATCAGTTTCTTCAGAGGCTCCCCATAACAGAAAAACCACCATATAGGTAAGGTGTATATGGAATGGAAAGGAATGCTCCAGAGTGACAAGAAATGGGTGCATGTTATGCTGACACCCCCAATTTTGAGTGACCATGCCCCTTGTGAGACATGGCTATGCCCCTTTTTTGTGCGCATGCTGGGGTACGCTCAGGGTACCACCATACTCCCACTTCGACCACTGTCTATACGAGGGCTGATTGAAAAATAATGAGACTGTCCCATAGGTAGATGTGGCAACACTATGCTGGTTATTGTGATGCTCATAGATCATTGTGTCTGAACCTACGGTTGGACTGCTGTAGTCTTCTTTGTTTGGTCACAGCGAGTGGAAGATCTTCATATGTTTCATCATGGCGGATGAGGAAGACGTGTCTGTGAGATTACGTCAGAGATGTGTGATTGAATTTTGTGTTAAACTTGGAAAAAGCGGAAATGAAACCATGACATACTGTATTACGGCAAGCATACGGTGGAGAAACAACTAGCCGTACTGCAGTATTTCGGTGGTGGAAGCACTTCAATGAGGGTAATACGTGAGTGACTGACAAAGCGCGTTATGGGAGACCATCCACCATGGTATGATCCTACAGCACTGGGTTCCCCGTGGACAGATATTTAATGGTGACTAGTTTGCAAACGTCCTGAAAACCCATTTGCGTGGCGCCATGAGGAAGAAAAGACCACATTTGTTGATGAAACAGTGGGCCTGAGTCAGACCTGTTCGCTAGCAAGTGCTCGCTCGGAGCGAGCGATGTTTTGCAATGTGCGCATGTGTATGCATCACAGTGCGCGTGCGCGAACTAGGCTGAGCGATCGGGAAGCTTTCGCTCGCCCAGCAGAGACAGCCCAGCTGAATGAGTGACAGGTCAAGCCATTTGTGGGTGGTAACAGGGGCAGGCCACTGGAAATGGGGGAGTGGAGGTGCGAACGCAGGCATGCCTGGGCATCTAAACGCCATTTCAGAGGCGTGCATAATTAACAGCCAGCGTCATAGTACACGTCACCTGGTTGAATTATACACTGACGTGCTCCCAGTGCTTGTAGTAGGGTATAGTCAACCTCAATCGCTGCGTTCACTTCCTATGGAACCAGATGTACCGATGGTTGCATACACTTCCTGGAGATGACGTGCGCTAGTGGGCGTCTAAGACAGACTGGTGGGCATTTGCATACACACCGCCATCGCACGCCAAGACATAGTGGGTGTGCTTACGCCTTGCCGTACAATCGCCTGCCTTGCCGTCACTTAGCCGGATTTGCATAAGCTGGGAGCGAGCGTACGCATCTAGCGAACGGGTCTGAATCAGGCCCAGTGTGTTTTGCTCCAAGACAATGCCCGACCACATGTTGCTGCTGTTGCATTGGCAGCACTAGAACACCCTCCGTATAGCCCGGACTTAGCACCCTGAGATTTCTGGGCATTCCCAACCCTGAAAAAACAACTGCATGGAAAGAAGCTCTCAACCTATGATGAAGTTAAAAATGCCAAAGCTGCAACACTAAAAGTTATGTCTCAAAACTGTCTACTGCACATCTTTGAATTGTTGAAGGACGCTACTTTGAATAAGAATAATGTTCAGATCCTGTGGAGTCAAAAGATTTAAATAAAAAATCAGTCTCATTACTTTCAATTAGCCCTCGTTTATATATATATATATATATATATATATATATATATATATATATATATATTAAAAATAGCAGCAGCAACACAGCATATTTATTTGGAGCAATATACACAATCACACATACCGTATGGCTGTATGTCAATGTCACTGGTAACTCCTTAGTATTGCTGGCCCTGCTCGTAAATCCCAAATTCCCCCATCACTTGACCAGTATGAAGTGGCCTCTCACAGGTTTATGCCTGTCACTTTTGTCCTCCATAGTTTTCTTTCCTTCCTCCCTCCCTCTCTTTCCTTCATAGTTTTTTCTGTTTTCCTTGTACAAAATGTTATGTAAGACTCATTATAACAAGAAAAGAAAAACACCACCGCATTATGATGCTCATTTTCCCCCCATTTTCTTATATAGTATTAATGTTTTCTACCCTGCAGGGTAGCCATGTTGGTTACTGGCTCCTGCTTCCTGTTGGTTGTCTTGACCACCTCCATCTGCTGGCATGTTTTACTAATGTTCTCCTTTGTATGTTTTCTGTATATGTCATGCTGTTTCTGATTCCTATTGTGGTGTGCAAAAAGATTTTTTTTGTAAAGTGCTTTTGGCAGATGTACCAGTGGCATGTAAGCAGGAGCCTCAAGGGGTGTTATAAGGGATGAGATAGGGTATGTGGGTGGCTTAGTGCTTATGACATGCACTAGGAGTATGTATGCCTGATTGTTTTCCTTACTAGAAGGTTTTGTAATTTATGTGTCGCTGAGCAGCACTGCTTTAACATGGTGCGTATCTGCTCTGGGCCGGCAGCTCCCCCTCCTCCCCGATGCACATGACGCTGTGACATCACAGAACAAGCAATGGTAGCAGGACAATGGGTAACGGGATCGGTATGAAATACCGCCGGCCCTCTAGCCGGCAGTTCGAATCCCGGGAGCGCAAGGCCGACAGAAGCAGAGTTCCCCGCAGCAGAAGCCTGACAGCGCTGGAAATCCCAATCGTCCTAAAGGTAAGTAAAAACTAACCCCCTAACCCTCCTTAGGGGTGCCTAACCCTAACCTCCCTCCCAAGTGCCTAAACCTAATCCCCCCTCTAAGTGCCTAACCCTAACTCCCCCTTCCCTGCTGCCTAAACCTAAGTCCCCCGGTGGGATGCCTAACCCTAAGTCCCCCCCAGGGGTGCCTGACTCTATCCCTCTGTCCCCCTAGCCTAACCCTAACCCTCCCGGGGGGTGCCTAACCCTAAGCCCCCCCCCCCCAGGTGCCCTAAACCTAACCCTCCCCCCCCGCGGCTGTCCACTCGTGGCACCCGGTCTCCCAACGTCGGGAAAATGACAGGCGTCTAGATATAGATACCTGTCATTTAACCCTCGCCGGGATAAAGAATTCAGGAAGCCGGCTGTCAGGATTAAAACAGCCGTTTTCCCTGGGTAACAGACACATCTAGGAACCCCTGCACGTTGGAAACAAGTGCTGTCGAGGCATCAACTGAGCTGACCTGTAGGCCTTGCGTCCTGGACAGCGGCACCGGTTGCACTCCCCTCCTTACAGCACTGTTGAGCAGGACATGATATAGTACGTCATGATGTAAACAGAATAAATTAAAGACAAAATTATGGTAGAATTATGCATGAAATACTTAAGGTCATAATCTGCTGAGAAAAAAAAATCTGATTACTGGCAGAATGTGGTTAATATTCAGCAGAATATCTCTAAGTAAAAACATTTATTAGTAAAACAATAAAAAGGGTAGATGCAGTTACAGCAGGAAAATGTGTTGTGCTTTTCTACAATCATTTCAAGATAAATGTTTGATAATTACAGGGCTAAATAACATGGTAACTACACATTGCTGTGTATCCGTATAATAATATACATTTTTCACTGAAATAATTAAACAATATCTTTTATAAGTCTGAGATTTATAACTTTCTCAGCATTCATTTAAAATATTTTTTTTTTATAGGACTGTGGGGCATTCCTCTAATGTGGGAGGACACACTTGTACATACACACAGAGGTATGGCGCCCCCCTCCCAAAAGTGTGTGCTATATAATATAACTGCTATTTATATATACATATATACACATACATACATGGCAGGGTCACACATACATACAGGCAGGGCCAATTATACAAACATACCATAGTTGCCGACATTCAGCTCCCTCCTATCGGGAGGGAGCTGAATGCCAGCATACAGCGGGGGGGGAAGGGGGGGGGCGTGGCTGGGCTATGACTCCATTTTGGGTGGGAGCCAGGGCGTGCCCACACGATCACGTCATCGTGGCCCTGTCCCCTCTTCACAATGCCGAAAATAAAGGCATTGTGAAGCAGGGGGCGGAGCCACAATGACGCGATTCAGCGTAAATCTGCTGGGTTTTTTAGTAGTAGTCCAGGGGGCAGGCGGCAGCTGGGAGGCTTGCCTGCCTTTCTGGGGGATTGGGAGCGGCACCCGATATTATATATATCTCGGTTAGTTTTCTATATATCCTAAATAAGTTACGGATTTTTAAAAAATATTAGGAGACCTAGAATAATAAAAATGGTGTTAGACAGAACATGACATGGTTAGTAGTACTTACATTAATACAGATGCAATGTATATTTGTGAAGTAGGAGCATAGCTGAGAAGGGAGCTTCCCATAGGTGTTCCCACTCAAGTGATAGCTGCTTGTTTCCGTAATTGCAGTCATAAGCTGTGCACCCTATGGAATCTCACTGTAGCATATGTATTCTGTCAATTTAAGTTAAATGATCAGAATATATAATACAATCTCCTCTATTGACTAATAACAATGATTCAAAGGAGATAAAAGTTAGATCCTAGGCGCTATACATAAATAAAGCAGTGCCAAAGCAGCTACCCCTTAATGTCAGATAGTGCATCACTAAAGCATTCTATTCCCTGAATGGGACCCCAATGCCCAGCGTGATACTGCCACTATTTGTTGATTTCTCTTCAATTCAGTATTCCCCCCCCTGCAGGCTGGCCGGTATGCAGTTGGGAAGCCGGCGGACCTAATCCCGACAGCCGGCTTCCCCAGTCATATCCCGGCAAGTGTCTAAAGACAGGCGTCGATATGCGACGCCCGGCATCCCGATCGAAGGGTTGCCGGGTGCCGAGCGTGGATAGCCGCGGGGGAGGGGGAGGGTTAGGTTTAGGGCTCCCGAGGGGGGACTTAGGGTTAGGCACCCCCCAGGAGGTTGGGTTTAGGCTAGGGGGAGGGGGGGTTAGGTTTAGGCACTTGGAGGGGGGATTAGGGTTAGGTACTGGGGGGAGGTTAGGGTTAGGCACCCCTCAGGGAGGGTTAGGGGGTAGAATAGGATAGCTAATACTTACCTGAGGACGATCGGAATTTCCACTGCTGCCGGGATGCTGGTGTCGGGATTCCATATCATACCAATTCCGGCTGGCCATACCCCACTAGCACTATTTAGTACAGGGGGTGTATGACATAAACTTTCTCCGGGTGCCATGGTTAAACGCTACTCCTCTGAGGCAGGGTCACACATACAGTCAGGTGCATAAATATTGGGACATTGACAGAATTTTCATATTTTGGCCTCTATTCACCACCACAATGGCTTTGAAATGAAACAAACAAGATGTGCTTTAACTGCAGACTTTCAGATTTAATTTGAGGGTAATTATATCCAAATCAGGTGAACGGTGTAGGAATTACAATGGTTTCTATATGTGCCTCCCACTTTTTAAGGGGCCAAAAGTAATGGGACTATCAACTCAAAAACTATTTAATGGACAGGTGTGGGCTATTCCCTCATTATTTCATTATCAATTAAGCAGGTAAAAGGTCTAGAGTTGATTCTAGGTGTGATATTTGCATTTGGAATCAGTTGCAGTCGACTCTCAATATGAGATCCAAAGAGCTGTCACTATCAGTGAAGCAAGCCATCTTTAGGCTGAAACAAACCCATCAGAGAGATAGCAAAAACAATAGGTGTGGCCAAATCAACTGTTTGGAACATTCTTAAAAAGAAAGAACGCACCGGAGAGCTCAGCAACACCAAAAGACCCGGAAGACCACGGAAAACAACTGTGGTGGATGACAGAAGAATTATTTCCCTGGTGAATCAAAACCCCTTCACAACAGTTGGCCAAATCAAGAACACTCTTCAGGAGGTAGGTGTATATGTGTCAAAGTCAACAATCAATAGAAGACTTCACAAGAGTGAATATAGAGGGTTCACCACAAGATGTAAACCATTGGTGAACCACAAAAACAGGAAGACCAGATTAGAGTTTGCCAAACAACATCTAAAAAAGCGATTACAGTTCTGGAAAAACATCCTATGGACAGATGAGACAAAGATCAACTTGTACCAGAGTGATGGGAAGAGAAGAGTATGGAGAAGGAAAGGAACTGCTCATGATCCAAAACATACCACCTCATCAGTGAAGCATGGTGGTGGTAGTGTCATGGCGTGGGCATGTATGGCTGCCAATGGAACTGGTTCCCTTGTATTTATTGATGATGTGACTGCTGACAAAAGCAGCAGAATGAATTCTGAAGTGTTTCGAGCAATATTATATGCTCATATTCAGTCAAATGCTTGAGAACTCATTGGGCGGCGCTTCACAGTGCAGATGGACAATGACCTGAAGCATACTGCAAAAGCAACCAAAGAGTTTTCTAAGGCTAAAAAGTGGAATGTTATGCAATGGCCAAGTCAATCCCCTGACCTGAATCCGATTGAGCATGCATTTCACTTGATGAAGACAAAACAGAAGGGAAAATGCCCCAAGAACAAGCAGGAACTGAAGACATTTGCAGTAGAGGCCTGGCAGAGCATCACCAGGGATGAAACCCAGCGTCTGGTGATGTCTATGCGTTCCAGACTTCAGGCTGTAATTGCCTGCAAAGGATTTGCAACAAAGTATTAAAAAGTGAAAGTTAGATTTAGGATTGTTTAGTTTGTCCCATTACTTTTGGCCCCTTAAAAAGTGGGAGGCACATATAGAAACCGTTGTAATTCCTACACCGTTCACCTGATTTGGATGTAATTACCCTCAAATTAAATCTGAAAGTCTGCAGTTAAAGCACATCTTGTTTGCTTCATTTCAAAGCCATTGTGGTGGTGAATAGAGTCCAAAATATGAAAATTCTGTCAATGTCCCAATATTTATGCACCTGACTGTACATTCATACATACATACATACACTCACACATACATATACAGGCAGGATCATACATACAGAGCATCCGGAAAGTATTCACAGTGCTTCACTTTTTCCACATTTTTTTATGTTGCAGCCGTATTACAAAATGGAATAAATTAATTTTTGTCCTCAAAATTCTACACACAATACCCCATAATGACAATGTGTAAAAAGAAAAGAAATCACATGTACATAATGTCAAAGCTGAATAATTGGCTGAGACAAGATCAGTTTAAAATTGAAGCGTGTGCGACGCCATCTTGCGAATGGCAGCTAGACTCCATTTTAGAAACAAGAATCTGCAAGACGCCATTTTGCGACCAGCATCACTTTAAGTTACAACTCACGAGCTAAGAACAGATGGCAATGTTTTTGATAATCTACCAAGGGCAACTAGAGGAACAGGTTGTTTGACTGAACGGTGGAAATGTCCGTATCTGACTATACAACATCCTCAAAGGGTGGCCGAGGAAGATATGGGTCCATTCCACTCACTATAGGGAGGTTAACCAACCGATGGAGATACAAGACGGAGACAAGGCCGATAAAGTGGACCTGTCGATTGCGAGCTTGTGCCGGAAGGATTAAAAAGGTGACGGTGAGATATCTGAGCTAAAGAAATGTGTAGATCAGTGCTTCCAGCAATGGAGTGGTCTGCTGTGGTTATCCTAGTTCTTTTTCTTTCCAGAGTTTTTGTCGTGATGATCTGTTTGGGGATACTCAGTGTCTGTGATTGAGGACCGATTGAGGAAATGGGAGCTGATGGCAGTGCTGATGGAGTGGAGTCAGGAGGAGTGCAATGCCAATCAGGGGAGTGTTTGACCAATTTTAGTATTGTAATTGTTATGTTATTTGGGAAGAATACTTCCAGAAGTTATGATCCTCACACATGTTGAAATGCTTAGTATACATAAAAACATACCATCACCATATCTTCACACGCAATATGAACACAGAGGCAAAAGAAACATGATACCTGGTGATGTGCATAAAGCCGCTCAGTTAATTAGTGAGACAACTGGCTTTCAAGTTTTAGTCGCACTGGATCCCACCAGAATTGCTCCGTGTACATTAAATTTTAGATATATTCAGGAACTTGCTAAATTGATAGATAATATCACCGAGATGTACGATGACACATTCAGGTATACAGGGAGAGAATTGCAAGCGTACAAGAAAGAACTGGTGCAACACAGGCTAGTGTTGAATTATTTAACTGCTGTTACTGGAGGGTATTGCGTAACGTTAGCCACCCAATTTGGAGTAAAATGTTTCACCTATGTCACCAATGATATCAGCGATCCCAAGGAGGTGATAGACCGGAAGATGGATGAAATTCTGCAGCTAAAATGGGAATTTCGTAAGAACCATATTGCTTCAGTGGCTGAAGTAGGGGAAAAGATAGAAGGATGGGTGCCATGGCTGAACCCAGTGAAATGGTTCTCAGGTCTAGGGGAATGGGTCCAGGAAGTGATCGCTAGCATAGGCAAATTCTTCATCCTTATACTAATTGTCATCATAATAATTGGCATATGCGTCCGGTGTGTTCCTATTGTGTTGAAGTGTGGAAAATGTAATAATAGAGTAAAACGAAAGAATGAAATTATGATGGTGGCCAGTATGAATACCGAGGTAAATACAGAACTGCATTACAACCCTGAGCTAGGAAATACCATCATTTAATGTATTATATTTAGACATGCATAGAATGTATTATTGAAATGTTATTTTTAAAACACCTCAGATAATGTAAAGTCTAAATTCCCCTTCAAGACTGCTTTTATAAGACTGGTGCATCCCCACACCTTTCACATGACCTTCCAAGATCCGCAGTGTGCGTATAATAGTAGTTTTATGTCCCCACTCAGAGACACATTATTGATGGATTAAGAACCACCTTGTGCCATCCCATAATAACACTAAATAATATGTAAATGTAAGCCTAAATTAAATTCTAATAGCAGATTGTGATAGCATGTTGTTTGCTATCAAAGGGTGAACTGTCAAACCTGGATAATTGGCTGAGAGAAGATCAGTTTAAAATTGAAGCATGCGCGACGCCATCTTGCGAATGGCAGCTAGACTCAATTTTAGAAACAAGAATCTGCAAGACGCCATTTTGCGACCAGCGTCACTTTAAGTTACAACTCACGAGCTAAGAACAGATGACAATGTTTTTAATAATCTACCAACGGCAACTAGAAGAACAGCTTCTTGAGAAAAAGTAAATAGAATAGACAATGCACCAGAAACTGTGAGTGCTTTACATACAAATTGTGAATCCCTGTATGCAGATAAAGTATAGTTGTGGCAATTGTAATATAACCCAGGCATTGATCTACACAATTGAATGTGTCTGAATCCTAAACAGGTTTTCGCCCCACACCCAGACAGAATGGCCCCAGCTTCACAGCTGGAAGTAACACATTTGCATTGCAGTCTAACTGTGAGTGAGGATTGATATGTGTATGTATGTATATATATATAAATATGATAAGTCCATCATAGATGGAATCTCATGCATAAACACCGCACATTACGCACAATTGAGCTGCTAACATCACGCCCAGTAGCGAATGCACAAATCCTGCATGCGAATGCTGTTTATTAGCACCATGCGATTGCATCTTTCACCATTTCACATACACACATTAATACGAGCGAATGGTTAAGGTCCTGTATGAAAACGTTGGTTGTTTGCTTAATGCGCACGCATCTGTCCCCAGTTAACTAGCGTCTTCATATCAAACCCCATACACTCACACATTACATATTCACTTACAAGGTTCCATTAGCATTAAGGTATAAGATTTAAGTTGGATCAGTTAGTATAAATGCTGTACAATAAAGATATTTGATAACTAAGGTTTTATTCAAGCTAAGAAAGCCGTGTTTGGTTTTGTACTGATGCGTACTCTTTCCACAGTATTCCGGTGATATCGGTGGGGATATCGCATCATGAATTCTCGAGTTATGGACCACAGAGACTTCAAGCAACAAAATGTAGTAACTGTTATGATGTTGCAGGGGGCGGGTGGGCAGAGATCACCAGCTGTTAGAGGCTGGGTGAGTCTATTTGAACCAGCCAGTTAAATGCTCTGTAACAGATGCTTCTCCCCTGGGAACCAATAATATCAGCAACAAACTTCTCTATTGTCCTGTCTATTCTGGGGGGGTATAAACATGTGTTCTCAAACACTGGGTCTTAGTCTTCATTCTGACGGACGAGGAGTTTCTTGCTGATACCTAACATCTGGACCAGAGGCGCTGCGTATGTATACTATACTTGAGTCTGTATAATTCCTTTGCGCTAAATTGTACACAGATCATAGCGTGTAACTGACTGTACTTTTACTTGAATAATACTTTGTGCTTTGGAACCACAGATTCCAGGTCTAAGTCTTTATTTACTGTATGACTGCGTACGCAAATTAGCGTCATCCTTAGAAGGTATAGGCAGGATATTAGAAGGTATAGGAAGGTGTGTATAGAGGTTCTGATCCAATATCATCAATAAGTATTCACAGCCTTTGCCATGAAGCTCAAATTTGAGCTTAGGTGCATCCTGTTTCCACTGATCATTCTTGAGATGTTCCTACAGCTTAATTGGAGTCTACCTGTGGTAAATTCAGTTCACTGGAAATGATTTTGAAAGGCATACACCTGTCTATAACTCTATATAAGGTCCCACACTTAACAATGCATGTCAGAGCACAAACCAAGCATGAAGTCCAAGGAATACCAGAGGCAGGAAGATGTTGGATTGGGTTCCTATAATGCTGGTAGAGAAGCAGAAGATTGTGGCGCAGCAGCTGGGAAAGTGCCATCGGTGACTATAGCTCTTTTATGATAGGGTTGTATTATAGGTAGAGATGAGCAGTTCGGTTTTACTCAGTTTTACTAGCATATGCTCAGATCTCAAAAATGGCATCATATTGGCTGTACAGCACTTTGAAGAAAAGGTCCACCTTGGAACGTCAGCTATATATGTATAATACACTTGATTTTTACTAGCTGTCACTAAGCTTTCTCAATTTTGGCCCCACTGATTGCCCCATCTAATGCTCTCACTGCCAGTACATTCCATATCACACTGACTCGCTACCCTCTCAAAGCAATCACTCACTCAGCACACTGACCTCCATCCCAGCTCACTTATAGCACCCCATAGCACAATGAGCTCCCCACAGCACACACACTAACCTAGTTACTGCCCACCTTACAACACCGCATACTCCTCCCTTCACTGTCCCTTCACAGCACCACATACTGCCCCCTTTAAATTGCTGTCTTACAGCACAGCATCCCTCTCCCCTAACAGCACAGAACACAACTCTTACAGCACAGAACCCCTCTCTCCTTACAGCACAGAACCTCTCTATACTCACAACACAGACCTCCCTCCCCTCACAGCATAGACCCCTCGGCAGCAGAACCCTATTCCCTCAGCATAGACCCTTCTCCCCTCATAGCACAGACCCATCTCCCCTCACAGCACAGACCGCCCTCCCATCACCTAACAGCACCTTTCTCCCCTTAAATCTGCTGGCATTAGCAGCACATAGATAGGCAATATGAGTAAAGGAAAGCAGGTGAGAAAAGGATAGTAGCTCCCAGATACACACTGATAATACATTTAGTAGAGGAGGAAATGCAGGTTATTGACATCATTCTCAGGGATGGATTGGGATGGGAAATTAGCCTGGGAAAATTTTGAAGCAGCCCTAATTGGAGAGAGTCTGTTGAGGGGGCAGGATACTCCCTTCTCATAGGGCCCGATTCTGAGTCGGAGGCAGCAGCGACCTTCCAGCGACACAGTCTTTTGCTGAAGCTGCGTCTGACTTTATGCTAATGCAGCTGCAAAATCATGGAATGGGTTCTAACCACGCATAAGCATTCCACCATCGGAGATGCATGCAAACCATCGGGTTTACTTTGCTTTTCTCTAGTAAACCCGATGGTCACCTAACTTTCCAACCCACAGTACAGAGGTGACAGGGACAGGACAGTGTGGATAGAATCAGGACAGAGGTGACAGGAACAGGATAGTGGGGGTAGGGGAGACAGGACCAGGACAGAAAAAACGGACAAGAGTGAGGGGTGCAGGTACAGGACCACGGTGACAGGGTGAAGACAGAGATCACGGTGACAGGACAGAAGAGCAGGACATATGCGACAGGTCCAGGACAGCACTGTCAGGGACAGGATAGAGGTGACAGGGACAGGACAATGGGGCAGGACAGCATTGACAGGACCAAGACAAAGGTGACAGGGACAGGGCCAGGATAGAGGTGACAGAACTAGGACAGAGAAGACATGGAAAGGTTGGGGGTGACAGGGCCAGGACAGAACAGATGGGACAGGAGATAGGGGTAACAGGGCCAGGAAAGAGGCAACAAAGCCAGGACAGAAATGTCAGGGCCACAACAAAGAGGACAGGGAAAGGACGGGGTTGACAGGGCCAGGACACAGCACAGGGGACAGGAGACAGAGGTGACAAGGACAGGACAGAGGTAACAGGTGGATAGTAAAATGGTAGTGTATCGATCCCCTTCAGTACTTGTACCTGGAAGTGATGTGGAGTGAGGGCCCATAAAAGTCATGCTTCGGGCATGGTGACTCGCTTCTCTTGCCATGCTTCGGGCACAGTGGCTCGCTTCTCTTGCCACACGTTTATATTCCCCCTCTATGTTCACGTGGATAGCAAGGAATGACGTTGGTCAGTAACTGACGACGTCAAGGTACATATACTGAAGGGGATCTATCCACTACCATAGCAAAACTGTTAGCCCACTGACCCTAACCCTCCCCCTGCCATCATGGTTGTGACATCAGAAGCCATTGAGCCCAGCTTGCACACTTCAATATCTTTGACATCACCTAGCCTCTGGGGAATGTCCTGTGTGCCAACCCCCCCCCCCCTCTTAATCTGGCCCAGCAATCACCATAGTAACTAGATAGATAGTCACATACAACAGTAACAGAATACTGGATACAGTACTCTGTTGTTGAATATGATTCCTGCACAGAGTGCGTGCCTAAGCCTTTGACACTCCCCCAGAAGGCACACACACACTTCCATGCCAGCATTCCATGCAGCAGCCTCACTCGCCAGAGCCGGCCCTAGGCAAAATTTTGACTGGTGCCCCCTAGCAGATAATCCCACCAGCAATCTAAGGATCTCATTCAGACCCACTCCCAAGTGGGTCAATGTTGGGCTCTGCGCACGCGCACCGGCCAGAGCCGGAAGCTCTCTGGGGCTTGTGGCAGATGAGACCCTACCACAAGGGTCTCATCGCAAGCCCCGATGGTTGCGATGGTCTTGACCATCGCGACCATCAACCTGGCCGCTCACTAAAGCTGTGGGTGGCCACCCACAGCTTAGCGAGCGGCCAGGAGGCCGCCCTCATTCAGAGCAAGCGCTCACATTTAGCGAGCGGCTCTGAATGCGGTCCTAAGTGTTTATATGCGGATGTAGTTATATTGCCGGCGGATGGAATGCCTGCTGTCCATATACCGATGCCAGAATCCCAAACGTCCAGACCTGGGTAAGTATGTTAGTTTCCCCGTAATGGGGGGGTGGATTTAGGCACTCCCGGGGGGAGATAAGGGATAGGCACCCCTGGAGAGGATTAGGGCGAGGCTACGGGGAGGGGGGGTTAGGGTTAGGCACCACTGGGGTGAGCTTAGGGTTAGACACACCCTGGGAGGGTTAGGTTGGTTTAGGGTGCAGGAAGGTGGGGGGTTAGGGTTAGGCACCACCGGGGGAGGTCAGGGTTAGGCACCACTAAGGGAGGGTTAGGGTGGGGGTAGAGGGAGGGAACTTATCTCCCCAGTCGGGATCTTCAGTGATCGAGCTTCCATCTATTCAGCTGCCAGCATATTATACTATATGTATGTATGTAATATATACTGTATATATATATATATATATATATATAAATATATATTTGCACATACATACATGTGTGTGTGTATGTATATATATATATATATATATATGTAGACACACACATGTACACACGCCCACACACATATATTGTACACATACATCCTATAAATATATATATATATATATATACACACACACACATATATATATATATATATATATATATATATATAGTGCACATACTGTAGGTCCCAGTGCCTTCAAATGTAATTAGTAAAAAAAAATAAAAGCTGCCTGCCTTACTTTTCCTAGCTGACAAACTGCACACTCACCATACTCAGGGTCTCCCTGATGTTCCACTTCTGCGGCTCGTCTACAGCAGTCTCTCTCTGCATGTCGCGCGACGTCATGACGTCACGCGTGTTGTAGCAAGAAAAACTTTATTGCATCAGCGGGCGGCTAAAGGATGTCATAGGGCCTCTACAAAAATAGAACACTTGCCTGATCGAAGCTGAGCTACGATCGCGGCATCCGGCCCCTGGGCTGTAACTCCACCTCCTCCCCTGTTGGGCTGCTACTATACTGCCTGCTGCAGTGCAGCAGGGCCAGCTTTCAGGGGAGCCCGTCCATGGGCTCCTTGGGACCCGTCGGGCCCTAGGTAGCCGCTTTGGTTGCCTAGCGGTAAATCCACCCCTGGTGCTGATACTGTGCTGAGTTGAAAAAGTTTGAGAACCACTGGCCTAGGTGCGTTCCTACCCACATAAGGGGATGCAGTTATGAGACCGACGTCTGAATCCCGACAAGGGACTTAAAATAGGCGTCGAAATAGCGATGCCTATCTTAATCCCGACGCCAGAACGCCGAAGGATGCCAGCCCGAATGAGGTAAGTCAGGGGAGCCCTTAGAGTTAGCCCGGGGAGGGGGGTTAGGTTTAGGGAGCGTAGCGGGGTTAGGTAAAAGGTTTTTTTGGGGGGGAGTTTAGGGTTAGGCACCCC
Source organism: Taudactylus pleione (assembly GCA_031769625.1). Lineage (NCBI taxonomy): Eukaryota > Metazoa > Chordata > Amphibia > Anura > Myobatrachidae > Taudactylus > Taudactylus pleione. Next base: position 12,471,332 of record JAUIMM010000010.1, read on the forward strand.
TAGGGGGGAGGGATAGGGTTAGGCACCCCCAGCGGGAGGTTAGGGTTAGGCACCCCCCGGGAGGATTAGGTTTAGGGTGCGGTAAGGGAGGGTTTGGGTTAGGCACCCTTGGGGGAAGTTAGGGTTAGGCACTAGGGTGGGAGGTTAGGGTTAGGCACCACTAAGGGAGGGTTAGGGACAGGGTATTTACCTGTCCTGTTGTGATATTCTCCCTACGGGCTGCCAGCATCGGGATATGAACCCATTCCCACATAACACTTTCTCTGGTTAAACCAGCTAGAAGGATGCTGTAAAAGAGCTAAACATAAACTTGGCATCCACTCAATTTATATGGGACCATTTAATCTACGATGAAAGGACACAAAATCGTAAATAAAAAAATCATCAAGAATAATAAGAAAAAGCTATGGGAACAAATAAAACAGCTGATTCTGATAACTTTTAAAAATATTTTAAATAGAAACCTAATAGTATAATGTTTAGAATTGTTTTGTTTTTGGCACTGAACAATTTAAATCGCACCCCAGATAGATAATAAACTTCCATCTTTACCCGAAAGGTATCATACTAGACTAATATTCTTTTATACTGTATCTAGGGGTTTCAAAGATTGCCATGGTTAAAATGAATTTATTGATAGATAATTTTATATAACCCTATTGTCTAATAATTGCTTTAAATATTATGCTTATTTCATATTATATTTTACAGATTATCAACTGTATTCTTAATGGTCTATGGAAATATTGTACATGTTCATATGCATTTTTGCCAATTTATGTATCATTACTTATATATTTAATATTTCTCTAAATATATGCATTGAATTTTTTTTATATTAACTTATGTTAAAGGATATTTTTTATTTATATATTTATTGTTAGCCTTTTTTATTGTACAGTTATATACTATATAATGATTAATAGAAGCTTTTGTTCATAATACTTAAATTTTATGTTTATTTTTTGTGTCTTCTGAGTTTTGTTAAGCAGATATATAGTAATAATCACAGGTTTTTGGTTATACAATGATGATACACTTCTGGCATGTAACTTCATTTACTTTATAATTTGGTTATATTGGCTGTTTTATATCCTTTGTTCTTGCTTTTCTTTTTTCTTTTGCAATCATTGTGACTTTGATTTTAGATTAGATGGCCCCATATATATTTATGTAGCACACATGAGATTGTTCATTTGAAATATTGTGGTTTTTAATTTAGCCGTCTTTGTACTAGCTTGTGATTCTTTCTGATTATATATTTAGTAATAACCAAATGTTTTCAGTGCTTTAATTTCTTTTCTATACTTTTTTTTGCTTGCATGTAATTTTACTTAGTAAATAAAATGATTAGTTCGTAACGGATGTGGTAGATTATAAATATTTTTTTCAATAAATATAATAATAGATAATGGATACTAATGTTATTTATAATTTGTTCATTTCTGTTTTGTATTATTTGTTATGTTACATGGTGATCATTATGTATTATTTAAGACTGTTCTTTTCTGCATCATTAAACTTGTTGAAACTGCCTGTAGAATATATTTTTCATATTTAAACACATTGCAGTAGGAATGTGACTAATATAATATAAAGGATTTGTTAACATCACTGAATTCATTGCCTTCAAATTTGTGTCTATACCAGTGGTTCCCAAACTTTCTTCAGTCACGGTGCCCTAGAGTATTAGCATATTTTTCATGGCACCCCTAAGTCAAATGTTTCATATTGATCATTTCAGCAAAAATTAGGAAATCATATAAATTGTTCTTACCTATTATCCTTAGGGTCAGTTATGTGGTGGTGGACGGGGGTGCGCTTCTCTTTGTTCAAAAAGTTTATGATTGGTAGCCACCAACACTGGTTTTGCTTACAACATTGACCACAAACAATTTGATTTGGTCCTTCACCACCAACCTGTGGCACCCCTGTAAGTGCCCTGAGGCACCTCTGGGTGCCACGGCACCGAGTATGGGAACCACTGGTCTATACTGTTTACATGTGTGGCAGTGAATTGCTATGTTTCTAATGATGGATTAATCCAGTTTAATTGCAAACTTGAAACAAAGTGTGTTTATATTCATGCTATTTAATTGCATTTATACTTACTTTGTAACGGTAGCATAAATATCTGCACCGAGCGGTGTAGCATATTTTTTGCATTATGGTATGTGCTAGCGCTACTAGGGTGTTGGTAGTACCTCTTCTGCTCCACACGTAAGAGGAATCCCAACCTCTAAAGATATGAAGTCTTAAGGTTATGTGTAGGCACTCTGTGGTACTAATGGTTTATGGATAGTGTTCCTATTTGTTGGTAATTTGGTATGGTCCGTGTGCATATGGGTCTTATGTATCCTCAAGTTCCAGTCCCTGTATATTAATAGTCACAAACTGTAGGTAGGGCATTCTTATAAGTGAAAGTTCTTTATGTAAAAGTCCCGTAGACAATAACTTGGGGCTGGTTATTCCTATACTTGGTATGGTTCCCCAAATTAGGTCCCAGATGTCTCGTGTCAGCATGTTAGTGTGTACGTCATCTCCACCTCCTTCAATACTGATGTTGTTGTACATATATGTACCGTCACTCCACCTTATATTGAAATACGCAGTATCAGAATCTTATGGACACTAGTATGCAACTATCGATTAGGTAAGTAAAATTAGACTTACTCAGATTGTATCGTTCTGCCGTTAGTCCGTGGTTGTCCCATGTGCACTCTGCTGCTGTGTGGGTGTGAGGGGGGTGGGGTATAGTACAAGTCTAATACAGATGACAGTATAGTGGAATAATATACAACTATTTTATAGTTAACGCACTAAAACCATATATTGCACCTTTAGAGATAGGTGCTGCATGTATATGGCAAATACATATTATCCAGACATGGTAAGAAAAGGTATAATCATATAAATTCAAAAGTTCAAATGGGTAGAATGAATGAGTTCTAATGTGTTTCATCCTTGATGGGGACTTTTCAAGGGTCAATAGTCCGTGTAGTGCTACCCAGGGGGTTTAAATACCTTGTTTCCGCTGTCCTTGTTGCTTCTGTAGTAGTACTTCCAGTTGTGATGGTTCACGCATGCGTGCGCCAGCCACCGCTAGAGCTTCATTTGTCCATGATTGTTTTTTGGCGCATTGCGCATGCTCTGTCTGTCGATTGCAGACCAAAGTCTCCATGTTGTTATGTGGCCTTCTCCTAGGTTCGGTGACTTGGGGGCAGTGGCATAACTAGGGCAGGGCGAGCGGGGTACATGCCCTGGGCACCGTTGGACCGGTGGCGCGGGGGGGGCGCCGCCGGTCATGGTACCGGCCCACCCGCCCTAGTTAGCCAGTGTAGCGCCGCCCGCAATGAGTGCGGTCAGCGCTACACATTTACACAGGACCGGCGCTAGGCTTCCAGCGCCGGTCCTGTGCTGCACGCCTGAGCCCGTTCCCTCCCCCTGAGCGCTTGCTCAATAGCGCCAGGAGGCGGGCTCAGGCTGTGCATATCACACGCATCGCCGCCAGCGCTGGCGGCGATGCGTGTGTTAAACAGCAGCCAATGAGAGTCAGATAGACTCTCATTGACTGCTGCAGCACCCACTGCAAGAGCCGGACTTCCGTCCGGCTCCTGCAGTGGGTAATGGGACTGACGTCATGACGTCTGTCCCATAATGCTGAGCGTGCCAACCCGGGCGGGAGCGGCGTCGCGACCAGGACCAGGAGCAGAAATTCAGGTAAGTATTTTTATATATATATATATATATATATATATATATATTTTATTTTTATTTTTGAAACCTATCTGCACAACGGGGTAGGGGGGTGGCTACTACTGGGGAGACCTCTACTGGGGGGACCTCTACTGGGGGAGGGGTGGCTACTACTGGGGGGACCTCTACTGGGGGAGGGGTGGCTACTACTGGGGGCGCCATTGGGAGGACCTACTCTACTGGGGACTACTACTTGGGGGGGAACTACCACTGGGGGCATTATAAAAGGGGCCTACTACAAGAGGCACTGCACTCGGGGGACCACTACTGGGGGCACCATATAAAGAGCACTGCACAAGGGGATACCGCTACTGGGCGCACTGCATTGTGGGGACTGCTACTGGGGGCACTGCATAAGGGGGAACACTACGTGGGGTACTGCATTTGGGGGGGCCACTACTGGCGGTACTGAGTAAAGGGAACTAATTGGGGGCTGTATAAGGGGGACCACCAGGGCTGCCATCAAAGATTTTGGGGCCCAGGACTAGCAAAATAGGCAAGGGCCCCCCAAGCCTACTCCCCCTGGCTGTATATATATGACTAATATAGATGGGCCAGCTCACTTTATCCTACCCTCTTACCTCTACACACTCCCTCCAGTACTAGTCACACAGTCTGCGCATCTGCATGACATCCTGGCTGCTGCAGACTTACCACACTCATTGAAGGAGGCTCCTTCTTCTCCCGAGGCTGGGCTGGTTGGCTGGCTGGCGCGGCTCTTCTCTCTTCCAGTGGCGCAGCGTGACGTCACGCGCGCTGACTTAAAAAAAAAACTTTATTGAACAAGAGTGTGAGTGGGAGTAGCGACGGGCGTCCTTGTCAGTTATACCCCGGAAAAATCATTCACGCGCGGCGTACCGGTCGGAGAGGGTGCAGTGTACCTTCCACTTAAGGAGGAAGTAGTAGTGGATGGTAGGGGCAGGCGGGCCCCCTACTTTCTGTCAAGTGTCCAGGCCCAGGACTATAGTCCCGGCAGTCCCACCCCTGGTGGCTGCCCTGGGGACCACTACTGGGAATACTGTATAAGGGGCACTACTATGGGCCTGCATAAGAGGGACCACAACTGCATACTGGGGTTACTGTATAAGGGGTACTACTGGGGTTAAGGTGCATATGGATAGGAATGTTCAGCGTGAAAATAAAGGGGTGTGTCATGTTGACACGCCCCATTTTTAAGTGGCCACGCCCATTTTTCCCGCGCGCTCCTTCGGCGCGCGTACAGCTCGGGATATTGGGGTGTGGGGGGGGGCTCCATTTTCAAATTTGCCCTGGGCTCCAAATACCCTAGTTACGCCACTGCTTGGGGGCCCTTTCATCAACACTGAAATATTCATGGAGGTATTTAGGTTTAGAACTCACATGGAGTTCTAAGTAATTACCAGAGGAATTCATCATTCCTCCTCTCCATAACTATCTATTTCAAAAGGCTGTAATTTTTGCGATTACAGCTTTTTAAAGGAAACAGATACTTTTCCCTGTCTGCTCTAACTTACCGCAGCTGTAGTCAGTGCTGCGCATGCGCTGTTACACTCACAAAAGCGGCGCATGCGCAGTACTGATTACAGCTGCGGTAACTCTGTGTCCGCCTACCCCCTCCGCTCCCCTCTCCCACCTACCTGGTCACCTGGCCCCAACATGCTACAGCCGTGGATCCCAACCTCCCGCCCGGCTTGCTGAAGATTTTTTTATATTTATTTATTTTTTTTAAACTTCATTGTTTTTTTTTAATTTTTTTAACTTTACTCTGTTCTGCCAGGAGAGTCAGATCAGCAGCCAGAGCCGGAGGAGGAACGAAGGAGCAACGGAGCGAGCTGGAGGAGGACCTGCCCAGCTGATAGCAAGTAAGTATATCCCACTGTACGCCACCTGAGAGTGGCGTATAGTAACACCATCAATTTCCGAAAATACATAATTTTAGGAATTTGATAAGTAGACTAATTCTACATTACTATACTAATGTATGGGAAGTGTGGAAATTAACGCAGGCAGACATAACCAGGAGATATCAGTGATGCCTCCTGTGTTAATGAATACTAAAAAATAGGTAATTTAGGAAAATGTCCTTAAAACCATTATTTTAGCGTTGATGAATAGGCCCCTTGGTCTCCTGAGCACAATCAGTCTGTTGAAATGTCTTTTGTCTCCATTATGGTGGCGGCCATTTTGGGGGTGATATGTTGCCGCATATGATTGTTATATTGTGTTCAATATAGCGTTGGTGCTGTCAAAGCCATTGTGTAGCTGATCTAGCTTGCTGTATGGCATCGATTTATTTGGTCTGTGGCTATTTGTTCACTTGGTTTGATCACATACAGTATATGCCCCACAGAGTAAACTATAGTGGGTTTCACTTTTAGTATCAACTTATGTATTGTAGACATAATGATGGAGTATATGTCTGAATGGTTGCTGTTGTGCTCTGTTCTTAGTGCTTTCAGTCTCTTAATAAAGGTGATCTGAAATATGTGTAGGAATGAGTGTAATGTGTATACTTTTGAGGTTCTGTTACTACTATTATTTTGCATTTCAGTGATGTATCTGTCACTAGTTCAAATCGTCTCAGTTTCAATTTATATCTCCCCTGGGTATGACTTTCTGTACTTACTATGGGTCAGTATCCAGGCCCTCTGTTTGTACTGTCTTGAGTTCATAAATCCATCTACTTTCTATTTTGTCAATTATACTTGCATGGTCCCCACCTCTGCAGTTTGGTTCCACCGTCTCTATTCCCAAAACTTTCAAACCCTTTGGGTTGCAGTTATGTGTGGTCCTGAAATGATCAGACATGCTGTGATTCTAAATCCCTTCCTAATGTTCTTAATGTGTTCTCTGATTCTGGGCTTCAGACTCGTAGTGGTTCTCCCTACATATTGTATCTGACATGGACATTTGTGGATGTAGATCACATTGTGGCTGTCACACATAATTGTATCATTGATAAAATTGATAATGTATTTTTTACTGGTTTGGTGTAAGATAATCAAGTGAATAAGATGCTAAAAGACGCTTGGCACAAGCCGAGCTGCATGGGACCTGATGTGCAGTGAAGGAGTGTTTGGCATGACTGTGGCAATAGTGTATAAGGGCACATCTGCATCATGTAGAGAACTAAATTGTAATTTGCTGGGCACACAATCTGAGCACAGGCACCAGAATAGCCCAGGAGGGGGGTGAGGGTGAGCTGGTATAAGACACCAGTCAATGTAATGAGTCGCGGGGTACCAGTGAATTCAGGGACAGACATAACACACAGGTATTATTATTAGGCCACTTTTCATTGATTTTCCTGTTTTGATAAAGTTAGGAAAGCAGCCGGCTTCTTGATTCTTGATTTCTGTAGTCCTAGAGCGAGGCTCAGTGCACCCTAGCATTAAGCTCCTAAGCCTAGCGCTTTGAATGATTCTATGTCCATTTGGCTATTGAGTGATGTGATTTTGATACATTTTAATACTTATTGTCCCACTCCCGGGAGTTATTATGTATATTTTGTGCAGCACCAGTGAGCAGCAAAGAGTATCTGAAGTTGTAGTGCGCAGATATGAGAGCATGCCCCGACAGATCACAAGGAAATCCCTAGAGTGGCACAGTCCGCTTTTGAGAGGAGAGGGAGTGAAGATGAAAAAATAGACACCCCAGGCCCAGGTGTTTCAAAATTCAAATATTAATATCTAAATACATTATTTGCATCCACATTACATCAATAATTCCCTCTGACATTACATGTATACTCTCCCACACACACTACACTACTGAAGCAGTTTAAAGCAACACAGCCAGAACTCAGTGATCACCATACAATAAACAGAGCATGCCAGTGTCCAGTATACAGTAAACATAGCCTCAAGTGACCACCATACAGTACACATAACATCAAATTTACCAACATAAAGTACATATAACATCACAGTGACCACCATACAGTACAGTGACTCAAATTACTATAATCAGTGTGTTACATTATATGCAGTGTCAACTACAATATGACCAGCAGAACATTATATTTCAATTAATATTTTTGAATTACAGCATTCAAAAATTCATAAGGGCAGTTCATTGCAAAATGTAACAACAAAAATATAATTTTTTTACCTGACTTCCAAGATGCTTCACATGTAAGATACAGGGAAAAGCCTCTGAGCCCGGGTCGAGTACCCAACTCTTCTTTATTAAATTATCCACCATAACTACTTTTTCATTTTATAAACTTAGGACTTTATTGGCTTCTGTCAGCTGGAATTGTGTAGTGCACATTGATAGACTGGCAACAGAAGTAGCAGGGGAAGAGGACGGGAAACAGAGATAGTAGTAAGGCTGCTCAAAACTGCGTGACCTGCATTTGTCCACTTGGAAGTTTGCTATGACAGGCAGCTCACACCACAGCCACCACAGATACTGGCCATATAATTGAATGATGGCAGTGGGTGGCAGACATGGGGGAGTATACTGAGAGAGGGTAGACAGGGACACATTCCCCATGTGCCCCTTTACCCGGTGTTGCCTGTTAGGTCCCATTTTTAACATCTCTTCAATAGGGGTTACAGTCACTTCTCATGAACTTCCCCTGGCTACATCACAGAATCCTTTGTTGCTGCAGGGCAAGATGGTGTTGAGTCCCCAAACAAAGTCTCCCAAGGAGCTCCACTGGGTTTGATGTTGGCAGTTGGAGAAAGAGACATGCAATCACAATGGAGGGGTTATCCGGAGAGGCCCAGCAGTGTGGTAACAGTAGAGGAAAAACTTTATAGGTACTAGTGAGGAATAGAATTAATCAGGGCCGCAACTAGGGGGGGGCTGGAGGTACACGTGCACCAGGTGAGCCGCTGTACCTGGTGCCAGTGACCTCCAGCCCGGCGCTGCAGAGAGGCTCCAAGCTGGACGTCCGCTGGTAATATTTATTACCAGCGGGCGCCTGGCTCCTTCTCTGCAGCGACGCGGTGTAGCCGGAGCCGGAGGCTGGAGTTCTCTCCCGAACTCCAGCTTCCGGCTCTCCCCACGGGCACTATGGGGGAGACGTCATGACATCTCCCCCATAGTTCCAAGGAGCAGCCGGCGGACCGGACGCGACGCTGGATGCAGGAGCGGGGTTCAAGGTAAGTATTTTTTTTTTTAATAAGCTGCACTACAGGGGCATTATTATGGGGGCAGGGGCATTACCACAGGGGCATTACTATGGGGGCATAGGCAATAAGGGGCATTACTAATGGGGCATGAGCACTACAGGGGCATTACTATTGGGGCATGGGCACTACAGGGGCATTACCACAGGGGCATTACTGTGGGGGCATGAGCACTACAGGGGCATTACTGTAAGGGCACTACAGGGATATTACTATGGGGGCATGGGCAATACAGGGGCATTACTATGAGAGCATGGGCACTACAGGGGCATTACTATGAAAGCATGGGCACTACAGGGGCATTAATATGGGAGCATGGGCACTACAGGGGCATTACTGTATGGTGGGCACTACAGGGGCATTACTATGGGGGTATTAACATATGGGCATTACTATGGGGGCATTACAATATGGGCACTACTGCAGGGGGAATTACATGGGGGGCGCCAAATTACTGTCTTGCCCCTGGTGACAAAAATCCTAGTTTCGGCCCTGAATTAATTATAGGTAGTAGTATGGAACAGAATTCCTTATAGGTAGTAGTATAGAACAGAATTCCTTATAGGTAGTAGTGAGGAATAGAATTCCTTATAGGTAGTAGTATGGAACAGAATTCCTTATAGGTAGTAGTATGGAACAGAATTTCTTATAGGTAGTAGTATGGAACAGAACGCCAGGATAGTACAGCTACATGTGATAAAGTCGAATGCAGGCTGTGAGTGGAAGGCATCCTGTAGGGTCAGCAGATGTATCTACTGGACCGTAGTGATGAGGAATACCAGACTGATCAATCTAAGAAGGCAGCTTCATAGAGGTAAGGCAACACAGGCACATATCATCCCTGGCCAGCTATGGGATACAAAGTCTGCAATAGAATGAAGACCGCTCTTGTTTCATGTCCTGGGGGTGCATGTAGAGCAGGTGCACCAAGGTATAGGTAATTCAACACTGCTCCAAAGGTACGCACTCACATTGGAAGGTAAAGCCCAAAAACGTCTCAATTTTCAGGGCATAGGGCTAAGAGCTCAGTTTCAGTGCAATGTGCAGCTTGACTGCTAAGCCTCACAACAGATAGGAACATTTACTTTACTAAACAAACATGGATAGAAAAAGGTTGTTTTGTAGTATTAGGATTGGATGACAAGATTGGTTTCTCCAGTGACTGCAACATTAGAAGAGTGTTGCGATTCATAGCGCTGTCATGCTGAGTCTGTTGCTTAGGACCAATGACTCTGAATTGTCTAATGATGCATACACTCGGCTACAGAGCATACACAGGGTGAAAACATGCAAAACTGACTTACACTTAACTCTTCATCAACCATAATATCAGCATATACAGTAAGTACAGTACAGACATATACGCCCATATGTATTTAGACTAGGGATGTGCAGGTTCGGATAGGTTCGAGTTTGCATGCCGAGTTCGGATTTTTCCCTCCAAAAAATGTAACTCAGAAAGAGGCAAAACGTCATCTTGCATGGACAAACATCATCATTCCTGGACTTTGCCCTGGACTTCTGCTCCACGGGAGGTTTCTGTCCTCCCTGAGCTCGCCTTTGTCCAGGAATGATGATGTTTGTCCATGCAAGATGACGTTTTGCCTCTTTCTGAGTTCAGTTTTTTTTGGAGGGAAAAATCCGAACTCGGCGTGAAAACTCGAACCTATCTGAGCCTGCACATCCCTAATTTAGACTTACTCACAAATGAGAAAGAACCAGTGATATCTGCAGTATATAGTTTCAGGTAACAGGCCTACAGTAGATGTGATGAGAAATGTTGTTTAAAACAAGTTTAGTACAATGTGTAGTTAAAGGCAATTTACAACAGTGGCGACTTCCAGTCAAACTAATCGTATGAGTTCTGCAAAGTCAAAGAATGTGCCTGCAGCGTTAGTGTGACACATATAAAAAAACTGGGATCAGGATGGTTTATGTCTGGTGTTTAAATAAGAGCAAACTCCTATTTATTTAAACCTGTCAAGTGCAGAGAAGCCCTGTGTGGGACCTCAGCCTAGTAAATGGCATCTGGAAAATACTGTGACTTTCTTCTTCCTTTTATTTAGGTCCATTACAAAAAGCAGTTTAGAAGAATTTGGAGAAGGAGTATTTGAAGGAACCAATAGCCCTTACATTTTTGTAATTGTGTGCATTATATTTGGAAGTAAGGTCAGTAATTTCTTCAGTTCAGTTAAAGTTATTTGAAAAAAGACTATATGTAACTATTCTTAATTTATGAATACATAGAGATAATTTAGGAAGTTTTATATGACATTTGTAATGCTGTGTGCTTATTCCTCTATGAGGAGGAGGAGGAGGTGGCTAAAACTAGTTGGATCTGCCATTCCACCTGTATAGATAAGATTTTGCTGTACAGTATAAGAATTTTAAATGAACTACGTCTTCAAGGGAAGCAGGGAATGCAATTGTGGTGCTGCTCCTAAGGACATTTGCTACTGTATACTTCCTCACTGCAATAAGGTAGTGAAGAATGGGCCATGCTTTAAATACGAAACCTATTGCACTCTCCAAACAAACATTATAAGGGAAGTGCAATTCTACCAAGGCAATAAAAACAACAAAACATGCCACAATGATGCATCATAAAACTCAAGAGACTTTGTCTGGTGCCCAATTGTCCCTAATAAATTTGTTTTGCGATACTATCCCTGTGTCAGTTGTTCATCCACTAACTTGTTACTATACTGGTTAACTTTAAATCCATCAGAGCCTGATAAGAACTGAAAGCAACCGATCCACAGGTAGTTGCCACAAAAAGAAGTGAACAGTTGGTTACATTTAAATATAATAAAAAACATAAGGAACCATGTGTGATTACTAATGTACAAGCCATAAATTCACCTGGGTGTATAATAAATCACTTATTATAAAATAGCATTTTTTTCCTCTGAAGAAACTGCATATCAACTTTGTGAAGAAACGCGTAAGGACAGTTTATTTGGGGATGTTTTGAAATGTAGCTGAGAACATGATTTGCAGGAACAAGATAGTGTGCTTAATGTAATAGGTTCTGTTGTTTTGGTCAAGTTTGATGTCGCCAGAAATCACGGTGAGATTTTGTCGACTTAGGCCTCAAAGTCATTAGATGCAAATCGCCATTGGTATTTAGCAAGTTGTGGTGACTTTAAACCAGTGAAAAATGCTATAATCTTCATTCAACTTTATAAAAACATGGCGACTACTATATTTCTTATTAGTTCAATTGTAAAACTGGCCATCAGCCCTATATAAGCAGAGATTTGTACTTAGATTAGTTGATAGTGTTTAATCGGAGAGAGGCAGGCATCTGGAGAGGTGCTTATTGGTAAGCAGTTGGGATTTGGAGAAGCTATTCAATTTCTGAGAGGTTTGTCTATGTCATCAACTTTTTTGTCTTGTTCTATGTCTGTTTAAAAATGAAAGTATTGTCTTGTTATTTCTTGTCAGGGTTGGGTACGGGATGCTAGCCCTCGAGATCCCGGCTGACAGAATCCCGACGCCGGCATCCCGACAGGGTTAGGATACCGACACCTAACGATCAGTATCCTGACCCTCCCCCTGTCCCTACCACTAACTCAGTCACTCTCGCACACAGTGGGCCTGATTAAGAAAGAATCGCACGGCTGCGTTCGCACACAGCTGGTCAATGTTTGCAATCTGTGCATGCGTACACATCGCAGTACCATTGACAGTCTTTTAGGTGTGTGCCTAATAGTTTTATCATGGTTATACATTCAAGTATGCTTGTACAACTTCCCTCTTAAGAGGAGATGTATTAAGCTTTGAAGAGAGAAAAAGTGGAGAGATATAAAGTTCCAACCAATCAGCTCGTAACTGTCAATTTACAGGCTGTTTTAAAAATTACAGGAGCTAATTAGTTGGTTCTTTTTCTCTCTCCACTTTATCTCTCTTCAAGGCTTAGTACATCTACTCCAAATTGCATGGTGTATGTGGTATGCCTAAAAATCACATTTCATATCTGAACACTGTAATCTCACTATAGCTTTTTATGTGGGTAATCTGGATTATTTAATGGGCCAAATGTAATAGGGTCTGGGTTTGAAAAAGTGCCAATATTGCTTTGATTTTGTTGTTTGATTTAAAGACAGCATTAGTTTTTTAAAGGAAAATCAATGTGTTTTTGCCTTTAATAAAAATGCTGTTTTAAATCCCACTGCTATATCAACAACAAAAAATCTGCACTTTTTCAAACACGGACTCTATTACATTTGGCCCGATGTGGAAAAGGCATTTGATTTGTATGTGTTTTGTACACAAAGAAAGAAGCAATGATCTTAGAAGCTCTTTTATAGAAGGATTTTTTAATGTATATTTACATTCATTTTTCAAACCCAGCAAGTAACATGACAGTTAGGAGCTGAGTGGCTGGTAATTTATCACTTTCCAAATTATCACTTTCCAGAGTTTAGTACATCTCCCCCATATTGTGAATATCCTCGCCATTCCACACAAAGGAGATGTTTTACTCTAGCACAGGATATAATATTGACATTTTAGTATGATTAAGTTAGCATAATTCATTTTCAAACAGAAATGAAACAAAAAGGTACTAAGGGTCTCATTCAGACCCAGTTGTAAGCGCCGATGCGCTTGCAACCGGGTCAATGGTCACCACAGAGCATGGGCACGACGGAGCCGGCTCCGTCTTCGCATGCGCGAGACCTGGCTAACGACGGGCGTTCCGTCGCTAGGGGTCTCGTAGCAGACGGGGCAAGCTGTTGATGTTGAGTGACAGCTCGCCCCGTTTGCAGGGCGGGCCGTGGGTGGGCCCGGCCAAACGGAGGCGTTCCAGTCGGAACACTTGCCGTTTGGGGGCGGCCCCACTGACATCATTGATGATGTCAGTGGGGAACTTCCTGCTCAAACAGAGCAGGAAGTTCTCTGGGGCTTACGAGTGCCCAGACCCAACCTTAGGGTCTGGTCATAAGCCCTGATGGTCGCGATGGTGATGACCATCGCGACAATCACCCTGATCGCAAGCTAAACTGTGGGTGGTAACCCACAGCTTAGCTTGCGACCTGGAGGCAGCACTTCAAAACAAGAAGTGCCCGCCCTCATTCAGAGTGAGCGATCGCTTCTTGCGATCGGCTCTGAATGAGGGCCTAAGTTCTAATACCTATGCTGGGACATTAGTATTTCACACATCAAGATAAAAAATAATAATTTATTCAATGTGGAGCTGAAAATCAGCACAATATATACATAAAAATATATATGATGAAACAAGTATACAATATATAATTTCTAATTAGCATTGTCAAAACTGGATTATTGGCTGAGACAAGATCAGTTTAAAATTGAAGTGTGCACGACGCCATCTTGCAAATGGCAGCTAGACTCCATTTTAGAAACAAGAATCTGCAAGACGCCATTTTGCGACCAGCGTCACTTTAAGTTACAACAGGAGCTAAGAACAGATGGCAATGTTTTTGATAATCTACCAAGGGCAACTGGAAGAACAAGCTTCCTGAGTAAAAGTAAATAGAATAGACAATGGGTATTTTTACATACAAATTGGGAATCCCTGTATGCAGACAAAGTATAGTTGTGGCAATTGTAATATAATCCAGGCATTGATCTACACAATTGGATTTGTCTGAATCCTAAACAGGTCTTAGCCCCACACACAGACAGGATGGCCCCAACTTCACAGCTTGAGGTGGTAACACAGTTGCATTCACACAAGAGTCTGGGAGAACAAAAGAGCTTTTTCCTTTGAACACAGGAAAGGTGGGGGCCTGCTGACAGAGGGCATGTGGAACTACCATGCTCAGCAATCCACACTGCTAGATGTTCACTTCGTGTATGAGAAATGATGCACTTAAATCTCACTCATTAATAACTAGCGTCCTTATATCAAACCCCGAATACTCACACATTACATATTCACACATAAGGTTTAATAAGCTTTAAAGTATATGATTTAAGTTGGTTCAGTTAGTTTAAATGCTTTGAAATAAAGATATTTGATAACTAAGGTTCTATACATGTTAAAACAGCAGTGTTTGGGCTCGTACTGATGCATACTCTTTCAACAGAATTCCGGTACTATTGTTGTGGAGATCACATCATGCATTCGCAACTTATGGACCGCAGAGACTACAAGCAACAAAATGTATATTTTAGGAACAACTGCTAGGATGCAGCATGGGGAGGCGGGAGGGAAAAGACCCTCAGTTGTTAGAGGCTGGGTGAGTTTATTTGAACCAGCCTGTTAAATGCACTGTAACATATGCTTCTCCCCTGGGAACCAATGGCATAAGCAAGAAACTTCTCTATTGTCCTGTCTATTCTGGGGGGGTATAAACATGTGTGCCCAAACACTGGGTCTTGAGTCTTCTTGCTGAATGCTGATAGATGGAGGTTTTCTTTCTGAATGCTGGGATCTGGTCCAGAGCGCATGCGTATGTTTACTGTACTTGGGGTCTGTATAATTCCTTTGCGCTAAATTGTACACAGATCATAGCGTGTAATTGACTGTACTTTTACTTGAATAATACTTTGTGCATCGGAACCACATGTTCTGAGTCTGGAGTCTCTATTTATTGTATGACTGCGTACGCAAATTAGCGTCATCCTTAGAGGTTTATAGGAAGGATTTTAGAAGGTACAGGCAGGGGTATATAGAGGTTAATTTTAATATTAACAGATGGGGGCTCATCGAGTGAAGTCACTTACCTTCTCACACGGCACATACGGCTATCGATGTCTCAGCAAAGGGTGGAGTGGCCACATGCAGGGTTTTCCTGCAACCGCTTTGTGCTGAAAAATCGCTATCCATTTTCGTGTGAGCAAAGGAAGCTGACTAGAATTCAGTGACAAGAAAGGAAAAAGTTTGTTTTCCTTTGTTGATAGAACCTAGCGTTTAAAGGGGTGCCGCAGTATTGAGTATGCGGCTGAGTCGCAGTTTTGCGCAAAGAAAAGACGCACTTTTGTGTACGCAGTTAAAAAGTCATTATACGGTTGTGTGGTAGTCGCATTATTTTTTTTATGTGGCCGGTCGCACAATAGCGTATACATACTTCCGGTTGTGCTGCCATGGTGTTTAAACAAAGCCATTGAGGTTTACATTTTTTTCTATTACCAATATCTGGGTTAACGTGTATTTTTCTGCGCAGGAAAAAAAGTGTGTAACAGTGAATATTTGTTGAACAAAGTTTTGGGTATCGTATGATCCCTAAGGGCTAGGTGCAAGGGTTAGTCTAGCCGCTCGGTAAGCAGCTTTACCGTTCTAAACACATTAGCGGGTGTACATGTTTTCTTTGTTGTAGAGAGATGCGTGAGAGTAGTCGACATATAAACTCTCACAGGTGTGGAAGTTGCCTTACTAAATCTTATCCGGGTGTGGAAGTTGCCTTTTTCAAATCTTATCCAGGTGTGGAAGTTGCCTTACTAAATCTTTTCCAGGTGTGTGGGCACCGCCGACTTAAATCGTCCACAGGTAAGTAAAAGTATCTTGATTGTCTTTCACCGGTTTAAATCTTGAAAAGCGTAGGAGTTGTCTCAGAATGAGAACCACGTAAACAGTAGAGATGTTAGGCAATGATGTGCTGCTAATGGAGGCGCCGATCGGATCGGCCTGTCGTATCATGCATACCAAGTACGGTACTTAAGCAATAAGGTATTGTGATTTATGGTTTAATATGACGAGGAAGAGTGTTAGACCGTTTCTCAGAATTGGTAGTTTTGATAAAAATGTGTTAGACAATGTCCGGGATCACATTAATTTGATGCGCTCCCGAGAGAAAAAGGTTAAATATTTTGAATGTTTAAAACTGTGGCAGCATGAGGGGGATGCGTGGCTTAAAAATGTGCAAGCGACACAAACTAGCGTCGTGAGCGCATTGCCAGAAAATACATCCATGACGCTAAATTGCAATGTGGGCGAGCCGCAAAATGGCGTGCACGTGCGGCAAAGTAGCGTTGTGGAGAGTATTGCCAGCAGTTCACGCTCACCTCCCCCACCTTATGTGGATGGAGGTGCAAGTACAGTTACCAAAAATACCCATAAAAATGTAACAAGCAACTTGTACCCCCTCTTAAGCAACCATAAAGAAAATGTTTATGATATGGATGATGAGCCTATTGTAATGTCTGCCATTTCCCATGCTGTGCAAATGATAGATGCTGCATCACCACAATCACGGGTGGTGCCACCATCTCCATCGGTAACAGCAAGGGAAGTGTTAACACACTCTGCACCCGTAGAGGAAGTTGTTAATACCATATGTAGCAGCAGCAGATTAAACCCCCAGCCAGGTAACCAGGTCAGAGGTAGCAACGCTGTTCAGACCTCACAACCTGGCTGGAGGGGACTTACAATAGACAACCTCATAGAGTCTGCCATAGAACATGATAAAAACATCTCAAAAAAGAGAGAGACCCAGAGCGAAAAACTAATGGCTGTAAGTATCCAAGCTCTGGAGGGAATGATCGTAACATCACAGCCAACAGACACACCTGCACCCGCACACACACCTGCACCTGAACAATTACACGTCCTCACCAATCCCACACCACAGCAAACACATCCTTACCCCACATATCATACACAACCACAGGTCCCATACTCATATCCCCCACAATATCCTTACCCTGCCTATCCTTACCCATACCCACCACCTTTCCCTCTTGCTCAAATCCCACAACAATCTTTTCATCCACCCCATTCAAAATTATGTTTTAACTGTCACCAAGTGGGACACGTAAGTAAGAACTGCAAAGTGAAGAACACTACACAGGAACACGAGTTTCCCATGGGTTCATAGGTAACCCCAGTATCTTCTTCCAGGTATATGACTGTTTAAAATCTTTTCAACCTGCCAATGTATCTGTTGTAATGTAAAATGTGGACGATTTATTGTTGTATTTTAGGTCATGTTTAAATGATATTAAACTGTTGTGCTTTATCTCCCACTCATAGGACGCAAGGTTGCTAAGGATAAACAGCAGCCATGCCAGGCTGAGGTCGACTACTTGGAATACTATCCAACCCAGTGGCCCAGACATTATTTAGAGCAGTACACAAAATATAATAGTTGCACCCCCTGGCGCCCAGATACCTATAGAGCAGCAAAAAATCAAATCAAAAATGGTTCTACCCCTAGAACCGTAATAACATAGGGACTAAATAAAACTTGAAAGATCAATTGCGCTTGTATCTTTTTAAGATGTTATGAGTACTTCCCTTTGTAGTATCCAATTCTTCCTTATGTTGTTAAATCTTCTCTTGCTCAATATTCATACCATGAAAAAACAAGAAAATTATACCACCTTCATGGTGTAGTATTTTCTTAAAAATTTATAACATTTATTTTCATATTTTAAAACAAGTGCACACACCATCCAATGTGTAATAAACGTATCCAACAATTAAAACAAGATGGGAAATTACCAGAAAACCCTATATATAGGGCATGTAGATGTTAATGATGGAGGTATTCCGGATTACCTCTAACTGCATCTATATTAGGATCCTCTGGAATCACCCACTACTCCAGTAGTTCTGTCACACTAGCAACGCGTTTCGGGAGCTCCTTCTTCCTTCCTCAAGGCAGTGTGACAGACAACATAAATATTCCTCTTTATATACCCTCTATTCTAATTACTTCCAGGTCAAAGGTTTAACTTCACATAAAAAACAATTCTCCTCTTAATTAGATACAATTCACTCTATATTCTAAATGAATCCACTTAGCTGATATCACTTTCCTATTCATATTAAAATAATCAATAATACATAAATTTAGATGTAATCCCAGCAGAATATTATACACGCGCCGGACCGGAAGTACGTCACGTTCACTTCCGGTTCTCGGCGCGACTTCCCCGTGCTCTTTCTAAGAGATGGGGATATGATCCAGCTTATTTTAACAGTCCGCACAGTCCAAGGGATCATTCTAAAACAGCGTCCTTATTGTAAATATATCAGCTATGTTCTTTCCCCATGTACTTCCGGGGATTTGGAACGCAAGCCTCTTCTAATGCCACGCATACATCACTTCCGGTTTTGCTCTTTAAAGCGCAGAGTATTGCTTCTAACCATCTCCTATAGGGTCAATATGTCCACAGCTGCCATATTTGTGTAGTTTATATAGATTATTGATTTTCTTTCGATGTACATCTTAAAATAAACACATAAAAAAGTGAATTTTAAGTATTAAAATCACATTATATGTATAAGTTAATAAATACAATATATAAAAATATATATAAACAGAATAGAATAAATAATTATAAATACTCATAAAAACCATTTTAATTCAAAATCTAAGTTTAACCCATTAGGGGACAAAGTTTTTAATTTAAAAATCCACTTCATTTCTTTCTTAGCTAACATTGCTTCCTCATTTCTATCTATCCAAGTACTTCTAATATTGTCAATTGCCATAAACTGTATAATTTCATTGGTAGAGCAGTTATGTTTCTCTATGAAATGGTTGGATAAGGAGTGTGTGATAACTCCTTTTTTAATATTCCGAAGGTGTTCACCCAACCTTGTTTTCAAAGCTCTGCTTGTTCTTCCCACATAAAATAGATGACAACTACATTCAATAAAATAAATAATATTGGTAGTATGGCATGTCATAAAATGATTCAGCTTAAATGTTTGATCTCCCACGGTAAACTCTGTGTATTTATTCTCCGTTGTTTTTATTTCCTTACATGCCACACAGCTACCACATCTAGACGTAACATCCCTGTATACTAACATTCCTCATGAGAAAGGTCTAGAGGCTGTTAGATGGCACTTAGATAAAACGGAGATGGATGAAATTAAGATAGAATTTTTAATTAAAAGTATCAATTTAATTCTTAAAAATAATTACTTTTACTTTAATGGTGATTACTACATTCAGTCTGTTGGAACAGCGATGGGTACGAAATTCGCTCCCAGTTACGCCAATTTATTTATGGCGTACTGGGAGGAGAACTACATTGAAAAAGAAAGGAATAAAAGTCTAATATTATGGTACCACTACATAGATGACGTTTTACTATTTTGGGATGGTAAACAGGAGGATCTTACAGTGTACAGTGATAATTTAAATGTTAACGATTTTAACATACATTTTAGTTTCAATTTTAGTCAAACAGCTGTTAATTTTAGAGAAAGATCGTGATTCATTAATAAACATCAATGGCAAAGTGAAATCAAGAAATGAAGATTTTAAATATGCTTTTATTACTGAATATACAGGAAATCATAAGAAGATAGAGACAATTTTTAAAAAGCACTGGCATTTGTTGCAGAATGATCCTATTTTAAAGAAAGAAATCCCAAGAAAACCGAAATTTATATATAGAAAAGCACCTAATCTCAAAAACAAACTAACGAGAAGTGCTATAACGACCGAAATATTTCACCCCATAAGAAGTAAAGTTTTTTTTAGATGTGGTAGCTGTGTGGCATGTAAGGAAATAAAAACAACGGAGAATAAATACACAGAGTTTACCGTGGGAGATCAAACATTTAAGCTGAATCATTTTATGACATGCCATACTACCAATATTATTTATTTTATTGAATGTAGTTGTCATCTATTTTATGTGGGAAGAACAAGCAGAGCTTTGAAAACAAGGTTGGGTGAACACCTTCGGAATATTAAAAAAGGAGTTATCACACACTCCTTATCCAACCATTTCAAAGAGAAACATAACTGCTCTACCAATGAAATTATACAGTTTATGGCAATTGACAATATTAGAAGTACTTGGAGAGATAGAAATGAGGAAGCAATGTTAGCTAAGAAAGAAATGAAGTGGATTTTTAAATTAAAAACTTTGTCCCCTAATGGGTTAAACTTAGATTTTGAATTAAAATGGTTTTTATGAGTATTTATAATTATTTATTCTATTCTGTTTATATATATTTTTATATATTGTATTTATTAACTTATACATATAATGTGATTTTAATACTTAAAATTCACTTTTTTATGTGTTTATTTTAAGATGTACATCGAAAGAAAATCAATAATCTATATAAACTACACAAATATGGCAGCTGTGGACATATTGACCCTATAGGAGATGGTTAGAAGCAATACTCTGCGCTTTAAAGAGCAAAACCGGAAGTGATGTATGCGTGGCATTAGAAGAGGCTTGCGTTCCAAATCCCCGGAAGTACATGGGGGAAAGAACATAGCTGATATATTTACAATAAGGACGCTGTTTTAGAATGATCCCTTGGACTGTGCGGACTGTTAAAATAAGCTGGATCATATCCCCATCTCTTAGAAAGAGCACGGGGAAGTCGCGCCGAGAACCGGAAGTGAACGTGACGTACTTCCGGTCCGGCGCATGTATAATATTCTGCTGGGATTACATCTAAATTTATGTATTATTGATTATTTTAATATGAATAGGAAAGTGATATCAGCTAAGTGGATTCATTTAGAATATAGAGTGAATTGTATCTAATTAAGAGGAGAATTGTTTTTTATGTGAAGTTAAACCTTTGACCTGGAAGTAATTAGAATAGAGGGTATATAAAGAGGAATATTTATGTTGTCTGTCACACTGCCTTGAGGAAGGGAGAAGGAGCTCCCGAAATGTGTTGCTAGTGTGACAGAACTACTGGAGTAGTGGGTGATTCCAGAGGATCCTAATATAGATGCAGTTAGAGGTAATCCGGAATACCTCCAT
The DNA here is from genome assembly GCA_031769625.1 of Taudactylus pleione. NCBI lineage: Eukaryota > Metazoa > Chordata > Amphibia > Anura > Myobatrachidae > Taudactylus > Taudactylus pleione. The sequence continues at coordinate 12,492,874 of JAUIMM010000010.1, forward strand.
CATTAACATCTACATGCCCTATATATAGGGTTTTCTGGTAATTTCCCATCTTGTTTTAATTGTTGGATACGTTTATTATACAATGGATGGTGTGTGCACTTGTTTTAAAATATGAAAATAAATGTTATACATTTTTAAGAAAATACTACACCATGATGGTGGTATAATTTTCTTGTTTTTTCATGGTATGAATATTGAGCAAGAGAAGATTTAACAACATAAGGAAGAATTGGATAATACAAAGGGAAGTACTCATAACATCTTAAAAAGATACAAGCGCAATTGATCTTTCAAGTTTTATTTAGTCCCATTATTTAGAGCAGTAGCTATTAATAACAAGATTTAATTGCAGAAACCTATATGAAGATACTATATCCGTAGAATTATTAAAAATGATAGGGGGACTTATTTTACAGGTGACATTTCCAAGAACATGTGTAAGATGATGGGTAACAACACTAAGATTATCCCAGACTGTCTTTTCCATTATTTGCCCCCCTTTGAGATACTGTTCAAACAGGCAGCCTCATGTGAAAATATGATAATGAGGTTACTGTGCAGGGTCTCACAAAGATGAATGAGAATAACCGAAATTGAAAGTGCTATTAACTAACCTGTCTAATGCAACCTGTCATGGTGTCAAATCTGGAAGAATTTGTTATGATCCAAATTTTTTTTTAGCTCAGGTTGTTTGATCGGTGGAAAGGTCCGTATCTGACGATACAATATCCTCAAAGGGTGGCCGGGGAAGATACGTGGGTCCATTCAACTCCCTATAGGGAGGTTGACCAACCGGTGGAGATACAAGGCAGAGACAAGGCCGATAACGTGGACCTGTCGATTGCGAGCTTGTGCCGGAAGATTAAAAAGGTGACGGTGAGATATCTGAGCTAAAGAAATGTGTAGATCAGTGCTTCCAGCAATGGAGTGGTCTGCTGTGGTCATCCTAGTTCTTTTTTTTCCAGAGTTTTTGTCGTGATGATCAGTTTGGGGATACTCAGTGTCTGTGATGGAGGACCGATTGAGGAAATGTGAGCTGACGGCAGAGCTGATGGAGTGGATTCAGGAGGAGGAGTGCAATGCCTATAGTTTGGCGCACAACAAAGAAATTGTAGGAAATAAAATATTAAATATGCATTAAAATGCCGCTATTGGGACATGACCAGCGAAATAGAGGTTAAAAAATATAGATAGTTATATGAAAAAGTGAAAATGGTAGAAATTGGTGAAAATAAAAAGAAGAACCCTTGCTGTGTGACCGTATTTTAATTCTTAAGTCCAATTACGGGTGATATTATCAATCTCTATGTCACTCATTTGAAATAGAAAGATTTTTTATAGCGACTTAGATTGGGTGGTTTGCGTATCTTAGAAAACCACTGCCCTGTGGCTATATTGAAAATAATGTTACAGGATCATGTACTATAATTAGTATATAGATATATGACAGTCATAGGTCTTTCCATATATATTCTTATATCTAGTCAAACTGGAGAGCCTCGCCAACAACATGCTATCACAATCTGCTATTAGAATTTAATTTAGGATTACATTTACATATTATTTAGTGTTATCCTGGGATGGCACAAGGTGGTTCTTAATCCATCAATAATGTGTCTCTGAGTGGGGACATAAAACTACTATTATACACACAGCGCGGATCTTGGAAGATCGTGTGAAATGTGTGGGGATGCACCAGTCTTATAAAAGCAGTCTTGAAGGGGAATTTAGACTTTACATTATTTGGGGTGTTTTTTAAAAATAACATTTCAATAATAAATTTTTTTATGCATGGCTAAATATAATACATTAAATGATGGTATTTCCTAGCTCATCGTTGTAATGCAGTTCTGTATTTACCTCGGTATTCATACTGGCCACTATCATAATTTCATTCTTTCGTTTTACTCTATTTTTTAATTTTCCACACTTCAACACAATAGGAACACACCGGACGCATATGCCAATTATTATATTGACAATTAGTATAAGGAAAGACAAAGGAGGAGACATCTGCACTCAATGGAATTCCAAAAAAGACCCTTTCAATTATTGAATAGATAAGGGGTGCTGCCAAAAGACAAAGGAATATATACCATCCTAACCTCACAGAGGAGGGGAAAAGAGAAATGATGCACTTAAATCTCACTCATTAATAACTAGCGTCCTTATATCAAACCCCGAATACTCACACATTACATATTCACACATAAGGTTTAATAAGCTTTAAAGTATATGATTTAAGTTGGTTCAGTTAGTTTAAATGCTGTGAAATAAAGATATTTGATATACGTTATATGTTAAGACAGCAGTGTTTGGGTTCGTACTGATGCATACTCTTTCAACAGAATTCCGGTACTATCGTTGTGGAGATCGCATCATGCATTCGCAACTTATGGACCGCAGAGACTACAAGCAACAAAATGTATATTTTAGGAACAACTGTTAGGATGCAGCATGGGGAGGCGGGAGGGAAAAGACCCTCAGTTGTTAGAGGCAGGGTGAGTCTATTTGAACCAGCCTGTTAAATGCACTGTAATATATGCTTCTCCCCTGGGAACCAATGGCAAAAGCAAGAAACTTCTCTATTGTCCTGTCTATTCTGGGGGGTATAAACATGTGTGCCCAAACACTGGGTCTTGAGTCTTCTTGCTGAATGCTGATAGACGGAGGTTTTCTTTCTGAATTCCAGGATCTAGTCCAGAGCGCATGCATATGTATACTGTACTTGGGGTCTGTATAATTCCTTTGCGCTAAATTGTACACAGATCATAGCGTGTGACTGTACTTTTAATTGAAGAATAATTTGTGCTTCTGAACCACATGTTCTGAGTCTGGAGTCTCTATTTATTGTATGACTGCATATGCAAATTAGCGTCATCCTTAGAGGTTTATAGGAAGGATTTTAGAAGGTACAGGCAGGGGTATATAGAGGTTCATTTTAATATTAACAGCATAGAAGGATATATAGTAAGGAATATATCCAGCACATAAAAAGGGAGTTGATCAGACTCTCATTATATTAAATATGAAAATAAAAGTAAAAAATAGAAAAAATAAAAATCAACAAAGTCTTCAAATTAACTTGTATCGAAGTGACTGATACACTTTAATTAAGCGATAGTAATTTCCCTGGAGATCCTTTCAAAGAAATTGTATATAACAGTTCTCCTGTATATATTTGTTTTTTAGTAACAATAACCCGACAAGGTAGCAATAGTAAGTAATTATGTCATCTGTGGTGGACCACGAAATGATGTTCAATCCCTTTTTGTCACAACTGCTGTAAGTACAGTCCCGTATATCTATTCAACAAGCAGGGTCATGTCAGGGAATATTCACTGACACCCCATGGAATGCACTGTACCTTAGGCATAGCCGGGACACTGCAGGGAGAAGGCGGCTCGATGTGGTGATCCCCCACGAGGCGCTAGCAAGCTGTCGTCTCAGAGTCGCAGTGGCGTAGATGGTATGATGGAGAGATCTGCAGTTATGACCATGTGCGCCGGCACTGTAGTCACGAGCAGCTCTCATCTCCAAGGCCGTCTGGCGGTACCAAGCTTGCGGCGGGTGTGGATAAAAAGCGTCTGCCTGCCAATGGTCGGGTAAGGTCAGTATAGGAAACTGAATCCAGACTGGATCTCCGATTTTCTTGTCAGGGAGCAGCAACGCATTTCGGCTACCGTCGTAGCCTTTTTCAAGCTGGAATGCTCACCTCCATCTGTTAACAAGTTTAAATAACACCAGAGCAGAATTGATTTGTCAATTAATTAGTCTAATTTAACCCACAGTGGCTCGTTAAAATATTCAGTTGAAAGGCTTTTAAATATTCAGCCTGAAACCACAAAAATCAACTGCTACAGGATGTTTTAAACATACAATATCTATATTTCCAAAACAAGCAAAACATAGAACAAGAATCCAAATAAAGGAATATTGTATTAGAATAGTATAGCTATAGTCTAATGTCCCAGCAAAAATATGACCTAATGATGTCAGGATAACTACAATATTAGTAGTAATAAATTAATAAATATAAAACGAGGCTAAATAAACATGCTAATAGAATATTATTGAATTTTAATAATTATAAGAAAGGAGTAATGTCATAGATTACTAATTAAAATGTGATCAGCTAAATAATCTGAGAAATATTCTCAGATAAAAGGAAAACTAATAAATAAAATTAAATATAATAATAATAATAATGTTAATAATAATAATTACTAATACAAATAAGAAAAATAATACTAATATGGAAATGAGAAAAGTAATACTATTACATGGGTAGTGATTATTAATACAGTATAATATACAATGCATATTACAAAAATTAAACCCAAACTGATTATATAGATAAAAAGATAAATGAATTAACCTATATAGATCACCATAATAATATCAAGTTCAGCAGAATAATTAATCACTATTATATGATAATATATATATAAACATATATAGGATATAGTCGGACTAAGAAAGCAACAGAAAAATTATTCTTAAGGAGAGGAAGCCCAAAAACAGAATAGGAAATTATTTACAACGATGGTGTAAAAAGCTGCAAGCTGAAAATAAAGGAGGATGGGGGGTGGGTCATGACCATTCCATTGACCAGACAGTACATAGAGGCCCTGATTCAGAGCCGGACGCTCTGACCAGAGCGCTCGCTCTGAATCAGGGCCCACCTCCTTAACTATGGAACGTCCTCCTGGACGCTCGTATAGCTGTGGGTCACCACCCACAGCCTATACGAGCGTGCAGGATGATGGTCGCGATGGTCTTGACCATCGCGACCAACGCCAGTGCGAGCCGAAGCCTGAGGTTGAGTTTCTCAACCGCAAGGCCAGGAGTGATTTTGGCTCTATCAGAGCCAAAATCACTCCCACTGACATCACTAGTGATGTCAGTGGGGCCGGCTTCTGATGATAGGCGTTCCCTTGGGAACGCCTCCGTCTGGCAGGCACGCCCCCGGCACGCCCACCAAAGGGGGCGTGCTGTCAATCAACATCGACAGCACGCCCCCTTTGATCAGACACAACGAGCGAAGGAAAGTCCTTCGCTCGTCACGTCTCGCGCATGCGCACGACGGAGCACCCTCCATCGTGCACATGCGCAGTGCACACCATCGACCCACTTGCGAACGGACAGCCGCTCGCGAGTGGGTCTGAATCAGGCCCAGAGAGCGGTGACTACCGCCTCACATCCTCAAACTGCATCTTAATCATAAAATTCAAGTGCTCATTAAGGCCATCTGGAGATGTTTGGAGTTTGAAAATCCATTTGGATTCAGCTTCGCATAATCTTTTAAATCTGTCACCAGTGGTGTAACTATAAATTTTGCTCCCCCATGCCAAAAAAGTTTTGGGCGCCCCCTCCCCGCCCAAAGATCAAACGCACCCAAAGACGACGTTAAAGGTGTGTGGTTACATGATACAGTAACATGCCTTACACATTATGACACACTAAGTAATGCCACTTATAACACAGTGTACCACACCGGAATGCCCCTTGCAACACATTATGCCACACAGCAATGCCCCTTACACATGCCACACAATAATGCCACGTATAACACATAATGACATACAGTAATGCCCTTATAACAAATTTATGCCATGCTGTAATGCCCCTATTTCACATTTATGCCATGCTGTAATGCCACATACAACACATTATGCCACACAGTAATGCCCCTAATAGCACATTGTGCACACAGTAATGCCAAATACACATTATGCCAAACAGTAATGCCCATTACATCCCACCCTGACAGATCTACTTCACCAGCCCTCCTCTCTGCTCCTGCCAGTCTGTCACCTCAGCTCAAGACAGGTTGCACAGATTTTATGTCCGTGTAGAACCAGATTATTGGAAACATAGTTTATAACCTGTAAACTGCGTGTATCAAGTTAGTGCCCCTTATACAGTGCCCCCTATACTAGTGCCCCTTATGCAATGCCCCCCTGTAATAGTGCTCCTTATGCAATGCCCCCTGTAATAGTGCCCATTATGCAGGGCCCCCTGTAGTTGTGCCCATTAAAGTAGTGCCCCCTGTAGTTGTGCCCCATATGCAATGCCCCCTATACTAGTGCCCCTTATGCAATGTCCCCTGTAATAGTGCCCCTTATGCAAGGCCCCCTGTAGTTGTGCCCATTATGCAGGGCCCCCTGTAGTTGTGCCCCCCTGTAGCTGTGCCCCATATGCAATGCCCCCTATACTAGTGCCCCTTATGCAATGCCCCCTGTAGTAGTGCCCATTATGCAGGGCCCCCTGTAGTTGTGCCCCCCTGTAGCTGTGCCCCATATGCAATGCCCCCTATACTAGTGCTCCTTATGCAATGCCCCCTGTAATAGTGCCCATTATGCAATGCCCCCTGTAGTAGTGCCAATTATGCAATGCCCCCTATACTAGTGCTCCTTATGCAATGCCCCCTGTAATGGTGCCCATTATGCAATGCCCCCTGTAGCTGTGCCCCATATGCAATGCCCCCTATACTAGTGCTCCTTATGCAATGCCCCCTGTAATAGTGCCCATTATGCAATGCCCCCTGTAGTAGTGCCAATTATGCAGGGTCCCCTGTAGTTGTGCCCATTCAAGTAGTGCCCCCTGTAGTTGTGCCCCTTTTAGTAATGCCCCCTGTATTTGTGCCCCTTCTAGTAGTGCCTCTTTTAGTAGTGCCCCTGTAGTTGCGCCCCTTCTAGTAGTGCCCTCGGTAGTTGTGCCCCTTCTAGGAGTGCCCTCTGTAGTTGTGCCCCATTTAGTAGTGCCCCCGTAGTTGTGCCCCTTTTAGTAGTGCCCACTGTAGTTGTGGCCTCTCCTGTAGTTGTGGCCTCCCCAAACCTCTCTCCCTCCCCTTCTCCCTCACTTACCTGACTTTGCGCGCTGTCATCCGCGTTGTCTCTCCCGCTGCCACGCTGACTGGATCTAAATAGATCCAGCAGACGCGGCCGCTCAGGTTCCCCATATCGCGGGTGACGTCATGATGTCACCAGCGCACTGCATTACTGGGAATGCTGGCCTATGAAGTGATCGGAGGCTTCCTTAGCCTCCGATCATTTCAGAGGCCAGCGCTCACAGTTGCAGTGGTGTAACCACTGCCCCCGTCGCCCCCAAGCTACCCGGCGCCTCCAAGCCACCGCGGGGGCTGCGGGGGCAGTAGTTATGCCACTGTCTGTCACCACCCCTAATCGTGACACCTATGTTTTCTATCCCTATGACCCCTAAACAAGCAGGATTATTCTGGTGGACATTGAGTCTATGTTCGCGAAATTGATCTTTAAGAGTTCTAGATGTGCGGCCCACATATTGTGTGGGACAGCCACAGCTTAGTGCATACACAACATAGGTGGATTCACAGTTAATAAAGCTATTAATATCAAAAGCGGTACCTGTTTTAACTGATAGTACTTGCTTTTATTAATATGTTTACACGTAAGATATCTCGTTCGATTACACGAAAAGCACCCTTTAGGTTTCATTGGGAGCCAAGTTTTAGTCCTTGTATCTTTTTTAGTGCTCTTAAAGGTGCTTGGGGCTAGAAAACTTTTCAGATTTCCATTCTTGTTGAACACAATGTTCGGTTTAGGGGCAATGATATGTAAAAGCACTGGGTCACATTGTAAAATCTTATAGTTTTTATTGTTAATGGACTGTCCGCACCCGGCGCCCGGCTTACCTTCGATCTGTAAGCTGGGTGTCAGGCTCCCGACATAGGTCTAATGACAGGCTTCGGGATTTCGATGACGATCATTAGACACTTGCTGGGATTTGACAGTCGGGATGCCGATGGTCGGCATTTGGACCATCGGCATCCCGACTGCATCCCCTCTCCACTTTTATTGCTTTATTTATGCAATTTATGTAGACAAATATTCTACAGAATATTCCATCTAATTCTGTTAGGTAAATAACAACTATGTCTGGTGGTTGTGACTTCAAAAAGGGCTTTGGGCTCTATTTATTAACATTATTTTTACTAAAATAAAGTGAAAAAGGGTGTTTTCACACCCTTTTCACATTATATTAGTTTCACCCAAAGTTAGTAAAGGGCAATTGGAGTAGAATTCGTAAAATTCTACTCCAAGCCCTAATTATCACTTATTTTTAGTAAGCAGATCGCATGTCTCATAATTGTAATGGGAAATGTGATCTCGCCAAAGTTACTAAAAATAAATTGTGAAAAAATACCGGGGAAAGCGATGTGATAATAACGCCACCTGGAGGTGGTGTTATCCAGGGTCTCCCCCGATTACCGGACTTCTGCTCTTCTCTAATGGGCAGAGCAGAGCCCGGAGCCGGCCCCAGTGATCAGCTGTGTGGTCTAAACAGACTACACGCTGATCTCTGCTAAAAAAAAAAGAAAGAAAAATAGTAAATAAAAAACTTACCAGAGTCCAGGGACCGGTGTTTGGGGCTCCGGTGATGTCTCCCCTCCGGTCACCTGACCGGGTCCCAGTGCAGTATGGGATGTCAGCTGACCGGAGCCATGGAGGACATCGGGGGGGTCAGGGTGGGTGCAGGGGAGTCCGCGATCGCGGGGGGCGGGGCTTAGTGATGGGGCGAATGTCGGTTGGCGCATGCGTCGACACTTGTCATGGTATTTGTTGATAAAATACCGTGATAAGTGTGCGGAGGGGATTCGCAGGGACAGAGCTTTATCGCAAGCTCTGTCCCTGCAAGGGATTTGTAGTAAATCCCTGTGATATTGCCTGAATTCGCAATGCGATTTGAGTCGGTAAAATCACACTACAATCTGCATTCAAAATGCGGATTGTAGTAAATAGAGCCCCATATGAGCTAAGATTGCTATGCTAGTATTTTCCTAGACATGTTCTGTGTGCACCCTTAGTTGAGCCTCATTGTCTGTAATCACTAACCATGTGTTAAGATGGCCACATATCTAAAAGATTATCTTTCCAACCTGCCAACTAGACCTTGTATGGGAGCACACGACACTCATCCTTTTGTTCCCAAACACTGGAAATAGATGAAAATGGTCGTTCAGACAAGTTGGTTAATGCTGGGTATACATGGAACGATCTGTACCACCAACGACTTGAAAGATATCTTTCAGTGAAGTCATCCTGCCATATCTCTGAACAGGCAAAGTTGACGATAACGTGCAAGTTTGCCTGCATGTACGGACTATCATAGATATCATTATCGTTCGTGCGGGAACGCGCATCGTTGGTCGTCGAATACATAAAAATGAACGATATAAACAATATATCGTTCAATGATAGCGCAGTCGTTCATATGATTCGTAGGTATCGTACCGCATGTATGCACCTTCTGTTTGAGTTAAGCAACTTGTCTGAACAACCGTTTTCCAGTGTTTGGGAGCAAATGGCCGATTGTCATTTGCTCCCATACGATGGCCGATGCAGAGGAGCAAATTTTTTTGTAATGCACTTGTGTCTGAGTTGCACTGCGCAAATTTTGAACACGCCACTGCTCAGTGTATTATAGTAATGTCATTTTATTGCTTCTATGTGTTTTAATTAGGCGAATAAACTGCACATTTTGAGCAAAAAACAAAACGCTCTTCACTGCTGCGTCGCACAAGACCTGGTGCGCCGAGAGGGGCTATTTGGCGAGACTGAGACAACAGTAAAAAAGGACACATCTGTATGTGATTAGGTAAAATACCACTTTGCAGAAGGTATGAACATGTAAACATTTGTGACATTCATATAAGTTTGCCTCTTCTTGAAATTTCAAGTACAAAATGGATCCATTATTGAACCTTTTTTAATATGCATATGTTAATTCTAGGATATACAGACAAGGAATATATATTTTCCATATTTTCATATATATTTTCATAGTTATAACAAAACTAGCATTGTAACCTCCTAAAGCTATTTTACCAATTGCATCCCCTCTACACAGTCGACACATAACTTTACATATGTTCTCTTTCTAGAATCACATATCCCACTGACCATAGGCCAACATTCCTGTGTGCAGGCCTGGCGACAGGGTGGTACAAGGGGTACACCTGTGCTGGGCCCCGAGGTTCTATATATATAGATGTGTATTTGTGTATATATATATATATATATATATATATATCTATACAAATCCACAAATGGAGGCACTCACGAGACTGAAGTATACAATAATAAAAGTCCTTTAATCCTACGTTTCGGGATTCCTTCCAGTCGTCAGGGACATGGAGCAATAATGAAACCACAATACACCCCTTTATATACCCACAATACAACACTCATTAATTAAAAAACATAATGCACCTGTAAAATAGCGGGCCAGAAGGTCCCGGCGAAACACAACAAATAACACATCAGCGCTGTGTGACGTCATCATCCTGCGATTCCCCCACGTGCATGCCTTCAAAGCGTTGCATAGCAACCAACAATGCATCCACACAGACGGAGAAGGACAACGGAAAACGACACACACTCAGCAAAAAACTAAGTATACAATAACAATACAATTAACACTGATAAAAAAACATTTTCCATAATGTAGAATTATCAACGTGAATTAACTGTCGCCATAATGTATTATTTTACAAACCAAAAGTAATTTTACCACATATGCACTTTTAACCACTTACACAAAATAGTATTAAATCCTTCAGTGTCTCAGTACACAACATCAAGAATTAAGATACTTAGTCAACAATATATATTATCATTTAGTGGACTATGGGCCTGATTCAGACCCACTCGCGAGCGGCTGTCCGCTCGCAAGTGGGTCGATGTTCTGGACTGAGCATGCGCACGATGGAGGGAGCTCCGTCGTGCGCATGCGCCAGACGCGACGAGCGAAGGAAAGTCCTTCGCTCGTTGTGTCCGATCAAAGGGGGCGTGCTGTCAATGTTGATTTACAGCACGCCCCGTTTGGTAGGCGTGCCGGGGGCGTGCCTCCCTGACGGGGGCTTTCCCACGGGAACGCCTCCCGTCAAAAGCCGGCCAACTGACATCACTAGTGATGTCAGTGGGAGTGATTTTGGCTCTGATAGAGCCAAAATCACTCCGGAGCTTGCGGTTGAAAACCTCAACCGCAGGCTCCGGCTCGCAGTTTCGATGGTCGCGATGGTCAAGACCATCGCGGCCATCAAACTGCACGCTCGTATAGCCTGTGGGTGGTCACCCACAGCTATACGAGCGTCCAGGAGGACGCTCCTTTTTCATGGAGGGCGGCCCTCATTCAGAGCGTGCGCTCTGCTCAGAGCGTATGGCTCTGAATGAGGGCCTATATCTTCAATCTTTTTGAAAAATATCTACAATATCTAAGAAAAGACCCCTATCAAAAATAGAAACATTATTATAGATAGGAAAAATTCCATAAATAATCACATTACATTAGACCAAACTTATAAGAAGCATCTCAAACCTAAGGTCTCATTGAGACCTCTAGGTGCAAGTGTCCCCAATAGAAAGATCCACTTAGTCTCTCTCTGCAGGAGTCTCTTACCTCTGTCTCCCCCACAACGGGACACAGGCACATGATCAATCAGGATGGCCCTCAAACAAGCCACCCCATGCTTAGCCTGCACGAAATGCCTGGCTACAGGCTGTTCACTGAAACCTGCATCCAGTGCCTGTCGGATGGCACTCCTATGCAGTGCCATCCTTTCTTTAAACTTCCTTTCTGTCTTGCCCACATAATTTAACCCACATGGGCAAGACAGAAGGTATATCCCGTAAGTTGTCGTACAGGTCAATGCATATTGTAACTTACATTTTTTCCCGGTGTGAGGATGGGAGAATGTATCTCCTACAGACAGAGATCTGCAGGTCACACAGCCCAAACAATGAAAACATCCCAATTTATGATTTAAAAAATGAATAGATGTTGTTTTATTCATATCAGTAATATCTATTTTAACCACCCGATCTTTTATATTTCTTCCTCTAGTCTGGCATGACATAAGTCTAGTGTGTTGATAATTCTTTATCGGAACTAATGATAGGCCACCAACTTTTGGCCCTACTATTAGTTCTCTGACTACTAGTGGTGTATCGATTCACCCAAGGCACTATTTTACTCTGATCTTTTCCAATTCTGGCTTTGGTAATAGGGTCTTTTCACGGGGAATATTTAGAACCCTTCTTTTGATCTGTTCTAAATCCATCCTTTTATACCCCCTGGCCACAAACTTCTCTAACATATCTTGCATAATTCTATCCACCTGTATGGGGTCAGAAACTATCCTCCGGACTCTCAGAAATTGAGAGTACGGCAATCCCCTCATTAGCGCTTTTGGGTGGAAGCTATCAAACTGAAGCAAGGTATTGCGATCTGTACTTTTGGAGAATAGGGTCGAGGTAATTATCCCATTATGTAGAAATATATTTACAAATACTGGATATTATCACTACTGTTGTTATAAGTTAGTTTCACCACACTAGCCGAATCATTATGTTTATCAAACAAGGCTCTCAAATCTGTTTCCGAACCTCGCCAGAAAATTAGCAAATCATCTTATGTACCTAAAGTACAAGATGATGTTATCCAAAAGTATACCTTCATTAAATAAAAACTGCTGTTCTACGCTGTGCATAAAGGCATTGGCGCACGATGGGGCCACATTGGACCCCATCGCACAGCCCGCCCTCTGCACATAATATTTCCCATCGAAGAAAAAATAATTTCTCTCCAATGTAAGACGTAGAAGTTTCAGAAATAATTCAGTCGGGGGACCCAAATAATAAACATTATCAGTGATTAATGATCTGACTGCCTCCACACCTGCATCATGTGGAATACAGGTGTAGAGGCTAGTCACGTCAGCACTGCACAAAAGCATCCCTGGCGGCATCAACCCCATAGCCTTCAGGGACATCAATAATGCTGTAGTATCTTTAAGATACGAAGGTATTTTTTGAACACACGGATTCAATATAGTGTCCAGATAGACTGAAATTGGCTGATAAAGAGAGCCTCAGGCCGATATAATGGGCCTCCCAGGGGGGTCCCTCATTTGTTTAGGAATTTTGGGCAACGTATAGTACATTGGTACTCTAGGGTGGCCCATGGTCAAAGCAGAGCATAATTCCTTCGTGATGCTTCCCTGTTGTACTGCCTCCAATAGAATCTCATCCAACTCCCGTTTATATTCCATGGTCGGATCTTTGTCCAAAGGAGTATAAACTGAAATGTCTTGAAGCTGACGTAGACACTCCTTTCTATAATCAGGAAGGCTTTGTACCACCACCGCCCTGCCCTTATCAGCGGAGCGAATGATAATGTCCTTTCTCTGTGTAAGATTACGCAATGCCAATGCCTCCCCTTTAGACAAATTATTTCTAATATGTTCATTAGGGTACTCCTGTGCTCCCTCTTCTTCCAACAACCGTGTGAAAGTTTTAATCGCTGCATTCTGCGTTGTAGGGTCAAAATTGGAATGTGGCTGCAATTTTTTCAATTGTAATGGTATAGATGACAAAAGTTCATTATTATTCTGAGACTTTCCAAAAAATTATTTCAATCGTAAACTACGGTTGAACCGATACATGTCTAATTTCCATTGGAACGGATCTAGCCGCTCGGTTGGCACAAATGAAAGCCCTTTCGACAATACTCTTTGTTCCATATCCGAAAGGGGACATGTAGAAATATTAATGACTGAATGTGTTACTTGCGTGGTGGTCTTCTGCTGTTGGCATTGCCTTTGATTTTGCAGCGCCCTCCGCGTTGGCCGATGACGGGGCTGTAAACCGTGGAACGTGTTTTTAATCCTAAAGGGTTTGAACTGTCCATGGAAGTAGAAGGTACTGATTCAGTCTCGCTTGCTGAAGTACTAGTGCCATCCGTTGTTTTAAATTGATATCTATTGCGTCTAAAGCGCTGAGTGATGGGACGATCATTATATGTTTGAGTACTACTAAGCCAGGGATACACCCTACGCTGTTCATAATCGAGCTGAACCTTCTGCAGCTTATTTTTTTTGAACAATATTAGTTCTCGTTTATATTGCTCCATTTGTATATTTAGTTTCTCACACCAATTGCTCTTGGGGTCCTGTAATAAAGTTGGTTTATGAATTTGCTCAAACGCTGCTAACTTTTCTTTGACAATATTCAGCTATTTTGTGGATTCTTCTATAACCAATAGTAAGAGATCCATCGAGCATTTATTCAAAATACCAATCCATTTTTGACACAAAGTTACATTATACCGCCCAATAGTGGGCATATTTTTTATTCTGAATCCCCGTGGCAATTGTTTACTTTTGTAATAATCCGATAAACTGATTCCATGGTATAAAAAGTCGCACTCCCTTTGTCGCATTTTTAACCATTGACTATAAAGTGATTCACATGAGGGCGCTGGTGCATCATCATCCAGTCCCCTTGTGTATAGGATACCAACAATGCATCCACACAGACGGAGAAGGACAATGGAAAACGACACACACTCAGCAAAAAGTATACAATAACAATACAATTAACATTGATAAAAAAAACATTTTCCATAATGTAGAATTATCAACATGAATTAACTGTCGTAATAATGTATTATTTTACAAACCAAAAGTAATTTTACCACATATGCACTTTTAACCCCCTTACACAAAATAGTATTAAATCCTTCAGTGTCTCAGTACACAACATCAAGAATTAAGATACTTAGGCCCTCATTCAGAGCCGTTCGCTATTTGCGGTCGTTCGTTTTCTAAAAAGGGGTGGCTATTCAAATGAACGGTTCGCACTTTGCGGACTGTTCACGCCTCTAAGTCTGAACGAGCGAGCAAAACATGCGAACGTAAATTTGAAAAATACGCCCCCTGGCCGCTCGCACCATACGTCATGTCCGCTATTTATTAGATTAATCGAGTACATCGACCAGCGTATGAACTGCTCGCTATTCTTGGGGCTGGTTTTTTCAACCACTATTTTGCGTGCAGTTCTGAGTTAAAAAAAAACAAGTGACGTGGTCAATGACGCTGCTGGATTAATTATGCACTCCCTTAAAACGCCCGTTTTGACCTTTAAGCACGCCTGCGATCGGATTTCCACTCCCCGTTTTCAAGCACCTTCCCCTGTTACCGCCCACATACGCCTCATTCTGTCACTCAAAATAGCAGGCATTCGCTATTTTGCGAACACATGAATTTCGGCCGCACTGACTGGTTCGCGCATGCGTATTACGATCCGTACGCATGCGCAGTTGGGCAAACATCGCTCGGAGCGAACGAGCTGCCGCTTACGAGTGGCTCTGAATCAGGCCCTTAGTCAACAATATATAACATCATTTAGTGGACTACGGCCCTCATTCAGAGCCGTACGTTCTGAGCAGAGCGCACGCTCTGAATGAGGGCCGCCCTCCATGAAAATGGAGCGTCCTCCTGGACGCTCGTATAGCTGGGGTCACCACCCACAGCCTATACGAGCGTGCATTTTGATGGCCGCGATGGTCGTGACCATCGCGACCATCTAACTGCGAGCCGGAGCCTGCGGTTGAGGTTTTCAACCGCAAGCTCCGGAGTGATTTTGGCTCTATCAGAGCCAAAATCACTCCCACTGACATCACTAGTGATGTCAGTGGGCCGGCTTCTGACGGGAGGCGTTCCCGTGGAAACGCCCCCGTCAGGGAGGCACGCCCCCGGCACGCCCACCAAAGGGGGCGTGCTGTCAGTCAACATCGACAGCACGCCCCCTTTGATCAGACACAACGAGCGAAGGACTTTCCTTCGCTCGTCGCGTCTGGCGCATGCGCACGACGGAGCTCCCTCCGTCGTGCGCATGCTCAGTGCATAACATCGACCCACTTGCGAGCGGACAGCCGCTCGCGAGTGGGTCTGAATCAGGCCCTATATCTTCAATCTTTTTGAAAATATCTACAATATCTAAGAAAAGACCCCTATCAAAAATAGAAACATTATTATAGATAGGAAAAATTCCATAAATAATCACATTACATTAGACCAAACTTATAAGAAGCATCTCAAACCTAAGGTCTCATTGAGACCTCTAGGTGCAAGGGACCCCAATAGAAAGATCCACTTAGTCTCTCTCTGCAGGAGTCTCTTACCTCTGTCTCCCCCACAACGGACACAGGCACATGATCAATCAGGATGGCCCTCAAACAAGCCACCCCATGCTTAGCCTGCACAAAATGCCTGGCTACAGGCTGTTCATTGAAACTTGAATCCAGTGCCTGTAGGATGGCACTGCTATGTAGTGCCATCCTTTCTTTAAACTTCCTTTCTGTCTTGCCCACATAATTTAACCCACATGGACAAGACAGAAGGTATATCACGTAAGTTGTCGTACAGGTCAATGCATATTGTATCTTAAATTTTATATATATATATATATATATATATATATATATATGTATAGATAGATATAGTATATAGATGCATGTAGACCACATCGAATCCTGTGAATCCTGCACTCACACTTATTAATAGGTATATCGGGGTGCACTTCAAGATCAGATGATCCAAATATAAACTAAGGTATCCTCAACTTTTTGGATGAAGCCACTCACCATTTCAATATATAAATATTTATTTTACAAGATAGTTTCAGAAGACACAATTTTTTTTTTTCTATAAGAGAAATTGCCTTCATCCAGTGGGGCCTATTCATGGCCATTGAAGAATAAATGCATTAAGCTGCTTCATTTTATATATTAGTTATATGCTTTGGTATATTTCGTCTGGATTGATGGGGCCAGACAGGCATTGTTTTTGTCCTGACATATTGTTTATTTCCTTTTTGTTTATTTGTAGATATCTATTTTTGTCATCTTTTTCATGTTATGGACATTAGTCCAGTGGTGGATCCAAGGGGGGGGCGATCAGGATGATCGCCCCCCGTAATACAACTGCACATTTTTTTCCTCCTCCATAAGGGGGCGTGGCCACAGACCCGCGGTTAGGCCACGCCCCCTTAACCCAGTCGGCTCTCTACAGGGACACATGCTACGTAGCCTACATGTCAAGTGCTGAGGAAGAGCCTGAGGAGCAGGAGCAGTAGGACGCTGAACTGGAAGGAAAAGAAGCAGTCCGGCTGCAGAAATTAATGTATGTTGGAGGGGGCCGGGGAGCAGGTTGATGTTGAGGTAACTCGGGGCTGGAGGCTAAAATGACATGGGCCTGGAGGTGAGACAGGATGGCAGGGGCCTGGAGGGGAGACAGGAGGCTGGAATGTTGGGGGGCTGGAGGCTGAAATGACAGGTGGCTGGAGGGGACCCAGGGGGCTGAAGGCTGAATGAGGGGACAGGAGGCTGGAATGACAAGTGGCTGGGGGACACACAGGGCTGTGAAGGCTGGAATGATGAGGGCTGGAGGGGACAGGAGGCTGGAAGGGACACAGAGGGCTGAAGGCTGAATGAGGGGACAGAAGGCTGGAATGACAAGTGGCTGGAGGACACAGAGGGCTGAAGGCTAAAATGATGAGGGGCTGGAGGGGACAGGAGGCTGGAATGACAGGTGGCTGAAGGGGACACAGAGGGCTGAAGGCTGGAATGATAAGGGGCTGGAGGGGACAGGAGACTGAAGGCTGGAATGACAAGGATTGGAGGTTGGAATGATGGGGGCTGGAGGGCACACAGAGGACTGGAGACTGGAATGACAGGGAACTGGAGGAGAAACAGAGAGATGGATGCTGGAATGACATGGGGCTGACGGCTGGAAAGAGAGGGGCTGGAGGGTACACTGGGCTGAAGGCTGGAATGATGAGGGGCTGGAGGGGACAGGAGGCCAGAATGACAGGTGGCTGGAAGGGACACAGAGGGCTGAAGGCTGAATGAGAGGACAGAAGGCTGGAATGATAAGTGGCTGGGGGACACAGAGGGCTGAAGGCTAAAATGATGAGAGGCTGTAGGGGACAGGAGGCTGGAATGACAGGTGGCTGGAGGGGACACAGAGGGCTGAAGACTGGAATGATGAGGGGCTGGAGGGGACAGGAGGCTGAAGGCTGGAATGACAAGGGGTTGGAGGTTGGAATGATGGGGGCTGGAGGAGACACAGAGGACTGGAGACTTGAATGACAGGGAACTGGAGGAGACACAGAGAGGTGGATGCTGGAATAACATGGGGCTGGAGGGGACACGGGGCTGACGGCTGGAAAGAGGGGCTGGAGGGACACTGGGCTGAAGGCTGGAATGACAGGGGTCTGGAGGCTGGAATAATGTGGGGCTGGAGGGTACACAGTGGGCTGAAGGCTGGAATGATGTGGCTGGAGGGAATACAGGGGGCATGAGGCTGGAGGGGATACAGGGGGCACATTTCTGGTTGAACTTCTGTATGATGGTGACATTAATTATATTCCTACACAAACAGGAATCTTCCGGACCATGTGATCTTCAACGTGAATAGTGACTACTTATTGAGGACACTGCCTGCCCACGGAGGATCAATTTCTTCAGATGTTCCCCATTGCCGAGAAACCATATAGGTAAGGTGAGTATTTATTTAGTACACACAAAAACAGTATTGATTTTTTTGTCCTTTTAAGTGGGGCACCAAAGGAATTTTCACCATGGGCTTTATTTGATCTAGAACCGGCTCTGATATGACACACAAGGTCCTCCTCCTACAGGTAACTAAAGCCGTATTAATGAGGAGCCACGTGTTGTACCTCTTATATAATTGTTTATAATTATTATTATTAGTATTTACTTATATAGCACCAACTTATTCAGTTGTGCTTTATAATTGGGAATTACCAACAGAACAGTAATAGAACAGTAATAAAGCAAGACTAAGTTATAACAGACAAAGAGGTAAGAGGGCCCTGCTCGCAAGCATACACTTTAGGGAAATAGGCATTGGTACACAAGGATAAGTGTTACATATTGCATATCGGTCCTGCTAGATTGCAGAGGGGCTTGGTGGGCTGTATGAACCAGTCACACAGGCAGGGCCGGCAACAGAAATCCTGGGGCCCATTACATGGATATCTCTGGTGGGCCCCTCCCCCAACATTGGTATATTTGGAACAAATATATAAATTTCACTATAAGTCTCAGAGTGCTACTGATTCCTTCACATCTGTTTGTGAATGTGTATATATATATATATATATATATATAAATATATATATATATATATATATATATAGAACGCAGGACTGGCACTCATCACGAGTAAATCACTTTGCCGGGTGCCCCCACAACGAGAAAAGATATAGAGCAGAAGGTGCGGCACACACGGACCAAAAATGAAGTATACAGCGGTGAAGCAGGCAATAACGTTTCAGTTTTTTATAGGGGTGTGCACCGGCCACTTTTCGTGTTTTGTGTTTTGGTTTTGGATCTGGATCTTTCTTCGTGTTTTGGATCTGGATTGGTTTTGCCAAAACCACATTTCCGTGTTTTGGGTTCTGGGTTTTGTGTTTTGGATCTGTATTTTTTTTTAAAAAAGCATAAAAACAGCTAAAATCACAGAATTTGTAGGTTTTTCTGCTCCTATGCTATTATTAACCTCAATAACCTTAATTTCCACTCATTTCCAGTCTATTCTGAACACCTCACACCTCACAATAGTGTTTTTATGTCCAAAAGGTTGCACCGAGGTAGCTGGATGACTATGCTAAGCGACACGAGTGGGCGGCACAAACACGTGACCCATCTAGGCGTGAAACTGCAGTGGCAGACAGGATGGCAGTTTGAAAAACTAGGCCCCAAACTGTACATAATGCAAAGAAAAAAAAGAGGTGCAAGATGGAATTGTCCTTGGGCCCTCCCACCCACCCTTATGTTGTATAAACAGGACATGCACACTTTAACAAACCAATCATTTCAGCGCCAGGGTCTGCCACACAACTGTGGCTGAAATGATTGGTTCGTTTGGGCCCCCACAAAACAAGCTGGCAATTAATGTGTCCCTGCACAAACTGGCTCTATGGAGGCAAGATGTCATCCTCATCCTCCTCATCCACCGATTCCTCACCCTCTTCAGTGTGTACATCCTCATCCTCACAAAGTATTAACTCGTCCCCACTTGAATCCACCACCACAGGTCCCTCTGTACCTTCTGGAGGCTGGTCTCCCTGGAAGAGCTGATAATTCATTTTGATGAACATCATCTTCTCCACATTCTGTGGAAGCAACCTCCTACGCCTTTCGCTGACAAGGTTCCCGGCTGCACTAAACACTCTTTCGGAGTACACACTGGAGGGGGGGCAACTCAGGTAAAATAGAGCCAGTTTGTACAGGGGCCTCCAAATTGCCTCTTTTTCCTGCCAGTACAGGTATGGACTGTCTGCCATGCCTACTTGGATGCTGTCACCGATGTAATCCTCCACCATTCTGTCAATGGTGACAGTATCATATGCAGTGACAGTAGACATGTCAGAAATTGTTGCCAGGTCCTTCAGTCCGGACCAGATGTCCAAACTTGGTCCTGCCTGCCCTGCATCACCGCCAGCGGGTTGCTTAGGATACCTAAGTTTTTTCCTGGCAGCCCCAGTTGCAGGAGAAAATGAAGAAGGAGCCGTTGACGTGTCACGTTCCGCTTCAGCTGACAGTGTGTTCACCAGCAGGTCTTTGCACCTCTGCAGGCTTGTGTCGGCCGGAAAGAGAGACACCACATAGGCTTTAAACCTAGGATCGAGCACGGTGGCCAAAACGTAGTGGTCTGATTTCAACAGATTGACCACCCTGGAATCCTGGCAAAGCGAATGAAGGGCTTCATCCACAAGTCCCACATGCCGAGCGGAATCACTCCGTCTTAGCTCCTCCTTCACTTTCTCCAGCTGCTTCTGCAAAAGCCTGATGAGGGGAATGACCTGACTCAAGCTGGCTGTGTCTGAACTGACTTCACGTGTGGCAAGTTCGAAGGGCTGGAGAACCTTGCACAACACGGAAATCATTCTCCACTGCGCTTGAGTCAGGTGCATACCCCCTCCTTTGCCTATGTCATAGGTGGATGTATAGGCTTGTATGGCCTTTTGCTGCTCCTCCATCCTCTGAAGCATATAGAGGGTTGAGTTCCACCGCGTCACAACCTCTTGCTTCAGGTGATGGCGGGGCAGGTTCAAGAGTGTTTGCTGGCGCTCCAGTCTTCGGCACGCAGTCGCTGAATGGCGAAAGTGGCCAGAAATTTTTCGGGCCACCCAAAGCGTCTCCTGCACGCCCCTGTCGCTTTTCAGAAAATTCTGCACCACCAAGTTTATTGTGTGAGCAAAACATGGGACGTGCTGGAATTTGCCCAGATGTAATGCCCGCACAATATTGGTGGCGTTGTCAGATATCACAAATCCCCAGGAGAGTCTAAGTGGGGTAAGCCACTGGGCGATGATTTCCCTCAGTTTCTCTAAGAGGTTGTCGGCGGTGTGCCTCTTACTGAAACCGGTGATACACAGCGTAGCCTGCCTTGTAACGAGCTGGCATTTCTGAGATGCTGCTACTGGTGACGCTGCTGCTGTTGCTGCGTAAGGTGATACATCTACCCAGTGGGCTGTCACAGTCATATAGTCCTTAGTCTGCCCTGTTCCACTTGTCCACATGTCCGTGGTTAAGTGGACATTGGGTACAACGGCATTTTTCAGGACACTGAGGACACTTTTTCTGACGTTTCTGTACAGTCTCGGTATCGCCTGCCTAGTGAAGTGGAATCTAGACGGGATTTGGAACCGGGGACACACTACCTCCATCAATTGTCTAAATCCCACTGCACTAATGGCGGATACCGGACGCACGTCTAACACCAACATAGCAGTCAAGGCCTCAGTTATACGTTTTGCTTCAGGATGACTGCTGTCGTACTTCATCCTCCTCGCTAAGGACTGTTGGAGGGTCAATTGTTTAGTAAAAGTAGTGGTGTTCCTACTTCCTCTCTGGGATGATGAACGACTCCCAGCAGCAGCAACAGCAGCAGCGGCAGCAGTAGGCGTAGCAATGCAGGATCCTCCAGAGGAATCCCGGATAGGAGAGTCAGTCATGCCAGTGACATGGCCTGCAGGACTACT
The DNA here is from genome assembly GCA_031769625.1 of Taudactylus pleione. NCBI lineage: Eukaryota > Metazoa > Chordata > Amphibia > Anura > Myobatrachidae > Taudactylus > Taudactylus pleione. The sequence continues at coordinate 12,514,770 of JAUIMM010000010.1, forward strand.
TCCGATCCTGACTAAGGAGGAAATTGACGAGGAGGGAGTTGACGGTGTGGTTTGCAGGCGCTTGGATACAACAGGACAACGGGATTTAGGTGTCCCTGGACTGCTTACGGTCTTAGCCAAAGTTTCTGAACTTGACAGTAACTTTTTATGAACGCGCTGCAGGTGCCGTATAAGGGAGGATGTTCCTAGGTGGTTGACGTCCCTACCCCTACTTATTTCACCTTTACATATGGTACATATGGCAAGACAGTTGTTGTCCGGATTTGGATAGAAATATTGCCAGACCAAAGAGGTGGAATGTTTGGTCTTCTGCCCAGGCATGACCGTGATGGGCTTTTTCATCCCACGGACAACAACTGTCTCCCCCGGAGCCTGATTTAAACAAACCACATCACCATCAGAATCCTCCTCGCCAACTTCCTCCTCAGCGCCAGCTACACCAGTATCCTCATCCTGTTGTACTTCAACAGTGACATCTTCAATTTGCATATCAGCAAGTGGACTGTGGGTGCTCCTTTCAGCACTTGCAGGGGGCGTGCAAATGGTGGAAAGAGCCACCTCTTCCCGTCCAGTGCTGGGAAGGTCAGGCATCGCAACCACCACCACACTTGGACTCTCCTTGGGGATTTGTGATATCTTCTTAGAAAGCACAGTTCTTCGCTGTGCTTTTGCCAGCTTAACTCTTTTGATTTTTTTAGTGGGAGGAGGGCTTCCATCGTCATGTGAAGCTGAACCACTAGTCATGAACATACTAGGGATCGACCTTAGCCGTTCCTTGCCACTCCGTGTCGTAAATGGCATATTGGCAAGTTTACGTTTCTCTTCAGCTGATTTAAATGTCTTTTTCAAGGTCATTTTCCTGAACTTTGCCATTTGGGATTGTATGTGCCCTCTACTATGACATTGGGCATCGGCCTTGGCAGACGACGTTGATGGCATGTTATCGTCTATGTCATGACTAGTGGCAGCAGCTTCAGCACTAGGAGGAAGTGGTTCTTGATCTTTCTCTATTTTATTTTTATCGGAGAAAGTTTGGTCCTCCATTTATGTTATATCGATTTGATATATACGTGCGGCTAAACACAGAAAATAATTTTTTTTTTGGTTTGGACTGGAGTGTACTTTGTGGGTTACAGCACCCTTTAACGGTCAAGCCAGCCGGCCCTTTACTTATGACACAGGCGCACGCTTGGCACTACTTTGTTGATGCACGTGCGGCTACTGCGCACACAATTCACAAACACAGAAAATAATTTTTTTTTTGGTTTGGACTGGAGTGTACTTTGGGGGTTACAGCACCCTTTAACGGTCAAGCCAGCCGGCCCTTTACTTATGACACAGGCGCACGCTTGGCACTACTTTGTTGATGCACGTGCGGCTACTGCGCACACAATTCACAAACACAGAAAATAATTTTTTTTTTTGTTTGGACTGGAGTGTACTTTGGGGGTTACAGCACCCTTTAACGGTCAAGCCAGCCGGCCCTTTACTTATGACACAGGCGCACGCTTGGCACTACTTTGTTGATGCACGTGCGGCTACTGCGCACACAATTCACAAACACAGAAAATAATTTTTTTTTTGGTTTGGACTGGAGTGTACTTTCGGGGGTTACAGCACCCTTAACGGTCAAGCCAGCCGGCCCTTTACTTATGACACAGGTGCACGCTTGGCACTACTTTGTTGATGCACGTGCGGCTACTGCGCACACAATTCACAAACACAGAAAATAATTTTTTTTTGGTTTGGACTGGAGTGTACTTTCTGGGGTTACAGCACCCTTTAACGGTCAAGCCAGCCGGCCCTTTACTTATGACACAGGCGCACGCTTGGCACTACTTTGTTGATGCACGTGCGGCTACTGCGCACACAATTCACAAACACAGAAAATAATTTTTTTTTTGGTTTGGACTGGAGTGTACTTTCGGGGGTTACAGCACCCTTAACGGTCAAGCCAGCCGGCCCTTTACTTATGACACAGGTGCACGCTTGGCACTACTTTGTTGATGCACGTGCGGCTACTGCGCACACAATTCACAAACACAGAAAATAATTTTTTTTTGGTTTGGACTGGAGTGTACTTTCTGGGGTTACAGCACCCTTTAACGGTCAAGCCAGCCGGCCCTTTACTTATGACACAGGCGCACGCTTGGCACTACTTTGTTGATGCACGTGCGGCTACTGCGCACACAATTCACAATCACAGAAAATAATTTTTTTTTTGGTTTGGACTGGAGTGTACTTTGGGGGTTACAGCACCCTTTAATGGTCAAGCCAGCCGGCCCTTTACTTATGACACAGGCGCACGCTTGGCACTACTTTGTTGATGCACGTGCGGCTACTGCGCACACAATTCACAAACACAGAAAATAATTTTTTTTTTGGTTTGGACTGGAGTGTACTTTCGGGGGTTACAGCACCCTTAACGGTCAAGCCAGCCGGCCCTTTACTTATGACACAGGCGCACGCTTGGCACTACTTTGTTGATGCACGTGCGGCTACTGCGCACACAATTCACAAACACAGAAAATATATTATTTTTTTAGCACTTGGGGGGAGCACCCCTGATGGACAGAGCACCCCCTGGACAACACTTCAGCACCCCTTTAGGACTGGGACACTGCACAGGACTTTGGAGTGGACACAGCCCCTATGGAGAACTGACTGCACAACACAGTCCAGCCAGCCCCTATGGACTTTGAAGTAGTGGACACAGCCCCTATTAACAACAGCAGCACAGCACAACACAGCCAGCCCCTATGGACTTTGAAGTAGTGGACAACAGCAGCACTACACTACACTACACTACACTACACAGCCCTAACTCCCACCCTCCCTCTTCACTGTCCACAGCCGAGTGAGAAAATGGCGCCGACGTGTGTACCTTATATAGGATCCAAAACCCGCGAGACTCGGAAGGCGGGAAGATGACGTTTTGCCTCGATTTCAGATCCGAGTCAGGCGGGAAAAGTCGAGCCTGACTCGGATCGGACTCGGCTCGGGGGAGCTCGGGGGGGTTCGGATTTCAGAAATCCGAACCCGCTCACCCCTAGTTTTTTATATAACTGTCTTCAGAAAATACATAGCATACAAAAGACACGTACCTTAAATATCCCATCACCAATCACCAGGTGGACAATTAGCAGCGTTTCTGCCGCGTGGGAATCGTCACCCCTCCCGCTGTGTCCGGCCGCAGGAGATGACATCACCACGATCGACGCACACTACGTGACTCCCCCCACCAGCATTGCTAAGCAACCATGTAACAAATAGCCAAATATCAGTGAACCAAGGTGTATTACAATATACACATGACAGAACATGATCATATAGTCATAGGAAAAACACATCTGAAAATAATACCACCTATATAGCACTGCTAACTAAGATGGAAGTGAAACTAGTAAATACATCAATTACACAGAGGTATCGGCTTAACCAGTCAGTAAGCATTAATACCATAGCGCTATACATTTATATAATAACAAGATAGAAAATATTCATCTTGCGCTATTGCACAACATAGGGACTCCATGTGAATGAACTGCCACTCCAACCAAAGTAACCAATTGGACAGAATGCATTCATACTAGTTCGATATATAATAGCATAACATCACTAATACAACCACATGAAACTTAAAGCTGATCCATAGCAGTACCTGATACCAACATCCAAACAACAGAACACCGTGGTTTAGGAGAAGCCAACAAAAGAGATATTATCATTTAAACCCTTTGGATGTAAAACATCTAACCTCAAAATCCACTCTGCTTCTCTCCTTAGTAATAATCTACCACTATCACCACCTCGTAATAGGGGTGGGATATGGTCGATCACCTGATATTTTAGTGATATTAAAGTATGGTTAAGTTCCTGGAAATGTCTCGCTACAGGCTGGTCACTTGTTCCATTGATAATTGCTGCCTTAAACGCAGAACGGTGTCCAGCCATCCTTTCCTTAAATTTGCACTGCGTTTTCCCTATATAAGAGAGACCGCAGGGGCAAATTATTTGGTATATCACAAACATGCTATTGCATGTAAGATGATGTCGTATTACAAATTTTTTACCCGTGTGTGGATGGTAAAATGTGCTACCTGGAATAAGGAACTTGCAAGTGACACATGAGCATCTAAAGCAACCATGTTGTTTCATAGCCAAAAAATGCAGCGGGCCAGATGTATCTTTAGAACTGTAGCTAGTTTTCACCAGTAAATCTTTAAGATTTTTACCCCTAGAATAGCAAGGCATAAGATTCACATCACCCAAACCCAAATCTGGGTCTGTTGCCACTGTTGCAAAGATTTACTGGTGAAAACTAGCTACAGTTCTAAAGATACATTTGGCCCACTGCATTTTTTGGCTATGAAACAAAATGGTTGCTTTAGATGCTCATGTGTCACTTGCAAGTTCCTTATTCCAGGTAGTACATTTTACCATCCACACACGGGTAAAAAATTTGTAATACGACATCATCTTACATGCAATAGCATGTTTGTGATATACCAAATAATTTGCCCCTGCGGTCTCTCTTATATAGGGAAAACGCCGCGCAAATTTAAGGAAAGGATGGCTGGACACCGTTCTGCGATTAAGGCAGCAATTATCAATGGAACAAATGACCAGCCTGTAGCGAGACATTTCCAGGAACTTAACCATACTTTAATATCACTAAAATATCAGATGATCGACCATATCCCACCCCTATTACGAGGTGGTGATAGTGGTAGATTATTACTAAGGAGAGAAGCAGAGTGGATTTTGAGGTTAGATGTTTTACATCCAAAGGGTTTAAATGATAATATCTCTTTTGTTGGCTTCTCCTAAACCACGGTGTTCTGTTGTTTGGATATTGGTATCAGGTACTGCTATGGATCAGCTTTAAGTTTCATGTGGTTGTATTAGTGATGTTATGCTATTATATATCGAACTACTATGAATGCATTCTGTCCAATTGGTTACTTTGGTTGGAGTGGCAGTTCATTCACATAGGGTCCCTATGTTGTGTAATAGCGCAAGATGAATATTTTCTATCTTGTTATTATATAAATGTATAGCGCTATGGTATTAATGCTTACTGACTGGTTAAGCCGATACCTCTATGTAATTGATGTATTTACTAGTTTCACTTCCATCTTAGTTAGCAGTGCTATATAGGTGGTATTATTTTCAGATGTGTTTTTCCTATGACTATATGATCATGTTCTGTCATGTGTATATTGTAATACACCTTGGTTCACTGATATTTGGCTATTTGTTACATGGTTGCTTAGCAATGCTGGTGGGGGGAGTCACGTGGTGTGCGTCGATCGTGGTGATGTCATCTCCTGCGGCCAGACACAGCGGGAGGGGTGATGATGCCCACGCAGCAGAAACGCTGCTAATTGTCCACCTGGTGATTGGTGATGGGATATTTAAGGTACGTGTCTTTTGTATGCTATGTATTTTCTGAAGACAGTTATATAAAAAACTGAAACGTTATTGCCTGCTTCACCGCTGTATACTTCATTTTTGGTCCGTGAGTGCCGCACCTTCTGCTCTCTCTCTCTCTCTATATATATATATATATATATACAGTATATAAACTAAGGTATCCTCAATTTTTCAGATGAAGGCACTCACCATTCCAATATATAAATATTTATTTTCTACTTCAGGTTCCTTAGTGTCCACAGGTGACCTTGGGGTATAGGTGATGACATAGGCATCGGGCACCATGCAGTTAATTTCTTTCCCCCAGGATGCACTGGTCCCCCTCCATACCCCGCCTCCCAGCCAGAGCATCACTCAATTTAGTAGCAAGCCAGAGGCCGGAGGAGAGTACTGCGAGAGAGAAGGAAGCCTTGAACATACAAGAATCACTTTGTCGCTAGGAAGGAGACATAGACTGTAGACCAGACAACACCCTAGCTACCTTACAGGGCATAAGGGCGGGTGCCCTGTGGACCCTAAGGACCTCGTAGAAAGGGAGATAACAAAGGTAAGTTCTTACCATATCTCCTTTTTTCTACTTCATGTTCCTTAGGCTCCACAGGTGACCTTGGGGATGTACCAAAGCAGTACCCCTTAAGGGTGGGTACGCTCCTGTACAGAAAGGAGGACCTGCCGCCCAAAGGAAGCATCCTGAGAGGCGAAGGTATCAAATGAATAATACCTCACAAAGGTCTGGACTGAAGACCACATGGCCACTTTACAAAGCTGTACAGCCAAGGCACCACGCCGAGCTGCCCACGAAGGGCCCACAGACCTTGTAGAATTAATAGATACAGAAGGCGGAGCTGGAAGGCCCTCCCTAGAGTAGGCCTCCGAAATAGTCAGACAAAGCCATCGTGCCAAAGTCTGCTATGTGGCAGGCCAACCCTTTTTATGGAACCCAAAAAGGACAAAGAGGGAGTCTGACTTTCTGTAGGACCCAGAATGGTCCACATAAATTTGGAGGGCTCGCACCACATTCAAAGAGGCCTCACCTGCTGAAAGACCCAGTCCAAGAAAAGCCGGAACCACAATTTCCTTATTAATGTGGAAACTTGTCACCACCTTGGGAAGGAAACCAGGGCGAGTTTGAAGCACTGCCCTGTCCTGGTGGAACACCAGATATGGAGAGCGACATGAAAGGGCCCCCAAATCTGACACTCTTCTAGCCGAAGCAATGGCCAGAAGGAAGATGGTCTTAAATGTAAGCCATTTGAAATCCACTGATCCCAGTGGTTCAAAAGGCGGGCACTGCAAGGCCCGAAGGACAACCGCCAAATCCCAAGGCTCCACCGTAGGCACAAAGAGTGGCTGAATCTGCAGCACACCTTGTAAAGAGGTGCACACATCCTGCAGAGTCGCAATCCGTCTCTGAAACCACACTGACAGGGCCGACACTAGAACCTTCAGTGAAGCCAGGCGGAGTCCTAGGTCCAGGCCTGCCTGAAGGAAAGCCAATATCCTGGAAATCCTAAACGTCCGAAGGTCATACACTCTAGGGTTGCACCACTGAAAGTAGGAGTGCCACACTCTATGGTAAATCCTGGCAGAGGCTGGCTTCCGTGCACTCATCAAGGTGTTAAATACCGCACCAGAGAAGCCCTTCGACCTTAGGAGGGATGCCTTAAGAGCCATGCCATCAAAGCCAATCGACCCAGATCCGGGTGAAGGCAGGGACAATGGGTCCCGATGTTGAGGTAACAGCCACAGAGTGTCTACCAACAGACTCTGAAGGTCTGAGTACCAGTGTCTCCTTAGCCACACTGTAGCCACCAGTAGGAGCCTGCCTCCTTTATGCTTGAACTTTCTGAGTACGCGAGGAAGAAGGGACACCGGAGGAAAAAGGTACGTGAACCGAAAGGTCCACCTGACCGACAGAGCATCTACTAGTAGAGCGCCTGCGTCTCTTGTCCTGAATCCATACACTGGCAGCTTGTAATTGTGTCGGGAGGCCATTAGATCCACCTCCGGAAGGCCCCATCTGTCCACCAGAAGTAGAATCACCCCTGGATGCACGTCATGATGGCTGAGGAAGTCCGCTTCCCAATTGAGGACTCCGAGTATGAACACTGCCGATATGGCCGGCAGATGGTCTTCTGCCCATGTCAGGATGTGGGACACTTCTTGCATGGCCGCCTGACTTCGAGTTCCTCCCTGGTGGTTGATGTACGCCACTGTCGTGGCATTGTCTGACCGCACCTGCACAGGATTTCTTTATAGGATGTGTCTTGCTCTTGAGAGAGCCGGGAAGACCGCCCTCAGTTCCAATATATTGATTGGAAGGATGGTTTCCTCTAGCGTCCACCGACCCTGAAAGGAGTGGGGATCTGACACTGCACCACTACCCCGCAGACTGGCATCTGTTGTCAGTAGAGTCCAGTCCGGTATCCAAACGGGGCATCCCTGGGTGAGATGCTGAGTTTGCAGCCACCAAGCCAGAGACAACCTGATTTCCGGGGAGAGTACTATTGTCTGTTCCTTTAATTTCCGAGGTGATCTGTCCCATCCGGCAAGGATCAGTGTCTGTTGAGGCCTCGAATGAAATTGTGCATACTCCACCCTGTCGAATGTTGACACCATCGACCCCAGCAATTGCATTGCTGCATGCACAGTGACCCGGCGACTGTGGAGACATCTGCATACCCGCGTCTGCAACACCGAGATCTTGTCTGATGTCAGGAAAATCCTTTGCTGTTGTGACTCCAATAGAGCTCCTAGATGCAGCATCCTTTGCGACGGGGTTAGAGATGACTTCTCCCAATTTATGACCCATCCATGCAACTTAAGCACCGAGATGGTCATCTGGAGGTGATGGAGAAGTACCTCTGGAGATCCTGCCAGGAGCAACAGATCATCCAGATATGGTAATAGGCCTATCCCCTTCAGCTGCAGATGGGACGCCATCACTGCCATAATTTTTGTAAATAGCCGAGGGGCCGTGGATAGGCCAAAGGGTAACGCCTGGAACTGGAAGTGTTGCTGTTGCACAGCAAACCTGAGAAACCGTTGATGCGAAGCTGCAATAGGGATATGCAGATAGGCATCCCGGATGTCCAGGGATACCATGAAATCCCCCGGTTCCATAGCCAGTATGACAGTGCGTAGCATCTCCATCCGGAAACGAGGGACCCTGAGGAACCTTTTTAGGCACTTGCGGTTCAGCATAGAGTGGTAGGTCCCATTGGGTTGTTTTGGCATCAAAAACAAGCTGGAATAAAACCTCATGCCTCGCTGGGGCTCTGGTACTGGGACAATCACTCCTGCTTTGCGCAGGGAATATACCTCTTCCTGTATCAGTAAGGCTTTGTCCTTGTTGGAGACTTCCGAGTGGAAGAATTGGTGAGGGGGCCGGCTGCGAAATGAGAGGGCATAGCCCCGAGAGACCACTTCTCTTACCCAGGCATCTGTTGTGGTCTCATGCCATCACTGGGCAAACTGAAGAAGTTGGCCTCCCACTGTGGGGTCCTCCAAAGGGAGGCCCATCCCGTCATGCTGTGGCATTGTCATCCGGTTTAATGGCTGGATGCCTTGTACTCCAAGCTTGCTTTTTGGGTCTGCCAGTCTTCCTGACAGACATCTGCTTGGGAAATGATTGGCTTTTAAGCCTAGTCTGCGCCCTTTAGGACCGAAAGGAGGGAGTTTGGGAACTAGAGGGGACCGAGGCTGATGGCAGACGAGTGGACTTGGCTGCTAAAGTGTCCACGATCTTGTCTAGATCCGGGCCAAACAACACCTTCCCGTTGTAAGGCAAAACTTCCAGTCCCTTCTTAGAGTCCGCATCCGCCCTCCAGGAACAGAGCCATACGGGCCTGCGTGCTGTGACAGCCGCGGCTGACACTCTTGAGGATAACAAGCTGACATCCAGAGCTGCCTCATTCATATAGGTAGCCGAGTCACGTATCTCACCCACCAGGGACAGCTGGTCCTCTAAAGCATCAGGAGACAGGGACTCCTCCAACAGTTCTGCCCAGGATTCCACAGGCCTAGCTACCCAAGAAATAGCCATAGATGTCTGGCCACTGCTCCTGACAAGGAGTAAATGGACTTTAGGCAGTTTTCCACCTTCCGATCAGTTGAGTCCTTAAAGGACGCAATGGAAGGCATATGTAAGGTTGCACTTCTGGCTAAGCGTGTTACATGGGAGTCCACTACAGGAGGCGAAACCCATTTCTTGAAGTACTCCTCAGGAAAGGGGTATGCATTGACCAGGACACCTCCTCCAGATGATGCACTAGCTGATCTGACAGAGGGAAAATGGCTGTAGAACTTTTAACCCTCTTAAATAAGGGATGTTTAGATTTAACAGCCGGAGAAGCATCTTCCTCCTCAATGACCAACACCTCTTTTACTGCTCGGACCAGGCCCAGAATGTAAACACTGGACTTGTGCTGCTCATCCTTTGCGGATAGTTCCGCGTCAGACTCTGGAAGCACCCCATCATCCTTGGACGACATCTCATCCTCGTCCACATAGAAGGCCTTTTTGCCAGCACCCAGGTTGACCTGAGACCCTTGTGGTACATTAACCACCTGTGGTGCCAACTGGATCTGTGGCATAGGAGCCAGAACCAGTGGTTGCTGTGAAGACCCCACTTGGGGGAGCACAGGGGCACAGCCATGTGAACCATAAGCATCTGCAGTGCCTGAGCAAAGCACACCCACAGGGGTTCTTGCGCAGTCCCAAGGACTGAAGAGGGACTTGGAGGGATATAACACCTGCCGCATAAACCCTCATGCAGCACATCAGTCTCCCCAATGCCAGCAGCACAACGCACACAAGACTACAAGGCAGGGGTAGACACCCAGGTATTATCTTCACTGCTGGACATGGTGAAATGATATATAGGTATATCTGTGTAAATAGGGGTACTAGGGGTACAAGCAACACTATACACAGAAACTGTTTGTGAACTAACCAGACTTGGACAGCAAGTCAGAGGTTAAACGGAAAAACAGTTTACAACAATATACTTTATTTTTAGTAGAAAGTAAAGCAGACACATTCACATACTAGCAAACAGTCACAAACAATGCAGGAGAAAAACTCTGCGCTACCTGTCACTTTAAATCAAACTTAAAGTCATTGAAGGCTGAAAGGGTTAAAAGCGCTGCACATCAACTTCAAAACCAAAAGGGTTAATGAAGGCTGCAACTACATATCAGATCCGGGAATCAAAGTATGTAGGGGGACACAGGACACCAGCTACTCACCACTGCCTTGGAGTCAGAAAATGGCTACCAAACGCTTGCTGGGTGGTGGTGCCTGTAGGAGGAGTCCACTACAGCATAGCCTGAGAGCAAGGCAAAGGCGCGCTGAGTGGGGGGAGGGGCCGGCTGCTGTGCAGGCGTGCCATCTCCCCCGACCAGGCTGAGAACCGCCGGGGACGCCGGGCCCTTCCTCCTCCAGAGCCCGGAGGTAACTTGTGCCTGGTGGCCTAGTGGAAGCCAGGGTATGGGGGGCTGGGCACCACTGCTGGTCGGTGCCGGGCTTCCCCTGACCGGCGATAACGGGCTGCCTTGTGGCGGCTCCCGTCCTGGGAGACCGCGCGCAGTCTTACCTTCTCCCCCCCCTGTCGCTGCAGCCCTGGGAACAGACGTGTCCCGCTAGCAGGGGCACGCCGCTCCCGCCGACTAAGAAAAACACCATCCTAGAGAAAGCACTGCAAACCCAGTGTCTCATTGAGACCCCTGGGAGCAATGGCCAATTTAAAGAACGTATGGCGCTGCATCGTTCCGCCATACGACAGGCCCTGGGCAGTGGGAGCAGTGAGCAGCCCTTTGCATGGCATTGTGCCCAGCTCCAACATGGGGTGGCATCCATCCGAGCTATTATTATTGACCATGTGCCCCCACTTACACGGGGCGGTAATAGAAATAAATTATTATTGCAAAAAGAAAGTAGATGGATACACATCTTAGATACCATTGCTCCCAGGGGTCTCAATGAGACACTGGGTTTGCAGTGCTTTCTCTAGGATGGTGTTTTTCTTAGTTCTGTTTCCTTTGGTATCAACTATTGAAGGGTATTGGTATTACAAACCTGTTTGTCTGTATTTATATAGAATATTTCTGCTCTTAATGTATCCGTTTTTTTCAATTGTGTATTAATTCTGTGTTGCATTTGATATATGCCTATGTGGCATTATTAATATGCATTAGTTATAGATATGAATGCTAGCTTATGTATGAGCGCTAGCGTACATTTTTTCATTTTTTAGTATGGTGCAATAAATGTTGTTTGTGGTTGCCTGGCAACCAGATCACATGGTCCGCTGATCTGCGGGGCCCCGTCTGATGATGTCACGAATTCGGCGCCGAGTGTGCTGGGCGCGATTTCGTGGAGCCGGACGAGTGGGTCCTGCAGGTGAGTGTGATGTTCAGTGATTATGTGGCTTTATATATCTGTACTTTGTATGTGTTATTTGTACTGTTGTCCCTGAGGAAGGGGGAAACCCCGAAACGTCAATAAAGGACTGCTTTTACTTTATTCTACAAGTCTATGGAGTGCCTTCTTCACCTTTTATATATATATCTATATATAGAGAGAGAGAGAGAGAGAGAGAGAGAGAGAGAGAGAGAGAGAGAGACGTGGTCCGGCACTCTCACTTATGCATATATCAATTGCTGGGGTGCTTTCCAGGGTAGCTTTTGATGGTTACCCACAAATATGTTTGTACTATCATCATATTATGAAAGGAAGACACTCTCCAGACTTGGCTTGAAGTTTGCAATTTTAATCAGTTTAATAGGACATACCAAATTAATTTGCCAACGTTTCGGTTCTTTAAGAACCTTTGTCAAGGCATCTCAGTATTTCTTAACATCAGCAAGTTTTAACTGTATCTCCCATAGGTCTGGTGTGGTATGTCATATGTATATATATATATATATATATATATATACACACATACACACACAGATGTGAAGGAATCAGTAGCACTCCAAGACTTATAGTGAAATTTATATATTTGTTCCAAATATACCAATGTTTGGGGAGATATCCGTGTAATGGGCCCCAGGATTTCTGTTGCCGGCCCTGCCTGTGTGACTGGATCATACAGCCCACCAAGCTCCTCTGCAATCTAGCAGGACCGATATGCAATATGTAACACTTATCCTTGTGTACCAATGCCTATTTCCCTAAAGTGTATGCTTGCGAGCAGGGCCCTCTTACCTCTTTGTCTGTTATAACCTAGTCTTGCTTTATTACTGTCCTATTACTGTTCTGTTGGTAATTCCCAAGAACAACTGAATAAGCTGGTGCTATATAAGTAAATACTAATAATAATAATTATAAACAATTATATATCTCTGTAATGCTTGGTGATACAGTCAATGTACATTTACTGAAAGCATGTATAAAACACATCAGCAGATGTGCAGTTTACAGTTTTTGCAATTGAGTTTCTACTCTTGGGACCTAAGGTACAAAGACACAAAGGGCGGAATTCAATTGATTTCGCGGCCCGCATCTCCCGTCTAAAGTGACAGGAGATTGCGGGCCGCTATGCAATTGTGCCAGCTTTTCACGCTGATCGCGCCCATAGAGGTCAGGTTTAGCCGCGTAAAGCAGCTAAACCCGACCAAAGTTCTTGGCACGATCGCGAAAAGTGATGTTTGGGCGCCCAAACATGTAACTTTTCGCACATTTCAGCTCTCATCCCCCAGGGGCTGCGAGCTGAAATGTAGCACTTGGCAGCTGATCGCGCCCGACAGGAGCAAGAATAGAGTAGCTCCGTCTGCCCAAAGTGTCAGTATTTTAAATTGATTATAACCAAGACTTAATTGAGCAATTTGCAGGGCCAGATTAACAATGGGGCGGATGGAGCTACAGCGCCAGGCCTCCAAATAAAAATAGGCCCATCAACATGACAGAATGATTACCAGCTGCCTAGCTAGCCATAAATTTTAAGTAGTTAAATAGTTTTTCTAGTCCCCCGTCCCCTCAAAAAAAACAAAATTATGCAATTTTTCTATTTCTATGTAGTTAGGGATACATTGTGGTCATAGTTTAGGGGGTGTATACACCAAGGTGACTCTGACCACAGCCACACAGCACTGATCACAGCTCTTCCCCTTCTCAGTATAGGCCCTTGAACATTTTCAGCTCCAGTAAGGGCCTGATTCAGAGCCGCTCGTAAGCGGCCGCTCGTTCGCTCCGAGCGATGTTTGCCCAACTGCGCATGCGTACGGATCGTAATACGCATGCGCGAACCAGTTAGTGCGGCCGAAAATCGTTTGTTCGCTAAATAGCGAATGCCTGCTATTTTGAGTGACAGAATGAGGCGTATGTGGGTGGTAACAGGGGAAGGTGCTTGAAAACGGGGAGTGGAGATCCGAACGCAGGCGTGCTTAAAGGTCAAAACGGGCGTTTTAAGGGTGTGCATAATTAATACAGCAGCGTCATTGACCACGTCACTGGGTTATTTTATAGCCAGAACTGCTCGCAAGATTGTGGTAGCAAAAACCAACCACAAGAATAGCGAGCAGTTCATACGCTGGTCGATGTACTCGATTAATCTAATAAATAGCGGACATGACGTAGGATGTGAGCGGCCAGGGGGCGTATTTTTTCAAAAAACGACTGCAAGTTTTGTTCGCTCGTTCAGACATAGAGGCGTGAACAGACCGCAAAGAGCGAACGGTTCATTTGAATAGCCGCCCCTATTTTCTGGACGAACGACAGCAAATAGTGTCCGGCTCTGAATCAGGCCCTTAATCCGGCCCTGGCAATTTGGGTGTTCTCACTAGCAGGGCCCTCTTCCCTCATGTGATTCTCCTTTCCTTTACACTATCTTATACTCCATACAATGGCACCTAACCCTTGGTTGCTGCCGACCTGTTGCTTATTTGAGTGTTATGATCGCAGATGCAGCCATGTTTATAAACCTTGTCCTGGATTGTTTTGTACTGTATGTCACTGTTTTCCTGCTTTGCTCATTTGCAGGGCACTTCGGAACCCTTGTGGCGCCATATAAATATAAGGAACAATAATAATAGTATACTCTGATTTAAATTATGCAGATCATGTAAATACTATTACAAGATCAGCTTTTTATCATGTTAGAAATGTGACCAAAGTGAGGGGGTTTCATTTCATTTCTTGATTCAGAGAACTGCTTCATCATTTTATATTGAGTAGATGAGACTACTGTAATTAACTTTTTGGTTTAGCTAAAAGGTTCATATCTTGATTACAACTTGTACAGAATGCAGCAGTCTGACTGTAATAAAAAATAGATGAACATATTACACTAATTTTAAGATCTCTGCACTGGCTTCCAGTTTCATACTGAATTGATTTTAAAAAAATGTGCCTTTTGTGTACATAAGTCAGTACATTGCATAGGCCCAAAGGTTGGCTCTGAGATGTTGACTTTAACCAAGCTCAATAGGTCTCTTAGGGGTAATTTACTAAAGCTTCTAAAAATGAAAAGGGGAGGTGTTCCCCATAGCATCCAATCAGATTTTAGCTCTCATCTCTTTATTGCATCATAGAAAATGATAGAATTTGATTGGTTGCTATGGCCAATGGTTTCGGTATGAAATACCACTGGCCGCGGTTCGATTCGCGGCAGCCCGACACTGGAACAGATCCCAGCAGCGTGAGCCCGACAGCTCTGGAAATCCCGATCGTTGTAAGGTAAGTATAGACTAATCTAACCTAACCCCCCTAACCCTAACCCTCCTTAGGGGTGCCTAACCCTAACCTCCCCCCCAAGTGCCTAACCCTAAACCCCCCTGTAAGTGCCTAACCCTAACCCCTCCTTCCCCGCTGCCTAAACCTAAGTCCCCCGGGGGGGTGCCTAACCCTATGTCCCCCCCCGGGGGTGCCTAACCCTAACCCTCCCTCCCCCTAGCCTAACCCCCCGGGGGGGTGCCTAACCCTAAGTCCCCCCCGGGTGCGCTAAACCTAACCCTCCCCCCCTGTGGCTGTCTGCTCGCGACGCCCGGCATCCCTTCGATCGGGATGCTGGGCGCCGGTCTCCCGGCGTCGGGGAAATGAGCGGCGTCTACATTTAGACGTCGGGCATTTCACCCTCAACCGGGATATGACAGACGGGAAGCCGGCTGTCGGTTTAATGTCAGCCGGCTTCCCGATTGCATCCCTGGCCAATACCTCCACTTGTCTGTTTTAGAAGCTTTAGCAAATCTACCCCTACATCATATGGTTCTGAACTACTGACTATTCTTAGAGTTAGAATATGGCTGAGGAGCCATCTTTTGTTGCTTTGCCCCCAGGCATTGGAATAGTTTACCAGTGGACTTACCTTTAAATTTTTCTATAGTTTTTACATCATTACTGTTTATTTAATTAATTTCATGTTTATAATGAGGATTATTATTGTTGTTGTTTATATTTTTGTAAAGCACATTGTGCCACTCATTTGTTTACAAAATGTGTTGTAGAAATAAAGTCTGGTTTGTTGGTTGATTGATTGGTAATGATGAGACTGAATGGCAACTTCAGCATTACTGTCTATGCTTTTGGGCGTACCCAGGTAATTATCTACTGTTCCGTAAGGTAGAATTTGTGAATCATACTGAATTGGGAATAATTTGCCTTATATATAGGAACAGAAACAGACCTGCATTTGTTAATCATGTAACAGATAGGAGCTAAGAAGAGAAGGAACATCTTTCACAAGAATTTAGCAATTTTGTCGAAAAATTGTGATATAGCTCAGACAGCTCCACCATGACACTTTCCCCATTTCCAGGGAAAATTATATAATTTGTATCACAATTAGGGGTGTGCACCGGCCACTTTTCGTGTTTTGTGTTTTGGTTTTGGATCTGGATCTTTCTTCGTGTTTTGGATCTGGATTGGTTTTGCCAAAACCACCCTTCCGTGTTTTGGGTTCTGGGTTTTGTGTTTTGGATCTGTATTTTTTTGAAAAAAAGCATAAAAACAGCTTAAATCACAGAATTTGTAGGTTTTTCTGCTCCTATGCTATTATTAACCTCAATAACCTTAATTTCCACTCATTTCCAGTCTATTCTGAACACCTCACACCTCACAATAGTGTTTTTATGTCCAAAAGGTTGCACCGAGGTAGCTGGATGACTATGCTAAGCGACACGAGTGGGCGGCACAAACACGTGACCCATCTAGGCGTGATACTGCAGTGGCAGACAGGATGGCAGTTTGAAAAACTAGGCCCCAAACTGTACATAATGCAAAGAAAAAAAAGAGGTGCAAGATGGAATTGTCCTTGGGCCCTCCCACCCACCCTTATGTTGTATAAACAGGACATGCACACTTTAACAAACCAATCATTTCAGCGCCAGGGTCTGCCACACAACTGTGGCTGAAATGATTGGTTCGTTTGGGCCCCCACAAAACAAGCTGGCAATTAATGTGTCCCTGCACAAACTGGCTCTACGGAGGCAAGATGTCATCCTCATCCTCCTCATCCACCGATTCCTCACCCTCTTCAGTGTGTACATCCTCATCCTCACAAAGTATTAACTCGTCCCCACTTGAATCCACCACCACAGGTCCCTCTGTACGTTCTGGAGGCTGGTCTCCCTGGAAGAGCTGATAATTCATTTTGATGAACATCATCTTCTCCACATTCTGTGGAAGCAACCTCCTACGCCTTTCGCTGACAAGGTTCCCGGCTGCACTAAACACTCTTTCGGAGTACACACTGGAGGGGGGGCAACTCAGGTAAAATAGAGCCAGTTTGTACAGGGGCCTCCAAATTGCCTCTTTTTCCTGCCAGTACAGGTATGGACTGTCTGACATGCCTACTTGGATGCTGTCACCGATGTAATCCTCCACCATTCTGTCAATGGTGACAGTATCATATGCAGTGACAGTAGACATGTCAGAAATTCTTGCCAGGTCCTTCAGTCCAGACCAGATGTCCAAACTTGGTCCTGCCTGCCCTGCATCACCGCCAGCGGGTTGCTTAGGATACCTAAGTTTTTTCCTGGCAGCCCCAGTTGCTGGAGAAAATGAAGAAGGAGCTGTTGACGTGTCACGTTCCGCTTCAGCTGACAGTGTGTTCACCAGCAGGTCTTTGCACCTCTGCAGGCTTGTGTCGGCCGGAAAGAGAGACACCACATAGGCTTTAAACCTAGGATCGAGCACGGTGGCCAAAATGTAGTGGTCTGATTTCAACAGATTGACCACCCTCGAATCCTGGCAAAGCGAATGAAGGGCTTCATCCACAAGTCCCACATGCCGAGCGGAATCGCTCCGTCTTAGCTCCTCCTTCACTTTCTCCAGCTGCTTCTGCAAAAGCCTGATGAGGGGAATGACCTGACTCAAGCTGGCAGTGTCTGAATTGACTTCACGTGTGGCAAGTTCGAAGGGCTGGAGAACCTTGCACAACACGGAAATCATTCTCCACTGCGCTTGAGTCAGGTGCATGCCCCCTCCTTTGCCTATGTCATAGGTGGATGTATAGGCTTGAATGGCCTTTTGCTGCTCCTCCATCCTCTGAAGCATATAGAGGGTTGAGTTCCACTGCGTCACAACCTCTTGCTTCAGGTGATGGCGGGGCAGGTTCAAGAGTGTTTGCTGGCGCTCCAGTCTTCGGCACGCAGTCGCTGAATGGCGAAAGTGGCCTGAAATTTTTCGGGCCACCCAAAGCGTCTCCTGCACGCCCCTGTCGCTTTTCAGAAAATTCTGCACCACCAAGTTTATTGTGTGAGCAAAACATGGGACGTGTTGGAATTTGCCCAGATGTAATGCCCGCACAATATTGGTGGCGTTGTCAGATATCACAAATCCCCAGGAGAGTCTAAGTGGGGTAAGCCACTGGGCGATGATTTCCCTCAGTTTCTCTAAGAGGTTGTCGGCGGTGTGCCTCTTACTGATACCGGTGATACACAGCGTAGCCTGCCTTGGAACGAGCTGGCGTTTCTGAGATGCTGCGACTGGTGACGCTGCTGCTGTTGCTGCGTAAGGTGATACATCTACCCAGTGGGCTGTCACAGTCATATAGTCCTTAGTCTGCCCTGTTCCACTTGTCCACATGTCCGTGGTTAAGTGGACATTGTGTACAACGGCATTTTTCAGGACACTGAGGACACTTTTTCTGACGTTTCTGTACAGTCTCGGTATCGCCTGCCTAGTGAAGTGGAATCTAGACGGGATTTGGAACCGGGGACACACTACCTCCATCAATTGTCTAAATCCCACTGCACTAATGGCGGATACCGGACGCACGTCTAACACCAACATAGCAGTCAAGGCCTCAGTTATACGTTTTGCTTCAGGATGACTGCTGTTGTACTTCATCCTCCTCGCTAAGGACTGTTGGAGGGTCAATTGTTTAGTAAAAGTAGTGGTGTTCCTACTTCCTCTCTGGGATGATGAATGACTCCCAGCAGCAGCAACAGCAGCAGCGCCAGCAGGAGGCGTAGCAATGCAGGATCCTCCGGAGGAATCCGGGATAGGAGAGTCAGTCATGCTAGTGACATGGCCTGCAGGACTACTTCCGATCCTGACTAAGGAGGAAATTGACGAGGAGGGAGTTGACGGTGTGGTTTGCAGACGCTTGGATACAACAGGACAACGGGATTTAGGTGTCCCTGGACTGCTTACGGTCTTAGCCAAAGTTTCTGAACTTGACAGTAACTTATTATGAACGCGCTGCAGGTGCCGTATAAGGGAGGATGTTCCTAGGTGGTTAACGTCCCTACCCCTACTTATTCCACCTTTACATAAGGTACATATGGCAAGACAGTTGTTGTCCGGATTTGGATAGAAATATTGCCAGACCAAAGAGGTGGAATGTTTGGTCTTCTGCCCAGGCATGACCGTGATGGGCTTTTTCATCCCACGGACAACAACTGTCTCCCCCGGAGCCTGATTTAAACAAACCACATCACCATCAGAATCCTCCTCGCCAACTTCCTCCTCAGCGCCAGCTACACCAGTATCCTCATCCTGTTGTACTTCAACAGTGACATCTTCAATTTGCATATCAGCAAGTGGACTGTGGGTGCTCCTTTCAGCACTTGCAGGGGGCGTGCAAATGGTGGAAAGAGCCACCTCTTCCCGTCCAGTGCTGGGAAGGTCAGGCATCGCAACCACCACCACACTTGGACTCTCCTTGGGGATTTGTGATATCTTCTTAGAAAGCACAGTTCTTCGCTGTGCTTTTGCCAGCTTAACTCTTTTGATTTTTTTAGTGGGAGGAGGGCTTCCATCGTCATGTGAAGCTGAACCACTAGTCATGAACATACTAGGGATCGACCTTAGCCGTTCCTTGCCACTCCGTGTCGTAAATGGCATATTGGCAAGTTTACGTTTCTCTTCAGCTGATTTAAATGTTTTTTTCAAGGTCATTTTCCTGAACTTTGTCATTTGGGATTGTATGTGCCCTCTATTATGACATTGGGCATCGGCCTTGGCAGACGACGTTGATGGCATGTTATCGTCTATGTCATGACTAGTGGCAGCAGCTTCAGCACTAGGAGGAAGTGGTTCTTGATCTTTCTCTATTTTATTTTTATCGGAGAAAGTTTGGTCCTCCATTTATGTTATATCGATTTGATATATACGTGCGGCTAAACACAGAAAATATTTCTTTATTTTTGCTGGAGAGTAGTGCACTTTGTGGGTTACACCAGCCTTTAAGAAATGAGCCAGCCGGCTCTTTACTTTTGGGACACAGGCGCATGCTTGGCGCTGCTCCTTTGTTGATGCACGTGCGCCTACTGCGCACACAATTAACAAACACAGAAAATAATTTTTTTTGGGGTTTGGACTGGAGTGTACTTTGGGGGTAACAGCACCCTTTAACCGTCAAACAAGCCGGCCCTTTACTTATGACACAGGCGCACGCTTGGCACTACTTTGTAGATGAACGTGCGGCTACTGCGCACACAATTCACAAACACACAAATAATATTATTTTTTTGGTTTGAATTGGAGTGTACTTTCGGGGGTTACAGCACCCTTTAACGGTCAAGCCAGCCGGCCCTTTACTTATGACACAGGCGCACGCTTGGCACTACTTTGTTGATGCACGTGCGGCTACTGCGCACACAATTCACAAACACAGAAAATAATTTTTTTTTGGTTTGGACTGGAGTGTACTTTCGGGGGTTACAGCACCCTTTAACGGTCAAGCCAGCCGGCCCTTTACTTATGACACAGGCGCACGCTTGGCACTACTTTGTTGATGCACGTGCGGCTACTGCGCACACAATTCACAAACACAGAAAATATATTTTTTTTGGTTTGGACTGGAGTGTACTTTGGGGGTTACAGCACCCTTTAACGGTCAAGCCAGCCGGCCCTTTACTTATGACACAGGCGCACGCTTGGCACTACTTTGTTGATGCACGTGCGGCTACTGCGCACACAATTCACAAACACAGAAAATAATTTTTTTTTTGGTTTGGACTGGAGTGTACTTTCGGGGGTTACAGCACCCTTAACGGTCAAGCCAGCCGGCCCTTTACTTATGACACAGGCGCACGCTTGGCACTACTTTGTTGATGCACGTGCGGCTACTGCGCACACAATTCACAAACACAGAAAATATTTTTTTTTTTAGTTTGGACTGGAGTGTATTTTGGGGGTTACAGCACCCTTTAACGGTCAAGCCAGCCGGCCCTTTACTTATGACACAGGCGCCGTCTTGGCACTACTTTGTTGATGCACGTGCGGCTACTGCGCACACAATTCACAAACACAGAAAATATATTATTTTTTTAGCACTTGGGGGGAGCACCCCTGATGGACAGAGCACCCCCTGGACAACACTACAGCACTCCTTTAGGACTGGGACACTGCACAGGACTTTGGAGTGGACACAGCCCCTATGGAGAACTGACTGCACAACACAGTCCAGCCAGCCCCTATGGACTTTGAAGTAGTGGACACAGCCCCTATTAACAACAGCAGCACAGCACAACACAGCCAGCCCCTATGGACTTTGAAGTAGTGGACAACAGCAGCACTACACTACACTACACAGCCCAGCCAGCCCTAACTCCCACCCTCCCTCTTCACTGTCCACAGCCGAGTGAGAAAATGGCGCCGACGCGGGTACCTTATATAGGATCCAAAACCCGCGAGACTCGGAAGGCGGGATGATGACGTTTTGCCTCGATTTCAGATCCGAGTCAGGCGGGAAAAGTCGAGCCTGACTCGGATCGGACTCGGATCGGGGGGGATCGGATTTCAGAAATCCGAACCCTCTCACCCCTAATCACAATATATTTTTCAAAAGTGTTTCTTCCATTGTCATGTTTTTGTTGGCCAATTTAGCAGTTTTCTGGAGAAAGATTAAAATGCTTATTCTTCTGAATCAGTCTTGCTGCTTCTTTTACTATGACTGGCAATATACAGAGTTACTCGTTGTTGAGATATAGCAGTCTTCCTTTAATTGCCTTAGTTTCTTAGAGTAAAATCACATTTTGCATTCTGCTTTTGTCTTCAGCAGTTTTGAGAACTGTTTCTGCTTTCTTTTCCTTCTGTAATTTCTTTCCAGCAAATGTATTCATCAATTAATTAACAACTGACAGATTCAGGTCTAGCTAAAATAGCGTTAAATAATGCTCCACATGATTCAGAAACACTGCACAGCATATTTGTCAGTCTTTTCTTAAAGCGCTTCAGGAGATCCTGGGGAGCAGGTGAGCGGTGCATAGGGCAATGACTGTCTATAGCACCCACGTGCTACGTATCATACCTTTCATGGAAAGATACTAGGGGCCACAATGCTTACCAAGACTTGTAGATGAATCTGGACAAGTGGATTGCTTGTTGTCTGCACCTGCAAAGGGGACAAAGTAGGTAGCACACACACATATCGGCAATCATACAAGCTATTTTCTATAATGTTTCTCACCCACACTAACCTAGATAAACAACGAGTAATCGAACCTTAAAGAGGTTAAATGTCAACAAACCACAAACTTTAGGCTAAGGGCGGGATTTTCTAAGGGCAAAAATGCGGTAAAACCCCCCGAAAATTGCATGTCTAGCGTGTATGACCTCGTTAGCGGGGGTGCCGGTATCGGCAAGGGAATACACACTTGCCGATGTCTGCAGCGACAGAACGACAGCAGGGGCCATGCTGCATTCGGCAGCATGGCCCCCACTAACTATATAGCCCGTCGGACCTACAAGCAGGTCTGACAAAGGGTGTCGCTGACGATACACAGGAGCGCACATAGTCAGTGACATACTGTAGTGGGTACACACTGGCTGATGTGGACAATATGTTGGCCCGATGCCCCCTGATCGGGCGACATAACGTCTAGTGCAGTGATTTTCAACCTTTTGTAACTCGAGACACGCTACGCAAGATTTTTAAATTACATTTTGGCTCACACATAATAAAACACACTACATTGGCCTCCACAGCAACAAATCACACTACATTGGCCTTCACTGGAATAAAACACACATACTGTACATTGGCCCCAGAGAAATAAAAACACACATGCATTGGTCCCCACAGGAAAAAATCGCACATACTGTACATTGTCTCCAGAGAAATAACACACACATACATTGGCCCCCACATAAAAAAATAACATTGGTTGGCCCCCACAGAAACAAAGAAAAAAACACATTGCTCCCCACAGGAAAAAAAAAATCACATTGACTGGCCACACAGAAAAAATAAAAACCACATTGCTCCCCACAAAAAAACCCATTGGTTGACCACTACAGAAAAAATAAAAACCACATTGCTCCCCACAAAAAATAAAACCATTGGCTGGCCCCCCAAAAAAACAAATCACGCTGGCTCCCACATAAAAAAATTATTTAAATCTTTCTGCCCCTACCTGTCCCTCATCGGCTGGAGGGGCACACACTACAGAGCTGTCAGTAGCATGCAGGCATGTGGGCTGGCAGACAGGCTGGCTGTCTGGTGTGGCAAGCTGGCAACGCGGCTTGTGTGACCTATGATGTCACACCGCCACATCTGCATAGGTCATGACCCTGGCATGCTTCAGCCTCCCAGAAGAGCTCAGCACTGCCCGGTCCACAGTACAGTAAGGGCAGATCTGACTGCCAGGTCTTGACTACCATGCGTGGCACACTAGTGTGCCGCAGCACAGCGGTTGAAAAATGCTGGTCCAATGTGTGCCCAGCATAAAAGAAAGAGGGGCGCAGTGATACAGCTCTGCGTGATTTGCCCAGTCAGAGAAAGAGGGGCAGGTTGAGACACAGGAATAGGTTGTTTTTTTCCTTTAAGTGTGGAGGAGATGCAGCTGCAATGTGTAGCTGCGCTTGGGATCAAAGCCATGACGTATCTCGGGAACATTGATGAAGTCTAGGTCTGCCTCAGCTGATGACAGGATTCCTTGGAGTGTGACCTCATGAGGGGCTGCATCAAATAGCCATTTGGTGGGTCCCAACTTGAAACAGAGGTCAGTTCCCAGTGGCAGTCAATGGATCAGGCCTGTACCAAAGCACTGTAGCACTGACACTAAGGGCCATATTCAATTAATTTTGCGTCTGCGAAAAAGTTCCGCCTGTCCAACTTTTCGCCTACATTGCATGTTTTGGACTTGAAAAGTTATCGGGCACGATCCCGCTTTTCGCCCTATTCAATTACTAACCAGATTAAAACGGCAAGTGGCGAATGCAGAACAGTCGGAAAGTACTGTCAGAATAGGGGAAATCAGTGGGCACCCCCAAAAAGATGCGCTAACATTGGGGATCAATGTAGAAGTGTTCCAATAGCCGTAATAAAACTATTTGGGGAGCTTGTTATTAGCGTCCTTGTAAAAGTGGTGAAGAATGGCATAAAGCAGTATTTTTAGGTGAAAATAAGTAGTCCAGTCAAATTTGGGGTACTTGAAAATTGGTGCTAGCATATTTTTATGTCTCTAAAGTGAACTTTTAAAAAACGTGAAAAACCACTCTCATACATGCACCTGCAATCTCAGGTTCCCAGTTGTCCTTTGTGGAACTGTCCCAAGGGTTCTGAGTGGTTTCCTTATGTTTGTACCCCAAAATAAAAATTTTGCACATCTTTTCACCTGCTATTCTTAGGCAAATCTTTTTCGCCTATTACATTGCATTGACTTTCCGCGTAGGCGAAAACAGGCTGGAATTGAATTTGGAGATAAGTTCCGACCACGCGAAAAGCCGAGATCGGCGATACTTTTTTTGCGGAAAACGGCTTTTCGCTTCTAATTGAATACGGCCCTAAGTCTGCATGAGATCAGCGTCAGGACCAGATCAATGCTGACTAGACTAACACACAGTATAGTTTCTGTGCTTCAGCTTAGGAGACACAAAGACAATCTACATTACATAGAGCCTGATTCAGAGACGCTCGCTATTTGCGAGCGCTCGCTTTGAATCAGGGCAAATTTAAAAAAAAAAAAAAAAAATCCACCTCCAGGCCACTCGCATAGCTGTGGGTGACCACTCACAGCTTTTGGGAGCGGCCTGGCGATGGTCACGATTATCGCGACCATCGGGCTTGCGACAAAACCCTTGTGGCATCGATAGCCGCCCCGTTTTGTAGCGAGCCCTGGAGCCAGTGAAGTTCTCACTTGCTCCGGGGCTCGCACATGCGCATTGCGCACGCCATGCGTGCTCACTGGCCAACCATCGACCCACTTGCGAGCGCTATGCGCTCGCGAGCGGGTCTGAATCAGGCCCATAGTCAGGAGTATTACTGCCAGTCATCAGTACAGAAACAGTCTTATCATCAGTACAGAGGCATAAAGGGAGAGTCACTGGTGAAGTGTGCTACAGATTCTTCTATACAAAACTCTATACATCCCAGCTGCTACATTTTCAGAATTAAAATTGTTTTAAACAAGTATCAATCCGGCTTTCGATAATAACTAAAAGTAAATACTACATGTACCCACATTTTAACTGGGGATGTGCACCAACCCCCATGTTTTGGTTTTGGATCTGTGTCTCCTTGTGTTTTGGATCTGGATTTGGTTTTCGCAAAACTGCCCCTTGCGTGTTTTGGTTTGGTTTTGAATCTGTATTTTCTCTAAAAAAAATCATAAAACAGCTAAAATCACATAATTTGGACTTTTTTTTGTTCCTCTAGTATTATTAACCTCAATAACATTAATTTCCACTCATTTCCAATCAATTTTGACCACCTCACAGCTCACAATATTGTTTTCATCCGGTTTAGGCCCAAAATTTGCACCAAGCTATCTGGTTGACTAAGCTTAGTGGCAGCAGTGGGCGGCACAAACACGTGGCAGTTTAACTTCCAACATGGCACATAAGGAAACATATGTTTTCATTAATCAAGAGGCCTGAGGGGGTTGGAATATGTATGTAGTTGAAGGCAGGGATGGGAAGGGTTGATTGGTAGTAAATTTTATTTAATTTTTTTATTCCGAAGCAAATTTATGAAGGAGGAGGTAAGAGCATGGGTGAACAATATGTCCAATGTTTTGCCCACAAAATCAACTTGGTGGTTCAGAATATTTTTTTAAATTTAAAGGGGCATGCTGGAGATGCTGTCTGTGGCCATAAACATTTCTGGACATTTTTGGCATTCAACAACCGCATGTAAAAGATTGCAACAACTGTGGCAGTTCAACTTCCAACATGGCACATCAGGAAACAAATGTTTTTATTATTCAAGAGGCCTGAGGGAGTTGGAGTATGTATGCAGTTGAAGGCATATTTAAATCATTCACATCAGTCCTTGCCCCAGAAGAATCCTTGAGCACTATGCCTGCTGATGCTGAGAGTAGATTTTCATCCCAGAAAGGGACCAGGAAGACAACTAGTAGTACTTTAAAAAACAACTGACTGTTAAACAATCTTTTGTAAGGGATAGCAAGTATGACAGCAGTCACCCAGTTACATAGCGGATCACTGACGCCATAACATCTATGCTGGTATTAGATGTGCATTCAATATCTGCCAATAATGCAATGGATTTTAGACAGTTAATTGAGGTCCTGTGTCCCCACTATCAAATCCCATCAAAATTCCACTTCACTAGAAAAGAAATTTCCAACCTGTACAGGGACATTAAAAAAGACTTAATTATTGGCCTCCAAAATGCCGTTGTACCCACTGTCCACTTAACCACAGATATGTGGACAAGCTGAACAGAGCAAACGCAAGTTTTAAGATATAAGGTTTAAGTCATATGTTGTGTCTTTCTTCCCAATGGACACAGATCTTAAGAGATGCAAAGAGCTGTTGGTAAGCAAATTGTCAGCTCAAGTGGCACATGATGCAGCGATGGCTTCTCCTTCAGTTTCTCCAGCAAGTGCATCTGCCGTGAAAAAACTAAGCTTTCTCAAAAGACCCACTGCTGATGCAAATGAGTCAACACAAAACACAAAAGCTTGTTGGATAGATGCGCTGCAGATGACGTAACAGGGAGGAGATTCCTAGATGGTTATGGTTCCTACCTCTACTTACTCTGGCGTTACAAAGGGTACAGATCACTTGACAATTGTTGTCCGGATTTGGGTAGAAATAATTCCACACATAAGAAGTGGATTTTTTTTGTCTTGTGCCCAGGCATGGAAATGGGCTTTCCCTTATCATGGGCAATAACTGTGTCTTCCACTGGTGCCTGATTTACACAAACAACATCTTCATCAACATCTTTATTAGCGTCAGCTACACAAATAACCTGCTCATTCTGGTGCACTTCCACAGAAGCATCCTTAATTTCTATATCAGCATGTTCACTTGTGCTTACATCATCATAAGAGGCAGAACCACCAGTCATAACTTTCCTTGTCTCCTCATGTGGTGAAATCATACTGCCAATATTATGTCTTTCTGCAGCTAACTTTCCCTTTGATGTTTTTTCTCTTTACCACTGTAAAAGATTGTTTCTTGATTTTAGATGCCCTCACTACATCCCCTAGTAATATGTACTTTAGGGTACTTACTTACTGGCAGTCTGGCACCAAGCTCTGCAGTAAGTAAGGCTGTAAACACCATTACTGAGGCAAGACAAGACATCAGGCAAGGTAAGGTACTTTCTCTCCTCCCATTCCCTGCTGAGCATAACAGCAAACTGTCTGGGTCATTACGGGATCTCACAGCTGCATCCTGCAGGAAACTGGTCGGTCCTAGCAGCAATAAGCTGATGTTCAGTTGTACAGTGCCACAGTGTCACTCAATAGGGTAGAGGTTCTGCATACTCCCTCCTTCCGCAGATGTTGCCATATCCCAACATGTGTCCCATAAGGGTTGCTCTGCTACCTGGTAACAAGAGATTGATTGTGGCTCCCCTGCTGGTGACCTCCTTACACCATTACCTGGAGCAAGTGCCCTGGCTGCCCCCCTGCTGCGCCCCTAAGTCGTGGTGCTATTAATTTAGCAATTATGGTCTCTCCACAATATTATGCTACATTTCACCTGTCTCATCCACTTCACTGGAGAAGTTGTGGAATGCAGAAGAGTTACCAAATCCCAGGTGCCCCCCCCCACACACACAGATATTCTGGAGTATCACAGTAGTTAAGAATAAAAGGCAAACTCTGTGTTATCTTCCTTATAAAGCAGCAAACACTCTTTTACATGCCCTCACTTTATGTCATTTAAATTACCCCTGCAAATGCCACCGTCATGGCCAACAAATAAATGTACAGTACTTCACCATATGTATAACTAGATGCAGTTGTGCAAAAAATTCTGCAAATAGGATTTGTAACATGAAAGAGCTTGACTATAGCATGATTCTTGCTTGTTAAAGGGTGAAGGTATAGCCTCCTCTCTTCATAAGGTGAGATAGATAACATGTTTTACATATAACAATAAACCCTGAGATTGAGAAACATACAGTAGAATCTCTCCTAGTCCTTGACTAATGTGTTTGTATTGAGCCACATAATCCTTCCTACAGGTGTCGTATACAGCACATTTGTAAAGTGGACAGAAAATTGATAAATAGTGGAAGTAGTATGAACTCTCATGAACACACTGTCAGCACATGTGATTTTTGTGCAGTTAACTGGGATGAATCCATCAGCACACATCTTGGTATTAAACTTTGCCTGCGGGAGTGAGACCACCAGGATGCCATAATAGGAAAGCCAGTGAAAGTTGAAATCCCTGTGCAAAGCCGGGGGAAAAACATTGAGCAAACGGCTGATAGCTGCAACTACCACATTACCATTATCAGCCATCAGAAAAATACTGCTAATGGTTACAGACATTTAACAACATACTGGAGGTGCTCCCACTAATCAAACAGTCTCCATATTACCAAAGACCCGACATTTGGTGGTAACTTATTTGTATTAAGATATACATTGGTTTATTGCTTCTAACCCTTAACAACCTTGTATAGCTTACTTAACTTAAACTAATAAATAACGACACAGACAACCAGAGCTTGGCTAAAAGGTCACAGCTTTTATTTATAATTAATTAATTAACCTAACCAGGGTGGCAAAGAGACGCTGCAGGCTCAGTTCTAGCTTTTACTTTGCTCAAATACTCGGGGAATGACTGACACGTCCCCCCTCTAGACGCACTAACGCTGCGAGGGTCCCACTTCCCTCCTGGGCCAATCCGAGGCGCTTTCGCACAAAAAGCGCCCGGGTCCCCCCGTGCGGAGCAGGACAAATTCGCCAGGTTCATCGAGGGCAAGTGCCCCCACAACATATCTTACGCCACATAAAGCCACTGAGCTGCAGCGTACTCCCGCCAAAGCCAGACTCCAAAGGAAGTGTGCTACAGATTCTTCTATACAAAACTCTATACATCCCAGCTGCTACATTTTCAGAATTAAAATTGTTTTAAACAAGTATCAATCCGGCTTTCGATAATAACTAAAAGTAAATACTACATGTACCCACGTTTTAACTGGGGATGTGCACCAACCCCCATGTTTTGGTTTTGGATCTGTGTCTCCTTGTGTTTTGGATCTGGATTTGGTTTTCGCAAAACTGCCCCTTGCGTGTTTTGGTTTGGTTTTGAATCTGTATTTTCTCTAAAAAAAATCATAAAACAGCTAAAATCACATAATTTGGACTTTTTTTTGTTCCTCTAGTATTATTAACCTCAATAACATTAATTTCCACTCATTTCCAATCAATTTTGACCACCTCACAGCTCACAATATTGTTTTCATCCGGTTTAGGCCCAAAATTTGCACCAAGCTATCTGGTTGACTAAGCTTAGTGGCAGCAGTGGGCGGCACAAACACGTGGCAGTTTAACTTCCAACATGGCACATAAGGAAACATATGTTTTCATTAATCAAGAGGCCTGAGGGGGTTGGAATATGTATGTAGTTGAAGGCAGGGATGGGAAGGGTTGATTGGTAGTAAATTTTATTTAATTTTTTTATTCCGAAGCAAATTTATGAAGGAGGAAGTAAGAGCTTGGGTGAACAATATGTCCAATGTTTTGCCCACAAAATCAACTTGGTGGTTCAGAATATTTTTTAAAATTTAAAGGGGCATGCTGGAGATGCTGTCTGTGGCCATAAACATTTCTGGACATTTTTGGCATTCAACAACCGCATGTAAAAGATTGCAACAACTGTGGCAGTTCAACTTCCAACATGGCACATCAGGAAACAAATGTTTTTATTATTCAAGAGGCCTGAGGGAGTTGGAGTATGTATGCAGTTGAAGGCATATTTAAATCATTCACATCAGTCCTTGCCCCAGAAGAATCCTTGAGCACTATGCCTGCTGATGCTGAGAGTAGATTTTCATCCCAGAAAGGGACCAGGAAGACAACTAGTAGTACTTTAAAAAACAACTGACTGTTAAACAATCTTTTGTAAGGGATAGCAAGTATGACAGCAGTCACACAGTTACATAGCGGATCACTGACGCCATAACATCTATGCTGGTATTAGATGTGCATTCAATATCTGCCAATAATGCAATGGATTTTAGACAGTTAATTGAGGTCCTGTGTCCCCACTATCAAATCCCATCAAAATTCCACTTCACTAGAAAAGAAATTTCCAACCTGTACAGGGACATTAAAAAAGACTTAATCATTGGCCTCCAAAATGCCGTTGTACCCACTGTCCACTTAACCACAGATATGTGGACAAGCTGAACAGAGCAAACGCAAGTTTTAAGATATAAGGTTTAAGTCATATGTTGTGTCTTTCTTCCCAATGGACACAGATCTTAAGAGATGCAAAGAGCTGTTGGTAAGCAAATTGTCAGCTCAAGTGGCACGTGATGCAGCGATGGCTTCTCCTTCAGTTTCTCCAGCAAGTGCATCTGCCGTGAAAAAACTAAGCTTTCTCAAAAGACCCACTGCTGATGCAAATGAGTCAACACAAAACACAAAAGCTTGTTGGATAGATGCGCTGCAGATGACGTAACAGGGAGGAGATTCCTAGATGGTTATGGTTCCTACCTCTACTTACTCTGGCGTTACAAAGGGTACAGATCACTTGACAATTGTTGTCCGGATTTGGGTAGAAATAATTCCACACATAAGAAGTGTATTTTTTTTGTCTTGTGCCCAGGCATGGAAATGGGCTTTCCCTTATCATGGGCAATAACTGTGTCTTCCACTGGTGCCTGATTTACACAAACAACATCTTCATCAACATCTTTATTAGCGTCAGCTACACAAATAACCTGCTCATTCTGGTGCACTTCCACAGAAGCATCCTTAATTTCTATATCAGCATGTTCACTTGTGCTTACATCATCATAAGAGGCAGAACCACCAGTCATAACTTTCCTTGTCTCCTCATGTGGTGAAAGGCATACTGCCAATATTATGTCTTTCTGCAGCTAACTTTCCCTTTGATGTTTTTTCTCTTTACCACTGTAAAAGATTGTTTCTTGATTTTAGATGCCCTCACTACATCCCCTAGTAATATGTACTTTAGGGTACTTACTTACTGGCAGTCTGGCACCAAGCTCTGCAGTAAGTAAGGCTGTAAACACCATTACTGAGGCAAGACATCAGGCAAGGTAAGGTACTTTCTCTCCTCCCATTCCCTGCTGAGCATAACAGCAAACTGTCTGGGTCATTACGGGATCTCACAGCTGCATCCTGCAGGAAACTGGTCGGTCCTAGCAGCAATAAGCTGATGTTCAGTTGTACAGTGCCACAGTGTCACTCAATAGGGTAGAGGTTCTGCATACTCCCTCCTTCCGCAGATGTTGCCATATCCCAACATGTGTCCCATAAGGGTTGCTCTGCTACCTGGTAACAAGAGATTGATTGTGGCTCCCCTGCTGGTGACCTCCTTACACCATTACCTGGAGCAAGTGCCCTGGCTGCCCCCCTGGCTGCGCCCCTAAGTCGTGGTGCTATTAATTTAGCAATTATGGTCTCTCCACAATATTATGCTACATTTCACCTGTCTCATCCACTTCACTGGAGAAGTTGTGGAATGCAGAAGAGTTACCAAATCCCAGGTGCCCCCCCCCCACACACACAGATATTCTGGAGTATCACAGTAGTTAAGAATAAAAGGCAAACTCTGTGTTATCTTCCTTATAAAGCAGAAAACACTCTTTTACATGCCCTCACTTTATGTCATTTAAATTACCCCTGCAAATGCCACCGTCATGGCCAACAAATAAATGTACAGTACTTCACCATATGTATAACTAGATGCAGTTGTGCAAAAAATTCTGCAAATAGGATTTGTAACATGAAAGAGCTTGACTATAGCATGATTCTTGCTTGTTAAAGGGTGAAGGTATAGCCTCCTCTCTTCATAAGGTGAGATAGATAACATGTTTTACATATAACAATAAACCCTGAGATTGAGAAACATACAGTAGAATCTCTCCTAGTCCTTGACTAATGTGTTTGTATTGAGCCACATAATCCTTCCTACAGGTGTCGTATACAGCACATTTGTAAAGTGGACAGAAAATTGATAAATAGTGGAAGTAGTATGAACTCTCATGAACACACTGTCAGCACATGTGATTTTTGTGCAGTTAACTGGGATGAATCCATCAGCACACATCTTGGTATTAAACTTTGCCTGCGGGAGTGAGACCACCAGGATGCCATAATAGGAAAGCCAGTGAAAGTTGAAATCCCTGTGCAAAGCCGGGGGAAAAACATTGAGCAAACGGCTGATAGCTGCAACTACCACATTACCATTATCAGCCATCAGAAAAATACTGCTAATGGTTACAGACATTTAACAACATACTGGAGGTGCTCCCACTAATCAAACAGTCTCCATATTACCAAAGACCCGACATTTGGTGGTAACTTATTTGTATTAAGATATACATTGGTTTATTGCTTCTAACCCTTAACAACCTTGTATAGCTTACTTAACTTAAACTAATAAATAACGACACAGACAACCAGAGCTTGGCTAAAAGGTCACAGCTTTTATTTATAATTAATTAATTAACCTAACCAGGGTGGCAAAGAGACGCTGCAGGCTCAGTTCTAGCTTTTACTTTGCTCAAATACTCGGGGAACGACTGACACGTCCCCCCTCTAGACGCACTAACGCTGCGAGGGTCCCACTTCCCTCCTGGGCCAATCCGAGGCGCTTTCGCACAAAAAGTGCCCGGGTCCCCCCGTGCGGAGCAGGACAAATTCGCCAGGTTCATCGAGGGCAAGTGCCCCCACAACATATCTTACGCCACATAAAGCCACTGAACTGCAGCGTACTCCCGCCAAAGCCAGACTCCAAAGGAAACTGGCCCGCCACCCAACACGACCTAGCCCAAAACAAGAATTCCTAAATAAGGAAACTAAATCCAAGTCATCCAGATGCCCTCAATCAGGATTGAAAAATACCGAGTTAAATCTCCAACTAAAAACTATGACTCACAACCAAGCCACCCAGTGACAACGCATGACAGGCTTCTGACACATTCACCTTCTTCCTCATCCTGTCTAATGCACCATGCTTATACACCCCTCTCCAAGTCAAACTATGCACCATACAGATCACACATCCTCCCATTTGTCCGTAAGCCCAACAAAACCTCTCACCACGAACGATCATCCTGCACCTTTCTGCTGTCGCACATCGTTGCCCTGACGGGCCACTCTCCTAGTCAGACACATCCTATTTAGTCACCGAGGACACAAGAAACCCAAGCACGAAAATCTACACCAAACCGCGCACATCATTCACAACCCAAATTGTCAAATGCTGCAATCCCAGTGAGCAACAAAGTTCCGTACCATGAGTATCGCACCAAACCCAAACCATCCCAACACAACTTTAAGAAAACACACAGCAACTAAATAGCAGGGATGCATAAGAGGGGAAACAAATAACCCGAGTGAAGGGGAAAAACTAAAAAACCTACCCGTGAACCAAATTGGGCCAGATCAAGGCTCCCGGGAGGAAAAATTAAAAAATCCCTTCACCACTCCCCAGTTGTTGAATGCTAGTCGTTCAACGATTGGTTGGTAAACAACGTTTCAGGTTGTCGCCAGGTGCGCAACTAGTTCTAGTCGCAACTGAACATGTCTCATAGGCAGCCATTTGCACGCCCTAAACTCTGCAGGAAATGCCACCGCCATCGCTGCGCCAATTTGAAGAAATTGAGTACTAGAAACTGAAGCATAGAAACTGCCCCAATCAAAAATTTAGACCAATAACCGCAGAAAACTAAAATGTAGTGCATAGGATAAGATTGGCCTGTACACCACCCCCGTGCTCTAAGTGAACTGAAGAATGCAGGGTAACATTGGCATGTAAACTCTCCTTGTATTCACTAGCAGGACGCCACATCTGTAATGCACTGCGAGGCGTACCGGGCAAATGAACCTCTGGATGTTGAGAAAAGGAAACTATCCACCCCCACCTTTATGATCTGAACTGCCCAATGAAAACTTGCAAAGCACCACTAATCCCTGAAAAACAATGGGCCTGATTCAGACCCACTCGCGAGCGGCTGTACGCTCGCAAGTGGGTCGATGGTCTGCACTGAGCATGCGCACGACGGAGGGAGCTCCGTCGTGCGCATGCGCCAGACACGACGAGCGAAGGACTTTCCTTCGCTCGTTGTGTCCGATCAAAGGGGGCGTGCTGTCAATGTTGATTGACAGCACGCCCCCTTTGGTGGGCGTGCCGGGGGCGTGCCTCCCTGACGGGGGCGTTCCCACGGGAACGCCTCCCGTCAGAAGCCGGCCCACTGACATCACTAGTGATGTCAGTGGGAGTGATTTTGGCTCTGATAGAGCCAAAATCACTCCGGAGCTTGCGGTTGAAAACCTCAACCGCAGGCTCCGGCTCGCAAATTCGATGGTCGCGATGGTCACGACCATCGCGGCCATCAAAATGCACGCTCGTATAGCCTGTGGGTGGTGACCCACAGCTATACGAGCGTCCAGGAGGACGCTCCATGAAAAAGGAGCCCGGCCCTCATGCAGAGCGTGCGCTCTGCTCAGAGCGTACGGCTCTGAATGAGGGCCCATATCTTTAAACAAAAACCCTGATGAAATGAAACACTCCAAAATAGCAGCTGGAAAGTTCCAATGCAAAAACGAAGCCTCACACCCGTCAGAAGCCACCTGCCCGTAACCACAAGCAACGCATAAAAAACTGTACATCAAAAAACCGCCGGGAGATGACACGAACGGGGAAACCATTCACCCAACATGTAATAACTGACTGGGTATGTACATGAATACCTTCAAGCTAACAATAGATGAGCTCCCCGCTGGCGTCGCCACCGCAGAGGCTTTGGAGCCGCTCCGCTATGAATGGCACCAAACAAAGAAGTAAAGGCAATATTGAAAAACTAACCCTCCGTAGATGGCTGAGCCCATAAGCTCGCCAAAATTGCCAGGCAGACGATTACCTCCTTGGTATTATTAGAACAAGAGGCCGAAGCGCAACTTGTATGTAGAAATATAATATTCTGAAACTAAACGTACAAAACTAAATGACAAAGCAAACGCAAAAGGAACGAGTTTCGGTTGTAGATGGCATGAACTGCACCCAATTGAGTAGATTCGAAAATAATTAAACCTCAGTCACACTAACCAGCAAATTTGCCCATGAAAATTGGGAACGGCTCCAACAGCAACAATTACTCGAAAAACCTGTATCGTAATAAACCATGCTGAAAAATTTCCCTACAACTGAAAACCCAAAAAACCTGACCAGCCAGCCTCATTGGTAAACAAATTGCCGCAACAATTGCCGCTGAAGTGCAAATTAGTTCACCGTTAATTTGAACAAGAAAACTTGCCCAACAACGAAATGCTTGCTCAAACTGTGTAAACCTATAAATCCGCCGCATTTAAGCAAACAACTTACAAACCCAGTACATAATTATTATTTATTTAATTTATTTATTTACTTATTTATTTATTTATTTTAAATGTTTCCACTGAGGCTCAAAACCTTAAATGTCTAGTGTGATATGTGGCCCATTTACCACTACGCTACAAAAACCTACCAAAACAACCATAACCCGCTATCGTGACTATCTCCATCTCCAACCTACCAACAGGACACAAAACCTACCATCATATCACGCGCAACTGGAACACCCAAAACACAGAAAAAAGGTGACTGCGCCCCAAGAGGAGGTCCAAACAGATGTCACTCCTTCCCGCACCCATGAAGAGAAATCAATACGGACGATGTGCCAAACCGACCTGGTCAGTGCCGGCCTGAAAATGCAAAAGTAAGAAAAATGGATTTCTCGATATTGGTGCCGGAAACCGCCCGAAGGCAAACATTATTTTACAAACTCACCTGAACACCACTAAAACCCCACGCATTGAAACAGAATACCTGGAGGAAACACAAACACAGGAAGATATCAGGCCAAAGGTGGGAACCGAACCCACAATCTCTTCGCTGGGAGGGAGGAATGCTAACCACTACACCACCTGTGCTGCACAGCAAAAGACAGCCAAACAAAATGGCGACTGAGCCCGACTAGCTCCCTTGGAGCTAACAACTGAGTCGGGAGGTAAACCCACCTATACACGTAGGCTATCCTTGGACAGGAGCCACCTCCGCAAGTGCGGCATGAGGGCAAACGACAGCCCAACCTACAATACATCGGGGATCATAACTGGTGAAACATATGCCTTAATAAACCAGGATTACTCCGTTTCGAAGAGGTAATGCGGAGACAACCCCATGACCAAGGAGGGTCGACGTTGCGTGACCTATAAACAAATTGAAACACCCTTTGTACCCAAAAGGCATAACCACCCTACCGTCATGATTCCGCCCGCATTGGGCATAAGCTCGCCCCATGCCAAATTTCTGAACTAGACAAACATGTATCTACACACAGATGTATAATAAATCCACCTGATTCCACACTATGACATCCAAAAATGTAATAAGAAAATTCAGCAAATTCACTTCTGCGGATCCTTATTCGCTGAAGCTCAAAGCGCACAGCAAAAGCTGAATTCACACAATGTACGGTACCCTTGTTTCCTAACCCCCATAACTGCGTCATAAGCCTCCCTGTAATTACCGCCTAAACCCCCTGTCTAACCACTGCGCAACCCTCCTGTCAATCTAACGTGAGCGCGCCAGGCAAACGTTAGATGAAAAACAAAAACTGGAGTCATAACAAAATGTGTGACACAATCATACACGCCAGCATCAGGTGGACCCCGAACCTCCTCTACAAGGCTTCTGCAAGGCCCCATCTTTGATGTTTTTGCGTGGCGGAGCCGCCAGCTCGACCGCCATAACCAGCTCGACCGCCATGACCGTCTCAACACGCACAGGATGACTAGCCACCGCACTGGAACATTAGCCGCACGAACTGCTGCATCATCTTGAGGTGCCCACAGAGCCAGGCCGACCTGAAACTAAAGGAGAAAGGTGAGCAGGAGAAGGGGGTGCATGCACGAGGGGGGGGTGGGATAGGGGTGTATGCAGGGAGGGTACATGGGACCAACAGGGGTGAGGATGATGGATAAAGGGGAAGATGGGGTACACGAAGCAGAGCCAAAGAAAATATGAAGGGAGCCATAAGAGAAACAAATTATAACGAGGCATGGATGAAGGTGTACAGAAGGATAGTCAGGGAAGGAGGGGCAGCAGATAATAATTACACATGAGGGGGGGGGGTTAAGAAAGGGAAACAATGAATATGAAGCCGGGGGGAGGGGGGGTAAGGGAGCTGAAAAAAAAAAAATAATTTGAAAGGGGGGGGGACTACAAAGTCACCACTACCAGGGTGGGACTACAAAATGGCCACCACGGAAAATGGCCGCCGAGCCTGCCGCATGGGCCAATAAGATGGCTGGCGCTGGAGGAAAAATTTTAGGGGGGGTGGCCCCCCCCGACCACGGAGGACCCGCCGTGCGTGGGGGGGGCGGGTTGGACGTGCCGCTCTCGAGGCGGCCGGTGACCGGTAGGAGGTGTGGGAGAGGTGGCCCCTGCCGAAGGAGAAGGGGGGGGGGCTAGAAGGCAGACAACAGTGCACCAGCGGGAGGAGCGGGAGCTCCCACTGGCGCGAAATGATACATGCTGACCCGGAATAAGAAGGGGACCTGCAGACATGAGGGAGACCAAAAGTGGAGGTGGAAAGGGGAATGCCTCGAGCAGGTGACCGGTGCTTGTGTGCTTAATTAGCCCGGATGGAGGGGGGGGCAGGATGGCATGGCTGGGCTATATATGGACAGGAAACAGAGGGGGGGGAGCAGGACGGCATATACAGGGGATGTATGTAAAAGGATGCACCTGTGGGAAGATATGAAAAAGGGGGGGAATGAAAAGGTAGTAGCATTATACAGAAAAAGGGAAAAACTACTCAGCCTGATAGTGTTTCAAAACTCCAGGAACCAAGAGGCTGTCCAT
Organism: Taudactylus pleione; assembly: GCA_031769625.1. Classification (NCBI taxonomy): domain Eukaryota; kingdom Metazoa; phylum Chordata; class Amphibia; order Anura; family Myobatrachidae; genus Taudactylus; species Taudactylus pleione. Next base: position 12,552,915 of record JAUIMM010000010.1, read on the forward strand.
GCTCACACAGGCCAATATATACTGCTCATCTGACCACTCCCTCAAGCAATATAATTGGCTCACCCAACCAGCTGACCAGACAGCCTTATAATCTGCCCAGCAACAAGGCTGTCATCAACAGCCATACAGCAAAAAACATAGTATTCTTAGTTATACTCACGCTTATCCCGCCTTCGTATACTATTACAGTTACAACTCACTAATGATAACATTACATGACATTTGATACTTCCACGGGTAAGCATACGATATATCAGTTAAGGTTTTTGCAGCAATTACTTAATACCATATATTGGTTGCAACATGTGTGTTTTTTATATTTGTATTTAACTGTATATATTTTAACTGTATGTCTAGTTAAATAAATAGTATTTGTTATTAAAGTGTAACCTCATGCCGTCTTTATCAGAAAGCAGATAAAGCATAATACTAGTCTGCACTATTTTTTATTTATTTTTATTTTGGCCTGGAGCTGTAGTACCAGTTGACCCAATGTTCATCTGACCCTGACCTTCATCATTAGTTCTGCACATGTATCCACTCCATGCTGGGTGCAAAAGATCAGTCTGAAACAGGCGTTCCCTTTCCATCCGTACGCTACTGAAGTTGGCTTACATGCCCACGTCACTCCCAATAAACAGAACAGATCCATGTGACCACACGATCGAAGCCCAGTTACCACCCAGAAGCTCTCACTGCACAGAAAGAATGGTCCGATTAATCCATTCACACTAGCGATCTCCATCAAAATGAGTAGGGGTCCCACGTATTAACCACAACCAGCACTGGACTCTTTCTAGAGAGGGTGTAATGCCATAGCCGTGGGACCGCTCCACGAGGTCCCCCGGCCAAAGAATTCGCACCCCACACTAGTCAACCCAGGCCGGGCATCATTGGGGAGATAGGGACCCCACCAATAAAGGGGTTCCCCCTCTCCCCGGCACCCCTAGATGGTGGGTGCCAGGTTGATTGTGTAAAAAATATTGTCCTTTACAGGAGAACTAGTGGTCCCAGCAAGCCATCCCCGCATACTGGTACTAGGAGCACCACAAGTACCAGCATGCAGGGCACTAAGGGCCCACAATGTACCATTAGTTCACGTGCAACAGAAATAATACAAAACGACAGGGTTCACCTGCAAAAGAAATAATACAAAAAGGCAGAACACACACAGAAGGTTTTAATCTTTTATTACTCATGCACTTACTCATTGACTCACTCACACTCACTGCCACCCACACTACATACTTACTTTGTCCCTAGTGCCAGTCTTTCCCCTTCTCCAGTAGAATCCACATTGGTATCTGTAAAAAAAAAACATACTTACCTACCCCTTGGCTCCAGGCCTCTTCACCCCATGTAGACATCCACCGTCTTCTGAAAATAAAAAAACGAAAAACACGGACCATCAAAGTACCGTCCTTTAAGAAGGCGGTACTTCTCGGATGTCGCTCCAGCCACTGCATTTCTCATAGAAATGCATTTGCTGAATGTTTATTGGCTGAGAGGCAAGCCTCCGCTTTTGACTTCAATGGTGTGAACCGCTAGGTTACTAAAGTGCATTCCCACCATTGAAGTCAATAGTGGGGACCGCTCCTTGACTTAGAGTTGGAGGCTCACCTCTCTCAGCCAATGAACGTTCTAAAGATAGCATCAGCTACCGGGCCAAGCTCTGGAATGCTTCATTCTGGAGCTTTTTACTGTAAATTCTGCATTTTACCAGTCCCATATGGGGTCTGCTACAGTCCTCCCTACATTCATCCCAGGGATGCTTAATATTTGTGGGTACCCCCGAAAACACCACTTAACCCGCAAATATTTTTTTTATAAATATACCCCAAGGTATTCAGATTATAGCTATATACATTTTAAAAATGAATTGTTTTAAATATAGTTTGTCTTTATTTGTTAAATAATACAATTATAAATGACAATAGTCCATTTTTTTGTATTTAACTATGAAATTTGCACAGCTTTGTTGAGATGCAGCCCTAGCGGGGAACCTAGCTTTTAGCTGCAGTCCTGCATGTAGGGTCAGAACTCTGGAAAGTTCCTAAGCATGAGATCTAGTAAAGGAAAATTGAAGGATTTCACAGCTGAGACAGTATGCAATAAGCTACAGGTGTATAACAAAGGAAACAGATTTCAGCATAGAAGGTGATTGTCTTTTAGGCCCTATTAATGTTATGAAAATAGATTATATTGTAAAAGGAGATGATTAAAAACACTCGATGCTGGGTAGAAGGTGAGAGTTATATTAATTCCATTGTGTTTTCAGGGAACCATAAATAATTACTATTTATCTATTCACGATCATACTTTGGCATGCTTTCCATATTAGCTGGACCTAAGATGTGAAGAACAACTCTTTGTTGCCAGACATAATATAATGTAATAATGATTTTGGCACCAAGGGGCATACTTGTTAAAAGGTGGAAAATAATGAAAGGGAAAGACTTGTTTGTGCTTCTCTCTGTATACTAATGGGGTCACTGCCATAGACAGCTAAGTAACTCAGAGCAGCGATACTATTTATATAACAATATAGTTGCAATACAATTATTTAAAGCTGCAATGTGACACCCCTTACCCTGACAGGAGCCAAAGGACATTGTAATATAGGAGGCTGCCATCAGGAGCTGTTACGTGCCAAAACTGAGACAAGTCAGCAACAGGACAGTGTGTTTTTTGTTACACATGTGCAGTTGAGACCTGAAGACTCAGAGGAGCGGAGTGCAGAGAAGGGTGAGCTGCTGCACATCTGCTATGAAAGACAAGAGGCTGGGCAAAGCATTAGCGCTGAAGTGTTGAAGTGACAGAAGCCACTGAATACCTGCTGGTGGCAGGGACACCGAGAAGGGGGGAGCGGGTACTAATTACCTGGGCATTCTGGAGGGGCCCAGCGCCGCCACCCCCTCTTACCTTACAGCAGCCCAGCACACGCTGCTGTATGCTAAGCTGCAGTGGGAGAATGCTCAACCACAGCCGTCTCCTATGCCTGTGGGGGGAGCACACTGATTGTGCCCTTCCCTGGCTTTGCGCAAAAATAAATTTTTATATCCTAAGGGGGTGTAGTCATACCTCCCATGATTAGGTCACTCCCTCATTGCCCAGGCCCGGCACGGCTCTCTATGCCCCTGGCTGGTGGAGCACTGCAGAAGCATATCTAGCTTCCATATCTAATTACATCCCCTTTCACAGTCCACACGTAACCTCACACATTGTCTTTCTTTCACATCCTCCTGATATTTGGCCAACATTCCTGTGTAACTGGATCATGCAGCCCACCAAGAAACTCTCCATTCTGGCTGGACCAAAATTGCAATATATAGCACATATCCTTGTGTATCAATGCGTATAGATTGTAAGCTAATGAGCAGGGCCTTCCTACCTATATATCTGTGTGTTACTAACCAGTTTTGTTCTATTTATGTTTCCAATTGTAAAGCGCAACGTAATATGCTGCGCTATATAAGAAACTGTTAATAAATAAATAAAATAAGCACCAGCTGAGACAGAGAGTCACAGACAGCGTCTCAGCACTATGAGCCATAGCTGAGATCCATGGTGGCTGTGAGTTAACCACTTGCCTGGCACGGTCGTATCAGATACGACCATACCAGACAGGGCTTTCCCTGACATGGTCGTATCTGATACGACCAGTCAGGTAACCCACAGCTTAGCTAGCAACCAGGAGGCCGCACTAAAAAAAAAAAGCGTCCGCCCTCATTCAGAGAGAGCGATCGCTTCTTGCGACCGCCTCTGAATGAGGGCCTGTGTTTATTGTGCTTTGTCATTAGAAAACCAAAGCTACTGCTCTCTGAAATCAGGAACGAATAGCATTAGATGCTAAGCTTATTGCTATTACCAAATGTGGATTACAAATACATTCATGCTATAGGTCTGTGATCATCCAGCAAAATACTGAACAGTTTTAAGTTTTTTGCTAAATCTGCTGAATTAATCTGTGTTACTATTACTTTCTATCCATGTTCTGCAAAGGTTAATGTATGTTTAAGTTATAGTATATTGAGACAACCAAAAAATTGCCCTTTTCTTAGTTATAGCCAAAGAGGTGCTGCAGCATCAAATATAAAGAAGGCCGTTTAACTAATGGAAAGAGTTATTGCCCATTGCCTATTTGCTACTGTGTTGCTAACCACTGTGTTGAAATTAGGGATGTGCAGGCTCGGTTTTACTTGGATTTATTCGGTTCTTATCGCCACTTTACCGCACATTCGGATTTATTATATTGGCTATCCAAAACACATGATAGGCGATAGCCAATAAAATGCCGTTTAAAGATCCGAGTAAAACCGAACCCGCTCACCCCTAGTTGAAATTGTCATATTCCTTTTGTGCTTCAATCTCCTGTTAAATACATGGTAATTATTATTATTTTCATCAATGACCTGCCTTAAATTTGCGTCCTCCTACCCCCATTTAATACATTTACTTGATTATTCTATTTACCAAGGCCGCCGTATTATGTCATTTTACTGTGTGCGAGAGCCTAGCCTCTCTGCTACAGCCTAAGGTGGATAAAGCTTGTGGAGTCATTGCCAGTGGAGAAGGAAGACCCGCTGGACCTGCCTTCTGAGCTGTAAGACACCATCTACATCCAACTTATCTGTGCCCACTACAACACACGGGGCGGTACCATGGCAATAAAATGTGTTAAAAAATATCTTTATCACCTTGGTATAGTAAATATTGATAAAACTGGTACTACCCCAACTATTTTATAACTGTGTTTGTCCAGGCACTCCTTGTAACTACATTTTATTTACCTTTCTATATTTATTTCTGCATAACTAGAGATTAGCAAAATTGTAAAAACTGTTCTGCAACATACAAAGTAGTTACAATTCTTGGAAATATAAATGAGTACAATAAAAAAACAGTTGAAAACAAATGAATAATAAAACCCTGCAAAGTTTCTGCCTTGTATTTATTTTGGCATGAAAATGTATCACATTTCTTAACTCTGATCTCTTAAAATGACAATAATACAAGAGCACCTGAGGTATGAGGTGTACAGCCCCATAATCACCAGAAATAATAATTGTCTCAGCTGAGATACAATGTGTGCTAGTGCTCTACAGCATGGCCAAGACAAAGTAGAATTTGAAGGTTATATCGCTGTTGTTTTGAACCTTGGCGCAAGGGCTTATTCAACAACACTTATTTGTATAAATTTTGCTCATCTCTGAACAGTATATCTTGTTACAGTTAATTAACATAAATGAGATTTCACTGTGAAGAAGTAGCATATATATATATATAACCACCCACGTCATTATGCTTTACAGTCTCCATGAAGTTAATTATCACCTCTTTGCGCATATTTTTTCTTTGTTACTCATTATTTTTCCCTCATTCCTCTGCTCTTCAAATCCACAGTGAAGAGACCACCAAATTAATTTTAATACTAACAGATGATTTTTCTAGATTTTTTTTTTTTAAGCAACATCCTAACCTGCAATTCCTGCCTGCCTGGGTAAGTTCTGTCACACGGAATCAGGCATCATCAAAGCCTCTCACCTAGCACCTCACCTACTCGTATCATATTACAGCTTCATTGTATATTACAGCTTCATTGTAGACACAGGAATTGTATCAATCATGTAATAATAATCAAATAATGAATGTCCTTCATACTAGGCAGAATTGGAACAATGTGTTGAACACCCAGCTGGAAGGTATGGCTGCTCTATAAACAGTGTAAACTTTAAAGGTTTGTAGAAACTGAGAGTAACAATATCGTAACAGAGACGTATTCAAGTGTTCTGCGTCTAACTTCTTGGTAACCTGACTGCTGTCTGTAAATACCAAATACAGAGAAGCTCAGTCCCAGTTTATAATGCATAAGATTTCTGCTGACGTTTTTCAGTATTTCTCTACTTCTTTTTTAATTTTGTTCTACAAATGCCACTAAAGGTCACATCAAGTACAATGAATTAATTCTCAGGATAATTCAATTTCAATGCCTCTCTGATCAATCGGACCTTTTAACCAGTGGAATTATTTATAAGGCAACTTGAATCACACTGCATGCACTAATGTATAAGTGAATCCCTCCTAATTGGCCACAGGAAAGTTCTCAATGTAACAGGTGGAGATAAATGGTAGCACAGACGGTGTAATGGTTAGCATTACTGCCTTACAGCACTAAGGTCGTGGGTTTGATTCCCACCACAGAGTTTGTATATTCTCCCTGTGCTTGTGTGGGTGTGCTCTGGTTTCCTCCCACACGCCAAAAATATACTGTCAGGCTAATTGGCTCCCACAACATTAACCCTAGTGTAGATGTGGTATGGAACATAGATTGTAAGCTCCACTGGGGCCGGGACTGATGTGAATGGCCAATATATTCTCTGTAAAGGGCTACAAAATATGTGTGTGCTAAATAAATAACTGGTAATAAATAATAAACTGAATCTTTAATGCTTTTCCACTATGTGGATGAGACATTTTCCATGCTTCAAAAGTTGTATAAAGTTTTCAGATTTCCCACTATCTTCTTTTGTTCCTCCTGGAATTCCCAATCCTAAACCAACCACACTTTGGGCCTGATTCAGAGCCAGACGCAATTAGCGCTCGCTCGTCCAGAAAATAGGGGTGGCTATTCAAATGAACCGTTCGCTGTTTGCGGTCTGTTCACGCCTCTAGGTCTGAACGAGCGAACAAAACTTGCAGTCGTTTTTTGGGAAACTACGCCCCCTGGCCACTCGCATCCTACGTCATGTCCGCTATTTATTAGATTAATGGAGTACATCGACCAGGGTATGAGCTGCTCGCTATTCTTGTGGTTGGTTTTTGCTACCACAATATTGCGAGCAGTTCTGGCTATAAAATAACCCAGTGACGTGGTCAATGACGCTGCTGTTTTAATTATGCACACCCATAAAACGCCCGTTTTGACCTTTAAGCACGCCTGCGATCGGATCTCCACTCCCCGTTTTCAAGCACCTTCCCCTGTTACCACCCACATACACCTCATTCTGTCACTCAAATTATCAGGCATTCGCTATTTTGCGAGCACATAAATTTCGACCGCACTGACTGGTTCGCGCATGCATATAACGATCCGTACGCATGCGCAGTTGGGCAAACATCGCTCAGAGCGAACGAGCGCCCGCTTACGAGCAGCTCTGAATCAGGCCCATTGTGAACTGTTCGTTGTTGTTCTAGAGGTGTATTTTGGAGGCAGAGGTATTGTTAAGGTGCATACACACACGATTTTTTGAACGATTATCGTTTAACGATATCGTTTGAAAAAATCGTTCACTTTCTGAGTCAAACGATGAACGATTATTGTTCATGCGCGTTCACGATTGTAGTTTGTAGTTCAGTCAGACTTGTCAACTCAACGATTTTCATTAAGTTAATATGCAAAAATCGTTTGTAGTTCATAAAAATCGTTCATTACATTTAAATGAACATAGTAAATGAACAACTTTAGTAAACGATTTTAGTTCATTTTTTCAAGGTAGAAAATCGTTTACTAAAATCGTTCATTAACTAAATCGTTGTGTGTGTATGTAGCTTAAGAATAAGTTTGTCAGGGGACTGGAGATGGAGGCAGGGCCGATGCTAGGCTGTTTGGCGACCCACTGCAAACCATAAATTTGAACCCGCCTACTAATATGTCCTCTTGACATGTCTCTTTACAATGTTTCATATTTACCCCTTATTCACACAGTAGAGCCCCTTATTCACATTACATTAGACAGTAGAGCCCTTATGCACATTATACCACAAATTAGATCCCCTTATTCACTTTATGCGATACAGTAGTGCCCCAATAAACATTTTGCCACACAGTAGTATCCCGTATACACTTATACCACACAGTAATGCCCCTTATATGCTACACAGTTTAGCCTCTTATTCACATTATGCCGCACAGTTGTACTACCTAAACCCATTATGCCACAAAGTAGGGGCATTAATTACCCCATATATTACAGACAGTATTAGTGACCCCATATAATATAGACAGCATTACTGACCACCATATACTATGGACAGCATTAGTGACCACCATATAATACAGATAGGATTAGTGACCGCCATACACTACAGACAAGATTAGTGAATGCTATATACTAGTTACCCCCATATACTACAGACATAATTAGTGACCACCATATATAGAGACAGCAATAGTAACCACCATATACTGACAACATTAGTGATTGCCATATACTACAGACCGCATTAGTGACCGCCATATACTTCAGATAGGATTAGTGAATGCCATGTACTAAAGAGAGCATTAGTAACCGCAATATAATGCAGACAGCATTAAACTCTTAATTCCAACCCTAATGGGTATTATTACTAAAGTGTGTGTTTATAAAGTGGGGGTGTTGCCTATAGCATCCAATCAGATTCTAATTATAATTTATCTAGCACCATCTAGAAGATAATAGCTAGAATCTGATTGGTTGCTATGGACAACACCTCTACTTCTATAAATTGGCACTTCAATAAACATATCCCTATGGGGCCTATTCATCATTACTAAAAATTTTATGGAGGTAATTAGGTTTGCAACTTGCATATATACTTTTCCCTATCTACTCTACCTTACCGCAGATGTAATCAGTGATGCGCATGCGCCGTTACATTCACAAAAGCAGCGCATGCGCAGCACTGCCTACAGCTGCGGTAATTCTGTCCCCTAGACTACCCCCCCTTTTCAGAATATAGAATGCTCACCTTGGAAGCCTGGCATCGGTCACTGCTGTCATCTCAGATAGAACAGATACAGCATATCGAGCAGTTTCTTATAATCTATCTTGGATTCAAAAAGAGACGGACTCTTCCCTGGGTGCCGGGTGAGATGCAAGGAAGACATGCTTTAGGTGGAGTTTGGGGCTGCCTAAGGGGAGCACACCTGATGGTATGTAAAGAAAGTGTTATGTTTGTTGGCATGCGGGGGATGTGTGATGGCATTTAAAGGGCATGTTGGGATATTTGATGGCATGTAAGGGGCATGTGTGGGATGACTGATGGCATGGACAGCACAGATGGCATAGTGGTTAGCACTACTATCTCTCAGTTTAATTCCTGATCATGGCCCATCTGTGTGGAATTTATATGTTCTCTCTGTGTTTGTGTGGGTTTTCTCCAGGTGCTCCAGTTTTTTCCCACATTCCAGAAATATACTAATAGTTTAATTGGCTCCTGACAGAAAATTAACCCTAGTATGTGTGTGCATTCATGTGGTAGGGAATATGGATTGTAAACTCCACTGGGGCAGGAATTGATATGAATGACTTAAATATTCTCTGCAAAGCACTGTGGAATATGTCCGTGCTATATAAATAACTGTTTATAAATAAAGAAATATATGTACAGTGCATGTGTGGGATGTCTGATGGCATTTAAGTGGCATGTGAGGATGTCTGATGGTATCGAAGGGGTATATGAAGGGGTGTGATGGCAAATAATTGCCAGTTATCCAGCCATTTGTGAAAAATCATAACACAATCAAAACACAAATAAAGGCCCTATATTAATGTTGATAATTACCTCAGTTTTTTTTATTAGTTTGTGATGATGTTTCTGCCAAAACTTACTGGCATCCTGTAAAAAATTTGATATCATAGGAAGTCCCAGAGCAAAATAGTTTGAGAATCACGATTAAAGTTCAGAACATGGAGTACACTGATGTCCATGCTGCCACTCATTCACTGACTGACCGAGAAACCACACCCAAGGTTCTGTGTGCCTTTTTCACTCACCGCCAACCATAGCTGAGGCAGAGCTGAATCAGTGTACTACCGTGCTGAGAGACAGTGCCTGCCCGAAGAGGAGATGGACAAGATGAGCCCCAGAAGAGAGACGTTAATGCTATGCTGAGGGTTCAGAGGTTTACTGCTGGCTGTTTGCATTAGTCAGACAGGGGTTCTGCCAGAGAAGACAATGGTGTCAGGAGCCGGAGCCAGCCTGTTTGGTATTACTCGAGCTACTGGAGTGCGTTGGAACGGCACCCATGGGCTGCTGTTTGCAGTAGAGGAAGAAGGGGGCATCAGTGATGGAGTGGACCGGCATCACCACTGCCACTTGGTAAGCCAATTTTACCCCATGTTCTGAACTTTAACCAAGAACCTCTGGCTTTTCTTTCAACTGTCAGTAAGTCAGGACAAAAAAAAATCTTTTTATACAGGACGGCTGAACATTGCCCTGAAATCAGGTCTGTCGTGCTACAATCAGGACAGGTGTGAGATTGTGCTGCAGTCCTACCTACTCCTGCAGCCTTGACAAACTGATGCTGCCAAGGTTGGACTGGGCCACAGGTGTACAGGGGAAATCCCTGGTGGGCCGCACTGCCTAATGGCCCCATCCTATACTCTAGAGGTCAGTAACTTGGTGGAGCAGGAACATGGTTGAACTTGGGTGCTTGGTTTGCTCCTATGGAAACTACAACAAGATAACCCTCCTGCCAATCAAAGTGGGCGGCCCTGACACACCCCTGTCCCCTACTTTATAAAGGGGCTGTGTTCTTTGCATGACCTCTCAAATTGTTAGCCAAGTTCCAATGTGGGGGCTGGCCACACCCCTTTAGCTTGAGCCCCTACCACTGCATTCCTTGGTGGGCCCTTCATGCTCCAGTGCGACACTGGATGATGCTGCCTGTTGCTTGGCCAGGTCCTGGAATGTTGTGACTCTCTCTGGTATAGGCACTATAGTCCACATATTAGCATTATTTAACGTGCAGTCCCTTGGTGCATGTCCCTTGACACATGGGGGCTGATGCTGAGTGGCTGCATATCATATGCACCAGGTTTATGTTATGCATACTTATGCCCAGATACACTTACCCTGAACCAGGTCACAAGCACGAAAAATGTTGTTTGTATACAGTACAACACATTCACTATTAGGCTTTAATTGAAATAAAAATACATTCTATAATACAGCATAAATAATATTCCTTCTCACATAAGGGTAAAGCAGAAAAGCCACGTTTTAACCAATTACTGTAACTGATGATTTTTTTCTCTCCAAACCCAGTTAGAAATTGACATTTTTATTTAATAAAGTTTAGAAAGTGTTTTTTAAAATTTTATTGGAAAAAAATATGTCTCACCACCCTGTGCCCATAGGCCCTCACTGTAAAATTACTTCCTACCCTCATTGGCAACAGACCCCTCTAGTTGCAATTGCTCTCCATTAGCATTACTCCCACCCCTCTAATAGTCATAAATCCCCATATGTGAAAACCCCCCACCCCCAGTGTAATAGGTCACTGTTTTCGCACATGCCCCCACCTCCACCCCCAGTGAACTGTGTAATTTAACCAACTTAAAACCCCTTCATCCCCCATATTTTTTTAATTTGAGCATTACACCCACTTCCCTCCACCACCAGTGTAAGTAGAGCCCTCCTCCCCAGTGGAAATGACCCCCCCCACACTGTCCTAGAGCACTTACCCCTCCCCCACATGCAGAGCGCAGTGTCATTGGGTCTGATGACCAGTCCACCCTGCTGCAGCTGACCCCAGCCAAATACTGCAGTGCTAGAGGGAACTAGGGCCCTCATTCAGAGCCGCTCGTTAGCGGCAGTACGCTCGTTCCGAGCGATGTTTGCACATCTGCGCATGCGTACGCGTTTTAGTACGCATGCGCGAACCAGTCAGTGCGGCCGAAAATCCTTTGTACGCTATATAGCGAGTGCCTGCTATTTTGAGTGACAGAATGAGGCGTATGTGGGTGGTAACAGGGGAAGGTGCTTGAAAATGGGGAGTGGAGATCCGAACGCAGGCGTGCTTAAAGGTCAAAACGGGCGTTTTATGGGTGTGTATATTTAAAACAGCAGCGTCATTGACCACGTCACTGGGTTATTTTATAGCCAGAACTGCACGCAAATTTGTGGTAGCAAACACCAACCACAAGAATAGCGAGCAGTTCATACGCTGGTCGATGTACTCGATTAATCTAATAAATAGCGGACATGACGTAGGATGCGAGCGGCCAGGGGGCGTTTTTAAGAAATAAACGAGCGTATGTTTTGCACGCTCGTTCAGACTTAGAGGTGTGAACAGACAGCAATGTGCGTACGGATCATTTGAATAGCCACCCCTTGTTTTTAAACGAACGACCGCAAATAGCGAACGGCTCTGAATGAGGGCCTAGGTTCCCCTCTTCACACTTTGGTCCCTGGCACATGGACTCCAGAGTGCCACATTCTGGTGCGTGATCCCGGCAGTGATGTCAGCAGTCAGAGACCGCCACATCACTACAGAACGGTCTGGGGAGTCAGAGAAGATCTGTTCTGCACATGTGATAGTGCTAATATAGAGGATCTGGAGTCCAACATATAGGCGGCGATCCAAATAAAAGCAATGGCCACAATGAGCCTTTCCAAAACATCACATAGCAGCCAGTAACATCACTGTTTTTCCTTTACACCCCATAGAGGTGATGTTTTGAATCGATCCCATTGAGTGAATCATCATGAAGCACTGTTTTACATAATTTAACAAAGTTTATTACCACACCCGTAAAAGACATGTAGAACCTGCATGTGCAGGGACCCCATAGTCACTATTTGCTCACATCCCTGGGCTAACAGGCCATGAAATGCATCAGAGAAGAGGTGCTCAGTCTACCCATGTACCTCATACTAGTTACACTGACAGGAGGTTACATATAAATGTTAGCAACATTTACAAGTACATGTGTACTGTGTCTTCAATAAGGTAGCTCTATGACAAATCTATATGTATACAGCTGTGTTCTAATTTACTGGGCATCCATACGGCGTGAAAAACACACAGCATGACTGAGGCGTGCGACAGGAGTAGCGTACCATCACTTTCTTAAAATGTTTCTTATTTGCATCTCAGATGCAGCAAAATCTTTCTCGCAGTGTACTAGAGACACTGGGCTGTGACTTGAACCGCACAGGAATTGGTTTCACCAATGTACAAAGTAGCAGATGAAGCACAATGTCATAGGACCAGGGTCTCGTTTACAGTATGGGGACTTATGGATTTCCTGGTGCTTGGAGATGATGCCATGATGCCATGTCCAAGCGCACAACTGCGCTCTTGTTCAGTATAACAGCTGCGGTCTTGTTCAGTATAACAGCTGCGGTCTTGTTCAGTATAACAGCTGCGGTCTTGTTCAGTATAACAACTGCGGTCTTGTTCAGTATAACAACTGCGGTCTTGTTCAGTATAACAGCTGCGGTCTTGTTCAGTATAACAACTGCGGTCTTGTTCAGTATAAAGTCTCTGGGGAATAAAGTGAGAAAGGGGTTTGTCCCGGGTCTGACTTGGTTTGGAACTGTATTCCAAATCCTGGGTCAGACCTGGGACTTTAGTGTAACGAGACCTGGGACTTTAGTGTAACGAGAAAGCTAGCATAACCTTGAAAGGGGATAAGCACCCTGTTTTTTATTGTTGGCATTACTGGATAGAACTGTTTTTTTTGTTGCAGTCCCTTTATTGGTTATTGTATTGGTTCAATCAATTGGTTATTGTATTGGTTCAATCAATTTTGACAGCCTATCAGGGACCAGTGTAGGCGGGCTCTCTTTAGGGATATTAGGGCAGCAGTAGGAGTCAGCTTCCTCTTTTCCAGTTGTGATCCCACCCACCCACCTTACATTTCTTCAATCGGCTTGGGCCGATGTTATTTGTTGGAATGTTATTTCTCTGCTTTTGCTTCCAACAGGTGAGGCGCAGCTAGCAGAAAGCAGTGCTCCTCGGTGGCTCAATTTAGTGCAGCTGAACTTGGCTAGCATCCCCCCTTTGAGAAAGGCGAGTCGATTGCTGCCTTAGGGGAGGACCAGGTCTCCATCCTACGGAGGGATCAGCACTGTGCTAGATTAAGGGGACTACCCAAGATAGCTTGCGTTTGGGGGTGGGATCTCCACCCCCATCTTAGTAATACAGTCTTCATATGGGCTGTAGTCGAGTTAGCACTGCTTTTTCGCCACCATGCTTGAATCAATCACAACTCAATTATAATTTGATTAAATAAATTTGGCTGCGACCTCTTTTTTGCAATCTATTCAGTTGTCAGTGTCTTTATTTTATTTTAGTTAGGTTTAAGTTAAGTATGGTAAAAATAATAAAACTATGGGTGACTTAGAGGTACTAGTCACAATTTTTGTTATTGCTTTAAAAATCATAATATCCATCAACATATATAAAATTGAGATGAGCGGTTCAGTTTTACTGAAAACCAAACACACCCGAGTCGAACCGAGCCCCACCTCAGACCACTTTGGGAGTCAGAGTAGAACTGAGGACCTGATTCAGACCCGCTCGCTAGATGCGTTCGCTCGCTAGATGCGTAGGCAAATTCAGCAAGGCAGGCGATTGCACGACAAGGCATTAGCATGCCCACTATGTCTTGGCATGCGATCGCTTTGTGTATGCAGACGCCCACCAGCCAGTCTTGTATGCAACCATCGGTAACATCGAGTACCATCGTATGCGATTGCAGCACTTGTGCTTGACAATATCCTTCTGCAAGCACTGCAAGCACTTCAGTGTAAAATCCAGCCAGGTGACATGTACTATGACGATGCCTCTGAAACGGTGTTAAGATGCTCAGGCACGCCTGCATTCGCATCTCCACTCCCCCATTTTTAATGGCCAGCCCCTGTCACCACCCACAATCGGCTTCTCCTGTCACTCATTCAGTCTATGCGCAGTGAGCGAACTCTTGCCGATCTATCGCAGCAGTTCACGCATGCGCACTGCGATGCATACGCAAGTCCCTCCCTTGTGATTTCAGCTTCTGTGAGGTGTTCAAAATTGACTGGAAATAACTGGAAATTAATGTTATTGATTTAATAATAACATAGGAACAAAAACAGGTCCAAGTTACATATTTGGTTAGTTTACCTCAGAGTGACTGCGGTAAAGGACTTTGGGGCCTAGTCACCATCGGGGGCCATATGATCCCCGATGATTAAGTATTCACCTCTCAGCGGGTCATGCATGCGCAAGCTAATGGGTAGTCAGTGAGGAGGCGGCGGAGGGATCTTTCTTCGCATCTCCGGAACTCCTTCCCATAGGACGGCGCTTGTTCTCGCAGGCAAACTCCGAAAACGTTGTTTTCAGAGTTTGCTGAATATCAGTTGGTCCTGTCGACCCCTGATGATGAATTGCCCGTTAACTTAAATATGCGGAAATTAACAGGCCATTTTAGTTATGAATAATAGGCCCCTTTATCTTTTCCAAGGTGTTCAGGTACTGTAGTCAAAACTGCTGAATAAAGGAAGGAAAATAAAGAAAATTGAAGGGAGGGAAACAGTAGAGGAAATAAGATGGAAAAAAAAACTATATTAATGTCATATAAAATAATACTTAAATTATTTTTGATAGACATCTGGGTTTCTATCCCATAAAGGAATCTGAGCAGACACGTGCTGCACTGTGTAGTGCCACAAGTGGATAGATCCAATATTTCCTCCTTCTTCTCTTTTTCCTTAACAATACTGGGATTAAGGCAACAAGTATGAGGGTTGTTTTATCCATTCAGCTAATCAAATATTCCAATTAAGCAAATCAAATGCAGCAGCTGTATCTCCTCTATCGCGTGACAAGCAGCCAGGAAGTGGGAAGAGACACAAATCGAGCTGGGTCCGTTTAATGCATATAAAACAAAATGAAATGCATACAAGATACAGTTGATTGATTGGTGTGAATGAGCCCTGAAGGCTTGTTAGTAATTATTGTCATTGTGTAGTACATTGATAAGGGAATACCATCATTACCTCTTTCACTAGTCATTGCCAATGAAGAGGCAGCCGGAGCTGAGATTGTTCTATGCTGGAAAACTTCACCCTTCCCAGTACAGATAAGACACATTTTCAAAACTATTCTGCTAAATAGTTGTTTCATTTCTAATTTTGATGCAAAATTGTGTCTGTTTAGCCTGTTGAATTTGACTCCTACCCCAACTACACAGCAGTCTATTAACCACAATCACTATAGTAACTTCTGCTCATAAACTGAATTCCGCTAAATGCAAATCTACATTTATACCCCTTACCCATCTGAACGCTGGGTTGCACCCAGGATTTCGTTCACATGTTGATGATGTCACCGCCATCACATGCTGAGCTGATGATGATCTCATCTCCAAGCGCCGACTCTCCCTATGCTGAGCACGGGACCCAGGTTACCCGTTCACACTGCACCGTGAGCCGGGTTGAACACACGTTCAACCTTTCTCGTGACCAGGGTAGAAATGATACGTCGCTCGACCCGACTTCTTTCAATTTGGCCCTTTAACACTAATTTCAACTTGGCCCTTTAACACTGCACAGTAACCTATGTTTGCTGCACATTCACATGGTTATTGCAGCAAGTGTGAAATGGGTTTTGCAGTGTAAAATGGCCATTTCACAGAAAGCAAAACTCAAAGATTGTATAACTATGAAATGGCCTGATGTACTTCAAAAAATGATTAATTAGTAATATTGCTGCGACTTTACTCATCTCTATTTTATAGGAATTAGGGGCATATGTATCATAGCTTGATGTGAGATAAAACTGTGAAAGATATATCACCAACCAATCAGCTCCAAACTATTATTTCTTAAACACAGCCTGCAAAATGTAAGTTAGAAGCTGATTGGTTGGTGATATATATCTCACAATTTTATTTCACATCAAGCTTTGATACATATGCCCCTGAATCTGCTAGAATGGCAGTTGTGTATAAAAGGATCACCTTCTACTTTCTTTCCCTGCAGAAGATATACTTTAGGAATATATATAAACAGAAGGATGATGAAACTTGGATTTACAGTACAGTATTTGATTCATGAATATGGGTGTTTATTTTGTATTGCGTTTCTGTGTAGAAGCAACCTATATTGCATTTATAGCTTCCACAGCTGTAGCTAGCCTCCAATGTCACAGGAACTGACATTATGCACTTTGGCCCTCATTCAGACCCACTCGCGAGCGGCTGTCCGCTCGCAAGTGGGTCGATGGTCTGCAATGCGCGTGCGCACGACGGAGGGAGCTCCGTCGTGCGCATGCGCGAGACGGGACGAGCGAAGGACTTTCCTTCGCTCGTAGTGTCTGATCAAAGGGGGCGTGCTGTCGATGTTGATTGACAGCACGCCCCCTTTGGTGGGCGTGCCGGGGGCGTGCCTGCCAGATGGAGGCGTTCCCAAGGGAACGCCTACCGTCAGAAGCCGGCCCCACTGACATCACTAGTGATGTCAGTGGGAGTGATTTTGGCTCTGATAGAGCCAAAATCACTCCTGGCCTTGCGGTTGAGAAACTCAACCGCAGGCTTCTGCTCGCAGTGGCGATGGTCGCGATGGTCAAGACCATCGCGACCATCATCCTGCACGCTCGTATATGCTGTGGGTGGTGACCAACAGCTATACGAGCGTCCAGGAGGACGCTCCATATTAATGGAGGTGGGCCCTGATTCAGAGCGAGCGCTCTGGTCAGAGCGTCCGGCTCTGAATCAGGGCCTTTGTGTAGAGTGAAACGTCATTCTAGAGCTCTGTACTGTACAAAGCATCCAAACAAGTACAAAGTGGTGATGTAAAGTGACAAGTGCCCATGCTAATGAGAATTTATGTATCACATCAGCTTTATAGTACAGATGCAGCCAACTTATACCCCTTTTCCACCTAAATTCCGGGTCTGACCCGGAGTTGGAACAAAGTTCCTATCCGGATCAGACCCGGAATTTTGCCGGCGCTGACTCGGGATATTCCCTAGTCATCGCCGCTCACACCGCATTCGGGTCTGCATAGACCCGGCTTTTGCGGAGTGAAAGTGGACGCTTGGAGATGAAGTCATCTCCAAGCGCCACTGAAGCCGGACCAATCGGCCGGCTAGCAGCGCACTCCAGGTCTTCGTGACCCGGAGTGCGCTGTTCCCATAGCAGGGTTTCACGGGCTACGCCCATGTTAAACCCTGCTAGTTACCTGGTTTGGATTGCCGGGTCACTCGACCCGGCGATCCAACCCTCTGCCCTTTTACACCAGGGAGCTGCCCGGGTTAACCCTTCAAAAACCCGGGTTTTAGCTCCGGTGTAAAAGGGGTATTATACTGTTCAACTTATTGTTAAATATCAGGCTATTGTACATTTCTGATGGAAGGCACAGATAGCCTTCGACACATAGATATTAGCCACAATAATGGAATGTCACAACTTCTAAAACTCTATTACATTGTTGTCAGATAAGAAGTTTTAGTAATATTTATTGCTAACGTCACTAAGGCTAAATGATGTGGATGACTTCATATCTTCTATATAACTGTATTACGAGATTGCAGATTTGATCATTTGTTACAACAGAAGATATTATTTATAGAATAACTGACAGTTATGTAACAACATAAAAAAATCCTTACATTCTTTATTCCTGGAAATATCCCTACAGTTGTCTATGGATTTGAAATATTTAATTAATTTAATATTTATAATTTGATGAGGAATTCTACTGATTGAACTAGTGAATCTGGCATTGTCTAACGCAGTGGTTCTCAAACTCGGTCCTCAGGACCCCAAACATTTCATGTTTTCCAGATCACCCAGCAGGTACACAGGTGTATTCATTACTCACTGACACATTTTAAAAGACCCACAGGTGGAGCTAATTATTTCACTTGTGATTGTAGGTGGAGACCTGGAAAACATGATCAGTTTAGGGTCCTGAGGACAGAGGGCCTGATTTAGACAGAGGGCCGGATAGCTTGCCCGTAGCTATCCGGGTCCCGCGCATGCGCACGATGGAGCCAGCTCCATCGTGCGCATGCACTCTGGGCCACCATCGACCCGGTTGCGAGCGCTCAGCGCTTGCTCCGTCGTGCGCATGCGCGGGACCCGGATAGCGACGGGCAAGCCGTCGCTCTGGGTCTCGTACCAAAGGGGGCGTGCTGTCGATGTTGAGTGACAACACACCCCCTTTGGTGGGTGGGCCGGGGGGGTGGCTGTTCAGACGGAGGCATTCCCAGCTGAACGCCTCCATTTGGGGGCGGCACCACTGTCATCACGAGTGATGTCAGTGGGAGAGATTTCGGCTCTGTTAGAGCCGAAATCTCTCTGGGGCTTGCGGCAACGAGACCCTACCACAAGGGTCTCGTCGCAAGCCCGATGGTCGAGATGGTCTTGACCATCGCGACCATCTTCCTGACCGCTCGCTATAGCTGTGGGTGGTCACCCACAGCTATGCCAGCGGCCAGGAGGCCGTTCTAAAAAAAAAAAAGTCCGGCCCTGATTTAGAGCGAGCGCTCTGTCAGAGCATCCGGCTCTGAATCAGGGCCAGAGTTTGAGAACCTATGGTTTAACGCACTGGTAGCCAAACCTGGTCCTCAAGAGCTACCAACGGTGCATGTTTTGAAGGTCTCCTCACAGAATCAGAAGGAATATAATTAGCTCCATCTGTTGGTAGCTCACGAGGACCGAGGTTGGCTACCCCTAGGTCTAACGTCTGCACACCAAATTTGCATCTCTGTAATAAAATCATGTATTGCTTTAACATAATTCTTTAAAAGTTCATATTAAAATACAGTAGATATTACGGTGGGATAAATAGTGATAACGTGTTCACTGCTCATTGTAAAAGTGTCATTTCAGACAACTAATTACCCTCTATCTAAGATTTGTGGGTACACACATAATATTACTTATTTTTTTCAGATTGGCAATATACATAAACAAAAAATAAAATAAAATATGTGCTTGGAGCCTGGATTTTCCTCTTTCATAGCACCAAACACTTATTCAGACAAAATAAGCCCCACATCTCATGCATGGAAACCCTGCCACAAGTCATGCAAACTCCAACCCCAAGCTACACCTGCTTTCCTGTCAATCTCCTCCAGTTTCTCATAAATAACCACCCATTTCCCCATATGCCTCTCCACTTTCAAAGTTTACCAATCTACTTCCCTTTTAGGTAGTAAGCGCTTTATGAATAACATTTTGTACAGGCAGAATTTATTAGTGCACAAAGCTTTCAAATAGTAGGAACAAGCTGTTTCTTATTATTATACCAGTTACACCTGCGTGATCCCTCTCACCTGCACTTCCTGATCATCCTACACTTATCCTGGCCTTAATAAAACACGTGTCTTACAAGAGTGTAGAGGACAAGCAGGGGCGTAACTAGACCTATGGGAGCCACATAGCAAAACTTTCATGGGCCTCCCCTGCCATTCACTACTAGTGTACAGATTGAGTCACATCTTTTACTTATGACTCCTTAATCTTAGTGAGGCGGAGTGGCTGTGGGAAGGGACGGGCAAGCGAAAGCCCAGTATAGTAAGGTTGTGTTCATGTAAATGTGATAATCTCCATGCACCGGCTTTTTCTATGCTGTGGACGGGACCTGGGTTACTCGTTCACTCTGCATCGCGAGCCTGGTTGAACCCATGTTCAACCCTGCTCGTTACCAGGGATATTTCAACCGGGCCCTTTCACACTGCACAGTAACCCAGATTGCTGCGCATTCATGTGCAATATCCCGGGTTATTGCTGACAGTGTGAAAGGGGTTTAACTACACTTTTTTGCACTGAGCCTCCTGCTAAATGTTTTGTGAACATGTCTTCTGCACAATAGAAGAATTATCTAGAGGTGTGCTTGCAATAATCCTTACAAAGTGCAGTCAAACCAATGTAACTGCAAATATTGGATCAACAGAACTCTTGCTGGCGGTATTTACCCAGCCATATGCTCCCGCCATGTTCCATTTGGAATGCAATGTGTGTATTCTGCTTGTGTGAATGCCTCCAGGGATATACTGTACATCTAATAGTATCGCACCACAAGAAAACAATAATGCATCTGAAGCTAAAAACATAAACCTAAAGAAGGGGGTATGAATTACCTTATGCAATAGGGTGCACCGAGGCCAACCTGCCCTGGAATAACATACCCATTATCAAAAAGGGAACATCTCACCCAATATATTACAAAAGCATGGATTAAAATCAAAGTAATCAGCAGCACAAGGTGGATGGAAACAAATATACCTCTCACTATAATCCACACTTCCACACCTGGGGCAGAATTTACGAAGCAACGGCTTCTGTAAGCTGCTGCTTCCCGGCGGGTTACAGGTGTATAGTTTAAATGGCACCCGGAATCAGTGTAAAGCACGCCGAGCTTTACACTGACTCCGGGTGCCGTTTTAAATATGTACCTGCAACCCGCCGGGAAGCAGCGACTGACAGAAGCCCCAGCTTCATAAACTCTGCCCCAGGTCTCTTTAAGTACTTTGATATCCATTCCCGTCATCATTTGAAAAGTACAGTATAATACACTGCCAAAATCACTGGGGCAGATATTTCCACTATGGTATTCACACTGTATGTAAAAGGAGCAGCTTATTTACCTTTTAAAATATTTGTTACATAGATACATACATACATAATATACATATGCAGGGACATGCAGTCAGGATAGGCAGGGGAGACAGAACCTCTCCTGTCATTCTCCTGAGACTTAATATAAAAATGATTAGAATAGTACAAAGATGATATTTATAACTAATACCCCTTTTCCACCTAAATTCCGGGTCTGACCCGGAGTTGGAACAAAGGACCTCATTCAGAGCCGGACGCTATCAGCCGTTCGCTCGTAAGCATTCGATTGTTCTAAACCACGCATGCGTCCGGTTCTCATTGCGCATGTGCGGCCGGATCATTGCGGTCATTTTTTGTTCGCTCGTATACACAGCGAACAGGAAGTGACCTATGTCATTTGATTGACAGAATGTTCCGTTTATGGGTGGTAACTGGGGTGGAGATGAGAAAACGCAGGCGTGGCAAGGCGTTTTTTGGGCGTACATGTATTATCTTGTGCGGACGTCCAATGTGGATGCTATTTTGTACACGTCACTGTGTGATCCAATTTCCATTAAGACTGCTCGCTCAGCTTGTGGTCTGGTATAGTCTACCGCAATGATGATGGTCTCCTCGTACTTCCCTGGACTCATCGATGGTGTTGCGATTAATCAAGTGAGGCAACAAAAACAATTAACTTTTAATTGCTAAACAGCTTCTAAGGTGTTTAGCAAATAGACCTTTTTTAGTAGCTAAAAACCGAACGCAGGTGAACTACTCAGCTGCTAATTTCTGGGGCATACAATCAATTAGCTAACAAATGTTTGGGTTTTTTGAGTGCTTTTTACATATTTGTAAGTGTTTATTTTGTAGGCAAACAATATTGGGCCTCATTCAGACCCACGCGCAAGCGGCTGTCCGCTCGCAAGTGGGTCGATGGTGTGCACTGCGCATGCGCACGACGGAGGGAGCTCCGTCGTGCACATGCGCCAGACGCGACGAGCGAAGGACTTTCCTTCGCTCGTTGTGTCTGATCAAAGGGGGCGTGCTGTCGATGTTGATTGACAGCACGCCCCCTTTGGTGGGCGTGCCGGGGGCGTGCCTCCCAGACGGAGGCGTTCCCAAGGGAACGTCTGATAGAGCCAAAATCACTCCAGGGCTTGTGGTCGAAAACCCCGACCACAGGCTTCTGGTCGCACTGGCGATGGTCAAGACCATCGCGACCATCATCCTGCACGCTCGTATGAGCTGTGGGTGGCGACCCACAGCTATACGAGCGTCCAGGAGGACGCTCCATTTTTATGGAGGACGGCCCTCATTCAGAGCGAGCGCTCTGCTCAGAGCATCCGGCTCTGAATGAGGGCCTTTGTACACGTTTGTTTTTTTTCTATTTTATTTTTTGACCAAGAAACCAATCGTCCATTTATTTTTTGATAATTGTTAATTAAAACTCTTAAATTGATTTTAACACTTTTAAATATGAAAAATATGAAATGTTTCTATTTCCGTTGTACTGTTTGTAAGTTTGTTAGAGGGATTACCTTTTAACCAGTTTGTGAATAAATCAACAATAGAATTTTGCAATTTTGTTTCCAAAGTTTAATAATATTTTTGTTATTTTTGTTTCAAGTTTTTTTTAAAGTAAACATATTTTTTTTCATGGGACAAAATCTAGAAATCATTTTGCCCACACACCAACAAAATAAGTGGCATTTGAACACAAATAAAACAAATAAAAACAATTCACAAGAAAGGAGAGGGAGGTTTTTGCCAAGCAGGAATATGGGGCAAACACAGAGATGGATTGTGGGGAAATTAGCCAGTGCTGTCATCGCCTTTTAGGCCGTTTGGCCGGGGGTTGGAGGGAGCCTGAACGGGTTCGGGAAGTCCTTCGGCTGGCCTGGCCAAAGGCAGATGTTGTGGCCTCTGGACTAGGCATAGGGCTAGGCACATTTGGAGGGATGGCTGTTGTTGTGCCAGAGGTGGAGGGTCCTGATGTTCCGGCAGGAAGGGAGGCCGGCTCCAACATGTGCTGGCGAATGAGCTGCTCCAGGGGATTTTTCTATACGCACGTTGGCCCCAGTATTTTCCGCAAGGGCCTTAGCAATGGTCACGTTGGCCGCAGCACTTTGCTCCAGGGCGTCTGCCACCCGTAGCAGATTGGCGTCCATCCTCAGCAGAATCTCGGTCTGCTGATCCGTTTTACCATTGAGATCAGTGAGGAGGGCCACTGCCTGCGAGGGGGAATGCCCTGGACTGTCTGCCACAGGGTCCCCAGCCGGATCTACTGCTTCCTCCCCTGCAGAGCCAGAAGAAATTCTGCGGCCAAAGCTCACCTCTGGAGCAGACTCATCCGCCTGTGTCTCTGTGAGAAAAAAAAGAGTTAAACACATTTCTGAGTTGTTAACATTACAACATTTACCTGGGGCAACATGAGGAGCCGCAAAGTCTGGCATGTCGGTATCCATGTTCGACATGCCAAACACCACCTCATCCTGCACACACCCCTGGCCCAGCTCCTCCAAATCTGTGAGCTCAAGTGACACAGGGGTGGGACCCCCATCTGTCCCCCCTGCATGCCTAGCCCTATCAGCCAGTTTTTGTTTAAGCCGATATTTGAAGTCGCTCCATCTGTTGGTTTAAAATTTTGCATTATTCCTGCAGTATTTTGACCTGTAAACACTTTTTACTAAAATGTTGTTTTTACGTACCGGCGTTTGACCTCCCGGGTTGAACGTTCAAACTCACCCACACCATTGACACCACTGGCTATGTCGTCCCACAGTTTCCATCTCTGGGTTGCACCCATATTCCTTGGTGCCTGTGCCAGGTTGTCATTGCACATTTGCACCAAAACCTCCATCTCCTTCCTTGTGAATTGTGGCTGCCTTTTTTTTTTTGGCCCTAGTTTGCCTACTAGGGCCAGCAGCCTCTTCCATGGCATCCTCCACACCTTTTTTTTAAATGTTTAAAAAAAATTTTAGTAAAATGTTTCAAAATGTAATGTTAAAAATATGCATTTTCCCATCAAAAATAAAAACACTTACATGGTGCCTGTTGGCTAGTACTTTGCTGCTCTGTACTCATTGTTTTTTCTCAATGTAGCAGACCGATTTTGGCCTTCAGTGACATTTTTAGACATGCATCAGCTTTATTCGGCCGCATCATTCCTTGTGCGCTCCTATTGTATGTCCTTAATTTGAGCGGGAAAATAAAGCCTACTGTATTTATGGCTTGGTGTGACTCGAGTCGAGGTGGCATGTTATGATTATTGGAGGTTTTGCATTGGAGTGGATTGTTGGTGATTGTTGTGTAGAAGGAGTACTTGCTTTTTTTCTTACTTGTTTTTTTTCCGTTAGCATTTTTGTTTATTTTTTGGCTTTTTTTATTTGAATATTTGAGTAAGTATTTCAAAAAACCACCTTAAAAAATAATAGTAAATAGTTTACATTTTTTTTAAATTATTATTACCCAGTGACGTTTTATAACTTTGGGATATTTGTCTGTTTTTGGTAAGTGTTTTTGGTTTCATGATTTTACAAATTCGATGTGTTGGTCTTAACATATGTTTCGCTAAGTAATGTTTTTTTTTTCTGTGAACAATCATGTCTTACCACTAAATGTAGCGTACTATTTAGTGAACTAATGTGTCCTTATTTAACTGTAAAAGTAGCGTACTATTTAGCGAACTAATGTGTCCTTATTTAACTGTAAAACTAGCTTACTATTTAGTGAACAAATGTGTCCTTATTTAACTGTAAAAGTAGCGTACTATTTAGCGAACTAATGTTTTAGTGGTTTTAACTGTAAAAGTAGCGTACTATTTAGCGAACTAATGTTTTAGTGGTTTTAACTGTAAAAGTAGCGTACTATTTAGCAAACTAATGTTTTAGTGGTTTTAACTGTAAAAGTAGCATACTATTTAGCGAACTAATGTTTTAGTGGTTTTAACTGTAAAAGTAGCTGTACTATTTAGTGAACTAATGTTTTAGTGGTTTTAACTGTAAAAGTAGCGTACTATTTAGCAAACTAATGTTTTAGTGGTTTTAACTGTAAAAGTAGCATACTATTTAGCGAACTAATGTTTTAGTGGTTTTAACTGTAAAAGTAGCATACTATTTAGCGAACTAATGTTTTAGAGGTTTTAACTGTAAAAGTAGCTGTACTATTTAGCGAACTAATGTTTTTTTTGTTTTTAAATGTAAAATTAACGTACTATTTTGCGAACTAATGTTTTTTGAATTTTCCTGTTTAAAATCATGTCTTACCACTAAATGTAGCGTACTATTATGAGAACTAATGTGTGCTCCCTTCTCTATTTTTTCAAAAACTAAATTTGTTTTCAATCATAGTTAATTAAATTAATCTAAAAAATATTTTCTACTTTTGAAATGTAGGTTGTTTTGCACATGACATGTCCCAGGCCTGTAAGCATCTTTGGTTTGCTTGGAAAAGATAAGTATATTTTTCTTAACACATTTGTCTAAAACAATAACTACCTTGCTTAACTTTTCAGGTTGATGTTGGTCGTATTATAATGGCCATGGTTCCAGAACCCGACCAATCTCAACTTCGTCCCAGGCGTAGGCCTCGTAGGCGTGCAAGGCCCCAGATATATAGATCACGTGTCACCCTTTTTGGAATGCCAGATGATGTGTTAAGGCGCTACCGTCTTCCGCCACAAATCATCATAGACACTCTCTCATTAATAGAGTGAGATCTTGAACGGCAAATTGACAGTCCTACAGCAATACCACCACTTACGCAATTAATGTCGGTGTTACATTTTTGTGCCTCAGGATCCTTTCAAACCACTGTGGGAATAGTCGCTGGAATATCCCAATCCTCCTTTTCAAGGATCCTGTGGGCAGTGATGGAGGCACTTTTTAAACACCTCCATCATTTTATTCAAATGCCATTGGATATGGGTTCCCTTAATGTGGCAAAGGCTAATTTTTACCAAATAGCTGGCTTCCCACACATCATAGGGGTTGTGGATGGCACTTACATACCACTTCAGTCTCCAGCAAGGCTGGAGGCTATATTTAGGAACCGAAAGCACTTTCACTCGATGAATGTAATGGTGGTATGTGATGCCTCCCTCCAGATCCTGTCCCTGAATGCCAAATTCCCAGGCAGTGCACATGATTCCTTCGTCATCCGGCAATCAGGGATTTGGCACAAATTAAACAACCTACAAGCTGGTGATGCGTGGCTTCTGGGTAAGTTGAAACCTTCTGTTGAAACCAATGCAAAGCTTGTTACACAATGGTCCTGATGTTTTTATTTTATTTTCACAGAAGACAGTGGTTACCCTTGCACGCCCTGGCTGCTCACTCCTTATTTGGTTCCCACACCAGGGCCACAAAGTCAGTATAATTCCGCACTTACAGCCACCAGGCAGGCGGTGGAGCGCTGTATCGGCCTTTTAAAAGGCCGATTCAGATGCCTCCACCGCTCTGGTGGCGACCTCATGTATTTGCCGGCTATGGTTTTGAAAATTGTGGTCCTGTGTGGGATATTTCACAACATCGCCATAAGGAGTGGTGTCCCAATGCAGCCAGAGGATGCCTTGCCTGAGGACGGCCCCCCCAAGGTTGGTCGGAAGTCAGTATGTGGGGGGGCCATACGCGATGAAGTTGTGGCCAGATTTTTTAGGTAATTATTTCCTCATAATTTTTTAAATTGCCACAATGTAGACATGTCATATTTTAAAGTACACTTTTAACTGTTTTTTTTTTGTTTTGTTTTTAATCCTTCAAATGACCCTAAAAATCCATGCCTACTACCTGATCAACACAAATGACTTTATGTGGACACATTGGATATAACTTTGGGAACAATGATTTCTTCTCCTCATTTGTGGATTCATGTTGGCATGCTACTGCTTCAAATAGTTCCTGATTGTGTTTTTTGGGGGGTTTGGGTGTGGTTTTGACTTGTATGTGTTTTGAATGTTTGAATTTATTGTGTCTATTCACTTGGTGTTTATTATTTGTGTGCATTAAAATTTTATTTTACATTAACCAACCATTTCCATCGTAAATTACAACCAAGTGTAACCTGTTTCTATAAATGCAAAGTTGCTTAATGCCTAATACTGCAATTTCTTATTTGGAAAAGTTTAGTACCCTGCTTTGTTGCTAAAAACAAACACCAAAGGTATTATGGTGAATCAGTATGTTTGCAATTGTAGGCCTAAGCAGGTAGCTTTAATTTTAACATTACCCCCACCAAAAAATAATCACATTTTGAGGTTACTTCTCCAAACCTATTGGTATTGTTATGTGTTTAATGTGCAAGCTTACATACTTACCTGAGCTTTCGACAAACAAATTTACATTACTTTAAAAATCAGGGACAAATAGTAGACTTATGTAAGGTTCAACAATCTAAGATTTACACACAAGGAATGAGACTTAAATAAATCAAAATAAACGTTATTTTTAAACAAACTGTTTTTGCAAAAAAAAAAACATTAGTGGCGCAGGCTCGCCAAAATATGGTCCAAGGAGACCAGCAATGCTACAACATGGCCCCGTAGCTCCATTAAGCCCGCAGACAATGCCTCGTTCCACCTCTGCTCCTCTGTGGGTAAAAAAAATGTGTGGATTAGTAAAATGACACCTTCATTTATATTTTAAAAAAAATCTAACAATTCAGACTATCGTTAAAAAAAAAAAAAAAAGCCAAAACAGGCCCAAAACAAAAGGAATGCAAAACGAACAGATTCAAAACAAATAAGGGCCCCCCCCAAAAAAAATACAAAACTAAAAAAAACTACAATGGGGAAAAAATGCAACATTTGTGGGTAGCGTTAACAAGAAAGACACAAGTGTGAGTGTTTGGACATGTGTCATATGTGTAAGGGGAAAACATCCTTGACATTGTTTCACAAAGATATATATCAAAAACATTGGAACTACTTTACTATTTTGAACTGCACAAGCAAAAGGACAACATCAACCCAAATGACAAAAACCATAAAAAAAACCATAGTTTAAAATGTAAATATACCGGTCAAAATGGTGCCTGTGCCTGGGGCACCGAAATCCTCCTCTTCAGACGTTGGCCAGTGGCTCTGGGAAGGTGGAGGTGTAATTTGGGAGGAAGTGGAGGGTGAGGAAAAGAGAGGGGGGGTTTGAGGGGAGGGGGAAGTTGGAGGGATGGTAAGGTGAGGAGAGGGAGGGGACTGACATGCGGCAAGGTCTGGGGTGGAGGGGGAATTTGGGGAAGAGTGGGCAGAGGATGTTTGGGTGGGAGTGGGGGATAGGGGTCGAGACACCCGTCTGCGCCATCTCATTATCCGCTCGGCCCCTAAATGATGGAGACCAACATATTTAATTACAATGCTTTTTTGTTTATATTTTTTTTTCAAAAAAAAGCAGGAAAAAAAAAAAACACGCCTATACTGTAACCATGCACACGCAGGTAGGGCCAAAATTCACAAACAGGGCTATACTGTAAACATGCACATGCAGGTAGGGCCAAAATTCACAAACAGGGCTATACTGTAAACATGCACATGCAGGTAGGGCCAAAAAACACAAACAGGGCTATACTGGAAACATGCACATGCAGGTAGGGCCAAAAAACACAAACAGGGCTATACTGGAAACATGCACATGCAGGTAGGGCCAAAAAACACAAACAGGGCTATACTGGAAACATGCACACACAGGTAGGGCCACAAAAAAATAAAACAAAAAATATATACAAACACATAAACACTTACTTTCCAGAATCTGGAGACGCAAACTTGCAAGCAGGCGTGGGGTTCGGCAGCGCAAATCCGACCACCTGCGCTCCAGTTGGCCGATATTTTGGCGATAGCCAATGGAGCGCAGGCGGTGGCGCACCTCCGCGTACGCCATCCGCTTGCGGAGGTTTGTGATAGGGGGAGGATGATGGGTGATTCTCTGGTCCATCACGTCTGTGAGGACCAGGAGCTCACGCCTACAAAACGCGGAGGCTCTCATGATGGCAATGATTTTTTTTTACACAAAACAGTTTTAATAAAGGCCCAAGAAAAAATTTGATTGGCTAATGTACTTTGTAAATTAACAGGAACCATTCTATTGGTTATTGTATGAGTCATGTGACCTACAGCCTCACAAATATAATGTGAGTTATGATAGGCTTGATGCAGTGACATGCGTAAGCTAATTTAAATAAAACAAATAAAGTACTAAAATATGCCTATAAAAAACAACGGAAAACAATAGTATCATTCCAAAAAACAATACCATTGGTGAAACCGTACGTATTCTGCGGTACAAATGACACACACTGACAAGAATAAAGTTTATTGACAATGAAAAAAAAAACAGGATTGAAAACATGTGAATAGCAATTAAGGTAATTAATATAGTGACTGCCATGAAACGATTAAAGTATGTTTGAAGAATGAAATAGCAGGCAATCAAAAACTGACAGGGCCACTTCCGGAACTGACTTGTGCGAGCATTCCCTGCAACCAAAGAGGAGACGGACGGTCGCTATTTTGAACGTTCGCTAGCTAGAGGAGGGGTTGGGAGATTATGGGGCGGAAAATTAGCTACGAGCGAACTTACGAGCGAGTGCTTGAATTGAAATATTTCCGCTCGTACAGCGGACGAGCGAACGGCCACTTGCGTCCGGCTCTGAATCAGGCCCAAAGTTCCTATCCGGATCGGACCCGGAATTCTGCCGGCGCCGACTCGGGATATTCTCGAGTCAGAGCCGCTCACAACGCATTCGGGTCTGCATAGACCCGGCTTTTGCGGAGTGAAAGTGGTCGCTTGGAGATGACGTCATCTCCAAGCACCACTGAAGCCGGACCAATCGGCCGGCTAGCAGCACACTCCAGGTCATCGTGACCCGGAATGCGCTGTTCTCACAGCAGGGTTTTCCCGGGCTACGCCCGTGTTAAACCCTGCTAGTTACCTGGGTTGGATTGCCGGGTCACTCGACCCGGCGATCCAACTCTCTGCCCTTTTACACCAGGGAGCTGCCCGGGTTAACCCTTCAAAAACCCGGGTTTTAGCTCCGGTGTAAAAGGGGTAATATAAACATCTATGTTTATTGTAATAATTGTTATAGTTAACACTCACCAGCTTTGTGGATCTCCCTGGGACTGCAGGGAGATGAGAGATGAGACAGCAACAGCTCAGCCTCACTCCTGTATAGTCAGACACTGCTTGCAGAGCTGGGCGGGACCTCACCACGGCAGTAAACTGCACAGAAAGACAGCTAAAAGAGGCATGCCTTGGAATATGGGGGGGGGCGTGCCTTGAGCACTGATGGACACCTTGAATGTGTCATGTAAATAGGAAGTGCACTGCAGTGTTTAGAGATCGGAGCTCAGTCAGCAGCAGCAAGAGAAGACACAGTGATGCAGGTAGGAGAATCAATGGACACTGAACCTCAGTGTAGTGAGGGTAGAGTTACAGTGAGTAGGGGCTGAGACAGGCTCCCAGCACTCAGACCCATCTCCATATGTGCCTGCCCAACATTGACCTCACTGCACACATGTATAGTACATCATACACATCAGCTTCCCAATACAACACGCTTGTTATGTGCTAGTAAAAGGAATATCTGTGTGTTACATCTGTCATTTTATTAGAAGGTTAAGAGACATTAAAAAGATGTAATACTAATGGGGATAGATATCAATATTTGCAAATAAATTGCTATATACAGTATCTCCCTGGTATTCAATGGAAAAAAAGAGGACTAGGTACTTCAGTCAGAGCCTGACAATATAATTCTGACAGCTGTTTAACAGATTAGGGTGGCTAACCCTAAAACAACAAGTGGGAGAAAGCAAGAAAAACTGGGAGCGCTGACAGAATTGATATATAAATTTAATGAGTAAAAATGGCAATGGCATATAATTTTTCATCACGGTGAATTATTTCCTAGAGTGCACCAGAATAACTCATCCTTTCTCCTTCTTCTTTTTCCTTGTAACAGTTTATGAGTTTGGTAGCACCACATCCCGAATGTATAGACAGTTTAAATAGTATATATTGAATAATTTGAGAAATATATGCTCATTAATAATAGGGATTGGTAATATATCACCTATTCTGTGCAGATCTTATATTTTTTTGAAGTTATATAATCAAATAAGCATGACCTGATAATCAAAAAAACACAATATAATATAAAAGAAAAATTGAATCATAGACTCCTGTAGGAAACAGTTAGGACAGGGGTCCTCAACCACGGGCCTCAAGGCACACTAACAGTCCAGGTTTTGAGGATAGCCATACTTGAGCACAGGAGTTTTAATTAGTACCTCAGTTATTTTGATTTAACCATCTGTGCTCAAGCCTGGATATCACTAAAACCTGGACTGTTAGTGTGCCTTGAGGACCGAGGTTGGGAAACAATGAGTTAGGAGTATATAGCAATCAATGATGGATCATATGGTACAACAAAGAAACAATAATAAACTGTCAGATAAAATGTAACGTGTGAAGTGTAAACAAAGTATCAGTGCACAAGGCAACAGGTCCCACTCCAAGTAATACTTTGTTTACACGTCATATGTTGCATTTTATCTGACATTTTATTATTGTTTCTTTGTTGTACCATAAGATCCATCATTGATTGCTATGATCTCCTTACTGTTTCCTACAGGAGTCCATGATTCAATTTTTCTTTTATATATTATTGTGTTTTTGGATTATCAGGTCATGCTTATTTGATTATATGCACTGCCATTTTTACTCATTAATTTATATATCAATTCTGTCAGCACTCCCAGTTTTTCTTACTTTGTCCCCCGTATTCACCTTCAGACCGGCATTCTAGATTGCCGGTATGCAGGATTACTTAGCCGCTGGGACAGAGCAGTCCCGACAATGCAGAGACTTCCAGATTCATGACTGAGGGGACCATGTGCACATGCGCTGCCATCGGCCTGCACATGGATCCTTCAGGTTCTTTTCTGGAGAATTTTGCAAAAAGAAGTCCATAGGCTTTTTTAGCCAACACCATAAATTGATGGCTTTGGCTAGCGGGCTCAAACTACAAAGTTACGTTAGAATGCTATGGGGACTGCTGTGATGCAACATATTTTTACTTATTATCCAACCCACACTAATAATTTTGAAGAGATATATCTTATGAATATTTATATAGCGTACACATATTATGTAGTGCTTTACAGAGACTATTTTTACATCAGTCCCTGCCCCAGTGGACCTTACAATGTAAATTACCAGTCACATTTTTTTGTCATAAGCTAATCAACCGGCAAATATGTTTTTCGAGTGCAGATGGAAACCAGAGCACTCAGTGGAAATCCATGGAATCGTGAGGAGAAGATACAAATCCCACATAGATAGTACCTTGGCCAGGAATTGACCTCAGGGCTGTGAAGCAACCATTACACCGACCATGCTACCAAATATAGTTCTTTTAATTCTACAATCATGAATGCAAGTGTAAACATATGTGTAAACAACCATCTATGCCCATCATTTAGTAAACTCACATTTTACATATAGGGATATATTCAGCAATATGCCCTATCTGCCAACCAATAATTTGGTAACCGACTCACTGCAAATTGTTGTGCCAAATACCATGTTACTGGAGTAATCTTGAATTAGTAAAATTGTATTTGATGCAGGTGTCCCAGCGAGCTCTATCACTGACAGTTATGCTGCTAATTATTAGTAGTGTAACTTTGTGCACAGAATGAGGGGATCCAAACGTATCCCTCCCTGCAACTTGAACCTCTTTCCCATATGAAGGAGCAGGGTTCCGGGAACAAACGTTATCTGAAGATGCCATAGGTTCCTGCAGTCAAACTCCGAAAACTTTCCGTTTTTGGAGTTTTATGATGGGATGGCCCCATACCAGTGTATGGGGAAAGCGGACAATATCGGGGAAGCAAAGAAATGATATCTCCTGCATTACCCATTTAATGAATAGACCCAATACTTGGATTTTACATATGTAAGTGAAAATGACTAGTGGTGAAGAATGGGCCCCATTAGGTGGATTTAACACCACATTCATACAGAAAGAATACTAAGGGTGGGATGTACTAAGCATCTGCAATGCGGTACATCCCCCCTGACTTCGGGTACATACCACGGTTCAATACTGCGGTATGTACCAAAAATATTGCAAAGTACAGCTCTCCCGATATAAGCTATCCTCTGCGATGGCCTGGACAGAGTGACTTCCAGGTTTAACACCCAGAAGTCACTCTGGCATCTGTGGGCCACGGGGGTGATGGGAGGGATCCACCCTGGAGCATCCTGGTTAAAAGCCCATAGGCTTCTATTGGGTAACGCCACCTGAAGGTGGCATTACCCATTGGGATGAAGCACTGGAATGCATCACATTCCGTGCTTAGTACAATTGGGGAATGCAGTAAAACCCCATAAAACTGCATTTTTGGGGGTTGTACCGCATTTTCCCCATTAGTACATCCCGGCCTACCTAGCCACATAAATAAAACAGAGATTCGAGCATCCTGCAATAAAGGCTGAGTGAGACCTAAATAGGCACTAGCAGGGAGATGTATCAAGCCTTGGAGAAAGATAAAGTGGCGCAGTTGCCCAAAGCAACTAATCAGCTTCTGTCATTTAATAAAATGCTACATAAATGACAGAAGCTGATCGATTGTTTTTGGCAAGTTCTTCACTTTTCTCCAAGGCTCAATACATCTCTTGCTAGCACAGCAATATGTTCTAACTAGAGGTAAGTAGCCTTTTCAAAACTGTATATTCACCTTTTTCTGCATTTATATATGAATTGTCTACATTTTTTAGGTGGTATTTTGGCTGTAAGTGTTCCTGGTCTTATCCCCGACCATATACACAGCAAAATATTTTGACCTTTAGCAACAAGGTTTATTCAAGGAATTAACATGCAGCAAAAGTAGTGCAGAATGGCATTCTACAGAACATTGAAGCACAATGAATGGAATATTGTATTACTGGAATCACTGTGAAGCCTTCTGTTCCGCCAAAAAAACTTAATTTGTCACACTTTTGCTCATCTCTAGTTCTAACCACATTTCCTTAGTACTCAATATAAATCATACTTGTCTATTGTTTATGCTCCTCAGGGAGGTCCAAGACGGATGTGGAGGAAGACACAACAATTTGTGTCCTTGTGGCCCAGTGGGGGGCCTGGGACTGATAATACAGCAAAATGCTTGGGTGAGTGAAGGGTGGTCTACTCGGGTTGGGTATGATATCCCAGCGGCAGAATAGCCACCGGTTCATTTACCAACGTTGGAAGCCCGACTGCTGAAAATCCTGACTACGGCTAGTAAGCACCCTAACCCTCCCCCTCTCCCCCTAGCCATCCCTTGGTGGTGTCTAACCTTAACCTCCCCGGGGGTGCCTAACTCTAAACTCCCCCTGGTGGTACCCCTCCTTCCCACACCCTAAACCTCACTTCTCTGGGGTGGTGCCTAACCCTAATCTCTCCCCGGGTGTGACTAAACTTAACCCTCCCTCCATGCAGCCTAACCCTAACTCTCCTAGGGAGTGCCTAACCCTAATCTCCCCCCGGGGGTGCCTAAACCTAACCCCCCCATTCCCGGGCTAATATTAAAGGTAAGCCAGATACTTACCTTCGGGATGCCGGCGATCGGGATGCCGGCGCTGGTATCTTCATCCTGTTCGGGATGCCGACGTCGGGATCTTAGTCCTGTTTGGGATCCCTGTATCGGGATATCAGCAGCCGGCATCCCATCCGTCATCATCCTGCCTACACCCCGTTGACTCTACTGGGAGTCTGAAAAATGTTGAAAAAAGTCAGGAGTAGTGCAACATTCTGGAAGAACAGTCAATTAAAGTCCCATACACCAGCAATCCATTGTGGCAATTCTGTTTTGCAGGTGATTGTATAAAAAAAATCTGCAATGTATGGGCTTCACAGATTGCAACCAAAAAGTGATTGGAATTGTTAAATCAGATTGTCCAACATTTCACAGATTGATTGGAGCTGTAGATTGCTAGTGTATGGACATGATCAGCAGATTTGCAGGCCGTTACTAGTAAAACGATGCGCTTTTCAAGATTGGTAGATCTGTATTTGCTGAAATCGATCTGCAGATCACTGAAAAAGATCTGTAATGTATGGGCGCAGATTGCTCGATTGGGAAATCCTAAAATAGAGCAACAAACCTTCAAATTGTTCGATTGTGGTTTTCTGATTGCTGATGTATGGGGGCCTTAAGATAGGTATGTTATTTCAATTTTAATTATCTCTCACTTTGAGATGTATTGCCTGCTTTTATGTAAATTATTAGAATAAGAACCCAAATATGGATTGGGTAGAGGCAGAGTCTGAACCCTGTTCCTAATAGTATCATCTGCTTGTTTGGCTGTAAACGTGCCTACAGCTCATCAGCAGCTCAGTAACATATGTAGTTCTGTTTGTATATTTTGGTCATATTTATCTTAAAAATCATTTGAATCATTTGTGTATATTCAATTTTTTTAATTTTATAATATATATAATGCAATGCATGTTTTATATGTTCTATTTATTTAGCATATACATTTCAATTGGCTTGCATGTTTGAGCATCACAGACAGTACATAGGGGGCATTAGCATTTGGGTTAGTAACCGCTGTTTTGTTTGCAGAAATAAAAAACAACAAATAATTTCAGCCCCTGTACATAACAACATTGTGCATCAGACAGTCTCTATCTTGTTTTATTCTCTTACCTAATGGACGCAAGATGTTTTGCAACCTCTTTGCCCAATAGTAACTGCATGACAAGTGCCACTGTCACATTCACATATAAGAGAGAAGGCAGCAAGCTGTTTAGACACATTTCTAGGTCCAATAAAATCTCTGATTTCCAAGGAAATCAGCATTCAGTTTGTGTCCCAATGAGTTTTTTTCATCTGTTCATTTATTGGTTATAAAGACTTACAAGGAGCTAGGAAAAACAACTGGCACCCAAATGAATGACCTCATTATAGAGTGAAACATTTACACAGCTAATGCTCATTATTTATACTCTTTTAGCTCTTTAAATAAATAGTATCATAATAGTATCAAATAATTTACTTATTCAGTCATCAGACATGAATAATTTATTCACAGTTGTCCATATGAAATGTTTACGTGCTTGAGTCACTATACATATTATATCAATGTTATCCACAATCGTTTACAAAAAAAGTTAGACCTTCCCTTGTACTCACTATTATATGTCATATATGTTGCAACTATACCTTGCTGCGGAGTCCCCACTATTCTTCATTCATAGCTGTTTTTTATAGCTACCACTGTTTCATAAGCAATCGGTATATAGAAAGGTCAAAACAGGGTAGGAATTAATTTGATTTTCAAAGTGCCCTTCATTGTGTAGTCCCAAGGAATGTAATATTTTAACTCTTTCATCTTGATTGCTCAATTTATAGGGGACATTGGCTGTTACATTTTATTATTGTCCAGATTGAAGATAGAGTCATTTCCACAGCCTTCATCATTCCTACTTTACATAAGGATAGGATCTCAGAATGTTATGCAGTCAAGATCTAGATCTATTTGAAGGAAACATTACTGTGAGTCAGAATACTTGGCATTACTGTATACAGGAGCAGAGCGTCTTTCACCTTGGAATCAATATTTAATTGTGAACTTAGCTGTTCTTTAGCAACATGTTTGCTGGAAGCTCAATTTTGATACTGTA
This sequence comes from Taudactylus pleione, assembly GCA_031769625.1. NCBI lineage: Eukaryota > Metazoa > Chordata > Amphibia > Anura > Myobatrachidae > Taudactylus > Taudactylus pleione. The sequence continues at coordinate 12,589,886 of JAUIMM010000010.1, forward strand.
TCTAATAAACATCAAGACGCCAATAAACTAAGAATTAAGATGGTGCCAATAAACTGCATTGCTTGCTGAACTGTTTACCTTTGTTGGACTCTTGTTAACTCTTAGCAGACCCAACTTCTTCTTGCCTATAAGTGTGTGCATGATGAATTAGCACATCAATAAAGAGGTTATTTAGAATAGAAATAATACAAGATGTTGGTGTCAAATCAGTTGTACTGGAGGTAGTGTTTTTAATAGATTTACAAAGGCAACAAAATAATAGAGTTGTAGTCACTGTAGAGATATACTGTATTAAACCCACACAGTGGGCTTGGAGCAGAGATGCATGCTATTGCAGCCACAAATGTGTATTTTGCCGCAGCGTGACTGTGTCTTTATGCCAATGCTGCAGCCAATGGTATTGGTAGAGAGATGCCCACTGGCAGAGCCGTAACTAGACTTTTTGGTGCCCTGTGCCAGAAAACGCATTGGCGCCCCCCTCATTTTTCAAAGGGACATAATACACCCAAAAAAGGGGAATGGCCTCATGGGGAAGGGCCAGGGAAGAGATAGGGGAGGCCAGGAGATGCTGGGGATGAAATAAGAAGAAGCTACAAGTGAGAATGATAATAAACAGACATTTGACAGGCCCAAACAGCGCCCCCTGACCTGTCGTGCCCTGTGCGATGGCACCGGCCGCACTACCCTAGCTACGGCCCTGCCCACTGGCATACAGCACTTATCTGTGGCTGTGTGTGTTAATACGCACCATCGGACTCTTCTGTCAGACCATCAATCATTATACCAGCCCTATGGAGGAGCAGATTATCCATCTGAACATGGCCCGTTGTTACAGTGCAACTGCATCTTAAGTCGAGACACGCCCACGTCTGGCGATCACCCCCCTGTCACCACCCAGAAATGCCCACTGAAATTGCATCTCTCTGCATCCAATTTGTTCTGCATCTTAGAGCGATAACCATCGGGATGAATGCGCGGTGCGACTTGGATGACAACATTGGCCACTTGCACGCGGCATCATCACTGTGTGCACCTCTAAATCAGGCCCAGTATCTACAGCTGTGTTGTACTAAGTACTAAGTTTTTGTTTTTGTATGCCAGCAGATGAGGGCAACCGAAAACTGTAAGGAATTTCTTAACCCTATTGTGGTATCATATTTTGTAGCGCTTTCATAGTGATTAATAACAAATCTCTAATGTTGTTTTCCTGTACCTGAGTATGACGGTGATCATCTGTGAATTAAACCCTCCTGAGTCATGTATGGAAAGCAATCAATAAGCCTATTACTTTAAAAATTCTGCCCTTGCTAGTAACTTGCATGGTAGGAATAGGAATGGTATATTGTTGACCACTGCAGTTAAGAATATACACTATGTGGACAAAAGTATTTGGCCACACCTGCAAACTATTGAATTCAGGAGTTATATTCAGGCCCGTTGCCACAGGTGTATAAAATCAAGCAACTAGCCATGCAGTCTCCATTTGCAAACATTTGTGATACACAATGGGTAGTTATGAAGAGCTCAGTGACTTAAAGCGTGTTACTGTGATAGGATGCCACCTTTGCAATAAGACGGTTTGTGAAATTTCATCCCTGCTGGATATTCCACAGTCAACTGTAAGTGATATTTTTAGAAAGTGGAAGCATTTAGGAACAACAGCAACTCAGCCACAAGGCGGAAGACCACGTAAAATCTAGGGATGTGCGCCGGACCATTTTTGCCGGATTTGGATTTGGATTTGGTTCTAATTCGTCGTCCGGCTTTGGATTTGGATTTGGATTTGCCAAACTGCGGTGACTGGCTTTGGATTTGGATTTGGATTTGGATTTTTTTACAAAAATTGACAAAAAAAGCTAAAATCACATAAATTGGTCTTTTTTTTCTTCCTAGAGTATTATTACCCTCAATAACATTAATTTCCAGTCAATTTAGACCATATAACAGCTCATAATATTGTTTTCAACATTATTGGCCAAAGGTTGCAGTGAGCTGACTGGTTCCTAAGCGATAGAGCAGCGGCACAACGACACAGACACCACAGTATAAAGCACATCTATGACACATTGCCACACAGCAGTGGCAGAAATGAAAAGTAGTGCACCCACCCAGTGGGGTACGGCCAGCAGAGTCACAGTACTTGTTTACATAGTGGGCTACGGCCCAAGGAGTCACAGTGCACAATCTTATTCACATTACACCGCACGTAGGGCCTGATTCTCATTACACCATAAAGTAGTGTCTCTTATTTATGTTACGACACACAGTAGTGCCCCTTTTGCACAATGCCCACAGTAGTGACCCTTTTACACAATGCCCACAGTAGTGCCCCTTTTACACAATGACCACAGTAGCGGTGTTCTTTACACAATGCCCCCAGCAGTGGTGCCCCCTATGCAGTCCCCTTAGTAGTAGGGTCCCCTATGCAGTGCCCCCAGTAGAATGCCCCCCATTAGCAGGCCCCCCCAGTAGTATGCCCCCCATTAGCATGCCAGCCAGTAGTATGCCCCCCTTTAGCAGGCCCCCCCAGTAGTATGCCCCCCATTAGCAGCCCCCCCAGTAGTATGGCCCCCCCAGTAGCATGGCCCACCCAGTAGTATGCCCCCCCCAGTAGTAGGCTGCCCCCAGTAGCAGGCCCCCTCTCAGTAGTAGGCTGCCCCAGTAGTAGCCCCCCCTGTAGTATGGCCCCCCCTGTAGTATGGCCCCCCCAGTAGTAGTAAGCCCCCCCAGTAGTATCCCCCCCAGTAGTAGTAAGCCCCCCCCAGTAGTATGGCCCCCCCAGTAGCAGGCCCCTCAGTAGTATGGCCCCCCCAGTAGCAGACCCCCCCAGTAGCAAACCCCCCCAGTAGTATAGCCCCCCCCAGTAGCAGGCCCCTCAGTAGTATGGACGCCCAGCGCCCAGTAGCAGACCCCCCCAGTAGTATAGCCCCCCCACAGTAGCAGGCCCCTCAATAGTATGGACCCCCAGTAGCAGACCCCCCCAGTAGTATAGCCCCCCCAGTAGCAGACGCCCCCAGTAGTATAGCCCCCCCCAGTAGCGCCCCCGGATCTTTGACAAGTAAAAAAAAAAAAATAATAAAACTTACCTGATTCCCCGCTCCCGCGCCGTCCGCTCTGCTGTCACACGCTGCGGAGGGAGCCGGAAGACAGAGCTCATGTGTGAGCTCCAGCCGGCTCCCTCCGTACAGCAGCCAATGAGAGTCTGTGTGACTCTCATTGGCTGCTGTGACAAACACACAGCTGCCGCTGGCGGCTGTGTGTCTGTGTCTGTGTAGGGCAGAGCGCTCTGCCCTACACGCGAGGAGACCTGATGTCGGATTCTCTAGTGAGAATCCGACATCAGGAGGCCGCCGTTCGGCCCCGAACGGGGATCCGAGTCAGGCGGTGAACACCCGAACAGGGTTCGGGTGGACTCGGATCCCCAATGTTCGGAGCGGTTCGGATTCCACAGAATCCGAACCGCTCATCTCTAGTAAAATCACAGAGCGGGGTCAACGACTGTTAAGGCGCATTGTGCATAACAGTCACCAACGCTCTGCTGATTCTGTAGCTGAAGAGTTCCAAACTTCCACTGGCATTAATGTAAGCACAAAAACTGCACGGCGGGAGCTTAATGGAATGGGTTTCCATGGCCGAGCAGCTGCATGCAAGCCTCACATCACCAAGTCCAATGCCAAGCGTCGTATGGAGTGGTGTAAAGCACACTGACACTGGACTGTGGAGCAGTGGAAACGTGTTCTGTGGAGTGACGAATCATGTTTCTCTGTTTGGCAGTCAGATGAGAGAGTCTGGGTTTGACGGATGCCGGGACAACAATACCTGTCAGACTGCATTGTGCCAACTGTGAAGTTTGGTGAAGGAGGAATAATGGTATCTGGCTGTTTTTCAGGGTTCGGGCTGGACCCATTATTTCCAGTAAAGTGAAATCTTAATGCTTCAGCATAACAAAACATTTTTAACAATGCTAGGCTTCCAACTTTGTGGCAACAGTTTGGAAGGCCCTTTTCTATTTCAACATGACTGTGTCCCAGTGCACAAAGCAAAGACTATAAAGACATGATTTGATGAGTTTGTTGTGGAAGAACTTGACTGGCCTGCACAGAGCTCTGACCTCAACCCCATCGAGCACCTTTGGGATGAACTGGAACGGAGATTGCGAGCCAGGCCTTCTCGTCCAACATCAGTGCCTAACCTCAGAAATGCTCTACAGAATGAATGGACACAAATTCCCACAGAAATCCTCCAAAGTCTTGTGGGAAGCCTTCCAAGAAGAGTGGAAGCTGCTATAGCTGCAAAAGGAGGTCGAGCTCCATATTACAGTATATGTATTTGAATACAATATCATTACAGTCCCTGTTGGTGTAATGATTAGACGTCTGAATACTTTTGTCCATATAGTGTACATTTCCAGTATGTTTACATTTTAATTATCCATTCTCTATTGCTTACAAATGGCAGTGATCAACTACTGTTTATGGGACATACTAAAGTCATCACATTGAAAAATAAAGTGGGGTGGATGCCAAGCAATGAAACAAATTTTATTCTGGGAAAAATTAAGTGGGGCAATAAAAAAACATCAAGTTTATAATAATTCACAAAAGTGTTAAACTTTGATCTTGCATATTTGGAATAACTGAGGATTGACATATCCACAATGTAGGGCTCAAGGTCTTGTCTGGACCCTTTCACATACATCTTTAATTGGAAAAATGTCATAGGGACTATGATAAGAGCGAGAACATTTTATATGACTACTATCATTATGTGATTTATGTTTTCTTTATAGTAAAAGAAGTTCAGAGTTTATGTGCAAGTATTTTGATTTTTAAATGTTTTTTCCTGTAACCGGGTTGATCGCTGGAGAAAGGGAATACAAAATAGCTAATTTTGCTGACGACCTTTTGGCCATAATTACCAACTCGCTGATTTCAATCCCCAATCTCCTTAATGAGTTTAATCGTTTTGGAGCTTTTTCCAATTTTAAGGAGAATTTGTCCAAATCAGTTGCACTTAACCTTACAGTGGATCAGGCACACCTGAGTGGTATACAATCTATCTCCCACTTCTACTGGTACCCAATGCAGATTAAATACCTTGGAGTAGTATTACACAAGGACCTCTCTTGAGTATTTTCTTCTAATTTCCTCCCTCTGCTTGCTAAGCTTCGAGCAGACCTCCTTACTTGGCACTTCAAGAGGATTTCGTGGACAAGAAGGATAGAAGTTTTTAAAATGAAAGTGCTGCCTAGGGTCCTTCATCTTCTGCAAACTCTCCCAATAAAAATACCCCGTTCCTGGTTTACTGCACTTCATGGTATTGTTCAGGATTTTGTCTAGGCGGGCCGTAAACTTCATGTCAGGAACCGTATGGGAAGTTCCTTGGAAGAAGACAAAAGACACGGGGTTAGGGCGGCTAGGGAACAACCAGGTGAGTGACAATACTAAGTGTCCCTATTGCGGCCAAACACAGGTTTGGCTAGACCTGCCTAGAGGTGCAGAGTCTAACTCACTTGGTGGTCTTCACCAGTGACCCCTCCAGTTGGGATATGGGAGCTGTAATGTAAAGAACTGGAGTTCAGTGAGAGAACATAAATGACACACTGGAAGTCAGCATGGGAGCTGATATAAATAACACTGGAGGACAGCAAGAAGGCTGAAGCAACACACTGACGACATTACATGGAGAAACACTGGTGAGTATCACAGTCACTGGAACAGCAAAGTTTAACAGCTATTCCCTGTTCCTGGAGTCAGACTAAATACCCCTGGGTAGCTGGTCATTAGATCAGAGGATCAGCTGAGTGACCACAGGACTACCATTGGGAGACTAGTCAGGTCATATAGACCAACATGGCTGTGACCATACCCGGCATCCCAGGAACTAGGATGCACACACAGAAGCCCTAGCAGACCCCGGGGAGAATACTCAGTCACCACTCACCTCCACTCCCAGCGAGGTGAGTAGCGGCCGATCCCAGGCCGCATCCTGACACCACGCTTTAAGCATGAGGTACTTTATAGGAGAAAACATCAAGGAGGCCTGCAGCTGCCGCATTTCCTCTCTCATTACCATATGATCCTACTCATGAGGGTCATGGAATGGAATAGACTATCTGATAGAAAGCAATGGGTTGATATCAAAGTAGCATCTCTCCCTTCAGTTAAGTCTGGCTCCCGGGTCTTCCTCATGTTTCACATCCTTTATTAGGTCCAACTGTCTCCTGTTGGTGGAGTTCTCATTCTTGACCACTTCTTTCCCCAATCCCCTCTCCTTTAACCCCACTATATGGTAATGCGGCATTTCCTTCAGAGATCCCAAATAACTCATTTCGATTGTGGCGCTCGCAGGGGATTTTTAGGGTGAGAAAACTGTTTGATGGTTCGGGGGTTATGAGTCTTCCCTCTATTCAAGCTAAGTGGGATTTGCCTAAATGTGAGATATGGAAATACCTTCAATTAAAACACTTCCTCTTGAGTTTAGTCCCTACTAAAGCATGTAGTCGTGGGACTACTCCATTTGAGAGTATGTGTATGTCTCAAGAGTCCCCATCACATCCTCTGTCCTCTCCTTATACAATGCCCAAATTGTGTTTGAGAAGCTGATTTACAGGGGATTAGGGAAGTTGACTGGCCAGAAATCTTCAAAAATACTTTCTCCACCTCATCGAATATGTTAGTAATAGAGACACATTATAAAGTTCTTTCTCGCTGGTATCATTGTCCCAGTCGGCTAGCTAAAATGTATCCAAGAGTCCCTAATACTTCCTGGATATGTGGGGCGGCGGTGGGAGACCCATTACACATTTGATGGGAGTGCTATCTTCTTCAACCTTTTTGGGATAAGGCAATTAACACGGGTAGTCTCATCCTTCAGGAAGACTTACCCTCATGTCCTAATTTCGGGTTACTGAACCTTGTACGGAACCTCAGGTGCATTTTAAAAGGACTTTACTAAGATATATACTAAGTGCCTCCAAGGCAGTCATCCCTGTCCATTGGAGAACTACCTTTACCTCCTCCATGACTGAATGGTGTGGATTTCATAATAATTTTATGTCTATGGATGATCTAATATTACCTCATTCAGATAATGGCCAGAATTTTACAGTGATCTGGTACCCATGGTTACTTTACAAAGAATCAGACCATTATTTAAGAGTAGCAGTAATGGAACTTGGCAGATATCCTGCTGATCTTTCAAGGTGATTGGTCTAATGTGTAGTTTTGTTTTCTGGTAACAAAGCTCCTTTTTCCTTCCTCTTATTTTATTGTTTTTGTGTTTCTTCGAATATTCCCTCTACCTATTGTACTTTCTTTGTTACTTATGTTAACTTCACCATTGTTATATTTATACTTTTTATAAAATGTGACCTATTTTGTATTATTTACACCAAAATGCTATGTCAATTGTCCTCTACTTCATCAGATGGTATTTTATTTGTGACGGATTTGACATTTGTATCATGTTTTGGTCCTGAATAAATATATATTGCGTAAAAAAAAAGAACATACATTTCCAGTATGTTTACATTTTAATTATCCATTTTCTATTGCTTACACATGGCAGTGGTCAACCACTGTTTATGGGACATACTAAAGTCATCTCAATGAAAAATAAAATGGGGTGGACGCCAAGCCATGAAACAAATTTTATTCTGGGCAAAATTAAGTGGGGCAATAGAAAAAACATCAAGTTTATAATAAGAGTGTTAAACTTTGATTTTGCATATTTGGAATAACTGAAAGAGCTCAAGGTCTTGTCTGGACCCTTTCACATACATCTTTACTTGGAAAAACATTATAGGGACAATGATAAAAGCGAGAACATTTTATATGATTACTATCATTATGTGATTTATGTTTTTTTATAGTAAAAGAAGTTCAGAGTTTATGTGCTCTGTTTAATATTTTATGCAATTAAAAACAAGTATTTTGATTTTTAAATGTTACATTGCAATGAAGTTATTAAACAGCTTTTTCTTAGGCAGTTCATGTGATGAAGAATATATCTGGAGGCATTTCATGTTGGGCATCAAGTAGGGAAGCCAATCCTGCCTAATTTTTTCAATCCCGGGATTGAGAAAATCTCAATCCTGGGATTCCCGGGATCCCTGAGATTAAGTTGAGCAATGAAAATATTATTATTGTTTACTTTTTCTAATAAGCCGCTCCCTCAACCACCCACTGGAGTAAAATAACTATCATGGCCCGTCCCCAGCCAGCCCAGCACTATACTAAGAGAAAAAAACAAAACAAAAAACATTCAACGGATACCCTCCCGAGTCCAGTCCAGTCCAGTCCAGTTGAAACAGCAGTGCAGCACCTTCAGCAAGCAGTCCACTTTCAGGGAGGGAGTGCAGGGAGGCCAGCTCAGAGGTAGAGCAGTGACAGTCTGGAGCCTCCGGCCGCAGGCTACACCAGACACACACGCCGTCACAGCACTCTACACTGAGTTCAATCTTTCACCGTCCTCACTGGTGGTTGTGCCTCACCTCGGCGCAGCCTGCCCGGGCCAGGGCGATGCGCTCTGAGCCAAGTGCTCAGTGCTGCCCGGCTATATTACACATGCATTGTTCAATCCTGGAATTCCCGTGATTGGAAGCACCAATCCCGAGATTGAAATGCTGGCATTTTTTGCCAAATATCCCCGATCCCGCTGATCCCGGTATTGAACTCCCTAGTCACAAGTTCTCTCTGTAATGATAGAGTTGTTACAAGAGATCACTGATTGTGCCCAGTGCAAGGTTGTTGAAGGGAGCTTCAGACATAACCAGTGATGGCTCGAGAGGTAGGGCTGTAGCGTAGTCCAAAATTCAAACAGGCCATCCAAACCGACTGTTAGTGAGTCCCGGCCGGTAATATATGGCTGAGTCTGGAAGAGCAGTTGGTGTGGCTCCCATATTTGAAATTTGGTCTGCGCTGCAGCCCCACCTCTGGAGCCGCCATTGGGCATAACTCACACTATTACCGGGGTAGGTACTAAAACTTCAGGAACTGAAAATCCTAAACAGTAGAGACTAGTGAAAATAAGGAATATACATATCAGGAAGGATGAGGGTAAATTAAGTAATATAATGCATTGTAAATTCTAATAACAAATCACAAGAAGTTCCATTGCCATTATTATTATTACTAGCCTTTATTTATAAATAATTTCACACATTTCCACATTACAGTACAAAGCAAATATACAAAAAATGGTAAAGTAACAGAATAATAAGTATAGAAAATTAGTAATGCAGGCGTAGTAATGACGTACTGTATATAAATTTGTTGAGATGGTGGACCTACGGGGAGGAATGAAATAATAGGAGAAGACGGCCCTGCTCACGAGAGCTTACATTCTAAAAGGGAGTGAGTGGAGATATTGGAGACATACAAGGGGTTAAGGAAGTGGGAGAGAAGATCCCCGATCAGTCAGAGATCCTGTAAATCTTGCCATTAAAATCTTTAGACAGGTTATAAAACTCAAGAGTGATATCCTCATAGTGTAAACAGTACAGGATACAGTGACAATAACATGTTTTAAATAATTCAAAAGAAAAACTGTTTCAATAAAATATGACTGTAAAATAGGAGGAAATAGTGAGAGGTGGAGGAGCAGATAGAAATGTAGTAATTGTAGTGTGCTGGATATTTCTAACTTTTTACATTTGATTTGGGGCCTGATTCAGAGATGAACACAATGGCGATTAAGTACGCAGATCGAGCGATTGTTTAGCATTGCGATGCGTATAAGCCTCACTGTGCATTCACATTGCAATTACGGATGCACTATGGAATACATCGCACAATGATTGACAGGTTGTCAGCTTTTGGGGATGGTGAAGGTGTGGCAGAAAAATGCAGAAAAAGTGCCAATCCGTTTAAAGTTTAAACGCTGTTACATGGGCATGCGTAAATTAGCCACTGCGAGTGCATACGCAGCATGAAAGCCCTCTGTTTGAGAGGAGAGCTCCAGAGTCCATTCAACAGAAATCATGGGACCCTGTACACCCATTCTATTAGGGACCCCCCATACCATGGTCCCTGGAAGATACAGGCCAGTCGCTTGAGAGTCTGCCTTACCTCTATGTGGTTTCTATGGGGAACCTCTGAGCCCCCACAGTGTCCCTCCATGCCCCACATTTACCTTATTCTATGTATCTGCTTGTGTGTCTTTTCCTTAGCTTGTCATGTGCCGGATCCTCTCTTGCCTCTCGGTGCTGGCTTGACTCCGCCATCAGCTTGGTCAGTGTCAGACTGGGGCATTAAGGGCCCGCCAGGGAAATGCAGAGGCGGGGGCCCACTGCAGGGGTGTGACCAAAAATTGGGTAGATATGGTCATTAAATAGAGGTGCACAACCATTCCACAATGGAAACATAATAGTATGCATTCTCAGACAGCAGTGTGCCCAATTTAGTCTAATACATTTTATCTGTACCCCCTTAAGTCTAATAATACTAATCAGTTGCAGCATTGGTAGAATAATAATATAAATAGTGCGAAAATTCCAAAATCAATAATCACCAAAGTTGGGAGGTATGACATTCCAACTGCAAATGAATGACGGTGGAGGGAACCATGTCTGTTTCAAGGAAAGACTGCGGGCAGCTATCTGCGGGATGGGCGACTTCAAATCAACCCCCACTGGGCTGCTGTGGAAGGAGGGGGACCAGGTGAGAGGCTGCGGGGTGAGGGTCATTAATTTGCGTGGCAGAATGTGTAAGGGGTATGATTGTGTGGTAGAATGTATAAGGGGCATTATTGTGTGGTAGAATGTCTAAGGGCCATTATTGTGTGGCAGAATGTATAAGGGGCATTATTGTATAGTAAAATGTATAAGGGGCATTACTGTGTGTGACATAATGCATAATGGGGAATTACTATGTGTGGCATAATGTACAAGAGGCTTCACTGTCTGTGGCATTATGTATAAGGGGCAAATACCATGTGTCGCTTTATGTATAAGGGGCATTACTGCATGTGGCATTATGTACAGTATAAGGGACATTACTGTGTGTGGCATATTGGGGTAAGGTGCATTACTGTACATGGCATAAGGGGGGGGGCGCCAAATTACTGCCTTGCCCTTCGTTACAAAACTCTTAGTTTCGGCCCCAGATACACACATATGTATACATAGCACAAACAAATGAGAAAAAAATGAGAGAGATGAAAGATTAATTTTACAGAAAATTAAAAATGTAAAGACTAACAAAAGGCTTTATTTAAAATAATTGTGCTTACCTGCCATCTTTAGGTGTGACGTTGATCGTGATTGTGTATCCATGCATCTGCACTTCTGAATGGCAGTGACTTGCAATGGGGAGAAGGCGCAGATGTGTAGGGGGACAGAGGCACATATGGAGAATTGGGCAAAGGCACAAGTGACAGTGGGGCAGAGTAAGTTGCAGAGGGACACATGGGTAAGATGAGAGACAACAGTGAAAGGTGGTAGAGACAGGTGGGGAGAGTGACAGAGGGACAACAGTGGAGGGTGGTAGAGGGACAGGTGGGGAGAGTGACAGAGGGACAACAGTGGCAGATGGACAGGTGGGGAGAGTGACAGAGGAACAGGTGGGGAAGGTGGCAGAGGGGCAGGTGGGGAAAGTGGCAGAGGGACAGTAGAGAAAGGTGCAGAATGGACAGCTGTGGAAGATGGCAGAGGGACAGCCGGGAAAGGGGGTAAGACAGTCAGGAAAGGGGGCAGAGGGAAATCCGGGAAAGGGGGTAGAGGGACAGCTGGTAAAGAGGCAGAAGCACTGCTGGTAAAGGGGGCCTAGAGACACACTGTCCTTAGGGGTTTACAGTGCATGCACATTCAAGGTCTGGCCAATGGGAGTGATGGGAGAATTAGAGCTAGGAGGGGAGCATCTGGAGGCCCCTCAGAGAGATGAGATCCAAGCCCCCCAACTACAATCCCCTGTTCAGTTGCTGATGACAAGGAAGCCCACTGCTGCCGGAGTGTAGCGGTCAGGTGAGTGTGGGTAAGAGACTTGCACAGGGATTAGTGAGGTATGGGAATCAAGTATGGTACCTGGATAGAGAGGTCCCCAGCCTCCAGTATAACATCCATGAGCCAGCCCAGCATTCTGCAGGACCTGCTGCAGAGGTTGATGAGTGCAGTCAGGACCGGATTGATGGTCACATGGGCCTGGAGCTGAAAATTACCAATGGCCTATTATGAGAAGCAGAGGAGGCGTGACCAGTGCTGTGTGGGTGTGGCCAGTGCCATGTGGGAGTACCTCCTATACTCTCCAATGTCTCCCTAAATATGTAAAGGAAAAAAATCCTTCATTTTGTGAGGTAAATAGAAATACAAATTTTACTACTTATGATTTATGGCTGACCGTGTGGAGAGCAGATGGCCAGTCAACATCATGTTGTCATGACAATGGGCCTATTTTTATGTAAAGGCCTGGAGCTGTAGCTCCATCCGCCCCATTGTTAATCTGGCCCTGAGTGCAGTGAGAGGGCTGCTGCTGCCGTCGATGAGGACGGGGAGAACCGCTGCTGCGCACAGACAACGCGCTGGGGGGTAGCTGCCGGTGCTGAGGACAGAGAAGGGCTCCATTGTTTCCGGCACTGAGGACACGGGGACCCGCTGCTGCCAGCGGCAAGACCGCTCGGGAAGTGCCGGCACTGACGATGAGGAAGGGGTCCACTGCTGCCGACAGTGAGGACACGGATGCCCGCTGCTGCCAGAGGTAAGAACGCGCGGGGGAGGGGGTGCCGGCGCTGAGGATGGGGTCCACTGCTGCCCGTGCTGTGGACATGGGGGCCCGTTGCTCCAGCGGTGAGGACGGAGGGCTTGGCACTGAGGATGGGGCTCTCTGTGTACACAGGGGGGCCCGCTGCTGCCAGCACTGAGGATGGGGGGCCCAGCACTGAGGACGGAGAGGCCCAAACCTTAGGATGCTGCCGGTGCTGATGGAGGGGCCCAGCACTGAGGATGGGGGCCTGATGCTGCCGGAGCTGAGGATGGAAGGGCCCAGCACTGAGGAGGGGGCCTGATGCTGCCGGCACTGAGGAGGGAGGGGCCCAATGCAGCTGGCATTGAGGATGGGAGTGCCCACTGAAGCCGGCAATGAGGACTGGGGCTTCCCTGTGAGTCTGTGCCCTGCTCAGAGAATCAGTCTGACCCTGCATGGCCCTGTCTCCCAGTTAAAGTGGGTAGAGTTACCGGGGATTTACCCGAATCCCCGGCGGCCCAGTCTGAGCCTGAGCTTGGTGCTAGTTTTTTTCTGTGACTTGCTTCATTAAAATTGTGATTGCTTGGCTCCCTTTTGTCACAGATGAATGGTTACACCTGAACCTTCCTCGACTAATGTTGTATAGAATATTGAAACCCATAACCAAAATCTGGCCCGAATGAACAGGTAGACCTGGGCTGTCTTAACAACAGTGTAGGCCCCTAGGCAAAGCCATGCACTGGGGCCCCTATTAAACAATCCTCTCCCGGAGATGGGATGCTATCGGTGGAGACTGTGCCGGGGCAGGGGATGTTGGCTATCAGCAGAAAAAGTCATTTACAGGAAAAAACACAGTCTGAACATGTACAGTACAACAAATTTCCTATGCAGTGCTCCTTATACAGTGCCCTCAGAAGTGGTCCCCCTTACGAGTGCCCCCAGTAGTAGTCCCCCTATGCAGTGCCCCCAGTAGTAGTCCCCCCTATGCAGTGCCCCCAGTAGTAGTCTCCCTATGCATTGCCCCCAGTAGTAGTCCCCCATATGCAGTGGCCCCAGTAGTAGGCCCCCATATGCAGTGCCCCCAGTAGTAGTTCCCCCTATGCAGTGGCCCCAGTAGTAGTCCCCCCTATGCAGTGGCCCGAGTAGTAGTCCCCCTATGTAGTGGCCCCAGTAGTAATCCCCCTATGCATTGCCCCCATAGTAGTCCCCCTATGCAGTGCCCCTAGTAGTAATCCCCCTATGCAATGCCCCCAGTAGTAATCCCCCTTTACAGTGCCCCCAGTAGTAGTCCCCCCTATGCATTGCCCCCAGTAGTAGCCCCGCCCATACACTGCCCCCAGTAGCAGCCACCCTCCCCATACAGTGCCCCCAGTAGCGCCCCCCATACAATACCCCTAGTAGTTCCTCCCCCTATACAATGCCCCCAGTAGTGGCCACCATCCCCATACAGTGCCACCAGTAGCGCCACCCCCTACATAGTGCCCCCAGTAGCGCCCCCCTATGCTCTACGAGTCCCCATGCCCCCCTTACACACACACATACAAAAAAAAGCAATTTACCTGATCTGCACTCCTCCCGACGACCGCCGCTGTTCACTCCTCCGGGCCCACTCTCGCTCTGCACTATGGGATGGGATAGACGTCATGACGTCTCTCCCATCACCCGCTGCGGAGGGAGCTGAAAGACGGAGCTCATGAGTGAACTCCAGCCGACTCCCTCCGTGGACGATGCAGCAACCAATGAGAGTCTGTCTGACTCTCATTGGCTGGTATAACAAACACCCTGTCGCAGCTGGCGGCTGTGTTTTTGTAAACTGTGTAGGGCAGACCTCTCTCACTGCGGTCTGCCCTACACTTGGGGCCATTGGGGAGAGTAGCAGGGGTGCAGCGACGGCTATGGCCCCCTGCGCCGCCGCTAGTTCCCACCCTGAGCCAGTACCCGCCTCTGCCTTCTCCCCATGCAGGACTATCAGCGGTGGCAGCAATGCGATGGGGAGTAGGGGTGCTATTGACCACGGGCCCTTGGAATCCTGGGGCCCTTGGGCAACTGCCCATTTAGCCTATAGGTAGAGACAGTCCTTAAGCAGACCCCATAAACCGGGGACTTTATTTTATATATGATAGATAGATAGATAAATGCTTAGCAGCATTTAGTAAAAAAAATATACTAAAAAACACACAACAAAGACAAATACATTTGATATAATTACAGGAATCTGATTTTTTTTTGTATAGCTTTATTGATTTTATCCAATCCAGAGTCATGCATCATTTATTCTCATTTAATGCTACAACTGAGACATTTGTAGGCTTGCAGAGTCAAAGTAAACAAAAATGACTAATGTACACCATAAATGTGAACTTGCATGCCAAAAAAATTCTAAATGTAATAAAACAAAAACATATGACAGACAGCTGGCAAAAAAAAATCAAATCACTGTGACTGCAGTTTAGAAAGCAGAACTACATTAGTAGCTGTAAAAACTGTAGGGGTTATTTTCTAGGGCTCACATAGAGTATTGTCGTTCAAGAAACATGTATCATGTTGTACATAAACATGTTTAAGTATTGTAACTCGACAGATATAATGTGATATATGTTTTATATGGAAGAAAAACAAATCTTATTTTTCTGTTGGTTATGCACACAAATAAAACTGAAATTACAGACAACAATCTATATTGTACTGTACATGAAGGGGAACTGTAATATGATTATTAGGAATGGTATGGTATGGTATGATATGCCGGCGGCTAAATGGAAGCCCGCATGGTGCAGAATCCCGACAGCAGTAGGTAAGTGCTCAACCCTAACCCCCCCCTATCTGCACCCTAAACCTAACCCTACCGGGGCGGTGCCCAACTCTAACCTCCCCCCAGTGGTGCCTAACCCTAACCACCCTTTCCTCTAGCCTAATCCTAACCCTCCCCGGGGGGTGCCTAACCCTAATCTCCCCCCCATGGGTGGCTAAACCTAACCCCCCCCTTCCCCAGGGAGAGAGACAGTTACTTACCTGTCTGGACGATCGGGATTCCAGCAGTTCAAGCTGTCGACGTCGGTATCCTGTTCACCTTCGGGATATCGGCGTCAGCATATTGACGTGTGGTGGGATTCGGGCGTTGGTATATCGACGCCCGGCATCCCATCCGCAGGGTTTATGACTGCATCCCGTTTATTATATGCTCCCTGAAATATTACTGTTACAGTTGCTCCCAACAAATAAGCAGGGGCAAATGCAGGAATTTTAAAGGGGTGTTTCCAAACGGTTGGTTAAAAAAAAAAAAGCAACTACATATATATTTATATATACACCATCGCCATGCAACTTTAGACCAGAAAAACATGTCACGCATAAAAAGGGAAGGAGAGTCAGACCTGCTATTGTTTTTTTGGACAGGGGGAGGGAGGAGATGTTATGTGGATAGAAATTCTGCCATTGTTGTCACTTCACACAGTGGAGATTCCTGGCTGCATGCTGGTACCCAGGTCATATTGTAACACCAGCAGCACATAAATAGAGATAGTGGCTATCTCTGACTCCGACCAGGAGGGTTTTACAGCACATAAACAATGAAGCAATTATATGCCCCCTTAATTCCTTCCCCTGTCACATACAGCAGCACACACCCTCCGACATAAAGCAGCACACACACCCTGTCACACACAGCAGACCCTGTCATGCAGCAGCAGTACACACGCCCTGTCACACAAAGGGCCTGATTCAGAGCCGTTCGCTATTTGTGGTCGTTCGTTCAAAAACAAGGGGTGGCTATTCAAATGATCCGTTTGCAAATTGCAGTCTGTTCCCACCTCTAAGTCTGAACGAGCGAGCAAAACATACGCTCGTTTTTTTGATAAAAACGCCCCCTGGCCGCACGCACCATACGTCATGTCCGCTATTTATTAGATTAATCGAGTACATCGTACAGCGTATGAACTGCTCGCTATTCTTGTGGTTGGTGTTTTCAACCGCTATTTTGCGAGCAGTTCTGAGTTAAAAAAAACCAAGTGACGTGGTCAATGACGCTGCTGTATTAATTATGCACACCCTTAAAACGCCCGTTTTGACCTTTAAGCACGCCTGCGTTCGGATCTCCACTCCCCGTTTTCAAGCACCTTCCCCTGTTACCACCCACATACGCCTCATTCTGTCACTCAAAATAGCAGGCCCTCGCTATATTGCGTACCAACGATTTTCGGCCGCACTGACTGGTTCGCGCATGCGTACTAAAAACCGTACGCATGCGCAGATGTGCGAACATCGCTCGGAACGAGCGTACTGCCGCTAGCGAGTGGCTCTGAATGAGGGCCAAAGCACGCACACACACAGAACACACCCTGTCACACGCAGCAGCACACACCCTGTCACACAGCACACACCCTGTCACACACAGCACGCAGCACACACTGTCACACACCTCTCTGTACAAATTACTTACATCCTGCATCCAAGGAGTTAATGGCACAGTTCTCAATCAGTGTCCACCTCTGCTCTGCTGCGGACCTCCTTCAAGTTCTATGTGCCGGACTGCTAGGTGAACCTCCTTCTCCCACGCTCCCTCTGGGATGACTGTAAGGAAGTGCCAGGGCAGCTTCGATCGTGGGGGTGGGGGGGGGGGTTCTGGGGGGTGTGGGGGTTTTGGGGGTGGCCTGCAACTGGTGCAGAGATGGAGACAAGGCTGTCTCCATCTCTGAAAAAAAATTTTGGTCTGTCAGGGGGGGTTTCTGGGTACTCAGAAACCCCCCCTGCGTGCGCTACTGAATAAGGGATCAATCATCTGCTTTTTTCATGATATCCACAACTCCTGTAATTGATTGGATTTAACCCCCTATGTACCCCAGATCCTTATGTCTGCCTTTATTACTCCTCAATTTAGACCTATTGCAGCATCCCTGTAATCACAGCTTGTAGTTGCCTGGACTTAAGGCTCCCGATAATGTTAAATATAAAACTAGGACCCACAAGTAACTTGAAACTTCCACAATTGATAAAATCCGCAGCATACTCACTTATAGGTCCAAAATAAAGTGTAAAAGATAACCGGTCTTATTTCAGCTTTTTCTGTCAATTGTAGGTTGGTCAGATAATTTAATTATGGGAAAAGCGTATTCTGGTAAAGGTGTTTGGTGTAACAAACAAGGGCGTATTTATAATGGGTGCAGGGTGTGCGGGGCCCTGCAACGCACACCCTGCACCCATATTATACTTACCTCTCCGGAGTCCCACGTTGGCGCCGGTGTCTGTGCTCTTAAAAACGTCTGGAAAATCGCCGCCACAGCCATTTTCCCGGTGACCTGCGCATGCGCTATAGACTCTGGACACACTCTAGTGTCCAGAGTCTATAAGTGCGGCGCTGGCAGTGCAGCGCTCAGTGTACTGCTGGACGCCGGACGAGGAGGAGGGGGCCCATGACGAAGTCTGCACATGGGCCCCCTCCTCTCTAGAAATGCCCATGGTAACAAATGTACTGTTTTTTGAAAACAGAGAAGTATAACATAAACATTATTAACATTGGGCCTGATTCAGCAAGGATCGCAGTTGCTAATACACACGTAATCGGGCGTTTGTTGCGTTCTGTGCATGCGAATGCATGCAGTGAGCGAACTAGCTATTGCGATTGGGACTGCGATCACAGAGGCTACTCAGATTCCTCGCAGAGTGATTGACAGGAAGCACTGCTTGTGGGTGGTGACGGGGGGTGGTCGGGGAAATGCAGGCATGCCAGTGTATTCGCACGCCATTGCAAGGGCGTTCATAATTTAGCCACTGCGATGCCATACTCATATTGTGCGTGGAAGTTAACAATTTCTGTGTAAGGTCAGGGCTTGTGCAAGTGTGCGTGAGGCTGCGATGGTACTCGATTGTACTGATGGGTTCGCTATTCTGCTAAACATTACGGATGTGTGTAAGGTAAAGTGAGCATCCTTATGTTGTGCTGAGCTAATGTAATATGGGTTTGACAGGGGCTGGTGAAGCTGTAAATGTAATGTAAGTGTTAGGTTGCGGCCTAGCAACGGCCGGTACTCACCTCAACGCTGGCTTCACCTTACCTCCCGAGCAGTCAGACAGCAGGCGCGGCGGCAAGTGATGCATTGAGGATTATACCTGGGGTCTGCTAGGACATCCATGTGCTCACTCCGTGATGTGGTTCCTGCAGTAACCGTCATGGACGCAGCCATGACAGTCTATATCCTGATTAGCCCTTTACCCAATGGTTGCATTGGTTGCTGTCGGCTGACACTATCCTCCAATGGACTTCTACTGTACCTTAGAGTATTTAACCGGGCTCTGGACAACAGGAAGTTGCCTGTAAGATAGTGTTACTTCCAGTGAAGACTTGCTGTTGCCGCGTTCCAGGTCCCAAGCTCCATTGCTTCTAGTGACTTGTTCCCAGTGTTTATCCACGGTGTGTGTATTGCCTAGAGTCATCTCCAGAGCCAGTTCTGCATCTGAAGCCACAGTGTGTGTACTTGGTACGACCCAAGTACCATCTCATCATACCATTCTCCTGGAGTATGTGGGCTCATTTTGCTTTGGGTATTCAGCACAATTGGTCTGTTCTGTCTAATAAGCGCATTTACTTTTTTTTCTACTTCAGGGTCCATAGGGTATCCACAGGATACCTTGGGGTATAGGTGTGACGTCAGTCATCGGGCACCATAGAGTTAAGCTTTCAGCCTCCCAGGATGCACTAGGGTCCCCCTCCTATACCCCGCCCCCGAGCCAAGGCATCTCTGTTTAGTTCGGTGCCCGGCCGGAGTCGGAGGCACCTGTTAGAGGGGGGCCATGAAGAGCCCCTGAAGTTTTTGTTTTGCAGCTGTGGCTGCACATCTGGAAGTACAGCATGGACAGTCAATTTTGACGTCCATGCTGTCTTCCCTACACCCCCGCCGGTACCAGAACGCCGGTACCGATCCGGGGATGCTGGTGAGCATCTGGGGTCACAGCTAGCGGTGACCCCAGATGTTTAGGACCATGGCCGGACTCAAGGGGGGCAGCAAGGTAAGCAGCGGGGTCCCGCGGTGGGTCCCCGCTGATTCATGGTCCAGAAGTCCCCAGGCAGGGGGCTCCCTGGGGACTGGCTGCAGCGTGGAGCCAGGTACTAACCTGCGCTTCCACTACCCCCCTGGGACAGCAGGACCGCGGCAGAGCGGTAGCGCTGCGGCATCCCAGGGGTTAAATGCATGCCAGGGAAGCGCGCCTTCCCTGTCTCAGAGCCGGCGCCTCCCCCGCTGCACACAGCCGTCTCTGCAACACGCCGACTGGCCCTGTGGCAGCGCTCCTCTCCCAGGCTAGCCTCCTCTCTGCTCCTCGGCGGCCATCTTCAGAACGCATGGTGAACGCTGCTGGAAGTCTGGACGGAGGCATCGTGGTCTGGGTCCCCCCGCATACCTCTCCTCTGCTGTGGTCAGGTCTGTGTCTGCAGCGCTGTGTCCTACCAGACTCTGTGTCTGTGTAGTTGATTTATCAGCGCTGTTAGTGCTGGAATTGAGTTTCTTTGCATTGTATGTGACTGTGCTAGAGCTGCTGCCTGTACTTTCCTTTCTGACTGCCTTATTACTGTCCCTGTTCTTTCTGCTAAAGCCCTTGCGGTGCGGTGCTGCAGGGTGGTCTCTCGCCTTTTCAAAAAAATTGGTGAGAGGGGTCACATACTTTCTACCATCATGTCTGAAAGTGACTTTCCTCTCCGGCTGCAGTGTACTACATGTAAAGTACCTTTAGCGGAGGGGGAGGGTAGCACGGAGGGCCTATGCCGGCAGTGTTTGTCGATGGCGCGGCCTATTACGGTTATAGCACCGGTACAGGAGCCACCCTGGGCTTGTTTCGCTCAGGCGCTTACAACCTTAGTGGGCCAGTTAGCTCCGCAGCCCGCGTTTACACAGATGGGTTTGTCCCAGCAATCAGTGGTGTCATCACCCATGCATGGTTTCCCAAGACAATTGGTGGTACCCTGCAGTCTCCCTATTTCCCCTCTCCCGGTTTCTCAGGAGCCGGCGTGGGTTAACTCCCTGACGAGTTCTGTACAGCACTTGTCGGATGTGTTGCAAGGGGAGTCTGTGATGCGGCCACATAAACGGCCGGTGGCGTCTCTGTTGGCTCCTTATGAGGATGACGAAGGGACGTCTGATGATGGGGAGATTCTGGATCTTTCCGATCAGGAACCTCTCCGTACTAAGGAAGCGGACGCTAGGTCCAAGGTGTATATTCCTGGACTTATTCGGGCAGTCCGCACAGCCTTGGTGATTGAGGACGAAGTTCCCCCAGCGGCTAAATCCAAGTATGCCTTTTTAAGGATGTGAAGGGTGACGCCACAGTCTTTCCTCTTTCGGGTCAGTTGGTGGACCATTTAGAGGAGGCGTGGAAACAGCCTGGCAAGCGATACCAGCCGCAGAGGCATCTGGCGGTGGCTTATCCGTTCGCGGATAATTATTTTGCTAAGTGGGAATCCCCTCCACAGGTGGATTCTCATGTGACACGTCTTGTCCGTAGTGCCACATTACCAATGCCATCCATGTCCTCCCTTAAGGATGCTACGGACCACAAGGTGGAGATCTGCCTGAAGTCCGCTTATTCCCTTGCGGGGGGGGCAGCGCGGCCGGCTATGGCCATTTGCTGGGTTGCCAGAGCTATGGAGCGCTGGGCAGATACGTTGGAGGCGTCCTTCGATTCCGACTGTCCGGCTGAGCAGGCAGAGTTGATTGGTAATCTCCGTGATTCGGCCACTTATATCAACGAGGCGGCCTTAGACATTAGTACCCTGGCGTCTCGAATTTCTTCAGCAGCGGTGGCTGCTCGTCGCACCTTGTGGTTGCAATCCTGGAAGGCGGACGCTGATTCCAAATAGGGTTTGGAGGCGTTGCCCTTTAACGGAGAAGTTCTCTTCGGTGCAGATCTGGACAAGATTGTAGCCACACTGGCGGCAGCCAAATCGGCATGTCTCCCGTCGGCTGCTGTCCCTTCTGGTTCAGGACCATCGTCCTTTCGGTCTTATAGGGCCCAGGGCAGGCCCAAACCACAGTCTTTTCCCCGACAGGCTGGCCCCAAGAAATCAGCCAAGCCCCGGAAGCAGACCTGGAGTACCAGACGTCCGACCCCTAAGCCAGATGACAAGCCTGTGGCCTGACGGTCCGGGCCTCCCTTTGGGGGATCCCAAAGTGGGAGGTCGCCTGCTGCAGTTTGCCCGGTGTTGGTCAGTCACCACGACAGACACTTGGGTCCTCGAGCTGGTCTCCCACGGGTATGCCCTCTCCTTCCGGCACAGACCCCCGGCTCGATTTTTCACCATGGGTCTACCATCAGACCGGAACAAGGCCACGGAGCTGCGGAAGGTCTTGCACACTATGCTCCAGGCTGGAGTTATAGTGCCTGTTCCATTCTCCCAGAGGGGCCAGGGTTTCTATTCCAATCTCTTTTTGGTGCAGAAACCCAATGGGTCGTATCGTCCGATTCTCAACCTCAAGGCTCTCAACAAGTCTTTGCGGGTGCCGAAGTTTCGGATGGAGACCCTACGGTCCATCATTCTGGCGCTGGAACCTGGGGACTACTACTAATCCCGTCTCAGCGGATTCTGCACCTCGGAGCCTTATTGGGCTCGGGACAGCAAAGGATCTTTGTGACGGGGGAAAAGATCTCTGCCTTACAGTCGAGGGTGCGCAGTTGTCTGCACAGCCGCCGGGTGTCTCTACACTCGGTGATGAGGTTACTGGGCTCCATGGTGTCGGTGTTCGACATGGTGGAATATGCCCAGTTTCACTCCAGACCTCTGCAGCACCTGATCCTGTCCAAATGGAACGGACTGCCTCAGTCTCTAAAATCCCAGACGATAGTGCTCACCCCGGAGGTTCGCCTGTCCCTTGCCTGGTGGTTGCAGACGACCCATCTCAACAAGGGACATCCGTTCTGGGTACCGAATTGGGTCCTGTTGACAACGGACGCCAGTCTTCGGGGCTGGGTAGCAGTTTTGGGTACACACTTGTTCCAGGGCAGGTGGACTCCGACAGAAGCAGAGCTTCCAATAAACATCTTGGAACTCCGAGCGGTTTTCAATGCTCTCCAGCAGGCACATCGGGTTCTCCAGGGTCGCCCAGTGCAGGTCCAGTCGGACAACACTACCACTGTGGCCTACATAAACCGGGAAGGAGGAACCCGAAGTCGGGCGGCTCTCGTAGAGGTGTCTCGGATCCTGGTATGGGCGGAGCGCCATCTTCCGGCTATATCAGCTGACTTCATCCCGGGAGTGCTAAATTGGGAGGCGGACTTTCTCAGTTGCCAGGACGTTCATCCGGGGGAATGGTCCCTGCACCCGGACGTTTTTCAACTTCTGGAAAGGCGTCTCTGGTGGATGCTCTGTCCGTCCGGTGGACGTTCCGGTTCGCTTACCTGTTTCCTCCGGTTTCCCTTCTTCCACGGGTAATCCGGAAATTCAAACAGGAAGGAGGGACGCTCCTGTTGATAGCTCCCGCGTGGCCCAGACGGCACTGGTTCTCAGACCTTCAGGGTCTGTCCGTGGACAGTCCTCTGCGGTTGCCGCTACGACCGGACCTTCTGTCGCAGGGTCCTTGTCTTCACCCGGACCTGACTCGGCTGTCTTTGACGGCGTGGCTGTTGAGACAGCCATGTTAAGGTCCAGGTGGTTTTCCAGCTCTGTAGTGCGTACCATGTTAAGAGCTCGGAAACCGTCTTCCGCGAGGATATACCATCGCGTGTGGCATACGTTCTTCCAGTGGTGTCGACCGAGAGGTTATGCACCGCGGGAGTTTCGTCTGTCTCGGATACTCACCTTCCTACAAGCGGGACTAGACCATGGGCTTCGCCTTGCTTCTTTGAAGGTTCAGGTTTCAGCCCTGTCTGTCTGGTTTCACCATAGGATTGCTACAATCCCTGATGTGCGCACCTTTATGCAAGGCGTTCTGCAAATTCAGCCACCCTTTGTTCCACCTGTTGTGTCTTGGGACTTGACTGTGGTCCTGAGGGCTCTCCAAGGACCGCCGTTTGAACCACTGGGCTCAGTGGATCTAAAATGGCTAACAGCTAAGACTGTTTTCCTTCTGGCCATAACTTCGGCCAGACGTGTTTCTGATTTAGGGGCTCTTTCTTGTAGACCCCCTTTCTTGATTTTTCATGGGAACAGGGCAGTGTTACGCACTCGTCCTGAATTTCTTCCCAAAGTTGTTTCCCAGTTTCATGTTAACGAGGAAATAGTTGTTCCGGTCTTTCACTCACCTGGCCTTTCAGTGGGTGAGGCCACTTTGGATGTTGTGCGGGCCTTAAGGACTTATGTTGACCGCACTTCTTCGTTTAGGAAGTCGGACGCCTTGTTTGTCCTCTATGGCTTCCGTAAAAAGGGTTGGCCTGCTTCAAAGCAAACTTTGGCAGCCTGGATCCGTATGGCTATTTCTGAAGCTTATCTTCATGAAGGTCTGCCGGTTCCTCCTTCTGTGAAGGCTCATTCCACTAGGTCTGTGGGTCCTTCGTGGGCAGCTCGATGTGGTGCCTCTGCAGTCCAGATCTGCAAGGCTGCTACGTGGTCCTCTGTCCATACCTTCGTGAGGTATTACAGGTTTGACACCTTCGCCTCTCAGGATGCTTCCTTCGGGCGGCGGATTCTCCTTTCAGCACAGGAGTGTCCCCACCCTTAAAGGATACTGCTTTGGGACATCCCCAAGGTATCCTGTGGATACCCTATGGACCCTGAAGTAGAAAATATGAGATATGGTAAGAACTTACCTTTGTTATCTCTATTTCTACGAAGTCCATAGGGTTCCACAGGACTCCCGCCCTGTCGCACCTGTGCTGCAGATGGGCTTTGCTCTGGTCACCGGTTTTTCCGTCTCCCTCTGGTGAGAGTGTGATTCTTGTGTGTATCCAGATCTTTTTTTCTCTCTCTTCCTACTCCTCCTCCGGCCTATGGCTTGGTACAAAACTGAGATGCCTTGGCTCGGGGGCGGGGTATAGGAGGGGGACCCTAGTACATCCTGGGAGGCTGAAAGCTTAACTCTATGGTGCCCGATGACTGACGTCACACCTATACCCCAAGGTATCCTGTGGAACCCTATGGACTTCGTAGAAATAGAGATAACAAAGGTAAGTTCTTACCATATCTCATATTTTTCCTCTGAGAATTACTCAGGATAAAGCCCAAGTCACATTAAGTCTACAATTCACCATTTATTTATAATTTTTTTTTACAGACACCAGATTACTTATTATTACTATGGTCACCAGATTAATCTTTTTTTTATTATGGGCACCGGATAAATTTTTATAGTTATGGGCACCAGATCATTCTTTTTTATATGAGCACCAGATTTTATAATATCACCCGAGTACCAACAGCCTTCACATTGCTGGACAATACATCCGGTTGTGTGGTAGGCAAACAGCTGTTGAATTATTGTGATCCTGCTGCAAATGTGCAGTCAACTACATATTCCCCTACATTTTAGTCTGCTAGTGACTTGCCTCATTTTTGTACCTTGATTAGTAAGTAGGCTATATATAGGTATAATCCCTCATATCAGTCTAATGTTTGTATTTTCCTCAATATTGTGTTATTTTTGCTGTTGCAGTTGACTGGTTTTCTGCAGCAGCAAAGAACAAAATCAAGACTGACTGTTGGTAATATGATTTAGCACATTAAAAATGCTTGGTAAATGAAAGTGATTGGCTGATGAGTGAGATGACAGATATTTTCAAAGATATTATGTAGGTAGTAAAATGATGATTAATGAAATTCCTGCAAGGAGAGTGGTGTAGGGGTTTGTAATAAGTAGAGATGAGCGGGTTTGTTTTCAGGAGATCCGAACCCACCCAAATTTAGCAGAACCGAGTAGGGTCCAAGCAGGCTTGGATGTTCCCGCCTTACTCGGATCTCTCAAATCGAGGCAAAACCATAGAGACGAAATCTCACGGTTCGCGAGCTTTCATCTCTATGATCAATGTAGTATATAAGGGACCACGCGACGGACGCCATTTCACTCCGGCTGTGGAGACTGAACAGGTAGGGTGGGTATTGTAGGGCTAGGAGAGGTGCTGGTGCTGTCTGCTGTGTCCTGGGCTGATTCTGATCCATTCTGGGCTGGTGCTGTCACTGTGCTGTCTGCTGTGTCCATCTGGGCTGTTGCTGATTCGTCTGGGCTGTCTGTGCTGTCTGCTGTGTCCTCCTGGGCTGGATAGTGCTTTGCTGTCTGCTGTGTCCATGTGGATTGGTGCAGATACATCTGGGCTGGTGCTGTGTCCATCTGGGCCCAAGTTCTGGACTCAAAAAAATATATATATAGTCAAAAAATATATCAATCAAAGTGTCTTTTATATTTTTCTGTGTGTGCATGCGTGTTAGGCTTAACCGCAGTACCGCACAAGATCCAGCCAGCAACGCAAGTACTGCTGCTGCCCGACTCCGGTCGTGCTAAAAAAAAAACAACTCAATAAAAGTGTCTTTTATATTTTTCTGTGTGTGTGTGTTTGTGTGCGTGTTTGGTTTAACTGCAGTACCGCACAAGATCCAGCCAGCAACGCAAGTACTGCTGCTGCCCGACTCCAGTCGTACTAAAACAAAATAATTCAATAAAAGTGTAATTTATATTTTTGTGTGTGTGTGTGTGCGTGTTAGGCTTAACCGCAGTACCGCACAAGATCCATCCAGCAACGCAAGTAGTGCTGCTGCCCAACTCCACTCGTGCTAAAAAAAATAACTCAATAAAAGTGTAATTTATATTTTTCTGTGTGTGTATGTGTGCGTGCGTGTTAGACTTAACCGCAGTACCAAACAAGATCCAGCCAGCAACGCAAGTTGCAACCTAGTGCTGCTGCCCGACTCCAGTCATGCTAAAAAAAAAATAACTCAATAAAAGTGGCATTTATATTTTTCTGTGTGTGTGTGTGTGTGTGTGTGTGTGTGTGTGTGTGTGTGTGTGTGCATGCGTGTTAGGCTTAACCACAGTACCACACAAGATCCATCCAGCAATGCAAGTTGCAAGCTAGTGCTGCTGCCTGACTCCAGTCATGCTAAAAAAATATAAAATCAATCAAAGTGTCTTTTATATTTTTCTGTGTGTGTGTGTGTGGGTGCGTGTTAGGCTTAACCGCAGTACCGCAAAAGATCCAGCCAGCAACGCAAGTTGCAACCTAGAGCTGCCTGAATCCAGGCGTGATCATTCGGTTCTCTGGGCCCAAGGTCTGGACCAGAAATAAATCAAACAAATAGTGTATTTTTTTTGTCTAATATTTTTGTGTGTGTGCACAACTGCACGTGTGTGAATTTTTGTAAACGCATCTTGGCTACAGTATTGGTGCTTGTGACACTGCTTCAAGACCGCCGAAAATATGGAGGGCTGTCACATGACAGGAGAGCAAGGCCAAGAATCACATGTTGTAGCTGCCGCCAGCAGTGCAAGGCCGTCAACTTCCTCGTCCTCTGTGAAGGCCCATGCCCCAGGGCTTAAGTCACGCCATCGATATGGTAAAGCAAGTTTTACTGAAGTTAAGAAAAAAAAATTGAAAGGATATTTGCCTTTAGCTAAACAAAAAATTGGCAATATGCCATTCACTACACAAAGTGACAAGGAAAGGATAAGGCCTTGGCCTTTTTTTATGAAGACTGTTGATTCTGATAGCCCTTCTGCTTGTAGTAGTAGTGGTGGTCCAATTAAAAATGTGAAAGTTGTTAAGACAGCTCCGGGAATACTAACTGTGTGCCCTGAGAAATCGAAATCACAAATCCCTGAGGAGAGTGCAAGTGTGTCCGCGGTTGACATGTGTGAGCCAGACCTAAATACTAGTGTACTGGAGGATCCTCCAAGTTCCAACATTTGTGTGCCCTCTGTAAATGTGGGTAAGGGCAGTCAACATCTTGCAGACGTAGTCAGTGAGGATGCTTCTGTGGAATTGCAAATGGAGGAGGAGGATATTTTGGTAATTGAAGGCACTAAGGATGATGAGGATGTTGATGATGAAGATGTTGGTGATGAGGATGTTGATACCGAGGATGTCCTTTGTGTAAGTAAGGCAACAGCTGTTGCCCATGGTTTGAAAAAGCCAAAGCCCATTGTTGTGATGCCGTGGCAAAAGACAAAAAAAATCCACTTCTCACTTCTCACGTGTGGAATTATTTCCATCCCGATCCGGACAACAATTGTCAAGCCATATGTAACCATTGCAAAGCAAGAGTGAGTAGAGGGTGGGACCTAAACCACTGAGGAACCTCCTCCTTGTTAGATCACTTGGAGCGCATTCATCAAATATCAAAGTGTAGGTTGCCAAAACTCAAAACGTAACCTACCTGCTCCCTCTCTGTGGGATCTCTAACACCAACACCTGCATCATCATCAACATCCTCATTCGTGATCGGAAGTAATTTAAAAAAAACAATTGACTATTAAACAGTCCTTTGATAGAGGAAGTAAGTATAACAGCTGTCACCCAGTTTCACAGCAGATCACTGATGCCATGACGGCTGTGCTAGTAGATGGTGAAATAATAAAAAATGAGGATGATAGTGTGGAGGAAGTGCAAAAGGAGGATGAGGGGGAAATTTGTGTCCTATCTGACGCTAATGTGGATGTTGATGATAAGGATGTGGTTAGCGTAAATCAGCCACCAGTGGCAGCAGTTCTTGCTAATGATAAAAAGAAATCCAGAAAAACAACGTCTTGGGTGTGGAATTATTTTAATCTAAATTCTGATAACAGTTGTGAAGGCATCTGTTCCATTTGTAAAGCCAAAGTTAGCAGAGGAAGGGACGTTAACCATCTAGGTACCTCCTCCCTGTTACGTCATTTGCAGCAAGTTCATGCAATTTGTTTAACAAAATTATAATTTGAAATTAATAACAAGCAGTCCAGTATCAGCTACCAGCAATTTGGACCAGCACATGCAATCTCCACCACCAACACCCTCATCATCAACCTCCTCCTTAATAATTGAAGGTAGTCCTGCCAAAATATTTTTGTGGGGGCCCAAACAAACCAAGGAGTTCAGCCATGAAAGTGTCAGTCCTAGTGGCTAAAGTGATTGGTTTGTTAAACTGTGCATGTCCTTTTTAATATCCCACATAAGAGTGGGTGGGAGAGACAATTCCATCTTGCACCTCTTGCCTTTACATTTGGCACAATTTGGGGCATTGCCGACTGACATTATTAAAGTTTATTAAGCTGCCATCCTCTCTGCCACTGCTGTGTGGCAATGTTTCATAGCTGTCCTATATTTTTTTAAACTGCCGTGCGTTTGTGCTGCTGCTCTGTTGCTTACTTTAGCCAGCCAGCTCGCTGCAGCCTTTGGCCTGTATTGGTGAAAAATAGTGAAATCAAAAAATGCCTAGAAATGCTTGAAAATTATTGTTTTTAAGGTTAATAATACTGTAGAAACAAAAACAGGCCCAAATTGTATGGTTTTTGCTGTTTATATAATTTTTGGGGAAAAATACATGATTAATGAAATTCGAAAACTAAAACCTAAAAACAAAACACCAACGAAAAAAATCCAAAACCAGATTCAGATCCAAAACCAGGGGAGATCCAAAACCAAAACACGCACATCTCTAGTAATAAGGGACCAAGATAGTGAGACACAGCTAACTACGAGCACATAGCGAATGTCAGAACACTAATAAGTTAGAGCAGATCACAGATATAGAATCCACATCTCTAATGATGGGCAGAATTAACCTTAATTTGTCTCCAAAACGACGCCTACAGAAATGCACCCTCCCCCACATACAGCAGCAGGCAGGTTGTGCACATCACTGGTCTCTTTGTGTGGGCAGAAAGCTAGCAGTAACTAAGGCTGGCAGGGACATATTATAGTTCTTCATTAAAATCTAAAACATGTGTCTTGACCAGTGTTGTAATTGGTCGTACAGCAAGAGAAAACTAAAGATGTACAAGAGTTTTAAAATGTCTGTTGCTAAAGTTTCTTTTTAATTGATTAATAATAATAAAGATAACTTAATTGAGTTTGCTGTTTTTGAAGATAAAATTGCATTCAACTATAACTAGAGATAGCAAATGTATTTTTGTCCTATATTCTATATATATGAGATTTTAGAATGTGGCTGTCAGTGGCAAAGCAGGATTTTGAAAGGGGGGTTTCCGATACTTGGGTACAAAACCAAAATCTCACCAGTTACAGGCAGCACTCCCTCTGGTACTAAATAATCAAAGCATGATAATCCTAAACTGCACAACGTTTCAGATTAATTTATTACATATTTCGTCAATGAGGGAATATGTAATAATTGCATCTAAAGCGTTGCACAGCTCCTCCAAGAAATAAAAAGGTGGCACTGCAAACATACACAGTGACATATACACGCACACAGACGCACACACTGACACAGACACACACACACTAATAAAGCTTACACACATACACACTGACAAAGACGACACACACTGACAGAGCTTACACACACACACTGACAAAGCCAATACACAGACTTACAGACACACTGACAAAGCCTAGACACACACACTAACAAAGCCTATACAAGCACACACATTGACACAGACACACACACTGCACTGACAAAGCCCATAAACACACACACTGACAAAGCCTATATACACACAAACTGCAGTGACAAAGCCTATAGACACACACACTCACTGACAAAGCCTAGACACACTAACAATGACACACACACTTCACTTAAAAGCGGGGGCGGGGCAACGATGTTACAATCGCATCGGTACGCCCCCCCGCTCCGCCTATTTGACCCGCCCCCATCCTCCCTGCTGGACGGACCTGCCATCCCCCTCCTGGATTCCCCTGCCGAAATGTCGGCAAGTATGACACACACTGACAAAGCCTAGACACACACACTGCACTGACAAAGTATATGTATATATATATTAGGGGTGTGCACCGGCCACTTTTCGTGTTTTGTGTTTTGGTTTTGGATCTGGATCTTTCTTCGTGTTTTGGATCTGGATTGGTTTTGCCAAAACCACCCTTCCGTGTTTTGGGTTCTGGGTTTTGTGTTTTGGATCTGTATTTTTTTGAAAAAAAGCATAAAAACAGCTAAAATCACAGAATTTGTGGGTTTTTCTGCTCCTATGCTATTATTAACCTCAATAACCTTAATTTCCACTCATTTCCAGTCTATTCTGAACACCTCACACCTCACAATAGTGTTTTTATGTCCAAAAGGTTGCACCGAGGTAGCTGGATGACTATGCTAAGAGATACGAGTGGGCGGCACAAACACGTGGTCCATCTAGGAGTGGCACTGCAGTGGCAGACAGGATGGCAGTTTGAAAAACTAGGCCCCAAACTATACATAATTCAAAGAAAAAAAAGAGGTGCAAAATGGAATTGTCCTTGGGCCCTCCCACCCACCCTTATATTGTATAAACAGGACATGCACACTTTAACAAACCAAACATTTCAGCGCCAGGATCTGCCACACGACTGTGGCTGAAATGATTGGTTCGTTTGGGCCCCCACAAAACAAGCTGGCAATTAATCTGTCCCTGCACAAACTGGCTCTACGGAGGCAAGATGTCGTCCTCATCCTCCTCATCCACCGATTCCTCACCCTCTTCAGTGTTGTGTACATCCTCATCCTCACAGAGTATTAATTCGTCCCCGCTGGAATCCACAACCACAGGTCCCTCTGTACGTTCTGGAGG
This sequence comes from Taudactylus pleione, assembly GCA_031769625.1. NCBI lineage: Eukaryota > Metazoa > Chordata > Amphibia > Anura > Myobatrachidae > Taudactylus > Taudactylus pleione. The sequence goes on from JAUIMM010000010.1 coordinate 12,621,192, forward strand.
CTGGTCTCCCTGGAAGAGTTGATAATTCATTTTATGAGCATCATCTTCTCCACATTTTGTGGAAGCAACCTCCTACGCCTTTCGCTGACAAGGTTCCCGGCTACACTAAACACTCTTTCGGAGTACACACTGGAGGGGGGGCAACTCATGTAAAATAGAGCCAGTTTGTACAGGGACCTCCAAATTGCTTCTTTTTCCTGCCAGTACAGGTACGGACTGTCTGACATGCCTACTTGGATGCTGTCACCGATGTAATCCTTTAACAGACAGACGCACGCTTATCGCTGCTGCTTTGAGGATGCAAGTGCGGCTACAGCCCACACAATTCACAAAGACAGAAAAAAAAAGAAGAATATTTTTATTGTTTGTGGAGCGCACTTTGAGGGTTACACCACCCTTTAACAGACAGACGCATGCTTGTCGCTGCTGCTTTGAGGATGCAAGTGCGGCTACAGCCCACACAATTCACAAAGACAGAAAAAAGAAGAAGAATATTTTTATTGTTTGTGTAGCACACTTTGAGGGTGTCACCACCCTTTAACAGACAGACGCACGCTTGTCGCTGCTGCTTTGATGATGCAAGTGCGGCTACATCGCACACAAGTCACAAACACATTAAAAAAATAGTTTTTTATTTTTTGGAGCACTTTGAGAGTTACACCACTCTTTAACAGACAGACGCACGCTTGTCGCTGCTGCTTTGAGGATGCAAGTGCGGCTACAGCCCACACAATTCACAAAGACAGAAAAAAAAAGAACAATATTTTTATTGTTTGTGTAGCACACTTTGAGGGTGTCACCACCCTTTAACAGACAGACGCACGCTTGTCGCTGCTGCTTTGAGGACAGTATCATATGCAGTGACAGTAGACTTGTCAGAAATTGTTGGCACGTCCTTCAGTCCGGACCAGATGTCCAAACCAGCCCCTGACTTATGACACAGGCGCACGCTTGGCGCTGCTACTATGTTGATGCACGTGCGGCTACATCGCACACAAGTCACAAACACATTAAAAAAATAGTTTTTTATTTTTTGGAGCACTTTGAGGGTTACAGCACCCTTTAACAGACAGACGCACGCTTGTCGCTGCTGCTTTAAGGATGCAAGTGCGGCTACAGCCCACACAATTCACAAAGACAGAAAAAAGAAGAATATTTTTATTGTTTGTGTAGCACACTTTGAGGGTGTCACCACCCTTTAACAGACAGACGCATGCTTGTCGCTGCTGCTTTGAGGATGCAAGTGCGGCTACAGCTCACACAATTCACAAAGACAGAAAAAAGATTATTTTTATTGTTTGTGTAGCACACTTTGAGGGTGTCACCACCCTTTAACAGACAGACGCACGCTTGTCGCTGCTGCTTTGAGGATGCAAGTGCTGCTACATCGCACACAAGTCACAAACACATTAAAAAAATAGTTTTTTATTTTTTGGAGCACTTTGAGGGTTACACCACCCTTTAACAGACAGACGCACGCTTGTCGCTGCTGCTTTAAGGATGCAGGTGCGGCTACAGCCCACACATTTCACAAAGACAGAAAAAAAAAGAAGAATATTTTTATTGTTTGTGGAGCGCACTTTGAGGGTTACACCACCCTTTAAAAGACAGACGCACGCTTGTCGCTGCTGCTTTGAGGATGCAGGTGGAATCTAGACGGGATTTGGAACCGGGCACACACTACCTCCATCAATTGTCTAAATCCCACTGCACTAATGGCGGATACTGGACGCACGTCTAACACCAACATAGCAGTCAAGGCCTCAGTTATACGTTTTGCTTCAGGATGACTGCTGTCGTACTTCATCCTCATCGCTAGGGACTGTTGGAGGGTCAATTGTTTAGTAAAAGTAGTGATGTTCCTACTTCCTCTCTGAGATGATGACCAACTCCCAGCAGCAGCAACAGCACTAGGAGGAAGTGGTTCTTGATCTTTCCCTATTTTATTTTTATCGGAGAAAGTTTGGTCCTCCATTTATGTTATATTGATATATACGTGCGGCTAAAGCGCACACAAACACAGAAAATATTTTTTTATTTTTTGCTGGAGAGTAGTGCACTTTGTGGGTTACACCACCCTTTAAGAAATGAGCCAGCCGGCTCTTTACTTATGGGACACAGGCGCACGCTTGGCGCTGCTCCTTTGTTGATGCACGTGCAGCCATAGTGCACACAAGTCACAAACACAGAAAATATTTTTTTTTTTGGTTTGGACTGGAGTGTACTTTGGGGGTTACAGCACCCTTTAACGGTCAAGCCAGCCGGCCCTTTACTTATGACACAGGCGCACGCTTGGCACTACTTAGTTGATGCACGTGCGGCTACTGCGCACACAATTCACAAACACAGAAAATATATATTTTTTTGGTTTGGACTGGAGTGTACTTTGGGGGTTACAGCACCCTTTAATGGTCAAGCCAGCCGGCCCTTTACTTATGACACAGGAGCACGCTTGGCACTACTTTGTTGATGCACGTGCGGCTACTGCGCACACAATTCACAAACACAGAAAATAATTTTTTTTTGGTTTGGACTGGAGTGTACTTTGGAGGTTACAGCACCCTTTAATGGTCAAGCCAGCCGGCCCTTTACTTATGACACAGGCGCATGCTTGGCACTACTTTGTTGATGCACGTGCGGCTACTGCGCACAAAATTCACAAACACAGAAAATATATATTTTTTTGGTTTGGACTGGAGTATACTTTGGGGGTTACAGCACCCTTTAACGGTCAAGCCAGCCGGCCCTTTACTTATGACACAGGCGCACGCTTGGCACTACTTTGTTGATGCACGTGCGGCTACTGCGCACACAATTCACAAACACAGAAAATAATTTTTTTTTTGGTTTGGACTGGAGTGTACTTTGGGGGTTACAGCACCCTTTAATGGTCAAGCCAGCCGGCCCTTTACTTATGACACAGGCGCATGCTTGGCACTACTTTGTTGATGCACGTGCGGCTACTGCGCACACAATTCACAAACACAGAAAATAATTTTTTTTTTGGTTTGGACTGTAATGTACTTTGGGGGTTACAGCACCCTTTAACGGTCAAGCCAGCCGGCCCTTTACTTATGACACAGGCGCACGCTTGGCACTACTTTGTTGATGCACGTGCGGCTACTGCGCACACAATTCACAAACACACAAAAAATATTATTTTTTAGCACTTGGGGGGAGCACCCCTGATGGACAGAGCACCCCCTGGACAACACTACAGCACCCCTTTAGGACTGGGACACTGCACAGGACTTTGGAGTGGACACAGCCCCTATGGAGAACTGACTGCACAACACAGTCCAGCCAGCCCCTATGGACTTTGAAGTAGTGGACACAGCCCCTATTAACAACAGCAGCACAGCACAACACAGCCAGCCCCTATGGACTTTGAAGTAGTGGACAACAGCAGCACAGCGCAGCACAGCACAGCACAACACTACTCTGCACTACACTACACTACACTACACAGCCCAGCCAGCCCTAACTCCCACCCTCCCTCTTCACTGTCCACAGCCGAGTGAGAAAATGGCGCCGACGCGGGTACCTTATATAGGATCCAAAACCCGCGAGACTCGGAAGGCGGGAAGATGACGTTTTGCCTCGATTTCAGAATCCGAGTCAGGCGGGAAAAGTCAAGCCTGACTCGGATCGGACTCGGATCGGGGGGGCTCGGGGGGGTTTGGATTTCAGAAATCCGAACCCGCTCACCCCTAATATATATATATATATATATATATATATACACACACACACTGACAAAGCCTACACACACTGACAAAGCCTAGACCTACACACATACACACTGACAAAGCTGAGACACTCACACTGCACTGACAAAGTGTATATATACAGTATATACACACACACACAAACACTGACAAAGCCTAGACCTACACACATACACACTGACAAAGCTGAGACACACACTGCACTGACAAAGTGTATATATACAGTATATACACACACACACAAACACTGACAAAGCCTAGACCTACACACACACACACACTGACAAAGCCTAGACCTACACACATACACACTAGGGGTGAGCGGGTTCGGATTTCTGAAATCCGAGCCCCCCTGATCCCAGGCCGATCCGAGTCAGGATCGACTTTTCCCGCCTTACTCGATCTGAAATCGAGGCAAAACGTCATCATCCCGCCTTCCAGGTCTTGCGGGTTTTGGATTCTATATAAGGTACCCGCGTCGGCGCCATTTTTTTACTCGGCTGTGGACAGTGAAGAGGGAGGGTGGGAGTTAGGGCTCGCTGGGCTGTGTAGTGTAGTTTAGTGCAGTGTTGTGTTGTGCTGTGCTGCTGTTGTCCATAGGGGCTGTGTCCACTCCTCCAAAGTCCATAGGGGCTGGCTGTGTTGTGCTGTGCTGCTGTTGTCCATAGGGGCTGTGTCCACTCCTCCAAAGTCCATAGGGGCTGGCTGTGTTGTGCTGCTGTTGTCCATAGGGGCTGTGTCCACTCCTCCAAAGTCCATAGGGGCTGGCTGGGCTGTGTTGTGCAGTCAGTTGTCCATAGGGGCTGTGTCCACTCCAAAGTCCTGTGCAGTGTCCCTGTCCTAAAGGGGTGCTGTAGTGTTGTCCAGGGGGTGCTCTGTCCATCAGGGGTGCTCCCCCAAGTGCAAAAAAATATATATTTTTTCTGTGTTTGTGAACAATGTGTGCGCAGTAGCCGCACGTGCATCAACAAAGTAGCGCCAAGCGTGCGCCTGTGTCATAAGTGAAGGGTCGGCTGGCTCGTCTGTTAAAGGGTGGTGTAACCCCCAAAGTGCACTCCAAACAAAATAAAAAAATATTTTCTGTGTTTGTGAATTGTGTGCACTGTGGCTGCACGTGCATCAACAAAGGAGCAGCGCCAAGTGTGCATCTGTGTCCCATAAGTAAAGGGCCGGCTGGCTTGTCCGTTAAAGGGTGCTGTAACCCCCAAAGTGCACTCCAAAAAAAATAAAAAAATATATTTTTTTGTGTTTGTGAATTGTGTGCGCAGTAGCCGCACGTGCATCAACAAAGTAGCACCAAGCGTGTGTCTGTCTGTCATAAGTAAAGGGCCGGCTGGCTCATCTGTTAAAGGGTGGTGTAACCCCCAAAGTGCACTCCAAACAAAATAAAAAAATATTTTCTGTGTTTGTGAATTGTGTTCACTGTGGCTGCACGTGCATCAACAAAGGAGCAGCGCCAAGCATGCGCCTGTGTCCCATAAGTCTGTTAAAGGGTGGTGTAACCCCCAAAGTGCACTCCACAAAAAATAAACAATTCTTTTTTTTCTGTTTTTGTGTGCGAAATGTATTCCCAGTAGCCGCACATGCATCAATACAGCAGCAGCGCCAAGCGTGCGCCTGTGTCATAAGTCAAGGGCCGGTTTGGACATCTGGTCCGGACTGAAGGACGTGCCAACAATTTCTGACATGTCTACTGTCACTGCATATGATACTGTCACCACTGACAGAATGGTGGAGGAATTATTGTCTGTGTTTGTGGATTGTGTGCACTGTGGCTGCACGTGCATCAACAAAGGAGCAGCGCCAAGCATGCGCCTGTGTCATAAGTAAAGGGCCGGCTGGCTTGTCCGCTAAAGGGTGCTGTAACCCCCAAAGGGCACTCCAAAAAAAATAAAAAATTCTTTTTTTTTCCTGTCTTTGTGAATTGTGTGGGCTGTAGCCACACCTGCATCCTCAAAGCAGCAGCGACAAGCATGCGTCTGTCTGTTAAAGGGTGGTGTAACCCCCAAAGTGCGCTCCAACCAAAATAAAATAATCTTTTTTCCTGTGTTTGTGTGTGAAATGTATGCGCAGTAGCCACACCTGCATCCTCAAAGCAGCAGCGACAAGCGTGCATCTGTCTGTTGAAGGGGTGGTGTAACCCCCAAAGTGCGCTCCAACCAAAATAAAATAATCTTTTTTTCTGTGTTTGTGTGTGAAATGTATGCGCAGTAGCCGCACCTGCATCCTCAAAGCAGCAGCGATTAGCGTGCGTCTGTCTGTTAAAGGGTGGTGTAACCCTCAAAGTGCGCTCCACAAAAAATAAAAAAAATCTTTTTTTTTCTCTTTGTGAATTGTGTGGGCTGTAGCCGCACTTGCATCCTCAAAGCAGCAGCAACAAGCGTGCGTCTGTCTGTTAAAGGATTACATCGGTGACAGCATCCAAGTAGGCATGTCAGACAGTCCGTACCTGTACTGGTAGGAAAAAGAGGCAATTTGGAGGCCCCTGTAGAAACTGGCTCTATTTTACCTGAGTTGCCCCCCCTCCAGTGTGTACTCCGAAAGAGTGTTTAGTGCAGCCGGCGTAGGAGGTTGCTTCCACAAAATGTGGAGAAGATGATGTTCATAAAAATGAATAATCAACTCTTCCAGGGAGACCAGCCTACAGAACGTACAGAGGGACCTGTGGTGGTGGATTCCAGCGGGGACGAATTAATACTCTGTGAGGATGAGGATGTACACAACACTGAAGAGGGTGAGGAATTGGTGAATGAGGAGGATGAGGACAACATCTTACCTCCGTAGAGCCAGTTTGTGCAGGGACAGATTAATTGCCAACTTGTTTTGTGGGGGCCCAAACGAACCAATCATTTCAGCCACAGTCGTGTGGCAGACCCTGGCGCTGAAATGATTGGTTTGTTAAAGTGTGCATGTCCTGTTTATACAACATAAGGGTGGGTGGGAGGGCCCATGAACAATTCCATCTTGCACCTCTTTTTATCTTTGCATTATGTACTGTTTGGGGCCTAGTTTTTCAAACTGCCATCCTGTCTGCCACTGCAGTGTCACTCCTAGGTGGGCCACGTGTTTGTGCCCCCCACTTGTGTCGCTTAGCATAGTCATCCAGCTACCTCGGTGCAACCTTTTGGACATAAAAACACTATTGTGAGGTGTTCAGAATAGACTGGAAATGAGTGGAAATTAAGGTTATTGAGGTTAATAATAGCATTGGAGCAGAAAAGCCCACAAATTCTGTGATTTTAGCTGTTTTTATGCTTTTTTTAAAAAAAGTACAGATCCAAAACCCAGAACCCAAAACACGGAAGGGTGGTTTTGGCAAAACCAATCCAGATCCAAAACACGAAGAAAGATCCAAAACCAAAACACGAAAAGTGGCCGGTGCACACCCCTAATACACACTGACAAAGCTGAGACACACACACTGAATTTCACACTGACACAAACACACCTCTCACTTAATAACACAAATTCAGCCATAGACTGTAAATATAGCGTTGGCATGTCTTATTATAGATCACCTCTCTACCCCCATACATTACACCTACCTGCGGTTCGGCTCTGGGAGAAAGCGCAGGTCACTGACTCACCCAGCAGGTTCCGATCTCTCAGCCTCCCACAATGCCAGGGCACCATGGAAACTGCCCGGGAGGAGCTGCGTGCTACAGCTGCAGCTCCCCCTACAGCCAGCTCAGTCAGCAACAGTTCAGGTTCTTTAAGAAAAAAAAAAAAGAATTTTAAGCTGCGCTGCGATGGAGTGGCGTGCAGGGGGGGTTTCTAGGTGCTCGGAAACCGCCACTGCATGCGCGTATGGCTGTAGTTGCATTCTACATAATCTGTTTACCAATTATATGTGCAATTCAAAGCAGGATGTAGTTATGAGACCGGCGGCCACAAGGTTTATGCCCATTCCATTCAAATCAGGTTCCTAACATCATAATATGTAAAGGATTAAAGTTTACAAATTGTTTGCAGTAAAACAAATTTCTATTGACAATGGGTTTGATGCTGAGTTGTACTTACATCACTTTGTATACCGTAAAATATGCATATACCCATTTGCAGATTAGCTTCAATCACTAACTGTAAAGGCAGGACGTGGAGGGAAAATTGGCCAAGTATAATAAGGGTGTGTTTGGGTAATTGTGAACAAATGTAGACCCACACAGAGACACACATACTCCTGTCAAAGTGTATATGTGAGTATGCATTCAATTACATAATATAGTCCAAGGTTCAGTATTTTTGTATGCATTGATGGATGATGAGGAAGGGGCACAGTTTTACAGTATAACTACTATTTGAAGAGTGGTCATATATTATAATCTTTACACAGCAATTAGGATTTTATATAGACTAGACCAGTGGTTCCAAAATTCCTCACGGCACCCTAACAATGCAGGTTTTAAGAATATCCATGGATGCATACGAATGGTTTAATCAAAATAAATGAGGTACTAACTAAGTCACCTGTGCAGAAGCATGGATATCCTTAAAACCTGGACTGTTAGAGTGCCTTGAGGACTGAGTTTGGCAACCATTGAATTAAACCAATGCTTCTCAAACTATGGCCCGTATTCAATTAGCCGCAAAAAGTATCGCCAATTGCAACTTTTCGCGATGCGGAAATTTATCTCAGTATTCAATTGCAAACACTTTTTGCGTACAAGAAAAAAACTCAATGCAATGTTATAGGTGAAAAAGATTCGCCTATGAATAGGTGAAGAAAAAAGTGCAAAATCACTATTTAGGGGGGCAAAGGTGGGGAAACCACTCAGCACCCTTGGGACAGCCCCCCAAAGGATAACTGCATAAAAAAAAAATTAAGGAACACCCCAAAAAAGCACTTTGAAAATGGGGGCAAAAAAGTGCAAAGTGGGGGTACAAACTAAAAAGCTTGCAAAGTAGACTTTTGGGGGGGTCTGTAGGCATGGGTGAGGTGTTTTTTTTATTGCAGGTGCTTGCTTCAGGTGCGTTTTTTACGTTTTTCTTAAACTTTACTTTAGCGACTTTAAACCATGCTTGCACCCATTTTCAAGTACCCCAAATATGACAGGACTACTTATTTTCACCAAAAAAACTGCTTATTGCTATTCTTCCCCACTTGTGCAAAGACGCTAATTAGAAGAAATTGACACACCTTAAGTACCCCAAATAGTTTTATTAGGGCTATTTGGGGGCATGTACATTGATTCCCAATGTTAGTGTATCTTTTAGGGGGTGTCAGGCTGATTTCCCCAATTCTGTCAGCACTTTTAGCCTGGTTTGCATTTGCCTGGTTGCGTTTTCGCGTGTTTTGGAATTGAATAGGGTGAATCACGGGGCCGCGAGCGATAAGTTTCCGCGGCTAAAATACGCGATGTAGGCGAAAGTCCAACAGCCGAAAAAGTATCGCGGGTGCGAAACTAAACGAATACGGGACTTTGTGTCGCATCTCCTTAGTATGTCACGAGTTGGTCCCAAGTGTGTCACGCACAATGACAGTGGGATGACAAAAAAAAAAGACGGGTTCGCAGGACGCGCTATGGCCAATCCGTACAGCAAGGGCTGTAGAGTGTGCTTTCCTGCTCTCCCCCCTGCTTCAGGACAAGCTCCGGCCAATCACTAGAGCAAGGGAAGGAGAGTGTGCTTTCCTGCTCTCCCCCCTGCTTCAGGACATGCTCCGGCCAATCACTAGAGCAAGGGGAGGAGAGTGTGCTTTCCTGCTCTCCCCCCTGCTTCAGGACATGCTCCGGCCAATCACTAGAACAAGAGGAGGAGAGTGTGCTTTCCTGCTCTCCCCCTGCTTCAGGACATGCTCTGGCCAATCAGTAGAGGAAGGGGAGTAGAGTGTGCTTTCCTGCTCTCCCCCCTGCTTCAGGACATGCTCTGGCCAATCAGTAGAGGAAGGGGAGTAGAGTGTGCTTTCCTGCTCTCCCCCATGCTTCAGGACATGCTCCGGCCAATCAGTAGAGGAAGGGGAGTAGAGCGTGCTTTCCTGCTCTCCCCCCTGCTTCAGGACATGCTCTGGCCAATCAGTAGAGCAAGAGGAGGAGAGTGTGCTTTCCTGCTCTCCCCCTGCTTCAGGACATGCTCTGGCCAATCAGTAGAGGAAGGGGAGTAGAGTGTGCTTTCCTGCTCTCCCCCCTGCTTCAGGACATGCTCCGGCCAATCACTAGAGCAAGAGGAGGAGAGTGTGCTTTCCTGCTCTCCCCCTGCTTCAGGACATGCTCCGGCCAATCAGTAGAGGAAGAAGAGTAGAGCGTGCTTTCCTGCTCTCCCCCTGCTTCAGAACATGCTCTGGCCAATCAGTAGAGCAAGAGGAGGAGAGTGTGCTTTCCTGCTCTCCCCCTGCTTCAGGACATGCTCCGGCCAATCAGTAGAGGAAGAAGAGTAGAGCGTGCTTTCCTGTTCTCCCCCTGCTTCAGGACATGCTCTGGCCAATCAGTAGAGGAAGGGGAGTAGAGCGTGCTTTCCTGTTCTCCCCCTGCTTCAGGACATGCTCTGGCCAATCAGTAGAGGAAGGGGAGTAGAGCGTGCTTTCCTGCTCTCCCCCTGCTTCAGGACATGCTCTGGCCAATCACTAGAGCAAGAGGAGTAGAGCGTGCTTTCCTGCTCTCCCCCTGCTTCAGGACATGCTCTGGCCAATCAGTAGAGGAAGGGGAGTAGAGCGGGCTTTCCTGCTCTCCCCCTGCTTCAGGACATGCTCTGGCCAATCAGTAGAGGAAGGGGAGTAGAGCGGGCTTTCTTGCTCTCCCCCTGCTTCAGGACATGCTCTGGCCAATCAGTAGAGGAAGGGGAGTAGAGTGGGCTTTCCTGCTCTCCCCCTGATCTAGGACATACTCTGGCCAAACAGCAGACCGGAATGCGCTCTGGTCAATCAGTAGAGTAAGGGGAGGAGAGTGCTTTCCCCCTGGCTTCCTGCAGCATCTGAGAGAAGCCAAGAACAGGCAATTCTGATATGCATTCCACAACGGTAATCATCATGATGCATAAGCATGCTCAGAATTAAAACATCATTTGTGCAAATACAGTACCTCGCTGCCTTTCATGCTATCTATGTTGTCAATCATCTTCCTACTGCCTCCACTGACCATTCTGGCTTGTTCTGCATGTGTCGACATTCTGGTGTCAACATTCTGACCAGATACCATGGCAATACTGTGCAATGAAATCTTTATTGTTCGCAATGGTTGTAAAGCAAAGGAAACTGTATGTACTGTAATAGGCAGAAAAAATACAGTAATCTATCCCACTGATGCATTATGAACTGCCTTTCTATGCTCTGCTGTATGCTGTTTGATAGTAGAGCTGTATCTTGCACTTTATTACTTTAAATGATCAAACCAGTTTGTGCATGTATAATTAGTGAACTGCCTTGTTTCAGAGCTGCACAGTTTCATTAGAGAGGTGCTCTCACCATTACATTTTAGAGGACTGGAGTTAATACATTTTAAATGCTTTTCCAAACTTTGATCTCTCACCTTGCATTCTGTTCAGCTTATAGTCTGCATTTCTGGTTCCATCCCATACTTAACTGTCTTCCCTTCTGAGCTCATTACTGATGGCGCTAGAGGTCAACAGTGGCCCCTACGTGTCTCACGTATGGAAGTGTGATATGAGAATCCATCCAAAACATTTTTGTAAAATCAGAAACAACGGCTAAAAATGTAACAAATAGCAGTGCAGCATCAGCTAGCTCCCTTCACTCTGCTAGAGCCAAGCACCTGCCATCTTCACCACCAACACTTTCATCAACAATATCCTCAATCATGAAGCTGTTTGTATGGGCCCCCAGAAGACAAGCTGTAATGCAGTTTGTAGTGTGATATTACCGACTGAATTCGCATTGTGAAATCAGGCAATATCACAGGGATTTACTGTGATGTACTGACTGGTTTGTACAGTGCTACACCACTAGCACCAGGTTCAGGTGTGTTTGGATTGCTTCAGTGGCCGATTTCCCTGTGTTCATATAGGACACACCGAGACAGAGAGGCAAGCCTGAATTCCCCTTTTGCAGACACAATGACCAGTCAGGAGGGAAGGTGCAACGCAATTTTATTATTTGTTAATAATTAACAACAAATGACAGGAGATATTTACCATTTACAGATGGAATGAAATTAATGACACTATTCAATGACAAGGTATTTATTTATTACCTCCCCGTCATCAACCGGTGACCCCAGCTGGCAAGCATGTGAAACCAACAAGAACCACAATTCCTGCAGAACTTTACAAAAAAAAAAATGAGAGACCTAAATATGAAACCTGCTGGTCTAGCTTGAATCAATGGTGCTCCGGCAGTCTATAGCTGTGAAATACAGTCTGGGTTAACGCTCCCTTTTTGCTGAGAAAAACGTGGGAAAACACATTCAGGTTGGATAGGTTCTTGTAGTGCACCAGCTGTAATAACAAATAGTCTATGCAAAATAATTAGCTGCAAGCAGGATTATGCACATGTAGGTTGGATAGATTCTTGTAGTGCACCAGCTGTAACAACAAATAGTCTATGCAAAATAATTAGCTGCAAGCAGGGTTATGCACCTGCCAGTTGGATAGGTTCTTGTAGTGCACCAGCTGTAACAACAAATAGTCTATGCAAAATAATTAGCTGCAAGCAGGGTTATGCACCTGTGGGTTGGATAGGTTCTTGTAGTGCACCAGCTGTACCAACAAATAGTCTATGCAAAATAATTAGCTCCAAGCAGGATTATGCACATATAGGTTGGATAGGTTCTTGTAGTGCACCAGCTGTAATAACAAATAGTCTATGCAATATAATTAGCTGCAAGCAGGGTTATGCACCTGCAGGTTGGATAAGTTCTTGTAGTGCACCAGCTGTACCAACAAATAGTCTATGCAAAATAATTAGCTCCAAGCAGGATTATGCACATGTAGGTTGGATAGGTTCTTGTAGTGCACCAGCTGTAACAACAAATAGTCTATGCAAAATAATTAGCTGCAAGCAGGGTTATGCACGTGCAGGTTGGATAGGTTATTGTAGTGTACCAGCTGTAACAACAAATAGTCTATGCAAAATAATTAGCTGCAAGTAGGGTTATGCACCTGCAGATTGGATAGGTTCTTGTAGTGCACCAGCTGTAACAACAGTCTGTGCAAATTAGCTCCAAGCAGGATTATGCACATGTAGGTTGGATAGGTTCTTGTAGTGCACCAGCTGTAATAACAAATAGTCTATGCAAAATAATTAGCTCCAAGCAGGATTATGCACATGTAAGTTGGATAGGTTCTTGTAGTGCACCAGCTGTACCAACAAATAGTCTATGCAAAATAATTAGCTGCAAGCAGGGTTATGCACATGTAAGTTGGATAGGTTCTTATAGTGCACCAGCTGTACCAACAAATAGTCCTTGAGCCTTGAGAAAATAGGGACAACAGTCTTCCTAATAGCCTATGCCACAAATTACTATCACCAGAATTGCCAGCTGGGGTTACACAGGGCTAAATAAACAGGCAATATACATTACATCAGTATTGACAATAATAACACAGGGAGCAGTGAACAGCTTTACAGAGTATTAAAACAGATAAAGGGCCACAGAGGGCCACTGTCAACCCTTTAGCTAACACACAAATCAAACAGTAAACAGAGCCAAATACATATCAAATGGCATTACATTTACTTCAAAGTAGGGGTGAGCGGGTTCGGATTTCTGAAATCCGAACCCCCCCGAGCCCCCCCGATCCGAGGCAGATCCGAGTCAGGCTCGACTTTTCCCGCCTGACTCGGATCTGAAATCGAGGCAAAACGTCATCATTCCGCCTTCCGAGTCTCGCGGGTTTTGGATCCTATATAAGGTACCCGCGTCGGCGCCATTTTCTCACTCGGCTGTGGACAGTGAAGAGGGAGGGTGGGAGTTAGGGCTGTGTAGTGTAGTGTAGTGTAGTGCTGCTGTTGTCCACTACTTCAAAGTCCATAGGGGCTGGCTGTGTTGTGCTGTGCTGCTGTTGTTAATAGGGGCTGTGTCCACTACTTCAAAGTCCATAGGGGCTGGCTGGACTGTGTTGTGCAGTCAGTTCTCCATAGGGGCTGTGTCCACTCCAAAGTCCTGTGCAGTGTCCCAGTCCTAAAGGGGTGCTGTAGTGTTGTCCAGGGGGTGCTCTGTCCATCAGGGGTGCTCCCCCCAAGTGCTAAAAAAATAATATATTTTCTGTGTTTGTGAATTGTGTGCGCAGTAGCCGCACGTGCATCAACAAAGTAGTGCCAAGCGTGCGCCTGTGTCATAAGTAAAGGGCCAGCTGGCTTGACCGTTAAAGGGTGCTGTAACCCCCGAAAGTACACTCCAGTCCAAACCAAAAAAGAAATTATTTTCTATGTTTGTGAATTGTGTGCGCAGTAGCCGCACGTGCATCAACAAAGTAGTGCCAAGCGTGCACCTGTGTCATAAGTAAAGGGCTGGCTGGCTTGACCGTTAAAGGGTGCTGTAACCCCCGAAAGTACACTCCAGTCCAAACCAAAAAAAAAAATTATTTTCTGTGTTTGTGAATTGTGTGCGCAGTAGCCGCACGTGCATCAACAAAGTAGTGCCAAGCGTGCGCCTGTGTCATAAGTAAAGGGCCGGCTGGCTTGACCGTTAAGGGTGCTGTAACCCCCGAAAGTACACTCCAGTCCAAACCAAAAAAAAAATTATTTTCTGTGTTTGTGAATTGTGTGCGCAGTAGCCGCACGTGCATCAACAAAGTAGTGCCAAGCGTGCGCCTGTGTCATAAGTAAAGGGCCAGCTGGTTTGACCGTTAAAGGGTGCTGTAACCCCCAAAGTACACTCCAGTCCAAACCAAAAAAGAAATTATTTTCTGTGTTTGTGAATTGTGTGCGCAGTAGCCGCACGTGCATCAAAAAAGTAGTGCCAAGCGTGCGCCTGTGTCATAAGTAAAGGGCCGGCTGGCTTGACCGTTAAAGGGTGCTGTAACCCCCGAAAGTACACTCCAGTCCAAACCCAAAAAAAAATTATTTTCTGTGTTTGTGAATTGTGTGCGCAGTAGCCGCACGTGCATCAACAAAGTAGTGCCAAGCGTGCGCCTGTGTCATAAGTAAAGGGCCGTCTGGCTTGACCATTAAGGGTGCTGTAACCCCCGAAAGTACACTCCAGTCCAAACCAAAAAAAAAAAAAATTTCTGTGTTTGTGAATTGTGTGCGCAGTAGCCGCACGTGCATCAACAAAGTAGTGCCAAGCGTGCGCCTGTGTCATAAGTAAAGGGCCGTCTGGCTTGACCGTTAAAGGGTGCTGTAACCCCCGAAAGTACACTCCAGTCCAAACCAAAAAAAAATTATTTTCTGTGTTTGTGAATTGTGTGCGCAGTAGCCGCACGTGCATCAACAAAGTAGTGCCAAGCGTGCGCCTGTGTCATAAGTAAAGGGCCGGCTGGCTTGACCGTTAAGGGTGCTGTAACCCCCGAAAGTACACTCCAGTCCAAACCAAAAAAAAAATTATTTTCTGTGTTTGTGAATTGTGTGCGCAGTAGCCGCACGTGCATCAACAAAGTAGTGCCAAGCGTGCGCCTGTGTCATAAGTAAAGGGCCAGCTGGCTTGACCGTTAAAGGGTGCTGTAACCCCCAAAGTACACTCCAGTCCAAACCAAAAAAGAAATTATTTTCTGTGTTTGTGAATTGTGTGCGCAGTAGCCGCACGTGCATCAACAAAGTAGTGCCAAGCGTGCGCCTGTGTCATAAGTAAAGGGCCGGCTGGCTTGACCATTAAAGGGTGCTGTAACCCCCGAAAGTACACTCCAGTCCAAACCAAAAAAAAATTATTTTCTGTGTTTGTGAATTGTGTGCGCAGTAGCCGCACGTGCATCAACAAAGTAGTGCCAAGCGTGCGCCTGTGTCATAAGTAAAGGGCCGGCTGGCTTGACCGTTAAGGGTGCTGTAACCCCCGAAAGTACACTCCAGTCCAAACCAAAAAAAAAATTATTTTCTGTGTTTGTGAATTGTGTGCGCAGTAGCCGCACGTGCATCAACAAAGTAGTGCCAAGCGTGCGCCTGTGTCATAAGTAAAGGGCCGGCTGGCTTGACCGTTAAGGGTGCTGTAACCCCCGAAAGTACACTCCAGTCCAAACCAAAAAAAAAATTATTTTCTGTGTTTGTGAATTGTGTGCGCAGTAGCCGCACGTGCATCAACAAAGTAGTGCCAAGCGTGCGCCTGTGTCATAAGTAAAGGGCCGGCTGGCTTGACCGTTAAAGGGTGCTGTAACCCCTGAAAGTACACTCCAGTCCAAACCAAAAAAAAATTATTTTCTGTGTTTGTGAATTGTGTGCGCAGTAGCCGCACGTGCATCAACAAAGTAGTGCCAAGCGTGCGCCTGTGTCATAAGTAAAGGGCCGGCTGGCTTGACCGTTAAGGGTGCTGTAACCCCCGAAAGTACACTCCAGTCCAAACCAAAAAAAAAATTATTTTCTGTGTTTGTGAATTGTGTGCGCAGTAGCCGCACGTGCATCAACAAAGTAGTGCCAAGCGTGCGCCTGTGTCATAAGTAAAGGGCCGGCTGGCTTGACCGTTAAAGGGTGCTGTAACCCCCGAAAGTACACTCCAGTCCAAACCAAAAAAAAATTATTTTCTGTGTTTGTGAATTGTGTGCGCAGTAGCCGCACGTGCATCAACAAAGTAGTGCCAAGCGTGCGCCTGTGTCATAAGTAAAGGGCCGGCTGGCTTGACCGTTAAGGGTGCTGTAACCCCCGAAAGTACACTCCAGTCCAAACCAAAAAAAAAATTATTTTCTGTGTTTGTGAATTGTGTGCGCAGTAGCCGCACGTGCATCAACAAAGTAGTGCCAAGCGTGCGCCTGTGTCATAAGTAAAGGGTCGGCTGGCTTGACCGTTAAAGGGTGCTGTAACCCCCAAAGTACACTCCAGTCCAAACCAAAAAAGAAATTATTTTCTGTGTTTGTGAATTGTGTGCGCAGTAGCCGCACGTGCATCAACAAAGTAGTGCCAAGCGTGCGCCTGTGTCATAAGTAAAGGGCCGGCTGGCTTGACCGTTAAGGGTGCTGTAACCCCCGAAAGTACACTCCAGTCCAAACCAAAAAAAAATTATTTTCTGTGTTTGTGAATTGTGTGCGCAGTAGCCGCACGTGCATCAACAAAGTAGTGCCAAGCGTGCGCCTGTGTCATAAGTAAAGGGCCGGCTGGCTTGACCGTTAAAGGGTGCTGTAACCCCCGAAAGTACACTCCAGTCCAAACCAAAAAAAAATTATTTTCTGTGTTTGTGAATTGTGTGCGCAGTAGCCGCACGTGCATCAACAAAGTAGTGCCAAGCGTGCGCCTGTGTCATAAGTAAAGGGTCGGCTGGCTTGACCGTTAAAGGGTGCTGTAACCCCCAAAGTACACTCCAGTCCAAACCAAAAAAGAAATTATTTTCTGTGTTTGTGAATTGTGTGCGCAGTAGCCGCACGTGCATCAACAAAGTAGTGCCAAGCGTGCGCCTGTGTCATAAGTAAAGGGCCGGCTGGCTTGACCGTTAAGGGTGCTGTAACCCCCGAAAGTACACTCCAGTCCAAACCAAAAAAAAATTATTTTCTGTGTTTGTGAATTGTGTGCGCAGTAGCCGCACGTGCATCAACAAAGTAGTGCCAAGCGTGCGCCTGTGTCATAAGTAAAGGGCCGGCTGGCTTGACCGTTAAAGGGTGCTGTAACCCCCGAAAGTACACTCCAGTCCAAACCAAAAAAAAATTATTTTCTGTGTTTGTGAATTGTGTGCGCAGTAGCCGCACGTGCATCAACAAAGTAGTGCCAAGCGTGCGCCTGTGTCATAAGTAAAGGGCCGGCTGGCTTGACCGTTAAGGGTGCTGTAACCCCCGAAAGTACACTCCAGTCCAAACCAAAAAAAAAATTATTTTCTGTGTTTATCCGCACATATATATCAAATCGATATAACATAAATGGAGGACCAAACTTTCTCCGATAAAAATAAAATAGAGAAAGATCAAGAACCACTTCCTCCTAGTGCTGAAGCTGCTGCCACTAGTCATGACATAGACGATAACATGCCATCAACGTCGTCTGCCAAGGCCGATGCCCAATGTCATAGTAGAGGGCACATACAATCCCAAATGGCAAAGTTCAGGAAAATGACCTTGAAAAAGACATTTAAATCAGCTGAAGAGAAACGTAAACTTGCCAATATGCCATTTACGACACGGAGTGGCAAGGAACGGCTAAGGTCGATCCCTAGTATGTTCATGACTAGTGGTTCAGCTTCACATGACGATGGAAGCCCTCCTCCAACTAAAAAAATCAAAAGAGTTAAGCTGGCAAAAGCACAGCGAAGAACTGTGCTTTCTAAGAAGATATCACAAATCCCCAAGGAGAGTCCAAGTGTGGTGGTGGTTGCGATGCCTGACCTTCCCAGCACTGGACGGGAAAAGGTGGCTCTTTCCATCATTTGCACGCCCCCTGCAAGTGCTGAAAGGAGCACCCACAGTCCACTTGCTGATATGCAAATTGAAGATGTCACTGTTGAAGTACAACAGGATGAGGATACTGGTGTAGCTGGCGCTGAGGAGGAAGTTGGCGAGGAGGATTCTGATGGTGATGTGGTTTGTTTAAATCAGGCTCCGGGGGAGACAGTTGTTGTCCGTGGGATGAAAAAGCCCATCACGGTCATGCCTGGGCAGAAGACCAAACATTCCACCTCTTTGGTCTGGCAATATTTCTATCCAAATCCGGACAACAACTGTCTTGCCATATGTACCATATGTAAAGGTGAAATAAGTAGGGGTAGGGACGTCAACCACCTAGGAACATCCTCCCTTATACGGCACCTGCAGCGCGTTCATAAAAAGTTACTGTCAAGTTCAGAAACTTTGGCTAAGACCGTAAGCAGTCCAGGGACACCTAAATCCCGTTGTCCTGTTGTATCCAAGCGCCTGCAAACCACACCGTCAACTCCCTCCTCGTCAATTTCCTCCTTAGTCAGGATCGGAAGTAGTCCTGCAGGCCATGTCACTGGCATGACTGACTCTCCTATCCGGGATTCCTCTGGAGGATCCTGCATTGCTACGCCTACTGCTGCCGCTGCTGCTGTTGCTGCTGCTGGGAGTCGTTCATCATCCCAGAGAGGAAGTAGGAACACCACTACTTTTACTAAACAATTGACCCTCCAACAGTCCTTAGCGAGGAGGATGAAGTACGACACCAGTCATCCTGAAGCAAAACGTATAACTGAGGCCTTGACTGCTATGTTGGTGTTAGACGTGCGTCCGGTATCCGCCATTAGTGCAGTGGGATTTAGACAATTGATGGAGGTAGTGTGTCCCCGGTTCCAAATCCCATCTAGATTCCACTTCACTAGGCAGGCGATACCGAGACTGTACAGAAACATCAGAAAAAGTGTCCTCAGTGTCCTGAAAAATGCCGTTGTACACAATGTCCACTTAACCACGGACATGTGGACAAGTGGAACAGGGCAGACTAAGGATTATATGACTGTGACAGCCCACTGGGTAGATGTATCACCTTACGCAGCAACAGCAGCAGCGTCACCAGTAGCAGCATCTCAGAAACGCCAGCTCGTTACAAGGCAGGCTACGCTGTGTATCACCGGTTTCAGTAAGAGGCACACCGCCGACAACCTCTTAGAGAAACTGAGGGAAATCATCGCCCAGTGGCTTACCCCACTTAGACTCTCCTGGGGATTTGTGATATCTGACAACGCCACCAATATTGTGCAGGCATTACATCTGGGCAAATTCCAGCACGTCCCATGTTTTGCTCACACAATAAACTTGGTGGTGCAGAATTTTCTGAAAAGCGACAGGGGCGTGCAGGAGACGCTTTGGGTGGCCCGAAAAATTTCTGGCCACTTTCGCCATTCAGCGACTGCGTGCCGAAGACTGGAGCGCCAGCAAACACTCTTGAACCTGCCCCACCATCACCTGAAGCAAGAGGTTGTGACGCGGTGGAACTCAACCCTCTATATGCTTCAGAGGATGGAGGAGCAGCAAAAGGCCATACAAGCCTATACATCCACCTATGACATAGGCAAAGGAGGGGGTATGCACCTGACTCAAGCGCAGTGGAGAATGATTTCCGTGTTGTGCAAGGTTCTCCAGCCCTTCGAACTTGCCACACGTGAAGTCAGTTCAGACACAGCCAGCTTGAGTCAGGTCATTCCCCTCATCAGGCTTTTGCAGAAGCAGCTGGAGAAAGTGAAGGAGGAGCTAAGACGGAGCGATTCCGCTCGGCATGTGGGACTTGTGGATGAAGCCCTTCATTCGCTTTGCCAGGATTCCAGGGTGGTCAATCTGTTGAAATCAGACCACTACATTTTGGCCACCGTGCTTGATCCTAGGTTTAAAGCCTATGTGGTGTCTCTCTTTCCGGCCGACACAAGCCTGCAGAGGTGCAAAGACCTGCTGGTGAACACACTGTCAGCTGAAGCGGAACGTGACACGTCAACGGCTCCTTCTTCATTTTCTCCCGCAACTGGGGCTGCCAGGAAAAAACTTAGGTATCCTAAGCAACCCGCTGGCGGTGATGCAGGGCAGGCAGGACCAAGTTTGGACATCTGGTCCGGACTGAAGGACCTGGCAACAATTTCTGACATGTCTACTGTCACTGCATATGATACTGTCACCATTGACAGAATGGTGGAGGATTACATCGGTGACAGCATCCAAGTAGGCATGTCAGACAGTCCATACCTGTACTGGCAGGAAAAAGAGGCAATTTGGAGGCCCCTGTACAAGCTGGCTCTATTTTACCTGAGTTGCCCCCCCTCCAGTGTGTACTCCGAAAGAGTGTTTAGTGCAGCCGGGAACCTTGTCAGCGAAAGGCGTAGGAGGTTGCTTCCACAGAATGTGGAGAAGATGATGTTCATCAAAATGAATTATCAGCTCTTCCAGGGAGACCAGCCTCCAGAAGGCACAGAGGGACCTGTGGTGGTGGATTCAAGTGGGGACGAGTTAATACTTTGTGAGGATGAGGATGTACACACTGAAGAGGGTGAGGAATCGGTGGATGAGGAGGATGAGGATGACATCTTGCCTCCGTAGAGCCAGTTTGTGCAGGGACACATTAATTGCCAGCTTGTTTTGTGGGGGCCCAAACGAACCAATCATTTCAGCCACAGTTGTGTGGCAGACCCTGGCGCTGAAATGATTGATTTGTTAAAGTGTGCATGTCCTGTTTATACAACATAAGGGTGGGTGGGAGGGCCCAAGGACAATTCCATCTTGCACTTCTTTTTTTTCTTTGCATTATGTACAGTTTGGGGCCTAGTTTTTCTAACTGCCATCCTGTCTGCCACTGCAGTGTCACTCCTAGATGGGTCACGTGTTTGTGCCGCCCACTCGTGTCGCTTAGCATAGTCATCCAGCTACCTCGGTGCAACCTTTTGGACATAAAAACACTATTGTGAGGTGTGAGGTGTTCAGAATAGACTGGAAATGAGTGGAAATTAAGGTTATTGAGGTTAATAATAGCATAGGAGCAGAGAAACCACCAAATTCTGTGATTTTAGCTGTTTTTATGCTTTTTTTAAAAAAAAATACAGATCCAAAACACAAAACCCAGAACCCAAAACACGGAAGGGTGGTTTTGGCAAAACCAATCCAGATCCAAAACACGAAGAAAGATCCAGATCCAAAACCAAAACACAAAACACGAAAAGTGGCCGGTGCACACCCCTACTTCAAAGCTAGACATAAAATACTTAGTACATCACCCACAGTGGCATCGGACATGAGCCGACACCCATAAGGCACGTCCTCTCTTGGACATAAGCCAGAGGTTCACAGGAAAGAAAATGACAACCAATGCAACTCTTGGGGAAAAGAGGGGGTGACCTATCTTTTACTTCCCCCCTATTTCATCACTACACACACCATACCTAATTTAAAACACTATGACCCCTTTCTACACCCAGTTGTGTGGGAGATTAACTCCCGGTCGCAGTTTTTACACAAAACCTAGTCTCCCAGCCTAATCATGGTTAGCCACAAGGTAAAGGATACTGCAATAGACCCAGGGGACCCAGATAGGATAGGTGTACAGAGGGGCAGGGCGTTAATGGAGGGAAGAGAGGAGCTGTGGAGGGACAGAGTATAGGGAGGTTCTGATATGATCTCACCCTTGGCAGTGGCTGTTCAGCCTCCCACGATGTCCATGGAAACTCTGGGATGCTAGGCACCGCAATGGAGCTTCCAGCTGCAGACCTCCAGCAGGTATTTTACAAGGAACAACAGGTGCAAAATCCCTTTCCACAGGGGCTCTGTCCAGCAAACACACAGCAGCAGGAGGGTCCTGAAGCACTCTTCCTCTGGGGCTGTCTTTTCTTCTGCCCATGCGGGTGCCAGCAGGGTTTTCGTCACTGGCGGGACCTTTTTCTCAGCTGGGGCTTCATCTGCGATGATGGAGCGATGAGACCTCCTTCCCAGGCAGCTCCTCTTCTCTCCCAGCATGCGCAGATATACAAATGTGGCTCCTCCTGATAACAGGCACTTAGGAAGGCAGTCCTTTATTCAGAGGGGGCTTCTTCCAAAGCAGGGTGCTCTATGCAAATCTCCAGGCAAGCTTCCTCCAGGGACTCACATCCAGCATCAGAGCACCTCTCCTGGCAGATTGGAAAGGTAGCCTTCCGGGCTGATGTGAAGTCTGGTAATTGTAATCCAGGGCAAACATAAAAGTTATAGCATCCTTTTTCAGAAATTCCTCCCAGGCTCCTTTTACAGAAATTCCCCCAAGACTCAGCACTGACAGCCCTGAGGAAGGTATTAAATAACCTCTCACTCTCCTCCCTGTCGGTCTGGCATCTATGAGTGGACAGAGGGGACCCAGCAACAGGCCGCCTACAGGGATCTCTGCCTGGACCTAGGCTACCAATCAATGGGGCAGGATTTTTCCTCCAAAAATGGGTCGCTGACCAAGGGACACTTTCTACCTCCCTGTCTGCACATGCTCAGTTGAGTTCAGGGAGAGCAAGGTCAAAGTTCATTATACCTGCCTATTATATGGAATGTGGCTGCAGTATATCTATGTGTACATACATTAAAAAAAATATTGGGGGACCCCTATTTGGGAACAAACTTTTGTGTACCACATACTTCCCCCCTAAAATTATACGTGTCCTCACGTACTGACCTTCACAATTTCAAACAATATTCAGTAGCAATTTGTGTCTTACACAATATTACATCAAGTAAGGATGTTTCTTTTTGCAAAGTAACAATGCAGTTTACATGTAACAAATGATATTCATGTAACACTAGATTTAGTCTCTATATCTAAGTGGTAAGACCCCTTTTGTGCTTCTCTCGGAATGTCTGAGTCCCTCTTCTCCTGTGACGGCTTCAGAAATTGTTTCTTTGGGGCCCGGAGTGTTGATGTTCTTCCACGTTACTGGAAAGTCTGTGAGCAGTAGCACATCCATTGGATTGCTAATGGTCAGGTCTGCAGGGACACTTGACCTCTCTGTCAGCTACCTGATCTGGACCTTCTCCTTGATTTGTGGTCAGCAACTCTGGTTGTTTGCATGAGGCCATACCAGCATCTCTGTCGTTCCACCTCAGTTGGCTCTCATGCATTGGCTCTTGACAGGGAAGCAGTCGATCTGTCTCATGGTACTGCCTTTTTCCTGGGTTAAGTGCCATCTCTTTGTGTGCAGACAGTTCTGTATCTAGTAGAAAAAGAGAGGGGGGTTTAGCCCCCTATTGTTCCTCAGCACACTGAACCATACCAGCAACAATATATGAACACTATATGGTAATAGATTTTCAGAGATATTAGTTGCATGCATTTGCAAATACATGGGATGCTGCTAGGCCTCGTCAAGACTTCTCTGTCACTAGCAGTCCCTACACTAAACGGTTCACGTCTGGGGCGCAGAGCATCCGAAATTAAGTCCAGCCCAGGACCCCCACCGGTGCATCACACGAAAAATGGAAAAAGAGTGACAGTGCAGTGTAAAGTATAGAAGTGTGCAAGTAATTACTAAGTGTTAAGGGGTTAAAATATATACGTGAAAAATTACAAGAATATTAAACAAACATAAAAAGGTGATGTGAAAAGTAACTATGTGTATTAAGTGGTGATGCCCTCAGGAGGCCCAGCCAGAGCAGCCTCGGGGGTCCTACGCCCAAACGCTCACCCCAAATATAATATATGCCAATTAAAGCCTCATAATAAAGGCACATATATATTTTTTGGCAAATGTAAGGCCTCATGATAAAGGCACATACATAAATGCATCCGAATTGAAAGCCAGCTTACCTGGGAGTCACCCCTGGGGACTCCAACTAGCACTACTAGAACCAGCATGCCCTGCTAATGCTGGCTCATTCATGCATCTCATAACCACAAACAAAAAAATGGCAGCTGCTCAATCAATCTGGTAGTACTTTTTCAGGTGCATGAAAGGGAGGGGTCATACCAAGTAGAAAAAGAGATGTTGGTTTAACCCCCTATTGTTCCTTAGCACACTGAACTATACCAGCAACAATATATGAACACTATATGGTAATAGATTTTCAGAGATATTAGTTGCATGCATTTGCAAATACATGGGATGCTGCTAGGCCTCGTCAAGGCTTCTCTGTCACTAGCAGTCCCTACACTAAACGGTTCACGTCCGGGGTGCAGAGCGCCCCAAATTAAGTCCAGCCCAGGACCCCCCCAGGGCATCACACGAAAAATGGAAAAAGAGTGACAGTGCAGTGTAAAGTATAGAAGTGTGCAAGTAATTACCCCTTAACACTTAGTAATTACTTGCACACTTGCTGCAGACCTCCGGCAGGTATTTTGCAAGGAGCAACAGGTGCAAAATCCCTTTCCACAGGGGCTCTGTCCAGCAAACACACAGCAGCAGGAGGGGTCCTGAAGCACTCTTCCTCTGGGGCTGTCTTTTCTTCTGCCCATGCGGGTGCCAGCAGGGTTTTCGTCACTGGCGGGACCTTTTTCTCAGCTGGGGCTTCATCTGCGACGATGGAGCGATGAGACCTCCTTCCCAGGCTGCTCCTCTTCTCTCCCAGCGTGCGCAGATATACAAATGTGGCTCCTCCTGATAACAGGCACTTAGGAAGGCAGTCCTTTATTCAGAGGGGGCTTCTTCCAAAGCAGGGTGCTCTATGCAAATCTCCAGGCAAGCTTCCTCCAGGTACTCACATCCAGCATCAGAGCACCTCTCCTGGCAGATTGGAAAGGTAGCCTTCCGGGCTGATGTGAAGTCTGGTAATTGTAATCCAGGGCAAACATAAAAGTTATAGCATCCTTATTTTTACAGCTCCAAGGGCACTCCAATGAAAGTCCTTACAGACAGCACCAGGTGCAGTATTTGTAATCCTGGGTAAATGAGAGGGGTACTGCACCCCTATTTGTACAGATCCAGGGACACTCCACAGAAGCACCTCACAGATAATCCTTTTTCAGAAATTCCTCCCAGACTCCTTTTACAGAAATTCCTCCCAGACTCAGCACTGACAGCCTTAAGGAAGGTATTATATAACCTTTCCCTCACTCTCCTCCCTGTTGGTCTGGCATCTATGAGTGGACAGAAGGGACCCAGCAACAGGCCGCCTACAGGGATCTCTGCCTGGACACCTAGGCTACCAATCAATGGGGCAGGTTTTTCCCTCCAAAAATGGGTCGCTGACCAAGGGGCACTTTCTACCTCCCTGTCTGCACATGCTCAGTTGAGTTCAGGGAGAGCAAGGTCAGTAAAAGTTCACTATACCTGCCTATTATATGGAATGGGGCTGCAGTATATCTATGTGTACATACATTAAAAAAAAATATTGGGGGACCCCTATTTGGGAACAAACTTGGGGGTACCACATTACTAAACATCCCTTGCAGGGATAGAGCTTGCGATAAAGCTCTATCCCTGCGAATCCCCTCCGCACACTTATCACGGTATTTTTGCAAAAAATACCATGACAAGTGCTCGCGCATGCGCCCACCGGCCGTTGCTAAGCCCCGCCCCCCACGATCGCAAACCCCCCCATGCCCCCCCTCCCTTAATTACACTTCCGGTGATCGGTGCTTCTGTGATGTCCTTCGTGGCTCCGGTCAGCTGACATCTCATCCTGCGCTGGGACCCAGACTAGCTGACCGGAGGGAGGACATCACCCGGAGTGAATCAGCATGTGGTCTGTTTAGACCACACAGCTGATCACTGGGGCCGGCTTCGGGCTCTGCTCTGCCTTTTAGAGCAGAGCAGGAGTCCAGTAACCGGGGGAGACCCTGAATAACGCCACCTCCAAGTGGCGTTATTATCACAGGGCTTCCACTGGCATTTTTTCACAATTTAAATTTAGTAACTTTGGCCAGATGCCATTTCTCATTACAATTATGGGAAATGCGATCTGCTTACTAAAAATAAGTGACACTTAGGGGTTGGAGTAGAATTTTACTAATTCTACTCCAATTGCCCTGTAGTAACTTTAGGTGATACTAAAATAATGTGAAAAGGGTGTGAAAACACCCTTTTTTCACTTTATTTTAGTAAAAATAATGTTAATAAATAGAGCCCATAGTAACAGATGTTCTGGTGCAGGGCATAATGTGAACTTCCCTAATCAAACAATTTTATAATATTAAACTAATTTGCTAATTTGGAACCATTTGCACCGCCCCTGCCTGTAGTAAATATTCAGTACTTGTTTTAATAATCATGTAAAGTGACTCAATAACATGTTATGAAACTGTTGCAAAGATTCAACCCAGAAATATTCAGGGCCCTATTCATCATCAGCAGCCGTTTGGCCCCCGATGATAAGTATCCCCTTCAGCGAGGTGAATACTTTATTACCTGAGCAATTCATCATTGCTCCTGTGAGGGGACAGCTGCTCCAAAAAGCAACTGTCACTGCGATTAGTAGCGCAGCTACAGAAGTAACTGTGCCTCTTATCACACATGCGCAAAGCCACCGGGGAGTCAATGAGGAGGAACTCCTTCCCATAGGAAAATGGCGCTTGTTCTTGCAGGCAAACCCCGAAAACTACCAGTTTTCTGAGTTTGTTGAATATCAGGTGGTCCTATTTAGACCCCTGATGATGAATGGCCCGTTAACTTAAATATGTGTAAACTAGCGTTTTCACATTGTTAACAGGCCATTTATCGTATGATGTAAGAATGTGCCTGTATGATTACAGTGGGTTGGGTATGAAACCCGGCTGTCAAGATGCCACTGGTCAGAATATCGACAGCGGTATCCTGATAGCCAGAATCCCGACACCCATAGGAACAAACGGTAAGTTTTCCTATCCCCTACCCTATCCATAACCTCCTCCCCTAGTGCCTAAGCCTAACCTCACCCGCCCCGCACCTTAAACCTAACACCCCATCCCTGGTGGCTAAACCTAACCTCCCCCTAGTGCCTAAACCTAACTTCCTCCTCTCTGCACCCTAATCCTAACACTCCCTCCCCGGTGCCATCCCTAACCCTCCCCCTAGTGCCTAACCTATCCCTAACCTTCCCCTAACACCCCGATGCCAACAGTCGGGATACTGGTGCCGGGATCCCGACCTGTCAGGATTTTGGCGCTGTTATTCAGACTATCGGCATGCCGCACGTCGGGATGTCGACTACATTCCATTACAGTATAGACTCTTACTGCTATGCATAGTATCCTGTTTGTTCTTATCGGTGACGGGCAGTGGCCCTGGAAAAAGCATAAAAATGGCCCCACATGCGCGCGCCTGAGGCACGCGCCCGAAAAAGTGGGCGTGGCCTTGCTACAAGGGGTGTGGTCTAATGTGAAATGCCATGCCCGCAATCGACAACCCCGTTTTGTCATGCTGGGGGCAGGCCCACAGTCCCTCTCTCCAGTGAATAAGCACATAAAGCATGTGGATGAGTATTTTCTTACCTATATGATTTCTCTGCAACGAGGGAACCTCTGAAGCTGAACCTCTTGAGTCTGTATTCATTATTCATGTAGAAAATCACATGGTCTGGAAGCCGCCTGTTTGTGTAGCAGTAAAGCCAATGTCACCATCATGTAACAGAGGTTCAACCAGATAATACATAGTAACAGAAGTTTGGGGGAGGACAAAATGTATGAGTTTCCCATATCAAACAATTTTATATTAATAAAATATATTTGCTCATTTGGTACCATTTGCATCAGTAATATGGTTTCATTAGAATTGTTGTCTTACTAAAGATTACTGTCCCCCAGTCTTTTCTTCCAACAGAACCAGTGGTCCTACTGTCCTATTTGCGTGTCTCCAGTACTATCGCCTTGGTGTGTTTCCAGCCCATTCCCCCCCCCTATGTGTCTCTCCAGAGCTATCTCCCTGCTTCTTTCCAGCGCTATCCCCCTACGCCTCTGCAACACCATCATCCTGCGCCTCTCCAGCACCATCTTTCAGTGTCTCCGCAATACCATCATCCTGTGGCTCTCCAGCACCATCCTCCTGCGTCTCCCCAGCATCATCCTTCCATGTCTCTGTAATACCATCATACTGTGGCTCTCCAGCACCATCCCCAGCGGGAAGCAATCGGGAAGCCGACTGCCTAAATACCGGCAGCCGGCTTCCCGACTGTCTTATCCCGGCAAGGGTGAAATGCCGGGCGTCTAGATGTAGACGCCCGCATTTCCCTGACGCCGGGAGACCGGCGCCCAGCATCACGATCGTAGTGATGCCGGGCGCCGCGAGCGGACAGCCGCGGGGGGGGAGGGTTAGGTTTAGGGCTCCCGGGGGGGGACTTAGGGTTAGGCACCCTCCCCGGGAGGGAACTTAGGTTTAGGTAGCGGGGAAGGGGGTGGTTAGGGTTAGGCACTTAGAGGGGGGATTAGGGTTAGGCACTTGGGGGGGAAGTTAGGGTTAGGCACCCCTAAGGAGGGTTAGGGTTAGGGGGGTTAGGTTAGTGGATATTTACCTATCCACGATCAGGATTTCCAGCGCTGTTGGGCTTCCGCTGCGTCGCACTCTGCTCCTGTCGGGCTGCCGCTGACGGGAATCGAACCATGCGGCCGGTGGTATTTCATACCAATTCCTCCCCAGCACCATCCCCAGCACCATCCTTCTGTGTCTCCGCAATACCATCATCCTGCGGCTCTCCAGCACCATCCTCCTGCATCTCTCCAGGACCATCCTGCTGGCCTAGCACATAATATCCCCCTCCCCAGATAGTTCATCATCTCCCCTTAGCACTAAATAACCTCCCTCCCCCTCAGACAGATCATCTCCCCCTAGAACAGAATAACCCCCCCTCCCCCTCAGGCAGATCATCTCCCCCTAGAACAGAATAACCCCCCTCCCTCTCAGCCAGATCATCTCCCCCTAGATCAGAATAACCCCCCCTCCCCCTCAGACAGATCATCTCCCCATAGGTCAGAATAACCCCCCTTCCCCTCAAACAGATCATCTCCCCCTAGAACAGAATACCCCTCTCCACACTGACAGATAATCATGTCCCCCTAGTACAAATCAGCCCCTCCAGACAGAAATCAATCTCCCCTTAACAACCAGTGACTCAGCTCTGCGGGCAGCCTGCAAGCTGCCAGAATGGCTGCAGCAGGTGCCGATGCCAGTGCTGTCATGCAAATTTCAATCAGAGTCACTCAGTGACTCTTGTCCTGTCTCCCGGCCAGCCCCGACTTTCTCCAACCCTGTCCCTTCCCTGCCCTACAGTCTGGCTAGTGGGGGCAGCTGGCGGCCTGGGAAGTGTAGTGCCTTCCTCCCCCGTGTGGATGTGCCCCCAGAATTAAGAAGATGTGACCTTACCTTTTGATGTCGGTCCCGGACGCTGACCCGCTCTGCTTCCGAGTTACGCGGCGTCATCGTCCGGCGTTTGTGGCGCGCGTAGCTCTGTGTTAGCTGGGCAGGACTTGGAGCCTCTTCTCTTCCCGCGATACCAGCCGCGGACTGCTCTAGTAGCTGTGACAGGCAGCCGGCGGGCTGCCTGTCAAGAAAGAAAGCAGTGACTGGGGAGAGTGGGGATGTGCTAAGGGGGCAGGGCCACAGGTGACAAGCGGCCCCACATACCAATTGGCCCACCGGGAATCTTCCTGCTGTAAGTAATGGCCAATCCGCCCCTGGTGACGGGCACTGACCTGGCCTGCTCTGAGGGATAAATGTACGCCGATGTCCATGCACTCCTCCCAGGGGCCTTCTGCATCCAGTCCCACACAGCATGACAGTTCTATGGCCTGTCCTCCCCCAGCCAGGCCTTGCTGATCCCTAGCCACTATGTGCTGCCATTTCCAGGCTCTCTCACAGGGTTCATGTCTCCCCCTCCTGCTGTTATCGGGCTGCTCCTGCTAATGTCAGCTTGTAACACTGAAATAGAGATGAGAGAAGACTGGTTAGGGTGCGCCCGAGGTTGGATCAGCCACCTGTCTTTGGTGCAACAGCGATATAATATATGGTATATCGGGGCTGGTTGGCAACTTTCAGCTGGGGGGGTGGGGACAAGCAAAAGACAGTGGCCCCGATGTTTCAGTCTACAGCATAAATGTTATATACATTTACTTTATTATTGATTATTCATATATTAATATATGAATAATAATCTACATCTCACACTGTGCTCCCCATCATCCCCGACTGTGTCCGCCCTCATCCACAGTCCACACTGTGCTCCCCTTCCCCACCCATGCTGACTGTATTCTCTTCACTGTGCTTCCCATCTACATTGTGCTTTCTGCTCTGTTTTCTTCCATTCACATGCCTCACTGGGGGAGGTCGTCCCCTCTCCATATGTGCTGTCCGGTCCATGGAGCGGACACAACATGCCCCACTCACTAATGTCCACCTACTGCATCTTTAGATTTGAGATTATCTTTCCTTCTTCCTTTACATCAGCAAATGAGTCCAGATCCAGTACTGTCAGATTGTTATTAGATTGGTTAGACTCTGTATATTGAGCTATGTAAGAAATTAGCTGGGGTTCCCTTTCTCAGATCCTAGATACCTTTCTGCACCTTTGTCCCCCTAATTTGTGGATGGACTTAATAAATATAGATGTCCTTTATTATAATAACTAGCTTAAAAGAATTAAGACCAGACTCTTGCAAATATCTGGTCTAGCCAGTATTTTGTAAATTGTGGGTCCATTTCATGATTAACTACATTGTTGTAGATATAGGGGAGGGGCCCTAGATTGCACACCTTAAGCATAGGTGCTACCTGCTGAGACTTGTAGTGCTGCAAGCAGGAAAAGATAAACAAATGCAAGTGCACACTCTAACCATGCTGAAGCTAATAATAATACTGCTAAATTGCATCAAACAGGTTCTTAGCATAATGATGGCCTTAATTATGGGCCTGCCCACCATATACAGGTGACCTCCATCAGGCAGGTCCCTAACACTCCTATGGAACAAATACAGGGTACGGGACCCCCCAGGCCAACCCAGCAGAACCGCCCCATGGCACCACACTAGTGTGAGATTTAAAGTGAGAGTTAAGAATAATAAAGAAACGCCTATGTGTCAAGTCCTGCATAAGTAGGAGGTTATAATTAAAAGTGTATAAAGTGCTACATATATAAAAACAAACTAAATCAGTGAAAAAGTGTACATTATGATGCCATGAAACAATCCAGCCACATCAGTCCAGAGACCCCCGCACCCCAATACCAGTCCCAAAACTGACACACAGCATATATACTGTATAGTAGGTCTAAAGATGCGTACACACACGATTTTTTGAATGATTTAACTATAATGAAGTTGTTATCGTTCAACCGTTCAAAAAATTGTTCAGTGTAAAACGATGAACGATTATCGTACATGCGCGTTCACGTTTGTCGATTGTAGTTTGTAGTTCAGTCAGACTGGCCAACTGAACGATTTTCAATAGAAGTTGCAACATTTTTCCTTCAACACACAGAAAATCGTTTATTATGTAAAGTAAAACCAACTACTTTGTAAAACGATTTTCGTTCACTTTTTCAAGGGAAAAACTGAACGAAAATCGTTCATTACTTACATCGTTGTGTGTGTACGCACCTTTACCCTCAGTGTGCCTTATTAGATGTGCAGTTTTGGCGTACAAGGACTCCTTGCTAATTAAAAACACCCAGGAGCAGGAGGGATATGTAGATGGTTGTTGATAGATTGTTGTACATATGTTGTTAGTGTGATGTATTGGTATATGTTTTACTATAGGCGTCTCACAGATAATCATTGTAGAATTTGTGGTTATTTAGATAGATATATGCTATGCCATGAAAAAAGCATAATTACGAGGTATATGGGTCGGTCACATTTCTTTACTATGAATATCTAAATCAGAAAATAGTCAAAAAAATCACTTCAAACATTGGACATTTTTAGGATCGTTATAAATAAACAAAAATGAAAGTGTTGGGGTTTCATGGTATTCCCCCCTTTTCATTTGATGGTCATAATATTCCATTCTCTCTTTCCTCTCCACCTCCTCCCTCTTTTCCTCGTCTCACAATGAGATGTTAAATAAACAGGATAAAAAAACATATGTGTTAGAATAAATAAATAAATAAGGATTAATATGAATACACTTTTGTATAATTTACATATACTACCTAGATATAAATATATTATATTGTTCTTAAAACTCAGCGAGTTAATAGAAAATGCAATTAATTTGCCCGGTGAGTTTTAAAAGTGATGCTGCCCATAGCAACCAATCAGATTCTACTTAACATGTAACTAGCACCTTCTAGAAGATAAAAGCTAAAATCTTATTGGTTGCTATGGGCAACATCACTTTTAAAACTCACTTCTAAAAACTCTCTCTTTAGTAAATTTACCCCTAAGTCTCTGTGGTGAGACCCGAGGATACGCATGCATAGCCAGGACGACGGGGAAGAGGTAATTAGCTGCGATACTAACCGAGGGGACAGCTGCTTTTCGGAGCAGCTGTCCCAGCACCGGAGCAATGATGGGTACAGCTGTACCCGTAGTCACCACCTGTTGCCGCACCTGGTTCCATTAGGGCGTGGGCATCTGAAGTGTGTGTGTTGGCATCAGGTCACCGCGGCAGCTAGTCTGACATCACACGCCATGGTCTGCTCATGGGGGCATTAGGCTTCACTTTGCAGGATGTAGGTCTCGCATTGGTGACCCTAACCTTTCCCATAAAACAGTAGGGCAGTGCCAACAGCAAGCTACAGGGAGCTTAGCTTCTCATCTTAAGCTGTCAGCACTATTTGCACACTTCATGCTGCACATCCCCAATCCTAATCCTGTGGCACATGGTTTGCTTGTATTGGTGCACACACAATTATTCAGTTTTACTGGCCTATAATTTGTGTGGTTTAGGCCCTAAATTTTGTTGATAATCATTTTTATTGTAATATTATTTAACATGCCAAATTATTTAGAATGTCATTGTATCACTCTGCATAACAATGTATTCCTTTGAATGTCACCATGTCACTCTAAATTCTCTAAACTAGCTCTGAATTGTCATGGTTGCCATCATTTCAAAATATTTTCCAGAGAGACATTGATGCAGCCCCAGTATGTGGTACTGTCTCGGCAGCCTTGTAGCCGCACAATCCCCATCATGTCATGTTTACTGAATGCAATAATAGTATCATATATAACAAATACTATTTTTCAAAAGCTGTTATCTCTTAAAGCCGACATCATAAGAATAGGTGATTAGAATTGCAGCATTTCATAAAACAAAATAGGAATCTTTTATTGTAGTTGATCAACAAATAAAAACAGGGACATTTTCAGGGACATAATACGTATCAATACAACTTATTACTGTATACTACATCGTAAAATAATGTGAATTATGCTATTCCCATTCCAATAATGTAGGCTCAGTAGTCAGGCTTGCTTTCTGGAGCCTGAATTCCCATATGGCTTTTGTTTAACTCAAACACATAATACAAGCAGCCATAATGGGCCTGATTTAGAGATGTACGCTAATGCCATAACATCTGTGATCCCATACGCAGCTTCTGTGCAAAATATGCAAATGTAGCACACGCTGAGGATTGCGGCCCTGATTCAGAGGCGCTCGCAAAAAGGGAGCGCTCGCTCTGAATCAGGGCGGGCGCTTTTTTTTTGTTGCGGCCTCCTGGCCGCTCGCATAGCTGTGGGTTACCACCCACAGCTATTGTGAGCGGCCAGGATGATGGTCGCGATTGGTCAACACCATTGCGACCATCAGGCTTGCTCGTGGCCGCAAGCCCCGGAGAGCTTCTGGCTCTAATAGAGCCGGAAGCTCTCCCACTGACATCACTGGTGATGTCAGCGGGGCCGCCCACAAACGGCAGCCGTTCGCTTGGGAACACCTCCGTTT
The DNA here is from genome assembly GCA_031769625.1 of Taudactylus pleione. Lineage (NCBI taxonomy): Eukaryota > Metazoa > Chordata > Amphibia > Anura > Myobatrachidae > Taudactylus > Taudactylus pleione. The sequence continues at coordinate 12,655,108 of JAUIMM010000010.1, forward strand.
GTGAAGCCACGCCTACAAAATGGGGCGAGCTGTCGATCAACATCGACAGCCGCCCCTTTTGTAGTGAGCCACGGAGCAAGTGCTTTTTGCGCTCACTCCGGGGCTCGCGCGTGCGCACTGGGCCACCATCGACCCGCTTGCGAGCGCTATGCGCTTGCGAGCGGGTCTGAATCATGCCCTGTGTTCAGATGCCCAACTGTGGCTTTGCAAATCCAAGCATCTGCTTACAAAGGGGTGGGTCAGAGTTGTCCACTTTTCGCATCAGTGATTCTTCTTTGTATGCAGCAGCGATGCAAAATGATGCTAATGCTGCAGGAGGCATCATGAATGCTTCTGTGATCTGATGCTGCATCAAAGGAAGCAGCCATCACTTGTGTGAATATCGGCCATCTGAGTAACCCTCAGGTTTCTCAGGATGGCCGTGAAATTCACACTTCCGGGGCCAGTAAAGCTGCGTCGGAAGATGCAGATACTGGCCTTGGCACGGCCAAAAAACAATGCCAACATGCCCCCGTTTTCTGGAACGCTGGCCATCACTGCCCCTTCCCCGCCCCCAAACATCCACTGTATGTTAATTATGCTGCGGCTTAGCATGCAATGCATCTGTTATCACAGACACCCATCAGCACATGGGCAGTACACATCCTACGTATGCATCGATCAGCAAACATTAGAGTTGTACACAAACCATCGGCTTTGCATACAACTCTGAATCAGGTCTGAAGACGCAACATTTGTTGCAGATCATTCGATTATCACCATTCTGAGTAGACCCTATGGCTACTCCGAATAGCTGTGGGAACTGAGATACATTTATTTGCATACGGGATTGCAAATCTAGGCTGTGACATGCCCCAAAAATGCACATAGAACATATGCTTATTAATAGCGTATTTGGTGTAAATGATAAAATACAGCTGTGCATTAATCTATGCTTCTAAACGAATAAATTATGTCTGTGTGAAAGAGATTAGAGACAGAGCACTGTTATTGGGAACTTACAATAATAAGCACGGCAGAATTACGATAGTGCCTTTAGTGATAATTAAAATCACACATTTTGGAGCACCTGGTTTTTTATTTATTTAAATATATATGAATCTATGCGGTTTCATTTAGAAATTTCAATAGCTGATTAAGGGCCATTTTTGACACACAGAATACTTGTTTATAAACATCATAACTTGTTTAAATAAAATAACATAGTGGTGTTATAATATGCTTCCTCATTGATACATCATGTTTGCTCGTTCTCGATAAGAGACGACATATCATTTGACTGGGATGGATATTGAATGATAACGTTAATATGGCTGGTTTATTCCAGTGCTTGAAGAGGAATTATAAGCAATAAATATTGATTTTTCAGACTGAGCATCATCACAGTGTCAATTGTATATTTATATATCCGGATGTGTTATTCATAAACCTGGGATAGTGATATCTGGGTAAGCCCATTTATATGTGATCAGGCTTCATATATACAATAGGTCATAAATCATATCTTATATAGCGGTTAACAAAAGCACAAACAAACAACAATATATCTATTTTAGGGGTGTGCACTGGCCACTTTTCGTGTTTTGTGTTTGGTTTTGGATCTGGATCTTTCTTCGTGTTTTGGATCTGGATTGGTTTTGCTAGAACCACCCTTCCGGTTTTTTTGGTTCTGGGTGTTGTGTTTTGAATCTGTATTTTTTTGGAAAAAAAGCATAAAAACAGCTAAAATCACAGAATTTGTGGGTTTTTCCTGCTCCTATGCTATTATTAACCTCAATAACATTAATTTCCACTCATTTCCAGTCTATTCTGAACACCTCACACCTCACAATATTGCTTTTAGGCCAAAAGGTTGCACCGAGGTAGCTGGATGACTATGCTAAGCGACACGAGTGGGCGGCACAAACACGTGGCCCATCTAGGATTGACACTGCAGTGGCAGACAGGATGGCAGTTTGAAAAACTAGGCCCAAAACAGTACATAATACAAAGAAAAAAAAGCGGTGCAAGATGGAATTGTCCTTGGGCCCTCCCACCCTTATGTTGGATAAACAGGACATGCACACTTTAACAAACCAATCATTTCAGCGCCAGGGTCTGCCACACGACTGTGGCTGAAATGATTGGTTCGTTTGGGCCCCTACAAAACAAGCTGACAATTAATTATGTCCCTGCACAAACTGGCTCTACGGAGGCAAGATGTCATCCTCATCCTCCTCATCCACCGATTCCTCACCCTCTTCAGTGTTGTGTACATCCTCATCCTCACAGAGTATTAATTCGTCCCCACTGGAATCCACCACCACAGGTCCCTCTGTACTTTCTGGAGGCTGGTCTCCCTGGAAGAATTGATAATTCATTTTGATGAACATCATCTTCTCCACATTTTGTGGAAGCAACCTCCTACGCCTTTCACTGACAAGGTTCCCAGCTGCAATAAACACTCTTTCGGAGTACACACTGGAGGGGGGGCAACGTAGGTAAAATAGAGCCAGTATGTTCAGGGGCCTCCAAATTGCCTCTTTTTCTTGCCAGTACAGGTACGGACTGTCTGACATACCTACTTGGATGCTGTCACCGATGTAATCCTCCACCATTCTGTCAATGGTGACAGTATCATATGCAGTGACAGTAGACATGTCAGAAATTGTTGGCAGGTCCTTCAGTCCGGACCAGATGTCCCAACTTGGTCCTGTCTGCCCTGCATCACCACCAGTGGGTTGCTTAGGATACCTAAGTTGTTTCCTGGCAGCCCCAGTTGCAGGAATAAATGAGGAAGGAGCTGTTGACGTGTCACGTTCCGCTTCAGCTGACAGTGTTTTCACCAGCAGGTCTTTGCACCTCGGCAGGCTTGTGTCGGCCGGAAAGAGAGACACCACGTAGGCTTTAAACCTAGGATCGAGCACGGTGGCCAAAATGTAGTGGTCTGATTTCAACAGATTGACCACCCTCGAATCCTAGTAAAGCGAATGAAGGGCTTCATCCACAAGTCCCACATACCGAGCGGAATTGGTCCGTCTTAGCTCCTCCTTCACTTTCTCCAACTGCTTCTGCAAAAGCCTGATGAGGGGAATGACCTGACTCAAGGTGGCAGTGTCTGAACTGACTTCACGTGTGGCAAGTTCAAAGGGCTGGAGAACCTTGCACAACACGGAATTAATTCTCCACTGCGCTTGAGTCAGGTGCATACCCCCTCCTTTGCCTATGACATAGGTGGATGTATAGGCTTGAATGGCCTTTCGCTGCTTCTTCATCCTCTGAAGCATATAGAAGGTTGAGTTCCACCGCATCACAACCTCTTGCTTCAGGTGATGGCAGAGCTGGTTCAAGAGTGTTTGCTGGCACTTCAGTCTTCGTCACGCAGTCGCTGAATGGCGAAAGTGGCCAGAAATTTTTCGGTACACCCAAGGCATCTCCTGCACGCCCCTATCATTTTTCAGAAAATTCTGCACCACCAAATTTATTGTGTGAGCAAAACACGGGACGTGCTGGAATTTGCCCAGCTGTTGTTGCTGCATAAGGCGATACATCTACTCAGTGGGCTGTCACAGTCATATAATCCTTAGTCTGCCCTGTTCCACTTGTCCACTTGTCCATGGTTAAGTGGATATTGGGTACAACCGCATTTTTTAGGACACTGAGGACACTTTTACTGACGTCTCTGTACATTCTCGGTATCGCCTGCCTGGTGAAGTGGAATCTAGATGGGATTTGGTACCGGGGACACACTACCTCCATCAATTGTCTAAATCCCACTGCACTAATGGCGGATACCGGATGCACGTCTAACACCAACATAGCTGTCAAGGCCTCAGTTATCCACTTTGCTGTCTGCTGTCAAGGCCTCAGTTAACCGCATCCTCCTCGCTAAGGACTGTTGGAGGGTCAATTGCTTATTAAAAGAAGTAGTGGTGTTCCTACTTCCTCTCTGGGATGATGAACGACTCCCAGCAGCAACAGCAGCAGCAGTTGGCATACCAATGCAGGATCCTCCCGAGGAATCCCGGATAGGAGAGTCAGTCATGCCAGTGACATGGCCTGCAGGACTACTTCCGATCCTGACTAAAGGGGAAATTGACGAGGAGGGAGTTGACGTTGTAGTTTGCAGGTGCTTGGATACAACAGGAAAAAGGGATTTAGGTGTCCCTGGACTGCTTACGGTCTTAGCCACAGTTTCTGAACTAGACAGTAACTTTTTATGAACGCGCTGCAGGTGACGTATAAGGGAAGATGTTCCTAGGTGGTTAACGTCCCTACCCCTACTTATTCCACATTTACATATGGTACATATGGCAAGACAGTTGTTGTCCGGATTTGGATAGAAATATTTCCAGACCAAAGAGGTGGAATGTTTGGTCTTCTGCCCAGGCATGACCGTGATGGGCTTTTTCATCCCACGGACAACAACTGTGTCCCCCGGTGCCTGATTTAAACAAACCACCTCACCATCAGAATCCTGCTCGTCAACTTCCTCCTCAGCGCCGGTTACACCAATATTCTCATCCTGTTGTACTTCAACAGTGACATCTTCAATTTGAATATCCGCAAGTGGACTGTGGGTGCTCCTTCCAGCACTTGCAGAGGGCGTGCAAATGGTGGAAAGAGTCACCTCTTCCCATCCAGTGCTGGGAAGGTCAGGCATCGCAACCGTCACCACACTTGGACTCTCCATGGGGATTTGTGATATCTTCTTAGAATTAGAAAGCACAGTTCTTTGCTGTGCTTTTGCCAGCTTAACTCATTTGATTTTTGTAGCAGGAGGAGGGCTTCCATCGTCATGTGAAGCTGAAACGCTAGTCATGAACATAGGGGAGGACCTTTGCCGTTCCTTGCCACTCCTTGTCGTAAATGGCATATTGGCAAGTTTACGTTTCTCCTCAGACGATTTAAATTTATTTTTTAAGGTCATTTTCCTGAACTCTGCCATTTGGGATTTATATGCCCTCTACTATGACATTGGGCTTCGGCCTTGGCAGACAACGTTGATGGCATTTCATTGTCTATGTCATGACTAGTGGCAGCAGCTTCAGCACTAGGAGTAAGTGGTTTTTGATCTTTCCCTATTTTATTTTTATCGGGCAAATTTTTGTCCTCCATTTATGTGATATTGATGCATGTGCGGCTAAGGCGCACACAAACACAGAAAAATATTTTTGATTTTTTTTTCAGGCACTTTGGGGGTTACACCACCCTTCAACAGACGAGCCAGCCGGCCCTTTACTTATGACACAGGCGCACACTTGGCGCAACTTTGTTGATGCACGTGTGGCTACAGTGCATACAAACAGAAACATTTTTTTTTTGCATTTGGGGGGAGCACCCCTGATGGACAGAGCACCCCCTGGACAACACTACAGCACCCCTTTAGGACTACAGCCTTTATGGGACACTGCACAACACAGCCCAGCCAGTCCCTATGGACTTTGGAGTGGACACAGCCCCTATGGACGACAACAGCAGCACAACTCCCACCCTCCTGTTTCACTGTCCACAGTCGGAGTGAAAAATGGCGCCGACGTGGGGACCTTTTATTGAATCCAAAACCCGCGAGAATCCGACAGCGGGATGATTAATTTTTCATCGATTTCAGATCCGAGTCAGGCAGGAAAACTGGAACCTGACTCGGATCCGGTTCGGATCGGGGGGGCTCGGGGGGGTTCGGATTTCAGAAATCCGAACCCACTCATCCCTAATCTATTTAGGAGTTTATTGTAAAATAATGTGCAACAGAGGTACTGTAATTAGTCACAATTTTAATTCGAATAACATTTTGTTTGCACATTTATATTGTTATATTTCGCCGATTATGATTTATATAATAAAAGTTATGTTTTAATATTGTTATCAGATTTCATTTCCGATATGTTAATATATGAAAGATATAATCTGTGTGTGCCCTACACTAGAATACCTGTTTTTTTCTTTTTTCTTTATGTATGCCCAAAAAATGGTAAGGACAGATCTGTTTTTTTTGCCGCTACTCACTGTTACCTCCCACAAACGCTCCCTGACTGTCAATCACACTGCGAGTAAAAAGTTGCCGTAAGTGAATAGACTTAGATGCATGTGCCGTTTACCGATAATCGCTCAACTGCGGAAATATCGCCATGGAATACATCTCTGAATCAGGCCCATTATCTTTGTTCCATCTTTGTTCCATCCAAGTTTTTTGTTAAAACACACACCCTCCATTTACTTATCGATGCACACAGCAGCATGCCACACACAAAAAGAAGACATGGTGGCAACAGGAAGACATACATTCAAAAAAGAGATATACGCAGGGGCGTATCTATAATGGCTGTAGGGTACCCATGTACTCTTTATACTCACCTGTCCGTCGTCTCCAGAGTGCTGCTCTGGAAGGCTAAGTAGACTGTTTCTGTTGAGTAATACTTGGAGCAGTGAGATAAAGGTGGACACTGTAATATATGATGATATGAGATAATGGAAGAAAAGAAGTTTAGAGCATGCATGCTTTATGAGGACTGTATTTTCAAACACATTGAGGGGTATTCAATATGAAACGTAAACTTCGCTGTCGAAGTTTACGTTTCATATCGGAGTTTTTACTTGCGTTTAAGTATCGGGTGCGCGCCCGCTTATCCCCGTATTCAATATGAAATTAACGAAAACGGGAGTCTGCGAAGTTGGATTTGCGTAAAGTTATGAATTTTTCCTTAAAAAAATTGTAGGACCCCCCTAAAGTTGTAAAAACATGGGGGATCACTATGGGTACCCCCATTTTAGCCTTTAAATGAAAGTCAGGGATTTAAATAGCTGCAGCAGGTGTTTTATTCCGACATTGAAGAAGTGATGCAGAAGAGCACTTAGGTTATTTTTTTCATTTTTTTAAGTGGTCCCATCAAATTTGGGGTACATGAAAATGGGTACTAGCATATTTTTAAGTCCCTAAAGTAAGTTTTTAAAAATTCTGCAATTGTGCACCTGCCGCTATAAATCTATTCTAGAAAACACCTGCCGCATACTTGCAGAATAGCCCTGAACCTATTTTCCTATTTTTGAACAATTTTTTCCCATTTTTTTTTCACCCCAATTTTTAAATAAATTTTTTGGGGTGTCCCTACCTTTTTTTAAAACTTTTTTTGACACAGTTCTTTTTTAAATATCATTCCCAGGGGTGCAGGCTATTTTTTTTAAGCCTGCACCCCTAAACCCCAATTCTACACTTTTTTTCGACACCTATTCAATGGTGAAAAGTTATCCCCGTTTTTTATCAAAGACTTTTCAAACCTGCGATAAGTCTTTGAAATTGAATACGGTGTAAAAGCCAAACCTGCGATAATGATTTCAAAAGTGCGATATTAACGCAAAAACGATGTTTTCGCTCCCATATTGAATACCCCCCGATAGAGTTTGAATGTGCCTATAATGTTGTGCTCTATAGTGTAATATTATATGTATGCAAAAGGAATGTGACATAAATGAAATTGCTTGCACTTTGCTTAACATATGTGTCATTTTGACGATAGATTAAATTCTAAAGTTAAATTATTGTTGCTTTAAATCTAGCAGCTAAGTTACCCAAATCGTGCTGGTACCTGCAACTCGCAGGCTGTTACAGTATATTTGGGCAACATTTTTTTTTATGTGGATTGTATGTGATACAACTGGGGACATTGTATTATGAATAGTTATATTCCAGTTGCGCAGGATAAATATGCCTGCCAAAATTGTGGGGACAATAAATGACCCCTTTAGATAATGATATAATCAAGTGGGTACTACCATGGACATATTGATTAAAGTCACAACAACAGCAAGAAAGAAAATGAAATGTCCTGGGATGGTGCACTAAACTTATTTAAAATATAACTTTTATTGGATGAATAATAAAATATTCTCAGATTATAACACAAAAAGAACAGCGAAAATGATTAAAATACAGATAGAAAGTGTCAAAAGAATATGAAAAAGTGATATAAAATATGTGTTCTCAAAAGAACATATGAAGCAGGTCTCCTACATATTCATACAATGCTTTAGTGTTATTATTAATAATTGTTGTGTTTACTTTATTTAATGTATATAGTGTTCTCACACTTTTATTTATACACCACCACTCAAAAGAATTATTGTTAATGGTCATTTTCTTTCTTGCTGTTGTTGTGACATTGTATTATGTCTGCCATGTGGAGTCAATGCCTTATGGAGAGACACTAGCTGTCTTATGGGGTTAAGTATGCAAGGGGTTTATATGGACAACTGCTTGTGGTGTATTGTATGGGGTTAATTGTGCCTGCATTAAGATGTAACTGTGCTTATGAAGGGTTAAGGTTGTACTATATTGGGCATACTGCAAATGAAGTATATTGATTGTACTGTCTATGCTGGGACAGATAATCTGTGTTTAATGCAGACTGGTTAATGATAGTAGTATTGCTGTGTGTAATGGACTATGGGGGTCATTCAGGCCCGCTCGCGAGCGCAGGACGCTCGCAAGTGGGTCGATGTTCCCCCACTGCGCATGTGCACGACGGAGGGAGCTCCGTCGTGCGCATGCGCGAGACCCGGCGAGCACCGGGCTCTCCATCGCTCCGGGTCTCGCACCAAAGGGGGCGTGCTGTCGATGTAGATTGACAGCACGCCCCCTTTGGTGGGCGTGCCGGGGGCGTGCCTGCCAGGCGGAGGCATTCCCATGGGAACGCCTACCGTCTGAAGCCGGCCCCACTGACATCACTAGTGATGTCAGTGGGAGTGATTTTGGCTCTGATAGAGCCAAAATCACTCCAGGGCTTGCGGCAGCGAGACCCTACCGCAGGGTCTCCGTCGCAAGCCCGATGGTCGCGATGGTCAAGACCATCGTGACCATCATCATGGACGCTCGCATATGCTGTGGGTGGTCACCCACAGCTATGCGAGCGGCCAGGAGGCCGCTCCATTTTCATGGAGGAGGGCACTGATTCAGAGCGAGCGCTCTGGTCAGAGAGTTCGGCTCTGAATCAGGCCCAATGATAGGAATTCTAAAATTTGTGTTGTATTAGAAATAGTAATGAAGTTTATGAAAGTACAATATGGCATATGTTGCATAAAGCACAGTACTAGGAATTTTGTAGTGCTGTTGTATGTTTGAAGCATATGGAAACTTGTGGTTATAAGATTATTCAAAATGGTGCCTAATATTTTGCTTGTAATGGAGTCCGAATCCACCACATACACCAAGGACCTCATCCAAAGCCGTTCGCAAAAAGCGCTTTTATTTTTTAGCCGGCCTCCTGGCTGCACCCACAGCTTTTGCTAGCGGCCTGGTGAAGGTCGCGACCATCGTGACCATCAGGCTTGCGACGAGACCCTTGTGGAAGGGTCTCGGCTGCCGCAAGCCCCAGTGAGCTTCCCCAGTGAGCCGCAAACCCCAGTGAGCTTCCTTCACGAGTGATGTCAGTAGGGCCGCCAACAAATGGCAGGCGGTCCTTCAGGAATGCCTCCGTTTGTCCAGCCACCCCCCCTCCCCGCCTACAAAATGGGGTGAGCTGTCGATCAGCATAGACAGCCGCCCTGTTTGTAGCGAGCCCCGGAGCGAGTGAATTTCTCACTCGATACGGGGCTTGCGCATGCGCGCAGCGCGTACGCAGTGCCCCACCATCGACCCGCTTGCGAGCGGGCCTGAATGAGGGCCCATGTTTGTAACACAGTTTGAGACACAGCCAAATATAAAATAAGCAGTAATCTGTGACACAATCACCACATCACACACAAATATAAAACAGACAAAGATTATAATGTATTGTCCTAGCTTGTGTATTATACCATTTGTACAGCTGTTTTATTATGTAAGGATTTGCTTCTGAAGATCAATGTTAATGGGAAAATTTGATTTAAGTATGTATAAGCTAATGAAAAGACATAAACTGATAATTTTCTTTTCAGGTGGTTAATTAAATATATACTGTAGCTTAAAAAAGGCCACAGTAGTGGCTGAAACATATTGTTGATCCCTGCTTTATGACCCACTGTATCCTGAATTCAGAGACCACAGGCCAAGCTTGCTGCACCTGCCCGTGACTGAGTATTGCTGTGGGGACCCCTTACAAGCTCACTGCATTTGTCTGTTAAATATTGCTGCAGGAACATTGTGTCAGTCTGCTCCTGCCTGTGACTGATGCTACAAGATCCTTGTGTGAGCTGACAGTGGCATCACAAGGGGGGTGTGGGCTGCATCCGGGTGTCCCCCACCGAGTAGCATTAAGTGCAGCACTCAGGTCCTGCCATAGTGAGGGAGCCGGCACACCGCACCTCCAGCACTCCCCACCCCTGGCTGTGACTGCCAGACTGAGACCAAGACAACCGAAAGTAGCCCATGAAACTGCAGAATATAGAGCTCCCATCCATTTGAAAGTAGATGTGGCTCATCAGGTGCCTTTAATATAAAAAGGTCTGCGCGCTTCAGATTATTACAGCCATTTACCAATATAATATACCAGCTATCTAAGGATTTATCTCACCTTGTGTGGCTGGATTCATGCAGGAACATTATACCAGTGGGTCATGCCTGTGATATTTCTATTGGATTTTATTCAAATTCCGTACCATATATGATATATATTCATTATCTTCTCTTACTGATTAGAACTTTGTACATTCAACAACCAAAATAAAGTACTTGAATTATATTGTTGCTGAAAAGGAGCTACTTTTTATACTATTTCTGTATGACTATTACAGGGTTTTTTTACTGATAAGTTACCATTTTTATTGTTCATGTCTATATTATGTCTTTTATTGGTTATGAATAAACATTATATTAAGAGCTGAAAAACTTGATTTTGTTACCCCAATAGGTCACGACAGCGCAGTTTTTTTCCTAAGGTTAATTAAATGTTAGTTATAAATAGTAATTAAATGTTTTTTAGCATATTTGTCTCACTATTAGACCCTTAGTGCTACAATATGAGCACATAATAACACTTACTTTCACATAGAGATACTGACAAATACCTGTCTAATATGATCTACAGTATGCCGGGTTAAGGTGGAAATATTAGATGGTACATTTTCTACAAATCCAAAAAGTGTTTCTCTGCTTCAACTTGTTTTATTCCTTGGCTGGAAGTAGTGAGAAATATGTCTGTAATACACATAAATGTTATGCCTATTAAGGAAGCACTAAATACTGTCTAATTTGATGAAAAAAAGAGGCTTGTTTTATATTACCAATCTTAGACATGGTTCTTGATGTTAAAACAAAGTCTGGCCCTGAAGATAAACATTATATAACATTCAAATGTAGCATAAAGATTTGGCGACTCTGCTGGCAGAACATAAATAATCCATAGAAACTTCACTTGGACAGATATGTTGGTAGTACATACAGTATAACCAAGACATTTAGAACACAGCTGTCCCAGCAACAACAGTGATCTACAGTACCTGGTAGCAGTCCATTGAGCTAAGACAATGAAGACTACTCTCTGGAATAACTTAACATTTGTGAACTCCATAGCAACATATGGCCCCAATGTACTGCCAAACTCACATAGAAACATGGGACATACAAGGAAGAAAGGCCCCCTTAGCTGTGGGCACCAAAGCAGCTACACCTATGGTATATTAAAATAAAATAATTGTGAAGTCCGCTCAGCTTACTTGGAGTTCCAAAGTCCAAAAGATTTATTTGCATATAGAAATATAAAGAGTAAATGTATATAAAATATACACTGTGCATGCACGGTTGCACAACACAAGGCTTCAATTCTGAAGGCACTGACTTGCAGGGTTAGTGTGGTACAATTTATATACTGCCAACAATACAGGAGTAACCTTAGTAACACATATTACAGGTTAGATAAACTGGTCACTACACAATATTACAGGTCAAACAATGTAACTGGTCAAGCTTTCAAACTGTCTTCCTGAGTTGTGGTAACCTCTTGCTTGTCATCATTGTTGTATCCATGTGTACTTATGTCCTCAGGTGCTCGCCACTCAGAGTGGGAAAGTCCAGGTAACAGTTTACAGTTAAAAACAGGTTCTTATGGAAAGCATATGCATTTACCAAACAAGCTGTAACTACAAGCAATGTTGAATAAAATAAGTGATAACAGAATCTGTGATCACTTACAAAATCAAATATATTTTCATACATAGAATTGCAGTGCTATATTTACACACTGTTATTTTGGAAATTTTGCAATGTTCATAAATAGTATAAACACTAACATATAACAATGCATGATATTGAAAAGCAATATTTAAGTATATAAAATATGATTTAAATGTACAGAAAGTTGTTTGTTGTTGTGCTTCATTAAATTTTGGTATTTGACTTTGCCAGGTAGTTACACCCTTGTCTCTAAACCGTGATAAATTTACACTAAAAAGATATTTAATAACCTCAACCTACCCAATAAGTTGTATAAAGGGGCCTATCCATTACCCGACTTTGTGAACAATCCGACCAAAACCAGGAGGTGCACGCTGGGTCCTTGCCGTCCCCGACTATCTACTGAACATGCCCATGAACCCGACAACGCTCTCCAGTTTCGGCATGTTCAGGGATAGGAGGTTGGGCTCCTTCACTGAATGACGTTCAGTGAACACCGTTCAGTGCTGGCAGCGCACCGCAGCGACCTGAAGGTCTGAACACTAAACATTCAGACTTTCAGGTCGCCTAATGGATAGGCACCTTAACAGTGTTGAAAAGACTGAAATAAGAAACTAGAAGAAACAGCAAACTGAGGAAATACAACTGTAATACGTCACAGGTGCCCCAGAGCCAAAGTGGCAATGAGAACTTTTAGGAAACACAATTGCTCCTGTGTGGAGTGCATATAGACTTAGAGGTCATGTTAATTACACCTGGCACATCTGCAACCAAATTTGGGGTTTTGTATGCCTAAGCCTTATTGGAGCTTGTGTTTAGACAAGTGTCGCTCAATCTTTTTTAGCTGGGGTACCAAATGCTAGTGTGCTATTATTCTGGGAACCCAATATATACCTAAAACTTATTCTGTGACCCCCCAAATCAATCACGGATTGCACACCCCCAGTCCAGAGGTTAATCTATTAATACTGTTGCTGCAATTTGACAATAAGCCTGCCTCAGGCCATTACCCTTCCTCTCTTACTGCTGCTGTTATAGTTGGAGGTAGAAATCATTCTGATTCTCTTTGTTACTGTATATGATTTTGTCTTTTTATTAAATTGCTGTAATATTGTTATATTCTTCTGCTTGGTATTTTCCAGAAAATTAACAAAAAGCTTCAAGACTGAGCAAAGACTGGATAAAAGGGGAGTACTTTGCCTTATAATTCTACCAGAGCCTAATAATTACTCTATTTCTGCAGAAAGGAGAGTATGCAATTATTACATTACAATTATGTCTAAATAAAATGTCCAGATCTCATTTGATGTGTTCTGGACATCTTAATTGAAATCTGATTTGCAACTTAGCTATTTTGGCAACTTGCATTATTTTATAAAAAAATGAACAATGAGGAATATTCTACACATTGTGCTACAGCATTTGATAAATAGAGATTGACCTATGGTTGGCTTCATGGATTTATTCAGCTCATATGCTCACAATTTTGTGTTTTAGAAATGGTAAATCATGTTATGTATTACAAGGTGAACTATTGTTAAATCATGGATGTTTGCTTTGAATAAGCATGGTTTATGCATAGACAGTTAAATTGTGATTTTTGCCTTGTATATATTCATATACCCTGTTACAAAATATTGGGATGTAAGTCTCACTGGGTGCTTTATTCACAGTGAGAACTTGAAGTGAACTTGATTTGTGTCTTCTTTTTTTTGCTGTAAGTTGCATATACTTTTAGTGTACATGCATGTATTTCGTAATGCGCATCTTTTATCAGTCGCACAAGAGATATGACTGTGTACAAATAGGGGGCCAGAACCCTGCTGGAAAGGACCTGCAGATACGGGGAGTGGGTGTTCAGATGCGGCCAATGTACAGTAAGGGATTGGTGTAGGTGTCATGTCGCGATTTATGAAGTGGCTGGTGAAAAGTCAAAAGCAATTACCTGCAGGTGCTATACATGTGTAAGATGCTCATTTGGGATGCAGTCAGGATACCGACACTAACAGCCCGACAGGGGACTAAATATTTGCGTCGAAATTCCGACTCCTATCATTAGCCCCACTACAAAATAATGACACCCGGCATACTGAACGCAAAGTTAAGTCGTGTGTCTTAGCTTCTATCCGAGGGGGGGGAGGCGTCGGGTTAGGTTTAGGGACTTAGGGTTAGGCACCCCCGAGGATGATTAGGGAAAGGAAAGGGGGTGTTAGGGTTAGACAATACTAGGGGGGTTAGGCACCCCCCCGGGAGGGTTAGGTTTAGGGTGCGGAGAGCGTGGGTTAGGTTTAGGCACTAACAGGGGGAGGTTAGGGTTAGGCACCAGGGGGCGAGGTTAGAGTTCGGCACCACCAAGGGAGGGTTAGGGATAGGGGAGTGGAGAGGAGAGGGTTAGGTTACTTACCAGCCCCAGTCAGGAATTAGGTCCGTCGGTGTTCTGCTGTCGGTATTAAATACCAATTCCGCTCAGTGATGATGATCATTGGTTCTATTGGAGGACCCTATAATGTTAATAGGTGGCAGCGTTGCATAGCACATACATATATATATATATATGCAAAGCAGACAGGCAGCACTCAGGGCGACTTTAGAACAAACACACAGTCACCCTGAGTGCCGCCTGTCTGCTTTTTATTGATTTTTATCCCCCTGCCCAAGGAGGTAATAGGAAGGCACTGGATGCAATTGTCTGTATTTCAGCAAAGGAGTGCCACTAAAGGACTTTTATATATATAATATATATATATATATATATATATATATATAGTGTTCCCTCTAGCTCCGGCGGGAGGCAGGGCGCCGGAGCTAGAGAGGGCATGCCCGTGCGCGCGCGCGACCGAGAAGGGGGCGTGGTCATCGGAAAAGGGGGCATGTCTATAAGACGCGTCCCCTTTTCGTCACTCTTGGGGGCATGCACGGCACTTACGGACACGCCGGGCAGCCCCCAAGCCCTACAGACAGGGAGAATAGATGCCGGGTGCATGCGCCCGACGTCTATTCTCCGGCGGTGACAGGGTCACCGCATGTTTCTCCACCCACGGGACACTGCGTCCCGCGGGTGAGAACGGCTCCTGCAGGCTGTGAGGGCAGGGCGCTTTTTGCCCTCCTCCTGGAGGGCAGGGTGCTTTTTGCCCTCCAGAAGGAGGGCAGGGCGCCGCGCCCCGCTAAAACAGCCTAGCGGGAACACTATATATATATATATATAAAAAATATAAAAACATATTGAGCGCACTCACCAGACTTGTAAATATAGTAAAGATTTATTAGTAGAAAGCCAACATCAGTAGTCCATCGACGTTTCAGTCCTTGGGCCTGATTCAGACCCACTCGCGAGCGGCTGTCCGCTCGCAAGTGGGTCGATGTTGTGCACTGCACATGCGCACGACGGCAGGAGCTCCGTCGTGCGCATGCGCCAGACGCGACGAGCGAAGGACTTTCCTTCGCTCGTTGTGTCTGATCAAAGGGGGCGTGCTGTCGATGTTGATTGACAGCACGCCCCCTTTGGTGGGCGTGCCGGGGGCGTGCCTCCCTGACGGGGGCGTTCCCAAGGGAACGCCTACCATCAGAAGCCGGCCCACTGACATCACTAGTGATGTCAGTGGGAGTGATTTTGGCTCTGATAGAGCCAAAATCACTCCGGGCCTTGCGGTTGAAAAACTCAACCGCAGGCTCCGGCTCGCAGTGGCGATGGTCGCGATGTTCAAGACCATCGCGGCCATCAAACTGCACGCTCGTATAGGCTGTGGGTGGTGAACCACAGCTATACGAGCGTCCAGGAGGACGCTCCATAATTATGGAGGGCGGCCCTCATTCAGAGCGTGCGCTCTGCTCAGAGCGTACGGCTCTGAATGAGGGCCCTTGTTAGGACTTTTATCAAGATAACACATCACGGTATCCCCACCCCCCTAATATACCTCCCCAAACTACCAGGGCGGTAACTCCCGCAATGATCAAGATACACCTGTGTCATACAGAAAAACATCAAACTATTGACATATTAAATACACAACACGTATAACACAGACAAACACACAATACACAGCTATATGTTACTGTTCTATCATACTAAAACTGCATACACGGAGACTGACCTGCCATCCAGGAAGTACATTGCATCATAGACACACAGATCTCTAACATGCGTGCCACAGCGGGACGCAAACAACCCGGTAACCTAGCAACCGATCAGCTGCGTCCAACACTGGACACAGCTGACAGCCACCACATATAGTTGTAGCAAAACAAGTTATAATAGCAGGACTCAATCAGTATCCAATAGCATGAATGGAGGTATAACATGGAGTACTACTCCGCATTACGTACAAATCAATATTCCACATAGAAAAAATATTAAACTAAGAAATAGTAATAAAGTACAAATAACAACATAAAAACAAATCACACAATGCATAGTATCTATTTAAACATAGTCCACTGTTAGCTAAATTGTCAACATTGAGATATGATCATAGACTGCATAAAAAGCCAAACCCCCAAAAAATTAAAAATAAAAATTGAATGCAAAAATATAAAGTTATTCAAAAAAAAAAAAACTTAAAATTTATGGACATCCACATACTGCACAGGAAATAGATGCAAGTTGTTCCCTTCAACTCCATTCGTAAGCACAATCACGAAGAAATCAATCCAGGAAAATACCAAGATGAACTGAATCATTCAATCCTCGTGGCCATACTGTATCCAAGTCATGGATCCATCTCGCTTCTCTACGAAGTAACATCTTTGCTCTGTTTCCACCTCTAGTGGGTGGTGGTAGGTAGTCTATCACCATACACCTTAAAGTAGCCAATGAGTGTTGTAACTCCAAAAAATGTTTTTTTCTACAGGTATGTCCGTTAAACCTGTTGACAAGGCGGATCTGATCGATGATCGGTGATTCGCCATTCTGATTGCTTTCAAGAGGGCTAAATTAGAGAAACTCAAATGGGATTACCAGGACCACCGAGTATATAGGTGGTTGACAGGGAACGATACCCACACTACTAGGTTTAGGCAAAATAGATACCGCTCTAATCAACCCTTTCTTGATAACTACTCTACAGCATCCTCCTCAGATCGGGAGAGTTTTGATACACAGAGTAATTCTAAACCACCACTACCGCGAGCTTTTACTCGCTCACAAGTGCCAAATGTGTGTTTAAACATAGAAGGCCCCACCCCAGGCAGGGCAAATATAAAAAACAGAAGGAAAGACTCGAAAGCGGGGAGGGGACGATAATAAATCTATCTACATATAAATTAAATGAAGCAGAGATGGGAGTACTTTCAAAGGGCTTGTCCTTTGTACCAACAGTACGCTTTGGTGACTTTAGATGGTCTATTGATAAATATAAACTACTGCGTAAATTGAGACTCAGAGAGAAATTTAATGATGGTTCAGATAGTTTACAATCGTATAGATTTAAGAAGAGGAGTATATACGATCCACCCTCGGTTAATCCTAGCATCAAAACATTTTCACGACTATTGGATCAAGATCTACAGGATTGTCTTAAAAAACAAAAGAGAGTTAGATATAACTTGACTCCAGCTGAGAAGGTTGCATTGAATGGTCTGCGGAAGAATATGGCTGTGACTATTAGACCCGCCGATAAAGGCGGTGCAGTGGTCCTTCTTGATACATGTGACTATGAGAGAGAAGTACAAAGACAGTTGTCGGATGCAACTACCTACTGTAAATTACAAGGAGATCCCACATTAGGGTTTAAGAATAAAATAGATACGCTGTTGGGGTTGGCTGTTGGTAATGGTTGGATTGATAGGACTACAAATGATTTTTTGAGGAGTGAGTTTCCTATTTGTCCGATATTATATTTATTACCGAAGATTCATAAGACCCTAGATAATCCACCTGGTAGGCTGATAATATCGGCCTGCAATTCACTTTTTGCTCCGATAGCACAATATTTAGATAATTTCTTACAACCCTGTGTGAAGAATATTAATAGTTACTTGAAGGATACTAATGACTTCATTAAAGACATTGTGAAAATACCGAGATTACATACATACATTGCTTGTAACTATGGACGTTTCTTCCCTATATTCGGTGATACCTCACCGTGAAGGGATAGATATGGTTAGGAGGGCACTAATGCATGCAGACTTTCAGGGTCCGCCAATAGAGTTCTTGGTTGAACTCCTGGAATTGACCCTGACATGTAACTTTTTCAAGTATGGAACACAATACTACCTTCAAACCGCGGGAACTGCGATGGGCAGTAATATAGCACCATCATATGCTAATTTGTATATGGATGCCTACGAAAATACATACATTGTACCGCGGTTTGGAGGTAGTATTGTACATTATCATCGTTTTATCGACGATATTTTTTTCATCTGGAGCGGGTCGGAAGACTCTCTCCAATGTATGCTAACTGAATTAAATCAATTGAATACTCCGATCAGATTTACTCTGACGTCGGATACACAATGTATTAATTGTTTGGACGTGACGGTTTTTGCCACCAATAGTGGATATGGTCACAGACTGTATAGGAAAAGTACAGATCGCAATACTTTACTTTGATTTAGTAGTCACCATCCACAATCTTTAAAGTAACACTTACCAATATCACAATTTTTGAGTGTCTTGCGTAATAACTCTGACCCAGACACTGCTACACTCCAACTGACAGATATGAAGATGTGTTTTCTTGAAAGAGGTTACACACTTGAGACGATTGATGTCTGTCAAAGAAAAGCCTATGAGATTCTGTTGAATGGGAATAGTAAAAGGAGGAAGAATATGTATGAAAAGAACCCGTTTGTAGTTACTACTACATTTGATACGGTGGGCCCTCTTATAAGGAAAGCCATTAAACATCAGTGGCCAGTTATAACATCCGATCCGACGTTTAGGAATATTCTTCCAAAGACACCGTTGATAAGTTACAAGAGAGGACCAAACCTTAAAGACCTCCTTTTGTGACCAGAAATTGTTTCAACGGAGAGAGTCACAACATGGTTACAGTCCAGTAAAAAGGGATGTTTCCGCTGTACGAATTGTACTACATGCAGAAGCATGACTGTTGGAAGTTTTTTACATCATCCTCATACCGGTCGAAAAATCAACCTACATCATCGTCGCTTGTATACGTGGGAAAGACGGTTCGTCCATTCCGTGAGAGAATGGCTTATCACCGATCATCGATCAGATTCGCCTTGTCAACAAGTTTAACGGACAAACCTGTAGCCAAACATTTTTTGGAGTTACAACACTCATTGGCTACTTTAAGGTGTATGATGATAGACTACATACCATCACAAACTAGAGGTGGAAACAGAGCAAAGATGTTACTTCGTAGAGAAGCGAGATGGATCCATGACTTGGATACAGTATGGCCACGAGGATTGAATGATTCAGTTCATCTTGGTATTTTCCTGGATTGATTTCTTCGTGATTGTGCTTACGAATAGAGTTGAAGGGAACAACTTGCATCTATTTCCTGTGCAGTATGTGGATGTCCATAAATTTTAAGTTTTTGTTTTTATTTTAATAACTTTATATTTTTGCATTAATTTTTTTTTTTTTTTTGGTTTGGCTCTTTATGCAGTCTATGATCATATCTCAATGTTGACAATTTAGCTAACAGTGGACTATGTTTAAATAGATACTATGCATTGTGTGATTTGTTTTTATGTTGTTATTTGTACTTTATTACTATTTTTTAGTTTAATATTTTTTCTATGTGGAATATTGATTTGTACGTAATGCGGAGTAGTACTCCATGTTATCATGTTATACCTCCATTCATGCTATTGGATACTGATTGAGTCCTGCTATTATAACTTGTTTTGCTACAACTATATGTGGTGGCTGTCAGCTGTGTCCAGTGTTGGACGCAGCTGGTCGGTTGCTAGGTTACCGGGTTGTTTGCGTCCCGCTGTGGCACGCATGTTAGAGATCTGTGTGTCTATGATGCAATGTACTTCCTGGATGGCAGGTCAGTCTCCGTGTATGCTGTTTTAGTGTGATAGAGCAGTAACATATAGCTGTGTATTGTGTGTTTGTCTGTGTTATACGTGTTGTGTATTTAATATGTCAATAGTTTGATGTTTTTCTGTATGACACAGGTGTATCTTGATCATTGCGGGAGTTACCGCCCTGGTAGTTTGGGGAGGTATATTAGGGGGGTGGGGATACCCTGATGTGTTATCTTGATAAAAGTCCTAACAAGGACTGAAACGTCGATGGACTACTGATGTTGGCTTTCTACTAATAAATCTTTACTATATTTACAAGTCTGGTGAGTGCACTCAATATGTTTTTATACTTTTGGAGCTACTGAGCCCGTTTGAGCTTGCGACCCCAGCAACACTGACAGCAAAACGTGAGTGTGGACCTTTTTGTATTTATATATATATATATATAAGGTAAGCAGACAAACAGCGGCACTCCGGGACTTAGTAGTACAAAGAAAAATAGTCTTTTATGCGGTGCCACAATCACCAACGTTTCAGGATCACATAGGACCCTTTTCTCAAGTCTGGCACATCAAATATCTGAAAGCGCATAATCAAACAAATATCATTGTTTTCTTACCTTAAATAGCATCCATCCTTGAAGCTGGAGCAGGCTGGGTCGTGTCGGGAATCCCGCGCTGCCGTGAGGCGTTGCAGTCCCCGCCTGATGACGTCACTCCCGACTTAGCCGGTTGCTAAGCTACCGGTGTATGCATTGAGAGGCTCGTCTCGCTGGCCCACTACCAGCTGTCAACATGGGGAATACAAAAAATACACAAAAGTAATCTACACACTGTTGCAAACTGGCTCAACATATTCAATAATAAGATGATGCATACATTTGACATAAAACTCCCCACAAACAACCACAATCCTAAACAGATCGCAGTGCTGCACCACATTATTAGAAACTGGTTATCTGTATATAGTTGGTTACTAAAATACTGAATCCATACACAATATACCAAGCGCCCACACTAAAGAAATACATTTAAGGGAAGTCTTTCATTCAGACCCCCTGGATGTATCGTGTTTAATTTATGAATCCACATAATCGACCTCGCCTGTAACCACCTCTCAAAGTGATCGGTACATGATCGATGATATGTCTTAACGATGCCAAAGGATGCTTATTTTGAAAAAAGTGTCTCGCAACTGGTTGTTCAGAGGACTGTTTTATGAATGCCGCTTTAATAGCTGACCGGTGTAGGGCCATGCGCTCACGTACTGTCCTGGTGGTCTTGCCCACGTACCCCAATCCACATGGGCACAGTATCAAATAGATCACAAATGAAGATGTACATGTAAGAACAAAATTGATGTTAAACTCCTTCAAAGACTGTGGATGCTTAAAGGTCGGACCAGTTATCATATGTCGACAGGTGGTACAGTTGGCACAACGATAACATCCTGGGGCTTTTATCTGGACCGATGTTGAATCCTTTTGAGTAGTAGTGAAACCAGTGATATCTGTATGTACAATAGAGTCCTTAATGTTGCGACCTCGAGTATAGCACGCCATAGGTCGTTTATGTTTAAAACATTTCAAGTCCTTGTCAGTGGACACTACTGGCCACAGCGCCCGGGAAGCTCGCTGCACCACCTGACTGCTTGTTTGATATTTCATTTTCCACGGAATCACATCCGAACGTGTTTTGGTGCAAGAATGTAGTAAATCATTACGACTCAGTAGTAAAATTTCATCTCTTTATTTCCTTAATAACGGAAGATGATACCCTCTGACTACAAATTTATCTATGATTTTATCCAGTACCCCTCTTAATTCTGCGGAATCGCTGGTAATCCTCGCTGCCCTAAGCATTTGTGACTTAGGGAGTCCCTTAATGAGGGGTTTAGGATGGAAACTTGAAGCAGCTAGAAGGGTGTTCCGGTCAGTAGGTTTTGAATATATACCGTCACAATGCAGCCATTCTGTAAGGTAACCTGAACATCCAAGTAATTCAGGGAATGCTCACTGTGTTGATATGAGAGCTTAATTAGAGAATTTCTGTTATTGATAACTTGCATTAATTCCTCAAAACGGTCCTTGCCGCCTATCCATAGCATAAATAAATCGTCAATATACCGCATATAGATCAAGATATTTTTGCTGATCTCTGGGTCATCAAAAAACATAATTCTCTCTTCCGTGAACATGTAGATGTTCGCAAAGCTTGGTGCCACGTTGCTGCCCATGGCGCAGCCTGATACTTGCAGGTAGAATTTACCGTTATACATGAAATAATTTCTAGATAACGTCAACTCCAGTAAACGCATAAATAGAGTCCTGTCGATTGCTGACATATGTTGGTCTTCAATAAATGTCTGAGTCCTGACAAGACCTTCTGCATGTGGAATGGATGTATATAGGCTTGCTACGTCCATGATGCAAATCAACATATGTGGTGGAACAACATGTACTGATTGTAATCTTAAAAGGAAAGCTGTTGTATCTTTAATGTACGAGGATTGTGATGACACCAGGGGTTGCAGGATGGAGTCTAAATACATGGATATTGGTTGAAAAAGAGAGTTTCTCGCTGAGTTTCTCTCCTCCAAGACGGAGGAGACGTCAGGCACTTATGGATCTTTGGAACTATGTATATTATAGGAACAACTGGAAAAGGTTGAGTCAATGCGGAGAGGAGCTTTTCACTGATCAAGTCACCATGCCTAGCATGTTGTAGAGTGGCATCAACTTCTTTTTTATACTCGCAGGTCGGGTCTTTGTCCAATGGTAAGTAAGTATGTAGATCAGAAAGTTGTCGTTCAATCTCTGATATATAGTCACTCAGATTCTGGAGCACTATTGCGCCCCCTTTGTCGGCAGGGCGTATGACAATGTCCCTGTACGAGCCCAAAGCCCTCTGCTCAGCCACTGATAAGTTGTGATGTTGTTTATGCGGTACATTATTAAATTTGGTGACTGATTCATCAATAAGATGGTTAAAGGTAATGAGCGAGGAATTAGTAGAATGTGGATCGAACATTGATTTGCTTCTAGACGTAATAAAGCTATTGAAGGGGTTCTGTTGTTCTTCAGAACTAGACAGCTGAAAATACTCCTGTGAACGCAACTTGCGAGAAAAACGATGTAAATCAACCTTCCATGTTAAATCATTATGGACATTGGTAAGTACGAAAGACAGGCCTCGATTTAAGACCTGTGTTTCAGCCATCGTTAAGGTTCGTGAAGATAGATTGCAGATCAAGTTTTCTTTTTGGAGGCTTGTCCGGTGGTTCCTCTCGTTCTGACCCCTCCGACGGGTGGGCGTCCTTTTGTAGTAACTTTGCTTGTTGCTGCCGCACTGTCCCCTAAAGGGAATGATTGTAATTTGATGTTTTCATCTGAGTCACGTACGGCAAATTCGCTGTCACTATTAGACGTGTAAAAATCTTTTTGCTTATTCTCCCGTCTGGTTCTCCAACCTTGTCGGGATCTAAATTGACTCTAGGTCTGATAACAGGAGTCATTACCGGAAAGCCATCTATACACTCTATTATCCTCATAGTCGCAGATTACCGTGGCTCTCTTATTGCGTTTAAATTTTATCAGCTCTTGTCGATAATTATCGCATTGGCTCTGTAGTTTAATTTTCCAATCCTTATTAATATCTTGTTCCAAGATGTTTTTAGTGACCTTAGATACAGACTCTATTTTTTCACGTGTAGCCTTTAATTCACGGCCTGCTTCATCAATTACTAGCAGCATGAGGTCCATGCTGCATTTATTGATCACTCCCACCCACTTCCTACAGAAATCAGGACTATATCGTCCAATAGTGGGTGTATTTTTAACTCTGAACCCTCGTGGGATCATCTGATCTCTGTAGTATTCAGAGAGAGCAATACCATGTAGTAAGCAGTCAATTTCTTTTTTCTTTAATTTTAACAACTGATGATATGTATCCTCTATATCCAGGAAGCGATCGCTGGCCGGCCATTGCTCTGTGAAGAGTATGTTCTGTGCATCTGCTTCAGTGAAGCTATGGGTAATACCCTGAGCTAAGGTTAAGCCCATAAAACCCTTAGGATCTTGTGATGAAGTTTGCAAAATAGAAGAAGAAGGTTCCATAATGTTGCGTACTCCCCACACCGTTGTGGAGGGTGCCAAAGAAGGTCAAAAGTTCATATACGTAGGTGCCTTGTTTCGAGCGGGGCCACCAGGTCCCAATTACATACAAGTGCACAATGAGAACCGGCACTCAATTCGATAGAAGATAAATACATCTTACATTTAAGGGAACTCTTTCATTCAGACCCCCTGTATGTATCGTGTTTGATCTATGAATCCACATGGTTTCAAGACGCAATAATTTCTTTAGTGTGGGGGCTTGGTATATTGTGTATGGATTCAGCATTTTAGTAACCAACTATATACAGATAACCAGTTTCTAATAATGTGGTGCAGCACTGTGATCTGTTTAGGATTGTGGTTGTTTGTGGGGAGTTTTATGTCAAATGTATGCATCATCTTATTATTGAATATGTTGAGCCAGTTTGCAACAGTGTGTAGATTACTTTTGTGTATTTTTTGTATTCCCCATGTTGACAGCTGGTAGTGGGCTGGGGAGACGAGCCTCTCAATGCATATACCGGTAGCTTAGCAACCGGCTAAGTCGGGAGTGACGTCATCAGGCGGGGACTTCGACGCCTCGCGGCAGCGCGGGATTCCCGACACGACCCGGCCTGCTCCAGCTTCAAGGATGGATGCTATTTAAGGTAAGAGAACAATGATATTTGTTTGATTGTGCGCTTTGAGATATTTGATGTGCCAGCCTTGAGAAAAGGGTCCTATGTGATCCTGAAACATAGGTGATTGTGGCACAGAATAAAAGACTATTTTTCTTTGTACTACTAAGTCCCGGAGTGCCGCTGTTTGTCTGCTTACCTTATCACAATATTTGCAGAGGGCACCCGGGCGACGTTCATCTTCTATGGAATTGAATGCCGGTTCTCATTGTGGACTTGTATATATATAAATATATATAAAAGACCAGCACTCACATTTACTAGGTGAATTCCTTTCTTCACAAGTAAAAATAAGGTCATCCTGTGTACAAAGTGCAGCGCTGCAGAAGCCTGACGTCCGTTTTAACAGAAACTATGTTTTCCTCAGGGGCTTAGGCCCTGATTCAGAAGCGCTCACTATATGTGAGCACTCGCTCTGAATAAGGGCGAGCCGAGTTTTTTTTTTTCGGCCTCCAGGCCGCTCGCTAAGCTGTGGGTGCGACGAGACCCTTGTGGTAGGGTCTCATCCACAGCAAGCCCCAGTGAACTTCCTGCTCTAATAGAGCAGGAAGTACACTACTAACATCACTGGTGATGTCAGTAGGGCCGCCCACAAATGGCAGGCGTTCCTTCAGGAATGCCTCCGTTTGTCCAGCCAACTCCCCCTGCCCACCTACAAAACGGGGCGAGCTGACAATCACAATTGACAGCCACCTCGTCTTGTAGTGAGTCCCGCAGCGAGTGAAAATTCACTCGCTACGGGGCTCGCGTACGTGAGCGGGTCTGAATCAGGTCTTTAGTACACACATCTCCCAAGCCAGCTAATATACTATATAATGCACCAATATATTAAACACCTATCCCACACTCAGGGCCGGCGCTTCCACTAAGCAAGCTTAGGTAGCTACCCAAAGGGCGCCGACCACTAGAGGGCGCTTCTGAGGTCCCGCAGTGTACTATGGGAGTGACGTCATGTTCCGAGGAGTGGGTGCCGGGGACGGACGGCAGCAGGCACTGGAGTGGGGTTTAGGGTAAGTATTTATTTTTTTTGTGTATGTGTGCGCGTGGTGGGGGCATCATATGGGGGCACTACAGGGGGCATTCCAGGGGCCTTATTACTGGGGGCATCATATGGGGGCACTACAGTGCCCTTACTACTGGGGGCACTTCAAGGGGCATTACTACTGGGGCACTGCAGGGAGCATTACAGGTTGAGTCTCCCATATCCACATATTCCGAAATATGGAATATTCCGAAATACAGAAAATTTTTGGCTTGACTGAAATAATTAAACTTTTGATTTTTGGTGGTTCAATGTACACAAACTTTGTCTAAGGCACAAATTATTAAAAATATTGTATAGAATTACCTTCAGGCTGTGTGTATAGGGTGTATATGAAACATAACTGAATTTTATGTATGTATACAAACTTTGTTTGAGCCACAAAATTATTGAAAATATTGTATAAACTTACCTGCAGGCTGTGTGTATAAGGTGTATATAACACATAAATACATTCTGTGTGTATATTGGGCTCCCATTCCCAAAATATTTCATGATATTATGCAAATTTCCAAAATACGGAATGTTCCGTTATCCAAAATACCCCTGGTCCCAAGCATTTTGGATATCGGAGACTCAACCTGTACTACTGGTGGCACTACTACAGGAGGCATTATTACCAGGGGCATTATTACCAGGGGGCATTATTACCTGGGAAATTACTACAGGGGGCATTATTACTACAGTGGGCATTGCATAAGGGGCACCATTACAATGGGCATTTAGTGTTTATGGGGAACTACTACTGTGGGCATTGTGTAAAACCTAAGTTAGGGGGGCCCTTGAAAATGTTTCTATGAGGTCCAAAAAGTTCTAGTTACGCCCCTGATACTATATATATATATATATATATATATATATATATATACATATATATATAATCAAAATACGTCCACACTCACGTTTTGTGATAGAAAATCGCTGGGGTAGCTGCCCAAAAAAGACCTTCAGGTCCTGTGTATAACCTTGAAAAAAGGGGTGCACTCACCAGTCTTCTTAAAAAGTATTTTATTCTAACAGTTTAATAGTTAGTACAGGATAAACGTTTCGGTCCCAACCGTGGAACTTTGTCAAGATATATATACAGTCAGGTGCATAAATATTGGGACATTGACAGAATTTTCATATTTTGGCCTCTATTCACCACCACAATGGCTTTGAAATGAAACAAACAAGATGTGCTTTAACTGCAGACTTTCAGATTTAATTTGATGGTAATTACATCCAAATCAGGTGAATGGTGTAGGAATTACAACGGTTTCTATATGTGCCTCCCACTTTTTAAGGGGTTATAAGTAATGGGACAAACTAAACACTCCTAAATCTAACTTTCACTTTTTAATACTTTGTTGCAAATCCTTTGCAGGCAATTACAGCCTGAAGTCTGGAACGCATAGACATCACCAGACGCTGGGTTTCATCCCTGGTGATGCTCTGCCAGGTCTCTACTGCAAATGTCTTCAGTTCCTGCTTGTTCTTGGGGCATTTTCCCTTCAGTTTTGTCTTCATCAAGTGAAATGCATGCTCAATCGGATTCAGGTCAGGGGATTGACTTGGCCATTGCATAACATTCCACTTTTCAGCCTTAAAAAACTTTTTGGTTGCTTTTGCAGTATGCTTTGGGTCATTGTCTAACTGCACTTTGAAGCGCCGTCCAATGAGTTCTGAAGCATTTGACTGAATATGAGCATATAATATTGCCCGAACACTTCAGAATTTATTCTGATGCTTTTGTCAGCAGTCACATCATCAATAAATATAAGGGAACCAGTTCCATTGGCAGCCATACATGCCCACGCCATGACACTACCACCACCATGCTTCACTGATGAGGTGGTATGTTTTGGATCATCAGCAGTTCCTTTCCTCCTCCATACTCTTCTCTTCCCATCACTCTGGTACAAGTTGATCTTTGTCTCATCTGTCCATAGGATGTTGTTCCAGAACTGTAATGGCTTTTTTACGTGTTGCTTGGCAAACTCTAATCTGGTATTCCTGTTTTTGTGGCTCACCAATGGTATACATCTTGTGGTGAACCCTCTATATTCTTCTCTTGATTATTGACTTTGACACATATACACCTACCTCCTCTTGATTATTGACTTTGTGAAGTCTTCTTGTGAATTCTTCTCTTGATTATTGACTTTGACACATATACACCTACCTCCTGGAGAGTGTTCTTGATTTGGCCAACTGTTGTGAAGGGGTTTTTCTTCACCAGGGAAATAATTCTTCTGTCATCCACCACAGTTGTTATCCGTGGTCTTCCGGGTCTTTTGGTGTTGCTGAGCTCACTGGTGCGTTCTTTCTTTTTAAGAATGTTCCAAACAGTTGATTTGGCCACACCTAATGTTTTTGCTATCTCTCTGATGGGTTTGTTTTGATTTTTCAGCCTAATGATGGCTTGCTTCACTGATAGTGACAGCTCTTTGGATCTCATATTGAGAGTCGACAGCAACTGATTCCAAATGCAAATGTCACACCTAGAATTAACTCCAGACCTTTTACCTGCTTAATTGATAATAAAATAACGAGGGAATAGCCCACATCTGTCCATGAAATAGCTTCGAGTTGATAGTCCCATTACTTTTGGCCCCTTAAAAAGTGGGAGGCACATATAGAAACCATTGTAATTCCTACACCGTTCACCTGATTTGGATGTAATTACACTCAAATTAAATCTGAAAGTCTGCAGTTAAAGCACATCTTGTTTGTTTCATTTCAAAGCCATTGTGGTGGTGAATAGAGGCCAAAATCTGAAAATTCTGTCAGTGTCCCAATATTTATGCCCCTGACTGTATATATATATATATATATATATATATATATATATATATACATATTGTATGTGTGTGTATATATATATATATATATATATATATATATATATGTATGTGTGTGTATATATACATACTTCTGCCTGCGCCCCCCTTAGCCCCTCTGGTGAAAATTACTTTGCACAGGTGGAGTGGCGGATGAGTTTTGCGTTCTTTAGTTATTTATTTATATATATATTGTGATAGGATCACTGGTAAAGTGGTCTGTGGCAGTGACATTTATCCCAGATTCCTGTCCTATGTGTTTAAAATCCCCAGGAGAAAGTCTGCAGTGTAGCAGGCTTGAGTCTCGGCTTTTTGAAAAGCCGGTTTGGGATCTGGGGGTTGTGGGTGAGAGGAGAGGGAGGGCTCCACCCACGGCCACTCCAGGTTTTGGTTCTCTTAGCCTGGTAACAGGCTTGTTAGGGTTTCCACCTGAGAGTGGCCAATATAAGCCTAGTGTGTTGAGGGCTGATTGTCTCACCTGGGAGAGCAGACAGGGAGTTTGCTCAGAGACACTTGAAAACCTAACTGTAAGTGTTGTGCTGTGCTTTTGTTGCTGGTGAGGGCATTAGGCCCTGCCAGGTTCTGGTAGTGAGGGAACTACCTGTGAAGTTAGTGCCCCGACAGGGCTAGGATTTACGTTTATGTTTTCTTTGTGTTATTTCTGACATTGCACAATAAAGATTGGCGCCGACCAGCTTGTACTTGCATCCAGTCTGGCGTACTGTTTCCCAGCTGCTGTGTGTGAAAGGAAGGAGTCCTCTACCCAGGAGAGGGACCCCCTAACCTAACTGTGTCACAATATGGTGGAGAATGCGGGCAACCACACACACTGAAGTTGCAGTGAGAGGAAAACTTTCCGTTTAAAAATTAAAGGGACAGACACCCAATTTGTGAGTGTGGAAATAACACTGTGCCCTTGAAGTCCCATAGAGGAGGCGTCAGCCAATGCTCAGAGAGGCAAGGTTCAGCTTCCAACCTACACCCCAGAACAAAATGGAGGAAATTATTAAGGCCTTGCTCCAAGCTACAGGAGCCCAGCAGGAGACGAACAAACTTCAGCAGGAGACGAACCAACTTCAGCAGGAATCTAACAGACTTCAACAGGTCACCATTGAGGAAACCCGCCAGGCCTTAGCAGAAAACAGCCAGGCCATAAGAGAGGTGGTACAGCACCTGGTCGCCCGGCCCAGAGATGTTAATACTGGTCCTCCCACCACCACTCACTCCGTACGAGCCAGTCACTTCCTCCAAAAGATGACTTCGGGCGATGATGTGGAGGCCTATCTCGCCGCATTTGAAAGAACGGCCAAAAGGGAGAGTTGGCCCCAGGAGCAGTGGGCAAGTCTGGTGGCACCTTTTTTGTCTGGGGAGCCACAAAAAGCATATTTCGACTTATGCCTGGCTGATGCCAAGGACTATAAAAAACTAAAACAGGAGATCCTAACTCGCTTGGGAGTCACCACCTATGTTCGTGCTTAACGGGTCCACCGCTGGGAGTTCCATATGGACAAGCCTCCACGTTCACAGATGCATGACCTCGTCCATCTGTCCTCAAAATGGCTACAGCCCGAGACGCTGACGGGACCACAGATCGTGGAAAGGGTCATGACGGACCGGCACCTGCGATCATTACCCGCGACTCTGCGCAAGTGGGTGAGCCATGCAGACCCTAAGACCGCGGACCAGTTGGTCGAGCTAGTGGAGAGGTACGTGGCGGCTGAGGAGCTGAGGAGTATGCCCCACCAAGCCCCGATGGCGCACCGGCGAACTCCCACAGACACTGGTAAGACTGTTCCAGGGGAGAAGGGTGCTGGGCGGTGGGATGTACCTAAGACTGAGGGTGTAGAACCTGGAGACAAGCCTGCCAGGCCAGTAAGGTTCTTGCCCCGTAAACGACTAGACATTAATATGATTCAGTGTTTCCGGTGTGGTGACTTCGGCCATATTTCTGCTAATTGTTCACTTACAACTGAACCTATGCAATGTGATACTGCTCATGTCTACCTCAGGGGGTCTTTCTTTGCACAGACAGCCTGTACGGCTGACCGGCAGGCTGAGACTGATAAGCACATGTGTGTACTCACTGTAGATGGCAACCGAGTAGAGGCACTGTTAGACTCTGGTAGCTTGGTGACACTTATAAAAGCTGAGCTGGTGAAGCCCTCGAGGCATAAGGGGAAAACTGTTGATGTGACCTGCATACATGGGGATAATCGATATTATGTTACTGCCGAGGTGAACATCGAGACACCATGTGGCTCTGCTACAGTTTCTGTGGGTTTGGTGCCTGGTCTGATGTACGATGCAATATTGGGGAGAGACTTTGCTCACTTCTGGAAATTGTGGGAAAGCCGCTTTGTTCCAGAAGTGAACAAACCCGGTCCACTTGAGAAGGTTGTCGATATAGTGGAGGAGGGAGTTTCTTCTGAGTCAGAGTTATTCCCTTTTCCTACTATGGTTGGCGATCTAGAGAATGTGGAGCGTGACGGTGGCCCGCCAACTGATGTGCCTCCCATTGAGGTGGGAAGTGTTGTTGGGCCAGTGGATCATCTGCCTGATTTAGAGGTCAGAAGAGAGGTCTTTGCCGTGGAGCAGTTGAATGACCCTACTTTGGTAAAAGCCAGGGAGAATGTAAAAGTAGTTGATGGTAAACCCATAGACCCTGATAGTCCTTTGTCCTATCCCCACATGGCAATGTGTCAGGATTGGTTATATCAGGTGACTAAGAAGGGGGAAGATGTTGTGGAACAATTAATAGTTCCCAAAGCCTACAGAAGAACAGTGTTGGATCTTGCCCATGGTCATATAACGGCAGGTCATCTACGGGGAGAGAAAACCACTGAGCGAATAATGCAAAGGTTTTTCTGGCGCGGGCTCCATAAAGAGGTATCTGACTTTTGCGCATCCTGCCCTGAGTGTCAGTATCATGCTCCCAGACCACGTTTTAAGGGACCACTAGTTCCATTGCCTATTATAGAGGTGCCGATAGTGAGAGAGCACCTGAAACAGGCTCAACAGGCACAGCAGAGGGTATACAACCGCAATGCTTGGTTACACAGCTTTGCTCCTGGGGACAGAGTGTTAGTGTTGGTTCCCACTGTGGAAAATAAACTTTTGGCTAAATGGCAAGGGCCCTTTGAAATCTTAGAAAGAGTGGGACAGGTCAATTACAAAGTTTACCAGCCGGGGAAAAGAAAGCCGGAACAGATATACCATATAAATCTGTTAAAGCCCTGGAAAGATAGAACGGTACTGTCGGCCGTCCGAGCCCCTCCAGTAAGTCCAGGGCCCTTAGTTCCCGAAGTGACAGTGGCAAAAACCCTGTCAGCAATTCAACAACGAGAGGTCAAGGAGTTTCTGGTTAGAAATAGGGTGCTGTTCTCTGATGTACCTGGGAAAACCTCAGTCGTTAAACATGACATTATCACTGACCCAGGGGTTAAAGTTAATCTATAGCCCTATAGGTTACCAGAAGCACCAAGAGCATCAGTGTCGAAGGAAATTAAAAATATGCTAGAGTTAGGGGTTATTGAAGTATCACATAGTGAATGGTCAAGTCCCATTGTGTTGATTCCAAAGCCCGACGGGAGTGTGCGTTTCTGCAATGACTTCCGAAAGTTGAACAGTGTTTCAAAATTCGATGCCTACCCGGTGCCACAGTGGAGAAGGAGGCGTTGGCCATAAAGTGGGCGTTACAAACTTTTACATTTTCGGTGGAAAACAGGCCAGGGGGCCTGTTGTTTAAAGCAGACGCGTTGTCACGTGTTCATTGTTTGGGGGCTTCAGTTGTTCCGCCCCATAGGTCGAAACAAAGGGGGGGATATGTGATAGGATCACTGGTCAAGTGGTCTGTGGCAGGGACATTTATCCCAGATTCCTGTCATATGTGTTTAAAATCCCCAGGAGAAAGTCTGCAGTGTAGCAGGCTTGAGTCTCGGCTTTTTGAAAAGCCGGTTTGGGACCTGGGGGTTGTGGGTGAGAGGGGAGGGAGGGCTCCACCCACGGCCACTCCAGGTTTTGGTTCTCTTAGCCTGGTAACAGGCTTGTTAGGGTTTCCACCTGAGAGTGGCCAATATAAGCCTAGTGTGTTGAGGGCTGATTGTCTCACCTGGGAGAGCAGACAGGGAGTTTGCTCAGAGACACTTGAAAACCTAACTGTAAGTGTTGTGCTGTGCTTTTGTTGCTGGTGAGGGCATTAGGCACTGCCAGGTTCTGGTAGTGAGGGAACTACCTGTGAAGTTAGTGCCCCGACAGGGCTAGGATTTACGTTTATGTTTTCTTTGTGTTATTTCTGACATCGCACAATAAAGACTGGTGCCGACCAGCTTGTACTTGCATCCAGTCTGGCATACTGTTTCCCAGCTGCTGTGTGTGAAAGGAAGGAGTCCTCTACCCAGGAGAGGGACCCCCTAACCTAACTGTGTCACAGTATGGTGGAGAATGCGGGCAACCACACACACTGAAGTTGCAGTGAGAGGAAAACTTTCCGTTTAAAAATTAAAGGGACAGACACCCAATTTGTGAGTGTGGAAATAACACTGTGTCCTTGAAGTCCCATAGAGGAGGCGTCAGCCAATGCTCAGAGAGGCAAGGTTCAGCTTCCAACCTACACCCCAGAACAAAATGGAGGAAATTATTAAGGCCTTGCTCCAAGCTACAGGAGCCCAGCAGGAGACGAACAAACTTCAGCAGGAGACGAACCAACTTCAGCAGGAATCTAACAGACTTCAACAGGTCACCATTGAGGAAACCCGCCAGGCCTTAGCGGAAAACAGCCAGGCCATAAGAGAGGTGGTACAGCACCTGGTCGCCCGGCCCAGAGATGTTAATACTGGTCCTCCCACCACCACTCACTCCGTACGAGCCAGTCACTTCCTCCAAAAGATGACTTCGGGCGATGATGTGGAGGCCTATCTCGCCGCATTTGAAAGAACGGCCGAAAGGAAGAGTTGGCCCCAGGAGCAGTGGGCAAGTCTGGTGGTACCTTTTTTGTCTGGGGAGCCACAAAAAGCATATTTCGACTTATGCCTGGCTGATGCCAAGGACTATAAAAAACTAAAACAGGAGATCCTAACTCACTTGGGAGTCACCACCTTTGTTCGTGCCCAACGGGTCCACCGCTGGGAGTTCCATATGGACAAGCCTCCACGTTCACAGATGCATGACCTCGTCCATCTGTCCTCAAAATGGCTACAGCCCGAGACGCTGACGGGACCACAGATCGTGGAAAGGGTCATGATGGACCGGCACCTGCGATCATTACCCGCGACTCTGCGCAAGTGGGTGAGCCATGCAGACCCTAAGACCGCAGACCAGTTGGTCGAGCTAGTGGAGAGGTACGTGGCGGCTGAGGAGCTGAGGAGTATGCCCCACCAAGCCCCGATGGCGCACCGGCGAACTCCCACAGACACTGGTAAGACTGTTCCAGGGGAGAAGGGTGCTGGGCGGTGGGATGTACCTAAGACTGAGGGTGTAGAACCTGGAGACAAGCCTGCCAGGCCAGGAAGGTTCTTGCCCCGCAAACGACTAGACATTAATATGATTCAGTGTTTCCGGTGTGGTGACTTCGGCCATATTTCTGCTAATTGTTCACTTACAACTGAACCTATGCAATGTGATACTGCTCATGTCTACCTCAGGGGGTCTTTCTTTGCACAGACAGCCTGTACGGCTGACCGGCAGGCTGAGACTGATAAGCACATGTGTGTACTCACTGTAGATGGCAACCGAGTAGAGGCACTGTTAGACTCTGGTAGCTTGGTGACACTTATAAAAGCTGAGCTGGTGAAGCCCTCGAGGCATAAGGGGAAAACTGTTGATGTGACCTGCATACATGGGGATAATCGATATTATGTTACTGCCGAGGTGAACATCGAGACACCATGTGGCTCTGCTACAGTTTCTGTGGGTTTGGTGCCTGGTCTGATGTACGATGCAATATTGGGGAGAGACTTTGCTCACTTCTGGAAATTGTGGGAAAGCCGTTTTGTTCCAGAAGTGAACAACCCCGGTCCACTTGAGAAGGTTGTCGATATAGTGGAGGAGGGAGTTTCTTCTGAGTCAGAGTTATTCCCTTTTCCTACTATGGTTGGCGATCTAGAGAATGCGGAGCGTGACGGTGGCCCGCCAACTGATGTGCCTCCCATTGAGGTGGGAAGTGTTGTTGGGCCAGTGGATCATCTGCCTGATTTAGAGGTCAGAAGAGAGGTCTTTGCCGTGGAGCAGTTGAATGACCCTACTTTGGTAAAAGCCAGGGAGAATGTAAAAGTAGTTGATGGTAAACCCATAGACCCTGATAGTCCTTTGTCCTATCCCCACATGGCAATGTGTCAGGATTGGTTATATCAGGTGACTAAGAAGGGGGAAGATGTTGTGGAACAACTAATAGTTCCCAAAGCCTACAGAAGAACAGTGTCGGATCTGGCCCATGGTCGTATAACGGCAGGTCATCTAGGGGTAGAGAAAACCACTGAGCGAATAATGCAGAGGTTTTTCTGGCCCAGGCTTCATAAAGAGGTATCTGACTTTTGCGCATCCTGCCCTGAGTGTCAGTATCATGCTCCCAGACAACGTTTTAAGGGACCACTAGTTCCATTGCCTATTATAGAGGTGCCGATAGTGAGAGAGCACCTGAAACAGGCTCAACAGGCACAGCAGAGGGTATACAACCGCAATGCTCAGTTATGCAGCTTTGCTCCTGGGGACAGAGTGTTAGTGTTGGTTCCCACTGTGGAAAATAAACTTTTGGCTAAATGGCAAGGGCCCTTTGAAATCTTAGAAAGAGTGGGACAGG
This sequence comes from Taudactylus pleione, assembly GCA_031769625.1. Taxonomy (NCBI): domain Eukaryota; kingdom Metazoa; phylum Chordata; class Amphibia; order Anura; family Myobatrachidae; genus Taudactylus; species Taudactylus pleione. Next base: position 12,690,567 of record JAUIMM010000010.1, read on the forward strand.
TCAATTACAAAGTTTACCAGCCGGGGAAAAGAAAGCCAGAACAGATATACCATATAAATCTGTTAAAGCCCTGGAAAGATAGAACGGTACTGTCGGCCGTCCAAGCCCCTCCAGTAAGTCCAGGGCCCTTAGTTCCCGAAGTGACAGTGGCAAAAACCCTGTCGGCAATTCAACAACGAGAGGTCAAGGAGTTTCTGGTTAGAAATAGGGTGCTGTTCTCTGACGTACCTGGGAAAACCTCAGTCGTTAAACATGACATTATCACTGACCCAGGGGTTAAAGTTAATCTAAAGCCCTATCGGTTACCAGAAGCACCAAGAGCATCGGTGTTGAAAGAAATTAAAAATATGCTAGAGTTAGGGGTTATTGAAGTATCACATAGTGAATGGTAGTCCCATTGTGTTGATTCCAAAGCCCGACGGGAGTGTGCGTTTCTGCAATGACTTCCGAAAGTTGAACAGTGTTTAAAAATTCGATGCCTACCCGGTGCCACAGTGGAGAAGGAGGCATTGGCCATAAAGTGGGCGTTACAAACTTTAAAATTTTCGGTGGAACACAGGCCAGGGGGCCTGTTGTTTAAAGCAGACGTGTTGTCACGCGTTCATTGTTTGGGGGCTTCAGTTGTTCCGCCCCATAGGTCGAAACAAAGGGGGGGGATATGTGATAGGATCACTGGTCAAGTGGTCTGTGGCAGGGACATTTATCCCAGATTCCTGTCATATGTGTTTAAAATCCCCAGGAGAAAGTCTGCAGTGTAGCAGGCTTGAGTCTCGGCTTTTTGAAAATCCGGTTTGGGACCTGGGGGTTGTGGGTGAGAGGAGAGGAAGGGCTCCACCCACGGCCACTCCAGGTTTTGGTTCTCTTAGCCTGGTAACAGGCTTGTTAGGGTTTCCACCTGAGAGTGGCCAATATAAGCCTAGTGTGTTGAGGGCTGATTGTCTCACCTGGGAGAGCAGACAGGGAGTTTGCTCAGAGACACTTGAAAACCTAACTGTAAGTGTTGTGCTGTGCTTTTGTTGCTGGTGAGGGCATTAGGCCCTGCCAGGTTCTGGTAGTGAGGGAACTACCTGTGAAGTTAGTGCCCCGACAGGGCTAGGATTTACGTTTATGTTTTCTTTGTGTTATTTCTGACATTGCACAATAAAGACTGGCGCCGACCAGCTTGTACTTGCATCCAGTCTGGCGTACTGTTTCCCAGCTGCTGTGTGTGAAAGGAAGGAGTCCTCTACCCAGGAGAGGGACCCCCTAACCTAACTGTGTCACAATATATATATATATATATATATATATATATTTTATATATATATATATATATAAAACACAAAACTTATCCACCACTCCACCCGTGCAAAGTAATTTTTCACCTGAGGGACTAAATGAGTACAGGTGGGGGGACGGGGGGGGCGCATGCAGAAGTTTTGCCTAGGGTGCCTAGAAGTCTAGCACCGGCCCTGCCCACACTGATCACTACCGGCTGAGTCCACCTGAAGCTCATTGGGGTGTCACATGCTGGGTGTCACATGTGTGGGCGGGGCTAACCATGTAGCCCCAAGAATACAAATGACAGGCTGGGCTGTCTGTATGCCTTCCGCAGTGACAAACAAACTGAACCACCAACAGACGCACCAACAGCCGTGCCGGACCCAGGTGAAGGAGGCGTGGCCTAATCGCGGGAGGCGTGACCACGTCCTCTTAGGAAGAAATTTTTTTATTTTTGCAGCGTCACGAAGTGGCGCTGCTTGCTGGGGGGCACTGTGAGCCCCTCCGGCCTGGCGCTCAGCCAGTGGTGGGGCATGATCAGTGTGATCGATCCCCCCACTGGCATAGGAGACTGCTTTGGCTGCTGCTTAGCAGCCGCGTACAGTCTCCCAGTGCAGCCCAGCACACCGCAGTGCCCGGGCTTGGATAGTTAGTACCTGCCCCCCTCTCAGCACCCCTGACCACCAATGCAGATCCTAAGTGATCCCTAAACACCACCTAAGAAGTAGATCACTATAATTACACCGATCAACTAACGGTGAGGAGCAGACAAATAAACCGTGAAAAATGTTAACTTCATAGAGAACTGGGAGAATAATTTATATACAGAACCAAAACTAATGTAACTCCATGGATGAAAATAGTAACACCTCTATATGTCACGCGGCAGTGTCAACAGGGCATATGAACAATTAGGGAATAAAATGACTATATATATATATATATATATATATATATATATATGTACAGAGATATGAGTCAGCACTCAGGGCCTGATTCAGAGATGAATGCAATGGCTATTTTTACTAGTGATGAGCGGTTCGGATACTGAGGAATCCGCACCGCTCCGAACATGTGGAATCCGAGTCCACCCGAACGCAAGTTCGGGTGTTCCCGCCTGACTCGGATTCCACCTCGAGGCTGAACGTCACCCGTCCGGCGTCGGATTCTCGCGAGACCTCGCGAGAGCCGGGTGACGTTCGGCCGCTATAAAAGGTGCGGCGCCCGGCTGTCGGCGCCATTTCGCGTGACTGTATCCAGACGGAACAGTCACGCTTAGTTAGGTAGTGATAGAGAGGGGAAAAGCGAGACTAGAGTTAGATTAGTTAGAGAGAGTAGTTCTACTTCTTGCCACTGTGTGCTCCGTGACTGGGCTTAGCCCACTGTGTGTATATTATACAAGCTCCGTGACTGGACTTAGCTAACTGTGTGCACTGTGTATTATACAAGCTCCGTGACTGGACTTAGCCCACTGAGTGTATTATTTATATTATACAAGCTCCGTGACTGGGCTTAGCCCACTGAGTGTATTATACAAACTCCGTGACTGGGCTTAGCCCACTGTGTGTATATTATACAAGCTCCGTGACTGGACTTAGCCAACTGTGTGCACTGTGTATTATACAAGCTCCGTGACTGGACTTAGCCCACTGACTGTATTATTTATATTATACAAGCTCCGTGACTGGGCTTAGCCCACTAAGTGTATTATACAAACTCCGTGACTGGGCTTAGCCCACTGTGTGTATATTATACAAGCTCTGTGACTGGGCTTAGCCCACTGTGTGTATAATACAAGCTCCGTGAAAGGGCATAAGCCCAGTGAGTGCATACAAGCTCCATGAAAGGGCATAGCCCACTGTGTCTATTATACAAGCTCCGTGAAAGGGCATAAGCCCACTGAGTGTATTATACAAGCTCCATGACAGGGCATAAGCCCAGTGAGTGCATACAAGCTCCGTGAAAGGGCATAAGCCCACTGTGTCTATTATGCAAGCACCGTGAAAGGGCATAAGCCCACTGAGTGTATTATACAAGCTCCGTGACAGGGCATAAGCCCACTGTGTGTATACAAGCTCCGTGAAAGGGCATAAGCCCACTGTGTGTATTATACAAGCTCCGTGACAGGGCATAAGCCCACTGAGTGTATTATACAAGCTCCGTGACAGGGAATAAGCCCACTGAGTGTATTATACAAGCTCCGTGACAGGGCATAAGCCCACTGAGTGTATTATACAAGCTCCGTGAAAGGGCATAAGCCCACTGAGTGTATTATGCAAGCTCCGTGACAGGGCATAACCCACTGTGTGTATTATACAAGCTCTGTGAAAGGGCATAAGCCCACTGATTGTATTATACAAGCTCCGTGAAAGGGCATAGCCCACTGTGTGTATTATACAAGCTCCATGAAAGGGCATAAACCCACTGTGTGTATACAATCTCTGTGACTTTACTAGACATAAGCCCACTGTGTGTATACAAACTTCGTGACTGCATGGGCCTTAGCCCACTGTATACAAGCTCTGTGACTCCATGGGCCTTAGCCCTCTGTATACAAGCTCTGTGACTGCTTGGGCCTTAGCCCACTGTATAAAAGCTCTGTGACTCTTTGGGCCTTAGGGCCTGATTCAGAGCCGCTCGTAAGCGGCTGCTCGTTCGTTCCGAGCGATGTTTGCCCAACTGTCAGTCAGTGCGGCCGAAAATCGTTTGTTCGCTAAATAGCGAATGCCTGCTATTTTGAGTGACAGAATGAGGCGTATGTGGGTGGTAACAGGGGAAGGTGCTTGAAAACGGGGAGTGGAGATCCAAACACATGCGTGCTTAAAGGTCAAAACGGGCGTTTTATGGGTGTGCATAATTAATACAGCAGCGTCATTGACCACGTCACTGGGTTATTTTATAGCCAGAACTGCTCGCAAAATTGTGGTAGCAAAAACCAACCACAAGAATAGCGAGCAGTTCATACGCTGGTCGATGTACTCGATTAATCTAATAAATAGCGGACATGACGTAGGATGCGAGCGGCCAGGGGGCGTTTTTTTCAAAATTACGTTCGCATGTTTTGTTCGCTCGTTCAGACCTAAAGGCGTGAACAGACCGCAAATAGCGAACGGTTCATTTGAATAGCCACCCCTATTTTCTGGACGAGCGAGCGCTAATTGCGTCCGGCTCTGAATCATGCCCTTAGTCCTCTGTGTATACAAGCACCATGAGTCCTTGGGCAGTAGCCCTCTGTGTATAAATCAAAAGCACTGTGACTCCTTTGGGCACTAGCCCTCTATGTATAAAAGCACTGTGACTCTGCATGTCCTTTTTAATATCCAACATAAGGGTGGGTGGGAGGGCCCAAGGACAATTCCATCTTGAACTACCTTTCATTTCTGCCACTGCTGTGTGGCAATGTTTCATAGATGTGCTTTAAACTGTGGTGTCTGTGCCACTGCGCCGCTGCTCTAACGCTTGGTAACCAGTCAGCTCACTGCAACCTTTGGCCAATAATGGTGAAACCTATAAACTGTGAGGTGGTCTAAATTGACTGTAAATGACTGGAAATTAATGTTATTGAGGTTAATAACACTCTAGGAAGAAAAAAAAGCCAGATTTATGTGATTTTAGCTTTTTTGCCAATTTTTGTAAAAAATCCAAATCCAAAGCCAGTCACCGCAGTTTGGCAAATCCGAATACAAAAAGCCGGATGATGAATTAGAACCAAATCCAAATCCGGCAAAAATGGTCCGGCGCACATCCCTAATTTTTACACAGATATAGGGATTGTTTGCCATTGCACATGAATATAAGCCACACCGCGCACGCGCTGTGATTGTTTTGTGATTACACATGCACAGAGGATCCATTTGCAAAGTGAGTGATGCCAGTTGTGCTAAATACAGGGGACCCCTACATCCTTTGTCCCTTGTATTTAACACATCCAGGGCCTGCTGTGAAAAGCCCAGGCCTGGTTGAGCTTTGAAGGGTGGTCACACCATTTTTCTTATTTTTACACTTTCATTAACTTTTTTTTCACAGATGCACGGACGGACCTCACTGATCTGTCCCTGCATCTGTGCCTTTTTTCACAGTGCAATCCGTGCAGGCATCTGTGTCATCCATTACATCGTTCATCGTGCATACACACGGAACAAATTGTGAAAGATGTGATATTTCTGCAGGTTGAAGAGATCAACGACCACGCCCAACGACCAGCGGGAACGTGCATTGCTATGTTATCGTGCCTACACACTGTACTTTTTTAAATGATTTGTCATTCCAATCGGTCAAAAACAGCAATATAGTTTCGCACTGTGTTTAGATACAGGTCAGTATCTAAACACAGTGCTACTACACATATTATTAATCTCTGTGATAGTGGAATAGTTCAATGACCAAAGAATGCAGAAAAAAACCTACCACAATATACTGATACTGATCTGTTTATACTACTGAAAATTACTGAGTATGCTGGTACATGAATAAATCTTTTAATGAAAAATAATTAAATAATATATTAATAAAATAGAACATAACTAAACTGTGGCATAATAGGATTTAGCAACATATAGGTCCAATTAATACGAAATACAGAGTATAAATTGCACACAAGATTGTCACGATCCAGTGCAAGAATTCCTCTGTGGAGGACGGTGAGCCGAGGGGTTCGGGTGACTAGGGGAGTGACTAGACTAGGTCTCCTAGTTGCAGCCAAACCCAGGTTTGGCTAGACCTGCCCAGAGGCGCGGAGTCTAACTCACTTGGTGGTTTTCTCCAGTGACCCCTCCAATTGGGATTTGGTTTTCAGCTGCACCAAGTGAGCAGGTCGCGGCCCTCTGGACAGGTACCTGGGAATGGCAGAAGACCGGAAACTATAATGAATGCAATATGACTGGAGGTGAATGGAATGAATGAACTCTGGAAATGGAACTGAATGCTATAACACAGGCAATGACTGGAAAAAGTTAAGTATGCAGAAAAACACAGACATATACAGGGGATTGCAAAGGCAAGAGCAGAGTGGACTCAGGAAATATATGGAAATGCTGGAAATGATTGGAGCTGATTACCGGAGACAAGACACTGAGCAAAGAACACAGACATATACTGGAGATTGCACAGACAAGAGCAGAGTGGACTCAGGGAATATATGGGAATGCAGGAAATGATTGGCAGAGACAAGACACAAAGAGATGTCAGGCATACACTAGGAGAGTGCTAAATGCAAGTGCAGATTTGCACTGACAAGACACAGGGCTGATTGACACAGATATGTGCTGGGAGGTCCAACTGTGGGCTAATTAATACCAGCAGGTAATCTGACACCTCAGTGACACAAGGAAGCTGCAATACTAGCAGCACATATACAAAGACACACAGACATAGAAAACAAAACAGTCTCGATACTGGGAGAGAACTACTCTCAGTCTAAGAATAGCTTGGAAGCTAATACTGGAAACTGGAGAACTGTGAACAGGCTGAAGTAACTCTCTGAAAGATTAGCACAGAGCAACACTGGTATCACTGGAACAGAGAAGAAGTTGAACAGCAACTTCCTGGAGCTCTGGAGGCGGATTTATACCCAGGGGTAGCAGATTACTGGAGCACAGCATCAGCTGACTGAAATCATGCTACCATAGGTTAGGAGTACTGTCACATGAGAGGAACTGTCATGGCGGCGCCCATGATGGGAACTCTGATCCCCAGCACACACAGCCGACCATGGAAGCTCGCAAAAAGCACCTAAGGCAGAATACTCAGCCCCACATCCATCACTGCACCAGACGTCTGACCGCAAGGAAGTCAGGGGAAGCCGGCAAGGAGGTGAGAGAGGCCAATCCTAGGCTGAACCCTGACAAAGATATAAATATTGACCAAAAGTATCAAGACAAACTACCATAGACGGTGCAAGTAACAACGGGTTTTATCACTGTGGTACATGCCTTGGCTGCACCAATTATGGGTACAGAACAACCAAACCCACCATGACCTTCACATCATGCACAACAGGAAAAGAATACCCTATTAAGAGCAAGATCACATGTAACACCAAAGGGGTCATCTACCTATTAGAGTGTACCTGCAATAAGCAATACGTAGGGAGGACCACTAGACCATTGAAAACCCGCATTAGTGAACATGTCAGAAACATTAAGAGAGGAGTGGAGGAGCATAATTTATCAAATCATTTCATAATTCATCACAAAAGCAATCCAAGATCACTCAAATTTATAGGCTTGGAACAAGTGAAATACAATTGGAGAGGTGGTGACTTTGATCACATGATTAACACTAGGGAACTAGAATGGATTTATGAACTCAGAACATTTGCCCCCCGAGGACATCATTTAGATAATGAGATTAAGTCTATCGTATGTAAGAACAACAAATGAGATCTCTATGTAATCCATCAATAATAGACATAACGATTCTAATTACGGCCCGATATTTATCAATACTCACTACAGAAAATGAAGATGGATATGTCTACATTTCCACAAGACACCCTTTACTACTCTGGTAGTGATCATGACAATATTCTCCATCATCTATTTATTAATCAATATATTTATTTTTATTTATTTTTATTTATTTTTCATTTTTATTTTAATTAAAAATTTTATTTAATATCATTATTTTATTCGACATATTTTTCCTTATGAAAATTTTCATTCTCTGCTTGCTGTATGAATCTGTATTTCATCTATTTCTATGGTCCATATTTAATGTCAGACCAAGGACCAAGGTCCATATCCCAAAGTCCTTCTTCCAGATTTTCCCATCAAGATCGTTGAGACCCTCCCACTGGGCTATGACCTATCACAAGAGGACCTTCCCCTATTTAAACACAGGATTAATGACACCATTTACTCCTTGAAAAAGGCCTGAAAGGCAGAAACGCGTTGGGGACACTGAGACATTGTGATTCTGTCAATATCATTTGAGATCTGTTACACAGGACTGCTGCATTAAGATCCAGTAAGCCGTGGCTTGATCACCATCACGTGACCACAACCCGGAAGTAAGGAGACGGAGAAGATTGTTATACGCGAGCACCCCAGCCAGCGCTGCCACGTGAGGAGAAGGACGCGAGACTGCAAGCAAGTACCGGCCGGAGGAAGGAGCGGACAACGGCGAGAGACAGGAAGGTAAGTCTCCAAGTGCGGAGGGGATATATTGTCACCGGCTTTGCTTAGCATGAGCCATAATATCCCTCCCCACTAACGTATTAGTCACTCCGTGGGGCGGTGCTGGCGAACGCCTGCGACCAGACGTTTCGCCGGCAGTCGCCATAGGAGTGCCATACTGGTCGAGATACACCCCTCACTTGCCGACTAGTCCGTACTCCCTCCTCAAAGAAGTCTACCCCGGGCATCTCTGTACAAAACACCAGGACTTACTGTTTAGTATCAGCGGGACGCCGCTGGTACCATCACTGCTCTACATACCGGATCTTTCCCCATCATTCCCCGTTCATTCACCTAGCAGGACAAGTCTCCTTGTGATATATTACAGGAATTGACATATACATTATATTGACTTACCGGCTTTTTCCATCATGATCAGCAGATCCTGTAACTGATCTCCCCTACTATATTGAACTCTATTCACACCAATCAGAGGATTGGGAACTTTTATTTATATCTTGTGTGCAATTTATACTCTGTATTTCGTATTAATTGGACCTATATGTTGCTAAATCCTATTATGCCACAGTTTAGTTATGTTCTATTTTATTAATATATTATTTAATTATTTTTCATTAAAAGATTTATTCATGTACCAGCATACTCAGTAATTTTCAGTTGTATAAACAGATCAGTATCAGTATATTGTGGTAGGTTTTTTCTGCATTCTTTGGTCATTGAACTATTCCACTATCACAGAGATTAATAATATGTGTAGTAGCACTGTGTTTAGATTCTGACCTGTATAATCCATGTATAAACATCATTTACGTTCCATAACCATGTCTAGTTGAGCGCAGTTTATTCTTAATTTGTGCTTATCTGTTCAGGGTTCGAGTCAGGTACCCGAAACTGCAGCTCGCTTAACTTGGAAAGTCCCCAGTGTTTCAGTGCGCTAGTATTCCCTCATTTGTTGTAATAGCGTCACACATATCCAAACATTTAGGATCAATCTTTTCCAGGACTTCATATCCACAAGCTTTAAATTACATTAGATAACTAGCTTTATTAACAGCATTTACATTTGTCTAACAATGGAATTCATTGCTTCCTATGGCAGCATACCCACTCTTCATTTTTACTTTTTCGGCTGGGAAAACTCCACAGAGAGCCTTACAGAACATCACATGGTACAAAAGAGCAGGGCGAAGGCAAGCACAGCAGAGCTAACTAAGCAGCCCAAGATAGTAAAGTTCAGAAACTAGTAATGGCAATCGGTGGTGTTACCATTGATGGTTACCATCGATGGCAATATAGTAAGTGTCCATCGATGGTCACCAACTATGCAATGGATGACCATCGATGGTTTCACCAACCGATGGTAATACCTGTTCTTTCACTGACCTGCCCGCAGACCAATCAGAACCTGGGTGCGGGACTTCGCAGGTGCTGGGTGCCGGAGCTATCTTCCGTATCCCGGCACCTTGTAAAAAAAAAACATTCAGTTATGCTGTACCATCGATGAAGGGAAACCATCTGGTTCTCCCCATCGATGGTAACAACATTCAACATTGGCCCTAAACCATCAATGATTATGAATGTGTGAAAAAAAGACCAACATTTTAGACATGGTTTTGATAGGCAAGATTGATGAAATCACATGCCATTTCAGTATGATGCCTAGAAAAAGCAACATTTCTGCTACTGAGAATCTACTGTATATTATGATTATCTAGTCATTCTGTATACTAGCTGCTATAGTAAACATACATTTTGATGTTTATTTGAGTTAACAAATGACATTTTTCTGCATATATTATTCTCAATGGAGGGAGCTTTTTCTTTGCAGATACATCTTCTGCTAGGAAATCACAAACTGAATCCTCCAGATTGTTTAAATGCAACACAACTGCTTGACTAATAGAAACCATGAAAAACAAGGGGCAATAGGGACATAGTTTATCTGTTCTAGACAAAATATATTTTCTCTTTTTGTTTCTCAAACAGTAATTCAATTATACTGCCAAAGATATGAGATATTAAATATAATGTAGAGAATGCTGAGGTTTACAAAACGAACAAGCTATGCAAAGGACTTAACTAATTTTTATGTGTAGCTTGAGGTTTATGGGTCAATTTACCAAGTCTCTTTTACCTAAAAATCATGCATAAGCTGTAGTGATGTAGGTGTCAAGGCTATTTAACAACAGCCTATGCAGATGATGTCTTTGATATCTCTTGCATTACAGGGCAGATCACAGTCCCTATTATTCTTAACGGGGACTGCAGTCTGGTCCTATTTATCAAACAATAGCTGCTTTGTCCCTATGGAGTATTTGCCACAGGAGAGGTATCTTCCAATACCTCCCCAGTAGCCTCTGTCTACTAATTTGTCCATTATAGCAAATGGCAATGTGGATGACTAACCTTTAGGGTTCCGCATGAACAGTCAGAAATTGAAGTGAAGTTATAGCAATATCTATCACTTCACTGTTAAGCTCTTCACCCCAACAACCTCAAAGCTTTTGTCCTGACAAGAGCCCTTTGTTACACCTGGCAGAAAAGTAATTCCTTATTGCTGCGATAGGTGGAAATAAGGAATGAGAATTAACTTGGCCCTAGCATATTTTGTTTAAAAAAAAATAGGCCCCTTAATGTGAAACCAGTGGCTTATTCTAAACCTTAAGCAGTTTGCTGTAAACCACATCTGTAAACCACATGTGGTTTGGGACTTTACCTGGGGCAGATTGGCTATAGGGCTTATCGGTCCGGTGTGGCTGCACTCCTACTTCTTGCATGACAGGCAGCCCTGCCCTGCTCTGAGTCTCCTCCCGCTCTCCCTGCCTGCATTACCTGCCCACCCACCAAGCTACTAGATCTGTCTGGAGGATAGCAGCATTGGGGGCACCTTGTCCTGGGCATGCTTTGGACTGGGCTTGGCAGCACCATGGCTGGGGAGAAATGAGAGTGGTAAATAACACCACGGCTCTGTTTGCTAAAACCTCTTCCGCAAAGACATGTCTCAGTGCATTTGCTGCTACCCCTAAGTGAGAGATTAGTGGATAATTGACAGCTCTGTGGGAGCATGTTCTTATCTGTTTGCCCCAACACCCCCTACAGATCATACTGTCTGGTATTGTCACTCGCAACTTCAGGACAGAGTAATGGCTCTCTAACAGGGGTTGCACAGGGTCCCTGACTGTGAATTATTCAGCGCTCCTACTACCACAACCCAACTATGCCATGCATTCACATAAAGGGCTAGATTGCAGACGTATATGATGCTAGATTGCAGATTTGGGCATTCTATATTGTAAATTTTTGTATTGATAAATAGGTATATATTGTAGATTTGTGCATTCATAAATGAGGGCCTGATTCAGAGGTAGACGGATTTCTTTAAATCTGTGCAAGCGTTCAAGATGTACTACGGATGTGTCCTAATGGTGGCGGGCGCATATCAGAATTACATGGAGATCCATGCAATTTAGACAGGCATTCCTGGGGTTATGCAGTTAATATCCCGATGATCGGGATGCCGGAATCCTGGTCACCGAGGGAACACCGGCGCCGGAATCCCAACATGACTGGGGATGCCAACATTGGAATCCCGGCAGCATGCAACCCGATCATAAGGAGACCCGGGCAAGGTAAGTATCAGCCGCGGGGGTAGGGGGGTTAGGTTTAGGCGCCTCGGGGGGACTTGGGGTTACGCTGTGGGAGGGGGGAGGTTAGGGTTAGGCTCCAGACAGGTTCATGCACTTCCGGGGGGAGGTTAGGGTTAGGCACTAAGGGGGGAAGGTTAGGGCTAGGCACTAAGAGGGGAGAGTTAGGTTTAGGCACTTACCAGGAGGGTTAGGGTGCGGGGTAGGGAGGGTTAGTATGAGGGTACAAAAAAGGAAGGTTAGGGGGGTAAATAGAACAGGGAAACAGTACTCACCATTCCCCTGTCAGGATTCCAACCTTTGGGATGCCACTGTCAGGGTACTTATAGTCGGCATCTCCTCCATAGGTATTTCATACCAATTCCTACCTGGGCAGTGACTGAGATAGTGGCTTCCATCAGCGACAGTGTGGAAAGATGCAGTTCCATTGGCATCGGCAGCCATTTACCGTCAAACATTTTGAGCTACCATAGAGATGCTCTAATGTCCGATGGTGCGGCGGATGTCTTGCTGCATTCACATTACCCATAAGTCATATATTATACATACTGTAGTTTGTGTGTGTGTTTATTGTTTTGCTTCAAATAAAAAAAAACACAGACACATCATATATGCAGAGCTGTACATTCAATATATCTACAGCAGTTTCAAATATTACAGCATGAGCTTCAGTCAAACTCAATTGCTTGTAATGGTTCTCAGGAAAGAACTTACTCTTAAGGAAGCTGTTTTTGTTTTTTTACAGTATTTACAAGTTGGAACATCACCTACAAAGTTCTTAATGATTCAGGTATTGTATATCCTTATTTAAGTTATGTTAGGATGTATGCATGAATGGCAAAACCTTGACAATACTAAAGGCAGCGCTGTTGATCACCCTATATATCTGCCTTTGATGCCACTTGGGATGCTTCTGTGAGTATGATATGTGGTAATGGACCCTGGGTGCTGATGTTGAAAGCACACGAAGGGTGTAATGAACAGTAAAATGTGAATAGTACATCCCTTATTTGGCCGGTGAATCCGGTGATCTATGGGAGAAGGAGAAAATATAATGTGATATCTACTAAACACAATTGGTATAGTGGCATACAGAACAACGCTTGATGAATATTGTCTTAATTTTCCATAAAAGTAGGAAATGAAATGAAAAATGTTATAACAAATTTATTTGAAATAAAGGTGAACAAATTAGCTCTCGGTGAGCTCAGATGAGTGTGGCACAGACAAAATTACAGCTTACACATTAAGCAGTACAATGCATTAACTTATAATAAAACATAAATATGAATGGAATAGTGAATAATTTAGCTTGCAAATGATCAATTCAGAACGTTTAAAGAAAAATACAGGAAATTTGCTCTAGTTAGAGCGAGGTAAATCTGTGGCCCACAGCAGGGGCATGAATAGTAAAAATAAGCTCATACCAGATGGAGAGGATAAGACAACATTGGATTCCGGAATACACTCTGCATGACTCACTGGCTGAAACCGGTTCTCTGGAGTGCGGCATTCGAAATAGAACATAAGGGAGCCACCGACGTGTTTCCAGCTGTTGTAAGTTCTTCTTCAAGGTGACACTATTCAGAGCTCACTGGGAGCTAATTTGTTTACTTTTATTTTAAAAAGGTTTATATGACATTCACCTGTCATTTTCTACATTTACGGAATATTAAGACAATATTCATCAAGCTTTGCTCTGTATACCACTAAACCAATTGTTTAGAAGATATCACACTATTTTATATTTTCTCCTCCCATTTATCAACGGATTCTCTGTCAACATCTTGGCCAAATAAGGGAAGTACTGTACACATTTTGTTGTTCATTACACACTTCCTGTGCTTTTAATGTCAATGCCTAGGGTATATTACCACATATCATACTCACATTTCTCCTCTCGGGTACCTGGGATATATTGTGTAATACATTTATTTCCAACACTCCACAGAGATTGCACTAAAATTAATCAATGATTTGATCACAGGTAAATCTAGAGCCCACTTCTCACTTCTAACTCGTCCAGTCCTTCTGGATGCATTTGACCATTCAATTTTCCTAGGATTTGAATACAATCTTAAATTTTTACTGTGGTTCTTTTAAATTGTATAGCGCTGATGAGTACGTTGCCATGAAATGAATTAATAGTGATGATAATCTTAAATGTTAAGATTAGATTTTGTATATATCTATATGTATATATATATATATATATATATATATGTATGTATACAGCAGTTAAAATAAGTATTGAACACATCAAAATTTTTCTTAGTAAATATATTTGTAATGGGACTATTGTAATAAAATTTTCACCAAATGTCAGCAACAACCCATGCAAAAGAAATCAAACCATAGATGTCCATAAATTAAGTTATGTGTACTAATGTGAAATGATACAGGGAAAAATTATTGAACACGCTTACTGAAATGTATTTAATACTTCGTACAAAAGCCTTTGTTGTTAATGACAGCTTCAAGATCTTGTATGGAAAAACTACTTGCATGCATTGCTCAGGTGTGATTTTGGCCCATTATTACACACAAACAGCCTTCAAATCTTGAAAGTTCCGAGGAACTCTTCTATGAAGTCTGATCTTTAGTTCTTTCCATAGATTTTCATTTGGATTCAAATCAGGTGATTGGCTGGGCCATTCTAGCAGCTTTATTTTCTATCTCTGAAACCAATTGAGAGTGTCCTTGGCTTTGTGCTTGGGATCATTGTCTTGCTGAAATGTCCACCCTTTTTCATCTTCAGCATCCTGGCAGATGGCAGCAGATTTTTTATCAAGAATGTCTCAGTGCATTTTTCCATTCATCCTTCCTTCAATCACATGGAGTATGCCAGTACCGTATGCTGAAAAACAGTCCCACACCATGATGTTCCCACCTTCAAACTTCACTGTTGGTATGGTGTTTTTGTGGTGATGTGCAGTGCCATTTCTCCTCCAAACATGGTGTGCATTATGGCATCCAAAGAGTTCTATTTTGGTCTCATCTGACTAGACTATATTCTCCCGTATTTCACAGGCTTGTCCAAATGCTGTGCAGCAAACTTTAAACAAGCGTCTACATGCTTTTTCTTCAGCAATGGAGTCTTGCGTGGTAAGCGTGCATATAGGCCATGGCGGTTGAGTGCATTATTTATTCTTTCCTGTGAAACAATTGTACCTGCTATTTCCAGGTCTTTCTGAAGCTCTCCACAAGTGATCATTGGCTCTTGGACAACTCTTCTGATAATTATTTTCACTCCTCTAACAGAAATCTTGTGAGGAGCACCTGGTCGTGGCCGGGTTATGGTGAAATTATGTTCTTTCCACTTCTGGATTATGGCCCCAACAGTGCTCACTGGAACATTCAGAAGTTTAGAAATCTTCTGTAACCAATACCATCCGTATGTTTTGCAACAATAAGGTTGCAAATGTCTTGAGAGAGCTCTTTGCTTTTACCCATCATGAGATGTTTCTTGTGTGACACCTTGGCGATTAGACACTTTTTTATAGGCCATCAGTTGGGACTGAACCAACTAATATTAATTTGCACTAACAAGGGGCAGGATTGCTTTCTAATTACTGATAGATTTCAGCTGGTGTCTTGGCTTTTCATGCCTTTTGCACCTCCCTTTCTTCATGTGTTCAATACTCTTTACCTGTGTCATTTCACATTATTACATATAACTTAATTAATGGACATCTATAGTTTGCCTGTTGCTAAGCCATGCACACCATGCAATTTCTGGAGCACGGGCTCGGGTCTTCTGTCAAGCTTGGAACCTGAATTGAGGCACAATGTCATCCTTCCAGCGTCAGATCTTGCAGGTTTTGGATTATATATAAAGTCCCTCCCTCGTGATTGGGCGCCATTTCACGCTGGAGGGAGAGGGTGTGGGATTGGGCTGCAGGCAGTAGGGGCCAGGAACAGTTTAAAAAATTATGAAAATGTAGCCATTTATTGCAGGAGCAGGAGCACTGAGTTGTATATCACTGTGTGTGTATGTGGGCTAGCTACAGCAGGAGAGGGTGTGGGGGCTGTTAGGCACAACATTTTTTTAAATTAATAAAAAACTATAGCAGTGGACTGCAGCACTTCTGATTAAAAACCAAAACAAAAAACGTCATTATTAGTGTTCCATCCGACTTATACTTAGGGGAGCCCTAAGGCAGTTTGTGTGCAGTCACTGCAAAAAAAATTAAAAAAATATTCTGTTAAAAAATAATATAATGTCATTGCTAGGGTGCCACCCAGTATATACTAGAGGGGCCCTGATTCAGTTTGCAGCTTGTGTTGTGTGTTCAGTCACTATAAAAATGTTTTTAATAAAGTAAACTGTGTGTGTTAAAAATATATGATGTCATTGTTAGGTTGAGATGCCACCTGGCTTATACTAGGGGGGCCCTGAGGCAGTTTGCAGGTTGTGTTGTGTATTCAGTCACTGTAAAAAAACAAAACTTTGTGATAAAAAAAATATAATGTAATTGTTATATTGGGAAGCAATCGGGAAGCCGACTGCCTATACACCGGCAGCCAGCTTCCCGACTATCTTATCCCGGCAAGGGTGAAATGCCAGGCTTCTAGATGTAGACGCCGGCATTTCCCGACGCCGGGAGACCGGCGCCCGGCATCACGATCGTAGTGATGCCGGGCGCCGCGAGCGGACAGCCGCGGGGGGGAGGGTTAGGTTTAGGGCTCCCGGGGGGGACTTAGGGTTAGGCACCCCCCCGGGAGGGTTAGGGTTAGGCTAGGGGGAGGGAGGGTTAGGGTTAGGCACCCCCGGGGGGGACTTAGGGTTAGGCACCCCCCCGGGGGACTTAGGTTTAGGCAGCGGGGAAGGGGGTGGTTAGGGTTAGGCACTTAGAGGGGGGATTAGGGTTAGGCACTTGGGGGGTCAGTTAGGGTTAGGCACCCCTAAGGAGGATTAGGGTTAGGGGGGTTAGGTTAGTGGATACTTACCTATCCACGATCGGGATTTCCAGCGCTGTCGGGCTTCCGCTGCGCCGCACTCTGCTCCTGTCGGGCTGCCGCTGACAGGAATCGAACCGCCGGCCATGCGGCTGGCGGTATATCATACCCATTCCGTTACATTAAGGTGCCATCTGGCTTACACTAGGAGCACTGTGAATCGATATGGATCAATCTATAGAATAACAGGAGCAGCACCCAGTACAAGTGCTACATCTGCTGCTAGCAGTCTTGATAGTAGTAGTAATTCAACATCTACTAAAGGTGGTCCACAAAAAAGAGAGTTTAAGAAAGGGCACCAAAATCTAAACAATATTTCACAATATCAAAGAAAAAAACATAACCTATAACAATAAAGGGAAAATTTACTGATGAAAAATTTTAAATTGCCAACATTCCATACCCCACACAAAGTGGCAAGGAAAGGCTCAGGCCAAGGCCTTCCTTTGCTAGTAGTGGTCATGCTACTAATGTTTCATGCACTAGAATGCCTATTGCGGAAGCTGGGGCCAAAGACAGTCAGTTACAAGTCTACATGTGTCACCTTTAAAACAGGGGGGATGGAAGATAACCAGCGCTTAATTGTGATGAATAGTGATTATTGTAAGGGAGCTGCTTCAGAAAGCTAGAGATGTCCCATCTCCAGAAGATAAATTGGCAATATAATTATGGAAGTGCTGAAGCGCTACACCATGCAATGTTGCTGTCTGATATTGATCAATAATATATGTACTAAACACACACTGATGTATCAAGATTAGAAAAAAATGTTTTACTTAATCCAATAGTATTCAATAATTACATGAACATATAGGAAACATGAATCAAAGGAAAATAAAGAAGAAAAGTATTTAAATACATAAAGTCAATGTAAACTATGCATTATCTTCCATGCATGCAAACAATGCAATTGATGGTGAGGGGTTATGAATGGGGGATAAGATAACAAATAGCTGGGAACACTATGGTCACTAATCTTCTCTGTTGATAATTAGACAGACTGAGAATTCTGATTGATGTTGGTGTGTCAGATTTGCGGCGTCCCGCTGTCTGACTGGATGAAGTATTGAAAGTTAGTGGTGATGTATATGAGAGTGGTGCCCCGGGGTATTCTTCCCAGGGCAGGAGTATGGCTCAAGTCTGAGTATGCAAGGTAGGAGGAAGGCCTTAGAGGTGATGTGGACCCCCCTGTACAGAGCACTACACCGGCGCTTGGCCTGGGCGTTCCAGACCAGCCCCAGTGAATGCGCTGGGGGCAGGTAACAACCACGTCCGGGGAGTGGATGTAACGGTGTGGGCTCTCACGGAGCTTGCTGCCGTTGATCCTCTCCTAATACGGCACTTACCTCCCCTTGCATGTCCCAGATGGCCGCTCCTGTCCCTTGCCGGCTCGCGGTGTCTTCAGTCTCCGTCTCCCGTCTTTGCCTCCGTCTTCTGTCTTCAGCATGCAAGCGCTGCCTGTAGTCACGTGGTCGCAATCCGGATGAGTGTAGTGAAAGGATACAGGCTTGTGAGAATGTCCAAAAAAACTAGTGAGAATTCTTCCGTCTGTCTCATGTAGATACTGTGGGTCTCCAACGCGTTTCAGCTTCCGCCTTTCTCAAGGAGCATATCCTGTTGTCATACCTATCAGAATGAAACTAACAGTATTTATAACACCAACACCAGAGGTTCTCAATGGTGTTAAGATCTGTACTCTGAGCTAGCCAGTCCATACGGGTTACCAAATTTTCTGTATAAAAGTTCAGTATCGCCCTGGAGACATGACAGATGGCATTATCCTGATAAAAACATTTGTTGTTTCAATAGAACTGTAAGTGCATGAGCCTCTCTATGAAGTGTTCTTGTCGAAAACGCCACTTTAGTGGCCTTTTGGAACTCATGTGCAATGGTATGCATGGTATGCATTTCGCTTGTGCGGGGGTGTCCAATCACTTTTGTCTACATAGTGTAGATGTGCCATGTTTGAAGTTGAACAGCAACATGTTTAATGACGCCCACTGCTGTCGGTTAGCTTAGTCTGCCAATTAGTTAGCTGCAGTTTTTGGCCAATATTGGGGACTACAATATTGTGAGCTGCGAGGTTGTCAAAATGGACTGAAAATGACTGAAAATTAATGTTATCGAGGTTAATAATACTGTAGGAACAAAAACAGTTCACAAAAAAACATAATTTTAGCTGTTTTTGTCAATTAAAAAACACACAGATTCAAAACCAAAACACTTGACGGTGGTTTTGCAAAACCCTACCCAAAACCAAAACACAAAGATGAATCCAGATCCAAAACCTAAACACGAGGATCAGTGCAAATTTCTAATTAATTGTATGCTTTAATCCTCTATTTTTTCATTATTGTCCAACAGCATTGTCCAATCACAATTTTTAAATATAATGTATGCATATCTTGACTGTTTATCAATGTAATAGAAAGATGCTTTCATTAAACAATGTGATTTCTAATATAGAGATGGTATTTTTCAGCATGTCGAAGGAAAAGTTCATCTTTTCACAGCACTGTTTCTAAATTATAAGGCTGACTGCATGTTTTCATTATTACTTTCAGCTTTGATTTGATATTATTGCATGTTTTTTCTAAGATTTTCTCATCTATGTATTAATATATTTGGTTATGTATATGCAAATTACAATGTAATGTGGCAGAGCGATGAAATGTGTAAAGAAATGTTTGTGCAAAATATGGGAAAACAAGTGATCTAAAATAATTAGCCCTATGATGTTATAGTGCAGACTGGCATATTGACTAGAACGCATCCTAATGCACATGCGTGAGCATGTTGCTAAGGTAATGAGAAGTAATGTGAAAATGAGGCTAGAAATACAGAAAAGAGTTTGACATCAAGGGGGGAATTCAATTGGTCCCAATCATTTTTTGGGCGGGTAAAATGGGATTTTAACGATTGAATTGCATTCCGGGCAATTCAGTTATATCCTGTTTTATTCGCCCGAAAAATCTGTTTTCGGGCTTATACACATAGGATCCATGATATGTTCACGGATCCTGTGTGTTAACACCGGCGCCTGCCTGGAAACAGATAGTTATCGGGGATTTTTTTGGAGCCTGCTGAGCTCCTGAAAAGAAATGTCCGATACCTTACCTGTCAGCAGCCCAGCACACAGCAGCGTGTGGGACCAGGGTGACTGCTGCCCCTGAGCAGCAGCAACAGTCTCCTCTACACTGCCTGTGTGGGGGTGGGGAGCAATCACACTGATCGCCCCTCCCTTGGATTTGCCCAAGTCTGAGAGAACGTGGCAAATAGTATTTTCTCTTTTAATTTCTAA
This sequence comes from Taudactylus pleione, assembly GCA_031769625.1. NCBI lineage: Eukaryota > Metazoa > Chordata > Amphibia > Anura > Myobatrachidae > Taudactylus > Taudactylus pleione. The sequence goes on from JAUIMM010000010.1 coordinate 12,710,867, forward strand.
GGGGGCGTGGCCATACCTCCCGCAATTAGGCCATGCCCTGGTAAGTGTCGGCTTTGAAGCTAATTTAATTAGCCTGGAGGATCAATTAGCTGGCGGTAAAGTACCACGGTTAATTGAATTCCCCCCAAGTATGGTTGCAATGTTGCTGTGCTTATAAATACGACTGGCTAACAGGATTTTGAAGAGCATTTGATGTGACACATAGATAGTCTACTTTGATGAAACCACTGATTGTTAAGGTGAGGAAACTCATAGGAAAGAAAAAATACTTGTTTGGATACTGTTTGCTTTATCAACAATTAACTTCTAAAGAGATTGTAGGATCCTGAGTTGACATCCACATTTATCACACTGTCACAATTCTCACCAGGATTATATGGATGCTCTCAGTACACAAAGGATTGCTTAGACCCAGAACAGAGGCGCGGAGTGTAATGTATCAGTGGTCTCCGCCGGGGCCCACGCAAGGGAATATGGCCTTCCCTGCACCCGACACACAGGACATTGCCCTCTGACTGGGTTACTTGTCTACCGACTGGTGGTTGCTGGTGATCATAGCAACAGACTGAGTTGCAGAAGTGGGAGCAAACTGGAGAATCGTCAGCAGACAAAGGTCGGAAACCAAGCAGGCAATGCTGTGCTAGGTAGCAGACTGGAGCAGGTTAGGAGGAAACCAGGAAGAGCGAGAGGCAGTACCAGAGGAGTAGGCAAAAGAATCATCAACAGGCTGGGTCAGGATGCGGGTAAGTAGTAGGTAGATGCAAGCAGGCAAACGTTGGAGTTAGCTTAATACTCTGGCAGTGATACAGACTGGCACCAGTGTGACGTCAGCATTCACATGACCAATAGTAGAAATCCAGCAGAGGGCAGGGTGCCTGCACCTACAATGCGGTGGAGCAGAGCCCAGTATTAGCATTCTATGAAGGCAGGTCCAAGCAGCCAGAGACCAGCACCTGCCCGCAGGGGACAAGCACTGCCTGATTCGGTAAAGAGAAGCTGGTATCCGGGGCTGCCATTAGAAATTGTGGGGCCTGAGACTGACAAAATAGGCAGGCCACCACCCCCGTGTTTCTGCAACTATAGCGATGCAGTATCTCTCCAGTTCCAACAAACCCCCCTTCGGTCGCCCCAGCCAGCTCCCCTTCTGTGTCCCTCCAGCCAGCCCCCCTTCTGTGTCCCCCCAACCAGCCCTTCTGTGTCCCCCCAGCCAGCCCACCTTCTGCGAGCAGCGGGATGCGGGTGAGCCACCTCTCTGTCCATGGCCAGGACCCGGAATTCCCCCCTTGATGGCGGCCCTGCTGGTATCTGGTGTGCCATGACACACAAATGTTAGAAATTTCAACTTTATGGCTGCAATATAGAATACACCAGCATTTGGGAGGAAATTAGACTTTGTACTATTTACCAATGTACTTATGTGATAGAGCACAATCCTACAGTTCCGTTCTATTTGTTTACCAGACATCCTTCTGATGAACGTTTTAAAGCTATTAATATATAATTAACAAACCTTAACAGCCTAATTCCTAGGTGCTACGACTAAATGTCCATAGTATTTGGAAAAGTGTAAATCCTGGATTCTGAAGATCAATGACTAACAAAATCGGTAAGCATTACTAACTTACGAATAACAAAGATAATATGTTCTTCTGTATGTTGGGGGACTTTCTTTCACTTTGGATTTTAATTTAGATATAGAAATATCTGAAATGGGCTGTTATATGCCCATTATAATATAATTGTCACAAGCGTGGAATTTAGGAGCTGTGTTCCCGGACTGGGCCTTGGATCTGTATTATTTGGCGCAGACGCTCGCTGGAGGAGGCTTGGCTTAATGAAGTTTCTCCGCATGAGAGGGTGCAGCGAACTGACAGGAGTTTGAGGAATGCGGCAGTAACGAGATAGCTAGGAAGCTACGTGGAGCGGCTGGATAGCCTAGGGTAGACGTTGGTAGCTGAGTGGCTATGTGGAGCGGCTGGATATGCGTGGGTAGACGTTGGTAGCTGAGTGGCTACGTAGAGCGGCTGGATAGCCGTGGGTAGACGTTGGTAGCTGAGTGGCTACGTGGAGCGGCTGGATAGCCGTGGGTAGATGTTGGTAGCTGAGTGGCTACGTGGAGCGGCGGGTTAGCCATGGGTAGACGTTGGTAGCTGAGTGGCTACGTGGAGCGGCTGGATAGCCGTGGGTAGACGTTGGTAGCTGAGCGGCTACGTGGAGCGGCTGGATAGCCGTGGGTAGACGTTGGTAGCTGAGTGGCTACGTGGAGCGGCTGGATAGCCGTGGGTAGACGTTGGTAGCTGAGAGGCTACGTGGAGCGGCTGGATAGCCGTGGGTAGACGTTGGTAGCTGAGTGGCTACGTGGAGCGGCTGGATAGCCGTGGGTAGACGTTGGTAGCTGAGTGGCTACGTGGAGCGGCTGGATAGCCGTGGGTAGACGTTGGTAGCTGAGTAGCTACGTGGAGCGGCTGGATAGCCGTGTGTAGACGTTGGTAGCTGAGCGGCTACGTGGAGCGGCTGGATAGCCGTGGGTAGACGTTGGTAGCTGAGCAACTACGTGGAGCGGCTGGATAGCCGTGGGTAGACGTTGGTAGCTGAGGGGCTACGTGGAGCGGCTGGAGCGCAGTGGGAAGGCTACTTAGCTAAACTAAGAAACTAGTTGCACTGGCAACTTGTGTGAGCATTGGGGATCCTTTTATAGTGGACACTGGGAGCTGACAGGCTGAGAGAGAAGGAGAAGGCTCCTCATTGGTGGTAGTGGGGTCACATGGGCAATCCAAGATGGCCACGCCCATGGACCGGAGGACAGCGCTTCCTGGAGGTAGTCAGCGGGGACCAGCGGTGAGCAGGAGCCGGCGTGGGAGCAGCACAGCAGTGGGACCCTCCAGAGGACAACAGCGGAGACTGCCTTGGGAGAAGAGGAAGGAGCGTACAGCGCGGGAGCCGGAAGACAGCGCGGGTCAGCGCCCGCACAGGTAAGCAACGGGGTCTGTTTCTGGGGTCTCCAGGCCGGCGTGTGACAGTACCCCCTTCAAAAGTGGCCACCGGACACTTCCTTGGTTTATGAGGAAATTTCACATGGAACGCTTTGACCAGACGGGGTGCATGGACATCGGAGGCATTTATCCAGATTCGTTCCTCCGGACCATAATTCTTCCAGTCGATAAGGTATTGAAGATGGTTGTATCGACAACGGGAATCTAAGATTCTGTCAACTTCGAACTCCTCTCCCTGCTGTGTTTGAACACTAGAAGCTTTAGGCAGGACCTTCTGAAATCGGTTTAAGACTAGTGGTTTTAAAAGAGAAATATGGAAGGAACTTGGAATGCGAAGAAATGGAGGAAGCTTTAACTTGTAAGCCACAGGATTCAGGACTTTGATGATTGGGAATGGACCAATGAATCGCGGAGCAAATTTCATCGAGGGTACTCGGAGTCTTAGGTTTCGGGTAGAGAGCCAGACCATATCCCCAGGTCAGAAATTTGGAATCGCTCGTCTTTTGGCGGTCAGCAAATCTCTTGTACCGGGCTGACGTTTTAGTCAGAGAGGAACGAACCTTTTCCCAGATGTTGGAGAATCGTTGAAGGGACATTTTGGCCGCAGGCACATCTAATGTGGGAAGAAGAGGGAAATCTGGCACTCGAGGATGTTGACCAAAAACTGTAAAAAAAGGAGTTGAGCTGGTGGATGTGTGATAATGATTATTGTGGGCAAATTCGGCCCAAGGAAGAAGTTCAATCCAGTCATCTTGGGAGGAGGAGACAAAAGTGCGCAGGAACTGTTCCAGGTCTTGATTGACCCTTTCAGTCTGACCGTTGGTCTGGGGATGATAAGCGGTAGAAAATTTGAGTTTTACCTGAAGGGCTGAGCAGAGTGACCTCCAGAACTTCGCTACGAACTGTACTCCCCTGTCGGAGATGATCTCTTGAGGAAGGCCATGGAGCTTGAAGATCTCTTTTATAAAGCTCTGGGCGAGTAGAGGTGCAGACGGAAGCCCAGTAAGTGGTACGAAATGAGCCATTTTAGAAAAACGATCCACGATAACCCAAATTGTGTTGTGGCCCCGAGATGGAGGAAGATCAGAGATGAAATCCATAGATAGGTGAGTCCATGGCTTAGATGGAATTGCAAGAGGTTGGAGTTGACCGTGTGGAACCCGCCGAGGTATCTTGTGTTGGGCACATTTGATGCATGAAGACACATAAGACCTGACGTCCTTTTTCATCGAAGACCACCAATAGGACCGCTGGATAAATTCTAGGGTTTTATCCATACCCAGGTGACCAGAGAACCGGGAAGCATGAGCCCAATGCAGTAACCTCTTGCGGAGTTCCGGAGCGACGAAAGTCTTCCCAACCGGGGGTATAGAAGATAATTGGGTAGAGGCGAAGGAAGTGGAATTCAAGATTGGTTGGGGCTGCTCCATGGGTAGATCAGGGTTGCTCGTCATGGAACGGGAGAGTGCGTCGGCTTTGAGGATTTGTGAACCGGGGCGATAGGAGACTTTGAAGTTAAATCTAGAGAAAAACATTGCCCACCGGGCTTGAAGAGGGTTCAAGCAATTTGCAGATTTAAGATAAAGGAGGTTCTTATGGTCAGTAAAAATGGTAATGGGGTAATGAGCTCCTTCTAGAAGATATCGCCATTCTTCGAGGGCTAGTTTCATGGCGAGTAACTCTTGATCTCCAATGGTGTAGTTCTTCTCTGCAGGCAAAAACTTCCGGGAAAAGAAACCACAGGGATGAAGTTTTTCATCTTTAAATCGCTGGGAGAGCACTGCACCGACACCTTCAGAGGATGCGTCCACCTCCAGGATAAAGGGCCGGGTGGAGTCTGGTTGCTTTAAGATGGGAGCGGAGATGAAGGCTTGCTTAAGAAGTTGAAATGCAGAGGTAGCTTCGATGGGCCATATAGTTGGATCTGCTCCCTTGCGGGTGAGGGCTGTAATCGGAGCTACCAGAGTCGAGAAACCTTTTACAAACTTGCGATAATAATTGGCAAATCCTAGGAATCTTTGTATGGATTTTAAGGAAGAAGGAAGAGACCAATCAAGAATGGCTTGTAGTTTTGACGAATCCATTTGAAGGCCTGTTCCGGAGATAGTGTATCCCAGGAATGGTACACTTGAGACCTCAAACAGACACTTCTCTAATTTGCAAAACAGTTGATGGGACCGCAACCTCAGAAGGACTTGTTTGACCTCGTCTCGATGAGTTTGGAGGTCTTGAGAAAAAATCAAAATGTCGTCTAAGTAAACGACCACACACTTGTACAAGAGGTCCCGGAAGATTTCATTGACGAAAAACTGGAAGACTGCTGGAGCATTACAGAGGCCGAAGGGCATAACGAGATACTCGTAGTGCCCATCCCTGGTGTTGAAGGCCGTTTTCCATTCATCGCCTGGACAGATACAAATTAAATTATAGGCTCCTCTTAGGTCGAGTTTGGAAAAAACTGTGGCTCCCTTGACTCTATCAAATAACTCTGTAATGAGAGGAAGATCGTAGCGATTCTTAATAGTTATTTCATTAAGACCCCGGTAGTCAATACACGGGCGCAAGCCACCATCTTTTTTTTTTACGAAGAAAAATCCAGCCCCTGCTGGAGACGTGGAAGGTCGAATGAAGCCTTTATTTAAGTTTTCCGTAATGTACTCCGACATGGCCTGAGTCTCAGGGAGAGATAGAGGATAGGCTCGGCCCCTAGGAGGATTCTTCCCGGGAATCAGATCTATGGGACAGTCCCAATCACGATGGGGAGGTAACAGGTCTGCGCTCTGTTTGCTAAAGACGTCCTGAAACCCATCGTAGGCTTTGGGCAGGTCTGTAGAATCCCGTACAACGGAAAATCTGATAGGTATTACCCGCTGAAGGCAACCTTTGAAGCAATTGGAACCCCAGGAGATTATTTGCATGGTGGTCCAATTGATTTGAGGTGAATGTCTCTGTAGCCAGGGTAATCCGAGGACTAAAGAATGAGAGGCTTTGGGAATCACTAGGAAGGATAGTTGTTCGGAATGGAGCACCCCAATGGTAAGTTTAAGTGGTGTTGTACGATGGGTGATGGTTCCACTAGAAATGCGACTACCATCGATGGCGGTTAAAGTGATGACTCGAGGCAACGCTTCCATGGGGATTTGATGCTTCTGGACAAATTCAGTAGTGACAAAGTTCTCTGCCGCTCCGGAATCCAGGAGAGCTAATACAGCTTTGGAACCTCGAGGACACTTTAAATGAGCCTGGATGGTGGAATCAGACTTCCTTTGTGATTCAATGGCAACTCCTAACTTAACCTCTCTTTCATAAGTTAGGAGGAGGCGTTTCCCGGACGAATGGGACAAGTTTTAACTAAATGTTGAGGAGATCCGCAGTACATACAGAGGTTCTGCCTCCGCCTTTTCTGACGCTCCTCAGCCGATAAATGAGAGCGGTTGACCTGCATGGGTTCTTCGCCCAGAGGAGGAGAGGGTAAGCGGGAAACTGGACGTGGCCTTCCACGATCAAATCTGCCTCTTTCCAAGGCACGCTCCCTGTGACGGAGATCCACCTTGTTGCAGAGGGAGATTAACCCATCCAAACTGGTTGGAAGGTCACGGGAAGCTAGGTCATCTTTGAGCCTTTCAGAAAGGCCACTCCAGAAGGCAGCGATGAGGGCATCCTCGTTCCAATTGAGTTCTGGAGCCAGAGTCTGGAACTGGACTACGTATTGGCCGACGGTCCTGCTGCCCTGACGGAGGCGTAGAATATCAGCTGATGCGGAGGTGGTTCTTCCGGGTTCATCAAAGATTTTGCGAAATGTAGCAACAAATTCGGGGTAGTTGGAGAGCAGGGGATCCGACTTCTCCCAAAGGGGCGAGACCCAATCGAGTGCTTGGCCAGAGAGTAGAGAGATGATATATGCCACCCTGGTTCTGGCCGTCGGAAAGTTGGCGGATTGTAGCCCGAATTGGATTTCGCATTGATTTAAAAAACCCCTGCATAATTTGGGGTTGCCATCGAACTTGCTCGGAGGGGAGAGCTGAAGACGAGCAGGAGGTAGAACCGGAGGAGAAGGTGACACCACAGGAGGAGAGGCGGCTTGGGAGCCAGCGGGAGCAGGATGAGCCAGTAAGGACTGAATGTTGTCCAGGCGTGACGACATATCTTGGATAAATTGGATCAGCTGAGCCTGAGAGGTCTCCTGTCTTTCCAGACGGGATAGTACATCCTGCGAGGCTTCTATCCCAGATCCTTGACCACTTGCCGAGTCCATCTGGCCAGTGCAAACTGTCACAAGCGTGGAATTTAGGAGCTGTGTTCCCGGACTGGGCCTTGGATCTGTATTATTTGGCGCAGACGCTCGCTGGAGGAGGCTTGGCTTAATGAAGTTTCTCCGCATGAGAGGGTGCAGCGAACTGACAGGAGTTTGAGGAATGCGGCAGTAACGAGATAGCTAGGAAGCTACGTGGAGCGGCTGGATAGCCTAGGGTAGACGTTGGTAGCTGAGTGGCTATGTGGAGCGGCTGGATAGCCATGGGTAGACGTTGGTAGCTGAGTGGCTACGTAGAGCGGCTGGATAGCCGTGGGTAGACGTTTGTAGCTGAGTGGCTACGTGGAGCGGCTGGATAGCCGTGGGTAGATGTTGGTAGCTGAGTGGCTACGTGGAGCGGCTGGATAGCCGTGGGTAGACGTTGGTAGCTGAGTGGCTACGTGGAGCGGCTGGATAGCCGTGGGTAGACGTTGGTAGCTGAGTGGCTACGTGGAGCGGCTGGATAGCCGTGGGTAGACGTTGGTAGCTGAGAGGCTACGTGGAGCGGCTGGATAGCCGTGGGTAGACGTTGGTAGCTGAGTGACTACGTGGAGCGGCTGGATAGCCGTGGGTAGACGTTGGTAGCTGAGTGGCTACATGGAGCGGCTGGATAGCCGTGGGTAGACGTTGGTAGCTGAGTGGCTACGTGGAGCGGCTGGATAGCCGTGTGTAGACGTTGGTAGCTGAGAGGCTACGTGGAGCGGCTGGATAGCCGTGGGTAGACGTTTGTAGCTGAGCGGCTACGTGGAGCGGCTGGATAGCCGTGGGTAGACGTTGGTAGCTGAGCGACTACGTGGAGCGGCTGGATAGCCGTGGGTAGACGTTGGTAGCTGAGGGGCTACGTGGAGCGGCTGGAGCGCAGTGGGAAGGCTACTTAGCTAAACTAAGAAACTAGTTGCACTGGCAACTTGTGTGAGCATTGGGGATCCTTTTATAGTGGACACTGGGAGCTGACAGGCTGAGAGAGGAGAAGGCTCCTCATTGGTGGTAGTGGGGTCACATGGGCAATCCAAGATGGCCACGCCCATGGACCGGAGGACAGCGCTTCCTGGAGGTAGTCAGCGGGGACCAGCGGTGAGCAGGAGCCGGCGTGGGAGCAGCACAGCAGCGGGACCCTCCAGAGGACAACAGCGGAGACTGCCTTGGGAGAAGAGGAAGGAGCGTACAGCGCGGGAGCCGGAAGACAGCGCGGGTCAGCGCCCGCACAGGTAAGCGACGGGGTCTGATTCTGGGGTCTCCAGGCCGGCGTGTGACAATAATGGATTGTTGTATATATGAACAGATTGATTGTCAGCACTTTTATATATTGATGCCTGACATAAACCTGGTGCCTATGCTACTGGTTCAGAGCTAGATGCATCTTTTTAGAGCTTTGGTTTTATTTTGTTATGCATATGTAATTCAGCTCAGCATCATCCCAAAGTAAAATGATCCATAAACCTTCTCTAAAGCATCTATTTTACCTGAGTATAAGTAATGATGCTTACACTGAAACAAACTGGTATTAAGCAAGAATATACTACCTGTTGGATATGTTTAACCTGGGTATGAGTAATGATAAAGTACAGTGACATAAACTAGCATTGCTTAACACTTAGCTACAGCTACTTATGTCACTTAACTGGTGTATGACTGATCTCTTACACTCCTATTAATATTCTGCCATAACTTAAAAAATTTATTACTTTTTGATTTGTTATGGAATGTTTCAGAAAGGGGATTGTGTTGTACATGCGACCAGAAGAGATATGAGTAAGAAAAAATGTTGGAATATAATTTTATTGGCACACCAAATGTACAAATTAATTACCATCACTAATTGAAAAATAGGAAAAGTAACGTAAATGGTTCAGAGGGTCTCTGAGACAGAAATGGAAAAATATGACATGAGTATTACAATGTGGAAAAAATAAGTGAATTTCAAGTTAATAAAGACATAATCACTCAAAATTAAGAACTCTAAAATAAAAAAAATCAGAATATAATTACACAACTACTAGAAGAGGTCTGTCAGACCACAGTACAGCATAACAAATCTCATTTTATACTTACAAATATACTTGTGTACGGAATGGCGCACCTTCTTGTCACTGCTCAGAGACATGCTAACTTGAAGGTAGATAAAGTGGTGGAGTTGTACATGTTCATATGAGTGATTGCCATCTGTTGCAAATTGGCACTTAGGGTAAATGTAATAGCCTGCGTACTGTAGGCATCAGCGATTTCCTGCGAGACTGCCCGATGTTTTTAAGTACTGTAGCAGTCATATAAAAGGCAAAATCAACCTGGTTACATTTATCCCTTAGGGGTCAATCCAATTAGGAGCGAATTGCGAGAATGGAGGTGCGAGGTGCTGTTTTCTCACACTGAACCGCTGAACCGGTCCATTCGCACTACCCTGAGGGGTGGAATGGAAAATCTTTATTTCAAGTTTCAAATGTGGGGACACCATGCTGAACCCCTTGCACCCCCCAACCCTCTCCCCCCCCCCTCCCCATGACTAACTAGGTAATTGGAAGTATCCAATTAGCTTAAGTAGTCTATAAATTACATGTCATTTTTCTGGAGTAAAAAGAATATAGCCTCAAATTACTCCAAAATCTACTTTTTTGTTAGTTTAAACACCCCAGAGTTTTTTAAAGTGACCTCAAAGTACTCCAAAATCACCTTTTTTCCAACTTTTTTGAATTTTTTCGTTTAATTCGTTTGAGAATAAACAAAAAAGTTAGCTTTTTATAATTTTTTGGCAAAAAAGAAAGCACAAATCAGTAATTTGACACCATTTAAAATCTTTTAGTACTTTCCTTATGCTCACAGCCTTCTATATGGTCCTGCTAACAAAATTATCAATTTTGAGGGGTCCAGGACGGTCTCCCCACTTTTTCATGCATTGCTCTCACACAGCATTTGCCAGTCAATTCGCAAACCCCCTCTGCAAGTAACGCAAATAGGCATTTTTAATTGGGTTAGAGCATTCTCGTGTGCGCACATTCATGCAAAGTCTGCAAGTTTCATGCAAGTGCAGAGATTAGCTGCAGCAGGGGGGACTGATCATCAGTCCACCCTGACACACGCTCCGTATGTGTGGAAGAGAGGGATATATGCCCAGAGGGGTGGTGGTGGGGTGATGTGGTCAGTTTGCCGGCAGACGGGATGCTGGCATCAGATGCCCGACCTGGGACTAAACATAGATGTCATAATCCTGATACCGAAATTCCAACAACCGCCATCCCGATCGTAAATAGTCTGGGTCGTCTTGGCTGTTAGCCGCAGGGGGGGGGGAGGGGGGACCTGGGTTAGGTTTAGGCACCACGGGAGGTTAGGGTTAGGCTTTGGGGGGGGGTTAGAATAAGACACCAATGGGGGGGATAGGGATAGGCACTAAGGGAGGACGGTTAGGTTTAGGCACCAGGGTGGAGGGTTAGGTTTAGGCATTAATGGGAAGGGTTAGGGTGCAAGAAGGGGGGTTAGGGGGAGAAGGGGGAGGGTTAGTATACATACCCAACCCCTGTCAGGATACCGAGCATTGGAATTCTGCTGTCAGCATTTTGACAGCAGACATTTCATACTCAACCCAGTGTTGGGGTAACCCCCTGGGAGAAAGGGGGATATAGTAATAGTGAGTTTGGGGAGGCATAAAATAAAGTATTATGAGGCTGGAGGGGGAAGGGTAGCCGGAATAATAATAAAAAAGAGCTGGTCACAGAGTAGGAGGAGATGGGGGTGCAAAAAACAGGGGATTTTAAAAGGGGAGGTGGTTTATAAAAGGAATTTTGTTACTATTAAGGTGGTGTGGGGGGGGTAATGTTACTAGAATTTATGACCACTGCAGGGTCATCTATTGCCAATGGGGGGTGGAAATTTATTTAATAATGGGGGCCTACAGACAATGGGGAGTGGGAGGGTTTCAAAACACCCCCTATATATATATATTTTAAATGAAAATATATTAAAAATTATTTTTATATTTTATTAAATAGTTTAAAAAACTGACAATTTCTGAGTGTTTTTGTGGGAACTTACACCTTGCATTGCTTACACCTACAGTTAACCATGCTAGATGGAAGAGATCTTTCTGAACTTGGTGTCCAGAATACATATGCACAAATAGAGTAAATCTGGCTACACACCCACAACATACTCCAATATACACACACAACAGTTCTCTTACTTGCATTTGCAATGTTACCATCCAATTACCACTCAGAAACACCCTTTTAGTGGAATGAGGCTCAGGGCCTCCAGACTTTTTCACACTGCATATCACCTGAAACTATAACTCTGTGGTCCTTTACACCTATTGATGACATTACAGCATTATCCAGTCTGTACTTTGCTCTCTGATTGGTTTGTTTTTCAAAGGATATTTTTGTCCTATGTAGCTGCTATAACAGACAAAGGAGCCCATTATTAATTATTGGGTTTTAAACTCAATAATTAGAATATCTTTACGCCGGTGCTATTCGCGGCAATAAGACATTTTGTACCATCTGTTCCTGCAATGTGTAAAGTGAAATGATCGCTGATGCGAACACTTTACTTTGTGCTGTGGGATCTCTGACGACCTACTGTGCTTGTGCAGTTATTAGACCAGGTTTGCACAAGTGGCCATTATTGGAGAGGGATCTCGAGGATCCCTCTAATTAAATTGTGAAATATGTAGCCTATAGGCTACAATGGCTGATGCCATCTTAAGATGGCGTTAGCTACAGGGTGGCAAGCTCCGGAATATTTTGCATTTCGGATCTTGGTAAAGTTCACAATATAACAGTTGCGATTGGAAATGGGGGTACCACAGCAGATATCAGAGATTCTGCTGTGAAATCCCATAAATACATCCTGTGGATACTTAAATGTTGCAGGTACCCCTCGAAAACGTCAGTTTTCATGGATTTCCTGCAAAATTTGTTTAATGTATATGCCCCATAGTCACACCTTATGCTACCATCCTTAAAATCAACACCCTATGCTGATGTATATATTATAGCTGACAAACTGTGATTGTTTGCATGATTTTGTCTATTCACTCTCACTCTCTTCCTGCACATTAACAGAAAAAAACTAGTTGCATCAAATATTTTGACAGACAGCAGTCAGATTATTAAGCCGGTCTACTAATTAACAGTACTTCACTGTGCATCTACATAATGGCCCAAAGGTGACAGAGGATTTCAGTGCAGGGAGGAGGGGGGTAAGCGATTCAAAATGCTACATGGTAATACATTTATTTTATTACCATGTATGTATCCTGACTCAGTCCTGGCTCCTTCATCGATCACGCCCCTGATCGTTAGCTGAATAATGCAGGCCTATGAATGCAAATATGGAGGAAAGAGTTTTAAAGCACCACTCTTTCTTCCATACCCAAAGGTCTTCATATTGAGACAGTAAAGTGATCTGTAAACCATTTGCTAGAGCATCTCTTTACGTGAATAATGACAACTTCCAGTATCCTGGAACCAGCTTGTATTGGTCAAGATAATTGTTCTGTTGAATCTCACACTGAACAGCCCCCCTACCCTCATTACAGTACAAAAATCAAAAACAAACTGAAAGAGTGAGTGTAGGCATTGTTGGGTAGAGATACTGTAACCATGTGTTCATTCACCTATTTGCTAGGAACAAGGAAAAGTGGGAACAAGGAAAATTATATAGGTTGTATTGAGTCATTTGATGCACTTTCCTTCCTGCAGTCCTTTGAAGCCAGAGAAGAAAATAACCAGTATATTCAAACATTTTGTGAAGCAGCAGTCAGGATGTGCATCTGTTCCTATAATTAGCAGGTTCTCACTGTACATTTACAAATTCTTAAACATAAAAAGAGTAAAAGACATGTCAGTAAATCAAAAATTCCATTACAATCGCTTGGAGTTAATGTACTAAGTGTACACATTTATCAGAATGCCCCTGTTGTTCAGCTAAATATTTAATTACCCTCTCAGGATATAGAGCACTTGGAGATGTTGAAGATGTTGGCTTGGGCAGTGATGAAAAGAGAAAATGCTATTTTTATATTACCGTACCTGCACACAATGCTTTTCACTGTCTTCTATACTAAAATATCACTGTCATAAAGCATTAGTGGGTATTCTCATTGTAGCCCTGAACACAAGCTTTCCAGCTTTTCATCTTGTGTGGCAATAAATTAAATCACAGACATAAATGTGTGCTCCTCCGGCACATCAGACATTAATAATACAAGATCAAAGCAACAATATTTTGAGTGCTTGTAGAATTAAGGGCTTAAAGAGAAAACTATTCTAAGATTTAATTACTGTTGTTTGTCAACAAGATAGCTGACAAAATACAGTATAAATAACATATACCAATAATAATGCATAAACTATGCCAGAATATTGCACTGCACCACTGTGTGAGATATAGTTCTTGAAATTAAAGGTGCCCACAGACATAGCGATGTGCTCACGATCCCACGATGTGTACGATTTCCCCTGAACACTCCCTGGGAACTCCCCGGCAGACGTGGTCACGATTTGGTCAAAAAACCTGCCAATTTGACACACGATATCATAATGTATCTGATTGTACGCATCGAGAGATTGTGCATGATACATCGTGAGTTTAAAAAAAAAACACAAGAGCCTCTTCACGATAGGTGGGAAATGTAAATAATCATAACAATGGGAGGGGCTAGCTAGGCGGTATAAAAAGCAGGAGCCATTTTAAACCTGTGCACATTCTGCTCTGCTACTAGTGAAGCTAGGTGTATACCTGCTGAAACCTGTATATTGATACTGTGCTCATTGTATTTGGCTTGCCTTTTACAAAGTTTCTTCTACCTACACGTGTGTGCTACCTGCATTCTATCCTGTTCCTGAATTCTCTGCTGATGGATCCCTATCGGTATAAAGTGTTGGTCGCCCAAGCTGGGGTCAAGGTGATCCAGGAGAGGGCCCAGCGAAGGAGTACAAGAACATGCTTGACCAAGGACTGGCTGCAGCAAATGGAAACTCACTTTCACATGTTCCTGCTGATGGAGATCAAGGAGAACAACCCGGAGGACTACCACAACTACCTGCACATGGATGACGCCACTTTCCAGGATTTGCTTCATCTGGTAACCCCCCCACATCTGGAGGCAAGACACAAGGTGGCGGAGGGCAATCCCTGCTGAAGAGAGGCTGGTGGCTACCTTGAGGTACCTAGCTACAGGAAGGTCATTTGAAGACCTGAAGTTTGGGACACTTATCTCATCTCAGTCATTGGGCGTCATTATTCTGGAGACCTGCAAGGTTATCGTTAAAGTGCTGCAGTACCAGTATTGCAAGGTAAGGAAAAAAAACTCACTACACATTTGTTTCTTGTCAAATAAAAAAGTTTAATATTTTTTTGTATTTTTTTTTATTCAACTCTTTATCATAACTGTGGCAGCCAATAAGCCAGCATTAATAAGACTGTGCTGCATAGCAGTCATTAACATATGTGTGGCAACAACACTACATAGTAGTTCATTAAATATTAATAAAAAAAAAAAAATAACTCCTTATAAAAACTGACAGGCACTGTGGCAATAACACTGCTCTGCACTGTGGCCCTGATTCAGAGCCGGACGCTCTGATAGAGCGCTCGCTCTGAATCAGGGCCATCCCTCTGAATTTAAGAGCGGCCTCCTGGCCGCTCGCATAGCTGTGGGTGACCACCCACAGCTATAGCGAGCGGCCATAATGATGGTCGCGATGGTCAAGACCATCGTGACCATCGGGCTTGCGACGTGACACTTACGGTAGGGTCTCATTGCCGCAAGCCCTGGAGTGCTTTTGGCTCTATCAGAGCCAAAAGCACTCCCACTGACATCACTAGTGATGTCAGTGGGGCCGGCCCCAGACGGTAGGCGTTCCCATGGGAATGCCTCCGTCTGGACAGCCACGCCCCCGGCACGCCCACCAAAGGGGGCGTGCTGTCAGTCACCATTGACAGCACGCCCCCTTTGGTGCGAGTCCCATAACGACGGCTTGGCCGTCATTATTCGGGTCTCGTGCATGCGCACAAAGGAGGCGCCTCCGTCGTGCGCATACGCACTTGGCCAACATCGACCGGCTTGCGAGCACTCAGCGCTCGCCAGTGGGTCTGAATTAGGCCCTGTGTCAATAACAATTGTTATGTGTTTTTTATTTAAACTCTTTATTATAAGACAGCCAACTAGGCTGCATAAACCAGACTGTGCACTGAACTGTTGGCAATAGCATAATTTTTAGTTATTTTTTATATAGAAAATCAACATGTATATAAATTGTACAAAACAGCATTATCACCAAATTTTATCAATCCCAATAGGTAGGCTGCTGTATGTTGTACGGTGGGTCAGACACCAGATTGAACAGGCCAATATACACATGGTACAAGTACAGATTGTGGCCCCGGCTTCCAGCAATCTGTACTTGCGCCATGTGTGTAGTGACCTTGTCCAATTAGTATCATCCCCACCGTATAGCATACAGCCAGCACCTATTGGGAGTGGTAAAATGTGGTGATAGTACAGGCAAGAAGAAGAAAAATAAAATAAAAATTAAGAGTAACGTTGCAAAACTTTGTCTGACTCCAGTAGAGCATTATAAATGGTATGGCTTGTGGTTGGGGTGCTGGGTGGGGGGTAATCTCCAACTGGGCTGGGGGGGACTGAGATAAGTGTTTGGGGCATGTGAATAAAGCAGTGGGTCACCAATATAAGTGGAGTCGTGCAAATTTCTGTTGAGTGACCTACTTAAAAGGTCATAGGTGAGCCTTTGGAAATTTTTACTAGTTACCTCATCAATTTTTCTAATTTGACTATTAATATGTGCAGTAAAATTGTCAATAACATCCGGCGGTTTATGAAGGATTCTTGAAGCTTGCAGGAGAAACAAGTCCTCCTGTTGAGTGTGCTGCTGCTGTCTTCCTTGTTTTTTTTATTGGGGTAGTAGCGATGAAGGTGATGGTCTTGGTAGAATGGGTGTGTCCACTGGGGTCAAATATCCCCTTCGCTGTCCCCGAGCAAACTCATGTCTGGCGTGGAGGACATATCAGGCTCTTGGGTGGGAGTCTATATAAGAAAAAAAAAGAAAAACAATATTATTGTCTTGTTTTAACACATTTCTTACTATTTTGTCAGTTTCCTAACACCGTGGAGGAGTGGAAGAGCATTGCTGAAGAGCTTGAACAACGTTGGAATTTCCCTAACTGCGGAGGAGCCATCGATGGAAAACACATCTGCATCAACCCACCTGCCAACACAGGATCATATTACTTCAACTATAAAGGCTTCTTCAGCATCGTTCTCATTGCAGTGGTGAATGCCAACTACAAATTTTTGTTTGTGGATGTTGGCAAGAATGGCTGTGCTTCAGATGGTGGGTCCTTTAAACAGACGGCTTTCTACCAGAGACTCACCAACAAAACCCTCAACTTGCCATTAGTGGACGACACAAAGCACGGCCTAACTTACTGTATGTTTTCGTCGCAGACGAGGCTTTTGCATTACATGAACATGTGATGAAGCCATTTGCACAGAGGGGCCTGACCAGAGAGAAGAGGATCTACAATTATCGTCTATAACGGGCACGACGCATTGTGGAAAATGCATTTGGAATACTCAGCAACCGGTTTCGCATTTTCCACACCACCCTAAACCTACGCGTGAAAAAGATAGACTGGGTCGTGATGGCGTGCTGTGTGCTGCGAAGAAAAACTACACAGCGAGGACAAGAAGATGTAGGACCTCCGGAGGACATTGCCCAGTTTACATCTTTGTCTGCACCACCAATTTCTACAACATCGACAGCACATGCCAAAGAAGTGAGGTATGAGTATATGGCCTATTTCAACGGACCGGATGCGGTGCCATGGCAGGAGGACTTTCTGTGAGCTAAATGACTATATTGGACATTTGGGATTGAACTACAAAAACAATAAAAGACTTTGGTTTATGAGCTGTGGGCCTGATTCAGACCCGCTCGCGAGAGCCGAGCGCTCGCAAGCGTGTCGATGTTGGCCCAGTGCGCATGCGCACGATGGACCCGGCTCCATCGTGCGCATGCGCGAGACCCGGATAGCGATGGGTAAGCCGTCACTATGGGTCTCGCTACAAAGGGGGCGTGCTGTCGATGGTGGGCGTGCCGGGGGCGTGGCTGGCCAGATGGAGGCGTTCCCATGGGAACGCCTACCATCTGGGGCCGCCCCACTGACATCACAAGTGATGTCAGTGGGAGTGCTTTCGGCTCAGATAGACCCAAGAGCACTCCAGGGCTTGCGGCAACGAGACCCTACCACAAGGGTCTCGTCGCAAGCCCTATGGTCGCGATGGTCTTGACCATCGCGACCATCTTCCTGGCCGCTCGCTATAGCTGTGGGTGGTCACCCACAGCTATGCGAGCGACCAGGAGGCCGCTCTAAAAAAAGAGAAGGATGGCTCTGATTCAGAGCGAGCGCTCTGTCAGAGCATCTGGCTCTGAATCAGGGCCAGTGTCTCTACTTACCAAAACTTCCTCAGACAGTCCACTCACTTCTGCCGCCTCCTCTTCTCCCTCTCGCTCGGCCATCAGGACAATTGACTTGCGTTGTGGCTCCTGTTCATTAATAAAGCTGATGAGGTGATAATTCCAGAATGTTGGCTGGTACAAGTCGTCCGTGCCTGCTCCAGACCTTTTTGAATTGTCCACTTTTTTCTTTTCTTTTATGTAGATGGTACGCAGGTTCTGGATTTTTTGTCTGACTGCTTTTAGGTCAGCATCCGCAATGAACTTTTGGGTGTAGTCCAACAACACCCCCAAAGCTGCCAATGTCTGCGATTTGTTGTGGTACTGTCGACAGGATATCTGCCATAGACACTCCTTTGATTGCAGGATCTTTAGGAATCCCATCACAAACTTCCGTTCACTATTGATAGACATTACTAGGAATAAAAAAATAAGCACATTTTATTAATCTAGAAATGTGAATTGTTTTGTACATTTTTAAAGTATATTTCTACAGTTTTCCAGATTTTTTTGGTAAGTTTTGTAATATGTTTTTTTTCTGGTTTTTATTGTTTTTTTATTGTATTTTAATATCATTTTTTTACAGGAATGTAATGTGCTTTTAAAAGTATTTTAATATGTTTTTTTCTGGTTTTTAATGTTTTTTCATTGTATTTTGATATGTTTTTTTTACAGGAATGTAATGTGTTTTTAAAAGTATTTTAATATGTTTTTTTTCTGGTTTTTAATGTTTTTTTATTGTATTTTGATATGTTTCTTTTTTACAGGAATGTATTGTGTTTTTAAAAGTATTTTAATATGTTTTTTTCTTGTTATTAATGTTTTTTTTGTATTTGATTATGTTTTTTTTCAGGAATGTATTGTGTTTTAAAAGTTTTGTAATGTTTTTTATTTTATTGGTGCAATGTATTTGTTTATGTTTTTGATATACATTTGTTTATAGTGGTATATTCAACCATTATAAACCAATGTATCACAAGAACAAAAACTAATTTAATATATGTATTGATATTGTTGTAATGTTTTATTTTTTGTTGTAGAACTAAATATGTTTTTGGTATTTTATAAAATTTTTAGTGTTTGCTGATTTTGAAGGTGTTCTTTAGGTTGTCCGTGACATTGGTGGCCAGTGATTGGCTAGGTGGGTGGCACACATTGGTGGGCAGTGGGTGGTTGATGCATGACCCAGCCACCGCCCGCCTCATTCCAGTGGGTGGTGGCTGGGTCATGCATTTCTAGGTGGGTGGCACATATTGGTGGGTAGGTGGGTGGCACACATTGTTGGGCAGTGGGAGGTTGATGCCTGACCCAGCCACCACCCACCTCATTCCAGTGGGCGGTGGCTGGGTCATGCATTTATAGGTGGGTGGCACACATTGGTGGGTAGGTGGGTGGCACATAACTGGTGGGCAGTGGGGTTACATTTAATACAGTACCAATACTCACCAAAGTCCTGAAAACCAGACTTGTTGTGCAGGCTCCTGATCATGCTTCCTTCTTCTTGTAATCACAATGCTGCACAAGATGGCGGATGGGCGTGTGTAGGCTCCTCTCTGTCAAATTTTGCGATGTACGATGAATTGTACGACTAATCGTGAGTAAAAAACTACTCACGATCGGCACCCATCGTGTCCCAGATTGGCAAATCTGTCCTACAGCATGGCAGATCTGAAGATGCGAGATATGACGAGCGGGGACACGCATCGGCATCGTGATCAAGAGTGGATACTCGCGATTTGTCCATATTTTACAAGATTAGTCGTGATGATTCGTCAAAATCGGCCAAATTGGTTGAAAAATTGCTATGTGTGTGGCCAGCTTAAATCATGATGCCAATAGCCACCGAATAAATTAAGAAAACTTAAAATGTTTATCTTGCAGTTAAATTTGATATACATTAGCAATGACAGCAATCCTTTCAGTGCAAACCCAAATTATTAATCAGCTAATATCAGTTACTTACTGTATATAGCGCCAACATATACTGCTGCGCTTTACAATGGGCTAAAAAAGTAATAGAACAAGACTGGGTAATAACAGATAGACATAGAGGAAAGAGGGTCCTGCTTGCAAACTTACATTCTATAGGGAAATAGGAATGTGATACACAAGGATAGGTGCTACCTATTGCAAATTGGCCCAGCCAGATTTCAGTGGTTCTGGGTGGGCTGTATGACCCAGTCACACAGGAATGTTGGCCTACAGTTAAGCTGGGTATACACTGACAGATACATTGGCCGATCAATTGATCGGCCAATGTATCTGCTGCCCGTCGGGCAGTGTGTACCCACGATATGTCGAACGCCGACGTTCACCGACATATCGCATTGGCTGTGCTGCACAGCCAATGGACAGATATGTCTGCAGACATATCTGTCCATCGGTAAGTGTGTACGGGCGGTCTGCAGCCGCGTGGACATGCCACCTGGTCGCCGCGACCCGCAGCAAGACACAGAAGATGGCTGTTCAGTGTGTATGAATGACCATCATCTGCAGATATATCTGCAGATTACTCGATCTGCAGATATATTTGTCAGGTGTATATCTAACTTTAGAAGACAAAATTTAAACAACAGTGTTGTCTACATACTGGTATAGCTTGGGGGCGGGGGGATTGAGACTGTAAACAGCCCCTAGACCACTTTGCTTCTGAGTTTATCTTTGGTGGTACAGCTATTGCATAGATCAGCAATACAGAATCCAGAAGCTCACTAAAGCTCTGGGGCTCGGCAAGCTGATTTGGAGTGGTCATGGACCGTGTGACTGAATCTGGGAACTGAGGTTTTTGTCAGTTTGAAGGGGGTAGGGGGGCAAAACCATTTCCAGTGAAAGTTGCAGGGAGATTATGATATAGAGCTAAAATAATATTTAAAAACTAAATTCAAATCTTACAAAGTTAACATCAGCAGCATGAAAGTCCAGTCAATCCTGTCAATTTACTTCTGGACATTAAGGGCCATAATCACACATGAGGTCCTGGTTTACTTGCTGAAATTAGTAAGATTAATTGACCACCTGGTATTATCTGAAGCAGAACAAAACTGACGCTGTCCGGTTTGATTATTGAGGGGATGGTGTTGAACCTGACAGGTTGGGGTTTTAACCGATTTGTTTATAAGTAAGCCCGAAGGTTGACAATTAAGCATGAGGGACATCAAACCATGAGTGTTTTGAGTGTTGCCAGTTTAATACAGTGTTGGTTATTGCCCTTTTAAGTTTAGCTGGTCTTTGGCAGCCAATGAATGTTCATGGAGGTGGCCTAGGGGTATTTAAGGCAGAGCTGCATGTTAATCTGTCTCTTTGTTCCAGTTTTTCCCACCCTCCCTCCCTCTTGTTGGTTTGTATGTTTGTTATGTATTTTTGAAAAGAACGGCACTCGGTTAGTTATATTTATAGTTACGCTTAGTGGGTGCGCTCTCCTTGAAAGAGGAGTAAGGTGTCAGCCAATTGTACTGGATGGGAAATGGCTATACCACCTGGACGAGTGCTTAGAAGAAAAGGAGAGTTGGTCACCAATGCTTGGCTTGTGTGTGTGTTTGATCTGTTTGTTGTTATTGTCATGTGCGTTCTTTTTTTGTGCCGTCACCAATATTAGATTTAAGTTAACTTATAGTCAAAAATTCTAGTGTTTGTCAAAAATAAAAGAAAAAAATTGTTTTAAATGCCAACACTGTTGTCTGTGTCTGTATTTTAGGAGTTAAGTTGCATTATTTATAAGGTATTATAAGGGTACACGAAAAATACGTTAGTGAGTTTATAATTTTGTCAAGCGCTGTGACAGGATTGCAGTTACCTACCTGAAGGAGGGGGTTAAATAGATTAGTTTACTCTGGAGCTTGGATATCCTAAAACCTTTACACTTACTAATATGTTAAAAATCCATCTGAACTGGGGCAGAGGCCGACTTTAAGATTTTCATAGCATGGGAGGTCTGCATTGAGGAGGTTCAACTGGCACTGGGTTAGTGGAGGTATTCTCCAGGAAAGCAGCTGCTGATAAATGAAGATATCTCTTTGTGGTGGTTGTGCCATGTCAGGTTTAAGCTGTAGAGGAAGGAATAGAAGTTGCAGAATTTTCTGCTATTTTTCAGCTGGCAAAAATGAATTGATTCAGATTTCTAAATAATTTGCAATTATTTTAAAGTGATTATATTACAAGCAAAATGGTATTTTGGCTCACAAGAAGTTGGCTTTATCATTCTTGTCATGAAGCCTCTTATGGAGCCATTTTAATGATTTGGCAGCATTTTCTGAGAGTCATTCAGTTTGCCTTTGAGTGAGGCCATCTGTCTTCCTAGTTTGTTGGTGTCCAGAGGGTAGGCATGTGTTATTCTAAATATGATCTACAGTACCTTGTATGTTTCTTCTATGCAGTAGATATGGCAATTAGTTTGGCCACATATTGTGGCCTTATGTGCCTCCTATACCATGACCTGGAATATCCCATTAGATTCATGTAGAAAAATTCCTGAAGCACCTGTCAGACCTCCCTGACATGCTTTGCTGTTGACAAGGATAGATTCAGTCAGATAAACTTATAAGCTGTCCCTGAATATATTGGTAGACATTACTTAGTTCTCCTGTCAAGTTATTTGGGGGTCTAGTTTTCAACTAGTATTGAAAAGTTCTATTTCATATGACTACTCATCACAGCAATAGAAAATATCATTATTAAACAAACAAAAAAAAACAATGCTCAGCTCCCCAGCTATACTGACTAGCAGCAGTGAGCGGTAACTTATTCCATTGCTAGCCAGTCAAGGTCCCTTCTGACAAGTGGTCCCAGCACTGCCAAGTCAGACATGTGCACTTCACCTGTCTGGTATCGAGCTTCCATGTGCAGATTCTGAAAATATAAATAACAACAGAGATGTAAAAGCTATCACATAAAAATCCCTGCAATGTCTGCCACCGGCGAAACTGGTGATGGCCATCACATCATGCAAGCTTTGATAAATAGTGAAAAATGTTGTCTTCAATGGATTTCTGGCATACTTGTCTAAGAGGTATAACCAAGGAGCCCCTTGAAAGCTGTTCTTTAAAACTATACATTTGCATTCAAATAAATACACACTGGAAACACAAATTAGGGAAGCCTGAGGACAAGGAAAAACATCAATATGACAGCAAAGCACACCACATTCACACTCACACTGTTGTTGAATGGAAATTTTAAGGTAATGGACAGGGACCTGGGGGCCACCTAGGCAATCTAGTGGAAGACGGGGAAGAGAAAGTGTGTGGCAAGTAGAGACTGGGTTGTGGGAGAAAAAAAGTGGTGAACATATGGGATGGGGTGACCTACACACAAAGGGGGTACACAGATAAGCTCATATGGGGGACAGAGAGACAGGTACACATCACATACAAGTTGATGACAGAAATATTAACACAAGGATGGTGACAGAAACGTAGGGAGAGCAGAGAAACAGACAGAGGATGGGACAAACATGGGAAGTGGGGTGATGTACTGTAATTATGTATATTAATCTGTTATAGAGCACAGAGTGAGGATGCACAGCTTATAAATTATAAAGGGCACCAATTATTATATATAAGAATGTACTACAGTATATGAGAGGTGGTGCTATAATCTTGATCATATAACTTTGGATAACCGGTGAGTTCAGTGATGTTATTAAGTTCCATGGCAGTTCACTACAGTCTGTTGTCATTACTGTACATAAATGATATACCTCTGTAACCCCCTTATTCAATTAAATTGATATACATTTCGGATCAGTTCCAACCCACCTGTGCTCAGGTCTCCCAGCTTTTCCCTGATTTCCCTGTAAACCTAACAGTAGTATATTTAGCTGGTAGAATTTAATTTAAAACCAAAAGTGTGCACTATGTTTTATAGCATGTGACAGCCTCTTATAGGGGCCTATTCATCATCAAAGGCCGTATCGCCTCCGATGATTAAGGAGTGGTCTAGCTGCGAGGGATACTTAAGTATAAAACTCACAGCAAGGAAAACTTGACACCAGAGCAATTTATCATTGCTCTGGAGCGGGAACAGCTGCTCCGAAAAGCAGCTATCCCCTTGGTTAGTATTGCAGCTACAGAAGTAGCTGTGTTACTTACCTCTTCCCCGTCGGCCCGGCTACGCATGCGGGGGTCACCCGAGGTCTCTCATGCGCACAGCTGCCTGGGAGGTAGTTCTTCCCATAGGATGGAGCGGGGATCCGAGAACAAGCTCTGTCTGAAGACGGCGCTTGTTCTCAGAAGCAGTTTGCTGAATATCAGGTGGTCCTACCAGACCTCTGATGATGAGTAGCCCGGTATCCTAAATATGCGGAAACTAGCATTTCCACATGGCTACTGGGCCATTTATCGTTTGATAAATACGCTCCATAGGATCAGATAACAAGATGCAAAAATTACTTATACTTTGTTTCTGCGGTAAATATGAGTTACAATTTACTCAGCTATAGTATTAAGTTGCTCCCCTGTACTAGATTTATGAGCTTTAACTCCCTCATCAAAATAACTAAGCAGTACCTAGCTGTTGTCTAACTCCTTTCACTGGCTAGCAGCTGTAGGCATTGGGTGTGTAACTGACCCCGCTTTGACTGTGCTCACCACCTCCGGAAAGCAATAACTCTGCTGACAAGGCGCAGGTCATTGAAATTTGGCCAGGATCACTCTAGGCGGTAATACAGTGTCAGACAGACCAGCCCTTCTTGCATCTTCTCTGCCTCCTCTCAGCTGTCCGTACACATCTGCCTATACCCCGCCCCAGCTGTAAGGGACCTCTGTTAGCTGGCTGCTCTCCCCACTACCAGGTTCTGCTGCTGTCACTGCTCCTTGATACTAACGAGGTACTTCTGTAGCTGCTTCTGCCCACACTGGCTTCTCTACCTGTCACTTGGCCCTCTCAGCACACCACAGCTCCTGCTGTGACCACAGGCTCCTTCTCTAACCCCCCCCCTTCCCCTGGCAGCCTTCTCATAGTCCAATGTTTATAGCTAGGTCACTTCTCAGGACACTGGGGGGTGAACATTGGAGGGTGTGATCCCCAGCCCACCTGTCAGTCTGCTAACAGCACCTTTTATAACTCTGAGTTCCTGTCCGTCTTTTACTGACAGGAACCCAATCACTCCCAGCTATATCACTACACCCCTTCTATAGTGTTGTGTATCCCACACACTGGGGCACATCCTCACCACTGAGAAAAAGTACCCAACATACATATATTTCACATATGGCATGAATTCTTTACATTTGACCTCAGAATATATATATATATATATATTTATTTTCATCAATACCCTATTGCTTTTACCCATAACCAGGGTTACAAATTCTTCATCAAAGCTGATTGGTTACTAATATGAGCAACTTTTCCACTAGTCTACAGTACTTCTCTTTCTTCTTTTCAATACTTGATACATCAGCCCTATGCATTAAACTAGCTGTGTGAGTACTAGTGACTGCATTTTGAAGTCCACTATAGACCCACATAATGTATTTTCTACACAAGACTAGTTTAAGGGGGAGATGTACTAAGCTTTGGAGAAAGATAAAGTGGAGAGAGATAAAGTACCAACCAATCAGCTCTTAACTGTCATGTTACAGGCTGTGTTTGAAAAATGACAGGAACTGATTGGATAGAAGGATAGTGGATAAATCCCCTTCAGTATTTGTAACCTGACGTAATCAGTTACTGTCCAAAGTCATTCCTTTCCATCCATGTGGACATAGAGGGGGAATATTAACCTAATACCATGTGGGAAGGGGGGAAAACACTATGTGGGAAGAAAAAGCACTATGTAGGATGGGGGAGCAATATGTTGGATGGGTAGCAGAGTGTGAATGAGATAAGGGCAGGGGAGTACAGTGTACGATGGTGAGCACAGTGGGTGGGATAAAGAACAGGGAGCACAGTGTGGGTGGGATAAGGGAAGGGGAAATCTATGTGGGTGTGTCAGGACTGCAACTATTTCAGTACATAAAGATAGACTACCTTTGCCAAAGTGGTCGTTGGAGGAGCTATCCTGTTTGCTGGCATGCTTCTCATTAAGGGGCTAGAGTGTTAAAGTAATAATCTGTTTCCCAGGTGTCGTCAGGTTGTGGGATTCCTAGGTTTCTCATTATTTCAAACCTGATTCCATTTGGGTCACATGATCTGAAACGTTCTATGGATCACAGACCTCTAGTATAAAGCCTGTTACTAACTGTGTCTCAGTATCTGTGCAACATTGCTTTCATGTCTTTTCTTGGACTCCTGCCAGATTCCCGATGTGCCTGTGGATTTCTGTGGACTTTGTTATATTCCAGATGAACTTCTGATGTCAGTCATCCGCTGCACTACAGGGCCCAGCATTCCTATTGCCTAAGTATTGCTTATTGCTCCATCACTGCAGTTTCACCATTTTGCTGCACTATTTACTTTGCCTGTTGTCTTTCCGATCCTGTGGATATTGAATTCATCTTTGTTACAGTTGTCAACTGCACTGTTACAGTGTCATCTCTGCATCACGGGGCTCAACCCCGCTCCGAACCCTAGCCACACCACGGGGCTCAACCCCGCTACAATCTTCTCCGCATCACTGGGCTCAACCCCCGCTCCGAACCCTAGCCACACCACAGGGCTCAATCCCGCTACAATCTTCTCTGCATCATGGGGCTCAATCCAGCTACAATCTTCTCCGTATCACGGGGCGCAACCCCGCTACAATCTTCTCCGCATCACGTGGCTCAACCCGCTACAATAGTCTCCACATCACGGGGCTCAACCCCGCTACAATCCTCTCTGCATCACGGGGCTCAACCCCGCTCTGAACTCTAGCCATGCCGCAGGGCTCAACCCTGTCCTGGAATCTGATCGCCTTACTGAGTTTAACCCTGCTCCGACTTCACTATCCCACAAGGCTCAAGTTTGCTTCATCTCTCACTGCACTACAGGGCTCGGCCCTGTCCCGGAACTATATTATTCTGCAGGGTCCGCTCTGCTCCGGATTTCCATTACTACAGGGTTCTACCCTGGCAAAGGTCCTCAGTGTCATCCTGAGGTGTTGGCCTCATTCTGGACTTGGGGTTCCCTACCACATTAGTTCTTATATGTTAAAGACTGCATATATATATATATATATATATATATATAAATACCGTGGGATCCGGCACTCCTTGAAATAGCGTTGCTTGGCTGGTTGCCCACACTCTAGTGTGAATGTACAAACCCCTCATCTGTGTGGCACTCCACGCAAAAGAAAAACTCAGTAGTCATGGCTTAAATAGTCAACGTTTCAATGCCTATATAATTGGCATTTTCATTGTCCTGATGAAAATGCCAATTATATAGGCATTGAAACGTTGACTATTCAAGCCATGACTACTGAGTTTTTCTTTTGTGTGGAGTGCCACACAGATGAGGGGTTTATATATATATATATATATATATATATATATATATATATATATATTTGGGGATTCTCTCCTATACTTATTATTGCATATGTGAACTTCTGTGCTGTTTGAGACTTTATTTCTTTATTTGAGATCTTGCTGATTATCATTCTTTTGTGACTAAATTCTATTTTACTTTTATCCTGTGCTACTGAGTGTTATGCAAAGGTCATTCCTAAGACCACCCCAGTTTATTGTGCCTAGTAGGCGACAGGAGTCTCAAGTGTCTACAGCCGTGTCAGAGTGGGATAAGGGAAGGGGAGCACAGTGTGGGTGGGATAAGAGAAGGGGAGGACAGTGTGGGTGTGATGAGGGAAGGGGAGCACAGTGTGGGTGGGATAAGGGAAGGGGAGCACAGTGTGGGTGGGATAAGGGAAGGGGAGCACAGTGTGGGTGGGATAAGGGAAGGGGAGCACAGTGTGGGTGTGATGAGGGAAGGGGAGCACAGTGTGGGTGGGATAAGGGAAGGGGAGCACAGTGTGGGTGGCATAAGGCAAGGGGAGCACAATGTGGGATGGGAAACACAGTGTTGGTGGGATAAGGTAAGAGGAGCAAAGTGTAGGTGGGATGACAGAAGGGAAACATAGTGTGGGTGGGATGGGGAGCTCAGTGTGACTGGGACAATGGCCCTCATTCAGAGCCACTCGCTAGCGGCAGTACGCTCGTTCCGAGCGATGTTCGCACATCTGCTCATGCGTACGGTTTTTAGTACGCATGCGCGAACCAGTCAGTGCGGCCGAAAATCGTTGGTACGCAATATAGCGAGGGCCTGCTATTTTGAGTGACAGAATGAGGCATATGTGGGTGGTAACAGGGGAAGGTGCTTGAAAACGGGGAGTGGAGATCCGAACGCAGGCGTGCTTAAAGGTCAAAACGGGCGTTTTAAGGGAGTGCATAATTAATACAGCAGCGTCATTGACCACGTCACTTGTTTTTTTTTAACTCAGAACTGCTCGCAAAATAGCGGTTGAAAACACCAACCACAAGAATAGCGAGCAGTTCATACGCTGTACGATGTACTCGATTAATCTAATAAATAGCGGACATGACGTATGGTGCGTGCGGCCAGGGGGCGTTTTTATCAAAAAAACGAGCGTATGTTTTGCTCGCTCGTTCAGACTTAGAGGTGGGAACAGACTGCAATTTGCGAACGGATCATTTGAATAGCCACCCCTTGTTTTTGAACGAACGACCACAAATAGCGAACGGCTCTGAATCAGGCCCAATGTGTTTGTTTCTTTTATGCAAAGTTTATCTGTTTTATTTTTTTTCTTTGGTGACCATTGGGTTTTATTTTTCTCCTATTGGTGTTAACGTATTTTTTTTTCCTAGTGGGTCCTATGTCTTTGGTTTTTTTTTCATGTGAAGCCTATATGTTTTATTTTTTAAGTTTTGTAAAGGCCATCGGGTTTTATTTTTCTTCTATTGGTGCCATTGTATTTGTTTTTTTTCCTATCGGGGCCTATGTGTTTGTTTTTTTCATGCAAAGCCTATGGGCAAAATTCAATTGTTTGTGCAGGCAGCTGTTCCCCCTTCCAGTGGCGGAACTCCCGGAGACAACAGAGTAATTTGCCGCCGGGCTCCAGCCCTTAAGGGGGCACCTGGCTCCATTGTCCCCCGGGCCGTTCCGGACACTGCTATGGGGATGGAGCGCCGCTGATCGGCGCTCCACCTTCAGCGGCGTCAATACGGTTGGTGCGGTCGCACCCCCTATTTGCCGGGTGCCCGCTAAGTGAGTTACCAGCGGGCGCCCGGTTCCTTCTTTCCGACCCGGCGGTAGCCGGAGGAACGGAGCTCACTCCTGAGCTCCGCTTCCGGGTCCCGCAATGCACTATGGGAGTGACATCATGACGTCACTCCCATAGTTCCGAGGAGAGGGCGCCTAGGACGGACGGCAGCAGCACTGGAGCGGGGTTTCATGTAAGTATTGTCTTTTTTTTTTGTATGTGTGTGCGCTCGCGGGGGAGGCTCACTACAGGGGGCATTATAGGTGGCTCACTACAGGGGGCATTATTGGTGGCTCACTAAAGGGGGCATTATTGGGGGCTCACTACAGGGGGCATTATTGGGGGCTCATTACTGGGAGCACTACAGGGGGCATTATGGGGGCTTACTACAGGGGGCATTACAGGGGCTTACTACAGGGGGCATTACGGATGCTTACTACAGGGGGCATTACTGGAAACTTTCTAAAGGGGGCTTACTATAGGTGGCATTACTGGGAGCACTACAGGGGGCATTACAGGGGCTTACTACAGGGGGTATTACAGTGGGCTTACTACAGGGGGCATTACGGGGGCTTACTACAGGGGGCATTACTGGGGACTTTCTACAGGGGGCATTACAGGGGGCTTACTACAGGGGGCATTACAGGGGGCTTACTACAGGGGGCATTACAGGGGCTAACTACAGGGGGTATTACTGGGGGCTTTCTACAGGAGGCTTACTACAGGGGGCATTACTGGGGGCTTACTACAGGGGGCATTATGGGGGCTTACTACAGGGGGCATTACTGGGGGATTACTACTGGGGGCACTACAGGGAGTTTACTACTGGGGGCTTACTACAGGTGGCTTACTACTGGGAGCACTACAGGGGGCTTACTACTGGGGGGACTATGGGGGCCCTTACTACTGAGGCACTGCAAAAGGGGACCACTACTGGAGGTACTGCATAGGGGGACCATTACTGGGGGGCACTACATAGGCGGCACTGCATAGGGGGACCTCTACAGAGGGCACTGCAGAGGGGGACCACTACTGGGGGAACTGCATAGTGGCTCACTAAAGGGGGCATTATTGGGGGCTCACTACAGGGGGCATTATTGGGGGCTCATTACTGGGAGCACTACAGGGGGCATTATGGGGGCTTACTACAGGGGGCATTACAGGGGCTTACTACAGGGGGCATTACGGATGCTTACTACAGGGGGCATTACTGGAGACTTTCTAAAGGGGGCTTACTATAGGTGGCATTACTGGGAGCACTACAGGGGGCATTACAGGGGCTTACTACAGGGGGTATTACAGTGGGCTTACTACAGGGGGCATTACGGGGGCTTACTACAGGGGGCATTACTGGGGACTTTCTACAGGGGGCATTACAGGGGGCTTACTACAGGGGGCATTACAGGGGGATTACTACAGGGGGCATTACGGGGGCTAACTACAGGGGGTATTACTGGGGGCTTTCTACAGGAGGCTTACTACAGGGGGCATTACTGGGGGCTTACTACAGGGGGCATTATGGGGGCTTACTACAGGGGGCATTACTGGGGGATTACTACTGGGGGCACTACAGGGAGTTTACTACTGGGGGCTTACTACAGGTGGCTTACTACTGGGAGCACTACAGGGGGCTTACTACTGGGGGGACTATGGGGGCCCTTACTACTGAGGCACTGCAAAAGGGGACCACTACTGGAGGTACTGCATAGGGGGACCATTACTGGGGGGCACTACATAGGCGGCACTGCATAGGGGGACCTCTACAGAGGGCACTGCAGAGGGGGACCACTACTGGGGGAACTGCATAGGCCTGCGGCAGCTGGGGCTGGCATAGGTGCTGGGGGGGTGGTACATTTTAATGTAGGGGGGCAACCAACATTTATCTTGCCTCCGGGCACCTGGGATGAAGTTACACCACTGCCCCCTTCGCGCCCGACAGAGCTATTCAATTTGTTGCTCCTATCGGGCACAATCAGCTGCTGGCGCCGGCATTTCTGTTTGCACCTCCCAGGGGTGGCAAGCTGAAATGCAAGAGAAAAAACTGCACTTTTCACGATCGTGCCCAGAACTTTGGTCGGGTTTAGCCATTTTACACGGCTAAACCAAGAGATCAGTTCCAGGCCCAAATTTAAATGAAATGCGATAATAACGTATTAATATTAAAAATATATGGTTCGGT
Organism: Taudactylus pleione; assembly: GCA_031769625.1. Classification (NCBI taxonomy): domain Eukaryota; kingdom Metazoa; phylum Chordata; class Amphibia; order Anura; family Myobatrachidae; genus Taudactylus; species Taudactylus pleione. The sequence continues at coordinate 12,741,939 of JAUIMM010000010.1, forward strand.
TTTCATGAAATACGAACACACCTGAATTTACGGGTTCCGAGGCTAATCAAGTCCCAGCTAGGAATTACTTTGGGGTTCAGAGTGGAACAGAGTCTTTGCTTGGGTCTGCTGTCAGTTTGTAACTCTGATTTAAAAACAGTACATGGGTTTTGGATTGCATGGAAACTGATCCAAATTACATGATTATAGCTGTTTTTATCAGTTTTTTTAAATTGATTTTAATAAATTTTTAGGGAATCCAAAACCAAACCAAATCCGAAACAAAACACTTGAGGCATACTTGCCGACAATGTACTATTCCTCCCCGGGAGAAGCCTGGGGAGGTGAAGCAGGTAGGCGGAGTTGGGGGCGTGGCTGAGTGGATTGCGTCACTAATACCCGCCCCTCGCGGGAATTCAGCGTGATTATGCATATTTAAACTAGAGGTGGGACTAAATGACACGATTCTCATGAAATCGTGTCATTAGGCCCCGCCCCCAATGCTCAGAAACGCCGATCCTTGCTAATATTCTCCCCATTCTGCCCACTTCACTAGGAAGAGGGCAGAATGCAGAAGAAGTGCCTGCCCTTCCGAGGCTGCGGGGGGTTACCCGAAAAATCGGGAGTCTCCCACGAAAACCGGTAGGGTAGGCAAGTATGACTTAAGGGTGGTGATGAATTAGATCCAAAAACAAAACATGGGGGTCTGCGCACATCTCTAATAAATATGAGTATTTATTGCACTAAGGGGCGCCAAAATCTTTTTCCGCTTACTAAAAAAAATAAGCTTGGGCCGGCCCTGGTTATCATGTAGACTTAGCGTTCACTCTCCTGCTTCACACCAATAACAGGTTAATCAGTATTGCGGCTTCCATGATTATTGCTAAAAATATCACCACCAGGAGAGTGAATGGTAAGGTACCCCCTCAGCAGGGTCAGCAGACAGCATACTCACCCTCTCTCTGTTCTGTGCAGCTCTGCAGCTGCAGAAAAGAGATTTATTTTTGTAAAACAAACTTTATTAACAAAAGAACAATAAAGAAGAGGTTCTGATCTCAACAGTGTTTACACAGCAGGAGATGGAAGATAATGACACCTAGAGGAGGAGAAAACAATGCTGGAGAAAGCTCCCCACAGTAAGTGATCTCTGCCTAGTAATAGGTGGGTTACTTTATGCCTATGGCAGCGTGATATTGTAGCCTGCTAGTAACACTAGCAGGCTTAAGGCAGAGAAATTCCTTGAGCACATATTAAGAAGCGATATGTACAGGGATTTGCTCTGCCGTTTTCATTTGGTCCCCTTATCTCAGCTTAGTACATGGACTCCTGTATATGATATAATGTACTGGTGATGTTTCAATGTTTGTAAAGTTTGCTACTTTTACATGATCACTTGTTTTGAAAGATGTCATATTGTCCCTCTCTAAGGGCTCTATTTATTAACATTATTTTTACTAATATAAAGTGAAAAAGGGTGTTTTAACACCCTTTTCACATTATTTTAGTATCACCTATAGTTATTACAGTGCAATTGGAGTAGAATTCGTAAAATTCTACTCCAACCCCTAAGTATCACTTATTTTTAGTAATCAGATCGCATTTCCCATAATTGTAATGGGAAATGTGATCCGACCAAAGATACTAAAAATAAATTGTAAAAAAATACCGGGGAAAGCCCTGTGATAATAACGCCACCGGGAGGTGGCGTTATCCAGGGTCTCCCCCGGTTACCGGACTCCTACTCTGCTCTAAAAGGCAGAGCAGAGCCCAGAGCCGGTGCCAGTGATCAGTTGTGTGGTCTAAACAGACCGCAAGCTGATACACTGCAAAAAAAAAATAGTCAAAAAAAAAATTCACTTACCTGACTCCAGGGACCGATGGTCGGGGCTCCGGTGATGTTCTCCCTCCGGCCAGCTGGTCTCCCATGCTGCACTGTGGCACGGTCATCAGGTGATCGGGTCCCAGTGCAGTATGGGATGTCAGCTGACCGGAGGCATGGAAGACCTCACCGGAGCACCAATGACTGCAGGTAAGTGCTATTAAGGGAGGGGGGATCGCGGGGGGGGCACCGGGGGGGTCCTCGATTGTGGGGGGCAAGGCTTAGTGTCAGGGGCGGGGCTTAGCGCCGGGGGGTAGCAGCGGTGGACGGTCAGCACCTGCGTGGGGCACTAGTCACTGTATTTTTTTGTGAAAATATCGTGACTAGAGTGCAGAAGGGATTCGCAGGGACAGAGCTTTCTCACAAGCTCTGTCCCTGCAAGAGATTTGTAGTAAGTCCCTGTGATATTGACTGAATTCGCAATGCAAATTCAGTCGATAATATCACACTACAATCTGCATTACAAATGCGGATTGTAGTAAATAGAGCCCTAATTGTCTTCTTTACCTGCAGAAGACATCAATCAGCAAATATTTATGATCGCACCTGTGCCCCTATGGGAAAGTAAAGCTTAAATGAATTACTGATTCTGTTATTATTATAATATATTCTCACTATACCTCTGATGAAAATTACCGCATTACAAAGAAACACGTCAGAAAGGGAAAGTGTTCATCATCAACACTTGCCATGGCGGGCCTTATTGGTTGTTTACGGCTTTCGCCTTACCTGCTCGCTTCAGGAACATCTAATTTATTGAAAAACTGGTGTGTATACCGAGTGGACACAGAAGGATCTGTTATTAAACTTACCATTTAGATTGTAGGTACAAATGATATTCCTTCCTCTCCATTACTACAATATTTCAAATTACCTAAACCATCCATTCTTAGATTCCCTTTGTTCTATACTAGCGGTTCTCAAACACGGTCCTCAGGACCTCACACAAGTCATCCAGCAGGTGCACAGGTGTATTCATTACTCACTGACACATTTTAAAAGACCCACAGGTGGAGCTAATTATTTCACTTGCAATTCTGTGAGGTGACCTGGAAAACATGCACTGTTTGGGGTCCTGAGGACCGAGTTTGAGAATCTGTGCTCTATACTATGTGTTGCAGGAACTGATCACTTCCGTGATAATCTAATGCTCAGGGCGATTTTGATTTAGAGGTTTTAAAAAGTAATGTTTTACATATCCATTTGCCTGTAATAAATTTGATGATATGGAAATTGGCCTTGTATATTACTAAAAAAAAGTCCTCTATGTATCACAAAAAGTTTTTCATGCACTCTGCAAAATATATTAAGACTAATAGCAGAAATAAAGAAAACTCAAGGATGCATATAATATATAGGTGTGAATACTGTAAAAAGAGATCTGTAGCCAAAGAAATAACTGTAAAAATAAATAGTTTGCATTCCAAAATTGATATAATGTGGTGTACGTGAACTGTTTATAATCAAAGGATGTTGCCTAGTTTGCACATGAATCCCTCATAATCATAGCTTTTGTCTTCCATGCAAATATGCAAATTGCATGTGATTATTTATACATGTCCAATTTCTAGGCTACTGAGCTAAGGCTGCAGAGTACTTTTGGCTTACCAATATGCTCTGGAGATTCATTACAGCAAAATATGTTTGTCCAGATGGTAAATGCCTGGGAGTCTGTTATAAATGCAATAAAATAAAACAAAGTAGTGATATTTGTTTTATAACGTCAGAATGTGTCCCTCCATTTTTATTTCAAGAAGAATATGACTTTTCTGGTATTGAAAAAGTCTGACTTCACTGGCATTGTAATGGCTGCCACCAGGTGAGCTGCTAGTGGACACACCATTTACTTTACACAGTAATAGATTTATAAATTCAACATTTTCAGACAAAAACTATATCGCAATACTGTATTAATTTAATTGAATTGTGCAAAAATATTACTGAGTTTTCTTTTTAAATTATTTTCAAAGAAAATACTAAAATTAGTATTTTAAATAATATCAGTGTATTATTAATCTAGAGATCACACATAATTCATAAATATGGCATACTTGCCGACATTCAGCTCCCTCCTTCAGGGAGGGAGCTGAATGTCTTTATAAAGCTGGGGTGGGGGGGTGTGGCTGGGCGATGATAAAGTATTGGGGGCAGGGCAGGGAGCGTGATCATTGTGGCCCTGCTCCCTCTTCACAATGCCGAAATTAACGGCATTGTGAAACAGGGGGCGGGGCCACAATGACGCGATTCAGCACGAACTACTTCACTGGCCCCCCTCGTCTGTGGGGGTTTCTAGCGTTACTGCAGGGGGGAGGATGGCCTGCCTTTCCCGGGGGCTGGGAGCGGCACCTGATATTTGGGAGGCTCCTGGCAAAATCGGGAGGGTAGGTAAGCCTGATATAAGGCCTGATGCAGAGTGGGGCATAAGCCAGTTGTAAAGCATATCTTGCATGAAATAAGCTCTGTGCATGCCCAGAAAGTGGGTGTACGCATATGCAGACATGTATGATTATCACACTCAATCTCTCCTGCACAGCAGAACAGCACTTACCATGGTACCTCTCCCAGGGGCCTGCCTGCCTGAAGAGGTGTTTGGACCTCTCTTCTCCAGCAGAACCTGTACCCAGCTCCTGGCAGCGTCACAGATGTTATGTGATGGTATTGCTACATTGCCAGTCAGAAGAGCTGAGAGTGGAATAAGAAGGAAACTACTGGGACAGTGGATAAGGAACATACTCACAAGGGGGAGAGAGGAAGGGGTCGAGAACATGGAGTAGGTTATGGTCATTTCTGACATGGGGAAGAGGAGAATTTATAGTAATTACTAACGTGATGGCCGGAGCATGTTGAAGAACTTACACAGGGGGATGAGCAATACAATTGAAAAAAAGGCAGGGAGAGTGTGTGGAGCACAATAAGAAGCATACATTGGGGAGTGATGTCTGCAGTAAAGAATATACAAATGGGGGTACAGTAAAGAACATACAAATAAGGAGAAACACAATACAGCACATATGGGGGATGGAGAATAATACAGAATATATGGGGAGAGCATAATACAGAACATAAAGGGGAATTACAGTGGGTGAGCTATGGAGATATTCTTTTAATTTTTTGATTAGAGCCCTGCAAAGCCTAGGGAAGCCTCTGTGTGCAAAAGATGGCTGGTAGTTAGGAGGTAATCTATGTAATACAGGCTGAGTCTCCCATATCCAAATATTCTGAAATACGGAATATTCCAAACAGATCCGTAGCTAGACTTTTTGGTGCCCTGTGCCAGAAAGAGCATTGGCGCCCCCCTCATTTTTCAAAGGGACATAATGCACCCAAATAAGGGCCATGGCTTCATGGGGAAGGGCCAGGGAAGAGATACGGGAGGCCAGGAGATGCTGGGGATGAAATAAGAGGAAGCTACAAGCAAGAATGATAATAAACAAAAATTTGACAGGCCCAAACAGCGCCCCCTGACCTGTGGTACCCTGTGCGATGGCACCGGCCGTACTACCCTAGCTACGGCCCTGATTCCAAAATAAGGAATTATTTTGGCATGACTGAGATAATGAAACCTTTTGATTTTTGATGGTTCAATGTACACAAACTTTGTTTAAGGCATAAATTATTAAAAACATTGTATAAAATTACCTTCAGGCTATGTGTATAAGGTGCATATGAAACATAAATGAATTTCATGCATGTACACAAACTTTGCTTGAGCCACAAAATTATTGAAAATATTGTATAAAATGACCTGCAGGTTGTGTGTATAAGGTGTATATAACACATAAATGCATTCTGTGTGCATATTGGGGTCAATTCCCAAGATATTGCATTATGGTATGCAAATATTCCAAAATACGGAATATTCCATCATCCAAAATCCCCCTGGTCCCAAGCATTTTGGATTTAGGAGACTCAACCTGTATGTGGATAGAAAATGTGGAGTTGGGAGGTGTCTCTGCAATGTGTGAACTTATTTCTCTTGAATATGCCATGAGAGGAATATTTTTCTGCTGTAACCAATGGGGGTGGTGTATTGCTCTCCAGTATGTGCTTTGCAAAGGGATGTATTTCTCTGTAATATATGGTTGCCAATAATAGTTTATCCCTGGGCAGAGCCATAGCTAGACTTTTCGGTGCCCTGTGCCAGAAAGAGCATTGGCGCCCCCCTCATTTTTCAAAGGGGCATAATGCACCCAAAAAATGGCCATGGCTTCACAGGGGAAGGGCCAGGGAAGAGATAGGAGAGGCCAGGAGATGCTGGGGATGGAATAAGAGGAAGCTATAAGCAAGAATGATAATATGCAGAAATATGACAGGCCCAATCAGTGCCCCCTGACCTGTGGGGCCCTGTGCGATGGCACCGGCCATACTACCCTAGCTACGGCCCTGTCCCTGGGCAATATACGTCTTTAATGATGACCTATTTGTTGGATATAATTTTTGGTTGCTGAGGTACAATGGCTAATAACAGAATAACAGAGCCAATTAAATCAATTACACCTGCATTTTCCTGATATGATGCTTTAAGCTTGATAAATGAGAAGCTATAATCATACACAGACTGTACAAAATGTAGATCTCATATAACAAGACTATGGCCACCCATGCCTTAAGGACGTCAGCAGCACAATACAGACTGAAGATTGTCAGGGATGAGCTGCTTGAAAAGCTATGGGTGCCGGATTCACAACAAAGCTGAATGGGTAAATGAACCATATGATAGAACTGTAAATATGAGGGTAGTAAGTAATACATATTAGCAAACTTGCTTTTGGGCGACAATATATTTGGAAATAAATTAAAAGTCACTGAACCTACAGTACAAAAAATACAATTGCACTAAGTCCAGTCATCTGTAACGTCACTTACTTTTGTGTCTTCTGTAATAGCCAAAGTGGCTTTATAGATACTAATACTAACCACAGCTGATGATGTGTCCATTTGGAGAAGACATGTGGATGCTGTATACAGTGCCATGGTTATATTTTCTCCACAAAAAGATGGAAATGTTGTTCACCATTTAATACTGAAGACTTTCAGCAATCATTGTATAATGGGTATAAAACTGTATCAAATTCCTTACATAGGAAAAATTATTATTATGCATTAGAAAACTGTATCAATATATAGTCATAACATCTTACTTGTTGTCAACACCAATGTTTCTTAATTATTACTAACACTCTCAGTATGTAACCTCCAACATGAGTAATAATAGATTGTACAACCATCCCCATTGCAAATTTCCCTGGAAATGGATTTAGGTGTAAGTATCAGTATAGTTATTCAAAGTCAATGAAATAAAAATGAGAAACATTTAAATATTTTCTATAATTCCTGTAAAGTACACTCAGTGCTGTAACCGGACTTAATGCGTCCTGTGCCGGGCCACCATCCTGAGCACCTGATGTCATGATGGCTAGGACATGACGTCATTACGTTGCACAGAAGGGGCGGGGCTGGCAGCACCAGTAAGTGCAGCGCTGACCGGAGCACCATGCCTATGCTCCGATTGGCTGTACAGGGTGCAGGATAACTGTCTGGAGCATCTAAAAGATCCTGGCTACAGGGTGCCATTCCAGGTATCCTGTAGCCAAAAGCAAGAACCGTAAGGTGGCGAAAGTGCTGCCCACAGAGCTCTGCGCAGTGGCACTAGTCGCAGACCCCTAGTTACGGCCCTGTGTGCACCATATATTTGCTATCACATTAGGTTGACATCAAGTTTAGTGGTGGAACTAGAATAAGGGTGCCACAATGCTTGGTCGCAGCCACTCAGTGGCCCCTTACCCGGTTGGGCGAGTGGGTCTGATCCTCGTCATGGATGTTGTTAATGTAATAAAAAGTTTTAACAAATAATTTAAGAAATTGATATTCTACACCCCTAAAGTACTTCTAGTACCAGCACTCATAGCCTGGGCTGGAAGGGGGAGATTCAGGGGACTACAGCATGCAGTCCCTGCGACAAAGCTGCCACTAGCATTACATTATGACAGGCTGGGTTGGTGACATTATAACAAAGAAACCCATACATGGGGTGCCCCTGTCATAATGTCACACAACCCTAGCCTATTGAGCAATGGGATGGATTATCTAGGGAGAGGGAGATTGGGATTGGAAGAAATTGTGAGTCCCCTTCCCTAGGAGCAACATGGTTTTTGTGAGTGCTTGTGACTGTAGAAGTGGAACAGGAGTAAAGCAACGTATCCACTATGCAACGTTACTGAGCGATTGCACGATTACGACATCGTAATCGTGCAATCGCTAAATAATTGTGCACAAATCGGGCACTATTATGTCAGAAACGACCAGCGATGCACACTCCCGCTGGTCGTTTCCGACATCAATTATTTACTGAGCATGCTGGTCAATCTGCCGATAACGACAGATTGCCCGTGTTCAGAGATGATTGATGTGCCTGCACTGAACGATCAATCGTTCAGTATAGGCACTGCAGGGGGAAGGGGAACGATAGTAAAATTACGATGTCGTAATCGTACTGTCGTGCCGGTATCTGCTAGTAGATACGCGGCTTAAAAAGATCTTCTAATGTTTGCCTAGAGCAGTTACAACATTTTCGCAACTGGATGTGGGACAAGAGAAGGAAGGAGCACTCAAATGTGTGCCAAGCACTGTAATGGCGTGTTCACTTAGTTGTGAACAGATGTAGTCCGACACAGAGACACGTACACCCGACTAAGCCTTATCATTTGCAGGTGGTTGCGAGCTTGTGCAAATACACAATGATGATCATGGTTATCAGCAGTAGCAAACCGATTGTGTTTTTGAATGTTCTGTTGATGCTGATAGGTGCTTTCTTTGTGTGTTCATAGACACATTATATTTGTGTGTGTATTTAATGATTGTTTTGCATACACAGGATAGAGAGTTGTATAATTATAGATGGATTTTTTAAAGTTTATTGAATCATATTAGCTAATGCTTATTTCTCATGTAAAACAAATGCTTCAAAACACGGTTGTATGTGACGTATGCTTAACATAAACATATGCTACTGATACATGCTAAGAGGAGTCTGCTCTGCACTATCTCTCCCTGACTGCAGAGTCTGGGACTCTGTGCCTGATTCAGACCCGGTCGCAAGCGCTGAACGCTCGCAACCGGGTCGATGGGGGCCCAGAGAGCATGCACGAGACCCGGATAGCGACGGGCAATCCGTCGCTCTGGGTCTTGTACCAAAGGGGGCGTGCTGTCGATGTTGAGTGACAGCATGCCCCCTTTGGTGGACGGGCCGGGGGAGTGGCTGCCCAAAAGGAGGCGTTCCCATGTGAACGCCTCCGTTTGGGGCCGGCCCCACTGACATCACGAGTGATGTCAGTGGGAGAGATTTCGGCTCTGTTAGAGCCGAAATTTCTCTGGGATTTGCGGCAACGAGACCCTACCATCTTCCTGGCCACTCGCTATAGCTGTGGGTGGTCACCCATAGCTATGCGAGCGGCCAGGAGGCCGTTCTAAAAAAAAAAAAAGACCGGTCCTGATTCAGAGTGAGCGCTCTGTCAGAGCGACCGGCTCTGAATCAGGGCCTCTGTACCAAGGCAGAAATGCACTGACATTGCAGTGCAATATCCGATTCAAGTCCGCTAATGCTCCATTTTCATTTAAACAGGACGTGACCCTGAGCTCCAGAGAATGGATCCTATATTGGCAGACACTACAAAGACACTGAGTTTGTAAACAGGTTTGTGCTACTCTAAAATGCATACCACCTGCATTAACCCAATAAGATCCTAGCTGGATCTTCTTGTACTAGTGTTATATGCATACCTGCATTAACCCAGTGTTAAGGCCCCCATACATCAGCAATCTGAAAACCACAATTAAACAATTTGAAGATTTATTGCCCGATGTTAGGATTTCCCAATCAAGCAAATTGCGCCCATACATTACAGATCTTTTTCAGTGATTTGCAGATCGATTGCAGAAAACGCAGATCAGACAATCTTGAAAGGACCATCATTTTACTGGTAACGGTCTGCAAATCTGCTGATCATGTCCATACACTAGCAATCTACAGCCCCAATCCATCTGTGAAATCCAACATGTTGGACAATTTGATTTAACAATTCCAATCACTTTTTGGTTGCAATCTGCGATCTGTGAAGCCCATACATTGCAGATGTTTATACACAATTGATTGCAAATTGTAGGATTGCCACAATCGATTGCTGATGTATGGGGGCCTTTACCCTGCATTCTATTATCTGCTAATTAATAAACCAATAAGCCTGGTTAAGTATTCTGCCATGTGGACTGAGGGCCTGATTCAGACCTGTTCCCTAGGTTGCGTTCGCACGTAGCCTGCCAATGTTTGCAATGTGCACATGTGTACAAGACGCAGTGCATGTGCGAGAACTAGTCCATGCGATTGGGAAGTGTTCGCACCCTGCACATAGACGCCTCGCTAGAATGAGTGACAGAACAAGCCGTTTGTGGGTGATGACAGGGCTTGGTTGATGGAAACGGGGGTGGTGCTGCGAACGCAGACGTTTCTGTGCGTCTTAACACCATTTCAGAGGCGTGCATAATTAAGATGCAGCGTCATAATACACATCACATGGCTGAATTACACACTGCAGCACTCACAGTGCTTGCGGTATGGTATGGTCAGCCACAAGTGCTGCGTATGGGTCCGATGTTACTTGATGTTACCGATTGTTAAGGGAAAGTGGGCGTCTTATGACAGGCTGGTGGGCGTCTAAATACACACCGCGATCGCACAGCAAGACATAGTGGGCGTGCTAATCGCGGGATTTGCATACTTTGGCAGCTGACGGCTGCGTGCGAACGCATCTAGCGAGCGGTCTGAATCAGGCCCTGAGTTCTATCGCATACCGCTGACATCTATCTACACCATAGGTTCTGCCAATACAAACCTTGCAATAGTTAAAACTATGCCCGTAATTGTGGCTTCTTCAGTGAGTGCATTTATAATTGCGATTTAGGGCACAATTACTGTATGTCCAACTCAGGATCAGTCTCCCATATTTTACTGATTAGACCATAAAGTATAGAAAACCTGACTGAATAAAAAGATTTCTTTGAAAGACTGGGGGATCATTCTTTACAATATAGCAATTCCACTATTTATCTGAAGGACAGCAAGCATGCTTATACAATTTTAATGGATTGGTATATGAATTGGTTATGAGCTCTGAATCAAAGCTTTAGTAATATTAAACATTTGCCTCCAGTGCTACCAATGTTGTTTTCAGGAAGACATCGTAAAATGTGTTGAGGCTGGACTGGAGCTTAAAACCATCCCGCCATGAACACAGTAAAGATTTTTTTTTATAAAACCATTTTTAATAATTGTCCCCAAAATTCTAGATTTTTCTTTAAATTCTAATATTATTTTAATGTGGATGCCATTCCGATGTTCACACAGTTGATCGATTATTGGTGGACTGCTCACGTGTATTAGCCGCAATGCGCATGTGCAGCCAGGGCTGCCGAGAGGGGGGGAGGAGCGGATACAAATTACCGTGGCCCTGGCTTGCTGGAGGGGACCGGCGGGGGCCCGAGTCCGGCACCGCACCTCCTTCCTCCTACATCACAGCAGCCCAGCACATGCTACTGTGTGCTGGGCTGCAGTGGAAGACTGCTCGCAGCTGCTAAGTAGCAGCCTGGGCAGTCTCCTATGACTAAGGAGATTGCGCCCCCATTGACTGTGCCTGGGCTGAGGGGCTCACAGCGCCCCCCCCCCTACCAGCATGCAGTGCCACAAATGTTTTTTTCTGTGTTTTTTTTCCTAAGGGGGCGTGACCATGCCTCCCGTGATTAGGCCACGCCCCCTGTCACCCAGGCCCGGCGCAGCTCTTGGCGGCCCTGCGTGCAGCGACTGAACTGTGATCAAATGGGACTACAGTTGTAATGAGGATTAATTCGCAAGTGATTGATGGGCAGCGGCTGTTTTGCGGAAATAACAGGAAGCGGTGGCAAAAACGCGGGTGTTTCATGACCATTTTTGGGGCATGTATCTGCCTACATCCGTGATCCCGTACACAGAAAATATGGCTCAGGCATCTCAACTCCTACGGCCATTTTGTAGGACCATAAGGTTACTTAGATGGTTTATTATGGAAGAGTCTGCGCCCACCTCTGCGTATTTGTATGCCGTTGCTTGGATCTGCGAGGTCTCCAGAGGACAACTCAATACAGGGCCATAGCTATGGTGGTGCGGTCGGTGCCTCCGCAAAGAGCACAACAGCGCTGAGGGCGGAACACCGGCCGCCTACCACCTCATTAGTGATAGAATTTCTATCTTCTTTGATGTGGCGCCAGGTGGCCGCTGCTGCACAGCCGTGGCACTCAGCACAGATTACTCAGACAGCCGCAGCCTACCCGCCTCCTTCTGACCGCCCGGCAATCTATTGGGATGGGAGAGACGTCATGATGTCTTCCTGCTCAAGGCTCTCACAGTTCAGTGAAGAGCTGCTGTCTGCTGTGTGTTGTCGGGTGGGGCTGGCTGGCAAGGAGCAGCGCTGTGTATACCGGCGGAGTCTGTGGAGTGTGGACACTGGACTGGATGACAAGACCGAGGACCTGCCAGGTGAGATCCGGTCCACACAGAGACTGGGGCGGCAGATCATTCAAAGAACAGTGGCCAGCAACCTGCCCCAGCCCCAGCCATTACAACTACTAGGCTGGGTTGTGCTGCTGAATGAGCATTAAAGATGATGTATTCAGGAAAATATATATATATATATACAGTATATGTATGTGTGTGAATATATATATATATATATGTGTGTGTGTAGTATATACAAACATTATATATATACAGTATGTGTGTGTATATATATATTAGAGATGAGCGGTTCGGATTCTGTGGAATCCGAACCGCTCCGAACATTGGGGATCCGAGTCCACCCGAACCCTGTTCGGGTGTTCACCGCCTGACTCGGATCCCCGTTTGGGGCCGAACGGCGGCCGCCTGATGTCGGATTCTCACTAGAGAATCCGACATCAGGTCTCCTCGTGTGTAGGGCAGAGCGCAGTGATAGCGCTCTGCCCTACACAGACACAGACACACAGCCGCCAGCGGCAGCTGTGTGTTTGTTACAGCAGCCAATGAGAGTCACACAGACTCTCATTGGCTGCTGCACGGAGGGAGCCGGCTGGAGCTCACACATGAGCTCCGTCTTCCGGCTCCCTCCTCAGCGTGTGACAGAGCGGACGGCGCGGGAGCGGGGATACAGGTAAGTTTTTATTTTTAAATTTGTGCAAGGGCCGGGGGCGCTACTGGGGGGGTCTGCTACTGGGGGGGCTATACTACTGGAGGGGCCTGCTACTGGGGGGGGCTATACTACTGGGGGGTCTGCTACTGGGGGGGCCATACTACTGAGGGGCCTGCTACTGGCATGGGCCATACTACTGGGGGGGCCTGCTACTGGGGCAGCCTACTACAGGGGGGCCATAATACAGGGGGGCCCATACTACAGGGGGGGCTACTACTGGGGCAGCCTACTACTGGGGGGGGCCTGCTACTGGGGCAGCCTACTACTGGGGGGGCCATACTACTGGGGGGGCCATACTACTGGGGGGCATACTACTGGGTGGCATGATAATGGGGGGCATACTTCTGGGGGGGCCTGCTAATGGGGGGCATACTACTGGGTGGCATGCTAATGGGGGCATACTACTGGGGGGGCCTGCTAATGGGGGGCATACTACTGGGGGGCATTCTACTGGGGGCACTGCATAGTGGACCCTACTACTAAAGGGACTGCATAGGGGGCACCACTGCTGGGGGACATTGTGTAAGGGACACCGCTACTGTGGGCATTGTGTAAAAGGGTCACTACTGTGGGCATTGTGTAAAAGGGGCACTACTGTGTGTCGTAACATAAATAAGAGACACTACTTTATGGTGTAATGTGAATCAGGCCCTATGTGCGGTGTAATGCGAATAAGATTGTGCACTGTGACTCCTAGGGCCGTAGCCCACTTTGTAAACAAGTACTGTGACTCTGCTGGCCGTACCCCACTGGGTGGGTGCACTACTTTTCATTTCTGCCACTGCTGTGTGGCAATGTGTCATAGATGTGCTTTATACTGTGGTGTCTGTGTCGTTGTGCCGCTGCTTTGTCGCTTAGTGTAACCAGTCGGCTCACTGCAACCTTTGGCCAATAATGTTGAAAACAATATTATAAGCTGTGATATGGTCTAAATTGACTGGAAATTAATGTTATTGAGGTTAATAATACTCTAGGAAGAAAAAAAAGACCAATTTATGTGATTTTAGCTTTTTTTGTCAGTTATTGTAAAAAAATCCAAATCCAAATCCAAATCCAAAGCCAGTCACCGCAGTTTGGCAAATCCAAATCCAAATCCAAAGCCGAACGACGAATTAGAACCAAATCCAAATCCAAATCCGGCAAAAATGGTCCGGCGCACATCCCTAATATATATATATATATATACATATATGTATGTATGTGATTGTGTGTGATTTAGCAAGTGATTTTAGTTATATAGGCAGTTGTGGGGGGGGGGGCACCAATGAACTTTCTCGCACAGAGCACCAAAATGTCTAGTTACGGCTCTGGCTCAATACAGTTCTGGGCAGCTGTAGCATATTTTCGCACGGCAGCTGCGTCCAGGATCGTAGCTGCTAATGCATTAGCATCCACATCTGTATCAGGCTCTTTGTTCCTATTAAATATTTTAGTGTACCGTAGGGTAACAGGTGATCATCTCTTACAAGTTGTTCCATAATAGTTTAGCACTTTTCTGCAGATTCTTAAGTATGTGCTATACTAGATGTCTGTTGAATACATCATAACTATTCTACACGGAAAATAATATGAGATTTTCTATTATTTGCCCAGACTGTTATGATCTGTAATGGCTCCATAACTCTGCAAGGTGCATTACGTCATTTAATACTGCTGCAGTTGATATAGTAAATGTCAGAAATAGACATGTTGGCTGCATGCTCCAATGAGCCTATCCTGTCTGTTTGGAAGATAAGTGAGTTATTTTCAGTGACTATCAATTCTGAATGCAAATGTATCATTGCTAATTATTTGCATACTTGTTTGCTTTACAGATTTTATTGCTTTGTTACAGGTGTTACTGCTGTCTTGGGTTTGCCATGATAAACAATATAAATAATAAAAGTTTATTGCATGTAAACTGAGTTTGTAGGAATCTATGATCTACGTACTTTATTTGATCCTCAGAATGACTGCCACTTAACACCATCTGGTGAGAGATGGCTGATGTCCCAGGCTTCTCAGCACAACGTTATGAAATATTTCAGCTGAGCCATCCATGTTTGGTGGCTTACTGTATATGCAACTTTCATGCAGCGTGGCAATATTCCCCTGGATCTGTTCTTTTGAACCGTCTAAGAAAAACAAGAAATAAGTTATACTACCAACAAATCAACGTTCTAAGGATAAGTTTATTCTTCCCCTTATTCTCATGTGTAATAGAGTGCCAAGTTTGTGAATGCTTTAGTTATCTAGAAGTAATTCAGTGGCTTTTCTTCACTGCACCGGCACTGTGCGGTCGTGAGCCTTGCCAGGCCCGGTAATTTTTGGGGCGTTGACTCCTATAAAAAAAAAAGTAAAAATAGATTTGATGCGTGCTCCCCGGGTCCGCCGCCCACCCCCTTACCTGTCAGTGGCAGCTGATTCCCTTGTCCCACCGCAGCACATAACACAGCAGCATGTGCTGGACTGAGGAGACACATTCTACTGCCACTGACAGGTAAGGGAGGGGGGGTGGTCAGCGGACCTAGGTAACCCGCCAAGCAGTGTTGGACTTGCCCACAGGAGTACTGGGGAAATCCCTTGTGGGCCCACTGCCTAAGGGCCCCACTACTTGCTTTAATGTCAGGTTCCAGACTGTGCACTCAAGTTTTACATTGTTACTCTATTAGAGGGTCAGTTACATGGTCTCTAATGTCTGTAAAAGTCTCTGTGGGGGCTGGTCTCACCCCCTGTGGTAACTCACCATACCCCTAAGCATGGGGCCCTACCACTGCATTTATGCCCCAGTCCGACACTGCTGCCAGGTCCCTTCATCAACCCCGGCCCCAAGTAATTAGTACCCCCCCCACCTCAGCACCCCTGCAACACTGCTATTTCACTACAATACAATGTTTAGCTTCTAGATTTAGAAAAATGAGGCTGCATAGTTTTATTTTAATATTTAAAATTCAAGTTTGCCCTCTGATAAAATTATAGACAATCAGTAAAATTATGTTCACTTCCTGTATGTAAATGCTTGAAAGTAGATATGTATTTCCACATGTATTCAGAGTGGAAACATCTATGTGGCTACACTGCCTTTATACATCTACTTGTGAGGGTAGCTGTCATCACTATCAGCATGGATTTGCATCAGCCATATAAAATACAGATCTCTATGTATGCTGACCTCTGAATAGCCTGCAATTCCTCCTTCATGTCCTCATATGCATAGCTACACATCCGGCACCCTCAGATGCATGCTCCAAGTGAAAAATCTCAGATGCGGCCACTTGGTGTGTAACTTGTTTGTTAATGCCGGGGTTAATGCATCATTAAGTGGAGACCCGTGCTGCCCATTGATTTTACACCAACCGCCGCACCGTCATCATTAATATTGGCACATGTACAGCCCCATGTTAGGTGCATGAGATCCATCAGAAACAGGTTTCACTTCCAGCAGGATCGGAATCACATGAAGCTTTACCTACATGACCACCACACCATCATGGCACTCCCACAAGTCAGAACGGTTCCATGTGCTTGCATTGTTGCTGCCCCAAAATGCCCGGAAACACAGGACTGTCCGAGCCTGTAGGACAGACTTATGCAAACATGGCCAAATTCACATCTGTGCATGATGTATATATAGAAGTAATTTAATGTTTCTGGCTGGTGCTTAGAGTTATCAATGCTGAATATAATGGTCTTGATACTGAGTCGACCTAGAATGCTACTGCAACTATATGCCGGTATTCATCTATGCTATCGCACTGCCCCATTCCTCCGTCCATGAGAGCAGCCGTAATCATTATCATCTGTACTTACACCTACCCCATGCTAAATGCAGGAGATACAACTGGCATCCACTTTGCATGTATATGACTCAGAATAGATAGTAACTCTGGCTACACGACAACGACACACCCTTGGAACGGTTTTCATATGTACATACACTAATTGCATCCTGTAAAGCCCGGTCAGCCATCGCAGAGAAACATGAGATATGTACGACTCTGAATAGTATATGCCGTATTCACATAGATGCATATGTACAGCCCACAACACATGTGCACAGGGGCGTATCTATAATAGGTGCAGTGTGTGTGGTGCACACGGGCCCCCGGATCCAGGGGGGCCTGCACCACACACCCTGCACCCATACATTGTATTACTTACCTCCCCGAAGTCC
The DNA here is from genome assembly GCA_031769625.1 of Taudactylus pleione. Lineage (NCBI taxonomy): Eukaryota > Metazoa > Chordata > Amphibia > Anura > Myobatrachidae > Taudactylus > Taudactylus pleione. Next base: position 12,759,202 of record JAUIMM010000010.1, read on the forward strand.
CACGTCAGGTCTCCCAGTGATGTTTAAACGCCGTAAAATGGCCGCCGCGGCCATTTTTCCGGCGTTTTGCACATGCGCTGTGAGGAGATCGCTGGGACAATGGCGGCCGCGCCATTTGGCCAGCAATCTGCGCATGCGCAATAGACCCTGGGCACACAGAGTCTATTGATTTTGTGGTGGATGGCCAGCCACGTCAATTGGCTGCCAGCCACCGGAGTGAGAGGAGGGGGTCGTGTCAGTGGACGCACATGGGCTTCCTCCTCTCTAAAGACGTCCCTGCATGTGCAGTATGCAAAAATAGGGTTGCTATAATATCCCTTTATTCAGGTTCTGTGGATGATTTAAACAATATGAGATTCAGACTTGAAGTCATCCAGCAGAACAAAAGGAATAAGTACTCACTTGAGTAAGACACTCAGATAAGTCTAGAATAGGATAATATACTGCAATAGAAAACAAATCTTTTATTCTTTACACACACCTTGAGTGATTGGCTTCTTCCTCTGTCCAACTCATACATTATCAATTCTGATTGGATAAGCTGCAACATAGGCAGCAATCTGAGACTTCCTGATTGTTCTGGGTTGTGACCAAGCCCCTGGTGAAATGTATGTCAGTCTTCTGGGACTTTCTGCTTATCACAAACGAGTCCCGCTCTCCTCACATTGATGACAGTCTTGTCTTCTTTTTCTTATATCCAAGGCACTCTCATTGAGGAGAAATCACTTGACTGGTCCCTGCTCTGATTGCATTAGGGTCAGTCTTGAGTGAAAGTAGGTCAACAGTAGAAGCTGATCTATTGCTGTTTTCCATCATTTCTGACTTATTGATTCATCATGTGTTCCCTGCATCATTGCACACATTTAACAGTAGATACAGGTTACTCAGGATGTATTTACACTGCTCTTCTAATTATTATTATATGAAATTATTTATGAGATTCTACACTGCTATATTACTTATAATTGGGTTATAATAAATATAATTCAAGACTGTCATTAGCCCATTAGGACATATACCCATTTTTTGGGAAACAACTGTTGATATGTATATCATTTTTCATGTGAGATTGCTGCTTTGTTATTAACACTAATTTTTGCGTACTTCTGCATATATCTTACCCACTTTTGAGGGTTTTTCCACTATACACCCATATTTTTTTCTATATTTGCATTGTTTGTCTGTGGTTCTTTTTACACTCCCCCCTTTCCCCTATTAGTATATCATTCTGTCCCCACCATACACTGTTCCCTGATCCTCCACCACACACATCCCCTGTGCTCCCACCACACACTTTCCCCTGTGCTCCCACCACACAGCTTCCCCTGCACCCCCTCCAAACACTTTCACCTGCACCCCCTCCACATACTTTCACTGTGTGCCCCCTCCACACACTTGTCCCTGTGCCCCCTCCACACACTTGTCCCTGTGCCCCCTCCACACACTTTTGCTTGTGCCCCTCCTCACACTTTTCCCCTGTGCCCCCACCACACACTGTCCCCTGTGCTCCCACCACACTCTTTCCCCTGTGCTCCCACCACACACTTTCCCCTGCACCCCCTCCAAACACTTTCCCCTGTGCCCCTCCACATACTTTCCCCTGTGCTCCCACCACACACTTTTTCCCTGTGCCCCCTCCACACACTTTTCCCCTGTACTCCCACCACACGCTTTCCCCTGTGCTCCCACCACACAGTTTTCCCTGCACCCACTCCAAACACTTTCACCTGCACCCCCTCCACATACTTTCCCTTGTGCCCCCTCCACATACTTTTCCTTGTGCCCCCTCCACACACTTTTCCCCTGTTCTCCCACCACACAGTTTCCCCTGCACCCCCTCCAAACACTTTCACCTGCACCCCCTCCACATACTTTCCCTTGTGCCCCCTCCACATACTTTTCCTCTGTGCCCCTCCACACACTTGTCCCTGTGCCCCCTCCACACATTTTTGCTTGTGTCCCTCCACACACTTTTCCCCTGTGCCCCATCCACACACTTTTCCCCTGTGCCCCCTCCACACACTTTTCCCCTGTGCTCCCACCACACATTTTCCCCTGTGCTCCCATCACACAATTTCCCCTATGCCCCTCCACATACTTTCCCCTGTGCCCCCAACACACACTTTCCCCTGTGCCCACACCACACATTTTCCCTTGTGCCCCTACCGCACACTTTCCTTTGTTTCTCCACCACATGCATCCCCTTAGCCGCCACTTCATACTGTTCCCTGTGCCCCCTCCACACACTATCCCCTGTACCTCCACCACACACTTTTCCCTATGCCCCTACCGCACACTTTTCCCTGTGCCCCTACTGCACACTTTCCCCTGTGCCCCCACCACACACTTTCTCCTGTGCCCCACCACACACTTTCCTCTGTTCCTCTACCATACACATCCCCTTGGCCGCCACTGCACACTGTCCACTGTGCCCCCTCCATATATTATCCCCTTGGCCCCTACCACACACTTTCCCCTGTGTCCCACCACACACTTTCCCCTGTGCCCCCAACACACACTTTCCTCCCACATATCTTTCCTCTTGCCCTGCACCATCTCCCTCCAACCCCTTTTGCCACCTCTACTTCTTCACCCCTTACCTTCCTCTTGGTGACATCACTAGAGTTCTGCTGGTTGGAAATCAGAAGGTATGTGGATGAACCTGAGGATGGCAGTTAAGTGCAATCTTCTTATTTTAATATTGTTTGATCTATAAAGCTGACAAATATAACTGCCGGCTATAATCCTCACAGCAGTAAGATTCACTGATTTGCCCCCCAAAGGCTTCCCCATTCTAATTGAACATGAACATGTATTATGCTTTTACTTGTACTGGTCTTTTTTAGTATACAAATGCCGACGGCAAGCCCAAACGCTGAAGATCCCGAATGGGGCTGGTAAGTACCCTAACCCTCCCCTCTCCTCCCGCTAACCCTAACCCTCCCTTAGTAGTGCCTAATCCTAACCTCCCCACGGTGGTGCCTAACCCTAACCTCCCCTCCTCGCACCCTAACCCTCCTGGGGTGGTGCATAACCCTAGGTCCCCCCGGGGGTGCCTAAACCTATCCCTAAGTGCTATCAGTGCCCGGCTTACCTTCGTTCCGGAAGCCGTCTGTGTAGATTCCAGCGTCGGGATCTAGACGGGTGTCATGATTTCGACACCTGTCTTTAGTCCCACGTCAGAATTTAGACTGCGGGATTTAGTCAGATGGCTTCCCGGCCATCGGCATTTTGACCACAATCCCTTAAATTATCATACTTGCAATTACATAGCATATTTGCTTTGTATAGTGATGCAAACTTCCCAGATAGATGGACTTAAATCCACTGCACTACTCTGGAGAAGCTAAAGAGATCAAGCAGACCAGCCAGAACACAAGACGCAAGTAGGGCCGGCTCGAGGCCCGTTCAAGTGGAGTGGCCGCAGGTGGGTGCCACCCAATAGGTTAAACTTCTGTCCCGGGCCACGCTGGGCTCATCTTCCAGCTAACATATGGTCTGAGCCGTGACCCATGTTTAACGCGGCAGCTTGACATCATGGCAGCTGTGCAGTGCACTGAGAGCGAGGGGTCTGGCAGCAGTACAGTACAGGTTCGCTGAATCGGAACAATATATCATACACATTGTTTAGTGGGCCTGATTCAGCAAGGATCACAATTCTGCTAATACGTACGCACCACAATTGCTAATATTAGCTGTGCTATTTAAATGTGTGCAACTGCATTTACACTGCCAACGTAGCCTGACATAAGGATGCTCACTTCCCCTTACTCACATCCATATACTAGGGCAACATACCGGAACATTCGGTAACATCGAGCAACATCGGACCCAGATGTACAGTTAAGGCAGTTCCGACCTCACTCAGGAATTGCTAACTTCTGCGCATGCTATGAGACCTCAGGCGGTGTCTGGTATCGCAGTGGCTAATTTATGCATGCCCATGCAACCGCATTGAAACGCACATCTGCGTTCGCCCGACCACCTTCCCCCCGTCACCACCCACAAACGTCACTTCCTGTCAATCACTCTGCTCTGGGTCTGCGTAGCCTCTGCAAATGCAGTTCCCATCACAATTGCTAGTTCGCGCACGCGTACTGTGATGCATATGCATGCGCAATGTGAATTAATTGACCGATTGCGTACTGTCGAAGCCGGATAATAGGCTGAGACAGAATCTGTTGAAATTAAAATCTGCACAACGCCATTTTGCGAATGGCAACAAGACGCCATTTTGCGAATGGTCACCCAGCGCCATTTAAGCGAATCTCACACAATATCAGTACATACGGCGATGTTATTATTTAGCGTTGTGCGATTCCTACGCAATAGAACACTATTAAAAGTCCTCATTATATAAGTCAGGGTTGCCGCCACTGAGCTCCCTCCTTCCGGGAGGGAGCTGTCCGGCAACCACACGGGGGAGTATAGCAGGCAAAAAAGGGGCGTGTCATGGGGGAAAGGGGGCGTGGTTCAGAGGATGACACGTCTTTTGGGGGCCGATATTAATGGCATTGTGATGCAGGGGGCGGGGCTACAATGACGCGATTCAGCGCGAATCGCGTCATCGGCCCCCCGCTGCCGGGGTTAATGCAGGTGAGTCGCTGGGGCCGGGAGACTTGCCTGCCTTTCCGGGGGGCCAAGAGCGGCACCCGATTTTCGTGAGGCTCCCGGTCGAATCGGGAGGGTAGGTAAGTATGATATAAGTACATACATTTACTAAAACATATAATATGAACAACCCTGCAAAACACGTGCCACGGTGCACTCCACAAACACGTAGATGCACAACGCTAACTAGCGTCTCTTCTTAATATCCTTACACTTACGTATTACATACTTACATAGAAAGGTTCCCTAGCATTAAGGTTAATATTCAAGGTTAAATTATGTTATGAATTCACTGTATTTAAGATCTCAGGTTTAGTACATGATAAGCAAACCATGTTTGGTGCCATTCTGAACTACTGTTTATTTGCAGATTTCCAGCTCCATCGGCGAGGAAATTGCAACATGCGTCTACAAATTATGGATCATAGAGCTTTAGGCATTAAAATGTACTCTGTAATGTAATGTTTATTAGCCACTTTAGACTTGTTCTTCGGCGGAAAAAAGGACACAAAGAACTGTTGGAGGCTGAACTATAACAATACAAACTGACCTATGAACTGTGGGCCTGATTCAGAGCCGGACACTATTTGCGTTTGCTCGTTCAGAAAAAGGGGCCGGATATTTAAATAGAGCGCTCGCTCTTTGCGGTCTGTTGACGCCTCTATGTCTGAACGAGCGAACGAAACATGCGCTCGCTATTTTTAAAAAAACGCCCCCTGGCCGCTCGCATCCTGCATCATCTCCGCTATTTATTAGATTAATCGAGTACATCGAAAGGCGTATGAACTGCTCGCAGTGCTTGTGGTAGGATTTCCTACTGCAATCATGCGAGCAGTTCAGGCTAAAAGACAACCAAGTGACGTGGTCGATGACGCTGCTTTGTTAATTATGCACACCATTAAAACGCCCGTTTTGACCGTTTGGCACGCCTGCGTTCGGATCTCCACTCCCCGTTTTCAAGCACCTTCCCCTGTTACCACCCACAAACGCCTCATCCTGTCACTCAAAATAGCAGGCATTCGCTATTTTGCGAGCACACAATTTCCGACTGCAATGACTGGTTCGCGCATGCGTATTACAACCCATACGTATGCGCAGTTGTGCGAACATCGCTCGGAGCAAACGAGCGGCTCTGAATCAGGCCCTGTGGGCCTGATTCAGAGCCGGACGCTCTGACCAGAGCGCTCGCTCTGAATCAGGACCCTCCTACATGAAAATGGAGCGGCCTTATGGATGCTCGCATAGCTGTGGGTTACCACCCACAGCTATACCGAGCATCCATGATGATGGTCACGATGGTCAAGACCATCGCGACCTTCGGGCTTGCGATGGAGACCCTGCGGTAGGGTCTCGCTGCCGCAAGCCCTGGAGTGATTTTGGCTCTATCAGAGCCAAAATCACTCCCACTGACATCACTAGTGATGTCAGTGGGGCCGGCTTCAGACGGTAGGCGTTCCCATGGGAACGCCTCCGTCTGGCAGCCACGCCCCCGGCACGCCAACCAAAGGGGGCGTGCTGTCACTCAACATCGACAGCACGCCCCCTTTGGTGCAAAACCCGGAGCGACGGAGAGCCCGGAGCTTGCCGGGTCTCGCGCATGCGCACAACGGAGCTCCCTCCATTGTGTGCATGCGCAGTAGAGCAACATCGACCCGCTTGCGAGTGTTCTGCGCTCGCGAGCGGGTCTGAATGACCCTCTGTATCGTAACAGAAGTACCAGGAAGAAGAACCAATGGGATTATGCCAACTTGTTCTATTGTATTGCCTATCTCTGCAAGGGTTTATATGCAAACACCCTGGATCTGTTAGTTAGTCATCTTTCTTTGCTGTTGACGGAGGTTTCATAGTTGATGCCGGGAATCTGGATTCAGAGCGCATGCATATGTATTCGACTGTACCTTGTGATTGTATAATTTGTTTGCACTAATTGTATTTAGATCACAGCGTGTAACTATATGCTTTTTGTTGAATAATATCTTTTTGTGCCTTGGAACCACAATCAAAGTCTGGAAAGCAATTAATTCTTGTGCGACATAACGCTAAATAGTGACATTTAACGTGTAGAGATCATTAGGAATTCATAGTGCGTATTAGCAACTGTATTCCTTGCTGAATCAGGTCCAGTTTGCAATCCTAATCCATTCAGGGGTGTCTGAAAGGGCGGCCTGGCAGGTCTGTTGCCTGGGGAACTGCGGCCTATGGGTGCAGCCAGAGTCAACTCACCAGCACCGCCACCGTCAACCTGCCAGCACTGCCACCATCTTAACTTCTACCACCAATCAGGCACTAGGACCCAGTGGCTCTCAACAAAGGCATGCCTGACGTGCTTTGTGCTTTGTGCGGCTCACTGTCGTATCTTTCCTCCATGCTGCACCGCTGAGGAAGATGGATATTCAGGCTGTCCAAAGAGTAGGTAAGTTGAAGGGGGTTGGAGTGACAGGTGGAAGGAGCATGGAATGACAGGGGGCATGACTCTGGGTGATGGAGCATGGAGTGACTGGGAGCAAGATGCTGGGGTGATGGAGCATGGAGTGACAGGGGGCAGGATGCTGGGGTGATGGAGCATGAAGTGACAGGGGGCAGGATTCTGGGGTGACAGGGGGCTGGAGTGATGGAGCAGTCTGTGTAAGGGGGCACACTGCATGCTGATGTATGCTGCGCTATACTCTGCTGATTAAGTGGCTGTGTTGAGACTGTGTCCAGACTTACGAATGGCTGTGCTGATTAAGTGGCTGTGTCCAGAGACTCACAAGTGGCTGTGCTGGTAAAGTGACTGTATAGGGGCACACTGCACGCTGATGTATGCTGTGCCATACTCTGCTGATTAAAGTGTTGAGACTCACAAGTGGTTGTGTGTACAAAAACAACGTTTAAAAAAGTAAAAATGAATTAATAATTTGGATTTGTGCACTTTTTAATTTGTCTTTTTTTGTCTGCAATAATAGTCTCAACAAGTAGCACCTCCCATTATTTATATTCAGGGTGTGCAGTCTACTGTCCTTTTCCATACCCTCTGTGTATACAAACAACGTGACTCCTTGGGCCTTAGCCCTCTGTGTACACAAGCACCTTGACTCCTTGGGCCCTCTGTGTATACAAGCACCGTGACTCCTTGGGCAGTAGCCCTCTGTGTATAAATTAAAAGCAGCACTACTCCTTGGGCCTTAGCCCTCTGTGTATACAAGCACCGTGACTCCTTGGGCAGTAGCCCTCTGTGTATAAATTAAAAGCATTGTGACTCTTTGGGCCGTAGCCCTCTGTGTATACAAGCACTGTGCCTCTTTGGGCCTTAGCCCTATGTGTATACAAGCACTGTGACTCCGTAGACCTTAGCCCTCTGTGTATACAAGCACTGTGACTCTTTGGGTCTTAGCCCTCTGTGTATACAAGCACGTGACTCCTTGGGTCTTAGCCCTCTGTGTATACAAGCACCTTGACTCCTTGGGCAGTAGCCCTTCATGTATAAATTAAAAGCAGCACTACTCCTCGGGCCTTAGTCCTCTGTGTGTACAAGCACCATGACTCCTTGGGCAGTAGCCCTCTGTGTATAAATGAAAAGCATTGTGACTCCTTGGGCCTTAGCCCTCTGTGTATACAAGCACTGTGACTCTTTGGGCCTTAGCCCTATCTGTATACAAGCACTGTGACTCCGTAGACCTTAGCCCTCTGTGTATACAAGCACTGTGACTCTTTGGGCCTTAGCCCTCTGTGTATACAAGCACGTGACTCCTTGGGTCTTAGCCCTCTGTGCATGCAAGCACCTTGACTCCTTGGGCAGTAGCCCTTCATGTATAAATTAAAAGCAGCAGTACTCCTTGGGCCTTAGCCCTCTGTGTGTACAAGCACCATGACTCCTTGGGCAGTAGCCCTCTGTGTATAAATGAAAAGCATTGTGACTCCTTGGGCCTTAGCCCTCTGTGTATACAAGCACTGTGACTCTTTGGGCCTTAGCCCTATGTGTATACAAGCACTGTGACTCCGTAGGCCTTAGCCCTCTGTGTATACAAGCACGTGACTCCTTGGGTCTTAGCCCTCTGTATATACAAGCACCTTGACTTCTTGGGCAGTAGCCCTGTGTGTATAAAAGCACTGTGACTTCTTGGGCAGTAGCCCTCGGTGTATAAAAGCACCGTAACTCCTTGGGCCTTAACCCTCTTTGTATAAAAGCACTGTGGCTCCTTGGGCCTTAGCCCTCTGTGTATACAAGCACCATGACTCCTTAGGCCTTAGCCCTCTGTGTATAAAAGCACCGTGAGTCCTTGGGCCTCAGCCCTCTGTGTATAAAAGCACCATAACTTCTTGGGCCTTAGGCCTCTGTGTAAAAAAGCACCGTGACTCCTTGGAACTTAGTCCTCTGTAAACAAGCAATGTGACTCCTTGGGCAGTAGCCCTCTGTGTATAAATTAAAAGCACCATGACTCCTTGGGCCTTAGCCCTCTGTGTATACAAGAACCGTGACTCCTTGGGCTGAATCAGGCCAATTGTCCTGAGGAAGGCCAGGCTGTGGCCAAAGTGTCGACTGCACTGAGATGTTATACCAATTTTGAAGAATAAAGTTTGTTTATAAAAGGTGGTCTTAACTCTCTGTGTAAACAAGCACCATGACTCCTTGGGCCTTAGCCCTCTATGTATAAATTAAAGCACCGTGACTCCTTGGGCCTTAGCCCTCTGTGTAGGTCCATAACCTTGGCCATGATTATACTAAAACCTCTATTTATTGCAAAATTTTATTGCAAAATGTTTTGTATATAATTAATAATTTAGAGTTGTGCACTTGTAATTTGTCTTTTTTTGTCTGCAATAATAGTCTCAACAAGTAGCATCTCCCATTATATACAGTATATTCAGGGTGTGCAGTCTAGGGTCCTTTTCCATATACTCCCCTATTGGTTTAAAGCAGGGAGTCTGGCATTGTGACTGCACATTAGTAAAACGCACAATTTAGGTAAGTCCTACAAATTTATATACTGTAGTGCAGCGTTGGGTTAATCTTTGGAGCGTGGGTCCCCTGGATTGCTTTGGTTGTGCAGCTTTAGGGCATCGCATTATAACACTCTTTTCCTTTTTTGCACTTTTCGTCACTTCTATTGTTTGTTATTATATATGTATTTTCACATCTCTATTATTATATATGCAGCAGTAGCTGCTCATATCTATCCAATTTTACACTTCACTTTTCTTATTAGAGTGATGCCCTGGGGTGGCTCAGCTGGGCTGGTTTGGAGGTGTTCTGCGATCTGGATTTTAACCTCAGTATGTTAGGGACCAACCCTTAGAGGTTACCATGAAGTGGTGGGTAGGCCCATAACCTAGCCCTGATTATGCTAAAACCTCTATTTATTGCAAAATGTTTTTTATATAATTAATAATTTGGAATTGTGCACTTTTTAATTTGTCTTTATTTGTCTGCAATAATAGTCTCAACAAGTAGCACCTCCCATTATATATATTCAGGGTGTGCAGTCTAGGGTCCTTTTCCATACCCTCTGTGTATACAAACAACGTGACTCCTTGGGCCTTAGCCCTCTGTGTACACAAGCACCTTGACTCCTTGGGCCCTCTGTGTATACAAGCACCGTGACTCCTTGGGCAGTAGCCCTCTGTGTATAAATTAAAAGCAGCACTACTCCTTGGGCCTTAGCCCTCTGTGTATACAAGCACCATGACTCCTTGGGCAGTAGCTCTCTGTGTATAAATTAAAAGCACTGTGACTCTTTGGGCCTTAGCCCTCTGTGTATACAAGCACTGTGCCTCTTTGGGCCTTAGCCCTCTGTGTATACAAGTACTGTGACTCTTTGGGCCTTAGCCCTCTGTGTATACAAGCACTGTGACTCTTTGGACCTTAGCACTCTGTGTATACAAGCATGTGACTCCTTGGGTCTTAGCCCTCTGTGTATACAAGCACCTTGACTCCTTGGGCAGTAGCCCTGTGTGTATAAAAGCACTGTGACTTCTTGGGCAGTAGCCCTCTGTGTATAAAAGCACCGTACCTCCTTGGGCCTTAGCCCTCTTTGTATAAAAGCACTGTGGCTCCTTGGGCCTTAGCCCTCTGTGTATACAAGCACCATGACTCATTGGGCCTTAGCCCTCAGTGTATACAAGCACCGTGACTCCTTGGGCCTTAGCCCTCTGTGTATACAAGCACCATGAATCTTTGGTTAGAAGCCCTCTGTGTATAAATTAAAAAAAACTGTGACTCCTTGGGCCTTAGCCCTCTGTGTATACAGTACAAGCACTGTGACTCCACAGTGGGTAGTGATTAGTAGATACATAATACTACTAGTAGTAGTAAGTAGTTTTTGTACAACTTGAGTGTTTTCATCAATATGGATCATGACAACCAACTGAGTGGAGAGCAGAAGTAGCAAGCAAATGCTAGCACTGCAGCTGCAGGAAGCAGTCATGATGACGATTCTAGTCCTTCACTATAATCTAAAGCTGATGCTCAAGGGCGTAGAGGCTTTAAAAAATTAGGGTATTTGAAATAAAAAAAATCAAGATTGCACGGCAGTAAAGACAAATAAACCTCTAAAGGTTAGTGCACAAAAACAGAAAATTGGCAACATACCATTCACCACACGCAGTGGCAAGGAAAGGCTCAGGCCTTGGCCTTTATATCTAAGTGGTGGTTCTGCAACTGTCAGTGAGGCATCTTCTGTCTCTCATGACAATGAAAGACCTTTTACTCAGACTATCGAAGAAGTGTAAAAAAACTGAAAACCATTAAGGCAGTACATCAAACTGTGCGTTCAGAAACACAAATGTCAGAAATCCCTGAGGAAAGTCTATGTGCGTACACAAGTGCTATGTGTGAGCCCAACCTTTCAAAGAAGCCGACCTTCCACAGTTTTTGCTCCCTCTGTATTTGTGGGGATGAGCAGCATAAGCATTCCGGATGACATAGAAATTGAGGATGCCAACGTGGAATTGCAAGAGGATGAGGGGGGTATTTCTGTACCTGACGCTGGCACTAATGAGGATATTGAGGATGAGGATGTTGTTTGTGTAATTCAGGCACCAGTGGAAGCAGCTTTTGGTCATGATAAGAAGAAGGCCATTGTCATGCCTGAGCATAGGACCAACAAATCTTCCTCTTATGTTTGGAATTATTTTTACCCAAATCCTGACAACATTTGTCAAGCCATCTGTAGCCGTTGTGGAGGTACCCCCCACGCTATTGCGTCATTTGCAGCGAGCTCATGAAAATTATTTTATAACATCAGAAACTGGTACTAAAAAAATAATAAAGGGGCAGTCCAGCATCAGCTAGCTCCCTTCTCTCTACTAGATCCCAGCATCTGCAATCTCCTCCGCCAACACCTTTATCCTCAATATCCACAGCATCCAATTTGCTAGGTGACTCATCCCCTTTCCAGGACTCCTCAGAAAATCCTTGAGCACTAGGCCTGTTGTTACTGCTGCTGCTGGGGATGGATCTTCATCCCAGAAGTGGACCAAGAAGACTACTAGTAGTAGTTTAACAAAACAATTGACTGTTAAACAATCTCTTGCAAGGGGAAGCAAGTATGACAGCTCTCACCAAGTCGCACAGCGGATCACTGACGGCATGACAGTTATGCTAGTATTAGATCTGCATCCAATATCCGCAAAATAGTACAGTGGGTTTTACAAAGTTAAATGAGGTCCTTTGTCCCCGATACCAAATTCCATCTCGGTTTCATTTTACCCGAAAAGCCATTCCTCCACTGAACCAGGACATTAAAAAGAACCTACAGTCTTGCCCTACAAAATGCCTTTGTAACAACTGTCCACTTAACCACAGATATGTGGACAAGCGGTAGTGGGCAAACTAAAGAATACATGACTGTGACAGCCCACTGGGTGGGTGAATCGCCTTCAGCAGCAGCAGAAGCAGTATCTAACAAACTGCCAGCTCTTTCAGAGGCAGGCTACTCTGTGTATCACCGGATTCAATAGGAGGTAAGAGGCATACCACTGACAACCTCTTAGAAAAACTAAGAGATGTCATAGAAAAATGGCTTACCCCACTTGGACTCTCCTCAGGATTTATGATTTCTGATAACGCCACAAATATTGTGAAAGCATTACAGCTGGGTGAATTTCAACACATCCCCTGTTTTCCTCACACGATCAGCTTAGTGGTGCAAGTTTTTTTTTTAAATGACAGGGGCAAGCAGGAGATGCTGTCTGTGGCCTGAAAACTTTCGGGCCATTTTCGGCATTCAGCAACAGCATGCAGGAAATTGCAGCACCTGCAAGAACAGTTTAATTTGCCCTGCCATCAACTGAAGCAAGAGGTGGTAATAAGGTGGAACTCCACCCTTTATATGCGTCAGCGGATGGAGGAACAGCAAAAAGCAATCCATAGCTATACGACAAGCCATGACATTGGGAGAGAAGGGGGAATGTACCTTAACCCAACACAGTGGAGAGTACCTTCTGTCTTGTGCAAGGTATTCAAACCATTTGAAGTAGCCACATGTGAAGCGAGTGCTGAAACTGCTAGCTTGAGTAAGGTGATTCCTCTAATTAGGCTTTTAGAAAATCAGCTGGAGAAATTGAAGGAGGATATTAAACAAAGTGAATCCGCAAAGTATGCCAGACTTGTAGATCAAGTCCTTTATTCGCTTCACCAGGATCCATGGGTGGCCATGATCTTGAAATCTGATCACTACATTTTAGCAACCGTGCTTGATCCTAGGTTTAAGTCATATGCTGTGTCTTTCTTTCCAACTGACTCAGATCTTAAAAGATGCAAAGAGCTACTGGTGAGCAAGTTGGCAAGTGTCACAAGTACTATACGTCTCCTTCTGTTTCTTCAGCAGCAGCCAGAAATAAATTTAGCTTTACCAAAAGACCCAGTGGTGATGCAGATAAGTAAACCCAACATTTTGACATCTGGTAGTGTCTAAAAGAATTGCCCAACATTAGTGACACCTCTACCGTAACTCCATCTTATACGATCAGCATCCAAAGAGGATTATTTTCATGACACCGTACAAATACACATGTCACAGAGTTCCTTCGAGTACTGGAAGGAAAAAAAGTCAATTTGGAGGCCCTTGTATGAACTGGCTTTGCATTACTTAAGCTGCCCACCCTCCAGTGTGTACTCGGAGAGAGTTTTCAGCACAGCCGGGAACCATGTGAGCGAACGGCATAGGAGGCTACTTCCTCAAAATGTGGAAAAGATGATGTTCATCAAAATGAACTGGAAATTCCATGAGGAAGACCTTTCCAGTAAATTACGTCCATAGTCTTCCGTAATGGTGGATTCCAGCGGGGATGAATTAATATTGTGTGAGGCTGATGTACACACTGATAAGGGTGAGGATGGCAATGATGGGGACATCTTGCCACTGTAGAGCTGTTGCCTTAAGCCGATTGGTAGCTTGTTTTGTGGGGGGAAAATAAACTAAGCACTTCAGCCGCAAAAGTGGCAGTCCTTTTCTCTGAAATGCTTGGTTTGTTAAAGTGTGCATGTCCTTTTTAATATCCAACATAAGGGTTGGTGGGAGGGTCCAGGGACAATTCCATCTTGCACTACTTTTCATTTCTGCCACTGCTGTGTGGCAATATTTCATAAACGTGCTTTAAACTGTGGTGTCTGTGCCGCTGCTCTGTGGCTTAGTAACTAGCCAGCTCACTGCAGCCTTTGGCCAATAATGGTGGAAACAATATTATAAGCTGTGAGGTGGTCTAAATTGACTGTAAATGACTGGAAATTAATGTTATTGAGGTTAATAATACACTAAGAACAAAAAATAGCCCAAATTATGTGATTTTAGCTTTTTTGGCAATTTTTGTAAAAAATCCAAATCCAAAACCAGTTACGGCAGGTTTGGCAAATCCAAAGCTGGACGACGAATCAGAGCCAAATCCAAATAAAGGAAAAATGGTCCAGCGCACATCCCTAGTTAACACTGATGTCTCATAGCACTGGGGGCCTGATTCAGACCCGCTCGTTAGGCTGCGTTTGCATGTAGCCTGCTGATGTTTGCAATGTGCGCATGCGTATAACATGCAGTGTGCTTGCGCAAACCAGTCCATGCGATCAGGAAGCGTTCGCATGCATCGCATAGCCACCTCGCTAGAATGAGTGACAGGATGAACCGTTTATGGGTGGTGACAGAGAATGGAAATGGGGGTGTGGTGGTGCGAACACAGGCATGCCTAAGCGTCTTAATGCCGTTTCAGAGGCGTGCATAATTAAGACGCAGTATCATAATACACGTCACATGGCTGAATTACACACTGAAGCACTCACAGTGCTTGCGGTAGGGTATGGTCATCCACAAGTGCTGCGTATGGGTCCAATGTTACGCGATGTTACCGATTGTTGCATACACTTCCTGGAGATTACGTGTATCACTAAGAGAAAGTGGACATCTTAAGACAGGCTGGTGGGCATCTAAATACACACTGCTATCGCACGCCAAGACATAGGGCCGTATTCAATTAGCTGCGATAAGTCCATTTCTGCAGAAAAGTATAGCAAGTGACGTAATTTCGCCATGCAATAAGTTTCCTCCGTATTCAATTCCAAAGTCTTTTCGCCAGTGCGGAAACTCAATGCAATGTGACCTGCGAAAAAAAGTGCAGAATTGGGTTTTTTCGGGTGCAAAGCAGCGGGAACCCCCCTGCACCCTTGGGACAGTCCCCAAAAGGTAAACCTCATCAAAAAAGTTTAAAAAAGTCCTTAGATCACCCCAAAACAGTACTTTTGTTTTGGGGGTGATTAGGTTCAAAGTTTGGGGAATAAGCTTAAAAAGTAGCGAAATAGACTCCAGGGGGGTCCCCAAGTATGCCCCAGGTGTTCTTAAGTTTGCAGGTACTTGCGGAGGGTGGATTTTTAAAAATTTTTAAAAGTTCACTTTAAAAACTTCAAAATATGCTAGCACCCATTTTCAGGTACCCCAAATTTGCTGGGTCTACTTATTTTGAGCAAAAAAACTGGTAAAAGCTATTCTTCACCACTTCTGCAAAGACGCGAAATAGCAGCTATTGAGAGCATTTAAGTACCCCAAATACCCTCAGCAGGGCTATTCGGGGGTATCTAGAGTGATCCCCAATGTCAGACCATCTTTTGGGGGGTGTCAGGCTCATTTCCCCAAATCTGACAGTACTTTTCGCATATTACAGTTTCGCGGCTCCCTTTTTCGCAGATTTCCAATTGAATACGGCGAAAAGCAGGCACGTACACAATACTTTTCCGCATTGAAAACAGGCAAAGTAGTCGAAAAGTCCAGCATCCGAAAAGTACGGGACTTTTCGCCGTGAATTGAATATGCCCCATAGTGGGCGTGCTAATGCCTTGCCATGCAATCGAGGGATTTGCGAACGCATCTAGCGAGCGCATCTGAATCAGGTCCTGGGGTCATAAGTTTAATTCCTAACCAGAAATCTATATGTGTGAAGTTTGTATGTCCTCATCCTGTCTGTATGGTTTTGTTCCAACTTACTGTAAGTGCTCTGATTTTCTCCCAGCATTTTGACCACAACTGACCTTAGTTCATATCAGGTGGCACAGTGCGCTGTCCAGTACATGCCATTTTATTATTTTACCATTTCCTTAGGACTACTACTTGGAACAAAGAGGACAGAGCACATCCCTGGATTTGAAACAAAGGTTTCAATTATTCCAAAAGTTCAAATGGAGTGCCCTGTAAGGCCTGAAAAACCACTGATAAATCTCCCAGAGCCACAGGAGGGACAAAGGGAGGTTGTATGCGGAGGACACCTTGAAGGAAGGTGTGGACATCCAGCAGTGAAGCAATTCTACTCTGGAACCAAATGGACAGAGCAGAGATGTGTACCTTCAGCGAAGTAAGGTGGAGTCCAAGATCCAATCCAGCTTGGAGGAAGGCCAGGACTCTAGAGACCTGAAACACATGATGGTCATAGCTTCTGGCATCACACCATTGGAAGTAGGTATGCCACACTCAATGGTAAATCCTGGCAGAGGCCAGGTAACGCGCTCTGAGCATAGTCTGGACCACAGAGCGAGAAAACCCTTTTAGACCTCAGGAGGGATGTCTCAAGAGCCACACCGTCAAAGACAGACAACTCAGGTCCAGGTGAAGACAGAGACCCTGAGACAATAGTCCGAAAAAAATACTGTTTAAGTTAACTGGCTAGTGGAGAGAGTCAAAGTACCAATCTAGCAGTTTCTAATTGTCATTTTACAGGCTGTGCTAGGAAAATGACAGAAGCTGATTGGATGGTACTTTATTTCTATCCATTATTTGATAAATTTACACCACATATACACACACAGACACACACACACACACACACACACACACACACACACACAATGGACTGTAAGCTCCAACAGGCCAGGCACTGATGTAAGTGACAAATATATCTCTACCGCAATACATAGGGATCTATTCATGAAGTATTGAAAAGCCCTCTTTAACAGAAAATAGGACTTGCTACTGCTTCATTCTATTTATGAAGCAAGTTGCTGTGGAGAAGTTCATGACTTTGTGGCTTAATCGCATTCCCATACACTACCGTAGTATGGGGAAAACGATTCATAGAGGAACAGAAAGCTCAGCTTTCAGTTCCTCTGCTATGTACATATTTGCCATCTCAGAAGAGCAGAGGAGTACATTTCTCAAATGCCAGAATATGGGAAAATTATTGAATTCCTTTATTTTTCACATGGAAATTTCTACCATAGAAAAATTTGCTAAATGTTTTTCAAAAACCCAAAGTTAAGCAGCCCTAGCACTATGAAATAGAGAAAACTTAGGGGTAAATTTACTAAGATGGGACTTCTATTAAAAAGTGATGTTGCCCATAGCAATCAACCAGATTCCAGGGGGTAAATTTACTAAGAATCGAGTTTGGGTGAGTTTGCAATCTCACGTGAGTTTAGGAATTTTTTTCAACTCGCATATTTACTAAATACAAACTGGAGTGAGTTTGGAAGAGAGTTCTCTCTTTTCACTGTTAAAACTAGTGTGAGATTGCAAACTTGAAAAAACTCACCATCTGCCAAACTAGGAAGTACTTTTCATGAAAAAGATGCAACTCAGGAATTTAATAAGATTCGAGTTTACAATCTCGGGTGAGATTGTAGCAAACTCACTGTTAAATTGAAGTTTCAAATAGACCACCTCCTGAGCTGCGAGTTTGCCAGAAACATACACAGATCAATGTGATTTGTGTATGTTTCTGCCTCTATACCTAATGTATACAGTTTTTTTTTAAATGACGTAGGGTCCCCCCCCAGAAGCCGTAACCAGCCCCGGACTTGTCAGCCAGTCCTGGTTCCAAAAATTACGGAGGACAAAACGAGTAGGGTTCGACCGTAATTTATGAACCACCACCAGGCTGCAGGTGGTTTCAAATATAGGGGGAAAAAATTGCATATATTTAACACCAGCACCGGGCCAAACAGACCGGGGTGTAATGCCAGAGCCAGGAGACCCTATTACCTGGTCTCCAGGGCCAAAGCATTCTCACCCCAAGCTGGTCAGGCCAAGCTGGGGATCTCAGGGGAGGTGGGGACCCCTACAAGAAGAGGTCCCCCTCTCCCGAAACCCCAGGCTTGGTCTGAAGCCCGGGGCTCTTCCCAACAACCCTGGGCTGTGGGTACGGGAGTAATAAAGTGTAAAATCAAAGTAAACTATTGTATTTTACGGTGGAACTACAGGTGCCAGCATGCCTGCCCTTTGGCACTTGTGGAACTACAAGTGCCAGCAGGCAGCCGGCACACGTACCTCTACTGTAAAATAAATAATTAAAAGACACCACACACACCTTAGATAGTACAAATTTATTACACACATACATCAATCACACATACGTACCTCTACCAGCCGGTCGGTCCACTTGTCCCAAGTAGAAATCCATGTGCATGGCCCTGCAAAAAAGATTGTATATTCACCTCCATCCTGGCGCTGATCTCTGTAGCATCCAGGGTCTTGGCAAAACAATAAAACAACTTACTCGAACCAAGCTGAACAGATGTATTAATATGCTGTTACATATACTTACACCTCGCGAAATTGCAGAAATCATCTGTAATTTCTCACGGGCCGCTAGCCAATCAGCGTCCGCTTTACTTGAAGCGGCCGCTCATTGGCTGGTTCCACGTGGTCCCTACATCATTTTTTTTTAGGGGGGGACCCTACGTCATTTTTTTATTATATTATAACCTGTTTTTTACAGGTACAACACAAGCAGCCTTCACATATCTCACTGATATGTGCAGGCTGCTTGTTTGGGTGAGTTTAGCAGAGAAAAGACACTGCAATCTCGGGTGAGTAATCTCATCTAAACTCGCAACTAGGGGAAGAAATCTCTATCTACTTCACCATTGGAAAACTCACTTTCAGCTAAACTCACTTCTTAGTAAATTTGCGAGTTGAAAAACTGAAAACTTACCCAAGTTTTGGCTAAGTAAAGAGTATTTAAAAAAAAAAAAACTCGACCAAACTCGATTCTTAGTAAATTTACCCCGAGGTATTATCTTCTAGAAGGTGCTAGATAAAGGAGAAGTAGAATCTGATTGGTTGCTATGGGCAACATCACTTCTTAAATAGAACTCCCATCTTAGTAAATTTACCCCTTACTCTCAACACTAAATAATGATCTTGACTTTCTACTTTTTGAAAATGCACATGATGGCCTGAAAAATTATTTTTAAATAGCCATAAACATTAATGTCTGTATGACGATGTTCTTTTGTTGCATTTGTAAAATCTTAGAACACAGATAAAAAGATCATTTTGTATGAAACATAATTCCCACTGGGCAATTAAACTGTTTGTAAAGAGAGAGCAAATTGTTCCATTTTCATTTTAGAAATTAAAAACTTTTTACTTGTGGTTTAACACTTTGCTGCCATCATGCACTGGGAAAAACATGGTAAGCTTCTAGTTCAATGAAGTCTAACAACTTAATGCTAATAAATTGTAGTGGCATAATTAGATTCTTAGCCTGTATCTAACATTTTTTTCCTGGTGGGTGGATGTGGTATATTTCTCCATTACACATACACACATACAGAGTATCTGTAACAGAGGCGGATCACGTCACAGGCAATCTCTACTCCCTCTTAGAGCCTAATGATTGCTGATGTGCCCAGATTACTCTAACCCAGAGGTTCCCAAAGTCCGCCATTACAGTCCACCTTTTAGGGATATCCAAGCTTGAGTCTAGATGGTTAAATCAAATGGATTGAGGTACTAATTAAGTCACCTGTGCTCAAGCATGGATATCCCTAAAACGTGGACTGTAATGGCGGACTTTTGGGAACCTCTGCTAACCTAACCTCTTCCTGTTTTTATTTGTTGAGACCAAATTACTCTTTGTTGTTAAGCAACATTGGAGCTGATTCAGGGCCGCTCGCAAGCGCTGTGCTCTCACAAGCGGCCCGATGTTTGCACCCTGCGCATGCCGGGTCTGGCGTGCGCGAGCCCCGCTGAGCAACTGAAGTTCAGTCGCTGCGGGGCTCGCAACAAGATGGGGCGGCTGTCAATGTTGATTGACAGCTTGCCCCATTATGTGGGCGGGTAGGTGGGTTGGCTGCACAAACGCAGGCGTTCCCTTAGGAGAACCTGCCGTTTGTTAGGCGGTCCAACCGACATCACTATTGATGTTAGTAGTGGACTTCCTGCTCTATTAGAGCAGGAAGTCCACTCAGCCTTGCGGCACCTAGACCCTACCCCAGGGTCACCCACAGCTTTGCGAGCGACCGGAGACCAAAAGAAAAAAAACACACCCACATTCAGAGCAAGCGGCCGCCAGCAGCAAGTGGCTTTGAATGAGCTCCATTATCCACTATCGCTGCAGCTGCCTATTGCTTTCAAATGCTTCCACTCCACTACTAGTCAGGGGCGCCGAGAGGGGGGGCAGGTACAGATTGCCTAGATCCGGGCTTCCTGAGGGATCCGGCGCCGCCCCCCCCTCCCTCACAGCAGCCCAGCACACAGCGTGTGCTGTGCTGCAATGGAGACTGTTCAGCAGCCACAGCAGTCTCCTATGCCTGTGGGGGGGAGCGATCACAATGATCGCCCCCCCCCTGGCTTTGAGCAGGGCTGCGGGGGCTCAGATCGCCCCCCTCCCCAGCGCGCAGCACCGCTGCAAAACGGTTTTATTTTTCCGGGAAGGGGGCGTGGCCATGCCGCCACGATTAGGCCACACCCCCTATTACCCGGGCCCGCCGCGGCTCTCAGCGGGCCCTGCTACCAGTGCTTCCTTGTGTGGCAAACTAGAAGGCGGGAAGCTGGTGCAATTAGCAATGCAAAACATTTGGATCCCTCCATGGCCGTAACTAGGGTGGTGTGACCTGTGCCATGGCACAGGGCACCGCAGGACAGGGGGCGCTGTTTGGGCCTGTCAGTTTTCTATTTATTATCATTCTCACTTGTAGCTTCCTCTTATTTTATCCCCAGCATGTTTTAGCTTCCCCTATCTCTCCCTGGCTCTTCCCAATGAGGTCATGCGTTATGTGCCTATTTGAAATTTAGGAGGGGGGGGTGCCAATGCTTTCTGGCACAGGGCACCAAAAAGTCTAGTTACAGCTCTGGATCCCTCACACTCTTGTTAAACATACCTCTTAAGGCTGTACTACACCGCTAACATATCACAAAGAGCATGACATTCACTCATTCACCCTCTCTACCCCTACAAAAAAATAAATCACAATCCCTCAGTCCTTACATGCTTTTTCATTCAGTACAATCCATGGCAATCTTCTTCTTAGACAGCCGCCAGATGGCCCTGCAATGACTGGTTCCCAGGGGCATTTTAATATATTAGTTTGCCAGCAACCCCCCTCCTCTCACCAGCACCTCCCTCTTCTCACCAGCACCCCTTTCCTCTCACCAGTACCACCTATCACCAGCATCCCCTACTCATCAGCATCCCCCTCCTTTCACCAGCAACCCTCTCCTCATCAGTGCTCACTCTCTCACCAGCTTCCCCCTCACACCAGCATGCACATCTCACTAACACTCCTCTTTTCACCAGAACCCCCTCTCATCGGAGTCCATCATCCCCTCACCAGTAGCCCCTCCCTTTGCCAATCGCACCGCCACCAAACCAGGATCCCCATCCTCTCACCAGCTCCCCCCTCTCAACAGAGTCCCCCCTCACCAGCACCCCCTCTCATTGCACCTTTCTCTCAACAGCACCCCTTTCCCCCACCATTATCCTCTCCTTTCACAAAGACCCCCTCACATTACACTGCTGATACACCAGCATCCCCATCCTCTCACCAGCACCACCATCTCCCTAGAGTCCTCCAGTTCCTCTCAACAGTGCCTCCACTTCCTCTCACCAGCATCTTCATTCTCTTACCAGGTTCCTCTCCTCTCACCAGTGCCCCCTCCTCTCACTAGAGAATATACTTCTAACTAGTGCCTCCCTTCTCTCAGCAGCACCCCCTCTCATTGCGCTCATCACCAGCATACACCTTTCTCTCATTGGCACCCCCATCTCACCAGCACTCACCTATCCTTAGAGACCTCCACTTAATCTTACCAGCACCTCCCTCCCCTCACTAGCAACCCCCTCTTCTCACCAGCAGATTTTCTTAAGCAGGAGGAGTGGTTTCTACCCCTCTATCCCCTGCCTTACACCACTGGGTTAAAGACTTGCACTCACTTCCACCACAGAGCAGTTACTCACAGTTGAATAATAGAAAAACTGTTGAGGTTTCTGCTGGGGTGAATTAATTACTTGTTGATGGGTTGACCAATGCGGAACTACTTGGCCAGTCTCTAGGCAAGTGTGGCTGGGTCCCTGTCCTAATGCCAGCTCCCCCCCATACAAACACACACACACACACATACACTCCCTCCACATGGCCTAGATGGCATTTAAGGGGTTAGTACTTCATTCCGTGGTGCCATTTTTAAATGGACTATTGATGCTAGGAGCTAATATCAAACAAATTATCAGCGCTAGGCACCATGTGTTTTAAAAAAAATTGTTTTATGTTAGGTGCTGCAGTCCTGGATCACCTACGGTAGTAATTTGACCCTGAGTACGCTGCACCGTGGAACAGCATATGCAAAACCCCAGCATTGAAATATGTGGACAAATGGAATAGGGCAAATGCAAGATTACATGACTGTAACAGCCCACTAGGTGGGTATATTGCCTTCAGCTGCACCAACAGCAGCAGCATCTAAGAAAAAGCAGCTTATTCAGAGGCAGGCTACTCTGTGTTTAACCGGTTTTACTAAGAGGCATACTGCTGACAACCTCTTAGAAAAACTCAGGGAAGTCATTGTAAAATGGCTTACCCCGCTTGGACTCTCCTCGAGATTTGTAATTTTTGACAACGCCACCAAGATTGTGAGAGCATTACAGCTGGGGAAATTCCAACACATCCCATTGCTCACACTATTAACATGGTGGTGCAAAATATAAAAAAAACTGACAGTGCAGCATGGCCCGCAAAATTTCTGGGCATTTTCAACAGCAAAATTTCTGGGCATTTAGAATGTAGAAGATTGCAGCACCTGCCAGAAATGTTGAATTTGCCCTGTCACCAGATGAAGCAAGAGGTAGTTATGAGGTGGAACTCCACCCTTTATATGCTTGAGTGGATGGAGGAACAGCAAAAAGCCATCCAAAGCTACACAACAAAGTATGATATAGGAAGAGGAGGGGGACTTTATCTTAATCAAGCTCAGTGGAAATACTTTCCGTGTTGTGCAGAGTGCTGAAGCCCTTCAAAGTAGTCACCTGTGAAGTGAGTTGAGACACTGCCAGATTGAGCTAGGTAATTTCCCTCATTAGACTGTTGGAAAAGCTTCAGAAACTAAAGGAGGAGCTGAAACTAAGTGATTCCTCTAAGGGTTGTCAGGATCTTCCAATCGGAGCAATATTTTTTGGCGACTGTGGGCCTGATTCAGACCCGCTCGCGAGCGCGTCGATGGTGGCCCAGTGCGCATGCGCAAGATGGAACTGGCTCCGTCGTATGCATGCGCGAGAGCTGGATAGCGACGGGCAAACCTTTGCTCCGGGTCTCGTACCTAATGGGGCATGCTGTCGATGTTGAGTGACAGCACGCCCCCTTTTGAGGGCGGGCCGGGGGAGTGGGTGCCCAAATGGAGGTGTTCCCTCCGTTTGGGGGCGGCCCCACTGACATCATGAGTGATGTCAGTGGGAGAGATTTCGGCTCTGTGAGAGCCGAAATCTCTCTGGGGCTTGCGGCAATGAGACCCTACCACAAGGGTCTCATCGCAAGCCCGATGGTCACGATGGTCTTGACCATTGCGACCATCTTCCTGGCCGCTTGTTATAGCTGTGGGTGGTCACCCACAGCTATGCGAGCGGCCAGGAGGCCGCTCTAAAAAACAAGAAGGCCGGCCATGATTCAGACCGAGCACTCTGTCAGAGCATCCGGCTCTGAATCAGGGCCTGTGGGCCTGATTCAGACCCGCTTGCGAGTGTTATGCGCTCGCAAGTGGGTCGATGGTGGCCCAGTGCGCATGCGCACGATGGAGCCGGCTCCATCGTGCGCATGTGCGAGACCCGGATAGCGACGGGCAAACCGTCACACCGGGTCTCGTACCAAAGGGAGCGTGCTGTCAATGTTGAGTGACAGCACGCCCTCTTTGGTGGGTGGGCCGGGGGCGTGGCTGCCCAGATGGAGGCGTTCCCATGGGAACGCCTACAGTCTGGGGCCGGCCCCACTGACATCACAAGTGATGTCAGTGGGAGTGCTTTTGGCTCTGGTAGAGCCAAAAGCTCTCTAGGGCTTGCGGCAATGAGAACCTACCACAAGGTTCTCGTCACAAGCCTGATGGTCGAGATGGTCTTGACCATCGCGACCATCTTCCTGGCCGCTCGCTATAGCTGTGGGTGGTCACCCACAGCTATGCGAGCGGCCAGGAGGCCGCTCTGAAAAACAAGAAGGCCGGCCCTGATTCAGAGCGAGCGCTCTGTCAGAGCGTCCGGCTCTGAATCAGGGCCTGTGTTCGAACCCAGGTTTAAGTCATACATTTTGTCTTTCTTCCCAATGGACACAGATCTGAAGAGATGCAAAGAGCTGTTGGTAAGCAAATTGTCAGCTCAAGTGGCACGGGATGCAGCGATGACTCCTTCAGTTTCTCCATCAAGCGTGGCTGCCAGGAAAAAAACTAAACTTTCCCAAAAAAAGACCCACTGGTGATGCAGATGAGTCAACACAACCAAGTTTTGACATCTGGTCGGGTGTAAAAGAATTTCCTACAATTAATGAGACCTCTACCATGACTCCAACTTGATACGGTCACTATTCAAAGAATGGTTGAGGACTATTTTAATGATAGGCTCCAAATAGGCATGTCAGACGGTCCGTTTCACTACTGGCAGGAAAAAAAGGCGATTTGGAGGCCTTTGCACAAAATGGCTTTGCTTTACTTGAGCTGCCCACCCTCCAATGTGTACTTAGAAAGAGTTTTCCGCACAGCCGGGGACCTTGTCAACGATCGGCGTAGGAGGCTACTTCCTCAAACTGTGGAAAAGATGGTGTTCATAAAAATTAACTACAATTTTCACGAGGAAGACCTGGCACCTGAGGCTGTAATTGTAGATTCCAGCAGGGACGAATTAATATTGTGTGAAGATGATGTACACATGGATGAGGGTGTGGAATCGGATGATGATGGCGACACCATCTTGCCTCTGTAAAGCCAGTTTGTGCACGGAGAGATCATTGCCAGCAATGTCAGTTGCCCGTTGGTAGCTTGTTTTGTGGGGGCCCAAACTAACCAATCGCTTCAGCCACAATTGGCTGTCCCTGTCGCTGAAGTGATTGGTTTGTTAAACTGTGCATGTCCTGTTTACTATATATAACATAAGGGTGGAAGGGACCAAGGACAATTCCATCTTGCACCTCTTTTCTTTGCATTATGCGCTGTTTGGGGCATTGCTGCCTGACATTTTTAATTTTATAGTTTATTAAACTGCCATCCTGTCTGCCACTGCAGTGGCACTCTGTGCCATGTTGGAAGCTGAACTGCCACATGTTAGTGCCACCCACTGCTGTCGCTTGGCTTATTCAGCCAGCTAGCTCGATGTAACCTTTTGGCCTAAACTGGATGAAATTAATATTGTGAGCTGTTAGGTGGTCAAAATAATGGAAATGACTAGAAATAAATGTTATTGAGGTTAAAAATACTGTAGGAATAAAAACAGGCACGCATTATGTGATTTCAGCTGTTTTTATGATTTTTTAGAAAAAATACACATCCAAAATCAAATGTAAACTACAGTATAAGTAATTACATATCACAAATCATTCAGGACAACTATACAAAACAAAATGGAAGAAACTGTGTCTGTTCTGTAAGGTTGCTGCCTATGGGCTGAGAGACAATGGTTCAAAACAATAGAAAATAAAAATCACAAAATATGGCCAAATGCATGCCCTTATAAGTCTCTGGTACACAGATAAAACAATTCTCCCTTTAAATAAAGATGCAACCCCATCAGCAAAACAATAACTTTCTATGACACTGGCTTTTAGTTTACTTTTAATGCAATAACTTGTCCCCAATCTACCTTGAGACACTGCGATGCACCCAGTATTATCTTATGCTGTCTAAAGATTATCAATGCATTTCAGGTGATTTATCTGTTTGCTGGAGCTTGCATTGTTGATCTGTAATGACCGGCCATGTGCGATGCTGCTTAGGACATCATGGCTACCAATACAGATTAAATTGACAGATTAAATTGACAGATTTGGGATGCTGCACATCTGGGCTTCCGGATAACGACACGGACACATTTCCACATCAATAAAGAGAAGAAACGGTATAGAATGAATCAACAGAGTGCACAGACAGAAATATGGAATGCTGTGCATTAGCACAAACAACATTGAAACGTGCACAGCAGGGGTCTTAGAACAATATAATAATACAGCAGATTGCATAGAGTAACTGGTGAGATGTAAAACTTTTAGGGACATATTCAATTAGCTGCATTATCTCGCAATTCAACTTATTAGGGCCAGCTGCACGGTTTTTACTATTCAATTAGGCGGGCAAATTTAGCCACGGTACTTTTCAATAGGATTTTATTTGGCTTTTTTCTCACAGCCCTTGAGCAGGTAAAAAGTTTCTGAAAATCCCAGTTTTTTTATAAGTATGTCGGGACTTGGCTCAGAACCCCTGAGACTCCCCCATCCCAATTATAAGTAGGCACTTATTAGATTATAATTAGTTTCATTTTACCAATAGTTACATGTAATTTTTGGGGTGATATTCTGCAAACTGGAGAATAATGGGTTAAAAGATGAGGGACAAATATATGGGATGCTGTATAGATGGGACAGGTGTTTTTAACTGTGCAGGTGGGAGTTACAGGTATGTTTTCACAAATTGTTATAAGTGGCTTCAAAAGACACAAAAATCAATTTACAGAAATTTTATTAAAAAATTCAAATATTAGCCATTTGAAACACTTTAAGAGCCCCAGATATTATTATTTTGCCCACCAGCAGACATCTATACTATTATCCAATACTTTATTGCACTACAGGGTGATTTCCCCAATTTTCCCCACCCTTACTGCTGCTATTAACAGCCAAAATTGCTGTGCGAGCGCTTGTTCCAATTGAATTTGTAGAGAATCAAGGCCCTCATTCAGAGCCGTACGCTCTGAGCAGAGCGCACGCTCTGAATGAGGGCCGGGCTCCATTTTCATGGAGCGTCCTCCTGGACGCTCGTATAGCTGTGGGTCACCACCCACAGGCTATACGAGCGTGCATTGTGATGGCCGCGATGGTCGAGACCATCGCGACCATCGAATTTGCAAGTCGGAGCCTGCGGTTGAGGTTTTCAACCGCAAGCTCCGGAGTGATTTTGGCTCTATCAGAGCCAAAATCACTCCCACTGACATCACTAGTGATGTCAGTGGGCCGGCTTCTGACGGGAGGCGTTCCCGTGGGAACGCCCCCGTCAGGGAGGCACGCCCCCGGCACGCCCACCAAAGGGGGCGTGCTGTCAATCAACATTGACAGCACGCCCCCTTTGATCGGACACAACGAGCGAAGGACTTTCCTTCGCTCGTCGCGTCTGGCGCATGCGCACGACGGAGCTCCCTCCGTCGTGCACATGCTCAGTCCATAACATCGACCCACTTGCGAGCGGATAGCCGCTCGCGAGTGGGTCTGAATCAGGCCCCAAGAGCGCTCATAGACGCAGTAATAGGAATTACCACAGCAAAAATGTTTTTACTGCGGACAAGTAAATATTCCCCTTAACTATTTAACTGGTGTTGTCACATGGGATGCGACCACAGCCAGCTGTGCTTTAGGTGACATGGTCGCATCCCATGTGACCCCGCTGTGTCCCCCAGCTTTTAAAAAGGAGATCAGTTCTGCACATGTGCAGAACTGATCTCCTCTGACTCCCCAGACCAGCAGGCAGTGATGCAATGGTCTGTGACTGCCAACATCAATATCGGAATTGCACCCCAGGATGCCATGCAAACAGCATTCTGTATAGCATGCGCCAGGGACAAAAGTGTCAGTGGGGGATCTTTGTTCCCCCTGAGCACTATTCAGCTGATCTCTGCAAGTGCAGAGATAAGCTTCAGCAGAGGGGACTTATACATGCTCCGTTGCGCTCTGCATGTGTGGAGGGGGAGGGGTAATGCCTCATGGGGATGGGAGTAATACTGTGGGGAGGGGTTCTACTTTCAAGCAAATGACAATCTCCAATTGGCTCCCAAATGCCGTAAAATGGACAAAAACTGTTGTTTGAACAAATTGTTTAGATCAAACATTTACAAACTTGTCTGACGCCATTTTCATCTGTTTTCATCTGTTTTCTGGCATTTAGGAGCAAATTGCTGATCATCAGTTACTCCCATACGTTACCAGATTTTCATTCCAACCAATCAACTAGTTGGCTGGTTGGTACAGATAATCTTTAGAAGTGTGGCCAGTTTTAGTTACTGTAGGAGAGATATAGTAGAGATTGAGTGGATATCCATGGAACTGGGACCAGGTAGACAGAGTTAGGTTTACAGATAAAGAGGGGTATTCAATATGGGAGCGAAAAGTCCGTGCTGGACTTTTCGCTCCACATCGGAGATTTTCCTGGGATAAAGTATCGGGCGCGCGCCCGCTTTATCCCAGTATTCACTATAAAAGCTACGAAAACGGCAAACTGCGAAGTGGGATCTGCGTAAAAAACCCGAATTTTTCCTTGAATAATTTGTAGGACCCCCCTAAAGTTGTTAAAACATGGGGGATCACTATGGGTACCCCCGTTTTAGCTTGCAAATGAAAGTCGGGGATTTAAATAGCCGCAGCAGGTGTTTTTCCCGACATTGAAGAAGTGTTGCAGAAGAGCACTTAGGTTATTTTTTTCGTTTCTTTAAGTGGTCCCATCAAATTTGGGGTACATGAAAATGGGTACTAGCATATTTTTATGTCCCTAAAGTAAGTTTTAAAAAATTCTGCAACTATGCACCTGCCGCTAATAACTTATTCTAGAAAACACCTGCCGCATATTTGCAGAATAGCCCTGAACCTATTTCCCTATTTTTAAACACTTTTTTCCCATTTTTTTTTTTACCCCAATTTTTAAATTAATTTTTTGGGGTGTCCCTATTTTTTTTTAAAACTTTTTTGACAGTTATTTTTAAAATGTCATTCCCAGGGGTGCAGGCTATTTTTTTAAAGCCTGCACCCCTAAGCCCCAATTCTGCACTTTTTTTCGCCACCTATTCAGTGGTGAAAAGTTATCCCCGTTTTTTTCAAAGACTTCGAACCTGCGAAAAGTCTTTGAAATTGAATACAGTGTAAAACTAAAACCTGCGATAATGACGTCGTAGGTGCGATATTAACAAAAAAAACGGAGTTTTCGCTCCATATTGAATTCCCCTAATAATATACTAAAAGAAGGAAGAGTTTTGAACCCTCCTCTAGACTTACCATAGCAGAGATTATTATAGGGATTTGTGGGATCATTTGAAGCTAGAGCCTATATTGTTATCATTACTATAATAACCATATCCTGGGACTGTGATCCACCTTTAGAAGGAAGATAAAATTGTGTTCACATGGATGCTGTTCAAGCAACACTATAATTTGGAGTCAGTATTACAATTATTTTATTTAGTCACTTTGCATTTGCAACTGTAACCGCAAACTCCATTATGAAAAGAAAAGATTAAATCAGATTATTTGTTATACTACCACAGTTCTAGCACAAGATACTTACCAACTCACACATGGAAGTACATTCCTATAGCCAAAGAGAGGATTGGATCATAATTTATTTGTAATTAATATATTACTTTTAAAAGGATACAAGCCGACTACCATCTGGGATCTTTTATCAAACTAAAACTGGTGCAGAACTGCTACCGATTGTTATACTGTATTTAAACTTCACTCGTTATACTTTGTGATAATCTTATGTTGGAACAGAGGAAATATGTTAAACTGATATTGTTGCTTTAGGAAAGAGGTTAGTAGAGTAATAGGTTGGTTTATATGTGATGGTTTAAATGTGATGCTATGTAGCAATCATATAAATAAGTACTGAATTTTATTATTCCTCACATGTTAAGATATTTAGAAGCACTTCAAATTGTCAAAGGGAACTACCATTTTGTTCAATGATCTGTTCTTTTATGTTATGCATATAGCGCATCTAAATCCTGAATATTAATGTTAATGTAATAAACTTATCACATCCATTTATTATCTAAAGTATATCTATTTAATTCTATGTCACTTACCTGATGGTTAAGGATTGATGGTGAAAGAAAAGGTCTGTAAGGAAAGTAATATACATTAGACCTCATCTCTTTTAAGTTAAATAATATTACATCTGGCAGACGTATTTGGGTCTTCCCAAGCAGGACCAAACCACAGTTTACTTTACTACCATATTTAGCTTGGGTGGAGGCACTGAAGTAAATACTTACCCTACTCAAAAAGGGGTTACAGGGGGATAAGAGGTAAGTTTACAATGTAGGCCAAATATAATTAATTAAATATATATATTTTTTATACTGAAATACTTTTTAAACTTCATTAAGTAAAATAATGACAATTTCTGACTCGTTTTGGGGGAAATAAATCATCAGTTACAGTAAGTGGTTATTAGGAATTACTGCTTGGAAGCATGTTGCCGGAACTTTATAGTCCAAGCCCATGTCTAAGTTTTTTTCCCCCATAGACCTAAAGGGAGGGAAATATAACATTAGAAGGATTTCACACCTCAGGCCATTGGGTGATTGGAACCTGGTTACAATTGTGGTCTCAGTATTTACCGTCATTGCTAAACCACAATGTGCTGTCTGAGACAGCTTCTGCAGTTGCCTCACTGTAGGTGCCACCATTGGATGCCTGATTTATCAGCTTCTCTGCAGTACCAAGGGTTACCTGTTTTTAGACAGCTGCAATGTTGTTTTATCAGTAAACAAGTGAAGTAACAGTAGTCTTGGCTTCCTGCCAAGTCGTTCTATTTTAATAACTAGGGAAGGAGGGGAAGTGAGAGCTCTGACACTCACATGAAATCTCTCAGTAGATAAATTAGAAAACATCTTTAATATACACTTATTTTTCAGCCAGAAGGCAGAAGATAAATGTGTAACAATGAATGACAATTTATCTAACATTCAACTGATTTTATTTTATTATTTATTTCATGTATGTGGAGATCCCTTTTATTAAATTGATTCATGGCACTTTGACCCACAAAAGCTTCATCCTGGTGATATCAAATTGACACATATACCCCTTTTACACCAAACAAATAACCCGGGTTATTGCCAGGTCGATCCGGGTTGAGGCTCTGTGTGAACGGCTCCCAACAAAAAAACCCGGGTTGATTTACCGGGCAATCTTACTCGGGTTGAGAGCAGGGTTGAAAACGGGTTGTTCCCGGTCATGAGGCAGTGTAAACGGGTGCTACCCTGCTTATTTGACCCGGCTAGCTCCGAAAGATGCTGATTGGAGCTTCTGGGGCACCAGCAGATGATGTAATTTGTCAGTGAGCTGCAGAGAGAGACGCACATGAAGCCATCGCTTGTCTGCCTAACCTCCTGCACCACAGCAGCCTGACCAGCAGCCACAAAAGCAGGCAGGCCAGGGCCAGATTAACAATGGGGCGGATGGAGCTACAGCTCCAGGCCTTTACATAAAAATAGGCCCATTGTCATGACAACATGATGTTGACTGGCCATCTGCTCTCCACACGGTCAGCCATAAATCATAAGTAGTAAAATTTGTATTTCTATTTACCTCACAAAATGAAGGATTTTTTTCCTTTACATATTTAGGGAGACATTGGAGAGTATAGGAGGTACTCCCACATGGCACTGGCCACACACACACAGCACTGGTCACGCCTCCTCTGCTTCTCATAATAGGCACTTGGTAATTTTCAGCTCCAGGCCCATGTGACCATCAATCCGGTCCTGAGGCAGGCACACAGCCTGCCACAGCCAGAACTGCAGCCTGCACCACAGCCTGACCAGCAGCCACAAACGCAGGCTGATACACAGCCTTCCACAGCCAGAACAGCAACCTGTAGCAATGCTGTAAGCAGTCCCCACCTCTCTCTTTTGTTGCCTTTTGTGACCATCTTTGTCAGACCTTAAAACAGACCATTTTTAATGACTTCTATAAAGAAAAGCAGGGATTACCCGGTTTCAGTGTAAACGGGGCAAACCCGGGAATAACCCGGGCCGAGTTGCAGTGTAAATGGGGTCTGAAGCAGAGTTCAACCCGGCATTGACCAGTGTTCAAATTCCAGGGTCGGACCCGGGATTTTGGTGTAAAAGGGGTAATACAAAGTTTGATGCACTCAAAGATTTTGTTGCAAACCGCCCCGCCCCCAAACTCGCATGCACACATATCAAGATATGTCCACCTGAAAAGCAGCAGTAATTCTGCATCAGATGGACAACAGAAGCACAAATGCATACACATGTGACCCATGATAGTGTAGAGGTCTTGACAGTAAATGTTAAAGTTGCAATGGCTGGGAGGTTCTTGAAAATCGGGTGCTTCTGGCCACCCAGAAAAGTGGGCAAGTCCCCGGCAACCCCCTCCACCTGTCTGCAAATTCCACATGCTTGCACCGAACCCCACATCCGTCCGCGGTTGCCCACTTACAGTCCACCTTTCCAACCGCCATGCCCCCTCTGTGCCAACCTGGCTCCCAGAAGAGGGTGCAGCAAGGTCGTTAAGTATGTATGTTGTACAGACTGCAGGGTGCGTGCCTGGAGCATCCAAAGGATACTCCAGGTGGCAGTGCAGCAGTGACACTGGCTACAGGATGCCGTTCCAGGCACCCAGCTAGCCAGAAGCAAGGGGTGTGGGGCAGTGACAGTGCCACAGCAGGGCCCTGCACTCTGTGCGACAGCACCACTTGCACACCTCTAGTTATGTCACTGGCTGCAATACCCTATGTTTACACTACATAGGGCAGGATGCACTAACATCGGAAATGCGATTTTCGGGGATCTGACCGCATTTGTCATATGCATCAAGCACCGGAATGTGATACATTCTGGGGCTTTGAAGTCGTGGCCAACTTAATGTGGTTATTAGGAATTACTATCCAATCCAATCAGATCCCTCCAAGCACCCTGCACCCATGGCGTGCTTCCATCTGTGCATGCACAGAAAGACACCGGAGGGACTTTTGGGTCTCTTACTGAGAGAGCTGTCCTGTGCGTGCTCCTTTATGCATACTGGCGTAATTAACACCGGCATGCATGCAAAGAGTAGCAGGAAACATCGCATCCCAAATGAGATGCATCATGCTTCCCGTCCACAATGTCACATACACAAGAATATTGTCATGACAGTGTTATCAATAAATGTTAAATTTGCATTCTCCCTATTAAATGTAATGAAGTACAGAAAACCCTGCAACTATTGTATACCCCTTTAATAATTTAAATGGAATTCCACTTTCCAGAGTAGGCAATATTGAAATGAGAAATAAATAGTCCAAATAGATGTCCACAAATTCAAACAATATGGCATTGACATATAATGAAATTAAGCACTATCGTCTGGAGGGGTCAAGCAGCCAATCAGGAGAAGCTTGATAGTTCTGCTGACATCATCATCATTATGTATCTTAAAACCAGCTACCAGTTTCAGCAAAATATATGCCCTAAGTGGTATATCTCTGAATGTGTACGAGTCTCATCAGGTTGCATATGCAGGGGGTGTACTACACTTGCATGTCACAAAAAGTGTAAAACACACAAATCTAAATGAAGCGCATTGTATTATCTGCACCTTACCCTCATTGATGTTACTAGAGCTCAGGGACGGCTTTTCCATTAGGCAGCTTTAGGCAGCTGTCTAAGGGTACTGGGACCTGAGGCGGTGGTGTGCTGATGCTGAAGACTAGGGGTCTCCAACCTATGGCATGCGAGCCACGGAGCCACATGTGGGTCTATTTTGGGTGGCAATCAGTGACGGCAGGAATGGATCTATGAGATTCGTTCTCTTTCTCCATTAACTGCTACTTGCAGGCTGCGACGACGAATGCGCTCACCTCTCTCTCTTCCAATTGGCCAGAGGGGACATCTGTGGGACTGCATTCGTATGTCAAATGGTCCCCTCATGTACTCCATACCATGACCTGACGCTCTCCTCCTGTACCTAGAGCTCTTCCAATCAAGCTCAGGGGACAGCAACTTCCACCGGGACCCCCTGCACGTTAAGATGAACACTGGGATGAATTCGCTGCTGCACAGCTTCACCCTGTACTCTGAGGTGGTCATCGTGCTCCTCCATCCCAGCAGCTATCCGGGCACCAGCAGGAGACTCACGAACAGCAGTAAGCCCCTGAGCAGCACCATATGGACTCAGGTGAGTGTGACAATGCCAGCGACACTGAGCGTTTCCTCCTCAACAGCTGGAGCCTGGCTTGCTGTCTTATACAGTATCCTCCCTCACACACCGTTACTCTTCCCTCTCCACCCATGCCTTCCATCATCAGTCTACCTCTCTCCAGGGCTTCTAACTTTCCAATGCATTATTATTTATCTTTTCCGGACATAGTGATATCACTCCTGTCACATAGTTATCAGCTGCTCATATGTCTAGCTACACTGTGTAGTCAAAAATGATTGAACGCTGACAGCAAAAAGATCTATGAGATTTGATTGATGTCAGTACTTTGTAGGTCCACCATTTGCAGTGATTACTGAAGACATCCTTCTTGGCAAACCATCCACAAGTTCCTGGACAACAGCAGGTGGTATGTTTTGCCATTCTGCCCTAAGTACAGTGACCAACTGTGACCAGGGCCGGCGCTACCACTATACAAGCTTAGGCAGCTACCTAGGGGCGCCGGCCCCTTGACGGCGCTTCTGAGACCGCCTAGCAATGGAGGATGCAGGGGGTGTGGTTGCTATGGGGCCCACCAGCCCAGCAATCGCACCCCCTGCACCCTCCATTTGCCAGGCACTCGCTGAGATTGTGTTACCAGCGGACGCCCCATTCCTTTTCTCCCCCCCCGGCGCCAGCAGCAGCCGGAGGATGGAGCTCACTCCTGAGCTCCAGCTTCCAGGTCCCACAGTGCACTATGGGAGTGACATCATGACGTCACTCCCATAGTTCCGAGGAGCGGGAGCCGGGGACGGACGACAGCAGGCACTGGAGCGGGGTTTAAAGTAAGTATTTTTTTTCGTGTGTGTATGTGTGTGCGCGGGGGGGGCTTACTACAGGGGGCACTACAGGGGCTTTACTACTGGAGGCATCATATGGGGGCACTATTGGGAGCACTACAACTGGGGGGCACTACAGGGGCCCTTACTACTGGAGGCACTTCAAGGGGCATTACTACTGGAGCACTGCAGGGAGCATTACTATTGGGGGCACTACAAGGGCATTACTACTGGGGGCACTGCAGGGGCATTACAACAGGGGGCACTACAGGGGCCCTTACTACTGGGGGCACTGCAGGGGGAATCATCCCTTTAATTCGGGTCATGTGAATATTATTAGGGCGCTGTGTATGTGTCTGTGAGCTGGTCGGAGGGTTTGGGGGAAAACAGGAGCGGCATTGTGAACCTATTCCTAAAGTGCCCTGAAACCTTGCACCGGCCCTGACTGACACTGAAGAAGATTGAGTGGGCCTAGAATGCACCCGTCTCTCCAATTCATCCCAGAGGTTTTCAGTTGGGTTAAGACCTGGAATCTAAGCTGGCCAGTCCATCCGGGTAACCGAATGTTCTGTATACCAGTCCAGCATCGCCCTGGAAACATGACAGGTGGCATCGTCGTCCTGATAAAAAACACTTGTTGTTTCCATAGAACTGCAAGTACATGGGCCTCCCTACAAAGTGTTCTTGTCAAAACTACCACATTGGTGAGCATTTGGAACTCATGTGCAATGGTATGCACTTCACTTGCGCGGGGATGTTCAATCACTTTTGTCTACATAGCGTAGTAAGGTTCTCAGCTTGGAATTGGCCACATTTTTCTAACGCAACTGCATCTGTTCTAATTCTGCTTATTTGTGGAACTTCTAAAGCTTCACCTCCACACTTTCACACGAGGGGCTGGAAAGTGAGTATTAATGCTAATAAGGCTGGGTCGGTAGGCTGAAGTTTTGCCTAGGGTGCCGAGAAATCTTGCTCCGACCCAGCTGGAGCTATAGCATTGTAACATGCCAGACTTGGAATACATTCGGCGTTGCTCTGTATTGCTGACTGAGAGGCTTCCTGGTTCCCATTTGTCTGCAATCAGCTAATTGCTGATGTCACCAAGGTGTCAGTTTTCAATCTGCGGTGCTTAAATTATCAGCATTTTGGGTGATTCTCATGTCCTTGTGATCAATTAACAGGTTTCATAGGTTGGCTTAATAGTGACCTCATTCCTGTTTCCTGATTTGGTGCTATGTTTTCCAAATCTTACCCAGTCAAACTATCTGTCTTAAAACCAGTTAGCCAAAGAAAGGGACAGCTGATACAGCTCCTAGAAGCTGATTATTGTGTGCATAGGTGCTTTTCTTTTTCCCCTCTCAGATTTCTTTGGGCATGTGCACTTGGAACGGGGTGGAGGATGGACCAAGGCGTCGACTTCAACTGTAGCCTGGGCATCCCCTCTTCCTTAACAAGAAGGAGCTGCCACTGCTATTTTCATCACACCTCTTTCCATTATCATTAATAATCATTTTTACCATTTGATGGAATGATAATGCACATTACAGACATTGAGCTGATACTTTGGATTGCAAAAGATTTGGCCTTCTTAATAACAATGTGACTTCTGACAATTTTGTTTCTTCTCAGGTCATTCAGAGTTTATGGTGGCTTACCAGTGCTAAACCACTTAAAAGATGTAGATGCAAATTAATTAATACAGTCTCCGTTTTCCAGAGGATGCTGAACGCTTCTTCAATCCACCCTCCCATTATTGCTATGTGTATGTTTGTTTTATACTTATAATAGTGTATATATACAGTCAGGGGCATAAATATTGGGACATTGATAGAATTTTCATATTTTGGCCTCTATTCACCACCACAATGGCTTTGAAATGAAACAAACAAGATGTGCTTTAACTGCAGACTTTCAGATTTAATTTGAGGGTAATTATATCCAAATCCGGGGAACGGTGTAGGAATTACAACGGTTTCTATATGTGCCTCCCACTTTTTAAGGGGCCAAAAGTAATGAGACAAACTAAACAATCCTAAATCTAACTTTCACTTTTTAATACTTTGTTGCACATCCTTTGCAGGCAATTACAGCCTGAAGTCTGGAACGCATAGACATCACCAGACGCTGGGTTTCATCTCTGGTAATGCTCTGCCAGGCCCCTACTGCAAATGTCTTCAGTTCCTGCTTGTTCTTGGGGCATTTTCCCTTCAGTTTTGTCTTCATCAAGTGAAATGCATGCTCAATCGGATTCAGGTCAGGGGATTGACTTGGCCATAGCATAAATTTCCACTTTTTAGCCTTAAAAAGCTCTTTGGTTGCTTTTGCAGGATGCTTCGGGTCATTGTCCATCTGCACTGTGAAGCGCCGTTCAATGAGTTCTAAAGCATTGACTAAATATGAACATATAATATTGCCTGAAACACTTCAGGATTCATTCTGCTGCTTTAGTCAGCAGTCACATCATCAATAAATACAAGGGAACCAGTTCCATTGGCAGCCAAACATGCTCACGCCATGACACTACCACCACCATGCTTCACTGATGAGGTGGTATATTTTGGATCATGAGCAGTTCCTTTCCTTCTCCATACTCTTTTCTTCCCATCACTCTGGTACAAGTTGATCTTTGTCTTATCTGTCCATATGATGTTGTTCCAGAACTGTAATGGCTTTTTTAGATGTTGTTTGGCAAACTCTAATCTGGTCATCCTGTTTTTGTGGCTCACCAATGGTTTACATCTTGTGGTGAACCCTCTATATTCACTCTTGTGAAGTCCTCTCTTGATTGTTGACTTTGACACATATACACCTACCTCCTGGAGAGGGTTCTTGATTTGGCCAACTGTTGTGAAGGGGTTTTTCTTCACCAGGGAAATAATTCTTCTGTCATCCACCACAGTTGTTTTCCGTGGTCTTCCAAGTCTTTTGGTGTTGCTGAGCTCTCCGGTGCATTCTTTCTTTTTAAGAATGTTCCAAACAGTTGATTTGGTCACAACTAATGTTTTTGCTATCTCTGATGGGTTTGTTTTGATTTTTCAGCCTAATGATGGCTTGCTTCACTGATAGTGACAGCTCTTTGGATCTCATATTGAGAGTCGACAGCAACTGATTCCAAATGCAAATGTCACACCTAGAATCATTCCAGACCTTTTACCTGCTTAATTGATAATGAAATAACGAGGGAATAGCCCACACCTGTCCATGAAATAGCTTTTCAGTTGATAGTCCCATTACTTTTGGCCCCTTAAAAAGTGGGAGGCCCTGGATAACGCTACCTTCAAGTGGCGTTATTATCACAGGGCCTCCCTACGTATTTTTAATTTTAGTAACTTGCACACAGATCGCATTTCCCATTACAGCGTCCGGCTCTGAATCAGGCCCTCTGTCCCTGCGAATTCCGTCCGCACACTAGTCACGGTATTTTCGCAAAAAATACCGTGACAAAGTGCCCGCACATGCGTCGACCGGCTACCGTTGCTACGCCCCCACCGGCGCTAAGCTCTGCCCCCGGCGCTAAGCCTTGGCCCCGCGATTGCGGACCCCCCCGCAACCACCCCTCTCCCTTAATTACACTTACCTGCATGCTCCGGGCCTCCGGTGATGTTCTCCATGCCTCCAATCAGGTGATCTCCCATACTGCACTGGGACCCGATCACCTGATGACCGGGCCGCAGTGCACTATGGGAGACCAGCTGACCAGAGGGGAGACATCACCGGAGGCCTGATCACCTTTCCCTGGAGTCAGATAAGTGACAAAAAATTTTGAAATTTTTTTTTTGTGTTTTTTACAGTAATCAGCTTGCGGTCTGTTTAGACCACACAGCTGATTACCGGGACCGACTCCCGGCTCTGCTCTCCCCGTTAGAGCAGGGCAGGAGGCCGGTAACCAGGGGAGACCCTGGATAACGCCACCTCCAAGTGGCGTTATTATCACAGGGCTTTCCCCGACATTTTTTTACAATTTATTTTTAGTAACTTTGGCGCATGCGTGGGGCACTAGTCACGGTATTTTTTTGCGAAAATACCGTGACTAGTGTGCGGATGGGATTTGCAGGGACAGACCTTTCTCGCAAGCTCTGTCCCTGCAAGGGATCTGTAGTAAATCCCTGTAATATTGCCTGAATTCACAATGCGAATTCAGTCGGTAATATCACCCTACAATCTGCATTACCAATGCGGATTGTAGTAAATAGAACCCATTGACACTTAAGTGTGCTTGCAACTGGAGAGGCAGCATAGGGGAGAAAAGGGGGCAATCTATGGTAGGCTGAGTACAATAAATGCATGGTATGTTACTGTGAACAGATGCAGGCCTGCACAGGGACGAATACACGCCTGACAAAGCCAAATCAGTTGCTGCTGAAGATGACAGTTGACAACACTAGTTGTTTCTGATAGTGGATTCACAGCTTTAAAGGCGCTTTCGTCATAGCTTAGGACTATGTAATATGATTTTGTGATTGTTTTTATGGTGCATACACACGGTCAGATCTGTCACACGAACGACGAACGATGATCTACAAACGATAAACGATGAACTAGTCGAACGATTTTACCAACGATTTCATGAGCGATTTTTGACAGTATTAAAATGAATGAAAATCGACCAAATCTAACTGCAAACCAGGGGTGTATCTATAATGGGTGCAGGGTGTGCGGGGAACACGGGCCCCTGGGTCCAGGGGAGCCCCGCACCGCACACCCTGCACCCATAATATTACTTACCTCTCTGAAGTCCCACGTCGGCGCGGGCGTGTGGTGCTGTAAAATGGCTGGAAAATGCCCGCGGCAGCCATTTTCCCTTCGTTTGCGCATGTGCAGTACAGGGAAAATGGCCACCACGGCCATTTTCCCGGTGACCTGTGCATACACTATAGACTCTGGGCACACTCTAGTGCCCAGAGGCCCTGATTCAGAGCCGGACGCTCTGACAGAGCGCTCGCTCTGAATCAGGGCTGGTCTTTTTTTTTTAGAACGGCCTCCTGGCCGCTCGCATAGCTGTGGGTGACCACCCACAGTTATAGCGAGCGGCCAGGAAGATGGTCGCGATTGTCAAGACCATCGCGACCATCGGGCTTGCGACGAGACCCTTGTTTTAGGGTCTCGTTGCCGCAAGCCCGAGAGAGATTTCGGCTTTAACAGAGCCTAAATCTCTCCCACAGACATCACTCGTGATGTCAGTGGGGCCGCCCCCAGACGGAGGCGTTCACATGGGAACGCCTCCATTTGGGCAGCCACTCCCCCAGCCCGCCCAGCAAAGGGGGCGTGCTGTCACTCAACATCGACAGCACACCCCCTTTGGTATTAGACCTGGAGCGACGGATTGCCCTTCGCTATCCGGGTCTCGCGCATGCACGTGATGGAGCCGGCTCCATCGTGCACATGCGCTCTGGGCCACCATCGACCCGCTTGCGACTGGGTCTGAATCAGGCCCAGAGTCTATAACTCCGGCACTGGACGCGCACAGCTCAGTGCGCTGCCGGCCGCCAGGCGGGGAGGAGGGGGCCCGTGTCAGAGACTGCACACGGGCCCCCTCCTCTCTAGAAACGCCCCTGTTGCAAACACTTCAGATGTCAGATATCATTATCTGACAAACGGGAATGCGCATCGTTCATCGTTGCAGGAACACATGTCAGATTTTCTTTCAAATATGAATGATTTAACGATCTTTAAAATCGTTATTGTGCAAATCTGAAGGAAAATCTGATCGTGTGTATGCACCATTACATTTTTATAATACAAGGGAGGGAGAATCATACCTGTTATATTTGAGAGGGTTTTTTTTTTACTCTTATTCAACCCTAATTTTTAACCTGTATTTCACTAACAAAACAGATATATTAAAA
Organism: Taudactylus pleione; assembly: GCA_031769625.1. NCBI lineage: Eukaryota > Metazoa > Chordata > Amphibia > Anura > Myobatrachidae > Taudactylus > Taudactylus pleione. The sequence continues at coordinate 12,800,265 of JAUIMM010000010.1, forward strand.
ATTGTGAATAGTAAAGAAGAGAGAGGTCTCATGAAATGTGTGAAAACACTATGGGGCCTATTCATCGATAAACACTAGTTTCCGCAAATTTTATTTACCGGGCCACTCGTCATCAGGGGTCCGATAGACCCCCTGATGACAGAAACTCCGAAAACTGAATGTTTTTAGAGTTTGCTCATGAGAACAAGCGCCATCTTCAGACAGCGCTTGTTTTCATAGCCCCGCTCATTTCTATGGGAAGGATTTCCGTGGATGCGAAGAGGGATCAGAGCGGAACCCTCCGCCGCCTTCTCACTGACTCCCTGGTGGCTGTGAGCATGCGTGACCTCGCTGCGATATTAACCGATATTAACTGAGGGGACAGCTGCTTTTCAGAGTAGCTGTCCCCGCATCGGAGAAATGATGAACTGCTCCGGTTTAAACTATCCCCCCCCTGCGAGTTAGTTTTCTTATATATGCTTATGTTGATTTTAAATTTAAATACAAACCTTTTTTTATGTTATGCAGGTTACATAATTTCTGGTAATATTACAATTATTATGAGCATAAGTGTTTATGACATAGGTGAATATTTATCACATTTCGCATCTTAGACGCAGATGGTTTGTGATGATATCGCCCAAATTTGCATTGCTATATATGAATACATCGCAAGGCTGTAGCAAATATTTCATAGAGGGACAGAGCTTGCGAGAAAGCTCTGTCCCTGTGAATCTTCTCCACGCAGTTCTCAGGTTATTTTTCACAAAAAAACACCAAGAGAGTGTGACTGTGCATGTGCTGTCGCCAGCTACCACTACCGTCCCACCTCCCAACCACCCTGTCCCTCCACTTGCACTTACCTCAGTGATCACTGATCTGGTGAGCTCCTCTGTGACCCCGGTCATCTGATGTGTGCTGTAAACTGAGATGACAATTTACAGCACACGTCAGCTGACCAAAGGAGTTCACCTGATCACTGGGTGCAGGTAAGTGGATTTTTTTTCTAACTGCTTATTTAAAATATTATTAGATTTTATAAAGACAAAATACAATTAAACTGAGTAACAAATTGTATTTTGTCTTTGTTAAAATAATATTTAAAATTGGTATTTAAAAGGTAACTTTTCACTGGTGTTTGTGTATAATTTTAGTATTTTTGTATTTTCTCTTTAAATATTTAATAAAGTTTACTTTGTATATGAATACATTATGTGGATTTATCTGGTGTTTTTATTTGTGTTTCACTCCACCAAGGTTCATATAAGCATATTGATGAATAAGAGTTGATAGAGAAATTAATTTATTACAAAAGGCCTGTTCAATGCAAGCCCTGGATGACAGGGTTCAACATTCTGTTTAAGTCGGGCATTAGTTTGGTGAATTTAATGTGAAGTGATATCAGTTATTAGCTATATGAAAGTGTGTATCTTTTCACGGTTATCTGACTGGACAATGCATTTGTTCTCTACATGTGTTTGTTAATTAAAAAGTGAAATAAAAAGAATTTAATTAAAAAAAGATTTAATTGCACAACAAAGAACTTGTATTTGCGACCTTCACTGTACGGGTGTACGTGTCCTGGTTTACATACTGTTTTACTGAGACAGATGAACAATACCAGATTAACAATTAATAATCCCCACTCCACTTATACTTTAAGTGACTATTTATATACACAGATTAAAACAGTAATCCTTGCAAATAATAGCAGTTTCATATTTGCATATTGAAAACTGGGGTTTCAGAGTGTGATTCAAGCATATGTTTATCATTTATCATTTTATGGAATCAGTCTATGGCCAGTGTAATGATTTTGCCAACAAAGCCCCGATAGAAATGGCAATGTAATAAAATGGTTTAAAAGGCTGCAAATTTTTTTTTTAAATGTAATATTTATTGAAAACAAATACTGTATACCTATTACCTAGGTCTGGCACCACCCCATGTCCATAGTCCCCCATTATAAAATCACTACCCATCCCCCATTGGCAGTAGACCCCCCCAATAATCAAAACTACTATGAATCGTACCCTTCCATACACCCCCTTAGTAGTAAAAGAATCCCTGTTTTATAAAGCAACCACCCTCCCCCTGTAAAGAGTCCCTGTTTTTTGCATACCTCGCCCCCTTAAGCATCATATTACTTTATTTTGCCCTTCCCCCACCCCCACTGATGGGAGACTCTCCCTGGGGTTTACCCTCCACACTCCCATGGGTATTACTCCTCCCTGCTCACATGAAGAGCTGTTATGGTCTACTAGGACTCACCGTGTAAGACCTCTATAATCATTGAGACGAGGTCTTCACCAATAACAGCCACCCACTGTTCCCTTAGAACTGGACACATTCACCGGTACTTAGGTGGCCTTCTGGACTTAACTTGAGATAGTAGAGGCTTACACGGTTATCCTTGGGCCACAAGATGTTATGCTGTAGGACTTCAGGAGGGAGTGAGATATGCAAGGGAAGAATTGACAGGGTGCGGCTTTAAGAGCTGATGGATATTTTGGCTGAGTAGCAGCTTCGAGGACTGAGCTCTGGCTTTGAGAACCGTGATACGGTAGATACTCTGATGGCAATGTGGCCTTGAGGGCCAGGAATTGACTTTAAGAGCCACATTGCAGCTTGAACAGCTGATAGGAGTACAGACTGAGGTGCGGCTTTGAGAGCAGAGGTGTAACTGCGAGAGCCTAGGTTCCGGCAGAAATGTGGCCTTGAGGGCCAAGGTGTGACTACAAAAGCCAAGGTGTGGCTTGCGAGCTGAGGTGCATGTGGCTTGACAGCCAGGGTCTGGCTTGACAGCCGGGGTACGGTTTAACAGCCAGGTTGCGGCTGGAGAGCCAAGATGTTAATTGCAGAGATGCAGCCTTGAGAGCCGAGGTGTGGCTACTAAAGTCGAGGTGTGGCTTGCGAGCCAAGGTGCGGCTGGAGAGCCGGTGTGCAGCTGGAGAGCCTAGATGTTAAATACAGAGATGCGGCCTTGAGGGCCAAGGTGCAGCTTGCAAGCCGAGGTGTGGCTTGAGAACCGGGGTGTGACTGGAGTGTCGAGATGTTAACTGCAGATATGCGGCCTTGAGGGCCGTGATGACAAGACCCAGAGAATACCACAGCTCGCAGAGAAACGGAACTCTAGATGATGAAATGAGAGCAATTGGTGAGAATCTTCAAAGCACAGGCAGTAGCAGGCACAGACGGGAAGACACACAACTGGCAGGAACGGGAAGCACACGTTAGAAACGCTATAGCCAGCAAGCCGTTACAAACTCCTACCAACTTTAGATGCTGTCCCAGTATGGCATGTATGTTTTCCAGGAGCAGGGTGCCGGTAGTATGACTGGCGACCTGGAGGAGAGACACCCGGAGCACGAGTAAGTAACAAGGCACACTGGCGACTTGTAACAAAAGCACAGCGGAGCGTGTGTCAGGGAGGACTGATAATCCATTTTCCTTGCTGTAGCTGACCTCTGCACTTGCAGAGATTAGCCAAATAATGCTCAGGGGGAAAACTAAGTTTGCCTCCTCACACTTCTGTACCCGGCGCATGCACTCCAGAATGCCATGGCACAGCATTCTGGAGTGCTTCTAGAAGTGATGTCAGCAATCACAGACCACTGTAGGGTGTCCAGGGAGTCAGAGGAGATCCATTCTATATTTGTGCAGAATGGATGTCATTTTTAAAAACCGGGGGTAGTCAAATGTAATGCGACCTTGTTAGCTGAAAAACTTCTGGCTGTGGTCACATATAAATGCGACGATGCCGGTTAGGTGGTTAAAAAAAGGAAAGGTATACAAATATAATTCCAAGCAATAGGTGTTTACAGTGAATACAAACTTCTGATATTGTCATGGTATTCAGAGAAAAGTTATCATGTTTACTTCCTGAATTTAGAGGCTCATGTAGAGTTGGGTGTGTCTGTAATTTGCGTAAAATATACATTTCTGCACTGCAATGGAATACCATATTACACATGCACACCAAATAATACCTCTTTCAGACATACGACCCGGGAAATTTCCTGCTCAAACCCGGGAATTTCTCCTGTGTAAAATCCCAGGTATTTGGTTGAGACCTCCCTTTCACACTACAGCTTCTACTCGGGACATTCCCGGTAGACCCTTTTCAGACATAAGCAGGGTTTTTCAGTTTTTTACACTGGATGTCTCATAATAGCTGGTGTTGTAAGTGCTTATTGAAAGTGAGATGGCTGAGACTGCAGTGTGAATGTTTTAGGATCCTCTGCTCCTGCAGCTTCCTCATCTCTAACGTCTTCTCTGGTGGGACAGCGCCACAGCCTATTCCAGACATGTCACCCGCGATATGCTAGGGGACAGCGGAGGACTAGCCAGGCTAGAGCTGATACCGCCATCTGTAAGGGGTCCCACAATTGGAGCTGGGATGATGCGCTGCGCTAGAGCCATGCTCGGTGACCCCAGAAACCCTTCCCTAGTGACCTGGAGCAGCAGAGCCGCCTCTTCCAGCCTCCCTGGGTCTGCCCCTCGCCATGTCCAAGATGCCGGCGAAGAAGAGGAGCTGCTGACACACACGTACCGGCCAGACTTCAATGATGGTGAGGCAGCGTCTCTGTCAGTCATGTCAGGAGTGACCGTCAGCTAGCCAATCAGAGGCTGCTTGGTGCAACCCAGGAGTAAATTCCCAGGTAGCACCATTCAGACATGAGCTGGGTAATTTCCCGGGACTTAATTCCTAGGAAAGTCCCTGGTCGATTGAAGGGTCAGCTACCCAGGAAGGTGTTCCCGGGTAGGTACCTTTCAGACATACGCGGCAACCCGGGAATTGGCTGAGGGAGGCCAAATTCCCAGGATTTTTGGTATGTCTGAAAGGGGTATGAATGTACTCATAAGTTCATATGCAGAGGTTGTCACATGTTGCACTTACAGCTGCTCATAACTGGAGACACAATATGAGGAGGAGAGGGGCAGTCAGCATAGACTAAGTACAGTGAATGTGTGTTCAGGTACTTACAAATGAGGCAGACCTGGATGCAGACACATACTGTAAATGCCTGTGAGGAGGAGGTGTATCTCGTGCTGGTGCTGGAGTACTGCTGCACTGAGATGCAATGATAACAATTAGTAGCAGTAGCTCATCGCTCCTGTTTGGCTATTTGTGAATTAATCCCTCAAGCTGCTATTACTTAAATCATTACTGTGGTTACTTGTAGTTGTCTATTCGGATTACTTAAATAATGCTTCCATTTGGTCTGTGGCAGGAAATAAATTTCCATTTAATTTTTAAAGGGGAAAACAACAGATGTTTGTATTCAGTTAAAGTTAATTGTGTTTATATTTTATTATAAGTTTACTGTTAACGACTTTGTTGAATGACATTTATTAACTATTTACTGCCAGAAACTTGTCCTGAGCACTTCAGAGATTGAAGTGCTGAGAAAATTTACCAAAAAATCTCCTTCTTAAAGTTTGATGACGCCATCATGGTGGAGCCAAAATAACATCATTAAGCCACGACTCTTTCAGGATAAACATTGCAGAACTTTTAAACAGCCATGAAATAGGAGATAGAGCATTAAAAGTGCTCTATCTCCATCATCTTGGCACCCACAGACTACACGGGAAGATTTTCCTGAACGATATTAACGATAACGTTATCGTTGACCGATATATCGTTCATATCGTTCATTTTTAAGCAGTGAATGATCGACGAACGATGCGCGTTCCCGCATGGTCGATAAAGATGTCTTTCATCGTCCATCCCTGTTCAGAGATGTGGCAGGATGACTCACTGACAGATATCTTTGAACAATCTATGAACGATATATTTGAAAGATATCTTTCAAGTCGTTGGTGGTACAGATCGGAAAACTGATAATTTCGTCCAAATTGGCCTGCATGCATGGACGATGAAAGATATCTTTATCGTTCACTACCTAAAAATTAACGATATGAATGATATATCGTTCAACGATATCGTTATCATTCACATAGTTCAGGAAAGTCGTCCCGTGTGTATACAGTAATTCTGCATACACACGGAATAGCTTGAACAAACATAGATATCGTTGATAGATTTCCCTCCAACTTTCTGTAGTGCAGGGCAAACGATTTTTGTTGTACACACTGATAGATATCTATGATAGATATTTCAGTGAACCTATCTTTTTACAGGCAAATTTTTACAAAATCGTCCAAGTTGGCCTGCATGCATGAAAGACCATAGATATCGTTATCGTTCATTCGAGAACGCGCATCATTGGTCATTGGTTGATCGCTCACTTCATAATAATGAACGATATGAACGATTTATCGTTGAACGATATCGTTATCGTTCATATCGTTCAGTTTTATCGTTACGTGTGTATGCACCTTAAGAGGGACTCTCATTTGAAAGGGTAGATTGTGACAGCTGTGAAGCTATTCCGTGGGCGTATATATAATGGGTGAAGGGCATGCATTGCACACGGGCACATACCACAACCTGCGCTCATTCACTAAACACAACTCCCGTTCAGTGCCGCAGATGTTGCTGGGAACATGGTGCAAGTGCCATACGCACTACAAAATCACCGGAAAACTGGTGCTCATGCCCTTTTTCAAGAGATTGGTGCACAGTGCCAGAGATTACTGGGAACATGCACCGGTGAGAGAGTGGGGACCCCCAAGGACACTGCATATGCTCCCCCCTCTGTTGAACTGCTCCTGTCCCTATCTTTCCATCCTGGCTTCAATAAACTCATGGGCAAGCTCATTTGAAAGAGTGACTCCTCTTTCAAATGAAGTAGCCCTTTTGTGGTTATTATTTGGTGATCACCTATCTATCTATCTATATGTGTATTGGTGATCAGGGCCGGCTCCAGGGGTCTGAGCACCCTGTGCCGGCCCGGTACATAGCGACCAAAATTGGGGGCGTGGCCTCATTTCCATAGGCCATGCCCCCTGTGTGATGTTATTTGGAGGTGTGCCCGCATGGCACACCTCCAAGTAACGTCAGGCTGGGGGTAAAGCCCAGCCCTCCGTCACTGGCTGGGCTTCCCCCAGCCATCTGCCATCAGTGAATGGATGTCGCCTGCATGCGCGGCATCCATTCACACTCCGGGGGTCCAGCACCACTGCACAGCTGCAGCGGTGGGGGTCCCCAACCTCCCAATTTGACCACCTGTGGGCCACTTCGGCCCAAGGGTGGAGCAGCGGGACAGTACTATCCCGCTGAAATTGGGATGTTGGGGAGGGATGCGCTCTCTATGGGTGGCGCCCCTGTGCGACCGCACTGGTCGAACACCCCTAGAGCCGGCCCTGTTGGTGATACATGTATTGGGAGGGATGAGTGGGTTGTGTGAAGGAGGGGTCGAGGAAGATTGAGGGAGGGGGCCCCCCAGAGATATCCATGTAATGGGCCCCAAGATTTCTGTCGCTGGCCCTGACAATAACACCCTGTGCTATAGAAAATGTTATGAAATCCATAGATGGAGGTGTTCTAATACACAGATCACTCACATCCTTGCATTAATAAACAGAGGAGTATTTGTTGTGGTAGGTTGTCTATTTTCAAAATAGCATGCCTTGTTCAGCTGCTATATTATTCCTACATATTTTTTGAGTCTGATTCAGAGCCGCACGCAAAGCAGATGTTCACGTAGTTCAGAGATTTTTTTTTATATGTTTTTATATTGCGCGTGTACGAAAATCCTTATAAACTCTGACAGTGCATGCGTTACACAGAGTGTACACACAAAGGTGCTGTTGCGATCAAGACAAACTGTATCATAAATGTCTTGGAAAGTGTAAGGTGTTCCTGGGTGGTTACTGGGAGATGGCTTAGAGCACGTGTACCATGATAGCCTATCTAATGGATGTGTTATGGGACAGACAGGGCAGACAGAAAGTCGGTGAGATATAGGCAACTTAAAGTCGAAATACACTTTTTTTTTTAAAAGAGATCTTAGTGACAAATATTGACAGTTTGTGGAGCTTTGTGTATATATATTACACAACAAGGAAAAAACACTATTAGGTAATGGGTATTATTTGAATATATTTAATGTGCATTTTCAAAAGCCAATTAACCACTCATTGATGCAGATAATAAAATAAAAGTTTGGCTTGGCACAGTTTTCAACATTGCCTACAGCATTCATAAAAGTTAACTTTCAGTAATATGTTTTTATAATCAGAGTTATGTGGAACTGTTCAAGTACACAGTGCACTATGCTGCAGGGAAGCTTTGAGAGAAAACTCTGTTACAGCGAGGACAAAATACAAGGTTTTTTTTATACTTTAACTAGAATTGTTTTTCAATACTCATGTGTGTGTACCTTTAAAGCCTACAGGTGCGTACACATGGACAGATATATCGTTACGATATGAACGATAACGATATCGTTCAACGATATATCGTTCATATCGTTCATTTTTATTCAGTGAATGACCAACGATGCGTGTTCCCACATGAACGATAACGATATTTATGACCGTCCATGCATGCAGGCCAATCTGGACGATATCGTCAACTTTGCATTTTCAGAGATGTGGCAGGATGACTCACTGAAAGATATATGAAGACTATATGGTCATAGAAATCAGAGATATTAGTTGCATGCATTTGCAAATACATGGGAAGCTGCTAGGCCACGTCACGGCTTCTCTGTCTCTAGCAGTCCCTAACACTAAGGGGTTCACATCTGGGGCACAGTGTACCCTGAAAAACGTCCAGCCCTGGACGCCCCCAGGGCATCACACGAAAGATGGAAAAAGAGTGACAGTGCAGTGTAAAGTATAGGTGTGTAAGACTAATTAATGAGTCATAGAAATCAGAGATATCAGTTGCATGCATTTGCAAATACATGGGAAGCTGCTAGGCTACGTCACGGCTTCCCTAACACTAAGGGGTTCACATCCGGGGCGCAGTGCAGTGGGGTAAGCGTTCGGGTGTAAGACCCCCGGGGCTGGTCTGGCTGGGCCCCCTCATGGCATCACCACTTAATACACATAGTTGCTTTTTACATCACATATTATGTTTGTATTTTTTTCATGTAATAATTCACATATATTTTAACCCCTTTTTCCAACACTCATTAATTAATCTTACACAGCTTTACTTTACACTGCACTGTCACTCTTTTTCCATTTTTCGTGTGATGCCCTGGGGGTGTCCAGGGCTGGATGTTTTTCGGGGTGCACTGCGCCCCGGATGTGAACACCTTAGTGTTAGGGACTGCTAGAGACAGAGAAGCCGTGACGTGGCCTAGCAGTTTCCATTGTATTTGCAAATGCATGCAACTAATATCTCTGATTTCTATGACCATATAGTCTTCATATATTGTTGCACGTACTATTCAGTGTGCTGAGGAACAATAGGGGGTTACACCCCCCTCCTTTTTCTACCTAGTATGACCCCTACCTTTCATGCACCTGATTAGTGCTGCTAGATTGATTGAGCAGCTGCCATTTTTTGTTTGTTTGGTGTGAGTGGCATGAAGGAGCCAGCATTAGTAGGGCATGCTGGTTCTAGTAGTGCTAGTTGGAGTTCCCAGGGGTGACTCCCAGGTAAGCTGGCTCTCAATGTGGATGCATTTATGTATGTGCCTTTATCAGGAGGCCTTACATTTGACAAAATTTATATGTGCCTTTACCATGAGGCCTTATAATTGGTATAATTTACATTTGGGGTGAGCGTTCGGGCGTAAGACCCCCGGGGCAGGTCTGGCTGGGCCCCCTCATGGCATCACCACTTAATACACATAGTTGCTTTTTACATCACATATTATGTTTGTATTTTTTTCATGGACCCGGCTCCATTGTGCGCATGCGCGAGACCCGGATAGCGACGGGCAAGCCGTCGCTATGGGTCTCGCTACAAAGGGGGCGTGCTGTTGATGGTGTGTGACATCTTGGGCAACTTCCCAATAAGCCCAATGGAAGAGATGGTCCTGCTCTCAGTCTCACCATATGCCCCAGACCCTGTCTCTCAGCCTCACCATATGCCCCAGACCCTGTCTCTCGGCCTCACCATATGCCCCAGACCCTGTCTCCCAGCCTCACCATATGCCCCAGACCCTGTCTCTCAGCCTCACCATGTGCCCCAGCCCCTGTCTCCCAGCCTCACCCTATGCCCCAGACCCTGTCTCAGCCTCACCATATGCCCCAGACCCTGTCTCCCAGCCTCACCATATGCCCCAGCTCCTGTCTCCCAGCCTCACCATTCCCCAGATTCCTACAATCCTCTGTCTTCAGCTCCAAACCCTCACCCCCCACCCCGGCAGGCAGATTTATTAGATAACGTTTACTTGGCAGGTCGACACTGTCTCCAACATCTCTTTGATTTCTGTGTGCACTTGTGGCAGCAGCTGCTGTGCGTGCAGGGAAGGCTGATGGAGGAAGGCCACAGGTGACGGAGGCGGGCTGTGAACATGCTGGAGGCGGATGGCTCTGCAAAGGCTTATGGGAGGTGCTGCTGCGGGTGGGCATGCGCAGCAGCTTCCCCGTTGGCCATTTTTGTTTAACTGCTGTAACGCTGCCCGATCGGAGCTGAGCTCCTTTCGTGGTAGCTGCCATCCTGGCCGGCGGCCTGGAGCAGAGCATAGGAGAATAAAGGGTGGTCACACAGGGACCAGCCCAGCGGGAACCGACCTGGTGTCCCGTCGTCCCAATCCGCCCCTGTCTACAGAGGGTGCAGGCTTTACACTGGGTATAGGTGAATGAGCTGGAGTCTGGGCACCAACAGTTAAGTTTCTTCTTCCAACAGCCCAGGTTCCCTCTCCCCTATGGATTGTTGAGCATTATTGCCCAATGGGTTCATTGGATAGAATGTTCTGTGTGCATGTTGTAACTGTGTAGCCCTGTAACTGTGTAGCAGTGCATAGGTTGAATAGACATAATCTGATTGGTTGTGAACTGTGATCTCTGACTCCGCTTCTTCTGAAATTTCTGGGCACAGAACCTTATATGTCAGCTTGTTAACTCGAAAACTCATTATGGTGCTCAACAGAGGCTAATGTAGAGCCTTCATGGCCTCCCTAGATATCCAGGATGCCTATTTACAGCACATATTCCCATCAGGGTCAGTCACCAGTGCTTCCTCAGGTTTGCAGTATGGGACGAACACTTCCAATTTTAGGCATTGCCATTTGAACTTACCACGACTCCTCGTATCTTCACTAAGGTCATGGCGGTCATGGCAGCATATCTCCGATCTAAGGGGGTTTAGAATACTGCCCTATCCGAATGATCTACTCTTGGCCTAGTCACCAGACGTGCTAAGGGATCCCATCCATCTCGCTATAGACTTACTCCAGTCTCACGGATGGATCATCAATTGGCGAAAATCAACCTTGACTCCGTCTCAGGAGATACAAATGTGTCCTGCTACATCTTTACTCCAACAAAGCTTCTGCAGGGTCACCTGCTGATTGGCTGACGAAACCTGTAATTCGTTACACTATACAGAAGTACTGAACTGAATTTTGTCATGAATCCAGAGCTGCAGTTCACTGCGTAATAAAGGATAAAATTATTCAATGTGTGAATCCTGTGATTTATAAGAATACGTATCTGCATTGGAGTGAAGATGCACGCGCAGTATTTCATAAAGACAGAGCAATTCAAGTTCAATATTCTTAAGGTACTCTGCCGTACTTAATACATTGCTCCAAACTTGCCACCAACTTTATTTTCTGTGTTATGCCACCCAGCTGCATTTTACTCTAAACCGCTATAGACCCAGCCATGTCTTTCTGGCTTCATTGAAGGCCTCCATGCTTTGAGGAATCCACTCCAGGTAGAAGCACAATGCAATGCACATGTACAGACAGTCATCGCATTAGTCAGCAACCCATCGGAAGCCACATTAGACTGCTGACAGCTCAGCAGAGGATGCTGTAAAGGAGGAAGACAGTCCTCTGAGTGCACTCCTGTGCCAGTGTACAGACTCCCAAACCTTACTCCAGCGTTCTCACCTGTGATACTACTGCTCGTTCCTGACCTTGGCTTTATTCGTGACCTGACAGTCTCCTCCCTGGTACTGCGCTTGGTATTCCGGTTTTGACCTTTGGCTATTCTCCGTGACCTGCATACATCTGCTCCCTGGTACCATCTTATCTGTTTGGTTCTGACCCGGCTTGTCGACTATGCTGTACGTCTTAGTCGTACTCTACTCCTATCCAGAGAACACCAGCACCTGTATTAGGGAACCAAGGGGTCTATGTACTAAGCAGTAAGCAGTGATAAGTGACAGAGTGAAAAGTGATAAGTCTGTGATAAGGTGCCAGCCAATCAGCTTCCAACTGTCATCTCACAGGCTGTGTTTGAAAAATTACAGTTGGGAACTGACTGGCTGGCACTTATCACAGACTTATCACCTTTCACTCTGTCACTTTTCACTGCTTAGTACATAGACCCCTAAGTCTGAGAGTCGCTACCTACGTGTCGGATGCAGCTAAGTCCAAACCTCTTTGCAGGGGTCCCTGGTGAATACCGCTGGCACGTTAGACTCTGCACATCAGAACTAGGTCTGACCAATCCCGAAATACGAGTTAGCATCCACTATCTATGCGTGAGTTGTAACAATAGTCAACCGTCACTATACAGAGTTGAGTACTAATGTTTCAGTTATGACAGCAGCAGTGCTCGAAGTGGGAATTTTGAAGTGTGGGTATGGAATTTTTTTCATAACAGGATATATTGAACAAACTTTGCTCATCTCTCTTATGTCTTTCATGTATCCCTTCTGCTTTCTCTTATTTGTTTCCTTTGCCTGTCACTCTCCTCATGTGCCCATATCTTCATTCAACCGTCTTACTCCCTATATACTCTCCTTTGTGTCTAATCACCTGTGTCTTTCTCTCCTTTACTAACCCCCTGCACCTCTGACTGCCTGCTACTCTTTCAGCACATGCTTCTATCTCACCCCTGCACCTCTTTGACCCCCTGCCCCTCTCACTAAGTTATTCCCTCTCTCACCCCTGCCCCTCTCACCAATTCCCTCTCTTATCCCCCTGATCCTCTCACTAACTGATTCCCTCTCTCACTCTCTGCACCACTAACTACCACCCCTCTGCCCCTTCCACTAACTGGTTTCCTGTATCACTCCCTGCCACTCACTAACTGCTTCCTTCTCTCACCACCAGCAACACATCTCTGATCTGCGCTGAGAAGGAGCATTGGGTCCCAGGGCCGGCCAGTGCAGAATGTGGTGACACTGCAGTTTAAACTTGGCAAGTGGCCTATTGAATTTGACGCTGCCTGCGAGCGGACTACTAGCCAATGAGACGCTGCCACCACTGCTGCTTATGATTGGCTGCCAGTGCGCAAGCTGCAATTAGCTTGCTGCCAGCATCAAATTCAGAAGGCTACTGCTTCTTTTGATTAGTCGCCGGTCCGCGAGCTGGTATTGACTCGCAACTGGTGCCAAGTTTAAACTGCAGAGCCACCGCATTCTGCACTGGCCAGCACCAGGACCTGATTCTCCTTCCCAGTGCAGATCAGAGATGTGTCCCCAGTGGGACACATCTTCACACAATGCTGTTTTTGTTCCAGCGCTTGGATCTATACCGTCATATACTGTCCCATTTTGAGCACTGGACAGCAGTCCGAAGTTAGGGCAGAGTGCCAGGGGCCTATTTATAATGGGTGCAGGCAGGGCCGGATTAAAGGGGGGGTGACAGGGGCGATCGTACCTGGGCCCCCACACCTGAAGGGCCCCCACACCCAGCCATCGGGATTAAAGTGAATCGGAGAAGACGGAACCAGTTCCGCCTCCAACCGGACACCTAACCCCGGTGCCGCACGGAGACACCAGGCGCCCGCTGAGATTGTAACAAGCAGGCGCCTGGCTCCCTCCCTGCAGCGGCAGCCAGAGCCGGAGACTAGAGCTCACTCGTGAGCTCCGGCTTCCGGCTCAGGCAGTGAACTATGGGAGAGACTTCATGCGTCTCTCCCATAGTGCAGAGGAGCAGCCCCAGCCGAGCGGATCAGAAGGCAGCGGAAGCGGGGCTTAAGGTAAGTATGATTTTTTTGCTTTCTCTTTAGCGCAAGTGGCTTTTCCACTGCTGGGGGGGACATTACTCGGGGAGGGACATTACTACTGGGGGCATTACTCGGGGGGGGGCATTACTAATGGGGGCATTACTCGAGGGGGACATTACTACAGGGGACATTACTCGGGGGGGACATTACTACAGGGGACATTACTTGGGGGGGCATTACTACTGGGGCCACTGCCACAGGGGGCACAACTACTGGGGTATTACTACTGAGGGCATTACTATTGGGCACACACAGGGGGCATGAGTACTGGGAGCACAACTACAGGGGTATTACTACTGGGGGTAATTATACAGGGGGCATTACTATTGGGAACACTACTACTTGGGGTATTACTACAGGGGGCATTGCATAGGGGGCACTGCTTAAGGGGTAACACTCCTGGGGGCACTACTACTGGGTGCACTGCATAAAGGGCACTTAATAGGGGCCCCCACATGTTTGTTGCCCAGAGGCCCCCACAGCACTTAATCCGGCCTTGGGTGCAGGGTGTGCGGTGCACCCAGTATAGTGTAGTGCACTATGTAGTTGACAGCACACAGTGTAGTGAAAAGGCTAATCGTGACTAGCATTGCATTGTTTAGTACCTGTGAAACAAAATGTTATTCCTAGCTGGCACCTTAATAATGGGCTGTGTTAGTCCTTGGCTAAAGCCTTGAAGGGGAGAGAGGAACTTCTCAATATACTCCAAAGGGCATACATAAGGCAGCTGTATTGGACACAACCGTGAATTAATTAAATAAGTCCGAACTACATGTGGAACATTTTGTAACGTACTTGTAAGTAAGTGAGCTGATTGCCATTAAAAATGTTCTCTAGTCTTAATTTGTTCAAATAAAATGTTCTTTATTTCCAAAGATGATTAAAAAATACAGTGCTTTGTAATGGAGTATAAATCTCCTTGAGACAGGCAAAGCAGATATTTAAATGTTCATTATGACATGGTTACTGCAATGTCATTAGTATACAAATGTAGCATAAATCACAGTATCACAAAATTATAGTTTTAAAACATAAAAATAGTATCAGTCAGTGTATTAACAGTATCAGATAAAACATTTTAAAATGCAATAAATATATTTGATGATAATAACATTCAAAACACTTAAAACTAGACATGTTTAGAAATAAAGCATAAAAGTAAAAGCTATGGGGGTCATTCAGACCCGCTCGCGAGCAAAGTTCCATCGCAAGCGGGTCGATGTTGTGAGAATGCGCATGCGCACGACAGAGGGAGCTCCGTTGTGCGCATGCGCGAGACCCAGAGAGCGACGAGAAATACGTCACTCTGGGTCTCGCACCAAAGGGGGCGTGCTGTCGATGGTGAGTGACAGCACGCCCCCTTTGGTGGGCATGGCGGCCAGACGGAGGCGTTCCCATGGGAACACCTACCGTCTGAGTCCGGCCCCACTGACATCAGTAATGATGTCAGTGGGAGTGACTTTGGCTCTGATAGAGCCAAAATCACTCCTGGGCTTGCGGCAGCGAGACCCTACTGCAAGGGTCTCATCGCAAGCCCGATGGTCGCGATGGTCTTGACCATCACGACCATCATCATGGACGCTCGCATAAGCTGTGGGTGGTCACCCACAGCTATGCTAGCGTCCATAAGGCCGCTCCACATTTAAATAGGACGGCCCTGATTCAGAGCGAGCGTTCTGCTCAGAGCGTTCAGCTCTGAATCAGGGCCAATGTGAAAGCTTTCTGGGGCCTATGTATAAAGCTTTTTTTTTTTTTAAATTATGTAGAAATCTGCATTTTTTTTTAATATATTGTACCTATATACTGATATCACAATGTGGGAAATTTCACAGAAATCTCCAGCAGAGTGCTAATTAGCAATGCCAATCGCAGTCCCTATTATTATCAATGGGGACTACGATCTGACCCCTATGTACCAAACTCCAAAAACATTTTGGAGTTTGGCCATGATAGTTTACATGGTCTTCAAATGGTATAAACTGCTTTAAACCTATGGAGGCTTAGGAGCAGGAGAGAGATTTCCCCATCTCTCTCCCGCAGCCTCTGGCCAGCGACGAAAGCTTTAGCATCCTTCTGAGAAGTTTTTCAATGCTGTGAAAAACTTCTACAATATGCCGGGGATATAACTCGCAGGTACAGCAACATTGTATCCTTTTATGGGCTTTTCTCTTCTCAGTTGCTGAAACCACTCACAAGGCTAGGTCTCAAATAAAATGTTCTTAATCAATCAAAATGCTTTACTTGCCTTCCACTACATGTTCCACCTCAATTTCCCTGTACTGACCTCGGGCCTCTGAGCTAGTTCCTTTCAAACTCAGACTCTCTGGTGCACATCATATATGTACTACAGAGGTTGTTACTCAATTAGGAAGGAAGGAAAGGGGGTAGTAGGGCCAGCTTCTCTTGCAACCCTTGTCAGGAATCATTGGCTATATTATTCTTTTATGGCCTGTTCTTCTTAGTTGCTGAAAAACAGATCTTACATGGCCACGTCTCAAATTAATAATACTCTTAATTAATCATACTCTTAATTAATCAACCAATTAATCAACCAACCAACCAATGATTTGCCTGCTTTCCATTATATACTCAACC
Source organism: Taudactylus pleione (assembly GCA_031769625.1). NCBI lineage: Eukaryota > Metazoa > Chordata > Amphibia > Anura > Myobatrachidae > Taudactylus > Taudactylus pleione. Next base: position 12,816,837 of record JAUIMM010000010.1, read on the forward strand.
TTGATTTCCCTGTAGTTCCCTTAGGCCTCTGATCTACTTCTTGATTAATGAAAACATTCTTTCTATGAGGTACAGTCAGGTGCATAAATATTGGGACATTGACAGAATTTTCAGATTTTGGCCTCTATTCACCACCACAATGGTTTTGAAATGAAACAAACAAGATGTGCTTTAACTGCAGACTTTCAGATTTAATTTGAGGGTAATTACATCCAAATCGGGTGAACGGTGTAGGAATTACAACGGTTTCTATATGTGCCTCCCGCTTTTTAAGGGGCCAAAAGTAATGGGACAAACTAAACAATCCTAAATCTAACTTTCACTTTTTAATACTTTGTTGCAAATCCTTTGCAGGCAATTACAGCCTGAAGTCTGGAACATATAGACATCACCAGACGCTGGGTTTCATCCCTGGTGATGCTCTGCCAGGCCTCTACTGCAAATGTCTTCAGTTCCTGCTTGTTCTTGGGGCATTTTCCCTTCAGTTTTGTCTTCATCAAGTGAAATGCATGCTCAATTGGATTCAGGTCAGGGGACTGACTTGGCCATTGCATAACATTCCACTTTTTAGCCTTAAAAAACTCTTTGGTTGCTTTTGCAGTATGCTTCGGGTCATTGTCCATCTGCACTGTGAAGCGCTGTGCAATGAGTTGTGAAGCATTTGACTGAATATGAATATATAATATTGCCCAAAACACTTCAGAATTCATTCTGCTGCTTTTGTCAGCAGTCACATCATCAATAAATACAAGGGAACCAGTTCCATTGGCAGCCATACATGCTCACGCCATGACACTACCACCACCATGCTTCACTGATGAGGTGGTATGTTTTGGATCATGAGCAGTTCCTTTCCTTCTCTTCTCTTCCCATCACTCTGTTACAAGTTGATCTTTGTCTCATCTGTCCATAGGATGTTGTTCCAGAACTGTAATGGCTTTTTTAGATGTTGTTTGGCAAACTCTAATCTGGTCTTCCTGTTTTTGTGGCTCACCAATGGTTTGCATCTTGTGGTGAACCCTCTATATTCACTCTTGTGAAGTCTTCTCTTGATTGTTGACTTTGACACATATACATCTACCTCCTGGAGAGTGTTCTTGATTTGGCCAACTGTTGTGAAGGGGTTTTTCTTCACCAGGGAAATAATTCTTTTGTCATCCACCACAGTTGTTTTCCGTCGTCTTCCGGGTCTTTTGGTGTTGCTGAGCTCTCCGGTGCATTCTTTCTTTTTAAGAATGTTCCAAACAGTTGATTTGGCCACACCTAATGTTTTTGCTATCTCTCTGATGGGTTTGTTTTGATTTTTCAGCCTAACGATGGCTTGCTTCACTGATAGTGACAGCTCTTTGGATCTCATATTGAGAGTCGACAGCAACTGATTCTAAATGCAAATGTCACACCTAGAATCAACTCCAGACCTTTCACCTGCTTAATTGATAATGAAATAACGAGGGAATAGCCTACACCTGTCTATGAAATAGCTTTTGTGTTGATAATCCCATTACTTTTGGCCCCTTAAAAAGTGGGAGGCACATATAGAAACCGTTGTAATTCCTACACCGTTTACCCGATTTGGATGTAATTACCCTCAAATTAAATCTGAAAGTCTGCAGTTAAAGCACATCTTGTTTCTTTCATTTCAAAACCATTGTGGTGGTGAATAGAGGCCAAAATCTGAAAATTCTGTCAATGTCCCAATATTTATGGACCTGACTGTATATAGTTTATTCAACTGCCATCCTGTCTACCACTGCTGTGCTGCAATGTTTCATAGATATGCTATAGTCTTTTAAACTGCTGTGTGTTTGTGCCCCTGCTCTGTTGCTTAGCCAGAAAATGGGCCTCAGGCCTTATTATAGCGGTGCCTTGGTGTGGCTTAGCTGGGCTAGTTTGGGGGTGTCCTGCACTCTGGATTTGAACCCTAGTCTGTCCAGGAATGATGATGTTTGTCCATGCAAGGTGACGTTTTGCCTCTTTCAAAATCCCCTTTTTTTGGAGGGAAAAATCCGAACTCGGCGTGCAAACTCAAACCTATCCGAGCCTGCACATCCCTAAAATATATATATATTAGGGGTGTGCACCGGCCACTTTTCGTGTTTTGTGTTTTGGTTTTGGATCTGGATCTTTCTTCGTGTTTTGGATCTGGATTGGTTTTGCCAAAACCACCCTTCCGTGTTTTGGGTTCTGGGTTTTGTGTTTAGGATCTGTATTTTTTTTAAAAAAAGCATAAAAACAGCTAAAATCACAGAATTTGTGTGTTTTTCTGCTCCTATGCTATTATTAACCTCAATAACCTTAATTTCCACTAATTTCCAGTCTATTCTGAACACCTCACAATAGTGTTTTTATATCCAAAAGGTTGCACCGAGGTAGCTGGATGACTATGCTAAGAGACACGAGTGGGCGGCACAAACACGTGGTCCATCTAGGAGTGACACTGCAGTGGCAGACAGGATGGCAGTTTGAAAAACTAGGCCCCAAGCAGTACATAATTCAAAGAAAAAAAAGAGGTGCAAGATGGAATTGTCCTCCCACCCACCCTTATGTTGTATAAACAGGACATGCACACTTTAACAAACCAAACATTTCAGCGCCAGGGTCTGCCACACGACTGTGGCTGAAATGATTGGTTCGTTTGGGCCCCCACAAAACAAGCTGGCAATTAATCTGTCCCTGCACAAACTGGCTCTACGGAGGCAAGATGTCGTCCTCATCCTCCGATTCCTCACCCTCTTCAGTGTTGTGTACATCCTCATCCTCACAGAGTATTCATTTGTCCCCGCTGGAATCCACCACCACAGGTCCCTCTGTACGTTCTGGAGGCTGGTCTCCCTGGAAGAGTTGATAATTAATTTTATGAACATCATCTTCTCCACATTTTGTGGAAGCAACCTCCTACGCCTTTTGCTGACAAGGTTCCCGGCTGCACTAAACACTCTTTCGGAGTACACACTGGAGAGGGGGCAACTCAGGTAAAATAGAGCCAGTTTGTACAGGGACCTCCAAATTGCTTCTTTTTCCTGCCAGTACAGGTACGGACTGTCTGACATGCCTACTTGGATGCTGTCACCAATGTAATCCTTTAACAGACAGACGCACGCTTGTCGCTGCTGCTTTAAGGATGCAGGTGCGGCTACAGCCCACACATTTCACAAAGACAGAAAAAAAAATAAGAATTTTTTAATTGTTTGTGGAGCGCACTTTGAGGGTTAAACCACCCTTTAACAGACAGACGCACGCTTGTCGCTGCTGCTTTGAGGATGCAGGTGGAATCTAGACGGGATTTGGAACCGGGGACACACTACCTCCATCAATTGTCTAAATCCCACTGCACTAATGGCGGATACCGGACCAACGTCTAACACCAACATAGCAGTCAAGGCCTAGGTTATACGTTTTGCTTCAGGATGACTGCTGTCGTAATTCATCCTCATCGCTAGGGACTGTTGGAGGGTCAATTGTTTAGTAAAAGTGGTGGTGTTCCTACTTCCTCTCTGGGATGATGAACAACTCCCAGCAGCAGCAACAGCACTAGGAGGAAGTGGTTCTTGATCTTTCCCTATTTTATTTTTATCAGAGAAAGTTTGGTCCTCCATTTATGTTATATTGATATATACGTGCGGCTAAAGCACACACAAACACAGAAAATATTTTTTTATTTTTGCTGGAGAGTAGTGCACTTTGTGGGTTACACCACCCTTTAAGAAATGAGCCAGCCGGCTCTTTACTTATGGGACACAGGCGCACGCTTGGCGCTGCTCCTTTGTTGATGCACGTGCAGCCACAGTGCACACAAGTCACAAACACAGAAAATATTTTTTTTTTTGGTTTGGACTGGAGTGTACTTTGGGGGTTACAGCACCCTTTAACGGTCAAGCCAGCCGGCCCTTTACTTATGACACAGGCGCACGCTTGGCACTACTTTGTTGATGCACGTGCGGCTACTGCGCACACAATTCACAAACACACAAAAAATATTATTTTTTTAGCACTTGGGGGGAGCACCCCTGATGGACAGAGCACCCCCTGGACAACACTACAGCACCCCTTTAGGACTGGGACACTGCACAGGACTTTGGAGTGGACACAGCCCCTATGGACAACTGACTGCACAACACAGTCCAGCCAGCCTCTATGGACTTTGAAGTAGTGGACACAGCCCCTATTAACAACAGCAGCACAGCACAACACAGCCAGCCCCTATGGACTTTGAAGTAGTGGACAACAGCAGCACAGCACAACACTACTCTGCACTACACTACACTATACTACACAGCCCAGCCAGCCCTAACTCCCACCCTCCCTCTTCACTGTCCACAGCCGAGTGAGAAAATGGCGCCGACGCGGGTACCTTATATAGGATCCAAAACCCGCGAGACTCGGAAGGCGGGATGATGACGTTTTGCCTCGATTTCAGATCCGAGTCAGGCGGGAAAAGTCGAGCCTGACTCGGATCTGCCTCGGATCGGGGGGGCTCAGGGGGGGTTCGGATTTCAGAAATCCGAACCCGCTCACCCCTAATATATATATATATATATATATATATATATATATATAAAATATATATATAGACACACCTACAGCCATGGCCAACAGTTTTGAGAATGACACAAGTATTGGTTTTCACAAAGTTTGCTGCTTCAGTGTTTTTAGACCTTTTTGTCAGATGTTGCTTTGGTATACTGAGGTAAAATTACAAGCATTTCGTAAGCGTCAAAGGCTTTTATTGTCAATTTTATTGTTTATGCAAAGAGTCAATATTTGCAGTGTTGACCCTTCTTTTTCAAGACCTTTGCAATTCACCCTGGAATGCTGTCAATCAAATTCTGGGCCACATACTGACTGGATGGCTGCCCATTCTTGCCTAATCAATGCTTGGATTTTGTCAGAATTTGTGGGTTTTTGTTTGTCCACCCGCCTCTTGAGGATTGACCACAAGTTCTCAATGGGATTAAGGTCTGGGGAGTTTCCTGGCCATGGATTCAAAATGTCAATGTTTTGTTCCCCGAGCCACTTAGTTATCACTTTTGCCTTATGGCAAGGTGCTCCATCATGCTGGAAAAGGCATTGTTCGTTACCAAACTGTTCTTGGATGGTTGGGAGAAGTTGCTCTTGGAGGATGTTTGGTACCATTCTTTATTCATGGCTGTGTTCTTAAGCAAAATTGTGAGTGATCCCACTCCCTTGGCTGAGAAGCAACTCCACACATGAATGGTCTCAGAATGCATTATCGTTCATATGCGTTAATATCATCCAGTATCTATGCAAGACATCGGTGACGATGCGCACTCCCATCGTATCTTTCATTGGCCGAACTTGCAGAACAATGTGATGACATCGTCATCTCCTGCAAGTTCGGGGATGTAGCCAGTGACGCCCTTGAACGATATCGTTCAGTGTGTATGCTCAATGTCGTTAACGACATTGAGGCCGGCAGTGCAGGGGAAAATACTTAACAATATTGCTCATGGAGCATATCATTAAGTTTGTGCCCGGCATTGGGCTGCAGTTATTATTAGACTGCAGTTACTTTATGATTACGCTGCGGTTAGGGTTAGGCTGCAGTTAAGGTTAGACTGTAGTTAGGGTAGGGTTAGGATTAGACTGCAGTTAGGGTTAGGATGTAGTTAGGGTAGGGTTAGGATTAGCAGCGGTTAGGGTTGACTGCAGTTAGGGTTAGGCTTCATTTAGGTTTACGGTGCAATTAGGGTGAGCAGTAGGGTGCATTTTAGGTGAAGGGTAGTGTTAGTATAAAATTGCATTGTCAACATTTAGACTGTCAACATCCAAAAGCATTAAGAGATACAGCACTGCAGATAGAGGTGTTTCTCTAGATGCATTGGGGGGCCCTGCATTTGAGGTCAGACTGGCATGTGTTTTAGCTTGTGCAGGCACGTGGGCTGGTCAAAGTAGAATGGGGGGTTGTCAGAGTGGCGTGTTGTGGTATGTGGTAGCAGGTGGGATTGTCAGATGGGTAAGTTTGTCATTTGGAAGCAGGTGGGGTAATTTGAGTTACATCTGGAGACACGTGAGGGAGTCTGAGTAGTATGTGTTTTGCCATTCTCTTTTTAAGATATGCGGGTAGGGTCACTTTGGTGTTGGCTCCACCTACAGTTGATTCGGTGCCGCCCACGTGAGGCCACTTCCACAAATTTTTCCAGGGCTACTTTTAGTTCCGAATCTGGTGACAGTCTAGGTTGCTAGGGGAAACCATTATGTTCCTTGAGGAGCAGAGTCATTAACATAAGGAAAGGGGAATGATTGCTGGCTAGGGGCACAGTCCAATTTATATTAACTGTATCACCAACGCAAATACAAAGCATGTACCTAACTTTATTTTATAGCGGAGCTGAGGTTTTCTACCCAAATGATACACATATATGGTATGCCCAGGACTTGGGGTATTACAGCAGTACATATACTTGAAGAGTGACTGGTGTTAACCCCTTCAATGCCTTTCAACGGTGTACGCTGGCTAGCTGCCTTTATCACAAGGCTGACTCTGTACCCTTTTTCACCTTTATTATGTCAGCTGTGGATAAGTCAAATTTGCTGGTGCTTTAAGATTAAAAAGGTTTTGAGCTTTTAAATGAACTTACAAGTATCACTGCTTGATAGGAGAAGGGTCGATTTTATTTGCAGAGTCCTATCCAACTCCATTTGAATTCCACGTTGCACAGCACAGTCACTGGTGGGACGGAACTAAGTTTTGTGACTTTATAAGGGCATTTATTATGTGTGGCATGTCTTACAAGTTGCATTACAGTGTGGCATAATGTCTTATAAAGGGCATCACTGTCTGTGGCATAATATCTTATAAGGGGCATTACTAGTGTGTGGCATGTCTTATAAGGGGCATTACTGTGTGTCATACTATGAATTGGGGGCCCTGCTGTGTGCTATGCTTTGAATCGGGGGCCCTGGTGTGTAGTATAGGCCTGCTTGGTGGGGTAGGTGGACAGTGATATCACCTCAGGCTCCAGCATCAGGCCTGCTGTCACTGTGTGATTCTGGGATCAATGTCGCACTCTGCAGACCCCCTCACAAGAGTGCAGGTATGACTGTGTCATGTCTGCTGCCCGGGTGAGGGAGAGTGTGAGTGCGGCTCCTTCCCACATGCCACTGAGCAGGTAATACAGTAGTAAATGCGAGATCAACTCTGTATATTATTATTTTCAATCCAAATGTTTGTTTCATTTGTTCCCCTTGTGTATCTTTAGAGGTCTCGCTGGGCGCACATTATGCTGTGGTTTGGGTTAAGGATACTGGATTTCAACCTCTATATGCACCTACCTATACCTTCTAAACCCTGCCTATAAACCTCTAAAATTGATGCTATTTGCATACGCAGTCATACAGTAAATTAAAGACTTTAGACCTTGAACATGTGTTCCAAAGCACAAAGTATTATTCAAGTAAAGTACAGTCAGTTACATGCTGTGATCTAACTACAATTTAGCACAAAGAATTATACAGACCCAAGATACAGTCATACATACGCACGCGCTCTGGACCAGATACCGGCATCAGCAAGAAACCTCTGTCAATCAGCAATCAGCAAGAAGACTAGAAACCCAGGGTCAGAGCACACATATTTATACCCCCCCAGAAATAGACAACACAATAGAGGAGTTTGTTGCTAATCCCATTGGTTCCCAGTGCGGGTGCATTTGTTACAGGGCATTTAACAGGTTCATTCAAATGGCCACAGTCCAGCCTCCAACAGCTTGTTGCCTTCTTTTTCCCACCTCATGCAAATCTAGACTGTTGATTTTACAAAGTACATTTTGGTTCTTTATGTCTTTACGGTCCATAAGTTGCGAACGCATGTTCCGATCTTCACACCGATGATACCGGAAAGCTGTGGATAAAGTACGAATCAGTATAATATCAAACACGGCTTACTTATCACGTATTAAACCTTAGATACCAAAATAGTCTTTATTTCACAGCATATGTAATAAATGAATAAAACTTGGATCTTTTACTTTATAGCTATGGAACCTTTTGTGTAAGTGTGCATTATGTAAGTATTAGGGATATGAGAAAAGACACTAGTTAGGTTTATCTGATTTGGGGCAGATGTGCACACATGCAGCTAATAAACAGCGTTCGTATGCAGGTTATTGTGCATTCGCTACTGAGCGTCATGTTAGCAGCGCAACTGTGCGTAATGTGCGGTGTTTATGCATGAGATTCTATCTATGATGGACTTAACACATATATATATATATATATATATATATATATACATACACACATACATATCTCATTCCTTACTAACAGTTTCAAACTGCAATGCAAATGTGTTACGGGCAGTGAGCTTTACTTCTCAAACAAGGTAGATACCCCCAATTTCTGGGTTATATTACAATTGCCACAACTATACTTGTCTATATACAGGGATTCCCAATTTATATGTAAAAAACTCACAGTATTCTGGTGTATTGTCTATTCTATTTACTTTTCTCAGGAGGCTGTTTTTCTAGCTGTTTTTGGTATTTCTCTATTCAAGGTTGTCCCCAGAATGGGCCTGACATGGCTTCTAAAAAGATTATCAAAAACACTGCCATCTGTACTTAGCTCGTGAGTTGTAACTTAAAATGGCACTGGTCGCAAAATGGCGTCTTGCAGATTCTTGTTTCTAAAATGGAGTCTAGCTGCCATTCACAAGATGGCATCGCGCACGCTAATTTTTACGCTGATTCCGTCTCAGCCACTAATCCAGCTTCGACAGTCCACCCTTTGATAGTGAACAACATGATTTAAAATTAATTTAGGCATACATTTATATATTACTTAATGTTATTAGGGGATGGCACAAGGTGGTTCTTAATCCATCAATAATGTGTCTCTAGGAGGGTAAATAAAACTACCATTATACGCACACCGCGGACCTTGGGAGATCATGTGAAAAATGTGGGGATGCACCAGTCCTATAAAGGAAGTTTTGATGGGGAATTAGGGACTTACATTATTTGAGGTGTTTTTAAAATAACATTTTGATAATACTTTTTATGCACATCTAAATATAATACATTATATGATGGTATTTCTAGTTCAGGGTTGTAATGCAGTTCTACATTTACCTCAGTATTCATATGGGTACTACTAACCAACATCATAATTTTGCTCTTCCGATTTACCTTATTTTTACATTTTCCACACTTCAACACATTAGGAACACACTTGACACATATGCCAATTACTATGATGACAACCAATATAAGGATCAGGAGTTTACCTATGCTTGCGATCATTTCCTGGATCCACTCCCCTAGACCTGAGAACCACTTCACGGGGTTCAACCATGACACCCATTCCTCTACCTTTTCCTCTACTTTAGTCACTGAAGCGTTACGGTTCTTCCGAAATTCCCATTTTAGCTGCAGAATTTCATCCATCTTCCGGTCTATCACCTCCTTTGGGTCACTGGTGTTATTAGTAATATATGTGCAGCACTTTACATCAAACTGGGTGGCCAAAGTTACGCAATACCCTCCAGTGACAGCTGTTAAATAATTTAGCATTAGTCTGTGTTGCACCAGTTCTTTCTTGTACGCTTGCAATTCCCTACCTGTATACCTGAAGGTGTCATCATACATCTCGGTGATATTATCTATCAATTTAGCAAGATCTTGGACATATCTAAAATTTTGCGTACCCCGAGCGATCCTGGTGGGATCCAATGCGGCTAGAACTTGAAAGCCAGTTGTCTCACTAATTAACTGAGTGGCTTTATGCACGTGACCAGGTATCATATTTCTTTGGTCTCTGTGTTCATACTGTGTGTGAAGATATGGTGATGGTGTGTTTTTATGAATACCAAGCATTTCACCATGAGTAAGGGTCATAATTTCTGGAAGTAGTCTTCCCAAATAACATAACAATTACGGTACTAAGATTGGTCAGACACTCCCCTGATTTGGCATAGCACTCCTCCTCCTGACTCCACTCCATCAGCACTGCCATCAGCTCCCATCTCCGCTATCAGTCCTCCATCACAGAAACTCGGTATCCCCAAACAAACCAAGATGACGGAAACTCTGGAAGAAGAATACAAAAATGAACACAGCAGAACAATCCCTTGCTGCGACACTGATCTACAGTTTTCTTTTAGCTCAGGTTTCTCACTGTCACCTTTTTAATCCTCCCGGCACAAGCTCGCAATCGACAGGTCCACGTTATCGGCCTCGTCTCCACCTTGTATCTCCACCGGTTGGTTAACCTCCATGTAGTGAATGGAATGGACCGTCGTATCTTCCCCGGTCAACCTTTGAGGATGTGGTACTTTGTCAACAACGTCAGATACGGACCTTTCCACCGATTAGTCCGGCAACCTGAACATAAGAAATTATTGGATCATAACGGATTCTCCAGGTTTAACATCATGAGAGTTTGCTTCAGTCATGTTAGTTAATAACATTTTCAATTTCAGTTGTTCTTACTCATCTTCGTGAGACACTGCACAGTAACCTCATTATCATATTTTCACATGAGGCTGCCTGTTAAACAGTATCTCAAAGGGGGACAGGTAGACAGATGGTCTGGGATGATCTTGATATTAATACCCATCACCTTACACAGTATCCCTCCTATATTCAATTATTCTAGGGATACTGTATTTGTACACAAATTCCTGCAATTTAAATTCTATCAATATCTACTGCTCTAAATATTGTCTGGGCCCCTGGGTTGGACAGTATTCCGAGTATTTGACCTTAGCCTGGCATGGCTGCCGTTTGTCCTTAGCGACCTTGTGTCTTGTGTGTGAGAGATAAAGCACAACAGTTTAATATCATTTAAACATGACCTAAATACAACAATAAATTGTCCACATTTTACATTAGAACAGATCCATTGGCAGGTTGAAAAGATTGTAAACAGTCATATAAGGCCTGGGAGAAGATACTGGGGTTGTCTATGAACCCATGGGACACTCGTGTCCATGTGTAGTGTACACCTCCCCCTAGGTGGGAAAAAAAAAATACTGACAGTCAGTGTGTTAGGGCACAGGGAAGAAAGCAGAACAGAGATTGGGTATCAGTTACATCAATTACCATTACCAGTTTTTCCCTAGTACTTCCCGTCAATCTGTCTATCTGCAGACCACAAGTATGACCCGACTCCTAGCATTGGCTCCCACTCTCCAATAAAGCATTAACGGCCACAATTGGAGCTGGTGCCTGTTGGACTAACGATACTGGATTAGAACCTCTATATACCCCTGCCTATACCTTCTAATATCCTACCTATAAACCTCTAAGGATGACACTAATTTGCGTACGCAGTCATACAGTAAATAAAGACTTCAGACCTGGAATCTGTGGTTCCAAAGCACAAGTATTATTCAAGTAAAAGTACAGTCAGTTACACGCTATTGATCCAGACGCAATTCGGCGCAAAGGAATTATACAGACCCAAGTACATTATACATACGCAGCGCTTCCGGACCAGATGTTAGGCATCAGCAAGAAACCCCTCGTCTATCAGCATTCAGAACGAAGACTAAAAACCCAGCATTTGAGCACACATATGTATACCCCCCTGGAATAGACAAAACAATAGAGACGTTTGTTGCTGATGTCATTGGTTCCCAAGGGGGATACATCTGTTACAGAGCGTTTAACAGGCTGATTCAAATAGACACAACCTAGCCTCTAACAACTGGGGGTCTCTAGATTCCCGCCTCATGCAACATCCTAACAGTTATTCATATCATATACATTTTGTTGCTTGAAGTCTCTGCGGTCCATAAGTCGAGAATGCATGATGTGATCTCCATACCGATAATATAGGAATTCTGTTGAAAGAGTACGCATCAGTACAAAACCAAACACGGCCTACTTAGCAAGTATAAAACCTTAGTTACCAAATAATCTTTATTTCACAGCATTTATACTAAGTGAACAAACTTAAATCTTATACCTTAAAGCTTATGGAACCTTGTATGTGAATATGTAATGTGTGAGTATACGGGGTTTGATATAAAGACACTAGTTAACTGGGGCCAGATGCGTGCGCATTTAGCTACTAAACAGCGTTTTCATATAGGATCTTATGCATTCGCTAATATGCGACTAGTTAACAGTGCAATTGTGCGTATTAATGTGTATATGAAAAATGATGAAAGATGCAATCGTATGGTGCTAATAGTAATATCGCCATATGTACTTAATTGTGAGTTTATCTAAAATGGCGCTTGGGTGGCCATTCGCAAAATGGCGTCTTGCGATCTCATTTCCAAGATGGCGTCTTGCGGCCAGTCGCAAGATGGCATCACCACGATTCAATTTTAAACTGATCTAGTCTCAGCCAATACTCCAGCTTCGACAGTCCACCCTTTGATAGCGAACAACATGCTATCACAATCTGATTTTAAAATATACATTTATATACTATTTAGTGTTATTATGGGATGGCACAAGGTGGTTCTTAATCCATCAATAATGTGTCTCTAGGTGGGGACATAAAACTACTATTATACGCACACCGCGGTTCTTGGAAGATCATGTGAAAGGTGTGGGGATGCACCAGTCTTATAAAGGCAGCCTTGAAGGGGAATTGAGACTTTACATTATCTAAGGTGTTTTAAAAATAACATTTAAATAATACATTCTATGTATTTCTAAATATGGTACATTAAATGATGGTATTTCCTAGTTCAGGGTTGTAATGCAGTTCTATATTTACCTCGGCATTCATCTTGTCATTTCTGACCACCATCATAGTTTCCACACTTCAACACAATAGGAACACATCGGACACATATGCCAATTATTATGATGACGATCAGTATAAGGATCAAGAATTTGCCTATGCTGGCGATCACTTCCTGGACCCATTCCCCTAGACCTGAGAACCATTTTACTGGGTTCAGCCATGAAACCCATCCTTCTATCTTTTCCCCTACTTCAGTCACTGAAGCGTTATGGTTCTTACGAAACTCCCATTTTAGCTGCAGAATTTCATCCATCTTTTGGTCTATCACCTCCTTGGGGTCGCTAGTATCATTGGTGACGTAGGTGCAACATTTTACTCCAAACTGGGTGGCTAATGTTACGCAATACCCTCCAGTAACAGCAGTTAGATAATTCAACACTAGCCTGTGTTGCACCAGTTCTTTCTTGTACGCTTGCAATTCTCTCCCTGTATACCTCAATGTGTCATCGTACATCTCGGTGATATTATGTATCAATTTAGCAAGTTCCTGAATATATCTAAAATTTAATGTACCCCGAGCAATCCTGGTGGGATCCAATGCGACTAAAACTTGAAAGCCAGTTGTCTCACTGATTAACTGAGTGGCTTTATGCGCGTCACCAGGTATCATATTTCTTTTGCCTCTGTGTTCATATTGCATGTGAAGATATGGTGATGATGTGTTCTTACGTATACCAAGCATTTCAACATGTGTGAGAGTCATAACTTCTGGGACTACTCTTCCCAGGTAACACAAATCTTCGGAACTCGGGAAGAGCCACTTATACGCTTTTCTTCCACATATAAAATATACATTATCAGGGAGAACATAAGGGATGGTATGCATCATTATCATTAAGCACATTTCTCTTGCAAACAATCCTATTTCTGGGTCTTCCATCTGGTTCATGCAAGTCTCTGGCTGTATTATTTTAGCACAATAACCATCTGGCACCTTACCAATAATTTCTTTGGTGGAACTCAATGTATACCGATACCTAAAATGTTTCCCACTAGATTTAATTGAGCATAACAGATCATGGTTTATGTACTCATTATCAGCTCTTTGTGAGAAGGTCATCGTCTGATTATTCCCTGTCACTTCCCAACTCCCGGGTTTATTGGGGTTGGTTATGTTTAAACACAAAAGTGATCTATCTACTTGGAATTGATAGCTTGAAATGAGGTGGTTTGGATGAGAGGAACCTTCCATCCAATGTTTTCCCTTTCTGTAATTCTAAAATTTCCGTGATATTCAGCAGAAATGGCACCAACCCTATGTTATGCTGTCCCTGTGGCACGTGTGAACACACCCAGCAATCAGTTTGATTTAACACTTTGCCTACCATGCTATGATAATCCGCTAAAGGATACCCACCCCAGTACGGGTTATATTTAGGTTGGCACCGTTGGATACAGTTCTCATCAACTAAGGACCCACAAAGCTCACAAATACAGGAATCTTCAGACGATAAACCTCCACACCATCCCTGAGTATCCAGAATGACAGCTCTCTTAACAATAACAGTACTAAGACACTCCCCTGATTGGCATTGCACTCCTCCTGACTCCACTCCATCAGCACTGCCATCAGCTCCCATTTCCTCAATCAGTCTCCCATCACAGAAACTGGATATTCCCGAACCGGCAAGGATGGTGAACACTCTAAAAGAGAATATGAAATGAACACAGCAGGCCCGTCCATTGTCACAACAAGACCTGCAAATTTCTCTTAGTTCAGGTATCTCACTACGACCTTTTCAATCCTCCCGGAACAAGCTCACGAGCGACAGGTCCACGCTATCAGCCTTGTCTCCGACTTGTTTCTCCACCAGTTGTTTGACCTTTTTGCAGTGAGTGGAATGGACCCAGGTATCTCTCTCGGCCACCTTCAAAGATGTAGTACTTGTCAGCAGCACCTGGTATGGACCTTCCCACCGATCAGTCAAACAACCTGAACGCAAGAAATTTCTGATCATAACATATTCTCCTGGTTCAACATCATGACAGTTAGTTTCAGGCATATCATGGGACAACAATTTCAGTTTCTGCTGCTGTTGTTTTAACTGCTTACTCATTGATATAAGATACTTTACAGTTACCTCGTTGTTACCATTCAGGTCTTCCTGTGGACTTATAATCAAATGAGGTTGTCTACCGAACAGTATTTCAAATGGGGACAGATTTAGAGGAGGTCTAGGAGTGGTCCTTATGCTATGTAGGACCAAAGGTAACGCTTCTGGCCATCCTAGTCCAGTCTCTGTCATGATTTTACTTAACTTATTTTTAATAGTCCCGTGCATCCTCTCTACCTTGGCACTGGCTTGCGGTCGGTAGGGGGTGTGAAGTCGGCTATTAATACCCATCAGCTTAAACATATTTTGAAAAACATCACCTGTGAAATGAGTACCCCTGTTACTCTTGATGATTTTAGGGATACCGTACCTGCATACAAAATCTGAACTATTTTCTTGGCAGTAAACGCAGCAGTATTAGTGGCTGCTGGGTGGGCCTCAACCCTATTAGAAAATACATCCGTGCACACTAATACATACTTAAGGTTCCTGCAGAGTGGTAATTGGATTAAATCAATTTGTATCACCTGGAAAGGTCCATCAGTCGGTGACGGTTCGGTAGGGATCGCTTTCCCTATGTTCTTCCTCAAGCAGGTCAGACAGGACATTGCTATCTTTTCTGCTTGTGAAGAAAAACCTGGTGCACACCAGTATGCTCTCACCAACTTGCACATACCTTGTCTTCCCAGATGAGTCAGACCGTGTGCTGCCTCAGCCAGGCTGGGGTAATATGCCTTGGGGGCTACTGGCTTACCTTGTCCATCCCTCCAGAGCCCGGAGGACTCTTGCCCACATCCTTTCGACTTCCAAATGGATTTTTCCTGAATTGAACACAAATGTTTTTGTGTAAGGACACCTGCAGCACATCCATCGGCTTCCGTACAATACAAATCAAAAGGTTTTTCATAATCAGGTATTCCCAATGCAGGAGCTTTTGTCAGACTATCCTTAAGATTAAGAAAAGCCTGCTCTGTTTCCTCTGTGTGTATGACATGATCGGGCTTTGAGGAAGAGACTAATTCCTGTAAAGGCAAGGCCAAAATAGAAAAACCAGGGATCCACATTCTACAGTATCCACACATTTAGAAGAAGGTATGAATTTGCTGTTGATTCTGCGGCAGTGTCATGTTTTGTATTGCCTGGATTCTATCATTTGTAAGATGTGTTAACCCCTGGGTTAGGCAGTGTCCCAAATATTTTACTCTGGATTGGCACGGCTGTAGTTTGTCCTTAGCCACCTTGTGTCCTGTATGCGAGAGATGAAGTAACAAAAGTTTTTAGCATCATTCAAACATGACATAAACGAGTCAGAACATAGCAATAAATCGTCCACATATTGAATTAGAACAGATGCATTGGCAGGTTGGAAAGATTGTAAACAGTCGTGCAATGCATGGGAGAAGATACTGGGGCTGTCTATGAAACCTTGGGGTAACCATGTCCATGTATATTGTACACCTCTGTATGTAAATGCGAATAGATACTGACAGTCAGGGTGGAGAGACACAGAGAAGAAAGCAGAACAGAGATCAATGACAGTGAAATGGGTTGCATTTGGTGGGATCTGCATCAGGATGACAGCTGGATTTGGCACTACAGAGAATTGGCTCTCTACCACCTTATTAACACCTCTAAGGTCTTGTACCAGCCTATAACCCCTCCCACCACTCTTCTTCACTGGAAAAATGGGACTGTTGGCTACACTAGCTGTACGAACTAAAATTCCCTGTTGCAATAATCGCTCAATTATTGGAAAAACCCCTAATTCTACCTCCTGCTTTAGTGGGTACTGGGGAATTTTTGGAGCTTTCCTACCGCTTTTTAAATTTACCATTACAGGGCTTACGTTTGCCAATAATCCAGTGTCCTGTCCATCCTTAGTCCAAAGGGAATCTGGAATTTGGGACAACATTTCATCTACCTGAGATGGATTTTCATTTAAACTTGTAGAGTGATACATTATCCTTTGGGGAGTGTCCAATATATCCAGCACCTCGTGTGCAACTCTCTCTGGGATATCTAAAAATACACCATCAGGGGTGCAATATATAACACATCCCATCTTACATAACAAGTCTCTACCCAGCAGGTTAGTAGGAGCTGCAGCAGCCAGAAGGAAAGAATGCCTGGTATGCAACAGCCCAATTGTAACCTCCGTGGACTTTGTTAAAGGATAATGTTCCACTTTACCTGTTACACCCATTGTTGGTACTGTCTCGTTGGTCACCTGTAAATTAACGGGAGATTTCATCACTGACCTGGTCGCCCCTGTGTCTACAAGAAAAGGATATTCAATACCAGTACATCAACCATCATGACCGGTTCTTCCCTAGTACTTCCTGTTAACCTGACTATCTGTAGACTACAGGTATGACCTGACCCCTAGCGTTGGCTACCATTCTCCAATAAAGCATTTACGGCCAAAATTGGAGCTGGTGCCTGCTGAACATTTGCTGTTCTCTGTGCATATCCCTTATGGGGATATCCAGGTCTTCCCTGATTTGGGGTCCCTACTCTTTTTATTGTACAGTTTCTACTTAAGTGTCCGTTTTGCTTACAATTAAAACATGTCCGTGAATCGGTTACCGTCATTCCCTCCAGAGGTTGAATACTGACAGCCAATAGTTTTTCGCTCTGGGCCTCTCTTTTTTGAGATGTTTTTATCATGTTCTATGGCAGATTCTATGAGGGTATCTATTGTGAGTCCCCTCCAGCCAGGCTGTGAGGTCTGAACCCGAGTCTTTAAATTCTCTTTCAGACCGTCCATTAGTACCGTGACTATCATTCCCCTGTGGTGAGTGATATCTTTAATATCTTCTATCCCAGTGTACTGGGTGATAGCCTGCAGAGCCCGATCGCAATAATCTTCTGCAGTTTCACTCTCTTTTTGCTTAATGGTGAAAATTTTATTCCAGTTAACTACTACTGGAAAATATATACCCAATTGAGTTACAATGCGGGAAATGTTACCTTGGTTTACTTGGTCTGTTAAGGGAACGTCACCATCCAATACACAATCCGTGATAAATTTTGTCACGTCGGTATTGCGTGGCAGACAGGCCTTTAACACCACACGCCAATCTTTATTAGTGGGCTCATGTGAACTACGCAAATTTCTCAAAAATCTTTGACATTTGGCTAGTTCCTTATTGGGATCGGGGAAATCATTTATTATGGAATTTAGTTCTGCTCTTGTCCAAGGACAATGCATTACCACTTCCCTCGTGGGCACTATACCGTTCACATCTGCATTTCCATTCGGAACAGTTATTGTCCGAATGGGATGCAGACCACAGCGCTGCTACCTTTGACCTGGTTACCTGGCTGGGGGTTTAATCTGCTGCTGCTACGTATGGTATGAACAACTTCCTCTACAGGTGCAGAGGGTGTTAGCACTTCCCTTGCTGTTACAGATGGAGATGGCGGCATCACCCGTGATTGTGGTGATGCAGCATCTATCATTTGCACAGCATGGGAAATGGCAGACATTACAATAGGCTCATCATCCACATCATAAACATTTTCTTTATGGTTGCTTAAGAGAGGGTACAAATTGCTTGTTACATTTTTATGGGTATTTTTGGTAACAGTACTTGCACCTCCATCCACATAAGGTGGGGGAGGTGAGCGTGAACTGCTGGTAATACTCTCCACAACGCTACCTTGCCGCACGTGCGCGGCATTTTGCGGCTCGCCCGTATTGCAATTTAGCGTCGCAAATCTATTCTCTGGCAATGGGCTTACGACGCTAGTTTGCGTCGCTTGCACATTTTTAAGCCACGCATCCCCTTCATGCTGCCACAATTTTAAACATTCATAATATGTAAACTTTTTCTCTCGGGAACGCATCAGACTGATGTGATCCCGGACATTATTTAATACACCTTTATCAAAACTACCAATTCTGGGAAACGGTCTAACACTCTTCATCGTCATTTTAAACCATACATCACAATACCTTATCGCATAAGTACCGTACTTAGTATGCATAATACGACGAGCCGATCCGATCGGCGCCTCCATTAGCAGCACATCATTGTCTAACATCTCTACTGTTTGCGCGGCTCCCATTCTGAGACAAAATCCTACGCTTTTCAATAAAGATTTAAACTTGTGAAAGACAATCAAGATACTTTCACTTACCTGTAGATGATTTAAGACGGCGATGCCCACACACCTGGGTAAGATTTGAAAAAGGCAACTTCCACACCCGGATAAGATTTAGTAAGGCAACTTCCACACCTATGGAAGTTTGTATGTCAGCTACTTCCACGCACCTCTCTACAACAAAGACAACATGTACACCTGCTACTGTGTATAGAACGGTAAAGCTACTTACCGAGCGGCTAGACTAACCCTTGCACCTAGCCCTTAAGGATCATACGATACCCTTAACTGTAGGGAACAAGTTACCCCTACCAACACAAACTCACTGTTACCCACTTTTTCCTGCGCAGAAAAATACACGTTAACCCAGATATTGATAACAATTCAAAAATGTAAACCTCAACGGCTTTATTTAAACACGTGGCAGCACAACCGGAAATACGTATACGCTATTGTGCGGCCAGTCGCATACACAATAATGCGACTACCACACAACCGTATGACAACCTCTTTTAGCTGCGTATGCAAAAGTGCATCTTTGCTGTGCGCAAAACTGAGACTCAGCCGCATACTCAATACTGCGGCACCCCTTTAAACGTTAGGTTCTATCAACAAAGAAAAACAGACTTTTTCCTCTCTTGTCCCTGAATTCTATTCAGCTTCCTTGGCTCACACGGAAATGGATAGCAATCTTTCAGCACAAAGCGGTTGCAGGTAAACCCTGCATGTGGCCACTCCACCCTTTTCTGAGATATCGATAGCCGTATGTACCGTGTGAGTAGGTAAGTGACTTCGCTACGAGCCCCCAACTAACGATACTGGATTAGAACCTCTATATACCCCTGCCTATACCTTCTAATATGCTACCTGTAAACCTCTAAGGATGACGCTAATTTGTGTATGCAGTCATACAGTAAATAAAGACTTCAGACCTGGAATCTGTGGTTCCAAAGCACAAGTATTATTCAAGTAAAAGTACAGTCAGTGACACGCTATTGATCCAGACACAATTCGATGCAAAGGAATTATACAGACCCAAGTACAGTATACATACCCAGCGCTTCCGGACCAGATGTTAGGCATCAGCAAGAAACCCCTCGTCTATCAGCATTCAGAACGAAGACTAAAAACCCAGCGTTTGAGCACACATATTTATACCCCCCAGGAATAGACAAAACAATAGAGACATTTGTTGCTGATGTCATTGGTTCCCAAGGGGGATACATCTGTTACAGAGCGTTTAACAGGCTGATTCAAATAGACCCCACCTAGCCTCTAACAACTGGGGGTCTCTAGATTCCCGCCTCATGCAACTTCCTACAGTTATTCATATCATATACATTTTGTTGCTTGAAGTCTCTGCGGTCCATAAGTCGAGAATGCATGATGCGATCTCCATACCGATAATACCGGAATTCTGTTGAAAGAGTACGCATCAGTCGCAAGATGGCGTCGCCGCGATTCAATTTTAAACTGATCTTGTCTCAGCCAATAATCCAGCTTCGACAGGACACTTGCTGGTCTCTGGGCATATCCCTTATGGGGGGGAAGCAATCGGGAAGCCGACTGCCTATATATCGGCAGCCGGCTTCCCTACTGTCTTATCCTGGCAAGGGTGAAATACCGGGCGTCTAGATGTAGATATTCAGGTACTCCCTGGTTTGGGGGTCCTACCCTCTTTGCCGTGCAGCTCTTACTTATGTGTCCTGGCTGGTTGCAATTAAAGCACTTCAGTGGGAAGGATTGTTGTGTGGGTTGAGCAGGAGAGAAATGGGTGGGTATGGGTAAGGATTTTGAGGAAAAGGATATTGTGGGAGGTACAGAGCTTGTAGTGTAGGATAAGTGGGATAAGGCTGTGTTTACTGTGGTGTAGGATTAGTGAGGGCGTATAACTGTTCAGGTGCAGGTGTGGGTGTGGGTGCAGGTGTGTCTGCTGGCTGTGATGTTACCATCATTCCTTCCAGAGGTTGAATACTGACAGCCATTAGTTTCTCGCTCTGTGTCTCTCTCTTCTTTGAGATGTTTTTATCATGTTCTATGGCAGATTCTATGAGGGTATCTATTGTGACTTCCCTCCAGCCAGGCTGTGAGGTCTGAACCCTGGTTTTTAGGTTCTCTTTCAAGGCCATCCATGAGTATGGTGACAAACATTCCACTGTGGTGAATGCTATCTTTAATATCCTCTAACCCAGTGTACTGGGTGATAGCCTGCAGATCCCGTTCGCAATAATCTTCTGCAGATTCACTCTCCTTTTGCTTTATGGTGAAAATTTTGTTCCAGTTAACTACTACTGGAAAATATACACCCATTTGAGTTATAATACGGGTATACTTGGTCTGTTAAGGGAACGTCACCATCCAATACACAATCCGTGATAAATTTTGTCACATCGATATTGCGTGGCAGACAGGCCCTTAACACCACCCGCCAATCTTTATTGGTGGGCTCAGGAGAACTACCCAAATTTCTCAAAAATCTTCAACATTTGGCTAAATCCTTTTTGGGATCGGGGAAATCATTTATGATGGAATTTAGCTCTGCTTTTGTCCAAGCATTAAAACATCCCTTGTAGGTACAACTCCGTTCTCGTCCGCATTCCCATTCGGAACAGTGATTGTCCGAATGGGACGCAGACCGGCCGCAGTGCTACTTTTGACCTTATTACCTGGCTGGGAGTTTAGTCTGTTGCTGCAACGTATAGTATTAACAAATTCCTCCACGGTCGCAGAGGAGTTTAACACTTCCCGTGCTGTTACAGTTGGTGATGGTGGCACCACTTGAGCTTGTCGTGGTGTCGCATCTAACATGTGCACAGCATGGGAAACGGCAGACATAACAATAGGCTCATCATCCACATCATAAACATTTTCTTTATGGTTACAAGAGAGGGTACAAGTTGCTTGTTACATTTTTATGAGTTTTTTTTCATGACTGTATCTGCACCCCCATCCACATAAGGTGGCGGTGGTGCGCGTGAACTACTGGCAATACCTTCCACACACTACCTTGCCGCACATGCGAGCCATTTTGCGGCTCCCACGCATTGCAATCCAGCGCCGCGGGTGTATTTGCTGGCAATGCGCTCGCAACGGTAGTTTGTGTCGCTTGCACATTTTTAAGCCACGCATCCCCTTCATGCTGCCACAATTTTAAACATTCGTAATATTTAACTTTTTTCTCTCGAGAACGCATCAGACTGATGTGATCCCGGACATTATCCAATACATCTTTATCAAAACTACCAATCCTGGGAAACGGTCTAACACTATTCATCGTTATTTTATACCATACGTCACAGTACCTTATTGTATAAGTACCGTACTTAGGCCCTCATTCAGAGCCGTACGCTCTGAGCAGAGCGCACGCTCTGAATGAGGGCCGGGCTCCATTTTCATGGAGCGTCCTCCTGGACGCTCGTATAGCTGTGGGTCACCACCCACAGGCTATACGAGCGTGCATTGTGATGGTCGCGATGGTCGAGACCATCGCGACCATCGAATTTGCAAGCCGGAGCCTGCGGTTGAGGTTTTCAACCGCAAGCTCCGGAGTGATTTTGGCTCTATCAGAGCCAAAATCACTCCCACTGACATCACTAGTGATGTCAGTGGGCCGGCTTCTGACGGGAGGCGTTCCCTTAGGAACGCCCCCGTCAGGGAGGCACGCCCCCGGCACGCCCACCAAAGGGGGCGTGCTGTCAATCAACATTGACAGCACGCCCCCTTTGATCGGACACAACGAGCGAAGGACTTTCCTTCGCTCGTCGCGTCTGGCGCATGCGCACGACGGAGCTCCCTCCGTCGTGCGCATGCTCAGTCCATAACATCGACCCACTTGCGAGCGGACAGCCGCTCGCGAGTGGGTCTGAATCAGGCCCTTAGTATGCATAATACGATGGACAGATCCAAACTGCGCCTCCATTAGCAGCACATGATTGTCTAACATTTCTATTGTTTGCTTGGCTCCCATCTTGGGACAACCCCTACGTTTTTCAATAAAAATTTAAACTGGTTTAAGATACTTTCACTTACCTGCGGATGCCTTTGAAAAAGGGTGTATCCACAAACCCTATGGAGGACTTCCAGACGCTTCCACTCACCTACGGAAGTAAAGGCTGCTTCCGTTCAGCAATCCCTTTTTGACTACCTTTCAACTGCTAGGGGGTAGCAAAGTACCCTTTGTGTTCCAGTTGATTTCGTCCACCCTCCCACCAGCTCACAATCATAATCTTACCAAAATTATGCGGTTCAGTTATAGTGTTCAAATAAGCCTAACAGATCACACACATTGATTACTGAACGCTATAATCACGCTGGGGGCCGAACCCTAACAAAAATAACAACCCATACACCTGCTTTGTGTAAAGTAAATGGTAAGCTGCTACCGAGTCACTAGGCCAACTCCTGCGCCTAGCACTTAAGGGTCCTACGATACCCTTAACATTTAGGTCCCGTGTTACACCCTAAACAAATACTCACTGATACACAGTTTTTTCCTGCACAGAAAAATACACGTTAACCCAGATATTAGCAACAATTGATAATGTAAACTCAATGGCTTTGTTTAAACACGTGGTAGCACAACCGGAAATGCGTATACGCTATTGTGCGACTAGTCGCATACACAATGATGCGACCACCACACAACCGTATGACGTACCCTTAGCTACGTATGCAAAAGTACGTCCCTATTGCACGCAAAAATGCAACTTAGCTGCGTGCGCAATACCGCGACACCCCTTTTAAACGCAAAATACTATCAACAAAGGAAAACAAACTTCTTCCTCTTTTGTCCCTGGATTCTAGTCAGCATCTCTTGGTCACACGATAACGGGTAGCGATCTCTCAGCATCGAATGGTTGGAGGTAAGACTGCTTGTGGCCACTATACACCCTTTGCTGAGATATAGATATCCGTGTATATATATCGTGTGATTAGGTACGTGACTTCACTATGAGCCTCCAACTAAGGATACTGGATTTCAACCTCTATACGCACCTACCTATACCTTCTAAACCCTGCCTATAAACCTCTAAAATTGACGCTATTTGAGTACGCAGTCATACAGTAAAATAAAGACTTTAGACCTTGAACATGTGTTCCAAAGCACAAAGTATTATTCAAGTAAAGTACAGTCAGTTACACGCTGTGATCTAACTACAATTTAGCGCAAAGAATTCTACAGACCCAAGATACAGTCATACATACGTACACGCTCTGGACCAGATACCGGCATCAGCAAGAAACCTCCGTCAATCAGCAAGAAGACTAGAAACCCAGGGTCAGAGCACACATATTTATACCCCCCCAGAAATAGACAACACAATAGAGGAGTTTGTTGCTAATCCCATTGGCTCCCAGTGCGGGTGCATTTGTTACAGGGCATTTAACAGGTTCATTCAAATGGCCACAGTCCAGCCTCCAACAGCTGGTTGCCTTCATTTTCCCACCTCATGCAAATCTAGACTGTTGGTTTTACAAAGTACATTTTGGTTCTTTATGTCTTTACGGTCCATAAGTTGCGAACGCATGTTCCGATCTTCACACCGATGATACCGGAAAGCTGTGGATAACGTGCGGATCAGTATAATATCAAACACGGCTTACTTATCACGTATTAAACCTTAGATACCAAAATAGTCTTTATATCACAGCATCTGTAATAAATGAATAAAACTTGGATCTTTTACTTTATAGCTATGGAACCTTTTGTGTAAGTGTGCATTATGTAAGTATTTAAGGTATGTGTTTGTATGTTGTGTATTTTCTGAAGACAGTTATAAAGATCTGAAACATTATTCTGCTTGATTCACCTCTGTATACCTCAATTTTGGTCCGTGAGTGCCGCACCTTCTGTTCTGTTTCTCCCCTTATTGTGGGGGCACCCGGCAAAAGTAATGTACATTGTGATGAGTGCCGGTCCTGTGCTGTTCTCTAATTGATAATGCCCGATGGTGAAGGGGCATTATTTTGACAAGGCACCTTGAAACTCCTAATTTAGGGGGTTTAGAATTTTTTGTCTTCATCTCCAGTCTCTCTGTGGTTTTAAATGGTATTGGGATACACATTATTTTTTGTGTTATTTGTCTGAGATATTTTCACTGGCTGCTTATTTCTCTCAACAAGATAATTGCTGGTGCAACACCTTTTATAAATGGCAGAATCTCAGGCTGAGTTGTCTGAAACTTTATTTAACCGAAGTACTACCCAGTGGGAGATGCTTTCACATACTCAGAGTCTGAGGCGGAGGACATTCTGTATAAAGAAATCTTGGATGATGAGGCTGAGTCCTGTACACCTGATGTGATTTACCGTGACTTGTTACGATTAAAGAAAAAAGAAATTGATTTTAAGTTACATGGTATCTCTCTTAGCGATTACTTCAAAACCAAAAAAATACCTAGGGGATTTCGCATTAAGAACTGCCCAACGATTGGCCAGAATGATCCAGCTTTTTGTAAAAAAATGGGTCGCTATTTTAAATAAATGCTCGTATGATTTACTGTTATTGGTGATAGAACAGTCCAAAAAAGAACTGTCAACAATAGTCGATAAAATTAGCAGTTTTGAAACGATACATTTACCCAAGTTACGAGCTGATAAACACCTAGAGTGGATGGAAAAGTTGACCAACCATCTGAACGTATACAAAAGGGATTTAATTAAATTCAAGAAAGAGAAATTGCGTAAGGTTGAATTGGATTATGAGAGGCAGCAGGTATATCGGTGGCTGTCAGGAGGGCAGCAGGATTATGAGCGGAGAATGCCCTTCTTCAGGAGACGGAAACTCCCCTACGCAGTTGTGGACAGTGAATCTTCCCAGGAGCTGTATAGCACAGCTAGCGACACAGAGACACCTAGGGGAGGTGCTAGACGACAACCCTCTGGCCCTTTAGAGGTCACCACCTGTGCCAGAATGCCCATTGCTCCAAACGCCACACTAGACGAGGGGGCCAAAACCGTCGGGGGCAAACGTGGCAACAAACCCCCGCTACCACGGAGGAAGTAATTTTCAACTTTTCTTCTCATACATTAACTAATAGTGAAACTAGTTTGTTGAAGAAGGGTCTGTCCTTCATCCCTTCTAACCAACTACAGGAGGTGAATTGGCAGACTGAAAAGTACCAATTACAACGGAAATTAAAATTGAGGGAATTCTTCCTTAAAAATTCTAATAAACAGGAATTAACGTCTTCATCTATGAGTATGCCAAAAAATATCAAAAAGCTGAGGGAGAGATCGCACTTTGACCCTGTTTCTTATAACCCCTCGATCAAGACATTTATGCGTTCATTGGACCATGACGTGGCTTTACAATTGAAAGAACATACAGGCTCGCACCCTAATTTAACCAAACTGGAAAGAGAGGCACTAAAATCCTTGTCCAAGAACCCGAACTTGACAATCCGCCCTGCGGATAAGGGGGGATCAATTGTCTTGCAGGACACTCCGGATTATGTTATGGAAATTAACAGACAACTCAATGACTGTAAAGTTTATCACAAACTGAGCGGTGATCCGACTATACAGTTTAAGCAGGAACTTACTGAAATCTTATTGTCTGCCAAAGATCGCTCTGTCATTGACGAGGAGCTCTTTAATATCTTAATTCCACAATTTCCAATTACACCGGTGATCTATACCCTCCCCAAAATGCATAAGGGAATTCTACCACCACCTGGGCGTCCGATTATTTCGGCAAGGGGTTCTTTAATTCAACCGACATCTATTTACTTGGACTCAATATTGCAACCATTAGTACAAAATCATGCTCATTTTCTCTTAGTACTTCTTTAATCAATAAGTTAAAAGTATTTGAGGTTTTTACTGAGAATATATGGTTCATTACGGCTGACGTGTCTAGTTTATACACTATTATACCCAATTCTGAAGGTCTAGATGCTGTAAAACAGATGTTAACGAGGAGTGGGTCTTTTACTCTGAATCAAATTGAAGTGTATCTCATCTTGTTTGAAATTATACTAACCAAGAATTTCTTTATGTTTGACCATGTGTTTTACCAACAAATTACAGGCTGCGCCATGGGGTCTTCAGTGGCTCCGGCGTATGCCAACTGCTACATGTTTAAAGTGGAGGATGAATTGTTTTTCAAGAATAGGGACATCAGCGATGAGATCGTATATTATACGCGGTTCATCGATAATCTCCTTATTTTTTGGAGAGGCACTGAAGATAAGTTTGTCCAGTTGATTGAAACTCATAATCCTACTGATAGCCCTGTGAAACTTACATATAAAATGAGTCAGGAGTGTATCAATTTTTTAGATATCAGATTAATCAGGGAAGGCAACAAATTAATTACAGCATTATTCTCTAAATCCACTGACCGTAACACATTGTTACAATTTCAAAGTTGTCATCCTCATAAACTTAAAGCAGGCCTTCCATATTCCCAAATGCTACGAGTGTTTAGAACTAACAGTGACAGAGTGAGAGCTTCTCATCAGTTAGATGATATGATATTAAAATTTGCCCAGAGAGGTTATAATAAGCATCAATTGTTAGTAACCAAGAACAAGGTCCTGGCATTGAATAGGGACCAATTACTATGTACGAAACGTGACACTAGTGTAAAGAATAGAATCCCATGGGTAACTCGCTATAATATACACTCACCAATGATTAATAGAACATCAAAGAAACTTTGGCCGATAGTGGCAACAGACCCAGATCTTGGTTTGGGTGATATTAACCTTATGCCCTGTTACTCCAGGGGTAAAAATCTTAAAGACCTATTGGTGAAAACTAATTATAGTTCTAAAGATATATCTGGCCCTCTACACTTCCTTGCTATCAAACAGCATGGATGTTTTAGATGCTCATGCGTCACCTGTAAGTTCCTTATTCAGGGTAGTGTATTTTATCATCCACACACCGGTAAGAAGTTTGTAATACAACATCACCTTACATGCAATAGCATGTTCATGATATATCAAATAATTTGTCCCTGCGGTCTCTCGTACGTAGGGAAAGTGCAAATTTAAGGAACGGATGGTGGGATACCGGTCTGCGATTAAGGCAGCCATTACCAATGGTACAAGTGACCAGCCCGTAGCAAGACATTTTCAGGAGCATAAACATACCCTAATATCATTGAAATATCGGACGATCAACCATGTCCCACCCCAATGCAAGGGGGTGATCGTGGCAAACTACTATTAAGGAAAGAAGCAGAGTGGATTTTGAGGCTTGATGTATTACACCCAAAGGGTCTAAATCATAATATCTCCTTTGTTGGTTTTTGTTAAACTTTGGTGCATTGTTATCATTACAGGTCAGACTAAAGTTCCCTTTGGCTGTATCAGTGATGATACGTCACCAGTGTGTGAACCAGCATCGATCTAACTTGGTCGAATTGGTTAATATGTGCATCCCACTTTTCCAGAGGGGTAGTGTATATATAGGGTTTGTATATTTTGTAATAGTGTAAAGTGACGAGTGTTAATTATGTGAACATAGTAAGTGTATGGCACTTTTCGCTAAGATTTTTTACTGGCTGGTTATGATGAGACCCTTGTGTAGGGTTTGTACTTAAGATGTTTTGCCTCTATCGTTTCAAGTGTAATGTCCTTGACAAATAACAGCCTCATAATACTAAGGACCTGAGGGCTTTTGATTGTATTCTTAGCAAGGTTTATTGCTTTAAAAAAGGATTGTTGTTTTGTATATATGCCATTTCTCTAAATGATTATGCCATGTTATATGTATGTTGTAATATGTGTTTGATTATTTATATGTGGTTTGTTATATTGTTGCTTAGCAACGCTTGGTGGGAGAGTCACGTGGTGTGCGTCGAGTGTGGTGATGTCATCTTCCGCGGCCGGAACCAGCGGGCGGGGTGACGATGGCCACGCTGTGGTAGCGCTGCTGATTGTCCACCTGGTGATTGGTGATGGGATATTTAAGGTATGTGTTTGTATGTTGTATATTTTCTGAAGACCGTTATAAAGAACTGAAACGTTATTCTGCTTGATTCACCTCTGTATACCTCAATTTTGGTTTGCGAGTGCCGCACCTTCTGTTCTGTATCTCCCCTTATTGTGGGGGCACCCGGCAAAAGTAATGTACATTGTGATGAGTGCTATATATACATATATATATATGTATATATATATATATATACACATATACATACACATATCTCATTCCTTACTAACAGTTTCAAACTGCAATGCAAATGTGTTACGGGCAGTGAGCTTCACTTCTCAATCAAGGTAGAGACCCCCAGCTGTGAAGCTGGGGCCATTCGGTCTGGAAGTGAGACTAAAACCTGTTTATGGTTTAAGAAAAATTCAGTTGTGTAGATCAATGTCTGGGTTGTATTACAATTACCACAACTGTACTTGTCTATATACAGGGATTCCCAATTTGTATGTAAACACTCACAGTATTCTGGTGTATTGTCTATTCTATTTACTTTTCTCAGGGGGCTGTTTGTCTAGTTGTTTTTGGTATTTCTCTATGCAAGGTTGTCCCCAGAATGGGCCTGTCATGGCTCCTAAAAAGATTATCAAAAACATTGCCATCTGTACTTAGCTCGTGAGTTGTAACTTAAAATGGCGCTGGTCGCAAAATGGCGTCTTGAAGATTCTTGTTTCTAAAATGGAGTCTAGCTGCCATTCGCAAGATGGCATCGCGCATGCTAATTTTGACGCTGATTCCGTCTCAGCCACTAATCCAGCTTCGACAGGGTGTTAATGGCTCATGTTTATATTCATTTAAACATCATATGTCTCCTTTTCTCTTGTATGAATGATGGAAACGGGGGGCATGCCATGAGACCATGCCCCTCACAGAGAGGCACACGCTGGTGTGTCATCCTCAGTGATAACTAATGCCCTAACAAAATACTACAGTGAACACTACACAGGACACCAATATATGTAGTAATGGCTCTGCCTTGGTTCACAGATGTGTCCATTCCTCTGGGTACAGCGCCCCCTGCCCTAAAAAAAATCCTACAGTGAACACTATCTAATCCTCTACAACTGCTAAGCCAGGGCTTGGTTATTGGGAAAATGCCTTCACTTTTCTTTGTGTGTGACCTACACCAATGAAATACCAGCTTTACCTAACAGAACCAATCAAATACCAATGCCTGACTAGCACGTTTGAATCCAATACATAATGAGATTAATACAAAGAATAATGTACACTTGTATGTTCTAATATTAATTATATTTGTAAGTGCATAGATTAAGTAGTGGGAGGAGTCAAGAATAGTAAGGGGAGGAGTCTATACCAGGAGCCAGATCCTGACGAGAGGTGGGCCTGTGTGCTTTAAATGCCAGGGCCTATTATAAGTCCCAGTCAGGCCCTGGATAAAAGTGATGTATGTATATACCATAAGTTTAAATGATCATGTTGCAAATATCATGTATGGAATAATATGTAGGCACAGAAACTATACAAAATGGAAAAATATTCATAAGAACATATTGAAAGATAATTGATCATTCAATCCTCTAGGTTTTATAGTGTCCATTTTAAAGATCCAGTGAGCCTCCAATTTAAGCAAGTTCGGATTGCACCTAATCATAAGGATATTGACCAACCAGTCAGTGGCGTCCCTCCCCACGGTGTCACCTGGTGCTGCCGAATAGGGGGCATGGCCTCGCGGGGAGGGGCATGGTCACACGGGAAGGGGCGTGGCCTCTGGCCGAACCCCCATGGTCCCATTATTACTGGTGGGCAGGGGTGGTGCCGGAGTTGTGGACTGCCCCGTGTGCAGTGCCGGCCGTCTCCCTTACAGTTGTCAGAAGCCGAATGCTGCACTTATTATACAGTGTAGCACCCGGCTCCTGTCACTGAAGGGGAGTCTGCACCTTGGTGTCACCCCTCGCCGGGTGACACCTGGGTGTGCGGCCCACACCCCTCGAACCCCCTTTGTGACGCCACTGCAACCAGTTGCAAAGCATTTCACTTTAGCTAAACATAGCCTTTCTTCATTAAATATGTCATCATTGATCAGGCCCAGGAAGATATCCAGGGAGGAGATAGAAGAAAAAACCTGTCATTCCCCCACCCAGTCTTTGATAAATATGGCCCTCTGTATTTTAAATATGTATTTTATAACATGACCTAGATTTTTTTCCCAACCCCTTCTAAGCATCCATGTATTACTTGTAAAAATAATAAACAGTACTGTTTCTCATATTGATGATATATAGTGTAGTAGTAACCAACACAGGAATCAATAAGTATGCAATGAGAAATAATTTACTGTCATTACAAGGGGAATAATTGTGTGCATGTCTTGTATCACTGAGCAGAAAGTGCAGCAAACCAAGATATTTCTACTCACAAAAGCAAACAGCAATTACCTTTCTGTAATTGCACATTTCTGAAGTAGATTATTTCACTTGTAACATGTTGAGAAATCAGTTTAATAAAATATAAACCAGGGAACTGTTTATGAAAGAGAAGCTGATGGTTATTTCCTGCAGGTTTCTTAGAGGTCACATTTCTAACTACTATTATTTTTTTCATATAACCATTAAACATTGATATCTTCATGGCAAATTATAGGTCATAGATTTATTGTAAAAAAAACAAATGTCTTACTGTAAGAAGCTGATGAGGTGCCCCTGATGAAATAGAGGTTTACAATTATAAAATCATATTAACTGGCATAGTACAAATAGCACACTTACTGTAACACATAATAACCAATAGCATAATAGCTTCCATCAATCTAAGGGCCTGAATCAGAGTTGTATGCTAATGGCATCGCTGCTTTGTCTCTGAACACAGCAGCGATGCTAAAATATGCTAATGTCACAGGAGGCGTCTGAAGAAAAAAGACGAGTTCTGTCGGCATCGTAGATCCGAGTGCTGCGTCGGATCACCATTGCGACCATCGGCAATAATTGCCCATCTGAGTAAATCTAAGCTTACTCAGAATGGGCGATGGAACTCCTCTATGGGGGGCCAGGAAATCTGCATCGGAAGACACAGACCTCAGCCTTGGCCCTCCCACAACATGCCTCCGTTTTGGGGAATGGACCCCATTGCCGTGCATTCCCCGCCCTCTAACAGCCACAGCATGCCAATCGTGGTTCGGGTGTCCAGGGTACTGCGACTGGGGTCACAGTGGCATTGCAGTACATGCACACTACAGCCCCGGCACATGTGCAGTGCACCCACCATCAGACTTGTACGCAAAGCATCAGGTTTACGTACAAGTCTGAATCAGGCCCTAAGTTACAGCCAACTGATTAAATCAATTTTAATGATTGCTATGTGTCCCAGAATATTAATGTTTTATACATTTATTTGGTACATACAGTTACATAAACACTCTTATTTGCTTTAGAGAGAAGAACCAACATCATGTTATCTACTGGAGGTCACTCCGACCAAATCATTCAATGTCACCGGGATCCATGTTGATAATTAAGCATCATATGACAGTGCTCAAAGATCACAGACCATCATATTTATTGCTTACTTATTCTTTAATAAGCCAGTCCTGTCCCATAAAATATTGAATATTGTCTCAGCCCTTTTGTCTACATCATCCAATGTAATAACTGTATTGTAATGAGTATGTACACACCCATCTGTAAATGATTCAGTAATTATGTGTTAATATACTCTATAATGTGTTGTGAAGCCCAGAAATTTTCTTGACTTCTTGTAATTACTCCACATCACTCTGCACAGAAAAGTGGAAATATCTCTTTAAATAAATCCTCTATGTTCTTTATCACAAAACAGATGGTCTAAAGAATTTGCTTTAACAGTTGTGTTCTCAATAAACCTCATAATATATAATTTACATAAGGCTCGGAAGTGTTCTTGTTTTTCCAGAAATCTTCTGTACTTCCGTATGGTGACAGGTTGCAATCACTTTGGACCTTATTCAGAGGTGGCCATACTGTCTATGACCGCACGGCCGCCTCGATGTTTGAGCAGTGCGCATGCGCACGAGGGAGCCGGCTCCCTCGTGCGCATGCGTGAGACCCGCTACGACCGACAGCGCTGGTCGTAGCGGGTCTCTTTCCAAAGGGGGCGAGCTGTCGATGTTGATTGACAGCTCGCCCCGTTTGGAAGGCGGGCCGGGGGGGGTGGCAGCCCAAACGGAGGCGTTCCCATGGGAACGCCTACCGTTTGGGGGAGGCCCCACTAACATCACTAGTGATGTCAGTGGAGAGCTTCCGGCTCAGACAGAGCCAGAAGCTCTCTGGGGCTTACGACAAGTGAGACCCTACCCTAGGGTCTCGTCGTAACCCCCGATGGTCGCGATGGTCTGTGACCATCGCGACCATCACCCGAGCGGTCGTTAGAGCTGTGGGTGTTAACCCACAGCCTAACGACCGCAACAGAGGCGGGCGGTCAGGATGCAAGTGGCCGCCCAGTTTCTGAGCGACCGCTTGCGTCCTCCGACCGCCTCTGAATGAGGCCCTTTGTCCCCTATTCAGTACCTAAATTTACCATATGGTGGATTTTATGAACAGCATACACTTCAAAACACACATTGGTGTCCTGGTCCATGTGGCCTAGTTAATAACAAGAAGCTGTAATGGTGATTTGTTTTCACAGTGCTTATTGCAGCTATAAGAAATTTGCTATAGATGCAATTTATCATTAAAATCTCACAGAGGCAGCTTAGTCATACCCACCTGCATATCAATAATGGCTCAAGGATTTAAGGGTTAGCTTAATGTTTTATCAGTCATTAATAGGCTAATCTAATGAAGGTCCAGACTTGAGTTTTCAGCTCCATGTGGCAAGAGAAAAAATAGACTTAAGGTGCCCATCCAAAAGACGATTAAGTTGAGCGATTGATTCATTCACCATTGAAAACTAATTTATGTAACTAATAAAGTGTGTTTTTCATTTTCACATGGTAATAATAGAATAAGCATATTTAAGCAAATGATTTTTGTTCTTTTTCTAGTATGCAAGATGGAGAGTTGTTTATGACATACCAGAGAAGTATTTGAAGCTTTGTTGATCTCTGTTAGCAATAGCAATTGCATATTTTGCAGACAAAGCAACTGGTTATACAGTAAGTAAGTGTATGTGATGTATGGCTGGTGTAATCTGGCCCCTTATGCCACTGGAGCTGACGTGCGTGTGCAGTATCTTGCAATCATTGGAGCTTAATATACACACA
Organism: Taudactylus pleione; assembly: GCA_031769625.1. NCBI lineage: Eukaryota > Metazoa > Chordata > Amphibia > Anura > Myobatrachidae > Taudactylus > Taudactylus pleione. Next base: position 12,850,860 of record JAUIMM010000010.1, read on the forward strand.
TTTTTCTGTCTAATTGTGGCTAATTCTGCATCATTCTTTCCCAGAGACTTGAGAGAGAGTTCATCCAGCTCCTGAGACACTGGGCTACCCTTCCCCATATCACTTATGATGCAATGCTGCAAATTGCGATTCATAGCACTATGCCCATCTTATCATAACACTGCTCCTCTTCCCCACCCCAGTTCTCCTGGAGGCCATATAGGGAAAATGGGTAAATTTTATTTTTATTTTATTTATTTATTAACAGTTTCTTATATAGCGCAGCATATTCCGTTGCACTTTACAATTGTAAGCATTACTAGAACACAACTGGGTAATAACAGACAGATATATAGGTAGGAAGGCCCTGCTCGCAAGCTTACAATCTATAGGGAAATAGGCATTGATACACAAGGATAGGTGCTATATATTGCATTTTGGTCCAGCCAGAATGCACAGTTTCTTGGTTGGCTGCATGATCCAGTCACACAGGAATGTCGACCAAATGTCATGACGATGTGTGAGATTGTGTGTGGATTGTAAAAAGGGATGTAATTAGATATGGAATCTATGAAGGTTATGTGGGAGGTACTGGAATCTGATAAGCTTGCCTGAAGAGGTGAGTTTTCAGGGAACGCTTGAAGGATTGGAGACTAGAGGAAAGTCTTATTGTGCGAAGTAGGTCATTCCATAGAGTGGGTGCAACGCGAAGAAAGTCCTGTAACCGTGAATGGGAGCAAGTAATGCATGGGGATGAGAGACGTAGATCTTGTGCTGAGCGGAGAGGTCGGGTTGGGAGATATTTTGAGATGAGTGAAGAGATGTATGTTGGTGTGGTTTGGTTAATAGCCTTATGTGTAAGTGAAAGTATTTTACTGGCAGAACGGGGCAGCAGAAGAAGAACGTTTTGCAAGGAAGATAAGCCTTGCAGCTGCATTCATAATGGATTGTAATGGTGATAGCTTGTTTTTGGGGAGACCAGTAAGGAGGCTATTGCAATAGTCAATGCGGGAAATAATTTGTCCTAAAAAGAGAATGGAGTTATTCCATGATGCTATTCTCCCAGGAAGAGCTTTAAATACAAAGCATTCTTTCTAGTTTATTGTTTCTCCCAGGCAAGCAGAAGAGCTGTGTGGAAGCCAGCTTGGAAGGGCAGTCTGAAAGTGAGTTGGACTTTCAGCATGGAGAGCTCACTCCTACACCATCTTCTTCTACACCTCACAGATCTACACTGTGCAGTGACGTGCTGTGAGGCAGGGCTGTCTTAACAGCAGTGTGGGACCTGGGCAAGGCAATGCACTGGGGCCCCTACCCACCTATTCACGGGAAAAAAATCTAAATGGTCAACAAAATTAAACCTTTAGATCCCCACAAGTAAATCAATATCCCACAGCACTGGAGATAGGCTGCCATGTATGAGCAGTCATGTCTCTCGCACTGCCCCGGGGCTAATTGCTGCAATAATATGAAATAACTGCGCAATCCTATAATTATTACATGACAAAATCTCACTATGATGGGGCTTATTGCTGCAATAATACCATATCATACTATGATATGGTATTATACTATATCATACTATGATATGGTATTATTGCAGCAATAAGCCCAGTCATAGTGAGATTTTGTCATGTTATGATAGGGTGGTCACCCACAGCTATGCGAGCGGCCAGGAGGCCGCTCCATTTTCAGGGAGGAGGGCACTGATTCAGAGCGAGCGCTCTAGTCAGAGCGTTCGGCTCTGAATCAGGCCCACAGTTTGGCGGCTTGTGACACCCAGGGAGCTCGACAAAGCTGGTGAGTGTTAACTGTAAAAATGATTACAATAAACAAAGAAGATGTTTATAAGTTGTAAATATCTTCTTTGTTTTATTCTAATCATTTTTATATCAAATCTCAGGAGTATGACAGGGGAGGCTTAGCTGACTGCACATCCCTGACACACCCCTGACACTGTGTGCTCTGGAGCTCATAAAGAAGTACCTGAATTTTATGCTGTCTCAAGTGAACTGGGTCATGGGGGAAATCCCAAAGAAAATCCAGGGCGCAGGTGTAGGGCTGGGCTATAATGATGCAAAACGCTACTCTCCCAGGAGTCATGAGGAACTCCCCAAATTTGGGAGTCTCCTGGACATTCTTAGAAAGAAGGCAAGTACACATACCTCCCAATTGTCCTAGGTCTCTGAATTTAATAGGGGGATTGTGATATTTTGCAAAGCAGATGTGACAATCAGGGCTGGTGCTACCATTAGGCAGCTTGAAGGAGCTGCCAAGGACGCCAACATCTGGCGGGCGCCGCTGTAGCCACCTAGCACAAAAACATATTGAGCTAACAACATATGAGATCATACTTTGCATTATCAAATACATTTCTTTTTAGATTATAACAAGCTGGAATAACAAGTATGAGGTTACTTAAGAGATACATTATATGCAGGGTTTTTTTTTAAAACAATATCAAGTATAACTACTATACATTGTTTACATGGCTCTTTGTAATAAAGAAATAAAGAAATAAGGTGACGTGTACTATGACGTTGGCTGATAACTATGCACGCTTCTGAAACGCGTTGCTACACTCAGGCACGCCTGCGTTCACACCTCCACTCCCACGTTATTAGTGTCCTGCCCCTGTTACCACCTACAAATGGCCTCGCCTGTCACTCATTACACTGGGCTGTCTTTGCTGGGCGAGCGAGTGGATTCCGATCGCTCCGAGTAGTTCGCGCATGCGCAGAATGAAGAGTGCGCATGCGTGGTCGCTTACCATCGGCAGCGAACGAGCGAGTGGCCGCTTGCAAATGTGTCTGAATGATCTCCAGAGTGTGCAGACACACAGGTATCTTAGTTTAAGGTTTCACAAATATAGGACACTAAATAGAGGTTAATTTGCATGTAACATTTGCACTTAGCTTCAAAAATTAGTTTCATCTGTAAACATGCCTTCAAATAGATTACTGCATCAAAAATAAAAATGTGTGTATATATATATATATATATATATATATGTTTGTGTGTGTATTTGTGTTCCATGTCTCAGTATTAAATATAATAAATTGTTCTTTGCTTAATTTAATTATAATATCTTACTCTGCTTTGCTCATTTTTTCCTGATTACATAACATGATTTACTGTAACATTCAGTTGCAGTGCATTTCTCTGTTAGCTTTATGTTTTTTGTTCTAGTGCTGTCTTTGTGGGTGAATTTTTTTTCTTAATGCACATTTAATTGCCATGGAATCTTGTGTGTGTATGTATGTATGTATGTATGTATGTATGTATGTATGTATGTACAGTATGTATATAACTTACTGTTTTTATCGTCTCCTTTTCAGTAATTATTGCTTACCTCCTGTTTTGCCTCATTAATTTGCTGATACGTCATAGAACTGCCAACTTGGCAACTTTCCATACTGTACTTCACTCATTATATACAGTATGCTAATGCATAATATAAAAAAGAGGTGAGCATTATTAAATAACAACGTTCAAGTCATCAAATGGTTGAAGCAATGTATAGGGTGACAGGGGAGTACAATGCGGACACTTGTACCTGGCCCCGAGATTCTGAGGGGCCGTGGACCTTCAGGAATCCAGGAGTTGAGTTCATGGTTCCCCTTGCCTAAGCCACTGAAGCAGGGCTGTAATGGTCAGTGATGGTGTTGAGAGGATGGCTTCATCACTGACTCCTGTAACTAGCATCTGGAAAGGCACCCACCTCCTGATGTAGCGGAGTCTAGAACATCGGTGGGACGTGCCCACCATCCTACTACTTCCTCCTTGCTCCCGACCCCTCTTCTATAATAAATAGGGCTAACAGGGCAATCGCCAATTGCACTGTTCCCGTGGTGGCGCAGCTGCAGTCACTTCACCACGCCATACTAGCCTGGAGCCAGGGGCACAGCTGTACTTACACAGCCAGTCACCAGTGCCACTGTTGGAAGTAAAAGTGGTCTGGTTTTGAACCGAACCCCTGGAGTGACACAGGAAGAAGAAGGCTGGAGGTACACAGGGGGGAGGGACAGGAAGGGATACAAAGAGCATGGGGATGCAGTGACAGAAGGAGCACAAATCTGGAGTGGCACAGGGGGAAGAAGCCTAGATTGACACAGGGTGAAGGCGGCTGGAATGACACAGCAATTAGGAGGTTGGAATGACACAGGGGGAAGGAAGCTGGAGTGACAGGGAAGGAGGCCGGAGTGGCACAGGAGAAGAATGTTAGAGAGACATGGGGCAGGAGGCTGTGGAGATATCAGGCATGAAGCTGGAGGTGACACAGAGGACAAAAGGCTTGAGTGACATAGGGGTCATGTGGCTGGAAAGACATAGGGGCTGGAGGGGACACAAGTAGCAGGAGGTTGGAGCTACACATGAATTGATACACCTGCTTTGTGACCTATCTTGTGACAATTGTGACACTTGCACTTGAATTTTCGAAAATTCTCACTCTGAGGCATATTCAAATAGCCACAGGGTTGTCCCCGCGACTAATTTCAGCGCCATACTTACTCAATTGCCAGGGATCCCTTGCATGGGAGTGATATCACAGTTTACGTGGAATAAATGTGTTTACGCACGTGAGTCCTGATTTTACGGCGCGGGGAAAAGGATATTTAATTGAATAGCTTTTCCCCGCACCACGGGGATTTACGATGGCAATTAGTCGCGGGGACTACCCTGCGGCTAATTGAATATGCCCCTTTGTATTGTATATTATGCAGTGCTCTCAAAGTTTGACTCATAGGCAGAGGCGGCCCTTACCAGTTTGCTGCCCTAGGCAAAATTTTGGGTGGTGCCCCATAGCACCACCTCTGACCCAGCACCCCTCTGCCCCTTTGCCAGCACAGCACCCATCAACCAGCAGTACATATCACAACAGCAGCCAGCAATATTCATCAACCCTCACCCATTGCAATCCTCATCCAGAGAAATGCAACTAGACATTTTGGTGCCCTGTGCCAGCAAGATCATTGGCACCTCCACCCCCCTGTGTGTCTACCTGCAGACAGACCCAGCCTGCTGGACTCCGCAAAGGTCCATGGGAGGAGGAGCTTCTGTAGCTGGGCATGCCCAGAAGCTCTCCTCCAGCAGCGATTTTGTGACTGCCTGCTGCCCCCCACTGTCTCTGCTTCCTGCTCCTGTGGCTTTCTTTATGAGCTGCCGCCTGACCAGAGCTGAGCTGAGAGCTCGGATCGTGGTAGGACAGCAAGAGCAGAGGTCCGTCAGATCACCCCGATCCCGCATTTGCCTGTTGTCAAGCATAGCTGGCCCTAGGCTTGGAATGCATGTCCCTAGGCAGTTGCCTGGTTTGCCTATGCCTGGGGCCGGCTCTGCTCACAGTGCACATGTTTTTGGAACTGTAGTAACTTTGCTCTGTGTCTGTGGTTAATTTTGTAGTATTTGCATCCAATGCCACAACTAGGAAGTCAAACTCAAGTGACAATTTTTGCAGCATCGTCGTAGCGATTTCTTCATCATCTACTTGCACTCCAATAGACGTTAGTTGCTGAGAAACATACATCATTCTGTCCAGTGTCGGACTGGGGCATGAAGGGCCCACCGGGGGAATGTAGTGATAGGGGCCCATTTAGGGGTGTGGCCAGCCTCTACAGAGGCTTGGCTAACCATAAGAGAGTACATGATTTGGGCCCCCTTAAAAATATATATAGTAAATACTGCTAGTGCATGCATAATAATGTACCAGATTAATAACAGCAATGTATTGTAAAAAATATACCATAGTCCTGTGCAGTATAATGTAACATATGTATAATGTATAATTCAAGTGCACAGTCTGGAACCTGATTCCTAGTGAAGGGGGTGGGCCCCCAGGCAGTGGGGCCCACCGAGGGTTTCCCCTATACCCCTGTGGGCCAGTCCGACCCTGATTCTGTCAATGTAGTAACTCATACCGCTGCATTCACATAACTTGGTACTATATACTACGAGGGGTATTCAATATGAAAGGTTAACTTCCCTGGCGAAGTTAACGTTTCATATCGGAGTTTTTGTCTGCGTAAAGGTATGGTGCGCGCTCCCGCTTATCCCCGTATTCAAAATAGAATTAACGAAAACGGGAAACTCCGAAGTTGGATTTGCGTAAAGTTACGAATTTTTCCTTAAAATAATTGTAAGACCCCCCTAAAGTTGTAAAAACATGGGGGACCACTATGGATACCCCCGTTTTAGCCTTTAATTGAAAGTCGGGGATTTAAATAGCCGCAGCAGGTGCTTTTTTCCCGACATTGAAGAAGTGATGCAGAAGAGCACTTTTTTTTTTTCGTTAAGTGGTCCCATCAAATTTGGGGTACATGAAAATGGGTATTAGCATATTTTTAAGTCCCTAAAGTCAGTTTTTAAAAATTCTGCATTTGTGCACCTGCCGCTATAATTCTATTCTAGAAAATATCTGCCGCATACTTGCAGAATAGCCCTGAACCTATTTCCCTATTGTTTAACAATTTTTTCCCAATTTTTTTTTTTGCACCCCAATTTTTAAATTCATTTTTTGGGGTGTCCCTATTTTTTTTTAAACTTTTTTTGACACAGTTCTTTTTTAAATGTCAATCTCAGGGGTGCAGGCTATTTTTTTTAAGCCTGCACCCCTAAACCTCAATTCTGCACTTTTTTTCGACACCTATTCAATGGTGAAAAGTTATCACCATTTTTTATCAAAGACTTTTCAAAACTGCGATAAGTCTTTGAAATTGAATACGGTGTAAAACTAAAACAAGTGATATTAACGCAAAACCGTTAAAAAGTGCGATATTAACGCAAAAAACTATGTTATCGCACCCATATTGAATACCCCTATACACGTCTTAAATTAATCCTTCTCATGAGACCTCCAAATTGGTACGCTGCCAGCAGTGCTGTTCACATGTCATTTGCTGACAACTTCCCATGTATGATAGAGCACACGTTTCTCTACACTTAAGCCATGGCTCTCTCTATATTATCTGGGTTTGGACTATCACTAGGATCTACTGTAACCTTCCACAATCTCTCATGCTTTAATAGCATTTCCATAGCAAGCTCCCATGTTGTATATTTATTTTCTGTACCTTTTAACTTAATAAACCACATTATAGGTGTAGCTCCTGTGTGCTTGCTTCTTAAATACATAGTTATACAGCCTCTGTGCTCTATTCAGCTTCACTGTTGACACACTGTGCTGGACATACTATGTGCTGTCCTCACTCTGTATTGTGTAGCAGTCTGTCTTCCATATGCCTTAGATGGTGCATGTGTGCTGCTAAGGGTGTTCTAGTAGCTTGGGGCCTGCAAACTTGTAGCCTGCATGTCTGGGCAGAGTTACTCTACACACGCAGATATCCTAAGACAATGAACTGCCCAGTTGCTTAACCAGTGGAATGGTTTATTGGTGATACATGTGATACAGCTGTCCTCACTGTTATACACACTGGTTCTATGGAGCGGAGCTTGAGTGGAGCTGTTGAGTGTATGCAGGTACTGGGTAGTGGAGGATGGTTTCTGGTATTAATATCAAAGGTAATTTGTCAGGTCTAAAGGAGCTAAGTAGAAGACTTTCATCTCCCACTGTGGTGCTCTAACATAGTGAACAAGATGACGCCACGCAGTAGCAGCCCCAGTGGCCATCTTGGTACAGGGATTTAAACCAAAATTTGCATATGTGCATGTGCTCTATGCTAAAACTCCCTATTTGTGTCCATACAAAGAGATCCACCAGACTCAGGGCCTGATTCAGAGATGGACGGACTTGCAGAGTCGCACACAAGCAGCTGTACAATCCGTCCATCTTAGATGAAAATGCAGGAGGTGTCAGACACCTCCTTCCTGCATTTACGATCCCAGCACTGCGACTGACGTCGCAGGCTGGGATCACCATCACGACCGATGGTTGCTCCTTTGGTCAGGCTGCAGGAGCTGAAGCTTCTCACAGCCTGACCGGGTGCTGGTCACTTAAAAGGCCAGGAATCTGAGTCCACCCTGACCACTCCACGCAGACCCTGGCCTCGTCCCTCCTGTAAAACAGGGGCGACACACCCCTATTTCCAGGAACTGTGACCAGGCACACCCCTGCTCCGCTCCAAATTGCTCCAGCATGTCAGTCATGCTGCGGCATTAGGGTGGTCCGCGAGGCGCAGCATCCTGCCCACAACGAGTTTGTAGACTATGTCACCATGCCTGTAATATACAGTGCAATGACAGTGATTTCATTATATGAAACCAGATGACTTTGCAGATTAGTTCTAGCACCAGATATGGCAGAGCATATCAATACCGCAATAGATTACTCCCATTGGAGTCTGTCTGGCTATTGGGTTACTGATAAACTGCTGTGCAGGCATATCAAGTAATCTCTGGTTCAATAAACATAAAGCAAGACAGGCAGCATGAGGCATTACAGATAATATGGTGGCGCAGTGGCCACTGGTCAGTAATGTTGTCTTACAGCATAGGAATCATGGGTTCTATTCCAACCTTTGTGTAGTTTATTTATGTTCCACCCACAGTCCAAATACATATTAGTAGGTTTGATGGCTTCTAACAAAAATGGACCTCTGGGAGTGGTAGGGTATTTAGGGGCCTATTTAACAGAAAAACGCAATGCCACCCCATAGGAAAAAAATTTTTTATTGCAACATTAAGAAAATATTTTGTATTTAATGAAAGACCATTGGCAGGACAGGGACTCTGACAGGAGCCTTTGCCAGCAGTAAAGTGATATCGCTATTGCTATTCACTGTACTACTGGCTCTGACCCTGCGTATGCATAGCCTCAGGCAGATAATGTTGCGATAACTGTGAGGGGAGTAGAATAGAGGTTGCCTGGCAGGATCAGAAGAACCTTCTCCCCATAGGACTAAGCAATCAGAGATGGTGTTAGCTGTTGGAGACCAGCTCTAAATGTATATGAGAGTGCTCTGCACTGTCTCCTCGTTGTTACTGCTGCAGGGTCCCCATAGCAATGACCTCACATGTGCGACCTCCAAACTAATGCGCTACTGTTTATGTTATGATTTACCATGCATTCTTCCTATCCGTCCTCTATAGAATTAGGATGTGCCCCTGAGTGTCTCCTTGAGGGAAACTGTGTAGACAGTCACACTACAGACCTTGCCATTACCACTGTGTCACTACTGCTAGGTGTACTGCTAGGTGTACCATATATTCCACTCCCAACACTGAATGTAGGTGCAGGTGGTTGCTCCAGATACCACACAACACACACCACCTGCATTTACCTGCTCCTGGCTGGATCTAAAGGGGGATGAGTTATGGAAAGTTACTAGCAATCCCAGTGATAACCCCAACCCAGATGATGTGGATAGACTCATGCGATCCATAGGCCTAGCTTTAGAGCAGCACATGTATCCCATTATTGATGGGAAGGTGACTGCACATGAAATATGGATAGCATTACAGATGTCTTTTGTAGACAAAGGCTTAATGAGAAGAATCAACCTAAGTTGCATACTGTACACAGCACTAAGCTAAGTGCAAGAATATGAGTGAACATAAAGATAGGATGCTGTCTATCTCTCAGCAACTGACATCAGTAGAAGATGACGAGGATTTTGCAGTGGTGATGCTGTAATACCTTACGCCAGAGTATGATTTCTAGTAGTGACTTTGGAGTCATGCACTGCTAAGCTATCAACTTAGATTGTACGGGCCAAGCTACTGCAGTTTCAAAACCACATTTCTGTTGAGACCGAGGCTGAGAATTCTATTCTGCTATCAAAGGGCGTTAAACCCAGAACGCTCAAGTTCAAGTGCTTCAAGTACCACAAAATAGGACATAAGGCCTCAAAACTTTTCTATGGAGATCTGACTGATTATCTTCTGGTGAGCAGTGGGCCTGATTCAGAGCTGAACGCTCTGACAAGAGCGCTCGCTCTGAATCAGGGCCCTCCTCCATGAAAATGGAGCGGCCTCCTGGCCGCTCGCATAGCTGTGGGTGACCACCCACAGCATATGCGAGCGGCCAAAAAGATGGTCGCGATGGTCAAGACCATCGCGACCATCGGACTTGCGACGGAGACCCTGCGGTAGGGTCTCCCTGCCGCAAGCCCTGGAGTGATTTTGGCTCTATCAGAGCCAAAATCACTCCCACTGACATCACTAGTGATGTCAGTGGGGCCGGGTTCAGACGGTAGGCGTTCCCATGGGAACGCCTCCGTCTGGCAGGCACGCCCCCGGCACGCCCACCAAAGGGGGCATGCTGTCAATCAACATCGACAGCACGCCCCCTTTGGTGCAAGCCCGTCGCTCCATCCGTCGTGCGCATGCGCAGTGGGGAACATCGACCCGCTTGCGAGCGTCCTGCCGCTCGCGAGCGGGTCTGAATGACCCCCAGTGTTCACTATGAGTGCATAAGCCATACACCTAATAGGACACATTGTATTTACATAGGTTGGTGAATTTGTTACTAACTTATTATCCATTATTGGCAGCAGTATTGGGAATGTACTACTGATATTAATAATCTTATATTGTATGTGTTTTCAATAAATGTTTTTTATATATAATCAGAAGAAGCCTGTATTTAGTTGGTCTATCAAGCATCATCTCTTAATATATATTTTTTTCACCATTGCAGCACAGTTTTTTTCTTCCGTTCTTTATAGTAATTACTATGTACTGCCAGGTTGCAACTGGCATTAAAATTAGCAGCAGCACATGGTGATACTTGCATATTCAATTGATTGATCATTGTTCGCAGCTGTAGGGCCGTATTCAATTAGCCGCGAAAAATCGGAATCCGCAAAAGAGTATTGCGGATGACGTCATTTCGCCAGGCGTATAGTTTCCTCTATATTCCATTCCAAACAATTTTTGCGTAAGCGAAAACGCAATGCAATGTAATAGATGAAATAGATTAACCTCTGAATAGCAGGCTGAAAAAAGTTGCAGAATTGCGGTTTTGGGGTGCACCCTTGTGACACCCCCAATGGATAACTGCATCAAAAAATCACCCCCCAAAACGTGTGGCTTTGAAAATGGGGGCAAAAAAGTACAAAGTAGGGGTACAAACTTTTAAACTAGCGAAATAGACTTTTGGGGGGTCTGCAAGTATGGGGGAGGTGTTTTTTTGATTGCAGGTGCTTGCTCCAGGTGGGTTTTTCACAATTTTTTAAACTTCACTTTAGCAAATATAAAATATGCTTGCACCCATTTTCAAGTACCCCAAATTTGACAGGACTACTTATTTTCACCAAAAAAAAGCAAAATGTTATTCTTCACCACTTGTGCAAAGACGCTAATTAGAAGCAAATGACAGCACTTAAGTACTCCAAATAGCTTCAGTAGGGCTAATCGGGGACTTCTATATTGGTCCCCAATGTTAGTGCATCTTTTGGGGGTGTCACACTGGTTTCCCCATTTTTGACAGCACTTTCCACCTGTTTAAGTATCGCCGGGTTGCGTTTTCGCGTGTTTTGGAATTGAATACGGCAAATAACGGGGGCGCGCATGAAAAGTTTTTGCGACCAAAACACACGATGTAGGCGAAAAGTGCAGCAGGTGGAAAAGTATTGAGGGTGCGAAACTAATTGAATACGGCTCTTAATATAAGTATATAACCAGTGATTGTCTAGCGCCAGGTTTTACCGACAGCTGAAATCCATTTTCCTTTGCTTTCCGCTGAAGAGCAAACAGAACTGTACACTCTGGGAGAATGGGCTCATGCACAGCGTGGCCGCTGAGAAGTAGAAGGCACGTATGCCTGTGCCCAGAGAAAAGGAATTCCCATGACACAGTTGATTGCAAGAGAATTCATGGAGAAATGCGACCTTTACAATTATTTGGCTGATCTGCCTTGTGTCGTGGATCGTCCAGATGATTGTACTGTGTATGTGGCTGACTGAACCGAAAATATAGATCGGTCGGGAATGCCGGACTATCCAGCATGTCTGTTCGATGCAATATTTTGTAAGTTAAGAGTCAGCCGCATCAGGCAGTGTATGCACTGCCACGGCCGACTGACATACATTTCCCCTGTTTCTGTCACAGACCTGGAACAGGGGAAATATCACAGATATTGGGGCCAATACACTGCTGGGTGTCAGGCTGCCAGATAAAATGTCTGTCGGTCTGACAGGCATTTTATCTACCAGTGTATATCCAGCATATGGAATTTATTTGCTAAGCTTTTCGTAAAAGTATAATATAGATATTTATAATATACAGTAGCTTTGTGACAAAGCTGGGGAAGGCAGGGCAGAGGGAAAGCAGCAGAGAGATCAGTCTCACAGCTGCAAAATCGGAAAAAGGCCTCTGCTAAGATAGCATTAGCTATGTATGGATTTTTCCGAAAAATCTTGAGCATGGCATATTAGGAAATACCGCATTTACCATTACAGATATGGGAAATGCAATAACAGAGCTGGTGCCATTTTTATGTCATAGAGAAGATTATTGGAAAATCTTCTCCAAAATGACTTTAATAGTTCCTGGATAAACTGTGAAACTAATTAAAAAAAGGGTAATTTTTTAGTTATTTATGAGAAAAATAATTGATAAATAGGCCCCAGAAACTTTGAGCGCTGCTGATTATTGTAGTTATTGCAGGTAGCTTAAAACCTATCATTGCAACTCTCCCTCTCCAGCTCTCCCAACATCCTTGAAGCACCTACAGTACCACATTCTTTTGTTATAACACTTCAAGTGATTTAATTTGCATATACAATTATATGGAAGGTATCTGCATAATACAGCTTCATTATAAATTCCAATCCTACTGTACTTTAAAAAGAAAAGTTTACACTGTGGGAGACTCATCAGTAAGAGGATGCTCTAATTGATCTCACCGATGCACTAACACTATTAGACCCAGTTTTATTTGAGACGTCAACGGCATAGCCCGTTGCTGTATATGCTGCGCTGTATTCAGGGCCTGATTCAGAGCCGCTCGTAAGTGGCCGCTCGTTCGCTCCGAGCGATGTTTGCACATCTGCGCATGCGTATGGGTTTTAGTACGCATGCGTGAACCAGTCAGTGCGGCCGAAAATCGTGTGCTCGCAAAATAGCGAATGCCTGCTAATTTGAGTGACAGGATGAGGCGTTTGTGGGTGGTAACAGGGGAGGGTGCTTGAAAACGGGGAGTGGTGATCCAAACGCAGGCATGCCAAAAGGTCAAAACGGGCGTTTTAAGGTTGTGCATAATTAACAAAGCAGCGTCATCGACTACGTCAGTTGGGTGTCTTTTACCCAGAACTGCTCGCATGATTGCGGTAGGAAAATGCAACCACATGAAAAGCGAGCAGTTCATTCGCCTTTCGATGTACTCGATTAATCTAATAAATAGCGGAGATGACGTATGATGCGTGCGGCCAAGGGGCGTTTTTTACAAAAAAAGTCCACATGTTTTGTTCGCTCGTTCAGACATAGAGGCGTCAACAGACCGCAAAGAGCGAACGGTCAATTTAAATAGCCAGCCCCTTTTTCTGGACGAGCGAGCGCAAATAGCGTCCGGCTCTGAATCAGGCCCTCAGTGCAGATTATTTACTTAGCTGGAATTGATGTCTCAGGAAACAAATTGCTTTGTTAATATTAATACCTCTTGGGCTTTTACTGACTACTGGTTTCAGTCATGATATAGAGACTCTCAAATGATGCTGATTATTGTAGTTGGTGCAACACTTCCAGGTAACTCTTATGCTCTCCGATCAAACTCTAAGCACCTACCACATTCTTTTGTTATCCCAATTTGAAATGATTTAATTTGCATATAAAATTAAACGTATGGTATGTGAATAATACAACTTCATTATGATTCTCTATCAATCCTATCAAATTAAACTGTGAACTGTGAACTAATGAACTGTGTACATCTGTTATGGAGAATATAGATTACTATGCCTTTGGTACAAAACCCATCTGTGACTTAATAACTTGGGTTTATTGTTCTTTGAATCATAAGCAGAGCTGTATGCATGACAACGGTATGCAGTCAGGATGCCGATGGTCTAAATTAGGGGTGTGCACCGGCCACTTTTCGTGTTTTGTGTTTTGGTTTTGGATCTGGATCTTTCTTCGTGTTTTGGATCTGGATTGGTTTTGCCAAAACCACCCTTCCGTGTTTTGGGTTCTGGGTTTTGTGTTTTGGATCTGTATTTTTTTTTTAAAAAGCATAAAAACAGCTAAAATCACAGAATTTGTTGGTTTCTCTGCTCCTATGCTATTATTAACCTCAATAACCTTAATTTCCACTCATTTCCAGTCTATTCTGAACACCTCACACCTCACAATAGTGTTTTCATGTCCAAAAGGTTGCACCGAGGTAGCTGGATGACTATGCTAAGCGACACGAGTGGGCGGCACAAACACGTGACCCATCTAGGAGTGACACTGCAGTGGCAGACAGGATGGCAGTTAGAAAAACTAGGCCCCAAACTGTACATAATGCAAAGAAAAAAAAGAAGTGCAAGATGGAATTGTCCTTGGGCCCTCCCACCCACCCTTATGTTGTATAAACAGGACATGCACACTTTAACAAATCAATCATTTCAGCGCCAGGGTCTGCCACACAACTGTGGCTGAAATTATTGGTTCATTTGGGCCCCCACAAAACAAGCTGGCAATTAATGTGTCCCTGCACAAACTGGCTCTACGGAGGCAAGATGTCATCCTCATCCTCCTCATCCACCGATTCCTCACCCTCTTCAGTGTGTACATCCTCATCCTCACAAAGTATTAACTCGTCCCCACTTGAATCCACCACCACAGGTCCCTCTGTACCTTCTGGAGGCTGGTCTCCCTGGAAGAGCTGATAATTCATTTTGATGAACATCATCTTCTCCACATTCTGTGGAAGCAACCTCCTACGCCTTTCGCTGACAAGGTTCCCGGCTGCACTAAACACTCTTTCGGAGTACACACTGGAGGGGGGGCAACTCAGGTAAAATAGAGCCAGCTTGTACAGGGGCCTCCAAATTGCCTCTTTTTCCTGCCAGTACAGGTATGGACTGTCTGACATGCCTACTTGGATGCTGTCACCGATGTAATCCTCCACCATTCTGTCAATGGTGACAGTATCATATGCAGTGACAGTAGACATGTCAGAAATTGTTGCCAGGTCCTTCAGTCCGGACCAGATGTCCAAACTTGGTCCTGCCTGCCCTGCATCACCGCCAGCGGGTTGCTTAGGATACCTAAGTTTTTTCCTGGCAGCCCCAGTTGCGGGAGAAAATGAAGAAGGAGCCGTTGACGTGTCACGTTCCGCTTCAGCTGACAGTGTGTTCACCAGCAGGTCTTTGCACCTCTGCAGGCTTGTGTCGGCCGGAAAGAGAGACACCACATAGGCTTTAAACCTAGGATCAAGCACGGTGGCCAAAATGTAGTGGTCTGATTTCAACAGATTGACCACCCTGGAATCCTGGCAAAGCGAATGAAGGGCTTCATCCACAAGTCCCACATGCCGAGCGGAATCGCTCCGTCTTAGCTCCTCCTTCACTTTCTCCAGCTGCTTCTGCAAAAGCCTGATGAGGGGAATGACCTGACTCAAGCTGGCTGTGTCTGAACTGACTTCACGTGTGGCAAGTTCGAAGGGCTGGAGAACCTTGCACAACACGGAAATCATTCTCCACTGCGCTTGAGTCAGGTGCATACCCCCTCCTTTGCCTATGTCATAGGTGGATGTATAGGCTTGTATGGCCTTTTGCTGCTCCTCCATCCTCTGAAGCATATAGAGGGTTGAGTTCCACCGCGTCACAA
Organism: Taudactylus pleione; assembly: GCA_031769625.1. Taxonomy (NCBI): domain Eukaryota; kingdom Metazoa; phylum Chordata; class Amphibia; order Anura; family Myobatrachidae; genus Taudactylus; species Taudactylus pleione. The sequence goes on from JAUIMM010000010.1 coordinate 12,866,541, forward strand.
CCTCTTGCTTCAGGTGATGGCGGGGCAGGTTCAAGAGTGTTTGCTGGCGCTCCAGTCTTCGGCACGCAGTCGCTGAATGGCGAAAGTGGCCAGAAATTTTTCGGGCCACCCAAAGCGTCTCCTGCACGCCCCTGTCGCTTTTCAGAAAATTCTGCACCACCAAGTTTATTGTGTGAGCAAAACATGGGACGTGCTGGAATTTGCCCAGATGTAATGCCCGCACAATATTGGTGGCGTTGTCAGATATCACAAATCCCCAGGAGAGTCTAAGTGGGGTAAGCCACTGGGCGATGATTTCCCTCAGTTTCTCTAAGAGGTTGTCGGCGGTGTGCCTCTTACTGAAACCGGTGATACACAGCGTAGCCTGCCTTGTAACGAGCTGGCGTTTCTGAGATGCTGCTACTGGTGACGCTGCTGCTGTTGCTGTGTAAGGTGATACATCTACCCAGTGGGCTGTCACAGTCATATAGTCCTTAGTCTGCCCTGTTCCACTTGTCCACATGTCCGTGGTTAAGTGGACATTGTGTACAACGGCATTTTTCAGGACACTGAGGACACTTTTTCTGACGTTTCTGTACAGTCTCGGTATCGCCTGCCTAGTGAAGTGGAATCTAGACGGGATTTGGAACCGGGGACACACTACCTCCATCAATTGTCTAAATCCCACTGCACTAATGGCGGATACCGGACGCACGTCTAACACCAACATAGCAGTCAAGGCCTCAGTTATACGTTTTGCTTCAGGATGACTGCTGTCGTACTTCATCCTCCTCGCTAAGGACTGTTGGAGGGTCAATTGTTTAGTAAAAGTAGTGGTGTTCCTACTTCCTCTCTGGGATGATGAACGACTCCCAGCAGCAGCAACAGCAGCAGCAACAGCAGCAGCGGCAGCAGTAGGCGTAGCAATGCAGGATCCTCCAGAGGAATCCCGGATAGGAGAGTCAGTCATGCCAGTGACATGGCCTGCAGGACTACTTCCGATCCTGACTAAGGAGGAAATTGACGAGGAGGGAGTTGACGGTGTGGTTTGCAGGCGCTTGGATACAACAGGACAACGGGATTTAGGTGTCCCTGGACTGCTTACGGTCTTAGCCAAAGTTTCTGAACTTGACAGTAACTTTTTATGAACGCGCTGCAGGTGCCGTATAAGGGAGGATGTTCCTAGGTGGTTGACGTCCCTACCCCTACTTATTTCACCTTTACATATGGTACATATGGCAAGACAGTTGTTGTCCGGATTTGGATAGAAATATTGCCAGACCAAAGATGTGGAATGTTTGGTCTTCTGCCCAGGCATGACCGTGATGGGCTTTTTCATCCCACGGACAACAACTGTCTCCCCCGGAGCCTGATTTAAACAAACCACATCACCATCAGAATCCTCCTCGCCAACTTCCTCCTCAGCGCCAGCTACACCAGTATCCTCATCCTGTTGTACTTCAACAGTGACATCTTCAATTTGCATATCAGCAAGTGGACTGTGGGTGCTCCTTTCAGCACTTGCAGGGGGCGTGCAAATGGTGGAAAGAGCCACCTCTTCCCGTCCAGTGCTGGGAAGGTCAGGCATCGCAACCACCACCACACTTGGACTCTCCTTGGGGATTTGTGATATCTTCTTAGAAAGCACAGTTCTTCGCTGTGCTTTTGCCAGCTTAACTCTTTTGATTTTTTTAGTGGGAGGAGGGCTTCCATCGTCATGTGAAGCTGAACCACTAGTCATGAACATACTAGGGATCGACCTTAGCCGTTCCTTGCCACTCCGTGTCGTAAATGGCATATTGGCAAGTTTACGTTTCTCTTCAGCTGATTTAAATGTCTTTTTCAAGGTCATTTTCCTGAACTTTGCCATTTGGGATTGTATGTGCCCTCTACTATGACATTGGGCATCGGCCTTGGCAGACGACGTTGATGGCATGTTATCGTCTAAGTCATGACTAGTGGCAGCAGCTTCAGCACTAGGAGGAAGTGGTTCTTGATCTTTCTCTATTTTATTTTTATCGGAGAAAGTTTGGTCCTCCATTTATGTTATATCGATTTGATATATACGTGCGGCTAAACCCAGAAAATAATTTTTTTTTTGGTTTGGACTGGAGTGTACTTTGGGGGTTACAGCACCCTTTAACGGTCAAGCCAGCCGGCCCTTTACTTATGACACAGGCGCACTCTTGGCACTACTTTGTTGATGCACGTGCGGCTACTGCGCACACAATTCACAAACACAGAAAATAATTTTTTTTTTGGTTTGGACTGGAGTGTACTTTCGGGGGTTACAGCACCCTTAACGGTCAAGCCAGCCGGCCCTTTACTTATGACACAGGCGCACGCTTGGCACTACTTTGTTGATGCACGTGCGGCTACTGCGCACACAATTCACAAACACAGAAAATAATTTTTTTTTTGGTTTGGACTGGAGTGTACTTTCGGGGGTTACAGCACCCTTAACGGTCAAGCCAGCCGGCCCTTTACTTATGACACAGGCGCACGCTTGGCACTACTTTGTTGATGCACGTGCGGCTACTGCGCACACAATTCACAAACACAGAAAATAATTTTTTTTTTGGTTTGGACTGGAGTGTACTTTCGGGGGTTACAGCACCCTTAACGGTCAAGCCAGCCGGCCCTTTACTTATGACACAGGCGCACGCTTGGCACTACTTTGTTGATGCACGTGCGGCTACTGCGCACACAATTCACAAACACAGAAAATAATTTTTTTTTTGGTTTGGACTGGAGTGTACTTTCGGGGGTTACAGCACCCTTAACGGTCAAGCCAGCCGGCCCTTTACTTATGACACAGGCGCACGCTTGGCACTACTTTGTTGATGCACGTGCGGCTACTGCGCACACAATTCACAAACACAGAAAATAATTTTTTTTTTGGTTTGGACTGGAGTGTACTTTCGGGGGTTACAGCACCCTTAACGGTCAAGCCAGCCGGCCCTTTACTTATGACACAGGCGCACGCTTGGCACTACTTTGTTGATGCACGTGCGGCTACTGCGCACACAATTCACAAACACAGAAAATAATTTTTTTTTGGTTTGGACTGGAGTGTACTTTCGGGGGTTACAGCACCATTTAACGGTCAAGCCAGCCGGCCCTTTACTTATGACACAGGCGCACGCTTGGCACTACTTTGTTGATGCACGTGCGGCTACTGCGCACACAATTCACAAACACAGAAAATAATTTTTTTTTTGGTTTGGACTGGAGTGTACTTTCGGGGGTTACAGCACCCTTAACGGTCAAGCCAGCCGGCCCTTTACTTATGACACAGGCGCACGCTTGGCACTACTTTGTTGATGCACGTGCGGCTACTGCGCACACAATTCACAAACACAGAAAATAATTTTTTTTTTGGTTTGGACTGGAGTGTACTTTCGGGGGTTACAGCACCCTTAACGGTCAAGCCAGCCGGCCCTTTACTTATGACACAGGCGCACGCTTGGCACTACTTTGTTGATGCACGTGCGGCTACTGCGCACACAATTCACAAACACAGAAAATAATTTTTTTTTTGGTTTGGACTGGAGTGTACTTTCGGGGGTTACAGCACCCTTAACGGTCAAGCCAGCCGGCCCTTTACTTATGACACAGGCGCACGCTTGGCACTACTTTGTTGATGCACGTGCGGCTACTGCGCACACAATTCACAAACACAGAAAATAATTTTTTTTTTGGTTTGGACTGGAGTGTACTTTCGGGGGTTACAGCACCCTTAACGGTCAAGCCAGCCGGCCCTTTACTTATGACACAGGCGCACGCTTGGCACTACTTTGTTGATGCACGTGCGGCTACTGCGCACACAATTCACAAACACAGAAAATATATTATTTTTTTAGCACTTGGGGGGAGCACCCCTGATGGACAGAGCACCCCCTGGACAACACTGCAGCACTCCTTTAGGACTGGGACACTGCACAGGACTTTGGAGTGGACACAGCCCCTATGGAGAACTGACTGCACAACACAGTCCAGCCAGCCCCTATGGACTTTGAAGTAGTGGACACAGCCCCTATTAACAACAGCAGCACAGCACAACACAGCCAGCCCCTATGGACTTTGAAGTAGTGGACAACAGCAGCACTACACTACACTACACTACACAGCCCTAACTCCCACCCTCCCTCTTCACTGTCCACAGCCGAGTGAGAAAATGGCGCCGACGTGGGTACCTTATATAGGATCCAAAACCCGCGAGACTCGGAAGGCGGGATGATGACGTTTTGCCTCGATTTCAGATCCGAGTCAGGCGGGAAAAGTCGAGCCTGATTCGGATCGGACTCGGATCGGGGGGGCTCGGGGGGGTTCGGATTTCAGAAATCCGAACCCGCTCACCCCTAGTCTAAATCCCGACTGTCTAATCCCGGTAAGTGTCTAATGACAGGCGTCGAGCTCCCGACGCCTGTCATTAGACCTATGCCGGGAGCCCGACACCCGGCTTACCAATCGAAGGTAAGCCGGGAGCCAGGCGCGGACAGCCATGGGGGGCGAGAGGGTTAGGTTAGGGGCTCCCGGAGGACTTAGGGTTAGGCACCCCCCCCCCGGGAGACTTAGGGTTAGGCTGTGGGGAAGGGGGGGTTAGGTTTAGGCACTCAGAGGGGTGTTAGGGTTAGGCACTTGGGGGGAGGTTAGGGTTAGGCACCCCTAAGGGAGGGTTAGGGGGGGAGGTTAGGTTAGTAAATAGAAAAATTACTCACCTGTCGGGATCGTCACTGCCATGCGGCCGGCGGTAAATCATACTGATTCCATGACAATGTCACTGACAGGGTAACACTATACATGTAAATTTTTGTGTTTTTTTTTTACCTTTATTTTCTCACAAAATCCAGAAACTGTCAAAATGACAACTGCTGCAACATTCTGCAAATGTGCTACTATTAGGAAATGAAATGCTGGGTGGGCATGGCATGCTCATATGCTATTACATTATGGGTCTCATTCAGACCCGCTTCCAAGCGCTTGAGCGCTCGCAGGCGGGTCGATGTTGGTCTCTGCACACGCACAGCGGCCCCACTGCGCGTGTGCAAGCCCTGGAGCGAGAGAGAACTTCTCTCGCTCTAGGGCTCACTACAAAAGGGGCGGCTGTCGATGGCGATTGACAGCTCGCCCCGTTTTGTAGGCGTGGCGGGGGGTTGGTTTCACAAACGGAGGCGTTCCCAAATGAACACCTGCTGTTTGTGGGTGGCCCCACTGACATCACCAGTGATGTCAGTGGGAGAGCTTCCAGCTCTATTAGAGCCGGAAGCTCTCTGGGGCTTGCGGCAGACGAGACCCTACCACAAGGGTCTCGACGCAAGACCCGATGGTCGTGATGGTCTTGACCATCGCGACCATCAACCTGGCCACTCGCTAAAGCTGTGGGTGGTCACCCACAGCCTAGCGAGCAGCCAGGAGGCCGGGTCAGAAAATAGATGCGGCCGCCCTCATTCAGAGTGAGCGCTCGCAGTTTGCGAGTGCCTCTGAATGAGGTCCTATGTGTACATCATGTGAGGGTCATGTCACTGTACTGCGGATCAAGTTATGTATAGCTAGGTGCAGTGGCGGGCTGGGCCGGGGGGCATGGTGCCATGTGCCCCCCGGGCCGCAGCGTCATACGGGCCACGGGCAGTCTGTGTCACTGTGACACAGACTGCACTGCGTGTGTAGCGCTGACCGGACGGAGTTCGGTCAGCGCTACACAGCACAAACACACAGCCGCCGGAGCCGGCAGCTGTGTGTTTGCTGTAATCAGCAGCTGCTGAGAGTCTGTCAGACTCTCATCGGCTGCTGCTGCTCCCACTGCGGGAGCCATCTTCTGGCTCCCGCAGTGGGTAATGGGAAAGACGTCATGAGTAATGACGTCTCTCCCATGCAAAGCGGTCGGAGGAGCTGTTAGCGGCGGGACCAGGAGCGGGAGTTTCAGGTAAGTGATTTTTTTTTTTTATTATTAAGTCTCTCTCTACTGGGGGGGGGACTACTGGGGGCACTACCAGGGGGAGATTACTATGGGGGCACTACCAGGGGGGGATTACTACTGGGGGCACTACCAGGGGGGTGGATTACTACTGGGGGCACTACAAGGGGGGGACTACTACTAATGGGGGCACTACAAGGGGGGGACTACTACTACTGGGGGAACTGCAAGGGGGGGACTATTACTACTGGTGGCACTACAAGGGGGGCTACTACTGGGGGCACTACAAAGGGGGGGACTACTACTACTGGGGGCACTACAAAGGGGGGGATTACTACTACTGGGGGCACTACATAGGGGGGACTACTACTACTGGGGGCACTACAAGGGGGGGACTACTACTACTGGAGACACTACAAGGGGGGGACTACTACTACTGGGGGCACTACAAGGAGGGGACTACTACTACTGGGGGCACTACAAGGGGGCTACTACTGGGGGCACTACAAGGGGATACTACTACTACTGGGGGCACTACAAGGGGGGGACTACTACTAGGGGCACTACAAGGGGAGGGGACTACTACTAGGGGCACTGCATAGGGGGGAGGGGACTACTACTTGGGGCACTACATAGGGGGAGGGGACTACCACTGGGGGCACTGCATCGAGGGACCACTGCTGGGGGCTCTATATAAAGGGCAATACTTGGGGTACTGCATAGGGGGGAGACTACAACTGGGGCCACTATTTAAGGAGCATTGCATAAGGGTTACCACTATTGGGGGCACTGCATGGGGGGTGGACTGCTACTGGGGGCACTATATAAGGGGCACTGCATAGGGGGTACCACTATTGGGGGCACTATATAAGGGGCTTACTACTGGGGGCACAAGGGGCACTGCACAGGGGGGACCACTACTGGGGGCACTATATAAGGGCTTACTACTGGGGCACAAGGGGCACTGCATAGGGGGATCACTACTGGGGGCACTACTGGAGGCCTGCATAAGGGTGTTCTCTCCTGTGGCACACGGGGGCACTGCATATGGGCACTACGACAGGGGGCTGCCCCTAATCTTTATTTTTACCTTACATTAATCCCATATGGACCCGCCTCCTCCCTGAAACATTTGAGGGGGGTGCGCTGTAGCACGCACGTTCTTTGGGCACCCTGGCTACACGCTACTCCTCTGCCAGGGCCGCCTGCATGCATTTGCCCCCCAGGCTAAAAGTTGCCAGCCAGCCCCTGGCTAGGTGTTCCATATGACACAGTTACTGATAATAATCAATGACTCATATTTCTTCTGTAGGTGTAGTCATTTCATAAATAGCTTTATTATGTCACAGATATTTTGCCCAAGACTTGGTCAGAGGTAAAGTACATAACTGATGGGTGAAACCTGCTGATTGTTGCATCCACGAGACACATCGTTTCTGGGCAGTCTAGAGACCACGCCGCAAGTGGAGCCATGAGTACACACTGAGCCACTATACTTTGGCTACACGGCCCCGTTCACCACAACTAGGCTGATGCTGTGAGTAAGCCAGGTAATTCGATCGGCGACAAGTGGAACTCCAAGTTATCTCCGGACCTGTATTATTCAACGCTACCACTGAGCTGAATGAGTGAGTAATTGGTAACTAATTAGTTATCTAAAAAGGAAAACCTTTATCTCTGGAATACTGAATGTTTACCATATTTTTCCTGCAATTGGATCATTGATATATGGGACTATAATCTAACCAGTAAGGAGCAGGTTCTATATACTCCTTTTGGAATTAAATCCATTTACAAGAATTTGGACTATATCCACCTTCTTACATTGACTATCATTAAAATCGGCATCCAGCTGGTTTATGGTATCATCTATAATCATTGATATATGTCTTATTGGCCATTTTTATAATGATTTATATTGTCTTATGATTGACTGCTATTAAAATTGTTATTTTATATTTACTAAAGAGATTTACTGTTATCTATCAGTGCTCTCTTTATCTTATTTTTAATTGCAGCTTTATTATGTACCAGGCATGCTGAGAAATAAAACATCATCTCTGTAAATCAGATGCCCCTTGAACAAAAATCTACTCTTAAATTTCCTTCTCAAATATAATCTAAGTCCCTAGTGATGGGTATTCAAAATAATGTTGGTTTCTTTTTGTAATTGCTGTCAGTTTTTTTCCTTTCTTACTCTGAGCCCATGTCGTATCAAAGCACTGCAGATGAAAGCAGACAGATTCTGTCAGCAAAGGTTCTGTCTCATAATGACATAGAGGTATTTAAATGCAGTCATTCCTCAGAGGTAGTTGAACTGTGTGATCTGTGTGGATAATATTAGATGTGCCATCTTCTAGCACATAATCAGCCAGCAATACAGAGTGTATGCCTCCTAGAACATCATTATCTCAGTTTCTTGCTGTAAAAGATCCCCAAGGAGTCATTTTGTATTCTAAACGCTTTTCTGAAGTCTTACCGCATTGTTACATTTTATGGTTTGACACATTAAATATTATATAACCTCTACCTCATAGCTAATTAGCTTATCTATCTAATCATGAGTACATGAAGTTTAAATGAAATATAATTAAGCTTCTGGTTTAAAAAAAAAAAATAAACTTCTATTTATCTTTTTTTTTCAAAGTATGGCTTTAAAACTAGAAAGATCTGTCCTAAGGGTAGGATCACACACGTGGGTTACTTTTAGTGTAGTACTGTACATTGCACCATGCTGTTTACCCAATGTGAAAGAATAATAACTCCTATAGATGAGAGTTCATTGCAAATAGATGAGAAACCATTGATGTTGCATGAAATATTTTCTCCAGCTCATGGTCATGTGTTCGATAAGTAGATTGTGTACAGCGGGTATATTTTGTCTCCACTGACTTTTTTTTGTTTCATTATTCATTAAGAAAACACACATATTACTCCTTAGTGGCTTGCAATGTCTGCATTAAGTATTTATTGTCAGAGACTTCAGTCTGTAAACACTTCAGACAGTAAACTAGCACAAATGTAGATAACATCCGCAATTCTCATTACGGCAACATGTGAATTTTGATATGATCCCCGTCCACTGTTTCAGTAATTCTGCATTGCAAAGAAAAGACTAATACTTTAGGGTAAACTCACATCAGCTAAAGAAATGCGTTGTTTGAGACAGGAATCAGCAATATACATTAATAAAAGTAGGCAGGGAAGTATTCACATAATTTCCTTTACTTGAAAAACTCTGCGGTGTTTCCAACCTGTGGGACTATACTATATATACATGAAAGATAAGAGCATTGCTTAAAGATCATTTGCCATTCACAAAAAAAGATAACCACAGCGAAATAGGCATTCTTATCAGGAGAGTCTCTGGCTTCATGGAAGCAGTTAATTTACAACTGCACATTACAAAATTACAAATGATGTCAGTAGGTTCCATATAAGGACTTCCATTAACTGTAAGAGACCATTAGACTGAGAACACTATAGCGGCCCATTAGACTGAGAAACTAGAGCTCTGAGCAGCCTCTCTATTGCTACCCCCTATCCACTACTCTTTAGAAAATTACTCTGAGGACATTATTAGGGGGGGGGTTATCAGAGTTTGCTTTAAGTTTATGCTTGAGAGATAAAGTACCAACCAATCAGCTCCTAACTGTAATTTTCAAACACAGCCTGTAAAGTAACGGTTAGGGGTTGATTGGTTGGTAGTTTATCTCTCTCCATGTTATCACACCTTTGCAAAATGGCCTCTTTCACTTTGAAATTCCATTGCAACTTTGATCATTTCTAGTTGTCTTACAGTACATCTACATTATTCTGTAGTTTGCTGGGATGTGCAGTGTATTACAATAGCTGTTTATAGCAGTTGGATACAACTCATGGCCTCATAGTCAGGAGAACCATTCACATTTCCTTGCAGCTGCTGATATTTACATGTACATTTTTACTGAAAACAAGGATTTCATACAGTACTTCACTCTTCCTCTTCCCCTTTACCCTTGATCCTATTTCCCTGAACTCCTCCACACCCTCCCCCCAAATCCTATCCTGCACCTTGCTCATCTCTTAAGTCTGTCGATTTCCACTGTCACATTCCCTTCCATCTTCAAAAATCCACTTACCTCTCCTATCCTCCAAAAATCTCTTGACCTTTTCTCTACTCCCAACTTCTTTTACCCTATTCAATACACTTCTCCTTGGCTTTCCCAGCACTACTCTCTTCTGGTTTACTTTTATCCGTAACACATCCTACTGTTCACTTTTTTCTCTTTATACCTTTCCCTTGATGAATTAATGTGCTCCTTTCTCCTCCACTACCAGCTAACACACAAATGTACATCTCCTTTCTCAACATCTCTCTAATATCTTGTGTCTTCAACTAACTCTATGTCATTACCACCTGGATGCCCAACCAGGGGCAGATCTAGACTGTTCTTTTAGGGCGGCGATTTAATGATTAATTATGATTCTTCCTCTTTCCTGTATTGGCACCTCCCCTTTCTGGTCCCAACGCCTGCCCTTTACAGGTTTTTTTTGTGGTCACATTGATTATTACAATGTATATGTTTATGTATTCATTATATGACTGTGAATACACAGTTTTAGCATCAGCAGGCAGCAGCCATCTCCCTGCTCCCCCCTCCCACCAGCCATCTTCCCGCTCCCCCCTTCCTCTGTCCAAGATCAGCAGAGGCCATGCCCCCTCGTCTGTGCAGGGGCAGAAGCAGCAGGGGCTGGCAACTTTTAGCCTAGCAGACACAAGTAAGTGGCCCGGTTTCTCCTCCAGTGCATTGCAATGGGGAAAAGACACATGATAATAGTTTCTGTAGGTAAGGTTTGCTTAATGTGGGAGTGCTTTAAATAGTCAATGAAATGTATAAAAAATTGTTATGTCAAAGAGCTATAAACAAGTACTACGACCAGCCCCATCCCAAACCAGAGGCAGAGCCGTAACTAGACTTTTTGGTGCCCTGTGCCAGAAAGAGCATTGGCGCCCCCCTCATTTTCAAAGGGACATAATGCACCCACAAAAGGGCCATGGCTTCATGGGGAAGGGCCAGGGAAGATATAGGAGAGGCCAGGAGATGCTGGGGATGAAATAAGAGGAAGCTACAAGCAAGAATGATAATAAACAGAAATTAGACAGGCCCAAACAGCGCCCCCTGACCTGAGATGTGCGCAGTGGCTGTATATCATGCAGAGATGTGCGCAGTGACAGTCAGATCAGGGAGCGTCGCAGTGGCTGTATATCATGCAGAGATGTGCGCAGTTGCTGTATATAATGCAGGGATGTGTGCAGTGACAGTCAGATCAGGGAGCGTCGCAGTGGCTGTATATCATGCAGAGATGTGCGCAGTTGCTGTATATAAGGCAGAGATGTGTGCAGTGACAGTCAGATCAGGGAGCATCGCAGTGGCTGTATATCATGCAGAGATGTGCGCAGTTGCTGTATATAATGCAGGGATGTGTGCAGTGACAGTCAGATCAGGGAGCGTCGCAGTGGCTGTATATCATGCAGAGATGTGCGCAGTTGCTGTATATAAGGCAGAGAAGTGTGCAGTGACAGTCAGATCAGGGAGCGTCGCAGTGGCTGTATATCATGCAGAGATGTGCGCAGTGGCTGTATATCATGCAGAGATGTGCGCAGTGGCTGTATATCATGCAGAGATGTGCGCAGTGACAGTCAGATCAGGGAGCGTCACAGTGGCTGTATATCATGCAGAGATGTGTGCAGTGGCTGTATATCATGCAGAGATGTGCGCAGTGGCTGTATATCATGCAGAGATGTGCGCAGTGGCTGTATATCATGCAGAGATGTGCGCAGTGGCTGTATATCATGCAGAGATGTGCGCAGTGGCTGTATATCATGCAGAGATGTGCGCAGTGACAGTCCGATCAGGTAGCGTCGCAGTGGCTGTATATCATGCAGAGATGTGCGCAGTTGCTGTATATAATGCAGGGATGTGTGCAGTGACAGTCAGATCAGGGAGCGTCGCAGTGGCTGTATATCATGCAGAGATGTGCGCAGTGGCTGTATATCATGCAGAGATGTGCGCAGTGGCTGTATATCATGTAGAGATGTGCGCAGTGGCTGTATATAATGCAGAGATGTGCGCAGTGGCTGTATATAATGCAGAGATGTGCGCAGTGGCTGTATATAATGCAGGGATGTGTGCAGTGACAGTCAGATCAGGGAGCGTCGCAGTGGCTGTATATCATGCAGAGATGTGCGCAGTGGCTGTATATCATGCAGAGATGTGCGCAGTGGCTGTATATCATGTAGAGATGTGCGCAGTGGCTGTATATAATGCAGAGATGTGCGCAGTGGCTGTATATAATGCAGAGATGTGCGCAGTGGCTGTATATAATGCAGGGATGTGTGCAGTGACAGTCAGATCAGGGAGCGTCGCAGTGGCTGTATATCATGCAGAGATGTGCGCAGTGGCTGTATATCATGCAGAGATGTGCGCATTGGCTGTATATAATGCAGAGATGTGCGCAGTGGCTGTATATCATGCAGAGATGTGCGCAGTGGCTGTATATCATGCAGAGATGTGCGCAGTGGCTGTATATCATGCAGAGATGTGCGCAGTGGCTGTATATCATGCAGGGATGTGCGCAGTGGCTGTATATAATGCAGAGATGTGCGCAGTGGCTGTATATAATGCAGAGATGTGCACAGTGACTGTATATAATGCAGAGATGTGCGCAGTGGCTGTATATAATGCAGACATGTGCGCAGTGATGTGCGCAGTGATCAGGGAGCGTTGCAATGGGTGCCAGATAATGCAGATACCTCAGTAATCGCCAAATAATGCAGAGACCATCAGTGACCCACATATAACACAGATATTATGAATATACCCCACACACACAATAATAATACCCCCCCACACATACACACACATTATTACACCACCCTCAGCACCTACCCCCAAAAGATAAGCAACTACACCCCCTCATTGCATAAGAATTCCAACCCCCCTTCCCCCCTCAAATATGATATAAACATTTTCACACCTCCCCTGGCACTAACCTGTCTGGAAGGCTGTTCTGTCTCTGGTCCCTGCGGAGCTCCAGGGTATAGGAAGGGATGGACACAGACAGGATAGTGAAGGGGCGGAGACTCGTGGTGAGGGGGCGGGGCCTTCAGCAGGGACAGGAGGATAGATTTATTTATTAATTTCAGACATGGTAGGAGAGGGGGTGGGGCCATCCGGTGAGGGGGCGGGATCTTAGCCAGGGACAGGAAGTAGCCCAAGGGAACGGACAGACACAGAGAGGAAGATAGTGTAAAGGTGCGTACACACTAGGCGATCAGAAAAGACAGTACGATTACGACATCGTAATCGTACCGTCGTTCCTGATCCCCTGTAGTGTCTGCACTGAACGATCAGTCGTTCAGTGCAGGCACTGTCCATCATTCCTGAGCATGCGCAGTTGCTGTATATAATGCAGGGATGTGTGCAGTGACAGTCAGATCAGGGAGCGTCGCAGTGGCTGTATATCATGCAGAGATGTGCGCAGTGGCTGTATATCATGCAGAGATGTGCGCAGTGGCTGTATATCATGCAGAGATGTGCGCAGTGGCTGTATATCATGCAGAGATGTGCGCAGTGGCTGTATATAATGCAGAGATGTGCGCAGTGGCTGTATATCATGCAGAGATGTGCGCAGTGGCTGTATATCATGCAGAGATGTGCGCAGTGGCTGTATATCATGCAGAGATGTGCGCAGTGGCTGTATATAATGCAGAGATGTGCGCAGTGGCTGTATATAATGCAGAGATGTGCGCAGTGGCTGTATATAATGCAGAGATATGCGCAGTGGCTGTATATAATGTAGACATGTGCGCAGTGATGTGCGCAGTGATCAGGGAGCGTTGCAATGGGTGCCAGATAATGCAGATAACTCAGTAATCGCCAAATAATGCAGAGACCATCAGTGACCCACATATAACACAGATATTATGAATATACCCCACACACACAATAATAATACCCCCAACACATACACACACATTATTACACCACCCTCAGCACCTACCCCCAAAAGATAAGCAACTACACCCCCTCATTGCATAAGAATTCCAACCCCCCTACCCCCTTCAAATATAATATAAACATTTTCACACCTCCCCTGACACTTACCTGTCCGGAAGGCTGTTCTGTCTCTGGTCCCTGCGGAGCTCCAGGGTATAGGAAGGGATGGACACAGACAGGATAGTGAAGGGGGCGGAGACTCGTGGTGAGGGGGCGGGGCTTTCAGCAGGGACAGGAGGATAGATTTATTTATTAATTTCAGACATGGTAGGAGAGGGGGTGGGGCCATCCGGTGAGGGGGCGGGATCTTAGCCAGGGACAGGAAGTAGCCCAAGGGAACGGACAGACACAGAGAGGAAGATAGTGTAAAGGTGCGTACACACTAGGCGATCAGAAAAGACAGTACGATTACGACATTGTAATCGTACCGTCGTTCCTGATCCCCTGTAGTGTCTGCACTGAATGATCAGTCGTTCAGTGCAGGCACTGTCCATCATTCCTGAACATGCCAATCTGTCGTTATCGTCAGATTGTGCTGCATGTTCTGGCGATGGACAATGTCGGAAACGAGCAGCGGGAGTGCGCATCGCTGGTCGTTTCCGACATAAAAGTGCACGATTTGTGCACGATTTCTGAGCGTTTGCACGATTACGATGTCGTAATCGTGCAGCCGCTCAGTAATATCGCCTAGTGTGTACCCACCATTAGTGGACCACACCAGTATAGCCCTGCAGCGGAGCGGTCACGTGGTCACGGAATAAGCTCTGCTCAGTGTGCAGCCACAAGCTGCATAGATGTGACAGGCAGCCGGCTCCTCGATGACAGCATGTCACTGACCCACCCCCCAGCGCATTGTGCGCATTGCACAAGCTCCGATCACAGTACAGGCTGAGCACAGCCTGCTCAGCTGAGTGCATGATGCAGACTGTTCTAGGGGGGGCGATCGCTCCAATCGCCCCCCCCCCCCCCCTGGATCCACCACTGGGCACAACACTATCTAAGATTCAACAGGGGCGATTCAAATGTTTTGCCTGCGGCTTTTTTTTAAAGATGCCTGAAGGAGCAATTCAATTGTTGCTCTGTCAGGGCGCGATAGCCCCCGGTGCCGGCATTTCTGATCGCACCCTCAGGAGGGTGCGAGCAGAAATATGTGAGAAACCCTCTGGTTAGGGCATGCTAACTGCAGTTAGCGTGCCCTAACCAGAACTTTAGACAGGTTTGTAGTGTCCTATTTTGAGAACTAATGTGTGCTCCCTTCTCTATTTTTTAGAATAAGAATTTTTTTCAAAATCATAGTTTTTTAAATTAATATCTTTAAAAATTTAAAATTTTTAAATGTAGGTTGATTTGCCCATGACACGTCCCAGGCCTGTAAGCATCTTTGGTTTTCTTGGAAAAGATAAGTATATTTTTCTTAACACATTTGTCTAAACCTATAACTACCTTGCTTAACATTTCAGGTTGATGTTGGTCGTATTATATTGGCCATGGTTCCAGAACCCGACCAACCTCAACTTCGTCCCAGGCGTAGGCCTTGTAGGCGTGCAAGGCCCCAGATATATAGAACACGTGTCACTCTTTTTGGAATGCCAGATGATGAGGTGTTAAGGCGCTACCATCTTCCGCCACAACTCATCATAGACACTCTCTCATTAATAGAGAGTGATCTTGAACGGCAAATTGACAGTCCTACAGCAATACCACCACTTACGCAATTAATGTCGGTGTTACATTTTTGTGCCTCAGGATCCTTTCAAACCACTGTGGGAATAGTCGCTGGAATTTCCCAATCCTCCTTTTCAAGGATCCTGAGGGCAGTGATGGAGGCCCTTTTCAAACACCTCCATCATTTTATTAAAATGCCATTGGATATGGGTTCCCTTAATGTGGCGAAAGCTAATTTTTATCAAATAGCTGGCTTCCCACACATCATAGGGGTTGTGGATGGCACTCACATACCACTTCAGCCTCCATCAAGGCTGGAGGCTATATTTAGGAACCGCAAACACTTTCACTCGATGAATGTAATGGTGGTATGTGATGCCTCCCTCCAGATCCTGTCCCTGAATGCCAAATTCCCCGGCAGTGCACATGATTCCTTCGTCATCCGGCAATCAGGGATTTGGCACAAATTAAACAACTTACAAGCTGGTGATGCGTGGCTTCTGGGTAAGTTGATGCCTTCTGTTGAAACCAATGCAAAGCTTGTTACACAATGGTCCTGATGTTTTTTTATCTGTTTTCACAGGAGACAGTGGTTACCCTTGCATGCCCTGGCTGCTCACTCCTTATTTGGCTCCCACACCAGGGCCACAAAGTGAGTATAATTCCACACTTACAGCCACCAGGCAGGTGGTGGAGCACTGTATCGGCCTTTTAAAAGGCAGATTCAGATGCTTCCACCGCTCTGGTGGCGACCTCATGTATTTGCCGGCTATGGTTTCGAAAATTGTGGTCCTGTGTGGGATATTTCTGCCTGAGGACGGCCCCCCCGAGGTTGGTCGGAGGTCAGTATGTGGGGGGGCCATACGCGATGAAGTTGTGGCCAGATTTTTTAGGTAATTATTTCCTCATAATGTTTAAAAATGCCACAATGTAGACATGTAGTATCTTAAAGTACACTTTTAACTGATTTTTTTTGTTTTGTTTTGTTTTTAATCCCTAAAATGATCATAAAAAACCATGCCTACTACCTGATCAACACAAATGACTTTATGTGGACACATTGGATATAACTTCGGGAACAATGGGCCTGATTCAGAGCCGTTCGCTATTTGTGGTCGTTCGTTTAAAAACAAGGGGTGGCTATTCAAATGATCCGTACGCACATTGCAGTCTGTTCACACCTCTAAGTCTGAACGAGCGAGCAAAACATACGCTCGTTTATTTGTAAAAAACGCCCCCTGGCCGCTCGCACCATACGTCATGTCCGCTATTTATTAGATTAATCGAGTACATCGACCAGCGTATGAACTGCTCGCTATTCTTGTGGTTGGTGTTTGCTACCACAAATTTGCGAGCAGTTCTGGCTATAAAATAACCCAGTGACGTGGTCAATGACGCTGCTGTTTTAAATATACACACCCATAAAACGCCCGTTTTGACCTTTAAGCACGCCTGCGTTCGGATCTCCACTCCCCATTTTCAAGCTCCTTCCCCTGTTACCACCCACATACGCCTCATTCTGTCACTCAAAATAGCAGGCCCTCGCTATATTGCGTACCAACGATTTTCGGCCGCACTGACTGGTTCGCGCATGCGTACTAAAAACCGTACGCATGCGCAGATATGCAAACATCGCTCGGAACGAGCGTACTGCCGCTAACGAGCGGCTCTGAATGAGGGCCAATGATTTCTTCTCCTCATTTGTGGATTCATGTTGGCATGCTCCTTCTTCAAACAGTTCCTGATTTTGTTTTTGTGGGGGTTTTGGTGTGTTTTTGACATGTGTGTGTGTTTTGAATTTTTGTATTTATTGTGTGTATTCACTTGGTGTTTTTTATTTGTGTGTATTAAAATTTTATTTTACGTTTACCAACGATTTCCATCGTAAATTACAACCAAGTGTAACCTGTTTCTAAAAATGCAAAGTTGCTTAATGCCTAATACTGTAAGTTCTTATTTTGAAAAGTTTAGTACCCTGCTTTGTTGCTGAAAACAAACACCAAAGGTATTATGGTGAATCAGTATGTTTGCAATTGTAGGCCTAAACAGGTAGCTTTAAATTTAACATTACCCACACCAAAAAATAATCACATTTTGAGGTTACTTCTCCAAACCTATTGGTATTGTTATGTGTTTAATGTGCAAGCTTACATACTTACTTGAGCTTTCGACAAACACATTTACATTTCTTAAAAAATCATGGACAAATAGTAGACTTATGTAAGGTTCAACAATTAAGATTTACACACAAGGAATGAGACTTAAATAAATCAAAATAAATTTTATTTTTTTAAACATTTTTGGAGTGAAACAAAATAATTAGTGGCGCAGGCGCACCAAAATGTGATCCAAGGCCACAAGCATGGCAACTACATGGCCCCTCAAATTCTGCAAGCCTGCATAAATTTCAGCATTACGCCTCTGGTCCTCTGTGGGTAAAAAAAATGGGCAGATTACTAAAATGGCACCTTAATTTATATGTGAATAAACAACGAAAAAATCATAATATGCAAAAAAAGGTGACAAAAAAAAATACAAAACAAAAGGAATGCCAAACGAAAAGATTGTCAAAAAACAAAGCCAAAAAATCTTTGGCAAAAATAACATAAAAGAGAGTTACAACTACGCAAAAATACAACATTTGTTGGTACCATAAACAAGAAAGACACAAGTATGAGTGTTTGGACATGTGTCATATGTGTAAGGGGAAAATATCCTAGACATTGTTTCACAAAGATATATATCAAAAACATTAGAAATACTTTAGAATTTTGAACTGCACAGGCAAAAGGACAACATCAACCAAAATCAAAATAATGAAAAAACAGCCATAGCTTTAAAGGGAAACATACCGGTCCTAATGGTGCCTGGTCTTGGAGCCCCAAAATCGTCCTCATCAGAGGTGGGCCAGTGCAGCAGGGATGGAGGAGGGGTGATTTGGGAGGAAGTTGAGGGTGAGGAAAAGAGAGGGGGGGGTTGAGGGGAGTGTGAATTGGGAGGGATGGGAATGTGAGGAGAGGGAGGGGCCTCACGGTTGGCCAGGTCTGGGTTGGAGGGGGAATTTGGGGAAGAATGGGCAGAGGAGGTTTGGGTGGGGGATAGGGGACGAGCCCGACGTCGATGACGTTGGCGACGTTGTAGTCTGCGCTCAGCCCCTAAATGATGTTGAAAAATTTATATTATTACATATTTCATTTTTTGTTTCAACAATTTAAAAAAACACTTACTTTCCTGTATTTGCTAACGCAAATTGTCCAACAGGCGTGGGGATCTGCGCCCCAGATCGGACCACCTCCTTTCCAGTTGGTCGATATTCCTGCAGTAGCCGATTGTACGCAGGCGGCGCCGCACCTCCGCGTAGGCCAGCCGCTTGCGGAGGTTAGTGATGGGGTGCGGCTGGTGTGTGATTCTCCGGTCCATCACATCAGTGAGGACCAGGAGCTCACGTCTACAAAAAGCTGCTGCTCTCATGATGGCAATGATTTTTTTTACACAAAACAGTTTTAATAAAGGTCCTAGAAAAATTTTGATTGGCTAATGTACTTTGTAAATTAACAGAAAGCATTCTATTGGTTATTGTATGAGTCATGTGACCTACACCCTCACAAATATAATGTGAGTTATGATAGGCTTGATGCAGTGACATGCGTAAGCTAATTTAAATATTAATGAAAAAGATGAAAAATCGGGCTAGAAAAAAAACGCAAAACAAGAGTAGCATTCAAACAAACTTTTAATTTTGAAAAACCATCCCCTTGGTCCAACTGTACGTATTCTGCGGAAGCAATGACACACACTAACAATAATAAAGTTTATTGACATTGAAAAAAAAAAGATTGCAAACATGTGAATAACAATTAAGCTAATTAATATAGTGATTGCTATTAATCGATTCAAGTATGTTTGCTGAATGAAATAGCAGGCAATAGAAAACTGACAGGGCCACTTCCAGATTTGACTTGTGCGAGCGTTCCCTGCTACCAAAGAGGAGACGGACGGTCACTATTTCGAACGTTCGCTAGCTAGAGGAGGGGTTGTGAGAATATGGGGCGGAAGATTAGCTGCGAGCGAACATACGAGCGAGCGCTTGAATTTAAATTTTTTCGCTCGTACGGCGGACGAGCGAACGGCCACTTGCGTCTGGGTCTGAATCAGACCCACAGTGAGTACTCAGGCTGTGTATGCTGCTGCAGTGGCTAATTTATGCATGCCCATTCAAAGCCTGTGTGTTTCTGACCACTCCCCTGTCACCACCCCCAAACGCTGACGTCCCGTCACTCACTGTGCGATAGCTTTCTTTCTGCGTGCGTGATTGCAGTGCGATCGCAATGCTGTCCTGCACATGCCCACTACGGTACATGCGCAGTACACACCATAGGCCGATCTGCGTATGCTGTTGCAATTGCGATCCATGCTGAATCAGGCCCAATGAGCAGTCACTGCAGGACAGCAACTGACAGTTAGCAGACAAACTGCTGGGAAATGTTACAATGGGATGTAGTCAAATTTCAAACAGTCACAATGTCAACAACGAAAAATTTGACATGAGGTTGACAGGGTCATAAAGTTACAGTATTTTGGTTTCACACCCTCAGATGGTGTCACCTGGTGCGGCATGCACCCCCCTACGGGCGCCACTGATAAATCATTCAGGTCTTTAGCTGCAGATAAAATATTATATGATAGGATGTACTACATGACTGTACTACATTAGCACCAAATCTGCCATACATTTACATACTAAACTATTTTCCTAATATACATAATATACCTAGAAGTTATTGTGAAGTAAATACTCTGAATACATCTTTCTTAATGTTTACTTCATCCACATAAAGTAAATATTCACTTCTAATAGACGTGGGATGATTTAATGAACTTCCCTCTATGATCAAGTCCTATTGAATGTTAGGAGACAACTGAAACACAGAAAGAATTAGGGATGAGAGGGTTCGGATTTACTCGGTTCTTATCGCCACTTTACCACAAGTTCGGATTAGTTTGGATTTATTTTATTGGCTATCCTATTAGGGGTGAGCGTGTTCGGATTTCTGAAATCTGAACCCCCCCCCGAGCCCCCCCGATCCGAGGCCGATCCGAGTCAGGCTCGACTTTTCCCGCCTGACTCGGATCTGAAATCGAGGCAAAACGTCATCATCCCGCCTTCCGGGTCTCGTGGGTTTTGGATTCTATATAAGGTACCCACGTAGGCGCCATTTTCTCACTTGGCTGTGGACAGTGAAGAGGGAGGGTGGGAGTTAGGGCTGGCTGGGCTGGGCTGTGTAGTGTTGTGCTGTGCTGTGCTGCTGTTGTCCATAGGGGCTGTGTCCACTCCTCCAAAGTCCATAGGGGCTGGCTGTGTTGTGCTGTGCTGCTGTTGTCCATAGGGGCTGTGTCCACTCCTCCAAAGTCCATAGGGGCTGGCTGTGTTGTGCTGTGCTGCTGTTGTCCGTAGGGGCTGTGTCCACTCCTCCAAAGTCCATAGGGGCTGCCTGTGTTGTGCTGTGCTGCTGTTGTCCATAGGGGCTGTGTCCACTCCTCCAAAGTCCATAGGGGCTGGCTGGACTGTGTTGTGCAGTCAGTTGTCCATAGGGGCTGTGTCCACTCCAAAGTCCTGTGCAGTGTCCCAGTCCTAAAGGGGTGCTGTAGTGTTGTCCAGGGGGTGCTCTGTCCATCAGGGGTGCTCCCCCCAAGTGCAAAAAAAAATAATATTTTTACTGTGTTTGTGAATTGTGTGTGCAGTAGCCGCACGTGCATCAACGAAGTAGTGCCATGCGTGCGCCTGTGTCCCATAAGTAAAGGGCCGGCTGGCTTGTCTGTTAAAGGGTGCTGTAACCCCCAAAGGGCACTCCAAACAAAATAAAAAAATATTTTCTGTGTTTGTGAATTGTGTGCACTGTGGCTGCACGTGCATCAACAAAGGAGCAGCGCCAAGCGTGCGCCTGTGTCCCATAAGTAAAGGGCCAGCTGGCTTGTCCGTTAAAGGGTGCTGTAACCCCCAAAGGGCATTCCAAACAAAATAAAAAAATATATTTTTTTGTGTTTGTGAATTGTGTGCGCAGTAGCCGCACGTGCATCAACAAAGTAGTGCCAAGCGTGCGCCTGTGTCATAAGTAAAGGGCCGGCTGGCTTGACCATTAAAGGAGCAGCGCCAAGCGTGCGTCTGTCTGTTAAAGGGTGGTGTAACCCCCAAAGTGCGCTCCACAAAGAACAAAAAATTCTTTTTTTTCTGTCTTTGTGAATTGTGTGGGCTGTAGCTGCACGTGCATCAACAAAGGAGCAGCGCCAAGCATGGAACTGTGTCCCATAAGTAAAGAGCCAGCTGGCTCATTTCTTAAAGGGTGGTGTAACCCACAAAGTGCACTAGTCTCCAACAAAAATTAAAAATTATTTTCTGTGTTTGAGTGCGCCTTAGCCGCACGTATATATCAATATAACATAAATGGAGGACCAAACTTTCTTCGATAAAAATAAAATAGGGAAAGATCAAGAACCACTTCCTCCTAGTGCTGAAGCTGCTGCCGCTAGTCATGACATAGACGATAACATGCCATCAACGTCGTCTGCCAAGGCCGATGCCCAATGTCATAGTAGAGAGCACATACAATCCCAAATGACAAAGTTCAGGAAAATGACCTTGAAAAAAACATTGAAATCATCTGAAGAGAAATGTAAACTTGCCAATATGCCATTTACGACACGGAGTGGCGAGGAACGGCTAAGGTCTTTCCCTATGTTCATGACTAGTGGTTCAGCTTCACATGACGATGGAAGCCCTCCTCCCGCTAAAAAAATCAAATGAGTTAAGCTGGCAAAAGCACAGCGAAGAACTGTGCATTCTAAGAAGATATCACAAATCCCCAAGGAGAGTCCAAGTGTGATGGCGGTTGCGATGCCTGACCTTCCCAGCACTGGACGGGAAGAGGTGGCTCTTTCCACCATTTGCACGCCACCTGCAAGTGCTGAAAGGAGCAACCACAGTCCACTTGCTGATATGCAAATTGAAGATATCACTGTTGAAGTACAACAGGATGAGGATACTGGTGTAGCTGGCGCTGAGGAGGAAGTTGGCGAGGAGGATTCTGATGGTGATGTGGTTTGTTTAAATCAGGCTCCAGGGGAGACAGTTGTTGTCCGTGGGATGAAAAAGCCCATCACAGTCATGCCTGGGCAGAAGATCAAACATTCCACCTCTTTGGTCTGGCAATATTTCTATCCAAATCCGGACAACAACTGTCTTGCCATATGTACCATATGTAATGGTGAAATAAGTAGGGGTAGGGACGTTAACCACCTAGGATCATCCTCCCTTATACGGCACCTGCAGCCCGTTCATAAAATGTTACTGTCAAGTTCAGAAACTTTGGCTAAGACCGTAAGCAGTCCAGCGACACCTAAATCCCGTTGTCCTGTTGTATCCAAGCGCCTGTAAACCACACCGTCAACTCCCTCCTCGTCAATTTCCTCTTTAGTCAGGATCGGAAGTAGTCCTGCAGGCCATGTCACTGACATGACTGACTCTCCTATCCGGGATTCCTCCGGAGGCTCCTGCATTGCTACGCCTCCTGCTGTTGCTGCTGCTGGGAGTCGTTCATCATCCCAGAGAGGAAGTAGGAACACCACTACTTTTACTAAACAATTGACGCTCCAACAGTACTTAGCGAGGAGGATGAAGTACGACAGCAGTCATTCTCAAGCAAAAGGTATAACTGAGGCCTTGACTGCTATGTTGGTGTTAGAC
The DNA here is from genome assembly GCA_031769625.1 of Taudactylus pleione. Taxonomy (NCBI): domain Eukaryota; kingdom Metazoa; phylum Chordata; class Amphibia; order Anura; family Myobatrachidae; genus Taudactylus; species Taudactylus pleione. The sequence goes on from JAUIMM010000010.1 coordinate 12,889,885, forward strand.
ATGCATCCGGTATACGCCATTTGTGCAGTGGGATTTAGACAATTGTTGGAGATAGTGCGTCCCCGGTTCCAAATCCCGACTAGATTCCACTTCACTAGGCAGGCGATACCGAGACTGTACAGAAACATCAGAAAAAGTGTCCTCAGTGTCCTGAAAAATGCGGTTGTACCCAATGTCCACTTAACCACGGACATGTGGACAAGTGGAACAGGGCAGACTAAGGACTATATGACTGTGACAGCCCACTGGGTAGATGTATCACCTTATGCAGCAACAACAGCAGCGTCACCAGTAGCAGCATCTCAGAAACGCCAGCTCGTTCCAAGGCAGGCTACGCTGTGTATCACCGGTTTCAGTAAGAGGCACACCGCCGACAACCTCTTAGAGAAACTGAGGGAAATCATCGCCCAGTGGCTTACCCCACTTAGACTCTCCTGGGGATTTGTGATATCTGACAACGCCACCAGAATGGTGGAGGATTACATCGGTGACAGCATCCAAGTAGGCATGTCAGACAGTCCATAACTGTACTGGCGGGATAAAGAGGAAATTTGGAGGCACCTGTACAAACTGGCTCTATTTTACCTGAGTTGCCCGCCCTCCAGTGTGTACTCCGAAAGAGTGTTTAGTGCAGCCGGGAACCTTGTCAGCGAAAGGCGTAGAAGGTTGCTTCCACAAAATGTGGAGAAGATGATGTTCATAAAAATGAATTATCAACTCTTCCAGGGAGACCAGCCTCCAGAACGTACAGAGGGACCTGTGGTGGTGGATTCCAGCGGGGACGAGTTAATAGTCTGTGAGGATGAGGATGTACACAACACTGAAGAGGGTGAGGAATCGGTAGATGAGGAGGATGAGGATGACATCTTGCCTCCGTAGAGCCAGTTTGTGCTGGGACAGATTAATTGCCAGCTTGTTTTGTGGGGGCCCAAACGAACCAATCATTTCAGCCACAGTCGTGTGGCAGACCCTGGCGCTGAAATGATTGGTTTGTTAAAGTGTGCATGTCCTGTTTATACAACATAAGGGTGGGTGGGAGGGCCCAAGGACAATTCCATCTTGCACCTCTTTTTTTCTTTGCATTATGTACTGTTTGGGGCCTAGTTTTTCAAACTGCCATCCTGTCTGCCACTGCAGTGTCACTCCTAGATGGGCCACGTGTTTGTGCCGCCCACTTGTATCGCTTAGCATAGTCATCCAGCTACCTCGGTGCAAGATTTTGGACATAAAAACACTATTGTGAGGTGTGAGGTGTTCATAATAGACTGGAAATGAGTGGAAATTAAGGTTATTGAGGTTAATAATAGCATAGGAGCAGAAAAACCCACAAATTCTGTGATTTTAGCTGTTTTTATGCTTTTTAAAAAAAAAAATACAGATCCAAAACCCAGAACCCAAAACACGGAAGGGTGGTTTTGGCAAAACCAATCCAGATCCAAAACACGAAGAAAGATCCAGATCCAAAACCAAAACACAAAACACGAAAAGTGGCCGGTGCACACCCCTATATCCTATACATGTGATAGCCGATAGCCAATAAAATGCCATGTTGAGGAACAAGTAAATCCGAGTAAATCCGAACCCGCTCATCCCTAGAAAGAATACATGTAATTACAGTACTGTATGTTAAACTAATATAGATAATCACATGTAATCTAATACCATAATATAGAGAATAGCAAATGTTTTATTAGCAGTAGCACTATTATATTTTATTATAATGTATTGGTTTCACAATTAAGAACACAATTTGCAGAAGAATTTTGAAGCAGTCCATCTTCTCTACATACAGTATATTCTATATATGTAACAGAATACTTTTTTTTAGCTTTTACAATGTCCATGTGGACTTGGTTATATAGGTCAAAAAAGCGATAAAATCAAAATTAGACTGACTAAACATAAGAGCAAATTAAGAGCTGAAACTGCTGAAATATGTTTAAGAGTCATTTTTAAATTATGAGGGTGAAAAGCCCCCAAAAAGTAAAATAAAAATAAAAAAAAACATGAATGATGATGATGACTGGCATGTAAAATAATGAAAAACAAATAAAAAATAAAGTAACCCCATCCACCACCTCCACAATCACCAAATTGATCCCAGCACCAGCGCTTGCGGCCTGGTAAGCTAACAGCTAGTAACATTATTTAGGTTAAGATAAACTTACCTGAGACACCAATGAATGTAAAGGACTTACATACTTTATTACAAAGTTAATTTACCATGAGAAGATGTGATACAAAATAGCGGCTGCATCTCACCACCACACTGATGTAGTCATTACTAAATCTTCTCCATATTGTGTAAGAGAGAAGCAAACGGGAAAGCAGGGCTGGGAGATAGAGGGGTATATTTACTAAGCTGTGTTAGAAGATAAAGTGAACGGTGATAAGGTAACAGCCAATCAACTCTTAACTGTCATTTTGAAAACATAGCCTGTAACCTTATCACCATTCACTTTATCTCCTAACACAGCTTAGTAAATATACCCCACGGAGATGGGGGATGGGGAGAGACAGGGAGAGAATAAAAGTGGGTGTAGGTGGGGCTGAAACTAGGATTTTTGTCACCTGGGGCAAGGCAGTAATTTCCCCCCCCCCCCTCCCCCCTCCCCCACCATAACTATATTATTATTATCAGCCTTTATTTCCATGGCGCCACAAGAGATCCACAGCGCCTTACAAAGTGCATAAACAATTGAGCAGAACAAGAGAACAGTGACTTACAGTACAAGATAATACAGGGTAAAGTACATGGTATAATAACATTGCTGCAACAGCGATTATAACACTCAAGTTAGTAGTATGATGGCAGAAGTCAAGGGTTAGATGCTGAAGGAGTAATAGTAAGTGAAGAAAAAGCACATGGAGTAGAGGGCCCTGCTCGTGAGAGCTTACATTCTAAAGGGTAGGGGTAGAAAGACAGGGGTGACACAGATGGGTAGATAGTGAGCAGGCTCTATCCTTTTAGAAACCCCTGCCTGTGTGCTACAGCTGGAGCCACTATCAAGGAAGAAATTTATATGAAATATTTGCAGGCGGAATATATAGTATGTCATATGTCTGTGATTTTACTGATTAAATGTGAGTGAGTTGTCTTTGTGGAATCTGGGATAGAAGCAAATTTTATATTGTAAAGTAAAAGTATTAAGCAACAACATATGAAAATAAAGTTTGTTCCAAATACCAAAAAAATAATGTGGCTTGTTAGCATTATCTCGGTTTAGCACTGGTGAGTCTTCATGTTTCAGATAACTCTCTTTAAGATCCAAGCCTACAGTACTCTCTGCTCTCTGGAGATGCATCCTACAATTAGAAGTGTGCCTAGGTGTTCATAAAGGTGGACAAGTCTCAAGAATTGCACTATGCAAAAGTACCAATGTGCCATCAAAGCTCAACTTGTTACCAATTCAGCACCACTGTGCAATAAAGTAATATTTAGCATTTTCCTCCTAACACTCTGCTAGTTGTAGACTTATTTTTCTCTCAAATCATGGGAGAAGACATCAGGCCTTTCTTTAATACATATTGCAACTTGACCCAAACTAGAGCACACCTTTATCCCTACTCTATACTTTACTAGAAAATCCACAAACATTAATACTATACATTGACAAGAAAATGGGGGGAAAATGAGCATCATAATGCGGTGGTGTTTTTCTTTTTTTGTTATAATGGGCTCTATTTATTAACATTATTTTAACTAAAATAAAGTGAAAAGGGGTGTTTTCACACCCTTTTCACATTATTTTAGTATCACCTATAGTTATTACAGGGCAATTGGAGTAGAATTCGTAAAACTCTACTCCAACCCCTAAGTATCACTTATTTTTAGTAGAGCAGATCGCATTTCCCATAACTGTAATGGGAAATGTGATCCGACCAGAGTTACTAAAATTAAATGTGAATAAATATCGGGGAAAGCCCTGTGATAATAACACCACCTGGAGGTGGCGTTATCCAGGGTCTCCCCCGGTTACCAGACTCCTGCCCTGCTCTAACGGGGAGAGCAGAGCCGGGAGTTGGTCCCTGTAATCAGCTTTGTGGTCTAAACAGACCGCAAGCTGATTACTGTAAAAAAAAGAAAAAAAAAATAGTAAAAAAGAAATGTACTTACCTGACTCCAGTGACTGGTGATCGGGCCTCCGGTGATGACTCCCCTCCGGTCAGCTGGTCTCCCATACCGCACTGCTGCCCGGTCATCAGGTGATCGGGCCCCATTGCAGTATGGGAGATCACCTGACCAGAGGAATGGAGACCATCACCAGAGGCCCGGAGCATGCAGGTAAGTGTAATTAAGAGAGAGGGGGGTCATGGGGGGGGAGGGGGGGGTCGCAAGGGGTCCGTGATCATGGGGGCGGGGCTTAGCACTGGGGGCGGGGCTTAGCGCAGGGGTTAGCAGCAGCGACCGGTCGGCGCATGCGCGGGCACTTAATCACGGTATTTTTTGCGAAAATACCGTAATAAGGCTCCGAAGGGGATTCGCAGGGACAGAGCTTTATCGCAAGCTCTTTCCCTGCAAGGGATTTGTAGTAAATCCCTGTGATATTTCCTTCAGGGCCTGATTCAGACCCACTTGCTAGCACTGAGCACTCGCAAGCGGGTCGATGTTGCCCAAGTGCGCATGCGCACGACGGAGCCGACTCCGTCGTGCGCATGCACGAGACACGGATAATGACGGCCAAGCCGTCATTATGGGTCTCACACCAAAGGGGGCGTGCTGTTGATTGTGATTGACAGCACGCCCCCTTTGGTGGGCGTGCCGGGGGCGTGGCTGCCCAGACGGAGGCGTTCCCATGGGAACGCCTACCGTCTGGGGCCGGCCCCACTGACATCACTAGTGATGTCAGTGGGAGTGCTTTTGGCTCTGATAGAGAGCCAAAAGCACTCCAGGGCTTGTGGCAGCGAGACCCTACTGCAAGGGTCTCGTCGCAAGCCCGATGGTCGCAATGGTCTTGACCATCGCGACTATCATTTTGGCTACTCACTATAGCTGTGGGTGGTCACCCACAGCTATGCGAGCGGCCAGGAGGCCACTCCAAAAAGGAGGAGGGATGGCCCTAATTCAGAGCAAGCGCTCTGTCAGAGCGTCTGGCTCTGAATCAGGGCCTCAGTCATTAATATCACACTACAATCTGCATTCAATATGCGGATTGTAGTAAATAGAGCCCAATGAGTCTTACTGTACATAAAATTTTGAACAAGGGAAACAGAAAAAACTATGAAGGAGAGAGAGGGAAGGAGGAAGGAAAGAAAAATATGGAGGACATAAGTGACAGGCATAAACCTGTGAGAGGCCACTTCATACTGGTCCAGTGATTGGGGAATTTGGGGTTTACCAGTAGACCAGATTACCAGCTCGGTACCTCCAGCCAAATGTGCTTCTCTAAGGGCTTTATTCTTTATGTTAATTATCGGGTACCCCGATAATTAACATTCAGACTCGACGAAAGCACCAGAGCAATTCATTATTCCGGTGCAGAGACAGCTGATGCGAAAATCATCTGGCTCCTCGAACGCTTTCACTATTCCATTCCGAGCAGTGAATGTTTTCACTGCTCCTTTCGGAAACTAGTGCGACAGGTTACGCATGCGCACAAAAAGCCCCGGCGTCCTGTGGAAGGAGCCGGACAAGTGCGTAGTGTTGAATGGTAAATAAACCTTTAGTACATTCCTGCATATAAACCTCTAAGATTCACCTGCCTAGAACCTCTAAGACAAAATCTGCCTATACCTTCTAAAACCACAAGATGTCGCTAATTAGCGCTGTGTTTAATTATACCATTAATAAAACTCTAAGACAGTTGAATAGCGGTCCAACGCGCTAAAGATTATTATTCAGGTAAAAGTACAGATGTTACCACGCTATGATCTAACAATGAACGCAAAATAAATTGTACAAACATTAGGTCATAAGGTACAGTCAATACATACGCGTGAGCTCTGGGACCAGTTACCAGCATCAATAATGAGACCTCCGTCTAACAGCATAACAGGAACACTGCAGACTGGCATCTTGATTCAGAGCACTCACATATATACCCGTACTGGGATAAGCAATACAATAGAATACGTTGGCAGGTTCTCATTGGTTCCTCTTCTTGCTTCTTCTGTTACGGTACAATTCATAGGTCAGTGCAAAGATACAACCCAGCCTCCAACAACCTGATTGTGTCCACTTTCCCGCTGCATAATAAATCTAGTCTAAACTATGGCATACAACATTTCAAGAAGTTATTCTCTCTAACATTCATATTTCATAGCCGCATGTTCTGATCTTCTCATCGATGCCACCGGAACGCTGTTGAAACAGAGTAGATCAGTACGGCACTAAACACAGTCCAATTGTCATTTACTAAGCCATAGTTACAGAAAACATTAATTTCTTTATATACTGACATTGCGTTTAAACCAAGTAATAATTATCCTTTTTGCGTTACGGGACCATTGCTTTTAAATGTATGTATGCGGGGAGAAACAGCACTGAATTGCGTTGTGCGTCTGAGGGTCGGTGGGGCACTCAGCGAGCAGCACTAAGCTGGAAGGGCATCTATGTGTGTGTGTGGCCATGCCAGTATGATTTTGGGAAGGATCACTAAAAAGCTGACTGTGTTCTGTTTAACATTGTGTGTATGAGTTGCAGGGAATTTTGCTACTTTTCAAATATAAGTCTGTGTGTGATATTATACACGTAAGTCCATGCATGATGGGCCACATGCACACACATACATATATATATATATAAATGTATACATACACACAAGCACACATGTATTTTTCTGATGTTTTTAAACTGCAATTGCAAAATGTGTTTATACAGTGAATTTAGTTCTCATACAGGGTGGAGGCTCCCAGTAGTGCAGTCGGAGCCTCACTCTTTATTCTGCTTGTTTTGGTTGTGGGGATGGACTCAATTGTGTAGCTCCATAGCTAGGCTACATTACAATTGCCACAGCTCATATATTCTTATGTAAAAATGCTCATAGCACCACGGTAAATTGTGTCGTGTTATGGTATAGGGATTTTCTCCAGGATGGGCTTTGTATAGGATTCCAAATGCTAATAAGTTAGTGTTTATGTGCTAAACACTGTCTGCCTGTGTTTGAGGAAGACTGACTATGTACCTTTTTTTTCAAAACAGTGTTGTGAGATTTTATTTCTAAGATGGAGTCTTGTCGCCCTTTACAAGATAGCATTGCGCAGATTCCAATTGCAAACAGATTCTGTCTTCGCCAATTATCCGGTTTCGACAGTCCACCCTTTGATAGCCAATCAAGCGCTATCACAACCTGTTCTGAATCTGTTTAGCCATGCATGAAAATATACCATTTAATGTTATTATGGTATGACACAGTGTGGTCATTTGAACCATTCAGATAATGCATCTCCGGGAGGGACATAAAACTGCCCTTATACGCACACCGTGGATCCTTAAGGGATCATGGGAAAGATGTGGGGATGCACCTATCCTATAAGGAGAGTCCTGAAGGGGAATTGAGACTGCATTACCTAAGATGACTTAAAACAACATAAACGTTATATCCATGCACGACCACTCAAACTCAGGCTACATTGTTATACACTACATCATAACTCAGGATTGTAATACAGTTCTTGCTTAATATTGTTATTCATATTTTCACAACAATTTACTGTACTGAAATTGGACCGGCACTCCCCTGGTTTGGTATAGCACTCCTCCTCTCGATTTCACTCCATTACACCAGCATCAGCTCCCGCCTCCTCCATCTATCCTCCGTCACAAGAACCAGGAATCTCCAGATAAACCAATCATGATGGAAATTCTGAAAGAAGAGTACACACATGAACACAGCAGAACGGTTCTTTTGCTGTGACACTGATCTACAATTTTCTTTTAGCTCAGGTTTCTCACTGTCACCTTTTAATTTTCCCGAAACAGGTTCACAATTGCCAGATCCCCATTATCTGCTTCAACTCTGCCCTGCTTCTCCACTGGTTGATTAACATTTCTGCAGTGAGTGGCATGGACCCAGGTATCTCTCTCGGCCACCTTCAAGGATGTGGCACTCGTCAACAGCACCTGGTACGGCCCCTCCCATCGATCTATTACGCAACCTGAGCATAAAAAATTTCGGATCATAACATATTCTCCAGGTTTTACATCATGACAGTTTATCTCTGGCATATCGGGTGACAACTATTTCAATTTCTGCTGTTGTTGCTGCAACTGTTTGCTCATTGTTATAAGATACTTAACAGTGACCTCGCTGTTACTCTTCAGGTCTTCCTGTGGGCTTATAATTAAATGAGGTTGTCTACCAAACAGTATTTCAAATGGGGACAGATTAAGTGGAGGCCTAGGAGTGGTACTTATACTATGTAGGACCAAAGGTAGTGCTTCTGGCCATGCTAGTCCAGTCTCAGTCATGATCTTACTTCATTTGTTTTTAATAGTGCCGTTCACTCTCTCCACCTTGGCACTGGCTTGGGGTCGATGTGGGGTGTGGAGTTTGCTATCAATACCCATCAATTTACACATTATCTGGAAGACGTTCCCGGTGAAATGGGACCCCTATCACTTTCAATCATTCTAGGGATACCATACCTGCATACAAATTCCTGTACAATCTTTTTAGCAGTGAATACAGCAGTATTAGTGGCCGCTGGATATGCCTCTACCCAATTAGAAAATACATCGGTACAAACTAACACATACTTGAGATCCTGCAGGGTGGTAATTGGATGAAATCAATTTGTATTACCTGGAAAGGACCGTCAGTTGGGGGAATGTGGGATGGTTCAATAGGGATCATTTACCCTATGTTCTTCCTCAAACAGGTCAGACAGGACATTGCTCTCTTTTCTGCTTGTGAAGAAAAACCCGGTGCGCACTAATATGCCTTCACTAACTTACACATACCTTGTTTTCCCAAGTGAGCCAGTCCATGCGCTGCCTCTGCCAGGCTTGGGTAATACACCTTAGGTGCTACCGGCTTACCTTGTCCGTCCCTCCAGAGTCCAGAGGGCTCTTGCCCACATCCCTTAGACTTCCTGGTTGCTTTCTCTTGGGTAGAACACAAATTTTGCATCTCAATTAATTTCTGCATGTCAACTGTTTGGAATACCATTACTTGTTCTATGGGTACATTTGTTTTTAAACCTGCTGCCCACTTGGCAGCTTCATCCGCCCTGTTGTTGCCCAATGATACCGGATCTTCCTCATATGTGTGGGCTTTACACTTTATTACTGCTACCATTTTGGGCAACTGAATTGCTTTTAATAATCCTTTTATGTGTCTGGAATGTGCGACTGGTGTGCCTGCTGCTGTCATAAAATTTCTCAGATGCCATAGAGCTCCGAAATCGTGAACCACCCCGAACGCATACCTAGAGTCAGTGTAAATGTTGGCAGATTTGCCTGCTGCCAATTCACATGCTCTTCTCAGTGCTACTAACTCTGCCACTTGGGCTGAGTGAGGAGGACCAAGAGGTTCAGCTTCTATGATGTCTGTGTCATCTACAACAGCATAACCTGTACATAACTCACCTGTGTCCATTTGTCTATGGCAACTCCCATCCATGTAAAGTGTCACATCTGCATTCTCTAAAGGTATGTCACGTCTAGCGGTAAAGGTCTGGTTAAGATAATCCATACAATCATGCATATCAATACCTTTGCAAAACTCACTTTCTACCAGAGACTCATCCTCCACCCTTTGTGCATTCTTATGCACATACGGTAAGTATGTTGCTGGATTTAACGTATTACACCGCTTTATAGTGATGTTTGAGGGTGCTATTAGAGCTGGTTCCCATTTGGTGAATCTAGCTGAGGATATGTGTCTGGTTTGGGCAGAGTTCAACAGGGCAGACGCAGCATGTGGGGTATAGACAATCATATCATGGCCCAATACCACATCCTCACTTTTGCTGACCAATAGAGCCGTTGCTGCTACACTTCTCAAACAGGTTGGGAGTGATCTTGCCACAGTGTCCAATTGTGCACTGTAATATGCTACGGGCCTACTGGCATCCCCATGTTTTTGTGTAAGGACACCTGCAGCACAACCATCAGCTTCCGTACAATACAAATCAAAAGGTTTTTCATAATCAGGTATTCCCAATGCAGGAGCTCTTGTCAGACTATCCTTAAGATTAAGGAAAGCCTGTTCTGATTCCTCTGTGTGTATGACACGATTGGGCTTTGAGGAAGAGACTAATTCCTGTAAAGGTAAGGCCAAAATAGAAAAACCTGGGATCCACATTCTACAATATCCACACATTCCCAAGAAGGTACGGATTTGCTGTTGGTTACGTGGCAGTGTCATGTTTTGTATAGCCTGGATTCTATCTGTAGTGAGATGTCGCAGCCCCTGGGTTAGGCAGTGTCCCAAGTATTTAACTCTGGATTGGCACGGCTGTAGTTTGTCCTTAGCAACCTTGTGTCCTGTTTGCGAGAGATGAAGCAACAAAAGTTTAGTATACAAACATGACATAAACGAGTCAGAACATAGCAATAAATCGTCTACATATTGAATTAGAACAGATCCATTGGTGGGTTGAAAAGACTGTAAACAATCGTGTAATGCCTGGGAAAAGATACTGGGGCTGTCTATGAAACCCTGGGGTAATCGTGTCCATGTGTATGGTACACCCCTGTATGTGAATCCAAATTGGTACTGACAGTCAGGATGAAGAGGTACAGAGAAGAAAGCAGAACAAAGATCAATGACAGTGAAATGGGTTGCATTTGGTGGAATTTGCAAAAGGATGACAGCTAGATTCGGCACTACGGGAAATTGGCTCTCTACCACCTTATTAACCCCTCTAAGGTCTTGTACCAGCCTATAAACCCCTCCCACCAGCCTTCTTCACTGGAAAAATGGGACTGTTGGCTACACTTGCTGTATGGACTAAAATTCCCTGCTGCAATAACCGCTCAATTATGGGATATACCCCTAACTCTACCTCCTGTTTTAGTGAGTATTGGGGAATTTTTGGGACTTGCCTTCCGCTTTTTAAATTTACCATTACAGGGCTTACGTTTGCCATTAATCCAGTGTCCTGTCCATCTTTAGTCCAAAGGGAATCTGGAATTAGGGACAACATTTCATCTACCTGTGATGGAGTTTCATTTAAAACTGTAGAGTGATACATTATCCTTTGAGGAGTGTCTAACATATCCCGCACCTCGTATTCCATTCTCTCTGGGATATCTAAAAATACACCATCAGGGGTGCAATATATAACACATCCCATCTTACATAACAAGTCTCTGCCCAGTAGGTTAGTAGGAGCCGCAGCAGCCAGGAGAAAAGAATGCCTGGTTTGCAATGGCCCAATAGTAACCTCTGTGGACTTTGTTAAAGGATAATGTTCCACTTTACCTGTTACACCCATGGTTGGTACTGTCTCGGTCACCTGCAAATTAACGGGAGATTTTAGCACCGACCTGGTCGCCCCTGTGTCTACAAGAAAACGATATTCAGTACCAGCTACATCAACCATCATGACCGGTTCTTCCCTAGTACTTCCCGTTAACCTGACCATCTGTAGACTACAGGTATGACCTGACCCCTAGCATTGGCTACCATTCTCCAATAATGCATTTACGGCTACAATTGGAGCTGGTGCCTGCTGAACATTTGCTGGCCTCTGTGCATATCCCTTATGGGGATATCTGGGTATTCCCTGATGTGCGATCCCTACTCCTTTTACTGTACAGTTTCTACTTAAGTGTCCTGTTTGTTTACAGTTAAAACTGGTTCGTGTTTCGGGTGAAGACATCTGGTGTTGTGAGGTTTGCGCAGAGGGTAAAGGTGGTGGATATGGGTAAGGATAGGGAGGGCAAGGGTATTGTGGGGGTAAGAAGTTGGTGGATAGCCTGGGACCTGTGGTTGCATCGGGTTAGTGGGATAGAGTTGTGTTTGTTGTTGAGTGGGGTTAGTGAGAGCATATACTTGTTCAGAAGCGAGTGTGTGTGCAAGTGCAAGTGTGTCTGTTGGCTGTGATGTTACTGTCATTCCCTCCAGAGCTTGTATACTGACAGCCATTAGTTTCTCGCTCTGGGCTTCTCTCTTTTTGGAGATGTTCTTATCATGTTAAATGGCGGTTTCTATGAGGGTATCTATTGTAAGTCCCCGCCAGTCAGGCTGTGAGGTCTGAACCCGAGTCTTTAAAGTCTCTTTCAGACCGTCCACAAGTACCGTAACTATCATCCCCCTGTGGTGAGTGCTATCTTTAATATCCTCTATCCCAGTGTACTGGGTGATAGCCTGCAGAGCCTGATCACGGTAATCTTCTGCAGTCTCACTCTCTTTTTGTTTAATGGTGAAAATTTTGTTCCAGTTAACTACTACTGGAAAATATATACCTAATTGAGTTACAATGCGGGAAATGTTACCTTGGTTTACTTGATCTGTTAAGGGGACGTCACCATCCAATACACAATCCGTGATAAATTTTGTCACGTCGGTATTGCGTGGCAGACAGGCCCTTAACACCGCACGCCAATCTTTATTAGTGGGTTCATGTGAACTACCCAAATTTCTCAAAAATCTTTGACATTTGGCTAATTCCTTTTTGGGATCGGGGAAATCATTTATGATGGAATTTAGTTCTGCTCTTGTCCAAGGACAATGCATTACTACTTCCCTCGTGGGCACTATACCGTTTGCGTCTGCATTTCCATTCGGAACAGTTATTGTCTGAATGGGATGCAGACCGGTAGCGCTGCTACCTTTGACCTGGTTACCTGGCTGGGGGTTTAATCTGCTGCTGCTATGTATGGTATTAACAACTTCCTCCACGGGTGCAGAGGGTGTTAACACTTCCCTTGCTGTTACCGATGGAGATGGCGGCACCACCCGTGATTGTGGTGATGCAGCATCTATCATTTGCACAGCATGGGAAATGGCAGACATTACAATAGGCTCATCATCCATATCATAAACATTTTCTTTATAATTGCTTAAGAGAGGGTACAAGTTGCTTGTTACATTTTTATGGGGTTTTGTTTACATTGACTGCACCTACACCCCCATCCGCATAGGGCGGCGGTGGTGCACGTGAACCATCTGTACTACCTTCTGCAACGCTACCTTGCAGTGCGTGCACACTATCAAGCGATGCATCCGCGGCGCTATTTAGCGTCACCGGCGCATTGCCCGAGACTGTGCCCGCGACGCCTGTTTGCGTCGCGGGTACATTCTTCAGCCAAAAATTTCCCCCTCGTACTGCCACAGTTTTAAACATTCAAAATATTTAACCTTTTTCTCACGGGAGCGCATCAAACTGATGTGATCCTGGACATTGTCTAACACATTTTTATCAAAACTACGAATTCTGGGAAACGGTCTAACACTCTTCCTCATCATATTAAACCATAAATCACAATACCTTATTGCATAAGTACCGTACTTAGTATGCATAATACGATGGGCCGATCCAATCGGAGCCTCCATTATCATCAAATCATTGCCTAACATCTCTACTGTTTGCGTGGCTCCCATTCTGAGACAACTCCTATGCTTTTCAATAAAGATTTAAGCCGGTGAAAGACAATCAAGACACTTTCACTTACCTGTGGACAATTTAAGTCGGCGGCGCCCACACACCTGCATAAGATTTAGTAAGGCAACTTCCACACCTGGATAAGATTTGAAAAAGGCAACTTCCACACCCGGATAAGTTTTAGTAAGGCAACTTCCAAACCTATGAGAGTTTATATGTCGGCTACTCTCACGCACCTCTATACAACAAAGACAACATGTACACCTGCTACTGTGTATAGAATGGTAAAGCTGGTTACCGAGCGGCTAGGCTAACCCTTGCACCTAGCCCTTAAGGATCATACGATACCCTTAACTTTGTTAAACAAGTATTCACTGTTACACACTTTTTTTCCTGCGCAGAAAAATACACGTTTAACCCAGATATTGGTTATAGAAAAAAAATGTAAACCTCAATGGCTTTGTTCAAACACGTGGCAGCACAACCGGAAGTATGTATACGCTGTTGTGCGACCAGTCGCATACACAATAATGCAACTACCACACAACCGTATAATGACTTTTTAACTGCGTACGCAAAAATGCGTCTCAGCCGCGTACTCAATACTGCGGCACCCCTCTAAACGTAAGGTTCTATCAACAGGGGAAAAAAACTTTTTTCCTCTCTTGTCCCTGGATTCTGATCAGCGCTTCCTCTACACAATAACCGGCAGTACGCTCTCAGCAACACTGTGGTAATGAAAGACTAATGCGTCTCTCAAAAGGTGCCTCTACCCTTTTGCTGAGAGAGAACTGACCGAGTGTTACAGTGTATCATTTAACATGATAAACCTACAATCCCCCAACTGTTGAATCGTAAATAAACCTTTAGTACATTCCTGCCTATAAACCTCTAAGATTCACCTGCCTAGAACCTCTAAGACAAAACCTGCCTATACCTTCTAAAACCACAAGATGTCGCTAATTAGCGCTGTGTTTAATTATACCATTAATAAAACTCTAAGACAGTTGAATAGCGGTCCAACGCGCTAAAGATTATTATTCAGGTAAAAGTACAGATGTTACCACGCTATGATCTAACAATGAACGCAAAATAAATTGTACAAACATTAGGTCATAAGGTACAGTCAATACATACGCGTGTGCTCTGGGACCAGTTACCGGCATCAATAATGAGACCTCCGTCAAACAGCATAACAGGAACACTGCAGACTGGTATCTTGTTTCAGAGCACTCACATATATACCCGTACTGGGATAAGCAATACAATAGAATACGTTGGCAGGTTCTCATTGGTTCCTCTTCTTGCTTCTTCCGTTATGGTACAATTTATAGGTCAGTGCAAAGACACAACCCGGCCTCCAACAACCTGATTGTGTCCACTTTCCCGCTGCATAATAAATCTAGTATAAACTATGGCATACAACATTTCAAGAAGTTATTCTCTCTAACATTCATATTTCATAGCCGCATGTTCTGATCTTCTCACCGATGCCACCAGAACGCTGTTGAAACAGAGTAGATCAGTACGGCACCAAACACAGTCCAATTGTTATTTACTAAGCCATAGTTACAGAAAATATTCATTTCTTTATATACTGACATTGCGTTTAAACTAGGGGTGAGCGGGTTCGGATTTCTGAAATCCGAACCCCCCCGAGCCCCCCCGATCCGAGTCCGATCCGAGTCAGGCTCGACTTTTCCCGCCTGACTCGGATCTGAAATCGAGGCAAAACGTCATCATCCCGCCTTCCGAGTCTCGCGGGTTTTGGATCCTATATAAGGTACCCGCGTCGGCGCCATTTTCTCACTCGGCTGTGGACAGTGAAGAGGGAGGGTGGGAGTTAGGGCTGTGTAGTGTAGTGTAGTGTAGTGCTGCTGTTGTCCACTACTTCAAAGTCCATAGGGGCTGGCTGTGTTGTGCTGTGCTGCTGTTGTTAATAGGGGCTGTGTCCACTACTTCAAAGTCCATAGGGGCTGGCTGGACTGTGTTGTGCAGTCAGTTCTCCATAGGGGCTGTGTCCACTCCAAAGTCCTGTGCAGTGTCCCAGTCCTAAAGGAGTGCTGTAGTGTTGTCCAGGGGGTGCTCTGTCCATCAGGGGTGCTCCCCCCAAGTGCTAAAAAAATAATATATTTTCTGTGTTTGTGAATTGTGTGCGCAGTAGCCGCACGTGCATCAACAAAGTAGTGCCAAGCGTGCGCCTGTGTCATAAGTAAAGGGCCGGCTGGCTTGACCGTTAAAGGGTGCTGTAACCCCCGAAAGTACACTCCAGTCCAAACCAAAAAAAAATTATTTTCTGTGTTTGTGAATTGTGTGCGCAGTAGCCGCACGTGCATCAACAAAGTAGTGCCAAGCGTGCGCCTGTGTCATAAGTAAAGGGCCGGCTGGCTTGACCATTAAGGGTGCTGTAACCCCCGAAAGTACACTCCAGTCCAAACCAAAAAAAAATTTATTTTCTGTGTTTGTGAATTGTGTGCGCAGTAGCCGCACGTGCATCAACAAAGTAGTGCCAAGCGTGCGCCTGTGTCATAAGTAAAGGGCCGGCTGGCTTGACCGTTAAAGGGTGCTGTAACCCCCGAAAGTACACTCCAGTCCAAACCAAAAAAAAAATTATTTTCTGTGTTTGTGAATTGTGTGCGCAGTAGCCGCACGTGCATCAACAAAGTAGTGCCAAGCGTGCACCTGTGTCATAAGTAAAGGGCCGGCTGGCTTGACTGTTAAGGGTGCTGTAACCCCCGAAAGTACACTCCAGTCCAAACCAAAAAAAAAATTATTTTCTGTGTTTGTGAATTGTGTGCGCAGTAGCCGCACGTGCATCAACAAAGTAGTGCCAAGCGTGCGCCTGTGTCATAAGTAAAGGGCCGGCTGGCTTGACCGTTAAAGGGTGCTGTAACCCCCGAAAGTACACTCCAGTCCAAACCAAAAAAAAATTATTTTCTGTGTTTGTGAATTGTGTGCGCAGTAGCCGCACGTGCATCAACAAAGTAGTGCCAAGCGTGCACCTGTGTCATAAGTAAAGGGCCGGCTGGCTTGACCGTTAAGGGTGCTGTAACCCCCGAAAGTACACTCCAGTCCAAACCAAAAAAAAAATTATTTTCTGTGTTTGTGAATTGTGTGCGCAGTAGCCGCACGTGCATCAACAAAGTAGTGCCAAGCGTGCGCCTGTGTCATAAGTAAAGGGCCGGCTGGCTTGACCGTTAAAGGGTGCTGTAACCCCCGAAAGTACACTCCAGTCCAAACCAAAAAAAAATTATTTTCTGTGTTTGTGAATTGTGTGCGCAGTAGCCGCACGTGCATCAACAAAGTAGTGCCAAGCGTGCGCCTGTGTCATAAGTAAAGGGCCGGCTGGCTTGACCGTTAAGGGTGCTGTAACCCCCGAAAGTACACTCCAGTCCAAACCAAAAAAAAAATTATTTTCTACTTCAGGGTCCATAGGGTATCCACAGGATACCTTGGGGTATAGGTGTGACGTCAGTCGCAGGGCACCAAAGAGTTAAGCTTTCAGCCTCCCAGGATGCACTAGGTCCCCCTCCTATACCCCGCCCCCGGGCCAAGGCACCTCAGTTTAGTTTGGTGCCCGGCCGGAGTCGGGTGCACCTGTTGGAGTGGGGGCTAGAAGAGCCCCTGAAGCTTTTTCTTCATGCAGCTGTGGCTGCACATCTGGATGAACAGCATGGACAGTCAGTCCTGACGTCCATGCTGTCTTCCCTACACCCCGCCGGTACCAGAACGCCGGTACTGATCCGTGGATGCTGGTGGGCGTCTGGGGTCACAGCTAGCGGTGACCCCAGATGCTCCGGACCATGGCCGGATTCAAGGGGGGCAGAGGTAAGCAGCGGGGTCCCGCGGTGGGTCCCCGCTGATCACATGGTCCTAAGTCCCCAGGCAGGGGGCTCCCTGGGGACTGGCTGCAGCGTGGAGCCAGGCGACCAACCTGCGCTTCCACTACCCCCTGGGACAGCGGACCGCAGCAGAGCGGTAGCGCTGCGGCGTCCCAGGGGTTAAATGCATGCCAGGGGAGCGCGCCTTCCCTGTCTCACAGCCGGCGCCTCCCCCGCTGCACACAGCCCTCTCTGCACTGTGCTGACTGGTCCTGTGTCAGCGCTCCTCCCCCAGGCCAGCTTCTCTCTGCTCCTCGGCGGCCATCTTCTCTGCAACGCATGGTGAACGCTGCTGGAAGTCTGGAAGGAAGCATCGTGGTCTGGGTCCCCCCGCATACCTCTCCTCCGCTGTGGCTCAGGTCTGTGTATGCAGCGCTGTGTCCTACCAGGCCCTGTGTCTGTGTAGTTGAGTGATCAGCGCTGTTAGTGCAGGAATTGTTATTTCTCTGCATTGTATGTGACTGTGCTAGCGCTGCCTGTAACTTTTCTTCTCTAAACTGTCAGCTTTATTACTGTCCCTGTTCTTTCTGCTAAAGCCCTTGCGGTGCGGTGCTGCAGGGTGGTCTCTCGCCTATTTAATACTTAATTGGTGAGAGAGGTCACTTACGTGGTGCCATAATGTCTGAAAGTGATTTTCCCCTCCGGCTACAGTGTACCACGTGCAAAGTACCGTTAGCGGAGGGGGAGGGTAGCGCGGAGGGCCTTTGCCGGCAGTGTTTGTCCATGGCGCGGCCTATTACGGTTACAGCACCGGTACAGGAGCCGCCCTGGGCTTGTTTCGCTCAGGCGTTAACAGCTTTAGTGGGCCAGTTAGCTCCGCAGCCCGCGTTTACTCCGATGGGTTTGTCCCAGCAGTCTGTGGTGTCGTCACCCATGCAGGGGTTCCCACGACAATTGGTGGTACCCCACAGTCTCCCTATTTCCCCGCTCCCGGGTTCTCAGGAGCCAGAGTGGGTTAACTCCCTGACGAGTTCTGTACAGCACTTGTCGGATGTGTTGCAAGGGGAGTCTGTGATGCGGCCTCATAAAAGGCCGGTGGCGTCTCTGTCCGCTCCTTATGAGGATGACGAAGGGACGTCTGATGATGGGGAGATTCTGGATCCTTACGATCAGGAACCTTTCCATACTAAGGACGCTGATGCTAAGTCCAAAGTATATATTCCTGGACTTATTCGGGCGGTCCGCACAGCCTTGGTGATTGAGGACGAAGTTCCCCCAGCGGCTAAATCTAAGTATGCCTTTTTCAAAGATGTGAAGGGCGATGCCACAGTCTTTCCTCTTTCGGATCAGTTGGTGGACCATTTAGAGGAGGCGTGGAAACAACCTGGCAAAAGATACCAGCCGCAGAGACGCCTGGCGGTGGCTTATCCGTTCGCGGATAATTATTTTGCTAAGTGTGAATCCCCTCCACAGGTGGATTCTCACGTGACCCGTCTTGTCCGTAGTGCCACATTGCCGATGCCATCCATGTCCTCCCTTAAGGATGCTACGGACCGCAAGGTAGAAATCTGCCTGAAGTCCGCTTATTCCCTTGCAGGGGGGGCAGCACGGCCAGCTATGGCCATTTGCTGGGTTGCCAGAGTGATGGAGAGCTGGGCGGATTCATTAGAGGCTTCTTTTGAATCCGACTGTCCGGCCGAACAGGCGGAGTTGATTGGCAATCTCCGTGATTCTGCCACCTACATCAACGAGGCGGCTCTAGACATTAGTACTCTGGTGTCTAGAATTTCTTCAGCAGCGGTAGCTGCTCGTCGCACCTTGTGGCTGCGATCCTGGAAGGCGGACGCAGATCCAAGAAAGGTCTGGAAGCGTTGCCGTTTACCGGAGAAGTTCTCTTCGGTCCGGATCTGGATAAGATTGTGGCCACGCTGGCGGCAGCCAAATCTGCTTGTCTCCCGTCGGCCGCTGCTCCTTCTGGTTCTGGACCATCGTCCTTTCGGTCATCTAGGGCCCAGGGCAGGCCCAAACCACAGTCGTTTCCTCGACAGGCTGGCCCTAAGAAATCGGTCAAGCCCCGGAAACAGGCATGGAGTACCAGACGTCCGGCCCCCAAGCCAGATGACAAGCCTGCGGCCTGACGGTCCGGGTCTCCGCTTGGGGGATCCCAGGGTGGGAGGCCGCCTGCTGCAGTTCTCCCGGTGTTGGTCGTTCACTACGACAGACACTTGGGTTCTGGAGGTGGTCTCTCACGGGTGCGCCCTCTCCTTCCGGCACAGACCCCCAGCTCGATTCTTCACCACGGGTCTACCATCAGACCGGAACAAGGCTACGGAGCTGCGGAAGGTATTGCACACTATGCTCCAGGCTGGAGTTATAGTGCCTGTTCCATTCTCCCAGAGGGGCCAGGGTTTCTATTCAAATCTATTTTTGGTACAGAAACCCAATGGGTCATATCGTCCGATTCTCAACCTCAAAGCACTCAACAAGTCTTTGCGGGTCCCGAAGTTTCGGATGGAGACCCTACGGTCCATCATTCTGGCGCTGGAACCTGGGGACTACATGGTGTCATTGGACATACAGGACGCTATGGCGGTCATGGCGGCTTCTCTGCGGCTGCAAGGAGTCCGCATGTTGCCGTACTTGGACGACCTGTTATTGGTGGCAGGATCTCCAGAGCTCCTGTTACACCACTTGGACCTGACCATTGCACTGCTGCAACGGCACGGCTGGCTAATCAACTGGCAGAAGTCCACTCTAATCCCGTCTCGGAGGATTCTGCATCTTGGAGCCTTATTGGACTCGGGACAGCAAAGGATCTTCGTGACGGAGGACAAGATCTCTGCTTTACAGTCAAGGGTGCGCAGTTGTCTGCACAGCCGCCGGGTGTCCTTACACTCGGCGATGAGGTTACTGGGCTCCATGGTGTCGGTGTTCGACATGGTGGAATACGCCCAGTTTCACTCCAGACCTCTGCAGCACCTGATCCTGTCCAAGTGGAACGGGCTGCCTCAGTCTCTGAAGTTCCAGACGATTGTGCTCACCCCGGAGGTTCGCCTGTCCCTTGCGTGGTGGTTAAAGACGACCCACCTCAACAAGGGACGTCCGTTCTGGGTTCCAAATTGGGTCCTGTTGACAACGGACGCCAGTCTTCGGGGCTGGGGAGCAGTTTCGGGTCCACACTTGTTCCAGGGCAGGTGGACACCGACAGAAGCGGAGCTTCCAATAAATATCTTGGAACTCCGTGCGGTCTTCAATGCTCTCCTGCAGGCACAGCGGTTTCTCCAGGGTCACCCGGTGCAGGTCCAGTCGGACAATGCTACCACCGTGGCCTACATAAACAGGCAAGGAGGAACTCGCAGTCGGGCGGCTCTCGTAGAGGTCTCTCGGATCCTGGTTTGGGCGGAGCGCAATCTTCCGGCCATATCAGCGGTCTTCATCCCGGGAGTGCTAAATTGGGAGGCGGACTTTCTAAGTCGCCAGGACGTTCATCCAGGGGAATGGTCCCTGCACCCGGACGTTTTTCAACTACTGGTGGACAGGTGGGGTCTTCCAGAAATCGACCTCATGGCGTCCCGGCACAACAACAAGTTGCCGGTGTACGGGTCTCGCACAAGAGACGAAGGGGCATCTCTGGTGGATGCTCTGTCCGTCCGGTGGACGTTCAGGTTCGCATACCTGTTCCCTCCGGTCTCCCTTCTTCCACGGGTAATCCGGAAATTCAAACAGGAAGGAGGGACGCTCCTGTTGATAGCTCCCGCGTGGCCCAGACGGCACTGGTTCTCAGACCTTCAGGGTCTGTCCGTGGACAGTCCTCTGCGGTTGCCGCTACGACCGGACCTTCTGTCTCAGGGTCCTTGTCTTCACCCGGACCTGACTCGGCTGTCTTTGGCGGCGTGGCTGTTGAGACGGCCATGCTGAGGTCCTGGGGGTTTTCCAGCTCTGTGGTGCGTACCATGTTACGAGCTCGGAAACCGTCTTCCGCGAGGATATACCATCGCGTGTGGCATACGTTCTTCCAGTGGTCTCGACCGAGAGGTTATGCACCGCGGGAGTTTCGTCTGTCTCGGATTCTCGCCTTCCTGCAAGCGGGACTAGATCATGGGCTTCGCCTTGCTTCTTTGAAGGTACAGGTTTCGGCCCTATCTGTCTGGTTTCACCGTAGGATTGCTACAATCCCGGATGTGCGCACCTTTATGCAAGGTGTTCTCTGTATTCAGCCGCCCTTTGTTCCACCTGTGGTGCCTTGGGATTTGGCTGTGGTCCTGAGGGCTCTCCAAGGACCGCCGTTTGAACCACTGGGCTCAGTGGATATTAAATGGCTAACAGCTAAGACTGTTTTCCTTCTGGCCGTTGCTTCAGCCAGACGTGTTTCTGAGTTAGGGGCTCTTTCTTGTAGACCCCCTTTCTTGGTTTTTCATGGGAACAGGGCAGTGCTCCGCACTCGGCCCGAGTTTCTTCCCAAAGTTGTTTCCCAGTTTCATGTTAACAAGGAAATAGTTGTTCCGGCCTTTAACTCACCGGGTCTTTCCGTGGGTGAGGCCTCTTTGGATGTTGTGCGGGCCTTAAGGACTTATGTTGACCGCACTTCTTTGTTTAGGAAGTCGGACGCTTTGTTGTCCTCTATGGCTTCTGTAAAAAGGGTTGGCCTGCTTCAAAGCAAACTTTGGCAGCCTGGATCCGTATGGCTATTTCTGAAGCTTATCTTCATGAAGGCCTACCGGTCCCTCCTTCTCTGAAGGCTCATTCCACTAGGTCTGTGGGTCCTTCGTGGGCAGCTCGACGTGGTGCCTCGGCAGTTCAGATCTGCAAGGCTGCTACGTGGTCTTCTGTCCATACCTTCGTGAGGTATTACAGGTTTGACACCTTCGCCTCTCAGGATGCTTCCTTCGGGCGGCGGATTCTCCTTTCTGCACAGGAGCGTCCCCACCCTTAAAGGATACTGCTTTGGGACATCCCCAAGGTATCCTGTGGATACCCTATGGACCCTGAAGTAGAAAATATGAGATATGGTAAGAACTTACCCTTGTTATCTCTATTTCTACGAAGTCCATAGGGTTCCACAGGACTCCCGCCCTGTCGCACCTGTGCTGCAGATGGGCTTTGCTCTGGTCACCGGTTTTCCGTCTCCCTCTGGTGAGAATGTGATTCTTGTATGTGTCCAGATCTTTGTTCTCTCTCTTCCTTCTCCTCCTCCGGCCTATGGCTTGGTAACTAACTGAGGTGCCTTGGCCCGGGGGCGGGGTATAGGAGGGGGACCTAGTGCATCCTGGGAGGCTGAAAGCTTAACTCTTTGGTGCCCTGCGACTGACGTCACACCTATACCCCAAGGTATCCTGTGGAACCCTATGGACTTCGTAGAAATAGAGATAACAAGGGTAAGTTCTTACCATATCTCATATTTTCTGTGTTTGTGAATTGTGTGCGCAGTAGCCGCACGTGCATCAACAAAGTAGTGCCAAGCGTGCACCTGTGTCATAAGTAAAGGGCCGGCTGGCTTGACCGTTAAGGGTGCTGTAACCCCCGAAAGTACACTCCAGTCCAAACCAAAAAAAAAATTATTTTCTGTGTTTGTGAATTGTGTGCGCAGTAGCCGCACGTGCATCAACAAAGTAGTGCCAAGCGTGCGCCTGTGTCATAAGTAAAGGGCCGGCTGGCTTGACCGTTAAAGGGTGCTGTAACCCCCGAAAGTACACTCCAGTCCAAACCAAAAAAAAATTATTTTCTGTGTTTGTGAATTGTGTGCGCAGTAGCCGCACGTGCATCAACAAAGTAGTGCCAAGCGTGCACCTGTGTCATAAGTAAAGGGCCGGCTGGCTTGACCGTTAAGGGTGCTGTAACCCCCGAAAGTACACTCCAGTCCAAACCAAAAAAAAAATTATTTTCTGGGTTTGTGAATTGTGTGCGCAGTAGCCGCACGTGCATCAACAAAGTAGTGCCAAGCGTGCGCCTGTGTCATAAGTAAAGGGCCGGCTGGCTTGACCGTTAAAGGGTGCTGTAACCCACAAAGTACACTCCAGTCCAAACCAAAAAAAAAATTATTTTCTGTGTTTAGCCGCACGTATATATCAAATCGATATAACATAAATGGAGGACCAAACTTTCTCCGATAAAAATAAAATAGAGAAAGATCAAGAACCACTTCCTCCTAGTGCTGAAGCTGCTGCCACTAGTCATGACATAGACGATAACATGCCATCAACGTCGTCTGCCAAGGCCGATGCCCAATGTCATAGTAGAGGGCACATACAATCCCAAATGGCAAAGTTCAGAAAAATGACCTTGAAAAAGACATTTAAATCAGCTGAAGAGAAACGTAAACTTGCCAATATGCCATTTACGACACGGAGTGGCAAGGAACGGCTAAGGTCGATCCCTAGTATGTTCATGACTAGTGGTTCAGCTTCACATGACGATGGAAGCCCTCCTCCCACTAAAAAAATCAAAAGAGTTAAGCTGGCAAAAGCACAGCGAAGAACTGTGCTTTCTAAGAAGATATCACAAATCCCCAAGGAGAGTCCAAGTGTGGTGGTGGTTGCGATGCCTGACCTTCCCAGCACTGGACGGGAAGAGGTGGCTCTTTCCACCATTTGCACGCCCCCTGCAAGTGCTGAAAGGAGCACCCACAGTCCACTTGCTGATATGCAAATTGAAGATGTCACTGTTGAAGTACAACAGGATGAGGATACTGGTGTAGCTGGCGCTGAGGAGGAAGTTGGCGAGGAGGATTCTGATGGTGATGTGGTTTGTTTAAATCAGGCTCCGGGGGAGACAGTTGTTGTCCGTGGGATGAAAAAGCCCATCACGGTCATGCCTGGGCAGAAGACCAAACATTCCACCTCTTTGGTCTGGCAATATTTCTATCCAAATCCGGACAACAACTGTCTTGCCATATGTACCATATGTAAAGGTGAAATAAGTAGGGGTAGGGACGTCAACCACCTAGGAACATCCTCCCTTATACGGCACCTGCAGCGCGTTCATAAAAAGTTACTGTCAAGTTCAGAAACTTTGGCTAAGACCGTAAGCAGTCCAGGGACACCTAAATCCCGTTGTCCTGTTGTATCCAAGCGCCTGCAAACCACACCGTCAACTCCCTCCTCGTCAATTTCCTCCTTAGTCAGGATCGGAAGTAGTCCTGCAGGCCATGTCACTGGCATGACTGACTCTCCTATCCGGGATTCCTCTGGAGGATCCTGCATTGCTACGCCTACTGCTGCCGCTGCTGCTGTTGCTGCTGCTGGGAGTCGTTCATCATCCCAGAGAGGAAGTAGGAACACCACTACTTTTACTAAACAATTGACCCTCCAACAGTCCTTAGCGAGGAGGATGAAGTACGACAGCAGTCATCCTGAAGCAAAACATATAACTGAGGCCTTGACCGCTATGTTGGTGTTAGACGTGCGTCCGGTATCCGCCATTAGTGCAGTGGGATTTAGACAATTGATGGAGGTAGTGTGTCCCCGGTTCCAAATCCCGTCTAGATTCCACTTCACTAGGCAGGCGATACCGAGACTGTACAGAAACGTCAGAAAAAGTGTCCTCAGTGTCCTGAAAAATGCCGTTGTACACAATGTCCACTTAACCACGGACATGTGGACAAGTGGAACAGGGCAGACTAAGGACTATATGACTGTGACAGCCCACTGGGTAGATGTATCACCTTACGCAGCAACAGCAGCAGCGTCACCAGTAGCAGCATCTCAGAAATGCCAGCTCGTTACAAGGCAGGCTATGCTGTGTATCACCGGTTTCAGTAAGAGGCACACCGCCGACAACCTCTTAGAGAAACTGAGGGAAATCATCGCCCAGTGGCTTACCCCACTTAGACTCTCCTGGGGATTTGTGATATCTGACAACGCCACCAATATTGTGCGGGCATTACATCTGGGCAAATTCCAGCACGTCCCATGTTTTGCTCACACAATAAACTTGGTGGTGCAGAATTTTCTGAAAAGCGACAGGGGCGTGCAGGAGACGCTTTGGGTGGCCCGAAAAATTTCTGGCCACTTTCGCCATTCAGCGACTGCGTGCCGAAGACTGGAGCGCCAGCAAACACTCTTGAACCTGCCCCGCCATCACCTGAAGCAAGAGGTTGTGACGCGGTGGAACTCAACCCTCTATATGCTTCAGAGGATGGAGGAGCAGCAAAAGGCCATACAAGCCTATACATCCACCTATGACATAGGCAAAGGAGGGGGTATGCACCTGACTCAAGCGCAGTGGAGAATGATTTCCGTGTTGTGCAAGGTTCTCCAGCCCTTCGAACTTGCCACACGTGAAGTCAGTTCAGACACTGCCAGCTTGAGTCAGGTCATTCCCCTCATCAGGCTTTTGCAGAAGCAGCTGGAGAAAGTGAAGGAGGAGCTAAGACGGAGCGATTCCGCTCGGCATGTGGGACTTGTGGATGAAGCCCTTCATTCGCTTTGCCAGGATTCCAGGGTGGTCAATCTGTTGAAATCAGACCACTACGTTTTGGCCACCGTGCTCGATCCTAGGTTTAAAGCCTATGTGGTGTCTCTCTTTCCGGCCGATACAAGCCTGCAGAGGTGCAAAGACCTGCTGGTGAACACACTGTCAGCTGAAGCGGAACGTGACACGTCAACGGCTCCTTCTTCATTTTCTCCTGCAACTGGGGCTGCCAGGAAAAAACTTAGGTATCCTAAGCAACCCGCTGGCGGTGATGCAGGGCAGGCAGGACCAAGTTTGGACATCTGGTCCGGACTGAAGGACCTGGCAACAATTTCTGACATGTCTACTGTCACTGCATATGATACTGTCACCATTGACAGAATGGTGGAGGATTACATCGGTGACAGCATCCAAGTAGGCATGGCAGACAGTCCATACCTGTACTGGCAGGAAAAAGAGGCAATTTGGAGGCCCCTGTACAAACTGGCTCTATTTTACCTGAGTTGCCCCCCCTCCAGTGTGTACTCCGAAAGAGTGTTTAGTGCAGCCGGGAACCTTGTCAGCGAAAGGCGTAGGAGGTTGCTTCCACAGAATGTGGAGAAGATGATGTTCATCAAAATGAATTATCAGCTCTTCCAGGGAGACCAGCCTCCAGAAGGTACAGAGGGACCTGTGGTGGTGGATTCAAGTGGGGACGAGTTAATACTTTGTGAGGATGAGGATGTACACACTGAAGAGGGTGAGGAATCGGTGGATGAGGAGGATGAGGATGACATCTTGCCTCCATAGAGCCAGTTTGTGCAGGGACACATTAATTGCCAGCTTGTTTTGTGGGGGCCCAAACGAACCAATCATTTCAGCCACAGTTGTGTGGCAGACCCTGGCGCTGAAATGATTGGTTTGTTAAAGTGTGCATGTCCTGTTTATACAACATAAGGGTGGGTGGGAGGGCCCAAGGACAATTCCATCTTGCACCTCTTTTTTTTCTTTGCATTATGTACAGTTTGGGGCCTAGTTTTTCAAACTGCCATCCTGTCTGCCACTGCAGTTTCACGCCTAGATGGGTCACGTGTTTGTGCCGCCCACTCGTGTCGCTTAGCATAGTCATCCAGCTACCTCGGTGCAACGTTTTGGACATAAAAACACTATTGTGAGGTGTGAGGTGTTCAGAATAGACTGGAAATGAGTGGAAATTAAGGTTATTGAGGTTAATAATAGCATAGGAGCAGAAAAACCTACAAATTCTGTGATTTTAGCTGTTTTTATGCTTTTTTAAAAAAAAATACAGATCCAAAACACAAAACCCAGAACCCAAAACACGGAAGGGTGGTTTTGGCAAAACCAATCCAGATCCAAAACACGAAGAAAGATCCAGATCCAAAACCAAAACACAAAACACGAAAAGTGGCCGGTGCACACCCCTAGTTTAAACCAAGTAATAATTATCCTTTTTGCATTACGGGACCATTGCTTTTAAATGTATGTATGCGGGAGAAACAGCATTGAATTGCGTTGTGCGTCTGAGGGTCGGTGGGGCACTCAGCGAGCAGCACTAAGCTGGAAGGGCATCTATGTGTGTGTGTGGCCATGCCAGTATGATTTTGGGAAGGATCACTAAAAAGCTGACTGTGTTCTGTTTAACATTGTGTGTATGAGTTGCAGGGAATTTTGCTACTTTTCAAATATAAGTCTGTGTGTGATATTATACACGTAAGTCCATGCATGATGGGCCACATGCACACACATACATACATATATATAATATATATATATATATATATATATACATACATATACATATATATATATATACACACATGATGGGCTTTATATAGGATTCCAAATGCTAATTAGTTAGTGTTTATGTGCTAAACACTGCCTGCCTGTGTTTGAGGAAGGCTGACTATGTACCTTTTTTTTCCAAACAATGTTGTGAGATTTTATTTCTAAGATGGAGTCTTGTCGCCCTTTACAAGATAGCATTGCGCAGATTCCAATTGCAAACAGATTCTGTCTTCGCCAATTATTCGGTTTCGACAGTAGGGATCTAAATGGATTCCTCTTTGCAAACCCGGGACTCCTTCCCTGAAGATGGCTGATGCTCCTGCAATCAAGCACAGAATATATTGTATTTTTGGAGCTTGATGAATTCTGTCCCCATACTAGTGTATGGAGACAGCGGGCCATTCCGGGAGAGAAAGGTAAGCAGGAGATATCTGTGATATCTCCTGCAGTACATTTTTGATGAATAGCCCGAGGTGAAAATTTTAATTTCCACCTGCTTTTGTAGAAATTAAGTCATGATGAGAATAGGCTTCAAAATGAGGCAAAACATAATTTTCCCAGAAATCTTGTGTATTTTGGATTGCATTTAACAGTCCCTACCTCGTAATTTCAGGTGCCATTTTACACCGGAGATTGCATAGGGGGGTATTTATCCTAAGAAAGGAGATAGAGGATAATGGGCTCTATTTACTACAATCCGCATATTGAATGCGGATTGTAGTGTGACATTACCGGGTGAATTCGCATTGCGAATTCAGGCAATATCACAGGGATTTACTATAAATCCCTTGCAGGGACAGAGCTTGCGATAAAGCTCTGTCCCTGCGGATCCCATCTGCACTCTAGTTGCGGTATTTTCGAAAAAAAATACCGCGACCAAGAGCCCGCGCATGCGCCGACCGACCACCGCTACTACCCCCCACCGACGCTAAGCCCCGCCCCCGGCACTAAGCCCCGCCCCCCGCGATTGCGGACCACCGCGACCCCCCCTCCCTTCATTACACTTACCTGCATCCTCCTGGCCACCGGTGATCTTCTCCGGGCTTCCCCATCAGGTGATCTCCCATACTGCACTGGGGCCCGATCACCTGATGACTGGGCCTCAGTGTACTATGGGAGACCAGCTGACCAGAGAGGAGCCATCACCGGAGGCTCGATCACCGGTCCATGGATTCAGGTCAGTAAAAAAAAAAATGTTTTAAATTTTTTTTTCTTTTTTTTACAGTAATCAGCTTGCGGTCTGCTTAGACCACACAGCTGATTACTGGTACCGGCTCCCGCCTCTGCTCTCCCCGTTAGAGCAGAGTGGGAGCCCGGTAACCGGGGGAGACCCTGGATAACGCCACCTCCAGGTGGTGTTATTATCACAGGGCTTCCCCCGGTATTTTTTTACAATTTATTTTTAGTAACTCTGGTCAGATCACATTTCCCATTACAGCTATGGGAAATGCGATCTGCTTTACTAAAAATAAGTGATACTGGGGGTTGGAGTAGAATTTTACTAATTCTACTCCAATTGCCCTGTAATAACTACAGGTGATACTAAAATAATGTGAAAAGGGTGTGAAAACACCCTTTTTCACTTTATTTTAGTAAAAATAATGTTAATAAATAGAGCCCATTGTGAGAGATAAAGCACTAACCAATCAGCTTCTAACTTACATTTTACAAGTTGTGTTTGAAAAATGACAGGAGCTGATTGGTTAATACTTTTTCTCTCACAATTTTATCTCTCATCAAGCTTTAGTACATAGACCCCATGGTGAGGGTTGTAGGCTGTAGCTGTGCTGTAATAGTCCTTAGAGATAGTTGTAGGTGGTGTAGTGGGTAAAAATAGCAGGTGAAATAAAGCATCTTTAATATGTGCGACTGTGAGGGTCAGACACTAGCAAGCAATCTGTAATATAGGCTCCTGTGCATGTTTGTTAAAGTGAGCTGCACTTACAATTGGTATTCATACGGTTATCTCTATCTACACTGTAGTATATATTGTGTATGAGGGCAGATACAGTACTGTGATAGAATTTCAAGCTTAGCTGACAAAATATATAGTTTGCTTAGTGTTGTGCCTTGGTGGACAGATAAGCACAGTCTTTTAACTGTACATGTCAAGGGGAGCCATCAAGAGACATACATGTGCAGTCTCCGACATGGCCCCCTCCTCTCTGTACGGCAGTCGGCAGCGCACTGAGCTGTGCGCGGCCAGCGCCGGAGTTATAGACTCTGGGCATTAGTGTGCCTCAGAAACTATGGAGTATGCGCAGGTCACCGGGAAAATGGCCGTGGCAGCCATTTTCCCTGTACTGCGCATGCGCAAATGACAGGGAAAATGGCCGTGGTGGCCATTTTCCAGTCGTTTTTACATCACCAGACCCCCGTGCCGACGTGGTATGTGGGACTCCGGAGAATTAAATAATACTATAGATGCAGGGTGTGCACCCATTATAGATACACCCCTGAGTACACTATACTTAGCAATCTGCACAGGCTCCTGGTTGTATTTAAGAGTCAGTCTGAGCTACATTTACTGTGTACAAATTTGAAGGGTATATATATATTGTGCATTATATGTAGAAAAAGTACCTGTGATTGCAAGCTTAGCTGACCAAAAAATACTGTGCTGTGTCTGAGTGAGGTGCACCCCAAATAAGATATATTTTTCTGATTTAAAAAGTTTCAAATCTTTTATTATTCAATTTAGATATTTTAAGCAGATTGTGTGTTTTTGAGAGGACGCATATATTACTGTACTTATTGTTTGTTATATCCCCGTCAGCTGCACCCCAAAATAATAAAAGTTGAAAAAATATATATTTTTCTGGTTTAAAAATAAATATTGATTCTTTTGTTTCAATTTAGATATTTCAATGAAAGCTTGTGTGTGTTGTAGAGGCAAATTACTGTACCTGTTGGGTACAGTACAGTAACCCTAAGGTTACTCACGATCTCCATCAAAATTACGCTGGTGGTCCCAGTGAAGGTGCATCCAAGGATGCTGCCATTTGGCTTTGGCACACCCAGAAAACGGGGCCAACACATAGCTCCAGCAGCATGGCAATCATAATATGGCTTTTGGGACCCAGGGCCTGATTCAGGGCCCTCCTACCTTTTTTTAGAGCTTCCTCATGGACGCGTCCATGATGATGGTCGTGATGGTCTTGACCATCTCGACCATCGGGCTTACGATGGAGACCCTGCGGTAGGGTCTCGCTGCCGCAAGCCCTGGAGTGATTTTGGCTCTATCAGAGCCAAAATCACTCCCACTGACATCACTAGTGATGTCAGTGGGGTCGGCTTGAGCTGGTAGGCGTACCCATGGGCACGCCCCCGGCACGCCCACCAAAGGGGGCGTGCTGTCAATCAACATCGACAGCACGCCCCCTTTGGTGCGAGACCCGGAGCGATGGAGAGCCCGTCGCTCGCCGGGTCTCACACATGCACACGACGGAGCTCCCTCCGTTGTGCGCATGCGCAGTGGGGGAACATCGACCCACTTGCGAACATACTGCCGCTCACGAGCGGGTCTGAATTACCACCACAGTGAGCAATCTTGTAGAAGGAGACCTGCACATGCACAGATCTCTAATCCCACCTACTTTGCTGTTGGCTCTGCCTACAGTTGATTTGGTGTCGTCTACGTGAGGCCACTTCCAGAGATTTTTCCAGGGTCACTTTTAATCCCCAATCCCCCCCTGTGCAGAGTCCACCAAATCACAGAAAGATTGTCTTTGGAATCCCTGGCAAACTAGAAGGTCATACAAATGTTCAGACTCAACAGAAGGAACCTCCTAAGTCTTTATGAACAGATGAAAAATGAGTCTGTTATACATATGTCACTGGATGCAGTCTATAATAGATGCAAGGCTTGCTGTGGCCCTGTACCAGCCCCATGACTCATCGACCCCTGTTGCCTTTGTTCGGCAATATGGCGGCTACCAGTCACTGATAGACATTTCACATTATTTGGTATGTAGCTATGAGATGTGATACATGTATGCAAGTTTGGAGGAGCGGGTTTGAGTTGTGACATGTTTATTGTTAAGATTTGGGGCTCTATTTAGTAACATTATTTTTACTAAAATAAAGTGAAAAAGGGTGTTTTCACACACTTTTCACATAATTTTAGTTTCACTTGTAGTTATTAAAGGGCAATTGGAGTAGAATTAGTAAAACTCTACTCCAACCCCTAGTATCACTTATTTTTAGTAAAGCAGATCGCATTTCCCATAATTGTAATGGGAAATGTGATCCGACCAGAGTTACTAAATAAATTGTAAAAAAATACCGGGGGAAGCCCTGTGATAACAACGCCACCTGGAGGTGGCGTTATCCAGGGTCTCCTCCGGTTACCGGGCTCCCACTCTGCTCTAACGGGGAGAGCAGAGGCGGGAGCCCGTACCAGTAATCAGCTATGTGGTCTAAACAGACCGCAAGCTGATTGCTGTAAAAAAAAGAAAAAAAAATGTAAACATTTTTTTTTTTTACTTACCTGAATCCAGGGACCGGTGATCGTGCCTCCGGTGATGGCTACTCTCCAGTCAGCTGGTCTCCCATAGTGCACTGCGGCCCGGTCATCAGGTGATCGGGTCCCAGTGCAGTATGGGAGATCACCTGATTGGGAAGCCCGGAGAAGATCACCGGAGGCCAGGAGGATGCAGGTAAGTGTAATGAAGGGAGGGGGGGGGGTCGCGGTGGTCTGCGATCGTGGGGGGCGGGGCTTAGCATCGGTGGGGGGTAGCAGCGATGGTGGGTTGGCTCATGCGCGGGCTCTTAGTCGCTGTATTTTTTCCGAAAATACCGCGACTAGAGTGCGGATGGGATCCGCAGGGACAGAGCTTTATCGCAAGCTCTGTCCCTGCAAGGGATTTATAGTAAATCCCTGTGATATTGCCTGAATTCGCAATGCGAATTCACTCGGTAATATCACACTACAATCCGCATTCAATATACGGATTGTAGTAAATAGAGCCCTTAGTGTTTGTCATTAATTAAACACAGTTTGCACAGTGCACGGTTATCAGTTTCTTCCAGTAGAAAGAAAGTGTTCTATATATTAGATGCACAGTAAAAGCTGAGCGCTATTTATATAAACACACAGCACAGATTTATAAATGTGATCCATCTCTGAAATTAGATCATTTCAAAGTTACTTTATTACTAAATCTCAATAATTTACTGTATGTGACTTTAATGTCTCCTCTGTTAGTAAATGCTGTTGATCGTATACACATTACAACTATTTGTCATCACAACAAAAGGACATAATAAGCTGATAACATACTGTATAGCTTTTCATTATTGTTAAGTTGGAAATGTCTATGAGGTAAGAACATAGCACAAAATTCAGCATTTATTATTGTTGTTATGATTTCTATTTAATTAGGAAGGGGAGCACAAGCACTATTATTGCATATAAGACCACTAATCCATGCAATTTATGGCCTGTAGAAATGACTCTACATGTGCTCAGACAGGGCGATGCCAAAGGGGTGCACCGTAGGCCTGAACAAAACCCAGTCATCCAGCAGTTTATGGTTGCTGATCCTCAGACACAGTGGGAAAGCTAAGGGAGGAGCCAGTGTGGCACGTGACCAGGGCACCAGATGTGTGTATGTGTGTGTGTGTGTGTGTAAGAAGGGGGGGAGGGGGCTTTTACAGACAGTGTTGGACTTAATCAACACTATACCATTCACAGATTAGCTCCAACTGACAAAGATCCACGCAGTATTTGTGATTATTTACATGCTTGTTACCACATATCAACTATCCCACCTGTGTTGCACTTGGCCAGCCCATTGCTGATGAGGAAGTCTATGAGGCATATTCAATTGGGTGTGAGGTTTAGCGAGGAAAATACCTCACTCTCCTCGCACCCAATTTTAGTTTAGCGAGGGTATGCGCACTCCCGAAACCCGCAGTATGCAATTAAAAAAAAGGGGTTGCAGGGTTTTCAGAGCTGAAAACCCCACGCCGCGTAAAAAAATAAATGAATAAATATTACACTTACCTGCCCAGGGGTCTCCGGTGGTCTCTGCGGCTCACAATGGCCTCCCCTCCATCTTTTCATTGGGGAGGGGGCTGCTGGGAGGCTCCAGTGGCTGCAGGGAGGCACAAGGGCTGCTGGTAGGTGTAGTTCTCCCAGTGCCCATTACACACCAGGGGTCACACACGCACACACTCATGCACACACACACACCAACTCATAAACACTCACAAACACTAACACACTGACATACAAACCGCTGCTGCAGGAGACCATGTCCCGATGCTGGATGCAGAAGACAGCACTTCGGAAGGTGAGTATTACTGACTAATTAAGCTACTTGGGAACTTCCATTGCTTAATTAGTCATTAGGAGGGGTGCCACCGGGGTCCCAGAGCATTTCCTGACCATTTTTCCTAAAATTGTGGATTTTTTTTCTAATTGAATAGCAAAAATCCCGCACCTGTAGCAAAACCCAGTGGGTATGGGATTTTTGCTATTCTCGCCCTCAATTGAATATGCCCCTATGAATCACTACCATTCCTTTGATAAAAGTGTCACACGGACACATAGAACATGTCAGGAGAAGAGCATCAGTCTCCTAATTGCTGGCTAGTACTCTTTTTGCAGCCCATGGACGTTCACCTTTACTCAGTCCAGTTCTGAGGTACTGTATGTTTATTTACTCTGGCTGCATACATAGAAAGGATTCAGGAGTTGTTAATGCAGCAGTATTGGGGCATGTGTTCCAGTTTGAAGAGATCATATTGTGTAGTGTTAAAATAAAAAAATAGGAGTCTATTTACTAAGCAGTGTTAAGAGACAGAGTGAAAAGTGATAAGGTGCCAGCCAATCAGCTCCCAACTGTCATTTTTCAAACACAGCCTGTGAGATGGCAGTTAGGAATGGATTGGCTGGCACCTTATCACTTTTCACTCTGTCTCTTAACACTGCTTAGTAAATAGACCCCTTAATCATTTAAAGTATATGTTTGTGATAATGTAATATATGAGGAAAGAGAGAAATAATGTTGGGGGCATGTATAGGGTAAACAAATAGGGTTAAGGATGGATTGGACTACAGGGGCCCCAAGCCAACATTTTGTGTAAGGTCCATGGGGTCTTTATCCGGCTCTGAATTCTCACACAAGGTGTTAGCTCACACATGTCAGGTATTATACAGGTGATATTTTTACGGAAAGTGTTACATTTTCTCAATAGTTAGAGTACATGCACTAAACAGGCTCACACACACACATACTGTATACACACACCAAACTTGCCTACACTTCTACACAATGGCCGGGAGGCTCCCAAAAATCAGGCGGCACTCCCGGCCACCCCATAAGGTAGGCAAGTCTCCCGCACCCTCCTCCACCACTAGACACCCCCTTCCCCTGCGGCCCCCACCACCTGCTCCCACACACGCCCGAATAGGGATGGCCAGACCATCGATGATTCATAATCATCGATGGTTTATGGCTGATGTTGAATGCTTTTACCATCGATGGGGGAGAATCAAAAAAGGGGCATAGCCATATGTCACAAGGGGCATGGTCACTCAAAACTGGGGGTGTCAGCATAACATGCACCCATTTCTTGGTGTTGTAACCCCCAAAGTGCGCTCCAAAAAAAATTATAATAATTTTTTTCTTTGTTTGTGAATTGTTTGCGCAGTAACCACATGTTCATCAACAAAGTAGCAGTGCCAAGCGTGCGCCTGTGTCATAAGTAAAGGGCCGGCTGGCTTGTCTGTTGAAGTGTGGTGTAACCCCCATAGTGCGCAGCAAAATAATAATTTTTTTTTTCTCTGTTTCTGAATTGTGTGCGCAGTAGCAACACGTGCATCAATAAAGTAGCAGCGCCAAGCGTGCGCCTGTGTCATAAGTAAAGGGCCGGCTGGCTCATCTGTTGAAGTGTGGTGTAACCCCCAATGTGCACTCCACAAAAATAAAATATTTTTTCTGTTGTTGTGAATTGTGTGCGCAGTAACCGCACGTGCATCAACAAAGTAGCAGCATCAAGCGTGCGCCTGTGTCATAAGTAAAGGGCCAGCTGGCTCATCTGTTGAATTGTGGTGTAACCCCCAAAGTGCGCTCCAAATAAATAAATAAATAAAAAAATTTCTGTGTTTCTGAATTGTGTGCGCAGTAGCTGCACATGCATCAACAAAGTAGCAGCTCGAAGCGTGCGCCTGTGTCATAAGTAAAGGGCTGGCTGGCTCATCTGTCGAAGTGTGGTGTAACCCCCAAAGTGCGCTCCAAAAAAATTTAAAAAATTATTTTTTTCTATGTTTGTGAATTGTGTGCGCAGTAGCTGCACATGCATCAACAAAGTAGCAGTGCCAAGCGTGCACCTGTGTCATAAGTAAAGGGCTGGCTGGCTCATCTGTTGAAGTGTGGTGTAACCCCCAAAGTGCGCTCCAAAAAAATTTAAAATATTATTTTTTTCCGTGTTTGTGAATTGTGTGTGCAGTAGCCGCACGTGCATCAACAAAGTAGCAGCACCAAGCATGTGCCTGTGTCATAAGTAAAGGGACGGCTGGCTTGTCTGTTCAAGTGTGGTGTAAACCCCAAAGTGCGCTCCAAAAAATAAAAATTTCTGTTTGTGAATTGTGTGCGCAATAGCAGCACGTGCATCAACAAAGTAGCAGCACCAAGCATGTGCCTGTGTCATAAGTCAAGAGCCAGCTGGCTCATCTGGTGAAGGGTAGTGTAACCACCAAAGTGCACTCCAAAAATAAAACATTCTTTTTTTCTGGGTTTGTGAATTGTGTGCGCAATAGCCGCACTTGCATCAACAAAGTAGCAGCACCAAGCGTGCGCCGGTGTCATAAGTAAAGGGCCGGCTGGCTCGTCTGTTGAAGTGTGTTGTAACCCCCAAAGTGTGCTCCAAAAAAAAAAAAAATTTTTTTTCTGTGTTTGTGAATTGTGTGCGCAGTAGCCGCATGTTTATCAACAAAGTAGCAGTGCCAAGCGTGCGCCTTTGTCATAAGTAAAGGGCCAGCTGGCTTGTCTTTGAAGTGTGGTGTAACCCCCATAGTGCGCTCCAAACAAAAAAATTTTTTTTTTCTGTGTTTGTGAATTGTGTGCGCAGTAGCAACACGTGCATCAACAAAGTAGCAGTGCCAAGCGTGCGCCTGTGTCATAAGTAAAAGGCCGGCTGGCTCATCTGTTGAAGTGTGGTGTAACCCCCAATGTGCATTCCACAAAAATAAAAAATATATATTTTTTCTGTTTTTGTGAATTGTGTGCGCAGTAGCCGCACGTGCATCAACAAAGTAGCAGCGTCAAGCGTGCGCCTGTGTCATAAGTAAAGGGCCAGCTGGCTCATCTGTTGAATTGTGGTGTAACCCCCAAAGTGCGCTCCAAATAAATAAATAAATAAAAAATTTTCTGTGTTTCTGAATTGTGTGCGCATTAGCTGCACATGCATCAACAAAGTAGCAGCTCCAAGCGTGCACCTGTGTCATAAGTAAAGGGCTGGCTGGCTCATCTGTCGAAGTGTGGTGTAACCCCCAAAGTGCGCTGCAAAAAAATTAAAAAAATTATTTTTTTCTATGTTTGTGAATTGTGTGCGCAGTAGCTGCACATGCATCAACAAAGTAGCAGTGCCAAGCGTGCACCTGTGTCATAAGTAAAGGGCTGGCTGGCTCATCTGTTGAAGTGTGGTGTAACCCCCAAAGTGCGCTCCAAAAAATTTGAAAATATTATTTTTTTCCGTGTTTGTGAATTGTGTGTGCAGTAGCCGCACGTGCATCAACAAAGTAGCAGCACCAAGCATGTGCCTGTGTCATAAGTAAAGGGACAGCTGGCTTGTCTGTTCAAGTGTGGTGTAAACCCCAAAGTGCGCTCCAAAAAATAAAAAAATAAAAATTTCTGTTTGTGAATTGTGTGCGCAATAGCCGCACGTGCATCAACAAAGTAGCAGCACCAAGCATGTGCCTGTGTCATAAGTCAAGAGCCAGCTGGCTCATCTGGTGAAGGGTAGTGTAACCACCAAAGTGCACTCCAAAAATAAAACATTCTTTTTTTCTGGGTTTGTGAATTGTGTGCGCAATAGCCGCACTTGCATCAACAAAGTAGCAGCTCCAAGCGTGCGCCTGTGTCATAAGTAAAGGGCTGGCTGGCTCGTCTGTTGAAGTGTGTTGTAACCCCCAAAGTGTGCTCCAAAAAAAAAATATATTTTTTTTCAGTGTTTGTGAATTGTGTGCGCAGTAGCCGCATGTTTATCAAAAAAGTAGCAGTGCCAAGCGAGCGCCTTTGTCATAAGTAAAGGGCCAGCTGGCTTGTCTTTGAAGTGTGGTGTAACCCATAGTGCGCTCCAAACAAAAAAAAAATTTTTTTCTGTGTTTGTGAATTGTGTGCGCAGTAGCAACACGTACATCAACAAAGTAGCAGTGCCAAGCGTGCGCCTGTGTCATAAGTATAGGGCCGGCTGGCTCATCTGTTGAAGTGTGGTGTAACCCCCAATGTGCACTGCACAAAAATAAAAAATATATATTTTTTCTGTTTTTGTGAATTGTGTGCGCAGTAGCCACACGTGCATCAACAAAGTAGCAGCTCCAAGCGTGCGCCTGTGTCATAAGTAAAGGGCTGGCTGGCTCCTCTGTTGAAATGTGGTGTAACCCCCAAAGTGCGCTCCAAAAAAATTTTAAAAATATTTTTTTTCTATGTTTGTGAATTGTGTGCGCAGTAGCTGCACATGCATCAACAAAGTAGCAGTGCCAAGTGTGCACCTGTGTCATAAGTAAAGGGCTGGCTGGCTCATCTGTTGAAGTGTGGTGTAGCCCCCAAAGTGCACTCCAAAAAAATTGAAATATTATTTTTTTCCGTCTTTGTGAATTGTGTGCGCAGTAGCCGCACGTGCATCAACAAAGTAGCAGCACCAAGCATGTGCCTGTGTCATAAGTAAAGGGACGGCTGGCTTGTCTGTTCAAGTGTGGTGTAAACCCCAAAGTGCACTCCAAAAAAAAAAAAAAAAAATCATTTCTGTTTGTGAATTGTGTGTGCAATAGCCGCACATGCATCAACAAAGTAGCAGCACCAAGCATGTGCCTGTGTCATAAGTCAAGAGTCGGCTGGCTCGTCTGGTGAAGGGTAGTGTAACCACCAAAGTGCACTCCAAAAATAAAACGTTATTTTTTTCTGGGTTTGTGAATTGTGTGCGCAATAGCCGCACTTGCATCAACAAAGTAGCAGCACCAAGCGTGCGCCTGTGTCATAAGTAAAGGGCCGGCTGGCTCATCTGTTGAAGTGTGTTGTAACCCCCAATGTGTGCTCCAAACAAAAAAATAATAATTTTCTGTGTTTGTGAATTGTGTGCGCAGTAGCCGCATGTTTATCAACAAAGTAGCAGTGCCAAGCGTGCGCCTGTGTCATAAGTAAAGGGCCGGCTGGCTTGTCTGTTGAAGTGTGGTGTAACCCCCATAGTGCGCTCCAAACAAAAAAATAATAATTTTCTGTGTTTGTGAATTGTGTGCGCAGTAGCAACACGTGCATCAACAAAGTAGCAGTGCCAAGCATGCGCCTGTGTCAAAAGTAAAGGGCTGGCTGGCTCATCTGTTGAAGTGTGGTGTAATCCCCAATGTGCACTCCACAAAAATAAAAAATATATATTTTTTCTGTTTTTGTGAATTGTGTGCGCAGTAGCCGCACATGCATCAACAAAGTAGCAGCGTCAAGCGTGCGCCTGTGTCATAAGTAAAGGGCCGGCTGGCTCATCTGTTGAATTGTGGTGTAACCCCCAAAGTGCGCTCCAAATAAATAAAAAAATATTTTTTTTCTGTGTTTCTGAATTGTGTGCACAGTGGCTGCACATGCATCAACAAAGTAGCAGCTCCAAGCGTGCACCTGTGTCATAAGTAAAGGGCTGGCTGGCTCGTCTGTTGAAGTGTGGTGTAACCCCCAAAGTGCGCTCCAAAAAAATAAAAAAAATTATTTTTTTCTATGTTTGTGAATTCTGTGCGCAGTAGCTGCACATGCATCAACAAATTAGCAGTGCCAAGTGTGCACCTGTGTCATAAGTAAAGGGCTGGCTGGCTCATCTGTTGAAGTGTGGTGTAACCCCCAAAGTGCACTCCAAAAAAATTGAAATATTATTTTTTTCCGTCTTTGTGAATTGTGTGCGCAGTAGCCGCACGTGCATCAACAAAGTAGCAGCACCAAGCATGTGCCTGTGTCATAAGTAAAGGGACGGCTGGCTTGTCTGTTCAAGTGTGGTGTAAACCCCAAAGTGCACTCCAAAAAAAAAATAAAAAAATCATTTCTGTTTGTGAATTGTGTGCGCAATAGCCGCACATGCATCAACAAAGTAGCAGCACCAAGCATGTGCCTGTGTCATAAGTCAAGAGTCAGCTGGCTCGTCTGGTGAAGGGTAGTGTAACCACCAAAGTGCACTCCAAAAATAAAACATTATTTTTTTCTGGGTTTGTGAATTGTGTGCGCAATAGCCGCACTTGCATCAACAAAGTAGCAGCACCAAGTGTGCGCCTGTGTCATAAGTAAAGGGCCGGCTGGCTCATCTGTTGAAGTGTGTTGTAACCCCCAATGTGTGCTCCAAACAAAAAAATAATAATTTTCTGTTTGTGAATTGTGTGCGCAGTAGCCGCATGTTTATCAACAAAGTAGCAGTGCCAAGCGTGCGCCTGTGTCATAAGTAAAGGGCCGGCTGGCTTGTCTGTTGAAGTGTGGTGTAACCCCCATAGTGCGCTCCAAACAAAAAAATAATAATTTTCTGTGTTTGTGAATTGTGTGCGCAGTAGCAACACGTGCATCAACAAAGTAGCAGTGCCAAGCATGCGCCTGTGTCAAAAGTAAAGGGCTGGCTGGCTCGTCTGTTGAAGTGTGGTGTAATCCCCAATGTGCACTCCACAAAAATAAAAAATATATATTTTTTCTGTTTTAGTGAATTGTGTGCGCAGTAGCCGCACATGCATCAACAAAGTAGCAGCGTCAAGCGTGCGCCTGTGTCATAAGTAAAGGGCCGGCTGGCTCATCTGTTGAATTGTGGTGTAACCCCCAAAGTGCGCTCCAAATAAATAAAAAAATATTTTTTTTCTGTGTTTCTGAATTGTGTGCACAGTGGCTGCACATGCATCAACAAAGTAGCAGCTCCAAGCGTGCGCCTGTGTCATAAGTAAAGGGCTGGCTGGCTCGTCTGTTGAAGTGTGGTGTAACCCCCAAAGTGCGCTCCAAAAAAATGAAAAAAATTATTTTTTTCTATGTTTGTGAATTCTGGCCCTCATTCAGAGCCGCTCGTTAGTGGCAGTACGCTCGTTCCGAGCGATGTTTGCACATCTGCGCATGCGTACGGTTTTTAGTACGCATGCGCGAACCAGTCAGTGCGGCCAAAAATCGTTTGTACGCTATATAGCGAGTGCCTGCTATTTTGAGTGACAGAATGAGGCGTATGTGGGTGGTAACAGGGGAAGGTGCTTGAAAATGGGGAGTGGAGATCCGAACGCAGGCGTGCTTAAAGGTCAAAACGGGCGTATTATGGGTGTGCATAATTAATACAGCAGCGTCATTGACCACGTCACTGGGTTATTTTATAGCCAGAACTGCTCGCAAATTTGTGGTAGCAAACACCAACCACAAGAATAGCGAGCAGTTCATACGCTGGTCGATGTACTCGATTAATCTAATAAATAGCGGACATGACGTATGGTGCGAGCGGCCAGGGGGCGTTTTTAACAAATAAACGAGCGTATGTTTTGCTCGCTCGTTCAGACTTAGAGGTGTGAACAGACTGCAATTTACGAACGGATCATTTGAATAGCCACCCCTTGTTTTTGAACGAACGACCGCAAATAGCGAACGGCTCTGAATGAGGGCCTCTGTGCGCAGTAGCTGCACATGCATCAACAAATTAGCAGTGCCAAGTGTGCACCTGTGTCATAAGTAAAGGGCTGGCTGGCTCATCTGTTGAAGTGTGGTGTAACCCCCAAAGTGCACTCCAAAAAAATTGAAAATATTTTTTTTTTCCATGTTTGTGAATTGTGTGCGCAGTAGCCGCACGTGCATCAACAAAGTAGCAGCACCAAGCATGCGCCTGTGTCATAAGTAAAGGGACGGCTGGCTTGTCTGTTCAAGTGTGGTGTAAACCCCAAAGTGCACTCCAAAAAATGAAAAAAATTATTTTTTTCTGTTTGTGAATTGTGTGCGCAATAGCCGCACGTGCATCAACAAAGTAGCAGCACCAAGCATGTGCCTGTGTCATAAGTCAAGAGCCGGCTGGCTCGTCTGGTGAAGGGTAGTGTAACCACCAAAGTGCAGTCCAAAAAAAAATGTCATTTTTTCTGGGTTTGTGAATTGTGTGCGCAATAGCCGCACTTGCATCAACAAAGTAGCAGCACCAAGCGTGCGCCTGTGTCATAAGTAAAGGGCCAGCTGGCTCATCTGTTGAAGTGTGTTGTAACCCTCAAAGTGTGCTCCAAAAAAACTTTTTTTTTTCTGTGTTTGTGAATTGTGTAAGCAGTAGCCGCATGTTTATCAACAAAGTAGCAGTGCCAAGCGTGCGCCTTTGTCATAAGTAAAGGGCCGGCTGGCTTGTCTGTTTAAGTGTGGTGTAACCCCCTTAGTGCGCTCCAAACAAAAAATAATAATTTTCTGTGTTTGTGAATTATGTGTGCAGTAGCAACACGTGCATCAACAAAGTAGCAGTGCCAAGCGTGCGCCTGTGTCATAAGTAAAGGGCCAGCTGGCTC
Source organism: Taudactylus pleione (assembly GCA_031769625.1). Classification (NCBI taxonomy): domain Eukaryota; kingdom Metazoa; phylum Chordata; class Amphibia; order Anura; family Myobatrachidae; genus Taudactylus; species Taudactylus pleione. The sequence continues at coordinate 12,932,083 of JAUIMM010000010.1, forward strand.
GTCTGTTGAAGTGTGGTGTAACCCCCAATGTGCACTCCACAAAGATAAAAAATATATATTTTTTCTGTTTTTGTGAATTGTGTGCGCAGTAGCCGCACATGCATCAACAAAGTAGCAGCGTCAAGCGTGCGCCTGTGTCATAAGTAAAGGGCCGGCTGGCTCATCTGTGGAATTGTGGTGTAACCCCCAAAGTGCGCTCCAAATAAATTAAAAAAATATATTTTTTCTGTGTTTCTGAATTGTGTGCGCAGTAGCTGCACATGCATCAACAAAGTAGCAGCTCCAAGCGTGCGCCTGTGTCATAAGTAAAGGGCTGGCTGGCTCATCTGTTGAAGTGTGGTGTAACCCGCAAAGTGCGCTCCAAAAAAATTGAAAATATAATTTTTTTTCCGTGTTTGAGAATTGTGTGCGCAGTAGCCGCACGTGCATCAACAAAGTAGCAGCACCAAGCGTGCGCCTGTGTCATAAGTCAAGAGCTGGCTGGCTCATCTGTTGAAGGGTAGTGTAACCCCGAAAGTGCACTCCAAAAAAAACCATTCTTTTTTTCCGTGTTTGTGAATTGTGTGCATAGTAGCCGCACGTGCATCAGCAAAGTAGCAGCACCAAGCGTTCGCCTTTGTTATAAGTAAAGTGCTGGTTGGCTTGTCTGTTGAAGTGTGTTGTAACCCCCAAAGTGTGCTCCAAAAAAAATTTAAAAAAATTTCTGTGTTTGTGAATTGTATGCGCAGTAGCCGCATGTTTATCAACAATGTAGCAGTGCCAAGCGTGCGCCTTTGTCATAAGTAAAGGGCTGGCTGGCTTGTCTGTTGAAGTGTGGTGTAACCCCCATAGTGTGCTCCAAACAAAAAAAAATTCTGTGTTTGTGAATTGTGTGCGCAGTAGCAACACGTGCATCAACAAAGTAGCAGTGCCAAGCGTGCGCCTGTGTCATAAGTAAAGGGCCGGCTGGCTCGTCTGTTGAAGTGTGGTGTAACCCCCAAAGTGCACTCCACAAAAATAAAAAAAATATTTTTTTCTGTGTTTGTGAATTGTGTGCGCAGTAGCTGCACATGCATCAACAAAGTAGCAGCTCCAAGCGTGCGACTGTGTCATAAGTAAAGGGCTGGCTGGCTCGTCTGTTGAAGTGTGGTGTAACCCCCAAAGTGTGCTCCAAAAAATTGAAAATATTATTTTTTTTCCGTGTTTGTGAATTGTGTGCGCAGTAGCCGCACGTGCATCAACAAAGTAGCAGCACCAAGCGTGTGCCTGTGTTATAAGTAAAGTGCTGGTTGGCTTGTCTGTTGAAGTGTGTTGTTACCCCCAAAGTGCGCTCCAAACAAAAAAATAATAATTTTCTGTGTTTGTGAATTGTGTGCGCAGTAGCCGCATGTTTATCAACAAAGTAGCAGTGCCAAGCGTGCGCCTGTGTCATAAGTAAAGGGCCGGCTGGCTTGTCTGTTGAAGTGTGGTGTAACCCCCATAGTGCGCTCCAAACAAAAAAATAATAATTTTCTGTGTTTGTGAATTGTGTGCGCAGTAGCAACACGTGCATCAACAAAGTAGCAGTGCCAAGCATGCGCCTGTGTCAAAAGTAAAGGGCTGGCTGGCTCATCTGTTGAAGTGTGGTGTAATCCCCAATGTGCACTCCACAAAAATAAAAAATATATATTTTTTCTGTTTTTGTGAATTGTGTGCGCAGTAGCCGCACATGCATCAACAAAGTAGCAGCGTCAAGCGTGCGCCTGTGTCATAAGTAAAGGGCCGGCTGGCTCATCTGTTGAATTGTGGTGTAACCCCCAAAGTGCGCTCCAAATAAATAAAAAAATATTTTTTTTCTGTGTTTCTGAATTGTGTGCACAGTGGCTGCACATGCATCAACAAAGTAGCAGCTCCAAGCGTGCACCTGTGTCATAAGTAAAGGGCTGGCTGGCTCGTCTGTTGAAGTGTGGTGTAACCCCCAAAGTGCGCTCCAAAAAAATAAAAAAAATTATTTTTTTCTATGTTTGTGAATTCTGTGCGCAGTAGCTGCACATGCATCAACAAATTAGCAGTGCCAAGTGTGCACCTGTGTCATAAGTAAAGGGCTGGCTGGCTCATCTGTTGAAGTGTGGTGTAACCCCCAAAGTGCACTCCAAAAAAATTGAAATATTATTTTTTTCCGTCTTTGTGAATTGTGTGCGCAGTAGCCGCACGTGCATCAACAAAGTAGCAGCACCAAGCATGTGCCTGTGTCATAAGTAAAGGGACGGCTGGCTTGTCTGTTCAAGTGTGGTGTGAAACCCCAAAGTGCACTCCAAAAAAAAAAAAAAAAAATCATTTCTGTTTGTGAATTGTGTGCGCAATAGCCGCACATGCATCAACAAAGTAGCAGCACCAAGCATGTGCCTGTGTCATAAGTCAAGAGTCAGCTGGCTCGTCTGGTGAAGGGTAGTGTAACCACCAAAGTGCACTCCAAAAATAAAACATTATTTTTTTCTGGGTTTGTGAATTGTGTGCGCAGTAGCCGCACTTGCATCAACAAAGTAGCAGCACCAAGTGTGCACCTGTGTCATAAGTAAAGGGCCGGCTGGCTCATCTGTTGAAGTGTGTTGTAACCCCCAATGTGTGCTCCAAACAAAAAAATAATAATTTTCTGTTTGTGAATTGTGTGCGCAGTAGCCGCATGTTTATCAACAAAGTAGCAGTGCCAAGCGTGCGCCTGTGTCATAAGTAAAGGGCCGGCTGGCTTGTCTGTTGAAGTGTGGTGTAACCCCCATAGTGCGCTCCAAACAAAAAAATAATAATTTTCTGTGTTTGTGAATTGTGTGCGCAGTAGCAACACGTGCATCAACAAAGTAGCAGTGCCAAGCATGCGCCTGTGTCAAAAGTAAAGGGCTGGCTGGCTCGTCTGTTGAAGTGTGGTGTAATCCCCAATGTGCACTCCACAAAAATAAAAAATATATATTTTTTCTGTTTTAGTGAATTGTGTGCGCAGTAGCCGCACATGCATCAACAAAGTAGCAGCGTCAAGCGTGCGCCTGTGTCATAAGTAAAGGGCCGGCTGGCTCATCTGTTGAATTGTGGTGTAACCCCCAAAGTGCGCTCCAAATAAATAAAAAAATATTTTTTTTCTGTGTTTCTGAATTGTGTGCACAGTGGCTGCACATGCATCAACAAAGTAGCAGCTCCAAGCGTGCGCCTGTGTCATAAGTAAAGGGCTGGCTGGCTCGTCTGTTGAAGTGTGGTGTAACCCCCAAAGTGCGCTCCAAAAAAATGAAAAAAATTATTTTTTTCTATGTTTGTGAATTCTGGCCCTCATTCAGAGCCGCTTGTTAGCGGCAGTACGCTCGTTCCGAGCGATGTTTGCACATCTGCGCATGCGTACGGTTTTTAGTACGCATGCGCGAACCAGTCAGTGCGGCCAAAAATCGTTTGTACGCTATATAGCGAGTGCCTGCTATTTTGAGTGACAGAATGAGGCGTATGTGGGTGGTAACAGGGGAAGGTGCTTGAAAATGGGGAGTGGAGATCCGAACGCAGGCGTGCTTAAAGGTCAAAACGGGCGTATTATGGGTGTGCATAATTAATACAGCAGCGTCATTGACCACGTCACTGGGTTATTTTATAGCCAGAACTGCTCGCAAATTTGTGGTAGCAAACACCAACCACAAGAATAGCGAGCAGTTCATACGCTGGTCGATGTACTCGATTAATCTAATAAATAGCGGACATGACGTATGGTGCGAGCGGCCAGGGGGCGTTTTTAACAAATAAACGAGCGTATGTTTTGCTCGCTCGTTCAGACTTAGAGGTGTGAACAGACTGCAATTTGCGAACGGATCATTTGAATAGCCACCCCTTGTTTTTGAACGAACGACCGCAAATAGCGAACGGCTCTGAATGAGGGCCTCTGTGCGCAGTAGCTGCACATGCATCAACAAATTAGCAGTGCCAAGTGTGCACCTGTGTCATAAGTAAAGGGCTGGCTGGCTCATCTGTTGAAGTGTGGTGTAACCCCCAAAGTGCACTCCAAAAAAATTGAAAATATTTTTTTTTCCATGTTTGTGAATTGTGTGCGCAGTAGCCGCACGTGCATCAACAAAGTAGCAGCACCAAGCATGCGCCTGTGTCATAAGTAAAGGGACGGCTGGCTTGTCTGTTCAAGTTTGGTGTAAACCCCAAAGTGCACTCCAAAAAATGAAAAAAATTATTTTTTTCTGTTTGTGAATTGTGTGCGCAATAGCCGCACGTGCATCAACAAAGTAGCAGCACCAAGCATGTGCCTGTGTCATAAGTCAAGAGCCGGCTGGCTCGTCTGGTGAAGGGTAGTGTAACCACCAAAGTGCAGTCCAAAAAAAAATGTCATTTTTTCTGGGTTTGTGAATTGTGTGCGCAATAGCCGCACTTGCATCAACAAAGTAGCAGCACCAAGCGTGCGCCTGTGTCATAAGTAAAGGGCCAGCTGGCTCATCTGTTGAAGTGTGTTGTAACCCTCAAAGTGTGCTCCAAAAAAACTTTTTTTTTTCTGTGTTTGTGAATTGTGTAAGCAGTAGCCGCATGTTTATCAACAAAGTAGCAGTGCCAAGCGTGCGCCTTTGTCATAAGTAAAGGGCCGGCTGGCTTGTCTGTTTAAGTGTGGTGTAACCCCCTTAGTGCGCTCCAAACAAAAAATAATAATTTTCTGTGTTTGTGAATTATGTGTGCAGTAGCAACACGTGCATCAACAAAGTAGCAGTGCCAAGCGTGCGCCTGTGTCATAAGTAAAGGGCCAGCTGGCTCGTCTGTTGAAGTGTGGTGTAACCCCCAATGTGCACTCCACAAAGATAAAAAATATATATTTTTTCTGTTTTTGTGAATTGTGTGCGCAGTAGCCGCACATGCATCAACAAAGTAGCAGCGTCAAGCGTGCGCCTGTGTCATAAGTAAAGGGCCGGCTGGCTCATCTGTTGAATTGTGGTGTAACCCCCAAAGTGCGCTCCAAATAAATAAAAAAATATTTTTTTTCTGTGTTTCTGAATTGTGTGCACAGTGGCTGCACATGCATCAACAAAGTAGCAGCTCCAAGCGTGCGCCTGTGTCATAAGTAAAGGGCTGGCTGGCTCGTCTGTTGAAGTGTGGTGTAACCCCCAAAGTGCGCTCCAAAAAAATGAAAAAAATTATTTTTTTCTATGTTTGTGAATTCTGGCCCTCATTCAGAGCCGCTTGTTAGCGGCAGTACGCTCGTTCCGAGCGATGTTTGCACATCTGCGCATGCGTACGGTTTTTAGTACGCATGCGCGAACCAGTCAGTGCGGCCAAAAATCGTTTGTACGCTATATAGCGAGTGCCTGCTATTTTGAGTGACAGAATGAGGCGTATGTGGGTGGTAACAGGGGAAGGTGCTTGAAAATGGGGAGTGGAGATCCGAACGCAGGCGTGCTTAAAGGTCAAAACGGGCGTATTATGGGTGTGCATAATTAATACAGCAGCGTCATTGACCACGTCACTGGGTTATTTTATAGCCAGAACTGCTCGCAAATTTGTGGTAGCAAACACCAACCACAAGAATAGCGAGCAGTTCATACGCTGGTCGATGTACTCGATTAATCTAATAAATAGCGGACATGACGTATGGTGCGAGCGGCCAGGGGGCGTTTTTAACAAATAAACGAGCGTATGTTTTGCTCGCTCGTTCAGACTTAGAGGTGTGAACAGACTGCAATTTGCGAACGGATCATTTGAATAGCCACCCCTTGTTTTTGAACGAACGACCGCAAATAGCGAACGGCTCTGAATGAGGGCCTCTGTGCGCAGTAGCTGCACATGCATCAACAAATTAGCAGTGCCAAGTGTGCACCTGTGTCATAAGTAAAGGGCTGGCTGGCTCATCTGTTGAAGTGTGGTGTAACCCCCAAAGTGCACTCCAAAAAAATTGAAAATATTTTTTTTTCCATGTTTGTGAATTGTGTGCGCAGTAGCCGCACGTGCATCAACAAAGTAGCAGCACCAAGCATGCGCCTGTGTCATAAGTAAAGGGACGGCTGGCTTGTCTGTTCAAGTTTGGTGTAAACCCCAAAGTGCACTCCAAAAAATGAAAAAAATTATTTTTTTCTGTTTGTGAATTGTGTGCGCAATAGCCGCACGTGCATCAACAAAGTAGCAGCACCAAGCATGTGCCTGTGTCATAAGTCAAGAGCCGGCTGGCTCGTCTGGTGAAGGGTAGTGTAACCACCAAAGTGCAGTCCAAAAAAAAATGTCATTTTTTCTGGGTTTGTGAATTGTGTGCGCAATAGCCGCACTTGCATCAACAAAGTAGCAGCACCAAGCGTGCGCCTGTGTCATAAGTAAAGGGCCAGCTGGCTCATCTGTTGAAGTGTGTTGTAACCCTCAAAGTGTGCTCCAAAAAAACTTTTTTTTTTCTGTGTTTGTGAATTGTGTAAGCAGTAGCCGCATGTTTATCAACAAAGTAGCAGTGCCAAGCGTGCGCCTTTGTCATAAGTAAAGGGCCGGCTGGCTTGTCTGTTTAAGTGTGGTGTAACCCCCTTAGTGCGCTCCAAACAAAAAATAATAATTTTCTGTGTTTGTGAATTATGTGTGCAGTAGCAACACGTGCATCAACAAAGTAGCAGTGCCAAGCGTGCGCCTGTGTCATAAGTAAAGGGCCAGCTGGCTCGTCTGTTGAAGTGTGGTGTAACCCCCAATGTGCACTCCACAAAGATAAAAAATATATATTTTTTCTGTTTTTGTGAATTGTGTGCGCAGTAGCCGCACATGCATCAACAAAGTAGCAGCGTCAAGCGTGCGCCTGTGTCATAAGTAAAGGGCCGGCTGGCTCATCTGTGGAATTGTGGTGTAACCCCCAAAGTGCGCTCCAAATAAATTAAAAAAATATATTTTTTCTGTGTTTCTGAATTGTGTGCGCAGTAGCTGCACATGCATCAACAAAGTAGCAGCTCCAAGCGTGCGCCTGTGTCATAAGTAAAGGGCTGGCTGGCTCATCTGTTGAAGTGTGGTGTAACCCGCAAAGTGCGCTCCAAAAAAATTGAAAATATAATTTTTTTTCCGTGTTTGAGAATTGTGTGCGCAGTAGCCGCACGTGCATCAACAAAGTAGCAGCACCAAGCGTGCGCCTGTGTCATAAGTCAAGAGCTGGCTGGCTCATCTGTTGAAGGGTAGTGTAACCCCGAAAGTGCACTCCAAAAAAAAACCATTCTTTTTTTCCGTGTTTGTGAATTGTGTGCATAGTAGCCGCACGTGCATCAGCAAAGTAGCAGCACCAAGCGTTCGCCTTTGTTATAAGTAAAGTGCTGGTTGGCTTGTCTGTTGAAGTGTGTTGTAACCCCCAAAGTGTGCTCCAAAAAAAATTTAAAAAAATTTCTGTGTTTGTGAATTGTATGCGCAGTAGCCGCATGTTTATCAACAATGTAGCAGTGCCAAGCGTGCGCCTTTGTCATAAGTAAAGGGCTGGCTGGCTTGTCTGTTGAAGTGTGGTGTAACCCCCATAGTGTGCTCCAAACAAAAAAAAATTCTGTGTTTGTGAATTGTGTGCGCAGTAGCAACACGTGCATCAACAAAGTAGCAGTGCCAAGCGTGCGCCTGTGTCATAAGTAAAGGGCCGGCTGGCTCATCTGTTGAAGTGTGGTGTAACCCCCAAAGTGCACTCCACAAAAATAAAAAAAATATTTTTTTCTGTGTTTGTGAATTGTGTGCGCAGTAGCTGCACATGCATCAACAAAGTAGCAGCTCCAAGCGTGCGACTGTGTCATAAGTAAAGGGCTGGCTGGCTCGTCTGTTGAAGTGTGGTGTAACCCCCAAAGTGTGCTCCAAAAAATTGAAAATATTATTTTTTTTCCGTGTTTGTGAATTGTGTGCGCAGTAGCCGCACGTGCATCAACAAAGTAGCAGCACCAAGCGTGTGCCTGTGTTATAAGTAAAGTGCTGGTTGGCTTGTCTGTTGAAGTGTGTTGTTACCCCCAAAGTGCGCTCCAAACAAAAAAATAATAATTTTCTGTGTTTGTGAATTGTGTGCGCAGTAGCCGCATGTTTATCAACAAAGTAGCAGTGCCAAGCGTGCGCCTGTGTCATAAGTAAAGGGCCGGCTGGCTTGTCTGTTGAAGTGTGGTGTAACCCCCATAGTGCGCTCCAAACAAAAAAATAATAATTTTCTGTGTTTGTGAATTGTGTGCGCAGTAGCAACACGTGCATCAACAAAGTAGCAGTGCCAAGCATGCGCCTGTGTCAAAAGTAAAGGGCTGGCTGGCTCGTCTGTTGAAGTGTGGTGTAATCCCCAATGTGCACTCCACAAAAATAAAAAATATATTTTTTTTCTGTTTTTGTGAATTGTGTGCGCAGTAGCCGCACATGCATCAACAAAGTAGCAGCGTCAAGCGTGCGCCTGTGTCATAAGTAAAGGGCCGGCTGGCTCATCTGTTGAATTGTGGTGTAACCCCCAAAGTGCGCTCCAAATAAATAAAAAAATATTTTTTTTCTGTGTTTCTGAATTGTGTGCACAGTGGCTGCACATGCATCAACAAAGTAGCAGCTCCAAGCGTGCACCTGTGTCATAAGTAAAGGGCTGGCTGGCTCGTCTGTTGAAGTGTGGTGTAACCCCCAAAGTGCGCTCCAAAAAAATAAAAAAAATTATTTTTTTCTATGTTTGTGAATTCTGTGCGCAGTAGCTGCACATGCATCAACAAATTAGCAGTGCCAAGTGTGCACCTGTGTCATAAGTAAAGGGCTGGCTGGCTCATCTGTTGAAGTGTGGTGTAACCCCCAAAGTGCACTCCAAAAAAATTGAAATATTATTTTTTTCCGTCTTTGTGAATTGTGTGCGCAGTAGCCGCACGTGCATCAACAAAGTAGCAGCACCAAGCATGTGCCTGTGTCATAAGTAAAGGGACGGCTGGCTTGTCTGTTCAAGTGTGGTGTAAACCCCAAAGTGCACTCCAAAAAAAAAAAAAAAAATCATTTCTGTTTGTGAATTGTGTGCGCAATAGCCGCACATGCATCAACAAAGTAGCAGCACCAAGCATGTGCCTGTGTCATAAGTCAAGAGTCAGCTGGCTCGTCTGGTGAAGGGTAGTGTAACCACCAAAGTGCACTCCAAAAATAAAACATTATTTTTTTCTGGGTTTGTGAATTGTGTGCGCAGTAGCCGCACTTGCATCAACAAAGTAGCAGCACCAAGTGTGCGCCTGTGTCATAAGTAAAGGGCCGGCTGGCTCATCTGTTGAAGTGTGTTGTAACCCCCAATGTGTGCTCCAAACAAAAAAATAATAATTTTCTGTTTGTGAATTGTGTGCGCAGTAGCCGCATGTTTATCAACAAAGTAGCAGTGCCAAGCGTGCGCCTGTGTCATAAGTAAAGGGCCGGCTGGCTTGTCTGTTGAAGTGTGGTGTAACCCCCATAGTGCGCTCCAAACAAAAAAATAATAATTTTCTGTGTTTGTGAATTGTGTGCGCAGTAGCAACACGTGCATCAACAAAGTAGCAGTGCCAAGCATGCACCTGTGTCAAAAGTAAAGGGCTGGCTGGCTCGTCTGTTGAAGTGTGGTGTAATCCCCAATGTGCACTCCACAAAAATAAAAAATATATATTTTTTCTGTTTTAGTGAATTGTGTGCGCAGTAGCCGCACATGCATCAACAAAGTAGCAGCGTCAAGCGTGCGCCTGTGTCATAAGTAAAGGGCCGGCTGGCTCATCTGTTGAATTGTGGTGTAACCCCCAAAGTGCGCTCCAAATAAATAAAAAAATATTTTTTTTCTGTGTTTCTGAATTGTGTGCACAGTGGCTGCACATGCATCAACAAAGTAGCAGCTCCAAGCGTGCGCCTGTGTCATAAGTAAAGGGCTGGCTGGCTCGTCTGTTGAAGTGTGGTGTAACCCCCAAAGTGCGCTCCAAAAAAATTAAAAAAATTATTTTTTTCTATGTTTGTGAATTCTGGCCCTCATTCAGAGCCGCTCGTTAGCGGCAGTACGCTCGTTCCGAGCGATGTTTGCACATCTGCGCATGCGTACGGTTTTTAGTACGCATGCGCGAACCAGTCAGTGCGGCCAAAAATCGTTTGTACGCTATATAGCGAGTGCCTGCTATTTTGAGTGACAGAATGAGGCGTATGTGGGTGGTAACAGGGGAAGGTGCTTGAAAATGGGGAGTGGAGATCCGAACGCAGGCGTGCTTAAAGGTCAAAACGGGCGTATTATGGGTGTGCATAATTAATACAGCAGCGTCATTGACCACGTCACTGGGTTATTTTATAGCCAGAACTGCTCGCAAATTTGTGGTAGCAAACACCAACCACAAGAATAGCGAGCAGTTCATACGCTGGTCGATGTACTCGATTAATCTAATAAATAGCGGACATGACGTATGGTGCGAGCGGCCAGGGGGCGTTTTTAACAAATAAACGAGCGTATGTTTTGCTCGCTCGTTCAGACTTAGAGGTGTGAACAGACTGCAATTTGCGAACGGATCATTTGAATAGCCACCCCTTGTTTTTGAACGAACGACCGCAAATAGCGAACGGCTCTGAATGAGGGCCTCTGTGCGCAGTAGCTGCACATGCATCAACAAATTAGCAGTGCCAAGTGTGCACCTGTGTCATAAGTAAAGGGCTGGCTGGCTCATCTGTTGAAGTGTGGTGTAACCCCCAAAGTGCACTCCAAAAAAATTGAAAATATTTTTTTTTTCCATGTTTGTGAATTGTGTGCGCAGTAGCCGCACGTGCATCAACAAAGTAGCAGCACCAAGCATGCGCCTGTGTCATAAGTAAAGGGCCGGCTGGCTTGTCTGTTGAAGTGTGGTGTAACCCCCATAGTGCGCTCCAAACAAAAAAATAATAATTTTCTGTGTTTGTGAATTGTGTGCGCAGTAGCAACACGTGCATCAACAAAGTAGCAGTGCCAAGCATGCGCCTGTGTCAAAAGTAAAGGGCTGGCTGGCTCGTCTGTTGAAGTGTGGTGTAATCCCCAATGTGCACTCCACAAAAATAAAAAATATATATTTTTTCTGTTTTAGTGAATTGTGTGCGCAGTAGCCGCACATGCATCAACAAAGTAGCAGCGTCAAGCGTGCGCCTGTGTCATAAGTAAAGGGCCGGCTGGCTCATCTGTTGAATTGTGGTGTAACCCCCAAAGTGCGCTCCAAATAAATAAAAAAATATTTTTTTTCTGTGTTTCTGAATTGTGTGCACAGTGGCTGCACATGCATCAACAAAGTAGCAGCTCCAAGCGTGCGCCTGTGTCATAAGTAAAGGGCTGGCTGGCTCGTCTGTTGAAGTGTGGTGTAACCCCCAAAGTGCGCTCCAAAAAAATTAAAAAAATTATTTTTTTCTATGTTTGTGAATTCTGGCCCTCATTCAGAGCCGCTCGTTAGCGGCAGTACGCTCGTTCCGAGCGATGTTTGCACATCTGCGCATGCGTACGGTTTTTAGTACGCATGCGCGAACCAGTCAGTGCGGCCAAAAATCGTTTGTACGCTATATAGCGAGTGCCTGCTATTTTGAGTGACAGAATGAGGCGTATGTGGGTGGTAACAGGGGAAGGTGCTTGAAAATGGGGAGTGGAGATCCGAACGCAGGCGTGCTTAAAGGTCAAAACGGGCGTATTATGGGTGTGCATAATTAATACAGCAGCGTCATTGACCACGTCACTGGGTTATTTTATAGCCAGAACTGCTCGCAAATTTGTGGTAGCAAACACCAACCACAAGAATAGCGAGCAGTTCATACGCTGGTCGATGTACTCGATTAATCTAATAAATAGCGGACATGACGTATGGTGCGAGCGGCCAGGGGGCGTTTTTAACAAATAAACGAGCGTATGTTTTGCTCGCTCGTTCAGACTTAGAGGTGTGAACAGACTGCAATTTGCGAACGGATCATTTGAATAGCCACCCCTTGTTTTTGAACGAACGACCGCAAATAGCGAACGGCTCTGAATGAGGGCCTCTGTGCGCAGTAGCTGCACATGCATCAACAAATTAGCAGTGCCAAGTGTGCACCTGTGTCATAAGTAAAGGGCTGGCTGGCTCATCTGTTGAAGTGTGGTGTAACCCCCAAAGTGCACTCCAAAAAAATTGAAAATATTTTTTTTTTCCATGTTTGTGAATTGTGTGCGCAGTAGCCGCACGTGCATCAACAAAGTAGCAGCACCAAGCATGCGCCTGTGTCATAAGTAAAGGGACGGCTGGCTTGTCTGTTCAAGTGTGGTGTAAACCCCAAAGTGCACTCCAAAAAATGAAAAAAAATATTTTTTTCTGTTTGTGAATTGTGTGCGCAATAGCCGCACGTGCATCAACAAAGTAGCAGCACCAAGCATGTGCCTGTGTCATAAATCAAGAGCCGGCTGGCTCGTCTGGTGAAGGGTAGTGTAACCACCAAAGTTCAGTCCAAAAAAAAATGTCATTTTTTCTGGGTTTGTGAATTGTGTGCGCAATAGCCGCACTTGCATCAACAAAGTAGCAGCACCAAGCGTGCGCCTGTGTCATAAGTAAAGGGCCAGCTGGCTCATCTGTTGAAGTGTGTTGTAACCCTCAAAGTGTGCTCCAAAAAAACTTTTTTTTTTCTGTGTTTGTGAATTGTGTGCGCAGTAGCCGCATGTTTATCAACAAAGTAGCAGTGCCAAGCGTGCGCCTTTGTCATAAGTAAAGGGCCGGCTGGCTTGTCTGTTTAAGTGTGGTGTAACCCCCTTAGTGCGCTCCAAACAAAAAATAATAATTTTCTGTGTTTGTGAATTATGTGTGCAGTAGCAACACGTGCATCAACAAAGTAGCAGTGCCAAGCGTGCGCCTGTGTCATAAGTAAAGGGCCAGCTGGCTCGTCTGTTGAAGTGTGGTGTAACCCCCAATGTGCACTCCACAAAGATAAAAAATATATATTTTTTCTGTTTTTGTGAATTGTGTGCGCAGTAGCCGCACATGCATCAACAAAGTAGCAGCGTCAAGCGTGCGCCTGTGTCATAAGTAAAGGGACGGCTGGCTCATCTGTGGAATTGTGGTGTAACCCCCAAAGTGCGCTCCAAATAAATTAAAAAAATATATTTTTTCTGTGTTTCTGAATTGTGTGCGCAGTAGATGCACATGCATCAACAAAGTAGCAGCTCCAAGCGTGCGCCTGTGTCATAAGTAAAGGGCTGGCTGGCTCATCTGTTGAAGTGTGGTGTAACCCGCAAAGTGCGCTCCAAAAAAATTGAAAATATAATTTTTTTTCCGTGTTTGAGAATTGTGTGCGCAGTAGCCGCACGTGCATCAACAAAGTAGCAGCACCAAGCGTGCGCCTGTGTCATAAGTCAAGAGCTGGCTGGCTCATCTGTTGAAGGGTAGAGTAACCCCGAAAGTGCACTCCAAAAAAACCATTCTTTTTTTCCGTGTTTGTGAATTGTGTGCATAGTAGCCGCACGTGCATCAGCAAAGTAGCAGCACCAAGCGTTCGCCTTTGTTATAAGTAAAGTGCTGGTTGGCTTGTCTGTTGAAGTGTGTTGTAACCCCCAAAGTGTGCTCCAAAAAAAATTTAAAAAAATTTCTGTGTTTGTGAATTGTATGCGCAGTAGCCGCATGTTTATCAACAATGTAGCAGTGCCAAGCGTGCGCCTTTGTCATAAGTAAAGGGCTGGCTGGCTTGTCTGTTGAAGTGTGGTGTAACCCCCATAGTGTGCTCCAAAAAAAAAAAAATTCTGTGTTTGTGAATTGTGTGCGCAGTAGCAACACGTGCATCAACAAAGTAGCAGTGCCAAGCGTGCGCCTGTGTCATAAGTAAAGGGCCGGCTGGCTCGTCTGTTGAAGTGTGGTGTAACCCCCAAAGTGCACTCCACAAAAATAAAAAAAATATTTTTTTCTGTGTTTGTGAATTGTGTGCGCAGTAGCTGCACATGCATCAACAAAGTAGCAGCTCCAAGCGTGCGACTGTGTCATAAGTAAAGGGCTGGCTGGCTCGTCTGTTGAAGTGTGGTGTAACCCCCAAAGTGTGCTCCAAAAAATTGAAAATATTATTTTTTTTCCGTGTTTGTGAATTGTGTGCGCAGTAGCCGCACGTGCATCAACAAAGTAGCAGCACCAAGCGTGTGCCTGTGTTATAAGTAAAGTGCTGGTTGGCTTGTCTGTTGAAGTGTGTTGTTACCCCCAAAGTGCGCTCCACAAAAAGTAAATTAAAAATTTTCTGTGTTTGTGAATTGTGTGCGCGGTAGCCGCATGTTCATCAACAAAGTAGCAGTGCTAAGCGTGCGCCTGTGTCATAAGTAAAGGGCCGGCTGGCTCATCTGTTGAAGTGTGGTGGAACCCCCAAAGTGCACTCCAAAAAAATAAAATAAATGATTTTTTTCCGTGTTTGCGAATTGTGTGCGCAGTAGCCGCACGTGCATCAACAAAGTAGCAACACCAAGCGTGCGCCTGTGTCATAAGACAAGAGCTGGCTGGCTCATCTGTTGAAGGGTAGTGTTACCCCCAAAGTACACTCCAAAAAAAACATTCTTTTTTTCCGTGTTTGTGAATTGTGTGCGTAGTAGCCGCACGTGCATCAACAAAGTAGCAGCACCAAGCGTTCGCTTGTGTTATAAGTAAAGTGCTGGTTGGCTTGTCTGTTGAAGTGTATTGTAACCCCCAAAGTGCGCTCCAAAAAAAATAAAATATTTTTTCTGTGTTTGTGAATTGTGTGCACAGTAGCCGCATGTTCATCAACAAAGAAGCAGTCCCAAGCGTGCGCCTGTGTCATAAGTAAAGGGCCTGCTGGCTCGTCTGTTGAAGTTTGGAGTAACTGCCAAAGTGCGCTCCAAAAAAATTGAAAAAATTATTTTTTTCCGTGTTTGTGAATTGTGTGCGCAGTAGCCGCACGTGCATCAACAAAGTAGCAGCACCAAGCATGCGCCTGTGTCATAAGTAAAGGGCTGGCTGGCTCATATGTTGAAGTGTGTTGTAACCCCGAAAGTGCACTCCAAAAAAAACCATTCTTTTTTTCCGTGTTTGTGAATTGTGTGCGTAGTAGCTGCACGTGCATTAACAAAGTAGCAGCACCAAGCGTGTGCCTGTGTTATAAGTAAAGTGCTGGTTGGCTTGTCTGTTGAAGTGTATTGTAACCCCCAAAGTGCGCTCCAAAAAAAATAAAATATTTTTTCTGTGTTTGTGAATTGTGTGCGCGGTAGCCGCATGTTCATCAACAAAGTAGCAGTGCTAAGCGTGCACCTGTGTCATAAGTAAAGGGCCGGCTGGCTCGTCTGTTGAAGTGTGGTGTAACCCCCAAAGTGCGCTCCAAAAAAATTGAAAAAATTTTTTTTTCCCGTGTTTGTGAATTGTGTGCGTAGTAGCCGCACGTGCATCAACAAAGTAGCAGCACCAAGCATGCACCTGTGTCATAAGTCAAGAGCCGGCTGGCTCGTCTGGTGAAGGGTAGTGTAACCCCCAAAGTGCACTCCGGAAAAAAAACATACTTTTTTTCTGGGTTTGTGAATTGTGTGCGCAGTAGCCACACGTACATCAACAAAGTAGCACCAACAAACATCTGTTGAAGGGTAGTGTAACTCCCAAAGTGCACTCCAAACACTTCCGTGTTTGTGAATTGTGTGCGCAGTAGCTTAATGTGCATCAACAAAGTAGCAGTGCCAAGCGTGCACCTGTGTCATAAGTAAAGGGCTGGCTGGCTCGTCTGTTGAAGTGTGGTGTAACCCCCAAAGTGCTTTCCAAAAAATTGAAAAAATTATTTTTTTCCGTGTTTGTGAATTGTGTGCGCAATAGCCGCACTTGCATCAACAAAGTAGCAGCACCAAGCGTGCGCCTGTGTTATAAGTAAAGTGCTGGCTGGCTTGTCTGTTGAAGTGTGTTGTAACCCCCAAAGTGCGCTCCAAAAAAAATAAAAAAATATTTTTTTCTGTGTTTGTGAATTCTGTGGCAGTAGCCGCATGTTCATCAACAAAGTAGCAGCGACAAGCATTCGCCTGTGTCATAAGTAAAGGGCCGACTGGCTCGTCTGTTGAAGTGTGGTGTAACCCCCAAAGTGTGCTCCAAAAAATATATATATTTTTTTTCTGTGCTTGTGAATTGTGGGCCTGATTCAGAGCCGTTCGCTATTTGTGGTCGTTCGTTCAAAAACAAGGGGTGGCTATTCAAATGATCCGTTCGCAAATTGCAGTCTGTTCCCACCTCTAAGTCTGAATGAGCGAGCAAAACATACGCTCGTTTATTTGATAAAAACGCCCCCTGGCCGCACGCACCATACGTCATGTCCGCTATTTATTAGATTAATCGAGTACATCGTACAGCGTATGAACTGCTCGCTATTCTTGTGGTTGGTGTTTTCAACCGCTATTTTGCGAGCAGTTCTGAGTTAAAAAAAACCAAGTGACGTGGTCAATGACGCTGCTGTATTAATTATGCACTCCCTTAAAACGCCCGTTTTGACCTTTAAGCACGCCTGCGTTCAGATCTCCACTCCCCGTTTTCAAGCACCTTCCCCTGTTACCACCCACATACGCCTCATTCTGTCACTCAAAATAGCAGGCCCTCGCTATATTGCGTACCAACGATTTTCGGCCGCACTGACTGGTTCTCGCATGCGTACTAAAAACCGTACGCATGCGCAGATGTGCGAACATCGCTCGGAACGAGCGTACTGCCGCTAGCGAGTGGCTCTGAATGAGGGCCTGTATGCGCAGTAGCCGCACGTGCATCAATAAAGTAGCAGCACCAAGCGTGTGCCTGTGTCATAAGTAAAGGGCTGGCTGCCTCGTCTGCTAAAGGGTGGTGTAACCCCCAAAGTGCCGGAAAAAATTATAATTTTTTTTTCTGTGTTTGTGACTTGTGTGCAGTGTCCCATAAAGGCTATAGTCCTAAAGAGGTGCTGTAGTGTTGTCCAGGGGGTGCTCCCCCCAAGTGCAATAAAAAACAATTCTTTTTTTTCTGTTTGTGTGCGCTGTAGCCGCACGTGCATCAACAAAGTAGCAGTGCCAAGCGTGCGTCTATGTCATAAGTCAAGGGCCGGTTTGGACATCTGGTCCGGACTGAAGGACCTGCTAACAATTTCTGACATGTCTACTGTCACTGCATATGATACTGTCATCATTGACAGAATGGTGGAGGATTACATCGGTGACAGCATCCAAGTAGGCATGTCAGACAGTCCGTACCTGCACTGGCAGGAAAAAGAGGAAATTTGGAGGCCCCTGTACAAACTGGCTCTATTTTACCTAAGTTGCCCCCCCTCCGGTGTGTACTGTGAAAGAGTTTTTAGTGCAGCCGGGAACCTTGTCAGCAAAAGGCGTAGGAGATTGCTTCCACAAAATGTGGAGAAGATGATGGTCATCTTAATGAATTATCAATTCTTCCAGGAAGACCAGCCTCCAGAAAATACAGAGGGACCTGTGGTGGTGGATTCCAGCGGGGATGAACTAATACTCTGTGAGGATGAGAACAACGCTGAAGAGGGTGAGGAATCGGTGGATGAGGAGGATGAGGACGACATCTTGCCTCTGTAGAGCCAGTTTGTGCAGGGACAGATTCATTGCCAGCTTGTTTTTTGGGGGCCCAAACGAACCAATCATTTCAGCCACAGTCGTGTGGAAGACCCTGGCGCTGAAATGATTGGTTTGTTAAAGTGTGCATGTCCTATTTATTCAACATAAGGGTGGGTGAGAGGGCCCAAGGACAATTCCATCTTGCATCTCTTTTTTTTCTTTGCAGTATATACTCTTTGGGGCCTAGTTTTTCAAACTGCCATCCTGTCTGCCACTGCAGTGCCACTCCTAGATGGGCCACGTGTTTGTGCCGACCACTTGTGTCGCTTAGCATAATCATCCAGCTACCTCGGTGCAACCTTTTCGGCCTAAAAACAATATTGTGAGGTGTAAAGTTTTCAGAATAGACTGGAAATGAGTGGAAATTAATGTTGTTGAAGTTAATAATAGCGTAGGAACAATAAAAAACCCAATTTTGTGATTTTAGCTGTTTTTATGCTTTTGTCCCAAAAAATACAGATTCAAAACACAAAACCCAGAACTGAAAACACGGAAGGGTGGTTTTGGCAAAACCAATCCAGATCCAAAACATGAAGAAAGATCCAGATCCAAAACCAAAACACAAAACACGAAAAGTGGCCGGTGCACACCCCTAATATTTTTTAACTTGGGAAATGGCTTCAGAAACAAGTCAAGACTTTATCCATGATTTGATAGAAGCCTACAGAGCTCATCTATGCTTTTGGAAAACCAAATCACTGGATTATTCTAATTAGAGATGAGCGGGTTCGGTTTCCAGAGATCCGAACCCACCCGAATTTAGCAGAACCGAGTCTGATCCAAGCAGGCTCGGATGTTCCCGCCTTACTCGGATCTCTCAAATCGAGGCAAAACCATAGAGATTAAATCTCGCAGTTTGCAAGCTTTCGTCTCTATCATCAATGTAGTATATAAGGGACCACGCAACGATCGCCATTTCACGTCGGCTGTGGAGACTGAACAGGGAGGGTGGGTAGTGTAGGGCTGGGAGAGGTGCTGGTGCTGTCTGCTGGGTTCTGGGCTGGTGACTGCTGATCCATTCTGGGCTGGTGCCTATGACAGCTATCACTGTGCTGTCTGCAGTGTCCATCTGAGCTGTTGCTGATCCATCTGGGCTGTCTGTGCTGTCTGTTGTCATAGCTGGTGTTTTTCATATCTGCTGTGTCCATCTGGGCTGGTGCAGAACTGTAGATACATCTGGGCTGGTGCTGTGTCCATCTGGGCCCAAGTTCTGGACACAAAAAAAAAAATATATATAGTAAAAAAAAAAAAAACAATGAAAATGTCTTTTATATTTTCTGTGTGCGTGCGTGTTAGGCTTAACCACAGTACCGCACAAGATCCAGCCAGCAACGCAAGTTACAAGCTAGTGCTGCCTGACTCCAGTCGTGCTAAAAAAAACAATCAAAGTGTTTTTTATATTTTTCTGAGTGTGTGTGCGTGTGTGTTAGGCTTAACGGCAGTACTGCACAAGATACAGCCAGCAACACAAGTTACAAGCTAGTGCTGCCCGACTCCAGTCGTGATCAATCTGTGCTCTGGTCCCAAGTTCTGGAGCATAAAAAATATAAAAATCAATTGTCTTTTTTTCTAATAATTGTCTATGTGTCTGTGCGTGTTAGGCTTAGCCGCACAAGATCTAGCAAGTCAGCAACACAACCTAGTGCTGCCCGACTCCAATCTGTGCTCTGGGCCCAAGTTCTGGACCCGAAAAAAAAAAAAAAGTGTCTTTTGTATATTTTTTTCTGTGTGCGCACGACTGCACGTGTGTGAATTTTGTAACCGCACCTTGGCTACACTATTGGTGCTTGTGACACTGCTTCAAGACCGCAGAAAATATGGAGGGCTGTCACATGACAGGAGAGCAAGGCCAATAACCACATGTTGTAGCTGCCGCCAGCAGTCATCATGATAATGCAAGGTCGTCAACTTTCTTGTCCTCTATGAAGGCCCATGCCTTCAATGCTCAAGGGTATCCCAACCATCATCTTTGCACAGTCCTCAACTCTACTAATAATTATATCAATCAGTTTTGAGCCAGCAAACTGGATGCAACCTTTTGGCACTTTAACTAGATGAAAAAAATCAATATTGTGAGCTGTGAGGTAACCAAAATTGACTGGAAACGAGTGGAAATAAATGTTATTGAGGTTATTAATACTGTAGGAACAAAAAAAGGCACATTTTATGTGATTTTAGCAGTTTTTTTTATTTTTTAAGAAAAAAATCCAGATCCAAAACCAAAACACGAAAACAAAACACCAAAGAAAAAAATCCAAAACCAGATTCAGATCCAAAACCAGGGGAGATCCAGATCCAAAACCAAAACACGAGGGTCGGCGCACATCTCTAATTCTAATAGGATAATGAGGGCTAGGGCCTGGGAGGAACTGGTGAAGGTATGCCAGCCTTGTCACCTTTCTGCCAACATTGCATGGGGCAGGACAAAGATCTCATACTTCCACACTGTGTTCAAGAAAGAGCTGAACACAAGATCAGGTGCCGGAGCAGATGAGGGGCATGAGCTAAGACTCTGGTATTTTGATTTGCTGTTATTTATGGCCAACCAGGAGCTTCCCCAAGCACTTGTCACCAACCTGGAAGAGGATGTAAATGAGGGGGCATTCATGTCTTCTAGTATACTAGCATACATGGATAAAATAGCTTTCAGTGGCATAGTAAGTATTACAACAATAAAGACAAATTTGTATGTAATGTTTATTATACAAGATATATGTAAAATATGGAAACATTACAAGAACAGGGTCAATAGGTCATCATTGCAGTAATTGAAATACTGATCCCTGTTTAATTTGCCTCAACACTGATGTTTCGCACTTCACTTGGCTCCACTGGTGTAAATCCTATGTCATCCTCTGGATATTCTGCAATGTCACCAAAACAGAATGTTGTACTGCGCACAGTTGAGGCTTTGTGATGAAGATAGGTGTGTAGGACACAACATGCCAGCACCACCAAGTCTATTCTGTCATGGCGCTGGTTTATTGCAGTGTGGAAAATCCAGAAAATGGGCCATTGCAGGCCATTCCTCTGAGTTGATGGTAACTGAAAAGACAAAATGTAAATGACAAGAACACAATGAAAAGACAAGACAACTATCTGCCTCTATACTATAAGAAGGGGAAGGAAAACACAATTTGAATTAGGGGTGAGCACAGAGGTCAAGACTTGTTGGATTCTTATAGTAAGAGAACCAGCGCTAGAAAATGAATAAATAATATGAATTTACCAATGGTGGATGGTTGATGTTAAAAATATCAATGAATAATTTATTGAATTAGCAATGAATTGCATCTAATATATAACTTAAAAGCATACAAAAATGAACAATATACAAACAAACATTTAAGACACAACAAACACAAATGGGTAAATTGTGTGTATATGTTGAATATACCAGGGGCCAATGATGGGTATGGATATTAAGGCAATTCTCTCTGCAAAGTCCCAAATAGGTCAATGGTATCAACCCCACATTGTGAAAGGTGACTGAATTGAAAGTCCTGTAATGTCCAACTAAGTGGAGAGTGCAGGCTGGACCACAATTGATTAGGAAGGAGCAGCACAACTTTACCAGTTCCTGGCTTGAATGGTTGTATGGAAAATCCTCTGGCATCCAGCAGAGAGGAGATCAAGGCTGGAGCACGATGATGGAGGTGTCCACAGCTGCAGGGGTTAATACAAGATATTGTCCAGGGAGAGAGTGTATATCAAATCCAAAGGGTCCCAGTGATCTGGGTGGTATATATTCTGGATCTCAATGCGTTTCTCTGGGCAATGACCACTCAGCTTCATCAGGAGTATATGGGTGGTCTCCCACAGCTTTGCGAGCAGCCGGAGAACAAAAAAAAAACGCCCACAATCCCAGCATGCGGGCTGCGGCTGTGAGTGGCTCTGAATCAGGGCCTATGTGAGTTAGGGGTGAGCACAGAGGTCGTGACTTGTTGGATTCTGGAGTCCACCAACTCACTCATGGAAAAGAATCCAGGTGAGTATGATATTTTGGCAGCCAATATAGCATAGAAGGTACGATGAATAGATGACAGCAACAGAGCTAAGGTGGAGAGGATATTGGCTGATGTGCTATATAAGGGGAACAGAGGTCTACTCACCCTTTATAGTGTCCTAATGGAGATGCCTCCTTGGCCACAGCAGGATCCCTATACCCTATGTATACATCCCATCTCCCAAATGTCATTTCATAAGGGAATGCACCACCAATATGAGAGGCCCTATGTTAACACTCAGCTTTATGTCAGGACATCCCCACTTACCACTTCTGAGAATAGAAGCTCATTGAGCTACAGTGTGGGCCTTGCCTCACTGGAAAATTAACATTTACACAGTACTTTTAAGAAGTTAATGGTTATGTTTTACATTATGTGCACTTATTTATAGTTTTGAGGGGGAAATGCATCTTTAATGTGTTTTCTATTTCATATGTTTAGATTTATTTTATTAAAAATTAAGTTGATCTGTATAATTTACGTTTATTTTCAGTTTTCAAAAAAAGTCCTCATTTAATAAATTATTATAAAAAACAAACATGATTATTTGTGAACACTTTTAGGAATATGTATGATGGCCAGTGGGGTATTGTGGGTGGGGCCAGGGCAGGGGCGTAACATGCAGTGGGTGCCAGTGCAGGGGAGGGTGCTGGCCTGTGGCTTGGCAGGCATTTGGACAGTGCTGTCAGCACAGATCACATTCACCCAGAGGAGGCTCCGAACACTACAAGTAGTAGTCTTGTATGATCTATAGCTGGATGCTGTCACGCTGGCCATTGGACATGTCACAATTTCAAAGCCCTTGTCACATGGATTCAGAGGAGGAGCACCAGCCCCCAGCAATCACACAGATTGGACAGTGCACGCAAAGTTGCAGTGATGGGAGATGATCTTCATAAAGTATATCACGCTATTTCAAGATGACATGCTTGAAAACCAGCAATGGAGCAAAGCTTAATTGCTGATTCAAACTGTGCTGTCCATCTTTAGCAACTAGATGATATGCAGTAAAAATGCAAACACCAAAGTATACTATCTGCAACATGGACAAGAGACGTCTTAGTTTTGCAAGGCACAGGAGTTATACTTACCAGGTGGCCACATGGATGTTTGCTGAGCCTGGGACTGGTTCAGCTAGCTGGGGCATCTAACTGCCTGTGAGAGGTGTGCCGCAGTGCTAAGCGGTTAGGAAGCCCCAGTCTATCAAGTGATTACATATACGGCTGCCAGACCAGGGCATCTTTGTTTTAAGCCAGATTCTCTGGTAAATAACAGCTTTTTTTCATTTGCTGGTCAGATGATATGTTTCTGGGAATTGTAGTTCCACACTGCAGATTATAACTTTCAGGACGTTCTATATAAACTATATTGGAATTTTGAACTGGACAATCCTATGAGGATATATCTCATATTTTTTCAGCGTGATGAACAATTTTGCACATGTGGAAAGATCATTTATTTGAGTATTCTTCGCATCCCCGTCACTGCCCATTGAAAGGAAGATGGCGCTCGTTCTCGCATGTAGAATCCAAAATCTTAGTTTTTGGAGTTTGCTGAATATCAGGTGTATCTATTTGGACCCCTGATGATGAATGGCCCATTAACTTAAATATACAGAACCTAGCATTTACGCATGGTTAATGGGTCATTTTAGGTATTTTTAGTTATTATCTCTCCTACCTCATCACCCTCTTATATCTGCTTTTCTGGATTGACGCCACCCGTGAGTTATTTGCAGTCGCAGACTGGCAGTCATCCAGTGACAGTCATGAAAGGACACTTGCGGCGGACACGGCACTTTGAATAAGGCACTGCTCCTGGTTGGCTGCTGGTCCGCGAGCTGTGATTGGCTCGCATCCGGTGCCATATTTGAAATGCCATGGCTGTCTCATCATGAATGTCACACACACTCTGGCATTGCCTCCTCCTTTTGGGATTTCTGCCTGGCTTCTGTCTGGGGCACAGGCTGCATAACTGTTAAATTCGTAAATAAACCTTTTAATATATTCCTTCCTATAAACCTCTAAGATTCACCTGCCTAGAACCTCTAAGACAAAACCCTGCCTAAAAACCTCTAAGACAAAACCCTGCCTATACCTTCTAAAACCACAAGATGTCGCTATTTTGTTTATATCATTAATGAAATACCGAGACAGTTGAATAGCAGTCCGAAGCGCTAAAGATTATTATTCAGGTAAAAGTACAGATGTTACAACGCTATGATCTAATAATGAGCGCAAATAAATTGTACAAACATTAGGTCATAAGGTACAGTTAAAATACATGAAACGGTTATTAAAGATCAAAATACAATGAGCAATATGAGACAGAGAGAGAGAGAGAGAGAGAGAAAGAGAGAAAGAGAGACACATTTTTATACAATGAGAGATATATCAATGTCTGCTGAGAGCACATGTTCAAGATGGCTGGTGATGGAGTGTGTGTGAGGGGGGGGGTTGGGAATGCTTCCTGCCCTATTGTTCAAACCGCATGGTCTACAAACAAACTCCATTATGAAGCTACCTCATTGAAATCTCCCATAATGCCATAATTAGTTAAATATGCAAGCTGAATATCATATGCCAACACACCAGGCAAACACTGCACCATTTAATATTCCAACATGTACCACACAAGCTGATTCCAATATACAACAATACCATCCTACTACAGACCTCATCCAGTAGTCACTAGACCGTGGGGAGGGGGAAGGGCCGAAGCACATGTTATTCCTTTGTTTGCAAGCCTCATGATCCCTAGGCAAACTCCATCCTGCACCAAGCTGCAACTCCGCAAATCATCCATCAATGACCACAACCACAACAAAGACAATATACCTATCTGACCCACACAACACCACAACTGGGCAGAATCACCATTTCCCTTGTTCACCCCACATGGAGGCAAGCCATCTCCAACAAACCGCAGACAACATACCCATCTGACTCACACAACACCACACGGCAACCACCCACGACCATTCAAAGCTGCCATCAATTCAACCTCCACGATACAACACTGACACCACCCTATGATCACATTCATGAGTATACAGCACACACAAAGCTCATCTCTCCAACCAGCATCAATCATTCACAAATGGGAAGGCAAACACAGAACACATGGCAAGGCCCCAACACAGAACACATGGCAGGGCCCCAACACAGAACACATGGCAGGCCCCAACACAGAACACATGGCAGGCCCCAACACAGAACACATGGCAGGCCCCAACACAGAACACATCAGAGGATCTCAATCGACCAGCATCAATCATTCACAAATATCACAACAATTCCACAATCAATCCCTTTCCTGCATGCTAACAACAGACTATTGTACCCTACAGTGTAGATGAAGAGTACAGATTAGATAACATATCATCCACTGTATGCTAACACAGACTCATGAATATCCTTAAAACTACAAACCACACACCATGCTAAGCTAATAACAGATTAACACCTAACATAGCTACAGACACCCAAATAGGCTAAATATTGCACATTTTATACTCAGCTATAACAACCCAGAGGAACTGAGACCCATTCTTCCGTTGTCTGGTCAGGGAGTGTACCTCTCTCTTCCTTCTAAAATCTGCAAGTCCCTCTGCTAAACTGTGTTTTCTCAGGATGTGCATGCTATGTTCCCGCCCCCTTTTACCTGTGAGGTCATCAGAAAGGGAGTATCCTTTTGGTTATCTGAAACTACTGTTAATTAAATTCTACTCTCAGCTAGCTAGCTCTATTGATTAGACTGGAATAACCAGTCCTTTGGAGAAATCTGTTACAGGGCATTTATTGGACAATTCCAAATGGATACAAAAGGTCTCCAACCTCCTTTTGTATCCCCCAACATGCAAATATAAGCTGCTATGGAAAACAACATTTCAAATAGATATTCTCTCTAACATTCATATTTCATAGCCGCATGTTCTGATCTTCATATTGATGTTACCGGAATGCTGTAGAAACAGAGTCGATCAGTATGGTTCCACACACAGTTCAATTGTCATTTACTAAGCCATAGTTACAGAAAACATTCATTTCTTAATTATCCTTTTTGCGTTATGGGACCATTGCTTTTAAATGTATGTATGCGGGGAAAACACCACTGAATTGCGTTATGCGTCTGAGGGTCGGTGGGGCACTCAGCGAGCAGCACTAAGCTGGACGGGCATCTATGTGTGTGTGCGGCCATGCCAGTATGATTTTGTGAAGGATCACTAAAAAACTGACTGTATTCTGTTTAACATTGTGTGTATGAGTTGCAGGGAATTTTGCTACTTTTCAAATATAAGTCTGTGTGATATTATAAAAGGGCCACATATACACACACATATATATATATATATATATATATACACACATACACAAGCACACATGTATTTTTCTGATGTTCTTAAACTGCAAATTGCAAAATGTGTTTATACAGTGAATTTAATTCTCATACAGGAAGGAGGCTTCCAGCTGTGCTGTCGGAGCCTCCCTGTTTAGTCTGCCTGTGTTTGAGGAAGGCTGACTATGTACCTTTTGTTCACAAAATAGTGCTGTGAGATTCTATTTCTGAGATGGAGTCTTGGCCCTTTACAAGACAGCATTGCGCAGATTCCAATTGCAAACAGATTCTGTCTTCGCCAATTATCCGGTTTTGACAGTCCACCCTTTGATAGCCAATCAAGCGCTATCACAACCTGTTCTGAATCTGTTTAGCCATGCATGAGAATATACCGTTCAATGTTATTATGGTATGACACGGTATGGTCATTTGAACCATTCAGATAATGCGTCTCCGGGAGGGACATGAAACTGTCCTTATATGCACACCGCGGATCCTTAAGGGATCATGGGAAAGATGTTGGGATGCACCTATCCTATAAGGAGAGCCTTGGAAGGGGTTGGGACTGCATTACCTAAGATGACTTAAAACAACATAAACGTTATATCCATGCATGACCACTCAAACTCAGGCTACATTATTATACACTACATATTGGACCGGCACTCCCCTGGTTTGGTATAGCACTCCTCCTTTCGACTCCTCTGCATCAATGCCGACATCAGCTCCCATTGTCTCTATCAGTCCCCTATCACCGAAACCAGGAATCCCCGAGCAACCCAGGATGGTGAAAACTCTGAAAAAGAATACAAAAATGAACACAGCGGACTGGTCCATTGCTGCAACACTGATCTGCAATTTCTTTAGCTCAGATAGCTCACAGTCACCTTTTAATCTTCCCGGCACAAGCTTGCGATCGACAGGTCCATGCTATCGGCCTCGTCTCCGCCTTGCATCTCCCCCGGTAGATTAATCCTCCCTGTATTTGGTGGAATGGACTCTGGCATCTTAGTCGGCCACCCTTTGAGGATGTAGAATTTAGTTAACACGTCGGATATGGTTCTATCCCCCAATCAATCAGGCAATCTGAACACAAGAAATTATTAGATCAAATGAATTTTTCTCCAGGTTTAACATCATTACAGTTTGCTTCAGGCATGTTAGTAAATAACACTTCAATTCCTGTTGTTCTTACATATTGTCATGAGAACCTGCACAGTAACCTCATAATATTTTCACATGAGGCTACCAGGCAAACAGTATCTCAACGGGAGACAGACAGGTGGTCTGGGATGATCTTGATACTAGTACCTATCACCTTACACATGTTGTAAAAGATATTACTTGTGAAATGAGTATTCCTTCCATCACTAATTCTAAGGATACTGTATTGATACAAAATTCCTGCAATAAAAAATTCTGTTATAAATGTCTACGGTTCTATTGTTTCCTTGTCCCCTGAGTAGGGCAGTACTTCAAATATTTAACCTTAGCCGGGTATGGCTGTCGTATGTCTTTGGCAGCCTTGCGTCCTGTATATGAGAGATAAAGCACAACAGTTTAATATCATTTAAACATACGGGCTGAAAAGATTTTAAACAGTTCTATAAAGCTTTGACAAACAATACTGGGTTAGTCCCTGGGACCCTGAGGTTTCGTGTCTATGTGCAGTGTACCTCTCCCTTATATGGAAGCAAGAGGGCACTGGTAGTTGGGGGTGGGAGGGAGAAAATAAACAATAGTTAAGCTACCTCACTCTGGATCTCTTACATTTTTATGGGTTTTCACATTGACTGTACCTACACCCCATCCGCATATGACGGTGGTGGTGTGCGTGAACCATCTGTACTACCTTCCACAACACTACCGTGCCGCACGTGTGCGCTATTTCGCAGCTCGCACACATTGCAATTCAGCGCTGCGGGTTTATTCTCTGGTAATGTGCTCACAACGCTAGTTTGCGTCATTTGCACATTGTTAAGCCACGCCTCCCCTTCATGCTACCACAGTTTTAAACAAAATACTTAATCTTTTTTCTCTCGGGATCGCACCATACTGATGTGATCCTGGACATTATCTAACACATTTTTATCAAAACCACCAAGTCTGGGAAACGGTCTTATGGTGCATACACACGATCAGATTTTTTCTTCAGATATGGACGATAACGATTTAAAAATCGTTCAGTCGTTCATATCTGATGGAAAATCATTCATATCTGACATGCCTGAACGATGGACGATCAACGATGCGCGTTCCCGTTTGTCAGATAACGATATCTGACATCTGATGGGTTTGCAGTCAGACTTGGACGATTCCATTCATTTTAATGCAGTCAAAAATCGTTCAATCATTCAAATCGTTCAAATCGTTCAAAACTTTGGTCAAATCGTTCAAATTGTTTAATCGTTCAGTCGTTCATCTGACAAATCTGACAAGTCTGACAAATCTGACCGTGTGTACGCTCCATAACACTCATTCTCGTCATATTAAACCATATATCACAATACCTTATTGCATAAGTACCGTACTTAGTATGCATAATATGTTGTGCCGACCAGAGCGGCGCTTTCAACAGCAGAAAACCTATGGAAGAAATTTCTAGATGCGTCCATTCACCTATGAAAGTTATTTATAGATGCTATCACTCACCTATGAAAGTTATTTCTAGATGCTTTCACACACCTATGAAAGTTATTTCTAGATGCTTTCACTCACCTATTATCTCTCAGCTCACAATCACACCTAGTTCGGCTCAACTACAATGCTCAAATATTATTGAACATTGCAGTCACACTGAGAGCCGGTCCCTAACAAAAATAACAAACCATACACCTGCTCTGTGTACTGAACGGTAAGCTGCTTACCGAGCGACTAGGCTAACCCTTGCACCTAGCCCTTAAGGATCATACGGTACCCTTAACTTTAGGGAATAAATTACCCCTATCAACAATACACACACTGTTACACACTTTTTCTCTGCGCAGAAAATAAACGTTTAACCAGATATTGGTAGATAGGAAAAAAAATAAATAAATGTAAACCTCAATGGCTTTGTTCAAACACGTGGCAGCAGAACCGGAAGTGCGTATACGCTATTGTGTGTCCAGCCGCATACACAATTATGCGACTACCACACAAGCGTATAATGACTTTTTAACTGCGTACGCAAAAATGCATCTCAGCCGCATACTCAATACTGCGGCACCCCTCTAAACGTAAGGTTCTATCAACAAAGGAAAAATAAACTTTTTCCTTTCTTGTCCCTGGATTCTGATCAGCGCTTTCTCTACACAATAACCGGCAGTACGCTCTCAGCAACACTGTGGTAATGAGAGACTAATGCGTCTCTCAAAAGGCGCCTCCACCCTTTTGCTGAGAGAGGACTGACCGATTGTTATCGTGTATCAGATAGTGTGATAAACCGATGCGAGCCCCCACTGTTAAATTCGTAAATAAACCTTTTAATATATTCCTTCCTATAAACCTCTAAGATTCACCTGCCTAGAACCTCTAAGACAAAACCCTGCCTAAAAACCTCTAAGACAAAACCCTGCCTATACCTTCTAAAACCACAAGATGTCGCTATTTTGTTTATATCATTAATGAAATACCGAGACAGTTGAATAGCAGTCCGAAGCGCTAAAGATTATTATTCAGGTAAAAGTACAGATGTTACAACGCTATGATCTAATAATGAGCGCAAATAAATTGTACAAACATTAGGTCATAAGGTACAGTTAAAATACATGAAACGGTTATTAAAGATCAAAATACAATGAGCAATATGAGAGAGAGAGAGAGAGAGAGAAAGAGAGACACATTTTTATACAATGAGAGATATATCAATGTCTGCTGAGAGCACATGTTCAAGATGGCTGGTGATGGAGTGTGTGTGAGGGGGGGGGTTTGGGAATGCTTCCTGCCCTATTGTTCAAACCGCATGGTCTACAAACAAACTCCATTATGAAGCTACCTCATTGAAATCTCCCATAATGCCATAATTAGTTAAATATGCAAGCTGAATATCATATGCCAACACACCAGGCAAACACTGCACCATTTAATATTCCAACATGTACCACACAAGCTGATTCCAATATACAACAATACCATCCTACTACAGACCTCATCCAGTAGTCACTAGACCGTGGGGAGGGGGAAGGGCCGAAGCACATGTTTTTCCTTCGTTTGCAAGCCTCATGATCCCTAGGCAAACTCCATCCTGCACCAAGCTGCAACTCCGCAAATCATCCATCAATGACCACAACCACAACAAAGACAATATACCTATCTGACCCACACAACACCACAACTGGGCAGAATCACCATTTCCCTTGTTCACCCCACATGGAGGCAAGCCATCTCCAACAAACTGCAGACAACATACCCATCTGACTCACACAACACCACACGGCAACCACCCACAACCATTCAAAGCTGCCATCAATTCAACCTCCACGATACAACACTGACACCACCCTATGATCACATTCATGAGTATACAGCACACACAAAGCTCATCTCTCCAACCAGCATCAATCATTCACAAATGGGAAGGCAAACACAGAACACATGGCAAGGCCCCAACACAGAACACATGGCAGGGCCCCAACACAGAACACATGGCAGGCCCCAACACAGAACACATGGCAGGCCCCAACACAGAACACATGGCAGGCCCCAACACAGAACACATCAGAGGATCTCAATCAACCAGCATCAATCATTCACAAATATCACAACAATTCCACAATCACTCCCTTTCCTGCATGCTAACAACAGACTATTGTACCCTACAGTGTAGATGAAGAGTACAGATTAGATAACATATCATCCACTGTATGCTAACACAGACTCATGAATATCCTTAAAACTACAAACCACACACCATGCTAAGCTAATAACAGATTAACACCTAACATAGCTACAGACACCCAAATAGGCTAAATATTGCAAATTTTATACTCAGCTATAACAACCCAGAGGAACTGAGACCCATTCTTCCGTTGTCTGGTCAGGGAGTGTACCTCTCTCTTCCTTCTAAAATCTGCAAGTCCCTCTGCTAAACTGTGTTTTCTCAGGATGTGCATGCTATGTTCCCGCCCCCTTTTACCTGTGAGGTCATCAGAAAGGAAGTATCCTTTCGGTTATCTGAAACTACTGTTATTTAAATTCTACTCTCAGCTAGCTAGCTCTATTGATTAGACTGGAATAACCAGTCCTTTGGAGAAATCTGTTACAGGGCATTTATTGGACAATTCCAAATGGATACAAAAGGTCTCCAACCTCCTTTTGTATCCCCCAACATGCAAATATAAGCTGCTATGGAAAACAACATTTCAAATAGATATTCTCTCTAACATTCATATTTCATAGCCGCATGTTCTGATCTTCATATTGATGTCACCGGAATGCTGTAGAAACAGAGTCGATCAGTATAGTTCCACACACAGTTCAATTGTCATTTACTAAGCCATAGTTACAGAAAACATTCATTTCTTAATTATCCTTTTTGCGTTACGGGACCATTGCTTTTAAATGTATGTATGCAGGGAAAACACCACTGAATTGCGTTGTGCGTCTGAGGGTCGGTGGGGCACTCAGCGAGCAGCACTAAGCTGGAAGGGCATCTATGTGTGTGTGTGTGGCCATGCCAGTATGATTTTGGGAAGGATCACTAAAAAACTGACTGTATTCTGTTTAACATTGTGTGTATGAGTTGCAGGGAATTTTGCTACTTTTCAAATATAAGTCTGTGTGATATTATAAATGGGCCACATATACACAAACACATATATATATATATATATATATATATACACATACACAAGCACACATGTATTTTTCTGATGTTTTTAAACTGCAAATTGCAAAATGTGTTTATACAGTGAATTTAATTCTCATACAGGAAGGAGGCTTCCAGCTGTGCTGTCGGAGCCTCCCTGTTTAGTCTGCCTGTGTTTGAGGAAGGCTGACTATGTACCTTTTGTTTACAAAATAGTGCTGTGAGATTCTATTTCTGAGATGGAGTCTTGGCCCTTTACAAGACAGCATTGCGCAGATTCCAATTGCAAAAAGATTCTGTCTTCGCCAATTATCCGGTTTTGACAGTCCACCCTTTGATAGCCAATCAAGCGCTATCACAACCTGTTTTGAATCTGTTTAGCCATGCATGAGAATATACCGTTCAATGTTATTATGGTATGACACGGTATGGTCATTTGAACCATTCAGATAATGCGTCTCCGGGAGGGACATGAAACTGTCCTTATACGCACACCGCGGATCCTTAAGGGATCATGGGAAAGATGTTGGGATGCACCTATCCTATAAGGAGAGCCATGGAAGGGGTTGGGACTGCATTACCTAAGATGACTTAAAACAACATAAACGTTATATCCATGCATGACCACTCAAACTCAGGCTACATTATTATACACTACATATTGGACCGGCACTCCCCTGGTTTGGTAGAGCACTCCTCCTTTCGACTCCTCTGCATCAATGCCGGCATCAGCTCCCATTGTCTGTATCAGTCCCCTATCACCGAAACCAGGAATCCCCGAGCAACCCAGGATGGTGAAAACTCTGAAAAAGAATACAAAAATGAACACAGCGGACTGGTCCATTGCTGCAACACTGATCTGCAATTTCTTTAGCTCAGATAGCTCACAGTCACCTTTTAATCTTCCCGGCACAAGCTTGCGATCGACAGGTCCATGCTATCGGCCTCATCTCCGCCTTGCGTCTCCCCCGGTAGATTAATCCTCCCTGTATTTGGTGGAATGGACTCTGGCATCTTAGACGGCCACCCTTTGAGGATGTAGAATTTAGTTAACACGTCAGATATGGTTCTATCCCCCAATCAATCAGGCAATCTGAACACAAGAAATTATTAGATCAAATGAATTTTTCTCCAGGTTTAACATCATTACAGTTTGCGTCAGGCATTTTAGTAAATAACACTTCAATTCCTGTTGTTCTTACACATTGTCATGAGAACCTGCACAGTAACCTCATAATATTTTCACATGAGGCTACCTGGCAAACAGTATCTCAACGGGAGACAGACAGGTGGTCTGGGATGATCTTGATACTAGTACCTATCACCTTACACATGTTGTAAAAGATATTACTTGTGAAATGAGTATTCCTTCCATCACTAATTCTAAGGATACTGTATTGATACAAAATTCCTGCAATAAAATTCTGTTATAAATGTCTATGGTTCTATTGTTTCCTTGTCCCCTGGGTAGGGCAGTACTTCAAATATTTAACCTTAGCGAGTTTATGGCTGTCGTATGTCTTTGGCAGCCTTGCGTCCTGTATATGAGAGATAAAGCACAACAGTTTAATATCATTTAAACATACGGGCTGAAAAGATTTTAAACAGTTCTATAAAGCTTTGACAAACAATACTGGGTTAGTCCCTGGGACCCTGAGGCTTTCGTGTCTATGTGCAGTGTACCTCTCCCTTATATGGAAGCAAGAGGGCACTGGTAGTTGGGGGTGGGAGGGAGAAAATAAACAATAGTTAAGCTACCTCACTCTGGATCTCTTACATTTTTATGGGTTTTCACATTGACTGTACCTACACCCCATCCGCATATGACGGTGGTGGTGTGCGTGAACCATCTGTACTACCTTCCACAACACTACCGTGCCGCACGTGCGCGCTATTTCGCAGCTCGCATACATTGCAATTCAGCGCTGCGGGTTTATTCTCTGGTAATGTGCTCACGACGCTAGTTTGCGTCATTTGCACATTGTTAAGCCACGCCTCCCCTTCATGCTACCACAGTTTTAAACAAAATACTTAATCTTTTTTCTCTCGGGATCGCACCATACTGATGTGATCCTGGACATTGTCTAACACATTTTTATCAAAACAACCAAGTCTGGGAAACGGTCTAACACTCATTCTCGTCATATTAAACTATATATCACAATACCTTATTGCATAAGTACCGTACTTAGTATGCATAATATGTTGTGCCGACCAGAGCGGCGCTTTCAACAGCAGAAAACCTATGGAAGAAATTTCTAGATGCGTCCATTCACCTATGAAAGTTATTTCTAGATGCTTTCACACACCTATGAAAGTTATTTCTAGATGCTTTCACTCACCTATGAAAGTTATTTCTAGATGCTTTCACTCACCTATTATCTCTCAGCTCACAATCACACCTAGTGCGGCTCAACTACAATGCTCAAATATTATTGAACATTGCAGTCACACTGAGAGCCGGTCCCTAACAAAAATAACAAACCATGCACCTGCTCTGTGTACTGAACGGTAAGCTGCTTACCGAGCGACTAGGCTAACCCTTGCACCTAGCCCTTAAGGATCATACGGTACCCTTAACTTTAGGGAATAAATTACCCCTATCAACAATACACACACTGTTACACACTTTTTCTCTGCGCAGAAAATAAACGTTTAACCAGATATTGGTAGATAGGAAAAAAAATAAATAAATGTAAACCTCAATGGCTTTGTTCAAACACGTGGCAGCAGAACCAGAAGTGCGTATACGCTATCGTGTGTCCAGCCGCATACACAATTATGCGACTACCACACAAGCGTATAATGAATTTTTAACTGCGTAAGCAAAAATGCATCTCAGCCGCATACTCAATACTGCGGCACCCCTCTAAACGTAAGGTTCTATCAACAAAGGAAAAAGAAACTTTTTCCTTTCTTGTCCCTGGATTCTGATCAGCGCTTCCTCTACACAATAACCGGCAGTACGCTTTCAGCAACACTGTGGTAATGAGAGACTAATGCGTCTCTCAAAAGGCGCCTCCACCCATTTGCTGAGAGAGGACTGACGGAGTGTTATCGTGTATCAGATAGTGTGATAAACCGATGCGAGCCCCCACTGTTAAATTCGTAAATAAACCTTTTAATATATTCCTTCCTATAAACCTCTAAGATTCACCTGCCTAGAACCTCTAAGAAAAAACCCTGCCTAAAAACCTCTAAGACAAAACCCTGCCTATACCTTCTAAAACCACAAGATGTCGCTATTTTGTTTATATCATTAATGAAATACCGAGACAGTTGAATAGCGGTCCGAAGCGCTAAAGATTATTATTCAGGTAAAAGTACAGATGTTACAATGCTATGATCTAATAATGAGCGCAAATAAATTGTACAAACATTAGGTCATAAGGTACAGTTAAAATACATGAAACGGTTATTAAAGATCAAAATACAATGAGCAATATGAGACAGAGAGAGAGAGAGAGAGAAAGAGAGAAAGAGAGACACATTTTTATACAATGAGAGATATATCAATGTCTGCTGAGAGCACATGTTCAAGATGGCTGGTGATGGAGTGTGTGTGAGGGGGGGGGTTTGGGAATGCTTCCTGCCCTTTTGTTCAAACCGCATGGTCTACAAACAAACTCCATTATGAAGCTACCTCATTGAAATCTCCCATAATGCCATAATTAGTTAAATATGCAAGCTGAATATCATATGCCAACACACCAGGCAAACACTGCACCATTTAATATTCCAACATGTACCACACAAGCTGATTCCAATATACAACAATACCATCCTACTACAGACCTCATCCAGTAGTCACTAGACCGTGGGGAGGGGGAAGGGCCGAAGCACATGTTTTTCCTTTGTTTGCAAGCCTCATGATCCCTAGGCAAACTCCATCCTGCACCAAGCTGCAACTCCGCAAATCATCCATCAATGACCACAACCACAACAAAGACAATATACCTATCTGACCCACACAACACCACAACTGGGCAGAATCACCATTTCCCTTGTTCACCCCACATGGAGGCAAGCCATCTCCAACAAACCGCAGACAACATACCCATCTGACTCACACAACACCACACGGCAACCACCCACAACCATTCAAAGCTGCCATCAATTCAACCTCCACGATACAACACTGACACCACCCTATGATCACATTCATGAGTATACAGCACACACAAAGCTCATCTCTCCAACCAGCAATAATCATTCACAAATGGGAAGGCAAACACAGAACACATGGCAAGGCCCCAACACAGAACACATGGCAGGGCCCCAACACAGAACACATGGCAGGCCCCAACACAGAACACATGGCAGGCCCCAACACAGAACACATGGCAGGCCCCAACACAGAACACATCAGAGGATCTCAATCAACCAGCATCATTCACAAATATCACAACAATTCCACAATCAATCCCTTTCCTGCATGCTAACAACAGACTATTGTACCCTACAGTGTAGATGAAGAGTACAGATTAGATAACATATTATCCACTGTATGCTAACACAGACTCATGAATATCCTTAAAACTACAAACCACACACCATGCTAAGCTAATAACAGATTAACACCTAACATAGCTACAGACACCCAAATAGGCTAAATATTGCACATTTTATACTCAGCTATAACAACCCAGAGGAACTGAGACCCATTCTTCCGTTGTCTGGTCAGGGAGTGTACCTCTCTCTTCCTTCTAAAATCTGCAAGTCCCTCTGCTAAACTGTGTTTTCTCAGGATGTGCATGCTATGTTCCCGCCCCCTTTTACCTGTGAGGTCATCAGAAAGGGAGTATCCTTTTGGTTATCTGAAACTACTGTTAATTAAATTCTACTCTCAGCTAGCTAGCTCTATTGATTAGACTGGAATAACCAGTCCTTTGGAGAAATCTGTTACAGGGCATTTATTGGACAATTCCAAATGGATACAAAAGGTCTCCAACCTCCTTTTGTATCCCCCAACATGCAAATCTAAGCTGCTATGGAAAACAACATTTCAAATAGATATTCTCTCTAACATTCATATTTCATAGCCGCATGTTCTGATCTTCATATTGATGTCACCGGAATGCTGTAGAAACAGAGTCGATCAGTATGGTTCCACACACAGTTCAATTGTCATTTACTAAGCCATAGTTACAGAAAACATTCATTTCTTAATTATCCTTTTTGCGTTACGGGACCATTGCTTTTAAATGTATGTATGCGGGGAAAACACCACTGAATTGCATTGTGCGTCTGAGGGTCGGTGGGGCACTCAGCGAGCAGAACTAAGCTGGAAGGGCATCTATGTGTGTGTGTGTGGCCATGCCAGTATTCTGTTTAACATTGTGTGTATGAGTTGCAGGGAATTTTGCTACTTTTCAAATATAAGTCTGTGTGATATTATAAATGGGCCACATATACACACACACACATATATATATATATATATATATATATATATACATACACAAGCACACATTTATTTTTCTGATGTTCTTAAACTGCAAATTGCAAAATGTGTTTATACAGTGAATTTAATTCTCATACAGGAAGGAGGCTTCCAGCTGTGCTGTCGGAGCCTCCCTGTTTAGTCTGCCTGTGTTTGAGGAAGGCTGACTATGTACCTTTTGTTTACAAAATAGTGCTGTGAGATTCTATTTCAGAGATGGAGTCTTGGCCCTTTACAAGACAGCATTGCGCAGATTCCAATTGCAAACAGATTCTGTCTTCGCCAATTATCCGGTTTTGACATAACCAACTTCTCCTTTTATTAAAAGTAAGTCAATGATTGTAAATGGGGTGACCTACCTGTGAATAATATGGTGCAAAATTTGACCCATTTTTGTTTCCAAACACTGAGTTCTGGCGATAGAGCATTTCTGTCTGGCACTGTTTCATGCCTAGGCTCTCATGTTCTTGCCAAAGGCACAATTTTAAATTTTATATGAAATGATTTCCAAGGTATAAGCTGTTTATAAGATCAATTTATTTGCTTGTAGTATTTTATTTTTACTAAATGCATTACTTTCTGACTTTCGTCCGTGCATTTTAGGTTTGTCTGTATATTATCAGTTATAGTTGTTTATGTTTATTACGCTCCAATGCATCCAGCTCAGCTGTGCTCTATGTATTTGTGTCCAGAGGATGGAGCTACTGGCCAGGTAGAAACAGGGAATACATACGAATTACCGCCGGACACAAGTCCGGCGGTTTAAATCCCGACGGCGGCAGGCCGACACGGCTGAAAATACTGATCGTCCCCAGGTAAGTATGAACTAACCTAACCCTCCTTAGGGGTGCCTAACCTAACCCCAGTGCCTAACCCTAATCCCCCCTCTAAGTGCCTAAACCTAACCCCCCCCTCTCCACCACCTAAACCTAAGTCCCCCGGGGAGGTGCCTAACCGTCCCTCTGGGAGCCCTAAACCTAACCCCCCCCAGCGGCTGTCCACAGCGGCGCCCGGCATCACTTCGCCAGGATATGACAGTCGGGAAGCCGGCCGTCAGTATAACTTCAGCCGGCTTCCTGATTGCATACCAGAAACAGGGAGTAGTGTAGGAGAGGTAGCAGGGGAAGGTGGTACTTCATAATACCCATTTTATGTGGTACTGACTGTTTTAAAGTATTTTATGTGGATCTGGCTTTTTCAAAGTTATTTATGTGGATTGCACTTTTTCAATATTAATATGGATCCTGCTTTTCTGCTATATACATTGTTGTGGCTTGATGTGGCTTTCCCTATATATATTTAATACAGATTATGGTTTTATTTGGGTGTGTGTGAATTTACAGCAGTTTTCTTTCCTATATTTCTGTATTTGTATAAATATATACAGGGCTGAATTAAGGCTTGTGGGGGCCCTGGGGCAACTAAGTTGTGGGGGCACCCACCAAGCTACACAGAGCCTACCCTCCAACAAGGAGACTACCCTCCAACAAGGAGCCTACCCCCTTACACCCCTAACTACTTACCTTCTGGCTCTGTGTTGTGAATGCAGCAGCACAGTCAGCGCTGCTGCACAGATGGCAGAGCGTCTCTTGAGTCACGAACATGATGTGTCACGTGACACTGATGAGGGGACTCGGGAGCCTCTCTGTGCTGTATACTGCAGCGCTGATTCAGGGCAGGGGCAAAAATGGGATTTTCTGGAGGCGTTCCATATATACTTACTGACTTGTAGATATTCTTTTCCAGGAGCAGCCTGGAAAGCTGCTGCTGTAGGCTGTTTTTGGGGGAGGGGGCCAGACTGGTGACCTAATTAGGCCCCACCCCTTTCCTTTAAAAAGCACAATTCACAGACCTGTGAGGGGTGGGGCTAACTGATGCAAATCGCATAATTTTGCCCCGCCCCTCCTCGCAGTGCTGCAAATTCCCCATTAAATCTCCCCATCATGCCCGCTTCACTAGGAAGTGGGCAGGATGCAGGAGATCTGCCTACACTTCCGGGGGATGCGGGGGGCTACCCGAAAAATCATGAGCTTCCCGTGACTTCTGGGAGTCTAAGCAAGTATGATATATATATATTGTGATAACTTGGGGTAATTGGCTCGGTAGATTGGTGGATTGGTGCAGTGTTTAGGTGCTTTAATCAGGATCCACACACAGTTTTTAAGTAAATAAATAATGCTTTATTTTCCAGCATGGAAACCAGGAAACAGAAAATAATAAACAACCTAGCCCCTGTTTAGGGCGCCTAAATCACCCCTGACTATCACGGTGCAGCTAGTGTGCCAATAAAGTCTCTGCCTGCTTCTCTGCAGGTCTATTGCCAGCTCCAGCCTGGCTTTGTTGCCACAGCTATACAAACACAGTAAATCTTGGTGGCCTTCCCTGTATCCTACAGGTATAGTCCCTGGCTTCCACAGCCTGCAGCCCAGCTGCTTCAATGTCACACAGTCTGAGAGGTTTGTGTTCCCCCCTGTCTCCTGCAAGGTCCGGACTCAGGCCTCCTGGCCCCCAATGGCTTTGCTTAGCTTCACTGGGCTCTCTGGCTGCCACAGTTCCACTTAGACTGTCTCTAACAGCAGCCTGACTGGTCTGCCTTCTCATCAGCCCACACCTGAGCTCTCTCCACAAGGCAGCCATTACACATCTTCACAGAATCCTTTTCTCCTCTGTGTGGGTGGATCTCCCTGCCCCACACAGAATCTGCTGCTCACCAGCGCCATATCTGGTGATACTGCCACAATATATATTTTATATATATATATATATATATATATATATATATATATATGTACAGTGGATAAAATAAGTATTGAACACATCAACATTTTTCTCAGTAAATATATTTGTAATGGGGCTATTGTAATGAAATGTTCACCAAATGTAGCCACAACCCATGCAAAGAAATCAAGCCATAGATGTCCATAATTTAAGTTATGTGTAATAATGTGAAATGACACAGGAAAAAAGTATTGAACACATGAAGAAAGGGAGGTGCAAAAAGGTATGGAAAGTCAAGACACCAGCTGAAATCTATCTGTAATTAGAAAGCAATTCTGCCCCTTGTCAGTGAAAATTAATATAAGCTGGTTCAGTCCCAACTGATGGCCTATAAAAAGGTGTCACACAAGAAACATCTCATGATGGGTAAAAGCAAAGAGCTCTCTCAAGACCTTTGCAACCTTATTATTGCAAAACATGGCATTGGTTACAGAAGGATTTCTAAACTTCTGAATGTTCCAGTGAGCACTATTGGGGCCATAATCCGGAAGTGGAAAGAACATCATTCACCATAAACCGGTCACGACCAGGTGCTCTTTGCAAGATTTCTAAAAATAATTATCTGAAGAGTTGTCCAAGAGCCATCGTGGAGAGCTTCAGAAAGACCTGGAATTAGCAGGTACAATTGTTTCAAAGAAAACAATAAGTAATGCATTCAACCGGCATTGCCTGTATGCAAGCTCACCACGCAAGACTCCATTGCTGAAGAAAAAGCATGTTGAAGCTCGTTTAAAGTTTGCTGCACAACATTTGGACAGGCCTGTTAAATACTAGGAGAATATAGTCTGGTCAGGTGAGACCAAAATTTTACTCTTTGGATGCCATAATACACACCATATTTAGAGGAGAAATGGCACTGCACATCACCCCAAAAATACCATACCAACAGTGAAGTTTGGAGGTGGGAACATAATGGTGTGGGGCTGTTTTTCAGCACACTGTACTGGCATACTTCATTTAATTGAAGGAAGGATGAATAGAAAGATGTACCAAGACATTCTTGATAAAAATCTGCTGACAGGATGCTGAAGATGAAAGGAGGGTGGACATTTCAGAAAGACAATGATCCAAAACACACAGCCAAGGACACTCTCAATTGGTTTCAGAGAAAGAAAATAAAGCTGCTAGAATGGCCCAGCCAATCACCTGACTTGAATCCAATTGAAAATCTATGGAAAGAACTGAAGATCAGAGTTCATAGAAAAGGTCCACGGAACCTTCAAGATTTGAAGACTGTTTGTGTGGAACAATGACAAAATCACACCTGAACAATGCATGCAACTAGTTTCTCCATACATTTGGTGAAAAATTCATTACAATGGCCCCATTACAAATGTATTTACTGAGAAAAATTTTGATATGTTTAATACTTATTTTACCTGCTGTATATATATATATATATATATATATATATATGTGTGTATATATATGTGTGTGTGTTAAACATGCACATGCACATATATATGTAGCAAATGTATGTATTATGTATAACATACACACTAGCAGATGCACACAAATATACTGTATGCACATTAACACATATACATACACAGTATACACACACAAACACATATTTACACACTAACACATACACAGTATACACACACTAACACATACTGTTTATACAATAACACATACACATATATACACATGGATGCAGGCAACTCACTCCAGTATTCCTCAGAAGAATCCTTGAGCTCTAGGCCTGTTGCTGCTGCTGCTAGGGGTGGACCTGCATCCCAAAAAGGTACCAAGAAGACTACTACTAGAAGTAATTAAAAAAAAGACAATTGACTATTAAACAATCCTTTGATAGGGGAAGCAAGCTGCACAGTGGATCACTGACACCATGATGGCTGTGCTAGTATTATATGGTAAAATAATAGAAAATGAGGATGATAGTGTGGAGGAAGTGCAAAAGGAGGATGAGGGGAAAATTTGTGTCCTACCTGACGCTAATGGGGATGTTGTTTGTCTAAATCAGCCACCAGTGGCAGCAGTTCTTGCTCATGATAAAAAGAAAGCTATTGTCATTCCTGGCCATTCCTGGGCATAAAACCAGAACAGCCATGTCTTGGTTGTGGAATTATTTTAACCCAAATCATGACAAAAGTTGTGAAGGCATCTGTACTGTTTGTAAAGCCAAAGTTAGTAGAGGTAGGGATGTTAACCATCTAGGCACCTCCTTGCTATTTGAATTCTCTGTGTCTTATTATATAATTCAAGAGTACTTCTATATACCAACCGATGTATGTAAAATTTAGCAAAAATTCAATAAAAAAGATTTAGAAAAAAAAACATCTAGGCACCCCCTCCCTGTTACGTCATTTGCAGCAAGTTCATGCAATTTATTTAACAAAATTATAATAATTTCTAAATTATAAGAAGCAGTTCAGTATTAGCTGCCAGCAGTTTGGACCAGCACATGCAATCTCTGCCACCAACACCCTCCTCCTTAATAATTGAAGGTAGTCGATCCAAAAAATGTTTTGTGGGGGCCCAAACAAACCAAGGACTTCAGCCACAAAAGTGTCAGTCCTTGTCTCTAAAGTGCTTGGTTTGTTAAACTTTGCATGTCATTTTTAATATCCCACATAAAAATGGCTAAAATCACATAATTTGGGCCTGTTTTTGTTCCTACAGTATTACTAACCTCCATAACATTTATTTCAACTCATTTCCAGTCAATTTTGACCACCTCACAGCTCACTATATTGTTTCATCCAGTTTAGGCCCAAAATTTGCACCAGGCTCGCTGGCTGACTAAGCTAAGCGGCAGCAGTGGGCAGCACAAACACATGGCAGTTCGACTTCCAACATGGCAAATCAGGAAAAAAAAAATTTATTATTCAAGAGAGGCCTGAGGGAGTTGGAGTATGTATGTAGTTGAAGGCAGAGACAGGAAGGGTTAATTGGTAGTAAATTTAATTACATTTTTTGAATCTCAAGTAAATTTATGAGGGAGAAGGGGAGGAGAAGAGGGGAGGCATTTACAAAATGTTTTATTCATTCACATTAACATCAGTTCTTGCCCCAGAAGAATCCTTGAGCACCATGCCTGCTGCAGCTGGGAGTGGATTTTTTTTCATTCCAGAAGGGAACCAGGAAGACTTCTAGTAGTGCTTGCCAAAACAATTGACTGTTAAATAATACTTTGCAAAGCTTCCACATGAAAAGCATTCCCCAACCTTTACAGGGAAATTAAAAAAACATAGTTAGTTAGTGGTCTCCAAACTGCCACTTAACCAGCACAGATATATGGACAAGCGGAACAGAGCAAATGCAAGATTTAAGACTTAAGGTCTTACATTGTGTCTTTCTTGAGAAGCCTGCACCTGCTTCTGCTGCTAGGAGTGGATTTTTATCCCAGAAGGGGACCAGGAAGAGTACTTTCCAAAGCAATTGACTGTTAAATAATCCTTTGCAAAGATTCCACTTGAAACTTTTTCCCAACCTGTAAAGGGACATTCAAAAAAACATAGTTAGCTAGTGACCTTCAAACTGCCTTTGTACCCACTGTCCACTTAACCAGCACAGAATCTGTAACAGATATGTGGACAAGCGGAACAGATCAAATGCAAGATTTCAGATTTAAGGTTTAAGTCTTACATTGTGTCTTTCTTAAGAATTCTTGAACTCCATACCTGCTGCTGGGAGTGGATTTTTATCCCAGAAGGGATGAAGACATTGTTTTCTCTGATCTGAAGAGATGTAAAGAACTACTGGCAGGAAAAAGAGGCAACTGGCTTGCCTTTACTTGAGCTGTCCACCCAACAGTGTCTTCTCAGAAAGAGTTTTCAGCACAGCTTGGAACCTTGTCAGTGATTGGCCTGAGACTACTTCCCCAAAATGTGGAAAAGATGATGTCAATCAAAATGAACTACAAATTCTACGAGAAAGACATTTACCGTCAATTACGTGCAAAAATTACAGAGTCACCTGTAATGGTGGATTCCAGCGGGGACAAATTAATATTGTGTGAAGATGATGTAAACATCACCCCAGATTATAACATCACCCAAGCCTATATCGTCATCCCATCCTGTGTTGTGTATACATTACAGCTGCGCTCCCTGTTAGATTGGGGATTCATTGTCCACTTTAGTGGATGTGAGCTCCATTTTAGTCCATATCACCACACCCCCTACACATTTTCTGAACTGGGCTACAGGAAGACCAGCTGCACTCTGAAATACGGT
Source organism: Taudactylus pleione (assembly GCA_031769625.1). Taxonomy (NCBI): domain Eukaryota; kingdom Metazoa; phylum Chordata; class Amphibia; order Anura; family Myobatrachidae; genus Taudactylus; species Taudactylus pleione. The sequence continues at coordinate 12,976,067 of JAUIMM010000010.1, forward strand.
TGCATGGAGTTGTCCCTCTGACTCGCTAAAATTCAGGTACAGGGGCCATGGGTAGGGAGTAGGGACACTATAATCAGAGAAAGCAGTTTTATCTGCTTTATTCTATTTTATAAAACCATATCCTCTATTTTCACCTTATGAAAATGTTTATGTGAATCTCAGCTGAGGCATTTGTGATGTCATTATGTTTAGTATATAATGCACATTATTTAGCACTTTGTTGTGGTCTTGTAGTTGGCGTGTAGAGTAGACTAATCATTTATTCATGATTGAGGAAAGAAGTGAAAAGTTGAATTTTTTTATTGCTAACTGTGTGTTATTAAATTGTTAAATTGTGAAGTTTCCACTTTGTGTCATAAGATTTTTTTATGAATAAGAAAAGAATATCACGCTGCGCTACCACTTACAGTATGACAATTTTATTTACGAATACACTGCATTTTTCACTAAGTGTCAAAATATTTTTTACGAATACACATCCTTTTCCACTTACAGTGTGACAATATTTTTTACAAATACACTGCGTTTTGCACTTACAGTGTGACAATATTTTTTTCCGAAAACACCCCTGCCCCTGGATGGACACAGCAGCCTCTGCCCAGGATGAACACAGCAGCCCCTGCCCTAGATGAACACAACAAGCCCTGGATGGATACAGCAGCCCCTGGATGGACACAGTAGCCACTACTCCTGGATGGACAGAGCAACGCCTGAATGAGGCAGCAGCCCCTTGATTAATGACACAGGCAGCACCCCTGCACAGCTACGTTGCTGATAAGTGTGGCTAAGACACACACATACAGAAAAAAAAACACTTTTTTATTTTTATTATTTTCACACTGGGGGTGAAGAGCACCCCTGATGGACAGAGCACCCCCTGGACAACACAGCAGCACCCCTTTATGGACTGCAGTGACACAGGAGCCACTGAAGCTCCCCTCTTCTGTCTGCAGCACAGCTCCTATAGAGTATACACAACAACACAGCCCTTATGGGCAACAGCACAGCCCAGCCAGCCCCTATAGACAACAGCAGCCAGCCCATATGGACAACAGCCAGCCCCTATAGACATTAAGCAGCCACCCCCTATGACAAGAGACAACAGCAGCCAGCCCTATGCACAGCAACAGCACAGCCGCTATGGACAACAAGTGCACAGCCCCTCCCTTGCTTCCTCTTCACTCTCCACATCTGGAATGAAAATGGCGGCGAGCGCGGGGAACCTTTTATACAATCCAAAACCTGTGACAATCTGACAGCGGGATGATGACGTTTTGCCTTGCTTTGAGATCCATGTCAGGTGGGAAAACCCGAGCTGATCTTGGATCCAACTCGGATCTGCAAAATTCGGGTGGGCTTGATTCTCTGAGAACCAGACCCGCTCATTTCTACTTTCCAGTAGGTGGATCTCCGATGGGGAGAGATGTGTGCATGCACAGATGCCACACTGCGCATATGCGGATCTCGTTCTTCATTTGGGGACAGGGGTGGCAACGGTTTTACAAAACAGGTGGGTGTTGCCATTGAAAGATGCAGCTGCTGTGTCTCCTGCATCTATCTCTGAATCAGGCCCTATGCCATTGCATTGTATTATGTACTGCCTTCACAGTATTGTGCTGTTGTAGCCTGTTTCATGTTCAGTTGCCTGTAGTTGTTAGAAGTGTTGAGGAGCCAGGTCATTGCACTACACCTACCCATAGAGGTAGTCAAGATGGTTACCGATAGAGACGCAATTTCAATGTCAATGGTCATTCCTGGGTGGTGGCTACTAGATGCAGGTGTGTTGTGGGTGTGTCGTTGTCACTGCACTGTCAATGGCGGCCATGTTCAGTCGGATATTCTGTGCCTTCCATAGGGCAGGCCGCAGGATTAGAACAAAGGCACAGTAGCGGCTGCAACAAAAGATTCAACTGCTACTGCAATAGCATCCTCTGAAGCACCCCCATAATGTGGAACACACTACTTGGTAGGTACGGGTGTTTATGTTATCACTGTCTCTCCTGTTTCCCCATAAGGCCAGGAATATACTTCTTAATGCAAGAAACAGATCTCATCGCCAGACAGGTACAGACGCTGTAGACAAAAATGGGTGTCTGAGGTGCTTGCACCACTAATGACTTTATAGCCAACCCAATAGAGGGCACCGCAGTCCCACCGTCTAATGCTTTAAATAGGAAAGGCAATGTGTATTCACTAGGGGTGTGCACCGGCCACTTTTCGTGTTTTGTGTTTTGGTTTTGGATCTGGATCTTTCTTCGTGTTTTGGATCTGGATTGGTTTTGCCAAAACCACCCTTCGGTGTTTTGGGTTCTGGGTTTTGTGTTTTGGATCTGTATTTTTTTGAAAAAAAGCATAAAAACAGCTAAAATCACAGAATTTGTGGATTTTTTCTGCTCCTATGCTATTATTAACCTCAATAACCTTAATTTCCACTCATTTCCAGTCTATTCTGAACACCTCACACCTCACAATAGTGTTTTTATGTCCAAAAGGTTGCACCGAGGTAGCTGGATCACTATGCTAATCAACACGAGTGGGCGGCACAAACACGTGGCCCATCTAGGAGTGACACTGCAGTGGCAGACAGGATGGCAGTTTGAAAAACTAGGCCGCAAACAGTACATAATGCAAAGAAAAAAAAGAGGTGCAAGATGGAATTGCCCTTGCACTCTCCCACCCACCCTTATGTTGTATAAACAGGACATGCACACTTTAACAAACCAATAATTTCAGCACCAGGGTCTGCCACACGACTGTGGCTGAAATGATTGGTTCGTTTGGGCCCCCACAAAACAAGCTGGCAATTAATCTGTCCCTGCACAAACTGGCTCTACGGAGGCAAGATGTCGTCCTCATCCTCCTCATCCACTGATTCCTCACCCTCTTCAGTGTTGTGTACATCCTCATCCACACACAGTATTAACTCGTCCCCACTGGAATCCACCACCACAGGTCCCTCTGTACGTTCTGGAGGCTGGTCTCCCTGGAAGAGTTGATCATTCATTTTTATGAACATCATCTTCTCCACATTTTGTGGAAGCAACCTCCTACGCCTTTCGCTGACAAGGTTCCCGGCTGCACTAAACACTCTTTCGGAGTACACACTGGAGGGGGGGCAACTCAGGTAAAATAGAGCCAGTTCGTACAGGGGCCTCCAAATTGCCTCTTTTTCCTGCCAGTACAGGTATGGACTGTCTGACATGCCTACTTGGATGCTGTCAACGATGTAATCCTCCACCATTCTGTCAATGGTGACAGTATCATATGTAGTGACAGTAGACATGTCAGAAATTGTTGCCAGGTCCTTCAGTATGGACCAGATGTCCAAACTTGGTCCTGCCTGCCCTACATCACCGCCAGCGGGTTGCTTAGGATACCTAAGTTTTTTCCTGGCAGCCCCAGTTGTGGGAGAAAATGAAGAAGGAGCTGTTGACGTGTCACGTTCCGCTTCAGCTGACAGTGTGTTCACCAGCAGGTCTTTGCACCTCTGCAGGCTTGTGTCGGCCGGAAAGAGAGACACCACATAGGCTTTAAACCTAGGATCGAGCACGGTGGCCAAAATGTAGTGGTCTGATTTCAACAGATTGACCACCCTGGAATCCTGGCAAAGCGAATGAACGGCTTCATCCACAAGTCCCACATGCCGGGCGGAATCGCTCCGTCTTAGCTCCTCCTTCACTTTCTCCAGCTGCTTCTGCAAAAGCCTGATGAGGGGAATGACCTGACTCAAGCTGGCAGTGTCTGAACTGACTTCACGTGTGGCAAGTTCAAAGGGCTGGAGAACCTTGCACAACACGGAAATCATTCTCCACTGTGCTTGAGTCAGGTGCATAACCCCTAATTTGCCTATGTCATACGTGGATGTATAGGTTTGAATGGCCTTTTGCTGCTCCTCCATCCTCTGAAGCATATAGAGGGTTGAGTTCCACCACGTCACAACCTCTTGCTTCAGGTGATGGCGGGGCAGGTTCAAGAGTGTTTGCTGGCGCTCCAGTCTTCGGCACGCAGTCGCTGAATGGCGAAAGTGGCCAGAAATTTTTCGGGCTACCCAAAGTGTCTCCTGCATGCCCCTGTCGCTTTTCAGAAAATTCTGCACCACCAAGTTTATTGTGTGAGCAAAACAGGGGACGTGCTGGAATTTGCCCAGATGTAATGCCCGCACAATATTGGTGGCGTTGTCAGATATCACAAATCCCCAGGAGAGTCTAAGTGGGGTAAGCCACTGGGCGATGATTTCCCTCAGTTTCTCTAAGAGGTTGTCGGCGGTGTGCCTCTTACTGAAACCGGTGATACACAGCGTAGCTTGCCTTGGAACGAGCTGGCGTTTCTGAGATGCTGATACTGGTGACGCTGCTGCTGTAGCTGCGTAAGGTGATACATCTACCCAGTGGGCTGTCAGTCATATAGTCCTTAGTCTGCCCTGTTCCACTTGTCCACATGTCCGTGGTTAAGTGGACATTGTGTGTCCGGCATTTTTCAGGACACTGAGGACACTTTTTCTGACGTTTATGTACAGTCTCGGTATCGCCTGCCTAGTGAAGTGGAATCTAGACGGGATTTGGAACCGGGGACACACTACCTCCATCAATTGTCTAAATCCCAGTGCACTAATGGCGGATACCGGATGCACGTCTAACACCAACATAGCAGTCAAGACCTCAGTTATACGTTTTGCTTCAGGATGACTGCTGTCGTACTTCATCATCCTCGCTAAGGACTGTTGGAGGGTCAATTGTTTAGTAAAAGTAGTGGTGTTCCTACTTCCTCTCTGGGATGATTAACGACTCCCAGCAGCAGCAACAGCAGCAGCGCCAGCAGGAAGCGTAGCAATGCAGGATCCTCCGGAGGAATCCCGGATAGGAGAGTCAGTCATGCCAGTGACATGGCCTGCAGGACTACTTCCGATCCTGACTAAGGAGGAAATTGACGAGGAGGGAGTTGACGGTGTGGTTTGCAGGCGCTTGGATACAACAGGACAACGGGATTTAGGTGTCCCTGGACTGCTTACGGTCTTAGCCAAAGTTTCTGAACTTGACAGTAACTTTTTATGAACGCGCTGCAGGTGCCATATAAGGGAGGATTTTCCTAGGTGGTTAATGTCCCTACCTCTACTTATTCCACCTTTACATATGGTACATATGGCAAGACAGTTGTTGTCCGGATTTGGATAGAAATATTGCCAGACCAAAGAGGTGGAATGTTTGGTCTTCAGCCCAGGCATGACCGTGATGGGCTTTTTCATCCCACGGACAACAACTGTCTCCCCCGGAGCCTGATTTAAACAAACCCCATCACCATCAGAATCCTCCTCGCCAACTTCCTCCTTAGCGCCAGCTACACCAGTATCCTCATCCTGTTGTACTTCAACAGTGACATCTTCAATTTGCATATCAGCAAGTGGACTGTGGGTGCTCCTTTAAGCACTTGCAGGGGGCGTGCAAATGGTGGAAAGAGCCACCTCTTCCCGTCCAGTGCTGGGAAGGTCAGGCATCGCAACCACCACCACACTTGGACTCTCCTTGGGGATTTGTGATATCTTCTTAGAACGCACAGTTCTTCGCTGTGCTTTTGCCAGCTTAACTCGTTTGATTTTTTTAGTGGGAGGAGGGCTTCCATCGTCATGTGAAGTTGAACCACTAGTCATGAACATAGGGAAAGACCTTAGCCATTCCTTGCCACTCCGTGTCGTAAATGACATATTGGCAAGTTTACGTTTCTCTTCAGATGATTTAAATGTTTTTTTCAAGGTCATTTTCCTGAACTTTGTCATTTGGGATTGTATGTGCCCTCTACTATGTCATTGGGCATCGGCCTTGGCAGACGACGTTGATGGCATGTTATCGTCTATGTCATGACTAGTGGCAGCAGCTTCAGCACTAGGAGGAAGTGGTTCTTGATCTTTCCCTATTTTATTGTTATCGGAGAAAGTTTGGTCCTCCATTTATGTTATATTTATATATATGTGCGGCTAAGGCGCACACAAACACAGAAAATATTTTTTTATTTTTGTTGGAGACTAGTGCACTTTGTGGGTTACACCACCCTTTAAGAAATGAGCCAGCCGGCCCTTTACTTATGGGACACAGGCGCACGCTTGGCGCTGCTCCTTCGTTGATGCACGTGCAGCAACAGTGCACACAATTCACAAACACAGAAAAATATATTTTTTTATTTTGTTTGGAGTGCCCTTTGGGGGTTACAGCACCCTTTAATGGTCAAGCCAGCCGGCCTTTTACTTATAGGACACAGGCGCACGCTTGGCGCTGCTCCTTTGTTGATGCACGTGCAGCCACAGTGCACACAATTCACAAACACGGAAACATTTTTTTTATTTTGTTTGGAGTGCCCTTTGGGGGTTACAGCACCCTTTAGCGGTCAATCCTGCCGGCCCTTTATTTATGGGACACAGGCGCACGCTTGGCACTACTTTGTTGATGCACATGCGGCTACTGCACACACAATTCACCAACACAAAAAAATATATTTTTTTATTTGGTTTGGAGTGCCCTTTGGGGGTTACAGCACCCTTTAACGGACAAGCCAACCGACCTTTTACTAATGGGACACAGGCGCACGCTTGGCACTACTTTGTTGATACACGTGCGGCTACTGCGCACACAATTCACAAACACAAAAAAATATATTTTTTTATTTTGTTTGGAGTGCCCTTTGAGGGTTACAGCACCCTTTAGCGGTCAATCCAGCCGGCCCTTTATTTATGGCACACAGGTGCATGCTTGGCACTACTTTGTTGATGCACGTGCGGCTACTGCGCACACAATTCACAAACACAAAAAAATATATTTTTTTATTTTGTTTGGAGTGCCCTTTGGGGGTTACAGCACCCTTTAACGGACAAGCCAGCTGGCCTTTTACTTATGGGACACAGGCGCACGCTTGGCGCTGCTCCTTTGTTGATGCACGTGCAGCCACAGTGCACACAATTCACAAACACAGAAATTTTTTTTTTTTTTTAGCACTTGGGGGGAGCACCCCTGAAGGACAGAGCACCCCCTGGACAACACTACAGCACCCCTTTAGGACTGGGACACTGCACAGGACTTTGGAGTGGACACAGCCCCTATGGACAACTGACTGCACAACACAGTCCAGCCAGCCCCTATGGACTTTGAAGTAGTGGACACAGCCCCTATGGACAACAGCAGCACAGCGCAGCACAACACTACACTGCACTACACTACAACACTACACTACACAGCCCAGCCAGCCCTAACTCCCACGCTCACTCTTCACTGTCCACAGACGAGTGAGAAAATGGCGCCGACGCGGGTACCTTATATAGGATCCAAAACCCGCGAGACCCGGAAGGCAGGATGATGACGTTTTGCCTCGATTTCAGATCCGAGTCAGGCGGGAAAAGTCGAGCCTGACTCGGATCGGGGGGGTTCGGATTTCAGAAATCCGAACCGCCCACCCCCAGTATTCACAGTCTCTTTTCTCAAAGTGTTCCCATGACAGAGGTAAAGTGTCCTGAAGCTAATTGTCCTGGTTAAGATTTCAAGTACTAATATCAAGTCCCAGGCAGGTACATGAGACTGAGGGGTAAATTTACTAAAGTGAGAGTTTTTAGAAGTGAGTTTTAAAAGTGATGTTGCCCATAGCAACCAATCAGATTCTAGCTATTATCTTCTAGAAGGTGCTATTTAAATGTTAAGAAGAATCTGATTGGTTGCTATGGACAACATCACTTTTAAAACTCACTTCTAAAAACTCTCACTTTACTAAATTTACCACTGATAGTAAAGTGTGATACAAATAAAATAATTTAGATAGATTTATATGTATAAGAAGATACATATACAGTACAAACATTCTCATAAAAATGCTCTATATTCCGATGATCTGAGGTTATATTGCCACTGTTTTTTATACTTTCATTTTTAACACGTGATGTTTTGTATGGAGAATCATATTATAATTATGTGTAATCAGGGAATTTGTAAACACTTGTAGTTGCCTTTTCTTGTATGTTTTGTTTTCCAAATGACACTAAAAGGGACATCATTTTTTTCAAATTACATTTTATTTTATGTTCTCTGATTGGTTTAATTTGCAGAGATGAAAGCTTTATATTTCTATTACACATCAAGACCCATTTGAGACAACATAGATGGATCTCACAAGTAGCATTGCTTTTTGATTTGTGTGACCCGGGTGCTCTCTGTGTTATATTGTGTTGCAAAAGAAAATACAAAATTAGGACTTTTTAGTCTATGCAGGGTTTCTGGGTCAGTTGACTCAGACCATTTATTTGGTCACCTTTTATTTATTACTTTTGCCTTTTTATTGCTTTTTTTGCTTACCCCATGCTTTAATCTTCATGCCAATTTTGAATTCGAGCACACTTTATTTATACTTTATTGATCTACTGTGGGTGCTGGGTTCCCCCCTTCCAGGCACCCAGAGTAGCCCCCTGAGACATTTTGCTCTGCTTTGAAAACTGTTCTGATTACATGCTAATGCCATCCTTAGATGGGGGTCACATTTTTTGGAGCTTGAGATATTGCTCCAGACTTGCAGACTCCAGACTTAAATATTAATAATACTTAAAGTAACATAAAATATGGAAGCAAACTTCCTAAAATGATTAGGGGTGCATACATTACCATTACATTGCCACCATATGACTGAGAAATGGCAAGCATTTATGCAGTTGAAGGAAACACATATATTAGGGGTGGTCAAGCACACATAGAGCTGGCAAACCGTAGTTTCTGCAATGGCTAGGAGTGAGCAATGTAGGAAATAAAAATGAGTAACCACACAAAATTTCCTGCGAGCCATTCACACAGCATGCCTGCAGAATCATTATAGCAGACCTCCTGCGCTTACCCTAGTATACCTCGTTCTCAAAAGCCTAGCATGCTCGTATAGTTGAACATTGTGAACCGTTATTGGCAGAGCCGGTCCTAGCCAATTTGGTAACCTAGGCAAGATTTCGACTGGTGCCCCCTAGTGTGTGTGTGTGTGTGTGTATATATATATATATATATACAGGACCGTAGCTAGGGTGGTGCGGTCGGTACCGCTGCACAGAGCGCAACAGCCCTGAGGGCGGATCCGGCCGCCCACCGCAATCACTATACGCCGGGCAACTGTTTTATATTAATAAAGGTGCGGTGCACAGTGACAGGTTTCCCGGCAGCACGGGAGGGCGGGTCCTTGCAGTTGTCTAGCAGGGGGCTGCTGCTTTGCAAACAGCAGTCACGTGAAGTGCCGGTATCCTTTGCATTAATCAAAGGAAGTTCCGCAGGGGCTGCTGGGAAATGTAGTCCCTTCCACCTCTGTGACCAGTGTCACAGAGGTGGAAGGGACTACGTTTCCCAGCAACCCCTGCGAAACGTCCTTTGGCTGACGCAAGGGATGTCAGGTGGCTGGTGTAGTCGGGGGCAGGGATCAGCAGCATGGAATGGATTGATGCATACAAGGGCAGCAAGTCTCTCTTCAGTGGACTTCCATCTGGCCACCTCTCTCTTCTCCTGCATGCAGAGACTCTGCAGTGTTAATGGTAAGTACTGACAACAGTAACTCCCCAGCAGTGCTGCTGTTTCTCCCTGCTGATAATTCTGTCATGTGTATATGGATGTGCTGAGGCTACATGTGTGTGTTTGTATGTATCTGTGCTGAACGTATGGTGAGTGCACGTGTGCTGAGACTACATCGGTGTGTGTATGCATATGTGCTGAGGTTAGAGACTACACATGTGAGTGTGTGTGCCGCGACAAAGTGAGACCATAAGTTTGTGCCTTCTGGTTGGAGCAGTCATTCCATGCACACAGTATAAACCCAGCATAACAGATATTGAACAAGTAAAAATACAAATTATGTCCCATTATTTATTTGTATTTGTTTTGGGGGGGGGGGGCACAGGTGCTCTTTCTCGCACAGGGCACCAAAATGACTAGCTACGGCTCTGTATATATATATATAGGGCGTGGCCTATGTGACGTCATCCCGCTCCAGCGTCACCGTCCGGCTCCTGTGCTCCACGTTGGTCCCGACACACTGCGTCCATCCACGGTGGTCTGCGGAGTGGTGTGTGGCAACCTGCGAGATCTCCGGAGGACGTGTTGGTGACTAGCCTGGTTGTTTTTTCTATTCTCCCATGTGGTAACCAGCCCACCCTGTTTTACACATCGGTACGAGCATACCCCTTGTGATGTCCAGCATTGTTACTGTGTCTCATTAAATATTTTTATGCACTATGGAGCGCCCCCATATGTCATTTCTCTTTTAGATTCCATCATCCTGTGAGATCCAGGATTCATTTGTTTATCATTTGGGGAGCAGCGGTCCCAGCTCAATGTGTGGACTCTAGTGCTTCAAGACTAACATTGGTCGTTCTGTGGTGAGCTGTATACGCACTCACCTATTGACTGTATACCAAGATAGACTGTCAGCGCCGGTCCTAATTCTTTTATATATATATATATATATTGTTCCCGCAAGGATTACAGGCGGGCAGAATGTATGGGTACGAAGTCATTAGCACCCGAAAAGGAAGTGCGGGTGGCCGGTGAAGGGGGAGCAGCCCTGACGACATCACAGTTGGGGCCATGCCCAGTGTCACTAATGAGGGAGTGCCTACGGAGGTGCTGGGCTTCCCCAAAGCTCTTCCTTAATGTGAATAGATGCCACAGCAAACGACGGCAGAATGGCAGTGGCCAGGCTGTTTTAGCAGGGCGCCGATATAGGGGGCAGGGCACACTTTGCTCTTTAAAAATCTAGCAGGGCGCTACGCCCTGCTAAAACAGCCTAGCGTGAACAGGCTGACTCCAGGGACACCCTTAACGTGTTTCTTTCTCAGAACACGCTGTGCCTGCCAAGAGAGCTGCTACCCCTGTGTGAAATTACCTGGACGGTCGCAGTGTAGATTATGTATATTTTTGGTATGCCATATATGAATTGATTGTTGTATGTATATTATGACTTCATGTGCTGATAAGATCCTCTGTTAATGGATTATTAACCAGGCCAAATTTTATATTTATTATCTTTAATATAATAAATTGATTGTATCTATAGAGAGTGGATCTCTGTCTCTGGGGTCCTGGCAGGCCTATGGGCGCTATCATATATTTACGTATTTTCACCTTCGGGTTTTAGGGTGTTGGTGGACCCCTAAGAAAGCTGCCGGCCATTATCCAGCCACATAGAGGTGGGTGCCCTATGTATATCTTTTCTACTATTAGAATCTGTACTCTGCATCTAACCTTTCTAGGTACAGCTCAGCGGCCTGGAGATCTAGCTTGTGTGTATCTAATATTACCAAAACCTAGTGCTTGGTCAGGTGGAAAGCCATGTAAATAAAGTACATATATTAGGGGTTTTGACTTGTAAAGCAAGAACAGTTTACTCCCTGCATATTTTAAATCTTATATAGTTGGCCCCATAAAGAAAGAACAGATTGTGCCTTACAACCCTATACAGCTGCTGCAGCCCTATCCAGCAGAATAAAAAGATCTTTATTTGCTCCTGCAATGCTAGCTACACTGAGCTGTATAGTGTATCTAGCACACTGTTGTAGAGTGGGGTGTTAATTGGTGAACAAATAACAAATATGCCTTTTTAGTTAATACATGTAAAATAAAAGGCATAAAATTCTAAAAACAAATAATAAAAAAAAGAATTATAGTTCAAATATATTTTAACTTCACTCAAAACAATGGATTTGGTTCTAAATTTCAGTGAAATTAAAGCCACTTAATAATATCTCTCCCCCAATGAATACTTGTAGTCTTCTGTCTTATTTATTTAGAGCAGTGCATAGATTACGGCTAACTAGACTTATTTTAAAACATTGCCCCTCTTTGGTCATTTGCGGTATTGGAAGAGTTCAGCCAAAGTCAAAAGGATTCCCTGAGCAATCATATAGCACAGTGCACTGAAACAATAAAGTTACTGACTATATTTCAGTCATAAATTAGATTAGGACTGTTAAACTCTGAAGTGTTTGGTTACCTTGGAAACACTGGTTAGAATTTACATTTACATTCATTGTTGTGTCATTGTAAAGGTCCATAATTATTCTTATGGAGTATAGCATAAAAGAATCCCAAAACGTTTTATGTTACATGTAATATTCAAGCGATTCCTCATTAACTGGATGTGTTGAATGTGCTCTTAATTATTACTTTAAAGAAAACTGTCATTGAAATATATTTAAATGTGTTGTACAAAATAAATAAGGACTGAATATAGCAAATGTTTTCAATATAATTACTTAAATTATATATATATATATATATATGATTAAAATATACATACTTATATTAATTGCTCTATCATTATTAAATTATTATTATTACCAGCGGGCGCCTGGGAGGGGGGGGGGGGGGAGTAGTGTGTGTGGTGGTGGGTGGGGCCCGGGAGTGCGGGATGATTCGAATTTTGGTGTCACCCCCTTGGAGGGTGACACCCGGTGCCGCCCGCACCCACCGCCCCCTTGTGGCGCCACTGCTCCCACCTATACTGACACTGGTGCACCCTTGTTACTGTCCCCATAGTCCACCAAAAGTAATACTTCTCTTGTGCCAGTTCTGTCTGTTTCCCATTACATTGTGAGCTCTCTCACAAGCAGGGCTCTCCTTACCATTTGCTCTCAAATTTGCAATAAATCTGCATTTATTTTGTCTAACTTTTATTTGCCTTTTTATGCATACTCCATACAGTGCTGCTGTAGCTGTAAAATAATTTACAAAGCCATATTTTAGAAATGTGTATGCTCTTTTTTATTATTCCAGTGCTTTATTTTAGTTTATGCATTTCACATATTTGTTTTCACTTGCCATTGCAGACCACCCCCCTTAGAGGGAATATCCCCTTAAGTGAAGCTAGACACGCCCTTTGCCCGGAGTTGGCCACGCCCCCTTGATGGCGCCCCCCCCCTGCTCTGCGTATTCTAATAACGTCTATAATCTCCTTGAAACTAGTTTTCAGAAGTAGGCAAGTATGTACTACCCTCTTACTGAATCAGCAGGAACAGAGGACAACAGTAATGTTATGCTTTTCCCAGACCCTGTTCAATTAGCTTTTGTAGAGCCCCCATGTACACTGCGCCATTTCTATCAGTAATGAACACTAATAGGGACATAAAGATGTGCCTTGATTGTACACTAAAAAAAAAAGTGACTGTACACTTGTGTTTTTAAAATCTGTACTGTGATATGCCTAGTATCAGTGGTCGAAGTGTGCCGGTATGTGGCGGTATGACATACCGGCACTTCGATTTGTACACACAGACCGGAAGTTGCTGATTGAATTGTGTGTCTTGTACAGTCGGCGGCTGTACAGCGTGGGAGTGGCTTGAATGCTGCATGCGTGACTTGCAGAGCCACACACTCTGAAGCTCTTCAGTGCCGCCCGCCTGCAGTATAATGCCGCGTCCAATCTGAAGTTCTGCTGCTCATGGTCAGAGGCTGGATGGCTCTTGACTGCTCCTTCGTTGCTGCTATATGGAGCTCCGGTCCCTGCTCTCCCCTCCCCCCTCAACTCCCTCTATGCCTCTCCTCCCGTCCTCCTCACCTGAGTGATGCTACTCCTGGCCAGGGGCACCGAGAGGGGGGGGGGGTAGCGGGTACAAATTACCCGGGTCCGACGCCGCCGCCCCCTCCCTCACAGCAGCCCAGCGGCTACAGTGGGTGACTGCTCGTGGCTGCTGAGCAGCAGCCACAGCAGTCTCCTATGCCTGTGGGGGGGGGGGAGCGATCACCCTGATCGCACCCCCCCTGGCTTTGAGGGGGCTCTGAGAGCCACCCCCTACCTCCCCAGCGCGCAAACTTTTTTTTTCCGGGAAGGGGGCGTGGCCACACCTCCCGCGATTAGGCCACGCCCCCGATACCCGGGCCTGCTCCTTTCTCGCTCTCATAGGGTTGCGAGTTACTGATGGGGTGAACTCCGGTCCCTGCTCCTCACTCCATTCCTCATCTATTCTCCACTCCCTCTGTGCACCCCCTTCCTACTCACCTGACTGCTGCCATGCCCCTGAGAAGGAGATTGGTAACAGCTGCTGCACCGGATCAGTGGCAGGCAGCAAGGTCAGGAATAGAGAAGGGCCAGGGGCGTCAGCTGGATACAACAGAGGCATGCCATGGGTGGACAGAGGTGACAAGCTGTTCTAGCCAAGGCTACATCACACTGGGCGACTGTACTGTCAGCCCGCACTCAAGCTGGCCCTCAGGGCCTAATTCAGACCCGCTCGCGAGCGCTGAGCGCTCGCAAGCGGGTCGATGGTGCCCAAGTGCGCATGCGCACGACGGAGGGAGCTCCGTCGTGCACATGCGCGAGACCCGAATAACGACAGCCAAGCCATCGCTATGGGTCTCGCACCAAAGCGGGCGTGCTGTCGATGGTGAGTGACAGCACGCCCCCTTTGGTAGGCATGCTGGGGGCGTGGCTGTCCAGACGGAGGCGTTCCCATGGGAACGCCTACCGTCTGAGTCCGGCCCCACTGACATCAGGAGTGTTTTTGGCTCTGATAGAGCCAAAAGCACTCCGGGCTTGCGGCAGACGAGACCCTACCGCAAGGGTCTCGTTGCAAGCCGATGGTCGCGATGGTCTTGACCATCGCGACCATCTTTTTGGACGCTCGCGTAAGCTGTGGGTGGTCACCCACAGCTATGCGAGCGGCCAGGAGGCTGCTCCAATTTCAGCTAGGACGGCCCTGATTCAGAGCGAGTGCTCTTGTCAGAGCGTCCGGCTCTGAATCAGGCCCTTAGTCCAGTGCGGAAATCCTTCAACGCACTGTGCACATATTTAAGGTATTTTGACAGAGGACTAGACTTATTTCTGTTTTTTGCAGAAACTATGTATAGACCTGTTCTGCTACTGTTGGAGAGACCGAGAGGGAAGAATTTTAAGCAAGGGTAGGTGAAATGGTCAGATGAAAGATACTTGAAAGATAGAGAAATTGTAAAAATATAAAGTGATTTGGTTGAGGGGAAAGGCATTGGTGGTTATGCTGGCAACAGGGAGACATTAAAGTTTGCTGGTGAAGAGAATTCAGTGGAAGCAGGCCCATCCAGGGTGCCTATCTGTGTGTGCGTTTTTTCCTATGGGGGCCTGTGTGTGTGTGTGTTTTTTTTCCTATGGGGGCCTGTGTGTGTGTGTTTTTTTCCTATGGGGGCCTGTGTGTGTGTGTTTTTTTCCTATGGGGGCCTGTGTGTGTGTGTGTTTTTTTCCTATGGGGGCCTGTGTGTGTGTGTGTTTTTTTCCTATGGGGTCTGTGTGTATGTGTGTTTTTTCCTATGGGGCCTGTGTGTGTGTGTGTGTGTGTGTGTGTTTCCTATGGGGGCCTGTGTGTGTGTGTTTTTCCTATGGGGGCCTGTGTGTGTGTGTGTGTTTTTCCTATGGGGGCCTGTGTGTGTGTGTTTTTCCTATGGGGACCTGTGTGTGTGTGTGTGTTTTTCCTATGGGGACCTGTGTGTGTGTGTGTGTTTTTCCTATGGGGACCTGTGTGTGTGTGTGTGTGTGTTTTTCCTATGGGGACCTGTGTGTGTGTGTGTTTTTCCTATGGGGACCTGTGTGTGTGTGTGTGTGTTTTTCCTATGGGGACCTGTGTGTGTGTGTGTGTGTGTGTGTGTGTGTTTTTCCTATGGGGGCCTGTGTGTGTGTGTGTGTGTGTTTTTCCTATGGGGGCCTGTGTGTGTGTGTGTGTTTTTCCTATGGGGGCCTGTGTGTGTGTGTGTGTGTGTGTGTGTTTTTCCTATGGGGACCTGTGTGTTTGTGTGTTTTTCCTATGGGGACCTGTGTGTGTGTGTTTTTCCTATGGGGGCCTGTGTGTGTTTTTCCTATGGGGACCTGTGTGTGTGTGTGTTTTTCCTATGGAGGCCTGGGTGTGTGTGTGTGTTTTTCCTATGGAGGCCTGGGTGTGTGTGTGTGTTTTTCCTATGGAGGCCTGTGTGTGTGTGCGTGTTTTTCCTGTGGGGGCCTGGGTGTGTGTGTGTGTGTTTTTCCTGTGGGCGTCTGGGTGTGTGTGTTTTTCCTGTGGGCGTCTGGGTGTGTGTGTTTTTCCTGTGGGCGTCTGGGTGTGTGTGTTTTTCCTGTGGGCGTCTGGGTGTGTGTGTTTTTCCTGTGGGGGCCTGTGTGTGTGTTTTTCCTGTGGGGGCCTGTGTGTGTGTTTTCCTGTGGGGGCCTGTGTGTGTGTGTGTGTATGTGTTTTTTTTCCATACCCCCACTTCAAAATTTCCACTTCGACCACTGCCTAGTATAATAAGTTATGTGCACTATCAAATACAGGGCATAGATACCTTCAGATGAAAGACATGCCAGACATCATTATCAAGGTATCTCTGGCGTATAGATACATCCAGAGCAAACATGGCTAAACTTAATTTCCACATATAGATATGATACACATAATTTTACCATGTACTGTAGTACAATGTTATGTTAGCTCATTATGAAAAATGGTTGCTTTGTTTTTAAAGAACACAATGACCTTCTGATGAAACACATAGAATTTATTAAACACAAAAACAAAAATAATGAACAATGATAACAGTAACCCTTATTAAAAACATAACATATTAAAAACAAACTAGTGAAGGGTGAACAGTGCACCTATTGTCTCTGAAAATGTGTCAAGAGTGCTTCTGTTCTTTTCTGTTTGGTTCTTTGAATCATATGTATCCAGGTTCTGTTTTTCAGGATAGATAATTAATATGTTTGTTCATAGATAATTAATATGTTTGAGAATCTCAACAAATTTTTAATTGAGGGCTTATAGCAAGATTCTTAGGCTATTACTCTTGTTCCAAATGTGCCCTATTATTTGTGTAAAGCTTATTAGTACTAAGCATGTAAACTGCAAAGTGGCAGATTTTTGGAAGTGGTTCTGTTACAATTCATGGATGTATAGTGGAAGCTAATCCGTATTTTCATATTGGCTAAACCTGGTACTGAGGCGTGGAGTCTAACGTGCCGGCAGTGTTCATCAGGGACCCCCGCAAGGAGGTTTGAACTCAGCTGCGTCCGACACGCAGGTCATGGCCCTCAGACTTGGTTCATTAATACAGGTGCTGGTCTACTCTTGATCAGAGTGGTGTACGGACATACAACGTAGTCAACAGGCAGGTCAGAACTAAACGGACAAGATGATACCAGGGAGCAGACATATGCAGGTCACTGAGGATAGCCAAGATCAAAACTGGAATACCAAGCGCAGTACCAGGAAGGAGACGGAAACAGGTCACAAGCAAAGCCAAGATCAGGAACGAGCAGTAGTACTCACTTAGAACGCTGGAGTATGGTTTGGGAGCCTATACTCTGGCTTGGAAGTGCTCCCAGGGGTTTCCTTAAAAAGGAGGACTTTAGATTGGGCACCCAAATGAGCTCTTGTTTTGGTGTGCCTGGCCCTTTGAATTCTGCACAGAGCGGCACGCAGGTCCCTTTGGGAGCCGCCTGTGCAGACCAGCCGGAAACAGCATGTTGCAGCCGGAGAAGAGGGAGAACGTCAGCAACCATGCAGCAGCTGTAGTCAGAGTGATTCGCCGCTGTGGGCACCGTGAACCTCCTGCCCGCTGCCCTGATCGAGTCCCAATGCCACCGAACCCGGTAAGTAGATGCTGGTGTCTGACGTACTGTGACATTACCCCCTCCTCTAGGGGTGGGCACCGAACACACACAAATGGCTTGTTAGGGAACTTCTGACAAAATGTCCGGAGGAGTTGAGGAGAATGAATATCCTAGGCCCTAACCCAACAACATTCCTCAGGACCATACCCCTTCCAGTCCACCAAAAATTGAACTGTGCCTCGAGATATTCTGAACTCCAGAATTTATTTCACCTCATACTACTCTTGGTGCTTTACTGAAAAAGCCAAAGTAGAATTCATGGGTATCGAAAACCAGTTGATAACCAGTGGTTAACATGGAACACATTTGGGAAACATGGAACACATTTGGTATCCTGCGTGTGCCAGGAAGTTTCAGTCGATATGCCACCAGATTAATTACTTGGAGTATTTGGAAGGGACCAATGAATCTAGGAGTGAACTTTATTGTAGGTACCTTCAAGCGCAGATGTTTGGTTGATAACAATACTTTATCACCCGGGTTCAGCAATGGAACTTTCCTCCTCTTTTTGTCAGCAAAGAGCTTGTAACGTGATGATGCTTTACAAAGGTTCTTTTTTACCTCCTTCCAGATTTTTAGGAAATGGTCCACAGAACCACGAATGGCTGGAAGTGATACTGATTTATAGGCTGGCAATTCTGGCAACACTGGATGCAACTCATACTGAATAAAGATTTGAGAATGACCTGTCGTTTCATGGAACATATTATTACGGGTGAATTCAGCCCATGGTAGCAGAGAGACCCAATCATGTTGACTAGCGGAAACATAAATCCGATTAAATTTATCCAAATCTTTATTTACTCACTCTGTCTGTCCATTACTCTGGGGATGGTAGACTGGAGAAAAGCTCGGGTTGATTCCAAAGCACTTGCATAACATTCTCCAGAATTTAGAGGTAAACTGCACCCCTTGGTCAGAAAAATGTCCTTGGGGAACCCGTGCAACCTGAAGATTTATCTTATGAATGCTTCTGCCAATTCTGGTGCTGAGGGTAGACCCCTTAATGGAACAAAGTGAGCGGCCTTGGAGAAGCTGTCCACCTCCACCAAGATAGTATTGAACCCTCGGCAAGGAGGCAGCTCCGTCACAAAGTCCGTGGAGATGTGGGTCCAAGGACAATCAGGCACTGGTAGTGGGAGCAGGGGACCTGCCGGAAAGTGCAGCAGAACTTTGTGTTGGGCACAAATATGACAGGCTGCCACAAAGTCCTTGACATCTTGATGGACCATCGGCCACCAATAGCTCCAAAATTCTTTTAACTCCTGCAGGCCCACTGAAGTGTGATTAATGCGCCCATTAAAGAAGCTTTGCACGGAGTTCAGGTGCTATAAACAATTTCCTCTAAGGAACTTTGACCTTGCTAGTTACCACTTCAAAGCAAGCAGGGTTAAGAATGGGTTTATCCTCCTGGACTTCTACCTGCTTGATGGAACTAAATGCCCGGGACAAAGCGTCAGCTTTGATATTTTTACTACACTGGTGGTATGTGATGACCAGGTTGAAGCAATCAAAAAATAGCGACCATCTGGACTGACAGTAGTTCCTTATAAACCATCACAGGGAATGTTGCCCCTCCCCCCAGCAAGTAGCATCATTCTTGCATGGCCATTTTGATGGCTAACAGTTCCTTATCTCCAATGGCATAATTACTTTCTGGAGCAGAGAATTTTCAACCGAGGAAACCACAAGAATACTATTTCCCCTCTTCATCTTTTTGTGAGAGCCCCGCCCCAACCGAAGAAGCATCCACCTCCAAGAAAAATGGCTGATCACAGTTGGATTGTCTTTGATCATAGTTGGGTTGTCCTAAAATGGGTGCCAAGATGAAGCACTGCTTCCGACAAATAAACGCTTCTTCCGCTTCAGGAGGCCATACCCTGGTATCTTGACCCTTCTTGATAAGAGCAGTGATGGGAGCTGCAACAGATGAATAGTTCTTGATGAACTGCTATTATAAGTTACAAAATCCCAGGAAGTGTTGTGTCACCTTCAACTCCACTGGATGAGGCCCCTTGACCATAGCGGAAAGTTTTTCTGGGTCTTACTAGAACCTGAAATTATATACCCCAGGAACGGCAGCTCCTTTTGTTCAAAGGAGTACTTCTCTAGCTTGCAAAAGAGCTGGTTAGCTTTAAGTTGTGATAGCACCTCCCATACATGTTTATGGTGACTCACTACATCTTCAGAAAACATCAAGATATCATCCAGATACTGTACATCACCACGTACTTGTATAACAGGTCTCAGAAGATGATAATCATGTACTTTTGGAAAACAGCTAGGGCATTGCTTAAACCAAAGGCATGACCAAGTACTCGTAATGGCTGTCTCGAGTGTTGAAAGCAGCCTTCCACTTGTCCCCAGATTGAATCCTGATTAAGTTGTAAGCCCCACAGAGGTCCAACTTGGAAAAAATCTTTACCCCCTTTATATGGTCAAAGAGTTCTAAGATCAGAAGTAGTGGACACTGGTCCTTGATGGTGATGGCGTTAAAAACCCGGTAATTGATGCAGGGTCTTAATCCTCCATCCTTCTCTTAACGAAGAAAAGACCAGTTCCTGCAGGTGATTTGGATTCTCTTATAAAGCCACATTCCAAATTCCCCTTGATGTAATCAGCAACAGCTTGGATTTCCGGAAGCAAGAGAGGGAAGGCTCTTCCATGAGGAGGCAGTTTCCCAGGTAACAGATCTATAGTGCAGTCCCACTCCCGATGAGGAAGCAGAGTTTCAGCGGCTTTCTTGCTGCACACATCCCTGACATGGAGCAGGAAGAGATTCATCTGGGGACATGGTCAAACTTTTAGATGATATGATGTGGAGCTCAGATTGTTGGCAAGCACCTCTGATGGCATTGAGATCCTGTGACAAGATTTGCGGTTCTTCCCAGCCTAACATGACCATGGAAGACCCAAGATGACCAGACTCTCAGCTGATGGGAGGATATAGAATTCCCTGTGAAGAGTGCCAATCTGAATTGTAATTTCTGAAGTCCTAGAGCTGATGGTAGCTGTTGGAAGTTTATTCCCATCCACTCAGATGATACAGAGTGGAGTCTGAAGAGGCACACTAGTGATTCCTAACTCCTGGAGTTTTTTGGCTGTGATGAAGTTACCGTAGACACCTGAGTCTAAAAAGGTCTTAAGGGGGTCAACGGTTGTTTCTAGAAGCAGAGTCACATCAATAGTGCACTGGTAAGAAGCATTTTCTTATGGGGTGTGCAAAAATGCACCTTATCTGACCACCCCTCGATCAGTTAGGCCTTCTCAGGTGAGACGGCATGGTTTGCCACAGTACAGACATAGCTTGTTCTTGAACTTCCTTTCCCTCTTTGTGGCAGGAAGACGTGACTGCCCGATCTGCATGGGGTCTTCTGTGAAACATGTGGCGAGTTTGAAGCTGAAGCTCTGAGACTGTTCCCCCTCTTGTGCTCTTTCTCTGTGGCAAAGTTCTGCTCTGATACACAAGAATATCAAGTCATCCAGAGATGTTGGCAATTCCCTGGACACCAGTACATCCTTGATTTGCTCTGACAGACCTTGCATAAAGGTAGCAACCAACACTTTGTTGTTCCACCATAACACTGAGAAAAGCATTCTGAATTGCACAACATATTGTCCTGCAGATTGATTGCCTTGCTTCAGCTGCAGAATAGCCGACCCAGCAGAGGATACTCGCCCTGAAAAACCTTCTGGAAGGC
Source organism: Taudactylus pleione (assembly GCA_031769625.1). Taxonomy (NCBI): domain Eukaryota; kingdom Metazoa; phylum Chordata; class Amphibia; order Anura; family Myobatrachidae; genus Taudactylus; species Taudactylus pleione. The sequence goes on from JAUIMM010000010.1 coordinate 12,997,363, forward strand.
TGCTATAAAATGAATGCTGCTAATTACCAGAGGGTCATTTCTTTTCCATAATGAAGAGGCCCATGCCAAACATAAGCCATCTTTGTCCTCTTGGTAGGGAAATTGGCCACCTGGACCTTGAACTGAATGGAACACTGATTCAGGAATCCTTAACAGCCTTTGGGATACCCATTATACTTTGGGGGATTCGGAATCTGTAATGGTACAGAGGCACCTGCAGCTTGAACGGCAACCACAGGCAGTGTTTCTGGTTGTCCCGGGGGTGGCTGAGTGGCACCGAATCGTTGCATAAGTGTTTATAGGCACTGCATAATCTGGGCCTGGTCTTGTTCTTGCTTCGGGACTCTGGCGAGGAGGTCACAACTCATGGATGGATAGTGGATACTAACCCGTATTTTGGGATTGGCAAGACCTAGTACTGAGGCGCGGTGTCTAACATGCCAGCGGTGTTCACCAGGGACTCCTGCAAGGAGTTTTGGACTTAGCTGCATCTGACACGCAAATTGTGGCCCTCAGATTAGTTCCTTAATGCAGGTGCTGGTGTACTCTGGACTACGATGAGATGTACAACGTAGTCAACAGGCCGGCTCAGAACCAAACAGACAAGACGGTACCATGGATCAGACGTATGCAGGTCACGGAGCATAGCCAAGGTCAAAACTAGAATACCAAGCTCAGAACCAGGGAGGAGATGGAAACAGGTCACAAACAAAGCTGAGGTCAGGAATGAGCAGTAGTAATTATTTGGAATGCTGAAGTATGGTTTGGGAGCCTATACTCTGGCAAGGAAGTGCTCCCAGGGTGTCACGACCCTGTCTAGTTGTCACCTTTTTTGCCTTGAGACTTACCCCTGTCAGCTGCCCCATGGATCTGTGTGTGTAATTTGCCTGGAGGATTTGCTCTGATTATTGCACCTGGCCTCTCCTCTGTGAGCACTGCTAGCCCTGATTGGAATCACAGGTGTGGTTCTGATTCTCAGAGCTGCAGAGATGAATACTCCCTCTGCATGTTGTGCCTTCTACCACTCAGAATGCTACTACCAGACCACCTGTCCGTATCCACCAATTGCTGCCAGACCCATGGTATATCCTCTCCTGATAGCATTCTGGGCCTGAACTCTCGTCTTCCCGTGGTGTATGGTTCATGCTGTTTCTGCATTCAAGTATATCCCTGAAACCTGCTACAGCAACCCCTGGTGCAATCCAGAAAACCTGTTACAGCTGTACCTGGCAATCCAGTAAATCTGCTGGCAGCAACCCCCGGTGCTTCCAGAAAACCTGCAACAGCTAAACCTGGCAATCCAGTAAATCTGCTGACAGCAACCCCTGGTGCATCCCAAAAACCTGCTACAGTGATACCTGGCATCCAATCGTCCTGTTACAGCAATACCTGGCCTGTGCTCTGCTGCTAGTCCTACTCCTGGTTGGTCCCTGGCACTCTGTTAACCTGCATCGTGTCATCCTGCCTTGCTTCCTGCTGTGGATCAACTCCTGCTCTTTTACCTACCTACTCCCTCCCTGAACCTAAAATTCCCAAACCTACCCATTCCTTCCTGAAACCTGTTATTCCCTATTATCAAATCCAGCCTGCACCTGAGTTCCAGCCTTTGTCATAGAAATTCCAGATTACCCTGTTTAGCCCTCGTCTCAGCATTACCTGACTTCCCTTCAGTCCACGTTGCTCCAGTCCAGAGTCAAGTTCCAAGCTCATCAGATTCAGTCCACGTTGCTCCAGTCCAGAGTCAAGTTCTTAGTTCATCAGTTCAATTCAACAAGTCTTCCTGCCGGTCCCAGTCTGGTTCCTCCAGTTCCTGTCGTTTATCATCAAAGGCAGTTTTCACTGCTACACAAGTCTTGTAAATAGAGCTATCTACATCACCCATGGTTCCGGTCCAGCCGGCTTCCAGAGAATCCAGTTCATCACCTGAGACAGGTAACTCACAAGCACCAATCATGACACAGGGGCTTCCTTAAATAGGAGTTTACATTGGGTGCCCAAATGAGTTCTTTTGGCGTGCCTGGCCCTTTAAATTTAGCACAAAGAGGCACGCACGTCCCTATGTGAGCCGCCTGTGCACACCAGCTGTAAACAGTATGCTGCAACCGGAGTAGAGGGAGAATGCCAGCAGTGCAGCTGCTGTAGTCAGCAAGATTCACAGCTGTGGACACCGAGAACCTCCTGCCCGCTGCCCTGACTGAGTCCCCGGGTACCAATGCTGCCGGACCAGGTAAGTACACGCCGGTGTCTGGCGTGCTGTGACAGGTTAATTAAACAGTTTTGTTTGATTTAGTTTGAGAGTAATTTAGCAATTAGCTGGAATAGTTTTTCTGCCCTTCTGATGCACCATAATATCTGAAATGACACATGTACACACATAGAGATTGTGTAACATTTTGTCATGAAATGTCTCAAGTGCAACATACATGATTTACATTGTGTATATCAGGCAGTGGCGTCCCTCCCCACGGTGACACCCGGTGCGGGGAGGGACGCCATGCGCTCGGCACCTGCCGAAATGGGGGCGTGGCCTTCGGGAGGGGGTGTGTTGGAGGCGTGGCGTCGCATGGCGGGCCTTCGGGAGGGGCGTGGCCTCGCGGCGCGAACCCGGCTCGTGGCCGTGGTTAACAAAATGATACATTAGGTATCAATGGGGTGATGCCCGGCGGGGGGTGCAGGAGGTGCGGGCATGGGCAGTGCGGGCTCCCTCACTGACAGGAGCCGAGTGCTGCACTTAATGCTATAGTGCAGCACCCGGCTTCTGTCACTGAGAGGGATCCTGCACCTTGGTGTCACCCCTCGGCGGGTGACACCCGGGTGCGGGCCGCACCTCCCGCACCCGCCTAGTGACGCCACTGATATCAGGTAAAGATGAGCTGTTCAGTTTTACTCTGTTCTTTCTGACAAATTAGTACAAGGTTGGATTTATCTTATTGACTATATAAAACACGTGATAGCTGGATAGCCAATAAGATTTGGTTTTCAGATTCAAACTTAACCTAGCAAAAAAGAAATCGCTCATCTTAGCACTGTATAACACAATATATCAACATTTCCAATTCTCATGTCACATGTGTGACATCTGCTCACCTGGGTTTTTCCTCTCACTGGACTTGTGACATGGTTGCAATGATAAAAACTGTTAACTTTTGGGGACGATTCTTCTTCTCGATTGTGCCTTCACCCGAACTGTCTTCAGGAGTCCTGAGGAACGAGGTTCATTAGCGGTTATCTCGGGGATCCAAAGGCGGTGTGGTAAATCTGGTCTGAACCCCTTGCCAAAATAAGATATGGCACAGACTTAGAAAAATAAATACCCCATATGGAAGGGGGGAGGGGAGATTTTTATAAAAAATAAAATAATAAATAGAATGAATAATATGACTTTAATGTAAATAACAATATAAATGCTACTGCGCCCTGAACTCCAGCAGCAGCTGTCAAATAGCTGACAGCCTGCTGGGTGCTGCGGAAGTGTGGATACAAAGCAGCAGCAGCAGCTCCAGTACTGCCTTCCTGCTGTGAGACTCCGTGGTCAGAGGAGCTTGTGCTAAGCCCTGATTGGTGGAGCTCAGGACATGCTCATCTGACCCCAGCAGAGGGTGGGGCCACAGCAGCATGTCAACATCTTGGGTATGTTTACTTAAGGGAATCTATCCTGTAACATGGAGGATGAATCTGCCGGGTCCACATAATCGTGAGAGAGGTTCCCCAGTTAGTCTGTGTGGTTATGTCTATGACCTATGACCTTCCCTGCCTGTATGTGTTAATGTGTCTATGTGTGACCCTGCCTGTATGTGTGACATTGCCTGTATGTGTGTATATATATATATATATATATATATATATATGTATGTATGTGTGAGTATATATGTATGTATGTACTGTATGCGTGATTATGTGTGACCCTGCCTGTATATGTGCAGATATGTTTGACCCTGCCTGTATGTGTAATATATATATATATATATATATATATATATATATATATATATATATAGTGACCCTGCCTGTATGTGTGTATATATGTATTTATGCACTGTATGCGTGACTGTGTGACCCTGCCTGTATATGTGCAGAAATGTAGTAGTAGTAGTTATATTCTATTTCTGCTGTGTGTGTATGTATGTGTGTATGTGTATATGTGTGTATGTGTGTATATATATATATATATATATATATATATACACACAGGGTAGGGGGTTGGCTGGAGTGACAGGGCTCTTGTGTGGCAAGGGGCTAGTTAGATGATTGGGGATAGAGCCCCCTCAGTAAGTGTACCCTGACTTCATCAGTTACTATCCATATGGACATTGACCGGGAATAGTAACCTGCCCATGCCCGAAGTGTGGCGACGAAGCAAGCCCACGAGGGTACAAGTTTCTAAAGTAACATCGTTTTAAGGGCACCACACTTTCGCCCTCACTCCACATCACATCCAGGTACATTAACTGAAGGGGATCTATACACAACCCTGGTGTGACAGGCTGAAGAGAAAAGGGGCTAGTGTGACAGGGGGCTGTTGTATGATGATGACATTGGTTACGATTCGTACACAAACAGGCATCTTCCAGACCATATGATTTCCTACATGAAGAGTGAGTACAGACAGAACACACTGTCTGCCCAGGGATGAACAATTACTTTAGAGGTTCCCTATTGCAGAGAAACCACCATATAGGTAAGGCATATTTTTATTGTACACACAAAACTGGATTTTATTAGTGGAATTACTTAGTGGGTTGGAATATATCTAGCCATCTATGTCCCAGTTTGATGCTGCCCCTAATGTTTATTTTTATTTCCCTTTAATTTAACCCACATGCTTCACCCGCCTCCTCCCTAGCACACTTGGGAAGGGGGGGTACCATAGCACGCACGTGCTCCTGGCTCCCTGGCCACTTGCTACACCTCAGCTACTGCCCTCAAAACTCTCATATCCTAATAAATCACTTCCTTTTAGCTTTACTTTTAAAAACACATGTGGACAGTTACTTAGACATAATTACTAATAAATAAGATTACCTTATGCAACAATCACACAAATGTATTTAACTAGAGATAGATTAAACTAGAGGTCTAAGCTTGATTTAAAGGTATTATTAATAAGGATTAACAAATCGAGTTCACATTTCCAAATAACAGCGCCACTTTAGAAAATATTATCCAAATATAAGTTGTGTGACCTCACCCAAATATACCAAGTCTTATGCCCTTAACATAATGTCACCAGTTACCCTAGAATCCACAACTTCTTTCACTATACCTGTTATGAGACGTTGTGACAGCTCATATCTGCTGCAGGTTCCGGTCAGAGCTGAGAGGGTTAACAGGCAAAGACAGCCACAGTGGGGTTTTGTCCAGGCTGATTGCTCCCAGCTGGGAAGTCTGTGAACATGCAGCACTTATTATGGTAATTACCAGAAGCTGGTCTCGTTTGTTCACACGGGATTGGCTGTGACTTCTGTAATAGGGCAGCCAGCCCATTCCTGCCTTGCCGGAGATAGTTTCTTGTGGACATTGTGCCATCCGGTCCCTGTTCCTGTATCTGCTGTTGGTATTCCTGGTTCCTGACCTGGCTCTACCTTGCATTACCTGTAGCTGTGGCAAGTGTACCTGGAACATTCATTGTGCTGCAAATCCATTTTGCAAGCCATTGGTGTTGTGTACTTTTGCTATTCCATCCTGCAATATATGTACATATCTCTTGCTGCTATTATACACGCTGGTTAATATATTGCTATTCCATTTACATTATATGTTATGCTGCAAATTCCATACTGTCAGCTGCATCAGTGGCGTCACAAAGGGGGAGCAGGGGGTGCGTGTCGCACCAGGGTGTCACCCGCCGAGGGGTGACAGTGACACCAAGGTGCAGGCAGACTGCCCCTCAGTGGCTGACATTGTGAGGGAGCCGGCACTGCACACAGTTCAGTCCGCACCTCCTGCACACACCCCCAGTAGAAGCACTGGACCACAGGGTTCGGGTCACAAGGCCACACCTCTTCCAGCATGGCCACGCCCCCTGTACATGTGACCACGCCCCCTTTTTGGCAGGGGCGCACACCCAGCATCCCTCCCCGCTCCAGGTGACACCACTTGGAGGGACGCCACTGAGCTGCAAGCATATCTGAGTATATTGCTATACCATCTTGCAATATATCTGTTGTTACTGATGCCACTATTTTATGTAGTTGTGTTTATATGCTATCGTATTCTGTTATTGCCTGCAGTGAACGCTGCTCTGTGGTAATTATTACTTAGAATTGCTGATATTTACGCTACCTGTTATTAATGTGCATTCTATCTTGCTTGTGTATATGGCTGCAGGCTTCTTTGCGGTTAATATTACCTTTGTACTACTACTCCAGTTTTACTTTGCGAACTTCCTCTGTTTGTATAAGCCTCTACTGTCTGGAGGCAGCATCCTAAGTACCGGTGAATGCCTCATACTCTATGGGAACAACAGGCGGTTGTTATAGGCAGAGACCTCCCTAGAGTGACTCTAGGGGACGTATGCAATACAGGGGGAGATTCATTTAAAAATGTATAAAATAGTAATGAATCTTAGTACTAAAACTAAATGTCACCATTAACCATCAATGCTTAGCAGCCATGAACATTTACTCCCTGATGGCTGACTGCTATACCATTGATGGCAGGGCCCTGATGGTCCACAATTATTCAACCATTAACGGTTTTCTGTTGATGGTGAGAAACTATTGATGGCATGTGCTTCGATGGACAACCCTACTTTGATCATCACCTTAAGGACTGTCCCCCAATGGTAGGCAGGACTATTATTTGTCTACCGCAGCTCTTACTTGGCTGTTTTCCACTGGCAGCTGAGCCAGTATATCTCATTTCTTCAAATCACAGCCAGACTGCCTATTTGGCAAATTGGGATGCAGTTAAATTACTGCCGTCTGGAATGCCGGCCGTCGGCCGACCCAGGACTAAAGATAGGCATCGAAATGCCGACGCCTATCTTTAGCCCCATGCTAAAATCCTGATGCCTGGCATCCCGATCAAGGTAAGCCGGGGAGAGTTAGCTTGTAGCCACGGGGAGGGTAACGTTTAAACACCCCTGGAGGACCTTAGGGTTAGGCACCCCTCAGGGAAGGTTAGGGTTAGGCTAGGAGAAGGAGGGGTTAGGGTTAGGTACCCCCAGGGGTAGGTTAGGGTTAGGCAACCCCCTGGGAGGGTTTGGTTTAGGGTGCGTGAAGGGGGGTTAGGTTTAGGCAACCCCGTTGGGGACTTAGGGTTTGGCACCCCTAAGGGAGGGTTAGGGGGAGGAGATTGGAGGGTTAGAGCACTTACCTGCCGCTGTCAGGATATCCTCCCTTCAGGCTTCCGGCGTCGGTATGAGAACCAGCGGCTATTCAGCTGTCGGTATTTCATACCGATTATGGCAAATGCCATCTGGAGGCCTGGCCTCTTCCCAGGGCTCTGTGTGACTGGTGATGTGGAAGAAAAAGAGTTTCTATTTGGGAGTGGATAAAGGATATATATGAAACCTTATGTGGATAATTTTAATAGCTTGTCAAATTGGCTCCATTAGTCAAAAGCATTTGCATTATTAGCAGTTTTCCAGAAATTACTGAGAGAGAATATTTCCTCACAATGTATCCTGTATCAATCATTTTCAAGAAGCTATTAACCACAGCTACACCCAGTCCACCATTTTGCTCTTGTCTCGTGACTTTTTAACCACGACCATTAAGCAAGCACCTGGTATAAAGCCATGAAGAACCCCGTTAGGATGTGTATATTTTTTCTTATATGGTATTAAGATGAGAAAAGTATAATCATGTGATTTGTCTACATAATTGGCACTATAAAAAGCATGGATGCCATTTTGATTGAAGCATTTTTGCCTTTGAATTGCTTTGATATGCATATCCTGTTTTAATCCAATAAGCAATAAATAACTTGCTTTGCACTGAAATATTGGAGTGGATCAAAGAATACAGTATATCCATATCACTTGGCTACTTTCCGCTTGCAGCATGAGCCAGTACTTCTCATATCTTCAAATCACGGCCGAACTGGTCGCCTGGCAATTCTGGCAAATGCTTTCTGAAGGCCTGGCTGAGAAACTCTGCCTCCCGGTGCTCTGCTTGACCAGCATGCCTAGACGGGGCATGCAGCAAGGCCACTGTTCAGTGACTCGGAGGCTGTCGGAATCTGTAGTTTGTTTTGCCTCTATTGCCAGTATCTGCATCCACTAATGCTGGCCATACAGCTGCACGATTTCAGGCCGATTGCCCGATTTTCAACACCACGTACGATCAATTGTGTAGAAATCGTGCATTTTTAAAGTAGAAAACGATCCGATGCGCGCTTCCACAGCTCCTAAAATGGATCATATGATCACATGTGCAGCCCATTTTATCTGTCGTATTCGTATGATCGTGCCCCGTTTTTCAGCTTGCGATGCATCGTGCGTCCGAGTATCCGAGCCCCGTCACTTGAGTGACAAGTTCCTGTTTACGCCCACTGCAGACAGCGCCTGAGCAGAGAGGAGCAGCATCATGAGCAGCAGACACGATTGTGCATGTATGTATAGTATTTGCTGCCCTGCAACGCTCTGGTATTATGACCTCCTCCTGTTCCTGGTGCAGCAGTATCTGGTTCGATCTTCTGTACAGGTGATGGCTGAGTCAGAGGAGAGCAGCCTGCTGGAAGAGAATGTTGGTGAATCGGCAGAGTCATCTATGGTAAGTTCCAACATTTTCAAATAAACTTCTCTTGCCACGGCACTGCACCATCCCCATTAAAATAGGCCATATATTTTTCTCTGACCTTTTTGGCCAGAGAAGTCCTGTTTTCCATAACCACGGGTACCGCCATTGAGAGTTACGGAGCAACCTCTTCCAGATTTTCTGGGTCTTCCACTGCAGGTGTGGCTTTCTTGTGCAGGAAGTTGTGCAGGATACAGCAAGCCGTGACCATCCAGTCAATCTTCCCCACCTTTAAATTTAGCGGGGTATGCAAAATCCGGAATTGGTTGCTCAAGATCCCAAAGGCGTTCTCGACAATACGCCCTGCACGAGACAGGCGATAATTGATCACCCGCTTCTCATGAGTCAAGGGCCTTTGTGGGAATGGCTTCATTACATTTTCATGAAGGGCGAAAGCCTCATCAGCGACAACAACATAATTCAGGCCATGTTTGGTAGCCTCTCTGGGCGGCAAATGAAGGGTGTTAGTGGTGAGCCTCTCGTAGAATGCCGTCCTCTGAAAGGAGCCACCTTCGGAAGAACGGCCATTCTTCCCCACATCTATAAACAGGAACTCGTAGTTTGCGTTCACCACAGCAATCAGAACAACACTGAAGTACCCCTTATAGTTGTAGTAGTAGGACCCAGTGTTGGCAGGTGGGTTAATCCTAATATGCTTGCCGTCGATAGCTCCTCCGCAGTTAGGGAACTGCCAACGGCTCTCAAATTCATCCACAATGGCTATCCACTCGTGCTTTTAGGGAACTGTGAAAGAAATTGAAATCAAATTTAAAATATGACATTTAATTAATGTTCTCTATTTACAGACTTCTGATATCCCCAGCAACCCTACACAGTGGAGAAGATAGTGTTGCGACTCCAAACCCCACCCCACCAATATCCAAAAAACAAAGGCGGAAAACTAAAAATAAAGAAACTGAAGTGTTTGATACTTTTAGCATGTTATACATACAGTCAGGTCCATAAATATTGGGACATTGACAGAATTTTCATATTTTGGCCTCTATTCACCACCACAATGGCTTTGAAATGAAACAAACAAGATGTGATTTAACTGAGATTTAATTTGAGGGTAATTACATCCAAATCAGGTGAACGGTGTAGGAATTACAACGGTTTCTATATGTGCCTCCCACTTTTTAAGGGGCCAAAAGTAATGGGACAAACTAAACAATCCTAAATCTAACTTTCACTTTTTAATACTTTGTTGCAAATCCTTTGCAGAAAATTACAGCCTGAAGTCTGGAACGCATAGACATCACCAGACGCTGGGTTTCATCCCTGGTGATGCTCTGCCAGTCCTCTACTGCAAATGTCTTCAGTTCCTGCTTATTCTTAGGGCATTTTCCCTTCAGTTTTGTCTTCATCAAGTGAAATGCATGCTCAATCAGATTCAGGTCAGGGGATTGACTTGGCCATTGCATAACATTCCACTTTTTAGCCTTAAAAAACTCCTTGGTTGCTTATGCAGTATGCTTCGGGTCATTGTCCATCTGCACTGTCAAGCGCCGTCCAATGAGTTCTGAAGTATTTGACTGAATCTGAGCATATAATATTGCCCGAAACACTTCAGAATTCATTCTGCTGCTTTTGTCAGCAGTCACATCATCAATAAATACAAGGGAACCAGTTCCATTGGCAGCCATACATGCCCACGCCATGACACTACCACCACCATGCTTCACTGATGAGGTGGTATGTTTTGGATCATGAGCAGTTCCTTTCCTTCTCTTCGTATCACTCTGGTACAAGTTGATCTTTGTCTCATCTGTCCATAGGATATTGTTCCAGAACTGTAATGGCTTTTTTAGATGTTGTTTGGCAAACTCTAATCTGGTCTTCCTGTTTTTGTGATTCACCAATGGTTTACATCTTGTGGTGAACCCTCTATATTCACTCTTGTGAAGTCTTCTCTTGATTGTTGACTTTGACACATATACATCTACCTCCTGGAGAGTGTTCTTGATTTGGCCAACTGTTGTGAAGGGGTTTTTCTTCACCAGGGAAATAATTCTTTTGTCATCCACCACAGTTGTTTTCCGTCGTCTTCCGGGTCTTTTGGTGTTGCTGAGCTCTCCGGTGCATTCTTTCTTTTTAAGAATGTTCCAAACAGTTGATTTGGCCACACCTAATGTTTTTGCTATCTCTCTGATGGGTTTGTTTTGATTTTTCAGCCTAATGATGGCTTGCTTCACTGATAGTGACAGCTCTTTGGATCTCATATTGAGAGTTGATAGCAACTGATTCCAAATGCAAATGTCACACTTAGAATCAACTCCAGACCTTTTACCTGCTTAATTGATAATGAAATAACGAGGGAATAGCTCACACCTGTCCATGAAATAGCTTTTGAGTTGATAGTCCCATTACTTTTGGTCCCTTAAAAAGTGGGAGGCACATATTGAAACTGTTGTAATTCCTACACTGTTCACCCGATTTGGATGTAATTACCCTCAAATTAAATCTGAAAGTCTGCAGTTAAAGCACATCTTGTTTGTTTCATTTCAAAACCATTGTGGTGGTGAATAGAGGCAAAAATCTGAAAATTCTGTCAATGTCCCAATATTTATGGACCTGACTGTGTGTGTGTGTATATATATATATATATATATATATATATATATATGTATGTGTGTGTATGTATATATATATATATATGTATATATATAAATAACAACTGAAGGATCAATAAGCGCCACCTGGATACTAATTATACAATAATATAACCTTAGTATAACTAGTTGCACTCTCCCATCTGGTTCTGGGTGTCCGCTAACGCAAGAGGTATAAATAGCAATGGTTATCTGCTGTTAAGTAATGAGGTATTAGCAGGTAAACTTGTTAAACTTGGCACTTGAAATGTTTAATATATATTATAAGATTTCCCTTTTAATTATCTGAATTCTTGATACATGTATGTTTTTATGTTCTCTTCATTTTATGTTTAACCTTTTTAGCGTAAATAAAGTCTTTTGTAATTTTTTGTGTACATATAAAGCACTTGTCTCTATACATTTTTTTAAATAAGGTTCATGTTCAGTATATACATGGAGGTGTAGGTCTCACAATATCAATTTGCACAATTGCACTGACACTTTATCAGTATCCTGGAAGATAAATTTATGTTTGTACATTAGATTATTGCACAGATAATATATATAAAAAAAATATTTAACTATCCTTTTTTACACTGTTTTTTATCTATTTATTGACTAATTGTCATACACACACATCTAAAACACCTATTAATTTTATTATCTACATTTAAGCACTGCTGTTGCTATATACCAAGTTTACCTGCTAATATATATATATATATATATATATATTTATTTATTTATATATATATTTATTTATTTATATATATATATATTTATATATATATTAAGTTTCACATAAGTATTTATGTTTTATACATTCTATAGCCCATGTTGGCTGCAAAAACTGTGTCCCGTAGCCTGGTACCTCAGCATAACCACAAGCCTCTCCTCGGCCATGATGGCCATCCGAAACTTGGTGTCCTGCTTCCAGACACAGCAATTCCTGGAATGTGGTATCATCCATCCGCAGAAATTTGCGGTAGTCGTCCGGATTGTTCTCCCGCATCTCCGTCAGCAGGGGCATGTAGGATCGACTTTCCCTCTCCAGCAGCCAATCCTTGGTCCAGCAGGACCTGATCCTACTCCTATGCTGTGCCCTCTCCCTCTCCTCACCCAGCTTGACCACAGCATAGGACAGCAGAACTCTATAACGTCAGGGATCCATCACCACAAAAAAGCAGGATAGAGCACACACGAAATAGAGCAGGAAAAAGCACTTTGTAAAGCCAGGCAATACAAAGCAATGCACAGTAGCTAGCAATGTGGAGTGTTCAGCAGGGTAAAAAACTAAGCCTCACTAATCACAGAGCAAACAGGAGTGCACAGAGCTGAAATGGCAGGGATTTTTATACACCCCCAGTGAAGCCCAGCCCTCTATTTAAAGTTAGGCCAATCTATCGCATGATCGCATGTGTTTATGTGAGGCACACGATCAAACGTCTCTAGATCCATCGTATAGGGAAGGGTGATCGTACGACAGATCGTATGTAAATCGTGTGTGAAATAAGCACAAAATCATGTGGCCGGCACTGCCAGGGAGTTCCTGGAAGTTCAAGGGAAATCGTAGGATGAATCTTCTCTTATGCTGGTCGTACTAGTGTATGGCCAGCATAATTCTCTCCATTACAACAGAGATGTGCACTGAGCAATGAAATTGCTATTATGTATAAATATATATAAACATTTTAATTTGATACCTCAAACACTATTTTAATATGTGTACAAATCTCTACATTATATTTGATTATTTATTATTTATTTATGATTATAAATTATACATATTCAGAAATAATATGCATATGAAAATAAATATGCATATTACACATTTAGATTTATTTTATTGAAATCAAACATTTATACATGAACTAATGTGATATTTACAACCGTAATCTCACATTAAAATGATCATCATTGGTAATGCGTCATACAATCTTATCACATTTTTCTCACACTAAAGTAATCATGTGTTTTCTGAAAACTTTAATAATCATCACAGTTATAAATAGAAATGTATTTTATACCTCTTGCTAGTTTGCACTAAATCTTTCAAATGGAATGTGGCTGTTTGCTTCGCTACATCAGGAGTGTTCCAAACTTCATTTTGTTTAATATATTTTTAATCTGAAACAGATCATTGCTTTTTTAATTTGTTGCACAGATTGAGGTTGCCTCGATCAATTTGGTTGTCACTTTATTTGACAAGTTTTAATATTTCTTCTTTTTACATGTATGAAAATACATATCAATGTGATTTGGCGTACATCATGCGGGATATTATATCATCAGCCTTAGGCAACTGTATTTGTGTGGTTGGGTGACAGTTAAGTGCTGGCTTAGGACCATATACACTATAAAGACTATAGATGTGCGGGTCCGGTCCTCTGAGAACTGGCGAACACCCGAATTTAGGGGTTCCAAGTCAAAGCTAGTCTGAGTTCGGAATCACTTTGGGGTACTTAGCCGAACCCATCCCGGTTAATAAACGGAACTGGAGTTTTCAATTGCATGCTATGATGATCTCATTTTAGCTGTTTTTTTTATTTATTATTAAAATCCAGATCCCAAGCCAAAACACGTGAGGGTGTTTTTTAAAACCAAAAGACGAAGTCGAAACCAGATCCAAAAATCAATTTCACCAAAAAACAAATTGGAACACTTTGGGAAAATGTGGTGGAAATGGAAATGGAGGAAGCAGAAAGACAAATGACATTACAAGATAGAACTATGATCGGAAAACACAATTAGCACAGATGCTGTTGCTCCAATAATACGAACTTGCATTCTGGGAACAGCAGAAGCGACAGCGACACAGGTGGGAGATTAAGACAAAAACTGGAGCCAATGCCTTGTCTGAACCTATTCATGGAGTTGGTACCAGCCAACATTAATGCAGGTAATTAATTTATTTAATTGTCTCATACACACATTATCCAATCTATAGTGAGTATAAAAATGCTACAAACTATGTTTCTCACTGTCTCCTTGTCTTTTATTTCCATAGACAATGGAAAGGAATAATGAAACTGAAGAGGCACAGCATGAAAGCCACTCAATAACATGCTATGATTAGCCTCATGAGATATAGGCATCTGCGAGTGAAGATGAAAGAGTCAGCCCCTCCAGGCTAACAGCTACAGCTTCCACACTACAGAAATGCTCAGTAACCAGATGCAGCAAGATACACAGCTCCTCACCACATGCCAACATGTGTGCCATGTTGCATAATGCGGAGCTAGTAGTGTCCAACTTTGAAATCAGGATTGCATAGTGGCAGGAATCTCAAAAAGCAGGATTACTTAATTGAGTATTCATTAAAAAAAAATAAAAATAAATCAATTGCCCGATAGCATGATAAAACAGGAAACAAACACTGAGTTATCTGGAATAGGTCAATGTCCCACTACTGATAACGTTCAGAAAGAACCTGTTGTAGAGGTGATAGCAATACCCGTACACTATATCGTCAACTTCACGTTGTCAGCTGCAGTGTAAAGAGGACAGCCCAGGTGGCAAAAAAGGAAAACAACACAATTGTAACAGTTTGTAGAGCCACCCGAGTACTGCCCAGTGCATTAGAACATGTCCAAAGTTTGGCTTCCTGGTGATGGCTCCTTCCGTGAAGTCATGATGTCACATGTTTGGGGGTGGAGGAGCTGGCCCAGGGTGCAATAATGTCTTGCCACAGAACTCCATCAGTCATTGTTTTATTATTTTAAATAATGCTATATTGCAACATAAAACAAAGATGCCTAGTATATCTGGGCTACATGCTTAATCAGCCTTTATTTACCCTGCATGCAAAAATAATAAATGTATTTGCTCCCCTTGCATTGCAGGGAATGGATATGAAATACCGCTGGAATTCCCGATCATGGATAGGTGAGTATCTACTAACCTAACCCCCCTAACCCTCCTTAGGGGTGCCTAACCCTAACTTCCCCCCCAAGTGCCTAACTCTAATCCCCCCTCTAAGTGCCTAACCCTAACCACCCCCTTCCCCGCTGCCTTAACCTAAGTCCCCCGGGGGGGTGCCTAACCCTAAGTCCCCCCTGGGAGCTCTAACCCTCCCCCCCCCCGGGGCTGTCCGTTCGCGGAGCCCGGCATCACTACGATCGGGATGCCGGGCGCCGGTCTCCCGGCGTCGGGGAAATGCGGGCGTCTACATCTAGACGCCCGGCATTTCACCCTTGCCGGTATATGACAGTCGGGAAGCCGGCTGCCGGTATTTAGGCAGTCGGCTTCCCGATTGCATACCGCATTGCAGCATGGTTTGTCCAGGTGCAAAGTTACTTGCTTTTTTTTGCTTTGCTCCCAACTTATAATCAGCCCCACTATGAGGTAAGTACAATTTTACTTCTAGAAACAAACCTATTTAAACATGTGTCTAAACTTAAATAGGATGCATCTACAAGATGCATTTTACTTGCGTGTGCATTACCCTTTTTGTACTAAACTAGCATGTGACTGCCCTGATCCATCTTTTAAAGTGAAAGGAGCTACACTTGCAAGATAAATGTAACTTAGATGTAGATTTACTAAGCCACGGGTTGTCAAAGCCACCAGTTATTGGCCGCATTCACCGATCATTCTAAAACGGCAAACCCAATAAATGCCTGCTTTATCATTTCTTTTTCTACTTCAGGGTCCATAGGGTATCCACAGGATACCTTGGGGTATAGGTGTGACGTCAGTCGCCGGGCACCATAGAGTTAAGCTTTTCAGCCTCCCAGGATGCACTAGGGTCCCCCTCCTATACCCCGCCCCCGAGCCAAGGCACCTCAGTTTAGTTTGGTGCCCGACCGGAGTCGGGTGCACCTGTCGGAGTGGGGGCTAGAAGAGCCCCTGAAGCTTTCTCCTATGCAGCTGTGGCTGCACATCTGGATGTACAGCATGAACAGTCAGTCCTGACGTCCATGCTGTCTTCCCTACACCCCCGCCGGTACCAGAACACCGGTACCGATCCGGGGATGCTGGTGAGCATCTGGGGTCACAGCTAGCGGTGACCCCAGATGTTCCGGACCATGGCCGGATTTAAGGGGGACAAAGGTAAGCAGCGGGGTCCCGCAGTGGGTCCCCGCTGATCACATGGTCCTGAGTCCCCTGGCAGGGGGCTCCCTGGGGACTGGCTGCAGCGTGGAGCCAGGCGACCAACCTGCGCTTCCACTACCCCCTGGGACAGTGGACCGCAGCAGAGCGGTAGCGCTGCGGTGTCCCAGGGGTTAAATGCATGCCAGGGGAGCGCGCCTTCCTTGTCTCACAGCCGGCGCCTCCCCCGCTGCACACAGCCCTCTCTGCACGCTGCCGACTGGTCCTGTGGCAGCGCTCCTCCCCCAGGCCAGCCTCCTCTCTGCTCCTCGGCGGCCATCTTCTGGACGCATGGTGAACGCTGCTGGAAGCGCTGGACGGAAGCATCGTGGTCTGGGTCCCCCCGCATACCTCTCCTCCGCTGTGGTCAGGTCTGTGTATGCAGCGCTGTGTCCTACCAGGCCCTGTGTCTGAGTAGTTGAGTGATCAGCGCTGTTAGTGCAGGAATTGATTTTCTTTGCATTGTATGTGACTGTGCTAGCGCTGCTGCCTGTAACTTTTCTTCTAAACTGTCAGCTTTATTCTGTCCCTGTTCTTTCTGCTAAGCCCTTGCGGTGCGATGCTGCAGGGTGGTCTCTCGCCTATTTACTATATAATTGGTGAGAGGGGTCACATACTTGGTGCCATCATGTCTGAAAGTGATTTTCCTCTCCGGCTACAGTGTACTACGTGTAAAATACCGTTAGCGGAGGGGGAGGGTAGCGCGGAGTGCCTTTGCCGGCAGTGTTTGTCCATGGCGCGGCCGCTTACGGTTACAGCACCGGTACAGGAGCCGTCCTGGGCTTGTTTCGCTCAGGCGCATACAGCCTTAGTGGGCCAGTTAGCTCCGTAGCCCGCGTTTACACTGATGGGTTTGTCCCAGCAGTCAGTGGTGTCGTCACCCGTGCAGGGTTTCCCACGACAATTGGTGGTACCCCACAGTCTCCCTATTTCCCCGCTCCCGGTTTCTCAGGAGCCAGTGTGAGTTAACTCCCTGACAGGTTCTGTACAGCACTTGTCGGATGTGTTGCAAGGGGAGTCTGTGATGCGGCCGCATAAACGGCCGGTGGCGTCTCTGTCGGCTCCTTATGAGGATGACGAGGGGACGTCTGATGATGGGAAGATTCTGGATCCTTACGATCAGGAACCTCTCCATAGTAAGGACGCTGATGCTAAGTCCAAGGTATGTATTCCTGGACTTATTCGGGCGGTCCGCACAGCCTTGGTGATTGAGGACGAAGTTCCCCCAGCGGCTAAATCTAAGTATGCCTTTTTCAAAGATGTGAAGGGCGATGCCACAGTCTTTCCTCTTTCGGGTCAGTTAGTGGACCATTTAGAGGAGGCGAGGAAACAGCCTGGCAAAAGATACCAGCCGCAGAGACGCCTGGCGGTGGCTTATCCGTTCGCGGATAATTATTTTGCAAAGTGGGAATCCCCTCCATAGGTGGATTCTCACGTGACCCGTCTTGTCCGTAGTGCCACATTGCCGATGCCATCCATGTCCTCCCTTAAGGATGCTACGGACCGCAAGGTGGAGATCTGCCTGAAGTCCGCTTATTCCCTTGCGGGGGGGGCAGCACGGCCGGCTGTGGCCATTTGCTGGGTTGCCAGAGCGATGGAGCACTGGGCGGATTCATTAGAGGCTTCTTTTGATTCCGACTGTCCGGCCGAACAGGCGGAGTTGATTGGTAATCTCCGGGATTCGGCCACTTATATCAACGAGGCGGCCCTAGACATTAGTACTCTGGTGTCTAGAATTTCTTTAGCAGCGGTGGCTGCTCGTCGCACCTTGTGGCTGCGATCCTGGAAGGCGGACGCAGATTCCAAAAAGGGTCTGGAGGCGTTGCCGTTTACCGGAGAAGTTCTCTTCGGTCCGGATCTGGATAAGATTGTGGCCACGCTGGCGGCAGCCAAATCGGCTTGTCTCCCGTCGGCCGCTGCTCCTTCTGGTTCTGGACCATCGTCCTTTCGGTCATCTAGGGCCCAGGGCAGGCCCAAACCACAGTCGTTTCCTCGACAGGCTGGCCCTAAGAAATCGGCTAAGCCCCGGAAGCAGGCATGGAGTACCAGACATCCGGCCCCCAAGCCAGATGACAAGCTGCGGCCTGACGGTCCGGGCCTCCCTTTGGGGGATCCCAGGGTGGGAGGCCGCCTGCTGCAGTTCGCCCAGTGTTGGTCGGCCACTACGACAGACACTTGGGTTCTCGAGGTGGTCTCCCACGGGTACGCCCTCTCCTTCCGGCACAGACCCCCGGCGCGATTCTTCACCACGGGTCTACCTTCAGACCGGAACAAGGCTACGGAGCTGCGGAAGGTATTGCACACTATGCTCTAGGCTGCAGTTATAGTGCCTGTTCCATTCTCCCAGAGGGTTTCTATTCAAATCTTTTTTTGGTACAGAAACCCAATGGGTCGTATCGCCCGATTCTCAACCTCAAAGCACTCAACAAGTCTTTGCGGGTTCCGAAGTTTCGGATGGAGACCCTACGGTCCATCATTCTGGCGCTGGAACCTGGGGACTACATGGTGTCATTGGACATACAGGACGCTTACCTGCATGTCCCTATTCTTTTGCGCCATCAACAGTTCCTCAGGTTTGCAATCCGCAGCGACCACTTCCAGTTTCGGGCGTTACCTTTTGGCCTGGCGACAGCACCACGTGTTTTCACCAAGGTGATGGCGGTCATGGCGGCTTCTCTGCGGCTGCAGGGAGTCCGCATGTTGCCGTACTTGGACGACCTGTTATTGGTGGCAGGATCTCCAGAGCTCCTGTTACACCACTTGGACCTGACCATTGCACTGCTGCAACGGCACGGCTGGCTAATCAACTGGCAGAAGTCCACTCTAATCCCATCTCGGAGGATTCTGCATCTTGGAGCCTTCTTGGACTCGGGACAGCAAAGGATCTTCGTGACGGAGGACAAGATCTCTGCTTTACAGTCAAGGGTGCGCAGTTGTCTGCACAGCTGCCGGGTGTCCCTACACTCGGCGATGAGGTTACTGGGCTCCATGGTGTCGGTGTTCGACATGGTGGAATTCGCCCAGTTTCACTCCAGACCTCTGCAGCACCTGATCCTGTCCAAGTGGAACGGGCTGCCTCAGTCTCTGAAGTCCCAGACGATTGTGATCACCCCGGAGGTTCGCCTGTCCCTTGCTTGGTGGTTACAGATGACTCACCTCAACAAGGGACGTCCGTTCTGGGTTCCAAATTGGGTCCTGTTGACAACGGACGCTAGTCTTCGGGGCTGGGGAGCAGTTTTGGGTCCACACTTGTTCCAGGGCAGGTGGACGCCAACAGAAGTGGAGCTTCCAATAAATATCTTGGAACTCCGTGCGGTCTTCAATGCTCTCCAGCAGGCACATCGGTTTCTCCAGGGTCACCCGGTGCAGGTCCAGTCGGACAACGCTACCACCGTGGCCTACATAAACAGGCAAGGAGGAACTCGCAGTCGGGCGGCTCTCGTAGAGATCTCTCGGATCATGGTTTGGGCGGAGCGCAATCTTCCGGCCATATCAGCGGTCTTCATCCCGGGAGTGCTAAATTGGGAGGCGGACTTTCTAAGTCGCCAGGACGTTCATGCGGGGGAATGGTCCCTGCACCCGGACGTTTTTCAACTGCTGGTGGACAGGTGGGGTCTTCCAGAGATCGACCTCATGGCGTCCCGGCACAACAACAAGTTGCCGGTGTACGGGTCTCGCACAATAGACGAAGGGGCGTCTCTGGTGGATGCTCTGTCCGTCCGGTGGACGTTCCGGTTCGCATACCTGTTCCCTCCGGTCTCCCTTCTTCCACGGGTAATCTGGAAATTCAAACAGGAAGGAGCGACGCTCCTGTTGATAGCTCCCGCGTGGCCCAGACGGCACTGGTTCTCAGACCTTCAGGGTCTGTCCGTGGACAGTCCTCTGCGGTTGCCGCTACGACCGGACCTTCTGTCTCAGGGTCCTTGTCTTCACCCGGACCTGACTCTGCTGTCTTTGACGGCGTGGCTGTTGAGACGGCCATGCTGAGGTCCCGGGGGTTTTCCAGCTCTGTGGTGCGTACCATGTTGCGTGCTCGGAAACCGTCTTCCGCGAGGATATACCATCGCGTGTGGCATACGTTCTTCCAGTGGTGTCGACGAGAGGTTATGCACCGCGGGAGTTTCGTCTGTCTCGGATTCTCGCCTTCCTGCAAGCGGGACTAGATCATGGGCTTCGCCTTGCTTCTTTGAAGGTACAGGTTTCGGCCCTATCTGTCTGGTTTCACCGTAGGATTGCTACAATCCAGGATGTGCGCACCTTTATGCAAGGTGTTCTCCGCATTCAGCCGCCCTTTGTTCCACCTGTGGCGCCTTGGGATTTGGCTGTGGTCCTGAGGGCTCTCCAAGGACCGCCGTTTGAACCACTGGGCTTAGTGGATCTTAAATGGCTGACAGCTAAGACTGTTTTCCTTCTGGCTATTGCTTCGGCCAGACGTGTTTCTGATTTAGGGGCTCTTTCTTGTAAACCCCCTTTCTTGGTTTTTCATGGGAACAGGGCAGTGCTCCGTACTCGGCCCGAGTTTCTTCCCGAAGTTGTTTCCCAGTTTCATGTTAACGAGGAAATCGTTTTTCCGGCCTTTAACTCACCGGGTCTTTCCGTGGGTGAGGCCTCTTTGGATGTTGTGCGGGCCTTAAGGACTTATGTTGACCGCACTTCTTCGTTTAGGAAGTCGGACGCTTTGTTTGTCCTCTATGGCTTCCGTAAAAAGGGTTGGCCTGCTTCAAAGCAAACTTTGGCAGCCTGGATCCGTATGGCTATTTCTGAAGCTTATCTTCATGAAGGCCTACCGGTTCCTCCTTCTCTGAAGGCTCATTCCACTAGGTCTGTGGGTCCTTCATGGGCAGCTCGACGTGGTGCCTCTGCAGTCCAGATCTGCAAGGCTGCTACGTGGTCTTCTGTCCATACCTTCGTGAGGTATTACAGGTTTGACACCTTCGCCTCTCAGGATGCTTCCTTCGGGCGGCGGATTCTCCTTTCTGCACAGGAGCGTCCCCACCCTTAAAGGATACTGCTTTGGGACATCCCCAAGGTATCCTGTGGATACCCTATGGACCCTGAAGTAGAAAATATGAGATATGGTAAGAACTTACCCTTGTTATCTCTATTTCTACGAAGTCCATAGGGTTCCACAGGACTCCCGCCCTGTCGCACCTGTGCTGCAGATGGGCTTTGCTCTGGTCACCGGTTTTCCGTCTCCCTCTGGTGAGAATGTGATTCTTGTATGTGTCCAGATCTTTTTTCTCTCTCTTTCTTCTCCTCTTCCGGCCTATGGCTTGATAACTAACTGAGGTGCCTTGGCTCGGGGGCGGGGTATAGGAGGGGGACCCTAGTGCATCCTGGGAGGCTGAAAAGCTTAACTCTATGGTGCCCGGCGACTGACGTCACACCTATACCCCAAGGTATCCTGTGGAACCCTATGGACTTCGTAGAAATAGAGATAACAAGGGTAAGTTCTTACCATTTCTCATATTTTATTGCTGTTTTAAATCAGTCAAAGACTCCAACTTATTGTGTGAGGAAGCCGGAGTAGTGAGAAAACCCACAAAAACACAGGTAGAACATACAAACGCAACCCAAATAGTGCCCTGGTGAAAATAGTACTATACTTGCCTACTCTTAGAAGGTGCGGGAAACTCTTGATGTGTAATGTAGCCCCCTTCCCCCCCCCGTAAGAGTGGCTGGATCTCCCGCATCCTACTCACCCTAGTGAAGTGAAGTGGGCAGAATGGGGAGATACTACTGGGAATTGTTGGACTGTATGGAGGCGGTGGGGCTAAAGTGACTTAAATCTTATCATTTTAGCTCCACTCCCTCTCCAGGGGCTCGCGATTTGTTGCAATTTGCAGTACTGGAGGCGGGGCCGGACGATCTGACAGTCCGAACCCACCCCCTAAAGCAGGGGTGGGGAACCTTCTTTCTGCCAAAGGCCATTTTATATATATAAAATTATTAGCGGGCCTGGTGCAGGCCACGCCACCTCCGAATGATGTCACACGGGGGCGGGCCACCATCGTCAGTGATTACAGCAATGCCCAGAGCATTCCTGGATGCTCCAGGGAGCTGTTAGGGCAGCAATGTGAGCAACTGAAGTACCCTAAGGACACTCCAGGCAGCACTGCTGCATAGATTCTGGCTGTGGGGTGCCATTCTTGGCACCCTGTTAGCTAGATGAGGTTAGCAGAAAAAAGCTCAGAGGGCCAGACCAAATGATTCCGAGGGCCTTATACGGCTCCCAGGCAGGAGTTTCCCCATCCCTGCCCTAACGGAATCTGCTGCATCTCCTCTCCGTGCTTTTCCCCAATGTTTTGAGGCAGCAAAAGCTAACCACTATGCTGCCCCAAGTCATGCGTATGCAGTGCCCCAAGTTGTACACACAACATAAATATCATGCAAATAGACTTTAATCCAAGTCTATTGGGCCTATTTATCAAATATATTAGCGGCAAAAACACCCTTTTTCTGGGGATACTTGCAAATATTAAGGATCCCTCGAATGTATGAAGTAGGGACTGCAACAGATATTGGAGATATGTGCTGCGGTCCCTCCACCGCCCCCCAGTGACGAATGCACTGGCCCCCTGAACAAGGAAACAGTGTGTTAGCATTACGCTATCACACTGCTTCAGACTCTTCCCCAGAGCGGGCTCTGATTGAAGCTCATCTCCTGGGTAGAGGATTTTAATAAATTCATGTGAAGATATTTACACAGAAAATTTTTATCACATCCGCATTAAAAATACGGATTGTGATAAATATGCCCCTGTATCTTTGGTCCAGATGCGCTTCAAGCCTATTTAATGGTAAATTCTAAAACAGTGGAAGAAAAGTTAACACTTTGAAGGTGCCCACACATATACCGATGTGTTCACGATACGATTTTATGGCCAATTTCCTCATGAACTTTCACGGGAGCTCCCTTGCCGTCGTGATCACGATTTGGGAAAAAAGACACCCAATCTGTCTTACGATCTCACGATCTATCGGATCGTACGCATCGTGAGATTGGACATAACAAATCGTGAGTTTAAAAAATAAATAAAACAGGCTCTTGACTATTGGTGGGAAATTTAAATAGCCATAACAATGGGAGGGGCTATCTAGGGAGTATAAACAGCAGGAACCCTTTAAACTCTGTGTAAATTCTGCTCTGCTACTAGATGAGGCTAGGTGTATTCCTGCTGAATCCTGTACATTGCTACTGTGCTCTTTGTATTTGGCTTGCCTTATACAAAGTTTATTCTACCTGCAAGTGTGTGCTACCTACCTGCATTCTATCCTGTTCCTGAATTCTGTACTGATGCGTCCCTATCAGTATAAAGTGTTGGTCGCTGAAGCCGGGGTCCGGGAGATTAGGAAGAGGGCCCAGCGAAGAAGGACGAGAGCATGCTGGACCAAAGAGTGGCTGCTACAAAGGGATACCCGCTCTCACATGTCCCTGCTGATAGAGATCAAGGAGAACAACCCGGAGGATTATCGGAACTACCTGCGCATGGATGACGCCAGCTTCCAAGAATTGCTGCATCTGGTGACTCCCCACATCAAGAGACAGGACACAAGGTGGCGGAGGGCAATCCCTGCTGAAGACAGACTGGTGACTACCCTGAGATACCTGGCTACAGGAAGGTCACTGGAAGACCTAAAGTTTGGGACACTCATCTCACCTCAGTCTTTGGGCGTCATCATTCCGGAGACCTGCAAAGCCATCGTAAAAGTGCTACAGTACCAGTATTGCAAGGTAAGTTAAAAAAAAACACCACACATTGGTTTCTTGTGCAAAGAAAAATTTTTATATTTATTTTTTACTCAACATATAAAGCAAGAAATTGCCTTCTTTTAATACAATGTGCACTGACCTGCAGGCAACTGAAAGTGTGCACTAAACTGTGTGCAAAATACTTTTTTATTACAACTTTACAAAAGAACATTATCACCAAATTTTATGAATCTCAATAGGTAGCCGGCTGTATGTGATAGGGTGGGTCAGACGCCAGTTTGAACAGGCCAATACACACATGGCACAAGTACACATTGTGGCCCCGGCTTCCAGCTATGTGTACTTGTGCCATGTGCGTAGTGACCTTGTTCAAATGGCGTCATCACCACCCTATCCCATGCAGCAAGCACCGATTGGAATTCATAAAATTTGGTGACATTAAAATCAAGACAAGAAAACAACCAAATTAAATATCACCAAATTTAATGAATCCCAATAGGTAGCCGGCTGTATGTGATAGGGTGGGTCAGACGCCAGTTTGAACAGGCCAATACACACATGGCACAAGTACACATTGTGGCCCCGGCTTCCAGCTATGTGTACTTGTGCCATGTGCGTAGTGACCCTTGTTCAAATGGCGTCATCACCACCCTATCCCATGCAGCAGCACCGATTGGAATTCATAAAATTTGGTGATATTACAATATAGAACAAATTTACATCTCTGTATATTGGGGCGACTCATCTGCTGCATCCAGCAGAGCATTATACAAGGTGGTGCTGGTGCTTGGGGTGCTTGGTGGGGGAGTAATATCTAACTGGGCAGGGGGGGGGCGGACATACCTATTTGGGGCAGGGGAAAATAGCATTGGATCTGCAATGTATGTCGAATTTGAGATATTTTTGCTCAAACAGCGACTCAAGAGGTCGTAGTTTAACCGTAAAAATTTTTTGGGGATATCTGCATCCAGATTTCTCAATGTGCTGTTCACATGAGCTGTGAAATCATCAATTGCATCTGGGGGTTTCTGCAGCAGCCGTTCTGCGTTTTGTAAAAAATGGTCCTCTCGTTCTGTAAAATTCTCCTTTCTGCCTTTTTTTTTTTTTTTTTAGGGTTGTTGCGAAGATGAGGGTCCAGGTGGAAGTGGAGTTTCCACTTGTGTGCTATTCTCCGGATCACTGTCGCCACCGAGCAGACTGAGGTCCGGTGTGGATGTTAAATCAGGGTCTTGGGTGGGAGTCTATATAGGGAAAAAAGATATGAAAAATATTATAGTCATGTTTTAACATCTTTTTTCCTATTTTTACAGTTTTCCTAACACCGTGGAGGAGTGGACTAGCATCGCGGAAGATTTTGAACAACGTTGGAATTTCCCTAACTGCGGAGGAGCCATCGATGGGAAACACATCCGCATCAACCCACCTGCCAACACCGGATCATATTACTACAACTACAAAGGATTCTTCAGCATCGTTCTCATGGCAGTGGTGAATGCCAACTACGAATTTCTGTTTGTGGATGTCGGCAAGAATGGGCGTGCTTCAGATGGTGGATCCTTCAAAAAGACGGCTTTCTACCAGAGACTCGCCAACAAAACCCTCAACCTGCCCTCACTGGACCAGACAAAGCACGGCCTAAATTACGTTTTCGTTGCAGACGAGGCTTTTGCATTACATGAACATGTGATGAAGCCATTTGCTCACAGGGGCCTGACCAGAGAGAAAAGGATATACAACTACCGTCTATCCCGGGCACGGCGCATTGTGGAAAATGCGTTTGGAATAATGAGCAACCGCTTCCGCATTTTCCACACCACCATCAATCTACATGTGGAGAAGATAGACTGGGTCGTGATGGCGTGCTGTGTGCTGCACAACTTTCTGCGAAGAAAATCTACTCAACGAGGACCAGTCCCAGCTAGACCAGAAGATGTAGGACCCCTGGAGGACATTGAACATTTGACATCTGTGTCTGCACCAACAACTACAACAACATCCACCGCACGTGCCAAAGAAGTGAGGGAGGAGTACATGACCTATTTCAATGGACCAGGTGCTGTACCATGGCAGGAGGACTATCTGTGAACTACTGACTAAATTGGACATTTGGGATTTAACAACAAAAACATTAAGGATTTTGGTTTAAACTGTGTCACTACTTGCCAAGACTTCTGCAACCTCCTCATCTCCCTCACGCTCAGACATCAAGATGATTGATTCCCTTTGAGGCTCTTGTTCGCTGATGAATGACATCATTTGGTAGTACCACAGCGCAGGAGTATATATTTCATCTGTAGCCGCTCCTGATTTTTTGGAGTCATCCACCTTCTTTTTTTCTTTGATGTATACTGTCATGAGATTTTGTATCTTTTGCCGTACAGTTTTCAGGTCTGCATCAGACATGTATTTTTTTGTATACACCAACAGTTCCTCGAGTGCGGCCAACTTCTGCGACTTATTGTGGTACTTCCGAGAACTGATCTTCCACAGACAGTCTTTCGAGTGCAGGATTTCAATGAATCCTGTAACGAATTCACGTTCTGAATCCATGGACATTATCTATGAATAAGAAAAAAAAGGACATTTAAATATTTGTGTATATAGTTTTGTAAAATGTAATGTTGTTATAGTTCACATTTTTAATGTTTTAATATTTTCTTTTTTACAGGTTTTTAAAGGTTTGTTATGGTATTCTAATCATGTTTTCTTTTACAGGAATGTTATGTGTTTATTGCTTGGTAATATAATGTTTTTCTTTGACAGTATGGGTTTTCCACCTTTGGGCCTGTCGTTGTGGTAGAACTACAGATCCCAGGATGCCCTAAAAATAGTTTCAAAGGTGGGTGGCAGGTCATCCTGGGATCTGTAGTTGCACAACAGCTGGAGACCGAAAGGTAGAAGACCCCCAGCTTGAAATAATGTGTGTTTTTAAATGTAATGTATGGTGTTTTTTTGGAAAAAACGTGTTTATTTATTTATTTGAGGTATTACACACATTGGTGGGCAGTGGGGGAGCTTAATGCATGACCCAGCCACCGCCCGCCTCAATACGGCGGGCGGTGGCTGGGTCATGCATTTATTGCCTGTGGGCACACATTGGTGGGCAGTGGGGGAGCTTAATGCATGACCCAGCCACCGCCCGCCTCAATACGGCGGGCGGTGGCTGGGTCATGCATTTATTGCCTGTGGGCACACATTGGTGGGCAGTGGGGGAGCTTAATGCATGACCCAGCCACCGCCCGCCTCAATACGGCGGGCGGTGGCTGAGTCATGCATTTATTGCCTGTGGGCACACATTGGTGGGCAGTGGGGGAGCTTAATGCATGACCCAGCCACCGCCCGCCTCAATACGGCAGGCGGTGGCTGGGTCATGCATTTATTGCCTGTGGGCACACATTGGTGGGCAGTGGGGGAGCTTAATGCATGACCCAGCCACCGCCCGCCTCAATATGGCGGGCGGTGGCTGGGTCATGCATTTATTGCCTGGGGGCATACATTGGTGGGCAGTGGGGAGCACATATTGGTGGTCAGTGTGGTTGCAAACTGTACAAATACTCACCAAATATCCAACAAAACGAAAATCCAGTGTGCAGGCTCCCAAAGTGCGACTGACTTGCTCCATACACGATGCTGCACAAGATGGCGAAGGGGCGTGTCCAGGCTTCTGTCAGTCAAATTCTGCATTGTGTGATGAATCGTACGATTCATCGTGAGGAAAAAAACACTCACGATCGGCGTCCATCGGGTTCATGGTTGGCTAATCTGCCCTACAGCACGGCAGATCAGAAGATGCGATATACGACGAGCGGGGCCGCGCATCGGCATCGTGCTCGTGAGTATAAACTCACGATTTGTACTTTTTTTACCCGATTTGTCGCCACGACTCGTCGAAATCGGCCAAATCGTGTAAAATGTCGCTATGTGTGTGGGCACCTTCACAGTTAACATGTTCCAAATAGTTAAACTGTAGCTATCACCAGCCGCCAGAACAGGGCTCAGATTCGCTGTGTGTCACCTTGCCCCCTGAGCGCCCAATGTAATTACATCACGCGCATCATTGGGGAAGTACAGCACTGAACAGAGTGTCCTGAGGACGCACTGATCAGCTGCACAGACAGCAGGGTGCCCATCTGGAGTGTCTTAAGAACATGCCGGCGACACTGCAACAGCGATCCTGGTAGCAGGGTGCCATTTCAGACACCCTGCTAGCCAGAAGCAAAGGCCCTGGGGTGACGACAGTGCCACCCACAGAGCCCTGCACCAGTCGCAAACCCCTTGGTTACGGCCATGGCACTGGTCGCACTACCCTAGTTACGGCCCTGCACTTCTGTCGCTACACTAAAGACATGTGCATAAGGTATATAACTAGGCAACAGCTTGTATGAATCTTAGGGCTTGATTCAGAGCCGGACGCTCTGACCAGAGCGCTCGCTCTGAATCAGGGCCCACCTCCATTAAAATGGAGCATCCTCCTGGACGCTCGTATAGCTGTGGGTCACCACCCACATATACAAGCGTCCAAAAAGATGGTCGTGATGGTCTTGACCATCGCGACCATTGGACTTGCGAGGGAAACCCTGCGGTCGGGTTTCCCAGCCACAAGCCCTGGAGTGATTTTGGCTCTATCAGAGCCAAAATCACTCCCACTGACATCACTAGTGATGTCAGTGGGGCCGGCTTCAGACGGCAGGCGTTCCCATGGGAACGCCTCCATCTGGCAGGCACGCCCACCAAAGGGGGTGTGCTGTCAATCAACATCTACAGCACGCCCCCTTTGGTGCGAGACCACGAGCGATGGAAAGCCCGTCGCTCGCCGGGTCTCGCGCATGCGCACGACGGAGCTCCCTCCGTCGTGCGCATGCGCAGTGGGGAACATCGACCCACTTGCGAGCGTACTGCCGCTCGCGAGTGGGTCTGAATGACCCCCTTAGTCACTGGCAGATCTGTAATAAAGGAGACAAAAGCTCTCTCAATGTAAGCAACACTACATATAGTACCTCTAACAGTACAACAAAAGTAATTACATTATATAAAAATTGCACACAAAAAAATCAGGACAAATCATCATTAAGCTGTGTGCTGTATTTATAATTAACAGAGGTTTTATTGTAATTACTGACACCCAGGATTCATTGAAAGATGTAAAACAGAATGATTTAGTGCAGCAAATCTGACCAACGTTGCTATGCCAATGAAACAAATTGCAAGCAATAATGAACTTGCACCAGCCCGCAATAACTAACCATTTGCACAACATTTCTCAATGACTGATGATTCAATTAAAGGCTTTAAAATCCTGATTCTTAAATTGGAATCGTCATAAAAGACAATTTCTGAACTCAGGGTGAAATTATTTTATGACCAGTGAAAGTCAATCTGTTAATTATATATTACTGCAACATAAATAATAGAAACAAAATAGGAATTTCACAAATAGAACTATGTTATATATGAACTGTTCCTTTTAAGACAGCATTTGATGCATTGTTTAAAGTACACACAAATGCTTTATTGTCTTTACATATATATTTTAAACGGCGTTGGCACTCAAGTTAAATCATGCAGACCAAAGCTGGGAATATAATTCCAATATTTCAGAATCTATTTATTGTTTCTTTTGTTATGGACAATAAACTATTAATGCATCTTACCTTAAATACCCTACCAAGCATGGACGTGGTGCCCATCAGAGATCCAGAGTCACCAGTCAGCTGTGAGGAACCATCACCATAGCAACCGGCCCATGCGATGGAGTGCCATGGCTTCTTTAAAGTGGTGCTCCATCTTACTCACATATGTTTTACGGGATGTAGTTAATAAACCTACAGCCGGGATGCCGGCTGCAGAAATCCTGGCACCGGTATCCCGAACCATTGCCAGAAGACTGGCGTCGGAATCCCAACACAAGTAGAGATGCCGACACCGGAATGCCAACAGGTGGCATCCCGATTGTAAGTATAGCGGGCGTGTTAGCTGGGGGAGAGGGTTAGGTTTAGGTACCAGAGGGGGAGTTAGGATTAGGCTGCAGTAGTGGGGAAGTTAGGGTTAGGCTGCGGACAGGTGGGGTTATGGTTAGGCACCACTGGGGGAGGTTAGGGTTAAGTACTAAGGGGGGAGGGTTAGGTTTCGACACTAACCGGGAGGGTTAGGGTGCGGGGTAGGGAGGGTTCCTGTTAGGATACAGGTAAAGAGGGTTAGGGGGTGAACAGGGCAGGGTTACAGTACTTACTCTTCCCCTGTTGGGATTGTAAGCATCGGGATGCCGCTCTCGGTCAATTGACAGACGGCATCCCAAGTGCCGGTATTTCATACCCATCCCATATTTTACCACAGGGGCATACAATCTGATAAATGACAAAATGTATTACATAATATTAAACTAATCCCAGCTCATAAGCAGGGGCCCAACATTAGGGTTCTGGTGCTTAGGACAGATGTCACAGGTATGGGCTCTTTAAAACCTGTCCATTTCCTTAGTCATGGGTGATAAAGGCAAGTTGTCAGGTAACCAGGCTATCCGGAAAGGAAAGGGTTAATCACGACCGGAGAGTAAATTGAGACATAACCGGCAATGGTGTCAAACAATACTCTAAACCAGGCATGTCAAACTCAAAATCCCAACCGGGCCGAATATTCAAGGTCTAAGAGTGCGTGGGCCGCAAAAAAAAAAAGTCATCACGTGACACCAGGGCTGCCATCAGAAATTGTGAAGCACTGGTTTGACAAAATAGGCAGGGCCCCCAACCCCCCTTCGCCACCCCCCACTCCAACAAGCCCCCTTCCCCCACTACCTTATTCATACACAATAAAAAAAAATTCAATAAATGTAATAATGTTGCCTGCAATACATGTAATGATATACTGCATGCAATAAATGTAATCATGCAAGAATCAGACACAAAGTCACTTACCTTAGTTGCCTCGCTCGCTCCTTCCGTCTGTCTGCTCCAGCACCTGCTCAGACTACTGACACCACCCCCAGTGGATCCTCTCTCATTCAGTGTGCGTGCCCGCAATAAAATTCCTTGTGAGCACTAAAGCTGGCGCTGCATGATGATGACATCATGCCGCGCCTGCTTCAGTGCTCACATGAAAAACTTTATTACGGACATGCCGCATAGTTAAGGTGGGAGGTGGAGTGAGCTATTTGACTCACTCTATTATGCGGCGGGGGCGGTGTATCTGGATGGGGAAAAGTAGTGGGTGCTGGTGGCCGCAGCACACTGGTAGGAGCGGGCCCCTTGGCTGCATAATATGTGTATTTGGGCCCACGCTGTCGGGCTGCATAAAATGTGCATTTGGGCCACATACGGCCAGCTGGCATGTTTGACATGTCTGCTATAAACTTTATTAGCCGTATCAATTATTTATATAGTATCTTCTTATCATTTCTAGGCATGCGTAATGACGATTTGATTAAGTCATGTACACACTGTAAATTCTATTTGTATTAACACCAGGGTGAAGTATTGTATTAATAAGCAAATAACTACTGAATTCTAGATTTTTCTACCATATACTAAGGAACCTTTGTTCATTGTCCATGACAAAGGTACAGACGGTAACATTCATGACCATACTGCAACATTATATATTCTTTTTCAATTCCAAGCAATAAGCACACAGAAATCCTTTGTGGGAATATGTGAACTTCTGTATCTTCATGTCAGCATAAATTTGAACAAACCAATATTCAGAATTTAACTCTATCATGGGAAAACGGGGTGTTTCAGATGCCCTAACTGCCTTACTTGTAGGTATTTATTGATAGGGAATTCATTCCATTGTCCTTTTTCAGGTCAAAAATTCAATATACACCACTACTAGACATGTACCACTACTTTTATAATTTATCAGATTGCGCAAATGCATTATTATCAATTATGTGGTCAAACCTCTGAAAATGCAGTTTTGAGGGTTTGACCGCATTTTCTTATATGTAACAAGCTTCGGAAAGCAGATGGTTTTGCCCAATAGAAGCCTATGGGATTCTTTTGTAAAGTGCTGTGAGAGGGATCGATCCCTCCCAGCACCTCCCACGGCGCGTGTATCATACTACATATGTATAGAGAGACTTGTGGTCCATAAACCCGGAAGTTCCTCTATCGCAAAGGACAGCTCTTATCAGGAGGGCTGTCCTTTGTGAATTTACTCACAACTCTTTATGCTTACTGGCATATTTAACAGAAAAGTCGATCCCTCCATGAGCCGCACGAGCAGCAACGCGCTCCCCGTGGCTTACCGAGGAAGTCTGCTGGCAGACACACCAGCCCAACGGGACTCGTAAGGACTTCATCCAGAGAGAGTTTGCATCTAATACACCCGGATTACACCTGGAAGACTAAGGTAATTACCTACCTATCCAAGGTGTACAAGACTTTAATATCTGTCTACACTGGACTTGTGCCAGGAATATCTCTGCAGCACCGACCTTATCGTTTATCTGGAGTGACATAGTCACATTGTGCCCAGTCAGCCCAGGACCCACTATTAGTGCAGTGTGAGTAATACGTCTATGGTGTATCACTCTGCAGATTACACACATAGTGTCAGAGGTTGTGTATATGTTTATATGTACTGTTTGTCTATATATGTTGTATACTGATATTAGTCCTTTATAATTACTGTAGCCCTTTTTATACGTTATATCAGAATGATTTTTCTGCAGAGAGTTCCTCAATCCCCAGCAGTTCCCGCTCCTTCCTTTAGCCCTGTTTCCCCATTGCCTCAGGCAGCTTCGGTCACTTCCCCGCAGGTGCCTCCCATCCCTCCGCCCCCCCCTCCCCCACCCCCAGTTGTTGAGTCAATGTCCTCTGGGGATTTAAACATGTCTCTTGCCACACCTGATGCTTTCTCTAGTGGTTCAGTGGCATCTATGGTACCAGAAGCTGTAGTGCAAAGAAAAAGACAGGTGTCTCGGGATGAAGTTGCGGCATCAGGGAGCAATCCTATGAGGCCGGCAGGAGTTGTATCAGAGGATTCGGAGCTTCCAGGCCCTTCTGGATCCGGTGAGCATACATCTGCACAAATTTCTAATGACAGTTTGTCATCTGACTCATCTACTAGCAGCGAGTTGTCGGGTCCCCTAAACGCCCGCGGAAATTAGCCAAATTGATTTCGCATCGCAGCGAAGAGCAAGGGTGTGGACAAAACAGCTGCGCCTGCTGAAGTGCCACCATATTCCGATATGGTTCATTGCGCCAATACGGCTATATAGAGGGGTTTAAGGAAGAGAATCAGGGAAAAGATAAGAAAGGGGAAATACATTGTTATGTTTACTCTCATGAAAGATATGAGTCAAGATTTTGAAAAGGCTAAGAAGACGGGTGGCATTGGGTAAAATGCCTTTCGCGGTTTCCATCATTGGATGAGGAGCATTTTGGTCTTTACAGCTTGTTACCTTGAAACCAGGCCTGGTGAGCACATGAACGTGCTTAAATATATTTACCTTGTTCATGAAATGTTCATGAATTCCTAGGGTTATGTCTGGAGGGATTATGACGAAAAACTTTGTCGTAAGCAAGAGGGGAATTCGGTCATGCTTTCAGGTGTTAAGAACGTGTAGGTGTGGTTGGATGTGACCCAGCTTAATAAGAACCCTTTCGAGAGTAAATATAAGAAATCAAATGTGGTAGGGAAATGCAACTCGGGGTACATGGCAAAGGGTAAGTGCTTTGCTTTCAATGATGGAAAATGTACGAGAGGAGCGAATTGTCGTTTTTGTCACTCCTGTCGCACTTGTGGAGAGGGACACCCAGCCAAAAACTGCAATGTCGGGAGGTGGTGTTTCCCAAGCAGTGCAGAGGGAGAACAGCAGGTCCACTAAATAGGGAGCCAACACCTATTATTTTGGAAGAACTTGGTAAATAGTTGGTGCGTTACCCTAAACGGGATGATGCTAGGTTTTTATTTGAAGGTTTTCTTTTGCCCATTTCCGGTTCTTTCCAAGTAGTTGCTCGCAGGAATCTCAGGTCGGCGGTAGAGTTACCGTTGGTGGTGTGGCAGAAGGTGGATACGGAGGTTCAACTAGGATGTATGTGCAGTCCTTTTCATGTGGAACCCCTGCTGGGTTTGTGCATTTCCCCCCTTAGGGTGGTGCCCTAGAAAGTCCCCGGTAAATTCCATTTAATCCAACATCTGTCTCATCCGCGCGGGGGCTCTGTCAACTATGCCATTCCTGAGGAACTTTGCCATGTGCGGTATCAGCTGTTTGATGACCGAACTGAGTTTGATTCGCAGCTTTGGCCATGGGGCATTACTGGCAAAATTAGATATCGAATCGGCTTTTTGGCTACTGCCATTGCACTCCGATTCAATGCGCTATATGGGTTTTAAGTTGGAGGGTAAGTTCTACATTGATAAGTGTCTGCCCATGGGGGTGTTCTGTTTCCTGTGCCTATTTTGAGAAATTCAGCACTTTCCTTCACTGGTGCATTGTCGCATTATTTAGATGATTTTCTCTTTATACTGTAGGTCCAGGTAACAGCAATATTTGTCGGGAAATTATGTTTTCAGCTAGCTCATTGTTCCATGTTTTAGGGGTTCTGGTTGCGCAGGACAAGATGGAGGGCCCCACTTTCTGTTTGCCCTATTTGGGTATCGAGGTCAATACCAGGGTGGAATGCTGCCGCCTCCTGGCGGATAAGGTCGAGAAGCTTTTTGGGCAAATCGAGGAAAGTTTGCGACTAGAAAGGCTCAGGTTGAAGCAGGTGCAGTCCCTTTTAGCCTCTTTTAATTTTGTTGGCCGGATTATTCCAATGGGGCAAATTTTTTGCCGTAAGCTAGAGAAATCAACGGCAGGTGTGGTTAAGCCGCCTCTCTAGGGAAATCAAGGATGACCTGTGTGGTTTTCCTTTTTGTTAGATTTTAATCGGGAACTTTTATGGCCCCTAGTTTGGTTTTTAACACCACTCTGCAATTATTTACCGATGCGGCCGGTTCTACTGGTTTCGGTCCATTTTTTCAAGGGGAATGGAGCGTTTCGCATTGGTCGCCATCATGGTTTGTGCAGGGTTTCACGGCCACCTATTGTTACTGGAACTATTCACAACAATTGTGGCTGTGGAGCTTTGGGCCACCAGGTTGGAAAATCAGAGAGTGTTATTTCGTTGTAACAATTTGAGGGTAGTCCAGGCTATTAACAATCAGCGTTCCTCTTCCCCTTAGGCTTTGCGGCTTCTGAGGCATTTAGTTCTGAGGTGTTTGCAGTTTTTAATATAAATTTTTCAGCAGAGCATGTGCCAAGGGTTGAAAATTACATAGCAGATGCTTTGTCACATTTCCACTTTATTAGATTTCGCGCTTTGGTGCCTGGGGCTGCCCCTATTGGCCTAATATGTCCTCCTTATGTCTGGCAGATTATTGAGCAGGCATAGCAGGCCTGACGCATAAGCCTTTGGAACCATCTACTTTACGGGCATATACATCTGCGTGGCAGGACTGGGAGGCTTAAGGGCTAAGTATGGAGGATTGCTTGTTAGCATTTGCTTGGGGTCACTATGTAAGGGGTAGCTCTAAGGCAGCCAAGGCTGCTGCATTAGCGGGTATCTCCTTTTATCCGAAAATGTATCAGATACATGATCCCACCAAGACTTTCGTGCTTTCCAAGCCCCTTAAGGGTTGGGCCAGGGATAGACCTGCCCTCGCAGATGTTCGCAGGCTCACTGATTTGGGTTTGTTACGGGACCTAATGTCGATCTGGCCATCTGTGGCTTTGTTTGCTTTTCCAGTGTGCATTTTCATTTGCTTTTTCCGGTGCCTTTCGGGTCAGCGAGCTGGTGGCAGTTAATAAACGTTCAGAGGTCACCGGCCTGCTGTCCCGAAATGTACTGATTAAGGAGGAGTCAGTCATTTGCAAAATCCCTCGTTCTAAGATGGATTAGACGGGCCGCGGGAGATGGGTTTCCCTTAAATCACATGCTATCCCTGACATTTGCGCCTTGCAACCCTTTACAGTCAATCCAGGCCGCGGAGGGCGTACAATTTTTAGCTCATTTAGATTCTTGTCCCCTTACCAAATTCCAGTTTGCAGCGGTTTTTAGGCAATGTCTGTAGGGTTAGGCCTTAAGAGTGAGGAGTATGGTACTCACTCATTTTATATTGGCACGGCTACATGCGCTGCGACTGATGGTTTGCCAGCAGTGGCTATTCAGGCAATTGGATGGTGGGAATCAGCTGCCTTTAAGAGTTATGTTCGTTGTGATAAGCTTTGAGTTGTGTCCGTTGCGCCAACCCAAAAAGTTGCTTACCTGCCAGCGGTCGTTGTCGGGCACTTGTCCCTTTGAAGGACGACGAGTGGGTTCTACCTATGCAGGTTGGACAATTGTGAGCTTTCTTTTCGGAAGCGTCCGGACTGTGCCAAAGTAAGGGATGGTAAGATTTGCACAGCGCAGGTTACGCATATTGAGAGGGGGGGGGCGTTTTAGTCGTCCCCATTTTAGTGGTAAGAAGTATTTTGGCTAGAGCTGGGTTGTGGTAGTGCCTTCTTTTGCCACCCTCTTTGATTAAATAAATTTGCAATTAATAAATACACTAATTCTAATATGAACCAAGCAGTGTCGTTATTTCTTTTAGAAGTTAAGCTTAGCATAAGAGGTTATAATGTTTTTCACAATAAATGAATGGACGCCTTATAGAGTATGTAAGCACTGTTCGTCTTGATGTTTTAAATATGTGCTGCTTTGAATCATAAACAGCAATTTATATTTCAATGTATTTAATAACTAGGATATTAATCAGTTTATTACATTAGACAATGTATTACTTTCTTTACTTAATTGATGTAAACCACTCAATAGGTGAATAACTGAACCATTCTGGAATTGACTGGTTTTATATGATTTGTATATGTAATTATATCTATACTATACTTCTGTAGTGCACATAAGTGGTGATTTATTACAGGCAACTTCACAGTGGTATTTCAAGATGTAATGCAGGGTATAAAATGTTTATTAAGTGTGCCTCTAATGAAGACTGAAACGTCGGAATATAAAGATTATACATTTTCAGTGTCATGCTGGAGAGTGCCATTCATTACATTTGTATATTGGTCTTTTCAGATTTTACATATACACTGTATTGAATACACTATTATTGTGGCAAGTAGTTAGTAGATTGTCCCTTTCTGTGGTATATTCAATGCAGTGACCTGAATTCAGGGATGTTGAATGTCTAACACACAGAATCAAGCAAGGTGCAGGGAAGACGAGCCTTGGAGGTGAGCCCCTTAAGCATCCTGTTGAATCATAAATAAACCTTTAGTACATTCCTGCCTATAAACCTCTAAGATTCACCTGCCTAGAACCTCTAAGACAAAATCTGCCTATACCTTCTAAAACCACAAGATGTCGCTAATTAGCGCTGTGTTTAATTATACCATTAATAAAACTCTAAGACAGTTGAATAGCGGTCCAACGTGCTAAAGAGTATTATTCAGGTAAAAGTACAGATGTTACCACGCTATGATCTAACAATGAGCGCAAAATAAATTGTACAAACATTAGGTCATAAGGTACAGTCAATACATACGCGTGCGCTCTGGGACCAGATACCGGCATCAATAATGAGACCTCCGTCGAACAGCATAACAGGAACACCGCAGACTGGCATCTTGTTTCAGAGCACTCACATATATACCCGTACTGGGATAAGCAATACAATAGAATACGTTGGCAGGTTCTCATTGGTTCCTCTTCTTGCTTCTTCCGTTACGGTACAATTCATAGGTCAGTGCAAAGACACAACCCAGCCTCTAACAGCCTGATTGTGTTCACCTTCCCGCTGCATAATAAATCTAATCTAACTATGGCATACAACATTTCAAGAAGTTATTCTCTCTAACATTCATATTTCATAGCCGCATGTTCTGATCTTCTCACCGATGCCACCGGAACGCTGTGGGAACAAAGTAGATCAGTACGGCACCAAACACGGTCCAATTGTCATTTACTAAGCCATAGTTACAGAAAACATTCAATTCTTTATATGCTAGCATTGCGACTAAACCAAGTAATAATTATCCTTTTTGCTTTACGGGACCATTGCTTTTAAATGTATGTATGCGGGGAGAAACAGCACTGAATTGCGTTGTGCGTCTGAGGGTCGGTGGGGCACTCAGCGAGCAGCACTAAGCTGGAAGGGCATCTATGTGTGTGTGTGGCCATGCCAGTATAATTTTGGGAAGGATCACTAAAAAGCTGACTGTGTTCTGTTTAACATTGTGTGTATGAGTTGCAGGGAATTTTGCTACTTTTCAAATATAAGTCTGTGTGTGATATTATACACGTAAGTCCATGCATGATGGGCCACATGCACACACATATATATATATATATATATATATATATACACACAAGCACACATGCATTTTTCTGATGTTTTTAAACTGCAATTGCAAACTGTGTTTATACAGTGAATTTAGTTCTCATACAGGGTGGAGGCTCCCAGCAGTGCAGTCGGAGCCTCACTTTTTATTCTGCTTGTTTTGGTTGTGGGGATGGACTCAATTGTGTAGCTCCATAGCTAGGCTACATTACAATTGCCACAGCTCATATATTCTTATGTAAAAATGCTCATTGCACCACGGTATATTGTGTCGTGTTATGGTATAAGGATTTTCTCCAGGATGGGCTTTGTATTGATTCCAAAAGCTAATAAGTTAGTGTTTATGTGTTAAACACTGTCTGCATGCGTTTGAGGGAAGGCTGACTATCTATTTTTTTTTACAAAATAGTGCTGTGAGATTTTATCATGTTGGGAAGTCATTTTTATGTGTGCTGAAAACTGTCGGTATGTGTTGGGGAAGATTATTAAAAAGCTGTGCGTGTTACTTTTTAGCAACTTTGCGTTGCGAGTAGCAAAATTGCTACTTTTATAAATTTTGCACTGTGGATTGTGTACTATGTATTTTTGACAAAATGGCGCTTGTGTAAGCTTTCTTTTCTAAAATGGAGTCTTGCTGCCATTCACAAGATGGCGTCATGCAGGTTTTCCTGATTGCCAAACAGATTCTGTCTTACCCAATTATTCGGTTTCGACAGTCCGGGCCCCATAATGTTAAACCACTGCACCCACTATTGTAACTCCCCTGGGTGAAGACAGGACCGTTTTTAAGGGCGGGTGAGCCATGGTGCACATGGTGCTCCGATCCCTGCTGACACTGGCCACCAGAGGGGGGGAATGGGGGTGCAGTGTGACTGGTGGCAATAGCAGTGCCGCCAGTCCTACCTTTAGGTCCAGGCAGCACTGAGCTCTACCAATTGGCTCAGACGCTGCCCGGGCTGTGACCTATGGTGATGCGGCAGTGTGACATCATAGATCACGCTCCTGGGACTCCTGGAGAGGATGAGGCAGAGGGGAACTAGGCTCAACCTTTCACCCAGCCTTTGCATCTTTGAGGCTGTAGAGCTTCTCTGGCTGCTGCTGCCCACAGTTGAGGAAGAGGGAGGGACTGGGAGCTCTACTCTGCAGTGCTGCCGATGGAACAGGTAAGTCTTAGGTGGGGGCTGGGGGCAACTAATGTGTGTTTTATTTTTTATTCTGGGGGCCATTGTGTTTTTTTTTTTTACAGTGGGGCCATTGTTGTGTTTTTTCTACTGTAGGGGCCATTGTTGTGGGGTTTTTGTTACTGCAGGGGCCATTGTATTTTTATTTTTTTTAATGTGGGAGCCAGTGTGTTTGTGGGTTTTTGTTTTTTTGAGGCCACGCTCCTTGTTGTGAAGCCACACACCCTTTTTCGGGGATGTAGTCTGGAACCCGACGGTCTAAATGCCGACCGACGGCTTCCAGACTGCTTTATCCCGACTAGGGACAAATGACAGGCGTCTAAATGCAGACGCCTGTAATTTGCCCGACGTTGGGAGACCGGCGCCCGGCATCCCAATCGAGCGGATGCCGGGCGCCGCAGCGGACAGTCGCGGGGGGGAGGGTTAGGTTTAGGGCTCCCGGGGGGGACTTAGGGTTAGGCACTCCCCCGGGAGCTTAGGGGTAGGCTAGGGGGAGGGAGGGTTAGGGTTAGGCACCCCTGGGGGGAGGTTAGGGTTAGGCACCCCCCCGGGGGACTTAGGGTTAGGCAGCGGTGAAGGTTTAGGCACTTAGAGGTGGGTTAGGGTTAGGTACAGGGGGAGAGGCTAGGGTTAGGCACCCCTAAGGAGGGTTAGGGGGGTTAGGTTAGTTGAACTTACCTTTAGGACGATCGGGATTTCCAGCGCTGTTGGGTAGCCGCTCTGGGGAATTGAACCGCCGGCCATGCGCCCGCCGGTAATACATATCACACCCCTTTTTTGGAATCAAACGTACTATATTTTTAGAAAATAAACGGAGGAGGAGGGGCACATTTTGACTGTTTGAACTGGGAACTATCGTCCAGAAACTCCCCTGGGTGAAGGCCCAAGGCATCGATCATCTTAATCCAGTGCTCATCATATGTAGTACTGTCAAATTGAACCTTGGAATATTACAATCTCCATTTTGACATACTGAACTTCACAGTAATGCTTTCAATAACTTTAGAACCAACTACTTTTCTAATAACATTTACATTTTGTTCCTAAAATAAAGCTTATTTAAACCTAATTTCTATATTATTAAATAAATAATGAATGCAAGGGGACCTTGTATTTATTTTACAGATGTGTCCTCAAACACTGTGGGTTCAGTTGAGCCAAACAGCACTACACAGAGCGCCAGGTACCGGGTGACTCGGCCGAGTGCCTTATTCACACAAATAAAACAAATGGAAGCGACAAAACTACCTAGGTAGACTGCACTGATCAATCTGATGCGTACATCTGTGTGCGAATGAGTCTGAACCTGTATACAAAGTGCTACGATGCAGGGGTCACTGCCAAATTGTGCTTCAGCTGCGACTTTGTACTTGTTTAAAATGAATTCCTGTGCGGATAAAGGCCCTGATTCAGACCCACTCGCGAGCGGCTGTCCGCTCACAAGTGGGTCGATGTTCTGCACTGAGCATGCGCACGATGGAGGGAGCTCCGTCGTGCGCATGCGCCAGACGCGACGAGCGAAGGAAAGTCCTTCGCTTGTTGTGTCTGATCAAAGGGGGCGTGCTGTCGATGTTGATTGACAGCACGCCCCCTTTGGTGGGCGTGCCGGGGGCGTGCCTCCCTGACGGGGGCGTTCCCACGGGAACGCCTCCCGTCAGAAGCCGGCCCACTGACATCACTAGTGATGTCAGTGGGAGTGATTTTGGCTCTGATAGAGCCAAAATCACTCCGGAGCTTGCGGTTGAAAACCTCAACCACAGGCTCCGGCTCGCAGTTTCGATGGTCGCGATGGTCACGACCATCGCGGCCATCAAAATGCACGCTCGTATAGGCTGTGGGTGGTGACCCACAGCTATACGAGCGTCCAGGAGGACGCTCCATTTTTATGGAGGGCGGCCCTCATTCAGAGCGTGCGCTCTGCTCAGAGCGTACGGCTCTGAATGAGGGCCAAAGTCACATCCCAGCACCTCTAGTACACTGTGAGTGGT
Organism: Taudactylus pleione; assembly: GCA_031769625.1. Classification (NCBI taxonomy): domain Eukaryota; kingdom Metazoa; phylum Chordata; class Amphibia; order Anura; family Myobatrachidae; genus Taudactylus; species Taudactylus pleione. The sequence continues at coordinate 13,038,997 of JAUIMM010000010.1, forward strand.
GTTTCGCTGCATCTGCGATGTGAATAAGACGCATAATTGAAGAAAAAGTCACTATGCTACACTTGCTGCGGGTCAGTCGCATCAGGCATCTCACGGCTAGGTGTATGAGGACACATATGTATGTGTCACAGCTGGACACGCTTATTATTTTCTTACAGTGTTATTTGTGCATATAGGAACATGCTGCCCCACATCAGTTACCCTTGTCAGGTGCCAAAGTAACAGTGAAGATGATTTCTGATCCCCAGAACCTGCAGAGCACGTCGCATTGAATATTGAAGAGAGAATTCTCTGTGGCTCTCCACTACAGTACCCTGAAAATAAATGAGCACTTCTAAGGGTCCATGGGTGTTTGTACATTTAACCTCTGTGCATTGCCCTGCAATACTTTCACCTGATGATAAAGGATCTGATTCAGAGGTGGACGCAATTCATTCGCAACTGCGATTTCTCGCAGATTTGCAAGTGCCAGTGTTAGTATTCACCTTCTGTAACAGCGTACAACAGTAAGTCCTGAGATGCCCACTTCCATTATCTGGGCACCATGGTGGTTAAGAACACTCCATCATCATCGCACCATTGACTCCGCAGTGTCGCGCAGTGTATCCATCTCAAATCCCTAACAAATGGCCTCTGTGGCTGCGATGCTGTGAAAGAGATGACAGCCGCATGCATTTACACGCCATGACACTCCCATAAGATGGCCTCTTATTGCGTTCACTTCAGGCCACCTCCCATTTACCTCCCAGAAGCGCCCATGATTCGCAGCTGGTTTGTGTGTGTGTGCAGCACATTTTTTTGTGCATTAGCAAAACTTCCCTCAACTGCGCAACATCAGCACTGAGGCCTCATGTGAATCAGGCCCAAAGTGTGGTTTTGGAAAGTTTTTTTTACCATTGTTTTTTTTCATATTTACTTTTCATTATTTTATGACCACTTAGGTGGTTGGGTATGTGGAGGGTGGAGGCACACTGCCTATTTTTCATATTTATTGCATATACTGTGTATAGGAACTGTTTTGCCTCATTTAACAGATAGGACTACACCGAATCTCTGCTTGAGTTGATGCAATCTTTTTGTGGACTGGGAATGGCCATGCACAGAAGGGAGCATCACCTTCTAATTTTTATCTCATTACAATTACCTCTCGCTACAAAATTAAATCTTTGGGCTGTAGACTGCTCTGGAAAATGAAGCGAACTGAAGCACCTACTCCAAACTTCGCCAGGAATGCCTTCACTCACCTAATTCCTTCCTCTATGTGACCAGGTGGCATCTAGATCCATTTTAATATATATATCTGCAAGGCGGTGTATTGCAGAGTTGAATAAATAACTAGAATGTTTCTACTTAACTAAAGGCCTGATTCAGCAAGGATCGCAACTGTGATTACGCACGCAAACGGGCGATTATTGTGTTCTGCGTATATGCATCGCAGTGCGCGAACCAGCCACTGCAATCGGCTGTGACCGCAGTGACTAGGCAGGAAGTACAGTTTGGGGGAGGTGACGATGGTAGTCGGTAAAATGCAGGCATGCCAGTGTGTTTGAGCGCTGTTACAGGGGCGTGCATAATTATAAACTGTGATGCCATACCCAGCTTGGGCTTTCACTGCGTGCGATGAGGTTAGCAATTTCTGAGTAAGGTCAGAGCTTGTACAAGTGTGCGGGAGGCTGCGATTGTACTCGGTGTTACTGATGGTTTTGCAGTCCTGGTAAGTATTACGGATGTGTATAAGGTAAAGTGGGCGTCCTTATGTTAGGCTGCGATGGCATAGCATCGCAGAGGATTAGCATATCTTCACAGTGAGATTGCGTGTGTAATCGCAATTGCAATCGCAGTTGCGATCCGTCTGAATTGGGCCCTAAGTTCACAGTGCTATATTTATCCTCTGCAGCAGGTTGTCCTGTTAGGAGTGCAGTGTATCCCTAACAGAACAGACACAGAGTGACTGGCAGCTTGGTAGATTTGCTTGCGTGGATTGGTGGACATATACACCGGGTCAGTGCTAGACAAGTCACAGAATCTGATTCCGATCCGTACGCAAATGCCATTGCAGCTGCCATCTCTCACGGAACCCAATTGTGAAACTATGCTAATGATCCGCTCGCCGTCCAGTACTTAGAGACGCACTCTGAAAGCATCTCACATCCGCCGCTCACACACAAATCGGGAAACATCTGAGACATTGAACACAGATCAGTTGGCCATCAGCCTTCTGAGTAAGTCTAAGAGGTTGCAGACATAGAGGATCCCCAGAAACGCAGAGGGCTCTCCTGCTGTGTGCAAGAACGAGTGGCTAATTTATGGATGCCCAGAAAACTGTTTAAACTAGGGGTGTGCACCGGCCACTTTTCGTGTTTTGGTTTTGGATCTGGATCTTTCTTCGTGTTTTGGATCTGGATTGGTTTTGCCAAAACCACCCTTCCGTGTTTTGGGTTCTGGGTTTTGTGTTTTGGATCTGTATTTTTTTTTAAAAAAGCATAAAAACAGCTAAAATCACAGAATTTGTAGGTTTTTCTGCTCCTATGCTATTATTAACCTCAATAACCTTAATTTCCACTCATTTCCAGTCTATTCTGAACACCTCACACCTCACAATAGTGTTTTTATTTCCAAAAGGATGCACCGAGGTAGCTGGATGACTATGCTAAGCGACACGAGTGGGCGGCACAAACACGTGACCCATCTAGGCGTGATACTGCAGTGGCAGACAGGATGGCAGTTTGAAAAACTAGGCCCCAAACTGTACATAATGCAAAGAAAAAAAAGAGGTGCAAGATGGAATTGTCCTTGGGCCCTCCCACCCACCCTTATGTTGTATAAACAGGACATGCACACTTTAACAAACCAATCATTTCAGCGCCAGGGTCTGCCACACAACTGTGGCTGAAATGATTGGTTCGTTTGGGCCCCCACAAAACAAGCTGGCAATTAATCTGTCCCTGCACAAACTGGCTCTACGGAGGCAAGATGTCATCCTCATCCTCCTCATCCACCGATTCCTCACCCTCTTCAGTGTGTACATCCTCATCCTCACAGAGTATTAATTCGTCCCTGCTGGAACCACAGGTCCCTCTGTACGTTCTGGAGGCTGGTCTCCCTGGAAGAGTTGATAATTCATTTTATGAACATCATCTTCTCCACATTTTGTGGAAGCAACCTCCTACGCCTTTCGCTGACAAGGTTCCCGGCTGCACTAAACACTCTTTCGGAGTACACACTGGAGGGGGGGGCAACTCAGGTAAAATAGAGCCAGTTTGTACAGGGACCTCCAAATTGCTTCTTTTTCCTGCCAGTACAGGTACGGACTGTCTGACATGCCTACTTGGATGCTGTCACCGATGTAATCCTTTAACAGACAGACGCACGCTTGTCGCTGCTGCTTTAAGGATGCAGGTGCGGCTACAGCCCACACAATTCACAAAGACAGAAAAAAGAAGAATATTTTTATTGTTAGTGTAGCACACTTTGAGGGTGTCACCACCCTTTAACAGACAGACGCACGCTTGTCGCTGCTGCTTTAAGGATGCAGGTGCGGCTACAGCCCACACAATTCACAAAGACAGAAAAAAGAAGAATATTTTTATTGTTTGTGTAGCACACTTTGAGGGTGTCACCACCCTTTAACAGACAGACGCACGCTTGTCGCTGCTGCTTTGAGGATGCAAGTGCGGCTACATCGCACACAAGTCACAAACACATTAAAAAAATAGTTTTTTATTTTTGGAGCACTTTGAGAGTTACACCACCCTTTAACAGACAGACGCACGCTTGTCGCTGCTGCTTTAAGGATGCAGGTGCGGCTACAGCCCACACATTTCACAAAGACCGAAAAAAAAAGAACAATATTTTAATTGTTTGTGTAGCACACTTTGAGGGTGTCACCACCCTTTAACAGACAGACGCACGCTTGTCGCTGCTGCTTTGAGGATGCAAGTGCGGCTACATCGCACACAAGTCACAAACACATTAAAAAAATAGTTTTTTATTTTTTGGAGCACTTTGAGAGTTACACCACCCTTTAACAGACAGACACACGCTTGTCGCTGCTGCTTTAAGGATGCAGGTGCGGCTACAGCCCACACAATTCACAAAGACAGAAAAAAGAAGAATATTTTTATTGTTAGTGTAGCACACTTTGAGGGTGTCACCACCCTTTAACAGAAGACGCACGCTTGTCGCTGCTGCTTTAAGGATGCAGGTGCGGCTACAGCCCACACAATTCACAAAGACAGAAAAAAGAAGAATATTTTTATTGTTTGTGTAGCACACTTTGAGAGTTACACCACCCTTTAACAGACAGACGCACGCTTGTCGCTGCTGCTTTAAGGATGCAGGTGCGGCTACAGCCCACACATTTCACAAAGACCGAAAAAAAAAGAACAATATTTTAATTGTTTGTGTAGCACACTTTGAGGGTGTCACCACCCTTTAACAGACAGACGCACGCTTGTCGCTGCTGCTTTAAGGATGCAGGTGTGGCTACAGCCCACACAATTCACAAAGACAGAAAAAAGAAGAATATTTTTATTGTTTGTGTAGCACACTTTGAGGGTGTCACCACCCTTTAACAGACAGACGCACGCTTGTCGCTGCTGCTTTGAGGATGCAAGTGCGGCTACATCGCACACAAGTCACAAACACATTAAAAAAATTTTTTTTTTTTTTGGAGCGCTTTGAGAGTTACAACACCCTTTAACAGACAGACGCACGCTTGTCACTGCTGCTTTGAGGATGCAAGTGCGGCTACATCGCACACAAGTCACAAACACATTAAAAAACATTTTTTATTTTTTGGAGCACATTGAGAGTTACAACACCCTTTAACAGACAGACGCACGCTTGTCGCTGCTGCTTTGAGGATGCAAGTGCGGCTACAGCCCACACAATTCACAAAGACAGAAAAAAAATGAACAATATTTTAATTGTTTGTGTAGCACACTTTGAGGGTGTCACCACCCTTTAACAGACAGACGCATGCTTGTCGCTGCTGCTTTAAGGATGCAGGTGCGGCTACAGCCCACACATTTCACAAAGACAGAAAAAAAAAGAACAATATTTTAATTGTTTGTATAGCACACTTTGAGGGTGTCACCACCCTTTAACAGACAGACGCACGCTTGTCGCTGCTGCTTTGAGGATGCTGGTGAAATCTAGACGGGATTTGGAACCGAGGACACACTACCTCCATCAATTGTCTAAATCCCACTGCATTAATGGCGGATACCGGACGCACGTCTAACACCAACATAGCAGTCAAGGCCTCAGTTATACGTTTTGCTTCAGGATGACTGCTGTCGTACTTCATCCTCATCGCTAGGGACTGTTGGAGGGTCAATTGTTTAGTAAAAGTAGTGATGTTCCTACTTCCTCTCTGGGATGATGAACAACTCCCAGCAGCAGCAACAGCACTAGGAGGAAGTGGTTCTTGATCTTTCCCTATTTTATTTTTATCGGAGAAAGTTTGGTCCTCCATTTATGTTATATTGATATATACGTGCGGCTAAAGCGCACACAAACACAGAAAATATTTTTTTATTTTTGCTGGAGAGTAGTGCACTTTGTGGGTTACACCACCCTTTAAGAAATGAGCCAGCCGGCTCTTTACTTATGGGACACAGGCGCACGCTTGCCGCTGCTCCTTTGTTGATGCATGTGCAGCCACAGTGCACACAAGTCACAAACACAGAAAATATATATTTTTTTGTTTTGGAGTGTACTTTGGGGGTTACAGAACCCTTTAACGGTCAAGCCAGCCGGCCCTTTACTTATGACACAGGCGCACGCTTGGCACTACTTTGTTGATGCACGTGCGGCTACTGCGCACACAATTCACAAACACAAAAAATTTTTTTTTTTTTGGTTTGGACTGGAGTGTACTTTGGGGGTTACAGCACCCTTTATCGGTCAAGCCAGCCGGCCCTTTACTTATGACACAGGGGCACGCTTGGCACTACTTTGTTGATGCACGTGCGGCTACTGCGCACACAATTCACAAACACAGAAAATAATTTTTTTTTTGGTTTGGACTGGAGTGTACTTTGGGGGTTACAGCACCCTTTAACGGTCAAGCCAGCCGGCCCTTTACTTATGACACAGGTGCACGCTTGGCACTACTTTGTTGATGCACGTGCGGCTACTGCGCACACAATTCACAAACACAGAAAATAATTTTTTTTTTGGTTTGGACTGGAGTGTACTTTCGGGGGTTACAGCACCCTTAACGGTCAAGCCAGCCGGCCCTTTACTTATGACACAGGCGCACGCTTGGCACTACTTTGTTGATGCACGTGCGGCTACTGCGCACACAATTCACAAACACAGAAAATATTTTTTTTTTTGGTTTGGACTGGAGTGTACTTTGGGGGTTACAGCACCCTTTAACGGTCAAGCCAGCCGGCCCTTTACTTATGACACAGGCGCACGCTTGGCACTACTTTGTTGCTGCACGTGCGGCTACTGCGCACACAATTCACAAACACAGAAAATAATTTTTTTTTTGGTTTGGACTGGAGTGTACTTTCGGGGGTTACAGCACCCTTAACGGTCAAGCCAGCCGGCCCTTTACTTATGACACAGGCGCACGCTTGGCACTACTTTGTTGATGCACGTGCGGCTACTGCGCACACAATTCACAAACACAGAAAATAATTTTTTTTTTGGTTTGGACTGGAGTGTACTTTCGGGGGTTACAGCACCCTTAACGGTCAAGCCAGCCGGCCCTTTACTTATGACACAGGCGCACGCTTGGCACTACTTTGTTGATGCACGTGCGGCTACTGCGCACACAATTCACAAACACAGAAAATATATAATTTTTTTAGCACTTGGGGGGAGCACCCCTGATGGACAGAGCACCCCCTGGACAACACTACAGCACCCCTTTAGGACTGGGACACTGCACAGGACTTTGGAGTGGACACAGCCCCTATGGAGAACTGACTGCACAACACAGTCCAGCCAGCCCCTATGGACTTTGAAGTAGTGGACACAGCCCCTATTAACAACAGCAGCACAGCACAACACAGCCAGCCCCTATGGACTTTGAAGTAGTGGACAACAGCAGCACTACACTACACTACACAGCCCTAACTCCCACCCTCCCTCTTCACTGTCCACAGCCGAGTGAGAAAATGGCGCCGACGCGGGTACCTTATATAGGATCCAAAAACCGCAAGACTCGGAAGGCGGGATGATGACGTTTTGCCTCGATTTCAGATCCGAGTCAGGCGGGAAAAGTCGAGCCTGACTCGGATCGGACTCGGATCGGGGCGGTTCGGATTTCAGAAATCCGAACCCGCTCACCCCTAGTTTAAACTGTCCTGACATGCCTGCTTTCCTGTAACCACCCCGACTACCTGTCAGCCGCTTTGCGACTCCTCTGTGTGAGCGTAATTGGAGCTCCATCGCTGCGCATGCACAGTGCAGCTTTCACACCAGTGCAATGGCTAACAATCGCTCAATCTGGGTATATCTCAGCATTGTGGGCATGATTCAGAGCCGGACGCAATTAGCGCTCGCTCGTCCAGAAAATAGGGGTGGCTATTCAAATGAACCATTCGCTCTTTGCTGTCTGTTCACGCCTCTAGGTCTGAACGAGCGAACAAGACTTGCAGTCGTTTTTTGGGAAACTACGCCCCCTGGCCGCTCGCATCCTACGTCATGTCCGCTATTTATTAGATTAATCGAGTACATCGACCAGGCTATGAGCTGCTCGCTAATCTTGTGGTTGGTTTTTGCTACCACAATTTTGCGAGCAGTTCTGGCTATAAAATAACCCAGTGACGTGGTCAATGACGCTGCTGTTTTAATTATGCACACCCATAAAACACCCGTTTTGACCTTTAAGCACGCCTGCGATCGGATCTCCACTCCCCGTTTTCAAGCACCTTCCCCTGTTACCACCCACATACGCCTCTTTCTGTCACTCAAATTATCAGGCATTCGCTATTTTCCGAGCACATGAATTTTGACCGCACTGACTGGTTCGCGCATGCGTATAACGATCCGTACGCATGCGCAGTTGGGCAAACATCGCTCGGAGCGAACGAGCGGCCGCTTACGAGCGGCTCTGAATCAGGCCCTGTGTCCAGATCAGAATCAGGCTCAGGACTTTCAGCTTTTTTACCTCTGTCAGTATCCATTGGGATGCTAAAGGGGTAAACAGGACAAGGTGGTTTGGCAGCTATGCAAAGATGAGAAACTTCATGTATACCCTCTGCTTTTCTCTTGTTTGTATCCTAGTTTGCACATTGCTGGATTGATTCATCCTATTTAAATGTAATTTACTGTTTTAATTGTGTTGACACACTGTGTTTGTGTGTGCTTCTGCTAAGTATCTAGGTTCACTGTCTTCAGACATACAGTAGGCTATTTGGTGTCTGAACTAAAGTCTCAAAGTACAAGCATAGTATTATTATTCTCCATAGAACAATTAATGCTGAACATTTAGTGCAAATTCTAACTCTTAAAATAAATGCTAAAACGTGGATTACGTTGGCAAAGTGACATACAATCCCATGTAAAGATTATCAGGGTGAAAACTTGATTAACTGATTAAATCTTAATCAAAAAACTTGTTAATCAGCACCTCTTTAATCTAAAAATAAGTACATTCCATACACTAATTATAATGTAAGTGCTATTGCCCTTTTACTTGTGATTACTTAAGAGTTATCTTCAACATGTGTTACTCATCAAATGGCATATGTACAGTGAGTCTGTACACTGTAGGGTAGGTCAGCAGCCTGGGCTCACCATCAAGATGTGCCCTTAATCATAGGTACATCTAATAAGAAAAATATCACAATAAAATTATTCAGATCCTTGACCAATCATCTAACTTTATTAAATAACAAAACATATATACGGTCGTTTTGTGGTGTCTGATATTTTTTATTTCAAAGCACAAAAACTGAAAATATTTTTATGTGACATTGTTTTGCGTTCCAAAAACATTTCAAGATAATAAAAATGTAAATATGCTCTTTGAATAAGTATTGAGTAATTGGTTGAAGCTCTAAAGCCGCGTATCCACTTGCAGATAGTGGAATGACAGTACGATTACAACATTGTAATCGTACAGTCGTTCCTCATCCCCTGTAGGTGCCTACACTGAAAGATATGTCCTTCAGTGCAGGTACCCTCCCTCATACCCTAACATGCCCAATCTGTCGTTATTGGCAGATTGACCGCCATGTTCAGGCGATGATTGAAGTCGGAAACGACCAGCGGGAGCGCGCATTGCTGCTTGTTTCCAACATTAAATTTCCCGATTTATGCACGATTAATAAGCGATTGAACTATAATGATGTCGTTATCGTTCAATCGCTCATTTATATCTGCAAGTGGATATGTGGCTTAAGTTTAAACTGATAAAACACAGTCGCCTAGTGACAACACAAATGCTTTACAATTTGTCCACTAGTGAATCTTTACAATAACAGACACATTTTCTGCAGAAATACTCCACAGTTAGGAAGACACGGCCTGACTTCTAATGAACACGTATTTGTCACACAGGAGCTCGACGGTACCTCAATCAATGACTGAAATTGGGAGGCCTCCATCATGAGATCTATCCCAAACTGCCACCTTATTAACCCCACCACCTCTGAGAAGCGGTCAAGGAGTTCTTCTATAAGACCAGGCTCTTTCACATGCTCAGCCTTAAGATGCGTACAAACTTGCCGATATCGTTATCGTTCAGTTGTTCACTATATCGGACTGTGTGTGCGCTAAAACGATGAACGATAATGACGATGCACGCTCCCGCAGGTCTTTGGTCATTGTCGTTTCTTCGCCCGAACATGCAGGCCAACCTGACAATATTGTCAGGTTGTTGCATGTTCAGTGATGAGGGAGGGTGTCCGGCACTGAGCGATATCATTCATGATATCATTCAATGTGTGTGCTCAATGTCATTAACAACATTGAGCACACCTCTGCTGGGGATACACTAGACAATATCGCTCATGGAGCGGATCGTCTAGTGTGTACGCACCTTTACAGGTGGCCTGTAATTACGAGGAAGGCTCTCAAAGGCCTTAGTTGGAGCCTCAAAGACAGCGTCAGCCTTCTTAACAATCTACCTTTCCCTGCAAACTGGATGGCACTCAGCTCAGCCACTAAATTAAAACAGGCCTGGTTTCATTTTCTTCCTGTGTAGAGGTTACTCCCAAATCAATTATATTGAGGAAATATATATATAGAGAGCGGAGTCCCAGCCTTGGGACCATTACCAGAAAAGACCTACTTTCATAGGTTACCCACCACTGTTGATGAGTCTCAGGCCCAGCTCATGGACCTTATCAGTTTTAATACTACAGTGCACTGCTATTTCCCTACCCTGTTGACCAGATGTTTGGCTGCTCTTCAATGTCTATATTATAAGGAAGTTGCAACTCTACCAAATTATCATTTTAGAATGAGTTACAAATTCTGAGTTCCTGTTGCTACGCTCATTTTTCATAAAACACTTTTAATTGATTAATTGCATAGTCGTGTTGTGTTTCCCTTACATTAAAAAGCCTGATATTTTATTTGATTTTGACAGAACTCTCATTTAAATATTATAGCCTCTAGAAATAAAAAGTAGAATGTCTCAGATACAGCAAACTTGAAAGAATCAACTCAAAGCACTCAAGGTTTTCAATTCCTAGAATATCTCAAGTCCAGAACCATCAACAGAAGAAGTCATCCCCCAGGAATTCAAGATCTGATTGTTAACCCTTAATAATAAGAAGAAAGAATAAACCCTAATGGTGTTCTCAGAAAAAATAACAGTAAACTTACTGGGTGCGCTACTACACAGTATCAGTACCTTACCAAGATATTCGCCGTTTGGTTTTCTGCGCATGCATGGCACCATTTTGTCACTGTGTTAGAGTGCCACAGTGGACATGGAGGTGTTCCACTTAGTTCCATTGAGACGCTGCAATATATCCACAGTATTGTCATCACTGCTTGTATATGCACCGCTTCCCACAGTACATCACCGACTGGTGCTCTGTATGTTCATCCAGACTGTGAGTTTATGTAACAGTGAGTACAACTGTGGACCTTGGCCCTCATTCAGAGCCACTCGCTAGCGGCAGTACGCTCGTTCCGAGCGATGTTCTCACATCTGCGCATGCGTACGGATCGTTATACGCATGCGCGAACCAGTCAGTGCGGCCGAAATTCATGTGCTCGCAATTTGCTATTTTGAGTGACAGAATGAGGCGTATGTGGGTGGTAACAGGGGAAGGTGCTTGAAAATGGGGAGTGGAGATCCGAACGCAGGCGTGCTTAAAGGTCAAAACGGGCGTTTTATGGGTGTGCATAATTAATACAGCAGCGTCATTGACCACGTCACTGGGTTATTTTATAGCCAGAACTGCTCGCAAGATTGTGGTAGCAAAAACCAACCACAAGAATAGCGAGCAGTTCATACGCTGGTCGATGTACTCGATTAATCTAATAAATAGCGGACATGACGTATGGTGCGAGCGGCCAGGGGACGTTTTTAACAAAAAAACAAGCGTATGTTTTGCTCGCTCGTTCAGACTTAGAGGTGTGAACAGACTGCAATTTGCGAACGGATCATTTGAATAGCCACCCCTTGTTTTTGAACGAACGACCGCAAATAGCGAACGGCTCTGAATCAGGCCCCTTGTTTCCAAAAGGTACCAAATCCCCAAAAATGTTAAATGAGTTCTATGTGGCAGTACATTGTTGGCCAGTTAATGTGTATGGATTCTCGTTAGTATCTTGTGGTAACGTGTGTCTCCAATGCGTATCGGCCCTCCTGGTCTTCCTCAGGGAATATTCGTTAATAGGAGGGCCGATACACATTGGAGACACATGTTACCACAAGATACTATCGGGTATCCATACACATTAACTGACCTAATAAGGAATCCAAAGTCTCCTCAGCTACAGACCGAGCAGAGCCGCCGTCTTGAACGCAGAGCCCAGGTGCCGCGTGATCACGTGAGATCGTGACACCTGGAAGTCTTGCGGCCATGCAGTGTGGACTACGGGCCTGATTCAGAGCCGGACGCTATTTGCGCTCGCTCGTTCAGAAAAAGGGGCCGACTATTTAAATTGAGCGCTCGCTGTTTGCAGTCTGTTGACGCCTCTATGTCTGAGCGAGCGAACGAAACATGCGCTTGCATCATACGTCATCTCCGCTATTTATTAGATTAATCGAGTACATCGAAAGGCGTCTGAACTGCTCGCAGTGCTTGTGGTTGGATTTTCCTTCCGCAATCACGCGAGCAGTTCAGGCTAAGAGACAACCAAGTGACGTGGTCGATGACGCTGCTTTGTTAATTATGCACACCCTTAAAACGCCCGTTTTGACCGTTTGGCACGCCTGTGTTCGGATCTCCACTCCCCGTTTTCAAGCACCTTCCCCTGTTACCACCCACAAACGCCTCATCCTGTCACTCAAATTAGCAGGCACTCGCAATTTTGCGAACACACGTTTTCCGACCGCACTGACTGGTTGGCGCATGCGCATTACGACCCATACGCATGCGCAGATGTGTGAACGAGCGGCCACTTACGAGCGGCTCTGAATCAGGCCCTACGTCCCAGTCAGCGCAGCAGAGGAAGCGCGGACACGAATAGAGGCGCAGGACATCAGAAACCAGGAGGGACCAGAAGGAACATGGAGCATACCATGAGGTGTGCAGAGAGGACGCGGATGGTAAGTTGGTGCACCTGGGGGACATGGGATGCCGCCCCGCCTGACACTACTTACTGACTTCGCATACAGGAGACCAAGACTGAAACAGACTGACTAAGGTACATTAGCTTCATAGGAAGACATCCGTATATGCTAACATCAACCTATTCACGCATCTACCACCTATCCAATAAGCTAATGTTTCCAGATTGATTCAAAGTACATTGATTAAAAGTACATGAACTACTAAACGAACTAATCATAGAAGGATATCTATGTGTGTCATATATACTCAGATTGATTCATTCATCTTAAACTACCAACTCATGTATTACTGATTCATGCTTGATATACCCGATTAGTTATATTTGCATTTATTCTAAGAAGGAGCATTGTGACTCCGATGATAAATACATTTTTACCTCTCCCTTTTTGAGCCTCATCAGTTAACTGTTAAGGTATAGGAGTTTACAAGATTTAGAGTACAGGTTACTGGTTGGCACACATATTAGACCAATACTAATACAATACACAAGTTACTTGAGCGCAGAACCTCACATCGGTCAATTAATATCTCATATAAGGTTGGGTTATCTTTATTAGGTACTGCAGCTTAGTGACTATACCCCCAGAATTGGTAAGAGCGCAGGTACACCACAACTATAATATCAAACACATAGGAGATCTAAGGGCCTGATTCAGACCCCAACGCTAAGCTGCAATCGCACACTATGGCCGATAGTCGTCCGTCTGTGAATGCATCCCAGTGCGCGTGCGTGAGCCAGTCACTGCGATCGGGAATCGCGCGCTCGTAGTACAAAGACTGAGCGCTACTTTGAGTGACAGATAGTATCATTTGTGGGTGGTAACAGGGGAAGGTCCTGGAAAACGGGTGAGTGGATGTGTGAATGCAGGCGTGTCTGAGCGTCAAAACGGCGTTCTTTGGGCGTGCATAATTAGCATGGAAGCGCCATTGTACACGTGACCTGGTTGTATTTCAGCCTGCAGTGATCGCAGTGCTTGCCGCGGGGTAGGGTCTACCTCAAGGGCTGCGTGCAGCTCTGATGGTTCTGATTAATCATACACTTCCTGGAGATGACGTTTCCTAAGAAAGAGAAGTGAGCGTCTTTACACCGGCGTGCGATCACTCTGCCGTCTCTCTCTCAGACATAGAGGGGTATTCAATATGAAATGTAAACTTCGCCGTCTATGCATGTCGAAGTTTTCGCCGCACATCGGAGCTTTTGCCGGCGAAAAAGTATCGCGCGCCCCCGATTATCCCGTATTCAATATGAAATCTTTGAAAACGGCACCCGGCAAATGTGAAATCAGCGAAAACTTCGCTGATTTTTGGGGAAATTACCCTAACACCCCCAAAAAGATGCTCTGACATGGGGGATCACTCTGGATACCCCCGATTAGCCCTGCTGAAGGTTTTTGGGGTCTTTAAACGGGCTCAATAGCTGCTAATTTGGGGATTTGGGAAGGTGGTGAAGAATAGTATTTAGAAGGTTTTTTTTGCAGAAAATAAGTAGTTCCAGCAAATTTGGGGTACTTGAAAATGGGGGTGAGCATATTTAAAAGTTGCTTAAGTGAAGTTTTAACAAACGTGAAAAATCCACCTGCCGCAAACACCTGCAATGAAAAAAACACCTGGGGCATACTTGGGGACCCCCCTAGATTGTAGTTCGCTAGTTTTTAACTTTGTACCCTCAATTTTTTTTTTTTTCGCCCCCAAAATGAAAGTGCTTTTTTGGGGGTCTTCTGAGGTATTTTTTAAAAGATGTTTGACACAGATTACCTTTGGGGGACTGTCTGAAGGTTGCAGGGTGGTTTCCGAAATGTTGCACCCCAAAACCCCAATTCTGCACTTTTTTTCGCCACCCATTCCTTGGTGATACTTTTTCGCAGGGTCGAATGCAATATACTTTTCACACCGGCGAAAAGTTTTCAAATTGAATGCGGTGTAAAAGTAAAAGCGGCGAAAATGACGTCATCCGAGCAAAAACATCGCAGAAACTGCGTTTTCGCCCCATATTGAATACCCCTGATAGAGAGCGTCCTTAAGCCTGGCCGTGCGTTCGCGGAACTTGCATACCCAGCCCCTGGTGGCTGTGAAAGTGCGCTGCGTTGCATCCGGGTTTGAATTGCCCCCTAAGTTCTCTTAATTTAAGATTTCCATTTCTACCTAAACACATTAAAGGCCTAATTCAGATTTGGGAAAAGAGCAAGTGTGCACTGTAATTGTGAACCTGGGCAAAACCATGTTGCATTGCAGGTGGGGCAGATTTAGGTGTGTCCAAACTGAAATCGAAATTGCAGTGTAAAAATAAAGCTGTCCAGCATTTGTGGGCTACATGCAAAAGCAGCCAGTATTTACCCCACATGCAAAAACATGTATGTATTTGTACCCCTAAAGCTAGCTACATACCGTCAGATTTTTTTTATCAGGACGACAAGTGGGGCGATTTTTTGGCAAATTGAATGCCCCAATATCTGTGGTACACATTATTCAATATTTTCTTAGAAGCTACTAATTTTCCACCACACTCATTTTGCATATGTCCACACACACGGAGGATGACATAGTGACAGGAGAACATAGGAAATATGTGTCAGGACTGTGGTGTTTTGTATTCCTGACCATGATCCTGGTGGCTCAGTGGTGGAACTCGGGATCTGGAGATTAGCGGACTTGATATAGTTTCTGCGCATGTGCAGATACAGAAGCTGATGGTGAGACGGCGGCAGGACAAAACAGAACTCGAGGAGTAAGCTTGGGCACTGGAGCCTGGCAATAAGCAGGTATTAGGAGGAGGAACACAGGAAGTCTGTATCCAGGAGACAACACAGATTGACAGGACTCAGAAGGCAGCACCAGTAGACTGAATTCTGGAAGTAACACAAGTAGACTGGACTCGGGAAACTGAGAACTAGATGGGATTAGGAAGTTGACTAATACCCTAGCCAGGGGCGCAGAGTCTAAACACACCAGTGGTCTTCTCCAGGGAACCCGCAAGGAGATATGTATTTCGCTGTGTGTGATGTGCAGGTCGCGCCCCCCTGGTAGGATCTGTCAAGGACTCTATCTAGAACTCTCCAAATATACTTAGGCCTAAGCCCCAGAAATATGGAGAGAAACTATAGGGAATGATAGCAACAGCCAATGATAATGATCCGATGATCCTGGTTACAGCTGATGATGTTGGAACCAATGGTTCTGGTTATAGCTGATGAATGTGGAACTGATGGTTCTGTATATAGCTGATGAATGTGGAACCAATGGTTCTGGATACAGCTGATTAATGTGGAAACGGTAAGCTGGTAATCGGTTAGGTACCGATGAAGTTGGATACTAGTGGGTACCACTTTCCTGAATATCGGATAGGAACTGATTATGCTAGTATCGGATAGGGACCGATGGTACTGGTATTGGATAGGGACTGATGGTGCTTGCATCGGATAGGGACCAATGATGCAAGTACTTCTGCAACAGCAACAAGGAGAAGTCTGGAGCCTAGTCACGTAGCACAGGAGTGAGACATGTTGCTCAAGGCACTGACTACTAGTCAGTGGAATCCTTTTATCCCCCCTGACCTGTCCTGATTGGCTAACAGGATCAGGTGTCCACTGCAATGAATCCAGTTGGAGGAAGGATACTCCACACTGAGTAGAGCAATCACATGATCGCCACTAACACAGCGAATGGAGAATCAGTGGTCAGCTGACCGCAGGTGTCATGGAGACACTCAGGCCCGGAGATAGCGGGCATGCTTGCAGGATTACAGCAGCCAGAGGATGATGGGGTACACTGCGGACAGCAGCGCAGAGCAGGAACCGGAGAGCTAGCCTGTATAGATGTCCTGCGCAGGCCAGCATACCAGCGTGAAGGTGATATCTGCAACCCTGTAATGGGATTCATGACAATACGGCCAGATTATTGAAAATGCACACACTGCTTGATTTCGAGAAATTGAGGCAGAGATTTTAGTTCTTGACCAACAGATCGGATAATCGCAGGAACGCATTTGTGGATATTTTTTAAGCGTTTCATCGGTGAAACACTGAAACGATCGTTCATACACACCATACAATAAATGAGGTTGATCACCTGATTATTTGCAAATCAGCCCAATAATTATAGCATAGGTAGCTTAAGTCAACCTGTTCCATATTAAAAGCACTTTCTCTCTCAATATATTAGAGATGAGTGGTTTGGTTTTGGTTCAGATCTTTCTGCCAAGTTCGGATCTTAGAACAAGGCAAAATGTCACCTTTCACAGACAAAAGTCATCTTGCCTGTGAAAGATGATGTTTTGCCTGGTTTTGAAATCTGAACGAGGGAAGATCCAAGCCAAAACCGAACCACTCATCTCTACAATATACATATGAATTAATAAATAAATAAATCATACAACAAAACATCTAAATAGACCTATATTATAGATCCCTTTTGGTTTCCTCTTTTAATTACACACATAAATGTTAATAAAACAGGTCTGACACATGTTTGTTGAATAGAGCTAAAAGGACTTAAACAGATTAAATCCAATAGAGACTTGCTCATCCTGGACATATTACAATATTGAGTCCACGATAAATGTCTTTAATTTTTAAAGTGTAAATAACAGATCACTTTACTGAAATAGATATAGAATAAGAAACCAGAATTCTAAATTATATACAAGGGTGGTTCAATAAATAAAGTAACAAGACCTCTCATTGCGTACATTTACTCAACTCGTACATATACATATAATGAATAGTAAGTATTTAGTCCAATGGTACACCAAGGCATCTATCCCGGCACAGAAAAAATCAGTGTCAAGTGACTGATGCCAACACATGACGGCTTGCTGAACTTCACCGTCGATAACAAATCACCTTCCACTCAGGTGCTTCTTCAATGGTTTGTTACCTCCTACTCAGGGGCAGAACTATGGGAGACAATGGAGGTGCCTGTCGCCGGGCGCCAGCACTAAAGGGCCACCTCCATTGCCCACAATATATTCACCCCACTTAAGGCTATTCTATATTAGTGTTTTTGTGCATATGTGATAGGTAGATAGATAGATGTGCACCATATTTATTTTCCCTTATTTTTTTAGGGGGGCACAAAATTATAATTTGCCTCCGGGCGTCTGGGATGAATTTACGCCACTGCTCCCAATGGTAGCGCCGTAACAACTCATGCATGCAGTTGGCTGAGTGGGACCTGGCGTTATCGTGCAGCAATACGAGGTCTATTCACAGCAACCCAGGTCGCTTTTGACAAATTGCTAACAATAGCGGACAGCATTCACAGTATTTCCCTTGGTGAAGAAATCAACAAGAAGCACGTCCTTGTGGTCCCAAAACATGGCCGCCATGACCTTCTATGCTGATTAAGTTGTTTTGAATTTCTTTGAAGGTGGGAATGATGCGTGTGTCAATGTCATGGATGCTTGCTTTGTCTCCGGTGTCAGATGATGCATCCACATTTCATCGCCTATAACAATATGCTGTAGGAACTGCACTCCCTCCTCATGGTACCACATCAAGTGCACAAGAGACAAACCCATCCTATTAGTTTTGTGTACTTCTGTGAGTTGCTTCGGGACCCAGCGTGAACACTTTTCCTGTACCCCAGCTGCTCATGAACGATGCTGTGCACAGTAACCACTGAGATGTTCAATTCATCGGTCCTCCTGAATCAGACCTTTAATGCAGCACCAGGGGCATTTCTAGAGAGTAGGGGGCCGTGTGCAGTCTCCGACACGGGCCCCCTCCTCTACGCTCGGCGGCCGGCAGCGCACTGAGCTGTGCGTGGCCAACGCCGGAGTTATAGACTCTGGGCACTAGAGTGTGCCCCGAGTCTATAATGTATGCACAGGTCACTGGAAAAATGGCCGCGGCGGCCATTTTCCCTGTACTGCGCATGTGCAAACAACGGGAAAATGGCCACCGCGGCCATTTTCCAGTCGTTTTACAGCACCGGACCCCCGTGCCAACGTGGGACTCCGGAGAGGTAAGTAATATAATGGGTGTAGGTTGTGCGGTGCGGGGCCCCGCACACCCTGAACCCATTATAGATACGCCCCTGTACGGCACAAATTGTCATCTGTGGTGAACGTGCTTGCCTGGCCGGATCGGTTCTCATCTTGAACGTCTGTCCTGCCGTCATCAAAGGCAGTGCAGCAAATTAAAATTTTAGCTACTGATGTGCCCTTTAGACGCAGAAATCTGATCACACTACGCACCTCAATGTTTAGCCATGTCTCCGCCCGCCCTGCCATCTTACAGCTGATGTTGGACTGATATGAGGCACAGTCTAATGGCCTTGAGGGGAAGCCGTGGTCTACCTGCTCTGGCCTGGTGTGACATTACAATAATATAGAGAACATTTCACACGTGACAGGTCTTGTTACCTTATTTATTGAATCATCCTCCTCGTATATATATTTAAACAGTATGTTGACATTCTGTGTGTTGGCACAGTTGTGAGGTATGCGAGTGGGTATACAATCGGGAAGCCGGCTACCTTAATACCGGCAGCCGGCTTCCCGACTGTTATATCCCGGCGAGGGATGAAATGCCAGGCGTCTAGAAGTAGATGCCTGACATTTCCCCGATGCCGAGAGACAGGCGCCCGGCATCCCGATCGAGCGGATGCCGGGCGCCGCAAGCGGACAGCCGCAGGGGGGGAGGGTTAGGTTTAGGGCACACGGGGGGGACTTAGGGTTAGGCACCCCCCCGGGAGGGTTAGGCTAGAGGGAGGGTTAGGCACCCCCCGAGGGACTTAGGTTTAGGCAGCGGGGAAGGGGGGGGTTAGAGTTAGGCACTTAGTGGGGGGATTAGGGTTAGGCACTTGGGGGGGAGGTTAGGGTTAGGCACCCCTAAGGAGGGTTAGATTAGGTTAGTAGATACTTACCTTAGGACGATCGGGATTTCCAGCGCTGTCGGGCTTCCGCTGCCGGTAACTCTGCATCTGTCGGCCAGGCGCTGCCGGGAATCGAACCGCCGGCCATGTGTCCGGCGGTATTTCATACCGATTCCATGTGAGTGATAGAGTTTATTGTCATGTTGTCAACAGAAATAGAGATGTCAAGTAGATAGCTTCTGTTTGCTGGTGGGAGGATTATTTCCTACCTTTTTGAGAGACAGAGTTTGAGATGGCGAGAGGACACCCAAATGGTGAGAGATCTGAAGTATAGATTTTTTTACATCTACATAGAGATAATACTTAAATCCAACAATTGCAGTCACCTATCAAGACGCCAAAGAATAATGATTGCAATGGAACTTTATTAAAGAAAACTTCCCCGCAATATGCTACTTTACAATTAATAACAGTCAATCTTTATATTTGATTGCTGACTTGTAGTCTGGAGCCTGGAATAGAAAGACGCTATTGGACACAAATCTTACACTGGACACAGAGGTTGCCAGGTAAAAGGTCATCTTAAAAGAATAATGGTGCTAATTATTATAGAGGTTGATTTAACTTAAAAATGTAATGCAGTGTTCTCTTCTCATTAGAAATAAAAGTAATATAATTTAACTGCACACCGCCTAGAGACTATTACATATGGTCGCTGGAGGGGTTTGCAAAGCAGTGAACTGTCAGAGAAATCAGTCGGTATTTATCTATAAAACAGTACTGTTCTCTCTCCCCATTATCCATACAAGTTTGTAATTTCATTTATTTTCTGAGATTTCTTTGTTTCCACTGCTCTCAGACCATTAAAGCTCACTGGCATTTAGAATCCCCTAAACACAAATTATAAATATTTTTCAAGCTCCGACAGGCTGTGTGTATTTCCGTTAATGCCCTGCTGAAACATGCCGCTGGTGACTTTGGAGCCTAGAACCCTTGGTGACAGGACACTGTTTATTTCATTATGAAAGCAATAACCATTACCATAAACTGATATTACCATTTACTCTATGACATATTAACTCAGTACTGAAATACACTTTAGCTAAACTTCACAAAGCAGCCAGGCTTATTGTATGGGTTATCCCTGTCTCCTGAGATTTTGTTGTGTGCCTTCAAAACAAGTTTTTCAGTAAGTGGATTCACTCTCACTCACTTTACATTAATAAGAGCATTAACATTTGGGGTAGAATCACTCAAACACATTTGCAGCAGAAATCCCGTGAGCTTGCAATTTATGAAAATATACAAGAAATCAAAAAAGTGGTCTTATTTTCCTGCATTCATGAATAACCAGTGGGTTGCTCTATATTTATTGTAATTACAGATTTCCTTCAAATTACTCTGACGAAGGAGAAAGGCAAAAATACATAAAGCCACTGTTATTCAGACATAGAGGGCCTGATTTGTAATGTTTAGCAAGACTGTGAAAACATCGGTACAATCGCGTACCATCGAAGCCTCACGCACACTTAAGGCAGGTCAGACCTTACTCAGGAATTACTTACTTCAGCGCACACTGTGAGGCTTCAGGCTGCGTATGGTATAGCAGTGGCTAATTTTTGCACGCCCAAGCAACTCGTTGGAACGCACTGGCACGCCAGCGTTCGGCTGACCCCTCCCCCCCATTACCACCCACAAACGGAACTTCCTAGCAATCATTCTTCGATGGGTCTGCGTAGTCACTGGGATTGCAGTGGCCGGTTTGCGCACGCGCACTGCGATGCATACGCATGTCAACGCAACAAGCAGCTGATTGCATGCATATAAGCAACTGCATTCTTTGCTGAATCAGGCCCACAGAATGCTATACAGACCATACAATGAGAAGTTGGACACACGTTTTCTTTGGAATGGCAGCCCGAAGGGGGAAGATCCCACCAGGGCAGGTAAGTACCCTATCCCTAAACCCCGCCCCTCCTTAACCCTTCCTTAGTGGTGCCTAACCATGACTTCCCCCTACCCCTAGTACCTGACTCTAATTTCCCCCCGGTGGTGCCTAACTATAACCCCACCTTAACGCACCCTAAACTTAACTCTCCCGGAGGTGTGCCTAACCCTTACCTCCCCCCAAAACCTAACCCCGCTACGCTACCCAAAACCTAACCCTCCATCCCCCCGTGGCTAATGCTAAGGGTGCCCTGGACTTACCTCGTTCAGTCTGGCGTTCTGGCATTAGGATTAAGATAGTCGTATTTCGATTCCTATCTTAAGTCCCTTGTCGGGATTCGGGTGTCGTATTGAGACTGGCGGTCTCATAACTATATCCTGTCCCGCACACATACGTCACCATGCAGATTTGGCTGCCTCTTACACTTACTACTCTTTACATTTAGGGAGACAGGACAGGGGAGTATCTAGGACTAGGACCGTAACTAGTCGCACAGGGCGGAGGGCCCTGGGGGTGGCACCGTCATTGACAGCCCTTGCTACTAGCTCTCAGAGTGCCTGGAATGACACCATGCAGCAAGTGCCTTCAGGTGCTCCAGACAAGCAATCTGCAGTCTGTGCAGCTACTCTGAGTGTCCTCAGGATGCTCCGGGCAGTGCTGCACTTCCCTGTGCTGGTGGCCCCACCCTCCTCTGCGCAACGTCATGAGGTCATGCACTCAGAGGATGCGGCTGGCACAGTGTTACGGTGCTGTGTAGGACATGTATAATGAGAGTATGTTCACCTAATTGCATTCAGAGAGAAAAGTATCTGCATGTCCTGAGACATTTTTTAAGGGTGCTCATGCCTTTGATCAATGATGATTATCATCAACATAGACATTGCCGGTATTACATAAAATAGATAAATTATTAAAGAAAAATTGTCTTGTCCATCTCACTATAAAAGTAATGGAAGCACCATTGTTCATATTCTGGGCTGGTTGCGGCAATTTTGGAAGTATGAGCACCTTCAACTAGTACTAGGCTAGAAATATAGGGAGGTATTGCGCACTGGATTCTAGAAGGAATTGTTACAGGTGAGCTGCACTATTGGGACGGGTGTCTGCCCTCCTAGTTAGGATGCAAATGTTTGATCTATGATTATAGATCACTATAATGCGCTCAAAACCTGTGACTGAATAGTCTGTGTCAATTATAGATATGTGAATTAATAATATTGATATTCAATAAGTTATTGAAGAATTTTATTGGGTAAAAGTAAATAGCTTTAAATCTCAGGGATGGTAGTTCCTGGGCTGAATATGACAGTCAATCTTTTGGACATATGCCGTCTAATGGCAATGTTCAGTCTCTGAAAGCAAAGATAGAAAGTTTGATAAAACAAGAAAAAATTCCAAAATCAATCACTCTGGATCTGTGGAAGCAATATTGCTCCAGTGTTGGAGCAGGAACTGGAGACCTTTCAGTGTATAGTCAGTATTGTAGTGTAATTGGATGTTGGTGCGGCGTCCCGCACTTGTGATTAAGTAGTAATCGGGGCTGTTGATGGATAATACACAGCTGGCGGTTCTCAGTGTGATCTTCCCGGGGTAAGTAGTACGGACCCTCTACCAAGTGTCTGGAGGTGTTTTGCCAAACCTCACCGTAGCCGCAGATCGCTTCCGCAGCTCACCCGGCGATATCAGGTGGTCTGTGGTGCGTCCCGCCGGTCCACGGCTAGGTATGCAGCAAGGGGGGGAGAGACGGCTGTGGTACTGAAACCAGGCACCGTCTCCCCTACTACGCTGTGAACTCACCTCCCAGGGACTCAGCAGAGTCCGCTCTTCCCCTTGCCGGCGTGTTGCAGTCGCGTCCTCCTCTTCTCCAGTATCTCTCGGCGGAGTCAGCTGCTGGAAATGATGTCTGTTCAGCGCTGTCTGCTCACGTGTGATGTCCTTCTGGTGTCCAGTTCCTTGCTTCCTTGTTTCTTTCACGGTGATGTTTCCAACGCGTTTCGACCCACGTGGGGTCTTCCTCTGGGCGGGATTGGTGGTGTGTCTGAGTTCTCGGTTTGTTTAAGTACACAACTTCCAGATACGCCTCGCTTTCTAATTGGTTGGCAGGAGGTCAGTCTTAGGTGTTCCTGGATTAGTTCTACTGCCAATTTGCATATGTTAGCAGCGTCTCCCATTCAGCCTTGATCTCTTTAATTATAGTGAATTACTAAATCATTACATAAAGTGCTAAATCCTGCACATGTGAATTCTACTTTATAAGCCAGTATCTGGTTAGCTTTGTATTGTTTATACTGATGATGTAGCGTGTATCCTTAGTACTAGGCTAGGCCATGATTTGATAGGATTTATGGTAACACTATAACATCCACAGCATGGGACTGAGGGCCCGATTCAGACCTGCTCGCTAGGCTGCGATCGCATACAGCCAACCAATTTTTGCAATCTACGCATGCGTATGCATCGCAGTGCGCAAACCAGTGCAAGTGATCGGTAATCGTTCCCTCGCTGCGCATAGACTGCCCAGCTGAGTGAGTGACAGAACAAGCCGTTTGTGGGTGGTGACAGGGAATGGTCGATGAAAACGGGAGTGGAGGTGCGAACGCAGGTGTCTCAGCGTCTTAACGCCATTGTAGAGGCATGCATAATTAAGACGCAGCATCATAGTACACGTCACTTGGTTGAAAATCACACTGAATCACTCGCAGTGCTTCCGGTAGGGTATGGTCAGCCACAAGCGCTGCGATCGCATCCGATGGTACTCGATGTTAGGGATGGTTACTTACACTTCCTGGACATGACATGGAAAGTTGACGTCTTAAGACAGGCTGGTGGGAATCTGCATACACAGAGCGATCGTAACACTGAGACATAGTGGGCGTGCTAATGCCTTGTTGTGCGATCGCCTGCCTTGCTGTTTGGTTAACCCGATTTGCATACGCGTCTAGTGAGCGAAAGTATCTAGCGAGCGGGTCTGAATCGAGCCCTGAATTCCCTAGAAAAATTGGGTGTGCAAATAGAATTTGCCCATCCCCTTCTACCACAAGCACTATGGTTCTCCCCAATACCCATGCCTCGTGGATATTGGGTTAATATATAGTTAAATGTTATAATTCAGCATCTTTTTGTTTGTGACTAAACAAAGCCTTATACTGGTTTTGGCCCTTTCGAAGGATAGCACACACTGTGGAGGCTTAGCTGGGGGGGGGGTGATTGGCATCAAAGCTGCTAAAAAGATTGCCACGTGAATCATATTCTTTGATGTAAAGCAGCTTCAATTATGACAAATCAACCTGGTTCAGATGAAGCAGGGCATCAAATACCATTGTGTAACATGTTTCAGTACTAGCATTGAGGTTGTTACTGTGGAGTGTTAGATTCTCTCCAGACATAACTGGTCAAATTGGCCACAAATATTTATTTTTTTACTTATGTGTCAGTGAAATAACTCTTGGGGATAATGAGGCAAAAGTGGCCCGCAAAACATTGGATTTTGTACCAGGGTTCCATTAATTCCTGGCTCTTGGAGATATATTGGGCCACATATTGGAAGTTTGACCACTGTCCCAAAATGTGTCCATTCGACAACATGGCTCTTAATGAAGGATCTCCAGAGTATTTTCCATCTTTTAAAGACTTTTGGACCTGTTTATTGACAATGTCACTCTGATGGTTAGTCACGTTCATATTGGGTAAACTATTAACCCGCTTGTGCTAATTGTCCCTTAAATTGGGTTTTGTTTACTAAGTAGACTATAACCTTTCCATGCCTCACTATTGCATGTGGCAGGTTATCTATAGCAAATGAGGCAACATTTGTTATAATTTTGTCTCCTAGATTCTTCTCTATATATAAACTCAAACAGGACAATATATGACAACATTTATTGGGAATAATTTATGTAGGTTGACAATAATAAAATTATACAAAGCTACAGCACATAATTACAGCTGTGCATGCACATTTGAGAACAGTATTGACAATTGAACTCAGCAGGACAGAGTAGAAGCTAGAACAGAGTAGTGAGGCTAGGACGGAGTAGAGATGCTAGGACAGAGTAGAGATGCTAGGACAGAGTAGAGATGCTAGGACAGAGTAGAGATGCTACGACAGAGTAGAGATGCTAGGACAGAGTAGAGATGCTACGACAGAGTAGTGAGGCTAGGGCAGAGTAGTGAGGCTAGGACAGAGTAGAGATAGTGATGCTATGACAGAGTAGTGATGCTAGGACAGAGGAGTGATGCTAGGACAAAGTAGAGATGCTAGGGCAGAGTAGTGATGCTAGGACATAGTTCAGATGCTAGGACAGAATAGAGATGCTAGAACATAGTAGTGATGCTAGGACAGAGTAGAGATGCTTGGACAGAGTAGAGATGCTTGGACAGAGTAGTGATGCTTGGACAGAGTAGTGATGCTAGGACAGAGTAATGGTGCATACACACGATCAGATTTTTTCTTCAGATATGGACGATAACGATTTAAAAATCGTTCAGTCGTTCATATCTGAAGGAAAATCGTTCATATCTGACATGCCTGAACGATGGACGATCAACGATGCGCGTTCCCGTTTGTCAGATAACGATATCTGACATCTGATGGGTTTGCAGTCAGACTTGGACGATTCCATTCATTTTAATGCAGTCAAAAATCGTTCAATCGTTCAAATCGTTCAAAACTTTGGTCAAATCGTCCAAATCGTTCAAATCGTTTAATCGTTCAGTCGTTCATCTGACAAATCTGACAAGTCTGACAAATCTGACCGTGTGTACGCTCCATAAGAGATGCTAGGACAGAGTAAGAGATGCTAGGACAGAGTAGAGATAGTGATGCTATGACAGAGTAGTGATGCTAGGACAGAGTAGAGATGTTAGGAAAGAACAGTGATGCTAGGACAAAGTAGAGATGCTAGGACAGAGTAGTGATGCTAGGACATGGTACAGATGCAAGGACATAGTAGTGATGCTTGGACAGAGATGCTTGGACAGAGTAGAGATGCTTGGACAGAGTAAGAGATGCTTGGACAGAGTAAGAGATGCTTGGACAGAGTAAGAGATGCTTGGACAGAGTAGAGATGCTTGGACAGAGTAGAGATGCTAGGACAGAGTAAGAGATGCTAGGACAGAGTAGAGATGTTTGGACAGAGTAGTGATGCTAGGACAGAGTAAGAGATGCTAGGACAGAGTAGAGATAGTGATGCTATGACAGAGTAGTGATGCTAGGACAGAGTAGTGATGCCAGGATAGAATAGAGTTGTTAGGACAGAACAGTGATGCTAGGACAAAGTAGAGATGCTTGGACAGAGTAGTGATGCTAGGACATGGTACAGATGCTAGGACAGAGTAGAGATGCTAGGATATAGTAGAGATGCTAGGTCAGAGTAAAGATGCTAGGACATAGTAGTGATGCTAGGTCAGAGTACAGATACTAGGACAGAGTAGAGATGCTAGGACATAGTAGAGATGCTAGGACAGAGTAGAGATGCTAGGACAGAGTAGTGATGCTAGAACATAGTAGTGATGCTAGGACATAGTAATGATGCTAGGACAGAGTAGAGATGCTAGAACATAGTAGTGATGCTAGGACATAGTAATGATGCTAGGACAGAGTAGAAATGCTAGGACAGAGTAGTGATGCTAGGACATAGTAGTGATGCTAGGACAGAGTAGAGATGCTAGGACAGAGTAGAGATGCTAGGAGAGAGTAGTGATGCTAGGACATAGTAGTGATGCTAGTCACTGGGATCAGAGGATACAGTTGCTCAGCTTTCGCTCTGCAGTGACTGAGAAGACTCTTATTGAGGCCAGGTTTTGTTTGCTAAATAAATGTAAAATGCCACAAGCAAAAAGAATGGTGTCAAAATAAAATCTGCCTTTTGATTAAACCACCGCTGCCTACACCACCTGCTTCTGCCCCACGGAGTGTTTGTACTAAATTAAGGAAATTAAATTACTTGTCGCCGTAAAGAACTTAGCAGAATTAGAGATAACACATTATAGTAACCACTTTCTACATCACATAAATAAATCCTCTTATTTCTGTAAAAGAGAAAGTGTACAATTCTGATTTTAAATATCCAGTTACACATTGTCTCATGTGCATCTACATTACTTGGGAAATGTAATTTCATTTGTATACTTTTGTGCATTTTTAAAAAGGCCACAGGATTATGGACCAGCTCTGGACTCATAGGAGCATATTTATAAATTAATATTTGAAGGATATTCCCCCAAAAAACAAAATTTTCGGGTGTGTACCCGCAAATATTAAGGATCTCCCGGATTTACAATGGAGGGGCCTCAGCAATAACTGACGCGGTCCCTCCATTTCCGACTGCAAACCAGTCTCAGTAGGTTTCTATGGGGGCTGCTATACAGTCGATTTTACCAAGCTCTGGAATGCAAAACCTTCCTAATCTTGTTCTCGGTAGCTAAAGACAAACGGATCGTTTTCCTTGTTTTCACTGATGCATGCACCAGCAGACAGCCACGCATGTACAGTAAGCCCACAGACACCGAACTAGGAAGCAGAGTTGTAGCGTAAACTATCTTCCAAACTAATTGCCGGGATGGACTCTTATCGGAATCTGGGCCTGATTCAGAGCCGCTCATAAGCGGCCGCTCGTTCGCTCCGAGCAATGTTCGCACAACCGCATGCGTATGGGTCGTAATGCGCATGCGCCAACCAGTCATTGCGGTCGGAAATCGAGCGCTCGCAAAATAGCGAGTGCCTACTAATTTGAGTGACAGGATGAGGCGTTTGTGGGTGGTAACAGGGGAAGGTGCTTGAAAACGGGGAGTGGTGATCCGAACGCAGGCGTGCCAAACGGTCAAATCGGGCGTTTTAAGGGTGTGCATAATTAACAAAGCAGCATCATCGACCACGTCACTTGGTTGTTTCTTACCCTGAACTGTTCGCATGATTGCGGTATGAAAAACCAACCACAAGCACCGCGGGCAGTTCAGACGCCTTTCGATGTACTCGATTAATCAAATAAATAGCGGAGATGACGTAGGATGCGAGCGGCCATGGGGCGTCTTTACAAAATAGCGAGCGCATGTTTCGTTCGCTCGCTCAGACATAGAGGCGTCAACAGACTGCAAAGAGCGAGCGCTCAATTTAAATAGCCGGCCACTTTTTCTGAACGAGCGAGCGCAAATAGCGTCCGGCTCTGAATCAGGCCCTCTGTCTCCCGGCAAGCGCAGAATGGCAATTCCCATGAAAAATAGTGATCACATCAGCATTAAAAATGTGGACTGTGATACATATGCCCCATATAGTGATAAATACCATTAATATAAAATTACTTTATAATGTCAATCTGTTCTGTAGTGGAGGCACATATATCATGCTTTATTTATTATTACTTTGCTAAAGGTGTTATGAGCATTGAACAATCTTGTACTTTGTCCTCACTTTTTACAGAAAGTTAGACATTAGTTCTTCAAGCTTCACCGTAGCATGGTGTACTGTACTAAGTACTTATGGGAGTGTTCCCATACAACACCATTGTATTTACCAGGTGTTAATGTGGGAAGGCGGCATCCTGGCACACACAATGCCGGCGGTCAAAATCGCAGCGCCAGAATCCCGACAGCATTCAGAATCCCGGTTCCAGAATATCGATGGCTGTAATCCCGACCCAGTTTGAGGGGTTAGGGTTAGACACTTGGGGAGGGTTAGAGTTAGACTGCGGGGCGGAGGGTTAGGGTTATGCTGCTGGAATGGTGTGTTAGAGTTAGGGGAAAGGTTACATTACCACTGTCGGGATTGCGTTGCTGGGATTCTGACCACCGGCATTATCAGCGCCAGGATCGAGTTTACCACAGTATTTACAAATCTGATTAGTTTGGACTTTTCCTTAAAACATCTATGTAATCACAGTGATGTAATCCTCAGTGATGTAATACACAGTGAATTAATAGGCTGCGTATTGGCTCATTACACATAATAGCCGCCCACACTGTGTTAGAGCGACAGATACACTTGAGACAATTTCTGAAACAATTTGGCCATTAGTAACCTGGTGCCACTGCAGTCCAAGGCTGGGGTTTGCTATTGTAGTCCAGCTGATGGAGCAAAACCACAGTACCCATTATTGTTATTACCAGGGCCATCTCTTCCGTTGGGCTTGTTGGGCAGTTGCCCAAGGGCCCGAAGCTTGTAGGGGCCGCCAACCCGCCCCCCTGCAGCTGCGGCCAGTTGGTAAATTTGTGATATTTTATAAGCCGGCCGCCGGTGCACTGTAATCTGATCTAACCTCCCCCACCCTATCCCCCCCACATGATGAGTACTCACCTCAGTCCCAGTATCACTTCATTATCCGCCTTCAGACCAGTCAGAGTCTCTCTGCATGTGTAAGAGGTCTGATGTTCATGCAGAAGGGTTTAATTTTATTGACCATTTATATTCTTTTCCCATGAATCGGTGGGTAGGGGCCCCAGTGCTTTGCTTTGCCCAGGGCCCACACTGCTGTTAAGACAACCCTGGTTATTACATCTAAATATGAATAACCTCGAACCACATGTTTAACTGTTCAATTACAGACAAATATAGAGAAAATATATATTACCAAGAAATTAGGTACATATACCTTTAATCACAGATTATAACATTCTTACTAATGCAGTACATTACAACATAGTGTTTGATGAATAACAGATGGTGTACAGTCACAGGGGCACCAGGGCCTATACTAGTCTTGAGAATCTGGTCATGGGCTTTACTCTATGGACCAGCACTTACTGTAAGTACTGTTTTTGATGGTGTTTCCATTCCTTTATCTCCAGAAACAAATGAATTTGGCGCCAGATGCTTTTAATAATGCAATAAGTTATATATTGGCACTGAAGAACATTGAGGTAATATTGTTGCCAGGAAGCAGTGGTGGAACACAAGGGTGAATTACACTAACTGATGAGGGCCTATCCACTAAACTAAAGCATATTCTACTGTATTTCTATTGCATCTAGGCACAAACGTATGTTGCTGACAATGGATTTATAGTAAATGACTACTGGTTTGTAAAACAGAGGCAAACTACATTTCTACATCTTTGAACAAACAGACGATATTACATGGCTACTTTTGTAATAGTATGTATGACATTTAGATATATATATTTAATGCTATATTTTGTACATTATTACAATGTTGTATAGAAGACAAATCATTTTTAAGTTGTGTTTAGATAAGAAGCCCAGCTAAGACCCTCTGGCCACACAGAGCTAACACAGTGGAGAGAAGATTTCAGCAGCGATGTCCTGAAACAACTAAAATAACAAGGAATCAAGATGAGATTTATTGTAACTGAGACTGTGGGACATCTAACTAACATTGTTTAATGGCATCAGAAGTGTTAAACAGAATATTTCTTATTTTGTATAGAACAAAAATAAAATGAAAAACAAAATGTCTCAGAGATAAAAGCAGTAAAAAACAACATACAAAAAAACAACAAATTAAACTGATCAGCATGAACAGATGTCAGAGTGTTCTTAACACATATTTCTATGCCAACGTCAGGTCTCTTCATTAGGGTATAGAACATACATCCAATGTTGACCAAGTTTGTGCACTTTCACATGTATATCATTCCATTTGTTATTTTCTTATGTATGATTATGCCATTCATTTATCCTAAGGTAATCAATTTAGAAGTAATTGTTTCTGCAAAAAAAACAACCTATGGATCTGATGGTATGGCCAGCCTGCAACTGTTCCACGCCAGCTAAAGAAGCATAGGCTGTCTACATCAGGTATAGTTGTACAAATACTCCTGCTGGTACATCTGTCTATATGTAAGTGCAACAACTATTTTGATAAGCATAGTACATGTGCTATAAGCGGTAATGTGTTAGACAAAAAGGAGTTGTTTTCAATATAGTGCAACTGTCAAAACGCGATACTTTTTTGACTGAAAAATTACCATGGAATGAATATTGGAAATAAAAAGTAGTATGTATCTAAATTATATTGACTTCTAAACTTTCCAATTTGGACATCTTTGTGCAGAGTGATAGTGAACAGCAGATCTTCAATGTTGTCCTTCAGGATGGAGTATTCATCAGATTTAGGAACTAAGGGCCTAATTCAGACCCGCTCGCGAGCACATAGCACAGTGCGCACGCGCGAGTCCCGGAGCGAGTGAGAACTTCACTCGCTCGGGGCTCGCAGCAAAACGGGGCGGCTGTCGATGTTGATCGACAGCTCGCCCCATTTTGTAGGCGGGTCGGGGGTGGCTGCACAAATGGAGGCGTTCCCTAAGGAACGACTGTCATTTGTGGGCGGCCCTTCTGACATCACACGTGATGTCAGTAGTGAACTTCCTGCTCTATTAGAGCAGGAGGTTCACTGGGGCTTGCGGTGGACGAGACCCTACCACAAGCTTCTCGTCGCAAGCCCGATGGTCACGATAATCGCGACCATCGCCAGGCCGCCCACACAAGCTGTGGGTGGTCACCCACAGCTATGCGAGCGGCCTGGAGGCGGATTTTTTTTTTTTTATTCCGCCCTGATTCAGAGCGAGCGCTCGCAAATAGCGAGCGCCTCTGAATCAGGACCTAATTCCTTAATAGCTGCCTTTTATCCCAATAATTAGCATCTGTTTGCAGTGACAACAGATAATTAATGAGACAATTATTACAGTCATGCCGGGACAGCGCACTCCCACCAACAACTTCTCCAATGCCATCACCCACTTATGGAATTCCCTACTATGCCAAATCAGACTTTGAATTCTTTAAATACTTTCGGAAATATCGAGTGTGAGTATAACTGATACCCACCAATTATACTCAGAATTTGTTAGAAACTGAGATTTGGGTTAGTTTCTGTCTCTCACTGCCTGGGGAGCAGGTTAAGGCCTGCAGAGAAAGTGAGAGAGAGAAAGAGAGGGAGGGAGAGAGAGAGAGAGAGAGAGAGAGAGAGAGAGAGACCATTGCTTGTGACTGCTTGGAAAGCCAGATTCTGCTTCCTCACTTGCAGAGCTGGATTAAGGCCCACATGGGCCTGGAGCTGAAAAAGTTCCAAGGCCTATACTGAGAAGGGGAAGAGCTGTGATTGGTGTTGTGTGAGTATGTTCAGAGTCACCTTGGTGTGTACACCCCCTACACTATGAACACTAACTACAAATAATTAGAAAAATTACATATTTTTTTGCATGTGTGTGTGTGTGTGTGGGGGGGGGGGGGGGTTGGGAGGAACTAGAAAAACAGTTAGTCACGATAATCGCGACCATCGCCAGGCCGCCCACACAAGCTGTGGGTGGTCACCCACAGCTATGCGAGCGGCCTGGAGGCGGATTTTTTTTTTTTTATTCCGCCCTGATTCAGAGCGAGCGCTCGCAAATAGCGAGCGCCTCTGAATCAGGACCTAATTCCTTAATAGCTGCCTTTTATCCCAATAATTAGCATCTGTTTGCAGTGACAACAGATAATTAATGAGACAATTATTACAGTCATGCCGGGACAGCGCACTCCCACCAACAACTTCTCCAATGCCATCACCCACTTATGGAATTCCCTACTATGCCAAATCAGACTTTGAATTCTTTAAATACTTTCGGAAATATCGAGTGTGAGTATAACTGATACCCACCAATTATACTCACGGAAGTATACCCAATCTCTACTATGACCCCAATTTACTCCTCTTTTTCTGTAAATTTTCCTACTAGATTGCGAGCTCACTCATTTGCCATTTGTTTTCATGATTGCATTTATTTTGTTTAGCTGTATATCGCTGTTTTCATGTATGCTCTTTTCCCCCACTGTATTACGCAATAGAGTTCAAATATGACAACACATAGGGACCTATTTATCAATCTTTTTTTACTAAAATAATGTGAAAACTGGTGTTTTCACACTTTTTTCACATTATTTTTGTATCACCTTATGTACTAAAGGGCAATTGGAGGAGAATTTCCAAGCCCTAATTATCCCATTATTTTAAGTAAGCAGAAGCGGGTTAGCATGGGGGCGGGGTTGGGGGAATACCATGAAAAATGTGCGAAGAGGATTCGCAGGAATTGAGCTTTCTTGCAAGCTCTGTGAGTGCATGCAATATTTGATACATACTTGTGATGTATTCAAATATCACATTGCGAATCCTGGAGATTTTATCACATCACATCCGCATCTGAGATAAACCACCACATAGTCCACATACTTTCATGTAGCTTTGTGTGTGACCAATATGCTCAATATAGTAAAAATACATCTACAGTATATAGCAGGTTAAAGTTGCCAGTATATGTAGCTAATATTAACATTTTTGGGAAAAAAATTTAAGAAGAAAATTTAGAATTTGTTAGAAACTGAGATTTGGGTTAGTTTCTGTCTCTCACTGCCTGGGGAGCAGGTTAAGGCCTGCAGAGAAAGTGAGAGAGAGAAAGAGAGGGAGGGAGAGAGAGAGAGAGAGAGAGAGAGAGAGAGAGAGAGACCATTGCTTGTGACTGCTTGGAAAGCCAGATTCTGCTTCCTCACTTGCAGAGCTGGATTAAGGCCCACATGGGCCTGGAGCTGAAAAAGTTCCAAGGCCTATACTGAGAAGGGGAAGAGCTGTGATTGGTGTTGTGTGAGTATGTTCAGAGTCACCTTGGTGTGTACACCCCCTACACTATGAACACTAACTACAAATAATTAGAAAAATTACATATTTTTTTGCATGTGTGTGTGTGTGTGTGGGGGGGGGGGGGGTTGGGAGGAACTAGAAAAACAGTTTAAATACTTAAAATGTATGGCCAGTTAGGCAGCTGGTAATCTTGCTGTCATGTTGATGGGCCTATTTTTATGTGGAGGCCTGGAGCTGTAGCTCCATCCGCCCCATTGTTAATCTGGCCTTGCTCACTTGCACCAAGAGATAACATAGAATCCATGGTTAAGGCGTTGTTATAGGCTACCACGGCTCAGCAGGAAGCTACCAGGGTGCAGCAGTTAGCCATTGAGGAGGCCCGGAGGCAGCTATATTTGGATATTGAGGAGATCAATAGGTAACAGCAATTGGGTGTTGAGAAAAACTGCAGGAATCAGCACCAAGACCATGAAACCTTAAAAGAGGTTGGTGCAGCGTCTAGCAGCCTTACTCTGGAAATGCTTCCATGGATGTCACTGCTTGGAGAGCAGGTTGAGGCCTGCAGAGAGTGAGTGAGCGAGAGAGAGAGAGAGAGAGAGAGCGCAAGAGAGACCATTGCTTGTGATTGTAAGTGCTGTGCTTTATGCTGTTTTATGAGTTGGACACTAAGTCCTTCCGCCTTGAGAGAGGGAATTGTATGTTAGAGTCGGACAGGCTAGGATTTATTTTTATGCGTTGTCTATTTTTTGCTCTCAAATAAAACTAGCTGTGGTTACTTGTACCAAGGCCCTGGACTGGTGTGCTACTAATTGGCTGCTACGTGCAAGGTACTGACATATACCCCAGGAGATGGCACACTTCACCTGATCTTGTCACACTTGGTGGAGAATGCGAGCATTGCACTTAAATTGCAGCCATAAAAATCTATGTGGAAAAATTTATAGTGACAGACACCCGATTTTTGTTTTTAAAGACTTATTTTATATATTTCTTGGTGGTGTCATCATCTGATGCTTGGGAAGCCAGATACCGCTTCCTCCCTTAGCGGGGTGCAGCAGTTAGGCACTGAGGGGGCCCGGAGGCAGCAGCATTTGGGCATTTGGATTTGAAGGAGATCCAGAGGTACCAGCAATTGGCCACTGAGGATTTCTGGAGGCAACAGCAATTGGATGTTGAGAAAAGCGCCAAGACTGTGAAGCCTTAAAAGAGGTGATGCAGCGTCTAGCAGCCTTGCTCTGGACATGCTTTCACAGAAGTCACAACAAGCTCCAGTTCCAGACATTTTCTGCAAAAGATGATATAGAGCCAGGGGTGCCGAGAGGGGGGGTGGGTACAAATTACCCGGGCCTGGGCTTCCTGAGGGGCCCGGGTCTGACGCCGCCCCCCCCCTCCCTCACAGCAGCCCAGCACAGCGTGTGCTGAGCTGCAGTTAGAGACTGTTCGTGGCTGCTGAGCAGCAGCCACAGCAGTCTCCTATGCCTGTGGGGGGAGCGATCACACTGATTTTACCCCCCCTGGCTTTGCATCGGGCTGAGGGGTCTCAGAGCAACCCCCCCCCCCCCCTCACCAGCGCACAGTGTCACTTCACGGAACTGAAAATCATTTTTTTTTTCAAAGGGGGCATGGCCACGCCTCCCGCGAGCAGGCCACGCCCCGTTACCCAGGCCCGCCGCGGCTCTGGGCGGGCCTGTATAGAGCGATGATGTTGAAGCCTATTTAACAACTTTTGAAAGAACAACTGAGAGGGAAAGTTGGCCTAAAAATCAGAGGGTAGGCCTTTGGCACACTTCCTGTCAGAAGAACCACAGAAGGCATTTATTGACTTGAGCCTTACTGATGCCAAGTACTATGACAATCTAAAAACTGAAATTTTAATTAGTCTGTATGTCACTATGTCTGTTCGCTGGGGATACCAAGTGGATAACCATCCCGGCTCTCAAATCCATGACCTCATCAAGCAGTGGCTACAGCCAGAGACCGTGAAAAGGGTTGTTATGGACAGATATCACTATGATTTGTGTAAGCTTTGTTATGTTTGAAACTAGAGATGCGTGCTGACCTCCATGGGTTTTGGTTTGGATCTGGATTCATCTTGTTTTGGTTTTGATTTTGGATCTGGATTCAGATCTGGAAACTAGAGATGCGTGCTGACCTCAAGTGTTTTGGTTTTGGATCTGTTTTTTTTTTTTTTTAAGAAAATTGCTAAAAACTAGTGTTTAAAAACAACTAAAAACATGTAATTTTTGCAATCCAAATTTTCCAATAACCAGCACCAGGCTGAACCAACCTGGGTGGTAACACTACAGCAGTGAGACGTACATGGGTTCTCCCTGCCATAACATTAGCCAGTTCAAAACTGGTGAGCCCAGGCTGTACTCCCTCAAAAAGTGCTCATCCTGAAAAAGTGGGGAACAACCAGTCCTGGGTCGAGCCCAGGGCTCTTTAACACACCCTTGTAGTTGGTGGGTGCAGGAGTAATGAAAGAGTTAATAAAGTTCTTTACAGTAGGCATACAAGTCCCAGCAAGCCTGCCCCAGCATGTTGGCACTTTGCCATAGCGGATTATTTTTGAAAAAGCTCCCATGCTGTGGTGCGAAACATGTCAGAGCCCATGCTGTGGTGTGAAACATGTCAGAGCTAACTACTGTACTCACTGTGTATATTCGCTGACACTTGCTGTTTGCTGTGGAGACCCGGAGATTCGGCTGCTTTATTGTGCGGCTGGACACGCTGCCACTGTCCCAGTGGAAACTGGGCACATCAGGAGATCTACAAGATCGTGCACACCTGACTATTGTGGAGCCCTGGAGACATAGACATTGTACTGCACAGCTGACACATTGTTGCAGTAAAGGTTGAGGCTGGGCACAACACATGAGTTACAGGACTGTACTTATCTGACAGACAGTTGATGCCTGGTACCTCCGTTTGGAGAAGTGCCTCCCTTTGTCTCCCCCTGTCCATATATTGTGTGCACAGCGCATGATTATACCTCAAAGCCAGCATTGCTATTACCGATGTCCACAGAACTCCACAGAACCTTGATTGAGTTCTATTGTACTAGCTACGGGACTTCAAATATATTGCATCAATTGATGTAAAATTACATTCTTTGAGTATCACACAATACAATCCTTATACTGGTAATACCAGGTTTTTTAGGATCCACCTACTTTAGGTTTTATTATACATTGTAGTGTATTATTGATTTATTTAGCTTATAATAATTTTCTTTAGTTAATAATATTATTGTCTTATATGTGATATTCTATGACCGGTCATATTGTTGTTTCAGGATATTAAATTTCCTTTTATATTTTGATAAATTATATTGTGTTTTATTTTCAGTCAGGTCTTTTTTTCATCCCAATTAGCGCAGATAATACAATTATTAGTTTTGTGTTCCACCCGTCATATAGTTGTTGGTTTGGTTATCTTGGTGCATATTTACCTATTTTCACCGCCTGGCCTCAGGGAGATTTAGAGAGGGAGATTCCAGGTGGGAAAGGCACTGTGTATTACATCATCACTGCACCACCACACACAATATAATGACACAATTAGCTGCATTATATCACTGGAGTGGGCTGTGATGTTGTGATTAACAGCAAATTGCATCATCATGCCTTGCCCATTTCATGGAGGATTCAGACCAGATGAGTGAGGTTTGTCCACTAACCCAGTAGTTGGGACAGCTCCTCAAAATTTGTAAGTCTCCTGGAACTCCTGGGAGAGCAGTCAGCTATGCATTGGGAAGAGAGTGGAGGAACTACAAGCATGACTTACAGGCCCCAAAGAGCCGTTCATTCACATTGTGGATGGCAGAGTTCATTCTTTGCTCTTGAAACATCTGATAACATTTCACAGAGAGCGTTTACTAGGTATATATCCTGTATCCCATATCCATATCCTGCATCCCTAAGAAAACACAGAGAGATACATATTAGGAGACTCTGGACCTTATTCAGAGTCGGTCACAAGCGCCGATGCGCTCGCAACCGGCTCGATGGTTAGTCCTGTGCACGCGCAGCGGCCGCACTGCGTGTGCGCAAGCCCCGGAGCGAGAGAGAAACTCTCTCGTTCCGGAGCTCGCTACAAAAAGGGCGTCTGTCGATGTTGATCGACAGCTCGCCCCATTTTGTAGGCGGGCCGGGGGGGTGGTTTCCATTTTGTGGGCTACCGCACTGACATCATCAATGATGTCAGTGGGGAGCTTCCTGCTCAAACAGAGCAGAAAGCTCCCTGGGGCTTACGAGTGCGGAGACCCAACCTTAGGGTCTCGTCGTAAGCCCCGATGGTCGCGATTGTGATCACCATCGCAGCCATCAACCTGGTCGGTTGTTAAGCTGTGAGTGGTAACCCACAGCTTAACTAACGACCAGGAGGCCGCACTTCAAAAATGAAGCGGCCACCCTCATTCAGAGAGAGCGATCACTTCTTGCGACAGCCTCTGAATTAGGGCCTCTGTGCATTGCATTGGTCTTGCATGTATGCTAACATCAGTGGTCAAAGTGAAAATTTAGAATGGAAACAGTAGAAGCAGTAGAAGAATCAGTATGGTATTATGCCATATACCCTCCCATTTTGAACACTGTGTAACTATACATATTGGTTTATGTGTACTTGAGACATTTGTAAATTTCTGCTTAACTGAATTAATTAAAAAGCCATGTTGGGGCTTAGGGCGGGCTGTATCATGTATCTCGGTCTGATTGCAATGCATCCAGCCCTTATTCTCATGCATACTGAACACCAGTATGCATGAATACTTACCCACCGCACTGTCCCAGCAAAAGACGTGACTTCCAGGTAGGTTTATGATCCAAGAGTCTTAATGCGCACACGGTCATTGCATGCGGAAGCCATGGCTCCCTCTCCAGATGCTTCTGGCAAACGACATTCCCTATCGGGCAGAAGCTTTCCCTAGTATGCTGCATATGGGCACATCGCAGACCCACACAATTCTATTTTCGATATCCGCTGCAGTACTTTTTAATATATAATTCAAACCTCCGAAAACGTTCTGAATATTATAAATTAAAAGTTAATTGTGGATGGGCTGACATAGATAAGAAAATAAAAATGTACTGTACTTTGGTAAATAAATTCCTTATTTCATTGAGTGAAGAATACATTATCAGTTCCATACTGAGAGTTCCTCATCCTTAAATGACAATGGCGCTAACAGTCTTTGCACTGTACAAATACAACCCTTATCTTCAGGAAGCACTCTGAATACCACATGACAACTACAGCTTTTGCTTCAAACCACATAACTCACTTGTGCAGAAAGAGTACACAGAGCACACACAGATTGTGAATGTGTGAGAATCGTTAATAGTAGGGGTGTGCACCGGCCACTTTTCGTGTTTTGTGTTTTGGTTTTGGATCTGGATCTTTCTTCGTGTTTTGGATCTGGATTGGTTTTGCCAAAACCACCCTTCCATCTTTTGGGTTCTGGTTTTTGTGTTTTGGATCTGTATTTTTTTTTTAAAAAGAATAAAAACAGCTAAAATCACAGAATGTGTTGGTTTTTCTGCTCCTATGCTATTATTAACCTCAATAACCTTAATTTCCACTCATTTCCAGTCTATTCTGAACACCTCACACCTCACAATAGTGTTTTTATGTCCAAAAGGCTATGCTAAGCGACACGAGTGGGCGGCACAAACACGTGGCCCATCTAGGAGTGGCACTGCAGTGGCAGACAGGATGGCGGTTTGAAAAACTAGGCCCCAAACAGTACATAATGCAAAGAAAAAAAAGAGGTGCAAGATGGAATTGTCCTTGGGCCCTCCCACCCACCCTTATGTTGTATAAACAGGACATGCACACTTTAACAAACCAATCATTTCAGCGTCAGGGTCTGCCACACGACTGTGGCTGAAATGATTGGTTCGTTTGGGCCCCCACAAAACAAGCTGGCAATTAATCTGTCCCTGCACAAACTGGCTCTACGGAGGCAAGATGTTGTCCTCATCCTCCTCATCCACCGATTCCTCACCCTCTTCAGTGTTGTGTACATCCTCATCCTCACAGACTATTAACTCGTCCCCGCTGGAATCCACCACCACAGGTCCCTCTGTACGTTCTGGAGGCTGGTCTCCCTGAAAGAGTTGGTAATTAATTTTTATGAACATCATCTTCTCCACATTTTGTGGAAGCAGCCTCCTACACCTTTCGCTGACAAGGTTCCCGGCTGCACTAAACACTCTTTCGGAGTACACACTAGAGGGGGGGCAACTCAGGTAAAATAGAGCCAGTTTGTACAGGGGCCTCCAAATTGCCTCTTTTTCCTGCCAGTACAGGTACGGACTGTCTGACATGCTTACTTGGATGCTGTCACCGATGTAATCCTCCACCATTCTGTCAATGGTGACAGTATCATATGCAGTGACAGTAGACATGTCAGAAATTGTTGCCAGGTCCTTCAGTCCGGACCAGATGTCCAAACTTGGTCCTGCCTGCCCTGCATCACCGCCAGTGGGTTGCTTAGGATACCTAAGTTTTTTCCTGGCAGCCCCAGTTGCGGGAGAAAATGAAGAAGGAGCTGCTGACGTGTCACGTTCCGCTTCAGCTGACAGTGTTTTCACCAGCAGGTCTTTGCACCTCTGCAGACTTGTGTCGGCCGGAAAGAGAGACACCACATAGGCTTTAAACCTAGGATCAAGCACGGTGGCCAAAATGTAGTGGTCTGATTTCAACAGATTGACCACCCTGGAATCCTGGCAAAGCGAATGAAGGGCTTCATCCACAAGTCCCACATGCCGAGCGGAATCGCTCCATCTTAGCTCCTCCTTCACTTTCTCCAGCTGCTTCTGCAAAAGCCTGATGAAGGGAATGACCTGACTCAAGCTGGCAGTGTTTGAACTGACTTCACGTGTGGCAAGTTCGAAGGGTTGGAGAACCTTGCACAACACGGAAATCATTCTCCACTGCGCTTGAGTCAGGTGCATACCTCCTCCTTTGCCTATGTCATAGGTGGATGTATAGGCTTGAATGGCCTTTTGCTGCTCCTCCATCCTCTGAAGCATATAGAGGGTTGAGTTCCACCGCGTCACAACCTCTTGCTTCAGGTGATGGCGGGGCAGGTTCAAGAGTGTTTGCTGGCGCTCCAGTCTTCGGCACGCAGTCGCTGAATGGCGAAAGTGGCCAGAAATTTTTCGGGCCACCCAAAGCGTCTCCTGCACGCCCCTGTCGCTTTTCAGAAAATTCTGCACCACCAAGTTCATTCTGTGAGCAAAACATGGGACATGCTGGAATTTGCCCAGATGTAATGTCCGCACAATATTGGTGGCATTGACAGATATCACAAATCCCCAGGAGAGTCCAAGTGGGGTAAGCCACTGGGCGATGATTTCCCTCAGTTTCTCTAAGAGGTTGTCGGCGGTGTGCATCTTTTTTTTTTAAACAATTTCTTTTATTGAGACACCGCACATAAGCACATTCAGATACATCAAAATAACAATCACGCAAAGTATAAATATACATAGAGTACAGTAGACATATAGATCATAATTGTTGTGAACATAATATAGTAACAGTGTGTCTACCAAAGAAGAAAAGAAACCCCCCCCAAAAAAAAAACAAGTCAAAAACCACATAGACATATATATATAGCTCATGATAGCAGTACTCCACCATATAAACACTGCATATGTCCTAGTTATCAGAACATAATGTATATCAGATAATATTTAAAACTTTCAACATCTGACTAATACAACCAAAAACAAATAAATAATACTACAACAAAAAAAAACAACAAAAAGAGCTCTCTCCCAATCCTCCCCCCCCACCCCCAAAGGATCCATAATCATCTGTATCTGATGAAAACACATTAGGTCGTGGCAGAGTTGATGTCTATTGGTGTATTATTTCCAACAGTCTGGAGTAAAAACCAAGATGTATCCTTCACACTATAATATATTTGGCGTCGCACGTCGAGGGATAATGTAGATATATATGATTCCCACATATCAAAAAATGTCTCCACTTTCTTTTCCTTCTCTAAGACTACCTCTACCCAATCCATTCGAAATATGTTATATAACTTTGTCTTAAATAACACAAAAGATGGGGAGGTGGTCGAAATCCACTCCTGCAAAAATGTTTTACGAGCAGCCGCGCTAATTGCCAATAACAGTTTTCTGCTTCCTTTGCTAGCTCTCATATCTGTAGGTATAATGCCAAAAATAGCCCACTCTGGAATGAAAGGGACATAATTGAGTAAAGCTGACTCCGCATATCGTTTGATCCGTAACCAAAATCCTCGGACTATTGGGCATGACCAAAAACAATGATATAAGTCCGCATTATCTTCTCCGCACCTATAACAGGAATGAGAAGCCGAACGTCCCATTAAAAAACTTCTATGCGGAGACAAATAAGCTCTGTGAAAAATGTTTAGAAACATCTCCACATATATTGTTGATGTTAAAGTTTTACAGGAATAATTAAGGGCAGTCAATAACTCTTCCGGTGTATACAGAGGAAATTTTTGAACCCACTGCGAAAGTCCCCTAGCATTGGACGCGTGATCCAAAGATATTTTAAAATACTGATAATAATTAGAAATAGCTTTCTTGAGTATTGGAGGCCTGGAAAGAATGTCATCTACTAGATTATTCCAATCTTCCGCCTCAAACACCTGGATTACTGAATTGATATAATACTGTGCCTGCAGGAAGGCCATGGGGAACCCCGACAAAGCATTATACTGTTCTGCCGCTTCGCTAAAAGATAAAACCTGACATGCTTCTTTATCTACCAAACAGCCTATTCTCTGAATGCCACCCACACGCCATATTGTGAATGGATATGTCGCCTGCCCCGACTGAAAATGTGGATTTTTCACTAGAGGAAGAAATAATGATTTGTGTGAGTTAAGGCCCGCCTCTTGTCTTATCAAGTGCCATACTCGTTTTGTATTCCACAATAAAGGATTATTTTTAATTGCGATTGGTAACTCCTGGTCACGGGAGTAAAGAAACGTAATCAAATCGCCCTGGTCTAAAAATTCTCGCTCAAGTGAGGTATTAGCATAATTCTCTGATACATTTATCCAATCCGACAAATAACGGATCATAGCTGCTTTATTATATAATCTGATATCTGGAAAGCTTATTCCACCATTCAATTTGGTTTGTTGCAATTTTAACAAACTAATCTTAGACCGCTTACCATTCCATATAAAGGACCTAGGCGGTGTGCCTCTTACTGAAACCGGTGATACACAGCGTAGCCTGCCTTGGAACGAGCTGGCGTTTCTGAGATGCTGCTACTGGTGACGCTGCTGTTGTTGCTGCGTAAGGTGATACATCTACCCAGTGGGCTGTCACAGTCATATAGTCCTTAGTCTGCCCTGTTCCACTTGTCCACATGTCCGTGGTTAAGTGGACATTGGGTACAACCGCATTTTTCAGGACACTGAGGACACTTTTTCTGACGTTTCTGTACAGTCTTGGTATCGCCTGCCTAGTGAATTGGAATCTAGACGGGATTTGGAACCGGGGACACACTACCTCCATCAATTGTCTAAATCCAACTGCACTAATGGCGGATACCGGACGCACGTCTAACACCAACATAGCAGTCAAGGCCTCAGTTATATGTTTTGCTTCAGGATGACTGCTGTCGTACTTCATCCTCCTCGCTAAGGACTGTACTCCACTACTTTAGTAAAAGTAGTGGTGTTCCTACTTCCTCTCCTACTTCCTCTCTGGGATGATGAACGACTCCCAGCAGCAGCAGCAGCGGCAGCAGTAGGCGTAGCAATGCAGGAACCTCCGGAGGAATCCCGGATAGGAGAGTCAGTCATGCCAGAGACATGGCCTGCAGGACTACTTCTGATCCTGACAGAGGAGGAAATTGACGAGGAGGGAGTTGACAGTGTGGTTTGCAGGCGCTTGGATAAAACAGGACAACGGGATTTAGGTGTCCCTGGACTGCTTACGGTCTTAGCCAAAGTTTCTGAACTTGACAGTAACTTTTTATGAACGCACTGCAGGTGCCGTATAAGGGAAGATGTTCCTAGGTGGTTAACGTCCCCACCCCTACTTATTTCACCTTTACATATGGTACATATGGCAAGACAGTTGTTGTCCGGATTTGGATAGAAATATTGCCAGACCAAAGAGGTGGAATGTTTGGTCTTCTGCCCAGGCATGACCGTGATGGGCTTTTTCATCCCACGGACAACAACTGTCTCCCCCGGAGCCTGATTTAAACAAACCACATCACCATCAGAATCCTCCTCGCCAACTTCCTCCTCAGCGCCAGCTACACCAGTATCCTCATCCTGTTGTACTTCAACAGTGACATCTTCAATTTGCATATCAGCAAGTGGACTGTGGGTGCTCCTTTCAGCACTTGCAGGGGGCGTGCAAATGGTGGAAAGAGCCACCTCTTCCCGTCCAGTGCTGGGAAGGTCAGGCATCGCAACCGCCACCACACTTGGACTCTCCTTGGGGATTTGTGATATCTTCTTAGAACTGTGCGTTCTTCGCTGTGCTTTTGCCAGCTTAACTCGTTTGATTTTTTTAGTGGGAGGAGGGCTTCCATCGTCATGTGAAGCTGAACCACTAGTCATGAACATAGGGAAAGACCTTAGCCA
Source organism: Taudactylus pleione (assembly GCA_031769625.1). Taxonomy (NCBI): domain Eukaryota; kingdom Metazoa; phylum Chordata; class Amphibia; order Anura; family Myobatrachidae; genus Taudactylus; species Taudactylus pleione. The sequence continues at coordinate 13,083,660 of JAUIMM010000010.1, forward strand.
TTCCTTGCCACTCTGTGTCATAAATGGCATATTGGCAAGTTTATGTTTCTCTTCAGATGATTTAAATGGATTTTTTAAGGTCATTTTCCAGAACTTTGTCATTTGGGATTGTATGTGCCCTCTACTATGACATTGGTCATCGGCCTTGGCAGACGACGTTGATGGCATGTTATCGTCTATGTCATGACTAGTGGCAGCAGCTTCATCACTAGGAGGAAGTGGTTCTTGATCTTTCCCTATTTTAATTTTATCGGAGAAAGTTTGGTCCTCCATTTATGTTATATTGATTTGATATATACGTGCGGCTAAGGCGCACACAAACACAGAAAATATTTTTTTATTTTTGCTGGAGAGTAGTGCACTTTGTGGGTTACACCACCCTTTAAGAAATGAGCCAGCCGGCTCTTTACTTATGGGACACAGGCGCACGCTGTGGCTGCTCCTTTGTTGATGCACGTGCAGCCACAGTGCACACAATTCACAAACACAGAAAATATTTTTTTATTTTGTTTGGAGTGTACTTTGGGGGTTACAGCACCCTTTAACGGACAAGCCAGCCGGCCCTTTACTAATGGGACACAGGCGCACGCTTGGCGCTGCTCCTTTGTTGATGCACGTGCAGCCACAGTGCACACAATTCACAAACACAGAAAATATTTTTTGATTTTGTTTGGAGTGTACTTTGGGGGTTACAGTACCCTTTAACGGACAAGCCAGCCGGCCCTTTACTAATGGGACACAGGTGCACGCTTGTCGCTGCTCCTTTGTTGATGCACGTGCAGCCACAGTGCACACAATTCACAAACACAGAAAATATTTTTTTATTTTGTTTGGAGTGTACTTTGGGGGTTACAGCACCCTTTAACGGACATGCCAGCCGGCCCTTTACTAATGGGACACAGGCGCACTCTTGGCGCTGCTCCTTTGTTGATGCACGTGCAGCCACAGTGCACACAATTCACAAACACAGAAAAAATATTATTTTTTTTTGCACTTGGGGGGAGCTCCCCTGATGGACAGAGCACCCCCTGAACAACACTACAGCATCCCTTTAGGACTGGGACACTGCACAGGACTTTGGAGTGGACACAGCCCCTATGGACAACTGACTGCACAACACAGTCCAGCCAGCCCCTATGGACTTTGGAGGAGTGGACACAGCCCCAATGGACAACAGCAGCACAGCGCAGCACAGCACAACACTACACTACACAGTCCAGCCAGCCCTAACTCCCTCCCTCCCTCTTCACTGTCCACAGCCGAGTGAGAAAATGGCGCCGACGGGGGTACCTTATATAGGATCCAAAACCTGCGAGACCCGGAAGGCGGGATGATGACGTTTTGCCTCGATTTCAGATCCGAGTCAGGCGGGAATTTCAGAAATCCGAACTCGCTCACCCCTAGTTAATAGTTAGGTGCGTAGCAATTAATATCTACTGTACACTGGCAGTGGTTCCTGTAACATGCAGCATCAGCAAAATAAAATATTTTTAAGTATACATAGCTTTTATAAAACTAGTACTTACCCATTTTCATCTTATTTACACCTGGGTATAATGACCTGTTGTTTTTCTCATTGTTTTCAATCTGAAATAAGCAAACTGTAACTATAGTTATAGTCATATTTGCAAAAATTATATTGCTTGTGTGTAAAGTGTAATACATAACAGCATATCTACTGTTTCATTACTGTATAATCTTTAGAAAATCATATATCCTAAAGATAAGTAATTGTAGAAGCAGATAAATATGTTGAATTGTAATGGACCTTTAAAAATATTTCTTAAAAGTGCAATACTGCCTTCTAGTGGAATAATGCAGATATTGCATGGCAGTTTTACAATTATGGAAATTGATACCAGTTGTAATTTTAATTTTTTTTATTAACCTTTCTTTTCCTAGACAGTGACCATTAGGAAACAGGGCAAACTGAAATCCAGGTGCTATGGGACCATAAAATGGTTATTTTTCTTCTAAAATAATAAATTATAAGATAAATATCTATGGTGTGCCCAAATTGGTCACACACAAAACACAAAACAGTGGCAAAAAAGAATGACATTTGGCCTAATAACTTCCGGTTTTGCTGGTTAGTGCAGTCGGAATGGTGACCAGTGATCAACTTCCGTCTGCATCTATGAACATGAGAGACAGTGATCTTATCAGTTTTAATCATTATAGGGCATTGACCTAATTTTGCTGCCACATATGCTCCTTTATCAGGATAACGGTTAAATTCTCTGGCAAATTAAGTTAATTCCTCCACACATGGTTGTCTAGAAAATAAAATGGGAGAGCATACTGATTTCATCTTGCCTGAAAAAGAAGAAAATCTATTTTTAACCCCTTCACAACCAGACCAACTTTCACGTTTTGGCACTATGCATATACAGAATGCATTGACCCCACACACAATTCAGAATACAGTAGTCTCAAACTGTATATAAGGGTGATTCTGCAAGGATTGCAATTGCAAAACTGCACGCAGGCAGCTTTGCAATTACGTCCTTGCTGATATGCAAATTCAGTGGAAGGTGTATGACACCCCCTGCTACATTTGTAATCCCAGCACTTAAAGAACTAGAATCGTTTTCTTGGAAACTTTTGTACACACCTATTTGGATTAAACCACCCTACATACACCATGGACATTTGAGGGCTCCGAGTGCAGCATATGGAATTTTATGCCAATAGGACCATCCCTCTACTGGTGTAAGGACTTGGTAACTATATATCCACTGGACAATACTATTTTCTAAATTGAGATCAATGATATCTGCTATCTACTATCCGGAAGCATTTATAGGAACAGGCACTGTTTAATATGAACTTGCATTTCGATGAGGCTCATTGCTCATATGTTATTGTGCGACATATGTCAACATATTTATTAAAGTGTCTACATTTTTATCCATTTATGCATAGTTATTGATATTATATATGCAATATAGTGCTGCTATCCTTTTTATACTTTGTCTTTATGCTTGTTAGGGTTTGACTATCCCTGTTTTAGCAGCTGCTTAGTAAAAACAGACCATTCCAGCGCCTGTATCCTACCTTCTTGGCCACCTTGCGAGCCTAGGACACTGCGTCAATGGACGCAGATCCTGGGCTTGCCACTACCGGAAAATGGGACGGACACGACCCCGTTTCTGGGAATAACGGCCATCACTGCCCCCACACCGCCCCTTAAATGCCGCTTCCTGTCAAACATACAGAGAGGCATTGAAGGGTCTGCATGCGACTATGCAGGACTCATTCTACACACTTGAAGAATGGGTCCTCTGCACATGCAGATTTCCGATAATCGGGAACCTGCGATCAGCAGTGCACTGCTGAATCGGGCCCATAGTTAATGAATGTACTGCTAATGTCATCCTATGGATGGATCCCTCTCCTGGTAGATTTTGCGATCTGTAGCCCATAGGCTATGTCAGCTAATGCCATATGGAGATAACGTTACCTACCGGGGCCAAGCGGCGCTTGGTAAATTTGGCAAAAAAAGTCGCCCCACAGAAACATTTGGTGGCTGCTTTTGCAAGCAAAAACGGGGGACCACAGCAAATATCTCAGATATCTGCTATGTTCCCCTAGGGTACATAAATTCAGGTAATACTTAATATTGCAAAAATTTTCAAAAATGGCTATCTGATAAAGTTCTTCCCGTAATAGCTAATAGCGAAAGATACCATTTTCTTTTCAGAAACGATATACACTTCCTGACTGTCTAATCCCGGTAAGGGGTTAAATGACAGGCGTCGAAATCCTGACACCTGTCATTTTACCTACGCCAGGAGCCCGACATCGATTGGTAAGCCGGGCGCGGACAGCAGTGGGGGGGAGGGTTAGCTTTAGGGTTCCCGGGAGGGACTTAGGGTTAGGCACCCCCGGCAGTTTAGGGTTAGGCTAGGGAAAGGGGGGGTTAGGTTTAGGCACTTGGGGGGGAGGTTAGGCACCCCTAAGGGAGGGTTAGGGGGTAGAATAGGGTAGGAAGTACTTACCTTGGGACGATCGGGATTTTCACTGCTGCCGGGATGCCGCTGTCTGGATTTGAACCACCGGCCGCATACTGAATCATACTGAATCCGTATATATATACATACCATCAGACAGATATCAATTATCTGAGTGTATGGCGATGTCAGATAATTGGTCTGTCTGTCTGATGGTGAGCTTTATCTGACAGTCTATGGCCAGCATTAGTCCTCGGAAAAAAAATAATAATTCATTAAACATGGGGTTGCCCAACTTCTGATCCTCTAGTGTACTCCTATATCTGTCTTACCATGATATGCTCAAAACAGTAGAAATTTGATTCGGCGTAGTCCAACTCTGGTCATAACAAACTCAGGAACACAAGGGATGCTATGCCTCAAATCTTAAGTCCAAAGATTGGATAGATAGCTTACGTTAACACTTTGAATCAGAGTGGACTCAAAGAAGTGGAAATGTCCTGTTTTCTTTAATATTCTATTTTACAAAATGAGCGACTGATGCAAAGTAAGATAACAAATTGGCATGCAAAAACAACATACTTCAATATGTGCACTAGTCAGCAACAGTAGTATCTGGTTTACGACATGCACATGTCACAGACATGTGGCTCAGAAGTTTGGTAAGCTTGTCCAAGGAGATGAGTTTTGAGGGAATGCTTGAAGGTTTGGAGGCAAGGGGAAAGTCCTTTTTTTGTATAAGGGATGGAAAGCCACAAAGTGGATGCCACCTGAAAAAGTCCTAAAATCAGGGATGGGAGCATATAATGAGTGTTGATGAGCGGAAGCACATATTTTGGACAGAGGAGAGGGGTCGAGTTGGAATATATTTTGAGACAACAAAGATATGTATGTTGGTGCAGTTTTGTTAATGGCTTTGGAGGTTAGAGGAAATATTTATACTGGATTGGAGTAAAATACAGATCACTAATGTAGGGAATGACTGAGCAGAGCAGCAGCAGAACATATTGCAAGAAAGATTTTTAGGGGTGAAAGTCTAGTTAGGGGAAGATCAGTAAGGAGGGAATTGCAATAGTCAATGCAGGAGATAATGAGGGCATATGTTTACGTTTTTGCTGTATCTTGTGTGGGATATGTAAGTGTTTTGGAATTTTTTCTTTAATGTTTCTAACAGTATTTCGATACAAAGTAGAAGTACTGTAGGTCAGTTCTGAGTGAAGGATTACACCATAGACAGCAAACTTAAAGGGTTAGGTTTATTTTAATTTTGTCCAGATATAAAGTTGTCAGATGGTCAGCTTCTGAGGAAATACTATTAGGGGTAAATTTACTAAAGTGAGAGTTTTTAGAAGTGAGTTATAGAAGTGATGTTGCCCATAGCAACCAATCAGATTCTACTACTAGAATCTGATTGGTTGCTATGGGCAACATCACTTTTAAAACTCACTTCTAAAAACATTCACTTTAGTAAATTTACCCCTTAGTATCAGTTTTTGAAATATTGAGTTTGAGGTGGAGAGAGCACATCCAAGATGGAATGTTAGTAAGATATTCAGTAACGAGCACCTACATAGATGGTAAAAGATTCGAATAGGATAGATAGATTTGAGTATCATAAGTTTTCCAAGAGAAATAATATAGATACAGAATAATAGAGGGTATAGCACCAAGTCTTGTGGTGCTCCAACTGTTAGGCTGGGTACACACCTAAATGACCGGCAATCGTGCCGATGTTCAGGGCGATTTGCCTTCACCCTGGACATCGCATGATTGCCGGTACACAATGCACAATTTAATGAAGGACGGAACGATTATTTGTTCCGTCCTTCATTAATATGTATTGCGCCGCATGCGATATCGTGTGACTGACTGTGCAGCACAGCCAATCACACGATAATGCATGCGACTAGCGGGAACACGCAATTGTGCATACACACTAGGCGATATACATGATTTGTCGTGCCGATACGCCAAATCGTTAAGATATAGTCCTGGTGTGTATGCACCCTTAGAGGAAGCGGAGAGTAGATAGATCCAGAGAAAATAACACTAAAGGACCAACCAGGATAGAACAGTGTCTTGAAGACTTGAGAATGTATATATACAGTCTTTCGACTGCCCGGGTGCCTTCTACATAGCTCAAAGTATGCAAATAGAGTCTTTACCCCCGGCAACATTCACTGGTCTTTCAATCTCATATTCAATAAATAAACACGCTACACAGCAATGCCTTTCCAACATTTCAATTCCACTCAAGAATATTCGTCAGGGATACACAACATAGAAAAAGACACTCACCTTTATAGAGATATACACCTCATGCACCTCAGCGTCTCTTCCCGATGTTCCTTTCCTGACCGGTGACGTCATCAGTGTGCGCCAACAAAACAGCATCATCACGTCAAGCCCCCCTCTCCCAGCCGAGCCGTTGCCATATCGATCACAGACGCTGTTCACAATAAATGCGGACCACCACAGCTAAAAACATAATTGAAAACATCAATGTAACATACATCACTGTTGCGGTAATTAAATTCATGACTGACTTAATCAAGTAATCCTAGTGAGTCATCTAACTTTAATATAAGAAGCACTAACTAGGTATCATAGAATATACTATCATAGAACACTCTAGGCATCCAGACAAAATTTACAGAACCCAAGCCTGTAGAGTATGATCACTACAAAAAGCAATGAAGGGGGAGAGATCCGTTCAGCCCATATAGCTGAATGGTGTTTAATTTAAAAAACCAGCAGGCTTCTAATCTCAAAAGAGCTTGATCTCTATCACCCCCTCTAAAATGTGGAGGCACAAAATCAATGATTTTGTACCTGAGGGAAGCCAAAGTATGACGATTCTCTTTAAAGTGGCGTGCAACCGGCTGGTCATAATCTCTGCCATCAAGCACCTGCCGAATATATACATATATATATATATATATATATATATATACATACATACACACACACATATATATATATATATATATATATACACACACACACATATAAGCTATGCAAGAGTGAGGCGGCACTCCAGGTCTTATATAAAGATGTTTGTATTACTGCATGTCGCAATACACCAACGTTTCAGAACACCTCTGTGTTCTTTTTTCAAGGTAACATGTATAAACTGTGATGTCTTACCTTAAATAGGCCCACCACCATCATTAGTCCATGTGCACTCTGTCCTGGTCGCTCATTGAAAGTGCGCCAGTGTCCGGTCAGGATGATGTGTTACTACCCACAATGCTCTGCTGGTTCACATAGCAACCAATGGCAACAAACTAGTGTGTCGGTCTCCCTATAGAAACAGTGGGATCATAGTGGAAAATACTGAAAAATAAATGTTACGTATACAGGGATAAGAAAATAGTCAAATAAAGCAGTACAGTAATCCTGTAGACCGGGGGTATAGTTACCAATACTATAATGCGGGTATGAGAAGCAAAATACAGTGTACAACATCACCTTACTAATTATGCATAAAAGCGGTACTAAAGAGGCAGTTTATGGACACGGTTATAAGAAAGCATTACATGGCATTTGTTCATTCAGCTCTCTCTCTCTCTCTTTTAGGCAGGTGTGGAAAAATGCTGCAGAGTAAGAATAACATAAAATGTAGTGATACATTCCGGCCCCGGTCACTTGCTGTGATACCTGCTGTGGTAAGATCGCACCCCATTGCCCGGTGAATAGGAATGGCTTGCAGCAACAGCCGTAAATCACCACCAGCCTTGCTACTGCCTCCAGCAATCGCTCCCTGCAGGGATTGGAGTACCCAGTTCATGGTCCCCCGCATCGTGGCCACGCAATTACAGCTGACCGACTACTACAAAGGGTACATAAGTGCATTGGCTTACAAGGACAGAAATAACTGTGTGTTAAGATATCCATTGGACAGCTGAGATTATATTTACTGGGACGCCAGTACAGAATAGACTCTGCAAACAAATAGCTGCTGACTAATACCCCTTTTATACCGACATAAAAATCGCGAGTTGATGCACGTGAACAGGTGACAGGGGGTGTGGCCTAATTGCGTGAGGCGTAGCCACGCCACCTTAGATAAAAAAAACTTTTTGTAGCACTGCGAGCTGTGGAGGGGGGTGCTGTGTGCCCCTCAGCCCGGTGCACAGCCAATGGGGGGGTGCAATCAGCGTGGTCACTCCCCATATGGGCATAGGTGACTGCTCCGGCTGCTACTTTAGCAGCCGCGAGCAGTCTCCCAGTGCAGCCGAGCACACAGCAGCGTGTGTTGGGCTGCTGTGACGTAAGAGGGAGTAGGAGCAGTGCCAGACCCAGGCCCCCGCCAGGCCCCTCCATCAAGCCCGGGTAATTAGTACCCACTCCCCCCCTCTCGGTGCCCCTTTGTCCAGGGACCTGGGGATCCAACTCGGGTAGTTTGCAGGGTTGGCCACGGGCCCTGCAGTGTAAATGGCGTGATCCGAGTCACAATGACCCGGATTGTGCCGCATGTCGCCTGATTGGCTGGTTTTAGTGGCGCTTGCAGATTACATCATCTCCAAGCATCCACTGCAATGCCGGAAGAGCCGGGTCACTGCAGACCCGGCTCCAGTGTGAACGGCGCCGACTCGGGAATATCCTGGGTCAACGCCGCACTATGAAAGGTTTCTGTGCCGGGCCTGATCTGGGTTGGAACAGTGGCCCTGATTCAGAGCCGGACGCTCTGACAGAGCGCTCGCTCTGAATCAGGGCCGTCCTTCTTGATTTTTAGAGCTGCCTCCCGGCCGCTCGTATAGCTGTGGGTGACCACCCACAGCTATAGCGAGCGGCCAGGAAGAAGGTCGCGATGGTCAAGACCATCGCGACCATCGGGCTTGCGACGAGACCCTTGTGGTAGGGTCTCGTTGCCGCAAGCCCTAGAGTGCTTTCGGCTCTATCAGAGCCGAAAGCACTCCCACTGACATCACTTGTGATGTCAGTGGGGCCGGCCCCAGACGGTAGGCGTTCCCATGGGAACGCCTCCATCTGGGCAGCCACACCCCCGGCACGCCCACCAAAGGGGGCGTGCTGTCATTCAACATCGACAGCACGCCCCCTTTGGTACGAGACCCGGAGCGACGGTTTGCCCGTCACAATCCGGGTCTCGTGCATGCGCACGATGGAGCCGGCTCCGTCGTGCGCATGCGCACTGGGTCAACATCGACCTGCTTGCGTGCGCTCAGCGCTCGCGAGCGGGTCTGAATCAGGCCCAGTGTTCCAACTCCCAGATCACGCCCGGCACTTTGGTGTAAAAGTTGTATAACTGACCTGCTTGCCTGACTTGCATTGTGAAAATCAAAAAGCAACATATCTGCTACATGCTTCCTAATACCCCTTTTACACCAGAGCTAAAACCCGGATAATTACAGGGTTAACCAGGGTAGCTCCTTGGTGTAAAAGAGTAAAGGGTTGGATTGCCGAGTCAAGTGACCCCGCAATCCAACCCAGGTAAGTTGCAGGGAATAACCTGTGAAACCCTGCATTGTGAATGGCGTGCTCCGGGTCACGATGACCTGGAGTGCGTTGCTAGCCAGCTGATTGGTATGGCCTCAGTGGCGCTTGGAGATGACGTCATCTCCAAGCATCCACTTCAATGCCGGAAAAGCGGTGAACGCCGCCAACTCAGGAATATCCTGGGTCGGCGCCGGGGAAATTCTGGGTCTGACCGGGTTGGAACTCTGGGGGTCATTCAGACCCGGTCGATGTTACCCCAATGCGCATGCGCACGACGGAGGGAGCTACGGGTCTCGCACTAAAGGGGGCGTGCTGTCGATGGTGATTGACATGGAAACGCCTACCGTCTGGGTCCGGCCCCACTGACATCACTAGTGATGTCAGTGGGAGTAATTTTGGCTCTGATAGAGCCAAAATCACTCCAGGGCTTGCGGTCACCGAGACCTTACTGCAGGGTCTTGTCGCAAGCCCGATGGTCGCGATGGTCTTGACCATCGCGACCATCTTTTTGGCCGCTCGCATATGCATATGGTCACCCACAGCTATGCGAGCGGCCAGGAGGCCGCTCCATTTTTAGGTAGGAGGGCACTGATTCAGAGAGAGCGCTCTGGTCAGAGTGTCCGGCTCTGAATCAGGCCCTCTGTCAGACCCAGAATTTCGGCGTAAAAGTGGTATAATTAGACAAACTAAAAACTAAGTGGCAGACTTGCCAATAATCATATAGTGACCTAGGGCTCTATTTACTACAATCCGCATATTGAATGCGGATTGTAGTGTGATATTACCGAGTGAATTCGCATTGCGAATTCAGGCAATATCACAGGGATTTACTATAAATCCCTTGCAGGGACAGAGCTTGTGATAAAGCTCTGTCCCTGCGAATCCCATCCGCACTCTAGTCGCGGTATTTTTGGAAAAAATACCGCAACTAAGAGCCCGCGCATGCGCCGACCGACCACCGCTACTACCCCCCCACCGACGCTAAGCCCCGCCCCAGCGATCTCGGACCCGGGCGACCCCCCCCCTCCCTTCATTGCACTTACCTGCATCCTTCTGGCCTCCGGTGATCTTCTCCGGTCTCCCCGATCAGGTGATCTCCCATACTGCACTGGGGCCCGATCACCTGATGACCGGGCCCCAGTGTACTATGGGAGACCAGCTGACCGGAGAGGAGCCATCACCGGAGGCCCGATCACCGGTCCCTGGAGTCAGGTAAGTAAAAAAAAAATGTTTAATTTTTTTTTTCTTTTTTTTACAGCAATCAGCTTGCGGTCTGCTTAGACCACATAGCTGATTACTGGTACCGGCTCCCGCCTCTGCTCTCCCCGTTAGAGCAGAGTGGGAGCCCGGTAACCAGGGGAGACCCTGGATAATGCCACCTCCAGGTGGCGTTATTATCACAGGGCTTCCCCCGGTATTTTTTTACAATTTATTTTTAGTAACTTAGGTCGGATCACATTTCCAATTACAATTATGGGAAATGCGATCTGCTTTACTAAAAATAAGTGATACTGGGGGTTGGAGTAGAATTTTACTAATTCTACTCCAATTGCCCTGTAATAACTACAGGTGAAACTAAAATAATGTGAAAAGGGTGTGAAAACACCCTTGTTCACTTTACTTTAGTAAAAATAATGTTAATAAATAGAATGTGATACATGATTTCCGATTAGTGTAATAATAAGAGTTATTTTAGAAGTGTTTTCGGTTCTTATACGAATTCCATATATGTCTTTATGTATTGTCATATGAGAATATTGCTGCTTATTTGTGTGAATTTTCCTTTAATTGATTGAGATATATGTTTGTCTTTTAATAAAACCAATGATTTATATAATTAAATAAGCCTCCTGTTTATAAACAGAGAGCAAACTTTTATTAAATTAAATGAATTACAAATATTTATCAAAGAACAAATAATACCAAGCTCAGTAATTATTGCTTTTTCTGCAAAGTAAGAATGCTTTCAAAAATAGAAGTGTAAATAATTTATTTTTATCAATTAACAAAATGCAAAGTGAATGAACAGAAGAGAAATCTAAATCACATCAATATTTAGTGTGACCACCCTTTGTCTTCAAAACAGCAGGACGCTCACAAGCGGGTCGATGTTACCCAAATGCGCATGCGCATGACGGAGGGAGCTCCGTCGTGCGCATGCGCGAGACCCGGACAGCGACAGCCAAGCTGTCGCTCCGGGTCTCGCACCAAAGGGGGCGTGCTGTCGATGTTGATTGACAGCACGTCTCCTTTGGTGGGCGTGCCGGGGGTGTTGTTGCCAGACGGAGGCGTTCCCATGGGAACGCCTACCGTCTGAAGCCGGCCCCACTGACATCAGTAGTGATGTCAGTGGGAGTGATTTTGGCTCTAATAGAGCCAAAATCACTCCAGGGCTTGCGGAAGTGAGACCCTACCGCAGGGTCTCCGTCGCAAGCCCGATGGTCGCAATGGTCTTGACCATAGCGACTATCATCATGGACGCTCGCATAAGCTGTGGGTGGTAACAGACAGCTATGCGAGCGTCCATAAGGCCACTCCAAGTTGAGGTAGGAGGGCCCTGATTCAGAGCGAGCGCTCTGGTCAGAGCGTCTGGCTCTGAATCAGGCCACAGTTCTATATTTCAAAGCATTCTTAAGGTGCGTACACACGGACAGATATATCGTTACGATATGAACGATAACGTTTAACGATATGTCTTTCATATCGTTCATTTTTATGCAGTGAACGACCAACGATGCGCTTTCCCACATGAACGATAACGATATCTTTGATCGTCCGTGCATGCAGGCCAATCTGAACGATATCGTCAACTTTGCATGTTCAGAGATGTGGCAGGATTACTCACTGAAAATATCTTTGAAAGATTTCTTTCATGACGTTGGTGGTACAGATCGTCCCGTGTGTATGCACCTTTACTTTGCAGCATTTTATCCACACCTGATACAGTGCTACAATGAACATTATTAGTATAATGAACTTCATTCATAGATCACATAGTGAATCAGATCAGTTTTATCGCACTTTGGGACTGATTCAGATCCGCTCGTGAGCGCTATGCACTCGCAAGCGGGTCGATGGTGGCCCAGTGCGAATGCGCACGACAGAGCCGGCTCCGTCGTGCGCATGCGCGAGACCCGGATAGCGATGGGCAAACCGTCGCTCCGGGTCTCGTACTAAAGGGGGCGTGCTGTCAATGTTGAGTGACAGCACGCCCTCTTTGGTGGGCGGGCCAGGGGTGTGGCTGCCCAGACGGAGGAGTTCCCATGGGAACGCCTACCGACTGGGACCGGCTCGACTGACATCACAAGTGATGTCAGTGGGAGTGCTTTCGGCTCCGTTAGAGCCGAAAGCTCTCTGGGGCTTGCGGCAACGAGACCCTACCACACATCATCATGGCCGCTCGCTATAGCTGTGGGTGGTCACCCATAGCTATGCGAGCGGCCAGGAGGCCATTCTGAAAATCCAGAGGACCAGCCCTGATTCAGAGCGAGCATTCTGTCAGAGCGTCCGGCTCTGAATCAGGCCCTTTAACCAATCAGAGGCAGACATGCCCTTTCTCATTCGTTTAATTGCAACTGCGAGCAGAGGAGGTACTGTGTCCTACATGGGTTTTAGTATTTTGTTTAACCCTTGTTCGCAGATTCCCTCTGATAAACCGTTTCGGATTTGCAGAGCACAGGAGGAACAGAGGGCCTGATTCAGACTCGCTTGCGAGTGCTGAGCACTTGCAAGCGGGTCGATGTTGGCCCAGTGCGCATGCACATGACAGAGGGGGCTCTGTCGTACGCATGCGCGAGACCCGGATAGCGACGGGCAAGCCGTCACTCCGGGTCTCGCTACAAAGGGGGTGTGCTGTCGATGTTGAGTGACAGCACGCCCCCTTTGGTAGGCGGGCCAGGGGTGCCCCATGGGAACGCCTACCGCCTAGGGCCCGCCCCACTGACATCACAAGTGATGTCAGTGGGAGTGCTTTTGGCTCTGTCAGAGCCAAAAGCACTCTTGGGCTTGCGGCAACGATACCCTACCACAAGGGTCTCGTCGCAATGGTCTTGACCATCGCGACCATCTTCCTGGCTGCTCGCTATAGCTGTGGGTGGTCACCCACAGCTATGCGAGCGACCGGAGGCCGCTCTAAACAAAGAGAAGGACGGCCCTGATTCAGAGCGAGCGCTCTGTCAGAGCTTCCGGCTCTGAATCAGGGCCAGAGTTTTGCCAAAAGTGGATATTTCTAACTGAACTGAGATTAGGTGAAATGGAACAGGATATGGGCACATCAGACATGACTTATTTTTCCCCAATTCTATGGGGTATATTTACTAGAGTGCAGGTTTTTAGAAGTGGAGATGTTGCTCATAGATAGCAACCAATCATATTATAGCTATTATCTATTTCCATTCTTATCTAGCTATTGGAAGGTACTAGATAAATGTTAAGTAGAATCTGATTGGTTGCTATGGGCAACATAGCAGGAGACTGCTGCTGCTGATCAGTGTCAGCAGCCTCCCTGGTCCCACCGAGGCCCAGCATACAGCAGCGTTTGCGGGACTGGAGACACTCAGCTGACAAGTAAGGGAGTGGGGGCAGTCTGTGGACTTGGGGCCTCCGCCAGGCTCATCCATCAAAGCCAGGTAATTAGTACACATACCCCCCTCTCTGCGTCCATGAGCAGTGCTATACATTGAGGGGGTTACAATACAAAGTACATACAATGACATGAAATAGAAGGATAAGAATGCTCTGTGTTACTCTTAATGTAAACCAGGCACAAATGCTAATGAGGTAAAAAAAAGCAAGTAACTTTCCGGGACAAACCATGCTGGGGGGCAAATACATATATTTATTATTTTGCATGCAGGGTAAATACTGGCTGCTTTTGTATGTAGCCTACAAATGCTTGACAGCTCTTTTTTACACTGCAGTTTAGATTTGAGACGAGTTTGGATACACCTACCTCAAATATAGATCATCATGAGACTCATCTGACTGAAAATATACAGGTAAATGTACTTTTTAATGCATGAATATTTCCTACTTACATTTGGATCAAACTCTTAATGTTTAAGTTTCAAGAACTGGATGGGTATTTTGGTTTAAGATGAGGATGAGTGGGGAGGGAGCGCTACCGGGTTGGCTTAGCATGAAGTTAGTAGCATTGTGCTAACCCTCCTGCCAGTATCCGGCTATCTCATTTGTTTTACCTTGGACTCCCTGGTGGTGGATGTTGGAAACGATAGTGAACCTCCCCTTCACCCCTTGCCTGTGTCTACAGGGTCTAACTAGTTGTGGCACCTTTACTTACCATGTGGCTGCGTTGCTATCTCCAGCCACGAACTCTGGCATCTGGCTATATGTCTCCTAAGGTCGTTGGTGTTGGTCCTTGCTCCGAGATTGTGCTGTACTCAGTCCTGCTGGTCCTTCCTCCAGGGCTCCTCTGATATGCTCTACTGTTGCTGGCATATGGTGCGGCTGCTGCCGCCATAATGCCTGGCTCCTGGTTGCACCTAGAGCATTGTCCTGGCCTCTGCTATGCCTGGGACTGCTGACAGTGAGTCTCCTGGTGCTGGTGTTCTCCTGGCAGTTTCTATCTGGGGATTGGTGATTGGCATCTCCATAGTCCAATTCATCTAGTTCTCCATCAGGTTGCTGATCTGTCCTGTTCATTTCCTCTTTGTTAATACTCCTGACTGTGTTACTCTCATTTGGGATTCCTCTCACCGGGCATTACATGTACTTTCCACCTTACCTGCTCCTCACCTGAATACCTGTCCTCTCCCTTCCTTGATTGAAATATTTTGTATATATCTTGCTGGAACTTTATATCACACCATTATCGGCAAGTCGGGCCATGCAGCAGGCACTGCTTCACTCTATGAGAAGTTTGGTTGTTCCTCTACTGCACCTTCACAGTCTGGTACCCCAGTCTTGGCCCTCTAAAATATGACAATCAATCCATGTTAGTATATCAGGATTTTGCTATGGCCATTCATCAGGCAATCTACAATTTCTCCAGGTTAAAATGAAGTTCAGTGACCTGCAGATTCAGTACTCCATGTTACATATTGTCTGTACACACCCACCGATGCACTATAGATATATCGCCCTTTCAATGGAATGGTTGATATATCTGTCAGTGTGTATCGAGCATTAGTGTCCCACTCCCTTCTCTAAATTGATTGCGGAATTGGATTGATTGCTACAGGTATATGGTGGGTTCGGCAGCCCCCATTACTATAAAGGACAGCCCCTGACAGTCCACGGACGCCGCTTAGGTAAGATGGAGTGGAGGGGAAGAGGGGGGACGGGGGTGGTGCTGGAATGATTTTATGTTGCCCCCCCAACATAAAATCGTTCTGACACCCCAGTTCTAGGGGCTGCACACTGTGCCGTCCTAGAAGCTGTTATTATTATACTCCAGCTGTGCATGCACTTTTTTTTTGTTCCCTTTTTTTTCTTCCTTGAGCCCGTCTTCTGCACATGTGCAATACAAGATTAGGGAATCTTGAGTCCGGGTCAGCGCTGACCTCATCTGCAGCCTGGGCAGCCCTCTGGAAAAGGTAGGAACCACCACTGGACAGCATTATCTCCTCCTTAGTATGAGGTGAGAAGAGACATAGGATTGGTTAGCATACTTTTGTCAGTCCAAGACCTCTTGGGGCTTATTCCTCCATAATCTAATGCTGGGTGTACACTGAGATGATCGGCAATCGTGCCAATGTCCAGGGACACCCTGAACATTGCATGATTGCCAGTACACACTCAGGGCCTGCAACAGAAATCATGGGGCCTGGTACACCCATCATTTTAGGGCCCCCCCATTCCAGAGTCCCTGGCAGAAACAGGCCAGTTGCTTGAGTCTGCTCTCCCTGCACAGTGAAGAGATGCCGTGCACATGCGCACAAAATCTATTCACCCTCTGCTCTGCGAGCAACAGTGAAATTGATTTATCCCAACTCCTCATACCGCAGGACACTGTGGCTAGTGGGTGGGACAGTTCCTGAATGGCGGGACTGTCCCACCAGAAGCGGGACAGTTGGGTGGTATGCATACATGTGGTTTTTCTGGGCAACCTCTGAGCCCCCACAGTTCCCTCCATACCCCACACTTACCTTATTATATGTATGCCTGTCGCAGCGACTCTGCTTGTTTTTTTCGCAGCTCGCCATGCGCCGAATCCTCTCATCTGTCGGTGCTGGCTTGACTCCGCCGGCTACTTGATTATCAATGGACTTAACCTAAGCAGCATGGGGGCTGGTATTAGATCCTTTGCATAAGCATATTTTATTTATATATACTATCTATCTATCTATCTATATGCAGAGACATAACTAGACTTTTTGGTGCCCTGTACCAGAAAGGGCATTGGCGCCCACCCCCCATTTATCAAATAGGGACATAAGATACTGCACCCAAAAAAGGGCCATAGCCTCATGGGAAAGGGCCAGGGAAGAGGTAGGGGAAGCCAAGAGATGCTGGGGATAAAAGACAGGAAAATTAACATGCCCAAACATGTCCCCTGTCCTGCGTTGCCCTGTGTTACGGCCCTATATATATATTTTTTATTATTTTTTTATCATTATTATTTTTATTACACATAAGCTCACCATCCCACACTGTGCTTCCATATCCCACTGTGCTCCTCCATCTGACACTTTACTCTCTCATACCTCATCACTCAATGTGCCCTCTTATTCACCATTGTGATCCCCATCCCACATTATGCCCTCCCATTCCCACTGTGTGCTCTCCCATCCCCCACTGTGCTATCCCATACTGTACTCTCCCATCCCCCCTCTCACACTGTGTGCTCTCCCATCCCCCACTGTGCTATCCCATACTGTACTCTCCCATCCCCCCTCTCACACTGTGCTCTCCCATCCCCCACTGTGCTATCCTATACTGTACTCTCCCATCCCCCCTCTCACACTGTGCTCTCCCATCCCCACTGTGTGCTCTCCCATCCCCCACTGTGCTATCCCATACTGTACTCTCCCATCCCACCTCTCACACTGTGCTCTCCCATCCCCACTGTGTGCTCTCCCATCCCCCACTGTGCTATCCTATACTGTACTCTCCCATCCCCCCTCTCACACTGTGCTCTCCCATCCCCCACTGTGCTATCCCATACTGTACTATCCCATCCCCCCTCTCACACTGTGCTCTCCCATCCCCACTGTGTGCTCTCCCATCCCCCACTGTGCTATCCCATACTGTACTCTCCCATCCCCCCTCTCACACTGTGCTCTCCCATCCCCACTGTGTGCTCTCCCATCCCCCACTGTGCTATCCCATCCCCCCTCTCACACTGTGCTCTCCCATCCCCCACTGTGCTATCCCATACTGTACTATCCCATCCCCCCTCTCACACTGTGCTCTCCCATCCCCACTGTGTGCTCTCCCATCCCCCACTGTGCTATCCCATACTGTACTATCCCATCCCCCCTCTCACACTGTGCTCTCCCATCCCCACTGTGTGCTCTCCCATCCCCCACTGTGCTATCCCATCCCCCCTCTCACACTGTGCTCTCCCATCCCCTACTGTGCTATCCCATACTGTACTCTCCCATCCCCCCTCTCACACTTTGCTCTCCCATCCTCCTCTCACACTGTGTGCTCTCCCATTCCTCACTGTGTGCTCTCCCATCCCCCACTGTGCTATCCCATACTGTACTCTCCCATCCCCCCTCTCACACTGTGCTCTCCCATCCACCTCTCACACTGTGTGCTCTCCCATTCCTCACTGTGTGCTCTCCCATCCCCCACTGTGCTATCCCATACTGTACTCTCCCATTCCCCATCCCTCACTGTGTGCTCTCCCATCCCCCACTGTGCTATCCCATACTGTACTCTCCCATCCCCCATTGTGTGCTCTCCCATCCCCCACTGTGCTCTCTCATCCCCCATCCCATACTGTACTCTCCCATCCCCCAACCCACACTGTGCTCTCCCATCCCCCTTCTCACACTGCTCTCCCATGCCCCTCTCACACTGCTCTCCCATCCCTGTGCTTCCAAATCCTATCCCACATTTTGTATCCTCTACCCTCTCCCAGGCAGCACTCCCAGGCCTGCTCGAGCTTCCTGGGCAGCTTCTGCTGAGTCCTGCTTCACCGTCCAGACTGCTGCTGCTGGGCGGAACTGGAGAGAGGCAGAGCACTGTGGTGGGGGCGGGGCTACTGCTATTGATCTGACACAGTTCCACTTACATCAGACTCCTCAGATCACTGGCTGAGACATCGAGGAGATATCAGGCAGCCCCGCCCCCACCACAGTGCTGAGCCTCTCCAAGAGTCTGAGCAGCAGCCAGTAGTGTCGGCACCCTGCCCCCTCCCCCCCCCACCACCACCACCACTACTGGACTTCCTACTGCAGTGATCAGAAGCCTGCTGGGGCGGGCTGGGCCGGGGGGCAGGGTGCCATGTGCCCCCCGGGCCGCAGCGTCATGCGGGCCACGGGCCGGTGCAGTCTGTGTCACTGTGACACAGACTGCACCGCGTGTGTAGCGTCCGGTCAGCGCTACACAGCACAAACACACAGCCGCCGCAGCCGGCAGCTGTGTGTTTGCTGTAATCAGCAGCCGCTGAGAGTCTGTCAGACTCTCATCAGCTGCCGCTGCTCCCACTGCGGGTAATGGGACAGCCGTCGTCATGACGACGTCTCTCCCATAATGCAAAGCGGCCAGACGAGCCGTTGGGACCAGGAGCGGGAGTTTCAGGTAAGTGTTTTTTTTTGTTTAGTTTTTTTATTAAGTCTCTCTCTACTGGGGGCACTACCAAGGGGGGGGGATTACTATGGGGGCACTACCAGGGGGGGGGGATTACTATGGGGGCACTACCAGGGGGGGGGATTTCTATGGTGACATTACCAGGGGGGGATTACTACTGGGGGCACTACCAGGGGGGTGGATTACTACTGGGGGCACTACAAGGGGGGGGACTACTACTACTGGGGGCACTACAAGGGGGGACTACTACTACTGGGGGAACTACAAGGGGAGACTACTACTGGGGGCACTACAAGGGGGGGCTACTACTGGGGGCACTACAAGGGGAGGGGACTACTACTAGGGGCACTGCATAGGGGGGATGGGACTACCACTAGGGGCACTACATAGGGGGAGGGGACTACCACTGGGGGCACTGCATCGAGGGACCACTGCTGGGGGCTCTATATAAAGGGCAATACTGGGGGTACTGCATAGGGGGGAGACTACAACTGGGGCCACTATTTAAGGGACATTGCATAAGGGTTACCACTATTGGGGGCACTGCATGGGGGGTGGACTGCTACTGGGGGCACTGCATAGGGGGTACTACTGGGGGCACAAGGGGCACTGAACTGGGGGGACCACTACTGGGGGCACTGCATAGGGGGGATCACTACTGGGGGCACTACTGGAGGCCTGCATAAGTGTGTTATCTCCTGTGGCACACGGGGGCACTGCATATGAGCACTACAACAGGGGGCTGCCCCTAATCTTTATTTTATTATTATTATTACATTAATCCCATATGGACCCGCCTCCTCCCTGAAACACTTGACGGGGGTCGGCGCCGTAGCACGCACGTTCTTCGGGCACCCTGGCTACACGCTACTCCTCTGCCAGGGCCGCCTGCATGCATTTGCCCCCCAGGCTAAAAGTTGCCAGCCAGCCCCTGTCAGCAGGGGTCCCGTACCTGCCTGCACCCTACTGATCACAGCAGCAGTGCAGGCAGCAGTACACTCCGGGGGCCTCTGCGACCTAGGGTCACAGTACAGTTGCACCCCTGGGCCCCCCGTGTTGCCGGGCCTGTACACACTATAGCAATTTATGAATGAAGGAACACTGGCCCTGATTCAAAGCCGGACGCTCTGACAGAGCACTCACTCTGAATCAGGGCCGGGCTATTTTTTTTTAGAGCGGCCTCCTGGCCGCTCGCATAGCTGTGGGTGACCACCCACAGCTATAGCGAGCGGCCAGGAAGATGGTACTGATGGTCTTGACCTTCGGGCTTGCGACGAGACCCTTGTGGTAGGGTCTCGTTGCCGCAAGCCCCAGAGAGATTTCGGCTCTAACAGAGCCGAAATCTCTCCCACTGACATCACTTGTAATGTCAGTGGGGCCGCCCCCAAACAGAGGCGTTCACATGGGAACGTCTCCGTTTGGGCAGCCACTCCCCCAGCCCGTCCACCAAAGGGGGCGTGCTGTCACTCAACATCGACAGCACGCCCCCTTTGGTACGAGACCCGGAGCGACGGATTGCCCGTCGCTATCCGGGTCTCACGCATGCACACGACGGAGCCGGCTCCATCGTGCGCATGCGCTCTGGGCCACCATCGACCCGGTTGCGAGCGCTCAGCGCTTGCGACCGGGTCTGAATCAGGCCCACAGTCACTAGTTCCATCCATTAACATACATTAGGTTGGTTGCATGTGAAATCGTCAGATTTGATGTGCAGCACACTGAGCATTGAACTTTATTGGGATTCCTCTCTCAGAAGACAAGGGGGTTTATTTACTAAAGTGCAGATTTTTAGAAGTGGAGATGTTGGCCATAGCAACCAATCAGATTCTACTTAACATTTAACCAGTGCCAGATTAATGTTGACAAGGGCCTGGAGCAGAAATTTATGAAGGGCCTATTGTGTGCTGCTGCAAGGGGTGTGACCAGCACTGTCGGATTTACCAAGCTACAGAACGTGAATCTTATAGTAGTCTACATTTTGCATGCAGATGCACCCGCAGTCTCACATAGAATATAGGCATGCAGCATATCATTTTAATCAGCATAAGCTGTTTGTGCATCCTATTTGCATTGCTTTGTGAATAAGATGCATTTTAAAGGGAAAAAAGTTGCATGCAAAAGATGCTCGGCACTATCAAGTGCTGTTTAACGCTCAAAGAGGCTAGATGAATGTGGACATATCTGTAATACAGAAAGCATCTCAGTGTCCTCCATATAATACAGAGAGCATTGTAGTGACTGTTATATAATACAGAAAGCATCATAGTGACCGCCATATAATACAGACAGCATTACAGTGACCGCCAAATAATACACCAAGCATCCAAGTGACTGCTAATACACAGCTACACACCATGGCTCCTCCATTGGGATAAATCATACAAGCTGCTGACGGTTCAATATACGTATACAGGGGCAAATGCAGGATCTCTAAAGGGGGGGTTTCCATGTCACACCACTAAAGTGGGCATGACCACCATGCAAGGGGGTGTGGGTATATTTATGGCTAATTCTAGGGCACATCCACATGAAATATGATGCCTTAAGCTAGGTATCCACTAAAGCAACTGAGTGGCTGAACGGCAGCCGGCTGACCAAGTGGCCAATTTTGTAAGTGATACATACTTACCAAAGGGCCACTCGATGTCTGAAAAAACAACACAACTTGGCGGGCATTTAAATTTGCCCGCCCAGTTGTGATGCAGGGGCGGATCTAGACTTTTCTTTTAGGGGGGGGGGGGGGTCCTCCCATTTTCAGGCAATAACCTTACATCATCGCTTTGTGTATCCATTCCTGTCTCCATCTATTTATCTTTTTGCTTCTTTCCTTTTTTTCCCCTTTCATTTTCAATTTTACACTCTGCTCCTTTGTTATTATGTGACATGTATGCTGTGTGCATGGCTGCAGTAAGAAGGCCCCCCACATGAAAATACCAAACATAAGGGCTTTGCATAAAAGAAAGAAAAAAACACATAGGCCCCAGCATGAAAAAAAAACAACAAACATATTCGCTACCACATGAGAAAAACCCCATAAAAACTTAAATAAAAAATATCGATCAATATCCATCACACTTACTGTCAGCCTGATTCTGTAAGCTTGTGGTGGGCTGCTGTGGCATCCTTAATGTGGCTGCTTGGCATTGGTGGCTAGTGCAGACTCAGGGGGAGCAGTGACAGTCCTCTCCTCTGAGCAGTCCTCTCCTGGCACTGAGCAGTCAGTGCCAGGAATCCCTGAATGGTTCCTTGAATATACTGCAATGCATTCGCTGCCACAGCGCAGCCTCCGCCTTCCTCCACTCCAGAAAGCGCCACATTGAAACTCAATCTTGGGACAGTGAGTCAGAGCAGACTGTGTGTGGGCCGCAGCTGATGCCTGTGCCTGCCCCCTTAGTCCTCTCCTCCTCTGAGCAGCCTCTGTGGCAGGCTGTTAGACAGAGAGGCAGGCGGATCACTCAGTGATGTGGGGGGAAAGGCTTGAAGTGGCAACCACGGGTGCCTCCACAGCTCACCCCGGCCGTCTCCGTCTGCCCTGCCTGGAGCTGCACTGCTGCCTGCAGGATCAGCAGGTGGGCGGGGTTGAGGCTGTTTGTTACGAGGGGCGTTCGCACTTCTCACCCCCACACCCCCCCACCCGATCCGCCACTGTTGTGATGTCAGTATGGGTGGTTCCTACGGCTAGTGCGTGGGTTGTCAGTGGGTCACCTGTACACACAGGCAGAGATACCAATATATATGCAGGATATATCGGCATCGTCTGTGTTGCAGGGCCGACCTGATATGTCTGTGAACAACGTCGTTCACAGACATATCGTCTGTACAGACCCGCAAATGCACTTTGCTATATGTTATTTGCTGGCTGCACGAACGGCATATGGCATAGTGTGTACCAGCATCACACTCACAAGGCAGGAATGAGGCTTAAATGGGCAGTACCTGTATTTTATTTTTTTTATATAGATAAAAGGGACTCACTTGATTCTTCCCCAGTGCAGGTCCCACTTCTCCCTGCACCCCCAGCACTGGGCAAACTAGCAGGCACTGTTTCTGCTCACCTCTTCTCTTGGGTTTCCACTTCATGCACACACTCTCCTACAGAGGGTCCCTGGGACTCTTCTTACAAGCCAGTTTATCTGCTCCTATCCCTCCTGCACTTCTCAATGCTCGACGACTCCTCCCTATCCCATTCATTGCCTGGCTGCCACAGATGTGTCACTGCAGGGTCCCGTCTGCACCGAGTAACAACACTATGCTTTGCTCCATTGATGACCTGGGGGACGGAGCTTCGGCCAGTCCGGGGGCGGAGCTACGGACGATCCGGGGCGGAGCTTTGAACGGTCCGTGGGCGGAGCTTCGAACGGTCCGTGGGTGGAGCTTCGCGTGGCCCCGAGGGTAGGCGAGGTTTCAGGTGGCCGGGGACTCCATGGTAGGGTAGCCAGGACTCCAGGAGGCTAATGATCGGAGTAGTGACAGGAAGAAAAAAAATTGCCTGTCATCACTGCCTGCTCTACAGAGGATGCTGAGGGCCTATTTTCATGGGGAGGCCTGGAGCTGCAGCTCCACCCGCCCCATTGTTAATCCGGCCCTGCATTTAACTAGCACCTTCTAGAAGAAAATAGCTGGAATCTGATTGGTTGCAATGGGCAAAAACTACACTTCTAAAAATTCACACTTTAGTAAATATAACCGAAGGGCTCCAATTTTTCCAGTGCAGGCTTTATTCTACAAATTGGTGTCACCAGGACCTTTGCAGAGGGCTTGTCTGTACTGTGGTGTATCCGCCTATGCCACTATGGTTTAACAGTTCCTATCCTGAGCTGGGCATGCTCAGCTCTGATAATATTTTGCTGCTATATGGGATCACTTCTAATGAGCAGCTTTTCCACAATGGTATTCTCAAATCCTTTGAACAGCTGCTGATGTAATTTAATCTGCCATTAATACTGCGCATGCCCAGTTTGGTATTTCTTCTCTCCTGGTTTCCTGTCTCACATTAAAGCTGGGTACACACTTAACAGATATATATATATATATATATATATATATATATATATAAATATGCAGATTGAGTTATCTGCAGATGATAGTTGTTCATACACACTGAACAACCATCGTCTGTCTTCTGGCCATGGGTCCCGCTGCCTCTACAGCAAGTGTACGAGTGGTCAGCAGACCGACCCATACACACAGCACAATGCCCCTATACAAGGCCAGATTAACGGGGAGGCAACAGGAGCGGTCGTCCCTGGGCCCCCACACTCATCAGGGTTAAAGTGGGCCGGAGGAGACGGAACCAGTTCCGCCTCCTTTGGCCCACCTCAGCCCGGCGCTGCAAGGAGGCTCTATTTGCGGGGCGCCCGCTGAGATTTTGTAACCAGAGGGCGCCCGGCTGCCAATAAGGACATCCATGATAAAGCAGAGTGCCCTATGTATGGAGCTCCTGATTGTGATATCTGGCTGTAGGCTTGTCTCTCACATATGTCATATGTGATTTTTGGATACAGGTTTGGTCTGAAATTCGGACCACAGCCCCTATGCTCCCCCCTTCAGACCCCAAGCTCTCTTTATTTGGTCTTGATTTAGAAGAAAGCTTTAGCACAACCATGTATAAACAGGCCTTGTGATTCCCCATATTTGCAAATGTTACTATGGCTAGGGCCTGGTTTGCTCCTAGTCAACATATTTTCCCTATCACCCCCCTTTTAGGTTTAGGTACAAACTCTATTCCCTTCAATTTAATTCCTTCAGCGTTACTATTATGGGATGCAAGTGGCTTGTGACCAGGCCTGGGAATGGCGAGTGCAGGTTTGCACCCCAAATCTGGGAGTGGCGAGTGCAGTGGATTTCTGACTTTGTTTATTTGGTTAATTTTTAATTAACCGTTTTGTGATCACAGCTTTCTCATGCACCCCTGTGCAAGCTCATTTATATTAACCTGTGTCAGCTGCCTTTTTGGTAGTATGATAGAAGCTGTGTTTGGTGACTGTCTTGCCTTTAAAGGCCATAAGTTAGTTGGCAGGTAAGCTTTAAACCAGTTAACATTTTTTCAGTTTAAACTCTGTGATAACAGCTACCAGGTTTCCATAAGTATGACAGATAGTGTAGGACTTGCAGAGAAATGGGGTCCCGTGATGTGGGCTGCAGGCTTAAATACATTGATCAATCCATGAACCAAAACCCCATTATTTAATTATTTATGTATTATTGTGAGTGATTTAACAATGGTGAGTGCAAAGTTTTCAGTTTTTATATATAGATATATGGATACACTGGGCTATTTTGCTAGAAAAATAGGCTCAGGAACTGTGGGTGGAGCTATAGAAAATCAATGATTTGGATGTAATTACCCTCAAATGAAATCTGAAAGTCTGCAGTTAAAGCACATCTTGTTTGTTTCATTTCAAAGCCATTGTGTTGGTGAATAGAAGCCAAAATATGAAAATTCTGTCAATGTCCCAATATCTTTACACACCTGACTATATATATATATATATATATATATATACACAGTCAGGTGCATAAATATTGGGGCATTGACAGGATTTTCATATTTTGGCTTCTATTCACCAACACAATGGCTTTGAAATGAAACAAACAAAATGTGCTTTAATTGCAGACTTTCAGATTTAATTTGATGGTAATTACATCCAAATCAGGTGAACAGTGTAGGAATTACAACGGTTTCTATATGTGCCTCCCACTTTTTAAGGGGCCAAAAGTAATGGGACTATCAACTCAAAAGCTATTTCATGGACAGGTGTGGACTATTCCCTCGTTATTTCATTATCAGTTAAGCAGGTAAAAGTTCTGGAGTTGATTCTAGGTGTGACATTTGCATTTGGGATCAGTTGCTGTTGACTCTCACTATGAGATCCAAAGAGCTGTCACTATCAGTGAAGCAAGCCATCATTATGCTGAAAAATCAAAACAAACCCATCAGAGAGATAGCAAAAACATTAGGTGTGGCCAAATCAACTGTTTGGAACATTCTTAAAAAGAAAGAAGGCATCGGAGAGCTCAGCAACACCAAAAGACCCGGAAGACCACGGAAAACAACTGTGGTGGATGACAGAAGAATTATTTCCCTGGTGAAGAAAAACCCCTTCACAACAGTTGGCCAAATCAAGAACACTCTCCAGGAGGTAGATGTATATGTGTCAAAGTCAACAATCAAGAGAAGACTTCACAAGAGTGAATATAGAGGGTTCACCACAAGATGTAAACCATTGGTGAGCCACAAAAACAGGAAGACCAGATTACAGTTCGCCAAACAACATCTAAAAAAGCCATTACAGTTCTGGAACGACATCCTATGGACGGATGAGACAAAGATCAACTTGTACCAGAGTGATGGGAAGAGAAGAGTATGGAGAAGGAAAGGAACTGCTCATGATCCAAAACATACCACCTCATCAGTGAAGCATGGTGGTAGTAGTGTAATGGCGTGGGCATGTATGGCTGCCAATGGAACTGGTTCCCTTGTATTTATTGATGATGTAACTGCTGACAAAAGCAGCAGAATGAATTCAGAAGTGTTTCGGGCAATATTATATGCTCATATTCAGTCAAATGCTTCAGAACTCATTGGACAGCACTTCACAGTGCAGATGGACAATGACCCGAAGCATACTCCAAAAGCAACCAAAGAGTTTTTTAAGGCTAAAAGTGGAATGTTATGCAATGGCCAAGTCAGTCCCCTGACCTGAATCCGATTGAGCATGCATTTCACTTGATGAAGACAAAAATGAAGGGAAAATGCCCCAAGAACAAGCAGGAACTGAAGACATTTGCAGTAGAGGCCTGGCAGAGCATCACCAGGGATGAAACCCAGCGTCTGGTGATGTCTATGCGTTCCAGACTTCAGGCTGTAATTGCCTGCAAAGGATTTGCAACAAAGTATTAAAAAGTGAAAGTTAGATTTAGGATTGTTTAGTTTGTCCCATTACTTTTGGCCCCTTAAAAAGTGGGAGGCACATATAGAAACCGTTGTAATTCCTACAGTGGCAAACGCAGGATTTCCAGAGGGGGGGTTTCCAAAGTCTTAATTTTAGAGCGAGTGTGGCCTGTCAATGAAAAGGGCAGAACTAGTACTTAACCAGCTTTAATAAGCGTCATACAAAGTGTATTGTGTGTAATAATTCCAGCATATGCAGGACCAGTGATCACAGTAAGCCATTAGATGCGTTACTAGGCCATCCTGCCTGAGCTGAACGTATTTATTTTAGATCTGGGCACCATTCCAGACTATTGGAGCAAGTCCGGGAGCCTGGAGGAGCAGCAGAAGAACCTAGCACTGCCCTGGACATACTGTATATGTACATATTGGGCTCTATAGCAGTGCATCTCTAACAGTGCATGTTTTCCAGATCTTCTAGTTGGTGCATAGGTTATTTATTACTGGCTGATACATGTTAAAAGATCCACAGGTGGTGCTAATTATTTCATTTGTGATACTAAGAAGAACATGCAGCACAAGTAACAGTCTATTATATTACTATTTCTATTGTGGTCATGGTGTGGGATGGGGAGGGGGGTTTCCAGGCAGACGGAAACCCCCCTGCGTTTGCCTATGTCCTACACCGTTCACCTGATTTGGATGTAATTACCCTCAAATTAAATCTGAAAGTCTGCAGTTAAAGCACATCTTGTTTGTTTCATTTCAAAGCCATTGTGGTGGTGAATAGAGGTCAAAATATGAAAATTCTGTCAATGTCCCAATATTTATGCACCTGACTGTATATATATATATATATATATATATATATATATATATTATAATACATTTATACATTTATGGCACAGGTTGAGGCTCCCATATCCAAATATTCCGAAATATGGAATATTCCGAAATACTGAACTTTTTTAGCATGTCTGAGATAGTGATACCTTTGCTTTTTGATGGTTCAATGTACACAAGCTTTGTTTAAGGCACACAATTATTAATACAAAGTATACAATTACCTTCAGGCTTTGTGTATAAGGTGTATATGAAACATAATTGAATTTTATGTACACAAACTTTGTGTGAGCCACAATATTATTGAAAATACTGTATAAAATGACCTGCACGCTGTGTGTATAAAGGTGTATATAACACATAAATTCATTCTGTGTTTAGACATGGGTCCCATTCCCAAGATATTTCATTATGATATGCAAATATTCAAAAATACGGAATATTCCGATATCCAAAATACCCTTGGTCCCAAGCATTTTGGATATGGGAGACTCAACCTGTATTTAGAGAAGAAGACACTCATAAGGAACTTTAAAATAAAACTTATCGTGTGGAAAGTATATTTTGCCAAAAATCATTACGTAATTACGTATAGTTAATGAAGGGTTCAGGAAATTAATATATATATTCACAACCAGTTGCCAGCACTCTACAATGACATGAGCAATAATTTTATCCAGCTGAGGTGCTCACCCTGGGGCATGGAACCCCTCCACATATCCTTTTGTAATGAAGCGGCACTCCCAGACTTGTGATGAAAAAAAGTATTTACTGCATCAGCTTATGCAACGTTTTGGGGTCATCTCCCTTCGTCAGGACACGGTGTCCTGACGAAGGGGGATGAACCCGAAACGTTGAATAAGCTGATGCAGTAAATACTTTTTTTCATCACAAGTCTGAGAGTGCCGCTTCTTTACAAAAGGAGATATATATATATATATATATATATATATATATATAGAAGTCCAATGGTGCGGCACTACAATTAAGGTTTTTAGGTGGCCCTCATGCCCTCCGTGAATAATGATTAGACAGCAAAAAAGAAAGTATGGCGGCACTGAGGGTCTTGAACAAATACAATATATTATGTCCAAAGTTTCAGGGCTAACTCACCCTTTTGTCAATGTATTACCTTGACAAAAGGGCGACTAAATATATATATATATAAACAAGAATGTTATTCCCAAGTATCACAAGCTTTGGGATCGATGGACCCACTCACGCTTTGGTGCCAGACGGCATGGCCGAGATGGCTTTGGCTAGCTCTGGTTCTTGCCCCCTGCTCTTGTCCTGTCCTCCGCCACACAATTTCAATGCATTGTAATATGGGAATGGGATTGAAATACTGACGGCTTAATAGCCGCCGGTTCTAATATCGACAGTGAGAGAGCGACGGATGAAGATCCCGACGGGCGCAGGTAAGTATACTAACTCTCCCCTCTCTAACCCTAACCCTAACCTCCCCCCCAGTGCCTAACCCTAACCTCCCCCCAGGGGTGCCTAAACCTAACCCCCGTCCCTGTACCCTAAACCTAAGTCTCCCAAGGGGGGGTTCCTAACCCTAACTTCCCCCCCTAGTGCCTAACCCTAAACCCCCCTTTCCCTAGCCTAACCCTAACCTACCCCGGGAGGTGCTTAACCCTAAATCCCCCCAGGGGTCCCTAAACCTATCCCCCCTATCCCTGGGCTAAGTGCAGACTTACCCAGCAGGAGGACGATCGGTCTGGCGTTCCAGCGTCGGTATTAACATAGGTGTCGGTATTTCGATGCCTATGTTAAATCCCTTGCCGGGATGACACTGTTGGGCCATGCTGCCGCCAGTCTCATAACTACATCCCGTAATGTGAATTGTTTCTCCCTGCTGCCTGATTGCATGTATACTGATGGATACTCCCTGTTTTTTTTTTTTTTGTAGTGAGCCTCAAAGGCCAGTACTGTGTGTTATTGTTCTGTAATTAATGCTTATTATGCTTATATTCTGTATGCTACTTCATATGACAGCTCATATGTGTTATGTTGTTGCGTTTTGTTTAATTTTCCTTGTTTGTTATGCCTTTGAAAACAATAAAATTACTTAATTTAAAATAACAACAAAACAAAAAAATTAGATTAGCAACAGTTTCAAAACTGTCTTGCGGATTTCCGCACATTTTGCCAGTGAAATTTGGCCTTAAGTGTTCTGCTCATAATGCCCCAAGTGACATCAACCAAAGAAAGAAGTTTCTGTTGTCTTCCTTGCTTTGTTCATAGATAAAGCAGCTGCTGCTGAGTTATAAACCATGACAACACAAGTTGCTAAAAGTTGCTAGACATACTGCAGCTGTTACCCTGCAGCACCAACCCACTATCATGGCAGCTTGCTCGTAGCCAAAGTCCAAAACTGGTACAATCAGGTAAGAATTTCTGCTTACAATTTTATATTGATGTAGTTCTAAATAAATACAGAGTTTTGGTGCACACTTACATTTTTTATTATTAAATGCTTGAATAGGGGTCATGTACATATATATATATATATAGTTTATGTTAGGGGTGTGCACCGGCCACTTTTCGTGTTTTGTGTTTTGGTTTTGGATCTGGATCTTTCTTCGTGTTTTGGATCTGGATTGGTTTTGCCAAAACCACCCTTCCGTGTTTTGGGTTCTGGGTTTTGTGTTTTGGATCTGTATTTTTTTGAAAAAAAGCATAAAAACAGCTAAAATCACAGAATTTGTAGGTTTTTCTGCTCCTATGCTATTATTAACCTCAATAACCTTAATTTCCACTCATTTCCAGTCTATTCTGAACACCTCACACCTCACAATAGTGTTTTTATGTCCAAAAGGTTGCACCGAGGTAGCTGGATGACTATGCTAAGCGACACGAGTGGGCGGCACAAACACGTGACCCATCTAGGAGTGACACTGCAGTGGCAGACAGGATGGCAGTTAGAAAAACTAGGCCCCAAACTGTACATAATGCAAAGAAAAAAAGAGGTGCAAGATGGAATTGTCCTTGGGCCCTCCCACCCACCCTTATGTTGTATAAACAGGACATGCACACTTTAACAAATCAATCATTTCAGCGCCAGGGTCTGCCACACAACTGTGGCTGAAATGATTGGTTCGTTTGGGCCCCCACAAAACAAGCTGGCAATTAATGTGTCCCTGCACAAACTGGCTCTACGGAGGCAAGATGTCATCCTCATCCTCCTCATCCACCGATTCCTCACCCTCTTCAGTGTGTACATCCTCATCCTCACAAAGTATTAACTCGTCCCCACTTGAATCCACCACCACAGGTCCCTCTGTACGTTCTGGAGGCTGGTCTCCCTGGAAGAGCTGATAATTCATTTTGATGAACATCATCTTCTCCACATTCTGTGGAAGCAACCTCCTACGCCTTTCGCTGACAAGGTTCCCGGCTGCACTAAACACTCTTTCGGAGTACACACTGGAGGGGGGGCAACTCAGGTAAAATAGAGCCAGTTTGTACAGGGGCCTCCAAATTGCCTCTTTTTCCTGCCAGTACAGGTATGGACTGTCTGACATGCCTACTTGGATGCTGTCACCGATGTAATCCTCCACCATTCTGTCAATGGTGACAGTATCATATGCAGTGACAGTAGACATGTCAGAAATTGTTGCCAGGTCCTTCAGTCCGGACCAGATGTCCAAACTTGGTCCTGCCTGCCCTGCATCACCGCCAGCGGGTTGCTTAGGATACCTAAGTTTTTTCCTGGCAGCCCCAGTTGCGGGAGAAAATGAAGAAGGAGCCGTTGACGTGTCACGTTCCGCTTCAGCTGACAGTGTGTTCACCAGCAGGTCTTTGCACCTCTGCAGGCTTGTGTCGGCCGGAAAGAGAGACACCACATAGGCTTTAAACCTAGGATCGAGCACGGTGGCCAAAATGTAGTGGTCTGATTTCAACAGATTGACCACCCTGGAATCCTGGCAAAGCGAATGAAGGGCTTCATCCACAAGTCCCACATGCCGAGCGGAATCGCTCCGTCTTAGCTCCTCCTTCACTTTCTCCAGCTGCTTCTGCAAAAGCCTGATGAGGGGAATGACCTGACTCAAGCTGGCAGTGTCTGAACTGACTTCACGTGTGGCAAGTTCGAAGGGCTGAAGAACCTTGCACAACACGGAAATCATTCTCCACTGCGCTTGAGTCAGGTGCATACCCCCTCCTTTGCCTATGTCATAGGTGGATGTATAGGCTTGTATGGCCTTTTGCTGCTCCTCCATCCTCTGAAGCATATAGAGGGTTGAGTTCCACCGCGTCACAACCTCTTGCTTCAGGTGATGGCGGGGCAGGTTCAAGAGTGTTTGCTGGCGCTCCAGTCTTCGGCACGCAGTCGCTGAATGGCGAAAGTGGCCAGAAATTTTTCGGGCCACCCAAAGCGTCTCCTGCACGCCCCTGTCGCTTTTCAGAAAATTCTGCACCACCAAGTTTATTGTGTGAGCAAAACATGGGACGTGCTGGAATTTGCCCAGATGTAATGCCCGCACAATATTGGTGGCGTTGTCAGATATCACAAATCCCCAGGAGAGTCTAAGTGGGGTAAGCCACTGGGCGATGATTTCCCTCAGTTTCTCTAAGAGGTTGTCGGCGGTGTGCCTCTTACTGAAACCGGTGATACACAGCGTAGCCTGCCTTGTAACGAGCTGGCGTTTCTGAGATGCTGCTACTGGTGACGCTGCTGCTGTTGCTGCGTAAGGTGATACATCTACCCAGTGGGCTGTCACAGTCATATAGTCCTTAGTCTGCCCTGTTCCACTTGTCCACATGTCCGTGGTTAAGTGGACATTGTGTACAACGGCATTTTTCAGGACACTGAGGACACTTTTTCTGACGTTTCTGTACAGTCTCGGTATCGCCTGCCTAGTGAAGTGGAATCTAGACGGGATTTGGAACCGGGGACACACTACCTCCATCAATTGTCTAAATCCCACTGCACTAATGGCGGATACCGGACGCACGTCTAACACCAACATAGCAGTCAAGGCCTCAGTTATACGTTTTGCTTCAGGATGACTGCTGTCGTACTTCATCCTCCTCGCTAAGGACTGTTGGAGGGTCAATTGTTTAGTAAAAGTAGTGGTGTTCCTACTTCCTCTCTGGGATGATGAACGACTCCCAGCAGCAGCAGCAACAGCAGCAGCGGCAGCAGTAGGCGTAGCAATGCAGGATCCTCCGGAGGAATCCCGGATAGGAGAGTCAGTCATGCCAGTGATATGGCCTGCAGGACTACTTCCGATCCTGACTAAGGAGGAAATTGACGAGGAGGGAGTTGACGGTGTGGTTTGCAGGCGCTTGGATACAACAGGACAACGGGATTTAGGTGTCCCTGGACTGCTTACGGTCTGAGCCAAAGTTTCTGAACTTGACAGTAACTTTTTATGAACGCGCTGCAGGTGCCGTATAAGGGAGGATGTTCCTAGGTGGTTGACGTCCCTACCCCTACTTATTTCACCTTTACATATGGTACATATGGCAAGACAGTTGTTGTCCGGATTTGGATAGAAATATTGCCAGACCAAAGAGGTGGAATGTTTGGTCTTCTGCCCAGGCATGACCGTGATGGGCTTTTTCATCCCACGGACAACAACTGTCTCCCCCGGAGCCTGATTTAAACAAACCACATCACCATCAGAATCCTCCTCGCCAACTTCCTCCTCAGCGCCAGCTACACCAGTATCCTCATCCTGTTGTACTTCAACAGTGACATCTTCAATTTGCATATCAGCAAGTGGACTGTGGGTGCTCCTTTCAGCACTTGCAGGGGGCGTGCAAATGGTGGAAAGAGCCACCTCTTCCCGTCCAGTGCTGGGAAGGTCAGGCATCGCAACCACCACCACACTTGGACTCTCCTTGGGGATTTGTGATATCTTCTTAGAAAGCACAGTTCTTCGCTGTGCTTTTGCCAGCTTAACTCTTTTGATTTTTTTAGTGGGAGGAGTGCTTCCATCGTCATGTGAAGCTGAACCACTAGTCATGAACATACTAGGGATCGACCTTAGCCGTTCCTTGCCACTCCGTGTCGTAAATGGCATATTGGCAAGTTTACGTTTCTCTTCAGCTGATTTAAATGTCTTTTTCAAGGTCATTTTCCTGAACTTTGCCATTTGGGATTGTATGTGCCCTCTACTATGACATTGGGCATCGGCCTTGGCAGACGACGTTGATGGCATGTTATCGTCTATGTCATGACTAGTGGCAGCAGCTTCAGCACTAGGAGGAAGTGGTTCTTGATCTTTCTCTATTTTATTTTTATCGGAGAAAGTTTGGTCCTCCATTTATGTTATATCGATTTGATATATACGTGCGGCTAAACACAGAAAATAATTTTTTTTTTGGTTTGGACTGGAGTGTACTTTGTGGGTTACAGCACCCTTTAACGGTCAAGCCAGCCGGCCCTTTACTTATGACACAGGCGCACTCTTGGCACTACTTTGTTGATGCACGTGCGGCTACTGCGCACACAATTCACAAACACAGAAAATAATTTTTTTTTGGTTTGGACTGGAGTGTACTTTGGGGGTTACAGCACCCTTTAACGGTCAAGCCAGCCGGCCCTTTACTTATGACACAGGCGCACGCTTGGCACTACTTTGTTGATGCACGTGCGGCTACTGCGCACACAATTCACAAACACAGAAAATAATTTTTTTTTGGTTTGGACTGGAGTGTACTTTCGGGGGTTACAGCACCCTTTAACGGTCAAGCCAGCCGGCCCTTTACTTATGACACAGGCGCACTCTTGGCACTACTTTGTTGATGCACGTGCGGCTACTGCGCACACAATTCACAAACACAGAAAATAATTTTTTTTTGGTTTGGACTGGAGTGTACTTTGGGGGTTACAGCACCCTTTAACGGTCAAGCCAGCCGGCCCTTTACTTATGACACAGGCGCACGCTTGGCACTACTTTGTTGATGCACGTGCGGCTACTGCGCACACAATTCACAAACACAGAAAATAATTTTTTTTTGGTTTGGACTGGAGTGTACTTTCGGGGGTTACAGCACCCTTTAACGGTCAAGCCAGCCGGCCCTTTACTTATGACACAGGCGCACGCTTGGCACTACTTTGTTGATGCACGTGCGGCTACTGCGCACACAATTCACAAACACAGAAAATAATTTTTTTTTAGGTTTGGACTGGAGTGTACTTTCGGGGGTTACAGCACCCTTAACGGTCAAGCCAGCCGGCCCTTTACTTATGACACAGGCGCACGCTTGGCACTACTTTGTTGATGCACGTGCGGCTACTGCGCACACAATTCACAAACACAGAAAATAATTTTTTTTTGGTTTGGACTGGAGTGTACTTTCGGGGGTTACAGCACCCTTTAACGGTCAAGCCAGCCGGCCCTTTACTTATGACACAGGCGCACGCTTGGCACTACTTTGTTGATGCACGTGAGGCTACTGCGCACACAATTCACAAACACAGAAAATAATTTTTTTTTGGTTTGGACTGGAGTGTACTTTCGGGGGTTACAGCACCCTTTAACGGTCAAGCCAGCCGGCCCTTTACTTATGACACAGGCGCACGCTTGGCACTACTTTGTTGATGCACGTGCGGCTACTGCGCACACAATTCACAAACACAGAAAATAATTTTTTTTTGGTTTGGACTGGAGTGTACTTTCGGGGGTTACAGCACCCTTTAACGGTCAAGCCAGCCGGCCCTTTACTTATGACACAGGCGCACTCTTGGCACTACTTTGTTGATGCACGTGCGGCTACTGCGCACACAATTCACAAACACAGAAAATAATTTTTTTTTAGGTTTGGACTGGAGTGTACTTTCGGGGGTTACAGCACCCTTAACGGTCAAGCCAGCCGGCCCTTTACTTATGACACAGGCGCACGCTTGGCACTACTTTGTTGATGCACATGCGGCTACTGCGCACACAATTCACAAACACAGAAAATAATTTTTTTTTAGGTTTGGACTGGAGTGTACTTTCAGGGGTTACAGCACCCTTAACGGTCAAGCCAGCCGGCCCTTTACTTATGACACAGGCGCACGCTTAGCACTACTTTGTTGATGCACGTGCGGCTACTGCGCACACAATTCACAAACACAGAAAATAATTTTTTTTTGGTTTGGACTGGAGTGTACTTTCGGGGGTTACAGCACCCTTTAACGGTCAAGCCAGCTGGCCCTTTACTTATGACACAGGCGCACGCTTGGCA
Source organism: Taudactylus pleione (assembly GCA_031769625.1). Lineage (NCBI taxonomy): Eukaryota > Metazoa > Chordata > Amphibia > Anura > Myobatrachidae > Taudactylus > Taudactylus pleione. Next base: position 13,119,717 of record JAUIMM010000010.1, read on the forward strand.
CTACTTTGTTGATGCACATGCGGCTACTGCGCACACAATTCACAAACACAGAAAATAATTTTTTTTTAGGTTTGGACTGGAGTGTACTTTCGGGGGTTACAGCACCCTTAACGGTCAAGCCAGCCGGCCCTTTACTTATGACACAGGCGCACGCTTGGCACTACTTTGTTGATGCACGTGCGGCTACTGCGCACACAATTCACAAACACAGAAAATAATTTTTTTTTTGGTTTGGACTGGAGTGTACTTTCGGGGGTTACAGCACCCTTAACGGTCAAGCCAGCCGGCCCTTTACTTATGACACAGGCGCACGCTTGGCACTACTTTGTTGATGCACGTGCGGCTACTGCGCACACAATTCACAAACACAGAAAATAATTTTTTTTTGGGTTTGGACTGGAGTGTACTTTCGGGGGTTACAGCACCCTTAACGGTCAAGCCAGCCGGCCCTTTACTTATGACACAGGCGCACGTTTGGCACTACTTTGTTGATGCACGTGCGGCTACTGCGCACACAATTCACAAACACAGAAAATAATTTTTTTTTTGGTTTGGACTGGAGTGTACTTTCGGGGGTTACAGCACCCTTAACGGTCAAGCCAGCCGGCCCTTTACTTATGACACAGGCGCACGTTTGGCACTACTTTGTTGATGCACGTGCGGCTACTGCGCACACAATTCACAAACACAGAAAATAATTTTTTTTTTGGTTTGGACTGGAGTGTACTTTCGGGGGTTACAGCACCCTTAACGATCAAGCCAGCCGGCCCTTTACTTATGACACAGGCGCACGCTTGGCACTACTTTGTTGATGCACGTGCGGCTACTGCGCACACAATTCACAAACACAGAAAATAATTTTTTTTTGGTTTGGACTGGAGTGTACTTTCGGGGGTTACAGCACCCTTTAACGGTCAAGCCAGCCGGCCCTTTACTTATGACACAGGCGCACGCTTGGCACTACTTTGTTGATGCACGTGCGGCTACTGCGCACACAATTCACAAACACAGAAAATATATTATTTTTTTAGCACTTGGGGGGAGCACCCCTGATGGACAGAGCACCCCCTGGACAACACTACAGCACCCCTTTAGGACTGGGACACTGCACAGGACTTTGGAGTGGACACAGCCCCTATGGAGAACTGACTGCACAACACAGTCCAGCCAGCCCCTATGGACTTTGAAGTAGTGGACACAGCCCCTATTAACAACAGCAGCACAGCACAACACAGCCAGCCCCTATGGACTTTGAAGTAGTGGACAACAGCAGCACTACACTACACTACACTACACAGCACTAACTCCCACCCTCCCTCTTCACTGTCCACAGCCGAGTGAGAAAATGGCGCCGACGCGGGTACCTTATATAGGATCCAAAACCCGCGAGACTCGGAAGGCGGGATGATGACGTTTTGCCTCGATGTCAGATCCGAGTCAGGCGGGAAAAGTCGAGCCTGACTCGGATCGGACTCGGATCGGGGGGGCTCGGGGGGGTTCGGATTTCAGAAATCCGAACCCGCTCACCCCTAGTTTATGTGTAACACACCTAGGCAAAACAGAACACACACTGGCCTAATTCCCCTGTGTCAATGTAATGAGAGGCACCCTAGAAATGTCACATTTACCAGTTTGACACCCCGCAATGTTTGCCTATTAACTGACAGCCAAACACTGCTGGCAAAAGGAAGAAGTTATGTGTTCCTACACATATAATGTCCGTGCATGTGCATAGTTATTTGGCTTGGCAGGAATCCAACAAAACCTTTCTGGCTTCACTGCTCCGGTATAGATAACGCCAGACTGAGATGGTGTTAGCTAGCAACGAATAGCTTAGCTTTTTAACTCATTTCCTTATGCACTTAGAGGTTTATTTTGACAGAGTTAAGTGGCGTAAAATAGGCCACAACCTGTTGGCATTTTCACAGAAATTTTGGCTTTTCTCCGCTTCATAAATGAACTATATATACTGTAAGGTTCTGGTTTGCTCTACTAGGGACTATGGGCCTGATTCAGAGCCAGACGCAATTAGCGCTCGCTCGTCCAGAAAATAGGGGTGGCTATTCAAATGAACCATTTGCTCTTTGCCGTCTGTTCACGCCTCTAGGTCTGAACGAGCGAACAAAACTTGCGGTCGTTTTTTGGGAAACTACGCCCCCTGGCCGCTCGCATCCTACGTCATGTCCGCTATTTATTAGATTAATCGAGTACATCGACCAGGGTATGAGCTGCTCGCTATTCTTGTGGTTGGTTTTTGCTACCACAATTTTGCGAGCAGTTCTGGCTATAAAATAACCCAGTGACGTGGTCAATGACGCTGCTGTTTTAATTATGCACACCCATAAAACGCCCGTTTTGACCTTTAAGCACGCCTGCGATCGGATCTCCACTCCCCGTTTTCAAGCACCTTCCCCTGATACCACCCACATACGCCTCTTTCTGTCACTCATATTATCAGGCATTCGCTATTTTGCGAGCACATGAATTTCGACCGCACTGACTGGTTCGCGCATGCGTATAACGATCCGTACGCATGCGCAGTTGGGCAAACATCGCTCGGAGCGAACGAGCGGCCGCTTACGAGCGGCTCTGAATCAGGCCCTATGTATTATTTAATTAATAAACATCTGTTATCGCCACTATTTATAGCAAGGACTAGTCAATCAACATGGCTTTTTATAATCAAGTCATGCCGGGACAGTGCATCCAATAAGAGTCATTGTCCCACCAATGGCTTTTCCCTATTATAAACCTCCTTTACCACTTGCTTATCGAAGAGATGAAGGAAGTATTTGTACTGAGCATGTCCACACGCAAGACTGCTGGGAAGAGATCCAAATACCCTTCTCTGGCAAAAACAATTATGAAAAAGTAGCCGACAGGCTAATGCCATTTGAGATTTTCAGAGTTTGGAATTAACTGATATCTCTTGCATTCAGCCTATGGTAGATTGCAGGGATAAAACTGCTGTTTCCACATGGGTTAAGGGGACGATAAGCTTGATAAATAGGCCCCTACGTTTTTCTAAGTATAGTACAGCAATTGCTTTACCTGATGTCCTAATTGCTACTCTGGTGTGAAAGCTGATGTTAAACAACTGGCCACAAGAGATAAGATATTTATATTACCTGGAGACTGCTAAACTCAGCTGTTGATTGAAGCAGCTGCACAAACTCCAAGTAGTCACTTTATAGCAATTAGGAAGTAATCGAAACAGAGCGTGTCAGCAACCCCAACCCAGAGAGACGCAGACCAGTACAATAACTAGAACACAAATTTATGGATGACTTTAATTGGGTGGAGTAAGGAAAGGGATTAGAAAGGGTAGATGTTCGAGTAAACACAGGAAATGAAGGGGCATATTTATTAATTAACAGGTTTTAGACCAGATAACTATATTTTCTTACAGTCGCTACTTGCTGCAGTAAGAAATGTATTCACATCAAGGGACAGAGGTCTATTTACTAAGCAGTGTTAGGAGACAGAGTGAAAAGTGATAAGAAAGTGATAAGGTACCAGCCAATCAGCTCCCAATTGCCATCTCAGGCTGTGTTTGAAAAATGACAGTTGGGAGCTGATTGGCTTTCACCTTATCTCTTTCTTATCACTTTTCACTCTGTCTCCTAACACTGCTTAGTAAATAGACCCCAGAGGCTCCAAAAGGAGCCCATCCCTGTGATGTAATAGAAGTGAAGTAATTTCATTAGCGATCACTTCACTTCTCTTTCAAGACCCTGCAGCATTAATGCGTATGTGCGATCTGCTGACCACGCATGTGCGAGTGACCATTGCTGGGGAGGGTTCCTACTCTATGTAATTTCTGCAAAGTGTATCTTATGGGCTACAGTGGCTAACACAATCATTAGCTTTCCGCCAGCTTAGCAGCCCATTTAGAAACCTATGGAAGCTGCCTATGCTGTCGGAAATGAAGGGATTCTGGCAGATATTGGAAATATCTCCTGCTGTCCCTCCATGTTATTTTGGGGGAATATTTGAGACACCCCCCCCCCCCTGAAATGGGTGCTTTTGGGGGCATTATGCAAATATTATTTGATTAATATTGCCCTAAATCAAATCCACTCCAGTAAATAAATTGATATCTACTACACAAAATTATATCTACTACTATAACCATGCACAATGTTTAATGACATCCAATGGACTCTCTTAAATTAATAAATTAAAGAGATTTTATAGTTCTATGTTTGGTATGAGTATTCAAGCCCCACATAAATAGGAAGAACTCTGTCACTCTGCATAGTTTACAAAAGTGTGATGGTCCTCAACATGTAGCTCAACTTAAAGTAGGGAGATGGAAAGACATAGGGCCTGATTCAGACCCACTCGCGAGCGGCTGTCCGCTCGCAAGTGGGTCGATGGTCTGCACTGAGCATGCGCACGACGGAGGGAGCTCCGTCGTGCGCATGCGCCAGACACGACGAGCGAAGGACTTTCCTTCGCTCGTTGTGTCCGATCAAAGGGGGCGTGCTGTCAATGTTGATTGACAGCACGCCCCCTTTGGTGGGCGTGCCGGGGGCGTGCCTCCCTGATGGGGGCGTTCCCACGGGAACGCCTCCCGTCAGAAGCCGGCCCACTGACATCACTAGTGATGTCAGTGGGAGTGATTTTGGCTCTGATAGAGCCAAAATCACTCCGGAGCTTGCGGTTGAAAACCTCAACCGCAGGCTCTGGCTCGCAATTTCGATGGTCGCGATGGTCACGACCATCGCGGCCATCAAAATGCACGCTCGTATAGCCTGTGGGTGGTGACCCACAGCTATACGAGCGTCCAGGAGGACGCTCCATGAAAATGGAGCCCGGCCCTCATGCAGAGCGTGCGCTCTGCTCAGAGCGTACGGCTCTGAATGAGGGCCCTTGTACAGTAGGCAGGAGCCCTCTGGAAACTTTTAGCCTGGGAGGCAGGTACAAGACACTGATTCCTTATAAGGTTTTTTTAAGCATAGCACACAAGCTGATTTATCAAAGGGCAAAAAGCCATTTCGCTGGAGAATACAGGTGGCCTCAACATCAAAAATGGAGTCTGTTGGAAGAACAAACAAACTTGAAGAAGAATAATGAAACAGGGGTGTGCTGGGGTGAAAAATGTCAGTGCACTGCACTCCCATTTCCTCCCGAGGGGCGCTTAATTGAAACGTGACAAATTAGTGGCTGTCAAAAGACGCTGCCCTGAAGAAGGAAAATCCCACCTCTGCTGTTCATGTGTGTTAGCCAGTGAGGTCCCTGTTACTATGCATTGCAGGGGATCTTCATTGGACCAAATGTAATACCAGGTAGTAGGAATTACCTGAAAGGTTAAGCTGCATATACACACACAACGATTTTGTTACCAACAATTTTATGAACGATTTTATGAACGATTTTATGAACGATTATCTGTCAATATAATGTGTAATGAATGATTTTTTTGAACTACAAACGATTTTTGCATATTAACTTAATGAAAATCACTGAGTTGGTCAGTGTGACTGAACTACAAACTACAAACGTGAACGCGCATGAACGATAATCGTTCATCGTTTTCACTCCAAAAGTGAACGATTTGTTCAACGATTGAACGATAAACGATATCGTTAACGATAATCGTTAAAAAAATCGGTTTGTGTGTATGCACCTTAAGAATTATATTAAGTTGGGATAAGCATCCTGTAGTGCCCCTTTAATGCCAAGAACACTAGTGACAAGTGTGTGGCTTAAAATGGTGTTTAGGAGGGGGAACAAGGAGGAGGGGGGTTTGTTCGGGACATCCAGGAGTTCTGTGTTTCATGCTCATGAGAAATAGGGGTATATTTACTAAAATTCGATTTTGATCGATTTAAAATCGATCAACATCGATGTTGTGTTTCTGGAGCTATTTAACACATTTACTAATACTTAAAAAAGAAATAAAAAAATTGACTGTTAGTGAATGTGTGATTTTGCCCCAGGAACACAACATCGATTTTGACCGATTTTAAATCGATCAAAATTGACCTTTAGTAAATATACCCCAATAGAGAGAGAATCAGAGGGTCTCCCCAACTGTGGTGGCACATTCAGCTGACTAGATACAAAATGCTAGGACTGGACATCACTACTAGAGAAACACTGGTATAATTTTAGTTATGTAGGAGATCCAGTGGCGTATCTATAATGGGTGCAGTGTGTGCGGGCCCCCGGGTCCAGGGGGGCCCCGCACATCATAACCTGCACCAATATTATTTTAAACTTACCTGTCCGTGGTCCCGCGGCGGGTGCCAGCGCTGCTCAGAACACTGGAAAATGGCCACAGAGGCCATTTTCCCGGCGTTCTGCGCATGCGCAGTAGACTCCGGGCACACTGTAGTGCCCGGAGTCTACTAATGCTCCGGTGGCTGGCCAGCCGCATCAGTCGGCTGCTGGCCACCTGGGAGAGAGGAGGGGGCCCCACACGGGGAGTGCACATGGGCCCCCTCCTCTCTTAAGACACCCCCGAGAATCTTGGATCCCCAGTCTGCTAACTACTTGATGTGTAGCCTGTGTATAAATCAGCAAGGATGCCGCTGCACTGGAGGGTCTGTCAGTGGCAAGGGACACTCGTGATCTGTTACATATCCCTCCGTGTCGGCTGCCACTTGTTTCAGGAATGGGGGGTAGCAAATTTTACCATGATGGGCCATTTTAGAGGCAGTGGCAGAGAAGGTGGGGGACAGACGGTCTGGATCAGCCCTGGGCTGATTTGTGTGCCTCAGTTAGGTGGCTGGTACCTGGGGAGGGGCCAGTTACTTAGAACACATGTCTCTCGGGCCAGCTATTGATATAGAAAATCAGCCCCCTGAGCCGTGGCTTGGAGGCAGCCAGCTGCCTTAGACAGGAAGGTGTGTGCAGGAGAGGTCCGGGTTGAGGGACGTAGGAACTGACTTACCTGTAGCTCTTTACATCTGTGTCCCCTGTGGCCGCACTCCTACATCTGGGGGCTGTGCCCTTGGCTTAATTACACTGACCTGCATGTTGTAGTAAAATTGTGGGCGTGGCTAGTTTCTGAGGAGGGAGGGGCCAGCCACCAGAAAGCAGCTTATGTTGGGGATCGGGACCGACTACTACTAATAAACAAGCGATGGCCCCAATCTGCACTGGCCAAAACAAACACCTTCATGAGCCATTGGCCCACCGGGAATATTCCCGCTAAAGTCTATGGCCAATCCGCCCCTGGTAAGGGGCATTACTGTGTGGGACATAATATGGTGTAAAGAGCATAAATGGGGCATAATATGGTGTAAGGTGCAAAACTATGTGGTGCATAATAAGGTGTAAGGGGCTATATTGTGTGTATGTAACGTGAATGAGTGGCACTACTGTGCAGTGTAATGTGACGAAGGGCCACTACTGTGTGGCATAATTTGAATTGGGGGTACTATTGTGTGGTCACGTCTCATCCCAGTGACCCCATACCTGTTTTTTTCGGCGCCCGCCTTCAGCGTTCGCCCTCCCTGCTTTTATTGTGGAGGGGGCACCGATGTTCTTTATGTACACAGGGCCTCAAAATGTGTAGTTACAGCTCTGCTTTGGTGTACACAGATGTGTTCTTCTCTGTGTTCAGCACCCCCTGCCCTAAAAAATCCTATAATGAACACTATCTAATCCTCTACAACTGCTAAGCTAGTGCTTGGTCAATTGGGAAAATACCTTTCCTTTTATTTGGGTGTGACCTACACTACTGTAGTGCCAGCTTTACCTAACAGAACCAACCAAATAACAAATGTTTGACTATGGCACATGTTTAAATGCCCTGCAGGATGTGCTCTTTTGTGTGTATTTTTTTATACAGAGAATAATGTACACTTTTATGTTGCTTTTATATTAATTATATGTACAAGAGCATAAACTAAGAAGTGGGAAGAGTCAGTTATAGTAATATCAGTAATATGCCAGGAGCCAGATGCTGACACCGAGTTGGGCCTGTGGGCCTTATTCAGACCCGCTCACAAGCGGGTCGATGTTAGGCAACTGCTCATGCGCACACCGGAGCCGCCTCCGACGTGCGCATGCGCGAGACCCGGCTAGCGACGGGCACTCTGTCGCTCCGGGTCTCGCACCAAAAGGGGGCGGCTGTCGATTTTGATCGACAGCTCGCACCGTTTTGGAGGCGTGGCGTGGGGGTGGCTTCACAAACGGAGGCGTTCCCATGCGAACACCTGCCGTTTGTTCTATTAGAGCCAGAAGCTCTCTGGGGCTTGCGGCCATGAGACCCTACCACATCCCAGCAGCAGTGGAAATCCCGATCGTCCCCAGGTAAGTACTTAATGACCTATTCTACCCCCTAACCCTAACCCTCCCTTAGGGGTGCCTAACCGTGACCTCCTCCCCCAGTACCTAACCCTAATCCCCCCTCTAAGTGTATAAACCTAACCACCCTTCCCCGCTGCCTAAACCTGTCTCCCGGGAGTGTTCCTAACCCTAACCTCCTCCCAGGAGTGCCTAACCCTAACCCTCCCCCAACTAGCCTAAACCTAACCTCCCGGGGGGTGCCTAACCCTAAGTTCCCCCTGGGAACCCTAAACCTAACCTCCCCCCCCGCGACTATCCGCGCTCAGCGCCCGGCATCCCTTCGATCGGGATGCCAGGCGTCGGGCTCCCGGCGTATGTCTAATGACAGGCGTCAGCATATCGATGCCCTGATTCAGAGCGAGTGCTCTGAAAGAGCGTCTGGCTCTGAATCAGGGCCAGAGTGAAAAGTGATAAGAAAGTGATAAGGTGCCAGCCAATCAGCTCCCAACTGTCATCTCACAGGCTGTGTTTGAAAAATGACAGGAGCTGATTGGCTGGCACCTTATCACTTTCTAATCACTTTTCACTCTGTCTCCTAACACTGCTTAGTAAATAGTCCTCTGAGTCTCAAATGGCATAAGGGCCCTATTGAATCGAGAAATCCCCTCCCCCCACCCCGAGAGGAGGCAAAGTGGCGTACAGTACCTGAAAGTAAAACCAGTAATCTCATTCAGGAATACCTGTGAAGAACATAAACACCCCATTAGTAACCAGATGACCCAATCTGGTAATTATGCTTTATTTTTTAACTAGTGGGTTTCCCAACTTCTTTCAACACTGCCTGAAAAAACAGAAGTGTCACAATGAAGTTTTGATCTATAAAGTACCCTTCTCAGCGCCAATTTTGGGGTAGGAAAGATAGATTGGGGGAGAGAGAAAATTAATAGGTATGACTATATATGTAATTTCTAGAGATGTGCTTTGACCCCTGTGTTTTGGCTTTGGTTTTGGTTCTAATTCATCATCAGGTTTTGGTTTTGCCAGAACAGCCCTCACGTGTTTTGGTTTTGTATTTGGATCTGTATTTTTTTTTTCCAAAAATGTATAAAAACAGCTAAAATCACATAATTTGGGCATGTTTTTGTTCCAACAGTATTATATTGTGCTGCTAATCCTCACATTGGCAGAGGGTGCAGAAATGGTGGAAGGAAGCTTCTCTACGAGTACAGTATCAGAAAGGTCAGAATCGCACATAGCACTCGCGGACACACTTAGACTCTCCTTAGTGATTTGCGACATTTTTGAACACACAGTTTGTTCTACTGCCTTAGTGGGTTTTTTCACCACTGATATTACGATTTTCATTTTTTTTACACCTCTTCTAGACTCAGAGTGAGATGCTTGCATCTTTATGTGAGTCAGAAGAAGATGCCTGATTGACAGCAGTTGCAGAACCACCACTCAGAAATAAAGGACAAGACCTTAGGCTTTCCTTGCCGCTGCATGTGGTGTTTGGCATGTTGGCGATTTTATATTTTTCTGTAGATAACTTTCTGTATATTAGAGGTTTTTTTCTTTAGCAATGTAAAACATTTTTTTTTTATTTTAGATGCACTGACTGAAAGCCTCTATGCCCTTGAGTATCGGCTTTAGTCAGTTACGTTGATGAGGTATCATCATGACTGGTGGTGGCAGCAGCTGCAGCGCTAGTGTTTCTTTGCTACTCCTGCTGCTCTATTGATTGATAGTCGTGTTCCATATCGTTAACTGAAATTTCTTTAACAAAAAACTAACTTCCCACCGGCTGCAACACACTGCACAGATAAAATGAAGGTGGTGGCCCTTGTCCTACTGACTGTTAGTGGTTAAAACACAGTATCACGTCCTGAAGTTTTTTCAACAATAAAAAACATTTTATTTTTTTTACAGAAAAACAAACAAACTGTTCACCGACTGCGACACACTGCACAGATAATATTAAGGCGGTAACCCTTAAACCTACTGACCGTTACTGTTATGTTGGGTACACACTAGACAATATGTCGTTCGATACGGCAGATTGGAGCGACATATCGGGCACATCATCTACTGTGTATCCGCTATGTCGCCGACGATACGTGATCCTGCATGCAGGTCCGATGGAAGATATCATTAGTGAGAGCCATACTGATGAATGCAGCATGGCCCCCGCCATCGCTTCCAGCAATGGCAAGTGTGTATACACTGCCGATGCCAGCTAACCAGCCAGGTCCTGTCGCTAAAGATGTCGGACACTTTACCCGACTTTAGACTTTAGAGTATTATGGCCTGAAGTTTTTACAGCAAAAAAGTCACTTTTTTTTTAAGCCACACAACTGTAACTATTATTAGTATAATTACTAATTAATACTATAATGATGTCCTGCACTATAAAAAAAAATGCTGACTGCCTATCCAAAACACTAGCTCGGGCCAGTATTACTCTAGGGACTGATGTGGGTGGCACTTCCCATCAAAGACAGTGCCACTGTCACTGAACTTGAACTCTGGGCCTGATTCAGAGCCGCTTGCTAGATGCGATCGCTCGCACGATGTGTATACAAATTGCGTAGGCAGCGCTATCGCACAACCAGTATTTCCTAGAGAGCGATCACATAGTGTATGCAGACACCCACCAGCCTGTTTTAAGACAACCACTTGTGCATATCATGTCCAGGAAGTGTATGCAACCATCGGTACACCAAATGCTATCGCAGCGCTTGAGGTTGACCATACCCTGCCACAAGCACTGCGAGCACTTCAGTGTAAAACCAAGCCAGGTGCCATGTACTATGATGCTCTCTTATAATTATGCACACTTCTAAATCGCCGTTGAGATGCTCAGGCACGCCTGTGTTTGCAACTCCACTCCCCCGTTTTTAGTGGCCAGCCCCTGTTACCACCTACAAACAGCTTCCCCTGTCACTCACTCTGCTGGGCTGTCTATGTGCAGCGAGCGAATACATTGTGTACTTTCGCTAAGGTATGCACCTGCGCACCTCAATGCATATACATGCGCACAATGCATACACACTGCATACCATCGGCAGCAGCGAGAGTATGCATCTTAGCGAGCAGGTCTGAATCAGGCCCTCTGTCTCTGTCTCACTGTCTCCTAACTAAGGGGGTAGTTCAGCATAGGACGGAATTGCAAAGTCGCACACAAGCAGTTTTTCAATTCCATCCTTGCTAATATGCAAATACAGCAGGAGGTGTCTGCGACCCCCACTCCTGGGAAAAGGGGGTGACATACCGTCCCGTAAATGCATCTGCCTGTCAACCAGGCAGAGGCATAGCAGGGGCTGCGTACGATCACGCAGGACCTGCTCTGCACATGCGCAGAACGGGTCCTGCGCACATAGGCGAAACTAGAGATCTGGCAATGGGTGGTCCCAGTTTTAGCACCGTCAGATATGTGTTACTGTATGTTGGGAAAAAAATTATTTCACATATTATGATACAGTATATATATTCTAAAGTTGCAGGAGGCAGGGGAACTGTTGCGCGTGCCAGGGGCTCAAAAAAAAAAAAGTCGTGGCCATTCAAACAGGGGGCATGGTTTTGAGACACACCCCCTTTTTTCATATTCTGCAGCGCTTTACAAAAAATATTTGGCAATTCACAACAATCCCTACCCCACGGGAACTTACCATCTACAATATAATCCCTACCACATGTACATGCACACTCTAGTGTTAATTTTTGCTAGGAGCAGATTAACCTACTAGTATTTTTTTGGTGGGTAGGAGGAAACCGGAGCACCCAGATAAAGCCTACGCAAGCACAGGGAGAATATACAAACTCCACAGGGCTAGGGCCGTGGGAATCGAACGCACAAACTCAGTGCTGTGAGGCAGTAATACTAACCATTACACCGTTAGTGCTGGCCAAATTAAACAAATAAAAATATAATTTTAGAGAGAGGGAGAGAGAGAGAGAGAGAGAGAGAGAGATACAGTTGTAAACTAGCACTCCATTGAACAGTTCAACTACCAGGGTGAGTTATAGCCTTGGAAATCCATGGAGTGCTGCTCTTTCTAGGTAAGATCTAGTTAGTCTCCACAATTCTTCCATGCCACGGTGCCCATCCAAAGATACATGCAAATAGAACAGAAGCATGAAGCATCACTCAGAGGCATCTTTAGTTAATAAATGTAGGTGTATTAAAAGCAGCAACATTTCAACGGTTTAGGGTTTAACCCCCTTTACCCAAGCCAACACTATATGTGTATATCATACTTGCCGACATTCTAAATCCCCTCCCCAGGAGAAGCCCTGGAGAGGAAATTCTGAGACATCTTCGGGGGGCAGGGCTGGACTGTATACGTCATTAGGCCCCACCATAAGAAAAAGGCCATGATTCAGGGGTCCCTGAGCAGGGGGCGGGGCTAAATGATGCAATTTGCAGCATTTTAGCCCTGCCTCCTACTCGCGGACCCGAAAATACCCCGTAATATCTCTCCATCCTGACCATTTCACTAGGAAGTGGACGGGATGTGGGAGATATGCCTACTCTTCCTGGGGTGTGGGGGCAACCCGAAAAATCGGTAGCCTCCCGCAACTTCCCGGGAGAGTAGGCATGAACATACATGCCTACCCTCCCAAAATTCGTGGGAGGCTCACGATTTTTCGGGTAACCGCCTGCACCCCCGGAAGGGTTGGCACTTCTCCCGCATTCTGCCCACGTAATCCTAATGAAGAGGTCACTGAGAGGTCAGGAGCCGATTAGCCTGGGGTGGGAGAGGGAGGACCCCTTCTTGGGGGGTCCCCACCTCCCCTGAGATCCCCGGCTTGGGCTGACCAGCTTGGGGTGTGAATGCTTTGGCTGGGGAGACCCGGTGATAGGGTTCCATGGCTGTAGCATTACACCCTGGCCGGTTTGGGTTCGGTGCTGGTTTTATATATAGGGGACCCCTACGCAATTTTTTCCCATACAGTTAGCGGCCCGCTGAGCAGCCCGGAGCTGGTTAGGCTTTTGGGGGGGACCCCACGTCATTTTTAAAAAAAAAATTAACCCTTCATTTACTATTTACAGGCAGAAACATACATGGATCACACTCATCTGTGTATGTTTCTGCTGAACTCGCAGCAAACAGGCAGGTGAATTGATTTCACGAATTTGGACAGGAGTGTTGTCCATTCTCATGAGAGTTTGGTCGATGGTGAAGTCAAGAGAGCTTGCTATCTCTCCAGTATTTTCCCATAGCAAAGGAGATATTCTCCCGAGTTTGACATTAGTAAATTTGCGAGTGGAAAAAAGCCCAAACTCTCCAGAGAATGCCAACTCGACCAAACTCGAATCTTAGTAAATTTACCCCATAGTGTGTACAATTTTTCAACTGCACATTCAGGGCCTGATTCAGACTCGTTCGCTAGGCTGCGTTCGCACGCAGCCGTCAGCAGCCAAAGTATGTAAATCTCGCGATCACTAGCACGCCCACTATGTCTTGCCTTTGCGATCGTGGTATCTATTTAGACGCCCACCAGCCTGACACAAGATGCCCACTTTCCCTTAAAAACATCCGTCAACTCCAAGAAGTGTATGCAACAATCGGTAACATTGGACCCATACGCAGCCATGTGACGTGTATGCTGACGATGTGTCTTAATTATGCACACCCCTGAAATGGAATTCAGACGCACAGACATCCCTTCATTTGCACCCCCCCCCCTTTACCATCAACCACCCCCTGTCACCACCCACAAATGGCACGTCCTGTCACTCATTCTAGCGGAGCGTCTGTGTACATGGACTAGTTTGCGCACGCGCACTGCGTCTTGTATGCATGCGTAGGTTGCAAACATCGGTAGGCTATGTGCGAACGCAGCCTAGCGAACGGGTCTGAATCAGGCCCTCAGTTTAAACACTGTAAAATTAGGAACAATCAGTCCCATTGACCATAAATTTGTCAACAATACAGAATGTATTTAAGCAGCAAAAACATATAATGAGCATATATATATATATATATACTGTGTATATATACAGGGCCAGATTAACAATGGGGCGGATGGAGCTACAGCTCCAGGCCTCCACATAAAAATAGGCCCATTGTCATGACAACATGATGTTGACTGGCCATCTGCTCTCCACACGGTCAGCCATAAATCATAAGTAGTAAATTTGTATTTCTATTTACCTCACAAAATGAAGGGTTTTTTCCTATTACATATTTAGGGAGACATTGGAGCAGAGAGTATAAGGGGGTACACGCCCACATGATACTGGCCACACCCACACAGCACTGGTCACGCCTCCTCTGCTTCTCATAATAGGCCTTTTGGTCATTTTCAGCTCCAGGCCCATGTGGCCATCAATCCGGCCCTGTATATATATATATTTGTACTACGTCTGTGCGCTGTCCCCCAGTGCGTTTGTTCACGTACATTAAAAGCTCTGTGTCTCCATGCAGTGTGAGCTGAGCTGCGAATTAAGAAAAAGTAGAAAAAAGTATATTTTCTATTGTTTGCACTACTTCTATGCGTTGTCCTCCAGTGTGTTTGGTCATGTACATATAAATCGCTGTGTCTCCATGCAGTATGAGTGTGTTGCAGTTGTGGCAATTTTTTCGTTTTATTTGTTTTACTTTTATGAAAATCATAACATTTTGTGTGTTCTAAAAATTCAGGCCATAATACAGAAGTGTCTAAAAACACTAACGGTCAGTTGGTCAAGGGCCACCACCTTAATATCTGCACAGATGTTGCAGTTGGTGGCCTGTTTTTTTGTATTTTTTGTTTTACTTTTATCAAAATCAAAAAAATGTGTGTGTTCTAAAAAAATCAGGCTGTGATACAAAAGTGTTTAACAAAACTAATGGTCAGTAGGTCAAGGGCCACAACCTTAGTCAGTAAGTCAAGGGCCACAACCTTAATATCCGCACAGTGTGTTGCAGTTGGTGGGCATTTTTATTTTCATTTGTTTTACTTTAATCAAGATAATTTTTTTTAGTTTGTATTATCCCTCATACTCAGACTCTCTGGTGCACCGCATAAATGTACTACAGGGGGGTTAATATGGCCAGCAGGTCAGCCTCCTAATATTTGTTAGTATAAGATAGGCTGATTTGGAGTTAGCTGCTCTGCAGTGCAACTATTAATTTTATTGGCTTCTCTTTCAACCCTTGTGAGGAATTCTTGGTTATTAACAATGTAATCTTTTATGGCCTTAAATAAAATTTTCTTAATCAGTCAATTATAATTAATTAATGAATCAATGAATCAATTAATTAATTAATGCACCACTTTTATCCATTTTAGGTGCTTTATTTTAATAGCATTTTCCACTTTTTTTATTTTATTTTATAGCAGTAATCAAATAATGACCAATCAATTAATTACTCAATCAATCTCTATTCCACTACATACTCCAACTCCATTTTCCTGTACTCCCGTCAGGCCCTCTGATCTAGTTCTTGATTAATGAAAACATTCTATAGCATTGTATAGTTTATATTAAATTGCCACCCTGTCTGCCACTGCAGTGACACTCTGTTTCCAAGATGTGCCATGTTTGAAATTGAACTGCAACGTCTTTGTGCCACCCACTGCTGTCGCTTAGCTTAGTCAGCCAACTAGCTTGGTGCAACCGTTTGGCCTAAACTGGATGATAACAATATTGTGAGCTGTGAGGTGGTCAAAATTGACTGGAAATGAATGTTATTGAGGTTAATAATACTGTAGGAACAAAACAGGCCAAATTATGTGATTTTAGTTGTTTTTATCAATTAAAAAAAAAAATACAGATCCAAAACCAAAACATTTGAGGGCGGTTTTGGCAAAACCAAAACCCGACGACTAATTAGAACCAAAACACGGGGTTCGGCACCCATCTCTGATCTTAACAGAATGATCACAGCATAAAGACAGGTTGGACACTTGTGCTACCAGTCAGCTCCACTAGTACATATTCTAATCTTAATAAACCAATTTATTTAAAAAAAAAACTGTTAAAATTTTCTCCCATAAAGCCAGGATTAGCAAGCTTATCTCACCTACGGTAATGCATCCAAACACCTTCCAATAGAACCAGCATAGCAGTGTATTCTGTATCTCTGCAACATGCAGCAATGACCCACCAATGATAAATAGATCCCTCACTCTGAGACTATCTGAGGCTATGGAAGTTAGATGACATAAGCTTATGTTTTGTGGGCCTTATTAATACTAGTCATACATAAATGTGATTTGCAGCTTCTTTTTTGGCTGCAACCTGTATATTTTTTAGTGGGCATGTGTAACTTTTCACACTCTGCATCTTTTTTTAGGCATATGCCAGACCTTTAATTGTGGGGCTATCCATTAGAAGACTTTTTTTGTCAAAGACCAACGACTTTTCCTGCGAACAAAAATTCTTTCATGCAAAAAATCTTTCACAAACATGATAGACTTTGTGAACAATATATTTAAAGACCAAGGACCAAGGATCGTCGCTGAAGAGACAAGGGAGTGGAAATTTTTAATGAATGGAGTGAATATTCATTAAAAAAAGTTGTTTGCCGTTCTCCGTTGGTCGTTCACTGCATATCCACTGAAAGACTTTTCTAACCAGCGTGTTAGAACGGCAAAAGACTTCTTTTGTTGTTCGCGGAAGTGCACGGCGCAGGAAGCTTGCAGCCTATCCATTAGACGACTTTTTGAACGATCTGACCAAAACCTCCTGGTGTTGGTCGGATCGTTCAAAAAATTGTCTAATGGACAGGCCCCTTTAGAATAGAGATGCAGATTTATTTATTTCCAGTTATTTATAGAGCACAAATTCCCCCAGTGGAGCTTACAATCTATGTTCCTTATAACACATACACACCATACTTGCCAACTTTTGAAAAGTATTTTGAGGGAGATCATATACAGAAGTAGCAAGCGCAGCGCAGCGTTGGGGGTGTGTGGCCAGCACCGCCCAAAAGGCATGTCTAGATCCACCTATGGGCGTATCTTTTACCACTCACACACATAAACAGTAATAGAACCGCCCCACACACAAACACAGATTCACATTAATAGAACCCCCACATACTCACGTTAATGGACCCCCCCACTGACATACACACACATTAATAGACCCCCCCCACACACACATTAGTAGACCCCCCATGTACACACACTCACATTAATAGAACCCCCCCACTCTCACACACACACACTCTCTCTCTCTCTCATCCCCTCACCTCTCCTCTCCTGCAGCACCATTGACATCCATGGTTTTTGCTAGAGCTACAGTGAGCTCTGATCACTCACACAGCTTCTCAGTGAGTTTGGCGTCGGCTCCTCCTCCAGCTGTCCTCCGTTATTATTATTATTATCATTTATTTATATGGCGCCACAAATGTTCCGCAACGCCTTACAAAGTACATAAACAAGTTGTAGACAAGCGACTTACAGAACAATACAATACAGGACCAGGACATGGATAATATATAATATAATATATATTGCTACATTAGTGACCATAACACCCAGATAAGCAACAGAACATAAGCAAACACGTGTTAGGTGCCCTAGTGGTGAGTAAGAACTGAAGTAGATGAAACTAAAGTAGGGAGAAGCACAAGAGGGTAGAGAGCCATGGCTGGGATTAAGCCTGGGCTGGCCAGGGAATGCTGGGAGCATCAGTCTCTCCCAGCAGTCAGTGTGTGGCCCATGTGACTGTCAGCTCTGTGCAGGAGGCAGACCTGGGAGGCATCACTGGGTTTCATGACAAACAGACTCCCTGGCCTGCATCTTCCTGTATGCAAACCCAGGACCCATTACCCATGCGCACGTAGTATTTTCTGTAGGGCAGTGGGGAAAGCGGGGGATTGTATATACCTTAAGGGGTAGCGGGAGCTCCCATTTTAATTCGGGAGGCCCCCGTGGAAATCGGGAGGGTAGACAAGCATGATACACACTAGGGTGTTTTTTTTTTTGTTGAGAGCATTTAACCTACCAGTATATTTTTTGAGTGTGGAAGGAAACCGGAGTACCCAGAGGAAACCCATGCAAGCACAGGGAGAATATACAAACTCCACACAGGTAGTGCCGTGGTTGGAATCGAACCCACAACCCTAGCGGTGTGAGGCAGTAATGCTAAGTACTGTAAGAGCATGGTGTGGATATGTATTCACAAAGTACGACTAAAATGGCCAGAGAAAAATCAAAAAGTTAGCCGGCTGGAGGGATCTAACTTGTGGGTGTTATATCCCGGAGGTAAGTTCACAGTAGCTTCATAGTAATTTACAGTCATTTTTATAAATGAACATCTCAAAAAAATTTTCAGCAAAATCGTCCAAAGTCTGCAGGGAGCTGGCTGTCTAGACTTAGTAATAGAGCAGCAACACAAATACATGGCAGTTTAATATCAGATTCAACACCTATAGAATACACTAGCAATAAATAGAAGCAAGGTCCTTTTGTGCGAAAGACACAGGAATTAAGTGGTGGCAGATTAAAGTTTAAAAAGTAGATACTGAATATGTTGATTTGATTGATGAAGAGTAGAATATAAAAAATTAAGAATAGGAATAAAATATGTAGTGGCCATATATTAAATGGATTTTTATAACATGGAGATGGAAATAGGGCTCCAGCTATTTTTTTTTAATTAATGAAAATAAAAAATTAGATTTGATAAAAAAGATAGTAGTTAATTTAATTTTGAAGGAGACTGCAGAGCTTACTCTGTAGATCTGTAGATGACGGTAGATGATAGTGGTTGTGGAAGGAAAGATGTGTACCATACAATGAGCTTCTGGACAATATTTTTTGGATTGGAAAAAACTTACTAAAAAAGGATTATAAATTAGTGATGAGTGGTTCGGATTCTGAGGAATCCGAACCTCTCCGAACAGGTGGAATCCGAGTCCACCCGAACGCAAGTTCGGGTGTTCCTGCCTGACTCGGATTCCACCTCGAGGCCGAACGTCTCCCGTCCGGCGTCGGATTCTCGCGAGAGCCGGGTGACGTTCGGCCTCTATAAAAAGGTGCGGCGCACGGCAGTCAGCGCCATTTCGCGTGTGACGCCGCGTAGTTAGGTAGTTAGGTAGTGCGCTGTCTGTGCTAGTGTTAGATAGATTAGAGTAGGCAGTGTTCTTTACTGGGCATAAGCCCTTTGTGTGTGCTCCGTGACTGGGCATAATAAGCCCACTGTGTGTATGTGTAGTGTACTCACTGTATTATACAAGCTCCGTGACAACTGACAGGGCATAGCCCACTGAGTATATTATTATACAAGCTCCATGACTGGGCTTAGCCCACTGAGTGTATACAAGCTCCGTGACAGGGCATAGCCCACTGAGTGTATTATACAAGCTCCGTGACAGGGCATAAGCCCACTGAGTATTATACAAGCTCCATGACAGGGCATAGCCCACTGTATCTATTATACAAGCTCCGTGACAGGGCATAAGCCCACTGAGTATTATACAAGCTCCGTGACAGGGCATAGCCCACTGTGTCTATTATACAAGCTCCGTGACAGGGCATAGCCCACTGAGTGTATTATACAAGCTCCGTGACAGGGCATAAGCCCACTGAGTATTATACAAGCTCCGTGACAGGGCATAGCCCACTGTGTCTATTATACAAGCTCCATGACAGGGCATAGCCCACTGAGTGTATTATACAAGTTCCGTGACAGGGCATAAGCCCACTGTGTCTATTATACAAGCTCCGTGACAGGGCATAAGCCCACTGTGTCTATTATACAAGCTCTGTGACAGGGCATAAGCCCACTGAGTATTATACAAGCTCCGTGACAGGGCATAGCCCACTGTGTCTATTACACAAGCTCTGTGACAGGGCATAGCCCACTGTGTCTATTATACAAGCTCCGTGACAGGGCATAGCCCACTGAGTGTATACAAGCTCCGTGACAGGGCATAGCCCACTGTGTCTATTATACAAGTTCCGTGACAGGGCATAGCCCACTGAGTGTATACAAGCTCCGTGACAGGGCATAAGCCCACTGTGTCTATTATACAAGCTCCGTGACAGGGCATAAGCCCACTGAGTCTATTATACAAGCTCCGTGACAGGGCATAGCCCACTGTGTCTATTATACAAGCTCCGTGACAGGGCATAGCCCACTGTGTCTATTATACAAGCTCCGTGACAGGGCATAGCCCACTGAGTGTATACAAGCTCCGTGACAGGGCATAAGCCCACTGTGTCTATTATACAAGCTCCGTGACAGGGCATAAGCCCACTGTGTCTATTATACAAGCTCCGTGACAGGGCATAGCCCACTGTGTCTATTATACAAGCTCCGTGACAGGGCATAAGCCCACTGTGTCTATTATACAAGCTCCGTGAAAGGGCATAGCCCACTTTGTGTATACAAGCTCCGTGACTCCAGTTCATAGTGATAAAGTAATATGGATCACGAGAATGAACCGAGAGGAGAGCAGAAACAACATGTAAATGCTAGCATTGCAGCGGCTGGAAGTCCATCACTTTCATCTAAAGCTGATGCTCAAGGGCATAGAGGCTTTAAAAACTTAGGGAACCTGAAATCAAAAAATGTAGATTTCACAGGGGTAAAGACAAAAAAAAAACCTCTAAAGACTACTACTATTGCAGAGAAACAGAAAATTGGCAACATACCATTCACCACACGTAGCGGCAAGGAAAGACTCAGGCTTTGCCCTTTATTTCTGAGTGGTAGTTCTGCAACTGTCAGTGAGGCATCTTGTGCCTCTCATGATGATAAAAGACCTTTTCAATCAGACTATAGAAGTGTGAAAACATTTAAAACCAATAAGGCAGTAGAACAAACTGTGTTTTTTGAAACACAAATGTCAGAAATCCCTGAGGAGAGTCTAAGTGGGTCCTCGAGTGGCATTTCTATGTGTAAGCCTGACCTTTCAGAGAAGCTGCCCTCCACAGTTTCTTTTCCATCTGTAGTTGTGGGGATGAGCAGTATTGCTGAGGACATAGAAATTGAGGATGCCACCGTGGTATTGCAAGAGGATGAGAGGAATATATGTGCAGCTGACGCTGGCACTAATGAGGATGTTGAGGATGAGGATATTATTTGTATAAGTCAGGCACCAGTGGAAGCAGCTCTTGGCCAAGATAAGAAGGCCATTGCCATGCCTGGGCATAGAACCAACAAATCCACATCTTTTGTGTGGAATTACTTTTACCCAAACCCTGACAACGTTTATCAAGCCATTTGTAGCCTCTGTGAGACCACAGTTAGTAGAGGTAGGGACGTTAAGCATCTAGGAACCTCTACGCTATTACGTCATCTGCAGCGAGCTCATGACAGGTGTTTGATAACAGAAACTACTGCAAAAAAAATAACAACAAGCAGTCCAGCATTAGCTAGATGCCTTCTCTCTACTAAATCTCAGCACCTGCAATCTCCGCCGACAACACCTTCCTCCTCAATATCCTCAGGAATGATCAGTGGTAGTACAACATCCAATTTGTTAGTGCTAAGTCAAGGTGACTCCTCCAATTTCCAGGACACCTCAGAAGAAACTGAATCTTTGAGCGCTAGGCCTGCTGCTGCTGCTGCTGCTGGTGGATCTTCATCCCAGAAGTGGACCAAGAAGACTACTAGTAGTATACCAAAAAAACAATTGACTGTTAAAGAATCTCTTGCAAGGGGAAGCAAGTATGACAGCTCTCACCCTGTCGCACAGCGGATCACTGACGCCATGACAGCTATGCTAATATTAGATCTGCGTCCAATATCCTCAATTAATGCAGTGGGATTTACACAGCTTATTGAGGTCATGTGTCCCCGGTACCAAATTCCATCTCGGTTTCATTTTACCCGAAAAGCCATTCCTCGGCTGTACCAGGACGTTAAACAGAACCTAATTATTGGTCTGCAAAATGCTATTGTACCCACTGTCCACTTAACCACAGATATGTGGACAAGCGGTAGTGGACAAACTAAAGATTACATGACTGTGACGGCCCACTGGGTGGGTGAATCGCCTTCAGCAGCAGCAGTATCTAACAAACAACACCAGCTCATTCAGAGGCAGGCAACTCTGTGCATCACCGGATTCAATAAGAGGCATACCGCTGACAACCTCTTAGAAAAACTAAGAGATGTCATAGAAACATGGCTTACCCCACTTGGACTCTCCTCAGGATTTGTGATTTCTGACAATGCTACAAATATAGTGAAAGCATTACAGCTGGGTGAATTCCAACACATCCCCTGTTTTGCTCACACAATAAACTTAGTGGTGCAGGGTTTTTTAAAAAACGACAGGGGCGTGCAGGAGATGCTGTCTGTGGCCCGAAAAATTTCGGGACATTTTCGGCATTCAGCAACAGCGTGCAGGAGATTGCAGCACCTGCAAGAGCAGATTAATTTGCCCTGCCATCAACTGAAGCAAGAAGTGGTAACGAGGTGGAACTCAACCCTGTATATGCTTCAGCGGATGGAGGAGCAGCAAAAAGCCATCCATAGCTATACGACAAGCCATGACATTGGGAGAGGAGGGGGAATGTACCTTACCCCAGCACAGTGGAGAGTACTTTCTGTCTTGTGCAAGGTGCTCAAACCATTTGAAGTTGCCACTTGTGAAGTGAGTGCTGACACTGCTAGCTTGAGTAAGGTGATTCCCCTGATTTCGCTTTTGGAAAAGCAGCTGGAGAAATTGAAGGATGAGATTAAACAAAGTGATTCCACAAAGTATGCTGGACTGATAGATCAAGTCCTTTGTTCGCTACGCCAGGATCCACGGGTGGCCAAGATCTTGAAATCTGATAATTATATTTTAGCAACCATTCTTGATCCTAGGTTCAAGTCATATGCTGTGTCTTTCTTTACAACTGACCCAGATCTTAAAAGAACCAAAGCGCTCCTGGTGAGCAAGTTGGCAGCTGAAGTGACACATGGCACTACGATGACGTCTCCTCCTTCGGTTTCTCCAGCAGCAGCCAGAAAAAAATGCACCTTTTCCAAAAGACCCAGTGGTGATGCAGATAAGTCAAGTTAACATTTTGACATCTGGTCAGGTCTAAAAGATTTGCCCAACACCAGTGACACCTCTACCGCAACTCCATCTAATACGATTACCATCCAAAGAATGGTGGAGGATTATTTTCAGGACACCGTACACATAGACATGTCACAGAGTCCATTTGAATATTGGAAGAAAAAAAGGCAATTTGGAGACCCTTGTATAAACTGGCTTTGCATAATTTAAGCTGCCCACCCTCCAGTGTGTACTCGGAGAGAGTTTTCAGTACAGCCGGGAACCTTGTGAGCGAACAACAAAGGAGGCTACTTCCACAAAATGTAGAAAAAATGATGTTCATTAAAATGAACTGGAAATTTCATGAGGAAAACCTTTCCCACCCATCACGTCACAGTACAGATACTTCTGTAATGGTGGATTCCAGCGGGGATGAACTGATATTGTGTGAGGAATCGGATGATGTACACACTGATGAGGGTGAGGATGGCAATGATGGTGACATCATGCCACTGTAGACCTGTTGCCTTTAGTAGACTGGAAGATTTTTTTGTGGGGGCCCAAACAAACCAAGCACTTCAGCCACAAAGTGGCAGTACCTGTCGCTGAAATGCTTCGTTTGTTAAAGTGTGCATGTCCTTTTTAAGATCCAACATAAAGGGTGGGTGGGAGGGCCCAAGGACAATTCCATCTAGCACTACCTTTCATTTCTGCCACTGCTGTGTGGCATAGTTTCATAGATGTGCTTTAAACTGTGGAGTCTGTGCCACTGCGCCGCTGCTCTGACGCTTGGTCACCAGTCAGCTCACTGCAACCTTTGGCCAATAATGGTGAAAACAATAATTTAAGCTGTGAGGTGGTCTAAATTGACT
This sequence comes from Taudactylus pleione, assembly GCA_031769625.1. Classification (NCBI taxonomy): domain Eukaryota; kingdom Metazoa; phylum Chordata; class Amphibia; order Anura; family Myobatrachidae; genus Taudactylus; species Taudactylus pleione. Next base: position 13,143,772 of record JAUIMM010000010.1, read on the forward strand.
GTAAATGACTGGAAATTAATGTTATTGAGCTAAATAACACTCTAGGAAGAAAAAAAAGCTCAATTTATGTAATTTTAGCTTTTTTTGCCAATTTTGGCAAAAAATCCAAATCCAAATCCAAAGCCAGTCACCGCAGTTTGGCAAATCCAAATCCAAATCCAAAGCCGGACGACGAATTAGAACCAAATCCAAATCCGGCAAAAATGGTCCGGCGCACATCCCTATTATAAATCAATAACTAAGGAAGTGGCAACTGATTAATGTAGAATAATTACTATTTGACCCCTGTGGCTTATTTAGGCTGCCAGAATTAACACCTGTCCCACTTCCAGCCTCTTGGAATCTCCCAGCCACAATGGGCAGTAATCGGAATTAGGACACTTTAAATCCTCTAAAAAGCACCCATTAGTGATCCAGGCTAGTGCCAGCAGCAGCCTTAATGTTTTTTAGCTGAATGTATTTAAGTATGTTTTTTTTCCTCAAGGGTTGAGACTGATGTGAATAGCCAAATATTTTCTGTATAATATAATGCAGTGTTTCACAACCTCTGTCCTCAAGGCACACTAACAGTCCAGGTTTTAGTAATATCCATGCTGGAGCACAGATGGTTAAATCAAAATAACTGAGATACTAATTAAGACACCTGGGCTCAAGTATGGCTATTCTTAAAACCTGGACTGTTAGTGTGATTTGAAGACCGTGCTTGGGAACCCCTGATATAATATAATTATGCATGAATTAATGTATTCATTATTTATATTTAAAAAATAATCATCATTGACGACAAGAGAGAATATTAAAATGGTGGTTCAGACTCCCAGGCACAACAAAATAGAACAATATGGTGGTCCATACTCAGGGCCGGCGCTAGGCTATGCTGCGCCCAGCGCCATCCTGTGTTGCTGCCCCTTCCCTCCTCCGCTCCCTCCCCCTGAGCTTAAATATGTACTATAGCGCTGGGAGGGAGGTGGGCTTTTCCTGCGCTCTCCGGAAACAGTAGCGCTCCGGGCGACGGACCAGCTTGCACGTGCCTGGAGCCGCTACTGTCCATACTCCCAGGCACAACAAAAAAGAAGAATAAAATGGTGGTCTATACTTTAAGGCTCAACAAAAAAAATAAGAATAAAATAGTGGTCTAGACTTCAGGGCACAACCAAAAAAAATTATAAAATGGTGGTTCAGACTCCAGGCCACGGCAAGAACAAAAATGAAAATGCTGTCCAGACTCCAAGGCACAACAAAAAGGGCATAAGGAAAAAAAGAGTTATATGGTAATTTTTAGCTATATGTCTCCATTCCCTTCCCCAATCCCCAGCATTGGCTTAGCATGAATTAAAATGCCTTCAGTTTACAAGCTTGTATGGAATGCAGATCTTGGTCCCAATTACAAAAGAGAATCTCCTGACATTGATAAAGATATGGTATATAAAGCTGAAGCATACCCCATTAGTAAAAATGGACCTAGTCATCTGAACGGGATGTAGTCATATTGCCGGCGGACGGAATGCCGGGCGTCGATATACCGACTCTCGAATTCCCCCGCCCGGCAATATGCCGATATCCCGAATTCGGCATCTCGAAGAGCAGGAATTCCGATCGTCCAGACGGGTAAGTCACTACTCTGTCCCCGCGGAAGGGGGGGTTAGGTTTAGGCTCCCCCAGGGGGAGGTTAGGGTTAGGCACCCCGGGGAGGGTTAGGCTAAGGGAAGGGGAGGTTAGGGTTAGGCACCACTGGGGGGAGGTTAGGGTTAGACATCCCCCGGGAAGGTTAACTTTAGGGTGTGGGAAGGGGGGGTTAGGCACCACCGGGGAGAGGTTAGGGTTAGGCACCCCCCTAGGGAGGTGAGTGTTAGGCACCACCAAGGAAGTGTTGGGGGGGGAGGGAAAGATTAGGGTACTTATCTACCACTGTCGAGATTCCGAACTAGCCAGATGCGGCTGTCAGCGGTAATGGAGGGATCACAGCAGATATCAGTGATACCTGCTGCAGTCCCTCCTTAATACATACGGGGGATACTTAGTATTTGAGGTAGGATTTTACCTCAAATACATTTTGATAAATGGGCCCCTAATACTTTTCAGAAAATGCATGTAGCCATAGGGATCATTGTGCCTTATAACCAATGCAGGGAAATGATACTAAAAATCCCATTTGAATGTATATATCTCTGTGTTGTTGTTTTTTTTTATTACTTAACAGCTTCATAATGGGGGAAAGGTGAAATCAGGGAGATTGCTGGACGCTTCATGGAGACAAGGAGATTGCTACTATTTCAGGGAGTCTCCCTGACAATGAGGGAGAGTTGGCAAGTATGACTAGCAACCTTCCAGGAATACCCATCACTTTCCCCCACACTTCTGATACCGTCTGTCCTGATCGCAGCAGCACTTTCTGCATACACTCAGGGTCATTTTTCATGCATACGCAGTTGCAGATAATCGCTGAACTACGTGAACATCAGCATTGTGTGAGCCTCTGAACCAGGCCCTTTATGTTATAACGGCAGTGACAATATCTGCACACATGTACACAAACGCACACTCATCATGTATAAATCAAAATGCATAGAAATGGAATTAAAGTAGGCAAATGAATAAGGGAATATACCAAAAGGACACATAAAGGGTTGTTTAGACTGTCAATCCCTTCCCAGTTGCTTTGCTCAGTGACAATGGGTGAGCAGTAAAGAGAGGCCTATTTGCATGCTTGCAAACAAGAAATGTTGCATTTTTTAATTTGTTCCAAAACAACAGATTTAAACAACAATATAGATAGTGAGGAGGGGGTGTTGCAGGACCTTTACACAATTGTATATATTTATAACAGTATTTGTAATGGTAAATGGGAAACAATATATGTTTGGACAATGTAGAAAGGACAAACCGCATACAGATATAAAATGACCTTTAGGATATGTGAACTGCCATGTTGTTCGCTGTGTTTAGTGACATCGGGCAAATGCTGGATACAAGTCATTTTTAAGGATGTACTTGTTATATGTAAATGTTAATAATATAAAATTTCACCTTTTAGGAAGATGATGATAAAGCTAAAATGTGGAATGGTTTTAGGGGCCCATTTATCAAAGGGAATTTGAGGTAAAGTCCCCGAAAACACCTGTTTTCGTGGGTTTACCTCAAGTACTAAGTATCCCCCGGATGTATGAAGGAGGGACCCAATGCCGCTGGCAGCCGCCTCCCCCATAGGTTTCTATGGGGGACACGATGCTGCCATATGTATCAATATCGGGAATGTGAAGCATTCCCGACATTGGCACTAGCAGCTAACGCCATCTGAAGATAGCGTTAGCCGCTGTAGCCTATAGGGTCTTACCGCATGTCAGCCGGAGGAGGGATCTCCCAGATCCCTCCGCCGGCAATGGGCGCCGCTCATGTGCAGTCCGCGAGACTGCGCATGCGCAGCAGCCTCCGGCCACATCGCAGGGACAGGCTCCTTTCGGAGCCCGTCACCCTGCATGTGCCGGATTATGCATTCGGCCGCTATGTTCGCATTTTGCAATGCGATCATGGGCGGTACTGCATGCCCTGATTGCATTGCAAAATGCGATCATTAATAAATGGGCCCCATAATGTGTTGATTCATTGTAAATAGCTGTTTTATATTTGTTGTATTTTTTTAATCGTTTTTTGTTTTTACTTATAGTTGTTATAGTATTATTATTGTTTAAGTTACATAGCTAGTATCTTTTGTTTTCTGTCTTTATATACAGGGCTAAAACTAAAGCATGAGATGGTAAAAAAACGTTTTGGATTCTGAGAATGTTGACCAAATATAGGGACCCATTTATTAATGATCGCATTTTGCAATGCAATCAGGGCATCCAGTACCGCCCATGATCGCATTGCAAAATGCGATCATAGCGGCAGAATCTATGTACCGGCACATGCAGGGAGACGGGCTCTGCAATGTGGCCGGAGTGCATGCGAGACTGCTGCGCATGCGCAGTCTGGCGGACTGCACATGAGCGGCGCCCATTGCCGGCGGAGGGATCTGGGAGATCCCTCCGCCAGCTGACTTGCGGTAAGTCCTCATAGACTACAGCAGCTAACGCTATCTTCAGATGGCGTTAGCTGCTGGGGCCAATATCGGGAATGCTTCGCATTCTCGATATTGATACATTTGGCAGCATTGCATCCCCCATAGAAACCTATGGGGGAGGCGGCTGCTGGCAGCAATGGAGGGATCGCAGCACATATCGGAGATACCTGCTGTGGTCCCTCCTTCATACATCTGGGGGATACTTAGTATTTGAGGTAAACCCCCGAAAACAGGTGTTTTCGGGGGAATTCACCTCAAATTAACTTTGATAAATGGGCCCCCATAGGTACAATCTAAAACACAGTGATCAAAGAAAGTGCAAGCTACCAAGAAGACTAATGTTTTAAAAGTGTGTTGCTAATGAATAAAAGTGAATAAAAGTGTAAATAGAAACCCAAATAAAAAAAACAAAAAAACCCGACATTTGGTCCCTTACGTGATGATTAGACAGCATTAAGTCAATAACCAATGTAGCAACATGCGAAAAAATTAAGTTAAATTGTTTCAGTAAGTATTATTTATTGCAATATGATAATGTTCCCCCTATAAGAGAAGGGTGTATTTCACCAAAACATGGTGTAAAATAAAGAATACAGGAGACAGGAAGGCAAATAGCCCTGAAGCAATATGAGATGAGGCTGAGACCCCCAGGGAGTTGTTTGGCCATGTACGATCTGCTCCATTTGTGAAACTACTGCTAGCTCAGCCTTGGACAATGGCCATGCCCCTCTATTCAGTAAATGCTGTGACTGGCTTTGCCACACCCAAGTCTGTCTGTTTATGTCTGTTTATTCCAGATTGAGAAGGTGGGCTCTGGAAGGGGGGATTTAAGAGTGCAGTGGCAAGATCCAAAAAGACAACAACTAAGAATATATGCACCTCACTACACAATTATATTATGTGTCATGGTTGTGCAAACTTTAAATCAACACCTAACAACATTTTAAAGAAAACCACATTACATTATTATCAGTCTGTTCCTAGTCTTGCCGCGAATAAATTCTTGCTGAATTGCGTCATTGTAGCCACCCCCCACACTTTACAATGCTGTTAATATTGGATTGCATAGCAGGGAGCCACGATGACGTAATCATGCCAGCATGCACCCCCGCACCGCGCACCTATGCCCCACCAGATTCCTCCATCTTCATTTATATGTATTAGCGAAACTGTTTTAATTTTCATATCAATTAAATATATTGGCTTCTACTACATATATTGCTTCATCTTTCTTGATTCATATGTCCTTCTGTGCATTGTTCCTATATCTTTAAATCATCAGTAGAACTTGTCAATTGTCTATGCCACTCCTGTGCCTTTTATGAATATACATTAGCTCTATCCAGGCAGCAATATACAGCCATGGCCAAAGGTTTTGAGAATAACACAAGTATTGGTTTTCACAAAGTCTGCTGCTTCAGTTTTTATGATGGCAATTTGCATATACTCCAGAATGTCATGAAGAGTGATCAGATGAATTGCAATTAATTGCAAAGTCCCACTTTGCCATGACAATGAACTTAGTGCCTGATTCAGACCCTCTCGCTAGATGCGTACGCTCGCTAGATGCGCATGCAAATTCTGCAAGGCGGGCGATCGCACCGCAAGGCATAAGCACCACTATGTAGTGCCGTGCGATCGCATTGTGTATGCAGACGCCCACCAGCCTTTCTTAAAACGCTCACTTGCGGACGTCATCTCCAGGAAATGTATGCATCCATCGGTAACATCGTGTACCATCGGAAGCGAACGCAGCGCTTGTGGTTGACCATACCCTACCTCAAGCACTGCGAGCACTGCAGTGCAAAATCCAGCCAGGTGACATGTACTATGACGCTGTATCTTAATTATGCATGCCTCTGAAACAGCATTAAGACGCTCGGCATGCCTGCGTTCGCACCTCCACTCCCCCGTTTTCATCGACCAACCCCTGTCACCACCCACAAATGGCTACTCCTGCCACTCACTCAGCTGAGCAGCCTATGTGCAGCAAGTGAATGCTTCCCGATCGCTCGGGCTGGTTCGCGCGCGCGCACTGCTATACGTACGCATGCGCATAATGCAAACATCGGCAGTCTGCGTGCAAACGCTTCTTAGCGAGTGGGTCTGAATCAAGCCATTAATCCCAAAAACAACATTTCCACTGCATTTCAGCCCTGCCACAAGACCAGCTGACATCATGATTCTCTTGTTAACACAAATTAGAATGTTGACGAAGACTAGGCTGGAGATCACTCTGTCATGCTGAGAGTTAGAATAACAGACTGGAAGCTTTAAAAGGAGGGTGGAGCTTGAAATCATTATTCTTCCTCTATTAACCATGGTTACCTGCAAGGCAACATGTGCAGTCATCATTGCATTGCACAAAAAGGGCTTCCCAGGCAAGGATATTGCTGCTAGTAAGATTGCACCTAAATCAACCATTTATCGGATCATCAAGAACTTCAAGGAGCGAGGTTCAATAGTTGTGAAGAAGGCTTCAGGGCGCTTAAGAATAATCAGCAAGCGCCAGTACCGTCTCCTAAAGTTGATTCAGCTGCAGGATCGGGGCACCACCAGTGCAGAGCTTGCTCAGGAATGGCAGCAGGCAGGTATGAGTGCATCTTCATCCACAGTGAGGCGAAGATATTTGGAGGATGGCCTGGTAGCAGCAAAAGAAGGGCAGCAAAGAAGCCACTTCTCTCCAGGAAAAACATCAGGGACAGACTGATATTCTGCAAAAGGCACAGGGTTTGGACTGCTGAGGACTGGGGTAAAGTTATTTTCTCTGATGAGTCCCCTTTCAGATTGTTTGGGGCATCTGGAAAAACGCTTGTCCAGAGAAGGAAAGGTGAGCGCTACCATCAGTCCTATGTCATGCCAACAGTAAAGCATCCTGAGACCATTCATGTGTGGGGTTGCTTCTCAGCCAAGGGATTGGGCTCACTCACAATTTTGCCTAAGAACACAGCCATGAAAAAAGAATGGTACCAAAACATCCTCCAACAGCACCTTCTCCCAACTCTCCATAAACAGTTTGGTGATGAACAATGCCTTTTCCAGCATGATGGAGCACCTTGCCATAAGGCAAAAGTGATAACTGAGTGGCTCGGGGAACAAAATATAGAAATTTTGAGTACATGGCCAGGAAACTCCCCAGACTTTAATCCCATTGAGAAGTTGTGGTCAATCCTCAAGAGGCGGGTGGACAAACAAAACCCCACAAATTCTGACAAACTTGAAGCATTGATTAGGCAAGAATGGGCGGCCATCAGTCAGTATGTGGCCCAGAAGTTGATTGACAGCATGCCAGGGCGAATTTCAGAGGTCTTGAAAAAGAAGGGTCAACACTGCAAATATTGACTCTCCGCATAAACTTAATGTAATTGTCAATAAAAGCCTCTGACACTTATGAAATGCTTGTAATTTTACTTCAGTATACCATAGTAATATCTGACAAAAAGGTCTAAAAACACTGAAGCAGCAAACTTTGTGAAAACCAATACTTGTGTAATTCTCAAAACTTTTGTCCATGGCTGTAGTGTCACATCAGGGCCCATTTATCATTGTATATTTGCGGCTTAACCCCCGAAAATACCATGTTTCGTGAGTTAACCACAAATATTACGTCTCCCCCAGATGTATCACGGAGGGACCTCAGCAGATATCTTCGATACATGCTGCAATCCCTCCATTATTGCTGACAGCTGCTTCCCCCATAGCTTTCTATGGGTGGATGGTTAGTGCATATCTCCAATTGTTAAAGGACTGCACATGCACAATCCTCCATCTGTGAGTCCAATGGTAGTGATGGTTGCGATGGTGATGCCAGGGTGCAACCTTGATCGCAACGCTGAGTTTGCAGATGCAGCAAGGAAGTGTCTGTTTCCTACAGACACCTCCTGCTGCATTTGCTTCTGAGATGGACGGAATTGTCCAGCTGCTTGTGTGCGGCTCTGCAATTCCGTCCTCTATGAATCAGGCCGTCTGTCCCTGTAGCCAGCATTCAGATTTTACCTATAGGGTAGTTCCTATACTTTTTTGAATCACAGCACCCTAGAGTATCAGCACTTTTTTCACGGCAACCTTAATGTTTTAAAAAGTTGAATATAAGGAGAAGAAATGACAAATAATGTAAAGGGGAATAAATCAGGAATGTAATAGTGTTCAGGATTGTTTGAGGAAGGGGGGCTCTTGCTTAGGGCTCCATGAGGTCTAAATCCGCCTCAGTTTTGGTGTGATTTTGCAAATCAAAGATTTACTAAAGCCCAAATTGACAGCAAGTCACAGGTGAAACACGACTTTACACTCCAATACACAAAAATATGCCATGGGATCAAACATTGTATGGTTAACATTGACAATGTTTCTAGAATTTAAATATGCTTGGGATAGGCATAAGAATATCCTTATAAAGAACTAAGGATCAAATTGGGTTGATGCTACCAAAAGGTTAAAAAAGGGGCACACTAGATGGGCCAATCTGCCATCAAATTCTAAATTTCTATGTTTAAGAATGGATATCATGGATTTTCTAAGAATCAAACATTATCAAAATCAGACAAAAATCACAGCACAATGCACAAAAAGGTAGGCCTCCCTGTGAGCAGCCTGTTTTTCCCAAAGCACTGCTCCCCCCCCAAAAAAAATTAAAGCAGAACCAGCCCCACCTTTCAGCCCGTTCTGGTACTGAAAAATCAGGGGGAAAACCAGTGTGGGGTGCTCCCAATTTTTCAATAACCAGCACCGGGCTGAACCAGCATGGAGGCATACACTATAGCAGGGACATAGCATAGGATGCCCCTGCCATAATGTAAAACCAGCCCCAAGCTGGCCAGTCCAGGGCTGGAAATCCTCGGAAAGTGAGGACCCCCTCCCTAGCATCAACTAGCCCTAGGCTGAAAATCCGGGGAATAAAGGGGGGCTGGGCTGCACATCCTAATTTCAACATAATAATAGGTGCTACCATGCTGAGACCTGTATTTCTACAGCAGAAAAAAGGGGGATATGCAGGTGCACACCATGGCCCTGATTCAGAGCTGCTCGCAAAAAGCGAGCGCTCACTCTGAATCAGGCCTGCCGCTATTTAAAAAAAAAAAACGGCCTCCTGGCCGCTCGCTAAGTTGTGGATGACCACCCACAGCTTTTGCGAGCGGCCAGGTGATGGTCGTGATGTCGCGACCATCGGGCTTGCGACTAGACCCTTGTGGTAGGGTCTCATCTGCCGCAAGCCCCAATGAGCTTCCGGCTCTAATAGAGCCGGAAGCTCACTGCTGACATCACGTGTGATGTTAGTAGGGCTGCCTACAAACAGCAGGCGTTCCTTCAGGAACGCCTCCGTTTGTCCAGCCACCCCCCCTCCCCGCCTACAAAACGGGGCGAGCTGTCGATCAACATCGACAGCCGCCTACAAAACGGGGCGAGCTATTGATCAACATCGACAGCCACCCCGTTTGTAGCGAACCCCGGAGCGAGTGAATTTCTCCAGGACTTACCTTTTATAGAGCCCTTTAACAGTGTGTACTGCAATTGAAAGGATCCATTCCAATTAAAATCACCTGGGGCAGGTAGGAGGGTTGTAGTTATGAGACCGGCGTCCGCGATGCTGCTGCTCTCAATCCCGACAAGAAAATCCCAACAAGGGATTTAAAATAGGCTTTGAAATAACAATGCCAATCTTAATCCCGACGCCAGAACGCTGAAGGACGCCAGCCCGAACGAGGTAAGCCTCGGGGGAGGGGAAGGGTTAGGTTTAGGGAGCATAGTGGGGTTAGGTTTTGGGAGGGTAGGTTAGGGTTAGGCACCCCTCGGGGGGAGGGTTAGGCACCCCCCCAGGAGGGTTAGGTTTAGGGTGCGGTAAGCAGAGGTTAGGGTTAGGCACCTTCGGGGGGGAGGTTAGGGTTAGGCACTTGGGGGAGAGGTTATGCACCACTAAGGGAGGGTTAGGGTTAGGGGGGGAGAGGGGTAAGGATAGGATACTTACCTGCCTTGTTGGAATCTTCTCCCTTCGGGCTGCCGGCGTCGGCATATGAACCGCAGGGACTTAATACCGATTCCCAGGTAGGTGGAGTGCCAGCCCAAGAAAAGGGGTATGTGTGTATTTAAGGTACATTTGAAGGTGAGACCCCTTTTCTTGGGATGGCACAAGTGCCAGCATGCTCGGACAGTAAGGGCCCGCTGGCACCTGTGCTCCCACTGTAAAGAAAATATAAAAAAAAGACAGGCCTTTTACACTGAGTGATTTAATCCTTTATTACACACACTCATACACTTCATACTCACCTACTCCTTGGCTGGGTATGCAGTCGGGAAGCTGGGGGACCTAATCCCGACAGCCGGCTTCCCGACTGTCATATCCCGGCAGGGGCTTAAGACGCCTGTCATTAGACATACGCCGGGAGCCCGACGCCCGGCATCCCGATCGAAGGGCCGCCGGTACCGAGCTCAGATAGCCGCGGAGGGGGGAGGGTTAGGTTTAGGGTTCCCGGGGTGGTCTTAGGGTTAGGCACTTCCCCCGGGGGACAGGTTTAGGCGGCGGGGAAGGGGGGGTTAGGTTTAGGCACTTAGAGGGGGGATTAGGGATAGGCAATGGGTGGGAAGGTTAGGGTTAGGCACTCCTAAGGGAGGGTTGGGTTAGGGGGTAGAAATAGGTTAGTTAGTACTTACCTTAGGACGATCAGGATTTCCTCCTCTGCCGGGATGCCGCTGTCGGGATTCCAACCGCCGGGCATGGGTCCAGCGGTAAATCATACCGATTCCCTTGGCTGTGCTCGGTCACTTTATCCATGTAGAAATCCTGTCTTAGAAAAATAAAGATATGCAGCTTCCCGGACCCACGGACACGCTGTACAGCGTCAAAAATGTTAATAATACCACTGCCCACCAATGTTAATAATGCCACTCATCCACCAATGTTAATACCACTGCCCCACCAATGTTAATAATGTCACTGCCCCACCAATGTTAATAATGCCACTGCCCAACAATGTTAATAATGTCACTGCCCAACAATGTTTTTGTTTTTAAACGCCCACCAATGCTGACCACAAATTTGGTATGAAAATGTAATGTAAAATAGTAATCACAAAGAATTTCATTTTAATGTATTAAAAAAAAACAATAAACAGATCAACATTTTAAGCGTTTCAAACATTAAAACAGTAAAAACATTAAAAAAATAAAATCATTAAAATAATAAGTGTATATAAATAGTTTTTTATATCTTCTACAGAGTCATGGCAAGTGCAAGAGAAAGGGAATTCCTAACTGGATTAGTGCCTGTAAAGTCAAATCTAAAGATTACAGCAACAAGCATAAAAAGGCAGCAGCCATTGATGATCTGATTACATATAGCATGCCCATTCACAATGAAGCATGTCCTAAATGGGTCAAAGTCAAGATCCAGAACGTCCATACTGTCTACCTCAAAGAACATAAGAAGATACTTGACTCACGAGCTTCTGGAGCATGGGCAGAGGACATCTATAGAACCACATTATAGTACTTTGACCTGCTCTGGTTCATTCATGAGCAAGAACCCCAAAGAGCATCACAGTGTCTTATGGTGGAGAACGTGGCAGGAGAGGCAGGAGAGGACACAGAGGACGAGGGTGAACTGTCCTCTTTGGATGAGGTAAGTACAGACACAGTGCATATACCCCATGCCAAATGTTTTTTTAATAAAGTCTATTTAACAGTCCCAAATTGTCCACAATAGTTCATTGGAGACAGTCCTCCTGCCATGGCACTGCCCCCACTTCAATAAAATAGGCCAGGTATTGCTCCGACCTCTTAGCCTGCGCAGTCCCCGTTGTTTCTAGATGAAACAGTCGGGTACACCTAACCTGGACCTGAGCCCTACCCCCCAAATGGCTACCGTCACTGAGGGCGAATGCAGTCAACCTTCTTGCAAGAGGAGATATTGGTGCAAGGCCCAAGGCTATCCTTCTCAATCATCTGGACTAATGAAACAGGTGGAACAGGTTCAACAAAGACGCCTGATATTTTCGACAATCTTGGCACCCATATTGCCAGTTCTATCCGTGCTATGGATCCGGATTAGTAGATATGCTTCGAGTGTATCCTACAGTATATGATATGGTGATAAGAGGTAAAACCAAACAACTTGCCACCACCACAAGGCTTACTGATGAGCCTCTGCCCCAGCCAACTGTCGAGACCGTTCAGGTCATTGGTCCCTCCCCATCACATTCTAACCTCCCAGCCACCTACCAGCCCACTACAATGATGGATCCAACTCTATCCCACCCTACTCCTCAACCCACTTACTCTACTAACCAACCCACTTACCCCCCCCCTCCCCCCCCCCCACACACACACATCCTCAGAGGCCATCTACAGAGCCATGCTGGAGGAGGAGAAGGACCCACTTCAATTTATATATTTTCTCCCACATATCAACAAGTTTTATCTCTCCCAATAGCTACTCTATGGTATATGGTGGTAATGATGCTGATTGGACACAGTCTCTAAACACATGGCGTAAAGACAGATTGTTGAATGCCGGGGCCTCAATCTGGACTTGCGCCATGTGTTTCTGCGCCTATTCATTCCAGTGTCAGACCCACCATATACCATAGAACAGCAAAGCTATTGGGACAGATAAAACTTGTTGATAAGGCAGTTTTAATATTGTTATAAGATAATGCTATTTTCAGGTAGCAAATTTTTCTACTTCAGGGTCCATAGGGTATCCACAGGATACCTTGGGGTATAGGCGATGGCGGCAGACATCCAGGCACCACAGAGTTAAATTTTCAGCCTCCCAGGATGCACTGGGGTCCCTCTCCTATACCCCGCCCCCGAGCCTCAGGCCACTCAGTTTTCGTAGGTGCCTGGCCGGACCAGTCGCACCGTACAGAGGGGGGTCTTTTTAAGGCCCCTGAATATTTCTTCGCAGCTGTGGCTGCACAACTAGAGTGCTCCAGCATAGGACAGTCAGTATTGACGTCCATGCTGTCACTCCTACACCCTGCCGGTACCAGAACGCCGGTTACCGATCCGGGGATGCTGGTAGGTAGCTGGGGTCACAGCTAGCGGTGATCCCCGGCTACCTGGACTGTGGCCGGATGCACGGGGAACAAGGTAAGCGACAGGGTCCCGCGGTGGGCACCCGCCGGTAACACAGTCCTGTTTGGTCCCCAGGCAGGGGGCTCCCTGGGGACCGGCTGTGCGTGGGGCCAGGTACTGATCCTGCGCCTTCCACTAGACCACCAGGGACAGCGGGCCGCAGCATGTGCGGTACAGCGCGGCGTCCCAGGGGTTAATAGCACGCCAGGGGAGAACGCCTTCCCTGTCTCACAGCCGGCGTCTCCATTCCACAGCGGTCTGAGCGGGCTGTGTCAGCGCACCTCCCCCGGGCCCTGCCTTCTCTCTGCTCCTCGGTGGCCATTTTCTCACTACATGTGCTGGGGATGGCAAACGCTGCTGGAAGCTGATACAGATGCCATTGCGGTCCGGGTCCCCCGCATACCTCTCCTTCAATTAAGGTCAGTGTATGCAGCACTGTTTCCTACCATGCTCTGGTCTGTGTAGTTGATCGCAGTGCTTGTAATGCAGGATGTTATCTGTGCATTGTATGTGACTTAAATGCTAGCGCTGTTTGCCTGTACTTTCATTTCTGACTGTCAGCCTTTTCCTATCCCTGTTCTTCTGCTACAGCCCTTGCGGTGCGGTGTCGCAGGGTGTTTATTACCTCACAGTAAACGTGGTTTTTCTGTGTGGGAGGTCACATACGCTCCGTTCACACTCCTCATGTCGGAAAGTGAACGAGGATATCCTCTTCCAGCTATAATGTACTGATATCATGTGCAGTTAGCGGAGGGATATGTAGACGCTGAGGGTTTATGGAGGGCATGTTGTATTATATATCACGCCCCATTTCTGTCACTGTGCCTGCACAAAAAAAGGGGACCGCCCTCGGCTGGCTAAGATGCTTACAGCCTTTGTGGGCAACGCCCCCTGCGTTTCCCCATAGGGGTTATCGCAGCCTGTGGTGGTCTCATCACATGCAGGGGTCCCTGGACAGTTGATGGTACCCCAGTGTATCCTGCTTTTCGCCCCCCCAGGTCTCGCAGGAGCCTGTGTGGGTGAATTTATTGTCCAAATGGTATAGCACCTGATGGACGTTTTACAGGGGGAGTCACCATTTCGGCCTTCTAAACGGCCTTTCGGGTCTCAGACGGGTAAAGACATGACGTCTGATGACGGTGACATTATTGACTTTTTCAGACACGAGCCCCTTAGTGCAAAGGAGGCGTAGTCTGGGTCTAAAGTCTATATACCTGGCCTTCTACGGGCAGTCCGTGCGGCTTTGGTTATTACATATCCCCCGTGGCTAAATACAAATATGCCTTCTTTAACGATAAGGGTGTTGCCACTGTAATTCCTCTATCTGGTCAGGTGGATCATTTAGAGGAGGCGTGGAAATTCCGGGTAAGCGGTTCCAGCCTCAAAAACGGTTGACTTTTTGCATACCCTTTTTGCGGATAATTACATTTCCGAATGGGAGTTACCTTTACGGGTAGATTCTCATGTTACACGCCTAGTGAGGAGTGCTACGTTGCCCATGCCCTCCAGGTCCTCTTTGAAAGAGGTTCCAGATTGCAAGGTGCAAATATATCTAAAATCCAATATTCCCTTGCTGGAGGGGCTTCCAGGCCGGCTATGGCCGTGTGCTGGGGGGCCAGAGCCATGGAACACTGAGTAGGTAACTGGATCTCTGCACACTGACTCTCCAGCAGAGCAGGTGGATAGTGGCAAATTCTCAGAGACTTTGCCACGTTCATAATGAGACGGTCTTATATATAGCCTACTCCTTTCCAGAATCTCCTCGGCAGCAGTAGCGGCTTGCCGCTCCCTGTGGTTGCGCTCTTGGAAAGCGGACGCAGATTCCATTTGGAATGCTTTGCCTTTTACGGGACAAGTCCTGTTTGGCCCTCGTCTGGACGCAATTGTGGCCCTGCAGGCAGCAGCTACGTCTGCGTGTCTGCCATCAGCTACAGTCCCATCAGGGTCTGGGACTTTGTCTTTTCGGCCCTGTGAGGCCAGGGTAAGTCTAAAATACAGCTTTCCAAGACAGTCAGTAGCCAGGAAATCTGCTCAGCCATAAGAACAGGCTTAGAGTACAAGACGTCCTACTCCCAAGTTGGACTATAAGCCTTCAGCCTCACGGGACGGGCCTCCTCTCGGGAGCCCCCAGAGTTGGAGGCCGGCTTCTCCAGTTCGCCCAGTGCTGGTGTCTGACCACCACGGACACTGGGGTAAGAGAAGTATTTTCTTGAAGGCATGTCCTCTCTTCCCTGTAAAAGCCTCCCAGACGATTTTTCGTTACAAGTCTTCTGTAATTTTTGAGGGTGTTACACTCTATGCTCCAGGCAGGAGTTATAGTACCTATTCCGTTGCCCCAAAGGGGAACGAGGTATTACTCCATCCTCTTTTTGGTACAGACACCCAATGGGGCTTACCAGGACATTCTCAACCTCGAATCCTTCAACAAATTCTTAAGGGTTCCTCGGTTCAGGAGAGGGACCCTGCATTCCATCATTCAATGGAGCCTGGGAATTTTGTGGTGTCGTTGGATATATTCAGGGTGACTACCTGAATATCCCTCTTATCTTAGCACACCAGTGTTTTCCTCAGGTTTGCAGTGGTTGATAAGCGTTTCCAGTTTCTGGCATTGCCCCTTGGTCTGGCCTCCGCGCCTCATGGTTTACCAGGGTCATGGTAGTTATGGCAGCCCACCTGCGGATGCAGGGGGTCCGCTTGTTACCCTATCCGAGTGACCTCCTGTTGTTACCACGGCCTCCAGAGATACTTCAGTGCCATATGCAACGGACAATATCTGTGTTGCTACGTTAGGGCTGACTGATAAACTGGAAATGGTCCTCTCTGATTCTTCACAGAGGATGCTCCATATCCCAACATCTGAGGATCTTTGTGATTGAGGAAAAGATCTCTGCAGGCAACTGCGTACCTTTGCCTGTAATGCAGAGTCGCCGAGTGTCTAGTCACTTGGCAATGTGGTTCCTGGGTTCCAGGATGTCGCTGTTCGACATGGTGGAGTACCCAGCTTCACTCTAAAGAACTTGATCCTCTCCGGATGGGATGGGTTGCCCCATAGGATAAAGTCAAAAGGCTTTCCCCAGAGGTTTGTCTCTCTCTGGCCTGGTGGCTGCAGAAAGCTAACCTAAACAAGGGGCACCCCCTTTGGGATTGCGGACAGGGTCCTTCTGACGATGGACGCCAGTATCCGTGGCTGGGAAGCAGTGACGGGTCCACACTTGTTCCAGGGCAGGTGGACACCAGTAGTTTTTGCGCTTCCCATAAACATCTGAGAACTCTGAGCAGTATTCAAGGTTCTCCAGCATGCAGGACAGGTCCTCCACGGAAATACCGTGCAGGTACAGTCTGACAACGCCATCATGATGGCTTATGTAAGCCACCTAGGAGGTTCCCGAAGTCAGGCGACACTAACAGTGGTGTCCCGAATTCTGGCTTGGGTGGAAGGCTATATCCCTGCCGTCATCGGCAGTGTTCATTCAGGAATCCTCAGATGGAAAGCAGGCTTTCTCAGCCGTCAAGACGTGCATTCAGGGAAATGTCCTCTTTATCAGGAGGTGTTCAATCTTCTGGTGAACAAGTGGAGCCTTTCAGAGATGAGACTCTTCTGATAGACGTAGGTAGGTCCAGTGGACCTTCCAAGTTGTGTACCTCGTCCCTCCGTTATCCCTTCTTCCTCCAGTAATAGCAAGAAGGAGGCACGCTCCTGCTGATGGGCCAGATGGCACTATTACTCAGATCTTCGGAGCCTCTCAGTTAACACTCCGAAGCTGTTGCCTCTACGCCCGGACCTGTTGTCTCAGGATCCTGGCTGATACCCAGACCTGGGTTGTCTGTCCTTGACAGTGTGGCGGTGGAGACTGCCCTCTTAAGGTCTAGGAGTTGTTCCAGCTCTATAGTTAACAGGGGCTCTGTTCATGCTAAGAGCTCGGAAGTTTTTATCTGCAAGAATTTACCATTAGGTATGGTATACTTTCTTTCAGGTGTCGCCCTAGAGGCTAGGCTCCTCGGGTATTCCGGATATCCACAGGTTGGCTTTCCTACAGGTGGGCTTAGATAACGGTCTTCGCCTTGCTTACCTGAAGGTGCAGGTTTCTGCCCTGTTAGTATGGTTTCAGTGTAGGATTGCTACTCTTCCTGATGTCCGCACCTTTGTGCAGGGTGTACGTTATATTCAGCATCCCTTTGTTCCACCTGTGGCTCCTTGGGATTTGGCTGTGGTCCTTAGGGCTCTCTGAGGACCGCCATTTGATCCACTGGGCTCAGTGGATTTCAAATGGCTTACGGCTAGGACTGTATTCCTTCTGGCTCTTATTTGGCCAGTAGGATCTCAGAATGGGAGGCTCTGTCATGTAGACCTCCCTTTTTCTCATCTTTCCTAGGAACAGGGCAGTGCTTGCCTTTACTTCCCCAGTCCTGTCTGCTGGTGAGGCCTATTTGGCTGTGGTATGGGCGCTAAGAATTTAAGTTGACCGTACCAGTCCATTTAGGAAATCAGACTCTCAGTTTTGTCCTTTCTGATTTCCATAAAAAGGGTTGGCCTGCCACTACGCTAACTTTGGCAGGATGGATTCACAGGTCTTCCTGTTCCATCCTCTATTAAAGCTCTTCCACTAGGTCTGTGGGTCCTTCGTGGGCAGCTCGACGTGGCGCCTCAGTGGTGATTGGCAGCCACGTGGTCATCTGTCCATATTTTTGTAAGGTATTATGCTTTTGATACCTTCGCCTCTCAGGATGCTTCCTTTCGGCGGCGGATTCTCCTTACAGCACAGGAGCGTCCCCACCCTTAAAGGATACTGCTTTGGGACATCCCCAAGGTATCCTGTGGATACCCTATGGACCCTGAAGTAGAAAATATGAGATATGGTAAGAACTTACCCTTGTTATTTCTATTTCTACGAAGTCCATAGGGTTCCACAGGACTCCCGCCCTGTCGCACCTGTACTGCAGATGGGCTTTGATCTGGTCACCGGTTTCTCCGTCTCCTTCTGGTGAGAATGTGATTCTTGTGTGTTCCAGACTGTCTTCTCTCTCTTTTTTGCTCCTGCTCCAGCCTATGGCTTGTTACGAAACTGAGTGGCCTGAGGCTCGGGGGCGGGGTATAGGAGAGGGAACCCAGTGCATCCTGGGAGGCTGAAAATTTAACTCTGTGGTGCCTGGATGTCTGCCGCCATCGCCTATACCCCAAGGTATCCTGTGGAACCCTATGGACTTCGTAGAAATAGAGATAACAAGGGTAAGTTCTTACCATATCTCATATTATACAGTAAGCAGACTTGTTGCTTGCCTAGTTTACAAAATGCAGCTTTGTCAGTTGAGTCTGTTAAAAAATGCATCCATGTTGGTTGACCCGTTAACAATGCAATAGAAACACTGCGCATTGAATTGTACGGGGTAAGCTGCTAAGTATGAAGGATGTCCTTCCTTCCAAATGCATAAACAGAACAAGAGTAAAACTCTTCTGGTGTTTCCTGGTCACGTGATCGCGTTAGACCATGTGATCGGTTCTGGCTTACAAAACGGTTTGGGGTGGTTTGTTGCACAAAAGCTTAACAGGGCCAGTGTTATGCTGGTAAGTTAATGTGACCCCAACGCGTTTCAACCCTTATTGGGTCTTTCTCTGGGAGAAGTGGTTCTGGATTCAGTGTAGTGAAAAACTTTAAGGAGTGGTCGTTCCCCGCCCCTCATCTGATTGGTCTTTGGCTCTGACCTCTGATTGATTGCTGTAGTTGTCAATCCCAATCTCCTGAGTTTGTTTCTCTAAGCCAGACTTTGCCTACTGGAATAACAATTGTTGCAATACTCTTTACTCTGTACAATCAAGATATGAAATACAACTGAGTTTTGTAGATGTAGACAGTAGGGGCGATGATATTGTCAATGAAACTATATACACACAATATAAAACATGCTCTCTGTGTTTGAAGCATCTGCCTAATTAAAGATTTTAGTAGATCAATAGATTAAGTTTCTCTGTGTTTAAAGCGTCTGCCTACTAAAGTTTCTGTGGATAAATAGATGAACATCTGTCTATTATTGGCTAGTATACATAGATATATAGACATAACACCCAGTGTGGTCTCTATGTGTAATCAGTAGCTGCCCATCAGTGATCCAGAGTGGGTACATTAGGTGATGATACCATTTGTATTTAACCCCTCACATTGTATTTCACTCCTGACCAGAATAACTAACAGAATTAATTTAAATTTGAGTATGGTCTACCCACAAATAATGGGCCTTACCTCATTATCTTTGTTAAGCCCCTTGGGTGACAAAGTATCCATTCTGATCATTAGTTTAAGCTCCTCTTTATTAATCTGTTTAATGTAATCACCACCCCTCCAATTTGGTCTTACTGCCTTCAGAGCTGTGAAATCCACTAGAGTGGCATCTGATTGATGGAAGTTTTTGTAGTGAAATGAGATAGGGAGTTCTTCAATGCCAGGTCTACTGTTTCGTAGGTGTTCGCCTAGTCTCTGTTTAAATTGGCGGATTGTTCTGCCTATGTATTGTTTTTTACACGGGCATTCAAGCATGTATATGATGCCCTTACTGTGACGGGTTAGGTTGTCAGTGATTTTCCATTCGATCTTATTGGAAGTCGACAATATAGTGTTTCTCGGTTTTGTACTATTTTTCCTGGTCGTGGTGCAAGCTACACATTGCCCGCAAAAATAGAATCCACCTTTTTATCCCTTCTCCTTCTGGCATTGGTTGCCACATTTAAAAATGTAGCCAAGTTGGTTGCCACATTTCAAATATGCAGCCATGTTGGTGGTTAATTATTTAAATTTTGTGAAAAACATGTGTAGTGTTCTTACTCACCTTATAGTACTGGTACTTCAGCACATTCACAATGGCTTTGCAGGAGATGTTCCCCAAAGTCTGGGGGGTAGATGAGGGTCCCAAACTTCAGGTCTTCCAGTGACCTTCCTGTTGCGGGGAACCTAAGGGTAGCAATCAGCCTCTCCTCAGTAGGAATGGCCCTCCGCATATTAGTATTCTGCCTCTGGATATAGGGAGTCACCAGGCCAAGCAACTACTGAAAGTGGCGTCATCCAATGCCAGGTAGTTGCGGTAGTCGTCCGGATTGTTCTCCCTAATCTCCATCAGCAGCGACATGTGGGTGAGAGTGTCCATCCTCATCAGCCACTCCTACGTCCAGCAGGACCTCACCCTTCTCATTTCCTGATCCCTCTCAGCTTCAGATAACCATAGGCTAGTAGAAGTTTATAGTGATAGGAATCCATTACCACAGAATGGAGGATAGAATACAGGAAAAACACACTTTGTTAAAGGCAAGCCAAAAACAAAGCAGAGCACAATAGCAATGTACAGCGTTCAGCAGGTATACAACAAGCCTTACTAGTCACAGAGCAGAAGTGCACAGACCTAAAATGACGCCTGCTTTATTTACTTCCTAGTTAAGCGTGCCCTTTATTTAAATTCCAGCAGATGCTTCGTGAGGTTGTTTGCTGCCAAACGATATATCGTTAACGATTTGCAGTCGTTAATGACCCATCTATATCGTTTGGTCGTTTGTACAATCATTCCATGTGAAGGCACAATATTGTTTGTCCTGGCGTGTTGAGTTCAAGGGAAATCGTTTACGAGATTTGATCGTTACCCAAATCATACTAATGTACCCAGCTTAAGAGTCAAACCGCTCTCAGCCAATCAACAGGCTGTTTCTATGGCAGAAAGCCAAGTAACCCACCAGTAGTGTGCGATTAAACTAGAGCACCTGGAGGAAATAAATGGGAAAATTGAGAGTACATACAAACTCCACACATATAATAACATGGTTGGTAATTGAACTTATGGCCTTAATGCTGTGAAGCATTGATGATAACCACTATGCATTGGGAATAAAATGTTTCATTCTGGAAGTCTAATGAGCTTCAGTGGGTGAGATAGCACCTTTTGTGAGGCTTTCGCACTTTAGCAGGTATGCTCAGAGCCATTTTGGAAGTGACTAAAACTTGATTTTTGCATATCCCATAAGGTAAGTAACAATTTATTTATGGTAAATTATACAGGTGTGATCCCACGGTTCAATGTGATTCCAAAGAAAAGTTCTAAAAACAAGGGTACAGATCTGAATAGCAGCTCAATATAACAGGCCGGATCAGTTACAGAGCAAATTTAGTATACCTCCAGGAGTTAAAGATGCCTGGTCATTCAGTCCTCAGTCTCTCAAAGTCCCACAGCCAACGCGTTTCGATATGAATATCTTTATCAAGGCATAGTGGGCAATGAAAATGGAAATGTTTTTATAACTCTGCCCGCCACTTCCTCTCTCCAGACCTTCCCTCCCTTATCTTAGGTAACTTCAATATCCCTATAGATGTCCCCACGGAATACTACTACTCCTTACCCTCACATCACCATTTAGTCTCTCCCAATGGACTTCCTCACCTTCCATGTGAGTGGACACTCACTTGATCTGTTTTTCACTCACCATACCCCTCTCTGACCATCTCTTTCTCTCTTTTAACTTATCCCTACCTCCTTCTGCTCTTGTTGATTCGGCAGTCACGACTCACCCTTGCAAATCCACATCTCAACCCTGGCACTTCAAATGCATCAGACACCTGCAAAAATATTCACTCCCC
Organism: Taudactylus pleione; assembly: GCA_031769625.1. Lineage (NCBI taxonomy): Eukaryota > Metazoa > Chordata > Amphibia > Anura > Myobatrachidae > Taudactylus > Taudactylus pleione. Next base: position 13,165,510 of record JAUIMM010000010.1, read on the forward strand.
CCACTTCCACTAAAGGTAGGTGTCCCCCAAGGTTCTGTTCTTGTACCTCTTCTATTCTCCTTCTATAGGTCTCTTTAGGTCAGCTCATCCACTCTTTTGGCCTCCAATAACATCTATAAGCTGATGACACTCATATTTACCTCTCCTCCCCTGACTTCTCCCCCTCTCTCCTCACTCATATTCCAACTGTCTCTCTGCTACCCCTTGTTGGATGTCCCAGCGTTATCTTAAACTTTACAAGTCTAAACCTGAGTTAATCATCTTCTCACCCTCCAGTATAAACTCACCTCCCCCCCCTCCCACACAATTTCATTATCTATTGACAACACCACCATCTCCTCTAGCCTGCAATTGTGCTGTCTTGGAGTTATTTAAATCAAAAGCAGTAACTCAAACCTGCGCTTCTATGGATTCAGCAGCTAGTACAACCTTAGAAAACAGGCACACCCTGATAACCTGTAGATAATATGTATAAAGGAAAAAGACAGGTCAACCAGCACTAGCTCATGGGAATATGAGTATACTACACAGTGTTGAATCCAATCCTGCTTGTGTCTTTGAGTTAGTGCGCTTGAACGCCGTTACTGGGACATGCATAAATTAGCCACTTCGATGGTATACGCACAGGGCCGGATTAAGGTCTGTCGGGACCCCTGGGCAACACACATGTGGGGACCCCTATTAAATGTGGACAAACTGGGGGTATGTACAATGGGGACCTCATGCAGAGCCCACAGTAGTGTTGCCTTTTATGCAGTGCCCGACAGAGTGGTTCCTGTTATGCAGTGCCCCCTATGCAATACCCCCATTAGTAGTGCCCCCAGTAGTTATGCCCCCTGTAGTCATGTCCCCTGTAGTAATCCCCCTGTTGTAGTGCCTCAATAGTAATGCCCCCCAGTAGTAATGCCCCTAGTGTCCCCAATAGTAATGGTCCCTGTAGTAGTGCCCCAGTAGTAATGTCCCCCAGTAGTAGTGCCCCCAATAGTAATGCCCCCCAGTAGTAATGCCCCCAGTGGTAGTGCCCCCAATTGTAATGCACCCTCTAGTAGTGCCCTGTGTATAAATGCCCCCAGTAGTAATGCCCCTGAGTATTGCCCCCACTAGTAGTGCCCCCTGAGTAAATGCCACCGGTAGTAAGGCCCCCAAGTATTGCCCCAGTAGTAGTGCCCCCTGTATAAATGTCCCAGTAGTAATGCCCCCAGTATTAATGCCCCCTGTATAAATGCCCCCTGAGTACTGCCCCCAGTACTAGTGCCCCCTGTATAAATGCCCCAGTAGTAATGACCACCGAGTATTGCCCCCAGTAATAGTGCCCCCTGTTTAAATGCCCCAGTAGTAATGACCCCCGAGTATTGCCCCCAGTACTAGTGCCCCCTGTATAAATAAATGCCCCAGTAGTAATGCCCCCTGAGTATTGCCCCCAGTAGTAAAGCCGCTTGCAGAAAAGAAAATCTAATACTTACCTTGAGCCACGCTCCCGCTGCAGTCCGGTCCGCTCGGCTGCTCTTCTGCACTATGGGAGAAACGTCATGATGTCTCTCCCATAGTGCACTGCAGGAGCCGGAAGCAGGAGCTCAGGAGTGAGCTCCAGCGTCCGGCTCAGCCTCCGATTGCCGCTGCGGGGAGGGAGACATGCGCCCGCTGGTCACAAAATCTCAGCGGGCACCCAGCAAATAGAGCCTCCTTGTGGTGCTAGGCTGAGGTGGGCTGGAGGAGGCGGAACTGGTTCCGTCTCCTCCAGCCCACTTTAACCCCGATGGGTGTGGGGGCCCTTTACGTGTGGGGGCCCAGGGACGACCGCCCCTGTCGCCCCCCCCGTTAATCCGGCCCTGTATACGCAGCTTGCTCTCCCACTGCGTGCGACGAGGTTAGCAATTTCTGAGTATGGTCTGACCTTATGCAATTGTCCGTGAGGCTACGATGCTACTCGATGTTACCAATGGTTTTGCTGTTTTGCTGAGTATGTTAGTAAGGGAATGTTGGCGTTCTCATGTTGGCGTTCTACGATGGCATTGTGATTGCAGACATTAGCATATTTTCGCAGTAGGTCTGAGTGCGTAATCGCTACTGCGATCACAAGAACGATCCGTAATGAATTAGGGCCATTGGGCCTGATTCAGACCCGTTCGCTAGCGCTGTGCGCTCACAAGCGGCCCGATGTTTTGCAAACGCGCATGCGCACGCTTTGTTCTGCGCGTGTGCGAACTACTCTGTGCGATCGCAGGCCGGTCGCTCGCTTAGCAAAGACAGCCCAGTGAAATGAGTGACAGGAGAGGCCGTTTGTGGGTGGTAACAGGGGCAGGACACTAATAACGGGGTAGTGAAGGGACGAACGCAGGCATGCCAGGGTGTTTCAACGCCGTTTTTAAGGTGTGCATAATTAACAGGCAGCGTCATAGTACACGTCACATGCCTGTTTTTTACACTATAAAAAATATAGTGATTCAATATTGTCCTCGGCAGCACCCCAGTTATTCTATAAATAATATAATTTGTGAATTTTTCAATTTGGGGTATTCATGTCAGCTAAAAGATAAATACACCTACTGGTGCAGAAGTTTTCCCAGATTCCCCTTTCCCTTTAATTAATCTGTTTTTTAACACTGAAGTCATCGCAGTGCTTGCAGTAGGGCAAGGCTACCGCAAGTGCTGCGTTCACTACCGATGGTACTCGATGTACCAATGTTTTAATACACTTCCTGGAGATGACGTGCGCTAGCGGGCGTCTCTACATACGCTAATGGGTGTCTACATACACAGAGCGATCGCTCGCACAGCTAAAGTGGGTGTGCTTATGCCTTAGCGAGCGATCGCTTCCCATGACGTCACTTTGAAAAATTTGCATACGCTGGATGTGAGCGATTGCATCTAGCGAACAGGTCTGAATCAGGCCCATAGTCCCTAAGTGAAGATGGACCTTATGGATGGAGTTGTAGTGACAAGTAGCCATAGTGAGTCCAGGTGGAAAAATCCAAGGCTTGATCCAGGTGTAGGGCGGCACCCAAACTGGCAACCGATATGGCGACACATAGACTGGCAGCCGGCATGGCGTCATTTTGAGGCAATTTAGACTAGAGATGAGCGGTTCGGATTCTGTGGAATCCGAACCGCTCCGAACATTGGGGATCCGAGTCCACCCGAACCCTGTTCGGGTGTTCACCGCCTGACTCGGATCCCCGTTCGGGGCCGAACGGCGGCCGCCTGATGTCGGATTCTCACTAGAGAATCCGACATCAGGTCTCCACGCGTGTAGGGCAGAGCGCAGTGATAGCGCTCTGCCCTACACAGACACAGACACACAGCCGCCAGCGGCAGCTATGTGTTTGTTACAGCAGCCAATGAGAGTCACACAGACTCTCATTGGCTGCTGCACGGAGGGAGCCGGCTGGAGCTCACACATGAGCTCCGTCTTCCGGCTCCCTCCTCAGCGTGTGACAGAGCGGACGGCGCGGGAGCGGGGATACAGGTAAGTTTTATTTTTTTTATTTTTTTACTTGTCAAAGGTCCGGGGGCGCTACTGGGGGGGGGGGTCTGCACTACTGGGGGGGTCTGCTACTGGGGGGGGGCTATACTACTGGGGGGGCCATACTACAGAGGGGCCTGCTACTGGGGGGGCTATACTACTGGGGGGGGGTCTGCACTACTGGGGGGGGGTCTGCTACTGGGGGAGGCAATACTACTGGGGGGGCCATACTACAGAGGGGCCTGCTACTGGGGGGGGCTATACTACTGGGGGGGGTCTGCTACTGGGGGGGGCCATACTACTGGGGGGGATCTGCACTATTGGGGGGCCATACTACAGAGGGGCCTGCTACTGGGGGGGGGCTATACTACTGGGGGGGTCTGCACTACTGGGGGGGGTCTGCTACTGGGCAGGGCTATACTACTGGGGGGGCCATACTACAGAGGGGCCTGCTACTGGGGGGGGCTATACTACTGGGGGGGGTCTGCTACTGGGGGGGCCATACTACTGAGGGGCCTGCTACTGGGGGGGGCCATACTACTGGGGGGGCCTACTACAGGGGGGGCCATACTACAGGGGGGGCCCATACTACAGGGGGGGCTACTACTGGAGCAGCCTACTACTGGGGGGGCCTGCTACTTGGGCAGCCTACTACTGGGGGAGCCATACTACTGGGGGGGCATACTACTGGGTGGCATGCTAATGGGGGGCATACTACTGGGGGGGCCTGCTAATGGGGGACATACTACTGGGGGGGCCTGCTAATGGGGGGCATACTACTGGGGAGCATTCAACTGGGGGCACTGCATAGTGGACCGTACTACTAAGGGGACTGCATAGGGGGCACCACTGCTGGGGGACATTGTGTAAGGGACACCGCTACTGTGGGCATTGTGTAAAAGGGTCACTACTGTGGGCATTGTGTAAAAGAGGCACTACTGTGTGTCGTAACATAAATAAGAGACACTACTTTATGGTGTAATGTGAATCAGGCCCTATGTGCGGTGTAATGCTAATAAGATTGTGCACTGTGACTCCTAGGGCCGTAGCCCACTTTGTAAACAAGTACTGTGACTCTGCTGGCCGTACCCCACTGGGTGGGTGCACTAATTTTCATTTCTGCCACTGCTGTGTGGCAATGTGTCATAGATGTGCTTTATACTGTGGTGTCTGTGTCGTTGTGCCGCTGCTTTGTCGCTTAGTAACCAGTCAGCTCACTGCAACCTTTGGCCAATAATGTTGAAAACAATATTATAAGCTGTGATATGGTCTAAATTGACTGGAAATTAATGTTATTGAGGTTAATAATACTCTAGGAAGAAAAAAAAGACCAATTTATGTGATTTTAGCTTTTTTTGTCAATTTTTGTAAAAAAATCCAAATCCAAATCCAAATCCAAATCCAAAGCCAGTCACCGCAGTTTGGCAAATCCAAATCCAAATCCAAAGCCGGACGACGAATTAGAACCAAATCCAAATCCAAATCCGGCAAAAATGGTCCGGCGCACATCCCTAATTTAGACACAGCACCAAACTGGAGGGATGGCGTCCTCTCAGAAACTGGCAACAAGAATTCCCAATTAGGACTGGCAGATAGTAGTCTTTTCCTGGAGCTGTAAATGCTGAACCCCTCCTGGGACTGGGCCCTCTGAACACTCTACTTGATTGAGGAATCCTCAGCAACAGCTTGGGTCCCCTCCTGGGGCAGGAGACTCTGAACCCCCTCTTGGAGCCGGACACGCTGAACCCCTTCTTGGGGTGGGACACTATTAACCCCCTCCTAATACTCGATCGAGGAATCCCTAGCAACAACTGGGGTGCCCTCCATATACCCAACAGCACGTAGCATGCAGTGAGAGACACAAATGTGTTGGCGCTGTAGGAACAGCGCATAGTGTGCAATGTGAGGCATGGATGTGTTGGCACTGTGGGAATAGTGGCCCTGATTCAGAGCCGGACGCTCTGACAGAGCGCTCAGGGCGTCTTTTTTTTTTGTGGAGCGGCCTCGCAGCTAATGCGAGCGGCCAGGATGATGATCGCCATGGTCATGGCGCCATGGCCGGCTCCGTCATGCGCATGCGCTCTCGGCCACCATCGACCTGGTTGCGAGCGCTCAGCGCTTGCAACCGGGTCTGAGTCAGGCCCAGTGTGTGGCATGCGATAACCCTGGAGCTCAAAACCAGACAGCGAGTGTATCAGAGTACACACATGCACATTGGCCCTGATTCAGAGCCGGACACTCCGACAGAGCGCTCGCTCTAAATCAGGGCCGGGCTATTTGTTTTTTAGAATGGCCTCCTGGCCGCTCGCATAGCTGTGCGAGCGGCCAGGAAGATAGCTGTAGCGAGCGACCAGGAAGATGTTCGCGATGGTCAAGACCGTCGGGCTTGCGACGAGACCCTTGTGGTAGGGTCTCGTTGCCGCAAGACCCAGAGAGATTTCGGCTCTAACAGAGCCGAAATCTCTCCCACTGACATCACTCGTGATGTCAGTGGGGCCGCCCCCAAATGGAGGCGTTCACATGGGAACGCCTCCGTTTGGGCAGCTACCCCCCCAGCCCACCCACAAAAGAGGGCGTGCTGTCACTCAACATCGACAGCACGCCCCCTTTGGTACGAGACCCGGAGCGACGGAGTACCCGTCGCTATCCGGGCCTCGCGCATGCGCACGACGGAGCCGGGTCAGAATCAGGCCCATAGATCATAAATGCAAACAGGTGAAATCGGCACAGCCAAATACACTGGCACGGAGTCTGCAAGAGGATATGGACTTTACTCAGTGAGGGCCCAGTGTAGTTGGTTCCCACCGTGAAAGCAACAGAGGGCCTGATTCAGCCAGGAACGCAGTTGATAATAAGCACGCAATCGGCCAATTGTTGCGCACTGCGCATGCATATGCATCGCAGTGCATGTGCGCAAACTAGCCATTGCAATCTGGACTGCAATCGCAGAGACTACGCAGACCCATCGCAGAATGACTGACAGTTAAAGCCGTTTGTGGGTGGTAACGGGGGGGTGGTCGGCCGACGTAGGCATGCCTGCGCGTTTGAACGCCGTTGCAGGGGCGTGCATAAATTAGCTACTTCGATGCCCTACGCAGTCTGAGGCCTGATTAGTGTACACTGAAGTTAGCAATTCCTGAGTAAGGTCAGAGCTTGTGTACTGTAAGTGTGTCTGAGGCTGCGATGGTACTCGATTGTACCGATGTTTTCACAGTCTTGCTAAACATTACAGATGTGTGTAATGTAAAGTGGACATCCTTATGTAGTGCAACGGCGGCATTGCGATTGCAATGGATTAGCATACTATCGCAGTAAGACTGCGTGTGTAATCGCTATTGCATTTGCAGTTGCGTTCTGTAGCGAATCAGGCCCAGAGTACTGCTGGCGTGGGGACTCTGGCCTTCATTCAGAGGCGGCCGTACGGTCTACAACCGCACGGCCACCTCGATGTTTGTTTCGTGCGCATGCGTGAGACCCGCTACGACCGACAGCGCCGGTCGTAGCGGGTCTCTTTCCAAAGGGGGCGAGCTGTCGATGTTGATTGACAGCTCGCCCCGTTTGGAAGGCGGGCCGGGGGGGGTGGCAGCCCAAACGGAGGTGTTCCCATGGGAACGCCTACCGTTTGGGGGAGGCCCCACTGACATCACTAGTGATGTCAGTGGAGAGCTTCCGGCTCTGACAGAGCCAGAAGCTCTCCAGGGCTTACAACAAGTGAGACCCTACCCTAGGGTCTCGTCGTAAGCCCCGATGGAGTCCATCGCGACCATCACCCTAGCGGTCGTTAGAGCTGTGGGTGTAAACCCACAGCCTAACGACCGAAACAGAGGCGGCCGGTCAGGATGCAAGCGGCCGTCCAGTTTCTGAGCGACCGCTTGCATCCTCCGACCGCCTCTGAATGAGGCCCTCTGCCTGGAAACACCGCCATTGGAAATGCCGGTATAGATGTGCTGCTGTTGAGGAGTCCGAACACCTGCAGTTGAAAGAACACTGAAAGCAAACTATATTGGAAGTATAGTACTGAAGCAGGAGCCTCTATGGAAAAACGGAATGGGTATAATATACCGGCGGCTCAATAGCTGATGGTTCAAACCCCGACGCCGAAAGCCTGAAGTATGAAGATCCCGAAAGGGGAGGTAAGTAGACTAACCCTCCCCCTCTCACTACCCTAACCCTCCCTTAGTGGCGCCTAATCCTAACTTCTCTGGGGGGTGCCTTAGCCTAACCTCCCGCGGTGGTGCCTAAACCTAAATCTTCCCGAGGGCACCTAATCCTAACCCACCTATACCCGGGGAGCTATCATATATCCTGATCCCATTCGGTCGGGATTCTGGCGTCGGTATACAGGCGGCCAGAATCCCGTCGGCGGGTATTATAACTACATCCCGGAAAAACAACTGATACTCAGGCCCTGAGGTAATGCATTTAGCCAGTGTTATGTCATCTCTAGCATTAAACTAAGCCCAGCTGGGTACTTTTGAGGATTGCATAAGTCATCAGTGCTGATTTTTAGTGAAAACACCCGATCGAGGTATTATGAGAACTCTAGCCTAAAGCTAAGCCATCTGGGTAGTGTTGAGGATTTCTGATTGGGAAGGCCAGCAATCAGTGGACGAGGACAGGGCAGTGGTGTCCATGATTGCTGGTACTGACAGTACACCCCCACCTCAAAAGGGTGGCCACCAGACATTAGAGTACCCTCCTGATGCAACAATGTTTATAAACCATGTACTTGTCCTACAATGTTCTGTACTGTGAGTCACTTGTTTCATGTCTTGCTCATTCTGTTTATGTTAAGGTGCGTACACACTACACGATATGCTCCCTGAGCGATATCGTGTAGTGTGTCCCCGGCAGGCTGTGCTCAATGTCGTTCATGACATTGAGCACAGCCGCTGAACGATATCATTAACGATATCGTTCAGCGCCGGGCTCTCTTCCCCCATTCCCGAACATGCAGCAACCTGACGACATCGTCAGATTGTGCTGCATGTTCAGGCGATGGACAATGTCGTTTCCGACATAAAAGTGCACGATTTGTGCACGATTACTGAGCGATTGCACGATTACGATGTCGTAATCGTTCAGTCGCTCAGTAATATCGCCCAGTGTGTACCCACCATTACAGTTCCCGCACGGTTCTGTAAGACCTCTAGAGCCAATGGGAGGATCTTCCACCAATAACAGCCACCTGTTGTTCCCTCAGTGATTTATACTCACAATGGTACTTAGGTGGCCACTTGGATTTAAACCTCCAGCAGTAGGGGCTTACACAACCGACGAGACAACGCAAGACTGCTGACAAGAAACAATGCTGAGGAGTGGTAGTCCTTCCACTACTGGTACTAGCTGGAGTGAGGCTGCAGGTGAATGGTACTAGAACAGGTGTGATGTACAGGGTACTTTAGGATGATTAGGTCTCAGGAATGTCTAGGGACTATGGTGCAGCTGGGTTGTCAGGCAAGGAGCGACTAGACAAACAATACAGGCTGCGCAGCAGGAGTGACCTGGACTGTGATACTGCAGGATTTCAGGCAAGGACTAGACAGGCAAGATAATGGACAAGGACTGGACTGGCAATTAACAAACATGGACTAGACAGGCAAGATAACAAACAAAGACTATAGACAGGCCAATAACAGACATGAACTAGACATACAAATAACAAACAAGGACTAGACAGGCCATGCACAATACTGTGGCAGAGCTACTGGCTGAAGTAGCAGACTAGGATCAAGATGCGGCTTTGCGGGCCAAGGTGCGACAGGAAAGAAACGGAGTGGCCTTGAGGGCCGAAGTGCGGCCTTGCGGGCCGTGGTACGACAGGAACAACACGGAGTGGCCTTGAGGGCCGAGGTGCAGCCTTGAGGGCAGAGGTACGATAGGAACAACACAGAGTGGCCTTGAGGGCCGAGGTGCGGCCTTGAGGGTCGAGTTGTGACTTTGACAGTTGAGTTGTAGCGTGAGAGCTGAGATGTAGACAGGCTGTGATGCGACCTTGCAGGCCGAGGTGCAGATATGACAGCCGAGTTGTGGCGTGAGAGCTGAGTTGTAGACAGGCTGTGATGCGACCTTGCAGGTCGAGGTGGGGCTATGACAGCCAAGTTGCGGCTAGAGACGAGACATAGACAGGCTGTGATGCGGCTTTGCAGGCCGAGGTGCGGCTATGACAGCCGAGTTGCGGCTTGAGAGCCGAGATGTAGACAGGCTGTGATGCGGCCTAGCTGGCCGAGGTGCAGGAACTAGGCGGCAGACAGGTGCACCCAGACACGGCAGGAACACAACAAAATACAATATGGCTGTGGAATGGCGTTATTATACAAAAATGCAAGTCATACATACACTTAATCAAAAGAATTAATATCTTGTTCATAAGTACTCATATCAACAATCCATCCAATAAATGGTAGTTTTTTTTCTTTTCTTTGTGTAATCTTGAATCCTTATTGAATCATATTCTTATGAAATGATAATCTCAAAAAAGAAAGAAGATTATAGTGCAACACAGTATGATGACATTCAAAAGAACTTATGGCGTGTCTGACCCCTTCCCGTGTTCCCGCTACCCAGAAGTGCATCATTGTCTCTGGCTGCGGCTCCAAACGCTGGTGGGACGGAAGTGCATCATCCAAGATGGCCGCCGAACTTCTGGTTCCAAGAGTCATGCGCTCCACCATAATAGGAAATAGCCAGACTCGGTCTACAGTGTTCCATAGTGCCGCAGACCGGAAATATATCATCAAGATGGCGGCTCAACATCCTGTAGCTAATGTTTATGCGTTCCATAGAAATAGGAGGTAGTACATTCCAATATCCTCAATAGAATCCTGGTGCTCCATGCCGTACTGTGGTACTCTGGATTTCCAAGGACCTGTCATATTTGGGCAAAAACAGGTGGTGTGTCGACGAATGGCCTAATTTGGACGCTTTGGACTACATATATTCTCACACACCACCATTTTCATATGGTATGATCCAGGAAAACCATTTCTTTCATATTGAACTGTACTTTATATACTTTCCATTGCTTACATTTTCTTATGCATGGTATTTACATGAAATTATGCACTGTGACACTTTATTTTATGTAATTTTGTGGATTTTATTCTATTAAAATTGTTTACATCATCTCTGTAGACATCAGCGCAATTAGATCATTTTTTATCTTTTCCATATGATATGTATATATATATATATATATATATATATATATATATATATAAAAGATGTCCATAGATCATCCTCCTCGTAAAAATAGTTAATTCATAGTCCATATGAAAAAAATAAAAAGAAAAGACATTTTTCAGTATTTCATATAGTTTAGGGAAGAATAAAATACCTAAAAATACATAATAAGATAATACAAAATATACACAAAATACTTCAAAAAATGACAAAATGTTATATTAGTTATATTGCACGAATTTTCAGACAACATAAGCAAAAAAGATATACATAAAAATCACAGAGTAAAAGCTATAAAAAGCACTTAATCTCGAAATCCCCATTGAGGCCGTTTGGTACAAGAGTATTAAGTTTGTAAATTCATCGCATCTCAACTTGTGAAAGTCTTGTACTCAAATCCTTTGATCTCCATGAAGGAGAAAGCACTTGAATACCCCAAAAGGATTTAATATAACATTCTTTTGAGTTGTGCTTTCTTTTAAAAAGGGATGATACTGTGTGAGTGTCTAACCCCTTCCTTATGTTGTAAGCATGTTCCGGTAACCAAGTTTTTAGGTTCCTACTGGTCTTGCCAATGAAGATAAGACCACACTGGGATTCCAGAGCATAGATTACATTCTGTGAGTTACAAGTTAAAACTCTTTAATGGGATATCTGCAACCATTCACAATAGACTCACAAATTTTCCTCTCCCCTTTCACCGTCTTACACATTAGACAACATCCACATCGGTGAAAGCCTTGGGAGCGGATACTTACACGTTTCTCTTCTTCTAGACTACTTTTGACAAGAGTATCTTTTAAGGAGGGAGCTCTCCTAAAGATAAATTTGGGGCATTCAGGTATTTTAGTATCTATAATAGGATCCTTCTTTAAAATATGCCAATTTCTTTTAAAGATCCGCTCTACTTCTTTAAAGTTAGAGTTATATTGACTAAATAACGCCCAGTCAAATTTATTCTCATTTCCCTTCTGAGGCTCTCTTATTTTTGTCAAGAGTTCTAACCTCTCACAAGATTCCACTTTATTTCTTGCATGTTTCATTACTTTCAGGTCATATCACTTTTTAAGAAAGCGGTCAGACATTTCAGTTATTTGAGAGTCACAGATACTTTGCTCCATACAGTTTCTTTTCACTCTTAAGTACTGGCTGAAGGGAATACCCACCAACCAGTTCTTATGGTGGTGACTGGATCTCTCAATATAACTGTTAGGGGTATATTTACTAAAGTGAGAGTTTTTTGAAAGGGAGATGTTGCCCATAGCAACCAATCAGATTCTACTGAACATTTAAGTTACACCTTCTAGAAGATAATAGCTAGAATTTCATTGGCTGCTATGGGCAACATCTCAACTTCTAAAAACTCTCACTTTAGTAAATATACCCCTTAGAATCAGTTGGTTTTCTGTGATTTTTTGTATGAATCATTCCTTCTTTAATATAAATGTTTAAATCCAGTTATGTATTCTCTCCTCTACTCACATTAACAGTTAAATTAATGTTAAAATCATTAATATTCAAATTCTTGCAAAAATTTGTAAGATCATCCTCTGAACCTTTCCAAATAAAAAGGATATCATCTATAAATCTAATCCAGGATACCAGGCCCGCCCCCAACCGCCCTTCATGCCAAATGTTTAGCTCCTCCCAATACGCCATAAAGAGGTTGGCATACCTGGGGCGAACCAGGTACCCAGTAGGAACACAGGCTGGAGGCAGCGAGTTTGAGAACACTGCAGGCTAGAATCAGCTGGAAATAGACTGACACGGCTTGACAGGGCTGTGGTATGGAAATGCCATTGGCACCAGAGAGGTAGGCCGCGGCTGCAGGACTCGATGCTCCAGGAAATGCAAACAGCAAGGACATATGCAGATGGAACCACAGTAGGTGACTCACAGGAAACTTCTAATCCGGCAGACAGGTACAGGAGACAAAAGGAATAACTCAGCATACAGGAACTGTAGAACAAGGTAAGACCGGCTAGGACTCAGGCTTCTGAGCATAGGACAAACATGCTCTGGAAGTCAGACAATATCACCGGCCCGGAGTGAAGGGCAGGCTATAACTTTTCAGGAGCAGAGACCAATCAGAGCAATCCCTGCAAAGATCCTCCTAAGGTCAAGCTAGTGTGCAGCTGAGTTCTGCACACATACAGACAGGCAGGAATGCAGCAATGAGCTGCACACACACAAGACAGGATTCCGGCTGCCTGCAACAGCCGGAACATGGATCAGGACATGATGCAGTGTCCCAATCGCAATTACGGCTGGGAGCTGCCACCAAGATGATCCGCTACCACAGATCCTAACAGTTTATGTACTTTATAAGGCTCTGCAGATCCCTTGTGGCACCATATAAATAAAGGATAATAATAATAATAATAACAATAATAATGATAAGCACTCCTGTGCATTGTACTAAAAGCTGGTCAAAAATCTAAAAAAATACCTAATGTAATTTACAAAGCATCGCCTTCACATATGGATATTAAAAAAAGCAGTCTGCATGGGTATAACATAGCATAGTTTAATATCAGGAGGAAAGAGTTGACAACTAAATGATGACTAGGTGCAATCAAGGTTTAATTATCATGGGTGGACAAAAAAGACACTAATTTGAAATGAATGACACAACCGTATATTCCCATCAATAGAACCAGGCCATGGACACTATTTCCAGTGGAATACCTGAACACATAATGAGCCTGTTTCAGCGGTGCACACAATTCGAACGCAATGCTGATGTTCATACAGTTGAGCGATTGTTTGCAAGATTCTTTTGCAATCAGCACAGATAGTATCAGAAATGGGGCAGCAAATTGATGGGTGTTCCTGGGTGGTTCTGGGAGCAATGCCTGATTAAGACCCTATCTAGCCCTAGGCAAGACTTTTCTTTGGGGCCCCTCCTCTTCCAATCCATCCATGTCAAAATAACTGTCCCCAAGTCCTTTCCACTATACTACACTATTTACAGTACTTAGCCTATACTTGCTTACTAGCTTTTCATTCACATACTCCTCTGCTCACCAGTTCATCGCTCATATACCCACAAGCATTTTCTCCCATGCCCCCTGGCCGCCAACTTTTCCTTCATATGCCTATCTACCCAAAAGCTTTATCCTTACATGCCCCCTGCCTACCAGCATTTCACTCATATGCTTCCCAACTGTACTCACAGTGCCATTTCTACTTACCTGATTCTCCATCATGGCTGCATGGGAACCGCCAGCATGTTTTATTACAGATGCACCAGAGACAGCAGAAAAGACCTCCGTTCAGCCTCAGAACGGAAACTGTATTGGCCATCTGGCAGTTCTGGCATTTACCAGTAGGGATGATGGTCTCTGGGCCGGTTCGAGGAGGGCGGAAGTACCCCCGACCTTCACCCAACGCCGCCGGATACAGGGTATTAGCTCCGGGGAGGGAAGGGGTGGAGGCAGTGGGCCTCAGAAAGAGAGGAGGGCGTGCCACACGGTACACCCCCCTTGAAACTAAACCACGCCCCATTCACAATTGCGTGAGCGCGCACAGGGCGGACTGCCAGGGGTGATGTACAGCCCCAGTCTGTCTCTGCCTGGTGGCATGATCTTACAGCTATAGGCGACAGGGAGGGAGTTGAGGGGGCACTCGGTGGCACCGCACATTTACAGAGTTCACATACATAGACACACACATATATACAGGCAGGGTTATGTATATATACACACACATATATACAGCCAGGCTTACATATAGAGTTAGACACAAAAACACACACATGGCAAGGTTAATTATAGAGACACACACATATATAAAGACAAGAGGCAAGGTTAATTATAGAGCTACACACATATATAAAGACAAGGTAACATATAAACACATGTATACACAGGCAGGGTTATATAGACACACACAAACAGACAGGGATATGTTTAGAGACACACACATGTAGGGATAGATATAGAGACACATACATATACACAGGCAGGATTACATATACAGACTAACACAGACAGGTAGGGATACATATAGTCACATGCATATACATACACGCAGGGTCACACATAGACATACATACATGCAAGGTCAAATGTACATACATAAATGGTCACATATAGAAACAAGACAGATTTAAGGACTGAGGAACCTCTCACCTTGATGTGGAGCCTCCAGCGACAACTCCCTTCATCCTCCATGTTGCCAGGGTAGAAGTTGAACATGCTCATGTAGTCCCGCCCCTTGCTCCACCAATCAGGACTCACCATCTCACTGCAAGAACGAGCTGCTGCTCTATAATGCTGGGTATAGACTTGTCCAATCCGTGGCAGATCCGTTTCCAACCGACGGGTTTGCCTCACATTGGACAAGTGTGTACCCATCACTGATAATTCCGCAGACCCTTTCCTGGTCGCCAGTTGGGTCTCCTGGTTTTTAAACATGCTTAGAACTAGAAGACCCGACCGCTGACCAGGCAACCGATATTGTATAGTGTGTAGGCTGTGGACACCGGAGATGGCAACCGATCTCCAATACCGGCAGCCCAACATCAGCGTGGCAATGGTGAGGGATCCAGTGGGATCCTCCACCGTCTACCACAGCACGAATAGCGGTGGTTATAAAACGCGGTGGGCATGGTGGTGGTGGGGACGGAACGCGGCGAGCATGGTGGCAGTGACGGTGGTGGGATGATTCGAAGGGTGGCTAGGTAATTACTTTGCACAGTTCGGCAGTGGGTGACATCACGACTTACCATTTCATGGCATTGCTACACCATTTTTTAAATTCAAGATGGCAGTAGCGACCCAATCACGGCTCGCATGTCATTGCTCCGCCCCTTCATACTGGCTTATATAGGCCAGCGTGAGGCAGTAGGTGTCATTCTGATGGTGGAGGAGGAGTGATGAAGAGCTCCTGAAGATCAAAGATGCTGGGGACGTCCTGGATGGGCAGCGGCCATGAAAAAGAGCTTAAAGGCTGCAGCCCCCAGGTGAAGGTGCAGCAAAATAAATTTTTTAAACATTCAGTGTTTTGTTTTTATTTTATTATTTATTTTACAGGGGGTACTATAGGTACCAGTGGGCCCTTAATGCCCCGTCTGCTGGTACTTGTGGCTCTCCAAGTACCAGCATGTGAGTGAGGCTTGCTGGGACCTGTAGTTTTGCCTGTAAAAGACAATATTAAACTTTTACTAATGGATGTTCAACTCTGCACCCACAGCCCTGTGGTGCCGGAGTTAGCCCAGGGTTCTAGCCTTAGGTGTCCTGGAGAGAGATGACCCCTTTTTGGGGGGTCCCCGCTTCCCCAGGAATCCTCGGCCTGGGCTGACTAGTTAGGGGAGATGAATGCTTTGGCCGGTGGAACCGTCAAGTATGTCTCCTGGCTGTGGCATTACACCCCCTGCTAGTGGAACCCGGTGCTGGTTATGAAAACATGGAGAACACCTACACGTCTTGTTCCCTTTATTTTTTGAACCAGGTCCAGGGGCTGGTTATGCTTCTGTGGGGGGAACCCGACACAGTTGTATTTTAGTTTTTTTGGAGACCTGAAATCCTGTCCCCATCCAATAATCAGGTTATTAATTCTCAACCTCCCCCCCTCTTCACCATTATAATTAATTAAATTCCTCATTAATAAATTCCCTATCCTGCACAGCCAAATTTATTTTTTCAGCAGACTGTTTCAGCAGACACAAACTGGAGGTCTGCTGAAAAATTGGACATGTGGATGTAGAATCTGCAAGCAGGTCTGCAGTAGGATTGTATAAACAGTCTGATCTGCAGTGGACTGGGCAAGTGTGTACCCAGCTTAAGTGATGTATCATCCAACCATTAGCTGGCTCTTCCCTAAAATCAGGAGAACCGCTTGGCCCTAGAAACAGCTTGATAAAAATGTAAAAAAAAAAAAATGTCTGAAGGCAGGTCGGCCCCCTAGGGAACACCGGGCCCTAGGTGGCTGCTTGTTCCACCTTATGGATAATGCGGCCTTTACTGGGAGGTGGTCTGAAGTGAACGCAAAAAAATTCAGTCTCATGGTCGTCTTATAGGAGCGTCACGGGTGTGTCAGTGATTGCAGCTGCATTCTCAGATGCAGAGCCGCAGCCACAGAGGCCATGTTCAGATTGAGAAACTGCCATAGGGTAGTGCAAGTGTTGAATGCGCACGCGATGGTGGTGTGTTGAGAACCACCGGCGGTGTTACAGCATGCAGAGACGCTGTAAGTAGAGCTTTCAGAGCTTGCTCATTTAGAAGCTGGCTACTACACCAGGGGTAGGCTTAAACTAGAATTTAAAAATTATCCCAGCACAATATGGGAAAGTGCATGTCTACCAATTTGGAAAAATTCCATGAATAACCTACCACCTACACACACAGTGGAGGTAGGGGCAGATTGACACTAGGGTGTAAATTTACTAAGCTGCCAATATTTACTCTATGTCATCTGAGATCAATCTCGGATGACATCGTGCGTATTCATGTGTTTCATTTTTCAAACAGGTTACTGAATTTACTAAGCTGCCAACTTGCTGTCAGTCGTGTTGTTCGATGATGTAATCATTCAATATCATTCGTATTATTAATTTCTATTTAGCGTTCGGTTTTGGCTAACTCGAACGAACAGATGTCTGCACAGATACATAATCAACTCGACACCCACCGCTCCAGGGGTACTGGGGATAGCTCCGGGCTTTCAGCCTAGACCTGGGGTGCCCTGGAGATGGGGACCTCTTTATTGGGGGTCCCCAGCGCCCCAGCCTGGGTTGACTAGCGTTCATGAGTAATGCTTTGGCTGGGGTATCCGGCGAAAGGGTTCCCCTGGCTGTGACATTACCCCCACCCCGCTAGAAATAGTTTGGTGCTGGTTCTGGAATTTTCAGGGGAACCCTACGCATTTTTTCCCCTGTATTTCCAGAACCAGTATCGGCTCAGAGCCCAGTGTTGGTTGCGCTAAGTACAGGGGACCCCAACGTATTTTGTCCCCTGTATTTTGGCCAGGGCTGGTTCTGAATAGCCTGGTGCTGGTTGTGCTTAATACAGGGGACCCCTACATCATTTTTCCCCTGTATTTAGTACAACCAGCACTGGGTCTCCACAGCCATGTGCTGGTTGTTCTATTTTTTTAGGGGGGGGACGACAACGTTCTTTTTTCTATTTTTACACGTTTTAATTTTTTTAAAACAGAAGCACAGACGGATCACACTGATCTGTCCGTGCTTCCGTGTCAGCCAGAATGGAGTTGTCAGTGTGGGTAAGTATGTTGAGATGTGAAACTCGAATAGAAAAAGGTGTTCTTTTTGATTTCTATTTGGGGTTCGTATTTGCATCTTTTGCTACCGATTTGCACTATTTATCGGCCATGATGACAATACGAATCCTTAGTAAATTTCAAGGTCATATTGCTCTCAATGGTGCTGCCGAGTTGTTCTGATAATGTATGTGTCCGTAA
Organism: Taudactylus pleione; assembly: GCA_031769625.1. Taxonomy (NCBI): domain Eukaryota; kingdom Metazoa; phylum Chordata; class Amphibia; order Anura; family Myobatrachidae; genus Taudactylus; species Taudactylus pleione. Next base: position 13,183,577 of record JAUIMM010000010.1, read on the forward strand.
ACATTAGGGATTAAACATTAGGGATGTGCGCCGACCCCCGTGTTTTGGATCTGTATTTCCTCGTGTTTTGGATCTGGATTTGGTTTTGTTAAAACTGCCCCTTGCGTGTTTTGGTTTTGGATCTGTATTTTTTTTTTTTTTAAATCAAACAGCTAAAATCACATAATTTGGGCTTGTTTTTGGTCCTACAGTATTATTAACCTCAATAACATTTATTTTCAGTCATTTCCAGTCAATTTTGACCACCTCACAGCTCACAATTTTGATTTAATCTAGTTTAGGGCCAAAAAGTTGCATCCAGGTAGCTGGCTGACTAAGCTAAGCGACAGTAGTGGGCGGCACTAACATGTGGCAGTTCAGCTTCCAACATGGCACAGAGTGGCATTGCAGTGGTAGACAGTATGGTAGTTTAATAAACTACATGACCCGTAGGAAGTTTAAAAAACAAGAATGTTTTCCTTAACTACTGTAGGTCAGAGGCCTGACGGAGTTGGAATATGTTTATGCACTGAATACAGGGAAAAGACGGAAGGATTGATTAGTTTTTAATTTATTTATTTTAATGTTTTGATTCTTGAAAAAATGTATGAGGGAAGATCAATCTAGGATCAAGTTCAAAAGACATCTTTGATCTGGAGGAGGTTTTTATACATCTAATAGAAATGAGGTGGCCTTGCTGGTGGAGGTGCTGCTAGAACACCTGCAGAGTCAAAAATATGTGGACGATAAACTGCGGTCTGGCCGGCAGTGTCACCAAACAATAATAGTGCAACTAAGTTGCTAATGCACACACACACAAAAAAAAAAATCTTTTTTACATTTTTTGTGGATTGATATTAATTTTATTTTACCTTTATTTTTTTTAACACTGGGAAAGAGCACCCCTGAACGAGGCAGCAGCCCCTTGATGAACAACACAGACAGCACCCCTTCTTTATGGACAACAAAGCACCTCTGCCGAGTGCGGATAGACCACCGGCAGAGTCACAAATACGTGGACGATAAACTGCGGTCTGGTCGGCAGCGTCACCAAACAATAATAGCGCAGATAAGTTGCTAACGCAAACACACACACAAAAAAATATTTATTTTTTTATTTTTTGTGGATTGATAATATTCATTTTATTTCACTTTATTTTTTTAACACTGGGGAAGAGCACCCGTGAACGAGGCAGCAGCCCCTTGATGAACAACAAAGATCGCACCCCTTCTTTATGGACAAGAAAGCACCCCTGAGTCACAAATACGTGGACGATAAACTGCGGCAGTGTCACCTAACGCTCAACCACAAAAAGAGAAAAAAAAGCACTTTTATTTTTTTTACACTGTGGAAGAGCACCCCTGAATGAGGCAGCAGTCCCTTGATGAACAACACAGATAGCACCCCATTTTCATGAACAACAAAGCAACCCTGTCGAGTGCGGACAGACCACCTGCAGAGTCCCAAATACGTGGATGATAAACTGTGGTAGTGTCACCGAACAATAATAGCGCAGCTTTGCTACTATCGAAAGAAAAAAAAAGCACTTTTGGTTTTTTTTACACTGGGGAAGAACACCACTAGTTGACAGAGCACCCCCCCTGGACAACACAGCACCCCTTTAGGGACTGCAGCCCTAGCCTAATGGACAGGACAACAACACAGCAGCAGCCACAGTTAATTGACAGGACAAGTAACACAGCAGCTGCAGCACCCACTGAAATAAGCCACCCTTTATATTAGAGATGAGCGGGTCCGGTTCCCTGAGAACTGGACCCACCCGAACTACGGGGATCCGGGGCGATCGGAGGACCCCTCGGATCTCTCCTCCTGCCCCGGATCCCTAATCGAGACAAAACCTCGCGATCCTCTGTCGGATCTTGAGGTTTTGCCTCGAGCGGCCATTTTTAAAAATCCCTTTGCTTTCAATGGGCAAAGAGCTGATTGGCTGACAGAGCCGTCTCTCACGGTTCTCAGCCAATCAGCGTTAAGCCCATTGTATGCAGGGAAAAAAGAAGATGGCGCTGGTTCCTGCGGCCGGCACCCTCTGCAGCCGACACACCTGTTGCCGGCACCCCCCGTTGCTGGCACCCCTCACTGCCGACACACCAGCTCACTGTCTCACTGTCGGCACTCCCACTGCTGATACCGCCGGCAGCCCCGCTGCTGACACCACTGGCTCCCCCATGCTGCCGACACTGCCGGCACCCTGCATTAAGAACACCCCTGCACTGCTGACACAGTCAGCAAACCTGCACTGAGGACCCCGCTGGCACCCCCGGTCTGCTGACACCACCGGTACCAGCACTGAGGACACTGCCAGCACTCCCACACTGCCATTCTATGTACTGAGGACACCGGCAACAACCCCCACACTGCCAACACAGCCAGCAAACCTGCACTAAAGACACCGCTGGCACCCCCTGCACTGCCAACACCACTGGTACCCTTCACTAAGGACACTGCCAGCACCGCAGCACTGCCATCCCATGTACTGAGGACACCGTCAGCAACCCCCGCACTGCCAACACAGCCAGCAAACCTGCACTGAAGACACCACTGGCACTGCTGACATCGCCGGTACCCTTCACTGAGGACACTGCCAGCACCGCAGCACTGCCATCCCATGTACTGAGGACACCGTCAGCAACTTCCACATTGCCAACACAGCCAGCAAACCTGCACTGAAGACACCACTGGCACTGCTGACATCGCCGGTACCCTTCACTGAGGATACTGCCACCATCGCAGCACTGCCATTCCATATACTGAGGACACCGTCGGCAACCCCTGCACTGCCGACACAGCCAGCAAACCTGCACTGAAGACACCGCTGGCACCCCCGTTCTGCTGACACCGCCGGTACCCTGCACCGTGGACACTACTAGCACCGCAGCACAGCCATACCATGTACTGAGGACACCGTCAGCAACCCCGCTCTGCCAACACTGCTGTCACAGTAAGTGCACTATTGGTGTATCCAACCCACACTGTATAACACACTGTATCTGTGTTGGAAATTGGAAGCTGAACTGCCACATGTTAGTGCTGACCACTGTGTCGCTTAGCTTAGTCAGCCAGATAGCTGGATGCAGCCCTTTGGTCTTAACTAGATAAAAAAATAATATTGTGAGGTGGTCAAAATTGATTGGAAATTACTGGAAATAATGTTATTGAGGTTAATAATACTGTAGGAACAAAAACAGGGCCATTTCTTGTGATTTTAGCTGTTTTTATAATATTTTCCCTGTCTTCAGTGCATAAACATATTCCAACTCCATCAGGCCTCTGACCTACAGTAGTTAAGGAAAACATTCTTGGTTTTTAAACTTCCTACGGATCGTGTAGTTTATTAAACTACCATCCTTTCTACCACTGCAATGCCACTCTGTGCCATGTTGGAAGCTGAACTGCCACATGTTAGTGCCACCCACTACTGTCGCTTAGCTTAGTCAGCCAGGTAGCTGGATGCAGCCCTTTGGTCTTAACTAGATAAAAAAATAATATTGTGAGGTGGTCAAAATTGATTGGAAATTACTGGAAATAAATGTTATTGAGGTTAATAATACTGTAGGACCAAAAACAAGCCCAAATTATGTGATTTTAGCTGTTTGATTTAAAAAAAAAAAAATACAGATCCAAAACACGCAAGGGACAGTTTTAACAAAACCAAATCCAGATCCAAAACAGCTAGCTGGATGCAACCTTTTGGCACTAAACTAGATTAAATCAATATTGTGAGCTGTGAGGTGGTCAATATTGTCTGAAAATGACTGGAAATAAATGTTATTGAGGTAATCATATTTTAGGAACAAAAAGAGGCCCATTTTATGTGATTTTAGCTGTTTTTATGATATTTTAAGAAAAAATCCAGATCCAAAACCGAAAAACAAAACACCAAGGAAAAAATCCAAAACCAGATTCAGATCCAAAACCAGGGGAGATCCAGATCGGCGCACATCTCTACTTTATATACTGCAGCCTAAGCCCCTTTATGGACAACACAGCAGCAGCCTTTAGCCCAAGACCCCAACTGGACACACACTCTGAGTGACTGATCCGATAGCGGGAGGATGACGTTTTGCCTCGTTTTGAGATCCGGGTCATGCAGGAAAACCCGAGCAGGTCTTGGATCCAACTTGGAATTGCAATTTTCGGATGGGTCCGGTTCTCTGAGAACTGGACCCGCTCATCTCTAGTAAACATATTACCATCCGATTTGCAGGTGTTCTCGGCCGAGATTTAGAGATAGAATGGAGCAAATGTCGGCACAGTTTAGCCTTTAGTAAATTCTGAACATGCATTTAACGGACGATTTTGCCCCATTCGATGTCATTCGAGCTTAGCAAATTTTAGTAAATTTTCCTATAGATCTTTCCTCATGGGGCTGGCTGCCTCGTGCATTGAGTAATATTTTTTTCTTCTAATTTTTTTAAACATTCATTTATTTAATTCTGACATGAGCGGGGGCAGTTTGCATGCAATGACAGGCAGCTTGGAAGAAAATCAGTCAGAATCTCAAGATGAATCTCCTGAGGACATAACCAAAGAAAAAAATAAGATCGCTGCTAATGAGATGCTGGATATAAAAATGAAAATATTAATTTTATTATATTTTCACCATATCACATAATATATTAATAATAAAAGGTCAACAAAGGCCTTTACACTCCTATCTTCCCCACCCTTGCTTCGGCCTCTTCCCCACTCTCCTGGCTTCAGCCATAGAGTATTTTCACCTTGGATAGGAATGGGCCTCCTGTTTTTAAATGATATTGTCCTATTATGCTCTTTTCCCTTCTTTGCAGACCTTAGGAGAGGTTTCACCTTCCCTTGCTTCTACCAATATCTTAAATTACGTAGTTTTTATATTTCAATTAGTGCACAGGTTCTCAAACTCGGTCCTCATGAACCCAAACAGTATGTTTTCCAGGTCTCCTCAGAATCACAAGTAAAATAATTAGCTCCACCTGTGGATTTTTGAAAATGTGTCAGTGAGTAATGAATACACCTGTGCAACTGCCTGTAGACCTGGAAATTGTGAACTGTGTAGGGTCCTGAGGACCGAGTTTGAGAATCACTGAACTACAGTAGGGCACCTGGAAGGCCCTCACCGAGAACTAAACTTGAATCACTTTGCTTCTTCCGCTCTCCTGCTAAGGGTCTGCTCTCCACTATCTACCGTCTCTTATTATCACATAATTCTACTCCCTTAGCCTCTCACGAGGAGAAGTGGGAGCGTGACACTGTCCCTGGGGGTAGTCGTCTGGGAACGGGTTCAGTCCAACCTGGTCTCCTCTGCTTCATCGGTCCGACACAGTGAGAACTTATTGAAAATATATTTGCGTTGGTAAATGGTCCCGCAGTGCTTGCATAAAATTGTTCCTGCTTTCTCTGAACTATGTTGGTGGGGATATGGTAAGGAGGGCACCTTGCTCCATATATTCTGGTCCTGTCCAAACTTAGCTCCTATCAGAAAGCGGTTTTGTGGCAAATCCACACAGAGCAAGGAGGTGATGGAAACAATCAATCAATATGTTATATGAATGTTAGTCAATATCTCCTGGAACTGACATATAATAGTCACTTGTAGAAAACAAAATGTTCCCAACCTACTCTATGTAAATATACTGGTAGTAGAATGCTACATATGGTCTACAGACGTAGTAACAAATAAGAGCAAGATTGGTGCTCATTATCTGGTGATCATATCCTTGTAATGAACTTTATAGGAGCCTAATTAAACAGCTGGCAGCTATAGGACAGTATGATACTGTTCAATTGAATGTTTTACTGAGGATTATATTTTGCATCCTGCAGTAGTTATTGTTATAAGTCTCATTTCATATTTTTATTGATTTATTACTATGCTCCATAGTTTTCTATATTTTTTATATATATATTAAATGAAAAGTTAAGTTTGAACTAGTCATTCTCCTTGCAAGTGTCTTTTTCTTGCCCTCTTTTTTTTGTGCAATACTATATTTAACCACTGTCTGGGCAGCAGTTCGACTCATACTTCAAGTTACTAATGTGGCCATACCGGCTTCTCCTACTTACTCCCTCCTGCCCAGGCCTATAACCGGGGTATCTAGACCCATGCAAAAAATTAATAAGGCATATCTTAAATGCGGTCAAGTGCTGCATAGCCTTTCAATGGAGATCTCCTATACCCCCCTCCCTGATCTCCATTACTGAAACAGTCTGGGTTACGTATCAAATTAAATTTAGTTCAAGTATAATTGACAATAAAGCCACTCTCTTCTCCTCTACCTGGTCCCCATGGCTATTAATTAAGCTCCTCAGCCTATGACCTTTGGGCTTTAACTTCTTTGTTTGTCCTCCTGGTGCCACGTGTCCTCTCTTGTATTGGTATATGTGGTTATTGGAGACTATTGTTAATGACGTGTTTATGTTGAATCTATTTTGTATTGCTGCTTATTTGTCTTAAGTCATGATAAAATCTATGTTTGAGACACATTCGAATGTGCAAATATATAAACCCCCTCTTCCCTCTACCCTTTTTGCCTTCTGTCCATCCCCCCCACCCTCCAATTTATTTTTGCTGTGAAATACTTCAATGAAAAGTTGATACGTAAAAAAAAATATATTAAAACTAAAATGGTAACACACGTAATACCAGGATATTTAATACCACGTTACAAGCATACTGTATATGAAACAATATTCATGTGTTGCTCTAGGGCCTGATTCAGCAGCAGACGCTAATGCGATCGCAGCTGCGGTTTCGCATGGACCACAGCTGCAAAAATATGCTAATGCCTACCAAAGCTCAGCCAGCTGCTTTCTCATATCTGTCCAATGTCGCTCTCCTGTATAAACATCGGTACCACTGATGCACATTGGTCAGTCACGCAGGATTTACAACCAGTCTGACCAGTTGCAAACACTGCAAGTCTCCTCGCACTCAGAGAGCTCTCATGCTGCGCATGCAATCGCAGTGGCTAATTTATGCACACCCATGAAACAGATAGACATGCCTGCATTCTTACGACCATTACCAAACGCTGACAGCTTGCCACTCACTTTGTGATCAATTCATCTGTGAATCCGTTTTCGCAATGCTATCGCTGCTGTATCAGGGCCTCAGATTATGCAAGCAATAAATTCATGTTAGAATTTCAGCTTTGTTAGTGCTTTTTTTTATATAACTGGAGTAGGAGTCTTAAGCTGGGCATACACGGCAAGATAAAAGTCTGTCAGACTGACAGACATTTTATGTGGCAGCCTGCCAGCCGCAGATGTCCGTGGCATACACTGTGAGATTTCTCTCAGTGTATTAGCCGACATCTGCGCCCCGCCAAGGGGGAGGAGTCATTTTACTTTTCCTTCCATGGGAAGGGTGCAGTTTCCTAACAGCCGTAAGAGCGTAGTTCTTAAATATACAATGGCCTCCCGGGATATGTTCAGACCACCGAACTCACGGTAGTCCAGGTTACTGATTCCTTGGCTGTCCCTCTGGTATAATGCTGTCTCCCTTCACCGACACCTTTCTACTCTCTTGAAGTCTTTTTCAAGGTGTAAAGTATGGTGGTATCCAGGAGGGATTAAATACCCTCTAGTTCACTCCTATTGGTTCCATGGAAAAAGTATAACATATCGCTCCATATACATGTATTTATATTGCTCGTATAATTGCCCGAACACCTAGATAATTTTGCATGATTCCCCGTGTATTTTTTGACATATAATTGTGTTAAAATTATAGATCGGAGAATTTACCTCTGACTGCGTTCCATCAGTGGCCCACATGGAACATCCGGTTCCTGGATTGACATCACATCCGCCTACGTGGCTTGTGATCGTAACTGGCACTCCATGGCTTACACCCTATACCTCGGCTTAGAGGCCAGTCACAAGCTATAGCCAAGCCTTGTGATCCGGAACTGGAAAGGGCACTTTAAAGCAGTGCAGCTTCCTCTGCTCGACTATTTCAAATGTTTGGAACGCATGGCCATTTTGGCTGGTTTATATGGATAGTGTGTGTTTCCTAGATTTGGTCACATTAGAGCATACCGCCATCTTGAATATATTAAATGATGGGATTAGAACAGAATATAAAGTCTCAAAATATCCGGGTCTATATATAAAAAATACATATATATAAATACATATATATAAAAAATACATACAGTATATATAAAAAAATACATATATATATAAAAGTATATATAAAAAATATATTTATATATTCATATAAAAGCTTGATGAAATAAAAGATATTTAAAACCCATAAAGTGCATAACTTATTCAAACTAGATAAAAGATCAAAAATTCAAGCAGCTTACAAAAACCATTTCAATTTGAAGACACTGTTTAGACCATTCGGTATTAGGGTATTCAAATCGTAGATCAATTTCATTTCTATCTTGGTGAGATTATTTTCTAGATCTCTTTTCCGCCACTGTTGTGTCACCAATTTGATCCCTTCTACCATCTTAATATATTTAATGGAATTATTATGGCATTCTTTGAAATGATTTGATAGGGAGTGCTTCTCAAAACCCTTTTTAATGTTCCTTATATGATCTCCCCAACGTTCACGTAAAGGTCTTCTAATTCAATGTTGTTTTGTCCCTGCCCAAGCATTTCTCAACCAAAGATTTCAACAATAAGCGTAAATCAGTCCAGATTATTATCCATCACCCAATATTGTTAGTAAGCAATTAATAGCAAAAGTTCTGCAAGTGGCATTAGTTAGTATGCTAAAGCTCAGCAAGAGTTTAGTAAGCCTAGTGTCTTTTCCCGCTATTGTTAGAAAATGGCCTCAGTATGTGTTCGTTCCAGCGCTCCCCGCACTCCTCTCAGCACTTTGTACCTGGGGTCTGGTGGATATTGGCTTTCCCACTATCCATGGGTCCTAGCACTGGCAGCTCTGGCGGTATTCGCTGCACTCGTCTTATTCTGTAAAGACGGTAATGCAGTGATAATGCAGCGATGTGATGGCAAGAACGGATTCCATTGGTAGCCACACTTCTTTCCTCCTTCCCTCTGAAGAAACCTCCATAGGAGGGGCAAAGAATGCTTCAGATGACTGGATGACTGTGTCTCCCAGTGACACGTGCAAGTGGAATGCACATGTGTTTGTGGAAAAGAGTCAGGTAGATGTCTGTTTGAGAATTGCAGGACTGAGGAGACCTCTTGACATGTGAATAGATGCTTCCCTGACCGGGAATCGAACCCGGGTCTTGGCAGAGAGATGCGTATCGTACCCACTAGACCACCAGGGACGTCGGTGTTGTTGATGGGATGATGTATGTAGCAGAGAAGAGTGTAGCAGTAGATTAACCAAGCTAAACTGAGTTGTTACTTGATCATAATATAATCACTCTCCTTACTTGGTTCTGCAGTCAAGGACACTTGAGTGGCAAAACTTGGCTGAAGTATATACCAGGCTCGAACTGGGTCTTTTCTGTAGTATGGGAGCACTCTAAAGATGACAGGACCGGACACAGACCGAACACCGGAATGGATGGTAGCTGTGGAATAATCAGAAACGGAACCAGGGAAGCAGAGGAGGATGGCTGATATTACCTGAGCAGACAGGTGTATGCTTGGCACAGGTGTAGAATAGAATAAGCAAACTGGAGCAGGCTGGAAATACTTGTGCAACTTGAGATTCTGATTACACAGGTGTAGAATGGCAGAGAAGGTTAGTGCGGCAAATACAATCAGAACTGCACCAGCAGGATAACAAACAAATGTAACCGGAGCACAGTTGAGCTTCACTCAGTAGGGACTGAGCCAGACATTGTACTAACAATGACTGAGAGCCAGAGGCTAGAATATATACTCCGGGGTTAGCCAGGATTGGATGAGAAGTGTCAGATGATACCAGCTGGCTCAGGCTGGCCAGTGATTGGCTGGATCACGATCACTTGATCGGGGCAGCAGTACTCTGGGTCTGGCTGGATGTGAGCTGCAGCCTAGTAGGCTGGAAACAATGAAGCCGCCATCTCACAGGGATGACAGTGGACGCACGAACTGAGTGCAGGGAGCGAGCCGGCTGGCCACAGGAGCAGCAAGTGACCCAGCAGCAGAGGTAACAAGCCAGGTTGTGACAGCATGCTGACGAGAATGAGAGAGGAGTGTGGTTACCATTGGAATCCATTCTAGTCCACCGCACCACTACATTACAGTCTTTATAGAATAAGCAAGATGATGAGAGGAGTTATACTTGAAAAAGATCAAGATGTCATCCAAATAGATTACTTTTATAGAGATCTGGGAATATCTCATTCATGAAGTTTTGGAACACAGCAGTACCATTACAAAGGCCAAATGGCATTAATAAGTACTCATAATGCTTGTATCTGGTATTAAATGCTGTTTTCCATTCATTGTCAAATGAGATTGTAGGCTCCTACAAGATTTTGGCCCTTCTTTGGAGCACTAAAAGTTCAGAAATAAAGGGCAAAGGGTACTTGTTCTTGATAGTAATAACTTCAAGCCCAGTAGTCAATGCAAGGACAGAGTTTGCCATCCTTCCCCCCAAAAAAACAGCACTCACAGGGAAGGACGATTTCTTTATGAAATCACGGACTATGTTTTCCTTTATGTAGTCGGACATGTCTTGTGTCTTGGGAAGGGAAAAGGGATGTATATGACCCTGGAGGGTGTCTTTCCAGGAACTAAACTTATAGGATAGTCCCAAGGCATGTGAGGAGGAAGCTTTTCTGCCTGTAGCTTGTTAAAGACATCAGCATATGCCAGATACTGAGAAGGGATAATGGCTTTATTCACAGGATAACTGACTGCAATCCTACTACAGAGTAGGGATGTGCAGGCTCGGATAGGTTCGAGTTTGCACGTGGAGTTCGGATTTTTCCCTCCAAAAAAACGGAACTCAGAACGAGGCAAAACGTCATCTTACATGGACGAACATCATCATTCCTGGTCTTTTGTCCAGGAATGATGATGTTCGTCCATGTAAGATGACGTTTTGCCTCGTTCTGAGTTCCGTTTTTTTGGAGGGAAAAATCCGAACTCCACGTGCAAACTCGAACCTATCCGAGCCTGCACATCCCTACTACAGAGTAAGATTTTCTTAAGACACTTATCATGACAAGCAGGACCCCTAGGTATAAAGTGTAGTCAAAGCCAGGGTAAACCCAGGATAATGGGATTTAAGTCTCTATGGACAACTACGAAGGTGAGCAATTCCATATTCCACCCCCCCTACCCACCCACAAAACGGGGCGAGCTGTCACTCATCATAGACAGCCGCCGTGTCTTGTTGCGAGCCCCGTAGCGACTGAACTTCAGTCGCTCAGCGGGGCACGCGCACGCCGGACGTAGCACATGCGCAGTGCAGAAACATCGGGCCGCTTGCAAGTGGCTCTGAAACAGGGCCCGAGTGTGATGAGGATCTGTGAAGAGGAGCAGCCAGGCCAGAAGTGAAAAAGTACAGGTAGAAGAACAGAAGGGAAGAAAAAGAGGTAGAGGTCAGAAACAAGAGGTTCAGTGACTGTTACCACAACTGCTGTCTCTGCGAGTTCCCCTTTGTACATAGCGGGAATATTTTCATTAAAAATGCCAATATCCCCAGCGATATGGATAGATAATAATCGTGGCTGGTCCGTGAATATTAGTACATAGACCCCTTAGTCCACGGGCTCTCCAGATCCCGTTCCCTATTAACATCTAGTTCATATAAATTATTTCTTAAGGTATATCATAGGACATACTTATCCCCTCATAGGCGATTTAGAATAGGACTTACAGAATCCCACAATTGTCCTAGATGTGGACGAGAGGAAGCAGATCTTTACCATTACTTATGGAAGTGTCCAGTGGTTCAGAGCTTTTGTAGACGGGTGAGGCCGAATGCGGCCCAAATAAACATTTTATGCGACCCGATTGTGTGGGCACAAACACAAATATCATGCGGCCCAAACTTCTGCTGCGATTGGACCTCAGCTACGATCGGGCAGTGTTTAGTACTTTTCTGTAGTTAAAACTGGGAACTTTAGTCTGAAGCTATCAGACACTAAAGAAGCCTCTGATCGCTTCAGAGGTCAGCGTTCCCAGTGATGCAGTTCGCGGGTGACGTCTCCCGCGATGAGAGGTGCCTGCGCCTGCTAGATCTAGTTAGATCCAGTCTGTGGCAGCATCTACGTGGGAGCTGTGCCCAGCGGCCAGTGTGAAAAGAGGAAAGAGAGAGGCAAGTACTGCAGTGGGGCCTGTTCTACACTGGGAGGAGGCACAGCATAAGGGGCATTACTGGGGGCACTACATAATGGGTACAACTAGGGGCATTACTGGGGGCACAACATAAGGGGCACTACTAGGGGTATTACTGGGGGCACTGCAGAAGGGGCAATACTGGGGCACTGCATAATGGGTACTACTAGGGGCATTACTGGGGGCACAACATAAGGAGCACTACTAGGGGTATTACTGGTGGCACTGCAGAAGGTGCTATAATGTAAGCTCTTACGAGCAGGGCCCTCTACCCTCTTGTGCTTCTCCGTTCTCTACTTTCATCTACTTCTTACTCACCACTAGGGTACCTAACACTTGGTTGCTTTGTTCTGTTGCTTATCTGGGTGTTATGGTTGCGAATGTAGCAATGTATATTATCCATGTCCTGTATTGTATTGTACTGTAAGTCACTGGTCAACCTATTTGTTTATGTACTTTGTAAGGAGCTGCTGAACACTTGTGGCGCCATATAATTAAATGATAATAATAATACAGGGGGCATTGTATAATGGCCACAACTACATACCTCCCAACTGTCCCGCATTCAGCGGGACAGTCCCGTTTTTCTGGGACTGTCCCGCTGTCCCACCCGCGGGCCACAATGCCCGCGGTGGGGGGGAAGTTGGGGAGAGCACACCCGCTGCTCTGCACAGCAGAGCAACGGGTGTGCAGAAGGTGAACAGATGCCGTACACATCGCACGGCATCTGTTCACTAGCGCAGGGAGAGCCTGGGGGCTGCCCAGCATCTCGGAGAGTGCTGGGCACACCCCCTATAGTGATGAAAACGGGGGGTTGTCGTGAGGCTCCGCCCCCTTAAGGAAAGCTCCGCCCTTTCAGAAACCCCGCCTCCTTTTCGGGCACGCGAAGGGTCCCGCATCCCTCTCTTCAAAAGTTGGGAGGTATGCAACTACAGTGGCTTTGCATAAGGGGCTCCAATACAAGGGGAACTTCATAATGGGCACAACTATAATGGCATTGCATAAGGAGCTCTTATACAGGGAGCATTGCATAATGGGCTCAACTACAGTGGCATTGCATAAGGGGCTCTAATACAGGGAGCAATGCATTTTTTTTTTCGTGCGACCCACACACTCTTAGACCTTGAAAATTCGGCCCGGTTGGTATTTTGAGTTTGACATGCCTGCTCTTCTCGGTGACCCTCCCATTGTTGTGGCTGAAGGATGAGTGCCAGAACCTTCATTTCATGTACTCTGTAGCTCCCTACTTTCACTCCAGCTCTGCCTATTGGCACCACAGCTACATTCTACTTTCAACGTCTTAATCCTTTGCATTTATTAATGTAATTTCATATTCTATACCTTTATTTCTGTGATTTATACGTTGAGATATTCTTTCAACATATCTTTCAGTTCATTTCGTAATGTACTATTCAGTCTACTCTATAACTTTATATTTTATTGTACTTTGTATAATGCTTAATGCTTCTATAAAAATGTATATTTAAAAAAAATAATAAAGTAATCGCTAATCCTGCTTTTGGAGTCACCTGCGATACTGCATAAGTGTCATCAGATCACGGATGTGTGAGCAGTTACTGTTGGGAAGGGATCCTACTATTAAACCCATTGGTATAAATATTTTCCCACAATGCTACAATTTGCAATATCTGGAAACTTCAGTGGTAGAATGCTATCTTGATTATATTGTACTTTCCATTTTAACCAGCGTATCTATGCTAGCAAAAATTATTAAAAATAGGTTGAAAATCTAGGGGTAATATTGGAATATATGTGGGATAAGGCACTTTTTTTCACATAAGTGATATACACATCAGGGGTGCATCTATAATGGGTGCATGGTGTGCGGCACACACCGCACACCCTGCACCCATACTTTGTATTACTTACCTCTCCAAAGTCTCCCAGTGCTGTTCAAACGGCGGAAATTGGCCGCCACGGCAATTTTTCTGGCGTTTTGCGCTTGCACTGTGAGATCGCTTTTAAAATGGTGGCCGCGCAATTTCCCCGGCGATCTGCGCAATAGATCCTGGGCACACGCTAGTGCCCAGAGTCTATTGATTCTGTGGTGGCCGGTCAGCGGCGTCAGTCAGCTGCCAGCCACCAGAGTGAGAGGAGGGGTCCAGTGTCGGGGTATGCACACGGGCCTCCTCCTCTCTAAAGACACCCCTGATACACATAGTGCCTGATTCACAGTTGTACGGTATTGTACAGCCGTAGGGAAGTGGTTGTGCAATACTGTACAACTAATAAGGTAATGCAGCAGGAGGTGTCTGAGGAAAAAAAGACTCCTCCTGACTGTAGTGTGCATTCTAGCACCCTGCACCTGTCACAACCTGTGTAGTTCCTCTTTCCTGCCTGGGTTGTCGCTCTCTGCTCTGGTGCTTCTAGCACACTCCGCTGATGCGCAAACTGCTGATACAGACCACAGTGTGCTAGAAGCACCAGAGCAGAGAGTGACACCCCAAGCAGGAAAGAGGAACTGCACGGGTTGTGGCATGTGCAGGGTGCTAGAAAAAAACACTATGGGGTAAATTTACTAAAGTGAGAGTTTTTAGAAGTGGAGATGTTGCCCATTGCAACCAGTCAGATTCTAGCTATTATCTTCTAGAAGGTGCTAGTTAAATGTTAAGTAAAATCTGATTGGTTGCTATGGGCAACATCTCCACTTTGAAAAACTCTAACTTTAGTAAATCTATCCCTATGACTACATCGCAGATCCATGTGCTGCATTCTAAGACGTAGCATCGGATCTTCTGCGATACCATCGGTAATCTGGGTAACTCTGAGATTACTCAGATTGCCCCTCATAGCTCCGTTGCTGAGGTCAGGAAGTCTGCATCGGAAGACACGGTCCCTGGCCTCGGCACTCCCGGAAAACAGGGGCGATACACCCATGTTTTCCGGAACAGAAGCCGGCACCGCCCACAAACGGACGCAGCTGCAGGGGGCACTGCGTGTGCGGAAGTAACACCCATTCTGCAAACACAGAACGTGTCCTGTGCAGGTGCCCCACCATTGGAGTTGTACGCTAACCATTCGTTAGGCCCATAATATTGCACAGAGGGACTGATTCACGGTTGCATAGAAAATGGCTGCATTACGATATTGTAAATAGCTGAGGCTTTCCTGGACGTATTTGAAATCTGTCTCTTGTATGCAGCCGCACAGCCCTTATACATCGCAGCCGTGATCACTATTAGCATGCATTGGAACCAGCCCTAACAGATGTGTGAATTCCTGGATCTATATGTATGATTACCTCTGTATATCCCGCAATGTGGTCTGCACACCCACAGCAAACTTATCATAAGTCATTTAGCCTCAAATGGAAATCGGTCTGACTTCTATGCTGCTCTGAATAGCCCACAGAGATGTCTGAACTACACTACTAAACTTGCAGTTCTTCCTCACGCAAGAAAATGTCCATATCATATTTAATGTTGTCTCTATATGTTGGTCTATAATATAGCTCTGGTATAGATTTTGTGGGGGCTCCACAAACTCATAAAAGGGACTGTCTTAACTAGTATGTACATCATTTTCGGGATGACCATTGATGTGTCCTCCATCAGTGGTGAAAACGGAGGGCACCAACGATGGTATGAAACGATGAAAAGACATACCATCGATGGTTTTACTGTTGAAGGTTCACGCATGCGCAGAAGAGACTAGGGCCCTCGGCCCTGATTCAGAGCCGGACGCTCTGACAGAGCGCTCGCTCTGCATCAGGGCCGTCCTTCATGATTTTTAGAGCGGCCTCCTGGCCTCTCATCTAGCTGTGGGTGACCACCCACAGCTATAGCGAGCGGCCAGGTAGATGGTCGCGATGGTGAAGACCATCGAGCTTCCGACGAGACCCTTGTGGTAGGGTCTCGATGCTGCAAGCCCTAGAGTGCTTTCGGCTCAAACAGAGCCGAAAGCACTCCCACTGACATCACTTGTGATGTCAGTGGGGCCGGCCCCAGACGGTAGGCGTTCCCATGGGAACACCTCCGTCTGGGAAGCCACGCCTCTGGCACGCCCACCAAAGGGGGCATGCTGTCACTCAACATCGACAGCACGCCCCCTTTGGTACTAGACTCGGAGCGACGGTTTGCCCGTCGCTATCCGGGTCTCGCTCATGCGCACTAGGCCAACATCGAACAGCGCTCGCGAGCGGGTCTGAATCAGGCCCCTCAATCAGAGGCGGTTGCAAGATGCGAGCGCTCGCTCTGAATGAGGGTGGCCACTTGACTTTTCAAGTGCGGCCTCCTGGTCGCTAGCTAAGCTCTGGGTTACCACCCACAGCTTTAGCGACCGACCAGGTTGATGGTCGCGATGGTCAAGACCATTGCGACCATCGGGGCTTGCGATGAGACCTTAAGGTTGGGTCTCGGCAACCGCAAGCCCCAGGGAGCTTCCTGCTCTGATCGAGCAGGAAGCTCCCCACTGACATCACTGCTGATGTCAGTGCGGCCGCCCACAAAACAGCAGGCGTTCCTTGAGAAACGCCTCCGTTTGTGAAACCGCCCCCCTGCCACGCCTACAATATCAACAGCCGCCCCTTTTGTAGTGAGCTCCGGAGCTAATTTCTCTCGCTCCGAGGCTTGCGCACGCGCAGTGCGGCCGCTACGCAGGGCCTAAACATCGACCCAGTTGCGAGCGCTCAGTGCTTGCGTCCGGGTCTGAATGAGGTCCTAGGACCCTTCTGAGACAGAATGAGCAGGGCAAGTTGCCTCTATACATGTATGGCGGTGGCTTATGCTGCTGCTTTAGTCAGGAGTGTGAGTGAGCCAGGACGGGGCTGGACTTCTGACAGCTGAGCTCAGCCAGTGTCAAGTCAGCGACGCGGGCCAGCTCGTCCCGGCACACTTCACGCACACTGACTGCATACCTTCCAACTGTCCCACTTCTGACGGGACAGTCCTCCTATTCAGGTATTGTCCCGCTGTGGGAGGAAGTTAGGGGAAATCACTCTCACTGCTGCTCTGCATAGCAGTCCAGTGGGTGAATAAATGCCCATCTCTTCACTGTGGGGGTGATGTTAAGGGGGGCGTGCTATGAAGTCACACCCCTTAACCGTGAGGCCATGTGGGGGTCCCGACAGTAAACTTAGCAATGTTGGATGGTATGTGACTGTGTTAGTGTGTTGCTGCTGTAAGACGCTGGACTTGAGCAGGTGGGAGCATCGCAGCGCAGGTCTACTGGCTGACAGCCTGGTAGCTCTGCACTGCAGTGTGAAAATAAAACAATTGGATCCAAGGCTACCATTGATGATGGGAAACTGGTCCTCCAACATTGATGAATAAACTATCTGCCATTGATGGGTGACTATCGATGGTGTCTAACCATCGATGGCCATCCTTACATTGTATTGCTTTGGAGGTTTGTTGAGTAATGCTGGGCATACAAGGCAAGATAAAATGCCTGTCAGACCGACAGACATTTTATCTGGCAGCCTGCAGATGTTGGCGGCATACACTGTGAGATATCGCACAGTGTATTGGCCCCACATCTGCGCTCCGCCCCGTGGGAGGAGACATTTCCCTGTTCCTTCCATGGGAAGGAACACAGGAAATATCTGTCTGTCGATCGTGGCTGGGCATACACTGCCCAACGCTGCTGACATTTTAACTCACAAATATCGCATCGGACAGGCATGCTGGTCGATCTGGCAAGCCCGACCGAGCGGTATTTAACCCATGGTCGCCCGCACACACTACAATTATCGGGGCGATCCGCGGATATCGGGCGAATCACCCCGATATTTGTAGCGTGTATGCCCAGCTTAAGCAGTGTCTGTCCTAATTTAATGTGACATCTTATTTATTTTAATTGTGTTTGGTTCTTTGTAAGCAATAAAGGTATCTTTACTTTCCATAGTAGTCAATAATATTTTTATGCGGGTTCTATATATATATTTATTATTTCTCATTCGTACTGCCAAAAATGCTAATTTATAAAAAATGCTGAAACGTCGCTTCCATGCTCAAAATCACTCCTGGAGTATTTGAAATCTCACTGCATTGGAAATTCAACGTTTTGTTTTATCAAGCAGCCATTTAAAGTTTATAACTTTTGCTTTCTGCACATGTAACTAACCACGTCTGCACATGTATGTTCAAAAACGGTAATACATATAGGAAACATTAGAGTTTTAAGTACACTGATGGTAGTTTCTGTAACATACTAAAACTAGATTGCAGGTCCAGAGCCCTGATTTAATTACTATAACGCCGCCAGCACTGTCTCCTACAGAACATGATTATTTCTAACATGTTGTATCCTCAAGCCTGTGCTAAACAGGATTCCTTAACTGCTAGCACAGGACAAGACTGTGGGACCCATGGAACCATGCTGTGAGCTGTGTATGAAACTGGAACTAGAATGTAGGACTCGGAGAGTGCCACCAAAACAAATATTATATAAAACCATTGTCACTGGTAACTTTGCACAGCCGCGACACATGGTAATGAAAACCAATACAGGTCTAATAACAACAGGAATAGTGGCCGCCACGTTACCCTGGGTAAACTCCCGCCGTGGTGCGCATATAGTATACGGCTACGTATATTTATAGGTACAGCGCGGCAGTTACTACTACATGCATGTACGGAATGATATCCGGCCATCTTATCCGTAGTGAGATGAGAGAACCACATGGTAAATGCACCCAAAATGGCCACAACACTCTCCGTGTTCTGGTCGCTGATTGGCCGATGCAGACAGCGCTCTCCCTTTGGCTGGTGGTGTAAGCTCTACAGCAGCCCCCTGCCTGTGATTGGTGGGCCTCCCGCACAGGCTCAGAGCGTCAGGGAGAGTGCGGGGCGGGGACTCGCCATCTTGTCGGCTGTGGATTGGTCAGTGGGCGGCACGTGATGCATAGTCTTTATTAGCGCCTTCTCTAGAGCCCCGCGACCAGTCGGTTTTGTGTCACAGCCATCTCGTGTCCTCCAGAGCAGCGCACAGACACGTGACCTTTCCATCCTCGGGAACACACCGCAGACATGGTGAAACTAGCTAAGGTAACACGCATGCGGGGATTATGCGGACTAATATCCTACCATTTTTTTTAAATTTCCGGCTAATAACAAAACGCTGCATTTTCGTATTGTTATCTGTATAAACAATGCATACTCGGTTCATTTCAGTGAATGAGGTAACGGCGCCGCGAAGACGCCGTGGCCTGTGCTGTGCCGGTAGACGGGGAGCTGTTGCTGCGCATGCGTCTTACAGTGGTGTGCAGCGCGCGCGATGAACGGCGGTGACGTCACCGGGCCCCGTGGCTCATCTCCGTTCTCTTGCGTGGGAGCGGTAATTGCGGGGTTAATACTCCTCGCTCTGTCCGGGAAATCGCGCACGGTAGCGAATTGTGTGTTTGTGGGTGGGCGGGATTCACAATCGGGCTTGTGTGTAAGGCCTTTCTTAGCATTGTGGCTGGGTCTCTGGAAGGTGGCGGGTCCTGCGAAAACCACTTCCATCCCCATCTTGCATAGTTCCCCCGTGGGGTTGAATTGCCTTGCCGGCGCCATTTTGATTTCCCGCGAGCCGAGTCCCTTGAGAGCACGTCCCCCACGGCCTAACTTCCGCCCCCCCCCCCCTTCTCCCCATCCAAACCCGCGTGTTTGCTGCACGTGTCTGTGGAACGGATCGGGTTCTCCACGTGGCCGCACATGTACGTTCAGCTGAGGTGGCCGGTGCTGAGCATATGCCGCGTTAGGACACGTGTTGGAATCGTGCTAAGTTGGCCCCGGTTAGTACTTTCAGAGCGCTCTCTCCGACCGGGCCTGTGGGAGTTACTGAGTTATGTTGCTATTAGTTTAGGTTACGCCTGGGCACCTTACCACGTGTGCCAAGCAGTGGGCAGGCCTATTTCTGGACACTTGCAGACCCCTATAGAAAAGTAATTGTAAGACACGATACTGGACTCTGAATTATTAGAAACAAAAAGTTACTTTTGTTCTTTCTTTCTAGTTCAACCATTTCGTAGCTTCTAAATATTTGTTTTTTTTGCATTTATACAGGGAGCAAAAATGCAAGGTAAACCCAAGAAAGCCGCACCTCCAAAAGAGGTGGAAGACAGTGAGGAGGATGAAGAAATGGAGGAAGAAGAAAGCAGTGAAGAGGAGGTAATGCAGCATGTCATCTGGTTACTTAAAACACAAATTGCCATGATAACTTCACTAAAGTGTGCATATGAAATAAACAGATGTGGTATCAAAGAACATTAGTCTTGGTTTCAAATTGAGTGACCACTACTTAAATATCATGACAAAAGAACAGTGGATTGAAAACAATGCAAATGTCAGGAAGATTGGCATGTTTCATATTTTTTCCCACTCTGCTTTATTGATAAAACCATTGTGTACCTTATAAATTGTAACCACTTTTCTGATTCCTATGGTTAGAAAAATAAAGTGACTAATGCAATATAACGATAGCCTTGTATAGTGTTGAGGCCTCTTGATGCACTAGGTGTTGTAGAGGATAGTATTGTGATTTTCACTTGTGTTTGAAGCTTTTATTATAAATTTCTTATGCTGGCCATACACTGCCAGATAAAATGCCTGTCAGACCAACAGATATTTTATCTGGCAGCCTGACACCCTGCGGATATCTTGGCCCAAGTCCCCAAAATCTGCCCTCTGCTCCTCTGGAAGAAACCTTTCCCCATTGCTTCCCTGTGAAGGAAGAGGGGAAATGTCTGCTGGTTGCGGTTGGGCATACACTGCCCGATGCGGCTGACCTATAACTTGCAAAATATTGCAGTCTGGAGTGCCCAATCAATATTTTAACATTGGTTGGCCACACAGTTCAATTATCGGGGCGATACACCAAGGGCCAATTCAGTTCCACAGAACAGTTATGAATGCACTTTATGGGGGGAAAAAAAGCAATAGATATTTTTTTTTTTTGTGGAGAGTAATGGCACCAGTCAGAGATGCATTGTTGCTCTGTTTAGGAGAGTGCCCTTGGCACCCAGATTTTTGCACTCACCCTTCTGAGACGGTGAGTTGAATTCTGTGAAAAGTCTTGAGTTTTAGGCACCCAAGCCAGGACTTTGCATGGGTTTAGCCGCTTGTACGCATCTAAACCCAGTGTACGATAAGTAATAGGTGTTCGCTGCAGTTGTGTTCATTAGAATAAGCAATTGATTATCTCCCGTCGGGCGTCCTTTCAGATGCAATAAAACGATTTGCCATCCTTAATAACCTATCTGCTAATTTCTCCTTTATTACTTAGGAAAGGTCACAAAAACGAGGCGAAATTGGCTGCACAAATTACTACCCATTACAATAGACAGAATTAAAATCTTCCCTTAGTGGTGTGTACATTTACTCTTTTGCCTGCTAGGGCTGACCCCCCCCCCCATGGGAGTAATGTACACTTTTAGAGATACTCTTATTGTATTGCACCAAAAAGTAGCATTTTCAAGAGTGATGAAAAGGGGATGCATCAGACATGCCCCTTTGTCCTTGACATGCCCCTTTTGGGCACGTGCACAGATGTGCCCTTTCTCTAGGTCCGGCGTCCTGACCAGCGCCGGACCTAGAGTGAACACTATAAGGTAACCTTATTCCTATCATAAAATCTGTAATTGTCTGAGGTTTTGGTCTCTGCGCCCCCCAATGTCATAAGGGGTCCAATACACCTAACAAATGACTGCGCGATCTGAAATGCTGATCGGCAGCAATCGATGTTCTGTGATTAGTGAAATTATCCATGTTAAATTTCACCGATTTGATTGTGATCTGTAAAATCAAACATGTTCGATTTCACCAATGTCTGGATCTCAGGAATGCTACAAACTGTCGCTGGTGTATAGGGGCCATTGCTCTATGGAATTAACTTTTCCTTTAGAATATCGGTTCCTGTGCATGCCATTCTTTGTTTGATCTGTCTGCCGTAATAAGAAACGGAATACTGATTATTTTTTTTTATAAAACTTGCCAGGCTATGCCTGACTAAAACGATCTAGTTTTTATCTCAATGCTGACTGAATCATACAGTTGGTTTTTGAATTTTTAAAACCTCTGTTTTTCTAAAAGTCTGTTGCTAACACTGGGGTAAAACTTGTCAAGTTACTATCCTGTTAACATTAAAAGCAGTCCGTTGTTACGCAAAATGTGGCTTTCCCTTTAGATTGTCCTGTCTGCACCATAGGTGGTAATGCAGTTCTGTGCATGTATGCTTCATTTTGGTAGACAGGTGGTCTTGGACCTAATTGGCCTCACTGCAGTGCATGAGCCCAAAGTCAACTGATGCTAGTCTTATGCTGGCCATACACTAGCGCGATTTCGGGCCGATGGCATGATTTTAGACGCCTCGTACAACTTGTGTGGAAATTGTGTAGCATTTAGGTAGGAGTACGATCCGAAGCGCGCTTCTGCTGCTCTATCATGTCTTGTGATCAGACGTACAGCCCATATTATCCGTCGTAATCGTATGCAGATCATGCTGTGCAGTGTTAACTCTAGCTCCGGTGGAAGGCAGGGCGCCGGAGCTAGAGAGGGCACTTGTGTGCGCGCGCCTGAAAAGGGGCTTGTCTATAAGACACATCCCCTTTTTGTTACTTTTGGGGGCGTGCCCGGCACTTAAAGACACGCCGGACAGCCCCCAAGCGCTGCAGACAGGGAGAATATATGCCAGGCGCATGCGCCCGGCGTCTATTCTCCAGCGGTGACCGGGTCACCGCACATTTCTCCACCCGCAGGACACTGCGACACGCGTTGACCGGGTCACCGCAGGACACTGCAACCTGCGGGTGAAGACTGCACCAGCAGGGCGCTTTTTGCCCTCTTTCTGGGGGGCAGGGCACAGCACCTGCTAAAACAGCCTAGTGGGAATGCTAGCTGTGTTTTTGCGCAAGTGATGCATCGTGCGACTGAGTGGCATAATTTAAATCTCTTAAGATCGCATGTTTTTGGTGAGGTGCACAGTCGATCGTATCACGACCAGTCATATAGGGGCGAGTGATCGTACATCAGATCATATGTACATTGTGTCAAAAACACCAAATCGTACTGCTGGGACTGCCAGGGAGCTGCCGGTGGAGTTCAAGGGAAAACGTATGATTAATCGCATTTTATGCTGGTCGTACTAGTGTATGGCCAGCATAACAGACCTGGCTGCTGCACAACTTAATCAACCTGGGTACATTTACCTTTGCTTTGAACTGCATATTCCCTGCTAATGAGGTGATTTCCTGGAAAAATTGGTTGTAACAGTTGGGTCAGACATTAAAATTTGGGTATAAGTTATTTCAGACACTAGTGATCTATTTTGAACAGTTTACTTCTCACAGAACTTTGAAGTGGTTGACTACTTCTGACTTCTTGTTAATCTGTCCTGTCTACATGTTTCGGGAAGGGAGAGGGGTTATAGTTGTGGTGCTCCACTCGTTAGTGGTAGGTTGGTTTGAGGGAAAAAAGCTTGGCGCTCTACAATCCGCAATTAAAATGTGGTTGTAATGATATTTTTTCCTAAACCTGCATTGCAGATTTAGGATACATCACAGGGTTGTATAAAGAATCGCATGCAGGGACAGCTTGTGAATCCACTTCTCACTATTTTTTCACAAGTGTGCCCATGTGCCAGCTAGCACTACCTTCCTTGCCCCTCAGCTTACTTGTCCAGTCAGCTGGTCTATAAACTGAGATGCTGGTTTACAGCAGAGCTGAGGAGTGAACTCACCGGTCCCTAGATGTAGGTAAGGGTTTGTTTTTAAACTTCTTTTTTTGTTTTTTTACATTAAGTTGCAAAAGCGGGGGGGAAACACTGCATGACGCCAGCTCCAGATGGCATTGTTTTTGCAGGGTTCCCCATGGTATATTTCATAACTCCTTAGTACATATCAAGCAGATCGCATTTCCCATTCCAGTATGGGAGATGCGATCTGCTTGAAATAATCAAATTAATGGGCTTGGATTAGTTTTTCATGAAATCTGGTCCAAAAGCCCTTTAATACTTTCAGTGAAACGAAAATAACTTGGTGTGATTTTAGTAAAAAAAAATTGCTAAATGGGGCCATTAATTTTGACAAATGTTAAGTCATTACTTTCAGTGTTCAACTTGGTGTGATAAGGCCACTTTTTGAGCAGGGGAAACTGTCCCTTTTAGGGGTTCTTGGTAAAGTCATTAGCTAGTAATATGGTATGGCGATAAATGTTCTGCAAAAGTTTAAAAATAGCCCTAATTTCACTGTTGAATTAGCATTTATTCAAAGCACACAATGTAATTTTAATGAAAATGAGGATTGTTTAGTAGTACCTTTTTTTTTTTTTTTTTTATGCCTTCCACAGTTAGAGGTTCCTCCAAAGAAAACACCAGCCAAGAAAGCAGCCACTCCAGCTAAAGCAACACCAGGGAAGAAAGCAGCCACTCCAGCTAAGCCTGCAGTCACCCCAGGAAAGAAGGGAGCTACTCCAGCTGGAGCAAAGAATGGTAAACGGGCAAAGAAGCAGGACAGTGAAGATGAAGAGTCTGGTATGTTGAGATTGGGCTCAGTGTAGTTTAGTGTTGTACAAGAGGATCTTCATGGTATTCCTAGTCCATAGTTGCAAGTCGCAAAGACCCCCTTTACCATTTCTTTCCTGATAATTGGGCATATTGTTTCTGATTATTAAGGGCATAAGATGTCTTTAGAGCAATTTAGATAAGCGTTAAACAGCTAATCTTACGTTATGCTTTGTCTGTAATTTGTATAAATGCAAATTTCTCAGTGAATTCCACAAGGAAGGCTGGTGAGTGGCATTGCTCATAGGCATTAGTTGATCTGGTAACAGGTAGTGGTGGTGAAGCGTTCTTGCTAAATGTATACATTTTTTTTTCTCTCCTCCTGTAGATGAAGAATCTGAAGAAGAGCAAAAGCCGGTTGCCAAGAAGCCAGCTGCCAAAAAACCTATAGCTAAAAATGAGGAGTCGGAGGAGGAGGATGAGGATGATGAAGATGGTACGTTTAATCTTCAGTGTGGGAATTTTAAAATGGAACAAAACTGACATGGTGTTGGCACAGATGATGATTATTTTGGGACTTAATCCTGAATAACCCATGATGATAGCTTCAACTGATGTGCTGTAAATAGATCTATACAGTTTGTCAATAGTCTTGCTAGTTGAAGATCTGTTTTCAAAATGAGCTGTATACTTAACATATATTTTTGGCCTTACTGATTGTAACATTAAAACCTTGTTAGATGAGTCTGAAGAGGAGGAAGAACCTGCTGCCAAGAAACCAGCTGCCAAGAAACCTGTAGCGAAAAAAGAAGAGTCTGAGGATGAGGAAGGTGAGCATTATCTGTATAGTGTATGTGAAATTCCACAATGCTTGTACAAGGATAGTTTTATTTTTTGTTACTTAATGAAAAGTCATAAATTTGACCCATCTGAAGTTCCTCCCTTCTAAATGTGAGGAGCTCTGTGGTTAGTGTTGGTTTTAACTTGCGGGGCTATGAGCATGGTTCTGACCAAAGTCCTATGGATGTTCCCTGCTTTAGTTTCATTGCCCTCACTCCAATAAAGCTTTAGGGAATTTAGACTGTAAATTCCAATTGGCTATGGACAGATTTTAATGATTACATAGAACATCAACTGAGTATGCCTAAGATGACTGTCTCATTCTAATTTAAAAATTGTCATCCGGATGTTGTATAACTGGTACTTCAGTCACATGCACAGTGGCCATCCGGCATGGCAAGCTAAATTAAAAGACTACCAAATCTCAACTGTTTTTGTAAATGTTGCCAGGCTTGTCAATTAAACCTACTGTTGGACCTTTTTTGGGACAGTGATTTAAGCTACTGTAATGTCATAGTCCAGCTTTGCACCTAGCTATACCTGCTTTAAACAAAAAAAATTTTGAACACAATCTAGACTCTGAAGATGAGGACGAAGCAATGGAAGTAGCACTACCTCTAGCTAAAGGAAAGAAAGCTGTTCCTGTTAAAAAGGCTGAATCTGACGAGGATGATGACGAGGAGGAGGATGATGATGATGAAGAGGAGGATGATGATGACGAGGAGGATGACGAAGATGAAGAAAGTAAGTAGTATAGCATATAATTATACATATACATCCACTAATCTAGTACCCTAGATTTTATCTGAAGTCTCTTCTGCCAGCATTTTTTATTTGACATCTTAATATGTGCGCTGTGTATGGACCTGATCGTCAGAGTGGGCTTGCACTATTCTAGATTGGCAGCTGTGCTTTCCTCACCACCGAGACCACATGGCCCTGCGCACAATTATGTTCTCTACTTGCGGGCGCAATGATAAATAGTATATACAAACTCCTTCATAGAGTAGTGAATATTTTGGCAAAATCTGTTCATTAGTTTTTCTAATTTTCAGAATTAGTCTGCTTTGGGCTATTTAATCTAGGTACACTATACATTTTACAATTGCATAATTTTGTTTTCTATGCATCTGTACATGTAAATACAATTCTATCTAATCTATAAGTGTGTATGCACTCCCGCTAACTTTCTTTTTTTTTTTTTGTCCACTCCAGAGACTAAGGATTCTGCAAAACGCAAAAAAGACATGCCCAAAAATAAAGGTGCTCCTGAAGCAAAGAAACCGCGAAGTGAAGGTATGGGAAAACTCTTATGTACTTGATCGATCACAACAATATTTTGGTGTGATGCTATTCAACATTGCAGTGAATTGAATCGGGAATAAGTTCCCAGAGCTATTGGCCACTACGCTTAAAATGCCCATCTGATACCCCAACAGCATTAGACCTCTCCACATTCCCCTTAAATGCATGTTGAATGCTTTCATGATCCTACATGAGATGACTTGTCTGTACACCAAACCCATAGTAAATAAGGCATTCAGTAGTAATAAGCATATTCATCAAATTAAATGTGCAGTAGATCACACCTCCATTTTTGGAGGTTGTACGTTAATGAGTACTAACAAGATGTATGTACAGGGAGCCACGGCAGATATTCAAGATATCTGCTGTAATCCCCTAGTCTTCAAGTTAAAGCAGACAGGGTGCCCATCAGAAAAAGTTGAGTGCACGACAGAGGGGTGCAGTCACTCAAATGGGGATGTATCCTTGCTCCCCATTTTCATCACTGTAGGGGCGTATACCGCACTCATGTAGATGATGGGCTGCACCAAGCTCTCCCTGCAGTGTGAATAGATGCTGTGCCATGCCTGACACTGCGGTCCATGGGTGGGGGTGGCTGTTTTAGTTTTCCACTCTAGTGTCCCTTATGCTTGTTAAACCACAGTAGTGCCACTTAGACATTATATGCCATGCAGTTGTAGTGCCCCTTACACATGCTCGGAGATGGCAGATCCCATAGCCCCCCCCCCTGTACAACCCCCCACACAGTACAATATGGCAGGGACCCCCAGTGTTCTCCCCAGGCTGTTTTTTTGCAGGAACAGCTCCCAGCAAGAAACTGCTACCGCCTGGCAATTCCCTCTGCTCCAATGCACTGCGTACCCTGTTGCCCGGTCACCCTCAATTTGTCCTTGTTGACACAGATGCTAGATGTGACGCCGAGCTGTGCCGACGGCTCATGTTCCCATTTGAGGCTCAGTCCATCTGGCATCTGTCTGCCGGCAATAAGAACACGTTAGGCAGGGTTCTGGGCGACTGGACGCGGTGCATTGGGGCAGGGGGGTGGGGGAGAGTGCCGGGCAGTAGGTTGTATGGGTATGCGGCACTTTGGGGTAGAGGAGTGCCAGGTGGTGCAACTCTGGCTTGTCAGAGTACAGGGTGGTGTCATGCTGGAGGGCAGAGATCCCTCCCCACCTATATAAAAGCAAGGGTGCACTGTTTGGGTGGGTACAGTCACCTGAACAGAGTAGAACTGCGTCCACTGTCTGTGAAGGAGCTTTAAAAAAAAATAATAATAATCTGGACAGTATCTGGGAGCTGTATAAAAAAATTATTTGCGGACAGTATCTGTGGGGGCACTATCAGGGAGCTGTATAAAAAATAAATTCTGTGGTGCCAGCATTAAATAACATGATGCTGATTTCACTAGAGGGACCAGATACTACAGACTTAGGGGAGAATTAATATATAAAATGTTTCATGTTGAAATCATAAGGTCAGGGTTTAAAACATTTTATCGCCAAGGCCCCCACCCGGCTACTTCTTGATGCCACCTGGCTGGAAAAATTTCTGTGGAGAACTCTGGATCCTCCTGTATAGCTCCCCTTCCCACAGTACATATGGCAGGGACATCACTGTAAAATGTGTGTATATATAAAATCTATCAAACAGCATCGAGGGAGATGGTTACCACCATGAGGACTATCCCGCATGCTGCCAACTTGGGCCCACAGCACAAACTACACAATGACACAGAGGACTCAAGAGTAGCTCTGTGTCTACAGTCTCATTCGAAACTGGCGCTAGTCAATCGGACCGCAGATCGGCAGCCGCTGATTGCCTGCCGGTCAGAACTGTGATTGGCTCACGACCAGAGTCTATTTGTATGACAGCGCCCTCAATGGCTGCAGTCATTGCGGCTGTCGGAATGGCTGCGCCGATGCAACACAGCGTGTACTGAGGGACCAAGGCATTTTATAGAAGTGGTTCCCCGGTCGTTAATACCGGGTAAAATACGTGCTTTTAGAGGGTTTGCGATACCTCTCATGCTCAGGTCTACAAAATCTCTCAACGTGCCTAGATATGCTAATCTTGCTCTAAATGTTCTCCTGCTTAATATCAGGACAGTCTGGTTTGTGGGTTGGTCAGAAAGTAATTTACAACTGTTGAGAATTTTTTTGTAATGTTTCCATTTACTAGGTTTATCAGTTTATGTTGCAAATTTGAATTCCGCTAAGGACTTTGATGAACTAAAAGATGCCCTGAGGGAGGTTTTTACGAAAAAGAGTTTGACTGTCCAGGATGTCCGGATTGGGTCAACAAGGTGAGTGTTTTGATCATGAGCAAAACTCAAACTGTAAGAGACTGCCACCCTGACTTGCCCCATCTTTATACCATAGGAAATTCGGCTATGTGGAATTCTCTACTGCAGAAGAGGTGGAGAAAGCACTTAAAATGTCTGGGAAGAAGGTTCTTGGGTTTGAGGTTAAAGTGGAAAAGGCAAATTCCACAGACAAGAATAAAGCGGCTGAGAATAAGAAAGGTATTTCACTCTTATCATGGAATGTTGGTTAGAAACTGGTAAAGCATTAACTTACCATATCATATGCTGATGTTGCTTGTTCTGACATTAGAGGTGCTTTGTCAGAAATGGCTGGATTTCACTAAACCCAGAATTTTATTAATGAAACACCAGTGATGCAGTTTTCTGCCTGATATAAAGATCCTACTGTAATGCATGGGGGCTAGAGATGCCTAGAACATTGCCTTCTCTGTGACCATCATCTGAGCACCCCCATTAAAGAACGTTTCTGCATATAACTGAAGCAAATATTGGCAATACTAGCTGGTTCATGGTTTAGAATGTCCTGTGAACTCATTTATGCTTTTATTACATGACCTTTTTGATTTAACGATAAATTTTTTGATTTTTCCAGAGAGGGATGCAAGGACTCTCTTTGTAAAGAATTTCCCATATAGTACAACTGTTGAGGAATTGCAGGAGGTCTTTGAAAATGCCAAAGAAATTCGTATTCCTACAGGACTTGATGGATCCAGTAAAGGGTAGGTTGCTGATGTTCTATTCTTTGTATCTGTAGTCCGCATCTGGCTAGTAAACAGGTAGTGCCTTTCAGATACCCTGTTAATATATTTTGTCCATAAGGTCCTAAAAAAAAAAACCCCTCATGTAGAGTGGTTCTTATTCTGCCATCTAAATCAATTGTCTAGCCCTACTTTGTAGTTTATCAGGTACATGAATGGGTACCATGCTTTAGTATATGGACAAATAACAGGTTCTCTTAAAGTGACTTGCTACTTGAATGTTCCCACTTTTTTTTTTTTTAATTCTGATCACTCATTCCCTGCTAGAAAGGAGGGAGTATTAGGCAATACACTACTGTGTTGAAATGTGTCCTGGATGGAAGTCTTCTGGAAAGAAGTAGTTAGATTAAACTAATTGAATTCCAGTGATGCAGTCATTTCATTGTGAAAAGCTGTTGCATTCACACTTCAAAGTTTTCTCACACCTATGTTCTACTCTAGGATTGCATATGTGGAATTCAGCACTGAAGCAGATGCAGATAAGGCTATGGAAGAAAAACAAGGTGCTGAAGTTGAAGGCCGTGCTATCTTCATAGACTACACTGGAGAGAAGAGTCAGAGTGCTGGAGGGAAAAGACCACCACCAGGTTAGTAACTAGTTTTTGGTGTGTATAGATATTTATAGATCGATCAATCCATGGTATAGATATTTAACCGGTCCGACTGCGTTGGGCACAATAGCCAGGTGAGCTTTCCCTGACACTTGCATCGCATGTGATGCTGGTGTTCTATTACCACTAGTTGGTTAAATGTACTGTCACCAGGGGGGTTTGGGGCGTGAGACACCACTTGAAGATTTTATTGGGGAAAGACTGCAGAAACATTTTTTAAAAATTTTCTTAAACTAAAAAAAAAACTGAGTTTTCTGAGCTAAATAGTAGTGATTAATGGATGTGCACTGTTGGTTTATGTTCCAATATTCGCTCTCCTCTACATCTATTGAGCCCAAAAGAATGAGATAATGGCCTTTTGGCTTCAGTGTAAAATTTAGTCCTTGGTCCTGAGATTTAAATAATTCTTGAAGTTTCAACTTTGAATTCGAAGACTTCAAGTGGTCAGCACTAACTTGCTAGTCTTGGTAAGGGGTGTGAAGTTGTCGGCTGGAAATTAGTAGTTTAATCTGAGTAATTTTGCTGAAATATTTAATTAGTCCAGTTCTGATCCAGCTATCCTTTAAGTAAGAACCTAATTCTAACTTTTCCATTTTGTTTTTTAGGTGAAGCCAAGATTCTTGTTGTTAACAATCTGTCATACAGTGCTACAGAGGATAGTTTGCAGGAAGTTTTTGAAAAGGCAACATCCATTAGAATACCACAAAACAACCAGGGTCGGCCAAAAGGGTAAGTGTGGGCAAATGGCTACTTGATGCATCCACAACAGTGGTATTGTCCTTTTGATTGAAGCCTCTTAAAAAAAATCCTTTAATTTTGAAAGATAGCCAGTGGGAGAATGTTTCATTGTGCTGCAGAGCAATTTTTCTCCTTGGTGGGGGGTTGAGGGTTGCCAAACTAAGGCTAGATCAGACAAAACTACACCACATAAGAACAATGTTAATTTGAATCTGGTGAGGCATGTCTATTCCTCACCTCTAGAGGCAGGACATCATAAAGAATTGCTTACAGAAACCGTGAAACTAGAGTTTCTCTTTTGGATGAGTATCAGGTTAAACTTGAGTTTCAAATGGACGCCCAAGTACATATTCGTAAACTTGTATATTTACATAGTTCATGTTTTAAATAACATGAACAGATTTGGTAGTTCAAACAAAAGAATTATAAATATATGTAGACAATAAAGCATGTGCACGAAGTATTGTGGGATGAAGAGTAAAAAAGATGGATGTTTGGAATGTTTTAAAAAAAACCTTTTTCCCAACTATATGCATTTTGTTTACAGGTTTGCCTTTGTAGAATTCACTTCTGTGGAAGAAGCAAAGGAGGCATTAGAATCTTGTAATAACACAGAGGTTGAGGGCAGGACAATACGGCTCGAGTACTGTCAGGGAGGTGGCCCTCAAAGTGGTGGAGGAAGAGGTATGGCTTTTCTGATTTACAGTGTATAGAGGAGTCTTCATGCTGGAAATGATGATGGATATATCTGAGAATTTCTGATGAGACACAGTTTCTCTGGATAGTCAAGTACTGATCCAGCTTATTTTATTTGACTTGCTAAGCTTTTACCATAAATGCTGATTATATATTTAACAAACGCATTTTTGTGCTTTAATGATAAACCGATTTTCTGTTTTGTTAGGCTCGGCTCAAACAAAAACCCTTTTTGTCAGAGGTCTTTCTGAAGACACCACAGAGGAAACCTTGAAGGAAGCATTTGATGGCTCACTAAATGCCAGAATAGTCACAGATCGGGACACTGGAGCATCTAAAGGGTAAGTCCTGCAGGAGTT
Source organism: Taudactylus pleione (assembly GCA_031769625.1). NCBI lineage: Eukaryota > Metazoa > Chordata > Amphibia > Anura > Myobatrachidae > Taudactylus > Taudactylus pleione. Next base: position 13,215,829 of record JAUIMM010000010.1, read on the forward strand.
TTCTTACAATTCAGGCTAATCTTTATGTATGCATTGATTGTAGCATATTGACTATATGTGGGACTCTTCTATAGCTTCTCATTGAGCACTGTCCAGCTAAAGTCCAGTAGCTGTAGATGGATTCGCACGAGAAGAATATGAAATGCACATTTGGCTTATGTTTGGTCCTCAAGTGAAGGTCTAAACTGCTAAAATGCAACATTCTAATAAACAAATTAAAGATTGCAATGTACCAAGTACTTTACCATTCTCTGATAAGGCGCTTAATGTGTGCACTTTCTTTTTCCTCCAGGTTTGGGTTTGTAGATTTCTCTTCAGCTGAAGATGCTAAAGCTGCAAAGGAAGCAATGGAGGATGGGGAAATAGATGGAAGCAAAGTTACTTTGGACTTTGCAAAGCCTAAGGGTGAAGGACAGCGTGGTGGCCGTGGAGGATTTGGTGGCAGAGGTGGTGGCCGTGGAGGATTTGGCGGCAGGGGTGGTGGCCGTGGAGGATTTGGCGGCAGGGGTGGTGGCCGCGGAGGATTTGGCGGCAGAGGTGGTGGTCGCGGAGGAGGATTTGGAGGTAAACTTTTGAGGCTTGAAATGCGTTAAAGGAGTTTTGGTAAAATGTTCAGACTGAATTGGTACATATTTCTTATGAAGGCTTTTCTTTTTTACTTTAAGGTAGAGGAGGTGGAGGCTTCAGAGGTGGAAAGAAAATAAGGTTTGATGACTGAACCGTTTGATTCCCAAGTCTCCAAACATCAAGCCATCTCCCTTAACTGAATGGACTCTGAGGGCAGGAGGGTGCATTGGGTTCCCTTCTCCCAAACAAGTTTAGCTTTGGCAGAGCCTTCTGTATGGACATTCCAATGTGGAGACGACATACCTATTTCCTGTTAACACCTGGACACCGTCATTTCATGGAAGATGTGTGACTGCTTGACTATCCTTACAGACTTTTTTTTTTAAAGTGTGTGTGAGAAGAGACCTTGTCCTGAACTTGTCAACTTATGTTTTACCCACTGTACAATTTTTTTTCCTACAAATCCTGTAGTATTTTGCTGTAAATGCAGAATGTTAATGGTTTGTGCTTCAGCAGCTTGTCTTCAGATTAAAGGACCTCATCTGGTTACATATTAGTATAATGGTTTCCAAGTAGTCTGATATTATGGTGATGGTTGTCAAGTATGTTTAATCCATTTGATTTTATATGCATAGCATATGTGTTCTTGTGAACTAAAACTTGTGCACAATAGTGGCTTTGTGCAGTTGATCTGTTAAATTTTGTACATGGCTGCAGCTCTGGGTTTTGGTCTTTCTAAAATTGTATTTGTTACCTGATGGGAAAACAGACCAATAGTGTAATAAATGAATCCATGTACAGTAATTAACTGCTAAACCTTATGACCCTTAATACATCCATTGCAAGGAATAGGGTATTGTGGGTTTTCTATTCCCCAGAGAAGGTGCCCTTGTTAAGTGACCCAATAGAGGTATAAATGAATGTCAATATTACAATCTGAGGACACCAATAAATGACTGGCTCCCAATCCCCAGATTGCTATTTATTAATCTTCATTGTCCATAACTTCTAATAGTTTACTGATGGTGTAGTCTTACTAGTGTTATGCTACTTTTATTTCTAGACTGCCCTACCATGCTGCTGCCCATTAAACTCCACTATTAATACATTCTACAAAACTTTTAACATACATTCCATGAAGCAGATAGTTAAAGACAAGATGCTAACAAAGTGGCTTTGTTGCATGTCTCTAGCTCATGTCTGCTCACAGACATTGAGTTGCGTGCAGAAATGAGTTACAGTAATGGCTTTGATGTGCGCAGTGCACATATTGCAGATATGCTCATGTAATATAATTTACTCCTATGTATTTAATTGTTAGAAAAGCTTTAAATGCTGATAATAGACTTGCCACAGGTGTTAAACTCTTTATACCAGTCTTGTAAATTGAGGATATTGAGCGATTTGTGATAAGCGGTCATCTGCAAAGTCCAGACTAAACTAGCATTTTTAGAAGTCTACTGATGCTTTGATTCATATAAAACTTGCTTAACAATTTGCCATGTGGGTAATTTTTAATTTAAATGGTTGTCCAAATTAAACATTTCTTTGTGTAGCATTATCTAAAGACTAATACTGCATACACACGGAACATCTTGAACAACCATAGATATCGTTGATAGATTTCCCTCCAACTTTCTGTAGTGCTGGTCAAACTATTTTGGTTGTACACAGTGATGGCTTCACTGAAATCTTATCGGACCTTTTTTTACAGGCAAATCTTTACAATATTGTCCAAGTTGGCCTTCATGCATGAAAGACCAAGTATATCTATAACGTTCATGCGGGAACGTGCATTGTTGACTGCAAAAAAGTGAACGATAACGACATTAACTATATCTTTCAAATAGCTCGTAAGTCGTACCGTGTGTATGCACCATTTGTTTGTTTTTTGTTTGTTTTTTGCAGTTTGAGCAGTGTCGGACAATTTCATCAATGAAGTTAAGCTGTTCAGCTGCTTACAGGCTTAGTCTGATGTTGGCAGGTAGATATCCTATTGCCATGACATGTTAAAACAACCATTGGTCACTAAATACCCCTTTCACAGAAATAGCAAAAAGGCACCACGCAGTTAAAGCTTTGCTGCTCCCAGGATGCACTTGGGTCCGTCCTCCTCTATACCCTGTCCACAGGCACCTCAGTTTTAGTTGATGTCCGGCCGCAGTCGGGTCACCCTGGGCAGATTTTTTTTTTTTTTTTTTTTTTTTTACGATCTTCAGAGCGGCAGCATAAGACTGTCCATCTGGACGTCCATGCTGCCGCTCCAACAGCCCCGCTGGCGCTGCGACGCCAGTACTTATCTGGGGATCGCAGCGGTACCCCTGAGTCAGTACTAGCGTGGCTCCGGGAGCTCCCACTGACTGCTGTCGGGCACAAGGGGCCAGGTAAGCCGCGTGTAGCGCTGCACACGGGGGGAAAATTGCAGTCTTTCAGCCGCCGGTCTCTGGGGACAGACCGGCGGCGCTAGTAGCGGCGGCGGGCTCCCCCCTCTGGCATACCCCGTGTGACTGCTGGCCACTGGGGTGTAAGTACCGGCGGGGAACCGGCTTCCCTGGGGATTTAGTACTAGCGGGAGGCAGCCTCCCCTCAGCCCAGCGCGCCTTTTCATGTGTGCTGGCGTTGCTGGGCTGTTATCTCCTGGCCACTCCTCAGTGCTCTCTGGCGGCCACCTTCCAGGCAGCATCGCAGAGCTCCCAGGCGGATACAGTGGACAAGTCCCCCTGCGTACCTCTCTCCCTGCAAAGGACAGTGTTCGCAGTGCTATAGCCCTCCCAGACACTGAATCTGGGAGGTTGATTGTAGCTGAAGGTGCAGTGAGTATAACTTCCTGCCTGGTATGTGACTTTTGCTAGTGCTGCGGTCTGTGCTTTTTCTACTTACTGTCAGCTTTTTACCTATCCCTTTCCTTCTCCTACGGTGCGTGGGGGAGGGGTGTTCTTTCTGTGTACCTCACTTATATAGATCTACGTATTTGTGAGGTCCGTCACATACTGCGGTGTGCTACTCAGTACCAGATTGTCGGCTGTTTGGGTTGCATACTTGGTAGTGTGCAGGTGTTATACACCTTACCTCTTTGGTGATACATTTTTTTATTGCAAAAGTTTGTCATGTCTGATGATTAGAATGAGCGCTCTGTGGCTCCTGTGTTTTCCTGCCGACGCTGTTCAGCAGGAGTTGACGGGGCGGATTTGTCTCAGGACGGTCTGTGCGGACGGTGCCAGCTGGTACCTGGTCCCTCTAAACCCCCAGTGGCGCAGGATCCTCTGTGGGCGATGTTTACACAAGTGCTGGCATCGGTCGCGGACCGGTTGGCGGTCCCTTCTAGGGCGTTGCCCCAGCCTACCGTTCCCTGGGCGTGACGCGTCTGGTGCAGTCTCCCGGGTCTCAGACTGTGGGTCCTTATGCGGGATTGCCTGTATACGTGCAATCTCCCGCTGTACCACAGCAGTCGATGGTACAGTTTCAGGGGTATCCTCAAATGGTACCCCCTCCCTGGGTGGATGTCCTCTCCAGCTCTGTTCAGAGCCTGGCGGCTTCATCGGCCTTTCAAACTATGTTGCACAGTGATTTGCCACAAAGGACGTCCAAGCGACCCGTTCCGGCTTCATTGGCGGCACAGTTTACGGACACTGGCGTGTCTTCGGATGACTGGGAGATCCATGAAGGCTCTGACGGATGCTGGGGCCCAGGAGGCGGAGGCTAAGTCCTCCATTAATGTACTGGCATTGGTTAGGGCGGTGCGGGCCATCCTTCATATAGAGGAGGATGCGCTGGCTCCCAGGTCGAAGTACCCTAATTTTAAGGCCAAGGCAGCCTCTATGGTTTTTCCCCTGTCTGACCAGTTAATGGATCATATGGCAGGGACCTGGCAGTTGCCCAGCAAGAGGTTCCAACCGCAGAAACGGTTGGCTTCAAACTATCCTTTTCCTGAGGCTCATTGCAGGAAGTGGGAAACTCTGCCTGCCGTGATTTCCCACGTTACCCGCTTAATTAAAAGCGCTGCGCTGCCTTTGCTGTCGATCTCGTCCCTGAAAGATCCCACGGACAGGAAAGTGGAGACTTGTTTAAAGTCTTATCTACTCTCTCGGGGGCGGTTGCCTGTCCGTCCATGGCCATCTCTTGGGTGGCTAAGGCCATCGAGAGCTGGGCCAACGCTTGGGAGGATACCTTTCCGGAAGATGCTCCGGAGATCCAGAGAGCGTTGATAAGACAAATGAAGGATGCGGCTTCCTACATTGGGGAAGCATCGTTAGATGCAAGCCTGCTGACCTCTCAGGTGTCTGCTGCGTCGGTCCTTGTGGCTGAGGTCTTGGAGAGCTGACGCAGACTCCAAAAAGACTGGAGGCCTTACCTTTTAATGGGGAGTTGCTTTTTGGTCCAGACTTGGACAAAATTGTGGATACTCTGGCGAAGTCTAAATCAGCCTTTCTCCCTTCGGCTTCTGCACCTACCAAGGTACGGAGCTCTGCCTTTTGGGTTCAGGGCAAGGCCAAAGGTCAGTCCTTCCCGAGGCAATCGGTGACCAAGGCCGCTTCTAAGCCCAAGAAGCAGGCCTGGAGTGCCAGGCGCCCATCTTCCAAGCAGGAGGATAAACCTGCCTGATGGGACGGGCCTCCCTCTGGGGGTCCCAGAGTGGGAGGCCGACTTCTATTTGCCCAGTGCTGGCACAATACCACCACGGATGCCTGGGTTCGAGAAGTGGTTTCCCAGGGGTACGCCCTGTCTTTTCGGCACAGACCGCCCCACCAGTTTTTCTGCACGAGTCCTTCTCAGGATACGACCAAGACTTTACAGATTCAGGAAGCTATAGAGTCCTTGCTGAAAGCAGGGGTCATTGTTCCCGTTCCTCAATTATGAGGGACGGGGTACTATTCTTTGTTTCTGGTGCAGAAACCCAATGGTTCTCATCGCCCTATCCTCAACTTGAAGTCTCTGAACAAATTCCTCAGAGTTCCCAAGTTCAGCATGGAAACGTTACGCTCCATCATTCTGGCGATGGAACCGGGGGATTACATGGTGTCCCTGAATATCCAGGACGCCTACCTCCATGTTCCGATAGCACCGTCGCACCAGCGATCTGAGGTTCGCTATCCTTCAACATCATTTTCAGTTCCGGGCGCTACCCTTTGGCCTCTCCACGGCACCGAGGGTGTTCACGAAGATTATGGCGGTCATGGCTGCACATCTTCGGAACCAGAATGTACGGCTGCTGCCGTATCTGGACGATCTCCTGTTGCTGGCGAGCTCCCCGGAGGTACTGCTTCAACATCGCCACCTGACGATCGCTTGCCTGATAAATTGGAAAAAGTCCTCCCTGATTCCATCACAGCATATGGTTCATTTGGGAGCCCTGCTGGATTTTCGTCAGCAACAGATTTTCCTGACTCCGGAGGTTTCCTCCCTGCAGCTGCGGATACAGTTGCCTGAGCGGTTGCCGCCTGTCGGTCCATTCGGCTATGAGAGTTCTGGGGTCCATGGTGTCGACATTCAACATGGTGGAATTTGCCCAGTTCCGTTCCCGGCCCCTGCAGGGGCTGATTCTATCGGAATGGAACAGTTTACCTCACCGGATCCGCTCTTAGATGCTGGTGTTGTCCCCGGAGGTTCGGCAGTCTTTGGCTTGGTGGCTTCAGACAGCTGGTCGAGGGGCGCCCCTTTTGGATCCCGGACTGGGTCCTGCTCACGACGGATGCCAGTCTCCGGGGTTGGGGGGCAGTGACCGGCTCCTTTATCGCTTCAGGGTCGTTGGTCCGCGGAAGAAGCACTTCTCCCCATCAACATCCTGGAACTGCGGGCAGTATACAGGGCCCTGCAGTCGTCCGGCCCCGCTCTTCATGGAAGGGCGGTTCAGGTGCAGTCCGACAACGCCACCATGGTGGCGTACATCAACCACCAAGGAGGAACTCTCAGTCGGGCAGTGATGTCGGAGGTGTCTCGCATTCTTGCTTGGGCGGAGTGTCACATTCCAGCGCTCTCGGCAGTCTTCATTCCCGGAGTCCTCAATTGGGAGGCGGGCTTCCTCAGCCATCACGACGTGCATCCCGAGGAATGGTTGCTTCACCCAGAGGTGTTTCAGCTACTCGTGGACAGGTGGGGGCAGTCGGAGCTGGACTTGATGGCCTCCTGTCACAATCACAAGTTGCCCGTTTACAGGTCAAGGATAAGAGACGCAGGCGCCTGTCTGGTAGACACACTGTCGGTGAAATGGTTATTTCACCTGGCGTATATGTTTCCTCCGATATCCCTGCTTCCTCGGGTTCTGCGGAAATTCAAGCAGGATGGCGGCACGCTCGTGCTGGTTGCTTCGGCGTGGCCCAGACGTCCTTGGTACTCCGATCTGAGGTGCCTCTCCATCGACGCTCCGTACCTTCTCCCTCAGTGTCGGGACCTGTTGTCTCAAGGGCCCTGCCTTTACCCGGATCTGGGTCGGCTGTCTTTGACGGCGTGGCTCTTGAGACAGCCATCTTGAGGTCTAGGGGTTTCTCCAGTTCGGTCATTGGTTCCATGCTTAGGGCACGCAAGCCTGCTTCCGCGTGGATTTACCACAGGCTGTGGCGCATTTATTTTCAGTGGTGTGAATCCAGAAACTATGATCCGCAGGTGTTCCGGGTTTCCAGAATCTTGGAGTTTCTTCAATCTGGTTTGGACCTCGGCTTACGCCTGGCCTCTCTGAAGGTTCATGTGTCTGCTTTGTCCGTGTGGTTTCAGCGACTGATTGCTACACTGCCAGATGTTCACACCTTTTTCCAGGGTATTCTCAGGATCCAGCCTCCCTTCGTGCCTCCGGTGGCTCCTTGGGACTTAGCGGTGGTACTACGGGTCTTGCAGGGTCCTCCTTTTGAGTCGGCGGAACTCAAGTGGCTAACGTTTAAAACCGTTTTTCTCCTGGCAATTGCTTCTGCCAGGAGGGTGTCAGAATTGGGGGCGCTTTCCTGTCGCCCTCCTTTTCTGATTTTTCACCAGGACAGAGCGGTGCTCCGCACTTGTCCTGAGTTTTTGCCCAAAGTGGTCTCAAAGGTCTCACATTAATCAGGAACTTGTTGTGCCAGCTTTTCAGTCACCTGATCTTTCAGCTGGTGAGGCTTCCTTAGATGTAGTCCGGGCACTTAGAATCTATGTGGACCGGACTGCTTCGGTTAGGAAGTCGGATTCATTGTTTGTCCTCTTCGGTTTTCACAAGAGGGGTTGGCCTGCCAACAAGCAAACGTTAGCCCGTTGGCTTCGTTCCGTTATTTGTGAGGCTTGTGCACAGGAGGGTTTACCTGTGCCAGCCTCTGTTAAGGCTCATTTCACTCGTTCTGTGGGTCCCTCTTGGGCTGCTAGACGTGGTGCCTCTGCTGTTCAGCTGTGTAAGGCGGCCACTTGGTCTTCAATTCAAATGTTTTTGAGGTTCTATGCGTTTGACCACCTTCGCCTCTCAGGATGCATCCTTCGGGCGCCGGGTGCTCCTTTCAGCACAGGAGCGTCCCCGCCCTTAGTTGAACTGCTTTGGGACATCCCCAAGGTCAACCCTGTGGACCCCGAAGTAGAAAACAAGAGATATGGTAAGAACTTACCTTTTGTTATCTCTGTTTCTACGAAGTCCATAGGGTCCACAGGGCGCCCGCCCTGACGCACCTGTCTTCAAATGGGTTGTGTGGCTGGTCACCGGTTTTCTGTCTCCCATTTCTGTGAGTATGGTTTCTTGTGTGTTCCAGTCTTCCTTCTCTCTGTTTAGTCTCCTCCTCCGGCCTTAGCTGCTTACCAACTGAGGTGCCTCTGGTCGGGGGCAGGGTATAGAGGAGGACGGACCCAAGTGCATCCTGGGAGCAGCAAAGCTTTAACTGCGTGGATCCAGATCCAGCTATACCCCATGGTCAACCCTATGGATTTCGTAGAAACAGAGATAACAAAGGTAAGTTCTTACCATATCTCTTGTTTTTTTTTTTTCAGGGTCCACAGGGATACCTTGGGGTTTAGGTGGAGGTTAGGACCAGACTGTTAAAGCTGTTTACTCCCAGGGTGCACTGGTCCTTTCTAGGCCCTTCAGTTAGTTCTGGTGTCTGCAGGAGTCAGACCAGTTTTAGACAGTGGGCTCCTAAGGATTTGATTTATTAGTTTATCTACAAGCTGAGTGTCATCAGACGGTCTATGATGTGTCTGTGCTGACAATCCCATCACCCCTCTGGGCGTTGTGACTCCAGTTCAGTCTGGTACTCTCGACTGGGGACCTTGCTAGCTGTCCCTGAGGGATGACCATTGCCTGCAACTTGGACACTGGAAGACAGGTAAGGTAGGTTACGGGCAGTATTTCCACCGTTCTCTGGACAGACTGAAGGTCACTGAGTGTACACCGGGGAAGTCAGTGTGCTCCACTAAGACCACCAGGGTACATGTAATGTGGGACCAGTGCCCCTGGGGTCAATCAGCCAGGGGAGGCAAGCGTTCCCTGTTTAAGCAGTCCCTCCCCCATCTCTGCGTGATTCCGCAATGGTCTCAACCACTCTGAGCTGCGTTTATTTTGGCCATGCCCCCTCAAACTCCAGCGGCTATCTAATCAGCTCAGCCACAGCTCTCTGGGATTGCAGGGTCCAGGTCCCCCTACATACAGTCGGGTGCATAAATATTGGGACATTGACAGAATTTTCATATTTTGGCCTCTATTCACCATCACAATGACTTTGAAATGAAACAAACAAGATGTGCTTTAACTGCAGACTTTCAGATTTAATTTGAGGGTAATTACATCCAAATCCGGGGAACGGTGTAGGAATTACAACGGTTTCTATATGTGCCTCCCACTTTTTAAGGGGCCGAAAGTAATGGGACAAACTAAACAATCCTAAATCTAACTTACACTTTTTAATACTTTGTTGCAAATCCTTTGCAGGCAATTACAGCCTGAAGTCTGAAATGCATAGACATCACCAGACGCTGGGTTTCATCCATGGTGATGCTCTGCCAGGCCTCTACTGCAAATGTCTTCAGTTCCTGCTTGTTCTTGGGGCATTTTCCCTTCAGTTTTGTCTTCATCAAGTAAAATGCATGCTCAATCGGATTCGGGTCGGGATTGACTTGGCCATTGCATAACATTCCACTTTTTAGCCTTAAAAAACCTCTTTGGTTGCTTTTGCAGTATGCTTCAGGTCATTGTCCATCTGCACTGTGAAGCGCCGTCCAATGAGTTCTGAAGCATTTGACTGAATATGAGCATATAATATTGTCTGAAACACTTCAGAATTCATTCTGCTGCTTTTGTCAGTAGTCGCATCATCAATAAATACAAGGGAAACCAGTTCCATTGGCAGCCATACATGCCCACGCCATGACACTACCACCACCATGCTTCACTGATGAGGTGGTATGTTTTGGATCATCAGTTCCTTTCCTTCTCCATACTCTTCTCTTCCCATCACTCTGGCACAAGTTGATCTTTGTCTCATCTGTCCATAGGATGTTGTTCCAGAACTGTAATGGCTTTTTTAGATGTTGTTTGGCAAACTCTAATCTGGTCTTCCTGTTTTTGTGGCTCACCAATGGTTTACATCTTGTGGTGAACCCTCTGTATTCACTATTGTGAAGTCTTCTCTTGATTGTTGACTTTGACATATATACACCTACCTCCTGGAGAGTGTTCTTGATTTAGCCAACTGTTGCAAAGGGGTTTTTCTTCACCAGGGAAATAATTCTTCTGTCATCCACCACAGTTGTTTGCCGTGGTCTTCCGGGTCTTTTGGTGTTGCTGAGCTCTCCGGTGCGTTCTTTCTTTTTAAGAATGTTCCAAACAGTTGATTTGGCCACACCTAATGTTTTTGCTATCTCTCTGATGGGTTTGTTTTGATTTTTCAGCCTAATGATGGCTTGCTTCACTGATGGTGACAGCTCTTTGGATCTCATATTGAGAGTCGACAGCAACTGATTCCAAATGCAAATGTCACACCTAGAATCAACTCCAGACCTTTTACCTGCTTAATTGATAATGAAATAATGAGGGAATAGCCCACACCTGTCCATGAAATAGCTTTTGAGTTGATAGTCCCATTACTTTTGGCCCCTTAAAAAGTGGGAGGCATGTATAGAAACCGTTGTAATTCCTACACTGTTCACCTGATTTGGATGTAATTACCCTCAAATTAAATCAGAAAGTCTGCAGTTAAAGCACATCTTGTTTGTTTCATTTCAAAGCCATTGTGGTGGTGAATAGAGTCCAAAAGATGAAAATTCTGTCAATGTCCCAATATTTATGCACATGACTATCTCTCCCTGGAGCCAGGTTATTTGGTGCTATTGCCTACCAGACATTAGTCTGCGTAGTTTTATTTAGTGCCAAATTGTGCAGTTACTTTTCTGCATTGTATGTTATCTTCTAGTGCTATTTCTGTTTGATTTTCCTATACTTTCAAAATTTGCCTATCACTTTCTCTCTGGGTCCCTTTACAATTCAGGGACCATATATACTTCATTTCTCAATGGAGTTGTGAAGTTATTGCATACCTGTGCAGTTGCACTACACAGTGCCATATATATTCTACAGCTTGATACAGGCTTGAACTAGCTATTTACCTTCAACCCTTGTGATATTTAGACATATTTTAAAGTAAAATAGCACAGCAGTTTGAGGCAAACAGGCAAGAGTAACAGAATAGCTGCTGCACTCATATTACTCTCATGCAAGTCATGTGCTGCAGGATTGAATTAGGAAGGTTTGATCTAAGAGGGACTTTGTGCTGTTTGTTATAACACACCTGGCCAATCAGCCCCAGTCCGGCAAGGAGCCCCCATGGGCTTCCTTTACTCAAGTGCTAAATTCACTTGTAGCCTGCCTAACTGTCTCGGCAGTAATAGCTCCTTTGGGGTTGCCACAGCATGTACAGGCTATACCAGTACCTCCTCTGCCTGCCACCCTAGAAATGTTGGTATCCTCTGCTGTTAAAAATATATTACAGGGTGAGAAATCACTACCCAGTAAACATAAACGGTCTCTGGTTTCCTCTTGGTCCAAAAGGCCTTGGAATCACTCCCTTAGAATGGAGATATTTTTGGCCCTGATTTGGACAAGATTGTCACTTTGGCGGCCTCTAAGACTGCTTTTCTGCTTCAGCTGCTAAATGGACAATGTCCTTAAGCGCACAGGTTCTCAAACTCAGTCCTCGGGAACCCAAACCGCATGTTTTCTAGGTCTCTCAGAATCACAAATGAAATAATTAACCACCTGTGGATCTTTTAAAATGTGTCTGACTACACCTGTGCACCTGCTTGGCCGTCCTGCTGCAAAATCAGGATAAACCGTCTGGGGGATACCAGGGTAGGGGGCCGACTTCTCTTTGCTTAGCGCTGGAGTCAGATCTCAGACGCTTTGGTAAAAGAAGTGGTCTCTTATGGGTACGCCCTCTTTCCTAAGATGACCACACCGCCAATTTTCCTTCCTTGGACCTAATCAAAACCCTGTTTATACAACAGGCTGTTCAGGCATTACTGCAGGCGGGTGTGATAGTTCCGGTCCCCCTATATCACAGAGGGACAGGTTATTCCACCTTGTTTCTGGTTCAGAAGCTGAATGGGTCTTACCATCCTATTCTCAACCTCAAATCCCTGAACAAATTCATCAGGGTGCCCAGATTTCGGATGGAAACCCTGCGCTCTATAGTACTAGCTATGGAACTGTGAGACCTAATGGTGTCACTGGACATTCAGGACGCTTAATCTACATATCCCTATAGTGCCTTCTCACCAAAAGTTTCTCAGGTTGCTGTTCAACAGCAAAATTATCAGTTCCAGGCTCTGCCCGTTGGACTTTCTACAGCCCCACGGGTCTTTACCAAAATTATGGCGGTCATGGCAGCTCATCTCCGTTGTCTGGGAGTCAGACTGCTACCATATCTGGACGATCTCTTGCTATTTGCCCACTCCCCAGATGTTCTTCAGCAACACCTTCAGGTTACCATTTCCTTTCTGCTAGATCACGGCTGGTTAATCAATTGGAAGAAATCCTCCCTGGTCCCTTCCCAAAGAATGGTCCATCTCGGGGCTCTTCTAGATGCTCTGGTTCAAAGAATCTTCCTGACAGCGGACAAGATCTCTACACTGTAACATCGTGTGCGCATAGTACTCCACAGTTGCCGAGTGTCCATTGACTCAAGTCCTGGCATCCATGCGCTCCACCTTCGTTATGGTGGAATAAGCCCAATTCCACTGAAGATCCCTGCAGCTCTTAATCCTCTCCAGGTGGAATGGATTGCCTCATCGTCTGAAGTCTCAGGCAATGGTTCTCTCTCCAAAGGTTCGTCTGTCCCTCTCATGGTGGTTACAGCCGTCTCACCTAACCAGAGGTCGCCCCTTCTGTGTCCAGGACTGGGTGATCCGAACGACTGATGCCAGTGTCCCTGGTTGGGACGTGGTGACCAGCCAGCACTCTTTCCAGGGCCGTTGGACAACGGTCGAGACAACTCTACCAATCAACGTGTTGGAAATCCGAGCGGTATACAAAGCCGTCATTCTGGCACAGCATATTCTTCAAGAAAGGCCTGTGCAGGTACAATCCTACAATGCCACGGTAGTAGCCTACATCAATCACCAAGGAGGCACTTGCAGTCGGGCAGCCATGTCAGAAGTGGCCGAAAAACACCTTCCGTTAATCTCAGCCGTGTTCATTCCTGGAGTTCTGAATTGGGAAGCAGACTTCCTCAGCCATCACGATGTACAGGCTGGGGAATGGTCTCCACACGGAAGTGTTTCAACTTCTTGTGGACAAGTGGGGTCTCCGAGAGGTAGACCCCATGGCCTTTCGACACAATCACAAACGATGTACGGATCAAGGACAAAGGATGCTGCGGCAGCCTTTGTAGATGCATTGTCCACAAAGTGGACCTTTCGGCTGGCGTACCTATTTCCTCCAGTCTCCCTCCTTCCTCGAGTTCTTCGGAAGTTCAAAGAAGACAGAGGCACTGTCCTGCTGGTGGCTCCAGTGTGGCCCAGACGACATTGATACTTGGACCTTCAGAGCCTCTCCATTGATGCTCCTCTTTTTCTTCCTCAACGGCTGGATCTGTTGTCTCAGGGTCCTTGTCTACACCCAGACTTGGGTCGCCTATCTTTGATGGCGTGGATCTTGAGACATCCCTCTTAAGAGCTAAGGGATTTTATCATGCTGTAGGGTGACTATGCTCAGGGTGCATAAACCAACTTCTGCCTGGATATATCACAGTGTGTGGCATACTTACTTCCAGTAGTGTAGCAACAGACGTTAGGACCAGCAGAAATTTCGGGTCTCTAGAATACTTGCCTTCCTTCAGGCTGGACTGGAACTTGGACTTCGCCTGGCCTCAATTAAGATTCATGTCTCTGCTTTGTCTATCTGGTTCCAATGCAAGATTGATACACTACCGGATGTTCTTTGTACAGGGTGTTCTCTGCATTCAACCTCCCTTTGTCCCTCCGGTTGCTACTTGGGATTTGTCTGTGGTTCTTCAGGCTCTCAGGGTCCTCCGTTTGAACCCCTGGAATCAGTGGATCTCAAATGGTTAACAGCAAAGACCATCTTCTGGCTATTGCCTCTGCCCGAAGGGTGTCAGACTTGGGGGCACTGTCATGTCGCCCCCCCCTTTCTGATTTTTCATCCAGATAGGGCGGTTTTTCGTACTCGCCCTCGTTTTCTTCCCAAGGTGGTCTCTAAATTCCATATCAATGAGGAAATAGTAAACCAGGCCTTCTGTTTACTCGATGTTTCGGCTGGGGAGGCTTCCTTGGATGTGGTCCGTGCCCTCAGGATTTATGCGGACCGTACCAGTTCCTTTAGGAAAATAGATTCTCTATTTGTCCTCTGGATTCCATTAAAAAGGGCTGGCCAGCTAACAAACAGACCCTGGCTAGATGGATTCGTATGGCTATCTCTCAGGCCTACTTGCACTCGGGTCTCCCTGTGCCAGCTACCATCACTGCTCATTCCACTCGCTCTGTGGGACCTTCGTGGGCAGCTCGCCATGACACCTAGGCTGAACAGCTTTGCAAGGCGGCCACGTGGTCCTCTGTCCGTTTTTACGTGTTTGACACATTTCCCTCTCGGGATGCTTCATTTGGGCACCGGATTCTCCTGTCAGCTCAGGAGTGTCCCCGTCCATGAATACTGCTTTGGGACATCCCCAAGGTATCACTGTGAATCCCTATGGACTCTGAAGAAGAAAAGTAGAGTTTTGGTAAAACTTACCTTTGTTAACTCTTTCTTTGAAGTCCACAGGGCACCCGCCCTGATGCCCCTGGCTTCTCTGGGTTGGTTTTCCTGGTCACCGGTCTCCGTCTCCCTTGTGTGAGTGTGTTTCTTCTGTCCTCCTCCTGCCATTGGCTTGCTAACTAACTGAAGGGCCTCTGGCTTAGGGGTGGGGTATAGGACCAGTGCACCCTGGGAATCAACAACTTTAACTGTCTGGTCTTAACCACCACCTAAACCCCAAGATATCCCTGTGGACCCTATGGACGTCGAAGAAAGAGAGTTAACAAAGGTAAGTTTTACCATATATCTCATTTTCTAGTGTTTTGACTACTGAGCAGCAGCAAAAGACTCCCTTGGATGTCTGCTCTGCTGCTCCATCACCCCTCCGTGACACCAAGCCCCGACTAGATACTCCCAGTGAGGCTCTGAGGAGGACTAGCTAGCAGGTTCCCCAGACTGCGGCCTGGAATCCAGGGGACAGGTAAGGCGAACTCCCGCACTCCCTGCAGCCCCAGCTCAGTCCCCCCCACCCTCCGCCCCTTCAGAGACACACGGCAGCCATTTTCTGCTTCTTAGGTCTCTGGGAATGCTGGGTCCAGTCTCCTTGTATATCTCTCATGAGCCAGGTTATACAGTGCTATATCAGCCACTGGTCTGTGTAGTTGATTTTAGATATATAGTGTGTTTTTTTTCTGCGTTTGTATGTGGCTTGTACTAGTGCTACAAATAGAAGAGGAAGAATCCGCTCCTAAGAAAAAAAAAAACAACCACTTTTTAAATGACAAAAAGTTTTACCAGAGTTCTTCACTCTGACCAGCTACCTGATCACCTGGGCGAAGCATGGAATATGCCCAGTAAAAGGTTTCAAATTCCAAAACGCTTAAGTTCCTTTTACCCTCATCCAGCTGCTGATTGCACTAAATGGGAAGTTCCCCCAGCAGTGGATTTTCACGTAACACGTCTGGTTAAGAAAGCCACCTTACCCATCCATACTGCAACCTCCTTGAAGGAGACTACAGATAGACGTATAGAAGCTTGTCACAAATCCATATACTCTCTTACAGGAGCTATTACTTGTCCTGCTAGGGCTACGGCCTGGGTGGCAAAAGCCATTGACATTTGGGCAGAAGCCCTAGAAGAGACATTTCCCCCTGACGTTTTAAGGCAGGGGTGGGGAACCTTTTTTTTTTTTTTTTTTTTACAGAGGGCCATTTTGATATATATAACATTATTTGCTGGACCAGTGCAGGCCACGCCCCTTCCGTGTGATGTCGCACGGGTACGGAGCCACAATCGCCAGTGATTACAGCATGGGTTCCCAACCAGGGTCCCCAAGGCACACGAACAGTCCCAAGTTTTAAGGATAGCCATAGTTGAGCACAGGTGACTTAATTAGTACCTCAGTTATTTTGATTTAACCTTCCGTTCTTAAGCATGGATATCACTAAAACCAGGACTGTTAGTGTGCCTTGAGGACCAAGGTTGGGAATCACTGGATTACAGCAATGCATGGAGCATAGATTCTGGCCGCAGGGTTTCCAGATGAGGCTATCAGAAAAAAAATCTACGTGGGCCAAACCAAATGATTTGCGAGCGCCTTATACGGTCCCGGGCCTGAGGTTCCCCATCCCTACTTTAAGGGAACAACTATCCAACATATCTCACATTAGAGACGCAGCCTCCTACTTGGGAGAAGCAGCTATGGATACGGCTCTCCTGGCCTCCAGGATATCTGCCACTTCGGTAGTGGCCTGCCGTATTGTTTGGTTCCATTCCTGGAAAGCAGATTCAAACTCAAAAAGAGCTCTTGAGTCTCTTCCTTATTCTGGAGATATACTATTTGGTCCAGAATTAGATAAAATTGTGACTACTTTGGCAGATTCCAAGACGGCGTTCCTGCCCTCTGCATATATTAAAAAGCCTCAGACATCATCCTTTTGGTCCTTTCGCCTTCAAGGAAAAGCTAAGGGTCAGTCCTTTCCACTGCAGCAGGCATCAGCCAAGGCCTCCAAGCCTAGGGCCAAACAAGCATGGGCTACTAGATGTCCACCTGCCAAGTCTGAGGATAAGCCTACAGCCTGACGGGGCGGGCCTCTCCCTGGGGGCTCCCAGGGTGGGAGGCTGACTTAAATTTGCCCAGGTTTGGTGTCAGACGCCTGGTTAAGAGAAGTGGTCTCCCACACATATGCCCTATCCTTCCTGAGGTGACCCCCCCAGCAGTTCTTTTGCACAGGACCTCCATTGGACCCAAGCAAGGCCCTGCTGCTCCATAAAGCCATTCAGTCCTTACTAAATTCGGCAGTAATAATTCCGGTCCCCTCCTCACAACGAGGCAAGGGCTGTTATTCTATCCTTTTCCTGGTTCAGAAGCCCAGAGGGTCTCAATGGCCAATCCTCAACCTCAAATCTCTGAACAAATGTATCAGGGTGCCCAGGTTTTGTATGGAAACTCTCCACTCTATTATCCTAGCTATGGAGCCTGGGGATTTTATGGTGTCTCTGGACATTCAAGATGCTTACCTACATGTACCTATAGCACCTTCTCATCAATAAAATCTCTGGTTTGATATCCTGCAGCAGCATTACCAATTTCAGGCTCTATCGTTTGGCCTCTCAACGGCCCCTCAGTTCTTTACCAAAATCATGGCAGTTATGAGGGCCTACC
The DNA here is from genome assembly GCA_031769625.1 of Taudactylus pleione. Taxonomy (NCBI): domain Eukaryota; kingdom Metazoa; phylum Chordata; class Amphibia; order Anura; family Myobatrachidae; genus Taudactylus; species Taudactylus pleione. The sequence goes on from JAUIMM010000010.1 coordinate 13,233,246, forward strand.
TTCGTTATCAAGGGATCAGACTACTCCCGAACTTAGACGGTCTCTTGCTTTTGGCCAGCTCCCCAGAGATTCTTCACCCGCTATCTGCAGGTAAAAATTGTCTTCCTACAAATGCACAGTTGGCTGATCAACTGGAAAAAGTCTTCCCTGACACCTTCTCAAAGAATGGTACATTTAGGAGCCCTCTTGGACTCTCAGGTTCAGAGAATCTTCCTAACAACAGACAAGATCTCATTAATACAACACTGAGTGCGCAGTCTGCTCCTCAGTCGCCGAGTGTCAATTCCCCCTGCAATGCAGACATTGAGATCAATGGTGTCCACCTTCGATATGGTGGCATTTGCTCAGTTTCATTCTAGGCCCCTACAACACCTGATCCTCTCCAGGTGGAATGGGCTACCCCATCTACTTCGATCCCAGACGATGGGCCTCCCCAGCAGACATTCCATTTAGACATGGGTCGTCCCTTTTGGACACCGGACTGGGCTCTCCTCACCACGGACGCAAGCCTCCGATGGTGGGGCGCAGTTACCGGCCAGCACTCCTTCCAGGGCCACTGGACACCAGTCAAGGCAGGGTTACCAATCAATGTCTTGGAACTTCGAACCATCTACAGAGCTCTGGCTTGGATATTCTTCAGGGCAGGCCAGTACAAGTACAGTGTGACAACGCCATGGCAGTGGCCTACCAAAATCACCAAGGAAGCACTCGAAGTTGGGCAGCAATGGCAGAAGTGTGTCACATGGACCGAACGCCATCTCCGCGGTATTCATTCCGGGAGTTCTCAATTGGGAAGCAGATTTCCTCAGCCGTCACAACATGCATGCAGCAGCGTGGTCTCTACATCCAGAAGTCTTTCAGCTCCTTGTGAACGAATGGGGTCTGCCGGATGTGTATCTCATGGCCTCAAGACACAATGACAAAATTCCAGTATATGGAACCAGGACAAGGGACCCCAACACATCCTTCGTGGATGTATTGTCAGTGAAATTGGCTTATCTCTTTCTCCCAATATCCCTACTTCCTTGAGTTCTTTGAAAGTTCAAGCAGGAAGGGGGCACAGTCCTGTTGATAGCTCCGGCTTGGCCCAGACGCCATTGGTACTCCGATCTTCAAAGTCTCTCCATAGAAGTTCCTCTTCAACTTCCTCTACGAGTAGACCTGTTGTCTCAGGGTCCATGTCTACCATGTCCATTCCTCTATGCATTAATATAGGATCCCCACCTACCCCATTTATTAATAATGTTGTAGTGGAATGAGAATAAAAATTCTTTACCAATTTGATAAACAAAAGATCAAAACCACTCCTTTCCAGGATTGCAAAAAGATGCGTCCATGCTACCGAATTATAAGCTTTGTGCGTGTCAAGGCTGAGTAACATGCCCCTCAGCTTCTCCTGATGAGTATCCGCCAAAACTGCCGCTAAAGCCAAGTGAATTGCTCTGCCTCGGACGAATCCTGTCTGGTGTGGGGTCAGCAAGTCCGGCAAAATAGTCTGCAACATATTAGCCATTATTTTGGCGAGTATTTTAAAATCCGAATTCAGAAGCGAGATGGGACGGTATGACTCGGCTAACAATGGGTCTTTTCCTGGTTTTGGAATAAGAGTCGTGAAGGATGGGAAAGACAAGGCATCATGCAGCATTTTATGAAATAGCTCTAACAGAGTGGGTTTTAAGCTATTTTATAAAAGTTTGTAATAAAAGCCCGAAAAACCATCAGGTCTGAGAGACTTATGAGGAAGCAGCATGGCTATCACACTATGGATTTCTTCCTCTGATATGTCTTTTGCTAACAGTTCCCGTTGTTCTTGAGATAAAACAAATAATTGAGCTGCTGATAAAAGTTGTTCCTGTAGACCCCCCTCCACTGGAATCATCTGATATAAATTTGTGTAATATGATTGGAAATGAGACAAAATCTCTTTAGTGGTAAAATGTGTTCTATTGATTGAAGGTTCCTTAATGGCTGTAATGAAAGATTTTTTCACCCACGGCCTTGACATAAGTGCAAGAGGTCTGCCAGTGCCCAATGTGTCTCCTGCAATAACACTAAATTTGGATGCAGCCGGCGTAGGTGGGTTACAACTTTCTTGCATTTGATCAGCGTGTTGAGGCCATCCACATTCCATGACACCAGATTAAAGTGCGGAGGTATACTAGGCCTAGCATCTAAATTTACCTGTTCAGGCATGGATCGAAGATGTAAAAGTGATCAGATGCAGAAAAACACCAAATTCCCAAGGACCAAGAAAAAAGCTAAGAAAAGTAGAGAGCGAACCAAAAAATTTGAAAAAAGGGAACTCCCGTCAGCTCCCAAGCCCGTGGCCCCGCCCCTCCCAACAACAAATTGTATGAAAAAAAAGGTAACCGATTTGTGATGTACAAAAAGGCAGCACTGAGTGCAGACAAAATCATCATAGCAATAAACAAATTATAAACATGGTATTTAAATTTTTTCAATTTATAACAAAATGGGGATAAACCACCAACTTCCACTGAGAATCACGTCCCAAAATAGGAGGGATGCTCCATATAAACATAAAACATAGTATAGAACAGAAAAGGGGCCATGAGCCATAACAAAATATAGACAAAGGATACAAAATAACATAACACAGACCAATATATTTGTAGGGCGTAAAGATATAGGCCTTCATTCAGAGGCGGCCGTATGGTCTACGACCGCACGACCGCCTCGATGTTTGTCAAGTGTGCATACGCACGAGGGAGCCGGCTCCTTCGTGCACATGCGTGAGACCCTCTACGACCGACAGTGCCGGTCGTAGCGGGTCTCTTTCCAAAGGGGGCGAGCTGTCGATGTTGATTGACAGCTCGCCCCGTTTGGAAGGCGGGCCGGAGGGGTGGCAGCCCAAACGGAGGCGTTCCCATGGGAACGCCTACCGTTTGGGGGAGGCCCCACTGACATCACTAGTGATGTCAGTGGAGAGCTTCCGGCTCTGACAGAGCCAGAAGCTCTCCGGGGCTTACGACAAGTGAGACCCTACCCTAGGGTCTCGTCGTAAGCCCCGATGGTCGAGATGGTCTCTGACCATCGCGACCATCACCCTAGCGGTCGTTAGAGCTGTGGGTGTAAACCCACAGCCTAACGACCGAAACAGAGGCGGCCGGTCAGGATGCAAGCAGCCGCCCAGTTTCTGAGCGACCGCTTGCATCCTCCAACCGCCTCTGAATGAGGCCCATAATGTCATCCAGGTTCCAGAGGAATACTTTCTATCATCAAAAATGAGCAAGGATCTATCAGATACCAAAGTAATCCTTAGCGGTTTAGCGAAAGGACATTTTAAACACCCTACCAAAGATAAAAGATAAATCGTAACTAATATGTAGACCATACTTGCCGACATTCAGCTCCCTCCTTTTGGGAGGGAGCTGAATGTCTGCAAACAGTGGGGGGCGTGGCCGGGAAATGGGTCCGTGTTGGGGGCGGAGCCGCACGATCACGTCATCGTGGCTCCGCCCCCTCTTCACAATGCCAAAACTAAAGGCATTGTGAAGCAGGGGGCGGAGCCACGATGGGTGGGGCAGGCGGCAGCCGGGGGAGAGTTGCCTGCCTTTCCAGGGGGTCGGGAGCGGCACCCGATATTCGGGAGGCTCCCAACCAAATCAGGAGGGTAGGCTAGCCTGATGTAGACAGATTCAGTCATCTGGACGTGGAGGGACATCAGAAGGATCCCTAGTAAGGTGATCTTTGGCCAGTTTAGGATCAGTAAAAAACCCGGGACGCCCATTCTCCATGACCCTCAACTTAGCCGGGTACAGCAGTGCAAATCGCCTATTTTGTTCCGCCAACATCTTTTCTGAGACACCATCACAGAAAAATCCTGAAAAATGTGAATTTTAACATTGTCAACCATGAGAGATTGTGCAGCGCGATAGGCCGCCAGGAACTTCTTCACTCTGATGCAGGTGAATTTGACTTCTGACAGTTCCTATCCATGGTTGCCTCAGATGTAGAGTTAGAATTATGTGGTGGTTGAAATTTTTCTATGTACCTGTCCATGCCCTAAAATGGGCATGCTCAAAAAGATATTTTCAACTCCTCTAAAACCAAACTTTTTAGAATACACTGTACATCAATTACAAAAATATCCAATATTAGCCTGTGTTAGCCGAGGTTGATTCAAGGACCCTTAAGAGACTCATAAATTACATTGATAAGACCTGTGAGATGAGATTAGTTTAATTTAGGGGTGTGCACCGGACACTTTTCGTGTTTTGTGTTTTGGTTTTGGATCTGGATCTTTCTTCGTGTTTTGGATCTGGATTGGTTTTGCCAAAACCACCCTTCCGTGTTTTGGGTTCTGGGTTTTGTGTTTTGGATCTGGATTTTTTCTTAAAAAATAAAAAAAAAACGCTAAAATCACATAAATGGGCCTTTTTTTGTTCCTACGCTATTAATAACCCCAATAACATTAATTTCCACTCATTTCCACTCTATTCTGAACACCTCACACCTCACAATATTGTTTTTAGGCCAAAAGGTTGTACCGAGGAAGCTGGATGACTATGCTAAGCGACACAAGGGGGCGGCACAAACACGTGGCCCATCTAGGAGTGGCACTGCAGTGGCAGACAGGAAGCCAATCAGCGTTATGGTGCCCATTTGCATGTAGCACGAACCCGGGAGATCCGTGCTACATGCATCTGTGTGATTGGCACAGAGCAATGACAGGTCCGTGAGACCCGTCTGTGCTGCTGTGGTAAAAAAAAAAAAAAAAAAAACCTGTGTAAAAAAAGAAAAAAATGGCGTGCACCCCCCCAAAAAAGAGCAACCAGCCCCGGGCATTAGTAACCCAGTGCTGGGTGTGCTTAAATACAGGGGACAAACGACGTAGGGGTCCCCTGTACTTAAGCACAACCAGCACCGGGCTAGTCAGAACCAGCGCTGGTTGCCAAAATACGGGGGACAAACGACGTAGGGGTCCCCTGTATTCTGCGCAACCAGCTCTGGGCTCTGATCCGGTCCTGGTTCTGGAAATATAGGGGACAAAAAATGAGTAGGGTTCCCCTGTATGTTCCAGAACCAGCACTGGACTTTTTCTAGCGGGGGGCTGATGCCACAGCCAGGGGAGCCCTTTCACCGGGCCCCCCAGCCGCAGCATCAACCCTGACCGCTAGTCAGCCCAGGCCGGGGATCCCTGGAGAGCTGGGGACCCCCCCAATAAAGGGGTCACCCTCTCCAGGGCACCCCAGGCCCAGGCTGATAGCCCGGGGCTATCCCCGCCACCCCTGGTGGCGGTGGGTGGCGGGTTGATTGTGTGGTGTGGTGTAAATAAAGAATATCAAACATTGTCTTTACAAGTAGAACTGCAAGTCCCAGCTAGCCTGCCCCGCATGCTGGTACTTGGAGAACCACAAGTACCAGCATGCAGGGCATTAAGGGCCCACTAGTACCTGTAGTTCACCTGTAAAAAAAATGTTTAAAAAAACACAGGACACACACACCGTGACAGTATAAGTTTATTAAACATACATACACACACACACATGTACACATACTCACCTATGTAACCTGTAGCATCGGTCCACTTGTCCGGTAAAGTATCCCTAGGGGACCTGTGAAAAAAAACATACTCACCATCTCCTATGCGAGGTTCTGTCCTCTTCGTTCCAAAGTAGGCATCCCCGGACTTGGCAAAAAAAAAAAACGAAAACGCGATCCACGAACTTAGTACCGTTCTATAGAACGGTACTTCCCGAATGAGAGCTTAGCGGCGGGGTATCACCATGGAAACCCCGCTGCTAAGCGTTCATTGGCTGAGAGAGGTCATCTCCCGTCTCTCAGCCAATGAACGGCTCCCTCCATTGTAGTCAATGGTGGGAACCGCAGGGTAAACTTTAATAACCTTGCGGCTCCCAGCATTGACTACAATGGAGGGAGCCGTTCATTGGCTGAGAGACGGGAGATGGCCTCTCTCAGCCAATGAACGCTTAGCAGCGGGGTTTCCATGGTGATACCCCGCCGCTAAGCTCTCATTCGGGAAGTACCGTTCTATAGAATGGTACTAAGTTCGTGGATCGCGTTTTCGTTTTTTTTTTTTGCCAAGTCCGGGGATGCCTACTTTGGAACGAAGAGGACAGAACCTCGCATAGGAGATGGTGAGTATGTTTTTTTTCACAGGTCCCCTATGGATACTTTACCGGACAAGTGGACCGATGCTACAGGGTTACATAGGTGAGTATGTGTACATGTGTGTGTGTGTGTGTGTGTGTGTGTGTATGTATGTTTAATAAACTTATACTGTCACGGTGTGTGTGTCCTGTGTTTTTTTTAAACATTTTTTTACAGGTGAACTACAGGTACTAGTGGGCCCTTAATGCCCTGCATGCTGGTACTTGTGGTTCTCCAAGTACCAGCATGCGGGGCAGGCTTGCTGGGACTTGCAGTTCTACTTGTAAAGACAATGTTTGATATTCTTTATTTACACCACACCACACAATCAACCCGCCACCCACCGCCACCAGGGGTGGCGGGGATAGCCCCGGGCTATCAGCCTGGGCCTGGGGTGCCCTGGAGAGGGTGACCCCTTTATTGGGGGGGTCCCCAGCTCTCCAGGGATCCCCGACCTGGGCTGACTAGCGGTCAGGGCTGATGCTGCGGCTGGGGGGCCCGGTGAAAGGGCTCCCCTGGCTGTGGCATCAGCCCCCCGCTAGAAAAAGTCCAGTGCTGGTTCTGGAACATACAGGGGAACCCTACTCATTTTTTTCCCCTGTATTTCCAGAACCAGGACCGGATCAGAGCCCAGAGCTGGTTGCGCAGAATACGGGGGACCCCTACGTCGTTTGTCCCCCGTATTTTGGCAACCAGCTCTGGTTCTGACTAGCCCGGTGCTGGTTGTGTTTAAGTACAGGGGACCCCTATGTCGTTTGTCCCCTGTATTTAAGCACACCCAGCACTGGGTCACTAATGCCCGGGGCTGGTTGCTCTTTTTTTGGGGGGGGGGCACGCCATTTTTTTCTCTTTTTACACAGGTTTTTTTTTTTTTATTTACCACAGCAGCACAGACGGGTCTCACGGACCCGTTAGTGCTCTGTGTCAATGACACAGATGCAAGTAGCACGGATCTCCTGGTCCGTGCGTGCATCTGTGTCATTGAAATACACAGCAGCACAGACGGGTCTCACTGACCCATCTGTGCTCTGTGTCACTGTCAATCACACAGATGCATGTAGCACGGATCTCACGAGTCCGTGCTACATGCAAATGAGCACCATAATGCTGATTGGCTGAGAGCCGTGACAGACGGCTCTGTCAGCCAATCAGCACTTTGCCCATTAAAGGCAAAGGCATTTTTTTTTAAATGGCCGCTCGAGGCAAAACCTCGAGATCCGACAGCAGATCTCGAGGTTTTGCCTCGGGAGAGGGATCCGGGGCAGACAGGGAGATCCGAGCTTGGGCTCGGATCGCCCCGGATCCCCGAAGTTCGGGTGGGTTCGGTTCTCAGGGAACCGAACCCGCTCATCCCTAGTTTAATTGTTATCAACTGAAATTCCAATTAATTGATTACCGGCAGAACCTGCAATCATAAGACTGTTAAAGAAAAAAATATTGAGTTACATAAGAAGGCCCCCTAAATAGTTATTGGGACTAAATAACAATAACGAGATCCACTACAACTATGTTGTAACACACACATATATTCAAATGTAGATTACAGTTGATGTACAGTTGATGTAAATATAAAGTGCACCAGATGTTGTATTAAGGATGTTGCTATTAGAAACAGCTCCACTAGGTGGAGACAAAACCTTAAAAAAAAAAATAAAAAAAAAAATAGGTTCACTAGCAGCTTTTCAGAAATATACTCTGTATGGCCCTAATAGATCATTTTCAATAGAGAAAAAGTGGAATAAAACAATTGAAGATATACAGTCCTTCGCATATAGGGAGAAAAAAGAATGTCTCTGCAATAATGAGGGAACAGAACAATCTTGAAAAGTCCTTAAACAGACAGAGCTTGACACGTAGAATAATCAGCCCTCAATGTAGTATTGAGCAATGATTCAACTGAATATAAATAAGCAAGGAATGAAGTCAGGGGAAGATATGAATCGGTAGGGATAAAAGGGGATTGAGGGGAGGTAGGGACCACACACAAGGGGGTAGGGACCAATTACAGGACCGGCCCTAGGCAGGGCTGTCTTAACAGCAGTGTGGGCCCTGCGCAAAGCAATGCACTGGGGCCCCTAGCCGTACCCATGAACCACACCCCATTTTTGTCACCCTGGATGCATGCCCACAGTCCCCCTCTCTAGTGAATAGATGCGGCACACATGCGCATAGCATTTTTTCACAGCCTGCTCTAAGCAGCTACCTGCTTTTTTTTTTTTTTTTTTTTTTTTTTTTTTTTTTAAACTGAGGAAATAGGCACATTGAGCAGGAATATGGCCCCCCTCACACACACAAACACAATAATACCCATGCACACACATTAATACACCATCCCCAGCACAGATAGTGTTAACCCACCCAAGTAAAAAACAAATACACCCCATCTTATTGCATAAGTATACCATTTAAAAAATGTTGCCCCTCCATTAGCACTTACCTGTCCAGAAAGAGGAAGCATCTCCCTGCGGAGCTCCAGGTTAAATGAAGATCAGAGACAGAATTCAATAGAAAGGGGCGGAGACTCTGGGCAAGGGGGCGGGGTCTTGGCAAGGGACAGAAGGAAAAGATTCGAAAAATCAGACAGGGTATATGAGTGGGTGGGGTCTCGGGCAAGGGGCAGGGTCTTAGCCAGGAGGGAATAGATTAGAATAGTCCTTCTGGGTATAGAAGAGAGGGCGGGGCCTCAGTGTGAGAGGCGGGGTCTTGGCTAGGGACAGGAGGTGAGTAGAGTGGAATAGAGAGGGGTGGAGACTCATGGTGAGAGGACAGATCTTTAAGGACAGTCACAAGAGATTTAATAGAAGAGTGTATGATCAGAGTAGTGACAGGGTAGAGGATAGGAGGGGAGAAGACTCGGGGACTCAGACAGAGAGGAGAGGGATCCCTGGGGCATCCATACTGAGCAGGCAGCCGTTCATAGGACTCAGGAAGACTTCCTGAGGAAGTAACCAGTGCCCAGCCCGCAAGCAGCAGAGGGTGGGACTGTGTGAAGAGACGGTTTTTACAGCAGGCTGCCGTGCTGCCTGTCATACAGTGTGACAGATGCAACGGCAGCAGCAAGAACTGACTCAGCAGCAGTTGCAGGGAGAGCGCCTCTCCAGCCTGGCGTCTCCCTGCATTGCAGGCTTTACTGAGTGGGTTGCGCCGCCCCTGGTCACACACACCAGTCACACGTTGTCACACACACACACTCTGCACCCACCCCAGTGCTTTTACCTAGTGCCATCTTGCAGGCTTTGTGTAGCTGACCCGTTCACTTTCTCCTCTCCCTCCTCTGGGCCGACCTGGCAATCACTTCTTCACATGGCAACGACTTTCATCCCACCCGGACACCGTTGGCCGTGGAGCTCTAGCTCCGCCCCCACACACTTACTGTCTATCCAGAGCACTGCTGCATTGTGCAGTCATGTGCAAAAGCTGACAACAGCACAGCCCATCGCATCCCAGGTGCTGTCACTGTCGGGCTATGGCTACCTGCGCCCTCCACAGGAGGGGGGGGGGGGAGGTGTGTACTATAATCTGTGCTGTGAGGGGTGCTGTACTGGGAGAGGGGTGATGGCTGCTGTACTGTCATTTGTGCTATGAGGTGTGCTGTGCTGGGCGAGGGGTGCTGTGCTGTAGTCTGTGCTGGGTGACCGGTGCTGGGAGAAGGATGCTGTGCTGTAAACTGTTGGGCGAGAAGTGCTGTACTATAATCTGTGCTGTGAGGGGTGCTGTACTAGGAGAGGTGTACTGTACTGGGAGAGGGGTGATGGGTGCTGTACTATAATCTGTGCTGTGAGGAGTGCTGTGCTGTAATCTGTGCTGGGTGTCGGGTGCTGGAAGACGGGTACTGTACTGGGTGATGGGTGCTATGCTGTAATCTGGTCTCAGCGAGAGGTGCTGTACTATATTCTGTGCTGTGAGGGGTGCTGTACTGGGAGAGGGGTACTGTACTGGGTGAGGGTGTGAGAGTCTATAATAATTTATAGTGTTTATTTAAAACCTTCCTGTATGATTCATCAGAAAAAGCCATTTTCCTTTACACAAATATCATGAGATGGAAGCACATTACGGTATACTGAACGAGCAGTTACAAGACAACAGCAGCTGAAGGATCCCAGAATAGGATACAAAGTCTGGACACTGTGAAAAAACGACAAACTGGAGATGCATGGACACATCCTATGTACTTGTTAAAATCAATCATATGTATTCTATTCTGTCAAACCATTTTTGGCAAATGTCTGTGACAGCAGTTTTCTGAACTTATAAAAGTCGGCTCAAAGAGGATGTACCTCTGAGAGCTAAGTGCAATTCACCACAGTGTGTGTTGAGTTTCCTTATCTTCCCAGCCGGCTGTAAGGAGAATTGGTAGAGAACAGGAGTAGTGTTTTGCATACTGTGATCCAGGGGTAGAAAGCCTCGTCACCCCAACATTTCTGGGGGACTCGTCTGGGATCCCCAACTGCCTGTCTGTACTGACAGATATCCACTTAAAAATTTGGAACTGCAGAAGCAAATTCCGATCGGTGAGTATTGAAAAATAAATGCGCATTTGCGCTTTTCAATGCTCTCTTCTGCGCTTCCTAATTAGTATTGTGGGGTTCAGTATGGATGGGCTAATCAGGGATCTATGAATATATTGTATGCCAAACCTGCTCTTTTAAAGTATAAGTTGTCTTGTCTTGAAGTGAGTGAAAGGAGTGTGATTGTATGTGTGCTAACTGTGAGATGTATATAAAGGAACCAGATCTTTAAATGGTCAACCAAAGACTGCACCTCTCACCTGCTATTAGAGGCTTGTCCTGTCGTTTGAGACGTGTGATCCCTGGGTTGAGACATTCACTGATCTCCTTGCTCTCATAGTAGCTGTAAAAAGTGACACCTAGCGCCTAAACACGGCAAAAGTGTTTAGGAGTGCAGAGAAAGGTGCCCATTGATTCGGGATAAGGTCCTTCACGTTTCTCCGTTGGTACCCCTAGGGGCGCCTGGGGCTGGAGGGATGTACATGTTATTCATCTGTGTAGCATGCCAGAAGGATTAGAACAGTGGGTAATAATCTGTGGGAGTGTTATAGTGACATTTGGAATACTGTATTGTCTTTTTAAGGACAGGGATAACAGGTCTCTAGAGACTGATATATGAACCACATATAGCTAAAGTGTGAGGGGTGTACTTGTGTAGTGATATTACAGTAAACTAGATCATTTATAAGTCCTGATCTAATAGCTGTAATAAATCAGAGGATCCCTGTGGTATATGCTTGCCTCATAGGGTGTCAACATATTTGGCTACCAGGATAGATAATGACTGGGTTGGACTAATAAATTAGCTACCCAGTAATTTGTGCAGGGATAGTTCAGTAGTAGCTTGTGCAGTTATTAGGTGGTTGCCAGCTCATAGGCATTTGAAGCTGATAAGATAGGTTTTGTTGTATAGTTACCCAGTAGGAACGCAGGAATAAGTGAATGTTCTTTTGAATAAAATAAAGATTCCTCAGGATTCAGGAAAGACTAGGAGCGGTAACCCATAATAGGGGCTCAGGGCAGTACAGGCATGATAAAAGAATTACCATGTGCTCCTGCGGATCTAGTCGAATCCAGGGAGGGGAAAAGTGCACATAAAGATATTCAAAAGATACTACAGAAAGCAGGGATGCCCAGTGTGGGTTCCCTGGATCCTGTAAGATGGGAAACCTTTGCAAAAGAAAACAAGGCTTGGATAGAGTGTAAGAAAGTAGGCAAGCAAGTACAGGTTTGGTTAAAGGTAGCCAAAGAAATACATAAAGTACAGGAGGTAACACAAGACACTGAGTTTATGGAAGATTGTGGTCCAAATACTGTGAGGCCTGTCCCAGTGATCCCTTTTGTAAAAAAACAGGCATCACTAACAGCCCCTGATTTAAGCCCAAAATACCCAAGTTTGGCTCCATTTACCACACCAGTAAGGGATGGCAGGAAATGCCCAGGAGGTGGTAAATGTGTACCTAATGCCAACACTAATTGTCCATTTTGTGGGAATCCAGTGCCCTGACCAGGGGAATCCTGTGATCAACAAGGCTTAACCAGATCACCTTATTATCCAACACCTCCACACTTATCACCAGTTATACCACCAGCTCCTCCACTGCCTTATGCAGGAGGAAATTTCACCCCCATTCTCATACAAGGGGGGGGGCAGGTACCTTAATGCCTTGGATGTTTAATAAAAACAGACACAGGACACGGGTGTGCAAGAAGCAAGCCACAGGCACTAATGATGATCCTTGTGGCTGTGAACACTGTGGGGGTGAACAGATGTATTTTCAGAAAGGGACAGGTCCACCCCCATACCAAAACACATCTGTAGAAGCTTATCCTGTAACTACACAGGAGGTGTTTGAACCAAATCCCCAGAATGCAGTAGTTATAAGAGTAAGAACCCAAATTCAGTATAGACCCTAGAGATAATAGGAAAGTATCTCCAGAAGAAGCAAAAAGGAAAGGGTTATGTTTCTTCTGTCATAAAGCAGGGCACATGAAAAGGGATTGTCAGAAATATAAGTAATGGGCAGAGAAAAGGGAGCAATTTGGAGTAAGGGTTCAAACAGCACATAGCCCATAGGAAATAGGCTGTCCAGTGTCAGGTCCCCCACAATCCATTATTAATACCTCAGATCCCAAGGGAATAATACAATTGACACTACCTGGGGGGGAACAAATTGATTGTATAATAGACACTGGCGCAAGCCGTACCATTTTAAGGGCAGAAGATGTTCCCAAGAAATATGTAACAAATCAGACAATTCCTGGAACAGGACTAACAGGACATACTGTATTCCTTACATGTTAGTAAGCCCATAAACGTTGCAGTGGGGTCAACAGAAATTAAAGTCCCTGTAGAATTCCTGACCTCCACATCCTGTCCAGTTGATTTGTTAGGAGCAGATATCCTTAAGAAATGACAAGCTACCATTGAGTACAGGGATGGTAATGTAATACTGAAAAGAAGCACAGGGCAGGATCTTCAATGTCAGCTAGCAGCAGCAATATATTTGCTGTAACACCAGACACAGATAGTAGTGATGATCCCTGACTGGCTTTCAGAAGTCCCTAAAAAAATTATGGTCTAAAGGTAAAACAGATGTGGGATTACTGGATGTACAACCGGTTACACTCACCTTAAAACCAGGTGTATTGCCAGTAAAGATTAAATAATACCCACTGACCAGAGATCAGGAAAAGGCCCTACAGCGGCAGATTGCTGCATATCAGAAAATAGGGGTTATAAGAGAATGTAGGTCCCCATGGAGCACCCCTTTATTTCTGGTAAAAAGGAAGGTGGGGGCAAATGGTAAACAGGAATACCGGATGGTGCATGATCTAAGAGAGGTAAACAAATGGTTGGTGGTGGACCTACCTATAGTGCCTAATCCACACACCTTATTAAACCAAATGCCAGCAACAGCAACTCATTTTACAGTAATAGACTTGGCTAATATATTTATTTATTTATTTTTTGTTCTGTACCTCTTACATCAGAGTGTCAGCTTTATGTAGCTTTTACAAGTATGGGCAAACAGTATTGCCAAACTAGATAACCTAAGGAGGGGCAACCTCTCCATCTGCATTTACAGACGCAATGTCCATCATACTGCAAGGGTGGAGACCACAGTTTGAGACCACCCAGTTGTTGCAGTATGTGGATGATTTGCTCCTATGTGCAGATACAGAGGGACAGTGTCAAATTGAAACCAAATCATTACTTATTTTTCTGTGTGAACAACATTGCAGAGTGTCAAAAGAAAAATTGCAAACAGCTCAAGCACAAGTTACCTTTTTAGGACATTGTATTTTTCAAGGTACAAGACATTTGACACAAGATAGGATATCAGCTATACAGAAAGTGGCAGAGCCCACTACCACCAGGAGCATTTCTAGTTCTAACAGGGTATTGATGGAATGGATTGCCAACGCATCCCTCATAATGCAGCCCCTCTATGATGCGTTGACAGATACAAAAGACAAAACAGTAATGTTAACATCAGAACAGAAGAAAGCTTTTATGTAGATAAAAACTACAGTTACCCAAGCACCAGCACTAGGATTACCCAGATATGACAGGCCTTTTATGTTACTCTGTCATGAAACACAAGGACATGCTGAAGGGGTATTAGTGCCGGAACATGGGGGTAAACAACGGCCCCTTGCACATTATACACTGCAGCTTGATAGTATAATCACAGGAGCACCCTTTTGTATAAGAGCAGTAGCAGCTGCAGCTATGCTTAAAGACAAGGCAGCAGATTTAGTGCTGGACCACTCATTGATCATACAGGTTCCCCACTCAGTAACAGAACCACTTAACCAGGCCAGAACTAAGCATATTTCTGCAGCCAGGTTAATTAAGTATGAGGTTGCCCTACCAATGTGATCATTAACAGGTGCACGGTGTTGAATCCTGCTACGTTGTTTCCAATGCAGGATTCAAAATAGGGGAATAGTGAGGGAGGCATACATACACCTGTTGATAACATACCAGGTAATGGCAATAAGGAACACAACAGTGAGGATGATGAGGGGGATAATGTACTGCAAATACAGTCACATAAAAACACAAATCAAAATTTTTCTGACCATTATTGTCTTGAACTTATGAAAATGGAAATGAAGGAACTAGAAAATGTAACAGATGTTCCCTTATCTATCTCCAGACTGGGAATTGTTTAGATATTATCATGAAGGGTCCCCAAGAACAGGGTATGCAGTCACCACCTTAGATGAGGTATTGATTCAGCAACCACTCCCACCTTCCTGCTCAGCACAGGAAGCAGAGTTGAGGGCACTCACTGAGGCATGTATAATGGCTGAAAATCAGACAGCAAACATTTACACTGACTCCAGGTACGCCTGGGGTGTGGCCCATGATTTCGGGCCTATTTGGAAGAGTAGGGATTTTATGGGCTTGGCTGGTAAAACCATTAAGCATGCTGAGCTCATTAGATCGTTGTTTGCAGCCTGACAGCTTCCAAGTAGAGTAGCCATTTTAAAGGTGCAAGCACACACCAAGGAGAAAACAGCTGAGGCCAAGGGGAATGCCAAAGCAGATGCTGCGGCTAAGTAAACTGCCCTGTTACCTATCCCAGCCCTCTATGGTATAGAAACAGATACAAAGAAAGACCCCTTGGACATACAGGCTTTACACCAGTATCAAGAACAAGCCATAGAAGACGAGAACAGAGGCTGGGAGAAAGAGGGAGCCACCTGTGTTAATATGAATTGGGCTAAAGCCACCAGGTGGTGCCTCCCAAGGGCCTTATGTTCCCCTGATGACCCAGCTGGCCCACAGTCCAGTGCATAATTCAAAGGAGGACATGGTAAACATGGTGCTCCAGCACTGGATAGCACCAGGCTTTAATGCAGCAGCTACAGCATACGTAGCATCATGCCAGGTGTGTGGGAAACACAATCCAGGACAGACAGTAAAAGTACCACAAAGGCATACACCAAAGCCATTATACCCATTTCAGAGACTGCAGATAGACTATATTCAGTTGTCATGGGTGGGGACATATGAGTACACCCTCGTTTGTACAGACCTCTTCTCTAACTGGCCAGTTGGCATGTAGATACTAAATGGTACCCTCAAACTAAAGATACAAAAGATTTTGGCACAGGCAAGCAATACATGGGTGGACTGTCTGTCCATAGCTTTATATCCAGTAAGAACCACCCCCAGTAAGAACATAAGTTGTCACCTTATGAGATACTATTCTTAAGTTTTCCCCAACAGTTGCAGCACAATCATGCATATTTAACACACTATGTAGCTACTCTTTGTAATCAAGTGAATAACATACATTTTTTAGTTTTCTCCTCCCTTCCAGACCCAGAAGCGGTACCTGGTGTACATTCATTGGAACCGGGCGATTGGGTATACACTAAGAGACATGTCAGAAAGTCTCTGGAGCCAAGATTTGATGGTCCATATCAGGTTCTGTTGACTACACCAACTTCAGTGAAAATTGGAGGAAAGAGCACGTGGATATACCTCTCACATTGCAAGAAGTTGACGGTCAAGATTGAACCACCATCATGAATCCTTTTTGTGTGATAATGTTGGCTATACTTAGTCTAAGGGTATTGCGTACACACCAGGGGACAACAGGAGGACAAATAGAGTACTCTAGGGTAGTCTATGGTAACCAGACTTACCAGTTACACAGATTTAATGTAACCTGGTCAGGAGGTTCAATATATGTAAAAAGTTTGGGACAATATAATATAAGGCATCTCTACTGGGCACCAAGGGAGCATGATAATATTACTATCATAAGTGGAATAAAAATTAAGTGTTGTACTGATAAGTTTACGGGTTATAAAGAATTTAAGAAAACGTGGACATAGGGTATTCAGTGTGTCAATAGTACGGACCCTGGTATACCCATAGGAAGCCCAACAACTATAGAAAGAGGTGTAGTGCTAGTTTGCACTAATACCACACAATTACTAAATAATTCAGTAATAATGACAAGGATGTACGTCCTAAGTAGCAAGCCTACTATAAGAAATGACTCACTAGTTAAAGTTTCCTCCACTTGTGTAAAAGTGGGTACCAAAAGACAAACCACTATATTAAGATTTAATATTTCTTTCCCCCCAGATCCAAAATGCTATAGCAGACAAAAGAGAGAATGGTATGATACATTGTTAGGAGCATCAGGTACAGGTGTAGGGTTACTTAATAGTATAGATATAGAAACTTTAGCCAGCAAAATGAGTAATGCAGGAGAAGATATGGAGAAGATTAGTTACAATGCAAGCTATATGGATGCCTACAGTATTTACCCCATTACAGGCCAGTATATCTTGGGATAATGAATATTTACAGGTGTTCAATAGCACATCGTTTAACACACTTTACCTGTTAACAAATGTTTCTGAACTGTTTAATTGGACTGAATGTTCTCTCAGCACCATGCATCAAAATATGCAAAAGGGTAAAGCACAAACACAGTTAATGACAGGTAACGAACAAGTATACAGAGGGATGTTTAATATATCTTCTTTGTTATGGATACAAATTCAGGGAAAGAAGATGTTGTGTACTGACAACTTTTGCACGGGTGAAGTTCATGTGTATAATGTCACACAGAAACAGGTTATGTGTAAGTACTTCATCTTACCAGTCCCCTTGTGGACAACTACTGGAGGCACTCAGTTGTGGACTCCCCAGATTAGAGGTACACACATAGACACCAGTAATAGGACACATGACTTATCCCTATTCACTGATACCAATGATGGATTAGTGTGTCCTCAGCAGACACAGCTATATGAGCCTTGTTAGAACACCCAACCAGTGTATGCAACTGGGAATTGCATGATAAAGAGGTGGATATGTTTATAGAGGTAGAGCCTCAGGTTGTATGCCTAGTCACATATGGTATGAATACAACTTCCCTCTATAATTTACCAAATCCTTTTTCTGGATGCTTATTTAACGTTACACACCTCAGGTTGAAGAACACTACTTATGTGACCTATGCGAGACAAGAAGATGTACAGTTTGAATTTCAGGTGACTGAGATACCTCCCCATAACCTTACAGTTAATCTCCAAAGTATCATTAATGCCATCAATAATACAGGAAAACTTGCTCACCATTTACAGAAAGTAAACTATTCTGCCCATCATGCACAAATGCAGACAGTTGTAGAAGCAGAGAAATTAGTGGAAGTAGCCACACAATTAAAAGATAATTTACAGCACCATTGGTGGTATGTGTTCACAGGTAACTCACCTTCAGTCAAAAGGATGTTTAGTGGTTTCATTCACCCAGTAATCATTATAATCATTGTATTAATTTTGCTCATTTTGTGGAATTGCTATCTATCTTATGATTTTAGGAAAATGGTAAATAAAGCACCTGCACCGGTAGGGACTCTCTCTGTCACACATAAGAAGAGTGCCTCTGAGTGGGAAGAGTGTTTAGCGTGTGAAAGAATTACATTGATCACACCTGAGAAGAAATGTTTTTTCTGTAGTACTGATGTTGGAAGAAACCCCTCTTTCTAGGGAAAGATGTGCCGGGATTCTTGGTATTCTAGTGATGAATGATGCTTGCATCTACTTGCATAGGGTGCCTATGGAAGTAATATAGTTACTATGAAAGCCATGACTCCAGTAAGGGAAAGATAGTATGTTTTAATAAAAAGAGGGGATTGTGAGAGTCTATAATAATTTATAGTGTTTATTTAAAACATACTGTATGATTCATCAGAAAAAGCCATTTTCCTTTACACAAATATCATGAGATGGAAGCA
Organism: Taudactylus pleione; assembly: GCA_031769625.1. NCBI lineage: Eukaryota > Metazoa > Chordata > Amphibia > Anura > Myobatrachidae > Taudactylus > Taudactylus pleione. The sequence continues at coordinate 13,251,667 of JAUIMM010000010.1, forward strand.
CATTACGGTATACTGAACGAGCAGTTACAAGACAACAGCAGCTGAAGGATCCCAGAATAGGATACCAAGTCTGGACACTGTGAAAAAACGACAAACTGGAGATGCATGGACACATCCTATGTACTTGTTAAAATCAATCATATGTATTCTATTCTGTCAAACCATTTTTGGCAAATGTCTGTGACAGCAGTTTTCTGAACTTATAAAAGTCGGCTCAAAGAGGATGTACCTCTGAGAGCTAAGTGCAATTCACCACAGTGTGTGTTGAGTTTCCCTATCTTCCCAGCCGGCTGTAAGGAGAATTGGTAGAGAACAGGAGTAGTGTTTTGCATACTGTGATCCAGGGGTAGGAAGCCTCGTCACCCCAACAAGGGGAGATGGGTGTTGTACTGTAATCTGTGCTGTGAGAGGTGCTGTGCTGGGCTGGGCGTGGGATGCTCTGTGCTGTAATCTGTGCTGGGCGAGAGGTGCTGTACTATAATCCATCACTGAAGGGACACCTCCTCCATTGCCCACAATATATTCACCCCACTTAGCGCTGTAACTATATGCCCCTTTCCTGGCACCTGAGAAGCCACTATATACTATGGGGAGAGCTCCATGTCAGCTGCCACCTCCCTCTATCTATAGCCTGTCCCTACTAATCGGTGTTGTTGCTCCTCAGCAGCTTCTATTGTCAGTCACATCCGGCGCCCCCCTCACCCACAACTCTCTGTCTCACTCCTCCATTGCATGCCTATATTCAGTGTGCTACCGCAGGTGTATCTGCTTGCAAAATGCTACATTACAGTGTCAGCGGCTGTGATGGGGGGAACCAAATTATAACTTGCCTCCGGGTGTCTGGGATGAATTTACGCCACTGTGCAGAGGGCTAGAGTCCCAACAGTCTAACTCCGGTCACTATGGGAGTAAGTTCCACTGTAACCGTGGGGGAGCAGAAAGGTCAGGATCGGCAGAAAGGGCAACGGGTTCCTCTTAAGCCCCAGCGGCCAGGAAAGAACTCCGGCAGCACGGAGGTAGATCCAACAGTAAGGCTTCCGCTCCTCCTCAGGTGTACAACTCCGTAGGGAGAGGATTCCCAGTGGGTAAGGGCAGGGGAAGGTCAGCCGCCAGAAGGAGAATAGCCCTGAAAGTAGCTCCCACTCCCCACGTGAGATCTCACGCCAGTAGTTAGGCGGTCATACGGGCCAGAAACTCACATGGCCAGGGTCTGGTGGAAATGAAAATCTGCAAAGGCAATATAGCGCTCCACGTGTATATGAGACGCTCACCGTCCACTATCAGTGCGCTGCTGTAGCTGTTGGTCTCAGGTGGGTTTGGGTCAGTCTCCCTGTATACCTCTCCCTTGGTTAAGGTATATAGTGCTCTATGTCCTACCATGACTGGTGTTTGTGTAGTTGATTTAGAGTCGATTGTAATTATATAATATACGCATTGTATGTGACTGTTTGCTAGCTGCTGCATTGATACTGTCTTTTATTTCTGTCTGTCAATTATAGCTGTCACTGTTTTTCTCTCCATCCCTGTGGAGTGGAGGTTTTCTTTGGGTACTTCACATTCACTAAGTATATGTGAAGGCTGTCACATAGCATTGTATGTATTGCTTTTATTTTGAACATGTCAAAAGATAAAGGGAAACAGGAGGGGGGCAGTGAGGCTTCTGTGTTAGTTTCATGTAAATCCTGTATGGCCCCTCAGGACATAAAGGATGGTTTGTGTGTTGTCTGTTATAAAGAGCCACCTCACCAGTCAGTTTACCTGTCCCTGGACAAAAGCCATCTTGGGTAAACTCTCAGATAATTAAGCAGATTGTGGATCGTATGACTGCTCCCACACTGCCTCCATGGATGGGGTGTGTACAGAATGCTATGTTTGCTCATCCTAAGCATCCTTCCTGGAAGGATGTTTATGGCCATTCTAGTCAGAGTATGGCACTATCTTATATTGAAAGCAGACCGGTAGTTACTAAGGCGATGGGGTAACCCTGACCTACGGTTTTATGTGAATAAAAGAATAACATCGTTGTATCCTTTCCCAGCTTCTGTATGTATTAAGTGGGAGGTACCCCCTACTGTGGGTGCTCATGTGACGCATTCAATCAGAAATGCTACATTTGAAGATGGGCGGTAGAACTGCGCTCTCGTTGACCAGGGGGTGGTGTGTTGTGGTTTCGGGGTGCTGCACCTTTGTGTGGGAGTACCTTTCCCGCACTGAAAACGTATGGGGTAGGGGGGGTAAGGTGCGCTCTTCCTGCTAGTAATGGTGATGACTTGTGTGTGTTTGTGAGTGGTGTTAATTAGAATGTTTCTTCTGGTGGTGGTGATGTTTTGGGAGTGAGGAGGGTGTGATTGGGTATGGAGTGTAGTTTGGAGTAATGTGAAAAGGGGAATGGAATAGGATCAAAATGAGGCCAGCGAGACACAGTAATTTTGGGCAAAATCTTTTATTGAGTAGTCACAATGCTGCTCTGTTAAGATCCCGGGCAGGTGGGTGGGGTTCAGTGATGAGTGGTGATGAGACTGGGGAGGTAGGTGGACCCTTTTAGGGGGCTCCTTCCCGTGCAGTTCAGTGACCTTGCATGTCACCCCTGCTGGACCTATGGTCGACAGTCTAGGAAGTCTCGGGGGGTGGGGGGATTTGCAGAGTGGGTTGGAACACCTGTGCGGCGTCCCGCGTGTTGGTGTGAGTCTTGCCAGTACTTACCTACCGGTAGGTTTTTTGTTATGGTGATGTAGGTCGACGTTGCGGCCGTTGCAGATACATTGCCTATTCCGTCATCATCTTCTCTGAAGGATTCCACAGATAGAAAAATGTAAGCATGTCTTAAGGCAATATTTTCATCACCTGGAGCTGTTACTCGTCCAGCTATGGCTGGAGTCTGGGTAGCCAAAGCTGTTGAAGAATGGACAGGGGCATTGGAAGATTCTCTACCACATGCTACCAGAAAACAGATGATGTATATATCCCAAATACGGGAAGCAGCTTCCTATTTGGGAGGAGCTGCAGTAGATTCTGGAATTCTAGTTTCTAAGGCATCAGCAACTTCAATAGTGGCACACAGGGCTCTTTGGTTAAGATCCTGGAAAGCTGATACAGGTTCAAAGAAGGATCTGGAAGTCTTACCTTTCTATGGAATGGTATTTTTTGGAGCAGAGTTAGATAATATAATAGCTACTCTGGCAGTTTCAAAGTCAGCAGGTCTGTCATCTATGGCTACAATAAAGTCTAGGCAGGTTTCTTTTCATCCTTCCGTCCTCAGGGACGAGATGGGGAACAGTCTTCCTCTAAGCCATCTAGTTTTCGCAAGACAACAAGGCGACAAACTAAGAGGTCTGAGCTTTCAAGACGTCCAGCTTCTAAACCAGATGATAAACCCTTGACCTGATGGGACAGGCCTCCTCCTGGGGGATCCCAGGGTGGGAGGCTGACTTTTTCAGTTTGCAGATTACTGGCGTCAGACAACAACAGATGCCTGGGTCCAAGAAGTTGTCTCTCAGGGGTGTGCTCTCACTTTCAGGAGGCATCCTCCCCAGAAGTTTTTTTGCACAGATCCTTCATCAGATGCTGTCAAGGCCTTGGCCTTTCAGGAAGCCATTCACTCCATGCTGCAGGCGGGGGTAATATTCCTGGTTCCTGTGTTGCAACAAGGAAGGGGTTATTATTTCAATCTATTTTTGGTTCAGAAACCGAATGGGGCTCATTGCCATATTCTAAATCTAAAAATCCTTAACAGGTTTATCCATGTACCCAAGTTTTGTATGGAAACACTCCGGTCAGTTATTTTGGCAATGGAGCCTGGGTATTATATGGTTTCCGTGGACATTCAGGATGCATATCTGCATGTTTCTATCATGTCATCCCACCAACAATTTTTACGGTTTGCTGTTCTTCAACAACATTACCAATTTCAGGCACTACTCTTTGGCACTACCCTTTGGCCTATCTACGGATTCCCGGGTATTTACCAAAATAATTGCGGTCATGACGGCTTATCTCAGGTGTCAGGGAGTCAGAATACTATCATATCTGGACAACCTCCTGATATTGGCGCAGACTCCGATTGTTTTACAAAATCTTCTTCAACTGACCATAGCCTGCCTACAAAAGCACAGCTGGATAATCAATTGGAAGAAATCATTACTTTCTCCAACACAGCAGTTGGTGCATCTGGGAGCTTTACTGGATTCTCGGGCACAAGATTGCGGCCCTATCATTGCGAATAAGGGTATCCATTCTATTAGCAATGCAGGTCCTGGGATGATTGGTATCCATCTTCAACATGGTGGGGTATGCTCAGTTCCATTCCAGGCCTCTGCAAAAACTGATTCTCTCCAGGTGGAACAGACAGTATTATCTAATAAGGGCACAGAGAATCCTTCTCACTCCAGAGGTTTGTCACTCCCTCCTGTGGTGGTGGAAAAAGAACCATCTGAACAAAGGGTGCCCATTCTGGATTTACCCATTCACGGATGCCAATCTTTACGCATGGGGGCAGTGACAGGTCATCACACCTTTCAGGGAAGATGGACGAATCAGGAAAGTCATCTGCCAATAAACATTTTGGAACTGCAAGCAGTATACAAAGCACTTATCATGGCACAGAACCTGCTCCAAGGCAAACCGGTCCAGATCCAGTCTGACAATGAGACTACAGTACAGTGGCCTATCTCAACCATCGGAGGCACAAGAAGTTATGCAGCCATGAAAGAAGTGACAAAGGTTCTGATTTGGGCAGAACGTCATCTTACGGCCATCTTGGAAATATTCATACTGGGAGTGCTCAATTGGGAAGCAGACTTCCTAAGTCACCAGGACATACACACCGGAGAGTGGTCTTTCCATCCGGGAGTGTTTCAGCTCCTGGTAAACAAATGGGGTCTGCCATAAATAGATCTCATGGCCTCATGCCACAACCACAAGGTCCCCAGGCACAGGTCCAGGTCAAGAGACCCATCAACAACCTTTGTGGACACAATAGCATTAAGATGGTACTTCAACTTGGCGTACCTCTTTCCTCAGATTTCCCTCCTCTCAAGAGTTTTCAGGAAATTTAAGCAGGAAGGCAGAATAGTATTACTGGTGGCTATGGCTTGGTCAAGACGTCATTGGTTCACCGACATACAGAATCTATCCATAGACAGTCCATATCCTCTTCCTCTTTGGCAGCTATGGCAGGATCTGCTAATGCAGGGCCCTTGCCGGCATCCGGACTTACCTCGTCTGGCTTTGACGGCATGGCTCTTGAATCTTCCATCTTAAGGGCAAAGGGTTTTTCAAGTTCTGTAATTCAGACAATGCTAAGGGCAAGGAAACCTGCCTCTGCCTGCATCTATTACAGGATTTGGCATTCTTTTGGTCAACAGTGTTCCCACAGAAAATATGATGTAAGGGTGTTTAGTATTTCCAGGGTACTGGATTTTCTCCAGGCAGGTTTAGACCGGGATCTATGCCTGGCCACTTTGAGAGTGCAGGTTTCTGCACTAGCAGTCTGGTTCCAGAGGAAGATTGCCTCATTACCAGATGTTAGATTTTTTTTTTCAAGGAGTTCTGTGAGTTCAGCCTCCTTTTGTCCCACCGGTAGCACCGTGGGATCTGTCTTTGGTTCTTAATGGGCTAAAAGCTCCCCCATTTCAACCTTTGGACTCTGTAGATTTGAAATGGTTGATAGTGAAGACACTTTTTCTCCTCGCTATCTCTTCAGCAAGCAGGGTCTCTGATTTGCCAGCGCTCTCTTGTAGCTCCCCATTTTTGATTTTTCACTAGGATAGAGCTGTTCTTCATACAAGGGAGGGTTACCTTCCTAAGGTAGTGTCCCATTTTCATGTAAATGAAGAAATTGTAGTTCCAGCTTTTCAGGTTCCACATCTTTGTGTAGGTGAAGCCTCCCTGGATGTAGTACTTGCTCACCGTATCTATGTGGAGCATAGAAACTCTTTTAGAAAATGAGATGCTCTTTTTGTTTTATATAGTTATCACAAACGAGGATGGCCAGCTAACAAGCAGACTCTGGCGAGATGACTACGCATGACTATCTCTCAGGTGTACACACAGGCTGATCTCTCCATCCCAAACACGGTGACAGCACATTCTATTCGGTCTGTAGGGCCATCATGGGCATTTAGTTGTGGTGCCTCTGCTGAACAGTTGTGTAAGGCAGCCACGTTATCTTCTGCACACTTTTTTTAGGTTCTATGTCTTTGATACTTTTGCCTCTCAGGATGCTTCCTTTGGGTGATGAATTCTTCTTTCTGCTCAGGAGCATCCTCCACCCTAGGGGTACTGCTTTAGGACATCCCCATGGTATCCTTGTGGATCCCTATAGACCCTGAAGAAGAAAATTAGAGTTATGGTAGACTTACCTTGATAACTTCTTTTCTTTGAGGTCCATAGAGTGCACAGGGCACCCACCGTGATACACCTGGCTGCATGGGTAATTTTTTCTTTTGGTCACGGATTCCCTCATCTTGTGTAAGATTGTTTCTGGTGTACGATTGCTTTCCTTCTCCTGGCTTGAGGCTTGTTAACAAAACTGAAGGCCTATGGCTAGGGATGGGGTATATATGGAGGAGGACCCGAGGCACCAGCCAAGATTTATCACAGAATATGGCATATATATTTCCAATGGGGTGCTCCGAGAAACTATGACCCTCAAGTTTTTAAGGTGTCTAGAATTCTTGCCTTCAGGCTGGATCGGATCTAGGCCTCCACCTAGCATCTCTGAAAGTGCAGATGTCTGCTTTGTCCATCTGGTTCCAGCACAGACTTGCTCCTATACCAGATGTTCACATCTTCCTGCAAGGTGTTCTACATATACAGCCTCCCTTTGTCCCTCCTGTGGCTCCATGGGATTTGGCAGTGGTGCTCCAAGCATTTCAGGAACCTCCATTTGAACCCCTGGAATCAGTGGATGTCAAAAGTGGTATTGCGAAGACTCTGTTTCTTCTGGCTATAGCATCTGCCTGTAGGGTATCGGATTTAGGGGCGCTTTCATGTCGCTCCCCATTTTTAATCTTTCATCGGGACAGGGATGTTCTTAGAACACGCCCGGGTTTCCTTCCCAAGGTGGTTTCTCGTTTCCACCTAAATAAAGAAATTGTGGTTTTCAATCACCAGACCTCTCCACAGGTGAGGCCACTTTGGATGTGGTCCGTGCTCTGAAGATCTATGTGGACCGTACTACTTCCATCCCTCTTCGTCCTATATGGATTCCACAAGAAGGGATGGCCAGCTAACAAACAGACGCATTCTGGCCTTCCTGTGTCAGCTACAGTATCTGTTCATTCTACTCGCTCTGTGGGTCCCTTGTGGGCAGCCCAGAGTGGTATGCAAGCTATGCAAAGGTGGCCACCTGGTCTTCTGTCCACACCTTTCTTAGGTATTATGCCATTTATACATTTGCCTCTCAGATTGCTTCCTTCAGGCGTAGGGTTCTCCTATCAGCTCAGGAGCGTTGCCGCCCTTGAATTGCTTTGGGACATCCCCATTGTCTCCCTGTGGAGCCCTATGGACCCTGAAGAAGAAAAGGAGAGTTATGGTAAAACTTACCTTTGTTAACTCTCTTTCTTCGAAGTCCATAGGGTCCACAGGGCACCCGCCCTGACGTACCAGGCTTCTATGGGTTTCTTCTCTTGGTCACTTGTTTTCTTCTCTGTGCAAGAGTGTGATTCTTCAGTGTACCAGCCTTCCTTCTCTCCTCTCCTACTCCTGCCTTGCGCTTGTTAACAAAACTGAGTTGCCCTCAGGCTGTGGGCGGAAGGAGCATCCTGGATTGAAAATCTTTGCTGTTGGTTTCCAGTCCTCCAGGTCCCACCTACACCCCATTGTCTCCCTGTAGACCCTGTGGACTTCGAAGGAAGAGAGTTAACAAAGGTAAGTTTTACCATAACTCTCCTTTTTCTTTGGAAGATTGGCATAGACATCAGACTACATTAAGAATAGATCATGAAAATTCAGGAATCAAGAACTATTGTAACTACTTTTTAACTGCTTTCTTTACTGATTATACATTGAGAATCCTATTTGTTTTTATGGTGCGATATGTGTTAGAGCGCAATAGGAGGAAATTTCCTTTTTTCTATATTGTTCAAATTGGTTAAAGTTATTTGATCTAACAAGTTTGTCTGGATGCCCATTTTTATTTGTTTTCCAGTGTGTGTGAGCAAATGGTCGCTTGTCATTTGCTCCCATACATTACCAGATGTTCATTCCAACCAGCCAGATTGAACAGATGTCTGACAGATAATTGTATAGTGTATGCCCAGCATATTAGGGATGCTTTCATATATAAGTGCAGAAGAACCTTGGATATAGAGAATGTACAGCCAGGTCCCTTTAGTGTTAGTGAGTACTTATGTTCTACCAATGAGTTGGGAATGATGGAGGTGTACCGCATATTATTTAACCCTGAAGTGAATGTTCTATGTCACCATATTAACAAAACAGTAGATGATTCCCCAGCCATGGCTTTTCTCCAAGATTCCCACTTTGGGTATTATCAAAGAAAAGAGTTTTTGGTGCACGGTTTACAGTGTATGGTCCAGTGTGTGGACCCAAGTCTCTGGGTCTCTTTCCATACCAGACACACACTGGCAAAAAAGAAGTAATCTTTATACATTTATGTGTAAAAGACCTTGTTGCCTGTATGTACTGCCTCCCGGCACGCCACTTTTAAACAGAGTGGCCGGGTATGTTATTACTCATGTGGCTGTAGGGCTGGCATGTCTCACACCTCCCTGGTCTTCCACAGCACCCGCTGCTTTCAACGACCATGACAGTTCCTTCAAGAGGACTGCCAGCGGGGATTACAGAAGCAGCAACATGCTGCTGGCTTTGTGGGAGAGAGAATCTTAAATGCCCCCAGGATGCAGCACCGCTGCATGTACTGGTGCGCTGTTGGTGATATCATCATTATGGGCCATGGTAACATGTAGTTTCCAGACTGAAATGCCGGAGGCTAGGATGATGTCAGGGTTCCTGAATGAAACAGGATGCTGACGGCGTGGCCGGCAACACCTCCCCCAGGTATATGAGTTTCAGCAGCTCACGCGGCTTCAGAGCCACGCACAAACAGTTGTTGAGAGCTACTGGAGTCTGCTTGGAGAGATTCACTGCAGAGGGGGATGGCGGTGTATCAACAGATAAGCAGTTAACTGGGATTATTACTTTTGGGTATTAACCTGGTGATCTATGTTGAGCTTCTAACATTGTGATGTATATATAAGCACCTTTACTGCACTGTTTCTCAAGAATCTAGGCAGTAACATACAGGGGTATAGTAAGGATTTGTTTGCCTTTGGTTTTTTGCAAGGACTATGGACTTCAAGGAGTCCGGTGTTTTTTGCATTTAACAGATAGATGAATTAGAGTCATATTTAGCCCCTTCTTTGGTTTTTTCTATTCAAACGGTGCTACACTTTTTCCAGAGGAATTTAGGTAACTATGTAATACAATAGTAAAAGTAGTGAAAACCAGAGTGCGCTAGAGTCTTATACAAATAATTGTACTTCCCTTAACTCTCTATATCTTTGTCTTTTAAGATGGTCTTTTCTATTCTGGGCACGTGTTGTCCCATGTAAAACATAAGTTTACATAGAGACTGTAGTGTAATAAAATTTAATACAATTTGTTATTTGTCATATAAAACATATATAAATCAGTCCATAAATTAACTGTAAAACATCAATTCCATCAAAAGATATGAAACTAGTTATAAATGGGAGAATTACCAGATGTCCCTCATATAAGGGCCCGTAGATATTAAAAGTTGGAGGTCTCCAGAAACCTCATGCAGACTCCTTCTAGCAGGGAAATTTTTGGAGTCCTCACCAACTATGAAGGTTCTGTCCCACTTAGACCAACGTTTTGAGAGCCTCCACTCTCTTCTTCAAGGTAGTGTAACATGAACCAACTGAGAAGGTCTTATATACCTTATCCTACAACTACATCCGGGTCATTAATTGTTGTAATATCTATATATTGTGAATAGCTATTCCCCAATTACACTACTAAATACACCAGGACCCCCTCTGTCATGGTCATGTACATAGTAAACAAAAAATTATATCATACACATACAAAGGAGTTCTGTCCATGGTCGCGCTGAACCGAAAGTGTGTCATCCTCACTTCCGGTTTTGGTTAAAGTGTCCAACGCAGGCAGCGGGCCAGCGCACACCTACAGCACACTCATCGATGGAACACATGGCTCCGATCCTTGTGCATAACTGCTCGACTAAAGATATAGTACGGTTTATGGCAATAGAGAATGTGAAAAACACATGGAGAATTAGAGACTTAGAAACACTTTTGGCCAAAAGAGAGATGAACTGGATCTTCAAATTAAAAACGTTAGCCCCTATAGGCCTAAACTTAGATTTTGAACTAAAGTGGTTTCTATGAAATCTAAGACATAGACATAAGCCAACATCTACCTCTGACGTTCAGGCCTGTTAGTCTCTTTTCCAACATTCTACACCTAATTATATGCACTTCTTATTTACATCTTGGCATGTTAATATATTTTTTTACATATTTTGTACTTGTCTTCTCTCTCGGTATGGACAAAATGTACGGACAAAGGGTTACTCTTTGCTGGTTGTTCACAGGGGGATTCATTACCGGGAGGTTCAGCTGAGTAGCCGGTGATGCCTGATTGGGCCAGGTCTATGGTTGAGGCCAAAGGTAAATTATGTCACTCAGGCAAATTATATGATACCCTGTGCTCAAGCCCTTACTTTCTGTGATCCCTTGGTAGATCCCAGATGGGCCCAGGATATGGGACGATATCTTGCTCAGATGGCAACGTCCCTAAATAATATGGTAACGTCAGCAGGGGCCACAGCCACTAAGAGACGTTCAGGACAAAAATAGTTATGTAAACCCCACCGCTAAGTGTTCATTGGCTGAAAGAGGCGAGCCCTCCACCTCTCAACCAATGAACAGTTCCCACCATTGTAGTCAATGGTAGGAGCCGTTCATTGGCTGAGAGAGGCAGGGATCGGGATTTTCGGGGTTTTTTTTGCCAAGTCCGTGGGATGCCTACTTTGGACCGAAGAGGACAGAACCTCGCATAGGAGACAGTGAGTATGTTTTTTTTTCACAGATATCGTTTGGCTAATTACATAGGTGAGTATGTGTGTACAAGTGTGAGTGCATGTATGTTTAATAAACTTATACTGTGTACACACCGTGTGTCCTGTGTTTTTTTAATATTGCTTTTGCAGTGTAACTACAGGTACCAGCAGGCCCATAATGCCCCAAATGCTGGTATTTGTGGTTCTCCAAGTACCAACATGCGGGGGAGGCTTGCTGGGACCTGCAGTTCCACAGCAAAAGACAATATTTAAAACTATTTCAAATGCACTACACTTACACTATCAACCCACCACTCACTGCCCAGGGGTGGTGAGGATAGCCTCGGGCTATCAGCCTAGGCTAGGGGTGCCCTGGAGAGGAAGACCCCATTATTGTGGGGATCCCCAACTCCCCAGGGATACCTGGCCTGGGCTGACTAGCGGTCAGGGCTGATGCTGAGGCTGGGGGGCCCAGTGTTAGGGCTCCCCTGGCTATGGCATCAGCCCCCCCCCCCACTAGATAGAGTCCAGTGCTGGTTCTGGAGATTACAGGGGGACCCTACGCAATTTTTTCCCCTGTAATTCCAGAACCAGGACAGGATCAGAGCCCAGTGCTGGTTGTGTTAAGTACAGTGGAATCCTACACAATTTTTCCTCTGTACTTAGATAACCAGGACTGGCTATGAAAAGTCCGGGGCTGATTCTGTTTTGGGGGGGACCCCACATAATTTTTTTTTTATTTAACTGTTTCTAAACTTGTTACAGTAAGATATATGCATGCATCTCACTGATTTATGCATGTATCTGTGTGAAAACAAACTGCTCATGCTGAAAGTGAAAGACTGAAGCAGTTGTATTCAGTCAGGGATTTGCAGTTCATTTTGAGGTGGGATTTGCAGTTCGATTTTTACATGAGCATGCCAAATCGAACAGCAAATTACTGTGTGAAAACGTGGTGAGTGTTCTAGATTTACCCATCAAACCTTACTTGTTATAAAGGATAATGAAATAATTCACACAAATACAGATTCTAAAATAAATGACAATGTTTTTTACTTTTAGATAGCAGTCTCATACATGTATTTTGCCAGTGCAGAGTTAAAACAAAAAAAACATAACATTTAGGTTATTTTAGCAGCAATGGGAATACTTGTAAAATAAATTTGTAACACCTAGTGCCAGTCATAGCAGTCAGCCAATTTCATACATAACGCATGGGTCAACTGCACCCAGCACCAGACCCTCGATGTGCTCCCTCTATCCTCTGTCCTCCGACTGCCCCCTCCCTCTTTCTCTCATGAGCTTTATACTATACTTCCAGTTAACCCAAAAGGGGGAATATTAATTTATTTAATATTCGTATGTGCTAGACACTAATTGGTTATATGTCTTAACTAAAATATAATATGTCATCTTCTTGTTCTGTTCCCTTGTAGCTACTAATTCTTGCTTCATGTGGGCCAAGGCCATCTTGATTTAAAAAATCTGAGACTGACTGTCTGCTAATTTCTGCTCATATTAAACTTGATTTTAAACTTCCAAGTCCTTTCTATCTGAACTAGGGATGTGCAGGCTCGGTTCTACTCGGTTCCGTTAAAAAACATGGCTGCCTCATCAGTTCTAACTTATCCATATCTCCACAGTTAATCACAGCTGCATAGAAATAAACACTAATCTGTATATACTTTTTAATACATTATATAATATACTTTTAGATCAAACATTAAACAAAATGACTGATGCAATCGGGACTCATCTATTTACTTTGGAGATGAAAAAGGGTAGGCCTCATTTCTCTCCAGGCCTGAGACCATTCAACAAATGAGACACAGCTGCACCTCACACAACTATACTAATACTAAAGATCATCCTAAACATTGCTATATATTCTACATTGCAATATAGGGAAAAATAAAGGAACATAAATATGCATATATTCGTGAATTGCTGAGGAATATGTACGACCACATAGTCCTGTGTTATCAGTCCATCCTCTGAACATTCTGAACACAACTCAGAAGAAAGTTCATATCTCTCATAAACTGTATCGTCTGATTTCTTCTTATTGCATTGGAACATCTTCTTGAAGAACTTCACTAATACTGTATATAGAAAATCAACAACATTATCATGACAAAAAATATTAACCTTCCCAATATATGCATAATATTGCTTAACCAATTTCCAACTCATGCGAACCAGGTACTGGGGTTCGACCAGGTGAACCAACTGTCGGGAATCACACCATCACGTTTATTTGTTCAGCAAATTCATTTTTAACCCGAGTAACTTCATTTAACCTTTATTTTATTTCTTCTGCATCAGAAGAATTTGTGATATATGTATAACACTTTAACCCATATACTGTTTGTAATGTGACACAATATCCAAAGTTACAGCTGTAAGGTAATGTGTGTTGCATTTTAATTCAGTGTTTTATTGCTTGAAACTCTCTTACCACAATGTTCGTGATTTGTTTATTAATTCCCTATGTACCAAATGTTATTATGTTACCAAATCGTAAACCAACCTTATAACTTTGGGACAGTGTAAAAAGGTGCTTGTACTTTTCCATATACCATTTGTATTTCTATTTACCGTTCTTACACAGTAATTATTTCAGATATTTCTTTTCGATTTTTCTATTGTGTTATCTTGGCATCAGGTAGCAATGTTCTTATAAGACCCATTTCAAAAGAATTCACCAGTAACCATTTATAGCCCTGTGTCCACACATATATAATATAACCCTTGTGGTAGTGTCATGGTTTACTAGACAATGTGTTAGAAAAGCATTATAAGGAACATTGCAACGGGCACCCTTTTATCCATGGTTTCTTCTTGCTTGTTACCTTCTGCAATACGATGACTGTATGTTTTCATTGTATCCCTACATTTTTTCTGTTATTACACAGTTGATAAACGAAATGACTGTATAGGAGTGGAGAGGGTTAAACTTCCTAGGTTGGGGGCAGACCAGTGTGAGGAATCATGTGATAATTAGGGCCAATGGGTTTTTAGGGTTGTAGGTTATAGCAGGGATATTAGAGATTGTTGGAGGCGGAGTCAGCCTCTTTTGTTCCTGTCTTGGAGTGGGGTAAGTGCTCTTACCTGAGCTGTTATAGTATCTGCATAGCTATCCTTCTCTGTGTTTCTTTACTCTTCTTATCTTTATTCTTCAGCTTCTTCTGCATCTATCCCTCTCTCTTTCCCACACACCCCCCCCCACACACACTTGCGCTGTGCACTCTCTAGCTACCTCCTAACCCTTATAAGGACTGTGAGCCCCAACCCCCCCCATTTGTTACCATGCCCCGCCCGCACAGCGCATCGCGGACCCCCGCCCGTTACCGGGTGCAGGAAGAAGGCCCAGGGAGTTCTGGGGAGGCTCCTGCCTCTCAAGAGGGAGCTGAAGGGGCTAGTGCGAGTCGCGCGGCCCCACGGCGTCATGGGCGGCCGGGCGCAGCCACGCTTACCCGCGGCCGTCAAGCAGGTGGTGTCAGGGCGGCTGGACACAGCCGCCAGCGGGGGGAAGGCGCGGCTGCTCTGAGCAGCCGCGAGAGGCAGTTAGTGAGCCCGCGGGAGGGCAGAGCTGCGGGTTCAAAGGTCACACGCGCACCGCGAGAAGGGCTGCTAATAGCCCTGTTAGTGCCCAGAGGGGCAGGGGGGACTTCCCCACAGTTAATGAAGTGGGGAATGTGGAGGTAGGGGAGATGGACAGCCCTGGCAGCACATTAGGGGCTTTGTCAGACAGGGAGGCAGGCAGCCATTTTAGGACGGGGAGAGCTGATGAAAGGGGGGCGGGGCTTGCACTTAATATGGAGGATGATTGGCAGGCTAGTCAGCAATCAGCAGACAGGGCCATGTCTGGGGCAGCAGCTTCTGGCTATGTGGATACTCAGGTCCCTAGTGGGGGTGCAAGTCAGTCCTTTGACCCTGCAGCTTTTGCGGCCATGATGTCATCAATGACATCTGCTTTTGCTCCCATGGTTGCGGCATTGGCTCCTAGCCAAGCAGATAGTGAAAGGGTGGATCAGAGGCAGCGTTCAATTTCTGCTACTCTAGGGCCAGCGGTAGATCAGTTCATGCAGGCTTGCAGGGCTATGGGCTCCGCTGCGGCTCAGTTGGCAAGACCAGAGGCGTCTGGGGCTGGTGCGGCTGTGTCTTCTTCTGCTGTGTCGACCGTTCCCAGGGTTTCGGCCCAGGGGGCGGCTTCATCGTCTGTTTCAGATACTGCTGAGGGCGAAGCTATGGAACAGGATTTCAGCGTCGAGGAGGCTTCATCATCGGTCGTGTCTGGGAGGGAGCAGTCCGGATCGTCAGGTGAGATCTCAGAAGATGATGATGTTGCTGACTCTGCCTCCTCTTCTTCCTCTGTCTCTGACTTGTCATCGACCTCTTCTTCTCTGGCTTCTTCTGTCAGCAGCGCGAAAAAGGCGCGGAAGAGGGCTGCTAAATATGCGCGCAAGGAGGCGGATAGGCGGGATAAGCGGGCTAAGCGGCAGCGTCAGAGTAGTAGCGCGCGGAAGTCCAAGAAGCGTCAGCATCAACCAGGTGTGGTGCATTGCGACAATACAGCAGTATCGCGGGGTCTGCGCGATTGTTGCAAGAAAAAAATCAGGAAGGGCGATTATGTGAACATGTTCATTTTAACTGAGCAAGCCAAAAAAGATTTCAAGGCAGATAAGCTTAAAGGCGGGGTGGGGTTGGAAGCTTTTCGTTCCTATGATAACTGGCTTGCTGGGTTTTGCGTATTCGCAGCATGCTACTTGAAAGATCGCCCAGGGGAGCACCTGAACGTAATAAGGTATATCCACCTGATTCATGGGATGCAGCGTAAATCCAGGGGCAGCGCCGGGAGAACATATGATGAGGAATTTAGGTGCAAGCAGGACGGATCCAAGCGCTTAGATTTTGGGTGCAAGGACGTGGAAGTGTGGCTTGACGTCACGCAACCACCAAAAGGTGGAGTGGAGGATTCTCGGGTAGGCAGGGATACTCATAAGGGGGGGTCTGGGGCGTGGCGCCCGAGTTCTGATCCCTCCCCGGGGAGTCGACAGACGGGCCCCGGTCGGCTTTCTGCGCAGACACCTTATAAAGGTAAATGTTTTGCCTTTAATAATGCCTCCTGTTCCCAGGGCCAACGGTGTTGTTTTCGACACCTTTGCTTGCGTTGCAACGGATCGCACCCCGCCTCTAATTGTTTCAGGTTGTCAGCCCAACAGGGATCCAAGTCGGGAGGAGGAGCTATTCCCAAAGCGGGAGGTAGCGCAGGCGCTAAATAGGGCACCAACCCCTATCCGTTTGGATGCTATGTCCAGGTGGCTAGGGTGGTACCCTAATAGGCAGGACGCTAAGTTTTTGTTTTTCGGGTTCAAGTTGGGTTTTCGTTTACCAGTTATAGGGGAAGTTCGAGTCGGTTCCCCGAGAAATTTACAATCAGCTCGACTTTTTCCTAACGTTCTTCAGTTAAAAGTCGAGAAAGAGGTTCAGTTAGGACGTATGGTGGGTCCATTTGCGCATCCTCCAATGGGGAATCTGATTCTTTCCCCAGTGGGGGTGGTGCCTAAGAAAACTCCAGGAAAATTTCGGCTGATCCAGCATCTGTCTTGTCCATTGGGGTCCTCCGTTAATGACGCTATACCTCCTGAATTCTGTTCAGTGAGGTATCAGTCTTTTGATGATGCTCTCAGTATCGTTAGGGCATATGGACGCGGGGCCCTCATGGCTAGGATGGATGTGGAGTCAGCTTTTCGTTTGCTTCCTTTGCACCCCGAATCGTTTAGGTTCATGGGTTTTCGCATTGGGGGGGAATACTTCATAGACAAGTGCTTGCCTATGGGGTGTTCGATTTCCTGCGCATACTTTGAAAAATTTAGCACTTTCCTTCATTGGTGCGTAGAGTTTTCTTGTGGGGGTCATGGGATAGCGCACTATCTCGATGACTTCCTCTGCGTGGGGCCCGCTGGGTCAGAGCATTGTAACGAGTTATTTGGTTCCATGAGAGCGCTGTTTTTTCATTTTGGAGTACCTGTGGCAGACGAAAAGACAGAGGGACCCCTCTCGTGTTTGTCATTTTTAGGTATCGAGATTGATACCTTGGCTGGATCCTGTCGGCTGCCGCGCGATAAAATTGACAAATTGCGAGATTCCATTTCAGAGTGTTTGGTTGCGCGCAAAATTTCGCTCAGGCAGGCCCAATCACTGTTGGGTTGTATGAACTTTGCCTGTAGAGTTATACCGATGGGGAGGGTATTTTGCAGAAAGCTAGAGAGGGCCACAGCGGGGGTTTCCAAACCTCACCATTTGATCCGTTTATCGTCAGAAATAAAGAGAGACCTGGAAGTTTGGGTTTCCTTTTTGGCAGATTTTAATGGGATCAGGATATGGTTATCCCCGCTGGTGGGCAATGTCGATTTGCAGCTTTTCACCGATGCAGCAGGATCTTCGGGGTTCGGTTGCTACCTGAGGGGATCCTGGTGCGTCGCAACTTGGCCGGAGGAGTGGATTCATGCAGGTTTGACAAGAGATATGCTGCTCTTAGAACTGTTCCCAATAATGGTTGCCTTGGAGGTCTGGGGCGAGCGCATCTGCAATCGCAGCATTCTGTTCAGATGTGACAATCTGGGCGTGGTGCATGCGATAAACGGGCAGCGAGCAAAGTCGTTGCTGGTTTTGCGTGTGCTAGCGCAGCTAGTGCTTGCCTGTTTGCGCCATAATGTGCTGTTTCGAGCTCAACACGTACCCGGAGTTGACAACGGGATTGCCGATGCGCTGTCCAGATGTCAATGGGGTCGGTTCCGTACATTGGCTCCTGATGCAGAGACTGATGGTGTGCTGTGCCCCTCTTATGTTTGGCAGGTTATCAAGCCGGACTGGAGGGGTTAGCGGAGCTGTCCATTGCACCAAGTACCCTCAAGGCTTACCGTCGGTCTTGGGAAGAATGGGAAGTTTTTTCCCGTAGCCAAGGCCTTGGAGGTAAGGGTCAGCATCAATTGATGCTTGCTTTTATTTGGCAGCTGTATGTATCTGGCAAATCGAGAGCGGTAGTTTCACGGTACCTGGCAGGTATTTCGTTTTTCTCCAAATTGAAGGGAATCCCTGACCTTACAAGGAGTTTTGTCATCACAAAGGCCTTGAAAGGTTGGGCGCGCGCTGAGCCGGTTAACCCCGATAAAAGACGGCCTATAGACATTTATCTGTTACCGTCCATTCTAGGAGCGGTTGCGGACGTGGCGGCCTCCGGTTTCGAAACGCTTTTGTTTAAGTTAGCTTTTTCCATGGCTTTTCATGGTGCTTTCCGGGTGTCGGAATTGGTTGCTCCCTCCAAGTGGAGGGATTCAACTATGCTGCGTTCGGATGTGAAGGTGGGTGAGAGGTCCTTGCTGTGCAGATTGCGTCGTTCTAAGACCGATCAGTTAGGCAGGGGTCGCTGGATAACATTGGTCCCCTCGGCGGATTGTCGAATTTGTCCGGTCGGCTTGGCCACTCGTTATGCATCTGTCAGACCCTCAGCGGAGGGCTCATGGCTGATGCATGGCGATGGGCTT
Source organism: Taudactylus pleione (assembly GCA_031769625.1). Lineage (NCBI taxonomy): Eukaryota > Metazoa > Chordata > Amphibia > Anura > Myobatrachidae > Taudactylus > Taudactylus pleione. The sequence goes on from JAUIMM010000010.1 coordinate 13,270,288, forward strand.
CCGCTGACAAAATTTCAGTTTAGTTGGATGCTGCGGCGATGTCTTTGCAGCGTGGGCCTCTCACCAGGGGAGTTCGGCACGCATTCGTTTCGAATTGGTGCTGCCACTTCCGCCGCTGCTGCGGGATTTCCAGAGTCACAGATTCAAGCTCTGGGCCGATGGAAATCAGCCAGTTATAAGCGTTACATTCGACCGAATCATTGAGGTTAATGTTGTGCATGCACGTTACATATGGTTTGTTATGTTTTACGAAATGTCATTGGTCCTGGTCTTGTTTGTTTTCCCCTGTCTTTCCTACTCGGGGACTAGCTACTCGCCATTGATTTCAGTGGGAGTCTGGAGAGTTTTGACGATTTTTTTACCTGATCTGACGGATTTAATTCGGCTATTTGGTTTATAATTACAATTATATGTCCCTCAGCAGGTTTTACGTTTTCTCTCTGGTCGAGTTCACTTGTGTTATCCGATATCTCTCCCAAACCCCCCCCCCCCGCTCCCCCCCCCCTCTTTTTTATTTTAACTTATCCTCTTGTGTCTTCATGTTGCTTCAAATTGGCACAGAAGCTTGTTGATCTTTAAAGATTCAAATCAAAATTTTTTCTTTTTGGCAGATCCTCAGTAATATGTTCCCCGTTAGATATACATGATTAAATATGCTAAAATTTTACAATAACTTTAATGTTTTCTTTGTTTTTCCCTCATTATAGGAATGGCTTTTGATGATTGTACTGTATGGATAATTGGCCATTCATTTGTTTTTTGGGCGGTTAGGTTCATGCAGGCGCAGGACGCGCCGTTGTTTCCGGGGGCTAGTGGAGTTAGATGGATAGGGGTCAGAGGTATGTTGTGGGAGAGCCTTAAGCCTAAACTCTTGCAGCAGGTTCAGCGGTATGGCTTACCGAGAGTCGTGGTTATTCATCTAGGCGGGAATGATTTGGGCAAGAGGACATCTCTGGATTTAAGGCATGCGGTGGTGGAGGATTTGGGTCAGATTATAATGGCATGGCCAGCTTGCACAATAGTTTGGTCTTTCATGGTCCCTAGATTGTGTTGGCGTGGTGTGGTTGACGGCAGAGCCATTGATGAAGCCCGGAAGAAAGTGAACTTTACGGTTTCAAAATTTGTGTTGGAAAATGGTGGGGCAGTGGTCAGACATCCTAGGATAAAATTTCGGTATACTTACCTTTTTCGGTCTGACGGGGTTCATTTAGCGGAGGAAGGTATGTTTATTTTTCTTGAGGATCTGTTTGAGGTTGTGGTTTCTGTGCGTTAGTTCTATGGTGGCGGTGCAAGGTTTCTTTTGGCAGAACCTTGCTTTTGGCGGGAAAGAACGGCAGGTTACCTATTAGCACTGTGAATATTTGTTTACTCATTGTTTTGCTCACCTTCGTTGACTCATAAAGTCTGCTGGACCACCCTGCCGGGGGCAGCATCATCACCTTACCGGGTGGGTAGTCAAGATAGAAGGCTTGAGCGTATTGTGTTGTGGTTGGAGTGTTTATAGTGTTAGGCTTGGGCTGTTGTTAGCCGTTCTTTCTTTGCCACCATATTTAAATTAATTTAATTAATATAGTAACTAATTCATTATATGTTTTTAAATAAATAGCTAACAAATTCTGCCAAATACAAGTCTCCGTGTCTTTATTTCAATTAAGTATGTTATTGTCACTGATTCACACGCAGGTCAATCCTCAGACGATGGGAAGTTTAGATAAACTAAATGACTGTATAGGAGTGGAGAGGGTTAAACTTCCTAGGCTGGGGGCAGACCAGTGTGAGGAATCATGTGATAATTAGGGCCAATGGGTTTTTAGGGTTGTAGGTTATAGCAGGGATATTAGAGATTGTTGGAGGCGGAGTCAGCCTCTTTTGTTCCTGTCTTCCCACCCTCCGTCCCTAAAGTTTATTTTTATGGGCTCTTTTTGATTTGGGTTTGGTGATTGTTTCGTTGGCTATTTTAGGCGGGAAAGAACGGCAGGTTACCTATTAGCACTGTGAATATTTGTTTACTCATTGTTTTGCTCACCTTCGTTGACTCATAAAGTCTGCTGGACCACCCTGCCGGGGGCAGCATCATCACCTTACCGGGTGGGTAGTCAAGATAGAAGGCTTGAGCGTATTGTGTTGTGGTTGGAGTGTTTATAGTGTTAGGCTTGGGCTGTTGTTAGCCGTTCTTTCTTTGCCACCATATTTAAATTAATTTAATTAATATAGTAACTAATTCATTATATGTTTTTAAATAAATAGCTAACAAATTCTGCCAAATACAAGTCTCCGTGTCTTTATTTCAATTAAGTATGTTATTGTCACTGATTCACACGCAGGTCAATCCTCAGACGATGGGAAGTTTATAACTTACCACCACAGACTGAGGGAGAACGGGGAAAAAGAGGAGAGAAAAAAAACAAAAACAAAAACTGCACGGTTAATAATAATAAAAAATAAAAATTATCTTATGGAAAAAAATAACTCACTGCCCGTGTAAACTCCCTCACTCACCTATAGCGGGCGTCAACTGGTGTATCCGAGTCACGGCACCAAAATTGATGACGCGGTTTGTGTTCTAGATTTATTTATCAACCTTACTTGTTATAAAGGGAAAATTAAATAATACACACAAATGCAGATTTTAAAATAAATGAAAATGCTTTACTTTACATGGTTATGCATGAAGTTTTGTAAATGCAGACTTACAACAGAAATGCACATTATTATTCCAGCAGCAGTGTTAAAGAAATCATTTGCAATGTTTAGCACAAATTCTACAAGACAACAGCCAACCAAATAGGATTATACCTACATATCAGCACCCTTGACTCCAACCTCTTCCCTCTCCTGGATTCTAGCTACGTGTGTCCCCCTCCCTCTCCCTGCTCAATACTTTATACTATTATTCATCCCACAAAATACAAAATGGCGAATGTGCGTGTTTAGCAAGTAATTAGTTAAATGTCTTAACCATAATATAATATGTTGTCTTATTGTTCTGTTTCGCTGTAGCTTCTTCTAGGCCAAGGTTATCTTGATTAGTCCTCTTTTGTTTATTAAATCTGAGACTGGTTGTCTGCTCATACTGAAAAACTGACATACTTCAAATCCATGATTCCTCTTGCTGAAACAAAATGGCTTACAATTCTTATTGCTAACCCCTAAACAAAATGGCTGTCTTTATCAGCTCTAACTTATACATATCTCCTTAGTTAATTACACCTGCATAGATATAAACACTACTCTCTATATACTTATTAATACATAATATACTATATATTTGGATTAAACATAAAATAGAATACTGGTGCACCAGGAACTCATGTGTTTACTTTGGACGAGGGAGGGTAGGCCTCAATCTTTTCCAGGGCTGAGCCCATTCAACAAATGTGACCCAGCTGCACCTCACAACTATACTAATAAATACCATCTTAACATTTCTATATATTCTACATTGCAATATAAGAGAAAATAAAGGAACATAAGCATGCATATATTCGTGAATTGCTGAGGAACATGTATGACCACATATTCCTGTGTTATCACTGTTCAAAACCGAACCAAATCAAATTCGATTTAGAAAATGCTTCAAAAATTGAATTTTAGTAAATGAGGGATTTGAAAAGGGATTTGTACTTTCAATTTAATTCAGTTTGAGGTGATCTAAATCGAACTTCAAAACGAAAGTAAAATCGAACTTTGATAAATATACCCCATAGTATGCAAATGTATATATACATACAATACATATTAAAACAATGGCCAACAATGAAATGTAAAATAAAAGGTACAAAAAACTACCCAAGAAAATTTACTAAATTGAAAAAAATGAAATATAAAAATGAAGTCTATAGGATATAGTCCTAAACTGTTTGTAAGGAGCCTGTACATATAAAGAAATGCATTAACGGCTTGTGTTATAATATGGATCTGTTTAGTTGGTTGTAAACTATATAGCTGTATTATTTATGCATTTGCACATGTATTTTTCGTAATCCAACACAATCAGAGTCACTGAATATATAAAAATCAACTGGATTATGATCCAAGGTATTTAGACATCAGGAATTTTCTTAAAACATTGTAATTGTTCGTTATGAAGCTCATTAAGGCTCAAATTTATGAAACAGCTGCAATAAAAATGTTTTTCGTTATGCTGGCATAATGTACGATATTTTGGTTTAGAGAATAAGAGAGAGCTCATCTGCTTTGTAGTAGCCACACGACATCTAAGGGATATCCCTTCGTTTGCAGACAAATCAGTAGTGGGAAACTTAGTAAAGGTAGGAACAGTGTATTTGGTGTTCCGTTGTTGATATATTCATTTAGTCGTCCGCCGGGCTGCTGCGTCTTAACTCTGCTGGAACTCACGGCGGGATCTCTGCTCATAGAGTGTAAAGTTGGGTGGCCAGTGAAGCTTCGGATATATGAAAGCTTTAGCCGGCTCTTCTGTGATCCTATGGTCAGGTGGCATGTGCAGTGTGTGCGGTGGGAAGCTACTCCATTCTTAATGCCTAGGCAGGTTGAATTCAGCCTTGTAATAAAATCAGATGACTCAGTTTGTTGAAGATTTTCTCAACGCATTTCTGTGTGTTCTTACACCTTCGTCAGGAGCGTAGTTTGGGAAGAGAAATCAGTCTCTACATGATCAGACCATAGGCGAAACTAAGGTGTGGTCTGGGGGTGCACCAGACCACCCATTAGCCTCTGCCGCCATTTAGATTTTTTTAAACATTAATTAATAGCTGGAAGTCAGGTTGGCGTTAACGCAGCTGCATAAGCCCGCACTTGACCGGGAGGGCCTAGAAAGACAACAGCTCTGCCTCCCCTGTGTTGGCCCAATCAGAATTAGCCTACGGTGCACGAGCGCACGGTGACATCTTGGCGTCAGTCCGTGCACGCTCGTGTGCTACTAAGGAGCGGAGGTGCTGTGTGAGCTGCCTGGAGGAGGAAGAGGATGCCACGGCCTCATCCACGCTGTCGCTGACAAACTGAGCTGACAGTGACAGCCTGTCTGCAGAAGAACAGAAGAGTTCAGGTTCGGCATTTATTATTCTGGCAGCAGCTTGCAATTGCAGGGGATAGGGTGCTAAATTTTGGCTGTAACTTCTATTTTTAATTTTCATTAAAAATGTTCTCATGAAAGCTATACTTTTTAAATGCACCTTTTTTATTGGCAGATGTAAAAAGTATATATATATATGTGTGTTTATATGTATATGTGTGTGTTATATATATATAAAAAAGAATGTCCTTATTAAGAGCTAGAATATAAATTGCTGCACCTCAAATTGAACCCCTGTTAGTGGGAACACTATGATCAAGACATACAAAATAAAAACTTAGAGGGCGCAAATGTATCCAATATCTTTCGTTACATCAATTAAAATACTGAACAAAAGTTCTTTTTGATGGTAAGAATTGAAAGTCAATTCCAATTGTCACCAAAGTGGAGGTTTTTTTTAACAGATAATCCAATTCACAGTCTATTCATCTGTTTTGAATCCAATATTGTTGATGGTAGATTCCATATGTTCTGAAACAATTTGTTTAAAAAAGACCCGCTCACCAGAGAACACCCAAAAACATGGCACAAAGGTCAACCATTAGAATCGTTTGAACAATAAAATATTTTTATTATTATAAAATTTCTCTGTCAATCTGACATATAAAATGTATACACAAAAATGCTTACATAATCAATTTTTTGACATGTAGAATCCAATGTACAGATAATTCCTCTCTGTTTGATGGATTCACTCCACAACCCAATGCGTTTTGTCCATTAGAACTTCATCAGGGGTATACTTTAAAGAGAAGAAGGGTGAACTCTAAACATCGGCATGGGGTCTTATTATAAAGAATATACCCATAATGTCATGTTTCATATACATACCAATTTTGAAGAAAAGATTCAAAAATAAAGACCTGGTAAATTGATGTATGTAGCTCAATAAAACTCTGGCAAATTGGGGTCGCTCTGGACAACCTAAACATTTTTAAAAAAAAACATGTAGTACAAACCAAAACGAATAATATTTGTATCATAAATTCATCTAATTAAATAATTTTAAAAATGATATCTGGTTAATATTTTTTAAAAACAGATATCTCTACAGTGTATTATATATCCATCACAAATTTCAATACCTAATGTAACACCATAATTTTACAGGAACAAAATTTCTTATATACAAAATACAAATGTCTTATATACAAAATAAATACAATAAGAACCAAATTCATTACTATATATATAGAAATTCATTTGGAAGCTAAATAGTCCAATGCCTAATACAAATAAATACAAAAGAATTTATAACCCAGACTGAGCTAAATGATTGCAACATACTTACTATTTGCTAGATACACCTCTCAAAACGTGCTGTGCTCTGTCAGAATCAAGCTGTGATGAGCTATGCTGTTAAAATCTGACCTTAAGTTAGCCAACTAATTATTAGCTTCTTCTCATTAAACTATATAATTTTATACATTATTTAGAGCTGTAAATTACATTTAATTAAGGCATCTGCCTAATTACAAGCTAGTATAGAGGTCTGACAATTTCCGGGTGGGTTGCTAGGCAACGCATGTGTTTGCGTTCCAGCAGACATATTTATAAAACCAGGCAGATTTCTCTGCAACAAAACTACGTTCCAACGACCACTGAATCTCCATTTATTATGCAGTCAGACACCTGACCACGTATGTGTCTGACATACATCTATGTAGGTTATACAGCTAACATACCTCCCTATCATCTGGAGTGCAGCTCACCTTACATCCCTGTGTGTACCTGTTGCCCGGCAACCTTTGGATCATTATACGAACAGCCCCGGGGAACATGAACCTCTTTTCCGGGTGGTCGCATAGCAACGCTAAATAGTTGTATTCCAAACCATAACCGGATGATCACTTAGCAACCTTAGTTGCTAGCATTCCAGCAGCCATAACTTGACCGCCAAAATTCTAAACATAACAGACCTCAAATATATAAAAAAAAAATTATATAATAAAAATTCTTACTTTTGAAAAATAATAATAGGAAACCAATAAACTCACCTTAAATTAGCTAACTAATTATTTGCTTCCTCTCAGACTACTTTTATACATTATTTAGAGCTGTAAATTACGTTTAATTAATGTAAGCATTTTTGTGTATACATTTTATATGTCAGATTGACAGAGAAATTTTATAATAATAAAAATATTTTATTGTTCAAACGATCTAATGGTTGGCCTTTGTGCCATGTTTATGGGTGTTCTCTGGTGAGCGGGTCTTTTTTAGACAAATTGTTTCAGAACATATGGAATCTACCATCAACAATATTGGATTCAAAACAGATGAATAGACTGAATTGGACTATCTGTTAAAAGAACCTCCACTTTGGTGACAATTTGAATTGACTTTTAAGTCTTAACATCAAAAAGAACTTTTGTTCAGTATTTTAATTGATGTAACGAAAGACATTGGATACATTTGCGCCCTCTAAGTTTTTGTTTAGTATATATATATATATATATATATATAGTGTGTGTGTATATATACGTATATGTGTGTATATTTATATGTATATGTGTTTAATTATATATATGTGTGTGTGTTTATATACATATATGTATGTATGTGCGTGCATATATATATATGTATGTGTATATATATATATATATATATATATATGTGTGTGTAAATATGTGGGTATATATATATGTATGTGTATGTATATATATATATATATATATATATGTATGTGTGTGTAAATATGTATAAATGTATATTTGACCTCCTTAATATTAATAGACCTATCCATGTTAGGTTGGGGGGGATAGAGTTAACAATAGAGTTAACACAGGGCTTGGGTATGACTCTGAGAGATGCACGCTGGGGCAGAGAGACACACACTTGGGCCGGGGCAATGGGGCTGAGAGACGCACACTGGGGTTGGGGGAATGGGGCAGAGAGACTCACACTGGGGCTGGGGTCTGGAGTAACACAGGGGAGCCTGGAGAGACACAGAGGGGCCTGGGGATGGAGACATTGGGGGGTCTGGAGTAACACAGGGGAGCCTGGAGAGACACAAAAGTTTGATCAGGGAATTCACATTTTTCCTGCACAAAAGCTTCTGTTACTACAGTATATATTATCTGGTTATGATGATGACATGGGTTATGTTTCTACGTAAACAGAAATCTTCCAGATGTGATCTCCTACATGAATAGTGAATACCGGCTGAAGACACTGCCCAGTGAGGCTCAAATTCCTCAGAGGTTCTCCGTTGCAGAGAAACCACCATTTTGGTAAGAAAAGATTTTCAAGCTGACTGGGGCCCCAAAATCCCGCTATGGGGTGTGTGACAGGAGCCGGGTGCTGCACTATAGCATTAAATGCAGCACTCGGTTCCTGACAGTGTGAGGGAGCCGGCACTGCACAGTGCTCACCCGTACTTGTTCCACACATCAGACCACGGGTTCTGGCTGTGAGGCCATTCACCCTTCTCAAGTGACCATGCCCCCTGTTCACGAGACCACGCCCCCTTTTTTGGCGGCACACAACATACCACCCTACACCATGTGACACCATGGGGAAGGACGCCACGGGTGTTTTTTTTCCAATATCTGACATGGGGCTAAAACTGGGACCACCCATTACCAGATCTCTAGTTTTGCCTATGGATCAGACATCATTTAAATAATTAGGATCGTTTTCAGCTGTGTTGTTGTTCACAGACTGAAACCAAAAACCAGTTTAAATACGTTGCACTAGGTTCAAAAGCATAATAAAAGGATGTGCAACTTTGTAACAACTTTAAATCTCTCACCACATAATGTTACCATGTGAGACTTTGTATCAATATTCAAATCTATCGCTGTGCAATATTACAATAACATTTTTGTGCTTAATTATGACCAGAGAGGAGAACATCTTACGTAAGCATATTAAAAAGGATTTCTATATTTATATCTCTCTATTTCACAAATAAATAATTTTCATCTTAAATAAAAGAGGCTAGTCAAGACTTGTTTTGATGTGACCACAATCTTGATGAACTAAAAATTAATATAAGCACCACTTTATATTGTTCTTCAATTCTAAAAGCTTATATTTCTCATTTGTATTATCATTGTGTGCTCACCTAACAGTGTAAGAGTGTGAACAGTTCCAGACATGCGGTTTTTAGATTGTAAAACTTGATATCAAGCTAAAGTTGCCAATCTAGGTTTATAATAAAAGTGCTGTATGACTAGTTACCTCTACTTATTTGTCCAATTTGTGGTGTCTTTTGGTGGTTTTGGAACTTGTCAATAAATGAGACACTCTCTTGCAAATGTCCTCTGTTAATAAGAGGTAATATCCTGTGGGATTATGCTACAAGTGTTCAGAGCATGGATAGTGGAGGCATCCTTTCAATATGTAGTTAGTGGTAGAGCAATGGACACTTATAGGGAAATTTACTAAGCTTGAATGACATCGAATGGGGCAAAAGCAGCAGTTAAAAGCATATTCGGTATTTACTAAAGGCTAAACTCTGCCGACTCGGCCGAGAACATTCGCAAATTGGACAATAACATGTTTTCGGACACATACACCATCAGTACAACTCGGCAGCACTTTGCCATAGAAAGCAATAGGACCTTGAAATTTATTAAGATTCGTATTGTCATCACGGCCGAAATATAGTGCAAATCGGCAGCAAAATATGCCAATACGAGCCCCAAATAGAAGTCTCAAATAGAACACCTTTTTCTACTCAAATTTCACATCTCAACATACTTACCCATCACTGACAACTCCATTCTGGCTGACTGACACAGAAACAGGGACAGATCAGTGAGATCTGTCTGTGCTTCTGTGTTTAAAAAATTGTAAATAAGTGTAAAAATTAAAAAGAAAAAAAGTGTGGATAGCCTGGGCTATCAGCCTATGCCTGGGCTACCCTGGAGAGGGGAACCCCTTTATTGGGGGAGGATCACCAGCTTGGGTTGACAAGCGGCAGGGTTAATGCTTTGGTTGGGGGACCTCGGTGAAAGTGTTCCCCTGGCTGTGGCATTACCCCCCCACCCCCGGTAGAAAAAGTTTGGTGCTGGTTCTGGAATTTACAGGGGAACCCTATACATTTTTTCTCCTATATTTCCAGAACCAGGACCAGCTTAGAGCCCAGTGCTGATTGTGCTAAATACAGGGGACCCCCACATTTTTTGTCCCCTGTATTTTGGCAACCAGGGCTGGTTTTGATTAGCCTTGTTGAGCTGAACACAGGGGACCCCTACCTCATTTGTCTCCTGTATTTAGCACAACCAGTACTGGGTCTCCAAAGCCTGGTGCTGGTTATTGTTTTCGGGGGGACCAAGTAGTTTATTAAAAAAAAATGTACATAGGTTATTCATTTTTTTTAAACACAGTAGCACAGACGGATCTCACTGATCTTGTCCATGCATCTGTGTTTATTTTATTTACACAGAGATGCATGTATCACGGATCTCCCTGATCCCTGCAGACATCCGTCCATTTGAGTTAGCCAAAACCGAACGCTAAATAGAAATGAATAATACAAATTATATAGATTGATTACACCATCGAACAACAGCAACTCGGCAGTTTAGTAAATTCAGTAACCTGTTCAAAAAATGAAACACATGTATACGAACGATGTCATCCGAGATTCATCTCGATTACATCAAATAGATATCGTCAGCTTAGTAAATTTACCCCTTACAATGCCGGTAGTAGTCCGGTGTTGTATGTTCCCAATAGCCAGCGGAAATCTTAGCGTCCTGTGATTCCGCCTCGGTTCACTGTAGTGCCGGTCATTTGCTCCGCCATTTAGCTGGTTCACATAAAGCCTGTGTATCTGTGAAGTGTAATATGTTTGGGTCTTAATAAACATAGCTTTATTATTATATATATTTTATATTTATTTTAGAGAAGCCTGTTTCACATTCAATCAATAAAGCACATAGTACTACATCTTTTAATTAATGACACTTGTGCAGTCAATTGTATATATTTTGTGTTTTGCCCCTTATACAGTGCCCCCTGTAGTGCCCTTATGCAGTGTCCCCTGTAGTGCCCCTTATGCAGTGCCCCAGTAGTGCCCCTTATGCAGTGCCCCCAGTAGTGCCCCTTATGCAGTGCCTCTAGTAGTGCCCCTTATACAGTGCCCCCAATAGTGGTCCCACCTATGCAGTGCACCTTATACAGTGCTCCCAGTAGTGCGTCTTATGCAGTGCCCCCAATAGTGCCACCAGTAGTGCCCCTTATACAGTGCCCCCAGTAGTGCCCCTTATGCAGTGCCCCCAGTAATGCCCCTTATGCAGTGCCCCTTATAAAGTGCCCCCACTATTGACCTTTACGCAGTGCCCCAGTAGTGCCCCTTATACGGTGCCCCCAGTAGTGGTCCCCCCTATGCAGTGCCCCCAGTAGTGGTCCCTCCTATGCAGTGCCCCCTGACAGAAAGCCCCTTATACAGTGCCCCCAGCCAGTAGTGCCTCTTATACAGTGTCCCCAGTAGTAGTCCCCCTATGCAGTGCCTCGAGCAGTGGTCACCCCTATGCAGTGCTCCTTATACAGTACCCCCAGTAATGCCCTTTATACAGTGCCCCCTTATGCACTGTCCCCAGTAGTGCCCCTTATAAAGTGCCTCCAGTAGTGCCCCTTATACAGTGTCCCCAGTAGTGGTCCCCCCTATAGAGTGCACCCTGCCAGTAGTGCCCCTTATACAGTGCCCCCGGCCAGTAGTGCCCCTTATACAGTGCCCCCGGCCAGTAGTGCCCATGGCCAGTAGTGCCCCTTACATATATAACACAAAAACAGAAGTTATAACAAAGCTAAACACTTACCTGAATCCCCGCTCCTGCGCCTGTCTGCCCGCCGATCCTCTGTCCTCCTGCTCTGCACTATGAGAGAGACGTCTTTCTCATCACCCACGGCGAGAGCTGGAAAGCAGAGCTCATGAGTGAGCTCTAGCCTGGCTCCGACCCTGGGTGCGGATTGCACTACACTTACTGAAAACACTGACCTGGACTGAGGACGCTGGCATACCCCCCCACCCCCACCCCGCGCTAGCCCTTTATTGCGCAAGACACAGTTTAAATCAGGTGTAAGAATGGATGCTATAGTAATTATCAGCTGCTGGTTACAGAAAAGACACACTGCACACTTATCAGGTTGCACTCTTATAGTTAAGGTTCCCTCCTTCCCTGACCAGGCCGTCAATCAACTGGGGTATGGCCTGAGGGGTCACAGTACTTGTGTTATGTATACAAACTGGGGTACGGCCTGAGCATACTTGCCGACATTCAGCTCCTTCCTTCCGGGAGGGAGCTGAATGCCTGCATACAGCGGGGGGCGTGGCCAGGCATTGACTCCGTATGGGGGCGGGGGCCAGGGCGTGATCGCACAATCATGTCATCATTGCATTGTGAAGCAAGGGGCGGAGCCACGATGACGCGATTCAGCGCTGCGGGGGTTTCTAGTACTTGTCGGGGGAGCAGGCAATAGCCAGGAGGCTTGCCTGCCTTTCCAGGGGGGCCGGGAGAGGCACCCAATATTCGGGAGGCTCCCGACCAAATCGGGAGTGTAGGCAAGCCTGGGCCTGAGGCGTCACAGTACTTATGTTATGGATACACACTTGGGTACATCCTGAGGTGTCATAGTCAGGGGCGTATCTATAATGGGTGCAGGGTGTGCGGGGAACACGGGCCCCTGGGTCCAAGGGGGCCCCGCACCGCACACCCTGCACCCATAATATTGCTTATCTCTTCGGAGTCCCACGTTGGCGCGGGGGTCCAGCGCTGTAAAACGACTGGAAAATGGCCACGACGGCCATTTTCCCATCGTATGCACAGTACAGGGAAAATGGCCGCCACAGCCATTTTCCTGGTGCCCTGTGCATACATTATAGACTCTGGGCACACTCTAGTGCCCAGAGTCTATAATTCCGGCGCTGGCCGCGCACAGCTCAGTGTGTTGCCGGGCGGAGAGGGGGGGGCCCGTGTCGGAGACTGCACAAGGCCCCCTCCTCTCTAGAAATGCACCTGGTCACAGTACTTGTGTTACGAATACACACTGAGGCATCACAGTACTTGTGTTATGGATGCACACTAAGGATACGACAGAGGCGTCACAGTACTTATGTTAAGGATACGCTGGGGTAGGGCCTACAGCGTCACAGGTACTTGTGTGTTAGGGATACACACTGGGGTATGGCCAGCAGCATCACAGTACTTGTATGGATACACTGGAGTGCAGCCTGCAGCTTCACAGTACTGGTATAGATACACTGGGGTATGGCCTGCAACTTCACATTACTTGTATGTTAGAGATACACACAGGGTTATGGCATCACAGTACTTTTCTTGTCATTTTTTTAAAGTTTTTTCTTGACTTTTTTCTTTTTTATTCATTTTTGTAAGAAATTTTTTAATTTTTTTTTAACATTGGAGCAGATGGACACCAGACAGGTGCGTTGGCAGCACTTCAAGAAATGGACACTGGACAGGGGCATCAGCATCACTGGAGCAGATGGACACCGGACAGGTGTGTCGGCAGCGCTGGAGCGGAAGGACACCGGACAGGTGCGTAGGCAGCACTGGACGTATGGACACCGGACAGGTGTGTCAGCAACACTGGAGCAGATGGACACCGGACAGGTGCATCGGCAGCACAGGAGTGGATGGACACAGCACAGCACTGAGCACAGAAGCAGCCACTGAGTGTATGGATGGAGCATAGCACAGCCCCTGGATGGACACAGCACAGCCCCTGGATGGACTCAGTGTGGGAGGTCCGGGGCCGAGCGCCCCTCCTCCCATGAAGACGCCGACAAGGACCGGACCACGCATCGCCGGATGTGTCCACGTGGTGTGGCGTGTTATCACTAGGCGATGCGGCGGGCCAATGAGGACCTGCCGTGTCATCAACCCCAAAAGGCCATGCGGTGGGTTATTTAAACCCCTGCGTGCGGCCCGGCGAAGCGTGCGGGAGTTACCGGAGCAGACGGATCATCGCTGGAAGGAGTCCAGGACGCAGGTCAGAGGATCAGGTAAGCCCTCAGTGAGGCCCCTTTTCGTTACTTTGTTAGGCTGCATGCATCACTGTACCCACTGTACCACCACCGTCCAGCACTAGGCCGAGGCCATTGTAGTCCCTTTGTTAGGCTGGGTGCATCACTGTACCCATTGTACCACCACCGTCCGGTGATAGGCCGAGACGATTGGAGTCCCTTTGTTAGGCTGTGTGCATCACTGTACCCACTGTACCACCACCGTCCGGCGCTAGGCCGAGGCCATTGTAGTCCCTTTGTTAGGCTGTTGTGCATCACTGTACCACCACTGTCCGGGACTAGGCCGAGACCATTGAAGTCCGTTGTTAGGCCATTGTGTATCCGTGTTCACCACCCTGTGACACTAGGCCGCAGGTGTACTCTCATACAGCAGTAGGCCACAGGTATTGCTTTGATACTGCGCTAGGCCGTAAGCATTGTGCTCATTCGGTGCTAGGCCGCAGGTATTGCTCTCGCGCTGCGCTATGCCTTCGTGCTCTCTTACAGGAGCTGTGACCAGGACCACCCGCCCATCAAGGGGACAAGAGCATACCCGGCGAGCGCATTCTGTGTTGGTGTATCACGATTATTGTTGTGTGTCGCGATGCTTCCAGAAGAACTACGCCCACCTGCAGCAGATTGGGTAACCCTCATGGCCGCAAACAACCTGTCGATTCCCATCCTGGGTGTGGTGTGGGTCGAGGTGGAGCTATACGCCCAGTCCCTGGGGAAGAAAGGCACCGTGGTTATCGCGGGGGAGGACTTGAAGCATGGGCCTGTCATCTTGGGGATGAATATACTCCGTTGCTTGGACCAAGCCCTAGTCCTGGAGAAGGGTCCCCAGTATTGGAGACACCTAGGGGTGCAGAAGCCCGTACAGCAGGCCCCGCAAAGGGTGTATTCTCATATGGCAGTAGGCCACAGGTATTGCTTTGATACTGCGCTAGACCGTAGTCATTGTGCTCATTCGGTGCTAGGCCGCAGGTATTGCTCTCGTGCGGCGCTAGGCCACCGTGCTCTTTTACAGGAGTTGTGACCAGGATCACCCGCCCGTCAAGGGGACAAGAGCATACCCGGTGAGCACATTCTGTGTTTGTGTGTCGCGATTATAGTAGTGTGTGCTACCTTTTCCCTTATCGGGCGGTTACGTTCGGGTTGCACCCTAGTGCCTGGCACGCGGGTGTAAACAGTCTGAGGTCGAAAGTGCCAATGATGACCATCCTCTAGTCCCCGTAAGGTCTGTCCGTTAGTCCGTACTTGTGGTCCCGAGGTCCCTTCTAGACCCTTCTAGAGGCTCAGCGTGTGCGACCTATCTTACAGGGTAGACTGTCCCAGTAGCGTCGAACCAGGGAATCCAAGACAGTCAGTAGGAGTATCTTGGCGACCTGAAGGTGATAGCCACAGGGTGCGAGAGGTAAGTGGCCCGCCACACCTGCATGGCAGCAGGCGCACACAATAGACCATCCCTTGCCCCTCTTACATCAGCACAGCCCCTGGATGGACTCAGCACAGCCCCTGGACGGACTCAGCAGTGCCCCTAGATAGCAAAGCCCCTGGATGTACTCAACACAGCCCACAGCTCAGCCACACAGCAGACTACAGCACAGCCGGAGTGAAGCAAATGGTGCCGATCACTGCAGGAAGGGACTTCCAAATCCAGCAAGAATCCGACGCCGGAATTGATGATGTTTTGCCTCGTTTTGGGAACCGAGTCTGACGGGAAGCCCCGAGCCGGACTCGGATCCCCCTTGAAGCAGGTATGTTCGGTTCTCAGAGAACCAGACCTGCTCATCTCTAATTCTAATTAGTTACAAACATAATCATCCCACAACCTCTGATCTGGCTCCAGCTGTTAGACCCTTTCGCTGCAGCACCCTGCAGGGACTAGGCAGACACACAGCTGCAGACTTAAGGGCCTCATTTATAACCGAGTTTTATCATTCACAATGAGTGTGTATGATAATGGTGATCCAGCCAATCAGCTCCCAACTGTCATCTGTTTGAAAAATGACAGTTGGGAGCTGATTGGCTAGAGCACCATTTATCATACACAATGAGTATTATCACTCGCTGTGAATTATAAAACTCATTGATAAATGAGGCTCATTTGGAGAGTTTCACAGTCATATGGATTAATCTCCGCAGAAAGCAGCCTAGTAAGATGAGGCAGACACCTGCAGCTCCTCTATAGTGGCCAGCTTGCCTTGTGCAGTACACAGAGGGCTCCACCAGTGCAGGAACTGCAGCTCCTCCTCATGCCTCGCACATCTCGGCTCCTGAAAGGGAAGTGAGAGGAGGTGGAGAGGCAGAGAATGGAGAGAAGTAGAAGGAGAGATGGCACAGAGGGGAGAATCTGTCCAGATCTCCGATCCATGGTGTTACTGACCCCAACCCGGACCAGCTCCTAGAGGTTTTGTGTTACTTGTCAATAAAAAGAAAGTGGGGAAACAACTGGAATGTGCACCTGACAGCGTCCCTGTGAGCAGGAGCACTGATCTCAGCGAGGAGCTGCTCTGTCAAGCCAGTGCCCATCCCTGCCTTGCGCTCTGTGTGGTGGCACATGCCACACCACCCTAGTTACGGCCCTGGCATCAGACACATTGTCTCTGCAGACAATGTACAGAATGCCTCTCTCAGCTCCCTTGATGCTAATCAGGGCCGGATTAACAATGGGGCAGGTGGAGCTGCAGCTCCAGGCCCTCCCATTAAAATTAGGCCCACAGGACCCAGTCAGTGCAGTGCAGACCAGAGAAAATACTTTTCTCCTGTCACTTCCAACAGCATTCCAATGTCCTGCCTATTCACCTCCTGGCCGGCAGATCCAAAGCCCTGTTAATCACCCCCCCACCCTTCCCCTCCATCGCCATACAGTCCAAAGCTCCACCCCCAGCTGTGATAAGCTCCACCTCCAGCTGTTTAGCTCCGCCCCCTGTGTCCGAGTTGAACCAAAGCTCCGGTCATCTGATGCCCCGCCCACTCACCCCCAGACAGCACATCCAACCACCTTCTGTGAGTTGATAGAGAGGGAGAGATATGCTTCCCAAAACCGTAGACCAGCACGGTATCCTCATGTATCATATAGGGTCCACATTGAGCCTCATTGTTTCCTCTTGTACTGTAAAGGGCCCCTATAGAGCAGCAGTGTGTCCAGCCTTTGTCTCTTGTACCTTACAGTTCAGCCCAGGCATTTTATCACTCATTATACCCCCTGTCCTGTATATAACAGTTTATAGGACCTCCATTATATTTCAGAACTGTACAGTCACTGCAGTGATCTCTGTATGATGTCAGTCACTGCAATGCTCTCTGTATGATATGTCAGTCACTGTGATGCTCCCTGTAAGATATGTCAGTCACTGTATTATGTCAGTCACTGTGATACTCTCTGTATAATGTCAGTCATTGCCATACTCTCTGTGTGATATGTCAGTCACTGTGATGCTCTCTCTGTATGATATGGTAGTCACTGTGATGCTCTCTCTGTATGATATGGTAGTCACTGCAATGCTCTTTGTATGATATGCCAGTCACTGCCATACTCTCTGTATGATATGTCAGTCACTGCGATGCTCTCTGTATGATATGTCAGTCACTGCGATGCTCTCTGTATGATATGTCAGTCACTGCGATGCTCTTTGTATGATATGCCAGTCACTGCCATACTCTTTGTATGATATGGCAGTCTCTGCGATGCTCTCTGTATGATATGGCAGTCACTGCGATGCTCTCTGTTTATAGGACCTCCATTATATTTTAGAACTGTACAGTCACTGCAGAGCTCTCTGTATGATGTCAGTCACTGTGATGCTCTCTCTGTATGATATGGGACGCCATAGCTGGAGAGGCGACTTACCCGATGCTTGCTTTCTGAGTACCTTTACAGCTGCACTCGCTGTAGGATGATGTCACGCCACGCGTGCACACCCGCTCTCTGTGTGTGGTGTGCTGTGCCCAAGAAGAGGAGCAATGGTGATGCTGCCTCAGCTGTGTACAGCAATGCCAGGATGAGGACCCACCGAACAGTGAGTGATAGAGAGAGAGAGAGAGAGAGAGAGAGAGAGAGAGAGAGAGAGAGAGAGAGAGAGAGAGAGAGAGAGACAGCTGGTTGCTGCCTGTCCCTGACAGAGGTGAGGGGGCCAGTCAGCTAGCTGTAAGCTAAGCTATTATATCAATTGCATACAAACATAAAAATGATAAAATATAAAACAGGAAGGGTGAACATTTTTTAAATATTTTTTTAACATCTTTTTATTGGAGCAATAAACAAGGTGAGTACAGAACCAGGAGTCATCAGTTATTTTACAACATATTGTGCATTGCATTCAAAATATGAAACATTGTAAAGAGACGTGTCAAGAGGACATATTTGATAGAGGCACAAATTTATAGTTTGCGGGGAGGCGATGAACACTCTAGCGTCTGTCCTGGTTGCGGGGAATCGAGAAGATAGTCCAAGTCGGAGGTCCAATACATGGGCAAAAAAAAAAACATGGTTTCACCTCATTTCCAGATGCTTTATTAAAGAGTATAGCGTTATGGTTATCTTGCCTTTAAATAGGGTGAGAAATCAAGGTCCTCCCTGAAGAAAATGAACTGACACCTGGGATATCAGGTGTATTGTTGGTGCATTAATTAGAGCAGTGCAATCCATATATTACATAAAATAAGATAGATAGATAGATAGATAGATAGATAGATAGATAGATAGATAGATAGATAGATAGATAGATAGATAGATAGATAGATAGACTAGTAGATAGATAGATAAACAGATGTTTATTGAAGAAAACTAGTAAACAGTATAATAAACATTATAACAAATGTATGAAAAAAATTTTATCCTCAGTTGTTCATATTATCAATCACACATAAAACATATATACTGGGATAAATTCCTGGAGCAGTCACCCTAACCATTACACTATAGCGAGCTTTGCTGAAGAAGGAAGATGAAATACAACTACTAGATGACTGTATTTCCCAATTTGGAAATACAGACATCTACTAGTAGTTGTTTCATGGATTCACAACCCAGGGATTTTAAGACAGTTTCCTAAAATTGGCATTGTCTCTCTTTAATAGGGACAGTTGGGTGGCATTACAAGGATTACCCCAGCAGAGGGCAGTGAAGGACTGCATCGCATTTCACCTACTGTACCTGCTAGCACTATAAGGTCCTGGATCTAATAGAAAGAAACAGCTCTATTAGATCCACTTTACACCAAAACCTTTGCGCTGTTCAAAGGAAAGAACCATTAAACAAACCAGTGTCTCCCAAATTAAAAATAATGATGATGATGATAATAAAAATTTATTAAATCATGTAGTTTGCTTGTATAGTCCTGTCTCTCTTACAAAATTAACAACATCCAGTCATAAATTGGTATAGTTATTGTTAACTTACCTTTATTTGAGAACAAAGGAGGTGGCACTGTGGCTAGCATTGCTGCCTCACAGACCCAGGGAGCCTGTTCCGGGCCTTCCACTGGATGGATTTGGACGACATCACATAATAAAACTTAATAACTTGAAGATTCAAACCCAGGCAACGCCAGGGTACTTCAGCTAGTTTTATATATAAGATATTTTTTTAAGATAACCCACCCCCCAGCCAAAAAAAATATTTTAATGGCCTGCATAACCACCTCTTTCCCAGGGCCAAAAGAAGCCTCCCCCAGTGCTTTACTATCGGCACATGCTCCCCAGAGTGTCATTCACATGGCATTCTGGGACGAGATTCTAGCAGTGATGTCGGCGGTTACAGACTGCTGCATCATTCCGGGGGGTCTGGGGAGACAGAAAAGATCCATTCTGCACTTGTGCCGAAGGGATCTCCTTCGCTAAACCCAGGTTATGGAGCAGGCTGGCGTGGTCACATGTAATGCGACCTTGCCAGATGAAGCATTTCTGGCTCCAGTCGCATTATATGCGACCACTCCAGTTAAGTGGTTAAATTAGAAAATATTAGTTTACTGTTTGTAGCAAGGCCCACACAGAGGACAGGGGTCATCAGTTATAAATGAAAGAAAGATGGTTTCACTATCAAGATATGAAAGAGAGGGCTGCAATGATCTTCAGGGAATTGATCACGTAGACACCAGATACTGAAGGCAAATGTGCCATAGTAGACGTGACCATTGACATAGTAGACGTGAGCATTGACAGGACAGGACAAAATATATACAGTACCTTGCTAGAACTGTATGCTCCTACCCTATCCAGTATATTCTTCAAAGAGTGGGAAGGTCAAAACTTAATTATGATATCAGATTTCAACTCAGCCAATGACCCATCCATGGACAGGTAAGAGATTAGTTAATTATGACCATCACAACATCTAACAACAACATGGGGGCTGATTCTAAGGCTGTCACAGCTCTTTAAGCTGGGTACACACAGGATGATATATATCGGATGTTCAATTGAACAGCCAATATACAGCAAGCGTGTCAGAGGGTGTGTACCCCAATATGTCTGTGAACGATGTCGTTCATAAATATATAGTGTCTGCTCTGCAGCACAGCAGATGGCCAATATATCTGCAAATATATTGGCGCATCTGGCTGTGTGTACAGGTGGTCAGTCGACAGCACGTACACTTGCTGCAGGGACTGCCATTGACTGACAGCTCAACTGGGTGGGCAAATTCAAATGCCAGCCCAGTTATGATGTCAGGGAACACACATCGAGTGGCTGTTTGGTAAGTCTGTTTAGCTTACCTGATCGGCAGCTGTGTCGGCGGATCTGCCCGTCATCGGGTTAGTCGGCACAGGGTGTACCCAGCTTTATACTAGTGATGTGCGCCTGACCATTTTTTTGGGATTTGGCTCTGATTCGTTGTCCGGATTTGGATATGCCAAACCTGCTGTGACTGGCTTTGGATTTGGATTTGGATTTTTTACAAAAATGTACAAAAAAAGCTAAAGTTACAAAATTTGTTCTTTTTTTTGCTCCTAGAGTATTATTAACCTCAATAACATTCATTTTCAGTCAATTTAGACCACCTCATAGCTTATAATATTGTTTTCACAATTACTGGCCAAAGGTTGCAATGAGTTGACTGGTTGCTAAGCGACAGAGCAGCGGCACAGACACCACAGTATAAAGCACATCTATGAAACATTGCCACACAGCAGTGGCATAAATGAAAGATAGTGCAAGATGGAATTGTCCTTGGGCCCTCCCACCCACCCTTATATTGGATATTAAAAAAGACATGCACATTTTAAGAAACCAAGCATTTCAGCGACAAGGACTGAAGTGCTTGGTTTGTTGGGCCCCCACAAAACAAGCTACCAATCGGCTTAAGGCAACAGCTCTACAGAGGCAAGATGTCAGCATCATTTCCATCCCCACCCTCATCAGTGTGTACATTATCCTCACACAATATTAATTCATCCCAGCTGGAATCCACCATTACAAAAGACTCTGTACTGTGACGTAATTGGTCTTCCTCGTGGAATTTCCAGTTCATTTTAATGAACATCATCTTTTCCACATTTTGAGGAAGTAGCCTCCTACGCCGTTCGCTCACAAGGTTCCCAGCTGTGCTGAAAACTCTCTGAGTACACACTGAAGGGTGGGCAGCTTAAGTAATGCAAAGCCAGTTCGTACAAGAGTCTCCAAACTGCCTTTTTTTCCTTCTAGTACTCGAAGGGACTCTGTGACATGTCTATTTTTATGGTGTCATGAAAATAATCCTCCACCGTTCTTTGGATGGTGAACGTATCAGATGGAGTTACGGTAGACGTGTCACTAATGTTGGGCAATTCTTTTAGACCCGACCAGATGTCAAAATGTTGGGTTGACTTATTTGCATCACCGCTTGATCTTTTGGGAAAGCCGATTTTTTTCTCTGGCTGCTGCTGAAGAACTTGAAGGAGGAGTTGTTGTAGTGCTTGTGACACTTGCCAACTTGCTCACCAGTAGCTCTTTGCATCTTTTAAGATCTGGGTCAGTTGGAAAGAAAGACACCACATACGACTTAAACCTAGGATCAAGCACAGTTGCTAAAATGTAGTGATCAGATTTCAAGATCAAGGCCACCCGTGGATCTTGGCGAAGCAAATAAAGGACTTGATCTACAAGTCCGGCATACTTTGCGGATTCGCTTTGTTTAATCTCTTCCTTCAATTTCTCCAGCTGATTTTCCAAAAGCCTAATTAGGGGAATCACCTTACTCAAGCTAGCAGTGTCAGCACTCACTTCACATGTGGCTACTTGAAATGGTTTGAGCACCTTGCACAAGACAGAAAGTACTCTCCACTGTGTTAGGCTAAGGTACATTCCCCCTCCTCTCCCAATGTCATGGCTTGTTGTAAAGCTATGGATGGCTTTTTGCTGTTCCTCCATCCACTGAAGCATATAAAGGGTGGAGTTCCACCTTGTTACCACCTCTTGCTTCAGTTGATGGCAGGGCAAATTAAACTGTTCTTGCAGCTGCTGCAATCTCCTGCACGCTGTTGCTGAATGCTAAAAATGTCCTGGAATTTTTCTGGCCAAAGACAGCATCTCCTGCATGCCCCTGTCGTTTTTTAAAAAAACCTGCACCACTAAGTTGATTGTGTGAGCAAAACAGGGGATGTGTTGAAATTCACCCAGCTGTAATGCTTTCACAATATTTGAGGCGTTATCAGAAATCACAAAACCTGAGGAGAGTCCAAGTGGGGTAAGCCATGTTTCTATGACATATCTTAGTTTTTCTAAGAGGTTGTCAGCGGTATGCCTCTTATTAAATCCGGTGATACACAGAGTAGCCTGCCTCTGAATGAGCTGGCAGTTTGTTAGATACTGCTTCTGATGCTGCTGAAGGCGATCCACCCACCCAGTGGGCTGTCACAGTCATGTAATCTTTAGTTTGCCCACTACCGCTTGTCTACATATCTGTGGTTAAGTGGACAGTTGTTACAATGGCATTTTGTAGGGCAATAATTAGGTCCTTTTTAACGTCCTGGTACAGCCGTGGAATGGCTTTTTGTGTAAAATGAAACCGAGATGGAATTTGGTACCAGGGACACAGGACCTCAATTAACTTTGTAAAAACCACTGCATTAATTGCAGATATTGGATGCAGAGCTAATACCAGCATAGCTGTCATGGCGTCAGTGATCTGCTGTGCGACTGGGTGAGAGCTGTCATACTTGCTTCCCCTTACAAGAGATTGTTTAACAGTCAATTGTTTTGTTAAACTACTACTAGTAGACTTCTCGGTCCACTTCTGGGATGAAGATCCACCCCCAGCAGCAGCAGTAGCAGGCCTAGCGCTCAAGGATTCTTCTGAGGAGTCCTGGAAAGTGGATGAGTTACCTAGCAAATTAGATGCCAGACTACCTCTGATCATTACTGGGGATATTGAGGATGAAGGTACTGCCAGTGGAGATTGCAGATGCTGGGATCTAGTAGAGAGAAAGGAGCTAGCTGATGCTCGACTGCTTGTTGTTCATTTTTCAGCACCAGTTTCTGATGTTATAAAATGCTTGTCATGAGCTTGCTGCAGATGACGTAATAGCGTGGAGGTTCCTAGATGCTTACAGTCCCTACCGCTACTTACTGTGATTCCACAATGGCTACATATGGCTTGACAAATGTTGTTAGGATTTGGATAAAAATAATTCCAGACATAAGAGGTGGATTTGTTGGTCCTATGCCCAGGCATGACAACGGCCTTCTTCTTATCATGGCCAAGAGCTGCTTCCACCAGTGCCTGACTTACACAAACAACATCCTCATCCTCAATATCCTCATTAGTGCCAGCGTCAGCTACAGAAATATCCCCCTCGTCCTCTTGCAATTCCACGTTGGCATCCTCAATTTCTATGTCATCAGCAATACTTATGCTGCTCATCCCCACAAATGCAGAGGGAGCAGAAACTGTGGAAGGCGGATCCTCTGAAAGGGCAGGCTCACACATAGCACTAATGGACATACTTTGTACATTTGTGTTTCTGAATGCACAGTTTGATCTACTGCCTTAGTGATTTTCATTTTTTTTACACTTCTTCTAACAGGTCTTTCATTGTCATCATGAGAGGCAGAAGATGCCTCACTGACAGGTGCAGAACCACCACTAAGAAATAAAGGCAAAGGCCTGAGTCTTTCCTTGCAACTGTGTGTGGTGAATGGTATATTGCCAATTTTCTGTTTTCTGCACTAACCTTTAGAGGTTTTTTTGTGTTTATCCATGTGAAATCATGATCCATGTTGATGAAAACACACAGTGGGCCCAATTAGTCACGGTGCTTTTATACACAGAGGGCTTATGCCCAAGAAGTCACAGTGCTTGTATATAGAGGGCTAAGGCCCAAGCAGTCATGGAGCTTGTATACACAGAGGGCTTATGCCCCAGAAGTCACAGTGCTTTTATACAGTGGGCGAAGGCCCAATTAGTCACGGTGCTTGTATACAGAGGGCTAAGGCCCATGGAGTCACGGTGCTTTTCATTTATTTAATACACAGAGGGCTAAGGCCCACGGAGTCACGGTGCTTTATACACAGAGGGCTAAGGCCCACGGAGTCACAGTGCTTGTTCCCACAGAGGGCTAAGGCCCAAGGAGTCACAATGCCTGTATACACAGAGGAGTACAGCACCAAAAAATTATTTATTTTTTTAAACTTTAAACTTTTTCTTTTTTTTTTACTTTTTTAAACTTTTTTTTTTTTTACTAACAGCCACTTGTGAGTCTCGACACTTTAATCAGTATAGCGCAGCAATACAGCATACATCAGTGTGCAGTCAGTGTGCCCCCTTACACAGTCACTTTGCCAGCGCAGCCACTTGTGAGTCTCTGGACACAGCACTTAATCAGCAGAGTATATAGCGCAGCATACATAAGCGTGCAGTGTGCCCCCTATACAGCCACTTGTCCCACTCAACCAGTGATATCTGTACCCCCTATACAGCCACCTTTCCAGAACAGCCACTTGTCCCACTCAGCCAGTGATATCAGCAGAGCTGTGTGCAGTGCAGAGCGTGCAATTGAAATGGCGCCGAATCCCAGTCTCAGCGCCTTATATAGAGGTGAACTCTCGCCTCTCGGGAGTGCAGCACTCTCACGAGGATCCATGTTCAAAGCGGTTTGAATCCCACAGAATCCGAACCGCTCACCCCCACTTTTAGACAGGCACAAACAGTGAGTGTTAGCATACTGCCAATGTGCAGAAGGAAATATAGGCATCTCCGGACGATTATGAGTAGATTGGATAGAGTAAGGTATCACTCTCTGCATGAAGTGGGAGTTACTCAGCAGCAAGAGATCTGTCTAGTGGGCATGTAGCTAGAGTTCCATGTGATTCTGAGTCACATGTATGGAGAACGGGACACTGATGGATTTCTTACACCTAGCATGGGGCTGGTGCAGGGGCTGATACTAATGATGATGCTCAGGGGCGTCTTTAGAGAGGAGGGGGCCCGTGTGCATTCCCTGTCCGGGGGCCCCCTCTTCTCTTTCCGGTGGCCGGCAGCCAACTAACGCGGCTGGCCGGCCACTGGAGCATTAGTAGACCCCTGGCACTAGAGTGTGCCCGGAGTCTACTACGCATGCGCATAACGCAGGAAAAAAATAGCAGCGGCAGCCATTTTTCTGGCTTTTTGTACAGCGCTGACACCCGGCGCGGGACCTCGGAGAGGTAAGTTTAACTTTAAAGTAATATGGGTGCAGGGTGTGCGTTGCGGGGCCCCCCTGTACCCGGGGGCCGTGTGCACAGCGCACCCTGCACCCATTATAGATACGCCCCTGATTATGCTTGTGACTGTGGATGATATAATAGTGGGCAGTGCTGTTTGAAGCCGTACAGATTCTTTTTCACATTATGCCTATGGAAACTCACATTAATATAAGCCTGTGGTTCTCAAACTCGATCCTCAGGACTCCATACAGTTCACATTTTCCAGGTCACCCAGCAGGTGCACAGGTGTATTCATTACTCACTGACACATTTTAAAAGATCCATAGGTGGAGCTAATTCTTTCACTTGTGATTCTGTGAAGAGACCTGGAAAACATGCACTGTTTGGGGTCCAGAGGACCGAGTTTGAGAAACTGTGCCATAAACTAATAAATTTGGCTTCTGCGGCTTCCTGAAAAAATAGCCACTTTGCATTGGACTCAGAATTAGCTCCATGATATTCATCTAGACTTGGTTGATCCATAGGGGTATATTTACTAAAGTGAAAGTTTTTAGAAGTGAGATGTTGCCCATAGCAACCAATCAGATTCTACTTAACATTTAACTAGCACCTTCTAGAACACAGGTTCTCAAACTCGGTCCTCAGGACCCCAAACAGTGCATGTTTTCAGGTCTCCCCACAGAATTACAAGTAAACTAATTAGCTCCACCTGTGTAACTTTTAAAATGTGTCAGTGACTAATGACTACACCTGTGCACCTGCTGGGTGACCTGGAAAATGTGACCTGGAAAATGTGACCTGTGTGGGGTCCTGAGGACCGAGTTTGAGAACCTCTGTTCTAGAAGATAATAGCTAGAATCTGATTGATTGCTATGGGCAACATCTCCACTTTTCAAAACTGTTACTTTAGTAAACTTACCCCATGGTGTCTTCATTATAGTTTCTGATCACAGCCCAATAGTGATAAGAACAAATCCCAGTGTACTTGGGTTATCTCTGTTGCTTCCTTTACTTATCCTGGCACAACTTTGTAGCTGACTCATGGAGAACAATAACAACATGTTTTTCTGAGAAAACTCCAAAGCAGTGTTCCCAAGACTATAATCTGTTTGCACAAGAAAATCACCAATAAACCCTCCAGAAATGAGAACCACTCCTACATCAGCTTGCTACAAGTACAAGCACTATCTATAACCCTGAAATCACCAAACCTAATTACTTGCAAATACTGTAGAACAAATATGACACCCTGCACACAGGAAAGCTCAAACACATGATGGTTTTAAAAAAAAAACATAAGTCAATAAATACAGGAAGGTACTGTAGTAGCAAACCTAGGGCATACTTGCCGACATTTGTGAAAGGAGATCTGGGAGGGGGCTGGCAGGTCCATCCAGCAGAGAGGGTGAGGGTGGTTCAAGTAGGTGGAGCGGGGGCGTGCCAACGCGATCACGTCATAGTGACCCCGCCCGCCGCTTTATAATGCCAATATTACCTGCATTATAAGGCAGGGGGCGGGGCTATGATGACGCGATTTAGCACGAATCGCGTAATCGCATCCCCTGACCGCCCACTTTTGCGTGGACGTGGGGGTTTGCAGGGTGTCGGCGGCTATTCCGGGGGATTTGCCTAGTATTGCGGGGTGTCGGGAGCGGCACCTGATTTTCTGGAGGCTCCCGACAGTCCCGGGAGAGTAGGCAAGTATGACCTAGGGCCTGATTCAGAGATAGATGCTATTGCACAGCCCCTGCGACTTTGTGCACAGAAGCTGTGCAATAGTATGCTAATGCTACAGGAGGCATCTAGTGTAAAAAGACGCCTCCAGCAGGCATCGCAGATCCAAGGGTTGCGTCCAAAGATGCAGCATCAGATCACTCTGCCTCAGTGGCGGGCTGGGCCGGGGGGCAGGGTGCCATGTGCCCCCCGGGCCGCTTTATTGTTGACGTGGTCCAGTGTGTAATGATGCTGCAGCCGCGGCTGCAGGGGCGTAACAAAAGCCCCCACAAACCCCGCGGTGGCTTTGGGGCTGCAGATTCCATGCAGAATAGCTGTCTGCATGGAATCTGCTGAAAACGTCCCTCCAAAAATGGCCACCGCCTAGGAGGAAACAGATGCTAGGGGTCCTACTTGACCTCTAGCGTCTGTCGGAGCGTATAGCAATGCCCGGAGGTGCAGGGAACGCTGGCGCCGCCTGGAGAAGATGTAGAAAGCTGCATCTTCTCCTGTAACAACCCTGGCAACGAGCATGAAACCCCTGGCAACGAACATGAAATCCTGAGCATAAGACCTCTGACAATGACCATGAGATCCCTGGCAACGAGCATGAGACCCCTGGCAACGAGCATGAGACCCCTGACAACGAACATGGAAACCCAGAGCATAAAACCCCTGACAATGAGTAGATAATTTAAAAGTAACTAGAAGCTTTACTATGGGGTATGGTGTCAGGGGCATAACTGTATGTGGCATAATGTGTAATGGGCATTACGGTGTGTGACATAATGTGTAAGGGGAATTACTATAAGGAGGAAAAATGACAAATAACGTAAACTGTCTATGGGAGATGGGGGAGCATTTTTAACTGTTCTCACTGGTAGACAAGTTGCCTTGAACGGCCCTGTATTAGTTTTTACCAAAATACCATGGGAAGCCAGAAACTTTTTTGGCAGGTAGCAAGCAGACTGTATCGTAACGCCACTGCGTGGCTGCGTTCCAACTTTGACTAGTTAGGCACAGTTTCTTCATCTAAACATGACCTCTGTAGCTGCGGCTCTGCGTCTTAGAAAGCAGCAGCTTTCACTGATGACCCCACAGCACTCCCATAACATACCCATGAGACTCGCTTTTTGTGTTCACTTCAAGTCACCACCCAGGAATGCCCATCACTCTGCCGCTCCATTTTCGATACCGTCTGACTTGATCGCAACAGCATCATTGGGCACGATTCAATTCAGCGCGATGTAAATATTCCCGGGAGATAGCTCCCGGAGCTATTCAATTCATCGCGCTGTTAGGTCGGGGAAGGCTTGTTATCGCACCTTAAACAGGGTGTTTAGGCGCGATAACGGGCATTCCCCGACCTAACTTCCCGGCGCGAGGCTGTTTTCCCGGCACTAAGGGCAGAAAACAGCCTCGCGCCGGGAGTTTTGTCGGATTTCTTCTCTCATCCCCGGAGGGATGAGAGAAGAAATCATTAGTCGGACTTGTCAGCGCGGTGTATTGAATAGCTCCGGGAGCTCACTCCCGGAGCTATTTACATCGCGCTGAATAGAATCGAGCCCTTTGTGTGTACACTCAAAGTTCTTGCGCATGCGCAGTTGCTAAAACACAATCAGGCCTTTATTGTTCAGATACAGCATTTTTTTTATTTTTTATTATTATTTACATTTTTTGATAAATTTATCATCCAGTTTTTCTTTATATATATATATATATTATTTTAATAAAACTGAAACATACACCCAAGCAATATTGTATTGATAAATGTTGGTGCTAAGAGATTTTTTTTCATTTCCACAATACTGTAATTGGCAATATGTTAAACCATCTTTGTTTACGGACTGCTGCTCATAGGCCAGTGCTGTGGGCTTGCCCCCCCGGTCTTAAGTTTGCCAGCCAGCCCGTGCTCTGCGTGAACATCAGTCATCTGAGTACCCCTCAGTTTGCTCAGGAGGGCCAGTGTTTTCACGCTGTCGGGGCCAGTGATGCAGAATCAGAAAATGCAGACACTGGTCTCAGCACACCTGGAATACAGGGCCGACACCCATTGGATTTGCAAACATCTCTGAATAAGGTTCCTAGACTGTGCAATACAATTTTTGTTACTCTTATAAATATAATTTCCGCCATACTTGCCTACCCTCCCGAAAATCGTGTGCTGCTCCCGACCTCCTGGGAAGACAGGCTAGCCTCCCGGCTGCCGGCGACCCCTCCTATCCCCCGCAATTACATGTAAAACCCCCGCAGCAGCAGAGGGAGGCGGTGACACAATTCGCGTGGAATCGCGTAATTTTGGCCCCGCCCCCTGCTTCACACTGCCTGTAATATCGGCAGTGTGTAGCGGAGGCGGGGCCAAAATGACGTGATTGCGTGGCACCGCCCCCCACCCGCAAACATTCGTCTGGCCGCCCCCGTTTGCTGGCCACGCCCCCCCGGTCATGCCGATCTGGCTGCTCCTTCCCTGAAGGGGCAGCCAGATAGTCGGCAAGTATGATTTATGCACAAATATTAGATCCTGACATTAACTCTAACAAATTGTGCAAATTTGTATGCCATATTTCATATTTGAAAATATGCAAATGTCACATACAAAGATGCAGCATCGGTCACAGATCCTACAGTGATCGGCTTCTGAGTAACCTTGTTGTCATGGAGAATGGGCGTGTGTACTAACATGCCAAAGCCATTTTTATTAGGTATGGGATCGCAGATGAAGACTAGGACATACACCGATACTGGTCTCAACATGGCTGCATTTGTGCCATCACTCCTTTTACCTCCCTACATGTAGACGCGTGCACACTTTCCCGACAATCGCTCAACAGTGTAAATATTGCCATTGCATCCATCTCTGAATCAGGCACATAGTCATCCAATACTACAGATCGTTGAATCGGAAGTCCAATGACATAATAAAAGATTGCATAAAGTTCATACTTTACAACTATATACTCACCTCCGGGAAATATCACCAAATAGCTCCAATTGAGCCAGAATCATTGTTACTGTGCTTCCTGCATCAGGACTATGGGCTATAAATCATACTTGCCTATCCTCCCAATTCGGCCGGGAGCCTCCCAAAAATTGGGTGCCCCCCCAGCCCCCCAGAAAGGCAGACAAGCCCCCTCCTGACCCCCAACCCCCCACCCCCCGCAATTACCTGTGAAACCCCCGCAGTAGGGGTGTCATTTTGGCCCCACCCCCTGCTTCACAATGCTTTTAATATCGGAATTGTGTAGCGAGGGCGGGGCCAAAAGGACTTAACACTTTATCTCTCTCCAAGCTTTGATACATCTCCCCCATAGTTTAATTTGTATTTATTTTATTGATGTACATGAATTCAAACATAAATGGTGTTATGTATAAAATATTTTATACAGAAATGTCGCCAGGGTCTGAGGTTAGAATCTAGACCAGTAGTTCCCAAACTGGGTGCGTAGAACCCTGGGGTGCCATATGGCACTTGCAGGGGTGCCTTGGGTTGGTGATCTGGGACCAAATCAAATTTATTTTTGACACACAGCCATAATCTTTGCCAAATAACAGGTGACATCTCTAAGGGGTTAAATTCCTTTATCATCTCAATGTAATTCTTATATGCGAGGGCTAGGGGTGTGCACCGGCCACTTTTCGTGTTTTGTGTTTTGGATCTGGATCTTTCTTCGTGTTTTGGATCTGGATTGGTTTTGCCAAAACCACCCTTCCGTGTTTTGGGTTTTGTGTTTTGGATCTGTATTTTTTTTGAAAAAAAGAATAAAAATAGCTAAAATCACAGAATTTGTGAGTTTTTCTGCTCCTATGCTATTATTAAACTCAATAACCTTAATTTCCACTAATTTCCAGTCTATTCTGTACACCTCACAATAGTGTTTTTATGTCCAAAAGGTTGCACTGAGGTAGCTGGTTGACTATGCTAAGCGACACGAGTGGGCGGCACAAACACGTGGCCCATCTAGGAGTGACACTGCAGTGGCAGACAGGATGGCAGTTTGAAAAACTAGGCCCCAAACAGTACATAATGCAAAGAAAAAAAAGAGGTGCAAGACAGAATTGCCCTTGCACTCTCCCACCCACCCTTATGTTGTATAAACAGGACATGCACACTTTAACAAACCAATCATTTCAGCGCCAGGGTCTGCCACACGACTGTGGCTGAAATGATTGGTTCGTTTGGGCCCCCACAAAACAAGCTGGCAATTAATATGTCCCTGCACAAACTGGCTCTACGGAGGCAAGATGTCATCCTCATCCTCCTCATCCACCGATTCCTCACCCTCTTCAGTGTTGTGTACATCCTCATCCTCACAGAGTATTAATTCGTCCCCGCTGGAATCCACCACCACAGGTCCCTCTGTACGTTCTGGAGGCTGGTCTCCCTGGAAGAGTTGATAATTCATTTTTACTGGCGCTCCAGTCTTCGGCACGCAGTCGCTGAATGGCGAAAGTGGCCAGAAATTTTTCGGGCCACCCAAAGCGTCTCCTGTACGCCCCTGTCGCTTTTCAGAAAATTCTGCACCACCAAGTTTATTGTGTGAGCAAAACATGGGACATGCTGGAATTTGCCCAGATGTAATGCCCGCACAATATTGGTGGCGTTGTCAGATATCACAAATCCCCAGGAGAGTCTAAGTGGGGTAAGCCACTGGGTGATGATTCCCCTCAGTTTCTCTAAGAGGTTGTCGGCGGTGTGCCTCTTACTAAAACCAGTGATACACAGCGTAGTCTGCCTTGGAACGAGCTGGCGTTTCTGAGATGCTGCTACTGGTGACGCCTCCGTTTGGGCAGCCACCCCTCCAGCCTGCCCACCAAAGTGGGCGAGCTGTCACTCAACATCAACAGCTTGCCCCCTTTGGTGCAAGACCTGGTGTGACATAGTGCCCGTCGCCAGCCGGGTCTCGCGCATGCGCACAATGGAGCCGACTCTGTGAGAGCAAGCGGCTCTGAATCAGGCACATTGTTTGCAGAAATGGGGGCTGGGACACACCACGGACAGTAAGCTGCACAGAGAGCTAATAGAGGCATACCTCTGAGTATTGGGGGCGTGCGTTGAGCACTGATGGACACCTTGTATGTGTCATGTGACCAGGAAGTGCACTGCAGTGTTTAGAGATCGAAGCTCAGTCTGCAGAAGCAAGAGAAGACTCAGTGATGCAGGTAGGAGAATCAATGGACACTGAAGCTTAGTATAGTGAGGGGAGAGTTACAGTGAGTAGGGGTGAGACAGGCTCCCAGCACTCATATCCGTATCCATGTGTGCCTCCCCAGCCATTGACCTTCCACGCTGCATGGTGGGATGGTGCCCAGCCAGCAGCCGGGAGGCACATAATGAAGGAAATGATGTACGTCTCACCTGCATAGCATACATCGGCATAGCATACATCTCTGAATCAGGCCCTTTGTATTTCAAACAACGTCACCATTTCACAGAAGAACCATAGAACAAACTGATAACAACAGTCTTTTCTGGGAGAACTATGAAGCATACTTGCCAACTCTCCCTCATTGTCAGGGAGACTCCCTGTAGTAGTAATCTCCCTGACTCCCTGAAAGGTCCAGTAACGCCCTGATTACACCGTACTAGAGATGAGCGGTTCGGATTCTGTGGAATCCGAACCGCTCCGAACATTGGGGATCCGAGTCCACCCGAACCCTGTTCGGGTGTTCACCGCCTGACTCGGATCCCCGTTCGGGGCCGAACGGCGGCCGCCTGATGTCGGATTCTCACTAGAGAATCCGACATCAGGTCTCCTCGCGTGTAGGGCAGAGCGCAGTGATAGCGCTCTGCCCTACACAGACACAGACACACAGCCGCCAGCGGCAGCTGTGTGTTTGTTACAGCAGCCAATGAGAGTCACACAGACTCTCATTGGCTGCTGCACGGAGGGAGCCGGCTGGAGCTCACACATGAGCTCCGTCTTCCGGCTCCCTCCTCAGCGTATGACAGAGCGGACGGCGCGGGAGCGGGGAATCAGGTAAGTTTTATTTTTTTTATCTTTTTACTAGTCAAAGGTCCGGGGGCGCTACTGGGGGGGGGTCTGCACTACTGGGGGGGTCTGCTACTGGGGGGGGCTATACTACTGGGGGGGCCATACTACAGAGGGGCCTGCTACTGGGGGGGCTATACTACTGGGGGGGGTCTGCTCTACTGGGGGGGGGTCTGCTACTGGGGGGGGGCAATACTACTGGGGGGCCATACTACAGAGGGGCCTGCTACTGGGGGGGGGGCTATACTACTGGGGGGGGTCTGCTACTGGGGGGCCATACTACTGGGGGGATCTGCATTATTGGGGGGCCATACTACAGAGGGGCCTGCTACTGGGGGGGGGCTATACTACTGGGGGGGTCTGCACTACTGGGGGGGGTCTGCTACTGGGCGGGGCTATACTACTGGGGGGGCCATACTACAGAGGGGCCTGCTACTGGGGGGGGGCTATACTACTGGGGGGGGTCTGCTACTGGGAGGGCCATACTACTGAGGGGCCTGCTACTGGGGGGGGGCATACTACTGGGGGGGCTTACTACTACTGGGGGGGGGCTGCTACTGGGGCAGCCTACTACAGAGGGGGCCATACTACAGGGGGGGCCCATACTACAGGGGGGGCTACTACTGGGGCAGCCTACTACTGGGGGGGCCTGCTACTGTGGCAGTCTACTACTGGGGGAGCCATACTACTGGGGGGGCATACTACTGGGTGGCATTCTAATGGGGGGCATACTACTGGGGGGGCCTGCTAATGGGGGGCATACTACTGGGGGGGGCATACTACTGGGGGGCATTCTACTGGGGGCACTGCATAGTGGACCCTACTACTAAGGGGACTGCATAGGGGGCACCACTGCTGGGGGACATTGTGTAAGGGACACCGCTACTGTGGGCATTGTGTAAAAGGGTCACTACTGTGGGCATTGTGTAAAAGGGGCACTACTGTGTGTCGTAACATAAATAAGAGACACTACTTTATGGTGTAATGTGAATCAGGCCCTATGTGCGGTGTAATGCTAATAAGATTGTGCACTGTGACTCCTAGGGCCGTAACCCACTTTGTAAACAAGTACTGTGACTCTGCTGGCCGTACCCCACTGGGTGGGTGCACTACTTTTCATTTCTGCCACTGCTGTGTGGCAATGTGTCATAGATGTGCTTTATACTGTGGTGTCTGTGTCGTTGTGCCGCTGCTTTGTCGCTTAGTAACCTGTCAGCTCACTGCAACCTTTGGCCAATAATGTTGAAAACAATATTATAAGCTGTGATATGGTCTAAATTGACTGGAAATTAATGTTATTGAGGTTAATAATACTCTAGGAAGAAAAAAAAGACCAATTTATGTGATTTTAGCTTTTTTTGTCAATTTTTGTAAAAAAATCCAAATCCAAATCCAAAGCCAGTCACCGCAGTTTGGCAAATCCAAATCCAAAGCCAGACGACGAATTAGAACCAAATCCAAATCCGGCAAAAATGGTCCGGCGCACATCCCTACACCGTACCCCCATTATGTAGCTATTATATACTTGGAAATATAGACATATACTAGGGGAGTGTACCGGCCACTTTTCGTGTTTTGTTTTTGGATCTGGATCTTTCTTCGTGTTTTGGATCTGGATTGGTTTTGCCACAACCACCCTTCCGTGTTTTGGGTTCTGGGTTTTGTGTTTTGGATCCGTATTTTTTGGGAAAAAAGCATAAACATTGCTAAAATCACAGAATTTTTTTTTTTTTGTTCCTACGCTATTATTAACCTCAATAACATTAATTTCCACTAATTTCCAGTCTATTCTGAACACCTCACAATATTGTTTTTAGGCAAAAAGGTTGCACCGAGGTAGCTGGATGACTATGCTAAGCGACACAAGTGGGTGGCACAAACACGTGGCCCATTTAGGAGTGGCATTGCAGTGGCAGACAGGATGGCAGTTTGAAAAACTAGGCCCCAAAGAGTATATACTGCAAAGATAAAAAAGAGGTGCAAGATGGAATTGTCCTTGGGCCCTCCCACCCACACTTATGTTGAATAAACAGGACATGCACATGTTAACAAACCAATCATTTCAGTGCCAGGGTCTGTCACGCGACTGTGACTGAAATGATTGGTTTGTTTGGGCCCCCACAAAACAAGCTGGCAATTAATCTATTCCTGCACAAACTGGCTCTACAGAGGCAAGATGTCGTCCTCATCCACCGATTCCTCACCCTCTTCAGTGTTGTCCTCATCCTCACAGAGTATTAGTTCATCCCCGCTGGAATCCACCACCACAGGTCCCTCTGTACTCTCTGGAGGCTGGTCTCCCTGGAAGAATTGATAATTCATTTTGATGAACATCATCTTCTCCACATTTTGTGGAAGCAACCTCCTACACCTTTTGCTGACAAGGTTCCCGGCTGCACTAAAAACTCTTTCGGAGTACACACTGGAGGGGGGGGCAACTTAGGTAAAATAGAGCCAGTTTGTACAGGGGCCTCCAAATTTCCTCTTTTTCCTGCCAGTATAGGTAAGGACTGTCTGACATGCCTACTTGGATGTGGCACCGATGTAATCCTCCACCATTCTTGGTGACAGTATCTTATGCAGCCAGTGGGGGATCTAGACTTTACTTTTAGGGGGGCGGTTTTAGTGGGTGGCAGTTTCAGTGCACCAGACCCCGCCTTGGCCCCCCAAAAATGTGCACGCACGCACATACATTACCTTACTAACACTGACACTCCTTACTCACTCCTTACCACTTTCTGACACAGACCCCTTACTGACACTGATACAGACACACTTACTGGCACAAACTCTTACTGACAGACACCGATGAATGACACAGATACTGCTTACTAACACAGACAACTCCTACGGACACAAACACTCTTACTGACACAGATATTGCTTACTGACAAGGACACCACTTAGTGACGCAGACACACTTACCTATACAGACACCCCTTACTGACACGGACACCTCTTACAGACAGAAACCGCTTACTGAAAAAGACACAATGAAACACACTTTTATTCACACAGATACCACATACAAGGCGGGATGCTGCAAGGTGAGGAATACAGTCAAACCCCGAAAATGCATGTTTGACCGCATTTCTCATATGCACCAATCCTCGGCATACAATGCACTCCAGAGGGGCTTCTAGGTCAAAGACCCAGAAGTCCCTCAATCGCAAAGGGACACTTTTACAGAGATAGTGGTCCTTTGTGCATTCCTACAAGCGAAGAGCGTCGAGATGCATTGCGTCATGCGAATGCGATGCGTCATGCATCCCGCCCACTGAAAGATTCCGCTTATTGACACCTCTTATTGGCACATTATTATACATACATACTTCCTGACAGATACCCTTTACTGAAAGACAACACATACTGACACCACTTACTGACACAGACACACTGACTGACACACCACTTACTGACACACACTCGGATACCACTTACTGGCACAGACACTGACAGTCTGACACCACCTACTGACACACACTGACTGACACACACTGACACCACCTACTGACACACACTGACACCACACACGGACACCACTGACTGAGACACACTGACTGACACTGACTCCACTTACTGACACACACTGACACCACTTACTGATACTGACACCACCTACTGACACACTGACACCACTGACTGACACTGACACCACACACGGACATCACTAACTGACACTGACTCCACTTACTGACACACACTGACACCACTTACTGATACTGACACCACCTACTGACACACACTGACACCACTGACTGACACTGACACCACTTACTGAGACTGACACCACCTACTAACACACACTGACACCACTGACTGACACTGACACCACTTACTGACACACACTGACACCACTTACAGATACTGACACCACCTACTGACACTGACACCACTTACTGACACACACACTGACTCCACTTACTGACATACACAACACCACTTACTGATACTGACACCACTTACTGACACCACTGAGTGACACTGACACCACACACGGACACCAATAACTAACACTGACTCCACTTACTGACACACACTGACACCACCGACTGACACTGACACCACCTACTGACACACACTGACACCACTGACTGACACTGACACCACTTACTGAGACTGACACCACCTACTAACACACACTGACACCACTGACTGACACTGACACCACTTACTGACACACACTGACACCACTTACAGACACACACGGACACCACTAACTGACACTGACTCCACTTACTGACACACACTGACACCACTTACTGATACTGACACCACCTACTGACACTGACACCACTTACTGAGACTGACACCAGCTACTAACACACACTGACACCACTGACTGACACTGAGACCACTTACTGACACACACACTGACTCCACTTACTGACATACACACTAACACCACTTACTGACATTCACACTAACACCACTTACTGATACTGACACCACTTACTGACACACACTGACACCAATGACTGACACTGACACTGTGACACCCCTGAAGTGGTTACCATTACTTAAATATGTTGGTATTTAATTGAGATATGTTCACTGTATATAAATAATTAAAAAGTATTAATTCATGTATTTACATTGATAGTAAGGCAGTGAAGCTGCCCATATATATGTATGTATCTACACCCCTCACAGAGGGGACTTTGGAACAGTTTGCCCCATTGGACTATGGACTCTGAGAGACATGTGGCCAGGGACAGGTCATTGTGGCTGCAGGATAGGGAAAACTGTCCCCATTATTATTATTATGGATAGCCAAGGAGGAGAAGCGGCGCGTGCGGCCAGCAGGAAGGAGCTCGCACGTGACCGCTAACATATCAAAGAGAGAGCACGCGATCCCGGCGGGAAGGACAGCCGGCTCGCGCCGGGGGGGACCCGGATGAAGGAGTTTTTTTTTTTGTTGAGGTGGCTCGGTGGACTGGGGAGAAGTCCTGAGGCAGCGATGAGCGGCGCAGAGTCGGCGCACTCACCTGGGAGTCCTGAGGAGACTGTCAGCAGGAGCCGCTGTCGGGGAGAGATCTTGGATTGGAGTGCAGCTGAGAGGAAGCAGCATCAGCAGGGGGCCATCTCCAAGCCTGCCCCTTCTAGGTGACTGACAGCCGGGGAGCTGAGAGGCTGTTGCCGGGACTCTGAGAGGACTAATGGGTTTCCAGCAGTGGAGCCGCCCTGCTTCCTCCCCCTTATTGTGACTGACGGCTGGGGCCAGAGAGTATCAAGTGCTGAGGTGCGGCTTCCACTGGATGGGACGGACCAGAGCTGGTGACAGGTGGAGCAGTGAGTACTCTGACCCGCTCTTCTTAACGCAATCCCTGTCAGTTAAACACAGCCCCAGTATTAGTTAGTGCATCCCAGCTGAGGAAGAAGTTCTTTCAGTCTATAAGCAACTTGGATCCCTGAATGCAGTAAAAGGCAAAATCCTATACAGTGAGAGTTCCCCATCCTGCAGGGAGAATATAGCATACACTTTTACTATTTGGATGTAGACATTGCTGTCAGGTAACTCCCATCAGTACATTCTCTGGACCCTAAAACTCATAAAATTTGCTGACAGGAGATAACAGACACTGTGTAAGTAAGGGAGCAGCCATACTCTCAGCTAAGCTAACTCTGCTACATTTAACTTTAACGGAGCCCAATCAGCTACTATACAGCTGCTACTAAGGAAATAGTGTGATATTACTCATTCCATCCAAGCAAGTGGTCAATATTGCTCAGTAAGGGAAGTCGGAGAGGATTGTATTGTGCACATTATTACCAGAGACAAGTAACCAGAGTTGATTAAAAAGTGTCAGTGCAGGATCTCGTATAAAAAGAGTACACCTCAACTTATCCCCCAACATTCTACTTCAACCCGGGCACCGTTTGCAAACATTTCAACAATTAGTCACTCACTTGAATGCATAACTGACGAGAAACTAATATTTGTGCACAAAATAATAGTATTATATTTTATGTAAGTATTGACATTGCATATTGATATTTGTCTGTTTGCATATCTATTGATTAACCCCTCTTTCAGCATTCGGATCCGAGATTCCAGAGTTCCAATCATAATAAAATATACGGATGTCAGTGTACTTTCCTGTCTTAAAATGCGTGTGCAAATTGCATTGTACATTGTTGAACTATATTTCCGATGTAGAAGTTGTCATTTAGCCTAACTAATATTGTTGAATAAATGTACCAACTGTTTTGTACCCTATTGCCTGTATCTATATCATCACCTTCCAGAAGAGTCCAAGCCGAAACAGAGGCTGTGTGTGTATTTGGTAAGGAAACCCTCCAACACCCCACGCTTCGAACAGTAGACCCTTACTGGGGTGTTACAACACCACTTACTGATATTGATACCACCTACTAACACACACTGACACCACTGACTGACACTGACACCACTTACTGACACACACACTGACTCCACTTACTGACATACACACTGACACCACTTACTGACATTCACACTCACTCTGTGACACCCATGAAACGGACACCCCTAGGACTGTGAGGGGTTAATACCACCTTGGGCAAGGAAGGAGTTAATACATATCTCCCCAGCACGTGTGAAGCAAGGGGACAGCTGATGCTGATTGGATGTCCTGTCTCTCAAGCGGTGGGTGTGGTCAGGTGCCCGCGAAGAAGAGGGTGAATTATAGAGGGCATGCCAGGAGCTGAGGAGAAGTGTGGCGTGCAGCACGAGGACAGCGGGCAGAGACCGCCAAGCTGCAAAGCTCTAGTGGAGTGTGGAGCAGCCGAGCCGGGAGCGTGGACGCCGGGGACCCGCGGAAGATAGACCAGGTCAGGTGAGCCACAGCAGTGGGAAGTTGGGACCAAGAGCAGCACACCATTAAGGCGTCCAGCGCAGCAGCAAGAGCCGCTCGTGGAGGTACACAGCCACAGTGGTAACACGCAGTACAGGGTAATCATCCTCCCTGCCCCATACCACAGCAGTAGCCATCATAGGGTAACTTCAAAGCACCCTCATTTCAGTTATACTACTTATAAGAGAAGGCGCTGTCCTATTGTGATTTATAACTTTTTCTGCCAACCACAAGATGGCCGCAGGCCAACAGCAACACTTGCTTTGAGTTGCCATGCTGCCAACCACAAGATGGTCACCGATTAACTGCAGTGTAGACATACAGCTCCAGCAGTGGAGAAGTTACATAGCCTTGCACCAGAGGTAACTACAGGAGTGGTGAGTGGAAGACTGATTGCACCACAGGCAGAGCTGCACTGACACTCAGTATTAGTGGACGTTCTCATACCTTGTTGCAAATAGCAGAACCTCAGTGTTACTTTCACTTTCATGATATAGGAGTTATCTGCTTCACTGACCAAGCTCACCACTATTTACCCTGCATGTTTTCCAGATCACACCAAGACTATCCTATTTCACAGCACAGTGATTCTTTGATACTTGAAAGCTGGAATACACTACTTAAAGGAGATAATATAGCCCTTCAACCTGGGATAGAACTGCGGGACACTTTACAGTAACAGTTGTCTAGGAATATTGAATAACCTTCTGATTGCCTGAGAATTGAATGTGCCTATAGAGAGAAAAGTGGAATTAACATTCAGTGACTGAATTGCTGTACTGTGTACAGGACTTCCATATACACATTGGCGATTCTTCCCTCCCAGATTTAATACTAACAAACGTTACACTAAGTGGGACTAGTACCGTGGTCAACTTAAACTGATCTATAAGAGCTCCACCAGCTGCAGCAGCGAAGACGGGTAGGAATACAGTGTTTTGTGTTTAAGGTCATCTGGACATTGAAACTGTTAGTTAGTTTAGTACTGACATCATTACTGAATTGTTTTCTTGTAGTGTGCAACCGTTTGAGATAAGAATGTATGCTCAATACTGAATTTAACTGTGAATAGTAACGTAAAAGTTGCCTTACATTGTATGGTCATACTGCCGAAGTATTATTACACCAATCCGTATGGTGCCGTGCAAATGCCATTGTTTTTATGTGTAATCTCATTATTGATGTTTTCCCCACTGATGCAATACAAAGGCTGCCTCATTGAATGCGGAGTGTTATTTATGCAAGTGCCCTGACGACTCTCTAATAAACCTGTGTTCACAAAATAAAAACCACAAGCTGCCTCGTCACCCCTTCATGTGCTTCCATTACTCTTACCTCTCCGTAAGTCTAGTGAAGATTGAACCACAACACACAAGGTAAACTCTTTACTTACCACATAAAGTCAAGGTTACCACAACTGGCGTCACGAGCAGGATTAACGGAGTCCAAAGTGAGAAGGTTGGAAGTATAGAAGAGCCATGTCGACCGATCCACCAGCCCAGGCAGTACCGCCTGCTGGCGCAGGAGCACCGATCAACCCACCTGTGGCACAGATCAATCCTATCACGCTCCCCTATTACTTCGGAGCCCCGTGGCTCCCCACGTATTCTGGTGAGGACCATGGCACAGAAGGAAGCACTCTCACCGAGTTTAAAAGGAAGATGACCTCTATGTTCCATTTGTACCCGCTAAGTGATCAGCAGCAGGTCGAGATACTCATTGGGCAATTGAAGAATTCGGCACTCAGGGAAGTGACGTCCTGGCCCGCCAGAGAAAAACAGAACGTAGAACAAGTCCTTAAACGACTTTTGATGCCCGTACCTTATCCACCTTGAAAATGAGGTTATATGCATGTAAACAAAAACCTGGGGAGAGTCTGCGTGACTACGCCCTCACCCTGCAGTAGGCCTTGAGGGCAATCCAGGCTGTCGATCAGGAAGAAGTCAGGAACCCGGATGAGACCTTAGTCACCCAATTGATAGAGGGAGCTAACAGAGAAGGAACACGAGTTCAACTGCGACTACAACTTCCGACGCATACTTTCTTAGACTTTAAAGAAGCGGCTATCAAAATGTTGGGCACGGTCGAAGAGCATAATACGGAATTCCCAGAATTACCAAGTCAGTCCTACTCGGCAGAAGCTGGCTTACGGAATGCATGTCAGGCACCCAAAGAAACCAACCCCGCCTCCCATGGGCTGCAGCTGCCATCCCCTGACCCAATACAACTGTTGAGGAAACAGATGAAAGAAATGACATTGGGAATGGCAGAGATACTTAGGGAGGTGCATAGCCTAGCTCAATCCCCACCGGCGGATTATGAAGAGCCGCGG
Source organism: Taudactylus pleione (assembly GCA_031769625.1). NCBI lineage: Eukaryota > Metazoa > Chordata > Amphibia > Anura > Myobatrachidae > Taudactylus > Taudactylus pleione. Next base: position 13,312,814 of record JAUIMM010000010.1, read on the forward strand.
TGGCGGCCAAGAAGACAAAGGGCTGATGACTGGTGGGAATCACCCCGGGGACAAGGGAGAAGATCAACAGATCGGTTTGATGCTCAAGGCCGTCCCATCTGCAGGCAGTGCCAGAAGGCAGGTCATGTGGAGAGACACTGCAGGCAAGAGGAGACTTTAAAAAGCAACACCCCGAGGGTGGGGGTCAAGCCTCGGGGAGAACAGGAGGAGTAGACCCGAATCCTGAAGAGTGGTGGCCCCGGTATGTCGGGACGTGTCCGACAATCCCAATTGTCATACACTGCGTGGAAGTTTTGGCCATGTTAGACACAGGATCCCAAATCACCACCATACAGCTACCTGCTTTTCAACGCTATTGGAAGGAGGGGCAGTTGCTGATGCCACCTCCCTCATGGCTGCAACTAATTGCTAGTAACGGACTGGGGATCTCCTGCGTGGGGTACTGGGAGGCTAATATGTAGATCGGAGAAACCCTCCTTCCACTATAGGGATGTCTGATCACTGAGAGCAGTGAAGCTAAAGTAGCACCGGTGATTCTAGGAATGAACGTCTTACAGCAATGTCCGGAGGAGCGATTGGCCACACTAAGGAGTGAATTGTCTCAGTTGGTCACCGGGGAGCGAAGAATCATACAGAAGACTATCAGGGTGCTTCAAGGTCATCAGAGGTTCGCCCATAGTGAGGGAGAGATTGGAAAGGTTAGACTAATGGATAGTAAGCCCATCAAATTGCAACCCAATTCAGAGACCATCCTCTGGGGCAAGGCACGATGCGGACCAGCTGGCAGAAGCTATGAGGCCTTAATTGAACCCTGTTTAACGTCCGCTCGCCAGGAGGCGGTAGTGGCCAGTACCCTAGTCACTGTGGAGAACGGACGAGTCCCAGTGCGGATCTTAAATCCCCATAATTACGCAATCAAGTTGTATCGACGCCAGCCACTGGCCCGATTGTTGTGGACCTCATTTCAAGATGTCGTATATCCATCCTTACAAGCTAATCAGTGTCAAGTAACCACGGAGAGTAGTACAGCTGACGAGCAGGAAGATGAATGGTGGACAGAGATTCAGGTAGGGGATGGCAGCACACCGAGAGACCATAAGGCCGGAATCCTCCAGGTTGTGAAGAATAATGCTGAGACTTTCAGCCATAGCCCTACAGATCTGGGTATCGTGAAGGAGATACACCATCGTATCCTGACAGGGGATGCCCCACCCATAAAGGAGTGGCATCGCCCATTGGCACCAGCGCTATATCAGCCCGTACGGCAACTGTTGGAGGACATGAAGAGCAATGGCATCATCCGAGAGAGTCACAGCCCATGGGCAGCCCCATTGGTGTTAGTTCGCAAAAAGGATGGTCAGCTAAGATTCTGTGTAGACTACAGGAAGCTGAATGCTATCACACATAAGGATGGCTATCCTCTACCCCGAATTGAGGAGTCTCTGACGGCGCTTAAATCTTCCAAATATTTCTCAACCCTAGATTTGACCAGCGGCTACTGGCAGGTTCAGATGAAGGAAGAGGACAAGGAGAAGACTGCCTTCGTCACACCAATGGGGCTTTATGAATTCAACCGTATGCCATTTGGCTTATGCAATGCTCCCGCCACCTTCCAACGCGTGATGGAGCATTGCCTAGGCCATAGGAATTTTGATGTGGTTCTCCTATATTTGGATGACATTATCATCTTTTCAAAAACCTACTCTGACCATCTGCAACACTTACGGGAGGTTTTCCAACAGCTGACTAGATTCGGTCTGAAGCTGAAGCCATCCAAGTGCCACCTGCTCAAGCCCCGAGTTCAGTACTTAGGTCACATTGTAAGCCCTGAGGGTGTGACCCCGGACCCCGAAAAGGTGAAAGCGGTATTGGAATGGCCCATCCCGCTGACAGTCAAAGATGTCCGACGGTTCCTTGGATTTGTATGATATTATCGACGGTTTGTGAAGGACTTTGCCAAAGTCACCGCCCCTCTATTAGAAATTCTACGAGGGATCCCTAAGGATAAGTATAACAAATGAATTCCCATTGAGTGGACGACTGAACGACAGACAGCCTTCGACCTACTGAAGAAAGTCCTGACAGAGGCCCCTGTGCTGGCCTACCCAGATTACAACCACCCGTTCCGGCTGTACACGGATGCCAGCAAGCAAGGGTTGGGAGCTGTACTTGGCCAAGTTCAGGAAAATCAAGAGCGTGTGATCGCTTACGCTAGTCGCAGTCTACGTCCCACCGAACGGAACGACGCCAATTACAGCGCCTACAAACTCGAGTTTCTTGCCTTGGTGTGGGCAGTGACAGAAAAATTCAGAGACTATCTAGCGGCAACACCGTTTGTAGCTTATACAGACTGTAACCCACTGGCTCATCAAGCCACCACCCCTCTAGGAGCTTTGGAACAAAGGTGGTCCTCCAGACTGGCCAACTACCAGTTCAAAGTAGTATACAGAAGTGGGTTAAGTAACGCGAATGCCGATGCACTCTCCCGGCTACAGACGGGCGAAAGTGAATTGGAAGGAATAGACAGGTGGGAGCAGATTGAAACTCCCAACTTCAGTTTGAAAAGAAGAGCACCGGAACAGAATGCAATGGTTCCCATCCCTGCAAGAGTGCAGTAAGTTCAGGGCGTGGAGATGGAAGGAGATTGGACTGTCTGGCAGGACGCAAGCCCAACCTTAAAAAGGGTAAACAGTTGATGGCCTCTCGTCAGGGGTTGACCCGAATTCAGAGACAAGCTGCAACCCTGGACCTAATCCAATTGTGGCGGCAAAAGGACCGTTTGATGTTGCAAAGAGGCATATTGCTACGACAGAGCACAGATCCAAAGACACATCTGTTGATTAAGCAGTTGGTGGTGCCCCCTGCGAAAATCGATCTTATCCTACGGGCCTATCAGGATCACTCTGGCCATTTTGGCTGTCAAAAGACCGAGGCGACCCTACGTCGAAGATTTTACTGGGGGAATATGCATCAGGATGTGGAAGACTGGTGCAAATCTTGCGACATATGCACAGCATGTAGACCGGCTCCATCAGAAGAGAAAGCACCGCTGCACCCCATTGTTACCCGACAACCACTGGAACTCGTAACTATCGACCATGTGAAGCTAGAACCAAGTAGCAATGGATATCAATATGCTGTAACCATAATTGACCATTACACCAAGTTTAACCATAATTGACCATTACACCAAGTTTACCGTTGTACTGCCAGTTCGGGATCTCACGGCAAAGACGACAGCAGAAATCATCTGGCGAGCATTTGTACGGCCCTACGGGTACCCTGCTAGTATTCTGTTGAATCAAGGGCTTGTGTTTGAAGCCCTACTCTTCCAAGAACTATGCCAGTTGTACGGGTGTGTGAAATTATGCACTACAGCATACCATCCTCAGGGCAACGGGGCCTGCGAAAGGATGAACCAAACTGTGATAAATTTACTCCGAGCTGTACCCCTTCCACAAAGACGTGAGTGGCCCACTCTGCTAGCAGAACTGATCTTTGTCTACAACAACACTGTGCACAGCTCCACAGGATACACGCCATATTATCTGCTTTTTGGACGATCTGGGAAACTACCCGCTGACGTTCACTTAGGCCTGGCTTCGGATGATGCCACAGATTCTTGCTTCCAAGGGGATTGGGTCGTAGAACACCAGCGTAGATTACTGACTGCTCGAGCTCTTGTGGACCAACGTATGGATGCTATCCGGGATCGACAAAAGGATCGATACGATGCGACCACACATGCCAGACCATTAACCGTAGGAGATGTCGTGCTAAGGCGAAATAATCGGCGGCACAGCAAATTGGATTCACAGCGGGAGCCTGATCCATATGTAGTTACCGGCATACCCAACGCTGAAATAGCCGTGTACCAGATTGATAAGGTAGAAGGTGGTCAACCGAAAGTTGTACATCGGGATCAACTCAAATTGTGCCCTAACCATCACAGAGCTCCAGAATTACTACCTGATTCTCCACCATCACACCCAGCCCAAGATCAGTTGTCGATACTAAATGACCCATTGAGTCTTGTCCTGAGTATGTATTGGCCTGTCGTGGCCGGTTCCCCGACCCCAGAAATGAGGCATCCGCCTGTGGTTGAGGAAGTCATTGCAGACGTCCCTGAAATTGGTGAAGTGAGACCCTCGACCAGGAGCACCCAAGGAATACTGCCCACACGTTACAGACAATAGAGAGGTCGGTAGAGGCACCTTTAGTACTGTTTATATTTTCCTGATTGCACTAATCTGTTTGACATTGATATGTTGTATTTATGTGTACATTTGTGCTAGTGTAATAGTTAATGGTTAGGCGTAGTCAGGGTCATGATCTATTCATCCTATGTTCATTGATGCCCAGGATTTGTGACTTACAGATGCCAATACTCTGTTATTTGGGAATTATCCTTTGTTCTGTTTCCCTTTATTATTGGACCAAGCGTGAGGACACGCATCATTTCAGTATGGAGGGATGTGACACCCATAAAACGGACACCCCTAGGACTGTGAGGGGTTAATACCACCTTGGGCAAGGAAGGAGTTAATACATATCTCCCCAGCACGTGTGAAGCTAGGGGACAGCTGGTGCTGATTCGATGAGCCTGTCATGTCTCTCAAGCGGTGGGTGTGGTCAGGTGCCCGCGAAGAAAAGGGTGAATTATAGAGGGCGTGCCAGGAGCTGAGGAGAAGTGTGGTGTGCAGCACGAGGACAGCGGGCAGAGACCGCCAAGCTGCAAAGCTCTAGTGGAGTGTGGAGCAGCCGAGCCGGGAGCGTGGACGCCGGGGACCCGCGGAAGATAGACCGGGTCAGGTGAGCCACAGCAGTGGGAAGTTGGGACCAAGAGCAGCACACCATTAAGGCGTCCAGCACAGCAGCAAGAGCCACTCGTGGAGGTACACAGCCACTGTGGCAACACGCAGTACAGGGTAATCATCCTCCCTGCCCCATACCACAGCAGCAGCCATCATAGGGTAACTTCAAAGCACCCTCATTTCAGTTATACTACTTATAAGAGAAGGCGCTGTCCTATTGTGATTTATAACTTTTTCTGCCAACCACAAGATGGCCGCAGGCCAACAGCAACACTTTGAGTTGCCATGCTGCCAACCACAAGATGGCCACCAATTAACTGCAGTGTAGACATACAGCTCCAGCAGTGGAGAAGTTACATAGCCTTGCACCAGAGGTAACTACAGGAGTGGTGAGTGGAAGACTGATTGCACCACAGGCAGAGCTGCACTGACACTCAGTATTAGTGGACTTTCTCATACCTTGTTGCAAATAGCAGAACCTCAGTGTTACTTTCACTTTCATGATATAGGAGTTATCTGCTTCACTGACCAAGCTCACCACTATTTACCCTGCATGTTTTCCGGATCACACCAAGACTGTCCTATTTCACAGCACAGTGATTCTTTGATACTTGAAAGCTGGAATACACTACTTAAAGGAGATACTATAGCCCTTCAACCTGGGATAGAACTACGGGACACTTTACAGTAACAGTTATCTAGGAATATTGAATAACCTTCTGATTGCCTGAGAATTGAATGTGCCTATAGAGAGAAAAGTGGAATTAACATTCAGTGACTGAATTGCTGTACTGTGTACAGGACTTCCATATACACATTGGTGATTCTTCCCTCCCAGATTTAATACTAACAAACGTTACACTAAGTGGGACTAGTACCGTGGTCAACTTAAACTGATCTATAAGAGCTCCACCAGCTGCAGCAGCGAAGACGGGTTGGAATACAGTGTTTTGTGTTTAAGGTCATCTGGACATTGAAACTGTTAGTTAGTTTAGTACTGACATCATTACTGAATTGTTTTCTTGTAGTGTGCAACCGTTTGAGATAAGAATGTATGTTCAATACTGATTTTAGCTGTGAATAGTAACGTAAAAGTTGCCTTACATTGTATGGTCATACTGCCGAAGTATTATTACACCAATACATATGGTGCCGTGCAAATGCCATTGTTTTTATGTGTAATCTCATTATTGATGTTTTCCCCACTGATGCAATACAAAGGCTGCCTCATTGAATGCGGAGAGTTATTTATGCAAGTGCCCTGACGACTCTCTAATAAACCTGTGTTCACAAAATAAAAACCACAAGCTGCCTCGTCACCCCTTCATGTGCTTCCATTACTCTCACCTCTCCGTAAGTCGAGTGAAGAATGAACCACAACACACAAGGTAAACTCTTTACTTACCACATAAAGTCAAGGTTACCACAACTCCACTTACTCTGAAATACACACACTGACTGACAGACTTATTAATTTATTATACATTGGCACAGCACAATTAGACCCACAACATCACAACCCCCACTGCCCCCAGGCTATAACAGGAGAGTCTTGCAAACATCAACCAAACAACTCTCTTCCCCTTCCCCACCTGCACGGCCACCCCCCCCCCTCCCGGACTATAGCAGATGGGTGCTGGAAACATGTACCTGCATCTCCGCAGGAAGCATTTCCAGCACTGCCACGGATCGGCTCAGCCTCCTCCACCAGATTTTTACAGGTGATGGTATGGTGGTAGTAGTGGGATTGAAGCGGGTCCCCACACACAGCAGCAGTGGGGCAGGTTGGATGGAGCTAGGTGCAGCCATTCCCCTCCCTCTCCCTCCAAAGCATTAACTTGCGCTGGTGTTACCCCGCGGTGCCGCGTGGCTACACAGCTGAGCCGGCTGACACCCTAGCTGACAAACACTACTGCAGTGTTAATAAGTGTATGGGGATTTTGGGAATCGGGGCTGTGTTTTCGGGGGGCGATCGCCTTTATCGCCCCCCCCTGGATTCGCCACTGTATGCAGTGACAGCAGACATGTCAGAAATTGTTGGCAGGTCCTTCAGTCCGGACCAGATGTTTAAACCGGCCCTTGACTTATGACACAGGTGCATGCTTGGCGCTGCTACTTTGTTGATGCACGTGCGGTTACAGCGCACACAAACAGAAAAAAAATAATTGTTTTCTTTGCACTTGGGGGGAGCACCCCTGATGGACAGAGCACCCCCTGGACAACACTACAGCACCCCTTTAGGACTACAGCCTTTATGGGACACTGCACAAAAGTCACAAACACAGAAAAAAATATATTTTAAATTTTTTTCCGGCACTTTGGGGGTTACACCACCCTTTGACAGATGAGCCAGCTGGCCCTTGACTTATGACACAGGCGCACGCTTGGCGCTGCTACTTTGTTGATACGCGTGCGGCTACAGCGCACACAAACAGAAAAAAAATAATTGTTTTTTTGCACTTGGGGGGAGCACCCCTGATGGACAGATCACCCCCTGTACAACACTACAGCACCCCTTTAGGACTACAGCCTTTATGGGACACTGCACAACACAGCCCAGCCAGCCCCTATGGACTTTGGAGTGGACACAGCCCCTATGGACAACAGACTATACAACAAAGCCCAGCCAGCCCCTATGGATTTTAGAGTGGACACAGCCCCTATGGACAACAGCAGAACAACTCCCACCCTCCCTCTTCACTGTCCACAGCCGGAGTGAAAAATGGCGCAGACGCGGGGACCTTTTATATAATCCAAAACCCTCAAGATCCAACAGCGGGATGATGACGTTTTGCCTCGATTTCAGGTCCGAGTCAGGTGGGAAAACTCAAGCCTGACTCGGCTCCAAGCTCGGGTCGGGGGGGGCTCGGGGAGGTTTGGATTTCAGAAGTCCGAACCCGCTCATCCCTAACATACACATTCAAATGGGATCATTAGTACCATTTCCTTGCATTGGTTATAAGGCACAATGGCCCTCATTCAGAGCCGCACGTTAACAACAGTACGCTCGTTGCGTTCTGATGTTGACCAACCGCGCATGCGTCGGTGTTACACTGCGCATGTGCGTACGGCAGATTGCGAGTTTTTTTTCTCTCGTTCCTAAAATAGCGTACAGGAAGTGACATGTCAAATGTGATTGACAGAACAGGGCGTTTTTGGGTGTTGACGGGGGTGGAGATGAAAAAACGCAGGCGTGGCGAGGCGTTTGTGGGGCGTACATACATTAGCAGATGCGAACGTCAAATGTGTTCGGACCGTCTCATACGTCACTGGAACATCCGCTTTCCCTTCAAAATGCTTGCACAGCTTAGGGTCAGGATTACTCGACCACATTGGCGATGGCCTTCTCCTCCGTCCCGGGACTCAACGATGGTGCTGCGATTAATCGCGGCTGATCAGAAAAGTAATTAGTGTTGGATTGAAAACCGGCTTGGTATGTGTTTGGAAAGCAGTTTATTGGGATAGCACAAAAGCGTACGCAGGTGAAAATCAGAGCTGCTAATGTCATGATTACACAATCAATTAGCGTACATTTTTGGTGTTTTATTTTGGCCACAATTTGTTGGTTATGGCCTATTGTAACAATAATGTCATCATGTTTTAATTAGCTCCCCTTTTTTTAGGTTTACTGTGGAATTTGCATCGCTATGTGATTTTTAAAACGTTCCTTAAAGAGGCCTTTTTTTTTTTTTAAGAGGGTCAGTTTTTGCCTTTAGGGCCAGGATTAAATGTAACCCATTTGTACAATAATGTCACAATACAATGTCAGTTTTGTGTTTTAAATTTATTGTTTAAACACAAACAAATTGGCCTAATATTTTGTTGCCTTTTTTTTGTGGCAAAGATATTTGTTACTAAAAAAAAAAAACCCATAACTGGTAACATAAACGTAAATACCAAATTTTTTAAAAATTCACAAGAAAGGAGAGGGAAGTTTTGACCAGAAAGGAATATGAGCCAAGCACAGAAGGAGTGTGGGAAAAGTCGCCATTGCTGTCACCGTTTTCTCGCCCGTTTGGCTGGGTGAGGGTGGGCGCCAGACCGGGTCCGGGATGCCATCGGGCTGGCCTGTCCAGAGGCAGATGTTGTGGCCTCTGGACTAGGCACAGGGCTAGGCACATTTGGAGGATTGGCTGATGTTGTGCCAGAGGTGGAGGATCCGGATGTTCCGGCAGGAAGGGAGGTCGGCTCCACCATGTGCTGGCGAACGAGCTGCTCCAGGGCATCGGCGATGCGGATGTTGGCCCTGGTATTTTCCGCCAGGGCCTGAGCAATGGTCACGTTGGCCGCAGCATTTTGCTCCAGGGCCTCAGCCACCCATATCAGACTGGCGTCCATCCTCTGCAGAATCTCCGTATGGAAATCCGATTTAAAATTGAGTTCTGTGAGGAGGCCCACTGCCTGCGAGGGGGCACGCCCTGGACTGGCTTCTGCAGGGTCCTCAGCCGGATGTACTGGTTCCTCCCCTGCAGAGCCAGCAGAAATTCTGCGGCCAAGGCTCCCCTCTGGAGCAGACTCATCCGCCTCTGTCTCTGTTAGGAAAAATGCAAAAAGACTCACATTAGAATCTACATATTGGCACAATCGCATTTCAGAGTTGGTGACATCACAAGACTTACCTTGGCCAACATGAGGAGCCGCAAAGTCTGGCATGTCCGTATCCATGTTGGACACGCCAAACACCTCCACAGCCTGCACACACCCCTGTGCCAGCTCTTCTAAGTCTGTCAACTCCAATGACACAGGGGTGGGACCCCCACCTGTCCCCCTTGCATGCCTAGCCCTGTCGGCAAGTTTTTGCTTGAGACGATATTTGAAGTCTGCCCATCTGTGGAATGAAATTGGAACCATTATCCTTTTTTTTACAATGGGGTTTGTTTATAGGATGGGAAAGTGTTTACTTACCGCCGTTTGACATCCCGGGCTAGACGGACATAATCACCCACCCTATTGACAGCAACGGCGACCTCCTCCCACATTCTCCACTTCTGGCTTTGGCTCATATTCCTGGCTGCCTGGGGCAGGATGTCAACGCACTTCTGGATCAAAACCTCCATCTCCTTGCTTGTGAAATGTGGCTGCCTTTTTTTTTTGGCAGCTTTGGCGGGTTGACTGGGGCCAGCAGTCTCTTCCATGTCTTCCTCCTCACCTATTTGGGTAAATATGCAGATTTAGCCACTTCACAACTTGCACAATATTCTGTTTTAAAAGAATCATTGAGACAAAATGCATGACGGCCTTACCGCCGGATTTTTGGCCATTGTTTCCCTGGTCTGAAGCCATGTCTCTGCTTCCCGAATGAAATCAACCAGAAATGAAATGTGATTTCGTGACGTATTTATACATGCGTCCTTAGTTTGCGGCCGCATCATTGATTGTGCGTCCCTATGATTCTTCCTTAATTTGTGCGGGAAAATAAACACTATTTATGGCTTGGTGTGTGTGGAGTCGAGGTTGCGTTGTTGGATTGTTGGCGGTTAAGTTGTTTGAATTTGGTTGTTTGCGGTTGGAGGATTTGGCGGTGTTTGTATTTTTTTGGTTTTGCTACAGTTGTTTTGGTTTTCCGTTCGCATTTTTTGGGGGGTTTTTTTGCCCTCGTTTCCTGATTTGGTAAGTTTTGTGCAGTCTAATTTGTGGCCAATTGGTGTCTACTTCTTGTTTTTTGTTTTATATATTTTTTTTTACACTAATTTCATCTATTTTAGTTTGTTTTGGCTTTCGGACCCAAAGACCTTTTTGTTGGAAATCTTATATATTCGATTTTGGTAAGTCCATTATTTTTCTTGCATTTGCGATCAAATTAACGCATTTTTGACTGTTGGTGTAGTGACTTGCATTTGCGAACTAATTAACGCATTTTTGACTGTTGGTGTAGTGACTTGCATTTGCGAACTAATTAACGCATTTTTGACTGTTGGTGTAGTGACTTGCATTTGCGAACTAATTGACGCATTTTTGACTGTTGGTGTAGTGACTTGCATTTGCGAACTAATTAACGCATTTTTGACTGTTGGTGTAGTGACTTGCATTTGCGAACTAATTAACGCATTTTTGACTGTTGGTGTAGTGACTTGCATTTGCGAACTAATTGACGCATTTTTGACTGTTGGTGTAGTGACTTGCATTTGCGAACTAATTGACGCATTTTTGACTGTTGGTGTAGTGACTTGCATTTGCGAACTAATTGACGCATTTTTCGAGGCTTATTCATCATGTAAACCAGTTTTTCTTTTCCCTTTTACATTTTTGGGGTCCATTTGACCCCTATTTGACGTACGGTGTGCAATGTCGTTTTCATCGATGGCCAAATGTGTGTTTCGCCTATTTTATGTGTTGGCTTGCACCAATTTGACAAACATAAAATCACCCTCTAAATTTTTGATGTCTCATTTTTGGCTTTTTTACAGTTTATACGTATCATGACAATACCCCGGCATGTAAGCAGCTATGGATGGTATCATAAAGCTAAGTTGTTTTATGTTACTTTTGGGGTGGCTCAAAAGCCTTACATTGTAAACTTTGAATTTCAGGTAGATCTGGGGCGAATTGTTCTGGCCCTGCTCCCGGAAGACGACCGACCTCAAACTCGTCCCAGGCGTAGGCATCGTAGGCATGCAAGGCCCCAGATATTTCGAACACGTGTCAGGCTTTTTGGAATGCCCGATGATGAGGTTTTAAGACGCTACCGTCTACCTCCCAAAATCATCATAGACACTCTCTCATTAATAGAAAGTGATCTTGAGCGGCAAATTGACAGTCCAATAGCAATACCACCACTGACGCAATTTATGGCGGTGTTACATTTCTGTGCCTCAGGATCGTTTCAAACAACGGTGGGAATAGTGGCGGGCATCTCCCAATCCTCCTTTTCCCGGATCCTGAGGGCAGTGATGGAGGCACTTTTCAAGCACCTCCATCATTTTATTAAAATGCCTTTGGATATGGGTGCCCTTAGTGTGGCCAAGGCCAATTTTTACCAAATAGCTGGCTTCCCACACATCATAGGGGTTGTGGATGGTACTCACATACCACTTCAGCCTCCAGCACGGCTGGAGGCAATATTTAGAAACCGTAAACACTATCACTCCCTGAATGTAATGGTGGTATGTGATGCCTCCCTCCAGATCCTGTCCCTGAATGCTAAATTACCAGGAAGTGCTCATGACTCCTTCGTCATCCGGCAATCAGGGATATGGCAGAAATTAACCAACCTACAAGCTGGTGATGCGTGGCTTCTGGGTAAGTGGAGACCTTTAGTACATAACAATGTTAAGCTTGATACACAGTGTTCCTGATGTTGTCTATTTTTTTTCACAGGAGACAGTGGATACCCTTGCATGTCCTGGCTGCTCACTCCTTATTTGGCTCCCACACCAGGGCCACAAAGTGCGTATAATTCCGCACTTACAGCCACCAGGTAAGTGGTGGAGCGCTGTATCGGCCTTTTAAAAGGCCGATTCAGATGCCTCCACCGCTCTGGTGGCGAGCTCATGTATGTGCCGGATATGGTGTCTAAAATTGTGGTCCTGTGTGGGATATTTCACAACATTGCCATAAGGAGTGGTGTCCCAATGCAGCCAGAGGATGCCTTACCTGAGGATGGCCCCCCCGAGGTTGGTCGGAGGTCAGTATGTGGGGGGGCCATACGCGATGATGTGGTGCCCAGATTTTTTAGGTAAGTTGTAACAAAACTACAGTGTTTATACCTAATGTGTTTGTGTTTGTTTGCGAACATCTAATTTTGTGTTTTTTTTCTCACCATCTTCTGTTTGTTCACATAATCTTTGGCACTCCAACGCTCACTACTTCCTGCTACCCTTACCAAACCTGGATCTGGTCCTTTTGGTCATATATTCTCGAACCCATATTGCAACGCCATGTTTGTGGAATCATGTTGGCATGGTCCTTCGTCAACCAGTTCTTGATTTTTTGTTTTTATTTAATTATTTCTTGGTATGTGTTGTATTTGAATTTATCACTGTGTTATTTTTTTGGGAGTGACCACTTTGTTTTCTCTGTTATGTTGTGAATAAATGTTTGGAGAGTGAAATGGTCTTCCTTTTTTGGGACGTTAACAGCAAGTGTAACCAGGTTAACACAAGTTACATTTGACTAAGGGGTAATCCAGTACTGACGCCAGTTGAGCTAAACTGAAATATGTTTTCAGCTTCCCAACCCACACCAAAAGGAAGCCTGGGCCAACCTTGGGATTTGTAAGATTGGCCTAAGCAGCTTGCGCACCAACTAGGAACCTGTAAAATGTAGAAATATGTAATTGACACTACACCCAAAAAGGGAAATGACATTGTTACTGTTCTGTGTTTCTTGTGTCTGTTTGACATACAAAGACAAAACACAATCTAACTTTTAAAAAAGGGAAATCCTTGCAGGAACAGTCTACTTATGTCATGCTAAACTATCTTGGTTTTGGATGTAAAAAATGAGCCAGAACGTATATTTGTCTGAATAAATTTATTTTGAAACGTTAACAAAAAAAAAAAACTACTGGCGAAGGAGGCCAGACAGCCGGTCGAGGGCCACCAGAATGCCAATTACATGTTGGCGCATCTGGCCCACACAATCCGCCACCTCTTGCCGACGCCTCTGTTCCTCTGTGGGTGAGAAAAGTGTGTGGGTTAATACAACAATAGGGAATCCACATTAAAAAAACAAAAACACAACGAAATCACTCCTAAACCTAAAAAAAAAAAAAAAAAGGGGGTGCTGCCAAAAATACAAGGCCTATGTACAAATTCCCACAGGTGTGATATGTGTATGTTGAAATCACCAGGAAGAGGTAAAGGCAAACTGCAAAATCACCAAAAGTCAAGCCACAAAAACACGAAGAAAGGCACGACACATGATTACATACAAACAGTTTGTGCTTTAAAAAAAAAAACGGGAGCTCCGGAAATGCCTCCATGATCCTCCTCGGAGGATCCGTCATTCCCCAAAGAATGGGGAGGAGTTATGATGGACTCCGGGGAGGGGGTAATTGGAAGAGGGGTTAGTGGAGGAGAGGGGGAAGTGGGACGGAGGGGAAGGAGGCCCGATATTTCCGGGAGAGGGTCTGGGAAGGATGGGGAGGAGTGGGGAATAGGGGAAAGATTTGGGGTGGAGTGTTGGCTGGGGGTTGGGGATAGTGGGCGGGAACGCCGTCTGGACGGACGGTGACGGCGGAGTCTTGGCTGTCCCCCTAAAATATGTCAAAGAAATTGCGGTTAGTTTATGGACAAATCCGGGGACCAAAACTAAAAAAAAAAAAAAACCCAAAAAAGAAGCCAAATAGGAGTTGAATGAATAAATCAGAAAAAGAGGGAAAACATGCACACGCAGATATGAGTACAAATAATAAATAGGACAGACAGGAAAACATGCACACGCAGATATGAGTACAAATAAGAAATAGGACAGACAGGAAAACATGCACATGCAGATATGAGTACAAATAAGAAATAGGACAGACAGGAAAACATGCACACGCAGATATGAGTACAAATAAGAAATAGGACAGACAGGAAAACATGCACACGCAGTTTGCCCCACAAACACAAACATTAAAACCACAATACATAACACTTACTTTCCAGGATCTGCATGCGAAAGCATGCCAGCAAGCGGGGCGTTCGCCGTTGCAGGTCGGACCACCTGCGCTCCAGCTGCCCGATGTTGCGGCGTGAGCCGAAGGACCGCAGGCGGGACCGTGCCTCCGCATACGCGGAGCGCTTCTGCCGGTTGGTCATGGGTTGAGGTTGGCTGGTGATCCGGCGATCCATGACCTCCGTAAGCACCAGCAGCTCGCGCCTGGTGAATGCGGAGGCTCTCATGATGGCAATGGTGTTTTTCTTAAAAATCATTTTTGATAAAGTGTGTAAAAATTTTCTGATTGGCTAATGTATTTTGGAAATTAACAGGAGCAATTTTATTGGTTAGTGTATGAGTCATGTGTTCGACAGGGCCACAAATCTCTTGAGAGTTATGATAGGCTTGATGCAGTGACATGCATAAGCAAATTTAAATAAAGAAATGAACCAAGGGAAATATGCGGGGATACACAGCAATAGAACAATTGATTAATTGTGGTTCACATGTTTTTTGAACAATAAAAGCGAATGTTTCATCCGTACGTATTCTGCGGGTAAACACAAACACGGACAAGAGTAAAGTTTCTTGCATTGTGTTGAAAAAAAACAAACAATTAAGCTAATTGATACATTGATTGGCATGATACGATTGATGGAGGTAGGCAGAATAAAGGAGCAGGTAATCGACATCTGACAAGGCCACTTCCTGTTTATACTTGTGCGTGCGTTCCTTTCAAGCCATTTCGGGGATGTACGCTCGCTATTTCGTACGCTCGTTAGTTAGAGGAGGGGTCGTCAGAGTTCAGGGAGGAATTTTAGATGCGAACGAAAATACGAGCGAGCCATTGAATTTAAATATTTTTGTACGTACGCCTAACGTACGTGCGCCCGCTTGCGAGTGGGTCTGAATGAGGGCCAATGATTCCTATATCAAATATTAATTTTCATATAAGGTTTCTCATGGCCACTTATATGGAACCACTTGTAAATCAATACAAGTAGATGTTACTAACTGTTTTGGGGCTCATTTACATGTAGTAAGTAAACCATGCGCTCATAGGTTTGCTTTCACAATCTCCCTGAAATGTTTTTACAAAAGTAGGCAAGTATGATCTAAAGCAGTGTTCTGATGTCTATAATCTATTTACACAATACAAAGAATTCTCCACTAAACTCTTCAGAAATGGGTAATACTCTCACAGCAGCCTTCCAAAAGTACAATCAACACATCCCTGCAATCAAGAAAGCTAATTACTTGCAAGTAAGACAAATGTATGACACCCTGGAGCTCATTCAGACCCGGACGCAAAGGAGCGTTCACTCGTAGCTGGCCGATTTTAGCTTTCTGCGCATGTGTATAAGCCACAGTGCGCGTGCGCAAGCCAGTCTTAGCAATCGGGAATCGGGTGCTCAAAGTACACAGACTGAGCGCTACTTTGAGTGATAGATAGTGCTGATTGTAGGTGGTGTCAGGGGAAGGTCTGTGTAAAAGGGGGCGTGGATGTGTGAACGCAGGCGTGCCTGAGTGTTCGAACGGTGTTTCATGGGCGTGCATAATTAGTATGGAGGCATAATTGTACACGTCACCTAGTTGTATTTCAGCCAGCAGTGATCGCAGTGCTTGCAGCAGAGTAGGGTTTACCTCAAGGGCTACGAGCAGCTCTGATGGCTCTCGTTACTGATATTACATACACTTCCTGGAGATGATATGTCCTGCGAAGGAAAAGGGGGCGTCTTTAGACCGGCGTGCGTTCACACTGCCATCGCTCTCTAAGACATAGAGGGCGTCCTTAAGCCATGCCCTGCTGCGAAAGTGCGCTGCATTGCGTCCGGGTCTGAATCGGCCCTCCTGCTCACAAGGAAAGTTCAAACACAAGATCATTTAAAAAAAAAAAATGCCCAATAAATACAGAAAACTACTAGCAAACCTGGTTAAATGACTGTGCAATACTATTTGGGTCGGCGACAGGGGCGGTCGTCCCTGCGGCCCCACACCCATCGGGGTTAAAGTGGGCCGGAGGAGAAGGAACCAGTTCCGCCTCCTCGGGGCAACCTCAGCCAGCACCACAAGGAGGCTCTATTTGCTGGGCACCCGCTGAGATTTTGTAACCAGCGGGCGCCTGGCGTTCGGGTCCCTCCCCGCAGCGGCAGTCGGAGCCGGAGGCAAGAGCTCACTCATGAGCTCCGGCTTCCGGCTCCCACAGTGCACTATGGGAGAGACGTCACTGTTACCCAAGTGTCACTGCCAAATACATTGTGAATCCAATGGCTGCATTGATGATGCTAGGGAGGAGATAGCGGCTAGGAGATGCCGGGGATAAAAGAAGAGGGAGCTACAAGTGAGAACGACAGGCACCAACAGCGGCCCCTACCGTGCCCTTTGCCACGGCACATGTCGCACCACCCTAGTTACGGCCCTGGAAGATTACACTTCAATATTTACCCAACTTTGCAATGATATCCTCAACTGTTCGTATTCAAATAGATTCAATGAAGCCCATTTCACTGA
Organism: Taudactylus pleione; assembly: GCA_031769625.1. Classification (NCBI taxonomy): domain Eukaryota; kingdom Metazoa; phylum Chordata; class Amphibia; order Anura; family Myobatrachidae; genus Taudactylus; species Taudactylus pleione. Next base: position 13,329,721 of record JAUIMM010000010.1, read on the forward strand.
TTTCCCAAAACCTGGCAAAGACCACACTATGGGTGTATTTACTAAAGATCAATTTTGGCTTTTTGGTGTATTTATAGGTGATTTTAAGTTGATTTAGCAAATCAGGGATTTACTAAAGTCAAAATCAAATATAAAATAGACTATAAACTGAATCTCGTCCAAATTTGACCATAGCGCTAACATCTTTACTTTAACATTTCCCACTACAGGATCCTCTCATTTACTAACAGTCGGATTGGAAATTTACAAAAAATTTACTTCAAATGTAGCACCCAAACAATACACCTATCTATGGCAGGCGAATTTGGGAAACGCATGTACATATCACTATGATCTGTGCATGCTTCTTATGCTTAAAAGAGGCTAAAAAGTTTTTAAAAAGAAGGCATTGGTTCCCCCACTAAGCCCATAACCAGCCCTGGACCTTTAAGCTGTGTCATGCTGCTGTGGCATTACCACACTGGCTGCTTCAGCATGGTGCTGGTTAATGGAAAATAGGGTATTGTTACCCCTAAATCTATATACCCAAAATGTCGCTGTTTAACGCTACAAGTCGCATAAGAAATAATTGCTTTCCAATCCAATTGTGGTTCCAAAGCACAAAAAGTCATTTCTCCAGAAGCCTGTGGTCATCCAAGAAGAATGGCTGTATACTATAACCAGTGAGTAGGCTATATACCTTACAGAACATAAGATACTAGTTAACAGGTTTCCATTGGGTCTTGCTCCTGGACATTCTGGTACGATGCAGATCATTGGACAGTTCATACAGCATCACTGGGAGTATGTCCCAGTTCCTCAGACGTTGCTTTGTGTGGTTTTCCCGCCGAATAACTGGTTTAAACTAATAAAAGACACTACATACAGATTTACATTCTAACCACTAATTTCCTATAATTCATATCTTGCAGGCGCATGATGCGATCTCCTTGCCGATAGAACCGGAGATCTGCAAATAACTAGTGATTTAGAATGGTACCAAACATGACTTGTCTCCTAGTCTCTATACCTTAAACATCATATACTTTACATTTCACAACATAAGTATTAGCTAATAAAACCTCTAATATTAAGCTTAATGCTTGGGAACCTTTTTATAAGTGATTGCATGTGTGAGAGTGAAAATATTATGTAAAGTCGCTAGTATGCATTGTGCGTCTATGTGTTTAGTGCTTATCTGTGCATGGATGAACAGCGCAACTGTGCGTTGGGCGTCTTGTATATTTTATATGTATTATTTAATGTGCGTATAGGTTTTGATTGGACTTTCAACAATATGCAGTAGCAAAGCAGACGCACGACGCTAATAATCAAATATAGCATCGTACACAATGGTTTCGTGCTGACGACACAAGATGGCGTCGTCAGGGGCGACACAAAATGGTGTCGCCAGATATTAATTTAAGATTTGGTCTCAGCCAATCATCCGGCTTTGATAGTCCACCCTTCGATAGCAACCAAAACGCTATCACACTCTAGGCTTAATCTGTTCAGTCATGCACTATGGAATATTAGTCAATGTTATATTATGGGATGGCACAATTCGGTCATTACATCAACCATAGGAGGGTCATAAAACTACCCTTATACACACACCGCAGATCTCTGGAGATCATGGGAAAGATGTGGGAATGCACCTAACCTATAAAGGAAGTCTTGAAGGGGATAGGGAATTACATTATTTCGGATGTTTAAAATAACATTTAATAATACATTTCATGCATGGCTAAATCTATACATCATCGGTTTACCTTAGCATTACATTTTTCCACACTTCAACACAGTAGGAACACATCTGACACATAAGCCAATTATTAAGATAACAATCAATATGAGGATCAGGAGCTTACCTATGCTAGCAACCATTTCCTGGACCCACTGTCCTAGACCTGAGAACCATTTTACAGGGTTCAACCACGAGAACCACTCTTCTATCTTTTCCTCTGCCTCAGTCAATGAGGCATTATGGTTCTTTCGAAATTTCCATTTCAGCTGCAGAATCTCATCCATAATCGGGGTTTCACCTCTTTGGGATCACTAGTATTATTTGTAATGTAAGTGCAACACTTGACACCCATTTGAGTGGCCAGAGTCACACAGTATCCACCAGTAACAGCTGTTAAATAATTTAACACTAGTCTATGTTGCACAAGTTCTTTCTTATAGGCCTGTAGCTCCTTACCTATTAATTTAGCAAGGTCTTAGATGTATCTAAAATTTAAAGTACCGCGAGCGATCCTGGTGGGATCTAATGCTACCAAAATTTGGAAGCCAGTTGTTTCGCTAATCAACTGTGTGGCTGTATGTACATCACCAGGTATCATATTTCTTTTGTCTCTGTGTTCATACTGTGTATGAAGATATGGTGATGGTGTGTTTTTATGAATACCAAGCATTTCACCATGTGTAAGGGTCATAACCTCTGGGAGTACCCTTCCCAGATAACATAAACCTTCAGAACTCGGAGTGAGCCACTTGTATGCTTTCCTTCCACATATAAAATACACATCGTCTGGGAGTACATAAGGGATAGAATGCATCATTACCATTAAACACATTTCTCTGACAAAGGATCCTATCCCAGGTTCTCCCAGTTGGCTAATACATGTCTCTGGTTGTATAATATCTGCACAGTACCCTACTAGTACTCTGCCAACCGGAAATATCTCCCACTGTTAGTAATGTCATGTGCAAGTTCATCATTTAGTGGTCTATTATCAGCTCTGTGTGAGAAGGTCATTGTCTGATTGTTCCCGGTCACCTCCCAACTTCCTGATTTATTGAAATTGGTGAAGTTTAAACATGAGACATTTAACGGGAGTGGTACTAAACCTACATTATGTTGTCCCTGAGGCACATTAGTGCAAACCCAACACTAAGTCTAGTTTAAGACCTTCCCCACTAAGGAATGGTAATCCTCTAAAGGATGCTCGCCCAAATACAGATTACTCTTGGACTGGCATCGCTGGATGCACTTTTCATCAATTAGGGATCCACAGTTTGCACACATACAGTATTCCTCAGACAATAGACCTTCACATTGACTCCGAGTTTCTAGGATGACAGATCTCTTAATTACTGTACTGGGTTTTGCCAAATACTGCCCTAATGGTTTTATCGCTCCTCCTCCTGACCCCACTCCATCGATATCACCATCAACCTCCCTCTCCGTCATCTGTCCTCCATCACAGAAACAGAAAATCCTGAAACAAATGAGTATGATGAGAACCCTGGAAGGAAACACAAACACAACCCCAGCCCGCCACTCCATTGCTGGAATAGTGGTCTGCAAATTTCCCTAGCTCAGGTGTTCCACTGCAATCTCTAACTCTCTGGAACAGGCTCGCAATCGACAGGTCCACGTTATCTGTCTCGACTCCGCCTTGTATCTCCTCCGGAAGATTGACCTTTCTGCAGTGAGTGGAATGGACCCAGGTATCTCTCTCTGCTACTTTCAATGATGTTGTACTTGTCAGCAACACTTGATACGGACCTTTCCACCGATCTGTCAAACAACCTGAACGTAAGAAATTTCGGATCATAATAAATTCTCCAGGTTCAACATCATGACAGTTTGTCTCAGGTATGTCAGGTGATAACAATTTCAATTTCTGTTGCTGCTGTTTCAACTGTTTACTCATTGTTATAAGATATTTCACAGTAACCTCATTAATACACTTCAGATCATCCTGTGGATTTACAATCAAATGGGCTTGTCTCCCAAACAGTATCTCAAAGGGGGACAGATTAAGAGGAGGTCCAGGAGTAGTCCTGATGCTATGGAGAACTAGCGGTAAGGCTTCTGGCCATCCTAATCCAGTTTCAGCCATGATCTTGCTCAGTTTGTTCTTAACAGTACCGTTCACTCTCTCCACTTTCGCGCTGGCTTGCGGTCGGTAGGGGGTGTGAAGTCTACTATTAATACCCATTAACTTACACATGTGCTGGAAAACATCTCCGGTAAAATGAGTACACCTATCACTTTCTATGATTCTAGGGATACTGTATCTGCATACAAATTCCTGAGCAATCTTTTTAGCAGTAAAAACAGCAGTATTAGTGGCAGCTGGATATGCCTCTACTCAATTAAAAAACACATCAGTACAAACTAATACATACTTGATATTCCTGCAGGGTGGTAATTGGATGAAATTAATTTGTATTACCTGGAAAGGTCCATCTGTTGGAGGGATTCAGTAGGGATTGTCTTCCTGACATTTTTCCTCAAACAAGTCAAAAAGGACATAGCCCTCTTTTCAGCTTGAGAGGAAAATCCAGGTGCACACCAGTATGCTCTGACTAACTTGCACATACCTCCTTTTCATAGGTGAGTCAAACCATGCGCTGCCTCAGCCAGGGTTGGGTAATATGCCTTGGGAGCAACCGGCCTAGCTTGTCCATCTCTCCAGAGTCCAGAGGACTCCTGACCACATCCCTTTGATCTCCAGACTGCCTTTTCCTGAATGGAACACAAATTTTGCATCTCAATTAATTTCTGGGAGTTAATCATTTGAAAAACCATAATTTTATCAATTTGCATGTTTATTTTAACCCTGCTGCCAATGTGGCAGCTTCGTCTGCTCTGTTATTGCTCAGTGACACCGGGTCTTCTTCGCATGTATGGGCTTAACATTTGATGACAGCTACTGCCTTTGGTAGTTGGATTGCTGTCAAGAGTCCTTTTATATGGTGTGAGTGTGCACCTGGTGTGCCTGCTGCTGTCATAAAATTTTGAAGACGCCAAAGAGCCCCAAAATCATGAACTACTCTGAAAGCATACCTAGAGTCAGTGTAGATATTAGCTGACTTACCTTCTGCCAGTTCACTCGCTCTTAATGCCACCTGTTCAGCTACCTGTGCTGAATGAGGTGGGCCAAGTGGTTCAGCTTCTACAACATCCTCATCATCTACAACAGCATAACCTGTGCATAATTCTCCTGTGTCAGTTTGTCTATGACAACTCCCATTCGTGTAAAACGTCACATCTACATTTTCTTATGGTGTATCATGTATGTCAGGTCTTGCAGTAAAGGTCTGATTCAAATATTCCATACAATAATGTGTATCAGTATACCTGCAAAACTCACCTTCAACTAAAGAGGTGAGTCACCTCTCTCGACCCTTTGTGCATCCTGAGGCACATACGGTAAATACGTTGCTGGGTTTAACGTACTGCACCGTTTAATGGTGATATTTGCAGGTGCCATTAGAGCTAGTTCCCATTTCGTGAACCTAGCTGAGGAAACATGTCTGGTTTGGGCAGAATTCAGCAAAGCAGATACAGCATGGGGTGTATAAACAATCATATCATGGCCTAATACTACATCCTCACTCTTACTGACCAAAAGAGCGGTTGCTGCTACACTTCTTAAACACATTGGGAGTGATCTTTCCACCGTGTCCAATTGTGCACTGTAGTATGCTACAGGTCTACTAGCTTCACCATGTTTTTGTGTGAGGACACCTGCTGCGCAGCCCTCAGCCTCCTTTCAGTATAAATCAAAAGGTTTTTCGTAATCTGGTATTCCCAATGCAGGTGCTCTTGTCAGACTGTCCTTAAGATTAAGGAAAGCCTGATCTGTTTTCTCAGTGTGTGTGACATGGTCGGGTTTTGAGGATGACACCAATTCCTGCAAAGGTAAGGCCAGAATAGAAAAATCTGGGGTCCACGTCCTGCAGTATCCACACATGCCCAAGAAGGTACGGATTTGATGTTGGTTCTGCGGCAGTGTCATGGTCTATATGGCCTGTATTCTGTCAGTTGTCAAATGTCGTAGGCCCTGGGTTAGACAGTGTCCCAATTATTTAACCTTTGTCTGGCGTGGCTGTAATTTGTCCTTAGCAACCTTATGTCCTGTTTGTGAGAGTTGAAGCAACAGTAGTTTAGTATCATTTAAACATGACATAAATGAATCAGAGCACAACAATAAATCATCTACATATTGAATTAGAACAGATCCATTGCCTGGTTGAAAAGATTGCAAACTGTTGTGTAAAGCTTGAGAGAAAATACTGGGGCTATCTATGAAACCCTGGGGAAATCGTGTCCATGTATATTGTACTCCCCTGTAGGTGAATGCAAAGAGATACTGACAGTCAGGATGAAGAGGGACAGAGAAAAAAAGCCCGTCGCTATCCGGGTCTTGCGCATTCTCACGATGGAGCCGGGTCCGTCGCGCGCATGCGCACTGGCCCAACATCGACCCGCTTGTGAGCGCTCAGCGCTCGTGAGCGGGTCTGAATCAGACCCACAGGGTGTTCTTTCCTGCATATGGCGCCTTCCACCCTTTGTTGCGAAATCGAGATCCGTACGCTATCTTGCGACCTCTTGGCAGTGTGACCTCCAAAACTACGAACCCCCAACTATTGATACCCCTAAATCTATATACCCAAAATGTCACTGTTTAGCGCTACAAGTTGCATAAGAAATAATTGCTTTCCAATCCAATTGTGGTTCCAAAGCACAAAAAGTTATATTATTCAATGAAAAGTATAACACGCTGTGATCTATACAATTAGCGCAAAAAGCAAGTAAATACAAAAGGTACAGGCCGATACATATGCGTGCGCACTGGTTCCAGTATACAGTCGTCTCTCCAGAAGCCTGTGGTCATCCAAGAAGAATGGCTGTATACTATAACCAGCGAGCAGGCTATATACCTTACAGAACAAAGAAACTAGTTAACAGGTTTCCATTGGGTCTTGCTCCTGGACATTCTGGTACGATGCAGATCATTGGACAGTTCATACAGCATCACTGGGGGTATGTCTCAGTTCCTCAGATGTTGCTTTGTGTGGTTTTCCTGCCGAAGAACTGGTTTAAACTAATAAAAGACACTACATACAGATTTACATTCTAACCACTAATTTCCTATAATTCATATCTTGCAGACGCATGATGCGATCTCCTTGCCGATAGAACCGGAGATCTGCAAATAAACAGTGATTTAGAACGGTACCAAACATGACTTGTCTCCTAGTCTCTATACCTTAAACATCATATACTTTACATTTCACAACATAAGTATTAGCTTATAAACCTCTAATATTAAGCTTAATGCTTGGGAACCTTTTTATAAGTGATTGCATGTGTGAGAGTGAAAATATTATGTAAAGTCGCTAGTATGCATTGTGCATCTATGTGTTTAGTGCTTATCTGTGCATGGATGAACAGCGCAACTGTGCGTTGTGCGTCTTGTATATTTTATATGTATTATTTAATGTGCGTATAGGTTATGGTAGGACTTTCAACAATATGCAGTAGCAAAGCAGACGCATGACACTAATAATCAAATATAGCATCGTACACAATGGTTTCGTGCTGACGACACAAGATGGCGTCGTCAGGGGCGACACAAAATGGTGTCGCCAGATATTAATTTAAGATTTGGTCTCAGCCAATCATCCGGCTTCGACAAGGGGGAAACCCACCTTGATTTTTCCCCCAATTTTCCATGACCAGAACAGGCTAAGGTCCAAGGCTGGTTATAGGTTTGAGGGGGAACCCACAATGTTTTGTTTTGTTTTTTAAAACTCTTTAGGCTATTTTAACCCTTAGAAGCATGCACATTTAAAAGTTGATTTTTAGGTTCTATTTGCATTTGGTTTTGAACAGAACGTTCAAAACCGAATGCATTTACACCTGCCAAAATTGATTTACATAGCATTCAATTTTGAAATAGATTTCAAAATAGAATGTTAGTAAATTATAGATTTTGGCATTACACAGTTGATTTTGAGTCGATTTCTATCAATTTAAATCGACTTATAATCGGCTCAAAAATATACCCCCTAGACTGACAGTTTAAGCTGAAAAGAAAACTATTTTGTCTTGTGCACCCTTTTATATAATTAGGCTTAACCATGCTATCCCTTTAAATCAGGACACTTATGAATTACGCAGGTTCTGTGGCTGGCTGACTTCAAACCTGCATTTCACCTGGTTTTAATCAGCAACAGAAAATGTATAAATCATTAGTGTACCTGTTTAAAGAGATAGGGGTCTATTCATAAAGATAACAAAAAATTAATTGTTACTTTTCACTATATATCGCATCGGTTCGATGAGATATGTAGCTTTGTTAAGTAGCAATTCATGTATAATTACCTCTCTGACGTCTTCATGCGCTGTCCAGAGGTTCGGCGGTCCTGTCTTGGCTGCAATCCATGGTGAGCAGCCGGAAGGCGAAGGCAGGTCCTCCCTGCGCATTCGCCGGCGGCTCAGGTCAGGGGAGGCTGCAGTGGGACATCAATGGGGGCGGAGCCAGCACTGGGAGCCGGGACTGCGGCCAGAAGACAGGAGGTAAGCATCTTCCCTGCTCTTTTAGTGGCAGTGTTCAGATTATGCTATCCTGAGATTTTGAAATCTAAACACAAAGGAGAAGTGGAAAGCGAAGCTTTCTGTCCTTTAATAGTGAACTTCTCCACGGTAACCCCGCTCTGTGAATTGCAAGAAGCAGAGAAAAGCCCTGTTTTCCGCAAAACAGGACTTTTCTCTGCTCTATGAATAGACCCCCTAGTATGGTCAGTATAATACTGTATATAAAACTTTTAATTATCTGAAAAAAAGGATTCACAGGGCAAACAATACAAATACACATGAATTGTAATAAACTGTTTCCAAGGAATAATACAAATGTACAAGTTTTGTACAATGGGTCAAGGTTCCCATTATGCAGAGTATAGATACATCCCAAGATAGCCACACAATTAGCACAAACCTTTTATACTGAGCAGAAATTAGACATAAGAGATCCTCATATATCTGAAAGAACAATCACGTAGCTATAGTGTATGAATTGAACCAATTCCAGATGTCATATATCTACATGGAGAAAAAAGGGGGAAATGCAGATGCACACTTTGCGCACTAAGAATACTAAAGCTGCATACACACACAACGATTTTGTTACCAACGATTTTATGAACGATTTTATTAACGATTTACTGTCAGATTATCTGTCAGATTTTTTAAAGTGTAATGAACGATTTTTTTGAACTACAAATGATTTTTTGCATATTCCCTTAATGAAAATCGTTTAGTTGGTCAGTCTGACTGAACTACAAACTACAAACGTGAACGCGCATGAACGATAATCGTTCATCGTTTTAACTCAGAAAATGAATGATTTTATCAAGGATTGAACGATAAACGATATCGTTATCGATAATTGTTCAAAAAATTGTTGTGTGTGTATGCACCTTTAGTATCAATATATATATATATATTAGGGATGTGCAGGCTCGGATAGGTTCGAGTTTGCACGTTGAGTTCGGATTTTTCCCTAAAAAAAAACGGAACTCAGAAAGAGGCTAAACATCATCTTACATGGATGAACATCATCATTCCTAAAAGTCCAGGAATGATGATGTTCGTCCATGTAAGATGACGTTTAGCCTCTTTCTGAGTTCAGTTTTTTTTGAGGGAAAAATCCGAACTCAACGTGCAAACTCGAACCTATCCGAGCCTCCACATCCCTAATATATATATATTAATATATATTAGGGGTGAGCGGGTTCGGATTTCTGAAATCCGAACCTCCCCGAGCCCCCCCGATCCGAGGCAAATCCGAGTCAGGCTCGACTTTTCCCGCCTGACTCGGATCTGAAATCGAGGCAAAACGTCATCATCCCGCCTTCCGGGTCTCGCGGGTTTTGGATCCTATATAAGATACCCGCGTCAGCGCCATTTTCTCACTCGGCTGTGGACAGTGAAGAGGGAGGGTGGGAGTTAGGGCTGGCTGGGCTGTGTAGTGTAGTGCAGAGTAGTGTTGTGCTGTGCTGCACTGTGCTGCTGTTGTCCATAGGGGCTGTGTCCACTACTTCAAAGTCCATAGGGGCTGGCTGGACTGTGTTGTGCAGTCAGTTGTCCATAGGGGCTGTGTCCACTCCAAAGTCCTGTGCAGTGTCCCGGTCCTAAAGGGGTGCTGTAGTGTTGTCCAGGGGGTGCTCTGTCCATCAGGGGTGCTTCCCCCAAGTGCTAAAAAAATAATATATTTTCTGTGTTTGTGAATTGTGTGCGCAGTAGCCGCACGTGCATCAACAAAGTAGTGCCAAGCGTGCGCCTGTGTCATAAGTAAAGGGCCGGCTGGCTTGACCGTTAAAGGGTGCTGTAACCCCCAAAGTACACTCCAAACCAAATAACAAAATATTTTTTCTGTGTTTGTGAATTGTGTGCGCAGTAGCCACACGTGCATCAACAAAGTAGTGCCAAGCGTGCGCCTGTGTCATAAGTAAAGGGCCGGCTGGCTTGACCATTAAAGGGTGCTGTAACCCCCAAAGTACACTCCAAACCAAATAACAAAATATTTTTTCTGTGTTTGTGAATTGTGTGCGCAGTAGCCGCACGTGCATCAACAAAGTAGTGCCAAGCGTGCGCCTGTGTCATAAGTAAAGGGCCGGCTGGCTTGACTGTTAAAGGGTGCTGTAATCCCCAAAGTACACTCCAGTCCAAACCAAAAAAAAAAATATTTTCTGTGTTTGTGAATTGTGTGCGCAGTAGCCGCACGTGCATCAACAAAGTAGTGCCAAGCGTGCGCCTGTGTCATAAGTAAAGGGCCGGCTGGCTTGACTGTTAAAGGGTGCTGTAACCCCCAAAGTACACTCCAGTCCAAACCAAAAAAAAAATATATTTTCTGTGTTTAGCCGCACGTATATATCAAATCGATATAACATAAATGGAGGACCAAACTTTCTCCGATAAAAATAAAATAGAGAAAGATCAAGAACCACTTCCTCCTAGTGCTGAAGCTGCTGCCACTAGTCATGACATAGACGATAACATGCCATCAACGTCGTCTGCCAAGGCCGATGCCCAATGTCATAGTAGAGGGCACATACAATCCCAAATGACAAAGTTCAAGAAAATGACCTTGAGAAAAACATTTAAATCATCTGAAGAGAAACGTAAACTTGCCAATATGCCATTTACGATACGGAGTGGCAAGGAACGGCTAATGTCGATCCCTAGTATGTTCATGACTAGTGGTTCAGCTTCACATGACGATGGAGGCCCTCCTCCCACTAAAAAAATCAAAAGAGTTAAGCTGGCAAAAGCACAGCGAAGAACTGTGCTTTCTAAGAAGATATCACAAATCCCCAAGGAGAGTCCAAGTGTGGTGGTGGTTGCGATGCCTGACCTTCCCAGCACTGGATGGGAAGAGGTGGCTCTTTCCACCATTTGCACACCCCCTGCAAGTGCTGAAAGGAGCACCCACAGTCCACTTGCTGATATGCAAATTGAAGATGTCACTGTTGAAGTACAACAGGATGAGGATACTGGTGTAGCTGGCGCTGAGGAGGAAGTTGGCGAGGAGGATTCTGATGGTGATGTGGTTTGTTTAAATCAGGCTCCGGGGGAGACAGTTGTTGTCCGTGGGATGAAAAAGCCCATCACGGTCATGCCTGGGCAGAAGACCAAACATTTCACCTCTTTGGTCTGGCAATATTTCTATCCAAATCCGGACAACAACTGTCTTGCCACATGTACCATGTGTAAAGGTGGAATAAGTAGGGGTAGGGACGTTAACCACCTAGGAACATCCTCCCTTATACGGCACCTGCAGCGTGTTCATAATAAGTTACTGTCAAGTTCAGAAACTTTGGCTAAGACCGTAAGCAGTCCAGGGACACCTAAATCCCGTTGTCCTGTTGTATCCAAGCGCCTGCAAACCACACCGTCAACTCCCTCCTCGTCAATTTCCTCCTTAGTCGGGATCGGAAGTAGTCCTGCAGGCCATGTCACTGGCATGACTGACTCTCCTATCCAGGATTCCTCCGGAGGATCCTGCATTGCTACGCCTCCTGCTGCCGCTGCTGCTGTTGCTCCTGCTGGGAGTCGTTCATCATCCCAGAGAGGAAGTAGGAACACCACTACTTTTACTAAACAATTGACCCTCCAACAGTCCTTAGCGAGGAGGATGAAGTACGACAGCAGTCATCCTGAAGCAAAACGTATAACTGAGGCCTTGACTGCTATGTTGGTGTTAGACGTGTGTCCGGTATCCGCAATTAGTGCAGTGGGATTTAGACAATTGATGGAGGTAGTGTGTCCCCAGTTCCAAATCCCGTCTAGATTCCACTTCACTAGGCAGGCGATACCGAGACTGTACAGAAACGTCAGAAAAAGTGTCCTCAGTGTCCTGAAAAATGCCATTGTACCCAATGTTCACTTAACCACTGACATGTGGACAAGTGGAACAGGGCAGACTAAGGACTATATGACTGTGACAGCCCACTGGGTAGATGTATCACCTTACGCAGCAACAGCAGCAGCGTCACCAGTAGCAGCATCTCAGAAACGCCAGCTTGTTCAAAGGCAGGCTACGCTGTGTATTACCGGTTTCAGTAAGAGGCACACCGCCGACAACCTCTTAGAGAAACTGAGGGAAATCATCGCCCAATGGCTTACCCCACTTAGACTCTCCTGGGGATTTGTGATATCTGACAACGCCACCAATATTGTGCGGGCATTACATCTGGGCAAATTCCAGCACGTCCCATGTTTTGCTCACACAATAAACTTGGTGGTGCAGAATTTTCTGAAAAGCGACAGGGGCATGCAGGAGATGCTTTGGGTGGCCCGAAAAATTTCTGCCCACTTTCGCCATTCAGCGACTGCGTGCCGAAGACTGGAGCGCCAGCAAACACTCTTGAACCTGCCCCGCCATCTCCTGAAGCAAGAGGTTGTGATGCGGTGGAACTCAACCCTCTATATGCTTCAGAGGATGGAGGAGCAGCAAAAGGCCATATATGCCTATACATCCACCTATGACATAGGCAAAGGAGGGGGTATGCACCTGACTCAAGCGCAGTGGAGAATGATTTCCATGTTGTGCAAGGTGCTCCAGCCCTTCGAACTTGCCACACGTGAAGTCAGTTCAGACACTGCCAGCTTGAGTCAGGTCATTCCCCTCATCAGGCTTTTGCAGAAGCAGCTGGAGAAAGTGAAGGAGGAGCTAAGACGGAGCGATTCCGCTCGGCATGTGGATGAAGCCCTTCATTCGCTTTGCCAGGATTCCAGGGTGGTCAATCTGTTGAAATCAGACCACTACATTTTGACCACCGTGCTCGATCCTAGGTTTAAAGCCTATGTGGTGTCTCTCTTTCCGGCCGACACAAGCCTGCAGAGGTGCAAAGACCTGCTGGTGAAAACACTGTCAGCTGAAGCAGAACGTGACACGTCAACAGCTCCTTCTTCATTTTCTCCCGCAACTGGGGCTGCCAGGAAAAAACTTAGGTATCCTAAGCAACCCACTGGCGGTGATGCAGGGCAGGCAGGACCAAGTTTGGACATCTGGTCCGGACTGAAGGACCTGGCAACAATTTCTGACATGTCTACTATCACTGCATATGATACTGTCACCATTGACAGAATGGTGGAGGATTACATCGGTGACAGCATCCAAGTAGGCATGTCAGACAGTCCGTACCTATACTGGCAGGAAAAAGAGGCAATTTGGAGGCCCCTGTACAAACTGGCTCTATTTTACCTGAGTTGCCCCCCCTCCAGTGTGTACTCCGAAAGAGTGTTTAGTGCAGCCGGGAACCTTGTCAGCGAAAGGCGTAGGAGGTTGCTTCCGCAGAATGTGGAGAAGATGATGTTCATCAAAATGAATTATCAGCTCTTCCAGGGAGACCAGCCTCCAGAACATACAGAGGGACCTGTGGTGGTGGATTCCAGTGGGGACGAGTTAATACTCTGTGAGGATGAGGATGTACACAACACTGAAGAGGGTGAGGAATCGGTGGATGAGGAGGATGAGGATGACATCTTGCCTCCGTAGAGCCAGTTTGTGCAGGGACAGATTAATTGCCAGCTTGTTTTGTGGGGGCCCAAACGAACCAATAATTTCAGCCACAGTTGTGTGGCAGACCCTGGCACTGAAATGATTGGTTTGTTAAAGTGTGCATGTCCTGTTTATACAACATAAGGGTGGGTGGGAGGGCCCAAGGACAATTCCATCTTGCACCTCTTTTTTTTCTTTGCATTATGTACAGTTTGGGGCCTAGTTTTTCAAACTGCCATCCTGTCTGCCACTGCAGTATCACGCCTAGATGGGTCACGTGTTTGTGCCGCCCACTCGTGTCGCTTAGCATAGTCATCCAGCTACCTCGGTGCAAACTTTTGGACATAAAAACACTATTGTGAGGTGTGAGGTGTTCAGAATAGACTGGAAATGAGTGGACATTAAGGTTATTGAGGTAAATAATAGCATAGGGGCAGAAAAACCTACAAATTCTGTGATTTTAGCTGTTTTTATGCTTTTTAAAAAAAAAATACAGATCCAAAACACAAAACCCAGAACCCAAAACACGGAAGGGTGGTTTTGGCAAAACCAATCCAGATCCAAAACACGGAGAAAAATCCAGATCCAAAACCAAAACAGAAAACACGAAAAGTGGCCGGTGCACACCCCTAATATATATATATATATATATATATATATATATATATATATATATATATATATATATATATATAAAATAAACTATCAATTAACATGGTTTTCTATTGAGGTTCTTAGTACATGTTTGGCCAAAGATGTTTGCCCACCTACCACATCACGGTGACTTCATCAGGTGGATCCCTAATTCTGGCACATTGTATACATTTATCTAGGACTTACCTATAATAGTGCCCATTACATGTGTGTACTACAATGCACAGGACCCGTACTAATTAAAATCACCTGGGGCAGGTAGGAGGAATCTCACCTTCAAGTTTTAATTAGTATGGGTCCTGTGCATTGCTGTACACATATGTAATGGGCACTATTACAGGTAAGTCCTAGATACATTTATACAATGTGTCAGTGTTAGGGACCCACCTTATGAGGTCACCGTGATGTGGTAGGTGGGCAAATATCTTTGGCCAAACATATACTAAGCCTCAATAGAAAACCATGTTAATTAATAGTTTATTATATATGTTTTGATATTTATTATTCTTAGTGCTTAGAGTGTGCATCTGCATTTCCCCTTTTTTTCTGTATTAGAACTACAGGTCAGCATGGTAGCACCTGTTATTATGTTTAAATTAGGATGTGCAGCCAAGCCCCCCCTCTTTTTTTTCATATATCCACATGGGTAATATTGGAACCAAGGAAAGAAATTATTTTTTTCTTTTGGCTTAATTAAGCTAATTATTGGTACCTTATCACAACACAAGTCTTAACCAGATCTCAAATTACTGTAGTTTAATGCTTCTAATTCCAAACTACATCATCTATAGCCATATAATTATGCAATAACATCTTTGAGGGAAAATAGCAAAAATGGGAAAAATATATATACAATGTGATCCTGATTTCTGCTATTAACTGCTAATACAACATAATACAATGAACTTTGAAAATCTTACATTTTGAAAACAATTATACGTACTAAAATGTGGGAAAGTACATTTCTTAGTTTTGCACAATATCCATTAGTACTTTGGAAGCCTTTTGCTGCAATTACATGCCTCCCAACATTGGTGGCCAGTGGGTCGGGACCCTTGGCATGCCTAAGGCGCGCCCATGTCAGGAAAGGTGGTGGAGCCTAGGGAAAAGGGGGAGGAACCTCACAGCACCCCAGTTTCCATCACTGGGGAATGTGCCCAGCACTCTCCGAGATGCTGGGCTGCCCCCAGGCTCTCTCTGCACTGTGAATACATGCTGTGCACATGTACACAGTGTCTATTCACCCGCTGCTTACCTGCTGCTCTGCTATGCAGGGCAGGGGTGTGTGCTCACCCCAACTACCTCCCCCCCACTGCGGGACACTGAGGTATTTGCTGCAATTTAAAGTGTCATTGATCACACAAATTCGTCCCACACCTTTTGCTGTCATACATCCCCACAGTATAACAGCAGTCTAACTGACTGCTTCACAGCAGGTGTTGTGCACTTAGGTAGCAAATCTTCTCCAATTCTTCTGCGGACATATTTCATTCCATCACTACCAAATAGGGAAGAGCGGGCTAGGGATTCTCAAATCCAAACCCCCCCGAGCCCCCCCGATCCGAGCCGGATCCGAGTCAGGCTCTGCTTTTCGACCTGAAATAGAGGCAAAACGTTATCATCCCGATTTTGGATCTCGCGAGTTTTGGATTCTATGAAAGGTCCCCGTGTCGGCACCATTTATCACTCCGGCTGTGGACAGTGAAGAGGGAGGGTGGGAGTTGTGCTGCTGTTGTCCATAGGGGCTGTGTCCACTCAAAAGTCCATAGGGGCTGGCTGGGCTGTGTTGTGCAGTGTCCCATAAAGGCTGTAGTCCTAAAGGGGTGCTGTAGTGTTGTCCAGGGGGTGCGCTGTCCATCAGGGGTGCTCCCCCCAAGTGCAAAAACAACAATTCTTTTTTTTCTGTTTGTGTGCGCATTAGCCGCACGTGCATCAACAAAGTAGCAGCGCCAAGCATGCGCCTGTGTCATAAATCAAGGGCCGGCTGGCTCATCTGTTGAAGGGTGGTGTAACCCACAAAGTGCGCTCCAAAAACAATATATATATATATTTTTCTGTGTTTGTGACTTGTGTGCGCATTAGCCGCACCTGCATCAACAAAGTAGCAGCGCCAAGCGTGCACCTGTGTTATAAATCAAGGGCTGGCTGGCTCATCTGTTGAAGGGTGGTGTAACCCCCAAAGTGCCGGAAAAAAAAATCAAAAAATCTTTTTCTGTGTTTGTGTGCGCCTTGGCCGCACGTGCATCAATTTCATATAAATGGAGGACAAAAATTTGTCTGATAAAAATAAAATAGGGAAAGATCAAGAACCACTTCCTCCTAGTGCTGAAGCTGCTGCCACTAGTCATGACATAGACAATGAAATGCCATCAACGTCTGCCAAAGCCGATGCCCATTGTCATAGTAGAGGCCATATAAAATCCCAAATGGCAAAGTTCAGGAAAATTACCATAAAAAATAAATTTAAATCGTGACACGGAGTGGCAAGGAATGGCCTCGGTCCTCCCCTATGTTCATAACTAGTGGTTCAGCTTCACATGACGATGGAAGCCCTCCTCCCGCTACAAAAATCAAACGAGTTAAGCTGGCAAAATCATAGCAAAGAACTGTGCTTTGTAATTTTAAGAAGATATCACAAATCCCCATGGAGAGTCCAAGTGTGGCGACGGTTGCGATGCCTGCCCTTCCCAACACTGGACGGGAAGAGGTGGCTCCTTCCACCATTCCACCTCTGCAAGTGCTGGAAGGAGCACCCACAGTCCACTTGCTGATATTCAAATTGAAGATGTCACTGTTGAAGTACAACAGGATGAGGATATTGGTGTAACTGGCGCTGAGGAGGAAGTTGACGAGGAAGATTCTGATGGTGAGGTGGTTTGTTTAAATGAGGCACCGGGGGAGACAGTTGTCCTTGGGATGAAAAAGCCCATCACAGTCATGCCTGGGCAGAAGACCAAACATTCCACCACTTTGGTCTGGAAATATTGTATCATATGTAAAGGTGGAATAAGTAGGGGTAGGGACGTTAACCACCTAAGAACATACTCCCTTATACGTCACCTGCAGCGCATTCATAAAAAGTTACTGTCAAGTTCAGAAACTGTGGCTAACACCGTAAGCAGTCCAGGGACACCTAAATCCCTTTTTCCTGTTGTATCCATAGCGCCTGCAAACCACACCGTCTACTCCCTCCTCATTAATTTTCTCCTCAGTCAGGAATGGAAGTAGTCCTGCAGGCCATGTCACTGGCATGACTGACTCTCCTATCCAGGATTCCTCGGGAGGAGCCTGCATTGCTACGCCTACTGCTGCCGCTAGTGCTGTTGCTGGTGGGAGTCGTTCATCATCCCAGAGAGGAAGTAGGAACACCACTACTTCTTTTACTAAGCAATTGGCCCTCCGACAGTCCTTAGCGAGGAGGATGAAGTACAACAGCAGTCATCCTGAAGCAAAGCGGATAACTGAGGCCTTGACAGCTATGTTGGTGTTAGACGTGCATCCGGTATCCGCCATTAGTGCAGTGGGATTTTGACAATTGCTGGAGGTAGTGTTTCCCTGGTACCAAATCCCATCTAGATTCCACTTCACTAGGCAGGCAATACCGAGAATGTACAGAGACATCAGAAAAAGTGTCCTCAGTGTCCTAAAAAATTCAGTTGTACCCAATGTCCACTTAACCATGGACATATGGACAAGTGGAACAGGGCAGACTAAGGACTATATGACTGTGACAGCCCACTGGGTAGATGTATGGCCTTATGCAGCAACAACAGCAGCGTCACCAGTAGCAGCATCTCAAAAACGCCAGCTTGTTCAAAGGCAGGCTACGCTGTGTATCACCGGTTTCAGTAAGAGACACACTGCGGACAACCTCTTAGAGAAACTGAGGGAAATCATCGCTCAATGGCTTACCCCACTTAGACTCTCCTGGGGATTTGTGATATATGACAATGCCACCAATATTGTGCGGGCATTACATCTGGGCAAATTCCAACACATCCCATGTTTTGTTCACAATAAATTTGATGGTGCAGAATTTTCTGAAAAATGACAGGAATGTGCTGGAGATGCTTTGGATAGCCCGAAAAATTTCTGGCCACTTTCACCATTCAGCGACTGTGTGCCGAAGACTGGAGCGCCAGCAAACACTCTTGAACCTGCCCCGCCATCACCTGAAGCAAGAGGTTGTGACGCGGTGGAACTCAACCCTCTACATTCTTCAGATAATGGAGGAGCAGCAAAAAGGCCATTCAAGCCTATACATCCACCTATGACATAGGCAAAGGAGAGGGTATGACTCAAGCGCAGTGGAGAATGATTTCCGTGTTGTGCAAGGTTCTCCAGCCCTTCAAACGTGCCACACGTGAAGTCAGTTCAGACACTGCCACCTTGAGTCAGGTCATTCCCCTCATCAGGCTTTTGCAGAAGCAGCTAGAGAAAGTGAAGGAGGAGCTAAGATGGAGCAATTCCGCTCGGCATGTGGGACTTGTGGATGAATCCCTTTATTCGCTTTGCCAGGATTCGAGGGTGGTCAATCTGTTGAAATCAAACCACTACATTTTGGCCACCATGCTCGATCCTAGGTTTAAAGCCTATGTGGTGTCTCTCTTTCAGGCTGACACAAGCCAACAGAGGTGCAAAGACCTGCTGGTGAAAACACTGTCAGCTGAAGCAGAACGTGACACGTGAATGGCTCCTTCTTCATTTTCTCCCGCAACTGGGGCTACCAGGAAACAACTTAGGTATCCTAAGCAACCCGCTGGTGGTGATGCAGGGCAGACAGGACCAAGTTTGGACATCTGGTCCAGACTGAAGGACCTGGCAACAATTTCTGACATGTCTACTGTCACTGCATATGATACTGTCACCATTGACAGAATGGTGGAAGATTACATCGGTGACAGCATCCAAGTAGGCATGTCAGACAGTCCATACCTGTACTGGCAGGAAAAAGAGGCAATTTGGAGGCCCGTGTACAAACTGGCTCTAATTTACCTAAGTTGCCCCCCCTCCAGTGTGTACTCCGAAAGACTGTTTAGTGCAGCCAGGAACCTTGTCAGTGAAAGGCGTAGGAGGTTGCTTCCACAAAATGTGGAGAAGATGATGTTCATCAAAATTAATTATCAATTCTTCCAGGGAGACCAGCCTCCAGAAAGTACAGAGGGACCTGTGGTGGTGGATTCCAGCGGGGACGAATTAATACTCTGTGAGGATGAGGATGTACACAACACTGAGGAGGTTGAGGAATCGGTGGATGAGGAGGATGAGGATGACATCTTGCCTCCGTAGAGCCAGTTTGTGCAGGGACAGATTAATTGCCAGCTTGTTTTGTGGGGGCTCAAACGAACCAATCATTTCACCCACAGTCATGTGGCAAACCCTGGCGCTGAAATGATTGGTTTGTTAAAGTGTGCATGTCCTGTTTATACAACATAAGGGTGGGTGGGAGGGCCCAAGGACAATTCCATCTTGCACCTCTTTTTTTTCTTTGCATTATGTACAGTTTGGGGCCTAGTTTTTCAAACTGCCATCCTGTCTGCCACTGCTGTGTCACTCCTAGAAGGGCCACATGGTTGTGCCGCCCACTTGTGTCGCTTAACATAGTCATCCAGCTATCTCGGTGCAACCTTTTGGCCTAAAAACAATATTGTGAGGTGTGAGGTGTTCAGAATAGACTGGAAATAAGTGGAAATGAATGTTATTGAGGTTACTATTACAGGTAGCATAGGAACAGAAAAAACCCACAAATTCTGATACAGAATTCAAAACCCAAACCCCAGAACCCAAACCACGGAATGGTGGTTTTGGCAAAACCAATCCAGATCCAAAATACGAAGAAAGATCCAGATCCAAAACCAAAACACGAAAAGTGGCCGGTGCACACTCCTACTACCAAATATGGATATTCTTGTTTCGTCACTCCAGATGACACTGTTCCATTCTTCTTCTGACCAATTGATATGCTTTTTAGCTCATTCTTATCTTTTCTGTCTTTGTTTGACAGATAAAAGCGGCTTTTTCTTTGGAATTCTGTAGTTTAATCCAAAATATTGAAGTCTGCGTGGAACAGCCCTGGCACTGATGTTTACACCACATTCACTTAAATAATTTTGAATTGCCTCAGATGATTTCTTCTGTCACTCAAGCACAGTGTTTTCATTCCTCTATCACAGCATGGTGTTATGAATGTTTTCCTACCTTTACCAGTTTGGTTTTGAATCGACTGAGTCTGTTGACACTTATTCCACAATTTCAAAATGCCTCCTTTGGTTACCTTCTTCATGTAAAGTCATTATTTTGTATCTCTTTCTAGGTGACCAGTCATCTCTATTTACGTTGCTTGTCACCTAAATAAGTTACACAGCTTACTTCAAGAAATGAAAGTAGAAAAACACATAAAAAACAGCGAACAATCAAACAAGATGTTTTACTATCAATTCTCGTAGTAACAAATGTGCTCCTTATCTTTATTTAGCTATAATTTTTAAGTAATAAACATAACTCTTTGTGGTGAACTGCATTATAGTGTATATAAAAGTATCTTTCCAATGATATATACCTTCATAGGATTTTGTTTAAAAATAATTCAGTTATACGAAAATTAAATCCTAAAAACACACATTTTCCAAACGGTTTCCACAATTTTGCCCACTACTGTACTTCACTTTTACTTTAAATGTGAAGGCTGCCACATACTATTTGGTTGCACTCTACACAGTGCCATATTCTGTGCTGTACTCTCCTGCAGCTTATTAAAGCACAGGCAGGATCACTATGCTGCATACCCATTTGTATACACTGTCGCATATTAGCGTCTGCATACCCATTTGTATTTGGTGTATTCTGTCACATATTAGTGTATACACTGCAATTATGTCTAACAAAGGCAAAAGTAGCAAGCAAGCGACTGCACCTACATTGCTCTCATGCAAATCCGGTGCAGCAAGCTTGAATTAGGAGGATGTTGTCCAGGACGGACTATGTACAACATGTTATATTACACCAGGTATGTCTTCTGTCCTTGCCCTGGAGCCTCCTTGGGCATCCCTGACTCAGGTGCTAGCTACTATTGTGGACTGCCTGACAGTCCCGGCAGTAATTCCCCCTATGGGGTTGCCCCAACACATACAGGCAGTACCAGTACCTCAATGGGTAGATGTCCTTTCTACTTTGGTACAGAGTCTAGCAGCTTCCTCTACAGCCTTTCAAAATATGCTGCAAGATGAGAAGCTCCTACCCAGTAAACCTACCAAGTGTATTGTGTTGTCTTCACAGTCTAAGCAACTTTCAGAATCTGAGATATCATCTGAGGCAGAAGACTCTGACGAACTCTCTGATACTGAATTTCCCTCAGGGGAAGGAGAGCATAAATCTAAAATTAATAGAACTGCTTTGGTGCGAGCTGTAAGATCTATCCTCCAAATAGAAGACGATGAGCCCGCCCCCAAATCAAAGCACCCACTATTTAAATGACAAAAAGTGGCTTCAGCATAGTTTCCTCTCTGTGATCAGAGAACACATGGCAGCAGCTTGGCAGATGCCTGGTAAGAGGTTTCAGCTCCAAAAACACCTGACCTATTGTTACCCTTTCCTGCAGCTCATTGCGCAAAATGGGATGCTCCCCCAGCAATAGATTCCCATGTTACACAATTGATTAAAAGCTCCTCATTAAAGGACCCTACGGATAGAAAGATTGAAACTGGCCTTAAATCTGTGTATTCTCTTTCAGGAGCCATTGTTCACCCAACCATGGCTATTGCCTGGTTGGCGAAAACAATTGAGAGCTGGGCAGATGTCCTAGAAGAGTCTTTCTCCCTAGAGGCCTCTAGGGATCAGATGTCTTATATAGCTCACATAAGAGAAGCAGCTTCCTATATCAGAGAAGCGACCTTGGATGCTAGTCTCCTGGCATCTAGAGCATCGGCTACATCAGTGTCTGCCCGCCACACTCTTTGGCAACAGTCATGGAAGACAGATTCAGACTCTAAGAAGGCCTTAGAATCATTACCTTACACTGGTGAGATCCTTTTTGGCCCAGATCTAGACAAGATTGTAGCCACTTTGGCAGCATCAAAAACTGTTTTTCTGCCCTCAGCAACTACTGCAAAGCCTCGGACAACATCCTTCAGGTCGTTTCATCCCCAGGGAAACCTAAGGGCCAGTCCATTCCCCAGAAATCAGTTTCCACAAGGGCCACCAAGCCCAGGACCAAGCAGACCTCTGCCACCCGACGTCCTGCTTCCAAATCTGAGGACAAACATTTAGCCTGTGGGGTGGGCTTCACCCTGGGGAGCCCCAGAGTAGGAGACCGACTTCTTCAATTTGCTCAGTGCTGGCGTCAATCCACCACAGACGCTTGGGTACAAGAAGTGGTCTCTCACGGGTGTGCCCTCTCGTTCCTAAAGGAGCCATCCCACCAGTTTTTCTACACAGGCCCTCCATCAGACCTGAGTAGGGCCCTGCTTATCCAAAAAGCCATTCAGTAGTTGTTGCAAGCAGGAGTAATAGTTCCAGTTCCACTATCGCAGCGAGGGAGCAGTTATTCTTCTTCCCTGTTTCTGGTGCAGAAACCAAATGGGTTTTATCGGCCTATCCTCAACCTCAAATCCCTGAACAAATTCTTCAGGGTGCCCAGATTTTGGATGTAAACCGTGCGCTCTATTGTACTAGCTATAGAGCCGGGGGACTTTATGGTATCTTTGGATATTCAGGACACTTGCCTACATGTACCTATAATGCCCTCTCATCAATGTCATCAATGATATTTCTGGTTTGCTGTACTACAGCAACATTTCCAATTTCAAGCTCTGCTCTTTGGACTTTCTACAGCTCCATGGGTCTTTACCTAAATTATTGCGGTCATGGCAGCCCACCTGTGTTGTCAGGCTGATGGAATCGGTATGAAATCGGGAATCGGTTCGATTCCCGGCAGCGCCTGGCCAACAAAAGCAGAGTTCCCGGCAGTGGAATCCAGACAGCGCTGGAAATCCCGATCGTCGCTAAGGTAAGTATAAACTAACCTAACCTAACACCCTAACCCTCCTTAGGGGTGCTTAACCCTAACCTCCCCCCCAAGTGCCTAACCCTAATCCCCCCACTAAGTCACTAACCGTAACACCCCCTTCCCCGCTGCCTAAACCTAAGTCCCCCCCGGGGGTGCCTAACCCTAACCGTCCCTCCCCCTAGCCTAACCCTAACCCTCCTGGGGGGTGCCTAACCCTAAGTCCCCCCCGGGTGCCTTAAACCTAACCCTCCCCCCTGCGGCTGTCTGCTTGCGGCACCCGGCATCCCTTCGATTGGGATGCCAGGAGCCTGTCTCTCAGTGTCGGGGAAATGACAGGCGTCTAGATATAGACACCTGGCATTTCACCCTCGCCGGGATATGACAGTGGGGAAGCCGGCTGTCGGTATTAAGGCAGCCGGTTTCCCGATTGTATACCTGGCTGATACCATACCTGGATGACCTCTTGCTCTTAGCATGCTCTCCAGAGGTTCTTCAGATAACCATTGCCTTCCTACAGAGACACGGCTGGTTAATCAACTGGAAAAAGTTCTCCTTGAGCCCTTCACAAAGGACAAGATGTCTACACTTCAACAATGAGTGTGCAGAAAACTCCGCAGTTGCTGAGTCTCAGTTCACTCAGCAATGCAGATTCTTGGATCCAGTGTATCCACCTTCAACATGGTGGAGTATGCTCAGTTCCATTCCAGGCCTCTGGAACGCTTAATCCTCTCCCATCGGATCAGATCCAGACAATGATTGTCTCTCCAGAGGTTCGTCTGTCCCTCTCCTGGTGGTTACAGATGTCCAGCCTAGCCAAGGGTCCCCCCTTTTGGATCCCGGAGTGGGTACTCCTTACAATGTATGCTGGCCTCCAGGGCCGGGGGACAGTGACTGGTCAACACTCCTTCCAAGGCAGTTGGACATTGGTTGAGTCGACCCTGTCAATCAATGTGTTGGAACTCTGAGCCATCTACAGAGCCCTTATTCTGGCTCAGGACATTCTTCAGGGCAAGCCTGTACAAGGACAGTCTGACAACGCCACAGCAGTGGCCTACATCAATCACCATGGAGGCACTTGAAGTCAGTCACCAATGGCAGAAGTGTCACCTGCCGGCCATCTCCGCAGTGATCATTCCAGGAGTTCCCAACTGGGAATCGGACTTCCTCAGCCATCATTATGTGCATGCCGGAGAATGGTCTTTCCACCCAGAGGTCTTTCAACTCCTAGTCTAGTGGATAAGTGGGGCCTGCCAGATGTGGACCTCATGGCCTCCTGACACAATCCCAAGCTGCCAGTGCACAGGTCCAGAACAAGGGATGCCGAAGCAACCTTCGTAGATGCCTTGTCGGTGAAGTGGACCTTCCATATGCCATACCTATTCCCTCTAGCCTTACCTTCTTCCTCGAGTCCTTCGGAAGTTCAAGCAAGACGAAGGCACTGTCCTGCTGGTGGCTCCAGCCTGGCCCAGATGACATTGGTACGCCGATCTTCACAGCCTCTCCATAGATGCTCCTCTCCTACTTCCTCAACATCCAGACCTGTTGTCTCAAGGTCCATGTTTACATCCGGACCTGGCCCATCTGTCTTTGATGGCATGGCTCTTGAGACATTCCTCCTAAGATCCAAAGGATTTTCTAGCTCGGTGGTCCAGACTATGCTCAGAGTGCGTAAGATGACCTCTGCCCGGATCTATCACAGAGTGGTGTGGCACACATACTTCAAGTGGTGTGCTACCAGAAGTTTTGACCCTCAATTTTTTCGGGTCTCTAGAGTCCTGGCCTTCCTTCAAGCAGGATTACACATTGGACTCCACCTGGCTTCTCTGAAAATGCATGTCTCTGCTCTGTCCATCTGGTTCCAGTGCAGAATTGCTCCAACGCCGGATGTTCACACCTTCCTTTAGTGTGTCCTCCATATTCAACCTCCCTTCGTTCCTCCAGTGGTGCCGTGGGATTTGTCAGTGGTTCTCCAGGCCCTTCAGAGCCCTCCGTTTTGAACCCCTTTCATCAGTTTTCTCATTTCCATATTAATGAGGAAATTGTAGTCCCGGTTTTCCAATCACCAGACCTCTTGGCAGACGAGGTCTCCTTGGATGTGGTCCATGCTCTCAGGATCTATGTGGACCGTACAATTTCACTTCGGAAAACAAATTCCCTATTTGTCCTCTATGGACTCCTCTATGTCCTCTATGGCTGGCCAGTTATCAAACAGACTCTGGCCAGATGGCTTTGCATGACTATCTCACAGGCTTACACACAGACGGGCCTTCCTGTGCCGGCTACAGTCTCTGCTCTTTTCACTAGCTCTGTGGGACCCTCGTGGACAGCATTGTAAGGTGGCCATGTGGTTTTCTGTCCACACCTTTCTTAGGTTTTATGCCTTTGATACCTTTGCCTCTTAGGATGCTTCAGTTGGTTGCGGGATACTCCTCTCAGCTCAGAAGCATCCCCACCCTTGAATACTGCTATGGGACATCCCCATGGTATCCCTGTGGATCCCTATGGACCCTGAAGAAGAAAATGAGAGTTATGTTAGAATTTATCTTTGTTAACTCCCTTTCTTTGAAGTCCATAGGGTCCACAGGATGCCTGCCCTGATGCCCCTGACTTCTCTGGGTTGGTTTTCCTGATCACTTGTTTCCTGTCTCTTTGATGTGAGAGTGTGATTCTTCTGTGTACCAGTCATCCTTCTCTCCTCTCCTCCCCTTGCCTTGGGCTTGTTAACAAACTGATTTGCCTCAGGCTCAAGGGAGGGGTTTAGGGGGGAGGGGCCATTGCATCCTGGCAGTTGAAAGCTTAACTGTTTGGTGTTCGGTCCTTATCCACTACCTACACCTCATGGTATCCCTGTGGACCCTATGGACTTCGAAGCAAGAGTGTTAACAAAGGTATGTTTTACCATAACTCTCATTATATGCCAGTTCCAAAAGACATAGGCCTTGATTCAGAGCCGGACGCTCTGACCAGAGCGCTCGCTCTGAATCAGGGCCCACCTCCATTAAAATGGAGCGTCCTCCTGGACGCTCGTATAGCTGTGGGTCACCACCCACAGCAAATACAAGCGTCCAACAAGATGGTCGCGATGGTCTTGACCATCACGACCATCGGACTTGCGAGTGAAACCCTGTGGTCGGGTTTCTCAACCGCAAGGCCAGGAGTGATTTTGGCTCTATCAGAGCCAAAATCACTCCCACTGACATCACTAGTGATGTCAGTGGGGCCGGCTTCAGACGGTAGGCGTTCCCATAGGAACGCCTCCGTCTGGCAGGCACGCCCCCGGCACGCCCACCAAAGGGGGCGTGCTGTCAATCAACATCGACAGCACGCCCCCTTTGGTGCGAGACCCGGAGCTCCCTCCGTCGTGCGCATGTGCAGTGGGGACCATCGACCCACTTGCGAGCGTACTGCCGATCGCGAGTGGGTCTGAATGACCCCCATAATGTTATGCAATCACTCCTATAGGAAAATAGAAAAAAATGAAAAAAAATATATAAAATGTGTCCCAAGTTCCTGCTATTAATCGTTTATCTGAGACATTGATCGGTTAATGAGAGCACCTGATAGCTCACAGAAGTATATACCAAGTAGCTCTGCATCTGCTGTTAACACTGGTGTATCTCAAGGGAGGAGATCACCAATGGTTAATGAGCGTACAGATGACATTATGTGGTTAAAGATTGTGTGGGTCTGCTACAATGTAGCTTTATAACAATGTAATGGATACAGTACTAGTAGTAGCAAAAAAACAAAACAAAAACTTATGATGACAATCATATTTTCTAGTGGGGATAAATACTCAAATCTACAATGCATCTTGGTCTAAATTATCTAATAATTGTGTAAACAAAAATAATGATAATTCAAAGTACACCACTTGCAATACCAAAATTGTGATGTGTATACTACAATGTGGAAAGGAAGTTAGAAATAGCTCCTTTCATCTGTACCAGACATCTGCTTTTAACCTGGGACAGTGGCCGGCCAATGTATAGGTATAGGTCCCAGAGCACAGTTTTGGTTACAAACACTGCAGTATCAGCATGGGAATGCTCTCAACTGATAAGAGGGTACAGAAAGAAGAAAGGGGAGAAATATACCTCTTATGGTGTACTCTGTGAACAAGCCAGTCCACAGCGAAATCTATGTCAATTGGATTATGGGACCCATTTAGTGCGTATGCAGGGCTCCCTGTCAGCGATCTTAGGCCCTGATTCAGAGATGGAACGCTCTTTCAGAGCACTCACTCTGAATCAGGGCGGCTTTTTTTTGGAGCCGGCCTCCTGGCCGCTCGCTAAGCTGTGGGTGACCACCCACAGCTTTTGCGAGCGGCCAGGTGATGGTCGCGATGGTTGCGACCATCGGGCTTGCGACGAGACCCTTGTGGTAGGGTCTCGTCTGCCGCAAGCCCCAGTGAGCTTTCGGCTCTAATAGAGCCGGAAGCTCGCCACTGACATCACTCGTGATGTCAGTGGGGCCGTGCCCAAACGGCAGGCGTTCCTTTTGGAACATTTTGACCACATCAAAATATAAACTATCAAAATGTCTACATTGGAAATATAGGTAACTGCACACAGTGTAAACTGCTGTCAAAATATAGACATGTACTGTACATGCTTTATTTAGCACGACTAAGCAGGGGATTAGTGCTACCGTGCTTCTCAGTTATTTAGCCCTACTCTTCTGTATGGTGCATTCAATGTATGGTGCAGCACATAACGGGCAAACATTTAGTTAGTCTGTGCACAGTCCTTCAGCAAGGTGGGAACAATGATTTTTATTATGTGACATTTACGGACATATTACTGTATTGCTGACATGCTAGGATGATGTTTTGTGCATGCGCAGTGCACTTCCCTCAGTTTCATTGCTATTAGCATATATAAAGTGATTGAAATCAGTATGCATATGCTTATTGCAATCAGACTGTGTGTTTTTTTTTCCCACAATTTCATTGCTATTACCATATATAAGCTGATTGCAATCAATATTATGACGGTCGACAATATGACTGTCAACCTTATGATTTGTCTATGTTTTAGCTATTGACCTTTTTACTGTGCTTATGTTTTAACTGTCAACATTCGGGGACACCGAGAGGGGGACCTGCTGGAGAGGCCTGGCGGAGGCCCGGGTCTGCCCCCCCCCCACACACACTTAGGACCTCATTCAAAGTCGGGCGAAGCGGCCGCACGGTCGTACGCCACCGATGTTCGCTATACTGCGCATTCGTAAAGGTTGCAATGCGCGTGCGCAAACTAGCCGCTACGATCAGAAATTTCTCTCTCCTTGAACACAGCCAGGTCGGTAGTTTGAGTGACAGATTGAGGCGTTTGTGGGTGGTGCTTGAAAACGGGGGAGTGGAGATCCGAACGCAGGCGTGCCTAATTATGCGAACGGCGTTTTATGGGAGTGCATACGGTTTATGGGAGTGCATAATTAACAAAGTAGCGTCATTGCACATGTAACATGGGAGGTTTTTACACTGACATGAACGTAGCGCTTAAGAGAGGGTATGGTCAACTTTAAGCTCTACGACCAGTTCCAATGGTTCTCGATAGTCTCGATTAATCCTTATATGCCTGGAGATGACGTGTAATGCGTACGAGAAGGGGGCGTATTATTGGTATTCCGACCGCTTCCTCCCCTTGGTCGGCCAGCTACCGATCCGAACTTAGGGGCGCAACTTGCGAGGGAATCATTTACATATCCGGCCCCTTTTCCCGTACGACCGTGCGGCCGCTTTGACCGACTCTGAATGAGGTCCTTAGTCCTGTCAGCAACAGCAGTGCCCAGCACACACTGCTGTATGCTGGTCTGCAGAGAGTACAGGGAGGCTGCGTGCCTGTACTCCCTCCTTACATTAGGCCACCTTCCTTGTCAATACCCAGGCTCAGCCAGGCTTTCCATGGCCATGTCGACAATTTAAACTGTCTATATTTTGAATGTCTAGCTTATTTCCATGTCTAAATTATGTCCCTTTCAACAATTTGACACTCTACATTTTGATTGTCTACATATAGCCCATATGAACATATTAATTGTCTAAATATTGTACCTGTCGACATTATGGTGTCTAAGGGGATGATTCAGTAGTGGACGGAATTGCAAAGTTGCACGCAATGAAGGTCCACAAAAATATTATCACCTGCCTTCCAGCAATTAGTGAAGAGTTCTTTGCTGAGAAAATCTTATTCTAGGAAAATCTAAAACTAACAAAATGATTTAAAAAGAAACATATTTTTAATGTTGTTATTAATGTGAATAATGAAGTTGTGACTTTGATTGCATGATATGCTAGCAAAGGGCCCCCTCACCCTATATGCCAGCCCAGTGCTCCCTCTCATGACTTAGGGGTCTATGTACTAAGCAGTGATAAGAGACAAAGTGAAAAGTGATAAGTCTGTGATAAGGTGCCAACCAGTCAGCTCCCAACTGTCATTTTTCAAACACAGTTGGGAGCTGATTGGCTGGCACCTTATCACTTTCTTATCACTTTTCACTCTGTCTCTTATCACTGCTTAGTACATAGACCCCTTAGCCTTACTCACCTCACTGACGAACATCCTTCTGTCCACAGTCCATCTCTGCCTGGATCCTGTAGTCTGCAACATTCCACTCATTCTAGTCATGTTGGCACATCTACGGCTTACTCAGAGAAGGGGCAGTGCAGACACGAGATGGAGATTCAGAAAATCCGGGACCATCAGTGACCTCACCAGGCCACACTGTGCCAAGCATATACCACCTCTGGACTCTGGACATGCCGGAGGGGCTGGATTTGAGCAGGTAGTGGGACATGTTTGGTCCATAGTCTGTAGTTTGGCCACTCCCAATGTATATCGTAAAAATAGATATAGTAACTATTAAGTAGAGATGAGCGGGTTCCCCTCTGCCTAAACCTTCCCCTCTGCCTAAACCTAAGTCCCCCGTGGGGGTGCCTAACCCTAACCCCCCCGGGGGTTGCCTAACCCTAAGTCCCCCCGGGGGCCCTAAACCTAACCCTCCCCACCGCGGCTCTCCGCTCGCGGTGCCCGGCATCCCTTTGATTGGGATGCCGGGTGCCGCTCTCCTGGCGTAGGGGTAATGACAGGCATCTAGATTTTAGATGCCTGTCATGTAACCCAAGCCGGGATTGAGGAGTCGTGAAGCCGGCAGTCGGTATTGCGGTCGCCGACTTCCTAAACATATACTGCTGGACCGAACTCTGCTCCCTGCTGCCTTCCTCATATCCACCCCTGTAGGTTCCTTACACTGCATCTGGATCCCTCTCAGTCTCTATTTCTGCCACCGACAGCAGAATGGTTATAAAAGCATCTGGTAGTGAGTAATATTTCCTGTGGGTGCCTATGTGTTTGTTTTTTTTCATGCTGATGGGTCACATTAACAACTTGCTAAAGGGGTTATGTCAAAGTCAGTATTTAACAAACAGCTGCAAGCTTAGCTTATCGCTGTTTGTTACTGTACCACTTAGCAGACCTTAAACTGGCCCTGCTGTCATACTAAGTAGAAAAAGGATGTCTCTTTCAGAGATTTTTTATTTTTGTGCTGGCGACCTCAGTCACCTCAACGGTGCCCCCCCCAGGAGCCGGTGCTCGTAGGCTACCGCCTAAAGCTGCCTAATGGTAGCACCGCCCCTACTCTGCAGTGGCGTTAGTGGCTGAAGGCTGCTCTTCCAGGCACACTACAAGCCACATACAGGTGCCATGGGACAGTGACCGTGCCGCCCACAGGGTGCCACACTCTGTATGGCGGCACCGCTCGGACACCTCTAGCTATGGCCCTGGTCCAGTGTGCATCTTTGTGTATACACTTTCCACATCTGAGGATTACTCTCGGCCCGTTGTCTCTCGGTAGGCTAATTCTGTTATCGTGTCATTGCACTTCTCTGATAATTTTTGTTAGCCGTTAGTAGTATGGTGACAGTAGATAGTAGTAGCAGAGTAAAGCTGTTACAGATATGCCTAGCGGAATGTACTTAGGGCGAGATGTACTAAGCATCGCTTCCGCAATGCAGTACATCCCCTCTGACTTCGGGTACATACCGCGGTATATACCAAGAATTTCGCAAAGGACAGCTCTCCTGATAAGAGCTGTCCTTTGCCATGTTGCTGGGCATGGGGACTTCCGGCTTGAACACCCAGAAGGCCGTGGGAGGGATCCCCGTGGGAGGGATCCTCCCAACCAGGAGCGTCGCGGTAAGAAACCCATAGGCTTCTATTGAAGGGAGCGTTACCTAGGGATGCATTCTGGTGCTTAGTATATTCAGGGAATGCTATAAAACCTGTTTTACCGCATTTTCCCCTTTAGTACATCCCACCCTTAATGCATTAGTACTCCTGATAAGAAAAAGGTGAGTGAGATAACTCACAATAGGGGGCGCGTAGGGTAATAAATAATCAATAAGTTGTTTTAACCATAAAAGTATATCCAAATGTATTCACAATGAATACACATAAAAATCAACTTTCAAAAAATTACATACAATATAATACTCAATAAAAAAAGTTCCTTAATTATACCACTCTTAAGTATTGCTCACTAGTTTGCTGATATTAATATAGGGTCAGTAACCCAAAGTCTCTTGTGGTTACTAGCCAGAAAGTCCTTGCAGACAAGTAAGGACCTGATTCAGATCCGCTCGCTATGATGCATTCGCTCGTAGCCAGTCAATTTTCTCATTCTGCTCATGCGTATGCATAGCAGTGCAGGTGCGCAAACCAGTGCGAGAGATCGGGAAGCGAGAGATCGGGAAGCGTTCACTCGCTGCGCATAGACTGCCCAGCAGAGTGAGTGACAAGACAAGCCGTTTGTGGGTGGTGACAGGGGCTGGCCATCAAAAACGGGGGAGTGGAGGAGCGATCGCAGGCGTGCCTGAGCGTCTCAACACCGTTTCAGAGGCGTGCATAATTAAGAGACAGTGTCATAGTACACGTCACTTTGCTGTTATTTACACGGAAGTGCTCGCAGTGTTTGCGGTAGGGTATGTTCAACCACAAGCGATGCGATCGCATCCGATGGTACCTGATGTACCGATGGTTGCATACACTTCCTGGAGATGATGTATGCAAGTGGGCGTCTTAAGACAGGCTGGTGGGCGTCTGCATACCCAAAGCAATCGCACGCCAAGACTTAGTGGGCGTACTAATGTATTGCTGTGCGATTGCCTGCCAGCCCAAATTTGCATACACATCGAGCAAGTGAACGCATCAAGCGAGTGGGTCTGAATGAGCAACTAAATACGGATTTATATAAATAGGTGCATGTTCCTTTAAATGGTTACATTTATATGTCACAGTCTAAGCCGTGTATTCATACAGGGGAGGGCACAGACTAGACTCCACAACTGCGCTATGCTCAACTCCGGACAGATGTAATAAGAAACGGCTTTGTGAGTGACAAGCAGAGGGAGAGCGTTGAACGTGTTGCTGTAAGCCAGCGCTTTACTCTACCTTGCACACAGCCACTTGTACATGCACGGAAAGGTGTGCTGTTCAGTTGTTCTTACCCCAGCTTGGAATCCATGCATAGGGAGTATAGTTACTACATGGTCCGCTGCAGACGGTGGTAATGTTATCTGTAATTCGTGGGACTGCCGGCCAGCAATCTAATAGGGGTAGTGCCTTTGGAGTGGAGTCCCAGAGGTAAAATAGCTGGTTCTAAAGTGTTTCTCCATCCAAATCAGTATTGATGGTTTCTTTAGAGCAGTGGTTCTCAAACTCGGCCCTCAGGACCCCACACAGTTCACTTTTTCCAGGTCACCCAGCAGGTGCACAGGTGTATTCATTACTCACTTATATATTTTAAAAGATCCATAGGTGGGGCTAATTATTTCACTTATGATTCTGTGAGGAGACCTGCAAAACATGCACTGTTTGGGGTCCCGAGGACCGAGTTGAGAACCTGTGCTTTAGAGGATATGTAGAGTCAAACTGGATCCATATTTAAACTGACAGGCTCCAATCACAATTGAGTCCAATGATTAGGTATTTCTAACACCTGCCCAGTTCAGCTGGTCCATGAGTGTTAATTAGGGTCGCATTCAGTGGCAGGCTGGGCCGGGGGGCAGGGTGCCATGTTCCGGCTCCTGCAGTGGGTAATGGGAGAGACGTCGTCATGACGACGTCTCTCCCATAATGCAAAGCAACCGGGGGAGCCGGTAGAAGCGTCGGGACCAGGAGCGGGATTTTCAGATAAGTGTGTTTTTTTTTTTTATTAAGTCTCTCTCTACTGGGGGGGGACTACTGGGGGCACTACCAGGGGGGTTACTATGGGGGCACTACCAGGGGGGATTACTATGGGGGCACTACCAGGGGGGGCTACTACTGGGGGCACTACAAAGGGGGGGACTACTACTACTGGGGGCACTACAAAGGGGGGGACTACTACTGGGGGCACTACAAAGGGGGGACTACTACTACTGGGTGCACTACAAGGTGGGGGACTACTACTGGGGGCACTACAAGGGGGGGACTACTACTACTGGGGGTACTACAAGGGGGGGACTACTACTACTGGGGGTACTACAAGGGGGGTCTACTACTACTGGGGGCACTACAAGGGGGGGCTACTACTGGGGGCACTACAAGGGGGTACTACTACTACTGGGGGCATTACAAGGGGGTGACTACTACTAGGAGCACTACAAGAGGAGGGGACTACTACTAGGGGCACTGCATAGAGGGGAGGGGACTACTACTAGGGGCACTGCATAGGGGAGAGGGGACTACTACTAGGGGCACTACATAGGGGGAGGGGACTACCACTGGGGGCACTGCATCGAGGGACCACTGCTGGGGGCTCTATATAAAGGGCAATACTGGGGGTACTGCATAGGGGGGAGACTACAACTGGGGCCACTATTTAAGGGGCATTGCATAAGGGCTACCACTATTTGAGGCACTGCATGGGGGGGTACCACTATTGGGGGCACTATATAAGAGGCTTACTACTGGGGGCACTGCACAGGGGGGACCACTACTGGGGGCACTATATAAGGGGCTTACTACTGGGGGCACAAGGGGCACTGCATAGGGGGGGATCACTACTGGGGCACTACTGGAGGCCTGCATAAGGGTGTTCTCTCCTGTGGCACACAGGGGCACTGCATATGGGCACTACTGCTGCTGCAGCTGCTGCAATAGGTTCTGTGTGCATACTCTCTGTCCCTTCTGCCCTCTCTCCCCCTGCCCCTTCCTCTCTCTCCCCTTCTTTTTCTCTCTCCCCCTCTGTCCCCTCCTCCCTCTCTCTCCCTCTTCCCCCTTCCTCCCTCTCTGTCTCACTCTCTCCTTCCCTGTCCCTTCCTTCCTCTCTCTCCCTACCTCCCTTTCTCTCTCCCCTTCCTCAACCACTCTCACTCCATGTCCTTCTCTCCCTCTGTCCCCTCCCTCTCTCTCTCACTCTCCCTCTCTCTACCTCCCCCTCTCCTTCCCTCTCTCATTCTCTCTCTCTCTCTCTCTCTCTCTCTACTCTATCTATATATATATATATACATATATATATATAAAATTATATATATATATATATATATATTTATCTATAGCTTTACCTATCTGTATCTATGGGCTTTACTATGGGACTTAGGGTTAGGCACCCTCTGAGGAGGGTTAGGATTAGGCGCCACTGGGGGGATGTTATAGTTAGGCACCCCCCAGGGAGGGTTAGGTTTAGGGTACGGGAAGGGGGGTTTGGGTTTATGCACCCCCGAGGGGACTTAGGGATAGGCACTGTCCCAGGTAGGTTAGGGTTAGAAGGGGGAGAGGGGAGGGTTAGGAATCCTTACCAGCCGGCATCGGGATCTCCTCCTGTCGGGCTTCCACAGTCGGGATTTGAATCGGCTGCATAGTAGTCGCTGCCTAAGGCCGTGGCAATTTTATTGATGGGGCCCTCGTGTTAATACAGTGTATGTTTAGTCACAATTAAATATATAATCTTCTAAATAGTGTAATACGTATATAAAAAACATATTCACAACATAATCTCACAGTTCCTAAAAACCACAATAAAAATAACAATAAAATGACAATACATAAGTTTTATGGTATATGGCATCAGTCAAATTCCATCTCAGTGCAACTAAAACAAGATTACTTAAGTTAAAATAGATAAAGCTACAGGTTCTCCTGTATCCTAGGGGGCTAATGCCCTATAATTAACTTTAATCAATTCAATTCCTGGTTGTAACTTTTTTTATTATTTATTCTTATTTTTAGAAAACCAATTCTTTAACTCAATTCACATAGCAATATATTATTTCAACCAGACAGATCTGTCTTGAATGTTCTCTCTTAAGGCAGACTTAAACAAATACACAATCCTTTTATCTGGCTTGGAAGGATTTCTTAAATCAACATAAACCTAAAATACAACCTATTTCTCTCTTGAGCTAAACCAGTGGTCTAGAGCAGGGGTTCTCAAACTCGGTCCTCAGGACCCCACACAGTTCACGTTTTCCAGGTCACTCAGCAGTTGCACAGGTGTATTCATTACTCACTGACACATTTTAAAAGATCCACAGGTGGAGCTAATTATTTCACTTGTGATTCTGTGAGGACACCTACAAAACATGCACTGTTTGGGGTCCTGAGGACCGAGGGCCTGATTCAGAGCCGCTTGTAAGCGGCAGCTCGCTCGTTCCGAGCGATGTTCTCACATCTGCGCATGCGTATGGGTCGTAATGCGCATGCGCCAACCAGTCATTGCGGTCGGAAATCGTGCGCTCGCAAAACAGCGAGGGCCTGCTAATTTGAGTGACAGAATGAGGCGTTTGTGGGTGGTAACAGGGGAAGGTGCTTGAAAACGGGGAGTGGGAGTGGCGTGCCAAATGGTCAAAACGGGCGTTTTATGGGAGTGCATAATTAGTAAGGGAGGCTCATCGACCACGTCACTTGGTTGTCTTTTAGCCTGAACTGCTCGCAGTGATTGCGGGAAGTAAAACCTACCACAAACACTGCGAGCAGTTCAGACGCCTTTCGATGTACTTGATTAATCTAATAAATAGCGGAGATGACGTATGATGCGAACGGCCAGGGGGCGTCTTTACAAAATAGCGAGCGCATGTTTTGTTCGCTCGCTCAGACATAGAGGCGTCAACAGACCGCAAAGAGCGAGCGCTCAATTTAAATAGCCGGTGCCTTTTTCTGAACGACCGTCACAAATAGCGTCCGGCTCTGAATCAGGCCCCGAGTTTGAGAACCTGTGGTCTAGAGGGACAGTTCCTGAGTAGTGTCAACTATAGGTTACTAAATTTTAATCCCATACTTTTTTCCCTTTATTCATTCTATTGAATGCACATGCCCAATAATTACACTGTACAACAAATTAATACTTTTAATTTGTTTTCTTTCTAAAAATAGTCATACATTACTAATTTGAGGACAAGAAAAACTAAAATGATTTCACAATGTTTTTACTAGCTCTATTTTTAGAGCTACACTACTTGCACTATACAGTATGTACATTAGTTATATAGTCATAGTCAGGGGCGGATTGGGAATTGAAAGTGGCCCTGGAAAAATCTCTGAAAGTAGCCCCATGTATACTTATTAGCAGTTGCGACTGGGACACTTGCACGCGCCGCAGGCGCGCCTTCGAAAAGTGGGTTTGAGCTTGTTACAAGGGGAGTGGCCTAGTGTGAAATGCCATACCCGCAAGACACTCCTCCTATTTTCATCATGCTGGGGGCATGCCCATCGCTCTGGGAGCTGCTGGGCATGCTCTCAGTCCCCCTCTACCCAGTGAATAGACACCACATGCACACGGCATATGTTCACCGCTTGTTCAACTAAGCAGGGCAGCACGCGAGATGGGTCTCACAACTCCCCCACCACCATGCTTTTCTATCGACACACACTTCATTTATAGGAGCTACAGTACAAAAATGTCTTTATCTCCACGATCTAATTAAGTTGCCTATTAGAAGGTAATTTCTATTATTTACAAATGTTAAAAAAGACAAGCGGTTTATTTTTGGCTATTACGGTTTTGTTTGCTTTCACAACATCTTTGCTACCTTATGTTATTTTGAGAATTATTTCCATTATGACCGGCAACCATGATGAATAATCCTAGGAATTTCACTATGAGCTAACTGTGATCAGATACAGCAGTTCATAGATATTTCATAGATATTTAGAATGAATGTTTCTTTCACTGCATTGACTCCGGAACCTCCTATCAGGCAGTGCGGGGACCAATTCTGCACGTTTCCAGCCTCAGCTGCCAGCAGCACAGCAACAGCGGCTAGGTGTAGAGGCTGGAGACTAACAGAAATGTCTCGGACAGCAGCAGGGCCGGCAACACAAATCCTGAATCTTTTCTTAAGTCATTTCTTACCTATATGGTGGTTGCTTTGCAATGGGGAACCTACCTTATGAAGAATCTGATCCTCGCTGGTCAGATGATAGCTTCAGTCTGTATTCACTCTTCATGTAAGCTGGGTGGGGCCTGTGGTCCAGAAGATGCCTGTTTATGTAGGAATATAACCATTGTCGTCAGGTTTTATTATTATTATATATATATATATATTTTTTTTTTTTATTTATTTTTTTTTTTTATAATAAGGGGCCTATTCATCATCACTTAATTGTCACAAAAGCACTTGAAAAAGCACATTTTCACCTGCAATTGTGACAAGTATTCGGGCCATTCATTAAGAAGGTGAAGCAGGAGATATCACAGATATACACCCCATACACTAGTATCACAGATATCTCCTACTTACCTTCCTCTCCCGGAATGGCCCGCTGTCCCCATACACTAGTTTCACAGATATCTCCTACTTACCTTATGTTTGCGGAATGGCCCGCTGTCCCCATACACTAGTATGGGGACAGAATTCATCAAGCTCCGAAAATATTATATTTTCGGAGCTTGACTGCGGGGGCATTCGCCATCGTCAGATGGCGAATACCCCCGCTTGGGGTTCGCAACCTGCTCTTCCCTATGGGAAGTAGGTCCGGGTTGCGATAAGGGATCCTTTTGGAAACCCTATTGCCCCTGTCCGGCTCCTTCTGCCGGACGTCGGGGCTCTTGTGCGCATGCGTGACCGCCGTCACTGCTCCGAAAGGAGCAGTGAAAAGATTCACTGCTCCGAAAAGGAGCAGTGAAGCTGCTCGCGGGGGCAGCTGATTTCACATCAGCTGCCACCACGCCGGAGCAATGCTGAATTGCTCCGGTGACCGCGGTGAGTTAGAATGTTAATTATCGGGGTCCATTCGGACCCCGATAATTAACATCATGAATAGGCCCCTTAGTGTCCTAATAAAGATTTTGTGCTCCAGTCGTTTCCTGCTAATTGTGAAAGGTGTGGAAAATCTCCAGCCACTTCCCTCTTGCCACCGCATCTCATCCTGTCACATATTCCATAACCTCAGTTCCCCCTGTGTCTTTTCAGCAGCATCAGCTCACCTCCACTCCCTCCTGTGTCTCTCCACAGCCCCAGAGCCTCCCTTGTGTCTCTCCAGAAGCCTCAACACCACTGTGCATCTCCATAGCCTGCACTAGCCCCTCCTTTGTCTCTTCATAGCCTCTTTAGGTTAATGCTGTAGAACTACATCTTGTTTATGATATTATTTGCCAGTTGATTATGAGTAATCAGTGATAGGGTAGTGTGTATAATGAATATATTGACATCTAGGGAGTGTAATATACTGTAGCCAAGACTTACAAATCATATAGTGTCAGTCAATCCCCCATGTCTGTCTATAGTGTAAGCTCACCCCGTTTCTCTCCATAGTGTCAGCCCTCCCCCGTGTCTTTCTATAGTGTCAGACCTCCCCATGTGTGTCTATATATTGTCAGCTCAGCCTGTGTCTCTCCATAGTGTAAGCCCTCCCCTTGTGTCCCTCTATAGTTTCAGCCCTCTCGCTTGTGTCTCTCTGTAGTGTCAGTTAACCCTGAGTCTCTCTATAGTCTCGGCTACCCCCCCCCCCGTGTGGGTAGTGCGGCCGGTGCCATCGCACAGGGCACCACAAGTCAGGGGGCGCTGTTTGGGCCTGTCAAATTTCTGCTTATTATCATTCTTGCTTTTAGCTTCTCTTATTTCATCCCCAGCATGTCCTGGCCTCTCCTATCTCTTCCCTGGCCATTCCCCATGAAGCCATGGCCCTTTTTTTGAGTGCGTTATGTCCCTTTGAAAATTGAGGGGGGGCGCCAATGCTCTTTCTGGCACAGGGCACCAAAAAGTCTAGTTACGGCTTTGCTCTATAGTGTCAGCCCCCACCCTCTGTGTGTGTGTCTCTATAGTGTCAGCTCTACCCCTCTGTGTGTCTCTAATCTATAGTGTCAGCTCACCATCTGTGGATCTCCATAATCTCAGCCCTCCCCTCCCTGTGTGTTTTCCTCACTTACCTGAATCTTCTCTTCCTGCTAATGATGGTTGAAGGCTCCACATTGACAGCCTCTCTTCTTAAGCGTGCTCAGCGCT
This sequence comes from Taudactylus pleione, assembly GCA_031769625.1. Taxonomy (NCBI): domain Eukaryota; kingdom Metazoa; phylum Chordata; class Amphibia; order Anura; family Myobatrachidae; genus Taudactylus; species Taudactylus pleione. The sequence goes on from JAUIMM010000010.1 coordinate 13,369,589, forward strand.
GACGTCACGCGTGCAGAGTAGGGAAAAAAAAAAAACTTTAAGGGCCGGGTCATGTGATCCTAGCCCCGGCCCTCATGCCTGATTAATGCAGTAGCGCAGGTACAGGGAGGCGAAGCCTGTCATGGGGGGAAGGGAGCAGTCAGAGCTGAGTCGGAGCAGCTTCGGCTGGCAAGCCTTGTGCCCCTCCCCCCTTAATGCGGCTTTGCTGCTGGACATCGTGGACCCGCTCTGCTTCGTCACTGGGGTGTGTGGCATTGCGCAGCTGCAGTTCTGCACACACTTGGCGGAATCACTTCTCGGCAGGACGCTCTGCTTGATGTTGTCTATCATGTAAAAAACCTGCACTGATGACGCGCTAAGGGGGCGGGGCCATATTTGACAACCGGCCCCACAGAGCAATCGGCCCACCGGGAATCTTCCCTCTAAAAGTAATGGCCAATCCGCCCCTGGTCATAGTGAAAAGCCATTTTAAAATAATCTGATATTTTCTTGATAGAAAATAAATAACAGTTGTTTTAATTCAATCAATCACAAATAAGAACACAAAACGAAATAAACATATAGCATACGAAACAAATATACAGCATATGAAAGTACTATCTAATATAGTGGCCTATTCATGGGGGTGCTTTCTCTTTGCTTGTCGCTTGTACTCCTCTTCTGGGGCAACTCTTGTCACTGTCCAACAGTAGTGAATCACCTACCCTGATATCTTTGTTCCATTGCTGAAATGTCTTGGTGGAATCGCTCACTATGCTGTCACTCAGTGCACCACAGTTATCTTGTGTGGGTAATCCTGTGAATCGCATATATTTGAATAGGGGAGGGGACAAATAACTGATTCATTTAATTGGGTCATTAGGCCCCGCCCCCTCTGCGCGGAACGCAGATTGCTGGTAAGATTCTCTCCATTCTGCCCACTTCACTAGGAATACCCCTACATCGTCATATCTCGGAACTCAGAGTTAACTGAGAGTTTTAAATGTCATATTGATTCTTTGCATGCTGAAATCAATTAGAAGTAACTATTTTCACATCGGAAACATTTTCATTGTTGTGCAGTGTTATTAACCAAGCTAGCCTTTTGTGTTCAGACAGTTTCTTAGAAGAAACACCTCCTTACTATTTATTGTTCAACCAAATTCTTGGAAGAAACACCTCATTAATATCAAAACAGTCTACATTATACAGTTCACTCTGGGGATGGTTAAACCAGATACACAACCATTCTATACAGTTTGAAATAACATTATTAGTCACTTGTCATACAATGGTCTAGGGCAGGGCTTAAAGTGGTCCTGGAGAGGTGATGGAACTCCCCCCCCGCCCCCCTCCCCACCACACTAGTCTGACAGTCCAAAACAAGTGTGAAAACTGTTCTTTACACATACACACACACACACACACACACACACACACACTGTTGTGTATAGGAAATGGTAAAGTGAATGGCTGGGGGCCACCTAGGCCCCAGAAACTTTGGGGGCTATGACAGTGTGAAATACATTTTAGCTGCTTATTAAGCACTCCTATCATCAGCTGAGACTACAATGTTAGATCACTTAAAATGCAGTGTCCAATATACAGTGCCCCCAGCAGTAGTGTCTTTTACACATAAGACACACACACAACACATAATTTACTTACCGGAATCCCTGCTCCTGCGCCTGCTGCCGCTGTCCGCTGCTCCCATCCCGCTTGGCACTGTGGGAGAGATGTCATGACCAATATATAGTGACCCATTAGTGCCCCTTATATAGTGCCCTCTATACAGTGCCCCCAGCAGTAGTGCTTTTTACACAATAGACACCCACAGACACACACACAACATCATTTACTTAAACGTGTTTACTACTAAATATTATATTATTTTGGAACCTTGGTAGATATAGAGACCCATTGATGTGATCTATTGAGACGATACACATTGCCCTTTTGAGTGAATATGCCCCACATTTGTGATTTATTTAATTATATTTATGGGCTCTCACTAATAAGAACAAGGGATGGTATTATTTTTCCAATATTATTATATTTTTTTAATTTAATACTGAAGCAAATTAGATGATCTACGATATACCTTTTATGATAATATTTGGGAGCTCTATCAAATTGTTTATGAGATGATTGTGAAGGAAGTATCCTTTAGAATAATAGATGTTCTAGTTCTTTTAGGATTGACTTGTATCTCGATTCACTATTTTAGATTAACTAGAGTTATAGCCATTTAGACGTATGCTCTATATATATATTAAGAGTGGATTGTGAATTCCACATAACAGATGGATTATAATATAATATTCAATGCGGATTATATAAAATCTAGGATATCAAATATTGTTATAAGATATGTTCTTGTCATGTGATTGATTACTGTGTTTTTAAATAAATAATCCTCTTTGAGCGTTATGGATACGAGTCACGTGGTGTTTGTTTACATCACGTGACTTGCTATTATGACTCTGACGCTGGAGGCTAACGGAGACCTTTTGTAACTAATCACCATGTTTTAATTCCGTAAACCTAGCAACAGACGCTAGTGATGGTGAAGCAATTCGACCACGTGATGTATGTTTACATCACGTGATCAAACACCCCGATCTGACGCGGGAATGAAATAGAAGTCTCAATAGGTCGCACAGAGTCACGTGTGCCACTATGGACATCATGTGATCAGATGTCGATCTCTACACCCGGCTAGATCAGGTAATTTCTAATGTTTTAAAATGTATGGTTATATTATTTCATGCCAGCTATGATAGAACTTAGTGGTTTCACTTACATTATGTCACTGATAATGGGAACTTGTAAGATTTTCTATACGGCTTGATTGATTAACGTCTGCTGTTACAGCTGATTGTTATTCCAATTTGGATATGGGTATATAAAGCCCTACTATTGAATCATGGGGATCATGCTACTGAGGAAGCTGTGGGATCTACCACAGCGAAACGCGTTTGGCACCCCCTTATTGTACAGCACTTGGATTCCTACGTGGATTACATTCTCCGGACCAGCGTTATCCATCATTTTCCAGCTCCAGCCATTTACAACATATCAGCATGCCAGTGCAAGAATTTCTGCACCACCTATAGGCTGTGGACATCTCACTAAGTCTGGTAAATATATCACCATTTTCCAGCCCCAGCCATTTACAATACGTCAGCATGCTAGTGCGAGAATTTCTATACCATTTATAGGCTGTGGACATCAAATCAAGCCTGGTAATATATCAGCTGGATATTACTCCGCATCCACCTGTGTAGGCCAGTGACTGTTACTATATTCCTTTATACCTTCCACTATAATGTGAATGAAATATACATCAATTTTTTTATCCAGCTATTATTTTGAGATTGGTCTATATCATTTATCCTATGGACATTTTTTTCTTTCTTTTTTGATCTGGACATTATTCTACTTACCATCATTTTTTATGTACTGTTATTATTTATTTATATTGTTTATTATTTATTTTTTATTTTCATGATTACTGTCATTGTACCTGTTTTATTCATATTGGTTTTATTGATTGCTCTTTCTCTGTCCAGATTGTGGACATCATATTAAATCATCTTTTTCAATCAAGCCGTATAGAGTCATGTAGTAGATGATGATAATATATATTGATTTATGGTCTATGCAATTTTGGTTATCATTTGCATGTACTGATAGATTCCCTAGCGCTGTTCACACCCATCTTTTCCCTATATTATATTATTAGGAACTGACACCTCCGTCTGAACTAGCTGCTTTTTGACAGCGCCAACTGATACTCTTTCTCTTTTATTGAGTCTGTCTGACTCTTATTGGCTGTAGTGCTAAAACAAACACACCATCGGCACCGGTGTGTTTGTTTTGTGTAGTGCTGTGGACCGCACGTGCCCTAGACTGTGGTCGGCGGTGGCACCGGGTTTAACAGTGCCCAGGGCACGTGCCCTGCTCGACCTTCACCACGTTATGCCACTGGGAGAGAAATGAGAAATGGGAGGTGTGTCATTCTGACACCCCCCCCCCATTTCAGGTGACCGTGCCCCTTGTGATGCGTTGCCACCCTCACAGTACCACTTCATCACTGGCCCCAGGCCCATGTGTCCCTTAATCCGGCCCTGAGATTATGACTGCATGGTCTCTTTTATGTCATGATCAATTTTGTAATATGAAGCAGGAGTAATGGGATTAGCTATTTTGCAAAATTGGAAAAGGATTGCATTGGATTCTCACACGTGCTTGCTTTCTGTGGTTATTCCACATTTTTTCTCCATGTTGTTTCTTTGTTGTTTTGCTGGTATCAAGTAGGTAATGAATCGTTTTGTTAATTCAAAGACACCAGACTTAATCAGGCAGGTGATAGTTTTCTGCTATTGTCTGGATGGGCGCCAGCATTATACTTTTAATCTCACTGTGGCCACAATGGAGCAGAGCTTTCATCAGCTAGTACATGTTTGCCGGAAGTGGAAGTCCTCCAATTTTTTCTGTTTGGAATGTTTCCTACTACAACATCTAGGGCTAATCATGCTAGCTTAGTTTAGGCTATAACCAGCGCAACTCCTTTATCTAATGACTGTTTACACACATACTGTAGGTGAAGAAATATTCCTCTCTTGCAACTGCACTTATTCAACAGACACAGAAACTATGCTAAATACATGTGTTGGCATGTTCTAAAAGGACACACATATATATTTTTTTAAATAATGATATTTGGAATGTTTCTGTTTAATTAACCTTTTTTGTTACATTACAACCTGTAATTTATTTATTGATCTGTTGCCATGTATGCTACATTTTATTGCTTTACTTTTACTAGTAGTAATTAAGAACTGCAATATTCCAGTCTTGGTGTCTGTACTTTATTGCTCTGAAACAAATTTACTGTTAGAAGAATTGTAGCCAATATATATTTACAGACCTAAGTGGCGAGTTGTTTGCCAATTTCAAGCACAGATTATACCAGTAATCTATGTAATGGACTATGACATTGTAACTTTATATTCAATTACTGTATATGTGATATCAAACCTTGAACATAATATGCAGCTAAAAAGCCAATATAGAAGCAACAATAATCTGAGATCAGATGTAATGACAGGTGATAACTGTTAGAGAGGAGCATGCCCCAGCGCTGTCTCCTGTTCTATAGTGAAGTTAGTCAGCCACCATAACTAAGGGGGGGGAGGGTTAGGTTTAGGGGTTCCCGGGGGGACTTAGGGTTAGGCACCCCCCAGGATGGTTAGTCTAGGGGAAGGGGGGATTAGGGTTAGGCACCCCCCTGGGAGGGTTAGGTTTAGGGTACAGAGAGAGGAGGTTAGGTTCAGGCACTAGGGGAAGGGGGGTTAGGGTTAGGCACCCCTAAGGGAGGGTTAGGGGGGAGAGGGGACGGTTAGGGGGGAGAAGGGAGGGTTAGGCTTAGTTACTCTCCTTAGTTGGGATCTTCATCTGCCAGCCTTCCGGCGTAGGGCTTTCAACCGCCGGGCTGAGGTCCAGCCGTCATATATACCGATTCCAACTGTGCCTGCTGGTACTACATCCTTCTGTCATCTAGTTCCTTAAACTGGTACTTGCAGGTTAGTCATTTGTATAACCAAGTCTCTGAACTAGGTGATCTGTAACTGAGCTTGATCATTATTTCAAGTTTAAATCCTGGAGACAGCCAAATACTATGGGAACATAGGGCCTGATTCAGTACGGATTGCTATTGTGATAGCATACGCAGATGGCCGATTGTTGCATACTACGCATGCATATGCATCACAGTGCACGTGCGCATTCACAGAACTGTGATCGCACTGCTATCACACAGCTCACACAAAGCCATCGCAGAGTGAGTGATGGGAGATCAGCGTTTGGGGTTAGTGACGGGGAAGTGGATGGAGAAACGCAGGCGTGCCTGTCCGTTTGCATACCGTTGCATTGGCGTGCATAAATAAGCCACTGCGACGGCATACGCAGCTTGAGTACTCACAGTGTGCGACGAGGTTAGCAATTTCTGAGTAAGGTCAGACCTGTTGTAATTGTGCTTAAGGGGCCGATGTTACTCGATGTTCCTGATGTATACGCAGGACTGCAAAGTAATACGGATTTGAGATAGCGGTAGTGGGCATCTCTATGCTGGCTGTGTGACGGCAATACGATTGCATTCATTAGCATATTTTCACAGCAGCTATGCGCGTGTAATCACAGCCGTGATCGCAATAGCGATCCGTAGTGAATCAGGCCCATAGTTTGGTATAGGTGAAGCTTTGCTACTATTGGTTCCTATCATTAATCAAGTGTATTATTATTTGTATTATTATTATTATCCTTTATTTTTATGGAACCACAAGGCAGTGGCGTAACTAAGGTATTTGCCCTGGGCAAATTTGAAAATGGAGCCCCCTCCCACTACGTGCGCGCGCCGAAAAATGGGCGTGGTCACAAGGGGCGTGGCCACTGAAAAATGGGGCATGTCAACATGACACACTCCCCTTTCTTGTCACTGGGAAAAGTTTCCACTTGCACCTTAATGCAGTGCCCCTTATACAGTCCCCCCTATGCAGTGCCCCTAGTAGTGGTCTCCCTTATATAGTACCCCCGGTATACAATGCCCCCAGTAGTGGTCCCTCTTATGCAGGCCCCCAGTAGTGCCCCTTATACAGTACCCCCAGTAGTGGTCCCCCTTATGCAGCCCCTGATTAGTTCACCTTATACAGGCCCCCAGTAGTGATCCCCCATATGCAGTGCCCCTCACACAGTTCCCCCTGTAGTAGTCCCCCTTCTGCAGCCCGCCATTAGTTCCCCTTATACAGTGCCCCCAGTAGTGATCCCCCATATGCAGCCCCCCAGTAGTGCCCCTTATACAGTGCCCCCAGTAGTTGTCCCCCTTATGCAGGCCCCCAGTAGTTGCCCCCCTATGCAGTGCCCCCTGTAGTGGTTCTCCCTTTTCAGTGCCCCCTGTAGTCGTCCCCCCTGTGCAGTGCCCCCAGTAGTAAGCCCCTTATATACTGCCCCAGTAGGAGTCCCCCTTGATGCAGTGCCCCCAATAGTAGTGGTCCCCCCCAGTAGTGGTCCCCTCCAATGCGGTGCCCCCAGTAGTAGTCCCCCCTACACAGTACCCTTTATAGTGGCCCCAGTAGGTGTCCCCCTTGATGCAGTGCCCCCAATAGTAGCGGTCCCCCCCAGTAGTAGTCCCCAGTAGTGGTCCCTCCCAATGCAGTGCCCCCGTAGTAGTCCCCCCTACACAGGGCCCTTTATAGTGGCCCCAGTAGGAGTCCCCCTTAATGCAGTGCCCCCTGTAGTAGACCCCAGTAGTGGTCTCCCCAATGCAGTGTCCCAGTAGTATCCCCCCCAGTAGTAGCCCCCAGTAGTTTTCCCGTGCCCCCCCTCGAAGCAGTGCCCCCAGTGGTAGTCCCCTCCTTAGTAATAGTCCTCCTCCCTGTAGTAGAGCCCAGTAGTGGTCGTCCCCTGAACCAGTGCCCCCAGTAGTATCCCCCCAGTAGTAGTCCCCAGTAGTGGAACCCGCCCCCGAAGCAGTGCCCCCAGTAGTAGTCCCCTCCTTAGCCCCCCCCGATAAATACACACTGAAATTAAACAATAAATAAAGTAAAAATTCTTACCTGTATCCACGCTCCCGCCGCCGTCTGCACGTCAGTCCTCTCGGGCTGGCGCGCTCTGCATTATGGGAGAAACGTCAAGACGTCATGACGTCTCTCCCATTACCCACTGCAGGAGCCGGAAGGGAGCCGGCTCTTGCAGTGAGCGCTGCGGCTGCAGCAGTCAATGAGCGTCTATCTGACGCTCATTGACTGCTGTTTAACACACACATCGCCGCCAGCGCTGGCAGTGATGTGTGTGTGCAGCAGCAGCAGCCAATGAGAGTCTATCTGACCTCATTTAGCTGCTGATTCACACACACATCGCTGCCGCTCGGCGGTGATGTGCGCGCAGTAGCAGCAGCAGCCAATGAGAGTTGTCTGACTCTCATTGGCTGCTGGTTAACACACACAGCGCCGCCAGCGCTGGCGGCGATGTGTGTGTCAGCACAGCTTGAGTCCGCCCACCTGCCACCCTCCTCCTGGCGCTATTGGCAAGCACTCAGGGGGCTCAGAAGGGGCTCGGCTGTGCAGCACAGGACCGGCGCTGAAAGCCTAGCGCCAGTCCTGTGTAAATGTGTAGTGCTGACCGCACACACTGCAGTCGGCACTACACTGGCTGACTAGGGCGGGCCGGTACCGTGGCCGGCAGCGCCCCCCCCGCGCGCGCCTGCTCCCAGGGCACGTACCCCACTCGCCCTGCCCTAGTTACGCCACTGCCACAAGGGTTCCGCAGCACCTTACAAATGAGCAAAACAAGAAAACTGTGACTAACAATACAAAATAATGCAGGATAAGGATATTGGTTTATAAATATAGCTGCATTCGTGATCATAACACCCAAATAAACGAGAAGCAGTCGGGAAGCCAACGGACGCCGGGGGGATGGTTAGGTTAGGGGCTCCCGGGGGGGACTTAGGGTTAGGCACCCCCCGAGAGGGTTAGGGTTAGGCTAGGGGAAGGGGGGGGGGGTTAGGGTTAGGTACCCCCAGGGAGGAGGTTAGGGTTTGGCACCCCACCCCTCCTGGGGTTAGGTTTAGGCACTTAGAGGGGAGTTAGGGTTAGGCACTTGGGGGGAGGTTAGGGTTAGGCACCCCTAAGGGAGAGTTAGGGTTGGGGGGGGGTTAGGTTAGTTTATACTTACCTTTAGCGCAGGCGGGATCTTCACCTCTGCCGGCTTCCGATGTCGAAATTTGAATCATACCGATCCCAAATAAGCAACCAACAGGGGGTCAGCAACCAAGGGTTAGGTGTCATTGTAAGGAGTATATGATAGTATAAGTAAGGGAAAGGAGAAGCACATATAAGGGAAGAGGTCCTTGCTCGTGAGAGCTTACATTCTAAAGAGGAGGGGCAGACAGGGGAGACATAGATGGGGTAGAGAGTAAAGAAGGAGCAAGGAGCAGCGGGTTAAGCCAGATACACACTAGATGATGTGTACGACATCTTCAGTGATGGGACCTGGCAGGGGGAGCCAGCGTCAGCAAGTGCATACACATATGCATTATGGCCCTCGCTAATGATATCCCCCACCGGACTTGCATACAATTTTTTACCAGTATTCCAGCTGTTACATTTTGTATTGCATTACTTAATTAATGTAGTAATGTAATACAAAATGTAACTGCTGGAATACTAATGATATCATAACATTCTTAAATGTCTTGACCAATCAGTGGCGAGGATGTTTTGGTTTTTTCAAAACCAAAACACGATGAAGATTTTGAACCAAAACTCCTGGTTCTGCAAACATTTCTATTAAATACATCTGTTTTCAGATGCATCTTTGCACTTAGCGTAAGGCTGGTGCAAGTATGCGTTAATAATGATGATGGCTTTGAATTCAAGTACAGTATATGCATAGTGTCGGTGTAACCGCCGCAGAGATACGTATAACTCTACAATGCATTTAGGTCTGTGCATGCAGAGCTGTAGCAATTATGGCCCCCCGAAGCTGAGAGGAGCAGGTCCTCTCTGGCTGCTCCCAGCAAAGACTACTAAAAAGTCGGTAAGTATTCCCTGGAATGATCATGATCCTGAATCAGGAGAACCACAGAGATCACTGTATTTTAGTGTGTTAAATGTTAATAAATGCTTTTCTAGAGAATTAACCACATCTATAGTAGTTGGCAAAGAATTCTAGATTCAAAAGATTAACTGTTAGAGGTAAATTTACTAAAGGTCTATTTGTTTTTTTTTGCTCACATTTCCGTCGCATTTGGTCGAATTTCCCACGCTTTCAGTCAATCAGCGCTTCCCCCATTCATTCTTATGAGAGTGGCCGGGAATGACCTGCAATTACGCACTAGTAATGTATTTACATTTGGGCTTGGGATTTGCATTTCATTGTTTTCTGTAGACCAGTGGACTGCTACATGTACCAAAGATGAGTTGATCCAATGGGTTTGGTGAGTATGATTATTATTATTTTTTAATAAAGGACTTCCATATTCAGTGTATAAGTACTATAATTATTTTAATATTTTTTTTACAGACGGACTACAGGTGCCAGCAGGTCCTTAATGTCCGGGCATGCTGGCATTTGTTGTTCCACAAATGCCTGCATGCCAGAGTAGGCTTGCTGGTACCTGTAGTCTGCCTGTAAAGAACAATGTTATCATCTATTATTTAAGAAAAACACCAAAGAAAAAATTAACCAAGCGCTAATATGTCAAAAAGGTCAAATAAAAGTGCAGCAGTGAAGATAAAAGGTGATTGTCAACCTCATCAAAGAACAAGAAATTACAAATTTCACTGCGCTCTAATATTTATGCTGGGACACAGGCAATAGTATGTATTATATAAATGAGTGTTTTATTTCACCTTGAACATACATATAAAACATTAGTCATATAATATAGCAGAAATAAAATAAATCATATCTATTTATAACTTATTTATGATTTATTTTATTTCTGCTATATTATATGACTAATTTTTTATATGTATGTTCAAGGTGAAATAAAACACTCATTTATATAATACATACTATTGCCTGTGTCCCAGCATAAATATTAGAGCGCAGTGAAATTCATCATCTATTATTTCACTATTATAGCTGTGTGTCTCCCTGCTATAGCATCAGCCTCCGGCTGGGTCTGCCTGGTGCTGGATATAGGAAAAAAAGGGGAAACCCACGCCATTTGTTCCCCCTATTTTCCCATACCAACCCAGGCTAAGAGGTCTGGGGCTGGTTATGGTTTGGGAGGGAGCACCCAATATTTTTTAGATATAACTCTTATTTTTTTATTTTACACCTAAGAAACCTGCCCAGGTCATACTGTGCTTCTCCCCAACTCGTCTGCCACAGGCAGGTCTATTATTTAGTCGGGCTGGCCATCGGTTTCCAGATGGTTTTTGGTAATTTTACAAACCGACTGTTAGTAATCCCCAGTTTCTATAGTCGTCTATGTTAAAGTATCGATTGTTAGTTCAATGGTTAAAGTGTTCTAAAGTCAGGTTTTTGGTCGGTGTTCTGTCATTTTTGCCTTGAGTAAATATGCTGTTTTGATCGGTTTGCAAAGTTGTCGGAAAATCAACCAAAAACACAAAACCAACCTTTAGTAAATTTGCCCCATTGTATGTTCAGAATATAATGTGTTGCAGTAATTGAGAAACTGTATTTTCTATAGTCATAGCTAAAGATGTGCTGCAGCAGTTAGGATAAAGAAGTGTACGTAATTGCCAAGAGAACTACCAGCTATTGATTGCCCACTGATTACGCATTGCAGTATTGATAACTATTGTCGTATACCCATATTGGTTCATTTGCTTCAAAATGCATGTCATTTGTATACTGATCATTCTTTTCTGCATATCATTCCATGGACATGTGTCCTCCAACTTCCCTTTAATAAATTTGCTGGATAATTATGTTTATCAAGGTTGACACAATGGGGAGATGTATCAAACCTTGGAGAGAGATAAAGTGAAAAGAGATAAAGTATCAACCAATCAGCTTCTATCCTTTTTAAAACACAGCTTGTAAAATGACAGTTAGAAGCTGCTTGTTCGGTTCTTCATCTCTTTCCAAAGTTTGATGCATCCTAAGTCATTTTACTGTGTGCATGGGCCTAGCCTCTCTGCTACAGCCTGAGAAGGATAAGTTTGTGGAGTTGTTGCCAGAAAGAGAAAAGGAAGTTTCACTGGAGCTGCCGTCTCTACTGTAAGGTACCATCTAGACATAACGTATTTGTGCCCACACCAATGCCCCACCACACAAGGTCTATGCTGATGATAGCTAAACTGCTCCTTTACTACCCAGTTCTACCTCTCAAAGAGACCCATTTAATAATACTAAATACAGTAACAGTGGAATATTTAATCTTGTATTACAGAGATACTTATACTATGCTGCATCTATAAATTTTACTTACCTGCCTGGCGTCTTCCTCCTTGGCTGTGTCCTCGGTTGAGCTCCTGATCGCTTACCACTGCCAGCAATGTGCATGCTCAATGACCATCTACGAATGCACATTGCACTGCGACCCTGCAAGGACACAGCAAAGCCTGGAAGGCTGTTGCTGGGTCCCCATTGCCTCTGTTTGTTAAATACAGAATGTCATATCCCCTTTAAAGAGGGCTAAAGGGGTTATGGCCAGGGCCAGATTAACAATGGGGCGGATGGAGCTATAGCTCCAGGCCTTCACATAAAAATAGGCCCTCAACAAGACAGCATGATTACCAGCTGCCTAACTGGCCATACATTTTAAGTATTTAAATAGTTTTTCTAGTTTTCCCCCTACAAAAAAAATATGCAATTTTTCTATTTCTATGTAGTTAGGGAGACATTGTGTCTCATAGTGTAGGGGGTATACACACCAAGGTGACTTTGACCACACCCACACAGCACCGACCACAGATCTTCCCCTTCTCATGAGCCCATGAACATTTTCAGCTCCAGGACCAAGTGGGTCTTAATCCGGCCCTGATTATGGCTCATTCTTAAATAGAGCCCTAAGTGTAGAGAGATGCACCAGACAGATACCCCTAAGTCTGCATATAGACGGAGATGTACTCACTTTTACAGCACAGTTTGGAAAAATGCATTTAGTGCATACAAGTTGGACATATATCCAACTTTACAGCTATCCCTGAAAGAGGAAGTAGACATTGAGGCAAATTTAATTACAAGCAAGCTGCCATCGTTGCACTGCTTTCTGCTAGCTTCGGTAGGCTGATTCTGCTCATACCTTCATAGGCTGCCTTCTGTGAGTTATAAGCGCGGATCCGGCAAAACTTGTTTTGGTGGCTTCCGTGTTTAATTGAATCTGCCCCAGTGAGTATTATTGTTAATATTAAAGACTTATGCAATTGAAAAAAAAACAGTTATATATGTAGTAAAATTAGCTTTCCTCATGATTGGACTTGTTACTTATGAGTATAGTGGCATTGAGAATTGAGTGGCGGGGTCGTGATGACACCAGTCACAACAGCTGCACCTGAAATGATGACCTCCTCACCGGGAACTCCCGGAGGGAAAAAGCAAAAACGTTAGCAGATACGAGGTATCTTCTATGGTTCATATAAACATTCATAGTCATAATCCTTGATTAGTATCTTCCTGTTTGTCACTTACTCACTCCAGCCGAAAAATCAGTGATGTAATGTAAGGTAATGGAATAACTACAGAATATGATGGAACCTGATTATTTCAATCACAATTATTTTGATAAATAGGCCCGTTATTGTTTTATTCAAATGTTTTATTCTCCACACAACCTTACTGTATATTTCAGTGATATTTTTTTTCTTTTTGCTTCTGTTCTTCATCTGTTAACCTTCTCCTTCTTCACTGTCTCCAGCCTAGCTGCTCCTCTTGATGATCCTCTATACTCCCAGCGACGTGATGCCATGTGCACTACAGGGAAAGGAGCTTTGGCCAGGAAGATGGGTATGAAAATATTTTTACAGAGGCACCCGCCATAATATTGGAGGCATTAGGTGCTAATCTAATCATCGCACAGCCGTGTGTTTGAGACCTTGCACTCTACTACAGGGAGCTGCAGAAATGCCTGTCAGGAGGTATATCTATTTCAGGATCTCTACTACGGTAGCAAATGTCCATGCTGATGATGATGTTGTTATAGAAAACAAATAAAACAAATAATACAAATAAAAAAACGCTCTCAGAACAGAGCTCGTAGACTGGGATGGTAAAGAAAATGGCAGGGGGGGTGAACAGTATGGGCTCCACCACAAAGACTGCTGCCAGCTCTAGGCTGTCATTATGACAACCAGCCTTAGTCTGTACAGCATGGGCTAAAATCCCTAACGCAGTGGTTCCCAAACTTTATTGAACCACGACACCCTAGAGCCTTGGTGGCCAACCTTGACACTCCAGATGTTGTGGAACTACATATCCCAGCATGCACTGCTACCATTTTGCTATTAGGGCATGCTAAAACTGTGGCAAGGCATTCTGGGATATGTAGTTCCACAACATCTGGAGTGTCAAGGTTAGCCACCACTGCCCTAGAGTATCAGCATTGTTTTCATGGCACCCCTAAGCCAAACGTTTGTTATTCAGAAATTCAGAAATGTAATAAAGTAGTAAAGTGAAGAAAATCGTGCTTATTTGTTATCCTTAGGGTCAGTTATGTGGTGTTGGACAAGTTTGCGCTTCTTTTTGTCCACATATTTACATTACATTGACCATCAACCTGAGGCACCCCTGCAAGTGTCCCGAGGCACCCCAGGGTGCCACGGCGCACAGTTTGGAAACCACTGCCCAGCGAAATTAGGCTGCGAAAATCTGGAAGAACTATATTTTTTTTAATTGTTATTTATTTTAAACTAAATACCATTCATCATTATCATCATATTAGCGAATGCTGTCTTTAGAATGCCACCATATAAAGGTACTCTTAGTGAGATATGTTAATCTCAAAATAAAGACATGCAGTAAATATGTGCATTTATAACAAAATTTACATTGTAAGTAAGCCCCATAGTGTTACCACATTAGAAGATTTTCAGAAGAATGTATCTGAATTATTTTGTTTTGTGATTACAACTGGTTTCATACCAGCTTTATACAGTATGTGTGTAATACTGTGTATATAGGTTTCAGCAACTGTTACTTGGGAGCTTCTCACAATGAGTCTTTTATGTTAAATGATTTATTGGTTTACAAATTAAAGAAGCTCTGTAAATATTTGTTGTAAGCTGTCATCTGTTGTAGCATTGTTTGGATGCCTCTTGCCTCATTTTCCTTGAAGAGTGTAGACACGTGTTGTACGGTATGTTACCAGTAAAGAAACAATGGTTACCTGTTGAAGCTGTTTGTCCTGCTAAAGTTAAATGTTGGTCTGCAAGCAGGTTTTAATAACCTGTTTATCACTTGCTTGAACTTGTTTTTTACAAAGTATATTCCAATTTCTAAGATCTTATTGTTCATGCTGTCACATTGTGATATGCTGGCCATACACCTGCACGACCAGCATCAGATCCGATTCACCATCTGACTCCCCGGAGCTCCCTGGCAGTCCCAGGAGCATATTTGTTGTTTTTCTTAGCACAGGATCTGTCGTATGATCGATCCTGTGCCTCACGCGCTCATTAGGGAAACAGTCATTGAAATGACTTGAATTGCTGCACAATGGATCGCATGCACAAAAAAAACAGCACAATCTGCACACGATACGATGGAACATATGGGCTGCACATCTGATCATAAGATCCGATTTAAGGAGCTGCGGGAGCGGACATCGGATCGTATCTTACTAAAAAAAATACACGATTTTCACAAGATCCATCATATGACTCGTCGAAAATCGGGCAATCGGCCCGAAATCGTGCAGGTGTATGGCCAGCTTTAGAGAGCAATCAGTTGTATAATCTTAGCCTGGCTGTGATTTATGGAGGACTTTTTTTGTGCTTAGGGTAATTTCTGAGTCAGTTTATAGGTTGAATGTAGAGATGAGCGGTTCGGATTCTGTGGAATCCGAACCGCTCCGAACATAGGGGATCCGAGTCCACCCGAACGCTGTTCGGGTGTTCCCTGCCTGACTCGGATTACCATTCGAGGCCGAGCCGCAGCCTCCTGATGTCGGATTCTCGCGAGAGAATCCGACATCAGGGCTCCTCTAGAGTAGGGCAGAACACTGTGATAGCGCTCTGCCCTACACAGAAACAGACACACAGCCGCCAGTGGCAGCTGTGTGTTAGTTATAGCAGCCAATGAGAGTCAGGCAGACTCTCATTGGCTGCTGCACGGAGGGAGCTGGATGGAGCTCACTCATGAGCTCCATCTTCTTGCTCCCTACTCAGAGCGTGACAGCAGAGCGGACGGCGGCGGGAGCGGGGATTCAGGTATTTTTATGTGTGTGTGTGTAAGGGGGCGTTACTGGGGGCGTACTACTACTGGGGGCCTGCTAAGGGGGGCATACTACTACTGGGGGACTGCTAAGGGGGGGCATACTACTACTGGGGGCCTGATAATGGGGGCTCTACTACTACTGGGGGCCTGCTAAGGGGGGGCACTACTACTACTGGGGGCCTGCTAATGAGGGGCTCTACTACTACTGGGGGCCTGCTAAGGGGGGGCATACTACTACTGGGGCCCTGTTAATGGGGGGCATACTGCTACTGGGGGCCTGCTAAGGGGGGGCATACTACTACTGAGGGCCTGCTAATGGGGGCACTACTACTACTGGGGGCCTGCTAAGGGGGGGCATACTACTACTGGGGCCCTGTTAATGGGGGGCATACTGCTACTGGGGGCCTGCTAAGGGGGGGCATACTACTACTGAGGGCCTGCTAATGGGGGCACTACTACTACTGGGGGCCTGCTAAGGGGGGCATACTACTACTGGGGGCCTGCTAAGGGGGCCATACTGCTATTGGGGGCCTGCTAAGGGGGGGCATACTACTACTGGAGGCCTGCTAATGGGGGCACTACTACTACTGGAGGCCTGCTAATGGGGGCACTACTACTACTGGGGGCCTGCTAATGGGGGGCATACTACTACTGGGGGCCTGCTAATGGGGGCATACTTCTACTGGGGGCCTGCTAAGGGGGGGCATACTACTACTAGGTGCCTGCTAAGGGGGGGGCATACTACTACTGGGGGCCTGCTAATGGGAGGCATACTACTACTGGGTGCCTGCTAAGGGGGGCATACTACTACTGGGGGCCTGCTAATGGGGGCACTACTACTAGTGGGGGCATGTTAATGGGGGCACTACTACAGGGGGCATGTTAATGGGGGCACTACTACTGGGGCATTACTACTGGGGGGCATACTACTGGGGGGCATGCTAATGGGGCACTGCTACTGGGGGGGCATACTACTGGGGGGCATACTACTACTGGGGGCACTGCATAGGTGGCCCTACTACTAAGGGGACTGCATAGGGGGCACCACTATGGGGGGCATTGTGTAAGGGACACCACTGCTGGGGGCGTTGTATAAGTGGCACTACTACTGTGGGCATTGTATAAGGGGCATTACTACTGTGGGATTTGTGTATAAGGGTCACTACTGTGGGCATTGTGTAAAAGGGGCACAACAGTGGGCATTGTGTAAAAGGGGCACTACTGTGGGCATTGTGTTAAAGGGGCAGACTCTCATTGGCTGCTGCACGGAGGGAGCCGGGTGGAGCTCACTCATGAGCTCCGTCTTCCGTCTCCCTACTCAGCGTGTGACAGCAGAGCAGAGCGGAAGGCGGCGGGAGAGGGGATTCATGTAAGGTTTTTTTTATATGTGTGTGTAAGGGGGCACTACTACAGGGGGAATGTTAATGGGGCACAACTACTGGGGCATTACTACTGGGGGGCATGCTAATGGGGCACTGCTACTGGGGAGCATACTACTACTGGGGGCACTGCATAGGGGGCCCTACTACTAAGGGGACTGCATAGGGGGCACCACTACTGGGGGCATTGTGTAAGGGACACCACTGCTGGGGGCATTGTATAAGTGGCACTACTACTGTGGGCATTGTATAAGGGGCATTACTACTGTGGGATTTGTGTATAAGGGTCACTACTGTGGGCATTGTGTAAAAGGGGCACTACAGTGGGCATTGTGTAAAAGGGGCACTACTGTGGGCATTGTGTTAAAGGGGCATTGTGTTAAAGAGGCAGACTCTCATTGGCTGCTGCACGGAGGGAGTCGGATGGAGCTCACTCATGAGCTCCGTATTCCGGCTCCCTACTCAGCGCGTGACAGCAGTGCAGAGCGGACGGCGGCGGGAGCGTCGATTCAGGTAAGTTTTTTTTTATGTGTGTGTGTAAGGGGGCGTTACTGGGGGGCGTACTACTACTGGGGGCCTGTTAAGGGGGGCATACTACTACTGGGGGCCTGCTAAGGGGGGGCATACTACTACTGGGGGCCTGATAAAGTGGGCTTTACTACTACTGGGGGCCTGCTAAGGGGGGGCACTACTACTACTGGGGGCCTGCTAAGGGGGGGTACTACTACTACTGGGGGCCTGCTAAGGGGGGCATATTACTACTGGGGCCCTGCTAAGGGGGGCATACTGCTACTGGGGGCCTGCTAAGGGGGGCATACTACTACTGGGGGCCTGCTAATGGGGGCACTACTACTACTGGGGCCTGCTAAGGGGGGCACTACTACTACTGGGGGCCTGCTAAGGGGTGGCATACTACTACTGGGGGCCTGCTAAGGGGTCCATACTGCTATTGTGGGCCTGCTAAGGGGGGGGCATACTACTACTGGGGCCTGCTAAGGGGGGCATACTACTACTGGGGGCCTGCTAATGGTGGCACTACTACTACTGGGGGCATGTTAATGGGGGCACTACTACAGGGGGCATGTTAATGGGGGCACTACTACTGGGGCATTACTACTGGGGGGCATACTACTGGTGGGCATGCTAATGGGGCACTGCTACTGGGGGGCATACTACTGGTGGGCATACTACTACTGGGGGCACTGCATAGGGGGCCCTACTACTAAGGGGACTGCATAGGGGGCACCACTACTGGGGACAATGTGTAAGGGACACCACTGCTGCGGGCGTAGTATAAGTGGCACTTCTACTGTGGGCATTGTATAAGGGGCATTACTACTGTGGGATTTGTGTATAAGGGTCACTACTGTGGGCATTGTGTAAAAGGGGCACTACAGTGGGCATTGTGTAAAAGGGGCACTACTGTGGGCATTGTGTTAAAGGGGCATTGTGTTTAAGAGGCAGACTCTCATTGGCTGCTGCACGGATGGAGCCGGATGGAGCTCACTCATGAGCTCCGTCTTCCGGCTCCCTACTCAGAGCGTGACAGTAGAGCAGTGCAGACGGTGGCGGGAGCGGGGTTTAAGGTAAGTTTTTTATATGTGTGTGTGTGTAAGGGGGCGTTACTGGAGGGCGTACTACTACTGGGGGCCTGCTAAGGGGGGGCATACTACTACTGGGGGCCTGCTAAGGGGGGCATACTACTACTGGGGGCCTGATAATGGGGGCTCTACTACTACTGGGGGCCTGCTAAGTGGGGGCACTACTACTACTGGGGGCCTGCTAATGGGGGGCTCTACTACTACTGGGGGCCTGCCAAGAGGGGGCATACTACTACTGGGGCCCTGCTAATGGGGGGCATACTGCTACTGGGGGCCTGCTAAGGGGGGGCATACTACTACTGAGAGCCTGCTAATGGGGGCACTAATACTACTGGGGCCTGCTAAGGGGGGGCACTACTACTACTGGGGGCCTGCTAAGGGGGGGCATACTACTGCTGGGGGCCTGCTAAGGGGGCCATACTGCTATTGGGGGCCTGCTAAGGGGGGGCATACTACTACTGGAGGCCTGCTAATGGGGGCTCTACTACTACTGGAGACCTGCTAATGGGGGTACTACTACTACTGGGGGCCTGCTAATGGGGGGCATACTACTACTGGGGGCCTGCTAATGGGGGGTATACTTCTACTGGGGGTCTGCTAAGGTGGGGCATACTACTACTGGGGGCCTGCTAAGGGAGGGCATACTACTACTGGAGGCCTGCTAAGGGGGGGCGTACTACTACTGTGGGCCTGCTAATGGGGGGCATACTACTACTGGGGGCCTGCTAAGGGGAGGCATACTACTACTGGGGGCCTGCTAAGGGGGGCATACTACTACTGGGGGCCTGCTAATGGGGGCACTACTACTACTGGGGCCTGCTAATGGGGGCACTACTACTACTGGAGGCCTGCTAATGGGGGGCATTCTACTACCGGGGGCCTGCTAATAGGGGGCATACTTCTACTGGGGGCCTTACTACTGTGGGATTTGTGTATAAGGGTCACTACTGTGGCCATTGTGTAAAAGGGGCACTACAGTGGGCATTGTGTAAAAGGGGCACTACTGTGGGCATTGTGTTAAAGGGGCACAACTGTGTGTAACATAAATAAGAGACACTACTTTATGGTGTAATGTGATTCAGGGGCACTATGTGCGGTGTAATGTGATTAGGATTGTGCACTGTGACTCCTAGGGCCGTTGCCCACTTTGTAAACAAGTGCTGTGATTCTGCTGGCCGTACTATTTTTCATTTCTGCCACTGCTGTGTGGCAATGTTTCATAGATGTGCTTTAAACTGTGGTGTCTGTGCCGCTGCGCCGCTGCTTTGTAACCGGTCAGCTCACTGCAACCTTTGGCCAATAATGGTGAAAACAATATTATAAGCTGTGAGGTGGTCTAAATTGACTGTAAATGACTGGAAATTAATGTTATTGAGGTTGATGATACTGTAAGAAGAAAAAAAGGACCAATTTATGTGATTTTAGCTTTTTTTGTCAATTTTTGTAAAAAATCCAAATCCAAAGCCAGTCACCGCAGTTTGGCAAATCCAAATCCAAATCAAAAGCCGGACGACGAACTAGAACCAAATCCAAATATGGCAAAAATGGTCCGGCGCACATCCCTAGTTGAATGTCAGCAAATTATTACCTTTAATGTGTAGAGCTGTGTTCAGAAAACTGATATGTCCCTTGGGTGATTGATTTTGAGTTTGATGATGGTACAAAATATGTTTATGGAACTGTAAGTGGCCATCTTCACTTGCAGTGCTCATCATCAGGATTATCTATGTGGCATAGGCTGCAGGCAGCAGTGCAAGCTAAGGGCCTGATTCAGAGATTTGCGCAAAGCTGATATTTACGCAGATCAAACGATTGTTTGTCATTGCGCATACGCGATAACTGCACTGCATTCATGCAGCAATTGCATTGCGATTACACTCATATAGGGGAACCACTCGCAAAGTGAGTGACAGGTAGTCAGCATTTGGAAGTGATAACAGAGGGGTGGTTAGAAAAGCGCAGGTGTATCTGACCGTTTAAACGCCGTTTTATGGCCGTGTATAAATTAGTCATTGTGATTGCCTTCACAGCATAAGAGCTCTTTGCTTGTCAGACAGCGGCTGGTCCTACTTGACTTACAAGCTGCGTCAATGGTACTGATGTTTACGCAGTTCCATGTCGTCTGACGGATATGAGAAGGCAGCAGAGGCAGGCTTACCTACGCTCCCGATTTGGCCGGGAGCTTCCTAAATATCGGGTGCCGCTCCCGCCCCCCCCCCCGGAAAGGCAGGCAAGCCTACCAGCGGCCGCCAACCCCCCCGCCCCCCCCACCGCACTAATGATAGAAACCCCCTCAGCAGAGGGGGCGTGTAGCGATTCGTGCTGAATCGCGTCATCGTGGCCCTGCCACCTGCTTCACAATGCCTTTCATTTCGGTATTGTGAAGAGAAGGCGGGGCCACGTTGACGCAATCGCGCGGCCCCGTCCCTTGACACGCCCCCGATACAGTGTCTTTGTCCGCCCACGCCCCCCGCTGCATGCAGACATTCAGCTCCCTCCAGGAAGGAGGGAGCTGATGTCGGCAAGTATGAGCAGAGGGCGTCCCTATGCTCAGATATACTTTGGATGGCATTAGCATATTATAGTAACTGCAAACCATGAGAAAATGCAGTTGCGATTACATTAGCAAAAAATCTCGGAATCAGGCCCTAAGTCCAGTTCTTTGAATACACCAAAAACAAATATATATGAACATCTCATTGTTTGTTATTTGCTAAACAAATACACAAGCTGCACTTATTAGTAGTTTTCCCATCCAGGCCCTCATTTTATTCAAATCCAGGAGCACATGGCTGACATTTGGGTGTCAGATTTTCACTAGAGTGAGATTTTTAGTCTTATGACAAGGTCCACTCAGGGGTCAAACAAAAGTAAGGTCAGCTGCATGTATCTTACCTCTGGGAGTACAGGACATACATTTTAAAAATAAAAGAATGTCTCTTGTATTGTGTGGATAAGCACTTGTAAATGTTCAGCTTGTCACACATATTTTCTCAGTAGAATGGTCAGTGGTGCAGTGTCTAGGTGCGTATAGTAAGGGTCACCACTCAGCTTGTCCAGGTTACAACAGCAAACATAAGGGTGCTTTAATGTCGTCAGCACACAGCAACAGAAAATAACAAACAACCTAGCCATCATTCAGGGCTCTTTCACTCTTTGACCCTATCTATCTGCGCACTTCACACAGTCTCAAAGTCTCAAGATCCTCCCTGCCTACTGCAGATACAGACACTGGCCTCCTGAGGCACACCCCCTTTTTATCCCCAATTCCCAGCATTCTTTACCAGCTGACCAGTGGGAGTGTATGCTGGGACTTGTAGCAGTGGTGCATACAGGGGGGGTTCTGAGTACACAGAACCCTCCATGATGGGCCATATTGTTTTGTCTCCATCTCAACACAAACCACAACCGATATTGCTACTGCAAACAATACTTGCCAACTCTCCCTCATTGTCAGGGAGACTCCCTTAAATAGTAGCAATCTCCGTCTCCCTGAAGGGTCTAGCAATCTACCTGATTGCACTTTACTCCCATTATGTAACTGTTATATAAAAAAAACAACAGAGATATACATTCAAATGGGATCATTAGTAACATTCCCCTGCATTGTTTATAAGTAGAGATCCAAACCCACCCGAACTTAGCGATCCGAGGGCCTGATTCAGAGCCGGACGCTATTTGCGGACGGTCGTTCTGAAAAAGGGGCCGGATATTTAAATTAAGCGCTCGCTCTTTGCGGTCTGTTGACGCCTCTATGTCTGAACGAGCAAACGAAACATGCGCTTGCTATTTTGAAAAAAACGCCCCCTGGCCACTCGCATCATACGTCATCTCCGCTATTTATTAGATTAATCGAGTACATCGAACGGCGTATGAACTGCTCGCTATTCTTGTGGTAGCATTTTCCTACCGCAATCATGCGAGCAGTTCAGACTAAAAGACAACCAAGTGACGTGGTCGATGACACTGCTTTGTTAATTATGCACACCCTTAAAACGCCCGTTTTAACCGTTTGGCACGCCTGCATTCGGATCTCCACTCCCCGTTTTCAAGCACCTTCCCCTGTTACCACCCACAAACACCTCATCCTGTCACGCTTATTAGCAGGCATTCGCTATTTTGCGAGCACATGATTTCCGACCGCAATGACTGGTTCGCGCATGCGTATTACAACCCATACGCATGCGCAGATGTGCGAACATTGCTCGGAGCGAACGAGCGGCTGCTTACGAGTGGCTCTGATTCAGGCCCTGAGTCGGCTCGGGGTTTACATCCTGACTCGGATCTCAAAACGAGGCAAAACGTCATCATCTCGCGTGTTTTGGATAGTATAAAAGGTCCCGCGATCGCCGCCATTTTCATTCTGGCTGTGGAGAGTGAAGAGGAAGGAGGGGGCTGTGCTGTGCTGTTGCTGTGTGTTTAAGGGTCTGGCTACTGTTGTCACTTGTCAGGGGCTGGCTGCTTAATGTCCATCCATACTGCATAGGGGCTGGCTGTTGTCACTTGTCATAGGGGCTGGCTGGCTGGCTGTTGTCCACTCCGTCCATACTAGGGCTGGCTGCTGTGCTGGGCTGTGCTGCCTGTTGTCCATAAGGGCTGTGTTACTCAATATACTTAGTGCTGTGCTGCAGACAGAAGAAGGGGGCTTCAGTGGCTCCTGTGTCACTGCAATCCATAAGGAGTGCTGCTGTGTTGTCCAGGGGGTGCTCCGACCATCAGGGGTGCTCTTCACCCCCAGTGTGAAAATAATAAAGAAATAGGTTTTTTTTCTGTGTGTGTGTGCACATTAGCCACACTTATCAGCAACGTAGCTGCGCAGGGGTTCTGCCTGTGTTGTTTATCAAGGGGCTGCTGCCTCGTTCAGGGTGCTATCCCCCCCAAGTGGCAAACATTTTGTTAATCCAATCAATCAATGTGGGATTTTTCTCTGTGCGTGTGTGCTCATTAGCCCCACTTATCACCAGCAACATAGCTTCTGTGCGTGTGTGCGCATTAGCCCCACTTATCACCAGCAACATAGCTGCGCAGGGGTGCTGCCTGTGTCATTTATCAAGGGGCTGCTGCCTCGTTGAGGGGTGCTCTCCCCCCCAAGTGCCAAAAACAAATTTAATCCAATCAATCAGTTTTCTGTGTGTGTGCGCGTTAGCCATGACATCACAAATGCCTCAGCTGAGATTTGCATAAACATTTTCAAAAGTGAAAATAGAGGATATGGTTTAAAAAATGGAATAAAGCAGCTAAATCTGCATTCTCTGATTATAGTGTCCCTACTCCCTACCAATGGCCCCTCTACCTGAATTTCAGTGAGTCAGAGGGACAACTCCATGCAACCGTATTCCAGAGTGCAGCTGCTCCTCCTGTAAGCCCATGTCACAAGATGTGTAGGGGGTGTGGTGATATGGACGAAAGTGGAATTAATTTTCCACTAAAGTGGAAACTTAATTCCATATCTAACAGGGAGCGCAGCTGTACTTTATATACAACACAGGATAGAATGACGATATAGGCTTGGGTGATGGTATAATCTGGGGTGATGTATACATCATCTTCTTCACACAAAATGAATTTGTCCCCGTCTGGAATCCACCATTACAGGTGCCTCTGTAATTTTTGCACATAATTGACTGTAAAGGTCTTTCTCGTAGAAATTGTAGTTCATTTTGATGGACATCAACTTTTCCACATTTTGGGGAAGTAGTCTCAGGCTGATCACTGACAATGTTCCCAGCTGTGCTGAAAACTCTTTCTGAGTACACACTGGAAGGTGGGCAGCTCAAGTAAAGCAAAGGCAGTTTGTGTAATGGCCTAAAACTTGCCTCTTTTTTCTGCCAGTAGTTTACATCTCTTCAGATCTGTGTCCGTTGGGAAGATGACACAATGTTTTCATCCCTTCTGGGATGAAAATCCAGTCCCAGCAGCAGGCATGGTGCTCAAGAATTCTCAAGAAAGAAACAGTGTAAGACTTAAACCTTAAATCTGAAATGTTGCATTTGCTGCTCTGTTCCGCTTGTCCACATATCTGCTCTGGTTAAGTGGACAGTGGGTACAACGGCAAAACCAAAACCAAAATACGGGGGTCGGCGCACATCTCTAGTTATAAGGCACAATGATCTCTATGGAATTGGCTACATGCATTTTCTGAAAGTATCAGTATATCTTACTAACTGCTTTGGGGCTTGTTTACATTTGGATATAAATCAATTTTATGATACGCCTCCCAGATGTAGCAGTACACGCCCACTTTAACGTGCAATCATAGGTGCTGCTTTCACTATCTCCCTGAAATGCTTTTTCAAAAGTAGGCAAGTATGCCGCAAACGCAGCTGCCACTACAGAGAGCTCTGATCGGCAGAGCTGTCTGCATACAGAATGTCAGGGGGAGCTGGGGAGTTGCTGCGCATGCTCAGTCACAGCTGCTCCCTCTCTGTCCTCACATTCTGTGGTGCTGTGGCCACCAGTCTTTTCCTCAGGTATGTGATTATATATGTGTATTGTGTATGTATGATTGTTTGTATGTATGCATGTATGTGTCTGTGGTGTACTATGTATGTGCGTGCAATGTGTATGTGTGTGCAATGTCTTTGTGTAGCAGAATCGGTATGTAATGCTGGTGGACTAAATACCGACGCTGGAAGCTCGAACCATCAGGATCCCGACTGGGGCTGGTAAGTACCCTAACCCTCCCCTTCCCCTCCTAACCCCTCCCTTACCTACCCCCATTGGTGCCTAACCCTAACTTCCCCATGGTGATGCCTAACCTTAACCCCCCTTTCCCACACCCTAAACCTAACCCTACCAGGGGGTGCCTAACCATAACCTCCCCCCCGTGGTGCCTAACCCTAACCCCCCCTTCCCCTAGCCTGACCCTAACCCTCCCCCCCCCCCCATGGCTAACAGTCCTTGCTAACCTTCGTTCAGGAAGCCGGGTATCGTGATTTCGCCATCTGGCTAAAAGATAGGTGTCGGTATATAGAAACCTACCTTTAGTACAGAGTCCGGCTTCCAGCGTTGAAATCTCTGTGTAGCATGCTATGTATGAGTTTGAAATGTGTATGTGTGTGGTGCGCTATGTATGTGTGTGACACGTATATAGATAGATAGTTAGATATAGTACGGACCCCCCCAATAAATCCTGCATTGTAGCTTCACTACAGCTAGAAAGACACAGGTTGGCCGAGCCTGCATAGCACAGCCCAACACAGATTCAGTAACTCACCACCACCACCTAGGTTCCTTCTACCACTATATATAACTATAGCTGGGATACACCGTGTTACCCGGTTTGAACACTTGACCCTGAAGTACACCTGCAGTCTTCATTTTTTGTACGTTTTCCTCGCCTATAACTTGGATAATAATGCAAATTAGGAGTAAATGACAATGCAGGCAGGCGTATTCTCATACCATTTGGAATGGGGTATATCAGGCTTACAGGCTTACAGGCTGACTTACAGAACAGAAATCAGTATGGCTTCCAAAATCACTTGAGTTTCAGAAATCACTTCAGAACAGAAGGAGTGATACAGTTGCAGATGGATATGCTATCGCAGCTGCTAACGGAGATTTCCTGGCCTCTCTTCTCCCTCTCAACGGCGGCGTCATGCCTCCATTTTGGGAAACGGAAATGGTCGCTACCTCCTCCCTGCCCAGAAATGGCAGCAGACTGTCAGTGACCGACAGTCTGCTGCCGCACTGCATGCGGGATCGCAGACCCGTACTGCGCATGCGCGCGATTCATCCATATACACGTTGCCGGCTCTGGAAGAAGGGACTGTCACTCCATATATATAGTACAGCAACCAGGGTGCAAGTCCTAAGGACCTGGCTAAACGCCAAGCCCTGACATCTAAAACAGCAAAAGAAGGCAGCACTCCACGCATTTGTAGATTCAAAGAAATACTTGCTTAATCCAACCTTTAATGCAACGTTTCAGATGTTTGATTCATCTGTAGTCAAGGCATAAACAATAGAGATGAGCGGGTTCGGTTCCCAGAGAACTGAACCCACCCAAATTTAGCATATCTGAGTCGAATCCAAGCAGGCTCGGAGGTTCCCACCTTACTCGGTTCTCAAAACTGAGGCAAACCATAGAGACGGAAATCTTGCGGTTCGCAAGCTTTCTTCTCTATGATCAATGTAGTATATAGGGACCATGCCATTTCACTCCGGCTGTGGAGACTGAACAGGGAGGGTGGGTAGTGTAGAGCTGGGAGAGGTGCTGGTGCTATCTGCTGTGTCCTGAGCTGGTGAATGCTGATCCATTCTGGTCTATGGTCACGGTGCTGTCACTGTCACTGTGCTGTCTCCTGAGTCCTGATCCATTCCGGTCTCTGGTCACGGTGCTGTCACTCACTATCACTGTG
This sequence comes from Taudactylus pleione, assembly GCA_031769625.1. NCBI lineage: Eukaryota > Metazoa > Chordata > Amphibia > Anura > Myobatrachidae > Taudactylus > Taudactylus pleione. Next base: position 13,396,823 of record JAUIMM010000010.1, read on the forward strand.
CTGTCTGCTGTACCATTCTGGTCATGGTGCTGTCTGCTGAAACATCAGGGCTGTCTGCTGTGTCCTGGGCTTGTGCTGTGTTCATCTCTGGGCCCAAGTTCTGGACTCCCAAAAAAAAAAAAGTGAAAAAAAAAAAATCTAAGTGTCTTTATTATATTTTTCTGTGTGTGCTCGTGGGTGTTAGGCTTAACCACAGTAGCGCACAAGAGCCAGCCAGTGCTGCCCGACTCCAGTCGTGCTCAGTCAAAAAAAACCAATACAAGTGTCTTATATAGTTGTATTTTTTTCTTCTGTGTGTGCTTGTGGGTGTTAGGCTTAACCACATTAGCGCACAAGATACAGCGACTCCAGTCATGCTCAATCAAAAAAAAACAATACAAGTGTCTTATTTTTTTCTTCTGTGTGTGCTTGGGTGTTAGGCTTAATCACATTAGCACACAAGATACAGCGAGTCCAGTCGTGCTCAATCAAAAAAAAAACAATACAAGTGTCTTATATTTTTTGCTTCTGTGTGCTTGTGAGTGTTAAGGTGCATACACACTAGACGATATGCTCCCTGAGCGATATCGTCTAGTGTGTCCCCGGCAGGCTGTGCTCAATGTCGTTCATGACATTGAGCACAGCCGCTGAACGATATCATTAGCGATATCGTTCAGCGCCGGGCTCTCTCACCCATTCCCTGACATGCAGCAACCTGACGAGGTCGTCAGGTTGGCCTGCATGTCAGCGCGATGAACAATGATGACGAACGACCCGCGGGAACGCGCGTCGTCGTCATCGTTCATCTTTTTTGTGTTAAAAATGGACGATAAAGTGGACGACTGAACGATAACGATATCGTTATCGTTCAGTCATCCACTTTAATCGCCCAGTGTGTACGCACCATTAGACTGAACCACAGTAGCGCACAAGATACAACGATTCCAGTCGTGCTCAATCAAAAAAAAAACAATACAAGTGTCTTATATTGTTTTTCTTCTGTGTGCTCGTGGGTTTTAGGCTTAACCGCAGTAGCTCACAAGAGCCAGCCAGCAACGCAAGTTGCAACCTTGTGCTGCCCGACTCCAGTTGTGCTCCAAAAAACTCTGGGGCCAATTTCTTTTGGAGTTGACAAAAAATAAAAATCATCATTTGTATTTTTTTCTAATATTTTTGTGTGTGCGCACGACTGCACGTGTGTGAATTTTGTAACCGCACCTTGTCTACACTGATTGTGACACTGCTTCTAGACTGCAGAAAAAATATGGACATTATGACATTATGATATTAGGACAACATGACAGTAGAGCAAGACCAAGAACCACATGTTGTAGCTGCCGCCAGCAGTGCAAGGCCGTCGACTTCCTCGTCCTCTAGGAAGGCCCATGCCCCAGGGCTTAGGTCACACCATTGATATGGTAAAGCAAGTTTTACTGAAATTAAGAATTTTTTTTTTAAAGGATATTTGTCTTTAGATAAACAAAAAATTGGCAATATGCCATTCACTACACGAATTGGAAAGGAAAGGATAAGGCCTTGGCCTTTCTTTATGAAGACTGCTGATAGCCCTTCTGCTTGCAGTAGTAGTGTTGGTGGTCCAACTAAAAATGTGAAAGTTGTTAAGACAGCTCCGGAAAAATCAACTGTGTGCCCTGAGAAATCGAAATCACAAATCCCCGAGGAGAGTGCAAGTGTGTACGTGGTTGCCATGTGTGAGCCCGACCTAAATACCAATGTACTGGAGGATCCTCCAAGTTCCAACATTTGTGTGCCCTCTGTAAATGTGGGGAAGGGCAGTCAACATCTTGCACACATAGTCATTGAGGATGATTCTGTGGAACTGCACATGGAGGAGGAGGAGGATATTTTGGTGGATGAAGGCACTAAGGATGATGAGGATGTTGATGATGAAGATGTTGGTGATGAGGATGCTGATGCTGAGGATGTCCTTTGTGTAAGTCAACAGCTGTTGCCCATGGTTTGAAAAAGCCAAAGCCCATTGTTGTCATGCCAGGACAAAAGACAAAAAAATCTACTTCTCACGTGTGGAGTTATTTCCATCCCGATCCGGACAACAGTTGTTAAGCCATATGTGCCCTTTGCCATACAAGAGTGAGTAGAGGGAGGCACCTAAACCACCTAGGAACCTCCTCCTTGTTACGTAACTTGGAGCGCATTCATCAAATATCAAAGTGTATGTCGCCAAGTTCCAAAACTCAAAACGTAACAAGTCCAGTGTCATTTACCTGCTCCCTCGCTGTGGGATCCAAGCGCCTTCGATCTCCAACACCAACACCTGCATCATCACCTACATCCTCATTCGTGATCGGAAGTAATTTAAAAAAACAATTGACTATTAAACAGTCCTTTGATAGGGAAGTAAGTATAACAGCTGTCACCCAGTTTCTCAGCGGATCACTGACGCCATGACGGCTGTGTTAGTATTAGATGGTGAAATAATAAAAAATGAGGATGATAGTGTGGAGGAAGTGCAAAAAGGAGGATGAGGGGGAAATTTGTTTCCTATCTGACGCTAATGTGGATGTTGATGATAAGGATGTGGTTTGCGTAAATCAGCCGCCAGTGGCAGCAGTTCTTGCTAATGATAAAAATAAAGCCAGAAAAGCAACATCTTGGGTGTGGAATTATTTTAATCTAAATTCTGACAACAGTTGTGAAGGCATCTGTTCCATTTGTAAAGCCATAGTTAGCAGAGGAAGGGACGTTAACCATCTAGGCACCTCCTCCCTGTTACGTCATTTGCAGCAAGTTCATGCAATTTGTTTAACAAAATTATAATTTGTAAATTAATAACAAGCAGTCCAGTATCAGCTACCAGCAGCTTGGACCATAACATGCAATTTCCACCACCAACACCCTTATCATCAACCTCCTCCTTAATAATTGAAAGTAGTCCTTCCAAAAAATGTTTTGTGGGGCCCAAACAAACCAAGGCGTTCAGCCACGAAAGTGTCAGTCCTAGTCGCTAAAGTGCTTGGTTTGTTAAACTGTGCATGTCCTTTTTAATATCCCACATAAGAGTGGGTGGGAGGGACAATTCCATCTTGCACCTCTTTCCTTTACATTTGGCACAATTTGGGGCATTGCCGACTGACATTATTATAGTTTATTAAACTGCCATCCTGTCTGCCACTGCTGTGTGGCAATGTTTCATAGATGTATGATATTTTTTTAAACTGCCGTGCGTTTGTGCCGCTGCTCTGTTGCTTACTTTAGCCAGCCAGCTCGCTATAGCCTTTGGCCTATATTGGTGAAAAATAGTGAAATCAATATTGTGAGCTGTGAGGTGGTTAAAAAATGCCTAGAAATGCCTGAAAATCATTGTTATTAAGGTTAATAATACTGTAGGAACAAAAACAGGCCCAAATTATGTGGTTTTAGCTGTTTTTATGATTTTTTAAGAAAAAATCCACATCCAAAACCAAAACACGAAAACAAAACACGGAGGAAAAAAATCCAAAACCAGATTCAGATCCAAAAGCAGGGGAGATCCAGATCCAAAACCAAAACACGGGGGTCGGTGCACATCTCTAATAAACAATAATGTAACAGTCTTTCCTTATATAACAAGTCACCCATGTGTAAAACAGCCGCCAGGCAAACATCCCTCCACTTCCGGTCGGCGTGCGCAATGACTTCACATGCCTCCCAGGGGTATGCGCGGGGTCTGAGAAAAGTTTACAAGTATATCAAGAAGGTTACCAATGCCACAGCAGACCATCATATAGATTTATATACTGTACACCAAAAAAAAATAGTAAAATAGTTATGAGAAATTTTTTTTAGTGCGCATAAAAACAGCGATATTGGAAGGCAACACACTTGTCTCAAATACAATAAACAGCATGGTTTCAAACAAAACATATCTATACTACAGAAAATAACTTTTATGAACAGAAAAAAAACATCAAAATAAAAAATTGGAACAAGTATGTTATCTATGCACTCAAAATATTTGAGATTATAAAACCATATTCAATAATATATTATATATAGCCAATACAGCCATATATTAACCATACATATTACCCTAATTAAAGCAATGTAATGATGCGTAGACGGATCAATAAGTACACCCTATTGGAAACATGCTAGGCACAAATATTCATAAATCCCATAGGTGATACCATATTTAATCAATGAATCGAAAAAGTCCAGGAATGATGATGTTTGTCCATGCAAGATGACGTTTTGCCTCTTTCTGAGTTCCGTTTTTTTGGAGGGAAAAATCCGAACTTGGTGTGCAAACTCGAACCTATCCGAGCTTGCACATCCCTACCACAAAGTAAGACCTCCTTAGGCAAGTTATGTAAATCCTGAAGCTTTAGAAGCAGATCGGTGGTATCTTTTAGGAAAGTTGGTTCACCTTGAATCAAAGGCTGTAAATTAAAATATTTTGAAATAATAGAAAAGATGTAAACTTGTGCGGCAATAGTTGGATGTCCAGGCAGATTTACCGAATTTTTATGTATTTTGGGCAATGAGTACAACAATGGCACCTTAGGAAATTCTATGCTCAGTGCTTTCTTTGTAGTTGAAAAGATGATTGAGTCTTCAAGCACCATTGAGAGAAGAGAGTCAATTTAATATTTAAAGGACAATGTAGTAGCGCCAGATAATTTAGTATATACACTGACATCACTCAATTGCTTGTAAATTTCTTGCTGATAATTAGAAATATCTCGAAGCACTATAGTGCCCCCTTTGCCCACAGATCTAATCACAATAGAGTTATTACTCTAAGGCTATAAATTCTTCCTTAGACAAGTTGGATTGTCTAGGTAGATTTTGTTTAATGGAATCCTTTACCTCTGAATCGAGACCAAAGGATATTCCTGCTGAGTTTGATTCATCTACTGGCATTAACATTTTATTGACTGATAGAGATACTAGTAATGGACCTGCCACCCAAAAGCTGAATGGAAGCGGCTGTGCATTAATGTACAACTAATATGCTAATGCAGCAGGAGGCATCTGGTGTAAATAGAGCAAGTGCTACATCCTAAGATGCAGCATCAGATCTTCTGATCAGATCTTCTACAATCGGCAATCTGAGTAAACCTGAAGTTACTCAGATTGCCTTCTCGCAGCTCCACAGCTGAGGTCAGGAACTCTGCATTGTCTAGCCAGGCCTACGTCCCCATTTTGTCAAACGGTCACAGTCGCCGCCTATCTCCACCCCCCAAACACGCTGCTGCTTGGGGGAACTGCGAGCGATTTTAAGGAAGAAGATCTGCACATGCACAGTACAGATCCTGCGTGCACAGGTCTCTCATAATTGGAGTGGTACAAAAAGCATTGGGTTTGCGTACTACTCTTAATCAGACCCAATGTTCCTAATGTGTGGAGCTACTTCGCATACTCAATGGAAAATCCAAACCAGCAAACAGTAAGACATTATAAAAATAATTAACTGAGAGGTTAAAAATTTATTAATGGATGAATAGTAAATAGACTGTCTGTGTTGGAGCAGGTTGCCAGAAATTGTGCAGAGTAGGCTTGCTCTTAACGAATATGAGGACTATTTTCTTTATTAAATTATTTTTTTTCTTTTAAAAATGAAACAGTTCTGACAGCTAAATTAGAACATGATCGCCTGTCAGAACCAAGCCTTTTTTATTATTATTATTTTTAATACAAAATTATGGTTTGCCATGTGGTTTCAAAAACCACTGCTAAATACATTACCCAAACCAAATGTTTCCATTTTGTAAAAATCAGGATCGCGAATTCAGGTCTGGCAGTAGTCATTCATGGAAAATATTTTCTTTGGGATAACCACACTCCAGCAATTCTACAACATGTGTCACAACATCTTATATATAAAATTAATTGGTCTGTTTGTTTGTCTGTCTGGTTTTGCATTCGGGCACCCCTGCACCGATTGGCATGAAACCACCGCGAGGTGGTCCACTTGGATCCTGCCCAGGTTTTAGGGGGGTTAGGGTCCCAGTCGGACCTCCTGTTGGTGTACGCTGGGCAGAACTTTGACCCGGGGAGTATGTTCTGAGCCTTCCACTGGATGGGAAAAACTTCACAGAGTGGTAACATTGGATCTCAGAATACCTACTAGAGGATTGATGTCCCAGTCGGACCTCGTATTGGTGTACAGTCAGCAGAACTTTGACCCGGGAAAGCTGGGCAGAACTTTGACCTGGGGGAGCCTGTCCAGCAGTGAAGAAAACACAGGCTAAATTTTTAGATCATATTAGTAGTCTGCCAATTACAGCCCATTTTTATTTATTTTAGAAGTATTTGTACTTCTACTGTGGTTGAGACAAATATACATACAAACATAAAATCAATTAAGACAGAATCAACTTATTCCTGTCGCACAATTGGGGCATTGGATATGTTCACAGCTGTGGAGTTGTGCAGAAGGGAATGAACAGCTCCGTAACTACATTTCCCGGAGCCCGGTGAAGGACATGCCCCCTCCACATGTTGTTGCGTGGAGGGGGCGGTGCCACAATCGCCAGGTATGCATGCCTGAAGCGTCCTGAGGATAGGTGTAATACCCTAAAGTGATCACTACCTTATCTCTAGTATATGTTGATATTTATCTTATAGATGTGCACTATAGTATATATAAATAATTAAAGAGAATGCCAATTCATGTATGTACACAGGAATGCTAGTTGAAATATATACATTCATTTGTATGTAAATATCTCCAGTATATTTATTCATGTTAACCCCTTCCTGGGGAACGTTGGAGCAATCTACCCCTTCAAGGGGAGAGTGGAGCCTGCTGCCCGTGCCGGACATGGAGAACAAATGGGCACATAGTCAGCCGCGGGACAGCTCAGTAGAAACAGAGGGAAGAATCCCTTTCCCCCTAGAGACATGAAGGCAGCAAATGACTAGTGCAGTGTATGCGGTCAGTGGGAAAATGACCGGCACGTGACTGCTGGTATTAAGAGTGCTTCCGCAGGGGTTGATGGGAGGAGATTGGCCTGAGGAGAGTCTCTGAGGAGTGAGATCCAGAGCGGAGTCCTAAGGAGAGAGCGCGGGACTTACCAGGAGATGTTGTGCAGATCCGCAGGCTTCTGTGAAGTGACTGCAGGGACCGGAGCTGCCAGGAAGCGAGGAGGCATTGCCGGAGGAAGCAGTGTCATCGGGGGCCACCTCCAAGCCCTCCCATTCCGAGTGACTGACGGCTGGGGCAGGACAGGAGAGGAGAATGTTGTCCTGGGTGCTGTGCTGAGAGAAGTAAACAGAACAGGTCTGTCAGTTACCCCTTCATTGACACCTCAGCACCTTTATATCTGCTATAGTACATGCACATTAGAGCAGTGCTAGAGAGATTTATTCAGCCAGACTTTGCCCTGTCACCTCAAGAGAGATTTAGACCCTGAAGTCAATTAAGTCCTGTGATATTGAAACAGGCTATTCTCTGCAATCTTGCAGTATCAGCTGTTTTAACCTACACCTGAGAATCTCACTCAACAAAGATTGAGAAAAGAGGCTAGCGTAAAATTCCCACTTGCTGACAGTTTACAGTTGCACAGTGAGAAATACAGCAAGAGCACCTCAGTGGACAGAATCAACCCTGTATCTGCATATTGTAGCAAGGAACCTTTCTCTACAGGGATAGTGAAATACTGGTTAAAAGTTCAGAAGGGTCACAGGCATAAAACTCAGTGAGGTCAGTGAGTGGAGTTATCAAATCTCTCAGGCTTAATTCAGAGAGCCTAGTCAGAAGGGACTGTGACAATTAATCCATAAGTAGCCTTAATTGGATACAAATCATTAACCTTTAAAGGAGTGTCGAAACTGGATTATTGGCTGAGACAAGATCAGTTTAAAATTGAATCGCAGCGACACCATCTTGCGACTGGCTGCAAGATGCCATTTTGCGAAATGGCCGCCTAAGCGCCATTTTAGATAAACTCACACTTTAGTACATGTGGCGATAATACTATTAGCATCATGCGAATGCATCTGTGACCATCGCCATAGGTTACGGCGATTCACCAAAAGCCCATTTCATTACTTTACGTATTATAAAGGATATATATTTCAGAAATGGCTTTACTGTATGCCAAAATTGCATTAGAGCAAGTGGCCAGGTGACAACTGGCTTGTGTAGATAAGCTTCCTGGATAGTGTTTGCCCTCACTACAGGTGGTCTGGCTCGAATGCACACCTTACATTAGCAAGCTTCCTGCAATGACATGATTTCAAAGGCTAGAGTGTCATCTTAGGTCTGTCTCTTGTAGCTGGGCTATTTGCATTTCACACAAGAGACTAGGAGAATAAAGAGTTTTTTCTTTTGAAGCCTGGGATAGGTGGGGGGACTGCTGGCAGGGTGGGCATGTGGAACTATCTGGCTCAGCATGTCACACTGCTAAGATGTTCACTTAGTGAGAGTTAAGTGCACCCTTCCTCATACACACATTAATACATCTTTATATCAAACCCCGAATACTCACACATTACATATTCACACATAAGGTTTAATAAGCTTTAAAGTATATTATTTAAGTTGGTTCAGTTAGTTTAAATGCTGTGAAATAAAGATATTTGCTAACTAAGGTTCTATACATGTTAAGACAGCAGTGTTTGGGTTCGTACTGATGCATACTCTTTCAACAGATTTCCTGTACTATCGGTGTGGAGATCGCATCAGGCATTCTCAACTTATGGACCGCCGAAACTACAAGCAACAAAATGTATATTTTATGAACAACTGTTAGGATGCAGCATGGGGAGGCGGGAGGGAAAAGACCCTCAGTAGTTAGAGACTGGGCGAGTCTATTTGAACCAGCCTGTTAAATGCACTGTAACATATGCTTCTACCCTGGGAACCAATGGCATAAGCAAGAAACTTCTCTATTGTCCTGTCTATTCTGGGGGGGTATAAACATGTGTGCTCAAACACTGGGTCTTTAGTCTTCTTGCTGAATGACGACAGGGTCTCTTGCTGATGTCTATCACCGGGTCCGGAAGCGCGGCCTATGTATACTGTACTTGGGGGTCTGGATAATTCCTTTGCGTCTAATTGTGTCTGGATCAATAGCGTGTAACTGACTGTACTTTTTACTTGAATAATACTTTGTGCTTTGGAACCACATGTTCTAAGTCTGGAGTCTCTATTTACTGTATGACTGCGTATGCAAATTAAGCGTCATCCTTAGAGGTTTATAGGTAGGATTTTAGAAGGTACAGGCAGGGGTATATAGAGGTTCAATTTTAATATGGACAGGAGTTACCTCAAACTTTGATTGCAGAACAGATAGTAAACTTATCCAACAAGTGGCAATTGCTGGATCTTTATAAAGGGTCTATATACTTTTCCTCTGTTAAGCTACTCGTCAACCCGGGCAACGTTGTATCAATATTTATAGCCAATTATCTCTTGCATGCAGATATAGACTAGAGACTAGTGTATTACATATTCAGGTTGTTGAATCGTGCACTGAACCTTTAGTACATTCCTGCCTGTAAACCTCTAAGACAAAAACCTGCTTATACCTTCTAAAACCACGAGATGTCACTAATTAGCGCTGTGTTTAATTATACCATTAATAAAACTCTAAGACAGTTGAATAGCGGTCCAACGCGATAAAGATTATTATTTAGGTAAAAGTACAGATGTCACCACGCTATGATCTAACATTGAGTGCTAAATAAATTGTACAAACATTAGGTCATAAGGTACAGTCAATACATACGCGTGCGCTCTGGGACCTGATACCGGCATCAATAATGAGACCTTTCGTCAAACAGCATAACAGGAACACCGCAGACTGGCATCCTGTTTCAGAGCACTCACATATATACCCGTACTGGGATAAGCAATACAATAGAATACGTTGGCAGGTTCTCATTGGTTCCTCTTCTTGCTTCTTCCATTACGGTACAATTCATAGGTCAGTGCAAAGACTCAACCCAGCCTCTAACAGCCTGATTGTGTTCACCTTCCCGCTGCATAATAAATCTAATCTAACTATGGCATACAACATTTCAAGAAGTTATTCTCTCTAACATTCATATTTCATAGCCGCATGTTCTGATCTTCTCGCCGATGCCACCGGAACGCTGTGGGAACAGAGTAGATCAGTACGGCACCAAACACGGTCCAATTGCCATTTACTAAGCCATAGTTACAGAAAACATTCATTTCTTTATATGCTGACATTGCTATTAAACTAAGTAATAATCATTCCTTTCGCGCTGCGGGACCATTGCTTATAAATGTGTATGCGGGGAAAAATGACACTAAATTGTGTTGTACGTTTGAGGTTCCATAAGGCACTTAGCGACCAGCACTAAGTTGGAAAGGCTTCTGTGTATGTGTGTGAGCATGCCAGTATGGGTTTGGAAAAGGTCACTAAAAACCTGGCTGTGCGTCTAAATCGCTATTTTGCATTGTCCTATGTTTAACATGAAGTGCAGGGAAAACAACACTAATTTACTACTTTTTGCTACATCGCGTATGTGTTAATGTGAATGCAGGGGAAAACACCACTACTTTGCTACTGCTCAAATATAAGTCTGTGGTGATTTTAATGTGTTGGAAAGTTATTTTATGTCTGCTAAACACCGTCGGTAGGTGTTAGGGAAAGATTGTTAAAAAGCTGTTCGTGCTACTTTTTAGCAACTTTGCGTTGTGAGTAGCAAAATTGCTACTTTTATCAATTTTGCACTGTGGATTGTGTACTATGTATTTTTGACAAAATGGCGCTTGTGTAAGCTTTCTTTTCTAAAATGGAGTTTTGCTGCCATTCACAAGATGGCGTCGTGCAGGTTTTCCTGATTGCCAAACAGATTCTGTCTTACCCAATTATTCAGTTTCGACAAGGTGCACCTGGTATTAGTGAGACATTTGTCCTGAGTTAAACTACGGTCTAGAAGGGAAATGTTATATGTTCATATATTAATCACCTATTGATTCCACTGTTGGTTCTTAAATATCCAGAGTTCCTGCATAATAAAAAGAAACGGATCAGAGGCCCTCATTCAGAGCCGTACGCTCTGAGCAGAGCGCACGTTCTGAATGAGGGCCGCCCTCCATAATTATGGAGCCTCCTCCTGGACGCTCGTATAGCTGTGGGTCACCACCCACAGCCTATACGAGCGTGCAGTTTGATGGCCGCGATGGTCTTGACCATCGCGACCATCGCCCCTGCGAGCCGTAGCCTGCGGTTGAGTTTTTCTATCAGAGCCAAAATCACTCCCACTGACATCACTAGTGATGTCAGTGGGCCGGCTTCTGACGGTAGGCGTTCCCTTGGGAACGCCCCCGTCAGGGAGGCACGCCCCCGGCACGCCCACCAAAGGGGGCGTGCTGTCAATCAACATCGACAGCACGCCCCCTTTGATCAGACACAACGAGCGAAGGAAAGTCCTTCGCTCGTCGCGTCTGGCGCATGCGCACGACGGAGCTCCCGCCGTCGTGCGCATGCTCAGTGCACAACATCGACCCACTTGCGAGCGGACAGCCGCTTGCGAGTGGGTCTGAATCAGGCCCAGAGTGTTTCTATTCTCTAAAAAAGTGTCAATTCTATGGTGATGTATTGTTTAAATGTAAAGTTGCTATAGAACAGTTGCCTTATATTGCATATACTCTTTTTGGAATAAATACAAATTGTGTGAAATACTATTGCCTATATCTAATACTTACCTTCTGGTCAGAATCTGGGCCATTCAGAGACAGAGAAGTGGTAAGGAAACACTACATTACGCTACACTCCAACATACCACAATTGATTAGGGTGCAACATAGGCAACGCTGCTGCAGAGATTCTGGTTGCAGGGTATTGTTACATGTACCCTGCTAGCCAGATGCAGGGGTTGTGGGTGAGCAGCAGTGCCGTCCAAATGGTTCTACCCTCTGTGCGGCCACACCACTCTCACACGCTTAGTTACGCCCTGGGAATTAAGCCCCTGAGGTATAAAACATAATAATATACGCCAGGGTACAAGACCAAAACTAGAAATAGAAGTGGAGTGGGAAGTGTAATAAGCTAAGGTACAATGTGATCAAAAATATATCTTACACCTTAATAACACCTAGTAGAAAGAGAGGGGGTTTAACCCCCTATTGTTCCTCAGCACACAGAATTTCAGAGATATTAGTTGCATGCATTTGCAAATACATGGGATGCTGCTAGGCCTCATCAAGGCTTCTCTGTCACTAGCAGTCCCTACACTAAACGGTTCACGTCTGGGGTGCAGAGCACCCCAAAATAACGTCCAGCCCCGGACCCCCCAGGGCATCACACGAAAAATGGAAAAAGTGACAGTGCAGTGTAAAGTATAGAATTGTGCAAGTAATTACTAAGTGTTAAGGGGTTAAAATATATGTGAAAAATTACATGAATAATAAACAAACATAAGAGGCTGCTCTGGCTGGGCCTACTGAGGTCATCACCACTTAATACACATAGTTGCTTTTCACATCACCTTTTTATATTTGTTTATTATTCATGTAATTTTTCACATATATTTTAACCCCTTAACACTTAGTAATTACTTGCACACGTCTATACTTTACACTGCACTGTCACTCTTTTTACATTTTTCGTGTGATGCCCTGGGCTGGACCAGGTGGGTCCTGGGCTGGACGTTATTTTGGGGTGCTCTGCGCCCCGGATGTGAACCATTTAGTGTAGGGACTGCTAGTGACAGAGAAGCCTTGACGAGGCCTAGCAGCATCCCATGTATTTGCAAATGCATGCAACTAATATCTCTGAAATTCTATTACCATATAGTGTTCATATATTGTTGCTAGTATAATTCAGTGTGCTGAGAAACAATAGGGGGTTAAACGCCCCTCTCTTTTCTACTTGGTATGACCCCTCCCTTTCATGCACCTGAAAAATGTACTACCAGATTGATTGAGCAGCTGCCATTTTCTTTGTTTGACCTTAATAACACCATATATGGAATAGAGTAAATAAAATTAGCAATAGCAATCAGATACAATAAAACAACTTCAACAAAATTTCATATACTATACAAATGGCAATCCTCTGATACCACTATAGCAGTAAAAATTAGGGATGAGCAGGTTTGGATTTCTGAAATCCAAACCCCCCCGAGCCCCCCTGATCTGAATCGGGTTCGAGGTATTCCCGCCTGAATCGGATCTGAAATCGCGGCAAAAGTCATCATCCCGCTTCCGGATCTCGCGGGTTTTGGATTCTATAAAAGGTCCCCGTGTCGGCGCCATTTCTCACTCTGGCTGTGGACAGTGTAGAGGGAGGGTGGGAGTTAGGGCTGGCTGGGCTGTGTTGTGTTGTGCTGTGCTGCTGTTGTCCATAGGGGCTATGGGCCTGTTTCAGAGCCGGACGCTACTTGCGGACGGTCGTTCCAAAAAAGGGGCCGGCTATTTAAATTGAGCGCTCGCTCTTTGCAGTTTGTTGACGCCTCTATGTCTGAGCGAGCGAACAAAAAATGTGCTCGCTATTTTGTAAAGACGCCCCTTTGCCGTTCGCATCACACGTCATCTCTGGTATTTATTAGATTAATCGGGAACATCTAAAGGCATCAGAACTGCTCGCAGTGGTTGTGGTAGGATTTTCCTACCGCAATCACTGCGAGCAGTTCAGGCTAAAAGACAACCAAGTGACGTGGTCGATGACGCTCCTTTACTAATTATGCACTCCCATTAAATGCCCTTTTTACCGTTAGTCACGCCTGCGTTCGGATCTCCACACCCCCGTTTTCAAGCACCTTCCCCTGTTACCACCCACAAACGGTACATTCTGTCAATCAAATTAGCAGCCCCTCGCTGTTTTGCGAGCGTCTGATTTCTGACCGCAATGACTGGTTTGCGCATGCGCATTACGACCCATATGCATGCGCAGTTGTGCGAACATCGCTTATAGCGAATGAGCGGCCGCTTACGAGCGGCTCTGAATCAGGCCCTATGTCCTCTCCTCCAAAGTCCATAGGGGCTAGCTGGGCTGTGTTGTGCTGCTGTTGTCCATACGCCATAGGGGCTGGCTGGGCTGTGTTGTGCAGTCAGCTGTCCGTAGGGGCTGTGTCCACTACAAAAGTCTATAGGGTCTGGCTGGGCTGTGTGTGTGCAATGTCCCATAAAGGCTGTAGTCCTAATGGGGTGCTGTAGTACTGTCCAGGGGGTGATCTACCCATCAGAGGTGCTCCCCCCAAGTACAAAAAAAAATTATTTCTGTGTTTGTGAATTGTGTGCGCTGTAGCTGCACGTGCATCAACAAAGGAGCAGCACCAAACGTGCGCCTGTGTCATAAGTAAAGGGCTGGCTGGCTCATCTCTTAAAGGGTGGTGTAACCCCCAAAGTGCACTCCAAATAAAATAAAACATTCTTCTTTTCTGTGTTGTGAATTGTGTGCGCTGTAGCCGCATGTGCATCAACAAAGGAGCAGTGCCAAGCGTGCGCCTGTGTCCTAAGTCTGTTAAAGGGTGGTGTAACCCCTAAAGTGCACTCCAAAAACAATAAAAAATTCTTCTTTTCTGTGTTTGTGAATTGTGTGGGCTGTAGCCGCACGTGCATCAATAAAGGAGCAGCACCAAGCGTGCGCCTGTGTCATAAGTAAAGGGCTCATCTCTTAAAGGGTGGTGTAACCCCCAAAGTGCACTGCCACTAGTCATGACATAGACGATAAAATGCCATCAACGTCGTCTGCCAAGGCCGATGCCCAATGTCATAGTAGAGGGCATATAAAATCCCAAATGACAAAGTTCAGGAAAATTACCTTAAAAAAAACATTTAAATCATCTGAGGAGAAACGTAAGCTCGCCAATATGCCATTTACGACACGGAGTGGCAAGGAACGGCTAAAGTCTTTCCCTATGTTCATGACTAGTGGTTCAGCTTCACATGATGATGGAAGCCCTCCTCCCGCTACAGAAATCAAACGAGCGAAGAACTGTGCGTTCTCAGAAGATATCACAAATCCCCAAGGAGAGTCCAAGTGTGGCGGCCATTGCGATACCTGACCTTCCCAACACTGGACGGGAAGAGGTGGTTCTTTCCACCATTTGCACGCCCTCTGCAAGTGCTGGAAGGAGCACCCACAGTCCACTTGCTGATATTCATATTGAAGATGTCACTGTTGAACTTCAACAGGATGAGGATACTGGTGTAGCTGGTGCTGAGGAGGAAGTTGACGAGGAGGATTCTGATGGTGATGTGGTTTGTTTAAATCAGGCTCCGGGGGAGACAGTTGTCCGTGGGATGGAAAAACCCATCACGGTCAAGCCTGGGCAGAAGACCAAACATTCCACCTCTTTGGTCTGGCAATATTTCTATCCAAATCCGGACAACAACTGTCTTGCCATATATATCATATGTAAAGGTGAAATAAGTAGGGGTAGGGTCATTAACCACCTAGGAACATCCTACCATATACGTCACCTGCAGCGCGTTCATAAAAAGTTACTATCAAGTTCAGAAACTTTGGCTAAGACCGTAAGCAGTCCAGGGACACCTAAATCCTTTTGTCCTGTTGTATCCAAGCACCTGCAAACCACACCGTCAACTCCCTCCTCATCAATTTCCTCCTTAGTCAGGATTGGAAGTAGTCCTGCAGGCCATGTCACTGTCATGACTGACTCTCCTATCCAGGATTCCTCTGGGGGATCCTGCATTGCTACACCTACTGCTGCCACTGCTGCTGTTGCTGCTGGGCGTCGTTCATCATCCCAGAGAGGAAGTAGGAACACCACTACTTTTACTAAACTATTGACCCTCCAACAGTCCTTAGCGAGGAGGATGAAGTAGGACAGCAGTCATCCTGAAGCAAAACGGATAACTGAGGCCTTGACTGCTATGTTGGTGTTAGACGTGCGTCCGGTATCCGCCATTAGTGCAGTGGGATTTAGACAATTGATGGAGATAGTGTGTCCCCGGTACCAAATCCCGTCTAGATTCCACTTCACTAGGCAGGCGATACTGAGAATGTACAGAGACGTCAGAAAAAGTGTCCTCAGTGTCCTAAAAAATGTGGTTGTACCCAATGTCCACTTAACCACGGACACGTGGACAAGTGGAACATGGCAGACTAAGGACTATATGACTGTGACAGCCCACTGGGTAGATGTATCGCCTTACGCAACAACAACAGCAGCGTCACCAGTAGCAGCAGCTCAGAAACTCCAGCTCATTCCAAGGCAGGCTACGCTGTGTATCACCGGTTTCAGTAAGAGGCACACCGCCGACAACCTCTTATAGAAACTGAGGGAAATCATCACCCAGTGGCTTACCCCACTTAGACTCTCCTGGGGATTTGTGATATCTGACAATGCCACCAATATTGTGCGGGCATTACATCTGGGCAAATTCCAGCACGTCCCATGTTTTGCTCACACAATAAATTTGGTGGTGCAGAATTTTCTGCAGGGGCATGCAGTAGACGCTTTGGGTGGCCCGAAAAATTTCTGGCCACTTTCGCCATTCAGTGACTGCGTGCCGAAGACTGGAGCGCCAGCAAACACTCTTGATCCTGCCCCGCCATCACCTGAAGCAAGAGGTTGTGACACGGTGGAACTCAACCCTCTATATGCTTCAGAGGATGGAGGAGCAGCAAAAGGCCATTCAAGCCTATACATCCACCTATGACATAGGCAAAGGAGGGGGTATGCACCTGACTGAAACGCAGTGGAGAATGATTTCCGTGTTGTGCAAGGTTATCCAGCCCTTCGAACTTGCCACATGTGAAGTCAGTTCAGACACTGCCAGCTTGAGTCAGGTCATTCCCCTCATCAGGCTTTTGCAGAAGCAGCTGGAGAAAGTGAAGGAGGGGCTAAGATGGAGCGATTCTGCTCGGCATGTGGGACTTGTGGATGAAGCCCTTCATCCGCTTTGCAAGGATTCCAGGGTGGTCAATCTGTTGAAATCAGACCACTACATTTTGTCCATCATGCTCGATCCTAGGTTTAAAGCCTATGTGGTGTCTCTCTTTCTGGCCGACACAAGCCTGCAGAGGTGCAAAGACCTGCTGGTGAAACACTGTCACCTGAAGAGGAACGTGACACGTCAACAGCTCCTTCTTCATTTTCTCCCGCAACTGGGGCTGCCAGGAAACAACTTGGGTATCCTAAGCAACCCGCTGGTGGTGATGCAGGGCAGGCAGGACCAAGTTTGGACATCTGGTCCGGACTGAAGGACCTGGCAACAATTTCTGACATGTCTACTGTCACTGCATATGATAACGTCACCATTGACAGAATGGTGGAGGATTACATCAGTGACAGCATCCAAGTAGGCATGTCAGACAGTCCGTACCTGTACTGGCAGAAAAAAGAGGCAATTTGGAGGCCCCTGTACAAACTGGCTCTATTTTACCTAAGTTGCCCCCCCTCCAGTGTGTCCTCTGAAAGAGTGTTTAGTGCAGCTGGGAACCTTGTCAGTGAAAGGTTTAGGAGGTTGCTTCCACAAAATGTGGAGAAGATGATGTTCATCAAAATTAATTATCAATTCTTCCAGGGAGACCAGCCTCCAGAACGTACAGAGTGACCCTTGGTGGTGGATTCCAGCGAGGATGAATTAATACTCTGTGAGGATGAGGA
This sequence comes from Taudactylus pleione, assembly GCA_031769625.1. Lineage (NCBI taxonomy): Eukaryota > Metazoa > Chordata > Amphibia > Anura > Myobatrachidae > Taudactylus > Taudactylus pleione. The sequence goes on from JAUIMM010000010.1 coordinate 13,414,325, forward strand.
TGTACACAACACTGAAGAGGGTGAGGAATCGGTGGATGAGGAGGATGAGGACAACATCTTACCTCCGTGGAGCCAGTTTGTGCAGGGGCAGATTAATTGCCAGCTTATTTTGTGGGGGCACCTCTTTTTTTTCTTTGCATTATGTACTCTTTGGGGCCTAGTTTTTCAAACTGCCATCCTGTCTGCCACTGCAGTGTCACTCCTAGACGGGCCACATGTTTGTGTCGCCTACTTGTGTTGCTTAACATAGTCATCCAGCTACCTCGGTGCAACCTTTTTACCCTAAAAACAATATTGTGAGGTGTTCAGAATAGACTGGAAATGAGTGGAAATTAATGTTATTGAGGTTAATAATAGCATAGGAGCAGAAAAACCCACAAATTCTGTGATTTTAGCTGTTTTTATGCTTTTTTTCCAAAAAAAGACAGATCCAAAACACAAATCCCAGAATCCAAAACACGGAAGGGTGGTTTTGGCAAACCAATCCAGATCCAAAACCAAAACACAAAACATACTGTTAGGTTAGTTGCCTTCTGACAAAAATATGAACTCATTTCTGGGTGTATATATGCGGTAGGGATATAGATTGTAAGCTCTACTGGGACAGGGACTGATGAATGACTAAATATCCTCTGTAAAGTACCGGAGAATGTGTGCGCCAGGGCTGGCTCTAGAC